>CM033392.1:6140290-8909116 GCA_019426215.1 Buddleja alternifolia | reverse complement strand
AAGTTAAAAGGTAATGGGCGCTAAAGTTAAAGTTAATTAAAGTATTAAAGTAAAGTTAAAGGCATGTCCGCCCTTTCACTACCAACGACCATGTGGTAAAATATTATTTTTAAGGTAAGATAATAAGCAAATAAAGTCAAATAATTAATTTATTGCATTTTTATTCCTAACAAACTAAAAAAATGGTAGAACAGTGAATAAGCAGAGATGACATAAAAAATTGACTTCTTATTCTTTCCTCTTGTTTCTTCTGTCTTTTATTATTATAAAAGAATCGTGTACAATAGTTGAAAGGACTAAATATTCGCTAAATAGAATTTTTCCAGGAAATGTTGAGTAAAATTGGGACAATAAAGTTAGTGAGGATCAAAGACAGTGACTGTGCTAGCTTTAAATGTCAAGAGACATTTTTACTCAGTCGTGGGTCCATTTAATGTGCTTATATTAATAAAATATTTGTACATAAAGTTATTTCTTATCTCCGATGAAAATCTTGGGCAGATCTTGAAATTCCATATCCTCGATAAAGGTTAATTAAAGTTGTCAATTAGGTCCATCGTTTCATTGCTTTTTCTCTTATCACTATTTTTTTACCTAATAAGTTAAGGTTAATTAAAGTTAAGGTAAAGGTTAACTACCTTTAACTACAAATGCTCAAAAATATTTATATCTTTATCAAAGAGTCAAGATAAAAGAGGGATATATTATTGGGACTTGGCAAATTCACAAAAAATCTACAAACCAACTCTGCCAAGCTCCGACCAGATCCGCCTCTGATGCTCAAGCTCCGCCCAAATCAGCCATACTCCATCACCTCCGCCCAGCCGTCGTCATCAACCTCCAGCTCTGTCGTATGCTTAAGGTACAAAACAGAGTATAAACAGAGGATAGTTCATATAAACAATCATGGAACGAGGTACAATTTCTAATAATGGACTTAGTTTCCTTGTGAGGATATAATTTTTCATGTTATGGGAAGGTTATCAAGGGATGCATGCATTGTGGAGGCAGCCCGATTGGGTCTTTTATCAAAATATTTCAACATGTTGGTATTCCATCCCTACTTTTTATTCGATATTAACCGTTTCGAACAAAGGGGTTATCATGGTTTAGATTTTATTAATTTGTTAATCGCACTATACTTGAACATAATGAAAGTGTGGTTGAACCTTGAGCTTTGAGTTACCAATGGGGGCGAGGCATTGCATTGGATAAGGCAAGAGTGGGTGGCGTTTGGAATAGATCATTCTGTGCGTATACGGAAATTAGTCGGCGGTTGTCCACTTCACTCTCTAACGGCCTGTTTTGTCACACACTCTTGTTCAGTTAAAATTATATCTACCGAACTACATTGTTAGGTGGGAAGATAGATATAATTTACGAAATTTAAAAAGATCATATTGAAGCACATCGTGCTATACGATAACACATTTTCTTCCCGCCTTGGAAAATGGTGTCCCGAGTTGAATGATTTGCAGTTATTGAACTGTGATTTTAGAGGACTAACAGAATTTGAGGCATATTTGCTTCTGTAAAAATATTCAAGATGGCATTCAATCGGGCCCAAGGAAATGTGAATATAAAAGTACACTTCCCCAATGTAGATGTCCTTGTTTTTATTGAAACAAGACGAACAGGGTCCGGGTCATTTACAAGTATTGGGTCGTTAGCTCGTTCTTTACAGTGGATAGTACATCATCATCGACACTACATGTCATCAACTTGCTCGACATACCGACTACTTCGAGAGGTTGTAAAAATGACGAAAGAATTGTCGTCCAGCGAACGAGCATGTGTCCCGGTTGATTTTGTTAGGGTATATCTATCTATTTGAATAAGTACAAATGCTTTTAAGAAGTTGTTTTGATTTATTTATTTTTGAATTGTTTGTTTAGAGGTTGGCGCATGCGGAGTCTCTACATCGCATTATGGCGAAGTACTTTTTTGTTAATATGCACAGCCTAAAGATCAGGTGTTCAAAGCTGCTTGACAATCTTGCTGTCACATTGGTGCTCATCAGTAGATGTACAGGCTTGAATGAGCTTAAAGTCGATTTGGTGGTAATATTTTAAGTTTTGTGGTTTGTCAAGAGATTAGTTATTACATGGTTATTAAACACGTTCTTTGTTTGGGTTTCTAAAATAAAATTGTATTTGACTTAACATGTGTAGGGTGCACCATGGAAAAACGCGGGCAATAGTGTATCAAACTACGTAAAGGACTGGAAGTTGCAAGCAATGGGATTGGAGGCATTGAATGAGGTCACGATCTTCAACTTCTCGGGTTCTGATTGCGAGCTAAGCTACATTCTGTAGTGTTGTCGCAAGCAACTGAGTGGGACACTAAATATCTACTGTGTTAATCAATTTTTTGATGATCCAATTGGTGTGTATAAGAGAGCATCAATTAGAGTGTATGAAGCTACCGCGTCATCTACTGTGCAAATTCGTTTCATAAAAGGGGCTTACCCTAGAATAAGAGGAGAATGAAAATTGCACCGAGTCAACTTTGTTGTCAAATGTGTTGAAATATATTTATACTATATATATTCGTTTGTATTTTTCATGTATGTTTGAAATAAAAATAAATATTAAATTAAAAATATTTGAAGACTAGAAGTAATTCAAGTTAAAAAATATAATTCATATTTATTTTAATTAGATTGAATTAACAATGACTAATATTTAAAAAAAAACTAAAATGCTACTTCAAAGAATCGAACCAAAGACCACCCACTTAAACTCTAAGCTCCTTACCACCACACCAAGGCACCTATTGTTACTTACAAAAGCCCAAAATACTTTTATATCTTTTATCCAAGAGTTAAGACAAAATAGGGATATATTATTTGGGACTTAGCAAATTTCACAAAAACATTTGCAACCAACCTGCTGCTCACCAAATCCGCCGCCTCTGTTGCTCAAAGCTCACCAGATCCGCCTCTGCTGCTCAATTTACGCCTTCTAGATTACGTCTTTTGCTACAAATCTCAACATATGAATTGTAGCCCTTTCTGTTAGATTTAATTTGCCTAAAGAATCAACTCAATCGGATTTCTAATGAAGCAGTTATGCCCAAAATACTGGAGGCTGGACGGTCAAGTACGAATTTGAATTGGCAGCTTAATGGATAATCTGTGTGTTTGTGTTGTTTGTATGCTAGTGTTTTTATTTTTAGATTTCTTATTATTGAAGTCTTAATATGTGTGTTTGATGTGCTTACCTTGAATTTTCTTATATTTCAATCACTTCATGTAAACTTTTCTTTCTTAAAATTTGTTTACATGAGAAGGTGCAAGATTTATTGATTCTGGAAATCAGGTGAACACTGAAATAGTTAGTGGCTTTAGTGAAGTGTAGATTACGTCTTTTGCTCCAGATCTCAACAAAAGAATTGTAGCCCTTTCTGTTAGCTTTAATTTTCCTAAAGAATCAACTCAATCCGATTTCTAATGAAGCAGTTATGCCCAAAATACTGGAGGCTGGACGGTCAAGTACGAATTTGAATTGGCAGCTTAATGGATAATCTGTGTGTTTGTGTTGTTTGTATGCTAGTGTTTTTATTTTTAGATTTCTTATTATTGAAGTCTTAATATGTGTGTTTGATGTACTTACCTTGAATTGTCTTATATTTCAATCACTTTATGTAAACTTTTCTTTCTTAAATTTTGTTTACATGAGAAGGTGCAAGATTTATTGATTCTGGAAATCAGGTGAACACTGAAATAGTTAGTGGCTTTAGTGAAGTGTAGATTACGTCTTTTGTTCCAGATCTCAACATAAGAATTGTAGCCCTTTCTGTTAGCTTTAATTTGCCTAAAGAATCAATTCAATCGGATTTCTAATAAAGCAGTTATGCCCAAAATACTGGAGGCTGGACGGTCAAGTACGAATTTGAATTGGCAGCTTAATGGATAATCTGTGTGTTTGTGTTGTTTGTATGCTAGTGTTTTTATTTTTAGATTTCTTATTATTGAAGTCTTAATATGTGTGTTTGATGTACTTACCTTTAATTGTCTTATATTTCAATCACTTTATGTAAACTTTTCTTTCTTAAATTTTGTTTACATGAGAAGGTGCAAGATTTATTGATTCTGGAAATCAGGTGAACACTGAAATAGTTAGTGGCTTTAGTGAAATGTAGATTACGTCTTTTGGTCCAGATCTAAACATAAGAATTGTAGCCCTTTCTGTTAGCTTTAATTTGCCTAAAGAATCAACTCAATCGGATTTCTAATGAAGCAGTTATGCCCAAAATACAGGAGGCTGGACGGTCAATTACGAATTTGAATTGACAGCTTAATGGATAATCTGTGTGTTTGTGTTGTTTGTATGCTAGTGTTTTTATTTTTAGATTTCTTATTATTGAAGTCTTAATATGTGTGTTTGATGTACTTACCTTGAATTGTCTTATATTTCAATCACTTCATGTAAACTTTTCTTTCTTAAATTTTGTTTACATGAGAAGGTGCAAGATTTATTGATTCTGGAAATCAGGTGAACACTGAAATAGTTAGTGGCTTTAGTGAAGTGTAGATTACGTCTTTTGCTCCAGATCTCAACATAAGAATTTTAGCCCTTTCTGTTAGCTTTAATTTTCCTAAAGAATCAACTCAATCCGATTTCTAATGAAGCAGTTATGCCCAAAATACTGGAGGCTGGACGGTCAAGTACGAATTTGAATTGGCAGCTTAATGGATAATCTGTGTGTTTGTGTTGTTTGTATGCTAGTGTTTTTATTTTTAGATTTCTTATTATTGAAGTCTTAATATGTGTGTTTGATGTACTTACCTTGAATTGTCTTATATTTCAATCACTTCATGTAAACTTTTCTTTCTTAAATTTTGTTTACATGAGAAGGTGCAAGATTTATTGATTCTGGAAATCAGGTGAACACGGAAATAGTTAGTGGCTTTAGTGAAGTGTAGATTACGTCTTTTGCTCCAGATCTCAACATAAGAATTATAGCCCTTTCTGTTAGCTTTAATTTGCCTAAAGAATCAACTCAATCGGATTTCTAATGAAGCAGTTCTGCCCAAAATACTGGAAGCTGGATGGTCAAGTACGAAAATCTCCCAAAATTTGTGACTTTGCTGATTATTCATTATTTGATTGCATTTTAGTGTGTATTTATTTGAATATAAGATATAACAGTAATGTAAATATTATTCAAATAATAATCAGCAAAGTCACAAATTTTGGGAGATTTTCGTACTTGACCGTCCAGCCTCCAGTATTTTGGGCATAACTGCTTCATTAGAAATCAGATTGAGTTGATTCTTTAGGCAAATTAAAGCTAACAGAGAGGGCTACAATTCTTATGTTGAGATCTGGAGCAAAAGACGTAATCTACACTTCACTAAAGCCACTAACTATTTCAGTGTTCACCTGATTTCCAGAATTAATAAATCTTGCACCTTCTCATGTAAACAAAATTTAAGAAAGAAAAGTTTACATGAAGTGATTGAAATATAAGACAATTCAAGGTAAGTACATCAAACACACATATTAAGACTTCAATAATAAGAAATCTAAAAATAAAAACACTAGCATACAAACAACACAAACACACAGATTATCCATTAAGCTGCCAATTCAAATTCGTACTTGACCGTCCAGCCTCCAGTATTTTGGGCATAACTGCTTCATTAGAAATCGGATTGAGTTGATTATTTAGGCAAATTAAAGCTAACAGAAAGGTCTACAATTCTTATGTTGAGATCTGGACCAAAAGACGTAATCTACACTTCACTAAAGCCACTAACTATTTCAGTGTTCACCTGATTTTCAGAATCAATAAATCTTGCACCTTCTCATGTAAACAAAATTTAAGAAAGAAAAGTTTACATGAAGTGATTGAAATATAAGACAATTCAAGGTAAGTACATCAAACACACATATTAAGACTTCAATAATAAGAAATCTAAAAATAAAAACACTAGCATACAAACAACACAAACACACAGATTATCCATTAAGCTGCCAATTCAAATTCGTACTTGACCGTCCAGCCTCCAGTATTTTGGGCATAACTGCTTCATTAGAAATCGGTTTGAGTTGATTCTTTAGGAAAATTAAAGCTAACAGAAAGGGCTACAATTCATATGTTGAGATCTGGAGCAAAAGACGTAATCTACACTTCACTAAAGCCACTAACTATTTCAGTGTTCACCTGATTTCCAGAATCAATAAATCTTGCACCTTCTCATGTAAACAAAATTTAAGAAAGAAAAGTTTACATGAAGTGATTGAAATATAAGACAATTCAAGGTAAGTACATCAAACACACATATTAAGACTTCAATAATAAGAAATCTAAAAATAAAAACACTAGCATACAAACAACACAAACACATAGATTATCCATTAAGCTGCCAATTCAAATTCGTAATTGACCGTCCAGCCTCCAGTATTTTGGGCATAACTGCTTCATTAGAAATCCGATTGAGTTGATTCTTTAGTCAAATTAAAGCTAACAGAAAGGGCTACAATTCGTATGTTGAGATCTGGAGCAAAAGACGTAATCTACACTTCACTAAAGCCACTAACTATTTCAGTGTTCACCTGATTTCCAGAATCAATAAATCTTGCACCTTCTCATGTAAACAAGATTTAAGAAAGAAAAGTTTACATGGAGTGATTGAAATATAAGACAATTCAAGGTAAGTACATCAAACACACATATTAAGACTTCAATAATAAGAAATCTAAAAATAAAAACACTAGCATACAAACAACACAAACACACAAATTATCCATTAAGCTGCCAATTCAAATTCGTACTTGACCGTCCAGCCTCCAGTATTTTGGGCATAACTGCTTCATTAGAAATCGGATTGAGTTGATTCTTTAGGAAAATTAAAGCTAACAGAAAGGGCTAAAATTCTTATGTTGAGATCTGGAGCAAAAGACGTAATCTACACTTCACTAAAGCCACTAACTATTTCAGTGTTCACCTGATTTCCAGAATCAATAAATCTTGCACCTTCTCATGTAAACAAAATTTAAGAAAGAAAAATTACATGAAGTGATTGAAATATAAGACAATTCAAGGTAAGTACATCAAACACACATATTAAGACTTCAATAATAAGAAATCTAAAAATAAAAACACTAGCATACAAACAACACAAACACACAGATTATCCATTAAGCTGCCAATTCAAATTCGTACTTGACCGTCTAGCCTCCAGTATTTTGGGCATAACTGCTTTATTAGAAATTCGATTGCGTTGATTCTTTAGGCAAATTAAAGCTAACAGAAAGGGCTACAATTCTTATGTTGAGATCTGGAGCAAAAGACGTAATCTACAAGGCGTAAATTGAGCAGCAGAGGCGGATCTGGTGAGCTTTGAGCAGCAGAGGCGGCGGATTTGGTGAGCAGCAGGTTGGTTGCAAATGTTTTTGTGAAATTTGCTAAGTCCCAAATAATATATCCCTATTTTATCTTAACTCTTGGATAAAAGATATAAAAGTATTTTGGGCTTTTGTAAGTAACTATTGGTGCCTTAATGTGGTGGTAAGGAGCTTAGAGTTTAAGTGGGTGGTCTTTGGTTCGATTCTTTGAAGTAGCATTTTAGTTTTTTTTTAAATATTAGTCATTGTTAATTCAATCTAATTAAAATAAATATAAATTATATTTTTTAACTTGAATTACTTCTAGTCTTCAAATATTTTTAATTTAATATTTATTTTTATTTCAAACATACATGAAAAATACAAACGAATATATATAGTATAAATAATATTTCAACACATTTGACAACAAAGTTGACTCGGTGCAATTTTCATTCTCCTCTTATTCTAGGGTAAGCCCCTTTTATGAAACGAATTTGCACAGTAGATGACGCGGTAGCTTCATACACTCTAATTGATGCTCTCTTATACACACCAATTGGATCATCAAAAAATTGATTAACACAGTAGATATTTAGTGTATCCAACTCAGTTGCTTGCGACAACACGTACAGAATGTAGCTTAGCTCGCAATCAGAACCTGAGAAGTTGAAGATCGTGACCTCATTCAATGCCTCCAATCCCATTGCTTGCAACTTCCAGTCCTTTACGTAGTTTGATACACTATTGCCCGCGTTTTTCCATGGTGCACCCTACACATGTTAAGTCAAATACAATTTTATTTTAGAAACCCAAACAAAGAACGTGTTTAATAAACCATGTAATAACTAATCTCTTGACAAACCACAAAACTTAAAATATTACCACCAAATCGACTTTAAGCTCATTCAAGCCTGTACATCTACTGATGAGCACCAATGTGACAGCAAGATTGTCAAGCAGCTTTGAACACCTGATCTTTAGGCTGTGCATATTAACAAAAAAGTACTTCGCCATAATGCGATGTAGAGACTCCGCATGCGCCAACCTCTAAACAAACAATTCAAAAATAAATAAATCAAAACAACTTCTTAAAAGCATTTGTACTTATTCAAATAGATAGATATACCCTAACAAAATCAACCGGGACACATGCTCGTTCGCTGGACAACAATTTTTTCGTCATTTTTACAACCTCTCGAAGTAGTCAGTATGTCGAGCAAGTTGATGACATGTAGTGTCGATGATGATGTACTATCCACTGTAAAGAACGAGCTAACGACCCCAATACTTGTAAATGACCCGGACCCTGTTCGTCTTGTTTCAATAAAATAACAAGGACATCTACATTGGGGAAGTGTACTTTTATATTCACATTTCCTTGGGCCCGATTGAATGCCATCTTGAATATTTTTACAGAAGGCAAATATGCCTCAAATTCTGTTAGTCCTCTAAAATCACAGTTCAATAACTGCAAATCATTCAACTCGGGACACCATTTTCCAAGGCGGGAAGAAAATGTGTTATCATATAGCACGATGTGCTTCAATATGAGTCTTTTTAAATTTCGTAAATTATATCTATCTTCCCACCTAACAATGTAGTTCGGTAGATATAATTTTAACTGAACAAGAGTGTGTGACAAAAACAGGTCGTTAGAGAGTGAAGTGGACAACCGGCCGACTAATTTCAGTATACGCACAGAATGATCTATTCCAAACGCCACCCACTCTTGCCTTATCCAATGCAATGCCTCGGCCCCCATTGGTAACTCAAAGCTCAAGGTTTCAACCACACTTTCATTATGTTCAAGTATAGTGCGATTAACAAAATTAATAAAATCTAAACCATGATAACCCCTTTGTTCGAAACGGTTAATATCGAATAAAAGAGTAGGGATGGAATACCAACAATGTTGAAAATATTTTGATAAAAGACCCAATCGGGCTGCCTCCACAATGCATGCATCCCTTGATAACCTTCCCATAACATGAAAAATTATATCCTCACAAAGGAAACTAAGTCCATTATTAGAAATTGTACCTCGTTCCATGATTGTTTATATGAACTATCCTCTGTTTATACTCTGTTTGTACCTTAAGCATACGACAGGAGCTGGAGGTTGATGACGACGTGCGGCTGGGCGGAGGTGATGGAGTATGGCTGATTTGGGCGGAGCTTGAGCAGCAGAGGCGGATCTGGTCGGAGCTTGGCAGAGTTGGTTTGTAGATTTTTTGTGAAATTTGCCAAGTCCCAAATAATATATCCCTCTTTTATCTTGACTCTTTGATAAAAGATATAAATATATTTTGAGCATTTGTAGTTAAAGGTAGTTAACCTTTACCTTTAACTTTAATTAACCTTAACTTATTAGGTAAAAAAATAGTGATAAAAGAGAAAAATAATGCAATGAAACGATGGACCTAATTGACAACTTTAATTAACCTTTATCGAGGATATGGAATTTCAAGATCTGCCCAAGATCTTTCATCGAGATAAGAAAATAACTTTAGGGTACAAATAATTTTTATTAAATATAAGCACATTAAATGACACGACGACTGAGTAAAAAATGTCTCTTGACATTAAAGCGAGCACAGTCACATATCTTTTGATCCTCACTAACTTTATTGTCCAATCATTTCACTGGAAAATTCTATTTAAGCGAATATTTAGTCTTTCAACTATTGTAAAGATTCTTTTTATAATAATAATAATAATAAGAAGAAGAAGAAGAAGAAGAAGTAAAGTTTTATGTCATCTCTGATTAGTCACTGTTCTACCATTTCTTTAGTTTTGTTAAGGAAAAAAAATGCAATAAATGAAATTGATTGACTTTAATTTGCTTGATTAATCTTTACCTTAACAAAATAATATTTTACCACATGAGTCGTTGGTAGTGAAAGGGAGGACTTGCCTTTAACTTTAACTTTAATTAACTTTAACTTTAACTTTAATTAACTTTAACTTTAGCCCAATTACCTTTAACTTTAGCCCCGCCATGTCCGAATTAGCCCTAGCCCAATTGACATTTTTAGTCCTAATGATTTAAATATTTAGAATATATCCCCTCATCTTTACCTTTAACTTTAATTAACCTTAACTTATTAGGTAAAAAAATAGTGATAAAAGAGAAAAATAATGCAATGAAACGATGGACCCAATTGACAACTTTAATTAACCTTTATCGAGAATATGAAATTTCAAAATCCGTCTCTAATTCCGACTCTGATTGCCGATGAAAATGAGACTTTTTTCGGTCTCTAAATCCGTCTCTGTTCGAAATTTAGAGATGGAAAAAATCCGTCTCTAATTCGGTCTCAAACTAAAAATAAATATTTTATTTTTAAATCCGTCTCTAATTCCGACTCTGATTGCCGATGAAAATGAGACTTTTTTTCCGTCTCTAAATCCGTCTCTGTTCGAAATTTAGAGATGGAAAAAATCCGTCTCTAATTCGGTCTCAAACTAAAGATAAATATTTTATTTTTAAATCCGTCTCTAATTCCGACTCTGATTACCAATGAAAATGAGACCTTTTTTTCGTCTCTAATTCGGCCTCAAAATAAAGATAAAGATTTTATTTTTAAATCCGTCTCTAATTCCGACTCTGATTGCCGATGAAAATGAGACTTTTTTTCCGTCTCTAAATCCTTCTCTGTTCGAAATTTAGAGATGAAAAAAATCCGTCTCTAATTCGGTCTCAAACTAAAGATAAATATTTTATTTTTAAATCCGTCTCTAATTCCGACTCTGATTGCCAATGAAAATGAGACCTTTTTTTCGTCTCTAAATCCGTCTCTGTACGAAATTTAGAGATGGAAACAATCCGTCTCTAATTCGGTCTCAAAATAAAGATAAAGATTTTATTTTTAAATCCGTCTCTAATTCCGACTCTGATTGCCGATGAAAATGAGACTTTTTTTCCGTCTCTGTTCGAAATTTAGAGATGGAAAAAATCCGTCTCTAATTCGGTCTCAAAATAAAGATAAAGATTTTATTTTTAAATCCGTCTCTAATTCCGACTCTGATTGCCGATGAAAATGAGACTTTTTTTTCCGTTTCTAAATCAGTCTCTGTTCGAAATTTAGAGATGGAAAAAAATCCGTCTCTAATTTGCGTAATTTAAAGCCTTCCTTTAGAGACGGATTCAGAGATGGAATGTTATCCGTCTTTATATCCGTCTCTAAATCCGTCTCTGTTTTATCCTAAATTTATTTTTCATGAATTTATTGATGAAATTGAGACGGTTTCCTACGTCCGTCGGTGATCCGTCTCAAAGCAGAGACGGATATCATTTCCGTCTCAAATTCCGTCTCTGATTTGAGACGGATTCGTGTCCGTCTCTGAAATCTTGTTTTCTTTTGGTGAAAGCGAATAGAGCTAGATCGTGAAAGAAAAGGGTAAAAACACAATCTCAATCGTATCATATGCCGATAATTCATCATTTAAATTTAATTAAAGATCAGTTACGGGATTTTTGGCTTACTAGGAAAGAGTTTTGTAAAGTTCATCAAATTTGAATTATATACTACAAAAACCATTTGAAATATTTTTCTTGAATTATAAAGTCAATGACAAGAACAAATCATTGAAATTCAAATAGTTTTAATGAAATTTTTTTATACAATACCGGCTATTTTTCTTATTTTATCAAAGTCTCTTAATATGGTAAAACAATAATTTCTTTCACCCTGTGATTGGATTATATTCGAAAAACATGAGATACACATTACACAATGTTAGATGGTATGCAACTAACATTATGAGCTTAATTTAGAAGGAACGTGTAAACGTCAATTTGGATCCTCTGTTTTGATATATTTTTTATTTTGTAATCCACTTTAAATATGCGTTAAGTATAAATGCCAACTGTTTGGAGAAATATTTTATACAGTTAAATACATATGTGATGAAATATAAGCAGTGTCTTAAATCCCGATCGAAACACCAAAATTTCGATCGAAGTTTCGTGTTTCGGGGTGGTTCCATAACGAATTCTTACATTCGATCCAACTTTGCAGAATATCTACCGAAATTTCGACTAAAACCCGAAATTTCCCAATTTGGCGAAACTCGAAATTTTCCGAAATATAAAATATTTTTGTCAAATATCCATCAAAATTTCGGCTGAAACCCGAATTTTCAGCTAAAATTTAATTTTTATATTTATTTTCTACATAATTTTCTAATATTTAAACTGATATTATATAATTAAAAAATTATATTTAAAGTTGGTCCACACATCTTAAATCCTAGAAAATAAATTAGCTAAATATATTTAATGAAGAAGAAAAAATAAATTCCATAAAATAAAGAAACTCATTTTCAACAATGGAGAAATCAATAAATACAACTTACAGAAGAAGAATGTAGAATCCAAGAAGAAACCTTTTTTTTTTGTTTTCCACGGGTTTTTCCATACCACATTGGGTATGAGATTAATCCTGCTTCGCGGTACTGAGCCTGCTGTTGGCCTGAGAGAATTTTTTACTGAAAGGAATCAAATATGTTCCCTACTCAGGAGCATAATGGTGAACAAATCACTACTCTAATCCTTCATGTTAAGAAGAAACCTTTTTGATTGGCAAGAATCCAAGAATTCTCTCCTTTCTTATCTTCAAGGGAACTCATTTTCTTCCTATACAAGTCTTCTCCTCTCAAGAATGCTTCTCTCCTCTCTCTCCTTGCGTTGGCTGTGTTTATTTTTTTTTAGGACTTTTCTACCTTAAAAAGGGTTTACAACTACAAAATTCGCCAAACTAAAAGACTGAAAAAAAAATCAAGCCCATTAAATTTTTAATTTTTTTGCGCTGCACAATGGTGCCGAATACTTGAACTATTGTGCCAAACTTCTTGTCTGGGAATTTTTTCTACATTTTCTTCAGCTCAAATCTCTTCGTTTGACCTCTATCTTGCTCTTCTTTAGGTCTTTTAGTTGACCTTCTTTGTTCTCATTAGTAATTCCCTTTTTACTCGTTAAACCAATCGTTCTTTGCCTACAAAGTAAAATGGCTAAGAAGTCAAAATATGGAAACATGAACAAAAACAACAAAAAAGATTAACTCAGTTGATTTTATTTTCTTTTCCCGTGTTCATGTTCTCGTAATATTTCTCTCACTCAATTTTGAAATTACGAGCACAATAATATTGTTGAAGATTACAGAGAGGAATGTTTATCACATTATAATTCGAATTATATGTATTCCAATTCTACTGATGGATTGAATGCGGGGTTATGTGTGTTGTAGATGCTATCCACTGATGGAGGAGAAGTGTAGTGAAATGAAGGGAATTGAAGGTGAATGAAGAGGTTGCATATTTGGGGAGAATTCTGAAGGTTCACTTAAAGGATATAATAATCAATATGTAAACTTGCTTAGGCAAGAGGAGAATTGCTCTGGCTATATCTCCAGCCCAATTGACTAAATCTTCTTAGGCAGTTGATGAAAACACTCCACATTCTTTTTAAATTAATTATATTGATTATAATGTCTCTAATGCATCATATAGAATTCTTATTAATATTAAAAGGTGGACCAAATAATTGTTTTTAAATAAACTTTGAAAAATATTTTTTACTTCTTTTTTGTTGTGAAAATAATACTAAATAAAATCGCATTTTTTTCAAGCATTTTTTTAGAAAGAACAAAAAAACTATCTTTCATCAGTGCAATAAAACTAATCATCTTTCCATGAAAACTCAAACCCCGATATGATTTTATTGAACTCGTTAAATGATACGTGTCGTGCATTTGCTCCATAATAAATATCAAAATTTCTGTTTTGAATATTGAAAATTAATATAACATCAAAAGATCAAAAGTAAAAATAATCGTCAAATTATATTACACTGAGATAGTATTGGTGAACTCAATATGTCCACCTAAAATAATAACTAATTTTATTTTCTGTTAAATTTAATGAAAAAATAATTGTAATTTTATCCAAAATAAAATAACATTTACCATAATTTGGTTCTAAATAAAGAAGTAAAATTTTTAGTTATATCTACAACCATTTCTTTTAACTTATTATTTACTGTAGTTGTCCATCACTTTTAAATTTTAAAATTATGAATTATTAACTTTTGAATTCTACATTTAGTTAAAAAAGTGGTATCAAATTAGTTTGTCAAAAAAATGATAAGAATTACTTTAATAGACTAAAGGGTATTTTTGTCTTTGTGGTGAAATTTAAATACAATTATAGTACCTCTAACAAAGAGTTAAGTGCCTTTATCAATTCTCATCTTAGTATATGAGAGGGCTTTTTTTATTCTAATTCAATGAGGAATAATGAATAATAGAATATTCTTCTTCTCCTTCAAATAAAAATAAAACAAAACAAAGAACACAAGAAAAAAAATAAAAAATAAGTGGCCGTAAATTGCCCCAAAGCTCAAAGTCGTTATCGTAAAGATCGTTCCTTCAATTCATTCCTCAACACACACTTCTAATTACCACATTAACAACAACAACAAGATTTCTTTAATAAATAATAAGTCTATCTCTCCAATATCGTAGCAATAAAATAGCAGTGGGACTAATCATAGTACAGTATATTACATTATAGTAATGCAAATGGCGGCAGTGGCATCGTCATCACCTATTGGGTTCAGGAAAATTTGTGGGCTTCCAATTTCATCGTCTCCTGAACTAAATGGGCAGCAGAAAAAATTGCAGTGTAAACCAAACATATGTTCCTCTAAATCGGAGCTGTTTGGGGGTGCTTTGTGTGTGAATTTTGATGAAAGCAGTGGCAGAGGAAATGGCAGGAGTAGATTGCACGCTATCCGTGTTGTTTCTCCTAAAGCTGTTTCTGATTCCAGTTATTCCCAGACTTGTCTTGAGCCTGAGGCCATCAATGTATATATATATATATATATATATATATACTCTGTGTGTGTGTGTGTGATGCATTTAGATGATTAGTGTTTTCTTGATATTGTTATACTTGATACATTATAGTTTTTGTTATGGCCATCATTTTGTTGATTGCCTTAGAATTATGTTTAGATTCATTACTATTATGTACTTTTATTTATGTTATAACTTAATGTTCTTGATATGCATGGTGCTGGTGTATCATGATTTATGCAACTTATGTCTCAGTTGATACATTGGGGAGTATGGTTCTGTTTAATTTGCTATTCAGTATGCATTTACAGATGAAATAAAGCATTAGGACACGTAGCTGTTTTTAGTGAAGGGTCTCTCAGTTTTGCTGAAATTGATGTGAGAATAATGAGATAGTCCGATTGTGAGATTCGGTCTTTCGGTGTTTGTTGTTATATTGCATAAACTTGTTTAACTGCACCATCTGATGACATTGAATTGTAGTAGCTGCAGTCATACCCATGCACAGAAGTGTATCTCCAAGTTTTTGACTAGCTTTCATGAAATTATGTTCTAGTAGTTATGGGTCTAAAACATGGATGATATGATTAAAGGCGTAAAACTAAGTGTTTCTGCTAATCGTGATTGTAAGCGTATGCCAGCCTATTTGAGATCACACTTGCAAGTTTTGCATTTGAGGAACAAAATTTGACTTGTATATGATTTCTGAACCAACATTCTTTATCATCAATTGAAACAATAGTTTGATGTTTGCTTACACAGAGTGTTCTAGGAATCATTCTTGGAGGTGGAGCTGGGACGCGGCTTTATCCTCTTACCAAGAAAAGAGCAAAACCTGCCGTCCCTTTGGGTGCAAACTATCGGTTGATTGACATCCCTGTTAGTAATTGTTTGAACAGCAACATAAACAAGATATATGTCCTTACTCAATTTAATTCTGCATCTCTTAATCGCCACTTATCGAGGGCCTATGCAAGTAATATGGGTGGTTATAAGAATGAAGGGTTTGTTGAAGTTCTCGCTGCCCAGCAAAGCCCAGAAAATCCAAACTGGTTCCAGGTAAAAAACAAGAAAATACTCTCTTGATTTAGATGTTTTCTAGCAGTGAAATGCTTTTATGTTTGTGCCTTCAATTTAATGGTTGTTTCGCTTGCATTGTCAATTCTCATCGAATTACATCTTAATAACTCTATTTCTCGCAACAAAACCTTGCTATATTCAATTGTTGTCTGTTGTTCATCTGAACACACGTGAGCTAACTTAATGTTGAGATTCAATGTCTGTATGCTTCTTTTTGTGGGATTTATTAGGGTACAGCAGATGCAGTGAGGCAGTATCTATGGCTTTTTGAAGAACATGATGTTCTCGAGTATCTGGTTCTTGCTGGGGATCACTTATATAGGATGGATTATGAGAAATTCGTCCAAGCGCACAGAGAAACAGATGCCGATATAACAGTAGCTGCATTGCCAATGGATGAGAAACGTGCTACTGCATTTGGTCTAATGAAGATTGACGAGGAAGGAAAGATCATAGAATTTGCCGAGAAGCCAAAGGGAGAACAACTCAAGGCAATGAAGGTAAAACTTGAATTGGAGATTGTTGTTTGCTTTTATTGTTTACAACCTATCTGCTGATATGTTTTAATTTGCTGTTCTTGATTATGCAAGGTTGACACCACAATTTTAGGTCTTGATGATGAGAGAGCAAAGGAAATGCCTTATATTGCGAGTATGGGTATCTACGTTTTTAGCAAGAACGCAATGTTGAATTTGCTAAGAGAGAAATTCCCAGGAGCCAATGATTTTGGAAGTGAAGTTATTCCAGGTGCTACTTCAGTTGGTTTGAGGGTAAGTCATGTTTGAAGAACTGCTTGTTCCTTAGATATAAATTCCTGTTTCAATTGCAATATTGTATTTTTTTTTTCCAAGTTCATGCCTTTTGTATTCTTTTCCTAACAAAAAAGTAACTTTTGTCTTTCAGGTTCAGGCATATCTGTATGATGGTTATTGGGAAGACATCGGGACTATCGAGGCATTCTATAATGCCAATTTAGGGATCACAAAGAAGCCTGTGCCAGATTTCAGGTTAGTTGCCTTAACGACTTATTACAAGGGATTAAAACGTATTTGCATTTACATATATATGATTTTCCCATCAAATGCAGTTTCTATGACCGGTCCGCTCCAATCTATACACAACCACGTTACTTGCCACCTTCCAAAATGCTCAATGCTGATGTTACTGACAGTGTAATTGGTGAGGGTTGTGTCATACATGTAAGGCTTCCCATGCAAAATTTCCCAACAGAATGTAGCAACTTTGATGATTCTGTAAATATAATAGAGGGAATACTGATTTAAATGCTCATTTTGAACTTTGCAGAGTTGTAAAATTCACCATTCTGTGATTGGTCTGCGATCATGCATCTCGGAGGGTGCAATTATAGAAGACACCCTGTTGATGGGAGCCGACTATTATGAGGTATTTTGTCCCTCTTCTTTTGCAAGGGTAAATGGAGTGAAAATTAGTGCTTTTCATATTAATTTGATGTTGGGGTACTAAATTATTAATGCCTACTGCGCCAGACTGATGCAGACAGAAGAGTCCTAGCAGCAAAAGGTGGTATTCCAATTGGTATTGGCAAGAATTCTCACATCAAGCGAGCAATAATTGACAAAAATGCTCGTATTGGAGAAAACGTGAAGGTAATATCCTTGTTTTTAGTTATCTGATGATGATAATGGTAACAATCCTCTTGTCGTTAATAATCATACGTTTTTAATTTTGCTAAATATAGCATGTTACATCTCGAAACTCTGCTGGCTGCTTGATTCGTATCTTCTTATTCTTACAGATCATTAACAGTGACAATGTGCAAGAGTCAGCAAGAGAGACAGATGGGTACTTCATCAAGAGTGGCATCGTCACTGTAATTAAGGATGCCTTAATTCCCAGTGGAACAATTATTTGAAGATGAAAATACATTATCTTAGCAATTCTTGAACAGATTTGTTTTATGTTCCTAAACCTCCTCCTGCCTTCTTCTACATCGATTTTTAGAAAGAAAAAAAAAAATTGACATCTAACAGAAGTGAAATCTTGTAGCTGGAGTAAGATACAAACAAGAACTGCAATATGTACAAGGATTTACCATGTTAATGTGAGTTGTCTTTAACTGTACATATATTCCTTGATGCTTTATTCTTCTGGTGCAATAAGAAATTTCCTTCAATCTGCCTAATACGAGAATAAAGTGTCTCCCAGCCCAAAAGACGGGAGCAAGTTGCTGTTATCGATCTTCACCAGTTCATCAAGGTGGTTAGAACAAATTTAGAGGGTATAAGTTTAATATCTAAACATTAAACAGTAAGAATCCAAATGCTCAATATGCCATATATGTATGGGAAAATCGACAATGCCAGTAGATTATCAGGTTAACAACAACAAAATCCAATTTGACTAGATTGATAGAAAAAGGAACAAATGGAAGTTGATATTGACTCTACGGGAACTGCAGTCCAAAAAAGTTTCATCCGGTAATGTGATTTTCACGCCATTATTTTAGCAGACCTTACATAAAGACTGTCTACAACCTTTTCCATATTTGAAATGGTCTCAAGGGTTGCTGGGTAGATGGCATCACTCTTGGGATCATCAAATATGACTAGGCATCCAGCACCCTGGTCTAATGTCCCTGCAAACTTCTTATCCAATATCATCTGGGATAATTTCTTTTCGACATGATGAGCTGGCAATTCAATCAACTCTGCAATATGCGCAGTCTCAACTCTTGAAAAGGGTTCGATCAACTTGCAAAGGTTCTGCTCCATCAAAGTGTCGTAGAGGGAAGAAAGGTGCCTATGGACAATAGGGTCTTCATCAAGCTGAGTCTTAAAATTCTGAAGAGCAGTCTCAAACAGCTTGAGAGAGCGTTTTGAATGAGCATCAGCTATAGCTTTCATTGCATCGAGTTCTGGTCCTTGATATTGTAAACCCACCTTTGGTGACGATATAATTCCTGCCACATCATCAGCCTGGTTCACCATAATCTTGGACAACAACATATACTTGAGGCTGTATATGGCCTGTGGATCTTCCAGAGCATTAAAGGCCTCAAATGCTTCATAAAAGTAGCTGTAAGCAGTTTTGTAGTCTTTTTCTTCAGCATGGAGAATGCCACTCTGCAAATCTATAGTACCCTGCTGAGCTGGAGGCACGTATATCGCATTGGCTGCTGTTCTTGCTGCAGTAAGTGCGGCCTTTGCTTTGGGAAGGTTTCTTAGAGAGAAATGAAGTTTGCTCTCAAGCAAATCAATTTCCACGAGGAGGAGTTTGTCATCTAATCTTCTAACCTCCTTGATAAGACCTGAAAGCAGATTCAATGCTTCAGAATATTCCTTGTTGTCCATCAATAGAGCTGCAAGCCTTGCCTCAATTCGTTGACGGAGAAAAGTCCGCTTTTCTGCACGTGTCCATTGCACTATTTCTTTGCAAAGGGAGATCTGAAGATCAGATGTACCAGGTATTTTAGCAACTGCATCGACAATACCACGGACGATTTTTGCAGTTTTTGCCTTGGGAATTAATGAAAAGAATGGACGCAACTTGGTGAGGAGGTCTTGAAGTTCCACAGCTCGACCTTCTTGTCTAAGGAGATCTGAGATATTGGTGATAGCCTGTTCTTTTATTCGTAGCGCTTCAGAAGAGGATGCGGGGTTTTCAAGAACTTGGTAAAGGATAGATATTGCCTCGGATGGAGTTTTGGCTTCAGCAGCTTGAACAAGTGAATCAGAGGTGGCAGGGAGACTTGAAGAAGACATCGTCAAGGCCTTCAGATTGAAAGTCCTGCAAATCTAGGCTCAGAATTAATACCAATATTGTTGTAAAAATCTTGAGGTGAGGTAGACTTATTATGCAAAGAAAAGAAAAAGTACTAGTTCACATCATATTCATTCATTGAGGATCGTCTTCCACTAATTTAGATATAAAAGTTGGATTTTTTCTAGTGACCACCACCTTAATTTAATAAGAGATAAACAAAAGACAATTAGAACCCACAAACACAACAGAATAAAACAAAGCAATAAGTTAGAGGATGGTTTTACAAAAGTTCAGCGTGAAATATGAAGGTTTAAATTCCCGTTAAGTGAAACCTGATATGGTAGGGCATCAGAAATTGATATAACTAGTAATAGCAGTCCTCTCTTATAAAGGAAACAGCTTGAGGAGTTATAACACTTACATCAGGAAAACTAGAGGGCACTATCCTAGAAAGGGAAAGTCAAATACGCTCTACAGTAGATTGTTCGAAGAGATACAATACATATCCTGAAAATTTAAGTGACGTGTTTTCGGGGAATTTCCAGTATGACGATAAACAACCACTATATCCATTATGTGTTTTGGCCCTATTATATACATTTGTGCAGGTTCTACATCTACTGGAATCAACAAATCACACGTAATGTGTATCTTACAGCCACGTTCTCACTTCAAACATGAGTTTCTTCTATGAGGGTCCGATTGTTCTCTTAGCAATCCAAGTATCTCCTTTCCATTTCACCAATCATACACCCATACAGATTGTCACCAGTTTGACCTCCACTTATATATTGATTTGAAATATGCCAGTCGTCAAAAGCTTAAAGCATTTAGTTACCAGTACAAACTTACACTGCAGCTTATTATCATGCTTTCTTGATCCAAAGTCCGAACCACTTTCTTCAGCTAGTCAAAACCTCAGATGTTTACATTGGATCAGTACCTAGTATATCGTTCCCACGACAAACACTCGGATCACACTCACAAAATACACGCATAGCTCGATAAGAAATGACATCCAAGTAACAATTTCTAAAAATTAAAGGCAATTGTGATCCTATATATGCTGTAAATTTATACATATACATAATCTACACTCAAAATCATGAATTCAACAAATATATTTACATAAATTACATGAATAGACATTAATTTGCGGCTTCCTGGCTCCCAAAAAGATAGAAAAGTACTCTATTCGGAATCACAAATTAATGTTTCTTAATTCGGGAAAAAATAAAAGATTAATGTATGAAATAACATTGCTTTGGCCCAGATTAAATGAAAGAGAGGATTAGAAACCTGAATAAGGTGCAATAACGCTTCGCCGGCGAGATCCAAAACCCTTGGAGAGAGAGAGAGAGAGAGAGAGAGAAGGTAGAAGCGTGACTAAAGTTTAAGGAGGACCAAAATGGAAATATTCGAGAAATAAGAACTGTTTTTATATTTCGAGAAGTTCAAATGTGACCCTGACCCATATTTCAAGTACGGGTACGTAGAACCGGGTTGTCAAATGCGAACAGAATTTGCCTAGTTGGATATAGGCCCAAATCTTAACCAAGTAGGCCAGTAGCATAATGAGATCGATGTATGGGTACTCAATTAATTCGTAAAATTTGGTGCTCCTCATATATGTAAACCATTTTTCTAAAAGGAAAAATCAAATTATAGGCACGAATCCATTTTATAATTATTTTTAGTTATTCTAAACGTGCAGCAGTTTCACATCACCTCGAAATGTTAAGGCCTTGTTTGTTTATGTTTTCAAATTTCATTTTCAATATTCTGGATCACAAAATTCTAAAAATCCACAACACAAACCATTTTTATCTAAATTCTACTTTTTTCGTTTGACACATTTTACAAATCTCAACCACTATTTAAAAATATAAACAAACACAACACACATCACATCAATTCTCACACGAATGAAAATAGAATTTTATCTCAAAAACATAAACAAACAGAGCCTAAGGCTTTGTTTGTTTATTTTAACTAGAAATATTCTCATTTTCATTCTTGTTTTTACATTCTCGATAAATTTCAATCATTTATTTAAATTATATTTCATATCACTTATCTCACATTTTCTCTCGCATCCACCCATCACCGTCCTCTCTCTCTCCTCTCTCATCAATATTCAACATCAAATACAATACTATTAATCTAATCATTACTTTTCAATCATTTCATACATCACACTCACAAATTTCAACCATTTTAAAAAACACAATTAAACACACCTACTTTTTTCATACAAAAATTAAAAAACACGTTCTCCCATACATTTTAGAAAATAACGATTGAAAATGAAATGAAAACATATCCAAATAAAGCCTAAGTGTGTGTACCATTGAAAATCATCGTGTTCTCAAGTGTTCTTTTGTTTTATTAATACAACCTTTCGTATTGTCTCCATGGGGCGAGTTTCACAGCATCCCTTGCATGGGCTTATCAAAGATTGCAGAATGCTCTTGAACAAGCCATAGATATGCAGCTTTGTTCATATTTTGAGGGACAAAAACGGTTGTGCAGACACTTTAGCCAAAATGGGTCAAAAACTTTTTGAATGGGTCTCTAATTTTTGAAGAACCTGTTGGTTAAAATGAATAATTTGATTGTGATAAAATGAATATGCAAAATCTGAATCGAGGCGAGAGTTAAACTCTCTATCCTTAACACAATATTGCCCCGCTATAGCCCTGCTATTGGTGGTACGGGTTCCTGCAATTTGTGTCCCAAGATACAACGATTTTTCTCGGGATTGAACCACTTCAAAACCGAGACCCACGAACGAAATCCTGTTTCGAACTCTCAATAATAACATAATTCAACTCTTGATTTCATTATTCCCGGAATAACAAAACTCAAAGAATGAATATGAATGAAGAGGAATTGTTATTCGCTCTTAAGAAAATGAATACCCAAGGGGGGTTTATATAGGGATAAAGAGGGGCATAAGAGTCATTAAACTCACTTTAATGACTCATATGTGATATGATCAATGACTCACATGTGATGTGATCAATGACTCATATAAATCATTAATGACTCACATGTAATGTTAAAATACAGCTCGTACGATCGTGGCCATCGATCGTAATGGGTAGTATCTTTAATTCCTCCTCGTTTTACACGGTTGGATCAGAAGAAATTCACGGTAAACTCACAGATTTCAAACCACAACTTCAACATTTAATTTCTCATTCGTCCAAACTCGGATTAGAGAAATTCGAAATGCACACGTGTTATTCGAATTTGTTACCGTAAGTACGTCACTCGTACTTTATTTGCATCTGATTTCCAACAATCCCCCACACGAATGAAATTAACATATGCAGACACATTGAGAGTTCGGGTGAAAAACTATAGCATCAGAAGAGGTAGCTTTTGACTTTGAACCTTTCTTAGTGAAATATCATCGGATTTACTAGGCTGCCCAATGAACGCGATGTCTTGAATTGTTCAGCCGTTCGTGTAAACCAAGACAATGATATTCACACCGTAGTCTCTCGAACAGATTTCGTTCTCACTGTTGGGTCCATTTTGGCCGTGGCACCCCCTCTTGGATTCATAAGTGTTTACATTTTGCCCAATGTTGAGGCGGCCTACACCTCACACTTACATAGGTGACTTCCTATTTAAGAGTATCCTGCCATACTCCACTTCATTTAGACAGTATAGGAATCATTAAAAGCCCGGCTTAACCTTTTGCTACAACTTGCAGGTTGCACTTCTTATCCTAGGCAATGGGTTTGGAGTTAAACTCCTAAGTGCCATACTGAATTTTCACAACTTAGTTGTCCCATTGAACCATGATCTTGGGATCTCCAGTCAACATGGTTGGGTTACCGCTGTGTCCATTCTTAATTTGTAGTCTTTAACCTCATTCCTCTTGATAGGCAGTCTATTTGATCTCTATGGAAGTCCTTTCGTCAAAGGATCTACTTTATCCTCCATGATCAGTGGAGATAATGCCATTATAGATCAACTGCTTAATGGTATTATGCCTACGACAAGCCTGTCTAGACTTACCATTACTTATGCCACTATATGCCTTTGTTATTGCAGACTAACAGTCGCAATTGTATGCACGTGCTATTGCCGACTTATTGTCTCAATATATCAAATTGGGCATATGTGCATATTTCAATATGGGTTCACCATGGTTCTCAACCAAGTCTTTTGTCACTTTCTTACAAGAGCACTGTTATGGAAACTAAATTTTCCAAGTACAGTCTCAGTAAGACAAGTCTTTGGACCGTACCCATATCATTTATGTCGAATTCTTTTTCAACATCCTTTCAGTAGTCATGATTACTTACATAATCAACATATCAAACTTTCACACAAGAAAAGGTAGCTTTTGGCTTTGAACCTTAGTGAAATTTCATACTATGAGCTATGTGTTTTGTTAAAACCACATGTATCACGCTTGTTGATTATGAAGTCGTTTGAAAACATAATATTTTGTCAAACCTTTCATGCCACTACTTTGGAGCTATGTTCGAGTCCGTATACCGACTCAACATACCCCTCGGTTAGTTCCATGTGAACTTCCTCATCTAATCTTTTGTTTAAGGAACGCAGTCTTAATATCCATTTCAAATATCTCATGGTTATGCAAATTAGCAACAACAATGAATATTTTATGGATTTAATTCCCATTCCCGAAAACATGAAAAGACGAAATCAAGGTCTACCATTTGAAGGTTCCCTTTGGCTACCAAGTACGCCTTGTAAACTTGTTAAGGTTTGGGTGTTTTTACCTTAACCCACAGCTCCCACATTTGTACGTAACTGTAGGAAATCTTGCCATCTTTCAGGCAGATTCTTACTCTTACTACTACGTGGGACCTTCGTTCAGAATGTAGTTATCTAGGACCACGTCCCCCACAATTCTAAATTTATCCAACGCATCATTATCTTCTTTAGAGTATGATTTTGGCGTTCGGAAATATCATTAGACCATGATGAATACTACCACACTTGCATCAAATTCTTTGAACGACGCACCATCGGATGTTTGATCGACTTTCTCGATTGTACTCCAATGGTCAAATCCTTCGTATTTTTGACCAAGTTGTGTACTTCGTACACCACGTCATCTAGACGTTTCTCTCTTCAGAGAATATGTGCCACAAACATTAGGACCGATCTCACTCAACAACTGTATAGTTTAAAGTGACGACGTCCAAGTTTATGCACAACACCACTTTACCTATTCCAACCACAAGTGACGTGATCAAGTTTTCCATAAACATCATCCGCTCATCAGCCGGAGTGTAAGATGTGCACTTGGTTTGGAACTTGGTTAAAACCTGGTTTTTACTCTTATACGTCCAAGATTCCAACCTGGGTTCTCTTCTAAATATTGTGTAGTCACTCAGCTTTTCCATCAACTTTATCTAAAGCTATGAATTCTGACATGATCTATACAAGTTCATTTAGATGATTTCAATGACACTGCTCCTCCACCGATGGTAAACCAGAACCACTCGTGGACTTAGAGTCGTTTGTGTCAGATATCCAGTATCCTCGAGAAAAGACAACGATTCTATATTCCATGATTTTGCCGTCATGAATATCAGAATTTCTTGACTTTATGTACGAGATACGCTATGAAGTGCATATCCAATATGCAGTCAATGGTCCTTGACCATTTGGATTTTCGGTATTCCAAAACCTCCACATTTTCAAAGTCAAACATCCCGGGAAAACTTTTCTGATGTGGAAGATCAGATTAAACTGCAACCACAGAGCATACTCAGAATACCCGAGCTCTAACCACTTGTTGTGGAACTCAGAGTCATATTCCACCAATTATAGAAATAGAGAGTGAATATTGTACTAGAAAACCACACTAGATTTAATTCACAGGAAAGATTGGAGGCGTCACAACGGTCGCGCTTAAAACCCAATCTCCTCGACAGAATTAACTAGACGAATTTAATAGCACAATATAACACTACAACTATAACTAACAATGGCTATTTGAATAATAAAGAACACCAAGATATAACAAAGTTCCTCATTTCATACGGAGTCTCACTCCTACTTTCGAAAATGTAGTTCGCTGAGAGGATTGTCTCTTTCCCCCACAAATCTGCGATACACCAGAATTGATTAAATCCCCTTATCTCCTCGAGATTATTTTTGGGATAAATAATACCAACAACTTCTGGCGATGCGATTTGGGACATCTAACGTTGCTATTCGCGATGAGCAACAGCGCTCCAAGCGCATCATTTTGGTCATATTAACATAAATCTATTTTATTTAATAGACAAACTCAAAATGATTACATTAATGTTGGGCCGAGCCCACACATGATTTAATAAATGTAAAACAAGCAAAAGCAAAAAGCAAAAAGTAAAAGTAGCAAAAGGCAAAACTTTTCCATAATGAACGGCTATTTAGCAATTCTTTTTCATGCCTTTTCATGATGACTACTTTAGCTTTTTAATTTTATATTAATTCTTTTGCCTCGTTAAACCAACGGTCTTCTTTTTCGGCTACTTTAATGATTTTTACTTTAACACTTTTAATATATTAGTAAATAAAAACAAAATAAAAGACAAAACAAAAAGCCTCTCTTTTTCCCATCCGAGCTTTTGTGACTTTTATTCTTACATCATCCACTAATATATTATTTAAAAAGTGTTGGCCCCACAAGAAAAAACAAAAGGCCAAAAGGCACCTCTTTTACCGTAATGGGCGGCCACTTTTAAGACTTTTGCATTCATTTCCATGATGATTACTTTAGCTTTTAGTATTAATATAATAAAAAGCTATCATCACCATTGATATCACTCCACCAGATTCTCCGATTCGGGAGGATTTTTCAGCGAGATTCGTCGATCCTCGCGTTGTCAGAAATTCGCCATTTTCGGCGGCAACCCAGCTTCGGCATCTAAGCGACCCATCATTAACGGGATTCGAGGGCCACAAGAAATTCGCTCCGAGCAATTTCTTTTTCGTGAGATTCGAAAATCGCACCTGCCATTTTCATGGCTTCGCCGGCGAACAGAGGCAGCAACATCACCCAAGTACCGTCTGCGATGGGTTACGGCGGTGAATTCACCGACACCTAACCCCACCACACGGCAGATTTGCTGTCTCAAACCCAGCGACAATTAGTTGTGTTGCACGGCGGCAATTCAACCAAACCGGGTCCAACCCGATTCAAATCTCGATTTTTAGATTTCCAGAATTTTGATCCAATCGAAAAATTCCAAGAACATCAAAATCAGATTTTAGTTCAAATTATTGTGATTCCAAATCACAAAATTTCAGATTTTTCCAAATCTTTGTTCCAAACAAATCGGATCTTTCTCTCTCGATTTTCCAGCCCAAACCTGATTCCAAATTATCAAAATCCAGATTTTTGGCATCAAATCGAGTTATCCAGATTTGATCCATTTTACTCACATCAAATTTGAATAATATTGTGTTAAGTTTGTTGGTTAAAATGAATAATTTGATTGTGATAAAATGGATATGCAAAATCTGAATCGAGGCGAGAGTTAAACTCTCTATCCTTAACACATTATTGCCCCGCTATAGCCCTGCTATTGGTGGTACGGGTTCCTGCAATTTGTGTCCCAAGATACAACGATTTTTCTCGGGATTGAACCACTTCAAAACCGAGACCCACGAACGAAATCCTGTTTCGAACTCTCAATAATAACATAATTCAACTCTTGATTTCATTATTCCCGGAATAACAAAACTCAAAGAATGAATATGAATGAAGAGGAATTGTTATTCGCTCTTAAGAAAATGAATACCCAAGGGGGGTTTATATAGGGATAAAGAGGGGCATAAGAGTCATTAAACTCACTTTAATGACTCATATGTGATATGATCAATGACTCACATGTGATGTGATCAATGACTCATATAAATCATTAATGACTCACATGTAATGTTAAAATACAGCTCGTACGATCGTGGCCATCGATCGTAATGGGTAGTATCTTTAATTCCTCCTCGTTTTACACGGTTGGATCAGAAGAAATTCACGGTAAACCCACAGATTTCAAACCACAACTTCAACATTTAATTTCTCATTCGTCCAAACTCGGATTAGAGAAATTCGAAATGCACACGTGTTATTCGAATTTGTTACCGTAAGTACGTCACTCGTACTTTATTTGCATCTGATTTCCAACAGAACCTCCAAAGGAGTTAGAGCAGGCAGTATTGGAAGATTCGGCTAGTATAGACTAGTTTATATGTAATTTCCTTTATCTACCATAGTTATCCACAAACAAAATTTGTTTTTATTGAAAATTACACAAATTTCTCTTCGTGTAATGTATAATCATCCAAACCCTAACTTGTATTTAATTTTTTTATAATTTGGCCCTTAAAAATCTTATCGTCAGCACCTGTAGAGGGTGTTAGTAATTTAAAAAATATAAGAAGTTTTGTGGTAATTACACATGATAAGAGGGTATGTCCGTAATTGTCCCTTTTCTTAATGGTTTGCGTTAATTGAACTTACTTCGATCATTCATGAGTCGGGACATTACTCCTCGTGAAGAAAACAATAATTGTCGTTAAATTATTGTGTATGATCATACAGCACAAGTGGGGCGGGGGATACATATATCTATATGTATATATATGTACGTACGTACGTGCTTAATTTGGTGAATCAATTTATAATGCACGTGAACATGCTGGTGTCACATACAAAGTTTGGAATAAGAAATCCAAAAGCATCACCAATTTAATTTCTTTAAACTTTAAAATGTCCACCACCATGGTCCATGTGACTTGTCTTTGCCCTTTGACAACAGTCCTGTCTTTAGCCCCCAACTGCCACCACCACATACCTATAGCCTATAATACGTATTACTATTGGGCTCTGTGCTGTGCTGTGCTGTGCAACAAAACACAACACGTATCTTAATTTCATAGCTGAAACAGTGATTTACGAAAATTATACTACAAAAAATGGTCTTGAAGATGCATGTAAGCCCATTATGAACTAGAAATTTTATATTGGGTCGAGACCATCAGTGATAGTCATTGAATTTCCCACATGAATGGTTAAATTGCTAAATGATCCCTCTATTGGGGGATCCAACGGCTGAGCTCGGCCGAAACCATTATGAACTTTGATACATTTAAACCTCAAAGCATTATGACACAGTAGAACGAGAGTCATTTAGGCTTTGTTTGTTTATATTTTTGAGTTCAAATCTTGAAAAATTTTGGGGAACGCGTACTATGGATATTCGCTTGAATTTGATGTGATATGTTGGTGTGTTTGTTTATGTTTTTAGAATTTGGTTGAAATTTGTAATATGTGTCTAATCATTAATAATTAGTTGATGTGTGATGGGTTGATTGATTAAAAAGTATGAAAGAGAAAGAGAAAAATAGTGTAAAGTAAATGAATATTGATTGATGATTGTGTGAAATGATAGATGTGGTAATTGATAGGTGGTTATATTAGAGAATGAGAAAGTGAATTTGAAATATGATGAATTTGGTTTAAAATAATTTGAAATGTGGATTTTTAGAATTTTGTGATCTAGAAAACTGAAAATGAGATTTGAAAACATAAACAAACAAGGCCTTACAAATTGACAATACACTGACAATTCACAATGAGAGAAACCCGGGGGTGTGATGGAATGGAAAGAACTCCTCAATCCTCCTCCTTTAATCAAGTGGCGAGGGTTCGATTATCGGCCTTGGGTATGGAGAGCTATTCAAAACTTTGGGCCAATTGTCCCACCATTCGAAGTGCTTCCAATCAGCGAGAGGATTAGCCACTGCGGTTGGCGGTGGAAACCCTGGTAAAAAATCAAAAAAAAAAAAAACAATGAGAGAAATATCAGGGGGAAAATCGTGATCTCTTCTAGAAAATTCTCCCAAACCTATTATCAGTATAATCAAAAAAACTCTGAAGCATTCAAACAATCCTACGCCAATATCTACTACAATGGCAAGTCATAGTAAAAGGAAAAGTCATTTTATAAATTGATAATACAATGTCAATTCCAGCCCACAGCCTCTCCTACAAAAATTACACTTGCACCAGACCAAAAGAAAAAACGACTTTTACCTAAAAATTCATGTCGATTTAATGGAATCGACAAACCCGCTACTCTCCACATATTTCCCCAAAATATCCACCTCCAAATTCGCCTTATGGCCAACTTTCTTCAAAGGAATCACAATTTTCCGCTGCGCATATGCCACCAACATAAAATTGAAACACACTTCCTCATCAAAAACATCTACAACGGTCAAGCTAGTCCCATCTACGGCACAATGTACTTCAACAATTCCCTATCGACCTTCACTTTTACCCATAACGAGTCTCCTTCAGGCGCCATGTCCACAATTTGCCCGGTGCCGCCCACGTGCCCCTGTACAAAATGACCCCTCATTCTAGTAGTAGGACTTAATGCCCTCTAGATAACAGGAATCGTTTTGTTCAAAATTAGTGCAGCATATAAAATTCATTAAAAAACGAAAATAGATAAATATGGACAGTCGTTTCAATTGCCGTGCCTGATATTAAATAACATAAACTGCCGCAACACCAGAAGTATGCGCATTGGGCAGATAATATCCATGCCCAAGACCAGACCTGAAAGACCCAATGGATACTTCCGGGAAAATTGCAATTTTCATCCCATAAGTTGCTCACATTTCAATTTTGATCTTATTGGATCGGAATGTGTCATATTTTATCTCATAAGTCAAATAAAATCTCAATATTGATCCCATTGAATAAGGGGTGTCACATTTCATCCCTCGTCAAATAAAATCTCAATGTTAGTCCATGGGCAAGTTGTCGTCTAAAATTAAATGAAACAAGACGCGTGCAATGAACACTTCAGTTAAGAATAGTAACTAGGAGGAAAAATACACGTCTTGGATTGAAATGAACTAGAAAATTGGCTTACAAAAAATGGAAAATCAGATTGATCATGAGACCAATATTGAGATTTTATTTAACTTATGGAACTAAATGTGGCACCCCTATCCAATGGGACCAATATTGAGATTTTATTTAATTTATAGGACTAAATGTGGCACATCCCTATCCAATGAGACCAAAATTAAAATGTGGGTTACTTACGGGGCGAAATTGCAATTTTTCAGGATACTTCCTTTCACCCGACCCGGACCCGACCTGGCTGAATACCCGACGGGACCAAGAGTCGGGTCTGCTGCCTAGACCCTGTTGTTTCAGGTAGGGTAAGATTTTTTTTTATCTTTTCTTGCTTTTTCCCGCTTTTTAACAAATGGGCAATCTTACATTAAAAGGGAATTTTGCAGAATCAATAATTCTTGAAGAAAATTAAAAGGTAAAAACCAAACCATATCCATTACAAATCGGCAATCTTATATTTGGACACCTCATATCCATTACCCAATATTGGATCGGATAAGCAAAAATACAATCAAATTTTCTCACGAAACAAAACAAACTACATCCACCAATCCAACATCCCATAAACCAAAACTCCCCCATGGCCACAATTTTCTCTCCCTCCGCCCTCCTCTCCTCCTCCTCCACCACCACCACCACCACCACCCCTAATCCACCGCCGCCATCCAAACCCCACCTCACCATCCCACCCTTTAAACCATCGCCACTAAACCTAACCACCACCTTAGCCGCCGCAGCTCTAGCCACAACACTACTCACCTCCACCCCACATGCCCACGCAGAACCTTACAAGCTCTACTACGGCACCGCCGCTAGCGCCGCCAACTACGGCGGTATGGGCGGCAACTCGGACAAGAAAGCATCAGCTGAATACATATACGACGTGCCCGACGGATGGAAAGAGAAGCCCGTGTCGAAGATACAGAAGGGCACCAATGGAACAGACAGCGAGTTCTACAACCCGAAGAAGAAATCAGAAAAGGAGTACTTAACTTTTCTTGATGGGATTAGGAAGTTGGCGCCAAAAGAAGTTGTTTTGAACAATCTGGCATTGTCGGACGTCGATTTACAGGATTTGATTGCGAGTGCAGAGAATTTGAGCTCCGAAGAGAGGAAGGATGATAAAGGGCAGGTGTATTACGTGTATGAGATCGATGGGGCTGGCGCGCACAGCTTGATTTCGGTTACTTGTGCGAATAATAAGCTGTACGCGCATTTTGTGAATGCGCCTAATCCCGAGTGGAGCAAGGATCAAGATACTTTGAGGCACATTCATGAATCTTTCAAAACAGTTGGGTGAGGTTTGTTGGTTGGTTGCATAGTAATGGTCAATACTCTTGGATATGTTAATTGAGTATATAACAAGATTTTTGGGAATTTAAATAGTCTATTATGAGAATTATCTTACTGCTGCTTAATATTTCTACTAGCTACTGTGACAAAGATATAGAATTTGTGATAGGGCTTAAGCCAAATCAGCTTGAGATGATAATGTTTGTTGTACTCAATGTTTTAAAAGAACCTCCCTATCTAGGGTATCAATGAACCGTGTTGAGCCGAAACAAGCTATTGTTTAAGTTTGTCTGATGTTCAAAAATTGTGTTTGGACTCAGCTTGGAAGAAATTAAGTTATCATCGATTGACTGCAGCATTTGATGCAAATAACCAGCAAATGTACACTATACAAAATCAAATTTTTGGTTTTGGTTCGAACTCCGTGTCAATGGGTTAACTCTCCCCTTCCTCTTTTTATCTTTAATTAGTGTAGTAATTCTTTTCTTGAATCTTTATTACTATGAATTACCTTTTAATTCATTGGATTTCAGTGTAATTCGTTTATATATATTTATATATATATGTATATATTTTTCAATTTGTATTATACTGGCCCTTGAGTATCATTATGAAAAGTGTGTTATTGCGAATGATGTTGGGTATATGTCTAAAACCTGAGCAAGAGTCCAGATTAATATTCTAATTTAATTATATTAATTTGCTCAATTTTTTTCCTTCTAATTTCATTATAGTAATTTTTGACTTTCAGAACTATTTAGTTTCACTTGGAAAGCATATGTAATTTTCGTTTCTATTTTTGTAATTTCAATGTGGTTTAGATATTTTTTCGGGTTATATTGGAATGAAGTTTCACATTTCTATAAACTAGATATGCTACCATGACTTGAACTTTTGGTTTGAAAAATTGTATGCCTCTGTTGGTGTATGGCTGAAAGAAGTGAATGTGGCTTTACCGTATATAGCTTCACTCTTGGTGTATGGGATGTTTGGAAGACCTTATCTTTTGATTTCTCACTTTTGCATAGTTTTTAGTTTCACAATACTTGGATTTATCAGCTAATTCAGACTTGAGCTTCCACTGTCAGAATTTGTTCTTTCATATGTCCACCTGGTGACAACCTTTAAGGATTTAACACATTTGTAAGTAAATGGAATACAACAGATGAAGTTATTATGTATCAGTGAAGAAAATAGATAGCATACAACATTATTGTTTGTTATTATCTCTCTGAAAAATAAAGTACTCATCTATTTTGAAACTGGCTTCTCCACTTGGAGTTTCACTACTACATTACATAATAAAGTTCCTATAATTCCTTTCATGTGTTCTATTTATAAAAAAAAATTCGTCATGTAATAATATGTTATGTTGATGAAAAATTGTTTTTGTGACGCAATAGTAACATATAAACCTCTTGTTGGCAGGTAAAGGTGTCAAACAAGCCTTAAACGGGCCGACTTGTTAAGGCTTGGCAAGTCAAGCCTTAATAGGCTGGCCCATTTAAGGCTTGGCTTATTAAGACTTGGTCCATTACTTGAATGGGCCAAGCCAGCCCGGCCTGTCAAAGAGTCGGGTTTTTTTGGCTCACGGGCTAAAAAACCCCGGCCAGTGCAAAATAATATATATTTTTTTAGTCATTATATTAATATATAATAATACAATAATAAATAAATAAAAATTACACATGAGGCCGTTGCACACTCATGCAACGGATCTTCAAACGGCCAGCATAATGCTGGTTGTTTGAACTTCCAGGTGCAAATCCGACCGTTGCACCTCAATTTTTTTATTATTATTATTTATTTTGTTATTTCTAAATTTCCTATAAATAGATGATTATTTGAATTATTTTTTTCACACCAAACTCTTCCAATTTCTTACAAAATTTTCAATATTATCAAACTCTACTTTATACACTTTATATTTATATTAATTATATAATTCATTATATTTAGTTCAACAAATATAATATTACTTCAAATATACTAAAAATATACTTTATATTATTCTTCAATTATATAATTCATTAAAAATAATTAACAATAGTAAATGAATATATAATAGATTGAATAACATAAATAAATAATTAACAAAATAAAATAAATATATAATAGATTAAATAACATAAATAAATAATTAACAAAAGTAAAAAAATAACAAAAAAACAACCATGCACAATAAACGGCTTGTTAGGCTTGGTGACTTGGCCTTGATAGGCTTAATTGAAGGGCCAAAAAAGCCTAATAAGCCGGCTTGGCTTAGTTGCTAAAGGGGCCAAGCTGGCCCTCTTTGCAAAAAAGCCAAGACTTAATGGGCCGAGCCAAGCTGACCTATTAGGCTTGTTTGACACTTCTATTGGCAACTGTGACAGGAAAAAGTTGTAAGGATTCCCAAAGAGATGATGCACGGGAGAAATATCGGAAAGAGGCCTACGGCGGTTCGGATCATTAAGCATGCCATGGAGATCATCCATTTGTTGACTGAATCGCATCTTAATTTTAGGGTTCTTGTAATATGTTTCAGGCTGCATGGCATCAAATTTTTTTAATGCTTTTGGAACAGACTATTACTTTAAATCTAATAAAGTCAATAATGATCTTTTTAGGAAGCCTTATTAGTTGTGCAAGCCTTATCTCATATATTATTAAGTTCCTAAGGAATAGTCCAAGATTTTGCTTGAAACTCTCTAATCAAATGAGAATTGAGATTAGGACTGTTATTCATGTTCCATTAATAGCTAAAACAAGATCATTTTTGCAAGTAACACTTTTAATGTCATTGGTATGACAATTTATGTCCGTGTTCAATATGATCTAAGTGCTACTACAAAGCTTTTTGATAGCTTCATTTTTCATGTTATATTGTATATTATATATAGATTGAGCTCGTGATTCAACCCTTCGAGTCGACTTGAAAATTCTACTGGAATTGTGGTGATATAATGTTTTGAATGTCTTATATTTGAAATCTTATCTGTGACAACATTGACAAGTAACGACTTTGTTAGTTTGAAATAATTTATAAATTAAACAATCCGCTTGACCAGGACCTAAAGTGTAGTTAAAAATGAAAGTAGTATAACAAAGTCTGTCATTTTTTTTTTTTAATGTCTGATTACTCTAAGGTTATTAAAGTTGAACAAGTTCCATTTCATTTGATTTATAAACAAGAGTGACATACCATACTTGAAATGAGCTTAAAAATAATTTATACCGGGAACTGTCACCGTGTGCATCGGTGTCCCTTAACTAGTATATATATACACACTTAATTTGGTAATTTGGTGAACCATTTCAATACACGTGATCACGCTGGTGTCGCATACAAAGTTTGTAATAAGAAATCCAAAAGCATCACCAATTTAATTTCTTTAAACTTTGAAATGTCCACCACCATGGTCCACGTGACTTGTCCTTTTCCTTTTGACAACAGCCTGCCTTTAGCCCCCCCAACTGCCACCATCAGATACCTATAGGCTATAATATATATTACTATTGGGCTATTTGCTGTGCTGTGCTGTGCTGTGGTGTGCAACAAAACACAACACATATCTTATTTTCATAGCTGAAACGTAAATTATACTAAAAAAGATAGGCATAAGCACGTCAGCTAACTTGATACTGTACACCACTGTCGGCAGAGTGATGTCTCAACAGAAGAAAACATGCATGCTACAACTGACCCACTGTATTGAATCATTTACTTACACATACAAGTACATTTCTGCAGCAGATCCGCAACAGTCAAAACATTAAAACAACAGAAATGCGATTTGAATTACAATTCTAAAGTGACTACTCCGCTAAGCATGAAATATATATACCTAAATAGATTATACTTTTCGTTTTGACAAGTTGAGCCCCATTAGCAAAATGCATAGACCTGCAATTTAAATGGCCAGGGCAATCCCGGAGGCGGTCTCTGAAGGAAAATTGGTACATGCGTTTACGGAGTGATGTTGCATTCCCGCAAATATAAGTGATCATAATCCAAAAATTTCGCCCAATAGCTACGGAACTTTGGTATACCTATCTCAAGCCATGGTTTCAAGTTGCCATTGTAATGTATAACCGCTGCACGCTCGATATCCTTTTGATGTACATTTGGGTTATAACCAAGTCCCAATACATGCCAAGATTTATCAAGAGCATAAGTCCGCTTCCAAAATGTTATCAGACCGGGTGGCAGAGTCCCCAATTTCCACAGCAGTCTATCGTGATTCTGAGAAAGAAAAATCAACTTTTGCTTCAGTATTCGGAAATAAATATATATTTACCACAAAAACAAATACAGCGATAATGGACTTTACCAGGTTTTGCCATTTGTGGTACACCTCTGTAATATTTTGCTTCCTCCATTCTTTCAGATCGAATATATTCATTCCAAAAGCCCAACCACAAGCGCGGGGATCAAAACTTTCTGAAATAAGAGGGTTTGAAAAATTGAGGTAACGATCAAACCGGTGAAAGCTCTCACCACATGTTTCAACCACTCCAATGACCTTTCCCTTGAGATCGAGAGACCAGAGGCCGGTAAGATCTTTTTGGACAACAATATCATCATCTAAGAACAAAACCTTGTCCAGCTTAGGAAAGATCTCCGGTAGATAAAAGCGGAGATGATTCATGATAGAGAGGTACTTGGGATTTCTAAATTTCAAGTTAGAATCAGATTCAGCACGACGACTCTTGAAGTAATAATCAATCATGGAGGGAGAGCCCAACTGCTTAAGAACTGGACTGTAACTTGAATTTAACCATGTGAACTCCTCAACGTTCTGAACTTGTATTGTTGCTTTGCCCGGAGGATTGGCTAAAAACCACATTTTCATTGCAGCATAATTGAGCCTATCTGTGACAACATGGAACACGTGTCTTGAAGCATCCTGCGTGCGAAAAATAGTTACAGTCAGATTTTGAAAGATCAAATTCAATGTTCTTTTGTTTTTTATTAGGAAAGAATCTGTTTCACCTTTGCATGGGTTATTGTCGAGTTTACAACAACTGCCGCTGCCAGTACATTGTCTGAAAATAAGGCATAGTGGTATAGTTTGGGATCTTCTAAGTTTTCCTTGTTCGGGAAATGCTGTTGAGACGAGTTCAACATAAAATACTCTGTTGAAAGGCGCAAAGGAAGACAGTGGAGTCCTTTAGGCATTGTCTTGGCAGTTAAGTGTGTCAAAAATAAAGTCTGTTTCTTGTGCACTCGGAGCTGCTCCTCAGTTGAATGAAGCATAGCACGAAGCTTCTTTACCACAGCAGCACAATCATCTTGTATTTGTTTGCCTTTTGCCAGTGTTTGCTCCATTGCTTTCAGCTTGTCATAAGCACTACACTCAATTTAAAGGCAAATAAGTCATTTTTTCAAGTTTTTGGAAAGTCTATAAGTATTTAATGTGATGTACATTTCAAAATAAACTAACCTTTTTGGCAGCTCCGAATCTTTGGAGGCATCTCCAAGTGCTCGTTGAACTTCTTTCATGCGTAATCGCAGCTCCCTTATAAAGTGAGGATTGTTTCGAGTTGCTGAGAGGGAAAGATAAACCCTTCCTCGAATGAGTTGGTCCTTGAGCTGGCGAACACGAGCATCAGGCGGTGCTGTTTGTTCGTTCTGTTTCTCAGTTCTAGCTTCTTGTTCTCTTAATATATCTTTGCCGGAGGTTTGGGATGAGTGTTTTGGATGTTTTAGTTCCTAGAAGAAACATGAGAACAGAAAAGAATTTATTTTGAAAGTTATAATTATTTTGAAAGTTATAGTCCGTTTGAAGCTTAATATAATAACCCTAAACTAGAAGCAAAATTGTAGCCAATATGCAGAGAGAAGTTCTTGTGCATCTGATATAAGCTATAAGAGCATCAATTGATTGTTTGAGGGCAAAACTGCTATGAAATCCTACGCCTCGTTAGTTTTCAACACCAGAGCTAAAACAGCATAACTTGAATAACGAAATTCTTAACCATCGCTAAATCCATAAAAACAGATATAAGAAACTTCATCAATGGCGGTAAGGCCTGAACCAAGCAAAATGCTAATAGTGTATGGTAATCTTACCATTTTTTCTGAAACGTTTTCTGATATAACCTCGTGATGCTGTGAACTAATTTCTTTCTTTAAATCATTTTGTTCAACCTCACTTCTAAGATTCTCAGTCGATTCGGTTTTCTTCAAATCTTCTTCCTCCGTCTCAGCCCCAGCATTGCGCGAGTTATCAGTCACCTGTCTAATGGGATTCTCATCCAAAGACTGCTTATCGCCAGCAATACTGCTCAAAGTGGATGAATTTGAATTTCCATCTTCTGCTGATTCTGTCATTAATCCCACAAATTGAATGAAATCATAACCCCCAAACTGAATTAAGTATTTAAATGCAAAAGAAAGTGAACTGAACGTAAACCTTCAGTGAGTTGTCTGGTAATTCGAGCATTCTCTCTTGATGAAGCATCAGAGTCATTGGAAGTAGATTCGATCGAATTTTCTGAATAAACTACGCCTAATGGTTCTTTCAATTTAGTAGATGACTCCTATGAATCAGAGCAGTAGTTACAATGAATCAGATCAACAAAGATCTAAAATTTTCCATAAAAGGCAATACACCCTAAAGAGGGAATTTTAAGAACCACATACCTGAGGCAGCACATTTAATTGCCTTGCTTCACCAGCAAATGTCTAAAAACATGAAATTCAGTAATTCAAATCAACTTACCCCCCAACGGTGAAAAAGCAGCACAAATCACAGAATTATAAAAGTAAAAATGAGTAATTAACAATAAAGACTTACAAAAGCTGAAACATCTTCAACAAATTCGTTCCTGGCTGTACAAGCAGTAAAAAGAAAACACAAATCAATCAACAATGCAAGACAGAATATCAAGACAACTTACATACATATATATATATATATATATAAAGAAAAAAGCAAGAGGGGAGAGGGAAAATTACAAGAAGATGAGGTGAAGTATGGTCCAAGGGTGTCGGTGTAGAGAACAATAGGGGCAAGAACAGTCACCAACAGAAAGAAAAGCACCGATTCTCTAAGCTTCAATTTCATTTTAATGGCCCCAAACTCGACGGGTTTGAAATTCAACTCTCAAAACCAAATCTTTACGCGAAAACACATTAATACAGACAGACCCACAATCGGAAACAGATTGTGAAAAGAAATGAAAAAACGAGCTACTTTGTGAAATTTTTGGAGGAGATTTTCAGAATAAAGAAAACACAATAACAGATTGTCTGAATGCGGATTTGACAAAACCCAGAAAAATATTCGTCAATTTAGGGTCTTTAAATTGAGAGTACATCTCTGAGAAGAATCTTCTTTACATTAGTGGAAAACAATTTGTACGAAAACCAACAGAGACAACCAATAATTGTTGTTCAACCAAAGACAACAAAAACAATATGGGTTTTTTTAACCTTGAGTTTGAATAAAAATCCAGTTAAAACTAGGCAATGAGGAGATGGAAGACGAAAAATCTAATGAATAATGTTAATGGAAGAAAGAGGATATAAAAAGGAATAGGCAATTATGATATATAGTTGTATGTATATGTATGTATAAGTGGATGTGAGCTGGGTGGTGCGCTGCTTTCTCTGTGTTTCTGGCTCCACCTTTTTCCGTTGTTTGATTAAAATATATACATCATTATTAATTATACTGCATATATGTATTGATTTGATTGTTATGCTAATAATCCATAATAATAGAAGATGCTCGCATTAAACGCCGAAATAATGAGGGTAGAGGCCGCGTGTATTTTACATTTTCTTTTATCTTTTTTGACTTTTCTTCTTCTTCTTTTATTTTGACATTAATTGATGATTGAGATTCAATATTTTGTGTAATCGAACTTTATATTTTAATTACTTTATCACAATAATAGTGATTTTATTCAATTAATCAAAAATATACTTAGAGAGTAGGAACTTGATTTTTTGTTTGTTTTTAGAAAAAGGAAGTTATTCAGTTTTACTTTTAAAATTATATACTTATTCTAGTCACGCTTTTAAAATTGTATATATATTGTTTGACACTTAAAAAAATTCACTAGTCATTAATCAACAGGAACAATAATCTACTATGTCGGTTGACTAGCTTGAGTACATTTTCAACAAAATTTTGCTTAGAAATAAAAATCTTTAAGCTAATAAGGAAAAATATTCATTACATAACTATAACTATATAAAGTATATAGTAATTATTCTTCCAACAGTTGGACATTTTTGAAATTAACGGTTGTATCCGAATCCGTAATTGATCTATGGATAAGTAATCTTGAATTGATCACCCCGAAATTAACAATCATACTTTTAACACTGTCCCATATCAATCATGAATTCATCTTGTTTCCGTTTTAATTTGCCAATGAAAATCCATCAATTTTAAAAGCTCGATAGTTATTATTATTAATTTTTACAAGTAAAGACTCTAGACAGTTGTGAGCCTTTGACCCCTCCTATTCATATTCATTCATTTATTCCAACATTCTTATTGTGTATTTATTAGCCCACATTCATATATTATTTCGAGGTGAAAGATGCAATCCTCAATAAACTCATAATTCCATAATAAATACATAATTCTGCTGATTAGAGCCCCATTGAGATCATCGTTATATGTAATGCTACTTCACTAAAATGTATGATTTGACACATCAAAGACGCAATTCATAGAGTTCAAGTTTACTGATTTATTAAAAAGATTTCTCAATTGCTAAATTATGACTTATACGTTCACATGGCTGTCAAGATTGGTCCTCCTTATCATAGTTCATTTTATATATACACTTTATATATGTAAAATTATTCTTTAAATATACATGTAACATGTGTACATAAAATAACATACGAAATGAAACATTATTCAAAATGAAGGATTATTTGTGGAGCCATAACAAATTATATGATCCCCATTCACACATATATAGGAAGCAAATATTGTTTCTTTTAGAAAAAGCAAATGCTGGTGAATGCCATCATTTGTTTTTAATGATTTTGTATGCCATCTTTTAATCTAAGTGCTCCCATACAACAGTTATAAAAATACACTTGGTATGATAAAATAAATGAATCATTTTACAGTCGATCAAATACAATAAAAGCGATTCAATTTTCACCTTTGATTTTCATCATCAACTCAGAATAATAGAAGTTTAAATTAAAACATTTGCCCACTTATACACTCATGCATGCATATGAATATATGATCACTTTGCCTTTGAAAAAAAAACAAAACATTTGCTATTTCTCACCAAAAATTCAGATACTTTGGACATCTTCCCATGGCTTAATCTCAGGTGTGCGTGTATAAATCCCGCAGCTTTTTCTCAATTATTAAATAGAAAATATACAATTCCTATTTCTCTACAAAAATTTGAAGTACTTTTGACATTTATGTCGAAGAGGTAAATCATCATCAATTCTCTACGCCTTGTTCAAACCAATATCAAGAGGCTGATTAATAATAGAACTCCAAATGCGATCAATGGGTTCGAGATCATCGACCTTGAACGACCAGATACTGTCATCGTCACACTTGTCATTGAAATTTCCATCAATAGCTGGAGAATCAAGTAAATTTTGTACACAAGGTTGATCGTCAAAAGTTGCAGAAACTTCATCTAGACACGAACCCGGTGCAAATGTATCTTCGGGTTCCAAGTACTCGTCCCCTTTAAAGATCACGCCCTCTTTGAGCCAAGGAAAGTCAAAAATTCCAAAGTCATCGCATAATTCATAGCCCTTTTCGTTATACAAGTAATCATCAATCGGACTTATGATGGTTTCAGATTTCTTGTCTTTGTGTGATTCTTTATTCTCGTAGTCGTAATCTCCTTGATCTCGTGTTCTCTTCCTGTTCTGAGTGTTCTCCTTCTCCATCATTATAGCTTCTTGTTACAATCTGAAAACACGAAGAAATCGAAAACAAGAAAATTTATAACAATCTTAATACAAAAGTGGGATCTCAAAGAACAGATTTCAATCATGCATTAATTTAACAAAGACGAGAAAAAAAGGGATCTAAATGCTTATTAGTTTTGTGATGAAATTACCTTTTTATGTGTCTTCCTCCTTTTGGGGTAATTACTTTCCTTGAAGTGTTCTTTTCTTGTTGCTTAAAAGAGGAAAATGATATTTGGGCAAGTGACTTAGAATTAGAACCGTTTTTATACAGGCAAAGAATGCGTACAAACTACAAATGCACACCATCCATCGCGCCTTTTACCAAGCTCATTACTATCTGCCTCACATTCCACTCTCTCTCTCTCTATATATATATATACATACATACATATATATATATATATATGCCTATTTGACACAACTAATATGTAGGCAATTATGCCGAACCACGTTAAAATTCTCGTGTTTTTCATCTTCATGTTTAGGCTTAGATTTTTTCTCCCTCATTTATTCTTCGTGCTCTGATGGCTATCATCCCTAACAACTGGTATTAGAGCCATAGGTTGTAGATTTAGGAGACGTCTTAGATCTAGATATATGAGAACGATGGTAGGAGATGGAAGAGTGATCAAGCTCGACAATTTCGTTGCAGGGAGCACGAATTGAGGTCGTGGTGAAGCCGGAGAAGATGACAGAGGAGGAGGGGGTCAGTTCGATCACCAACCAGAAAGGAAGAGTAATCCCGTTAAACGTTAACGAGAAAACGTTGGAAAATCGTGGTGCCAGATGCAGAGGCAGATTTGCAACAGCGGTGGCAGATTTGTGTTACTGGGTAGGTAGACATGAAGCCAGTGGGAGCAGTTGCAGTGCCGTGGGCAGATCCGTATAGCCAGAGGTCAAGTGGGCAGACTCGTGTTGCCAAGGGGGCGGAAGAACGTGCAAGCCAGGGACCGTGGAGGCAGATTTACGGAGCCAAAAAGCAATCTACCGAGCCAGAGGTTAGAGTGACAGTATCGAAAGCCGAGAGCAGATATGTGTGTTGGGAAATATACATATAGCCCGACTAAGCACAGCGGAAAATTAAAATTTTAGTTTCTAGGATTTAAACATGCAAGTTTATTAATCCTACGGGCTTATCACGTATCATAGGCTTGCGCATCTTTGATTTGTTATTTAAAACTTAAATGAAGAAGATCTTACCTTATTCGATTTTTCATAAAAATCGAAGAGTTTCTTCTTCCTTAACGTAAGCTCCCTAGCTTGCTTCTCGTTCCTTGAATCAACTCTTTCGTTTTTCCCTTTGATGAAGATTTCGAATTCCTCCACCAAAAACGTCCTTGATCGGATTCTTGATTCACTTCAGAGACCCAAGTGTTTCTCCTCTAAAGTTGATCCACACCCCGGATACCCACTCGTTTATAATCTTTAGCTAGGTTGATCTATAAACGTTTATTCTAACTCTAAGGAATAGTGTATGAGATTAAGGTGAAAGAAAAAATTACTTCTCTAAGTATTTTGGAAGAATTCTTGAATTCAAGATCTTGATGAATAATCAAGAACTCAAGAACACTATATGAGAGAGAGGAAAAAGAAACGATTTTTCTATGCAAGAGGAACAAAAATTTTGGCTTCAAAAGTCATCATCATATTTTCGTTCTCTACATGTCCTATATATAGGACTAGGTTCTTGCAATTCTTTTCCATGTAGAACTCTTATACATTAATCCTTTTCCATGTAGGAATAGAAGACTAATTAATTTCTAAATAGAACTCTTCTATTTTAATTAGTTTCCTTTCTCTCCAAGAAATCTTATTTCCTTCTAGAAGAAAATTAATTAAACTCTTTAATTATTTTCCTCCACCAAATTTTCGACCAAGACTTAATAAAATAGTCTTTTAATAATTAATCCACCATACTAGATTAATAAAAGTCACTTCTAATTAAATTAAATGCTTTCTAGACTTAAGCTTAATTAAATTGATCTTATCAACTTAATTAATTTATTTATCCAACACTTGAATAAATAAAAGTCTTAATTAATTAATCTAATTAATTAATATATTAACTCAACTACTTTGAATTAAATTTCCTTAATTAAGAAATGGATTTGTCCGAGTATTGTGTGTGACCCTTTAGGTTCACCAACATACTAGTAATGGGTTCATAACCTTTATGATTTAATTTGGACAATTAAATTGTCTCGATTAATTAAACACTTTTAATTAACCATCTTATTATTTAATCTCCATTAAATATAAGATACCCATAAATCAAAGAAAAGTTTCTAGCTACTTATCTTGAAGACCTAGATGTAGGCGATTCAAAGTGAACCTTTCCAATCGCGCATTCCATGCAAGTGAGATTCTTCCATCAACTAATTTCCCAATTGAATCAAGAATCGAGGAATCTTATTGGTCGAGATCCTTGTAAATTCAATCTTAATAATTCAAGTGTGTTTGACTAGTGATTAATTAATTCAAGAAACTCATTTCTTAATTAATTACTTACTTGCCTTGGCCAAGGACTAACTCAGTCAAATCACTTAGAATTATATAGGAAATTCACTTGTTCATCTAGACAAGTGATGGATCCTTTGTTATCAACACCAACCTCCATATACGAGTCACTACACCCAATCACCAGTCCATATGTGTCCTTGTAAAAGAACTGGCACAGGAGTCAAAGTGCAGTGAGTCAATATACAAGATTACTGTGATGACTCAAGTCAAAGAATTAATCTTGCACTATCGTGATTAAGAAACTCCTAATTCGACATATATAGAAATAATTCCAATTTAGGAAGTTTCAGTTAGGGTAATCAGTGAACTTGTTCTCAACAAGCACCCGCGTATGTGCATTTGTGTCAACTACACTAATGTCCATAAAACGAGACATTCTCCAATTAAGAGTGTGCATCATAGGCGCAAGTCTATCCGAATTATCAATGTCCCATCTTGATAATTCTATGACTTGGACAGTATTTAGAAATCACAGCCTTAGAAACTTGTTTTATGATATCCATCCAATGAGATATCAAGCCCCATAGCTATGTGTGAATTCTAGGGACTTCATCATACAGTTATAACGATATAAACATAAGATGAAGAAATGCCTTTTATTAATATAATGTAAAACGAAATTGTTTACTACAAGAATAGATAAATAAAGCCTATCTAGGATTGGCTCACAGGGCACTATTCTAACAATCTCCCACTTGCACTAGAGCCAATCTCCTTGGTATTTTAGACCCATCTTCTCAAGATGTCCTTCTAATACATTACGAGACAAGGGCTTAGTTAGTGGATCCGCTATGTTCTCCGTTGTGTCGACTCTTTCCACACGTACGTCGCCTCTACCAACAATCTCTCGGATCAGATGGTATCGCCTTTCTATGTGTTTGGATCTTTGATGAGACCTCGGCTCCTTTGCTTGAGCAATGGCGCCATTATTGTCACAGTACAGAGGTACTGGATCGACAATGCTAGGGACTGCACCCAACCCTTGGATGAAGTTCCTAATCCAAACAGCTTCCTTTGCTGCATCAGATGCAGCTATGTATTCAGCCTCGGTTGTGGAATCCGCAGTAGTTTTCTGTTTGGAACTCTTCCAACTTACTGCTCCACCATTGAGGGTGAATACAAATCCCGACATTGATTTCAAATCATCCACCTCAGATTGGAAACTAGAGTCAGTGAACCCTTCTAGTTTCAATTCTCCACCGCCGTATATCAAAAACAAGTCCTTAGTCCTTCTCAAGTACTTGAGGATTGTTTTCACGGCTACCCAGTGCAACTCACCTGGGTTGGACTGAAAACGACTCACTACACTTAATGCATGAGCCACATCAGGCCTTGTACATAACATTGCATACATAATACTTCCTATGGCAGAAGCATATGGTACGCGAGCCATCCTATCTCGTTCCTGGGATGTCGAAGGACACATGGATCGAGAATACCGGATCCCATGACTCATAGGCAAGAATCCTTTCTTTGATTCCTCCATACTAAACCTTTTTAGCATTTTGTCTATGTACATTGACTGAGACAATCCTATCATCTTTCTTGATCTATCTCTATAGATTTTGATTCCTAAGATGTAGGATGCATCTCCTAAGTCTTTCATGGAGAATTTGGTGGATAACCATACTTTAGTCGATTGCATCATTCCTACATCATTCCCAATGAGTAGAATATCATCAACATAAAGTACTAAGAATGTCACTGCACTCCCACTGACTTTCTTGTACACACATGGTTCATCTTCGTTTTTAATGAAACCATACATCCTTATAGTTTCATCAAAACAGATGTTCCAACTTCGGGATGCTTGCTTTAGTCCATAAATGGACTTTTGGAGTTTGCAAACTTTTTGCTCACTCCCACTAGATATGAAACCTTCTGGTTGTTTCATGTAAATCTCTTCCTCTATGTTTCCATTGAGGAAGGCGGTTTTCACATCCATCTGCCATATTTCATAATCATAATGAGCAGCTATTGCAAGCAAAATCCTAATGGATTTAAGCATTGCTACTGGCGAAAAGGTTTCTTCATAGTCGATACCCTCTCTTTGAGTGTAACCTTTTGCCACTAGCCTAGCTTTATAGGTCACTACCTCTCCATTTGCTCCAAGCTTTCGCTTACAGATCCACTTACAACCAATGGGTACTATACCCTCTGGTGGATCTACCAAGGTCCATACCTTGTTGGAGTACATGGAGTCCATTTCAGATTCCATGGCACTTTGCCACTTCCCAGAATCAATATCACATATTGCTTCGTTGTAGCTTCTTGGATCTTCATCCACTTGAAGCTCCTCCTTATTACTTTCTAGTAATAGACCATACCTCTCAGGTGGCCCTCGGATCCTTTCGGATCTTCTCGGAGGTTGTGTGTTAGATATTTCAGTGTTTTCTTGTGTTTGTGTTTCCAAAGTTTGTGAGATAATTTGTGGTTCTTGAACTTCTTCAAGTTCTATGATCTCGCCCTTTCTATCTAATAGAAACTCCTTCTCTAAGAAGATGGCATTCCTTGAAACAAACACCTTTTGTTCCGATGGATCATAGAAGTAGTACCCCGCAGTTTCTTTAGGGTACCCCACAAATTTACATAAGCTAGACTTAGACTCTAACTTATCTCCCACTAGCCTTTTCACATAGGCTGAACATCCCCATACTCGAAGATATTTGTATGAGGCCGGTTTACCACGCCATAACTCATAAGGCGTTTTGGGCACTGATTTGGAAGGCAATCTATTTAATAGATATGCCGCAGTTTCTAAGGCATAACCCCAGAAAGATGGAGGAACTTCAGTGAAACTCATCATGGAACGGACCATATCCAATAAAGTCCTATTCCTTCGCTCAGACACCCCATTCAATTGTGGTGTTCCAGGCGGAGTCCACTGAGAGAGAATCCCATTCTCTTTAAGATAACTAAGGAATTCGTCACTTAAGTATTCTCCTCCCCGATCAGATCGAAGAGTCTTAATACTATGACTTAGTTGTTTTTCTACTTCATTCCTAAACTCTTTGAACTTTTCAAAAGCTTCAGATTTGTGCTTGATAAGGTACACATATCCGTACCGTGAATAATCATCGGTAAAAGTAATGAAGTAAGTACACCTTCCTTTAGTACTTATACTAAAAGGACCACAAACATCCGAATGGATCAAATCCAAAAGATGGGTGGCACGTTCCACTTGTCCTACAAATGGTGACTTGGTCATTTTTCCTTTAAGACAAGATTCACAAGCAGGCATGGTTTCCTCTTCCTTAAGGTCGAGTACACCTTCCTTTGCCAATTTGTGCATTCTTTCTTTGGAAATATGTCCTAGTCTAGCATGCCACATTAGTGTACTGTATAAGTTATCTTGTTTTCTTTTGTTACTATGTTGAATGTGAAAGACGGAATTAATTGGTTGAACAGTGTATAAACAATTCGTCAAAGTACTAGTAAAAAGTAAAGAACAATTTTTAATAATGGAACACTTTCCATCTTTTATTAAAAACTCAAAACCCTCTCCATCTAAAACAGGGATGGAGATAATGTTCTTTATTATACTAGAAACATAAAGACAATTATTTAAAACTATTCTAATGTCGTCGCCTAATGCCAGGTTGACCGTTCCTATCGCTATGGCAGCAACTTTTGCTCCATTGCCAAGTCTCAGAACGATCTCATCCTTTCCTAGCATCCTACTTCTTGTCATTGCCTGCAAATTATTGCAAAGATGTGATGCACAACCGGTATCTAATACCCAAGAAGTATCGTTAACAGATAAGTTAACTTCAACATAAAACATACCCTTGGTCTCACTTAGGGTCGCAAGGTACTCCTTGCAGTTCCTCTTCCAATGCCCTGGTTTACCGCAATGGAAACAATCACCCTTATCTTTATCAGCTTTAACCTTCTTGACCCCACCTTTAGCTTTTAGCTTCTTGTTCTTTTGGGAACTTTTCCCTTTCCCTTTCTTTGGCCTTTTAGCCTTAGAATGGGCAGAACTCACAAGTAGGACTGGCTTGTCCTTCTTGATGGTGGCTTCTGCAGTCCTTAACATGCTTAACAAGTCAGGCAAGGTCGCCTCCAGACTGTTCATGTTAAAGTTGACCACAAATTGATCGAATGTGCTAGGCAAGGATTGAAGTACTAAGTCCACTGAGAGTTCATTGTCTAGAAAAATGTCAAGACTTGCGAGCTTCTCAATGAGCCCAATCATCTTAAGCACATGTTCTTGGACATTTGACCCCTCAGTCATACGAGCTCTAAAAAGCTCTTTAGACACTAAGTACCTTTCCCTCCTAGACTTTTCACCATACAACTCTTGTAAGTGTTTGAAAATATCAGCAGCACTTGCCATATTTTCGTGTTGCTTTTGCAACTCATTCGACATTGATGCAAGCATCGTGCACCTTGCTTGGAGGTCATCGTTTAACCATCTCTTATGGGTTTCTATTTCCTCCTCCTCAGCATCCTCGGGTAGAGTCGAGAGGGGTGCATCAGTCAAGACATAGGCTCTATTCTCAGAGTTGAGCACTATCTTAAGGTTTCTAAGCCAATCAGAATAGTTGGGTCCAGTGAGTTTGTTTGTGTCGAGAATTGTGGAAAGCGGGTTCTTAGCCATCTTAGATATCTAGTTATCTACAAATTAAAGCGAAACGGAGATTAAGAAGATGTTTAATACATTATGTGTAGATATGATTTTAAGGTCTTTTAATCATAAATTACCTCCCACTATTTAATTCAAATTCAATAACCCTCATTAAAGAATTCGAGAAAAACAATTTTTTCTTAGTGAGTTTGAAGTCCGATTTAATTATTACATACCCCAATTTTATGGACACATATATAATAATTAAAAAGGTAGACAACACTTATCAATTACATCCCCATGTAACCCTCAATTATTTTACCTCATGTTTTACATGGACCTCAATTTTATGCGCCCCCATGTTACTCCTATGTTAAGTTAGACCCATCAAACCTACATGTAAATGACCTACCCAAAAAGTTCCACTTGCAATGGTCAACTTACAGGATAAATTACCCATGTGCATCTCTATGCTTAGTAATAATCACGGCTTTCTCATTATAGAAAGTCCCACTTGCAATGGTCGACTAATCTACATAAGTAGCACCGACATGCTATTACTTTTGATGGTAGGCATGGAATATTAAACCCCGTTTAATTTTATCCCATATTAACTTAAAATTAAAATCATTAAGATTTTATAAACTTATCTAATAAGTAAGGGATTTTAGTATATTATGAAAAGGTCTCATCGCTTCGATTATCTTATCTAAGTCTCTATCCTAAACATGCCCAACATCACATGAAAGGAAATATAAAAGATAAGCATAACCAAAAAAACATGTATCTAATACATAGAATCATGCATCTCATACATTAATCATGCATCTCATACATAAAATATAACATGGATATTTTGGGCCATATCTAAATCGATCCTATCTAGAGCCATCAAGGATCGAACGCCAGCAAGGCTAATAATAAATAACGAAAAGTAAACATGCTTGTACAATTCTAATGGCCTCAAAATTCCATCATGCATATCAACTCATGAAAGCATATGCAAATTCTTAATTTACCAAATGGTCTTCATAAATTAAATTAATTCGGGGTTTCTCGATAAAACTTGATTGTTCCAAAACTAAACAATTTAAAACTCCTTTTAAATTAAATTAATTATTTGGAAAAACCATTATCCAGCATAGAATACACACGGCCGCTAATTAATGAACTTGCATACATACACATCAGCAGCACACGTGTACTTTTGTCTTCAAATTCTAACCCATGTCTTAAATATACATGAAAAGAATTCTTAAACAGAAAAGAATTGTAAATCCTTAACCATGCACATGCACATGCGTACACTATACTTTTGATTCATCTTTGATATCCAATGAAAAGAGTTCTCATGTAATAAGGATTCTCAATCCTTAACCATACAATTAAACACACCACCATTGACCAAAATTAATGGTTCCAAACCATTCTGCTGCGTGCAAAGGAAGCAAATATAATCCAATTATTATTTCTCTTACATGCTAATGATGGGTTTCATGTAATTAATTATTGAATTGCATCTTCCCTTTTCACTAATGCAACATCTCACACACGCACGCACGTACATACCAATTCTATGACCTGGGCGACGGGTGTTCAAAACACCTTACCCAATCAAATTTTTATGTAATCTCATTACAAAATTAATTTTCAGATTTAAACAACCTTTAAAAACTGAAAATAAATAGTTTTTATGAAAATTCCCAAATTAATTAAATTTATGAATTTAATAATTTTAAACGTGCATCACATGTAACGATTAAAATTAAACGGATCATGCATAACGATGCGCGAGCCTTAGGCTCTGATACCACTGTTGGGAAATATACATATAGCCCGACTAAGCACAGCGGAAAATTAAAATTTTAGTTTCTAGGATTTAAACATGCAAGTTTATTAATCCTACGGGCTTATCACGTATCATAGGCTTGCGCATCTTTGATTTGTTATTTAAAACTTAAATGAAGAAGATCTTACCTTATTCGATTTTTCATAAAAATCGAAGAGTTTCTTCTTCCTTAACGTAAGCTCCCTAGCTTGCTTCTCGTTCCTTGAATCAACTCTTTCGTTTTTCCCTTTGATGAAGATTTCGAATTCCTCCACCAAAAACGTCCTTGATCGGATTCTTGATTCACTTCAGAGACCCAAGTGTTTCTCCTCTAAAGTTGATCCACACCCCGGATACCCACTCGTTTATAATCTTTAGCTAGGTTGATCTATAAACGTTTATTCTAACTCTAAGGAATAGTGTATGGGATTAAGGTGAAAGAAAAAATTACTTCTCTAAGTATTTTGGAAGAATTCTTGAATTCAAGATCTTGATGAATAATCAAGAACTCAAGAACACTATATGAGAGAGAGGAAAAAGAAACGATTTTTCTATGCAAGAGGAACAAAATTTTGGCTTCAAAAGTCATCATCATATTTTCGTTCTCTACATGTCCTATATATAGGACTAGGTTCTTGCAATTCTTTTCCATGTAGAACTCTTATACATTAATCCTTTTCCATGTAGGAATAGAAGACTAATTAATTTCTAAATAGAACTCTTCTATTTTAATTAGTTTCCTTTCTCTCCAAGAAATCTTATTTCCTTCTAGAAGAAAATTAATTAAACTCTTTAATTATTTTCCTCCACCAAATTTTCGACCAAGACTTAATAAAATAGTCTTTTAATAATTAATCCACCATACTAGATTAATAAAAGTCACTTCTAATTAAATAAATGCTTTCTAGACTTAAGCTTAATTAAATTGATCTTATCAACTTAATTAATTTATTTATCCAACACTTGAATAAATAAAAGTCTTAATTAATTAATCTAATTAATTAATATATTAACTCAACTACTTTGAATTAAATTTCCTTAATTAAGAAATGGATTTGTCCGAGTATTGTGTGTGACCCTTTAGGTTCACCAACATACTAGTAATGGGTTCATAACCTTTATGATTTAATTTGGACAATTAAATTGTCTCGATTAATTAAACACTTTTAATTAACCATCTTATTATTTAATCTCCATTAAATATAAGATACCCATAAATCAAAGAAAAGTTTCTAGCTACTTATCTTGAAGACCTAGATGTAGGCGATTCAAAGTGAACCTTTCCAATCGCGCATTCCATGCAAGTGAGATTCTTCCATCAACTAATTTCCCAATTGAATCAAGAATCGAGGAATCTTATTGGTCGAGATCCTTGTAAATTCAATCTTAATAATTCAAGTGTGTTTGACTAGTGATTAATTAATTCAAGAAACTCATTTCTTAATTAATTACTTACTTGCCTTGGCCAAGGACTAACTCAGTCAAATCACTTAGAATTATATAGGAAATTCACTTGTTCATCTAGACAAGTGATGGATCCTTTGTTATCAACACCAACCTCCATATACGAGTCACTACACCCAATCACCAGTCCATATGTGTCCTTGTAAAAGAACTGGCACAGGAGTCAAAGTGCAGTGAGTCAATATACAAGATTACTGTGATGACTCAAGTCAAAGAATTAATCTTGCACTATCGTGATTAAGAAACTCCTAATTCGACATATATAGAAATAATTCCAATTTAGGAAGTTTCAGTTAGGGTAATCAGTGAACTTGTTCTCAACAAGCACCCGCGTATGTGCATTTGTGTCAACTACACTAATGTCCATAAAACGAGACATTCTCCAATTAAGAGTGTGCATCATAGGCGCAAGTCTATCCGAATTATCAATGTCCCATCTTGATAATTCTATGACTTGGACAGTATTTAGAAATCACAGCCTTAGAAACTTGTTTTATGATATCCATCCAATGAGATATCAAGCCCCATAGCTATGTGTGAATTCTAGGGACTTCATCATACAGTTATAACGATATAAACATAAGATGAAGAAATGCCTTTTATTAATATAATGTAAAACGAAATTGTTTACTACAAGAATAGATAAATAAAGCCTATCTAGGATTGGCTCACAGGGCACTATTCTAACAATGTGTAGTCAAGAGACCGAGGGGCAGAGTTGTGGAGGCATGACCACGTGGATATAAACCATGAAGGTAGGAAACGGGGGCCGACAGGGGTTGGCTGTGGAGCCGAAAGTCATGGCGGCAGGATGCGAAGCCGGGTAGGCAGATTCGCAGAGCCGGGGTTTTGTTGGCGGATGGATCGGACATAGCTTGTGCAGTGTGAGCATTAAGCAGATATGTGGGGGATCCGAGTTGCCATTGAAAAGCCAAAAGTATTGGCGGGAGGATCAAGACATAGCTCATGCAATTGGCAGGGAGCAGATATGTTGGAAGATCCAAGATAGTCAATGAAAGTCTTTGGTGTAAGGGTGTCGCAAGACAGGTTGACCAAAGCGGGAAAGTCTTTGGTGTAAGGGTGTCGCAAGACAGGTTGACCAAAGCGGGAAAGTCTTTGGTGTAAGGGTGTCGCAAGACAGGTTGACCAAAGCGGGAAAGTCCTTGGTGTAAAGATGTCGTGAGACGGGTTGACCAAGGTGGTTATCCTCTAGTGAGGAGGATGGCAACGAAAGTTGCGGGGTTGTGAGACATGTTTCGGGTCTTGGGAGTAACCTATATCCAAGGGTCAGTTGGACTGAGATGGATAAGTCACGGTATTCACGAGGTGGTTGATCACCAAAAAGAATAGGGAAGTGGCGGAGGTTCAAAGAAGGGGAACATCGTTCACAATGTGTGTCTGTCAAGTGGGAGCACTAGGGACGGATGGATTGATGAGACAAGGAGATATCTCGGATTTGATCTCCATGGTGTTTGTGGATGTGCCAACTAGATTGATGTTCACTTGGGAAAAGTGAAGGGATGATTCGAGTTGAGTTCGGATTTTTTGACCAGTCTCCAAGTGGGAGATTGTTGGGATATAGTGGAGTCGGATCAAAAGTAGGATTGAGAGCCAAAAAATGGAGCCCAAATAGAGCCAAGATGAAGACAAGATGGGTCGGGAAGATCCGGGGTTGCAAAAGGGTCAAAACAAGTGAAAATGGCTTTGAACAGGGTGATAGCCGCGGCTACCAGCGAGCTTAACCGCGGCTACCAGTACAGAATGTTAACAGCGGGTTTAGCCGCGGCTAAGGGGTTTTTAGCCACGGCTACTGGACGCGGATTTGAGACTTGGGGCGCAAGTTGGCGAGATTTTGGGCGGATTTTGGCGTGTTTGAGTCCTATTTTGATTAGGTTTGTTTCCTATTGTGATAAGAATTGTTCCCTAAGTTGTTAAGGATTGTTTTCCTTATTTGATAGGGTTTTAGACTAACTCCAACTATTATAAATAGGAGAATTCAACTTGTAATTGATTGATGTACTCGATTTCACTCTTAAGAAATAAAGATGTAGATTTAGGTTGGCTCGTGGATGTAGGCAATTATGCCGAACCACGTTAAAATTCTCGTGTTTTTCATCTTCATGTTTAGACTTAGATTTTTTCTCCCTCGTTTATTCTTCGTGCTCTGATTGCTACCATCCCTAACACTAATATTGTTCATATAGAATTCATCGAGTTTGGGGGTCCTATATTTCTGCTTATTCCCCCTCATCGTGATCTCCTCAGTCTTTTTAATACCTTCTTTTGGATTTGTAAGACCTTATAAGTGCGCATTTTGTGTCCGTCCTTTGACATTCATTTGGTTGAACATTTCGCAGTCTGTCCTTTATTTTATTTTCATTTTTTGTATTTTCTACTACGAATTTATATTGTTTTCATCCTTTTATGGGGTAATTCTATAGTGGATCGAGAATATTGTTTTTGGTCTATTTTTCACCACATAAATGCTTGGGGTGGGGTGGTTTACACAGGAGTAGGTGAATGTGAAAACCATCATACTCATTGTGAATATATAATGTAAATAGATCGAGAACAACACTCTCTATTCACCTTAAAAATTTCCCCTTTATAAGGGATTGCGGGCTCTTTTGCCATTACTTTCTTTATTCTTTTTGTTGGCATAATGATAAAACCATACGGGGCGATTGTGGCAGCATCATTATCTTTGTTAGGGGAGCCTAGTTGAGTCAAATGAGATATTGTTCAAATTTGTTTGAAATACAATCAAACTTCAAAATTTGTATTTGAGCTTATTTAATTATTAATCGAGCCGAACACGAGTCAACTTCAAGTAGTTTGATTTTTTTGTACATATTTTATTATTTTTCACTAATCGAGTCAGGCTCAACCTAAGTTTCAAAACTTATCAAACACAAAAAGTTGTTCAAACTTAATTTGATAAGTTAGCGAATCGAGCCCAAACGAGCTTTTAGCAATCGAGCTCGAATCGAGCATTTTGGTTCGTCTTTTACCCCTAATCTTTGTTAACAATTCGCATGTGTTTTTGTAATTCAGGTATACATGTGTTCATTTTGATGTGAAAATATGAAATTTTTATGCTAACGAATAAACCGCAATCACTCAGTTAAATATTCCGTGAAATAGCTTTGCTTATAAACGAACAGAAATTTAGAATTGAAAAAAAGTATAATTCAATTACACTTGTTTTTTACAACATTCGCGTCTTTTTTTTTTCGGTTCAAGTTTCCAAGTCCCAACTTGAAAAAACTTGTGCATTTCTCACAAGTTGACCATCTTATCCTTTGTACAACTGAGAACTGACAAATGTGCTTAAACCTATTTCTGTAAATGGAAGAAACAGATACAAGATGCCAGCAGTCCATTTGAATGCTAAACAGAACAAATTGACCAAGAAAACAAGCTTTTGTCTATCATTTTAAATTGATAATATATTGTCAATTCCAACCCACAGCCTCTCCTACAAAAATTACACTTGTACCAGACCAAAAGGAACAGACATAAGGAAATGACTTCTACCAAAAAATTCATGTTGATTTGATGGAATCGACAAACCCACTACTGAGCAGCCTCTCCACATATTTCCCCAAAATATCGACCTCCAAATTCACCTTTTGGCCAATTCTCTTCAAAGGAATCACAATTTTCTGCTGCGTGTATGCCACCAACATAAAATTGAAACACACTTCCTGATCAAAAACATCTACCACAGTCAAGCTAGTTCCATCTATGGCTATAAACCCTTTAGGCACAATGTACCTCAACAATTCCCTATTGACCTTCACTTTCACCCATAACGAGTCTCCTTCAGGAGCCATGTCCACAATTTGCCCGGTGCCATCCACATGCCCCTGCACAAAATGACCCCCCATTCTAGTACTAGGACTTAAGGCCCTCTCTAGATTAACTAGAGATCCACTTTCCAATTCACTCAAAGAAGTCTTTCTCAAGGTCTCTGGGGACAATCCCACGGAGAATTCAGATAAACCGGTGTCGAACTCTGTGACAGTTAAGCAAGTACCATTGACAGAGATGCTGTCACCCAAGTGAACGTCTTCAAGAACGGTTTTTGCTTGGATTTTCATGGTAAAACTGTTATCTTGATCAAAGCCCAGTTGTTTAACTGTGCCCATTTCTTCAACTATGCCTGTGAAGAGGGATTTGATTGTCTTGGTGATTAATTTGGGTTCATAGGGTTTTGGAGTTTTGATGAAGATAGAGGAAAGTCGACGTGGTTTGAGAGAAGAATTAGGTACCAGCATGAGGTGGGTTTGGGGCAGCGATTTGGCTGAGAGGCCATTAATTGCAGTGGCATTTGATGTGGGTAAGTAGGGTTTCAGGCTCTGCTGATTCAAAGAGGCAAAAGTACGAGACATGGCCATATCTCTGATTCAATAAATAATATCACTTTGATCTCAATCCTGCTATTATACCCATTAATTATAAGTCAATATTGTAAACAATTATAAACAAAAAGGTTGTAGTTTTAAAGAAGTAAAAGAGAAGATGGGGCTCAATGTGATTTCATTTTATATAACAGGAATCGTTTCATTCAAAATTAGTGCTGCATATAAAATTCATTACAAAAAGGAAATAGATAAACATGGACAGTCGTTTCAATGGCCGTGCCTGATACAGATCACATAAATTGCTGCAGCACCAGAAGTACTCCTGGCATGGGCGGATTATATCCGTGCCCAGGCCCAGACCTGAAAGGCACAATGGATATTTCATTCCACCTGACCCAGTTGAATACCCAAGGGGACCGAGAGTCGGGTCTGTTGCCTTGTTTCAGGTCGGGTAAGATTATTTTTTTCTTTTTGGCTTTTTCCTGCTTTTTAACAAATCGGCTATCTTAATTTTTTTTCACATTCAGAGTATATATATAAGATATAATTATCATTTGGCAGGCAAAAAGGGAATTTTGCAGAATCAATAATTCTTGAAGAAAATTAAAAGGTAAGATCCAAACTTGGTTTGATCTGTTAGTCATATTGCACATCAGCCAAAAAGGGAACTGTAGAAAAGGAAAGATTCATATTTGACCGCAGAAATCGAAACAAAAAGTTGAATTTTCAAGGAGGAGAAGAAGAAGAAAAGAATTATACAGTGCGTTTTCAAGAGGAACTCTATATATATGAATATTGTATGTATATATTGTTTTTTGCTAATTTCTTATCACTAACTCACATGTGAAAATGAATGAATTTTCAGAAAGATCTGCTTAAAACACTTAACATTGACATCAGTCGCATAAATAAGAAACAAAAAATAATGAACTCTCACTTTCACTTTCCAATTCCAAAATCTTCCTTTCTCTTTCATTTTTTTGTTTTTTTTTTATAGAAAACCCCTAATAGAAATACTTTGAATTCTTCGATTTTAGACCCCATTACAGTGATTTTTACTCTCTTTCTTTCTCTACAACAAATGGCAGAAACTAAACTTGCTTAATTGGGGATCTCAAACAGTACTAGTCCACGAAATTAACAATTACTATCAAATTCAACCATCAATTGACAACTAATAATCAATCAGACAGTCTTGAACCAACCAAGCCCAGCATTCTTTACAAAAAAAAAAACACAAGAAAAATCATAAACCCAATTTGAAAAACCTAAACAAATCATCAAACCAAACCCTACCAATAATTCCTTCTAAGAGGCGGAGACGGCGGAAGATGCCAGAGGCAGCGACGGAGGCAGAGGCCGGCGGTGGCTGTGGGGCTGCGACGGAGGCAGAGTGCTTGCAGGGTTTTTGGTTTCTGCCGGCGTATTTTTGGGTGAGGAGGAATCAGGGGTTTATTTGGGTATTGATTCTGGGTTTTGTCCGTTTTCGGGTTTTGGACCCACGGGTAGAAAATAGTAATCAGGTACAGAGTACAGACCCGACTCAGATCCGGACATTTTAATTTTTTTTTTTGGTCCAGATCGGTTCGGGTATTACACCAGGGTGATTGAGCCTGGGCCGGGTTTGAGAGAACTTGGGTGGGTCTGGATTTGGCTAATAGCGACAAGTTTATGATGGTAGAAGCTTGGTTTGTGCGGCGGGTGAGTTTGAGAAGTATAGGGCTTGTAGTATGGTTGTGTTTTCAAAACTCAAATCTCAATTCTCAAAATTTTTGAGATTCAAAACATGTTTGGCCCAAATAATTTTCCCATAATCTTAATTTTTAAATCCCAATATTTTGAGAATTCAGGCCCAAAAGGTTGAAATCAAATCAAAAACTCATCTACCTCAATTTTTAATGGGCGTCCTTTTCCTGTGAAAGAGGGAGTCTCAATCAAATCACGGTAAGAAATTTTCATTCTCTTTAGTTGTACATGTATATATATATATATTGGTCTTACCAATATATATATATATATATATATGACATGGATTTGACATAAAGTTCATTTAATTATTTAGTTAGTGATGTAGTTATATATATATATATGAATTTTATGTCAAATCATGTCATAATTTTTTATTATATTTATATTTTAAAAAGTTAAATTTAAACTTATTTTTATATTTATCACGTCTTTTCGTACAAAAATCTTACCTAAAATCACATTCATCCAAACATATTTTCATTTTCAACTTATATATTAACATCTCAAAACAACTTATCCAAACATATTTTCATTTTAACACGAGAACCAATAAAAGTTTGAAAACTCGTTTTTCTACTTGAAAATTGAGAATTGGAAATGAAAACAATACCATACAAGCCCAATTATCATAAGCTAAAAACAATACCAAATTTTTAGCTTATGATACGAATTGGACATGGACCTGGAAATTGAGTTGTCCACTTAAATAAAAAAATTCCTTTGGTTGTACCAACACAACCGCCTAGTCACTGATGCATTGCGTTTTGATGGAAGAATCACGATTTCGGATACTTGTGGTCGGTAATGATCTTATTCACGTGCTTCGAAACTGTAATCTTCACCATTCAACGTGGGAGTTTAGAGTTAACCCCTTGGAGTTCATAGCTTTTTGTGCTGTTCCGGCGAGAGATTGGATTAAGATTAATACTCTTGGCACCATGAAGAACGACTTGCTACCGGACACTCCTTGGTGGTGTGTCTTCTTGCGGCAATTTGGTGCATCTGGGGGCTCGAAATGAGTTCATCTTCAGGGGTAAAAATGAAGCTTGTAAGGGGGTACTTTTTGAAGTTAGAAGATTGGCACTAGACATTGCTACTGCTTTTCAGAAACCTGGCCATGCTAAGGTCAATCTCGGAGCCAATGTGAAATGGCACGTGCCATAAGCGGGGTGGTGGAAAATAAATATGGACCGAAGTATTTTTACAACAACAAATGGTGCGGCTGCTTGGGGGCTAATCCGAGCGGATCCCGGGATCTAGTGGCGGGATTTAGTTGGAATTTGGGTGAGTACACCATAATCGAAGTTGAATTGTTGGGACTTAGAGAAGGGTTGAAATTGGCATGGGAAAGGAGAATTGCAAAGCTGGAAATCGAAACGGATTCAGAAATCATTTTGAAGCTGGTGGATCATGAAAACTTGAATGATAACCCCTTAGGAAACATTATCTCAAACCGTAGTGTACTCCTTCATATGCCCTAGATGTGTAGCTTCAAATATATTTTTAGAGAAAGTAATCACGGTGCAGATTTCTTGGCAAAAAAAGGCCAATCGCTTGGTTGGGGAATCACACATTGGGTGGATCCTCCTGATGATATTCAGTACCTCCTTGCGGAGGACTTGGATATGTAGTTGTGTTGTAAGGAATCTTCAGTTTGTTCACAAAAAAGAAAAAGAAAAAGAAAAGAATTTTTTTCCTTTCTTTTCCCCCCTTTTTCTTTTCCGTCTTTTTCTTTGTTCGGCTGGCAGATAACATGTGGGCTTGAATTGTTTTTTCGGCTAAGACATGTGGACTTGAAGGAACTAGCCCAAGTAAGTAAATTCAAGCCCATGTAGGCTAGAATTAATTAACTTGGGCTAGTCTTCCAATAGAGCAAAGAGATGATCATCAGATGCATGGGTCAAATGGAAACGACAAAATGGTAAAAAGTATATAGATCATATGCATCCAGCAGTATTAGGTGGACCGTCTCCATAAACCCGATCCATGTTAGAATTTCTCATCATGGTCGAACAAAGACTGAACACAAAGTAGTAGCAAAGTAAGTTCTACATCTTTAAAAATGCCAAAAGGAGTTGACTTGAATGGAAGAGGTTGTGGTTGCTTAAGCAATATGTATGTTTGGGAGAAGTACCCACAATTGTGCCGAACGTAACTTGAGAGAATAGTCGTGAAACTTTGAATTTGAGGACACCTCGAAAAAATAAAAAAAAATAAAAATCTTATTCATGGTCGAAACATATAAATTTAACATTCCTTGAAAAATTCCTCTGAGTTCACTTTCAATTCACCGTAGCGAGCTTTTTTGTCAATCAATTACTTCACCTTATCATATCTATGGCCTTAAATTTTGACCCAAAATTTCGAGCTTCCTAGGTCCCAGAATGGAATCTCACTTTTGATCCAATATTGAAGAATATCCGTTGATATTTCTGAATTTTCCTAAATTTATAAATAAGATTACTTCCTAGGACAGTGCTTTACACGCCTCGGCCCCACTTGATAAGTTTTCTTTTTCATTTTCAATTTACTTTATCGTATTTGCATTTTGAATCTAATTGTGTTCATGTGTTTTATATCTAATTATCCAACAATCTAAAAGGGAGATCGATAATGGCCTTATGAAATTTTATTGTGGTAGAAGAATAACAATTTGTGTGTGAATACAATTGATTGACTTGTTACATCTCTTGGAGAAAACATGTATTATTTGTTTAAGTAATTTAAAATTAAAACCTAATACTGTATAAGAAAAATTGAATTTAGTAAGGATTCTAAAGAAAGAAAGAAAAAAAAAAAAGGAAAAAACAAAAAAGCTGTCTTGTATGTGCAAGCCTTAATTGGAATTATAAGGTTCAAGTTTTTTCTTTCCACTGTTGAAAGACCAAGATGAGCATCATTATAGATAAAAATGGTCGCACAAAGTAATGTAAACCATTTCCTCAGGACTAAAACCACTACTGAAAATTTACATGGGGTCCAGTAATACATTTCTAAGTCTCAATTTTTGTGAATGATTTTGGTGGATATATAATATTCCTCGAATTACACTATTAATTTGTGCTTGATAATTAAAAAGGGTCAAAAATATTATTGTGTGATTTTATTAGATTTTTTGGATATTATTTGATTATTTCTTTGTCAAATAATAAAGAAAAGGGTGGAAATGTCCATGTGGAAACTCAATTGTTTGACAAAAGGTGGTCAAATGACAACGGACTTTTAATGTGGCCAATGAAAATAAGTATAATGTATGTGAAGTCATTCTATCTATCTTCTTTAACTAGTTTAATGGTGTAGATGAAACGTAATATCTTAAATGGTAAGTTATACGACCCCCTTGCTTGTATTGTAGGGGAGCTATTCTTATGGCTAACTGAGTTGTAAAGACCTCTTATGAAATTTATGAATATTATTTGCTTACTTTAATTACCTTATAAATGTGGGGAATTTTGTGAAAGTCTTATTGAGGGTTTGAAGACTGAATCTTTTTATTGATATGTAAGAGGTGGCTACAAAGTATTTGAGATTGCTTAATGTTGTGATGAGATTGATTATAAGCTGAATAAATTGCCACTACAAACTAAGTACATTTTCTAGTACTGATAAAGGGAAAAGATTGACACTTTTGAATTAAAGATCAAAAAAAGGATCAGAAGAATATTTTATAATTAAAAATCAAGAAAAAGAAGCAGAATAAAACTTTTAAATTAAAGTTATTGTTAAGAAATTATTATAACTGTGATTTGTTTTTTCTTTAACCCTGTCCTTAAAAATCAGTTAATTAATATTCAACAAAAATATGGAGAAAATGAAAATTATGAACAAAACCAGATATACATCAAAAATAAAAATAAAAAATTACAGCAATAAAATCCCAAATGATTTACAATAAAAACAACCGAATTACTCTCTTTGAAACATTTTCCAAAAGAAAAAAAGAAAAAAAAAGAAAGAAAGAAAGACACTCTTTGAACGGTTGAGCAATTCGCGCACAAGACAATGGTACCAGAAAGAAACGCCTTCAGCATGAGTTCATTAATTCAGCCAGATCTTGCTCACCATTCATTATAAATATGGTACCTTTTGAAGGTAACATACAGCATTATCAAAACCATTTCATAAAAAAAAAAAAAAAAAAAGAAGAAAAATGAAGTCGTCCACATTCGCCATGTTATTCGTAGTACTGTTGCTATGCGGTAGTCCCACCCCACCCATCTATTTATCTTTATATATATATTTGTCCACTTATATTCTTCTCTTTACTTCATTTATAATTTTCTTTACTTCTCCACTTATATAAATAAAAAATTTCTTTATTTCATTTAAATAATCACGTCAAAATAATATATTTATGAATAAAATAATAATCCAAAAATATTTTTTTAAAAGAATAAAGTAATGCATGTTTTTTATTTTTTATTTTAAGATTTAATGTGTATTGAAATCATGTTGTATGAAAAACCGTTGATTTACTTTTAAGATTGTAGTTTTATTGTTTGATAGAAGATCATGATTTATGTTACTTTTATGCATTATTATCTGAAGAACTAAACTTATTGTTTGGACAGAAATATAAAATTGATTGCTTAATTCTAATATAAAGGAAATATAGAGTAAATATAGAAGTTTAATCAATTTTTTTCTTTTTGGTTAAATTTTAATTACTTGTTTCATTAGTGTTATATATTATGTTTATTAATTGACTTGATTTAAAGTAGTGAAAGAAAATTTATAACATGATAATAGTTTTATTTTGATTGCGTAGGGGTAGTTTTAAAATCAAAATTGGAGCTCATATAGTAATTTGTGGAGTACCAATGTTATAAACTTATATTTATAACGTGTTTTGTATATATATATTCTTAAAATTGTTTTTCTCCTATTTTTGTTTAGCAAAATTGCCAGTAGGACGCAGAATATGTCGTGAAATTTGTTCGCCTGATGTCGAATATATGACGTGCCCTGCAACTGGCTCAAAAAAAATCTATGGAGTATGCGTCACTTGCTGCTTGGCTAAGCCCGGTTGCAAGCTGTACGGAGGAGGAGACGGGGGATTGATGTGCACTGGCTAAGCCCGGGTGCAAGCTGGAGGAACTGCAATCACTGAAAGAAAGGTCTTGAGGAGTATATTTATAATAATCTTTGTTGTACATCATCAAAGAAATAATAATAATAATAAGAATGTATTTACAGCATTAAGAATGGCGATATTTATCTTTCCCCACGTTCCTTTACATTTATTATAAATGAATGAGCAACTTACCGAATAATTTCATCCACAAAGAAGGAACAAATTAGAAATATGGTTCCAGAATTACCAGTAAAAATTCATCAAGAATAATATTTACTTGTCATTATTCTTGACATGGTTATCCAGGGAGCACTGTAGGGCCCACACCTTCACCAGCAATAATATTTACTCCTGGAGCTGTAATATCAGGCCGCAGAAAAAACTCAATAGACTTTAATTATGACAAAAAATTAAAAAGAAATAAATAAATAATTGAGTTTCTATAAACCTTGAGAATTTGCGGGGTAACAATATTAGGTCCCCTGGAAGAGAAAGATGCGATAGATGGAGCTCGTTTTGTTCCAAGCTTTGAAATCGGAGGTGTAATTAATATATATCCTTGTAAATTGCTGCAACAAAATTTTGTAACAATATATAACAGTTTGTGATACGATGGATAACATTTAAATTTGCATAGTGAATAGAGTTATAATCTACCTAGCGTTGACATTTTAAAGACAATAAAGCCATCTTTGTAATAGATATGGGCAGCATGAAGAACAATTACCGTCAGCCTCGGCCTTGCAAACAATCATTCCAACGCCGTCAGCACGTGCCGTCACATCTTCTTTCTCCACTCTTGCATTATCTCCCCTTGGACACACTACTTCGAGTCTAATGAACCTGGCTTAGAGATTATCCTGTACAGAATTATAATGTCAAAGTACTGTTTCTCAAACTCGACTAGAGTGCATATTAAAATAAAGTTCTTACGCATCATCTGCAGCGCTAATTAGAGGATAAAAGTCTTTGCTCGGTAATGATCTAGAAATGCTCGTACCCTAAATTACACATAAAAAAAAATAGAACAGTAAATTAAATATATATAACTTTCTTTGAGAAATTACTATAAGTTTCCTAATTAGTTAAAATAAACAACAAAATACCAGTCTATTTTCGAATTTTCGGAATCTAAAATCACAACTAAGCTACAAGATAGGATCACTCAACAGTCAATTATTGCAAATTATCCATGATAAACATAAGTAATAATTTATGTAGCATAAAAGTTTATGCAACAAGGGAAAACCATTGTCATGAACGATTAAATAAAGAGGTAACAGGGACATTCATTTGATAACCAACTCATATCAACGTACCTAGCACGACAGAAAAGATGGCAAAATTCTCAACCATAAAGAGTGGACGGATCTTATATATTGGTTTTAGTCATAAATAATAGAGAAAATAGCACAGATACCTCCCCCCAACTATGAGGTAATGTGCGCTTTGCCTCCAAACTATTAAAAGTTGCACTCAACACCCTAAACTATCATATATGTGCACTTTGCCCCCTCGGTCAGCTTCGAGCAGCACACAGAGGTAAAGTGCTACAAACCGCATAGGTGAGGGGGCAAAGCGCACATCACCTCATAGGTTGGGGGGTATCTGCTTTTTTTTTTTTTTTTTTAAATTCAAATATTCTTAATATTAACTTAACCCTCCTCGTTAGCTTCAGGAAAATTTTTACCCATTCATCGTTCAATTTAAATCATGCATATTGGGATTTATTTGAAATTTTCTTAAAATATTATTTTTAGGTTTGAAATAAATAATTTTCAAATATGAAAATAAGAAAAATAAAAATAAAACATGAAAATAAATAAGAAAACAATGAAAAGAAGTATAAATTCAAATATTCATAATTTTCTAAAAACAAAAAAGACAATTCAAAAATCCGAAAACACGAAAATAAATAAAAAAAATGAAAAAAATATCAAAAAAAATAAAAAAATCTAGTGATGTGCGCTTTGCCCCCTCACCTATGAGGTGATGTGCGCTTTGCCTCCTCACCTATGCGGTTTGTAGCACTTTGCCCCCTGTGTGTTGCCCGAAGCTGACCGAGGGGGCAAAGTGCACATTTATGATAGTTTAGGGTGTTGAGTGCAACTTTTAATAGTTTAGGGGGCAAAGTGCACACCACCTAATAGTTTGGGGGGTATCTGCTATTTTCTCAAAATAATAAATTCATTATCATACTTGAAATGTATATTAACATGTATAACAAAGTTTTGCTCGCACCAATTATTGCAGAAAATGCAATAGCATGCATTTCCTTGAGGATTATTGTGGTGAAGCGCCTGATCCATCCCACTGTTCCACAATCGAAGAGATTGTGTACATTCTCTACTTAACAAGGTGTATCACAATAAACTTTTATATGTTTGCGAGTATAGATTCTCAAACAAGTCTGAAATTTTTGAGTCATGTATCCTGTTATCTTCACATACACGCGTATATATATACACACACTCTAGGCGAATCAAACACGTGCGCCGCAAATTGCCCTTACTCTATTTAGTTGATAGTTCGATCGAAGTCACGAAGACCAAGGGGGCAAGGATAGTGGATCGTTGTGAATACCGAGTGTAGAGTAGGCATGCGTGAATAATGCCACTAAGACCTGCATACAGGGCATATTTTTTTTAAGGAAAAATACTAAAACCCCCCCTAAAATTAATTTTTTTATCCAAAAAACCCATGAAAAAACTTTTTAATCTAAAAAGCCCAATTAGTAAACATTTCAATCTAATAAACCCAACCGTTAAATCTAGACTTAACGCTGTTAGATTTTTATAATTTTTGACCTAAACTACCCTTGGGTTTCTTAGATAGATAAGCATTTTGATGGGTTTTTTGGATTAAAAAGTTATTTTTATGGGTTATTTGGTAACATTTTCAGTTATTTCAAAAAAAAATTCTTTGGTAATCTTTTTTAGAGTTTTCATATGTGTGAATCACACAAATATCAAGTTTGATTATATGTATAGACTATGATTTTTTGTGGGATTTTGGAGTTTGAGTTTTGAATGTAACATTTATGCCTCCCAATATTAATAGTCGTACGTGCAATCAGCTTGCTGAATACAAAATTGCAATCACATGGGACGAGGCCATCCAATCTGAGTGCCCGCCACTTTATAGCACAATTCTTAAAACTATCCCATGCATCTGCTCTTATATATATGTGGCTAATTGCCTAAATGGGCTCTGTTGGGAGAGATCAATAAACTGAAACATAAAAAAAAAAAAAAATCAAATTCAAGCACCAGAATAGCTAAAAGAAAGTTGTTGTGGAACTCAGAGTCATATTCCACCAAATATAGAAATAGCGAGAGAAATATTGTACTAGAAAACCACACTAGATTTAATTCCCAGGAAAGATTGGAGGCGTCACAACGGTCGCGCTTAAAACCCAACCTCCTAGACAGAATTAACTAGACGAATTTAATAGCACAATATAACACTACAACTATAACTAACAATGGCTACTTGAAGAATAGCACAAAATAAAGAACACCAAATTTAACGAGGTTCGGCTAATTTAGCCTACGTCCTCGGACCCCACCAAAATATTTCACTAAAGGACTAAAGTGAAACTATTACAAACTATAGAGGAAGAAAGAAGAAATTGCTAAAAGACTTAGGCAATTTGGGATATCTAAAAGGTGAAGAGGTAGCCCACCTTTATACAAGAATTGAACTCACCACTTTCAATGTTTTCCTATGTGGGATAACAACCAATTCTTTAACCAAATGAGAAATGAGCCATCTTCAACAAATCTCCACCTTGGCGAATTTCAAAATCTTCAATCTCCTCGTCAAACGGGGTCACCAAAACCAATCTTCAAACTTTGACAATGTTGATCAAGTCCAAACAAAATTTGAACTTGATTGCAGTCACAACTTTTGTCAACATATCAGCAGGATTCTCAGTAGTATGGATCTTCTCGATTCTGACTCCACTTTCTTCAAGTATCTCTCTTATGAAGTGATACCGAACATCAATGTGCTTCGTCCTTGCATGATAAACTTGGTTCTTTGCTAAATGGATAGCACTTTGACTATCACAATGTATTTTCACATACTTTTGTCCAATCCCTAGTTCACCAAGCAACCCTTGAAGCCAAATTGCTTCCTTTACAGCCTCTGAAATTGCCATATACTCTGCTTCCGTAGTAGACAGAGCAACCGTTGACTGTAAGATAGACTTCCAACTGACTGGTGTTTTAGCAAGAGTAAATACGTAGCCTGTAGTTGATCTACGCTTATCTAAATCACCAGTATAGTCTGAATCGCAATATCCGACTACATACTCACTATGTTCCGCTCAAATATCAAACCAACATCAGCTGTGTCATGGATGTATCGCAAAATCCATTTCACAGCTTGCCAATGTTCCTTTCCAGGATCATGCATATACCTGCTCACAACCCCCACTGCTTGGGAAATATCAGGCCTCGTACACACCATAGCATACATCAAGCTACCAACAGCATTTGCATACGGTACTTTTGACATGTATTCCCGTTCTGCATCAAATTTCGGTGACAAAGCGGCGCTAAGCTTAAAATGAGGAGCAAGCGGAGTACTAACTGGTTTTGACTTTTCATCAATGCCAAAACGCCTCAACATCCTACTCAGATATTGTTTCTGAGTCAAACAAAGCCTCCTCAATTTTCTATCTCTGAAAATCTCCATGCCGAGAATCTTCTTCGCCTCACCTAGATCCTTCATCTCGAACTCCCTTTTCAAATGAGTCTTCAACTTCTCAATTTCTATTAGACTCGGGGAAGCAATCAACATATCATCAACATACAGAAGAAGATATATGAAGGATCCATCTTGTAGCTTGTGCAAATACACACAATGATCGTATTTGCTTCTTGTGTACCCAATTCCCATCATAAACTTGTCAAATCGCTTGTACCACTGCCTCGGAGATTGCTTCAATCCGTACAACGATTTTTGAAGTTTTCAAACCAAATTTTCATTTTCAGCAACTTTGAATCCCTCTGGCTGAGTCATATAGATTTCCTCTTCCAAGTCTCCATGTAAAAATGCAGTTTTACATCCAACTGAACTAGTTCAAAATCCAACTGTGCTACCAAAGCCAACAAAATTCTAATGGAGGAGTGTTTTACAACTGGAGAAAACACCTCATTATAATCAATGCCCTCCTTCTGAGCGTAACCTTTGGCCACCAATCTGGCTTTGTAGCGAACATCACCTTGGCTAGGAAATCCATCTTTCTTTGCAAATACCCATTTGCATCCAATTGCCTTCTTTCCCTTCGGAGACTGACCAGTTCCCATGTTTGATTCTTATGAAGGGACTGCATTTCTTCACTCATGGCAATCCTCCACTTATCTTTCTCTGGTCCTTTGACTGCTTCAATATAAGTGGTAGGAACATCATCAGCGGCAATTGCAGATGCACAAGCCACCATATCATCAAAGCGAGCAGGCTTTCTGATTGTCCTCTTTGGCTTGCTAGTTGCAATTGATTCAAGTTGCTGTGGAAGTTCTTGGGGTTGAACTTCCTCTTCTTCAAAATCTCCTTCTACCGTAGGAGAATGATCAAGAGTTTCTTGATCTGCTGGGACAACAAACTTTTCAAACTCCACCTGTTTGGGAGTACCATCCTGTTGTTCTGCATTCACCTTTTTCAACACGGTAGATTCATCAAAGGTGACATCCTTGCTAAAGATTATTTTTTTTGATTCTGGACACCAAAGGCAATAGCCTTTTATACCAGAGGTGATCCCCATGAACACAGCTTTCTTTGCTCTAGGATCCAACTTTGATTCCTTAACATGATAATATGCAGCGGAACCAAACACATGTAAGGAATCATAATCAGCAGCAGGCTTTCCAAACCATTTCTCAAATGGTGTTTTTCCATCAATAGCAGTAGATGGTAGACGATTAACGAGATGGCACGCATACGTCACAGCCTCAGCCCAAAATTCTTTACCCAACCCAGCATTGGATAACAAACACCGAACTTTCTCCAGCAAAGTCCGATTCATGCGTTCTGCCACTCCGTTCTGTTGTGGTGTATGTCTGACAGTGAAGTGTCTGACAATGCCTTCATCCTCACAAAATTTCTGAAATGGACCACTCCTAAATTCTCCACCATTGTCTGTACAGAGACGTTTGACCTTTTTATCAGTCTGAGTTTCCACCATCTTTTTCCAATTGAGGAATACCTCAAACACTTCATCCTTTGTCTTCATCGTATACACCCAAACTTTCCGGGAAAAAACATCAACAAAGGTTACAAACTAGTGCTTCCCTCCCAAAGAACTCATTTTTTGAGGGACCCACACATCCGAATGAACATAATCCAAGATACCATCAGTATTATGGATTGCTGTTCCAAATTTAACCCTTGTTTGTTTCCCACGAACACAAAGTTCACAAAACTCCAATTTGGAGTATTTCACTCCTTTTGTTTTGTGAACGACCTCTGATGAACAAAACTTCTGCATCTCCGCCTGAACAAACTTGCTTGTCCTTCTCAGTTCATAACTGTATAGGGCAGCACAAACTTCGCTAAGAGATACAGCAGCAGCCTTCCCGTGAAGTAGAGTGGTTTCAAGAAACTCAAACTCCTCAGGAAGGGATCCCAGCAACATCAGAGCCAAATCCTTCTCATCCAAATTTCCGTTCTTTTTCCTCTATATCATTTGGTTTCTTTTCTTCAATAGCTAAGTATAGACCTTGTCGAAAGAGTGCGTCTACAACTTCGCTTTGCTACATACCAAAATGGCCTATGCCATCAAAAGACTCCACTGTCAATCGCGTATTCGCCACAGTGGTTCTCGCCCAAATGGACGACGACGATGCTTTTGAGCTGCCTTCCATTTTTGGTTACAAATTATTCTTCAAGAGCCCTCCAAATGCGAAAGCCAAATAGCCCGAGAAAACTTTTCTGATGTGGAAGATCAGATTAAACTGCGACCACAGAGCATACTCAGAATACCCGAGCTCTGATACCACTTGTTGTGGAACTCAGAGTCATATTCCACCAAATATAGAAATAGCGAGAGAAATATTGTACTAGAAAACCACACTAGATTTAATTCCCAGGAAAGATTGGAGGCGTCACAACGGTCGCGCTTAAAACCCAACCTCCTAGACAGAATTAACTAGACGAATTTAATAGCACAATATAACACTACAACTATAACTAACAATGGCTACTTGAAGAATAGCACAAAATAAAGAACACCAAATTTAACGAGGTTCGGCTAATTTAGCCTACGTCCTCGAACCCCACCAAAATATTTCACTAAAGGACTAAAGTGAAACTATTACAAACTATAGAGGAAGAAAGAAGAAATTGCTAAAAGACTTAGGCAATTTGGGATATCTAAAAGGTGAAGAGGTAGCCCACCTTTATACAAGAATTGAACTCACCACTTTCAATGTTTTCCTATGTGGGATAACAACCAATTCTTTAACCAAATGAGAAATGAGCCATCTTCAACAAAAGTCATATCACTCAATTGTTCATTCAACTAATGCCTTCAAATGTAAGATATAAAAAGATATGGGAATTGTCTTGATAAATATAAGTATCACAAAGCTTATTAGAGTTTAGAATTTAGTCTTAGAATATTTCTAGCTAATAGCAATTTTCAACACTAAAGGACTTCGCACGATCACATCCATTCTTCTGCAAAATTTCTCTCCAAATCATCAAGTGACCTATACCAAATTATTAACCAAAAGAATATTAGTAACAACTTAAAACATTAAACTAAGAAAACGATTTCAGTTTTTGAATATTGAACTGAAGTATAATAAATAAAATGATGCACTTCAAACGGTTGGACTTTTTCTTTCTCTATTTAATTCTATTGGAAAACCACATCATGACTAAAATAGTCAAATTGGCAAATGACTAAATAAAATACCTTTTGATATTTCTCATATAGCCTTGTTGCAAGACCTTGCTCATGACACCTACTACAACACAGTGATCGTTTGTCCACAGGTTGAGATTCAATTCTCTTTCTTTTTGGACGTCTTGGGCGCCGACGAACATTAGGTGGAAGGACTTGAGTCAACTGCGATGATCCACGAACGTTTTCATAATCAAAGGACCACTCTTCTTCTATATAATCATTAGAATTATCAATAGATACATGTAGTGGCATATCATTATTTGGCACTGGATTTATTACTTCAGCGTATGCCAACCTCCAAAGCTCCGTTGTAAAATAAGGAGAAACATAAGGCATTATACTCCTTCCAGTTTCCTCACAAACTTTTACAACATGAATACATGGAATTTTTGATGTATGCCATGTCCTACAAGTACAAGTCAATTTCTCCAAATTTACAGAATGAATCTTGCCATCATGAACTTCATATAAAAAAGTTATTAGCTGGGGATACACGACAAACATGGTTCAAAGTTTCTTTTCTTTTTCAGCGAAACGTCCGAAAAGTTTCTATTTTTCAACTTACAAAAAAAAAATCACCATGTAGTTAGAAATTACATTGTTTTCTAGGAAACTCTTAATGTTTCCAATGTTTCCATGGAAACTTTCAATGTTTCCATGGTTTCCATGTTCATTTCCATGGAACATGGAAACATTGAGAGTTTGGCAATTTCTTTTCAAAAAAATTTGCTCTATCGCCAACACATTGAGAGTTTTAAAAAGATTTACATGAAAATCATGAAAACATTGAGAGTTTCGTAATTACTTTTAAAAAAGATTTGCTCTATCGCAAATACAATAGAGCTTTCAAATCTCTCAATCTAGGGAAAAAGGTAAAAAAAACAAAAAAACAAAAAAACAAAAGAAGAAGAAGAAGAAGAAGATGATGAAATGACGAGTAATAAATCTAACAATCAAACAAATATTTATTTTGCTGACGAGCGACTTTTTATAATGCGACTCAAGATGAAGATTATTGTATTATCGATTAAAGTAATTTTTTCATAGGTATCATCCATATAAACTTATTTTTTTTTTTTCACGACAACACTTTTAGACTTTTTTATTTCACAATTTAAGTTACTAAAATTTTATCAATTATATGCTCTGTGAATGCTAAACTTGAATTAAACATTACGGCTTTTTATTTTTTTTCACTACAACACTTTTAGAATTTTTTGTTTCACAATTTCAGTTACTAAAATTTTATCGGTTATATGTTCTGTGAATGTTAAACTTGAATCAAACGCTATCACTTTATTTATTAGTGTAATTTGATATTGATGTAGATGTATAAACATTTTACACAACTATTATTTTTTGCTAGTGAAAAGAGGAAGCAACCCTTCTTTACTTTTTTTTTCACGATTTTTACCTTGTTTTTAGCATTTTTCAAGTATTTCATGACGTTTCTGATACGTTTCTTATATTTAATCATCGAAACGAAATTTTAATCCTTGCAAGTAAGAGCTTCCAAAACACTAGATCGCACATCTTTATCAACATATGGAGTCAAAGCTTTAGTCAACTGCATAGCTTCTTCCCTTCTAATAACAAAGCCATAAGTTGTTCACAAATTTTGTTGACCATTGCAATCACCGGAAGGCCTCGTGCTTCAAGTATCCAACCATTGAAACTCTAAGCAACATTTGTTGTCAAGTGGCCAAATCTACATCCTCGTGCATATATTTCTGCCCAACGGTAAGGTTCTGAATCCTTCAACCAAACAAAAGCATCCAATGATATCTTCTTAATTTTATTCATGTTCTTATCAAACTCTTCCACCCTCAAGGAGTTAGCAGAAGCATAAACAGGATTTTTTATAATCTTTTTGGTTTCTTTTCGAACTTTACCGGATAATGAGTTCATCAAGTTTGCAATAAGATGATGCACACAAATAGCATGATAGAAATTTGGAAAAACCTCTGAGACTGTGTCAAGCAGTCCTTTGTGTCGATCTGATATGATGGTCAAGCCTTCAACTTCCCCTATAACAATCTTCAAGTTTGATAAGAATCAAAACCAATTTTCTTGTGTTTCCCCAAGAACAACACTAAAAGCCAGAGGGAACATTTGATTGTTAGCATCAATAGCAACTGCTGAAAGTATTGTCACCTTATAGTGCTCTTTCCCAAACATTCCATCAATCAATAAAAGTGGCCGACATCCATTCTTGAACCCAACAATTTGTGCGTAAAATAATATAAATAGACTCTTGAATCTATCATTTTCAAAAGTTTCCCACACTGCATGACTTCCTGGATTTGTTCCAATTATCTTTGAACATAACCAAGGAATGTGATTGAATGAATCCTCTAATGACCCATGTATAGCCCGACTTGCTATTTCTTTTCCACGATATGCTTGTTGATAATTCAAAGAATTCATAATCACGTCGTACATCATTAATGATTTCTCTAGCACGATATCGTGGTGTATCCTTCAACTTGTCTTCTACAAGAGATGCAATTAATTTTTTACTCGCCTGAGGATGCATATACTGGTGGAGTCTTGGATCACAAGAATGACTATTATTGAATATCTTTATGCGCAAAACATCAGTATTTTGAACTTGGCATGCATGGATTCTCCACTTGCATTCTGCAGCTTTGCACTTTGTAGTAACTCGAGAAGGTTCATTTTTCACAAAAGTATATGCCATGTGGTGAGCAATAGCATACTTTTGAAGAGATGCTCGAAAGTCTTCAACTCTCTCAAACATCTGCCCAACTCCAATAATAGTATCTTGCCAAAGCGAAAGCATCTTTGGTTGTAAATCATTCTCAGATTGTGATTCCAGAACTGAAGACCAGCTAGTATATTAAGTTAATTAAAAAAATACAACCAAATCACATAATTGGAATAAAGTAATTTTGCATAAAATAATAGTAAAGATGATTACTTGTTCTTGCCACTATCTAGCTTTTGGATATATATCTCTGATGATATTGAATCCTTGTACATATTAACAAAATTTCTCATATCTGAGTCATCCATCAATGAAATAAGAGTAGTATCATTATGAGGGAGATGATGTTTTATGAAAATAAGAGAATCTTCCTTATGACTTGACCAAATTTTACAACCACTTGAGTTTTGAAGACATCGAATGTCATATCTTCATCAACCTCGATTGCATAAGTTTCACCACCAATATATTGTACACCATGTTGGCTACGTTGAAACTCACCATCAAATTTGCAAATAACGATCAATTTCCTTCCCATTTTCCTTGGAGAGCCCTATGTAAATTAAATAACTTTGCATGTAAGATTATGATAAAGGAAAATAGTTACAATCAGAAGTATATATCCACTTTTTCTTCCCTTTTCTTATTCTTTTGCATAAATTAATTATAATACTAAGATATATTAAAGCACAGAAAAACTTCTTTAGAACTACACTACATAATATAATAGTAGTTCATCCTACTGTTCAGTAATTTTGAAGCATGAAAAGTAATAAAATAGTCCCCCTTCTCATCCCAAAAGAAAAACATAAATACAAATATTATATGAAGATAATAATACTACATTGGCCTATTCATGGGAAAGAGTCTGATTTGAAAAAGAAGATAATACTATATCCAATATAATTGATTTTCATTAGAAAAACAAGAATCTGAACTTTTGGACTCTACAACATAGTATTCGGGAGAAGGAGAAGCAAAGGAGAAAGAGATACCTGAAACCCCTTGCCTCCTTGAATTGCAGAAGTATTTATCGTCCTGAAAGTTTTTTTGTAGGAGTTTTTCTTTAGGGTTTATCTTGTGAGACTACGTGAGTTGGAAATAAAGCATACAAAGGTCAATTCCGGAAATACGGAAAAGTATTCTAACAGCGTTAAGCCTAGAGTTAACGGTTGGGTTTAATAGATTGAAAAATTTACTAATTGGGCTTTTTAGATTAAAAAAGAATTCCATGGATTTTTTGGATAAAAAAATTATTTTTTGGGGGGTGGGGGGGGGTTAGTATTTTTCCCTTTTTTTTTATTATTGCTCATGGACGGATCTAGGATCGATACTTCAGGGGGCTGAGAGTCTTTATTAGGGAGGAAATTCGAACAGTTTTACAACATGAAATATAATCGATTTTAATTTTTATGAAAAAATTAATTTCAATAAAAAATAATCATAATTTATTTTTGTTAAAGAGTTGTGTTAATTTCGATACTTTTCAGATGATCTGGATAGAAGTATATATAGGGATCTAGCAGTGGGAGACTTTTTTTATAACATAAACTTTACGTATAAATTTTACCTAAGAAAATAATTTTCAATAATGAAATTTAGTCAAAATTTAATTTTATTCTTCTTTGAATGTAAATTAATTTTTCAGGAAGAGTGCAAATAATTGATCAACCAATTTGTAGAGTAACTTTCATTAGTCTAACTTTGTTGTACAATGAAGCTAATATAAATTACACAACTTTTCTTTTTATAATTTTGTATTAGCTTGATGTGCATTTTATAGAAGGGAACCAAAAAAGAACTTTTGATACATATGTACATGAAATTTTTGAAGATCATTGAAGTTTTAAATTCGAAAAATTATTAAGAGCATTAAATTTAAATGATAAAATATTAAGTTATCTAAAAAAAAGAAGATAAAAGTTAGAAACTTTTCCTACTAAAATCAAAATCTGACTATTAAGTAGCAACCACGTCATATAAGTACTCAATAATGGGTCATGGAGAATTTTATACTAATTTGTAAATTGGCAATATTTTCTTTAAATATTTTATAAAAAATTATAATATAAGCAATGCCAAATTTGTACATATATATTTTTTTGTGTATTTTGAAAGTATAATCTAATATTTGGGCCTCTATGTACTAAAATCATATCTAATATTTGATCTACAATTCTAAACGTTCACATCATTGTTTATATTTTTATTTCAACTGATTGTATGATCATTGTATTGGTTGAGAAAATTGAGTATCATTACAAAACACATAAGAAAGATAACTTAGCAATTCTTAACATGTAAAATTATTAAGTTTGGTCAATATGTAATATAGTGCAAGTGCATATATATAATGTTATTATAATGTCCCACATCAAGAAACGAAAGAAAGTGAAATAGTTTATAAAGAGAAACTTATGATTCATGTGTAAAAATTGATATTCATTTTGGGTCGTGGTTTAAATATTTAATTCTACGCTCAGTGAGTTCAATGGGATTTCTCTGGTCCATGGAGCTCGTGAGCTCGGGACGTGACAAATGATATCAGAGTTGCTCGCCAACCGGAATATCGGGAGCTAAGTATTACAAGGGGTAATGTGTTACATGTTGCGGGAGCCACCTCTTGAGGCTGGGGCGTAAATGCTACGTGCATGGAAGCCACCTCTTGAGCCCGTTAGAGCCACCACTAGAGTTTCGATACCTGATGACAGATTCTGGACTGAGTCACACCGCAATGAGGACGTTCCTCTTCGAAGGAGGGGTGATTGTAATGTCCCACATCGGGGAAATGAAAGAAATTAAATTACTATATAAAAGAGAATCCTTGCATTCAAGTATAATAATGGATATCTATTTTAAACTATAGTTCAAATGTCCAATTCAAGGTTATGCTCAATGAGTCATGTTTTTCCATTTCATTACCCTTTTAAATGTTCATTCATCTAATTATAGCTTCACAAGTAATGCTTCAACAATATTATATATTTTACCAAGTATTTTCATAAAAGCTAAAATAGAAGAATATTTATGTGTATTATGGCTAGCTCTTTTTTTAGGGAGAAATATAATTCTAGCAATTGAAATTCGAAGCACATTGATAACAATAAATTTAAGAAAAGAAAAAAGGTTTCCTCATTGTGTTTTACCTATTTTGTCAAGATTTTATGTGCAATGTACATGTTTTTTACTTTGTTTATATTTTTATTAGTAAAAGTTAATCTTTTAAAAGAAAATGACACTTTCAATGATAAGCACATAAATAAAGAAGCACCATCTACATTAACCTATTGTGACACACCAATAATGAGGTTCAAAATGAGGACTAGAGTTGTACGCGGCGAGGCTCACGAGGTTTTACGAAAAAAATTCGACCTGAACCAATATGTGTGGGTTGATAAAATATTGAAGTGAAACCGTACGATTGTCATTTCAAATCGTATGGCTTAGGTTCGTTGGATGAAGTTATTTATGGATGGGTTTGCTGGTTGGTGGGTTATCGAATTTCAGTTAGCTCTTACAACTTATTTTTAGTTATAATTAATAAATAAGAAATTCAAGAACATATTTATTATTGTAGATTTAATTTAAAAAATTGATTTGGGCAGGTGATTGAGATTATAACAAGTAGGTGTCACTAAATAAAAAATGATATTTTTGTGATTTGTAATGACTGAAAAATCTTCAATATTATAAAAATCAAATTATTTTATAAATTCATCACATAAATGTGTGTGTGTGTATATATATATATATGTTTTATCTAAACGTTTTATATATGCATGTTTATCTACACCCATAACGGATACACATTAAATAATCTTAAAAAGAAACATATTATTGTGCCTTTATATATAAATAAAAGAGAATCAAAAATAAGAAACAAGAACACTATATAATTATCCAATTTTTGAGTCATAATGAAAAGATTATTGCAAATATACAAAGAACTCAATTACAAAAAGAAGAATAGAAGTTTTCAATCCATCAAAATTAAGTAAGAATAGATATTCTTGGAACATAATTGACATAAGAATTTATTTAGTTACATTATTATCTAAGTTTTAATACACTACAACAAAAAGTAATGTTAGTGACAAAATTGAAAGTGACAATATTAAAATTGTCACTACATATATATAATGAGTGATAATAATTTTTGCTTTGTCACAAAAAGAATTTTTAGTGGCAAGAGTTTCTTCAAAATTATCACTATTGATAATTAATAACACACCTATAGTGACAACACAAATAGAGTGACAACTATAATTGTTGTCACTAAGCTATCACTATAGGTTTGTCACTAATTGTTAATGGTGACAACAAATTCCTTGTCACTAAGTATTAAAAGTAACAACTTTTACACAAATCTTGTCACTATTAAACATGTAAAACATATTCTTGTGACAAAACAAAAAACTTTGTCACTAGAAATTTACAATTAGTAACAATTTTTACATTATCACTTGATATTTTGTCATTAATGTATTATTTTTTTGTAGTGATAACTTAGTTTTTTAAATAATTATAGTTTATTAATTAATAATTCATTTAGTTAAGTTATTATTTAACTTCTGGATATAAAACATTGTCAAATTGAACAATATCTACATATACAAGTTATTTTAACGAGATTATTTGATTCATGTGTAACGCACTCGTTATTTACTTGTAGGACTAAATATTATACACCTAACATTGGAAAAGGAAAAAGAAAGCAAAAATATTGCACCGAGAAGGATTCCAACACGTGGAAGCTACTTATTTTGATTTTCTTACTCTCCGCCGTTGAGGTACTCATCAACGTTGTTACATTTGTGTTATATTGCTTTATACCTAGGAAGAAACGACAATCAAACCCGACGCCAAGAAACCAATAAATACCACAGGCACATATCAATCTAATTAATCGACAAGAATTTATATATACGTGTAAAGAACGAAAAGAACAGGGTTCGTTCAACATACCCCCGTCCGTGACCGTATAAGACTGTGGCGTTCCCCCGGTAAATTACTGAAAAATGTACAAATCCACCACATAAATAGTTGCATATAAATCCGCCATGACACACGACCAAACTGACTATTTTAGTCCGGATATTTGTGTATTCCACTTAGGGACGGATCCTGTTGAAAATTTTGAATGAGTAAATTGTGTTTAGCAAGATTTTATTGGAGATTTAAGTGAATTCCACCTGTTGAAAGTGGAAGTCTTTGGCTTAAATTAATCTACGCTTTAAGTAGATAAATTTAGAATATTTAATTACTCAAATCTGATTTCGGGTGAATGAGAAATTAATTAACAAAGTGGGTCACTTACAAAATGGTTTGTTATTGGAATCAATAAATTGATATGAGCAAAGGAGAATAAATGATCACAATTATACGATCGACGGCCGCGGTCGTATAGGAAATAGTTCATTTAGCTTGTGGTCTAAAATGTTCAAATTGAAAAATTGAGGGACCAATTGAAAGGACTTAATTAATCAAGATTCAAAGTTTTGGGGTCAATTTGCAAGTTTTGAAAAGCTGGAGCTGAATTGCACATAAGCGGGTGCAACCGTCCACACTGGATTAGCGCCCACTCAAGGAGAGAAGCCATTGGCTGTTGAGCAGGTGCGCCGTGCACTCGCTCATACCGGATCCGCGTCCCTATCTGGGGGTTTTTCAGAAAGGTGCGACTTTTGGGGCTGTTTTGAAGTTTCCAAAAAGCTGCTTTCAGGGGAGTTTTTGCACAAAAGTCACAACTTTTGGGCTCTTCTGCAGATGTTCAAAAAGTTGCCTCTTTTGACCCAAAACCTTTCATTCTCTATAAATAGACTCCCATAGTTTGGAATTAATTACACCAACATCATATTCTCTTCTCTCTTTTATTCTTAGTACTAATTTGAGTACTTTGAATATTCTTTTGTTTCTTAAATATTAATTTTAATATTTTAAGAATAGTGTTGAATATTAAATGTTAAATTGAGCATTTAAAATATTTTTGAAGTACTAATTTGAGTACTTTAAATATTCTTAAATATTATTTTAATATTGAAAGAATAAGTTTGCATATTAAATGTTTAGATGTGCATTTAATTCATCCGTGTCCATAGAGAGAGTTTGGAACAAGTATTTTGTTCGCTAAGCTCAGAAATTTGTAGTGGTACTATTTTCGAGACGTTTTGTCGTTGTATCTTGGGAGACAATTGCCGTATTTCGTGACCACCAAGTACGGGGCAATATTGTTTAAAGGAAATAGGGTAACCCTTGCCTCGACATATCATTATCATTTTGCATCTTCATAAACACCGCCCGTTACGTACTAGACTTTTTCCCAACAATTTTTTCCAACAGATCCAACATTGACTCGTTACGTTTAAAGAATTTTATTTGATAATATTTGTATGTATATATTCAGATTTATTCTAATAAATAAATAAAAAATGACAATATCATGAGTAGAAAAAAAACTTTTAATAAAAATTGTAGTAATCTCGATATATGTATATATATATATAAAAGCAATTGCTACAAAAGTTTATTGATATGAAACAACGGCAAAATTTCAATAATCTAATAATGATAATTTTTCAAAATAATATAATATAATAATTTTGAATATTAATATAATGATTTTATGATCATCATGCGATTGTTTAAAGGTTATTGCGGTGGATAAGCTCTAGTTAATAGTTGAATGGTGACATACCTTTTCTTTTTTTTTTGTTAAATGCATGCCTTCTTTTGTCATTAAATGTGTTGATAATTTGTATCTTTTTTTTTCCCCATTTACAGTGCTTCTTATTGGTTTTTAGAGAAATCCTTGTACGTGAGAGTTTTTCAGTGTCTTTTTTTTTTTTTCAAAGCTAGAGATTTATTTATAATATGACTTCCTCTTTTTTTTTTGGAAAATTGTTCTTTAATAAAAATAAATGAGCACTTCCCTAGAATAAGTGAGAAAAACAAAATAACAGCTAGAAACAAAGATGGGGACGGCAAGAGTAGAACCCTTAACCTTAGTAAAGAACTTGCCTAGAACGGGTCTTGGGCCCACCCCTGCACCACATAGATATGAAAAAGAAGTACATCACTTAACATATAATTTTGAACTAAAAAACAAGTGATGTATTTTTTTCACATCTACAAAGTGTAGGAATGGGGTCTAAGACCCAATCTAGGCAAGTGTTTTCCAGTTCAGCTGGCTCTATAAAAAAAACTCTTCACAACTCCACCCCAATCACTCATCAAATTAAATTTGAGACTGCTTAATATATTGTACGCATCTTAATATGTGAAAATTTGAAGTCCCCCCCACCCCCAAAATAACAATCCGTCCCTGAATTTGTGCTGAAATGTAATTTACGTAGTAGCCATGTTTTTATATCTTTGGCAAACATGTAACCTGATTCACGGTCGATCGAGGAAGCAAATTTAACTTATCCATTTTATTACTTCAAAAGTTATAAACAAGCATAAACTTCCTTTTAACAAAAATTGAGATGTCTAAACCCTGATGACATTGAAATTTTCTGGAGAAAAATACCATTGACCCCCTATGATATATGGAATTATTCAAAAGCCCAATTTACCTCTAATTTAACACCATTGATCTCATAAGATAAATCTGGCGGTTCATATTAAATACCTATCTATTTATTCAATTTAATATTTTCAAATTTTAAAAGATATTTGAAAATGCATATATATATATAGACACACACACACACCCCTCTATGCAATCCTCTAACCACCACCGCCCACCGCCGCCGTTGCTGCCGCCGCTTCATCCCCGAATCACCTCCCAAACCCACCACCATTTCCACCATTTTTGTCCCCAAAACTACCACCCAAGTCCACCATCATTTCCACCCCAAAACCACCACCCAAACCCACCACCATTCCCACCATTTCAACCTCCAAAACCACCACTGTCTCTACAATTAATTTCAGCCACCAAAACCGCCACCAAAACCACCACCAAACACCCCCTGTCTATGGCCTACAAATTGCCACCAATTGCATCACCAATCAGCCACCTCCACTCGCCGCCGCCGCCGCCGTCGCCGTCGGTGTATATATGTCTACATGTATCGTATGTGTATATATATAGGGAAAATTACACTGAGTACCCCTGAGGTATTCACCAGTTTAAAAAATTACATCTAACATCCCAACGTTTCCTTCCGTCCAACAATCCGCACCTTCCATTAGGGTTTCCGTACGACGCCGTTAATTTTTTTGTGAACTTTCGAAAATACCCCTTATTTTGGTAGGAATTTTTTTTGAACCCAAAAACCCTAATTTTTTGGACAATTATACCCTTTTGGTGTTATTTGTAATATTCTGTAAAGGTGTAGATGTTATAAGTAATGTTTCAATATTTGAGTTATAATCTCAATATTATTTGAAAATATTTTAATTATTTTTAATTACATTATAATTTATTCGAAAATAGTTTTTGATTTGATTTTATTTTTGATAATTTCAGAAATAAACAAATTAGTATTTTTTATTTTTCACAAATCTTAAATATTATTTAGTCTTTTATTTAAAATTATTTTTGATAATTTTAAGAAATAAACGAAATAAAAATTTATTTATTTATTTAAAAAAAAAAGGAAAAAAAAAAGAGAGAAGAAGATAGCCATTGCTATCTTCTTCCCAAGCCTTTCAAAGTCCAACCCACATACACAACCTCCACCACAGACGTCGACCACCCCGCCACTAGCCACTTCGTATACCTCCGCCACCTACCACCCATTTCATCGATCACCCACCACCCATTTCACACAAATCAGCCCCCTCCGCCACTACCCCTTCGTCCAGCCTCCTCTAGCCAACCACCCTCTCACCTCAAATTTTTGGGTGAAGATTTCTCCTGCAAATACATGGATGAGTATATATATATATACATATATATTTATGTATATATATAACTTTGAAATTGGTATTAAATGTAAATTTAGAGATGGATAGGGGCAAAATGGTAATTCAGCCTTTTTCATTTTTCTAATATTTTCTCTTCTTTTTTTTAATATTCTGTTAGGGGTATTTAGGTCAATTTGCAACTTCCGTCCAACCTAACATCAACATCAATATATGAAACTACAGGATGTTAGATGTAATTTTTCAAACTATGGGGTGTAAACCATAATTAGGCAATACCTCAGGGGTACTCTGTGTAATTTTTCTTATATATATATAAGCTTTGATGATGGTGGTGGTGGTGTATAGGAGGTTGGAGATGGAGGTTTTGGGGAAGAAGAAGAAGGTGAGAAAAAAGAATAAAAAAATTTAAAAAAATTATAAAATAAAATAAATTAAATATAGTGTAAATATTTGTAAAGTGCAAGGGTATTTTTGTCTTCACAAGAAAATTCAAAGGCAAAATATGTTCAAGGAGGCAGTAAGTATATTTCTTAAAAATACGAGGGGGTAAGGTGATAATTTTTTTATAATAGGGTTTTTTTTTTGAATAATAACGACTATCATAGGGGGTAAATTGGATTTAACTCAAATTTTCTATGCACATGTCCCTATGTTTGGTGGGTTAACAATCTAAGGGGTAAATGCAAAAAATATGACTTTTTTGCTAAAAAAAACCCCTATGATTACGAAATAATCTAATCACCCTCTGTGTTTTTAAAGAATTCTGCTAAAAGCCAGTTTTTGTAAAAAAACGAGCATGTTTTTCATGTTTTTCACTTTTATTGACATGTGTCATTTATACACTCTCCAATCAATATAAAAGGCAAAATAGTGTTATTTCATCCCAAAACACACATATTTCTTTCTATCGTTTCAACAAAAAGTGGCTTTTTGTAGATTTTTTTTTGAGAACACGGGAGGTTTTTAGATTATTTCGTGATCACATGAGTTTTTTAGTAAAAATGTTATATCACAAGTTTTTTTTTTTAATTTATCCCACAATCTAATGTATATTAGTGTTAATCCAGTTCCTAATGCGGTGGGTATATGTAATTCCCCGCTTTTATCAAAGAAAGTTGAGTATATGTAATTCCGAGAAATTCTATGCTACACCGGTACCAATGGTCCCGGTGTAGTGTACACCATTGGATGAGAGGGTATTTTAGTAAATGACTCCCTTGTGGGGGGATCCAATGGTGTATTATAGACTGAGACCAATGATCTCGATCCAACATAGAATAATCCATGTAATTCCGGGGGGGGGGGGGGGGGGGGGGGTTTCCAATAATCAATCGATTACAGTTGAAAATTGCTTTCTAGCTTCACAAGCGCACGCTCAACCCCCATATGCTTCGGCAAGCTTCTTGGTAACATTTTCCCAAGTGTATTCGTACTCGTTCTCTTTCAATGTCTTTATAAAATCATCTGAGATGGAAGATATTCCAAGTAAGGTTCCCATGTAAAACAGTCGTTACAATTAGCCACCTCGAAATCAGTCATTATTTTCATGTGCAATATCGGATAGAAATTAAAAATCAATAGCGACATCCCGTCAACACCCTAAAATGGAAACTTGGGTAAAAGGCTAAATTATTGAATATTTTTAGTGAGGAGGCTATGCAACTAAATTGTTTGAAGATGTGGGCTAGTTTTTAAATAAGGTAATCAACTTAAGGTTATTTTGTTAAAGGTCCCGATGGTGGGCGTCTAAGAGACATGACAGTTTCTGAAGACAGGGGTTTGTGGGTTTTAGGAAAGTACCCTTGTTTCAATGGTTACTTTTGAGCTATGATGCACGGATACTCCTAAAATCGACCACGTGCAGTATCGTACCTGTATTCGGTACGGATACTCTCGGATACCGTGTCGGGACCATTTTGAAGTGTCCAAAATAAAAAGAAAAAAGAAAATTCTGGATACCGTATCCGACACATTTTAAATACCAGATAGAGTATTTTTTTTAAATATTTTACAATACATTTTGGACTAAAATAGGAAAAGAGATAATATTTTTGGTCTTTTGTTAAAAATGAACACGTAAAAGTTAAATAAATGACAAAGAAATTTACAGAACTAAACAAAATTTTATTTATATCAATGAATTTATTGAATCAATTTATTTTTACATATTATACATGCATATATATGCACATATCCTCGGCGTGTAATTAATAAAATATTAAAAAATCCGTATCTTCGTTCCCGTATCTTGTCGTATCCGTATCCCAGTATTCGCACCCGTGCAACTTAGCTTTTGAGGATACATTTCGAACATTAACAAATTTGGTATTCTAACTGCTCTTATATGCGTGCTAAAATCATTTTTATCCTCGGACCAACACTACGAGTTTTAGAGGGATAATTATTTGGAGGGTAATTCATGTAAACTTATCTAAAGTAATGTCCAATTGTGAGGCTAAACAAAGTTTATTTTTTACAATAGTAGTCTTTTCGTAATGGCTGGTGATAATGCCAGAGCAGTTCTCTTCATGCCAGAGAAAAAAGGGTCAATTGACCAATTTAACCTTCATTAAAAATCAGCTTCAAAAATAGATGAATTAATGGAAAGAATTTCAGTTCTCTCCCTGCTGTGTGAGAGGAGAAAAGAGAAAAGCAGAAAAGGCTTTAATTGGATGGACACTCCATCTCCAAAAAAATATTTTTCAAACATTTTTTCTCCCAAAAATACGTTTGGTTGGCATATCATGAGAATTTTTTTGAATAAAAATCTCAAAGTTTCTATGAAAAATTCTTGGAAAAAAAGAAAAAAATACATTTTTACTATTCATGATTTGACAGTTTATTCACCAATTAAAAGGGTTTGGTCCGGCTATTGTTCAACACCGAAAATCAAATTAATTACATATTCTAATGTAAAATAACGTAACGAGCAAAATAAGATCCATTTTGCCTATTTTTTGATGACTAAATCGATTAATTTAACTAAGATATGTTAATGAAAAATTATATTTAAACATTAATATAAACAAACTTTCACAATAAAAAACATATCACATCAACCATAATCATTACATATTTTTCTCTAAAAAAAACCCATCCAACCACATTTCTAACACAACATTTCTTATCCCTAAAAATCTTTTTTCTCACTTTTGTCATGAAAAAAAATTCTCCGAGATGGATATGCCATTCAATTAAGCTCCTCTTTTTCTTTCTTATTTCCATAGTTGACGGCTTGACGCAAGGCAGATTTGTCAATCAAGTTATTTTGTTCTGCCATTAATAACCCAAGCCTTTTGGGCTTGGGCTTGGCTTGTTTAGACTTGCCAAATCCAAAAAGCTTGACCCCTTTAACAAACAAGCCACTTGACTTGTGAAAGGCTTTGTAGGCCTTTTTTGGCAAGCCTAACAAGCCTTTCACAAGCCATTCATTATTTAATGTATTATATATTTATTTATTTATGTCATTTAATCTATTATATATTTATTTATTGTTGTTAATTATTTATTTAAATTATTTAATCGAATACATCTTTTATTTACTACTTGTTATCTACTATTTTTTTGTAAGTGAAATATAGAATAGTTCACGCTGATCATCCGGCTTAAAAAGACAGGAGGAATTCTAAAGTTCACGCTTCACAACATGCATGTTTGTTGAACAAACTGTTTCAGCTTTTTAAAGGGATAATTACACTCACAATTCTTACAATTGCACCCCCTGTAAACTTTACAAATAGACCGCCTGAGGGAGTGTGTTTGTAATTATCAATTAGTGAGGAGTGGTTTGTGTAATTACCCCATCATTGAGGGAGTGTGAGTGTAATTATCCCCTTTTTAAAATCTGATTTATAAATACCCTCTACATCTTCACTTAAATTACTATAGGAAAGGAAGAGTAGCAGTTACTAGAATTTGTTTTATAGTCTGTGATAATATTTGCATCATCCTTAATTCTCAATTTCTTTCAACTTTTCACATTTTCTTTTTCTCTTACTTTTGTGTTCATTCAATTTCTCACAATTTTCTATTTATTGACAACAATTTTGATATTCAGGGGTTGTGTTACTGGAAAGGGCTATTGCCCTGACTATTGCTCCCCTACAGCGGGGCAAATGACTTGTCCCTCTTCGAAATCAAGAATGTTGTATCACCCCAAATGAAATATTCTATCACAATATTCGTGTTACACTTCTTGTTACACGCATAGATGCGTGACAAGTGTATACACGGACGATTCGAATGTAGAAAAAGAAACTTATGTAATATGGATAAAAATCTGAGAATTCTCTCTCCACATCTCAACCGCCCTTGTGTACACTTGTCACGCATCTATGCGTGTAATAGGAAGTGTAACACGAACGTGCAACAGAAGATCCGAATTGGTATCACCCCTGCATGAAATGCTGCAAGCTAAAAATGGGATGCAGACTCTACGGCTACGATGGCAAGGTGATATCTACAGGGGAAATGAAGTTCAAGTTTATATATTTCAATAGTTGCCTGTAATAAATGATGCTTACCGGATTTAAGCATCAAGAAATCTATATGTAATCCATCATTGATAAATGATATCTATAGTTATGTTCAAAATTCAGTTCTCTTTCATTCCAAGTCCTCTTTTAATGTTTGATCGTGGCTTTATTTGTACACCACAATCCATTGGTTATCACAATCCCACTAATCTGGGGTGATCTCACGTTCATGCTAAGTGGAGTTTGCATAATGTCATATTGTTCTTGAATAAAGGGGTTGTTAGTTGGCCATTTACATGAAGTTTAGGCCATGTGAATAAAATCCCAATGTTTTGGCTTTGTTTCAAGCTACGGAGGATGATTTATAGGCCTACTTTGGGTTTAACTAGCAATTTTAGTCTCTTATTAATTAATTAAGATAAATGAAAACTCCAATTACAATTGGGTCATAATATTAATAAATGAATAAACATATCATGATACTAATGACAATAGGTGGACAATTTCAATTCCATTTTGGATGGCACCAATTAAGCTAACAATACAACATCAACATCTTTTTCTGCACTCGACTCTTTAATCTTTGCGCAGAATTTATTGGAACAATTACAGAATACAAGTCTAAAATCTATGAAGAGAGAATGTATTAGAGTTGAAGAATCTCGAAATTCTTGACAGCGAAATCGCCGTAGCATTGGCTTGCCTTCTAACAAGGCAGATTTTCCAAGGCTGCCAAGCTTTGAGGAAAGCTTTTAGCTTGACTTGTAGTTGGCCAGTCCAGTCAACACAAGTAGAAGGAGGTCTAAGAATGAAACTGGCAGCCATTTCTGAGTCACAATCAAAAGCACCAAGAAGGGTCTTAACTTTTTCCAATTACTAATATTATTCAATATTCAATATTCATACACCTTATAATTTATTATTTGCAAATTGGGAATCCTCCTTTGCCAAAACTCTTAGTCCAAATCCTTGGCACTCAAAGCACCTTCACTGATTTTGTACAAAATAAAAGTGTATATATATAATCAGATTGCATAATTAGTTGATAATTAGGACTTATATCAAATTGAGAAATAAACAAATACTAGAGTTTCTTTACATTTATTCACATTCTGTACCTGTTGGTTCCAGATTAGCAGTAAAAACATCAATACAAAAGGTCATAAAAGGAGTTGTTGGAGTAAAGGACTTAAAAAGGAGTCAAATTCACACCAAGTCTTTATAAGAAACTTAATCACCACTTATTTATTTATAAATATAGTTCACCTAATAAATCAATAATATGAATAAATACAATTGCACATCCCTAAACAAATCTAAAATACTACCAACCAATAAAAAATAAATTGAAAATAACATAATCTAAACCTGAATATACTTGAGGGTTTTATTTATATTTCCTATATAGATTTAGTTTGGAATTTCAGCAGTAGCAACTACTATAGGACTCCTCACATAGTGCTTCCCATCCGACCATATCAATTGTCCAAACTCAAAATCTTTAACAGCTCTCTGGGCTTTTACAGTCAATTTAAAGCTCTTCTCTTCACCAGCTTTCTCAAAATTCAAAATATTTGGTTCCACGGAAATTGAAAAACCCGACGGTTGACGAATACGGGCTGCATACGTACCGGGTGGGCCCACATTTTTCAGTTTTCTTGTAAATGTAACTGGTCCAGAGACATTTGGGACAGAAAATGAAGGATAGTTAAAGCTGAAAATATCGTAAATCTCAGGGCAATTGTGCGGAGTCTCAGAAAATTGACTGAGCAATGTTTGGTTATATCCAAGCCCACATAAAAAGTCCAGATAATCATTTGTACTCAAGTCGTAGACAAGCCCAGGATCCATGGCCCGGTTGGGGCGGATATGTCCAACCCCGTATGCAAACGGGGTCGCTTCTGAATGATCCGCGTCACTCATTGGATTCACCGTGTTGTCTCTTGTTCTTGCTGTTTATTGTACAGTTTCATTATTACAAAAACACATTCAAATCAGCAAAAGTCAAAAAAAAAAAAAAAAAAAGAGGGTAGAAAATACGGGTAAGGATTTAAATCCATACCAGATGTCATTATTGCTGACCGAATTGCAGCGGGGCTCCAATCAGGGTGGAGGGTTTTGAGTAGGCCAACTATACCGGCAACATGGGGGCACGACATTGAGGTTCCAGACATGGTTATCCAGGGAGTCCTACGCGTATCGTCCTCGACCACTGTAGGGCCCACACCTTCACTGTATGCCGCAATAATATTTACTCCTGGAGCTGTAATATCAGGCTGCAGAAAACACTCAATACACTTTAATTATATATAAAAAAAAAATTAAGAAAAAAAACATATGATAAGAGTGTTTATAAACCTTGAGAATTTGCGGGGTAACGAGATTAGGTCCCCTGGAAGAGAAAGATGCCATATATGGAGATGGTTTTGAGCCAATCTTTGAAATCGGAGGTGTAAGATACCCTTGTGGATTGCTGCAGCAAAATTTATGACAATATATAACAGTTTGGCGATGGATTAAATGTAAATTTGCTTAGTGAATGGAGTTTTAGTGTACCTGCTAGTGTTGACATATTTAAAGACGATAAGGCCATCTTCGTAATTGATATTGGTAGCAGGAAGAACATGGGTGTCAGTAAGTAGTTCATTACCGTGAGACTCGCCATTGCAAAGAATCATTCCAACGGCGCCAGCGCGAGCCGCCACATCTCCTTTCTCCACTCTTGGAGTAATTCCCCTTAGACACACCACTATCTTGCCCTTCACTTTCTTAGGGTCTAATGAATCTGGCTTACATAGTATCCTGTACAAAATTATGTTGCCAAATCACAATGTCAAAGTACAGTTTTTCAAACTCGAGTAGAGTGCATAATAAAATAAAGTTCTTACGCATCATCTACAGATGCATTGGCAGCAATAGCATGTGCAGCGCTAATTAGAGGATAAAAGTCTTTGCTCGGTAATGGTCTGGAAATGCTCGTACCCTGAATTACATATAAAAAATAAAAGAGTAAATTACATATACTAGTTTCTTTGAGAAATTAATATAAGCTTCCTAGTTACTTAAAATAAAAAATATAACATTCCCTCTGTGATGTCCCTTTTAACTTTTCTTAGGAATTATCAAAAGTCAATTGTTTCTCTAAAATACTCTTTCCATAAAACATATTACATCTAATATCATTATGTTCTAAAACATACCATGATTTTAATCTAATTTATAGTGGATATTCTTTTTGGGACAGAGAGAGTATCAGTCTATTTTCAAATTGTCGGTAATATACAGAATCCAAGAAGAAAACTAATAAAAAATAGAATCGAACCTCAAATAATTTGCCATTTTTCAACATAGCATTAGCTTGGAACTCCCGGTCAACAGTACTTGCTGCTACGGTTATCATCCACGGTGCATTATTAGATACAGTTCCTGGGAAAGGTCCAGAATTTCCAGCAGCGGCTATGACAACTACTCCATTCTTCACAGCATGGAAAGCTCCAATAGCGGTACCATCTTCGAAGTAATCACGATTAGCTCCAGCTAAAGACACTGAAAGCACATCAACACCATCTGATATTGCAGCATCAAAGCCTTCCAAAATATCAGCATCAAAGCATTCTGCTTCTCCGATTGGAGGCCAGCACACTTTGTAAGAAGCCACTCTGGCTTTTGGTGAACCACCTTTTACTGTTCCATTTCCCACACCAAATACATTGGCCCCATGGACAAAGTTTCCACCAGCAGTGGATAGAGTGTGAGAGCCATGACCTTGCGTGTCACGTGGAGTGTTGTATGAAGAATTGAGTTTGCCTACAAAAGCGGCAAAGCCTTTGTTGTAGTACCTAGCTCCAATTAGTTTCCTGCAATATTTTTAAGGATTAAGAATAAATTGACATGTTATTGGTTTCAAACATAACCACTCAGATGAGAATGAATAGCAAAAGATAATGAGAAAAGTATCTAATGAGACCACATTTTTATTAAACTCCTTTTTTTTTTTTTTTGACCAACATTTTATTAGACTCCTTAAAGAAAGGACGGTAACTTTTTGACACGTCTGCTGAATTTATCAATTCAAAAAGTATAATAATAATAATAATAATAATAATAATAATAATAATAATAATAATGACTATCCAACTAAATGGATGGTGCAGATCACCAATGATTGATTCGTAAACACAAAAAATTGGAAATAATTAATACTCAAATGACTGCATGTTAGATTCACATAATAAACAGAAAATGTAAGGTTATAAAGCAAATCAGAATCTAACATGTAAAGGACAAAAGCTTTGTAAAGATAGATTTTTTTTTTAAAACTTAATACTTAACGTTCATTCTCATCATCTCCATCATCTTCGTTTTAACGAAGGGTAACAGTAAAAAATAAATAGTACCTATTGCAAAGGCCTTTTTTTTCATCATCAAACTGACATGTTCCTTTCCACTTAGATGGAATGGGGCCAATCCCTTTGTCACTAAAGCTCTGTGATTCGGGCCAAACACCTATTAAAGCCATGACAAATCATTGAGTTCATACTCTCAACTTTAACACAAAAGCACAAAGTATGATTTGGAAAAAGAAGATTTTCGATCAAAGTACAGATTAAAAACCTATGCTTTACCCGTATCAAGATTTCCAATGATGGTATCTTCACCGAATCTAGCCTTCTTCCAAATTGAAGAAGGGTGAACTACACCATCTTTTTCCAGCATAAGAAAATCCCATGAATGAGAGGTCTGCAATTTATTTCCTTGGTTTGGAAAAACCGATAACACATTCGGGTGCTCTACGTACGAAAAGATGAACAAATACATCAGAAAAAAGCAGAGAGATTATAAAATGCATGAAAGCAAATTTTGTCATACTAGCTATCTCTGCAGCCTCTTCCTCTTCAAGAAGAGCAGCAAAACCATTTATGTGTCTCTTGTATGAGTAGAAAATTGCATCTTTTGCCTTCTCTTTGCTGCAGAAAAGCCAAAAATATTAACAACTCTTGTTTTGGCTAAAATTTTTCACCAAAAACAGGGTGAAGTACAAACCTGCCCAAGAATGAGGCAAGCAACTCAGTGTGGGAATCCGTGACACGTTGAAGATCAGCAGAAGCTACATCTGAACCGTGATTATGTCGTCCCAAGTACACAATATAGGACTGTAAGAAAAGAAACAAAACATTAGCTTTTGATTGAATTGTAAAAAATATTTATGGCCAATTAGAGTGAGAAAGCAGGACAATGTGCACCTTTCTGATGGCTAAAGCTGGTTCTTGGAACACAGCAAAAAGAATGAATAGTGCAAGAAAATTTGAAAACTTGGCAGATAACATTTTGCTTTTTGATTAAAGCCTGTGGTAGTGATACTATATATTATCGTGCTAATAATTAAGCACAATTCTATATAAATTTCTTTTTTGTATAGAAAAGAAACAGTAGATGCTTTTCTATACAGTCTAGAGATATATAACTGAAACACGTTTAGACTTTATTTATATAGAAAAAAGAAGATGAAGAAGAAGAAGAAGAGCCACAGTGATCGTGCAGGGGAGAGTCATACGGTAATTAGAATTTTAATAATGATAAAATTACCCAGGGGTAAATCTTTATAATCAGTCGAAGTATATCTATACTTAGCCGATTAGATAATGTAATCCCGAATTTCATGCATTGGGGATTCTTTGAATAGTTTGCTTACTTGTGGGGATTAGGGTTCTTCTTCTTACGTTAAATTGAAATTAGAGGATTCACATTTATCCATCATCATCTTGCCTTTACCCTAATGCATGCTCTGATGAATCTTCAATTACTGCTTATTAAATTAAGAATATATATCTTCCAACGTTAACTTCATTTCAATTAACCTAATCGGCTTCATCTTCGTCGGGGTAAAAAAAGGGGAAAAGATGAATCTTGCTTTGAATTTCTGCACACTAGCAGTCGGCAGGGGCGGATCGACCTGTTGCTGAATTTTTTTTTTTTAATATATAGATATTTTTAAATTTTAATTTATAAATTATATAATGCCCCCACTCAAATTATTAAATGCCCCCTCAATTTTGAAAAATTAATTTTTTACCTTTACAAAATTTTTTATATTTGAATTTCGCCCCCCCTCAAGATAAAAAATATCACGTTTTCCCCCTTTACTTTGAGTTCGCCCCCCAAAACCCACTATCCTGTCTATAACAAAAGAGGTATAAGAGTATAAATTATGTCAAAAGTTGTAATTGAACCTAATTCCTTATTATATTTTTTCCTATAAATATAGCGTACCGTACCGCGGGGGGCCACCCCCTTAACAAATTGTATAACTACATCACAACAATTTCGTCCCCTGGATAAAATTCCTGGTGCCCCTACTGACAAAAAAATCTAGATCCGCCACTGGGAGTCGGGCACATCGCTGCGTGCATAAATTTCTCCTCAAGTATAACGAATACATTTTGTATTACTTGTGGAAATTGAGCATTAATTAACGTGAATGATAATTCCAATTCCATTATTATCATATAATGCAGTTGGGCTCATATGTGTCCATATGTCAGCCTAAAAAACATTATTACATAGAAGAAATCAATATTTCACAAATGAATTACAAATTTTATGTCAGGATACATCATAATATACCATTTCAAAAGAAAATCGTTGAATATATCATAATCCTTGAGCATTCAAGGAACTCCAACAAAATGTGGCTATTGAGCCGACAATGGTGGCTCGGGGCTCCAAACAATAGAGTTTGATATTGGTAGGCTACGCCTTCTACATATTTCTACTTAGGCGGTCATGATGAATAATTCTGTGTACATATATAGAGATTGAGAAAGCAATGAGCATATTATCAGCCATCAATTAGAGATTTGGATCATTTGCTCGTCTTCTCCACCTCAACCTCAAAACAGGAGTAAAATATTAATGAGATGGAATATTTCAAATGTTCATGTTTCATAATCTTATTATGAGGTACTTAAGTGACGTAGAAATTAAGAATAAAAAAAGCCAACAAATACACTAATATGACCCCATCTTTCAGTAGGTGCATTTGCCAAACAAATAACAAAACAAAAAAAAGGCTAATGTGCCTTGTATCTTTTATGAGGCACCAAACTTCAAAATTAATCAAGTCATATTTTAAGTTTTTAACTGGAGTTCATTTTCTGATTAAGTTTTATTTTGTACTCGTTGGACCTGAACTCAATTGATAAGTGTATCTAAATAATCAACACCGAAAAACATTCGGATTCTCATTGTATAGAAAGTCACAAAATGATAAGCAAATGTCTCAGATACCCGACAACATGCGACCTGGTTAATAGCATTTTCATTGCATTGAAAATGATTAGGCTTCTAAATATATAGAAAAACATCTCGTTGTGCATATTTGTAAGAGTTTTGCATGGCAAATTGTTGGATATATATATATATATATTGTGTATGAAAAGTGTGTAACCACCACTTTTGCATATGAAATTCGAACATCGTACGTATTCGGGATACGAAATATTATTAAATAATATTAATCTACGCAGTGAGTAGATAAGCTTAACATTTCGAATTTCTAGATAGAGGAGTAGTAACGAATGAGAAATTAAGTGTTAAAGTGGGATGTTTGAATTTGGAAATCCCACATTGTCTTAAAACCATAAGTTGAATGAGTTTATATACAATTATTTTGAGGTAAAGGGTTGGCCCTTTGGGTCATCTCACCTTTGTGGGTTTTGTAGGGGGAGAGGACCTAGCTTTGGTTCGTTTCACCACGCGAGCTGCCGCTGCCACTATCCATCCGTCCACTCGCCCGGACCGGACTGGGCTCGGGACCAGGTGTGTGTGGTGTGGGCTTGGAAACTCACCTTGAGGTAAGTTAGGTGCTGAGAGTTAAGTCAAGGACTGAAGGCGAGTCAAGTGCTAAGAGTTAAGTCAAGGACTAAACTGAACTTGAGTCAACTAAGTCAAGTACTAAACTCAGCTTGAGCCAAGTCTAGTGACTGTTAGATTAGAGAAAACCCCGTAGGGAACTTGTATTATTGAGTAACATATTTATAGAGTTACAAGAGAGAGAGAGAATACAAGAAAACCCTAAACTATAAAGAATGTAAAAGATAAATAAGGTAATAAGAAAACTAGTCTAACTATGAAAGCAATAATAATACTAATCTAATTAGGAGAGCAATAATAATATCTAACACTCCCCCGCAGTCGAAACGTGAAAGTCTTGAACATTAAGACTGATCTAAAAATCGAGAAAAGATGTTACGACAATCCGGGCATAAAGAATGCTTAGTAGAGAGATTTTGACGAATACGTTTCTCAAGGTGGAATAGTTTCGTCTGGAAATCATTAAATAAGGTGGCAGTTCGACGAAGACGCTTCTCAATGTGGAGCAGTTTCGTCTGAAAACCATTAAATAAGGCGGCAACTCCAAGTCCTTGTTTTCCAAGGGTGAGCAGTGGCAACTAACAAAACTAAAGGCGGCGGCTAAAACACGGAAAAGATAAAGAAAAGTAAAGAAACGGGCGGCGGCGGCGGCTAAAACACGAAAAAGATAAAGATAGGTTGCTAAACCCAAACTAAATTACAAAAGATTCACCATAGTGAAGGAAGAACAAAAAGAGAAAAAAAAAAGTATATAGGAAGCCGGACGGGGACGGCGATGGTAGAGGCTGGCGGGAGCGAAAGATCATGAGGGTTGAAAGAAAAACCCTTTAGCTCGATACCATGTTAGATTAGAGAAAACCCCGTATGGAACTTGTATTATTGAGTAACATATTTATAGAGTTACAAGAGAGAGAGAATACAAGAAAACCCTAAACTATAAAGAATGTAAAAGATAAATAAGGTAATAAGAATACTAGTGTAACTATGAAAGCAATAATAATACTAATCTAATTAGGAGAGCAATAATAATATCTAACAGTGACCTCAATTAATCTTTTTGGACAAAGTTTAATTGGATCTCTCTTGAGAAAATCCAACTACTGAAATTGCTGAAATGTATTAAAATCGTGGTTTTCAATTTTTTGAACCAGCTTCTAGAAGAACCGTTTGACTTCAGCAGTCAAACAGTCACATATCTGTAATAGGCAGATTTATTTCTGTTGTTACATATATATTTTAAAGGCTGGTTTTAACTCGATTTTAATACATTGTCTGAATTTCAAGCCTATAAATAGGCTCCTCCATAGTCTGATTTTTCCACACCGAAATCAAGCATTTCATCTCTTATATTTTTCTTTCTAACAGTTCAAGTTGTTCTTGAGTTCATTTGATTTTCTGAATTAGAAGTGGTTCGTAATTCAGAAATTAATCGTTGTATCTTGGGACACTATTGCATAAACTCATACCACCTGTAGCGGGGAAATTTTACGTTAAGGAAAGAGAGTTTTCTCTCGCCTCGATTATTCGTTCTTACGTTTTTTCAGTTTGTTCGAATCTTGTTCAAGTTCTGGATCGTGTTCTTGTTTGGCAGAAGTTAATAACAACAAACTTAACGCAAAATTCTTTGTTGTTTATTTCTGTCTATTCGAATTTCTGAAAATGGTGAATGTTGGTGATATTGGTGCCCGTGATGATGCTGCCACTACCCTTGACTTCGGACTTGGCCCTGGTGCTGGTCTTGGTCTTGGTATTGGCGCTGGTTCCGGTGGTTAAGGTCCAGGTTCTAGTTTATGTACCGATTTTAGTCCAGGTTCTAGTCTGGTTCCAGTTCTGGTCCTAGTTCTGGTTTCGGTCCAGCTTCCGGTCTTGGTTCTGGTTCTGGTTTATTTGTTCGACAGTTAATCCTGTTATACCAACTCAGGCTAAAAAGCTGTTGAAGTTCTGCGGGGCTGACTTCAAGAGGTGGCAGTAAAAGATGCTGTTTTACCTCACTACATTGAACCTGGCGAGGTTCTTAAGGGAAGATGCTCCCTATGTCCCGGCTGATTCAACTGACAATCAACTGAGGATGGCATATGATGCCTGGATCAATGGTGATTTCCTTTGCAGGAATTACTTACTCAGTGGATTAGATGATTCGCTTTACATAGTATATCTATCAGTGAAGTCTGCCAAAGACCTCTGGGAGGCACTGGACAGGAAGTATAGAACTGAGGACGCCGGACTGAAGAAGTTCATGGTCGCAAAGTTCTTAGACTTCAAAATGGTGGACTCTAGGTCCGTAACGAGCCAAGTCCAAGAGCTTCAGATAATCATACATGAAGTTCATGCGAAGAATATGGCTCTGAGTGAAACCTTCAAGGTAGCTTCTATTATAGAGAAGTTACCGCCTTCGTGGAGGGATTTCAAGAACTACCTAAAACATAAGAGGAAGGAGATGAGTCTTGAAGACTTGGTTGTCCGACTCAGAATTGAGGAGGACAACTGGGCCTCCTGTGCAGGTGATGGCAAACTTCACTGAAGTTCTGGAGAGTTCTAATCGGAAATTGAAATTCTAAGGAAAATTCCGAGGAAATTCCGAGAAGAAGAAGGCTACTGGGAAAAGACAGTCAAGGTTGGGAGACTGCTGTCACAACTGTGACAAACCTGGTCATTAGGCAAGAGACTGCAAAGAGCCCAAGAAAAACAGGTCTCAAGGGCAATGTTCTGGTCAAAACCAGAACAAAGGCGAGAACCAGGTGCAAAAAAAGTGCACCTAGTTGTTGATGATGTCCAGGGCATCAATGAGATGATTGACGACCTGTCTAATAACCAGGTACCAATCGATTTGACTAATTTTGATCTCTCTGCCGTTGTGTTCGAATCCAATTTGGTGGATAACCCGAGAGAGTGGTTATTGACGCTGGAGCTACTCGCCATATCTGTTCAAATAGGGGGGCTTTCTCGTTTTATACCCCAACTAAAGGACGAAGACTTTTTATGGGCAACTCGGCCACGTCTCCAGTGGTCGGAATGGAGAAAGTTGTGCTGAAGATGAATTCAGGTAAAGAACTTACGTTGACTGAAGTTCTGCATGTTCCGGAGATTCGCAAGAATCTGGTTTCTGGTTCAGCTTTGGTCAAGAATGGGTTCAAGATAGTCTTCGAGGCTGATAGGTTTTCATTAACTAAGAGAGGATTTTATGTTGGAAAAGGTTACCTTGAGTAGGGCCTTTTCAAAATGAATGTAATGAATGTAATTCGCTTTCTTGTAATTGAAACCAGTGACAATAAAAGTATTGGGAATTCTGTTTATTTGCTTGAGTATTCTAATTTATGGCATGTTAGATTAGGACATGTAAATTATAATACTATTCAAAGATTAGTTAACTTGAACTTATTACCAACTTTTAAAATTGAAAATGAACACAAATGCGAAATATGTGTTGAAACAAAAGTAGTCAAACAACCGTTTCCTTCTGTGGAGAGAAACTCCGCACCTCTAGAACTTATTCATGGTGACATCTGTGATTTGAAGTTTGTGCAAACTAGAAGTGAGAAAAAGTATTTCATTACATTCATAGATGATTGTACAAAGTATTGTTATGTGTATTTACTGAAAAGTAAAGACGAAATGCTTGAAGCTTTTGCACATTACAAAACAGAAGTTGAAAATCAACTTGGGAAAAGGATAAAGGCTATCCGTAGTGATAGAGGTGGCAAATACAGAGCACCGTTTGATGAATTTTGTGCAAATTTAGGCTACGTCTTCAAAAAATCTACCTCTACCCCTCTTATCTTAACAATGTACACCTCATTTTGAAAATTCTCTCTTGACTCCGTGCTTGCACTATTTGCATAAAATTCTTTTACCCATGCACGCACAATTATCCTCGAGGTAGTGGCAAAGTATGATAAGAACAATTGATATCTTGTAGCTAGCACAAACATCTTCTTAACTCTGATTGATCTCTCTTTATGTAGCTTATAACCTTCTATCATTTTACAAAATTGTTGAACCTCTCCCGATTTATTCCTCGAAGTACTTTCCTCTTTCTTGACACCTTTATCCTTCTTCATCCCCTAACTCTCTCCTCGACACAATTTTCCTGATCTTAACCTCGCCATCTATAATATCAATGCTCAATTTTCCCCAAACTTATTCATTTCAATTCAACCCGGTATACTCCAATCACCAAACCACAATCAACCAATACCAACACATAATCACACAATAACAATACACAGAGCCCCACATAGCTACCACAAATAATTAACAAAGAAAGGATCAAGCTAATCACTTACAGATTACACAAAAAATAGGAATCAAACTCTAAGATCCGTAGCTCACGTTCGAACATTGGGCCCTTCACGTTCGGGCGTGAGTTGTGAGAGTCTTGAGGAAGGGCTCGACTTTGAAGGCACTTAGGTAAACTAATAATGAAAAATATATCTTTCTTTCATTGGATTTAACAATAATATATAATATTTGTTAGTTTTTGGAACTTTTTGGCTTTTACCAAGATTCTAATAACTTCCCTTAAACCCCATCCTCATTTGTTCAAATCGTGTGTGACTCAGTTTTTGGAACTTTTTTGGCTTTTTCCAAGATTCTAATAACTTCCCTTCAACCCCATTCCTCATTTGTTGAAACTGTGTGTGACTCTTGACCTAAGGAATATAAACCATTTAACAGGATGATTTTGGTTAGGAAATTGGGTTTCCTGGACCCTATGAACCCATGTTTCACAACACAATATTTAATTTTTTTCTTTTTCTAATTCTAAATTCTACAAATTAATTTGCACATGTCAGCGGAAAACAATCCAAGGTTATGATTTTCAGTTTATGGTTTTTAAAGTTTTTCCAAATTTTGGATTTGTGTGGTATTGAATTCTTCAGGGATTTGTGTATGGCGCAGGCGGATGAGGGCGGCTGAGACTCTCTATGAGATTCTCGTAGACAATTTTCAGGTTGACCGATTACTCTTACTCGGCTAGACAAATTCAACCAATAGTCAGATTCTCGTTCATTCTCTAACTTTCATCTTTTTCTTTTGAATTTAATTTTGTTGAGCATTAAGCCAGAGAGAGTGCAGGATAGAAAGCTTAGCCCTTCCATATAGGATACATCTAAACAAATTCGCTTAAACGAAAAAAGAAAGAAACTAATTTGCTATATAGTCTTCAAATTTTTACTACATTCACTTAATCTTTTTTATTTGGTGAATGAACTGGAGCCATGACTAGAGAAGTTCTATACGGTCAATTTTGCTGTATATAGGAGAATATATATACCGATGAAGTCTTCGAGAATTAACATAACTGGAGCAAATCCATTTTCTGTTATGTAGTAACAATTAAATTCATTGTTCAAGGGACTATTTTCCGGAGCTATATATAAGTATTTGCTCTTGATTTGATAAAAAAAATAGGGAAAAGTGATGGTGGAAAGATCCTACAATTGATGAAGTATAGTAAAAAAAATTTTAATTTTATGATTTGTTAGTTGGATTGTCCATACCGTCCTTTCTTTATAATGTCCATGACTATAGGTATCTGTCCTCAACCGGTATGTGTTATTGTTCTTGAGTAATTTGTAGAGTTAAAACATCATGAACTTAATGTTGGATCAAGAATTTCAGTGAGGAAAACTAAAGCATATAGTACCATCATTTGGAAGTGAGGAATCTAAGGACAACTTAGCTTCAGCATTATTCAATTAAAATGAAATTTTGGAGCTTTTCTATCATGATATATTCGGCCTTCTTTGCAAAATTAGTCGTGCTTCGCTTCCAAGTCGTGGCGATATAACTTTAGTAACTCTCTTGAATAGTGCAATATACTTGTTTTACTCTGTTTCAAGCATGGAGCATTGACTTATATTCCTGCTTTGTGGAATGGAATATAGCATTTTTCTAATGCAACTGAAGCATTCTTTATATGGTAATTTTTTGGTTGATACATCTTTGTATGGCAATTTTAATATCACATACTTGTGTGAAATACCGTTGCTTGCTTAGAGGAACAGATTGATTTATAATACTAATCATCCATAGCTTTTTATATCTTTATGTGAAAAGAGTCTCTGAAACTTCCGTACTTGATTATATGTAGAGAGCATTGTGATGTCGAGATATTTATTTTAACCTCTATATATTATGATCTTTGTAATCTGCAACTGCAGGGGAAATCTGCTAAAATCATTACAGAGGTTGGGTTTCAGAAAGTTGAGTATGAAAACCTTGCTGGAGGAGTTGATGTCATCCACTCCGGGCCGAAATGTTAGGACTTAATTCTTTTTTTTTGTATCTCGTTGTTTCATTTGATGACTAAGCTTGGTTATTAAGTCATAATATTTGCAGGCATAATATTTCCGCCTTCTAAGAGCTTATAAGCTTTAAAACATCTTATAAGATGTTTATAGAACTTATAAGCTTAGCCAAACACCCTCTAAGAATTGGATAAAGACGTGAGTCGGTTGGTTTCTTTTCTGTATGTAGTATAAAACGTGGGTGCAACGATTTTACTGTATTATCCTTCTTCTCACCCGCCAATTGCCAGCAATTTTGTGCCCTTTTTCAGAAAAATACAAATCGGTATCCGAACCGTCAAAAAAGTACCTCATTTTCCAATTTTAACCCTATCCAGCAACAGTGTTCCTATTTTAAATCCGAAACTTGAAGGACATTTTGAGTAAAAATGCCCAAAAAAACTGCCATTTTAGAGACAAAACCGTCTTTCTTTTTATAGTAGTATAGAAGATACATACATAAATTTCCGGCAAAGTGATTTTGTCTATTTAGTATTTAGGCGAAATTGCAAACTAAGTCGCGTAATTTTAGGGGTAAAATTGGTCTCGTATCTTGTGCAACTGGCAAAATTAGTTCCATAACTTTTAAGAAGTCGCTACTTAAGTACACTTTTCAATTGAAAATCCTAATTTCGTCGAAAATGGTCACGTGTGCAATTAAAGTTGGAATTAATTTGACTTAGGTTTTTACTGATTGAAGATAAATTAACAGAATTTACATAATTGTTTGATAAGAAATAAGTGTAGCATAAAGATGATAAATGTTTTTACCAAAAAAAAATAATTAGAAAATAAATGCATTTATGCAGTAAATATTTATTCGTGATATATATATATATATATATATATATACACACCCCTATATATTGGTTTAACCGATTTTATTGCACCGGCTCAACTGGTTGAACCAGTGATTTAGTGACGCGATAGTTTGGCTGGTTCAATCAACGGTCCAGTTATAAAAACATTGCCCTGGTCCACAACTCGAAGAGAAAGAAGAGTGATTTTAGGGGTAAGTGACAAAGCTGCCCTTAAGGTAGGCTGGGCAAAGACACGTGATGTGGTTCCGATTACATTTTGGCCGGAAAATAGCAATTTGGGGGAAAGTGCAACTAGTATTGACTTTATTGGGGGTTTGGTCCTTTTCTTATGTTTTCAAGGAGGATAGTGCTAAAATAGAATTTTTTGAGTGTGTGAAGTGCTTTATCCCCAAATAGAGTATATATAATCTTTGTTGTCAATCCTCCTTTGCCACAAAGTAAATATATATGATCATATATAGTCTAAATTGTTGGCACTCAAGGCACCTTCACTGATTTTTGTACAAAATAAAAGTAAATGTATATGATCAGATTGAAGAATATAATTAGTCGATAGTTAGGACTTATATCAATGTGAGTGCTAAACAAATACTAGAGTTTCTTTACATTTATTCACATCCTGTAAATGAAATAGCACCCTACCGAATAGTTTCATCCACGAGAAGGAACAAATCGGAACTGTTGGTTCCAAAATTAGCAGTAAAAACATCCATTAAAAAGGTCATAAAGGAGTTGGAGGAAGGACTAACAAAGGAGTCAAATTCACACCAAGTCTTTAGAATGATGGGTTTTTTGTGGAGAAACAAATCAAAAGAAAGAGAAAAGAGGTGGTATTATCTTTGGCCTTTGGAAGAGGTGGTATCATCTTTGGCCTTTGAAAGCTCATAAGAGCTTTGCCCTTTGAAAAAAAGGTTGATGACCCCTATGGTTGTAAGGGTTGTTTATCTGCCTAGGGGGCAAATGGGCTCCTATAAATAAGAGCTCTCTTGCTCATTTCTAGACACACCAACCAAAGAGAGCAAGAAAGAGTAGAGCATAAGAGTGAATATAGTTGGAGATATATACACTCTCAATCTCTTGTAATCGTTTTTTCTCTCATATAAATAAAATCTCTCTAGCATAGGTCCGTGGACGTAGGCAATTTGTCGAACCACGTAAATCGTTGTCTTGTTTTCTAGCGTTCATTTTTCACTTTTAAATTCGCTTATGCGCGTTGATTACTAACATAGAAGAAACTAAATTGCCACTTATTTATTCATAAATAAATTTCACCTTATAAATCAATAATAGATATAAATACACTTGCGTTTCCCTAAACGAATCAAAAATACTATCAACCAATAAAAAAAATCTAGAAAATAACATAAATAAACCTAGATATATATACTTGAGGATTTTATTTATATATAGATTTAGTTTGGAATTTCAGCCGTAGCGACTACTATAGGACTCCTCACATAGTGCTTGCCATCCGACCATATCAGTTGTCCAAACCCAAAATCTTTAACAGCTTTTTTGGCTTTTACAGTCAACTTAAAGCTCTTTTCTTCCCCAGCTTTCTCAAAATTCAAAAAGTTTGGTTCCACGGATATTGAAAACCCCGACGGTTGACGGATACGGGCCACGTACGTGCCAGGGGGACCCACATTCTTCACTTTTCTTGTAAATGTAACTGGTCCAGAGATATTTACATTTGGGACGGAAAAGGAAGGGTAGTTGAAGCTGAAAATATCGTATTTCTCAGGGCAATTGTATGGAGAATCGGTGAATTGACTGAGCAATGTTTGGTTATATCCAAGTCCACATAGGAAGTCCAGATAATCATTCGTACCCACATCGTAGACAAGCCCAGGATCCATGGCCCGGTTGGGTCGGATATGTCCAGCCCCGTATGCAAATGGTGTCGCTTCTGAATGATCCTCATCACTCATTGGATTCACAGTGTTGTCTCTTGTTCTTGCTGTTCATTATAGTTTCATCATTAAGAACACATTCAACAAGCACAACTCAAAATAAAAAAATAGGTCAGGATATAAAGGGCGTTTGACTAAGCATATAGTCTACTTAAAACAGTTTATAAGTTGCTTGAGAGCTTATAAGTTGTTACAAAGTGTTTGGTAAATATTTTAATAAAACAGATAAGAAGCTCTCAAAGTAAGTTGTTAATCCATATAAATTTTATGAGCACTAATAGATTATAAACTCTTTATAATAAGTTTAGCCAAACACCCTCTTAAATACATACCAGATGTCATTATTGCTGACCGAATTGCAGCGGGGCTCCAATCAGGGTGGAGGGTTTTGAGTAGGCCAACTATACCGGCAACATGTGGGCACGACATTGAGGTTCCAGACATAATTATCCAGGGAGTCCTGCGCTTATCGTCCTCGAGCTCTGTAGCGCCCACACCTTCACTGTATCCCGCAACAATATTTACTCCTGGAGCTGTAATATCAGGCTGCAGAAAAAAATCAATAGACTTTAATTATGAATTTTTTTTAAAAAAAAAACATATAATTTTTCTATAAACCTTGAGAATTTGCGGTGTAACAAGATTAGGTCCCCTGGAAGAGAAAGCTGCCATAGATGGAGCTGGTTTTGTGCCAAGCTTTGTAGTCGGAGGTGTAAAATATCCTTGTGGATTGCTGCAACAAAATTTTATAACAATATATAACAGTTTGAATAGTGAATATATACAACAATATGCAAAAATTAAATTTTGCATAGTGAATAGAGTTATAATGTACCTGCTAGTGTTGACATATTTAAAGAGAATAAGGCCATCTTTGTAATTGATGTGGGTAGCAGGAAGAACATGGGGGTCGGCGAGTAGTTCATTACCGTCAGACTCGCCATTGCAAAGAATCATTCCAACGGCGCCAGCGCGAGCCGCCACATCTCCTTTCTCCACTCTTGGATTAATTCCCCTTAGACAAACTACTATCTTGCCCTTCACTTTCTTGGAGTCTAATGAATCTGGCATACATAGTATCCTGTACAAAATTATGATGTCGAATCACAATGTCAAAGTACTGTTTCTCAAACTCGTATAGAATCCAGTTTCAAAAATAAAGTACTTACGCATCTTTTGCAGATGCATTGGCAGCGATAGCATGTGCAGCGCTAATTAAAGGATAAAAGCCCTTGCTCGGTAATGGTTTAGAAATGCTATTACCCTGAATTACACATAATAAAAAATAAAAAAGAGTAAATTACTATAAGTTTTCCAATTAGTAAAAAATATAATTTCACTATATTTTTCAAGTTGTCAGAATATGATAGGGGTGGGTCTTGATAATTTGCAGAATCTGAAAAAATAACTAATAAAAGAGAATTAAACCTCGAAACTTTGGCCAGTTCCCAATATAACATTAGCTTGGAACTCGCGGTCAATAGTACTAGCGGCTACGGTTATCATCCACGGGGCAACATTAGAGACTGTTCCAGGGGAAGGTCCAGAATTTCCGGCAGAGGTAATGACAACTACTCCATTTTTCACAGCATGGAAAGCTCCAATAGCTATACCATCTTTGAAGTAATCTTGGGGGTCTCCACCTACAGACAGTGAAAGCACATCTACACCGTCCGATATTGCAGTATCAAATCCTTTCAAGATATCAGCATCAAAGCATTGAGCTTCGTTGAATGGAGGATAGCATACTCTGTAAGTAGCCACACGGGCTTTTGGTGAACCACCTTTTGCTGTTCCATTTCCCAAACCAAATACATTAGCTCCAGGGACGAAGATTCCCCCAGCAGTCGAGAGTGTGTGACTGCCATGACCTTCAATGTCACGTGGAGTGTAGTATGAAGAATTGAGTTTGCCTACATAAGCAGCATAGGCTTTGTTGTAGTACCTAGCTCCAATTAGTTTCCTGCAATATTTTTAGTGAATAATTGACATATTATTGATTAGTATTGCTCTATGTTATTTTGTATTATTAATCTTTAACATAGACTCTCATGTGAGAATGGATACTCACAGATAAACTTTTAGATAATAATAATAGTGACTAAAGGCTGCCTTTGCTAAAGGCATGCAATTAGATTGCTTTATCACTAACAATTGATTCGGAAACACCATTGAAGGATTTAAAAAAATTGGATTTAATAAACGAAAAACTTACGGCATGTTAGATTCACAAAATAATAACCATAAAATGAAAGGATAAATATATTCTCTTTCAGTGTAAAAAGTATAAAGCAAGTCACAGTCCAACATGGAAACAACATAAGCCATCCACATACATATAGTAAGGAAACATAACTTTAGCAAAATCAGAATGTTTTTAACTTAATAATTACCGGTGATTCTCATCATCTCCATCATCATCGTTTTAACGAAGGATAAAGGTAAAAAACTAAAAAAGAAAGGTACCGATTGCAAAGGCCTTTTTTCTCATCATCAAACTGACAGATTCCTTTCCATTTAGATGGAATCGGTCCCATCCCTTTGTCACTAAAGCTCTCCAGTTCAGGCCAAACACCTAGTAAAGCCATGAGAAATCATTATAAGTCATGCTCTCAACATTAAATCAAAAGCACAATGCATTAGAGAGATTTTCAATCAAAATAAAGACTAAAAGAAAAATAAATAAGCTATGCTTTACCGGAATCAAGATTTCCAATGATGGTATCTTCACCGAATCTAGCCTTCTTCCAAATTGAAGAAGGGTGAACTACACCATCCCTTTCCAGCATAAGAAAATCCCATGAATGAGTTGTGTGCAATTTCTTTCCTTGGTTTTGGAAAACCGAAAACACATTCGGATGCTCTACGTACAAAAAGATGAACGAAATACATCAGAAAAAGAAGACGAATCTATTATAAATTGCATGAAGGCAAAATTTGTCATACTAGCTATCTCTGCAGCCTCTTCCTCTTCAAGAAGAGCAGCAAAACCATTTATGTGTCTCTTGTATGAGTAGAAAATTGCATCTTTTGCCTTCTCTTTGCTGCAGAAAAACCACACTTATTAACAACTGTTGTTTTGGCCAAAAATTTTCACCAAAAACAGGGTGAACTACAAACCTGCCCAAGAATGAGGCAAGCAACTCAGTGTGGGAATCCGTGACACGTCGAAGATCAGCAGAAGTTACATCTGAACCATGATTATGTCCTCCCAAGTACACAATATAGGACTGTAAGAAAAGAAACAAAACATTAGCTTTTGATTGAATTGTAAAAAATATTTATGGCCAATTAGAGTGAGAGAGCAGGACAATGTGCACCTTTTTGATGGCTAAAGCTGGTTCTTGGAACACAGCAAAAAGAATAAATAGTGCAAGAAAATTTGAAAACTTGGCAGATAACATTCTGCTTTTTGATTAAAGCCTGTGGTAGTGATACTATATATTATTGTGCTAATAATTAAGCACAATTCTATATAAATTTCTTTTTTGTATAGAAAAGAAACAGTAGATGCTTTTCTATACAGTCTAGAGATATATAACTGAAACACGTTTAGACTTTATTTATATAGAAAAAAGAAGATGAAGAAGAAGAAGAAGACCAAAAGTGATCATGCAGAGGAGAGTAATTACACGGTAATTAGAATTCTAATAATGATAAAATTACCCATGCAAAAGGGGGTAAATTAATCTTTAGAATCAGTCGAGTTATATCTAAACTTAACAGATTAGATGCAATCCCGAATTTCTTGAATTGGGGATTCTTTGAATAGGTTGCGTATTTGAGGGGATTAGGGTTCTTCTTCTTACCTAAAATTGAAATTGGAGGATTAACCCTAATGCATGCCCCGATGAATCTTCAATTACTGCTTAACAAATTGAGAGTATAAATCTTTGAACGTATAATTTCCCTTCAATGAACCTAATCAGCTTCATTTTCGTGGGGTAACAAAAGGGGGAAAAGATGAATCTTGAAGTGAATCACTTTTGGCTTTCTGCACATGCATGAATTTCCCGCAAAGTGCTTTTGTCTATTTATTACCATCTATTTACTATTTGGTTAAAGTTGATTTCCATCAAAGAAAGCCATAAAAAGAAAATGAAAAACGAATCTTAAATTACTACTTTTACATGAACACATTTCTACCTTGAATTTAGCTTGGTACAATGGATTTTAACATGGAATTAAGTAATATACACTTTATTTATCGAAATTCATAGTAAATTCTTATTAATAAAATTCAATTAGATCATAATTGTTGGAGAAAATTATGTACAAATTCCCTTGTTTTAGTGCTAATTACCGAAAATTCTCTGAAACTTCGAAATTACATAAAGTCCATTTATGTTAAGATACTTTTAAAATTACGCCCCCTGTGTATTTAAATATCCTTACAACTTCAACACTTGTAAACATTACACAAATAGGCTATTTGAGCGGGTCTCGTTGTAATTTACTAAAATTCAATGGGTTTCTGGTAATTAACAAAGTGAGGGGGTGTCCATATAATTCACCCTAATTGTTATTTTACGGTTTTGTTTGTTTTGTTACTAAATTTATGTTGAATCTTTCGACATACGATTTTATTCTAATTCCGTAATATCTGCTTAGTATTATTATGTCTTGGTACGTGAGTGATGGGCTTGTGGCAACTACCATATGATCACTAGTTTGATTATCTAAGTTAACAATTAGCTCAGAGTAGATCTCTTCCCTAGTCCTTACCTATAGTTATGCATTTTTTCTTTCTAGTCTCTTAATGATTTTCTTTATTCCCCCTTCATATATATGGTTACCTGATGCTATATATGGAGGGATATATAACCAAATAGGAATTTGGCTCTAAGTGGCCAGCTTAACATTTTGGATTTTTGGTTATAAGTCGAATCTCATTGAACTAATACGTGTGTATTTTTCTACTTATTTATGTGACTTAATTATATATGAGAATTTGTGAAAAGAAAATTGTTATGATGATCGTTAATTTTCACAAAGAAATTTGTTATGATGATTGTTAATTCATTTTTTTCGATATTTTGATGTAGTGGAATTTGATATAATCACTTCAATCAAATATTATAATAATAATAATAATAATAATAATAATAATAATAATAATAATAATAATAATAATAATAATAACAACCTCTATATATATAACCACCTCTATATAAATGTGTGAATAACTCCTATTTGTTCCATTGTGAAAAGACTTTCATACCCTTGTTTAAATTTAAAATTCTATTGGTAGTTGGAAACTATTTCATTAATTCATTAAAAAAAAAACCTATTAATAGTATGACACGATTTTAATAAAAAAAAAGTATCAAATTTCTATCTTGCTTGGCAATACTACCCAAACAATATATTTTTCAAAGCCAAATAATTTAGCCCCACTAAATATATGGGTGTTAATCCGATTCGTATTAGTCTTTTCTTCCACGGCATGGTAGCTTGTCGATTGCATTATGATTCATTATTCTTAATTAATCATTGGTACTTGAGTCTACTAATTTACTTTCTTTTCACATTTATAATATGAATTGTTAGACCATGATTATAAATTAATTATAATTCTCTAATTTCAAAATTGAAGTCCTTACATAGCCAACAACTTTTCTGTTAATTATTAGAATTAAAGTGAAAGAAAATCCAATCAAACAATAACTTTTTGGTGGAAGGAGTTTCTCTCTCAAGTTTCCTACTATCGGCCAGTAAATAAAAGGATTAAGGATTTTTTATCAATAGAAATTTGATTGTGAATTCCACATAAAGAAATATGGAGATTGGACATTATATTTTTAACATGATTATAAATATTGATTGGTGAAAGAAATAGATCTCCTTGTAACAATTTTTCTGTTAATTATTAGAATTAAAGTGAAAGAAAACCCAATCAAACATTAACTCTTTGGTGGAAGAAGTCTCTCTCTCAAGTTTTCTACTATCGGCCACTTAAATAAAAGGATTAAGGATTTTTTATCAATAGAAATTTGATTGTGATCCCACATAAAGAAATATGGAGATTGGACATTATATTTTTAACATGATTATAAATATTGATTGGTGAAAGAAATAAGTCTCCTTGTGTGGATCTCATGAAAGAAAAAGGCTAATATAATTTATAAAATAGGAAAGATAAGCAATTTATAATCATATACACATTCTTAGAAATATTATTTTACATTCAAAGAGATTAAAATATTTCATTGCTTAAACATATTATAATAATTAATATATAAATGATATAAATTTTTTTAATAGTATGAAGTATTTAGTACAAGAAAAATAAACTTTTAAGTTTCTACATTATCTAAAAGTACTAAGGCATTGTGCGTACAAAATTTAATTAATGTATGAGAAATATTATAAAATAAGATACCTATAGAGTTCTTATAATTTTTTTAAGAAAATACTATATGAACTCGACGATATAAGTTGAGAGAAAAAAGTTAAATTGAAAGTTAACTCGTTCAAGACGATACTTGCGTCATCCCAATTTTAAAGATCTATTTTGATCTAGCTATAAGTTTTAAATGAGATTTGAAAAAATTATAAAATATAATATAGTACATGTTTCATAGTGATTATCGTTATTAGTTATACTAATATTGTCTAAAATTGAAGAAAATATTCTTGAAAAAACTTGCTTATACACAAACGGATGTAACAAAGAAATGATAAAGTTCTTAAGATCATTATTTTTTAAATATGAGATGTTGGAGATAAATTGAGATATAAATTGTTAATAACAAAAGTTTGCTCACTTGAGATAGCACTTCTTTTAACCCAATCTTGTAGGTCCCTTTTGATCAAATTATAAGTTCAAAATGAGTTTTGAAAATGTAAAACATTTAGCATTTTAGTTAATCATTATTATGGTGATAATTTAACTGAGTAATTTAGAAAGAAAAAGAGGTTATTTATTTGTTGAGTAAGGAAGGAAAAAGTTCATCTTTTAGAAAATAAAATCTATTGTGGCATGTCTCAAGATGAAAGATGAAATACTAGTTATGGAGACATTCAATATTGTACTTGCTGCTACAGATACATGCCTATATTATGAAAATATTGATGAGTTATTTATATTACATATAATTATTTTTATTACATATAATTATTTTTATATATGAATGTATATTAGGATGCAAAAGTTAAAACTGTACATGACTGCACGAATGGATTATCATGTTATATCTAGAAGTTCACATGTTCTTGAAGTTATTAAATGAATAACAAATGTAGAACATATTGTGCTTGGAAATAAAGTCCTATAATTAATGTTTTGTGAATATGACATATTTTATGTTTAATTGGAAAACAAATAGGAAATACGAGCATTTTCTTTGGACACATGATGCTTATGGTTATTTTGTCTTTAAAATCTCCTAATAAAGAGTGTAATATATATGTTATTGCATATAAAAATATAAAATTTGACTTTATATTTTCAACACTATTAGAAAAAGTGCTTGTAGAAAATAAATAAATCTACTTGTGCGGATCACAATAAAGAAAATATAGTGTCAATTTATATATTTAAGAGATATATAGGCTAATAGTTAGATACATGAACGTGCTAAAAAATACATGAGACATTTATTTGATATTCAAATAGATCGTGATATTGCATGTGTTTAGGTATAACATAATAAGTGTTGATCAAGAAAAAAAATAGGAAAAAATAAAAGAAAAGAAAATATTAGTAGTAGGAAACTATTTAGTAGAACGAAAATAGACCTTGAACTTCAATATTGCCTAAAAGTATTTAAACATTATGATGAAACAATTAATTAAACATGAGAAGGTGTAATGAAAAAATATGACGAAGTTCTTAACTTTATAATTTTTTGAAGGGAAAATATCATCATTTTTGGTCCCCTAGTTATACACCAAATCCGATTTTGGTACCCCAACTACACCACTCATCAAATGTAGTGTGATGAAAATGTAGTAGTTTAGGAACTACATTAACTACTACATTTGATGATTGGTGTAATTGGAGGACCAAAATCGGACTCGACATATAATTGGAAGACCAAAAATAAACTTTTCCATTTTTTAAATATCAAGTGTTAGAGATAAGTTGAGAGGAAAACAAAAACAATAAAAGCTAGCTCATTTCATTCCAATTTCATCAATCTATTTTGACCAAATTACTAATTTTAAATGAGATGTAAAAATAAAATAAGAATTTGCATTTTATTGTGTCAAGTAATTACTATTAGACACCTACAATATTACATTTAATAAAGTCACATACATATATTATAGAATATTGATGAATCAGTTTCTTATGCAAAATATTTATTAAATTCTTTTGTGCATGTATATAAGGATACACCAGTTAAAACTAGAATATACTTGCACAAATGTACTATCATCATATGTACTTGAAATTATTAGAATAAATAATAAATACAAAAAAATGCACTTAACAATCGAAAACATGTGTAAGAAGGTGAAATTAAAATGTTTTATGTGTTTAATTTTGAACCGATTTATAAACATGAGTATTCTTATGTATACGTTTTTAATAATATCATAATATAAGAAATATACTCTCTCTCTCTCTCTCTCACTCTATATATATATATATATATATATATTGAATTATTAGAGAGAGTAATAGAAGAAAGAAATTTATCTACTTGCACTAGAAGAAAATTGAGCATTGACAATGAAAATATATGTCATGGCAGTTAGCGGTCTAAGCTCAAGGCTAACTTGGTCATGGTAGATGTTTCATATAGCCATACTAAAGTTAGCCGTGGTGAAAAAGAATGCTAGCTATTCTAAACTCGAACTAGCTGTGGTGGAAGAAATGTTAACGTCACACTTTTTTACAATGGTTAAAAGTCATGGTCTTTACAATGAACAAAATATTAACCATGGCTATAAGCCACGGTAAATATTTTGGCCATGCTTGCAAATACCACAGCCAAAGTCGTGGTCAATCTGTTTTAACCATGACAAAGGGATTTTTTAGTATGATATATTGACATGGACAATAATCATTTTTTTTCTGTAGTGTTTCATGGAGTACACAAATGAAAAACCGATTAATGATCATAAATATGAATATGTAAAAAAAAAATTATTAAAAGAAATCGAGATGATTTTTAAACAAATAAATGAAATGTTATCAGAAATATATGTATAAAATAATTAATTATTTTTTTAAACAATTACTATTAATAATAATTAAATTTATTTGTCAATAAACAAAACACATATCGTGTTCTTGATATATGTAATCATAAATTTCATAATTCTTTACATCAATTTCACTCCTCATTATACGATCACGTGCAACACACATGGTACTTTCTAGTATATATATAGAAGTATGTGTTTTTGTGGGCAAATCAATCTCTTTATCAACTGTATATTTAATAACTACTTATGAGTTATGACGTCTTTTGTTTCCCACACAGGGACGGATCCAGGATTGATCTCTTGGGGGGGCCGAAGCTTAAAGTAATTTTTTTTAACAATATTTATGAGTATATGTTTAAATTTATTTTAGTTTTAAAAGATAAATAAAATAACAATTATCATGTTAAAAAAAACAAAATAAAATTTCAATAAGCTTATAGTAGTTTCGAAATATAAAGAAATTCTTCAAAAAAATTATCAAAATTTATATTATATTTTAACTAATTTTTAACCCGTACATAACAATTATAGATTATGATTATATTATCTTAGAAAAATTACTCAATAAACAAATACATTCAATTATAAATAATTAATACAAAAAATAAAGTTATTATTTACTAAAACTTTTTTAAAATTATAAAATAATATTAGACGATTAGTTCATACCTTGTACTGGATAAACTCTAAATAATCGAATGATGGTCGATTTTTTCTTGTCTTTAGATGTATTGATGTCTTGTTTATTTTTCCTTTTCAACAATCCCTTTTTATGTTTCTTTTCTATAGTTTTTTGGGAAAGTGTATTGTTAATTTTAATTCTAATATGTTTAGAAGAGAAGTTCAAAAGAAAAAGTCTTCATCAATTCTTATCCTAATAATTATACAATAGAAGTTCAAAAAGAAAATTAAAATTATTGTCACTCCAACTTTCTTTTTTATGGTAATTGCCCTTTTTTTTTAAATCAATATATAAGGGCATCATATTATAATCTATTGCCTTATGATAAGTGACAAGGCACCTTGCACTTTGATCAAAAAAAAAAAAAGGAACCTTGCACTTAAAATTGAGAAAAGGGATTTAAAAATAAAAATTGCATTATGGAAAGGGTGGGAATTGAACCCTGCCCCTTGCTAGTGTAAGAATCTTATAGCCAAGCCCTTCACCAACTCCGCCAAAACTCTTTTTGTGCTGCATATGGAACATAAACATTATATTAATGTGGAGGGGGGCATATTATAAAATCATATCTAACCTATAGGAAAAATTTAAAGTCTCCCCGGCCCCCCCCTAAATCCGTCCCTGTTCCCACATATATGTTTTCAATTTTATCATTTCCGTAGGAGTGAAATGTTTTCGAGTTGACTAACTTATAGTTATACATCATTTTTGTGTTGGGTGAAGAAAATTAAGAAGTGATAGTTGGTGAGTCCTGAATCGGAATAACTGAAGAGAAATAAATGAAAAGAAAGAAATAATGGAGTCAAATTAAACTGCTACGATTAGAAGCAACCAAATTGCACTGCTATTTTTTCCTTTTGGGGTCTGATTGTATTAAAACTTTCTTGAGGTCTACCTGCCAATTTTGGGAAGTTAATCAGAGAAAGAAAACGGGTAGAAAATAGCAGGAAACGCATTTTAGCGTATAAGGCATCTCCTGCTCCTCTTCACAGTCATTGAAGGAGGGACAGATCCAGAATTTGGGGAGTGAATACAAAACAAAAGAGGTAAACCTTGATATTTTTAAATTTTGAGTGGGCAAAAATATAAATATACAAATTTATAGGGCAAAAGGCAATTTTCTCAAAGAAAGTCAGTGTGCGCTAGTCCAGCTAGGATGGACACGACTGGGGGTGCCCACGAGCCGAGCTTGAGGAGAGCCAGACCAAATTTCTGAGCTCGACGAGCTTGAGAAAAATGAGCTCGAGCTCGTTTGAACTTGAGCCCGGGTCAAGCCGAGCCGAGCCGAGCTCGAGCTCAGAATTTTTTATTATTTTCTTTAATTAATATATATAATTAAATATAATCATCATAAAAATTAAATATTCAATAATTAATACATATATAATATTATAATATATTATATTATATGTATACATATAGTAAACAATAAATAAAATATTATATTACATATATATATATATATATTTTTAAAAAAAATAAAAAAAATTATTTTTTTATCCAGGCTCACGAGCCTTTCAAACACGTATAGTTGGGCTTGAGCTCTGCTCGAGCTAGAGTCGAGCTTTTTTCAAGTATGCTTGCCGAGCTTACGAGCTGGCTCGGCTCGTTGCACACCCCTAGATACGGCTCCTCTCCAATATTCTACCTCTCCAACTGTGTCCAATACACATTTGCATGAGTGACACCTCATTAAAAACTTGATCCAATTATACAAATTATATTTCCTTTCCACACACCTAACTCAAGTTAAATCAACCTATTTAATTGAAGAAAGATAGTAACTATCCCCTAAAATCTCTCTTCCCATTATTCATATTTTTATTATTGATCCTTGAAATTATCTTTGTTTCAAAATATGAAAATCCTTTCTTCCCTTAGTTGCTGTTTAGTTCATGTTTAAATTAAGTCACTGCTCCACATAAAACTACACAGTCCATAGTTTTCTAGCTTGTACATGCATGATCGGGAACAACCTGACTTGTTCCCCTCGTATGCAGGGGCGGATCTATTAAGGCCCAAGGGGGGCAGTGCTCCCCCTCAAATTTTTTTTTTTTAATATGTACATTTTTTTAAATTTTAATTTATAAATTACATAATGCCCCCCCTCAATTTTTTAAGTGCCCCCCTCAATTCCAATTTTCATCTCACTCCCCCCCTAAATTTTGAAAAATCATTTTTTTACCTTATAAATTTTTTTATATTTGAATTTCGCCCCTCTTAAAGTTCGAGAAATATCACGTTTTCTTCCTTTATTTGAGTTCGTTCCCCTTGAAACTCAAAATCCTGGCTATAACGAAAGAGATATAAGAGTATAAACTATGTAAAAAGTTGTAATTGAACCTAGTTCCTTATTATATTTCTCTCCATAAATATACCGTACCGTACCGCGGGGGGCAAGCCCCCCGCACCCCCCTTAAATCTTTCGTCTTCACCCCCTCGGTAAAAATTCTCATTCTATCACCAGTGCCCCCACTGACTTTCAATCCTAAATCCGCCACTGCTCGTATGGCAGCAATCTACATACAGGTGAAATATTTGTTTATGGATGAAATAGTGTGTGTTAATTGTGGCTATTAAATCACAACTTATAGTTCAATTCCATGGCCGGAGCTTACGAAGAAGAATGCCTTTTTAGTTTCCATTTTCTTTTTAGACTAACTAGAGAAACTTGGGAAAATTCTAACCCAGATCTGGCTTGGCCGCACCCAAGTGTATTTCACAAGGAGAATGTATTACACTTGCATATAATTGGTAAGTTATTTCAAAAAATACACATGAGTTTGGCTGAGTCGGGAGCGGGCTAGAATTTCCCAGAAACTTGTCCTTTGAGAAACAACGGAAAGAGGAATTTTAGGGAATAGTTGTCATCTTACTTTAAATAAACATATTAATTAATAACAAAAAAAAAAACTTATTTAACTTGAGAGGATGTGTGATTAGTGAAATATAATTAGTACCATTAGATCAAATTTTTAATGAGGTGTTATTCATCCAAATGTGTATTGCACACAATTGGAGAGTTGGTGTATTGGAGAGGAGTCGGATTATCATGGTAGTTATGATATTGATTGCTCTCCACTTTGGTATACTACCAGACAAATAGATTTTGACAAGCCTCGTACATAATAATCTTTTTACCAAGAGGAGAGAATAATTAACAATAATTAGGAATAAAAATAATGAATCATAGAAGGTGTTGCAAATTTATCTTAAGAAACTGGGAAAAGGTCCAAAATTCCAACTTGCAAAATTTGGGCAGCTTTGGCTCCATCTATTGGAACTATTTGTTAAAAAGAAAAGCAGTACTCTAATTAATTCCATGCCGCCTTCGACATGACTCTTCCTCTCAAATTTATGTATCTTCCAATATTCTCCCAACTTTCAACTCTTCTTCTTCTTGTAATTTTAATATAGTATTATTTAGACAAGAGAAATTAATTAAATTAACAGAATATATGTACATGTTAAAAAACAAAAGGCTATAAATATGTGGTGTACGAGTGGAGAAGACTTAAAGAGAACACAAATTAAACTCTTCATGCATGCATGGACACCACCCTATAGCCACACCTACTTCAATGGTACTTTTACGTTCTGTTTGGTTCATAAAAATTGTTAGGAAAAAGAAACGAAAATACAAGAAAAATCATTTTCCATTATTTTGTTACTAGGGAAATAGAAAAGGAAAAGAAAATATGAGAAAAAATTTAATACTAATTTGAGTCAATTCCTTTTCCTCACCTTTTGGTGAGGAAAATGGTGTGGAAAAAAAATGGTTTCTTTGTGTTTTCATTTATCAATTTCGTTGAACCATACAGAGTGTTAGTTTCTAATTTCTTGTTTCATTCCCCACCCCCCCCCCCCCCCCCCCGCCCCCCCAAAAAATAAAATATTATATACACCCTTCTTCCATTTAACCACTTGCTAATTGAGAAATTAGCTTGATGTTTACATTAAGAAAAGATCTTCTACTTTTTGTTCAGTTCCACAGTATTATATATTGATGTTTTTTTTTTAAATAAAAAAAGAGAATATTTGCAGGTTTTGAAAATAGTCCACGTGGACGGTGTAGATGATCTGCCTGGCTCCCTGAATGCCAACTGAGAAAGGTTATCAAGATTAATGTTGATGACTTCTTACTTGGCATCAAGGGAGTCAAGCAGGTCCATATATACTAATACCTAACAATTCAGGTATAATTCCATATTAAATCCAATCGTTTTGAAGTAAATATAATTTCCAATGTGAAATCTTTTTATGATTGATCAATTGTTGCATTTTTTGGTACTCCCCAATGAAGTTCATTACCGGGTGATTATCAGACCATAATGCATGATCTGTACATGATCCAAACGGATTGTTCAATTTTTTTATTTTTTTAAAGGGAAAGCGGTATTTTATTTCATCCAATAAAAGTTTACAATGTCAAAAACAATACAACTGAAATTGTGTCTGACGATGTAGTAAAGAACAATTGAAGCACCAAATATCAAGATTTTTCAAGATAATAAATCTTAAGAACTAACAAACGAGCCCAAGAAAATTCTTGTGCAACTCTTATTCAAGGAGAGACGAAACTCTCATTCGAGAGAGAAAGCAAACTCTCATACGAGAGAGAAAATAAAATACTAAATAAAATATCTAAAGCGCTATGTAAAAACTTGTGTATCACCCGTTTTCGTTTCGTCATCTGTCTCCGTCTAGTTAGATCTATATCTATCTCGTCAGATTTAAAGATATGGATGTACAACCTCCAACCCAACCTGCCGACGATGGTTGTAGTAACAGTGGTGAAGTAAACGAATGTTTCACCAAGTCATCGCTGGCGAAGGAAAATAGAAGAAAAAAGAAAGTTAGGGTTAAGAGAGAGATGGAGAGAAAGAGAATTCGGAATTAATTTAACTTAGTTACAAATTGTTCAATTAATTATTTTTGATTTGCATGCTAAACCTATGTTATTTATGTTCATATATAAATAAATTGGCATGCATGATAATTCTCTTGTAGATTCAAATTAGCATGATCGATATTCCGTGGACAAGGTTCAACTGTTTATGAAACTTGACATTAAATATGTGGCAAAAGATTAAGAGCAATGCTATATAGTATATACCATTGTTTTCATATTTCCCTAATTTTGGCAAAAAGTTATTGTAATCCATTCAGTCTAATTGATATAATACATTAATAATTTTGAATAAAAGGAAATTGAAAAGACGGTATCATGGGTTAGTTGTTTACTTCTATTTTTCTAAACATGAATTAATTGTAATAATTTCTTTTATCAAAATTAAATAATTTTTTTTTTGGGCTACAAGAAATGAAAAAATATGAAATTGTTAGGAATAAGAGATGGACTTGGATAGTAATGAAGGCCCAACCTAGGGTCCAAAGCCAGAGCCCACATAAGGTATTTATTGCAACATTGGACTAAGACTTTCATGTCCCCATAATAATTTCCATTTATTGAGGCCCATATTGAGATCCATCTAGACTAAGACTTTCTAATCCCTTTGTTTCTAAATTTCCTCCATGTAGAAATTTGCATAGTGAAAGAATGGTTATGATATTATATGATATATAAATCTTGAAATGGAAAAATATTTAGGCGTCACCTTGAAATGACTCATAATTTGTGAATTATTCACTCATGCATTGCTTGTGAACTAGAGTAGGAAGGAACTCACCTACTCTAGCTCACAATCGGTGCATGAGTGAACGAATTGTGTTTCATTTTTGAATTTTTTTCCTAAATTACTTCATTAATTTATCTACATCCTTTTGTTATAAATACCCAACACTAGGAAACCACAACCGAGCATTGAGGAAGCAAGAAGCTTAAAGCCACATAATTTATCTCGGCCAAACCCTTGGTACAAACTAAGTCCCGCCATCACGATAGAGTTTGCATCCCGGTTTTGCTAAGCAGCAATATGCAATATATAATTGTATGTTTCCACTTATATTGCAGATTGCCGCCTAGCTAAATCGGGTTACAAACTGTATCGTGATAGCGCGACTTTGATTTGTATCGGGCCCTAACGTTTGGCCGAGATAAATTATGTGGGTTTAAGTGTTTATAATTTACTCGCGGTATTGCTAGTTAGTTATTTATGAGAGGCTAAAAAATTGCCATTTAATTAATACGTACGGATATATTATGAAATTTTATTGAAACTTACGTTGAAAAAAATGGTCAAAAAAGATGGGAAGGCTAAATAAACGAATCTGTATGCGTACAAATATACAAATACAAATGAATTATTCGAAAATAAAATTACGGCTTATTTATAAATTTATAAGATATATAGCTTGTATTTGCTTTTAATTTAAAAAATAATATATTATATGGGTAACTATTGAAGAATAATTAGACTATGTTTGCCATTGATTTCATTTCACTTTTTTTTCATTTTTATTTTTATTAGAAAATAAAAATACACATTTTACTCTGTTTTTAATTGAAAATATTCTCATTTTCATTTTCACATTTACGTTCCCAATAAATTTCAATCATTCTTTCAAAATTGTATTTCACATCACTTTTCTCTCACTTTCTTTTTATCACTTTTCTGATCCTCGTATATTTTCCATTTTTTAATCCTTCTCTCGCATCTTCTAACCAGTGTTCTGAAAATTGGACCGGACAGCGAACCGAAAAAGTGACCGGGTCACGGGTCACCGGTTCAACCGTCGGGTCAACGGGGGTCGAACCGGTGATGTCATAATTATGCAATAAATAATAATTAATATACTATTAAATATATAAAATATGAAAATATGAAAAAAAAAATGTATTTCCTATATATATATGAAAATATGAAAAAAAAATGTATTTCCTATATATATATGAAAATATGAAAAAAATAATTGTATTTCCTATATTTTGGGGGGCCAATTGCATATTTTTAGATTTTAAAGGGGTCAATTTCAGATTTTTAGAAATTAAAAGGTTGAATTGCATTATTTTCCAAATTGTCCGGTTCAACCGGTTCTGACCGGTTGAACCGCGGTTTTGACCGGTTCTGGCCGGGTTTGACCGGTTTTGGGCTCCGAACATTTTTTTGACATAACCTGACCGGCCTAGTGACCGGTTCCGGTTTTTACCGGTTCGACCGGCCGGTCCGGTCCGGGTTTCATAACCTTGCTTCTATCATATAATCATTATTTTTCAATCATTTCACACATCCTCAATCACCAATTTCAATAATTTTCAAAAAATACAACCAAACACACTTACCTTTTTTCACATAAAAATAAAAAAATTCATTCTCTCATATATTTTTTAAAATGACGATTGAAAATAAATTGAAAACACATTCAAACAGAGCCTTACTATTTCAATAAATTATTGACATTAGTTGTTTTCAATTGCATAATACTCAATTAGTACTTATTTTATAATTTTCAAATTACTAAAAAAAAAAGAATCAGACTATTATTTGACAAAGTGTAATACACAAACATAAAATATGTGTACTAAATGGTCGAAATGAATTTTTTAACTAACAAAGTCGGTACAATTAATATTTTTTTAAAAAAATAAAATTGAAACTTCACCACGTAATACCCACGCGTCAACCAGAAACCACACCACGCACTATCATCAGCCTTTATACGGGAAATTCAATGGCTTACATATATACGTAACATAAGCTCCGATCAAGAAAAAACAGTAACCATGGCACTCTCACAAGACAACCATAACGCCGCCGCCGGCAACCACCGTCATCGGCAGCCATCAGAATCCTCCCACCTCACAATCCCTAACATTAAGTTGCAGCGCTTACCACACCTAACAGACTACCTACCCAACCTCCAGACCCACCCGAATCCACTAGACAATAACCCGTTCTTCCACCCCGTATCCGAATTCTACATCACCCCCTCTGACGTCATTCTGCGTAACATCCTCCACGACCTCTCCCACAACTTACCTTCTCCAGGGCCCAACCTGGCTTACCACCGGGCCGGACCCCGGAAGCGGGTATATTTTGAGCCGGGTCACGTGCGGGCAGCCATAGTCACGTGCGGGGGGCTTTGCCCCGGGATGAATACCGTGATCAGGGAGCTGGTGGTGGGGCTTTGGGAGCTGTACGGGGTGCGTGAGATATTCGGTGTGCGGGCCGGGTACCGCGGGTTTTATTCGGGTGAACCGGTGGAGTTGGATCCTAAGATGGTCCATGGGTGGCATAAAATTGGTGGGACCATGCTTGAGACTTCTAGGGGTGGGTTTGACCTTCATAAGATTGTTGATGCCATTCAGGATCGAGGGTTCAATCAGGTTTCCTTTAACTCAATGATTTATATTTATATTATTATATATGTCTTAGGATTTTTATACTTGTTTATTAATTACATGTAAGCCCTCATGATGTTTTGAAATAATACCAGTTACATCATACATGACTACATGAGGAGGTTTGAAGGTGTATATATGGTTCAATGCTAATCCGTCATTGCCTGTAATCCAGATGAAAACTTAGGAAATTAAAATAAAAAAAATTAAGAAGTAGGTATGTTTTTTCTTAGAACATTGAGTACAATGATAACTTGAGATTTATTTAGTTTTGAAATTAGAAGCAGTGAAGGAGAGTATTTTTAGTTAAATTTTATAGCCTAGATATGCTATTGTGGCCTCTCATTTATTTTGTGCCTTGGGCTTCATTATTCCTATTTTAACTTGTACACAAACAGATATACATCATAGGCGGAGACGGCGCTATGCGTGGAATGGTCGAAATATTCAACGAAATCAAACGTCGCAACCTGAACATCGCAGTAGCTGGAATTCCTAAAACAGTGGACAATGACATTGGAATCATAGACAGATCATTTGGGTTCCACACAGCAGTGGAGATGGCTCAGCAAGCAATCAATGCAGCTCACACTGAAGCAGAGAGCGCCGTCAATGGCATAGGTTTGGTCAATCTCATGGGGCGCAGCACGGGCCACATTGCCCTCCATGCCACCTTGTCCAGTCGGGATGTCGACTGCTGTTTGATCCCTGAGAATGACTTTTACCTAGAGGGAAAAGGTGGCTTATTCGAATTTCTAGATGGAAGGTTAAAAGAGAATGGCCACGCGGTCGTGGTGGTTGCTGAGGGGGCTGGGCAGGACATTATTCCTAGGAATGATCAGTCCCATGTGGCAGAGAAGGACGAATCGGGGAATCCAGTTTTCTTGGATGTTGGGGGATGGTTGAAATCTGAATTGAAGAATAGGTGGGCCCGGGATCGGGGTAAGGAGTTGTTTACTGTGAAATATATTGATCCTACTTATATGATAAGGGCTGTCGCTGCTAATGCGACTGATAATTTGTATTGTACGCTTTTGGCGCATTCCGGGATTCATGGTGCGATGGCTGGGTACACGGGGTTTGTTTGTGGCCCTATTAATGGGAATTATGCGTATATTCCGGTGGAGGAGGTCTCTCGCGCGAAGAATCCGGTTGATGTAAGAGACCATAAATGGGCGTGGGTTAGATCTATTACCAGTCAGCCTGATTTTGTGAAAAATTGATGCTGGATTCGGTTTTTGTAACTTGTAATTGGAAAGATATAGTTCATTAGAACAATGTTGAATAATGGAAGCTTGTATTATGTAATGGTTTCTTTCCTGTTCTCATTATCATTTTAGAATCTTGAGGAAGAAATGCAGTGGCGGTCATGTGCAGTGATGAAACATGATCTTGGGTGGTATCAAACGGCAAACGTTATGAAAAGCAGATAAAAAGAAAGGGAAAAATTTGTCTCAAATTAATATTTAATTTTTCGTCCTATTTCCTTTTTCTTTTCATATATTCTCTAGTAATCAAGTAAAGAAAATTGATTTTTGTTTAATTTTCTTTTCTTTTTCTTAATAATTTCTTCGAACCAAACAGCTTTGGACTGATAATTGAATTACCTTTTCTTTCCAATATCCTTTTGTAAAGAAATGAGGAACACTTTGTACTGTGCAAAAGTGCTGTCCACGAGGACATATCTTGGACCAACTTCTACAACCATCTTTATATCGTTCGAAAAAGATGCAAAGATACGGGGAATATTATGCAATTTGAATATCATGGTGTGTGTTTTTTTCTTTAACTATGATCATAAACTAGTGTTTCTTTTCCTCAAGCTAGTTATTGTTATTTCCATTTTGATTATGGTCCAACTATAATTAATTTGCATATTTTTTTTCACAACGGAGGGATTGTGAGAATTGAGATTTAAACACTTGACTTCACATTTAACCGTGAGAGGAGATGTCGTTTAATCAAATGGATATTGGCTATATATTTTCATATTCTATTGTAATCTTAATCAATAGTCGATCATAGAGAAAAAGAATATAGAGGAAAAAAAGGTACAAGGATGTAAATTTCAACATACGTATTATTGCGGATGATTATGCGTGTTTATCACTTCACTACTAATGAGTGGCCTAATATTATTCAGGCTGCTGTTAATAGTGCAGGTCATTTTTTTTGTGTTATACAAGTTTTTCTGATTATATAAATATATATACAGTGATAATTGCAGAATTGTAACAATGCCAAAATCAAATTTCTTACTAAATTCTCTTGAAATATATAATGGGAAGACTTGTTTTGGCCAGAAGATACAAATGAGAGCTCGCGTTGGTTGTTGGACTAACCTAAAGACTGATCATAATGATTAAACATTTTTTTTTTTTGGTTTATACCAAGGGTTTTTCTCAATCGGATGCTGGAGACTAATCCTTTCGAGGCGTAGAGATCATCGAATTATGTTTTGTCTCTCCCAACAACAAAGTCATTTCTATACACACTGTCAGGAATCGAACCCTAGACAATAATATTAAGGAACTCAATTATCTATCAATTGTGTTGGGTCTCGTGGATATAATGATTAAACATTTGGACTAATATTTCTTTTGTGTGTGAAGTTTGATATGATGAATTCCTACCATATACTTTTTTATACACGTGACATGGGTCTTTGGCAGTTCTGCCGACGATGATAAGGAATTGTTGGGAGTGTTGGTAGAGAGGAAAATTCTAGTTGATTTGATCGTATTTAAATGTATTTTATAAAGAAAATGTATTACATTTATTATATAATTAATTAATTATTTTAAAAAAATACACATAATTTTGATTAAATCGAGTTTGAGCTAGAATTTCCCGGGACTACACTAATGGGAGTCAATAATTACAATACAAAACATTATCTATATTCACCATATGATATTCTTTCGATATACAACGCCCAGGTAAGAAGATGTGGGCCACTTCTTTAGTCGGTTACGTTGTTGGTTATTTATTACCACTCGTAAATTTTACCTTAAATATCTTTTTGGTTAATTACACTTACTATCCCTCATATTTAATATAATTACAATTCAATTCAGTTATTTTTGACACATAATAAATACTATCTCTTATTATAAAATTTTACATTGAACTCCATCTGACTAAAGGATGTTAGTCAAGCATGACGAAAAGTATAAAATATCAATCTTACTCCCATTTTAAAAAAATAAATTAAAATGGATTGATTACGTTAACACCCTCCTTATTTAGTGTAATTACAATGTGGTCCTCTTTATTGGATCATATAACAGACAACTTTCTCTTATAATAAAACATTACATTCAAACCCCCTACGAATAAATTCAATCACTTTTTTTCCTTCCTTTTTTCTATATTATTTTTCATAATATACTTTTTAATTTTCCCTTTTTATCATAACTCTTTGTAGATATATTTGTTTCTTTCAACTTATTCTAAATTTACTAATTGGTCTGATATTTTTTTGTAACTTACTAAGTCAAATTTATGTGCATTGAATTATGATGTTACTTCTAAATAAATCAAAATTCGGTATTTGTTTTTTATTTTTTGTAAACTATTCAAATTGATATAAATTCGAATTTGCACTTCCATATCAAGATGTAAACAATTTTTAACAAAATTATTTATTTAAATTAAAAGTTACAGTTACATCCTTTTTAATATGAAAAATACCATTTACCCCCTCAAGAACAAAATAAAAAATTAGAAAATATGTTTTTAATAATGTCAACGGATTCTATTAGGCTCTGTATGTTTATGTTTTTTGGGAACATTTTCAGTTTTTGGATCACCAAAAAATAAAAATACATAATCCAAGCTAATTTTACAAAAAATACTCAAATTTTAAATCATACTACACATTCTTCTATATAACAACTCATTATTTTATCATTTCAATCACTTCATTCTCCCTTTTTATTAATTACATAATTCAACTATTCAACACATTCTCTTTCTTACTTTATCATAAATAAAATATTATTCTAATTTTTTCTTCTATCATCATTACATATATAACTAATTCAATCAATTTTATATCATATCTACACAATTTCCAAATATTTCTCAAAAACACATTCAAATAAAAAAAATACGAATTTTTATAATGCACATTCTCCAATAAAAATTCAAAAATTATTTTCGAAATCACGATCATACAGTTAGTTTTCTAATGAATGGGGGTACGTGTTGAAAATAAATAGATTCAACTATAATTACACTGATAATAAGTGTAATTATCCCCATCCTTTTATGCTCTGTGACATTAGCTACAGTGGTAGAGACACAGCTTTTAGGAAATGAAGCCCTTTCTGCTGTATTCTATTTTTGACTCTACTTTCCCTCTCCCTAGGTCCCTACAAGTTTTAAAATATATATATATATATGTATTTTATTATATTTTAACAATTTACGTGCTGAATATTTTCTGAGAATTGACTCCTGAGCCACCAAATATCACCCAATATTCTTTAATATCAATCACAATTTAAATTTAGAAAAGAAAACCTGCACCTTATCATGTCATGTCGTGTCACTTAAAAACAAAACCGACCTTGAAAAGTAGCAAAACATTTGGCTGCTTAGTGGGTAATTGCGTCATTTTCCAATCTCTCTCAAGAAATCAAACTGTCTATTTAATTGAACTCGACGCTTCTGACTTCACACCTTAAATATACACTTCACACACACGCTTTACAATTCCCACCTTCACACTTTCATCGCTACTAATCAGTTGCATTACAGTAACTAGCTAGATATCTCTCTGTTCAGACAAGCAAACCTTAGAACACTTAATGAACGGTCATTTCTGCAAGATTTGTGGGTCTGGGAAATGAAAATGGCGAGTACCCGTATTACAAGCAGTGTCTATATAATAGTATTGTTGTATGTATCGGCGGGGGTGGTGGTGGAATCAGGGATAGGGGTGAACTGGGGGACGTTGTCGGCCCACCGGCTGTCGCCGGAGACGGTGGTGAATCTGTTGAAGGAGAACAAGATTGGTAAAGTTAAGCTGTTTGATGCGGACCCCACTTCGCTTAGGGCATTGATGGGGAGTGGGATTGAAGTGATGGTTGGGATCCCTAATGAAATGCTGGCCCTCTTCAGTACCTCTACTTCTGCTTCTGATTTGTGGGTTTCTCAGAATGTGTCCAGATATATGGGTAAAGGCGGTGCTAATATCAAGTATGTTTTTTGTTTTTTAATCTTCTTTACTGTTACTGATATTGTTGTTGTTATTGATATGATTTTTTAATTTGTTGTATAGTTCTGATCTTGATTACTTGGTTTAGCCAGAAAAGACTCGTTCTTTTTTGGGTTGATTAAGGTGTTTAGTTATTTTATAAGAAGCTTTTGGCAGTCTTGTGTATGCATGTTTTTGGGTGTTTCTCCTTTGTTTGATAGATGAGAGAGTGGGGAAGTGATTGGAATAACATTTGGATTTATAACTAGAAATTACTTGGACTGATTGTGACTAAGACAAAGCCAGATAGAATAAGCCATGAAGTTAATTGTTAAGTGTCGGATGGTTCAACAATGACAAAACTGTTTTAATGGTTGTATTTTTCCTGATTCTTGTTTTGGTGAAGAGCTAATGCCTTAAATTGTGATGGCGAAACTTCGATCTTGTTTCAGATGCTCTTTACGGGCAAGAGTAATCACTTAATATTAATTCCTTTGTTTCTAAATGTTCCTCCATTTACAAATTGTGCATATTGAGAGAACGATTCTGATGAGTTGTACAGTGATGATTCTACTCCATTATCATTCTATATATTAGTTAGAAGGCTAAAAAATATAAGCTTGCACTGCCCTGTTGTGGTTGTGCATCAGCTGCTGCCTTTTTTGGCTCATAAATTGAATAATCCGTCAATCTTGGGGTCGGAGACGTATTTCATAAGTAGTTCAAAACGACATGGATATTTACTGTTTAAATTTTCTTTATGGTACTGATATGCACAGTGTGATCGCAGGTATGTTGCAGTTGGAAACGAGCCCTTTCTAACTAGTTATTCTGGTCAATTTCAATCCTATGTTGTACCTGCTATGATTAATATACAACAGTCCTTGGCAAAAGCAAATCTTGCCGGCACAGTAAAGCTGGTTGTTCCATGCAACGCCGATGCTTATGTATCTAATGTACCATCACAAGGAGCCTTCCGTCCCGAGCTGACCCAAATTATGACACAGCTCGTTACTTTCTTGAACACCAATGGTTCACCTTTTGTAGTCAATATTTATCCTTTTCTAAGCTTATACCAGAACACAGATTTTCCTCAAGACTATGCATTCTTCGAGGGATCAACACATCCTTTGATGGATGGACCAAACGTATACTATAACGCATTTGATGGGAATTTTGACACTTTAATTTCAGCTCTCAGCAAACTTGGATTTCCACAGATGCCAATTGTTATAGGAGAGATTGGTTGGCCAACGGACGGGGCTGTTAGTGCCAATATTACTGCTGCAAAAGCATTCAACCAAGGACTCGTTAAAAATGTTCTAAGCAATAAGGGAACCCCACTAAGGCCAGGTGTCGGCCCTATGGACGTTTATCTTTTCAGTCTACTTGATGAGGGGGCGAAGAGTGTACTCCCGGGGAATTTTGAGAGACACTGGGGAATATTCTCGTTTGATGGGCAGGCTAAGTATTCGTTGAATCTTGGCAATGGATTATTAAGAAATGCAAAAGAAGTGGAGTATCTTCCTTCTAGATGGTGCGTGGCGAATCCCACTAGAGATCTTTCTACTGTGGCTAATCATTTCAAACTTGCTTGTAGTTATGCTGATTGCACAACACTTAATTATGGGGGATCATGCAACGGTATTGGTGAAAAGGGAAACATATCATATGCTTTCAACAGTTATTATCAGTTACAAAAACAGAATCCACGGAGCTGTGAATTTGACGGGCTTGGGATGGTCACTTTCTTGGATCCTTCTGTTGGTGATTGCAGATTTCTTGTTGGGGTTACAGATAGTAATAAGTCTTTAGGCTTCTGTCTGAATATTGGTAAAAGGTTTATACTTGCGTTGATTATTTTTTGGAGTTTTTGCTTGTTTGTGATGTGATTAGAGGTTTCTGAAGTGGGGTTTTCAGGGTTTACCTCTTCTGAAACTGCTTGATTAGAAAAAGGAGAAAGAATACTGCACAGAAATATCATTATAGATGTATTAGTTAGGAATTGTTTAGGTCATCAGTTGGTTCTTGTCGAGATATAAGCGATTGTGGGATCTTCTGTACCGTCTGATATAAGTATAAACTATTTATTATGGATTTATACACGGTTTCATTTCGTGTTGTTATGAGTAGCAGCTTCATGATTTTTTTATCATTATGAATGAAATTTGCACTTATATGTCTACGTTGTTGCGTAGAATCTGAATATGAGGTCATAGAAATCGAAACAAATTTATTGATCAGGAAGAAGTTCGGGTAGACAGACAAATTGATGGAGAATCAAGATAGATTTCCAGAAATTGATCAACCAATCTAGCAGCAGTTCTCCCCACAGCATACTTTTGCACAAGTGATGAGTGGCTTGGAGAAATTAAACATGCAGCAACGACACCCTTCGAAATCAAAGAAACACAGTTCATAAATTCTGCAATACAATATTTTGTGAATAAAGGATGAAAGAAAGCGAAATATTCACCTTGCGGGTACGCAATAGGCTCAGATGGTTTCGCCCTTGCTCCGTATGAACAAGTAACAAGGTATGCCACAAACAGTAACCATGTCAAAGTGATCACCAAAGTTTTCTTGCTCAACATTACTATCCTTTTGCTTTAAGTATTAAGCAAATTCAGGTGTAAAGAGTCCTTCTCTTAGAACCTATTTATAGGGGAAAACATCCTATGCAAAGAATTACATTTATCTAAAAAGCATATAGAGTTGGTGATATCCTACACTGGCTGCCTTTCTTGACTGAAAAAACTGACAAGTCCACCACTTGAGAAGTAGAGCCAACCCATTGTGATTTGGCCTTATATTTTATGCAATTTTGGAATCTCAATGACTTTGGGATATTATATGAATGATGATTTGTCTTCAATGACAAGTTGAGTTACAGGAACATCTCTACTGAACTTGAATATTTTCACTGAAGTAATGTATGAAATTTGATGATTGATCATCATGTTATGTCATTTATCGGATAAAATTTCGTAACTAGAGTGAACATACTTTCGAGTTTCGACAGCCTTTTGTAATTTCTGATCATGCGACCGGACAATTTGACAACCCTGATTCTGTGACTGCTGTTAACAACTTACAGTGTATTGTTAATAAGAACAGAGATATTATAATAAATTTTGCTTTTTTGCAATCTGAATTCAACACCCTATAATAGATGCATGTCTGATTTTGTGCCCAATACTTGCGTTTTAAGCAATCCTTCCCCCACCATAAAAAAAATGGAAATCAAACTGGAAACAGGAAACATTTATGACTTGACATGAAACCAGTGTATCTCAAAAGAAAAGAAAAAGCAGTATATAGCCATGGATTTTAACTGAAAAGTCTCTTGTAACCAAACAACTCTTCTCAATACTTTGATTTTTGAGCATTAGCCATATTAGTTTAGTCATAAAGCCTGATGGTAGTGGTTATCTCCATCCGGCAAACAGGGCACGAGGTTAGATTATCACCACAGTCATGGCATATCTGCAAATAATATGTATTCAAACTATTAGAAAAGAAGTTTACAGATATTAAAGATCTAAAAAATAATAATTCACTTTTCGTTTATGCTTACCTGATGTCCACATCCAAGTGCAAGATCTCGTCTTTTATTCAAACAAATCGGGCAGTTCTGTGGAGCACCGGAGAATTATTGTCAGGAAGATCACGGGAAAATTAAATTAATAATATATAAAAAGAAGAAAAATCAGAAAATATTGGAAAAAAAGTGGGTATCAGATATTAGTACATTACGACATGGGGTATGTCGTCTCTTCTAAGAGTCTTCTAAGAGACGACATACCCTATGTCGTCTCTTGTCATTTTATTTTTTTTAATTATTTTAATGAGAGACGACATGCATCATGTCGTCTCTCAATAATTTTTTTTTTAAAAGCTGCAAACTTTTCCCAACCCCCCCACCCCGTGCCCCTCCCCCCCTCCACAACCAACAAATGTTATCTTTTTTTTCTGTTTTTTTTCTTTATTTTCCGCTCATTTTTCTCCTTTTTTTGTGTATTTTTGAGTTTCGACTTGAGCATATAAATTGTAGACTTTCATATAGACTTTGTAACCACACAAGAATGGACTCATTCCGATACCCGAGTGAAGAAATATGACAAGTAAAAAAGGACACATTAGAGCAATTTTTTTAAAAAAATAATAACGTTGTCTATATTTTCGGCTCATTTTTCTCCCTTTTTCATTCATTTTTTAGTTTTGATTTGAACACATAAATTGTAGATTTTCATGTAAACTTTGTAACCACATAAGAATGGACTCATTCCGATACTTGAGTGAAGGAATATGACAAGTAAAAAAGGACACACATATACGGATTTTTCAGAAAAAAATATTTTTTCGCTATCTTCGTGATGATTTTTCGACATTTTTTGTACATTTTCAGGCTTCGACTTCAACACAAAAAATATAGATTGACTCACTAAGTTTATAACGGTATGAGAATTGATTCATTTCGATATCCCAGTAAAAAAATACAACATGTTAAAATGGAACATATTTTTTCAAAAAAAATATTTTTTCGTCATCTTCGGGATGATTTTTCAACCTTTTTTGTATATTTTCAGGCTTCGACATCAACACAAAAAGTGTAGATTGACTCACAAAGTTTGTAACGGTATAAAAATTGATTTATTTCGATATTCGAGTGAAAAAATACAATATGTTAAAACGGAATGGATTTTTCGAAAAAAAATTATTTTTTCATCATCTTCGGGATGATTTTTCGACATTTTTTGTGTATTTTCAGGCTTCGACTTCAACACTAAAAATGTAGATTGAATCACAGACTTTATAATGGTATAAGAATTGATTCATTTCGATATTCGGGTGAAAATATACAATATGTTAAAAAAGACACATATATACGAATTTTTTGGAAAAAAAATAATTTTTCTTCATCTTCGGGATGATTTTTCTATATTTTTTGTACATTTTCGGGCTTCGACTTCAACATAAAAAATGTGGATGGACTCACAAACTTTGTAACGGTGTAAGAATTGATTCATTTCGATATTCGGATGAAAAAATACATTAAATTTAATAAAGACGTTTTTATTACATTAAAAATACAACATGTTTAATTCTTATAAATCAACATTAAAAATACAACATTTCGAAATAAATTAATTCTTATACCGTTACAAAATTTGTGAGTCAATCTACATTTTTTGTGTTGAAGTCGAAGTCTGAAAATATGCAAAAAAGGTCGAAAAATCATCCTGAAGATGACGAAAAAATATTTTTTTTGAAAAAATATGTTCCATTTTAACATGTATTTTTTTACTGGGATATCGAAATGAATCAATTCTCATACCGTTATAAACTTATTGAGTCAATCTAGATTTTTTATGTTGAAGTTGAAGCCTGAAAATGTACAAAAAATGTCGAAAAATCATCACGAAGATAGCGAAAAAATATTTTTTTCTAAAAAATTCGTATATGTGTGTCCTTTTTTACTTGTCATATTCCTTCACTCAAGTATCGGAATGAGTCTATTCTTGTGTGGTTACAAAGTTTATATGAAAATCTACAATTTATGTGTTCAAATCAAAACTAAAAAATAAACGAAAAAGGGAGAAAAATGAGCAGGAAATATAGACAACGTTATTATTTTTTAAAAAAAATTGCTCTAATGTGTCCTTTTTTACTTGTCATATTTCTTCATTCGGGTATCGGAATGAGTCCATTCTTGTGTGGTTACAAAGTCTATATGAAAGTCTACAATTTATATGCTCAAATCGAAACTCAAAAATACACAAAAAAAAGAAGAAAAATGAGCGGGAAATAAAGAGAAAAAACAGAAAAAAAAAGATAACATTTGTTGGTTGTGGAGGGGGGGAGGGGCACGGGGTGGGGGAGGGCTTGGGAAAAGTTTGCAGCTTTTAAAAAAAAAATTATTGAGAGACGACATGATGCATGTCGTCTCTCATTAAAATAATTAAAAAAAAATAAAATGACAAGAGACGATATAGGGTATGTCGGCATACCCCATGTCGTAATGTACTAGTATCTGATACCCATTTTTTTCCCAATATTTTCTGATTTTTCTTTTTTTTATATATTATTAATTTAATTTTCCCGAAAGATCACTAAAGCACAAAGTCATCTGCAGAAATCTTTATAACATATTAAATGGAAAGAAACTAGATGAATATAGTACCCTGCTGCTATGTGAAGAACTTTCAGTTGGATTGGGAGAAAAATACGCACGATGACTCGGTGACCTCAAGTTTTGGCTATAGCTGCTCGACGGCGAATATAATGAGCGAGAATTCTGTGACCTCAAGTACCCTATTGGAGGTGGCAATGGACTTGTCCTGCTATTACCTCCTCTTCCATTGCTTCTACCCAAAAAAAAAAAGAAAAAGATTAATTAAATAATTTTACTGATTGCAACGACAATCTGTGTAAAAAGTGTAGAATACCCCAAGAGTTGGAGTTCGAGTGTTGCCCTGTATTGTAAAGGGATTTCCATTAGTGCAGCCAGAGCAAACTCAGTTTCCTTGTGTGATAGAGGCACATTTCTTGACATGATTTCTGTGAAGTTAACAAACTGTATATTGTCAAAAGCCCGAGCTGGAATGTTGTCGTCGAACTCCTGCATTATGTCCCATGGCCCGTCTCCGACTCCAACTACGATTATGGATAAAGGGTATTCACTACAAAAGCAGAAACATCAATCAAGTAGTGTTAAAATGAAAAGTAGTGTAAAATAAGATATGTATACCTTGCTTTGACAATTGCATCAATTGTGCTGCTCTCTTGAGGACTGAACTGCCCGACTCTGCTGTCTACGCTACGTGTAACCTTTCGCAGCAAATGAAAGTTAGAAGTAGAAACGTGGAAACAACGTTTTTGGTTTAACAAAGCCGATAAATATGCATAATATATTACCTGTCCATCAGCTATGATGACCAAAACATGATATTGACCACCACTTTGATCAACTATGCTAATAGCAGCTTTTATCATTGGAGCAAATGATGTTGGGCCTAGAAAATATTTCAAAACAAACAAATAAATAACGAAGAAATACGCTCACCATATAAAAATGTCGTAAAAATTCAAATTGGGATGAACCTGCCAAACGAACATGTGGAACGATCTCTCTGTAACGAGAAAGTGCCTCCTCAAAGCCATTGCAGGGCTTGTTGTCTGGATAAAAGCTGAATACATCTTGATCATGTGTACTTACTGCAACATCAATCAATTCCAAAGTCAAAATCAGCAGACTTCTTAAATATTTATCAAAAAATAAAAAAAGGAAAAGATCTATACGTACCATCACCGAAGCCAAAACAAGGAATAAGATTATCCTCATCAAAAGTTGCAAGTGTCCTTCCAATGATTAAAATGGCGTGTTCATAAGGATTTAACCCTTCTCCTATATGATGAAGGCATCTCCCATTGAAAGATTGTTTCCCTGTCCATTCATTGCTTTTCGTGAAGTCTATGCCTACGATCAGATTTGAGGATTCCAGGCCCGATTCAGCCAGAGCCCATGTCACCTAAAGAACACAGACGAAAGTCAACATCGAATTCAATAAGCAATGTCCATCATTTATATAGCCATAAACATACCTGGTCGAGAGACGTATAGTTGTCGCCAATATTTTTATATTTTGAGTGAATCTCCCTTGTTCTCTCAGACATAAAGCTAGTTTCAGCATAAGAATGGGGAGAAGAACTAGACTGAGATCCATGGCTGAACGAATCACGATGGGTATGATAGCCATTTTTGGTCTGTTTTTCACCCATGCTTACCTTCAACTACAATATATTTCCGGAGACGAAGTGCCAAAAATCAAACTGTAGGAAGAAAACAAAGTACTGTTTGATCAGTTGCCTATTCAGAAGGTATGTAATTGAATGACCAAAGCTACTTTCGTATTAAGTATAATTAACAAATAACTAAGAAAAAAGAATAACAGTAAACTATATCAGAAGTATTTGCTTAATTAGTTGAGGCCAACAAACAAATATGAATGAGTAGGTGAAGCCAAAACAGCCATTTTAACATGGAGTCAACTAATTCAGGGAACTAATGTTTATGACTTAATTATAACATTTGAGCTGACTTTTGGAGATGGTACCTCCTCATCCTGAAAACAACAGAAACATTCTTAAATTCCATTTTAAAATCGACACGAACCCGCCTCGAAATTCATTGAGTCAATGCTTGCTCAGTCCTATTTTGAGGATAATTTATTTTGGAAATTCATAAGAAAATCAATAATTAAAACGAAATCTAAATCTACTCTTGAAAATCTGATACTTCTTTCATGGTAGAGTGAAATTACTGAGCAGCACAACCTTATTTTCTCATTTTAGTTTTATTTATTTATACTTTTTCTCTTCTTCTGTGAATTAATATAACCCCTAATAGATTATTGATAGGTTTGGGCGGCACAAGCAATCACCAAATAAGGCTTGGTAGGGGGTCGAAATCGGTATCAGTTGACATATATCCTACAGCATTATTAGAAGACAATGAATAGTGAAATAAAGAAAAATATGAAATTATCATCCTCCTGTACCGGACACAAAAGATAACATTTTGTGGTTAATTTTTTCTTGATTCTTTCTAATTGATGTTGACATTCTTTTTTAAAATATACAGATCTTTTACTAGTCAAATTCTCTGCAATTACTGTCTATTGTATGAAACATAGTCAATCTCCTCGTATGGCGGGGGAAAACGATGATGTCTAGATCAATTACTCATTCAGCATAACTTATTTTCTAATCAGCTACTCCTTTATGAGTTAATTATGAACTCCTCGGAAATTAAATCTCGAAATAATCACAATTATCCATACGATCAGACATATATAAAGTCCATAATTGTGATTAGGAGAGATTCGTTGTCCCAAGAACTTTTAAGAATCACTCCTCTTTCGTTGTTCTTAGTCGGTCTAAAACTTGGTCAGTCCTCCTCGAACATCTTGTTAATAATGTGGAGCCCATAGATTAAATAGATAAATGCCTCGAGACCGAGGAAGAATGCGTGGTTCTTAACATCAAAGGATTACCACTTGATAAGAAAAGATTAAGGATGAGCAATACAACATATTATCAAAACTAAAGACTGAGACTGAGACTGAAGAAGAAAAGAACAGTCCTTAAGTCGAGAATTCAGCCTTGGTGGCACCAAAAGGCTTCTTCCTAAAAATTTAAAAAACAACTTCAAATGTCAAGGTACTTTGGTACAAAAGCAAATGCACCAACTTAAGCTGCCTGTCTACTGGCCAGAACTTAAAGTTGCCACCTATGGCAATGCTATACACCAATGGCAAACTGCTGGCTGTTAGTAAAGCCGGTTTCTGTTACTTCACAAAACCAAAGCCTCCTCACACACATCTATCGAGCCCCAAAATAAGCATACCTGATTGTCACAAATATAAGGTTTTATACCAAGATTGTCAGAAAAGCAATCTTATAATGAAATGCAAACACACAAGAGGGAATCGTTTCATCAGAAATACTCTTACAGCATCCTTTTCCCGAGCTCTATGTCGAATGTTTGAGGTTAGCCATGTTGGAAATCGATTCAAAATCGAACCTAAATTGTTACGCAGCGGAATTATAATAGAGACCTAGCTCTTATGCGCACATGCATGACATCAAAAATTAAAGCATATATACTATGGCTTAAAACAATTAATTAAACACTTTAATTAATGATTATTATTGCCTATCTATAGATAACAATTAAAAGACTACATAATTAAACATTTTAATTAAAATCAATAATTGAATAACTATAAAAACAATAATAATTGAAAATGAAGAAAACAAACCTTACACCGAAGATTGGAACTCGCCGGTAGAAGAAGAACTCGTTTACCGCAAAGCCTTCTTCGCAATGCCTCAACAAACTCGGGAGTGTGGGCTCCAAAAATACTACTAAAATAAAACTCCTTAAGAGGAATTTTATTTTCTTAAAAGCTGGCTTGCTCTCGTAAAAATATACAAGAACTACTTGCTTTCGTTTTTGTTTTGTGTTATGCATTTGAACTTCCAAATGACATCCCTTATATAGTGTGAAAAAAGAAGGAAGAGGGATTAAAGAAAAAACAATATGGGGTGCTAAAGAAAGAAAAAGAAAACAAAGTGGGTGAAAAGAGAAAAAACAAAAAACTTTCGGCTGCCACCAACTTTCGTGAACAGTAGACGCGTTACTGTTCACTTTTCAAATTTTTTTTTTAAAAAAAAAAAAATTTTGTTTTTCTTTTTTAATTAAATCATTATTTAATTAAATATCTTTTTCCAAACATATTTCCCACATTAATTTTTTATCTAAGTTCAAACTTATCCATCTAATGGATACTTTAGTATTTATTCATAGAGTTTCAATTTGAAGTTTGCAAAGGGACCTTAGGGAAAATTAATTTTAGCTCCAAGTAGATTAAATCAAATTATCATCACATGATAATATTTAATACTACTTAATAATATTTAATTTCACTAAATAAATATTATTGCACTCTAAAATTAATTTCAATTTATTTTTGAGTTCCCATTCTTTCGTAAAGAAATATTTCATTAACTCCTCTATTAAATATCCGCGAAAAAATAAAATTAAGACTACTATTATTTTATTTCTCACATCTTATCCTATAATGCTCTATTTGCTTCTTATCAACTTTTCAAATGAAAAACTATTTTTCATATAATTTCAGTGACACTTCACTTGAAACACTTTGACCAAAGTTTTTAGAAAAGTTGAACATTGCAAATCCATTATAGGGGATATATCTTATCTCTCATGGAGATTATAGATTCCATATGAATGTCCTTTCCAATCATATTTTTATGTCATTACCCAATGTATAAAGTATATTGGCCACCGAAGATCTCACTTCTAAATACATCAAAGCAATGTGCACTAGATGCATTAGTCCACGAGAATCATAGGATTAAGAGTTATTGTTCAAAATTATTTATTTTCGATAGTAGTCAAAATAAATAATTTGATTGGTCCGGTTCAGTGTTTCAATCTCATTGATTTACACGAATATACTATACATTTGGAATCCCTATTCCCATGATTAAGACAAATCATCAAATATAGTATATTGTAGTCTTTAGCAGATAAGACGCCCATTCTTATCACCGACCACAACCCATTTATAATCACATATGAAAAAATAATCCAAGTCTTTTCCCATAGAACAACACTTCCATTTGGATTATCATATGTAATTATGGACTACATCTATCTTATAGTATAATTTTAAGTATGCTCATAACTTGTAAAAGAACAATTTCATAAATCAATAACAAATGCATCATATAATTGAATTTTTAGGGCATAATCCCTAACAAGCGAGTGCCTCTTTGAGGTTTGCTATTTCGCCCAAAGCAGTTCTGACTTCTGAGGGGATCCTTTAACTTGCTCATTTTAGGCTACAAAACGAAGAGATAAAAGTAGAATAGATAAATCCAAGCCTTTTCAGTGTAGAAGTAAGATAAAACACCTACATGCAGCCGAGTATTCCATTTTTATTCCTTTTTCTTTTTAACTAAAGACGTGACATATAATACCTTGAGAGCTGGGACAAGGCCAAAAACTTCATCCACTGATTCGGGGCAAATGTTGGCAATCAGGCAAATCTGAATTCATCAAAATTTGTTGGAAATCGGATGCAAATAAAGTACGAGTGACGTACTTATGGTAATAAATTCGAATAACACGTGTGCATTTCGAATTTCTCTAATCCGAGTTTGGACGAATGAGAAATTAAATGTTGAAGTTGTGGTTTGAAATCTGTGGGTTTACCGTGAATTTCTTCTGATCCAACCGTGTGAAACGAGGAGGAATTAAAGATACTACCCATTACGATCGATGGCCACGATCGTACGAGCTGTATTTTAACACACATATGATTGATCGTTTTTATGACAGTCAAAATCTGTTTGGTCATTACATGTGAGTCATTAATGATTTTATATGAGTCATTGATTACATCACATGTGAGTCATTGATCACATCACATGTGAGTCATTAAAGTGAGTTTAATGACTCTTATGCCCCTCTTTATCCCTATATAAACCCCCCTTGGGTATTCATTTTCTTAAGAGCGAATAACAATTCCTCTTCATTCATATTCATTCTTTGAGTTTTGTTATTCCGGGAATAATGAAATCAAGAGTTGAATTATGTTATTATTGAGAGTTCGAAACAGGGTTTCGTTCGTGGGTCTCGATTTTGAAGTGGTTCAATCACGAGAATAATCGTTGTATCTTGGGACACAAATTGCACGAACCCGTACCACCAATAGCAGGGCTATAGCGGGGCAATATTGTGTTAAGGATAGAGAGTCTAACTCTCGCCTCGATTCAGATTTTGCATATCCATTTTATCACAATCAAATTATTCATTTTAACCAACAAAATTATGTAAATTCACTGCATGGCATAAAGATTAACAAAATAACTCTCCAGTCTATGTACCTCGCAATCAGAGACACCATGCTTCTTCAGAGGCCTATTCTTAGTTATGGCAAACAATTCTTGAAAAGAACAGACAAGAATGTGACATTGATCTTACTTGAGTGAGTTAAATTCATAACAAATAGTACAAATAATATTGCACAAAAGAGCGAGTAGTTTACAAATTTAACCTTCGGAACCAATTGTTGAAGAAATTGTAACCGAGATTCTGCCCGAGTCGAGGATTGCTCTTTCTTTAAGACTTTATTTGTACCCTTTTACTGCTAGCTTTCAACAAATAAGTCTCCCAAGATAAAACAGACAATACAATATTCAAGTAGCAGTTTTTTGAATATTCTTGAATAGAGCAAATTCAATGAAAAACGAAAATTGTATATTTTAATGTAATGAAGTAGTAATTTCGGATTTAAGGGGTTAGATATATATAGAAAACGTAAAGCCATCACTGAAGAATCACATTGCTTCAGATAGGCTGTTGAACGAAAAGGTGCAACCTTTTCGTTCAAGCTGCATCTTTTCGTTCAAGCTGAAGAGTTATGGCGCCAAACTTAAACCATTTCATTTTTAACGGTCAAAAAGTTTAAATTTTGGCACACTTTGTGACTTTTCCATACTTAAATTAGAATTTTCAGCAAAAAGATAGACCACGACCCCCGACGGCAAGCGAGCACGGACCACGGCCCGGCCCATCCGACCCGGAGCGGCACCGCAGCGCGCGCGACGCAGTCGCGGTGCGATGCACCGTGGGTGATCCCTCCACTCCCTTTTAGCTTATCAATTTAAGTATTCAAGAAAGTACATGTATTATATACCCACTTCAACTTGCTTACTTTTCCTATGTGGGATAAATAACTTTCTCATAAATATTCCAAACAAGTTCTATTTAATTCTTCATTAAACACTTGTTTTATATAAACATTTATTACCAAAATTCCAACATCAAAGTGAACTTTTTGTTAGATAATTTTCAAAATAAATAACTATTTTGTAATTATCATTTGTATTTATCTCCAAAAGGTGTGTCTTTCGACAAAGAGTCAATTTTGATATGATGCTTTATTCCGAACGCTTAATGAAAAGATGCATCTTTTGATAAAGAGTTGTGAATTCTACTATATATGGCCACTGTTTGTAAAAGAAGAAAATAGGACTTAATTTTCTAACCAAATTTCCTTTTATTGTCAAAACCAAACAGAGAGTTTATTTTTCTAATTTCTTCATCCACAGTCACGATATTATAATGTACGTCCAAATCAGTGAAGGCTTATTGAAATTTCTTGGGTATTCGGGTTTGTCTTCAAAAATGCAATTCGCAGTTAAACAACAGTTTTTGAAACTGGGCTCCATTGTATCCCAGGACAAATTCGCTATATAATTCACTTGCACTCGATAGGGGGCGAATATTGCCTTGAGGAGAGCGTAAGTTTTACGCGACTTGAAGGTTATAGAAGTCATTCGTGTTATATGAAATCTTTCGTATGAGTTGTTCGTCGTATTTTTCCAACACTTTTTTCCCTTTCTTTGACTTTGCTGAGCTGTCATTGTTCCCAACTGATTATGTAGCACCAAAGGACTCGTAAAGAAATACAGATACATAAAAAGATAAAAATAAGAAACACACAGTTAAAAATAGTTACTTGGACTGATTGTGACTAGGACCATTTTATCTTTGAGTAATGCTAATCTCACAGAAAACTGTGAGATTAGACCTACAGACACCCTAGGCAACCGGGTATTTAGTGAATTTTAGGTATTATAAAAGAAACCAACTAACTTACTATAATCACTAAATAACCCCAAATCTTTTATCAACAAAAAATAGACCCCAAATCAAAAATCTTTTTCCACTCCATCTTCCCCAAATCCAAACCCTAATTTTTTTTCCTCCATTGATTTTCTTCCATGGATATATACACACACACAGCGAAACACACACGCACACAGAAACACACACACACACAGAAACACACACGCGCACACACACAGCGAAACGCACAAACACACACACACACAGCGAAACACACACGCACACACACACAGCGAAACACACATACACGCACACAGCGAAACACACACACATGTATATATTTATATATAATAAATATGCAGAAAAAAAAAATTCTTTAAATTAGGTACAAGAAGTGGGGCAAATTGCAATTTATCATTAATAAAATTAGGTAACTTAGAGAGCAGGTTGTCGGTTCCTCTTTGCCAGATTATGTGGCTAAGATTGGTCTGTAAGGTTAAAGTATCCTTACAGACCGTGAGGAAAGCTTTTTCCTTTATCTTTAATGGCTGGTCTTTAGTTCACTTATCATGGTTTTTGATTCACTTTGGTTTGCACTGGCTACAGTTACTAATTCGATAATTCCGCTCTATATGATGAATTTGATTTTGATGCATGGTATGGGAAGATAGTTTCAACTTTTTTACCAAAGTGTATCTTTATCATTACGGAAAATCGTGAAAGCTTTGATCTTAAAAAGTATGATGAAAATTTAAAATATAGTCCAATCTGATTATAACTACAAAGCCAGACAGAATAAGCCATGAAGTTAATTGTTAAGTGTCGGATGGTTCAACAATGACAAAACTGTTTTCATGCTTGTATTTGACCTGATTCTTGCTTTGGTGAAGAAGAGCTAATACCTTAAATTGTGATGGCGAAACTTCGATCTTGTTTCAGATGCTCTTTATGAGCAAGAGTAATCACTTAATATTAATCCCTTTGTTTCTAAATGTTACTCCATTTAGAAATTGTGCATATTGAGAGAACGATTCTGATGAGTTGTACAGTGATGATTCTACTCCATTATCATTCTATATATGAGAATGCTAAAAAATATAAGCTTGCACTGCCCTGTTGTGGTGGTGCATCAGCTGCTGCCTTTTTTGCCTCATAAATTGAATGATCTGTCAATCTTGCGTTCAGAGACGCGTTTTTAAGTAGGTCAAAACGACATGGATATTTACTGTTTAAATTTTCTTTATGGTACTGATATGTACAATGTGATTGCAGGTATGTTGCAGTTGGAAACGAGCCCTTTCTGACTAGTTATTCTGGTCAATTTCAATCTTATATGTTGTACCTGCTATGATTAATATACAACAGTCCTTGGCAAAAGCAAATCTTGTGGGCACGGTAAAGCTGGTTGTTCCATGCAACGCCGATGCTTATGTATCTAATCTACCATCACAAGGAGCCTTCCGTCCTGAGCTAACCCAAATTATGACACAGCTTGTTACTTTCTTGAATTCCAATATTTACCCTTTCCTAAGCTTGTACCAGAACGCAGATTTTCCTCAAGATTATGCATCCTGTCATGGATGGACCAAATGTATACTATAACGCATTTGATGGGAATTTTGACACTTTAGTTTCAGCTCTCAGCAAACTTGGGTTTCCACAGATGCCAATTGTTATAGGAGAGATTGGTTGGCCAACGGACGGGGCTGTTAGTGCCAATATTAGTGCTTCAAAAGCATTCAACCAAGGACTAGTGAAAAATGTTCTAAACAATAAGGAACCCCACTAAGGCCAGGTGTCGGCCCTATGGACGTTTATCTTTTCAGTCTACTTGATGAGGGGGCGAAGAGTGTACTTCCGGGGAATTTTGAGAGACAATGGGGAATATTCTCGTTTGATGGGCAGGCTAAGTATCCGTTGAATCTTGGCAATGGATTATTAAGGAATGCAAAAGAAGTCGAGTATCTTCCTTCTAGATGGTGCGTGGCGAATCCCGCTAGAGATCTTTCTACTGTGGCTAATCACTTCAAACTCGCTTGTAGTTATGCTGATTGCACAACACTTAATTATGGGGGATCATGCAACGGTATTGGTGAAAAGGGAAACATATCATATGCTTTCACGGAGCTGTGAATTTGACGGGCTTGGGATGGTCACTTTCTTGGATCCTTCTGTTGGTGATTGCAGATTTCTTGTTGGGGTTACAGATAGTAATAAGTCTTTAGGCTTCTGTCTGAATATTGGTAAAAGGTTTATACTTGTGTTGATTATTTTTTGGAGTTTTCGCGTGTTTTTGATGTGATTAGAGGTTTCTGAAGTGGGGTTTTCAGGGTTTTCCTCTTCTGAAACTGCTTGATTAGAAAAAGGAGAAAGAATACTGCACAGAAATATCATTATAGATGTATTAGTTAGGAATTGTTTTAGGTCATTAGTTGGCTCTTGTCGAGATATAAGCGATTGTGGAATCTTCTGTACGGTCTGATATAACTATAAACTATTTATTATGGATTTATACACGGTTTGATTTCGTGTTGTTATGAGTGGCAGCTTCATGATTTTTTTTTATCATTATGAATGAAATTTGCACTTATATGTCTACGTTGTTGCGTAGAATCTGAATATGAGGTCATAGAAATCGAAACAAATTTATTGATCAGGAAGAAGTTCGGGTAGACAGACAAATTGATGGAGAATCAAGATAGATTTCCAGAAATTGATCACAACCAATCTAGCAGCAGTTCTCCCCACAGCATACTTTTGCACAAGTGATGAGTGGCTTGGAGAAATTAAACATGCAGCAGCGACACCCTTCGAAATCAAAGAAACACAGTTCATAAATTCCGCAATACAATATTTTGTGAATAAATAAAGGATGAAACAAAGAGGAATATTCACCTTGCGGGTACACAATAGCGTCAGATGGTCTCGCCCTTGCTCCGTATGAACAAGTAACTATGTATGCCACGAACAGTAACCATGTCAAGGTGATCACCAAAGTTTTCTTGCTCAACATTGCTATCTTTTTGCTTTTAAGTATTTAGCAAATTCAGGTGTAAAGAGTCCTTCTCTTAGATCCTATTTATAGGGGAAAACATCCTATGCAAAGAATTACATTTATCTAAAAAGCAATATAGAGTTGGTGATATCCTACACTGGCTGCTTTTCTTGACTGAAAAAACTGACAAGTCCACCACTTGAGAAGTAGAGTTAACCCATTGTGATTTGGCCTTATATTATATGCAATTTTGGAATCTCAACGACTTTAGGATATTATATGAATGATTATTTGTCTTTAATGACAAGTTGAGTTACATGAACATCTACTGAACTTGATTATTTGGGCTTTCTTCATCTTTCTTGTTGATCAGGAATAGATAAATCTCCAGTCCTGAACTGGTTATGGACTCTAACCCCCCTCATGTTAAAGGGAACCAACATATAAGAGAATCTCTTACGTTTTTCGTTGATATAACTTAATGAACTTCGATAATTGATCATCATGTTCTGTCATTTATCTAAACATCGGATATAATTACGTAACTAGAGTGAACACACTTTCGACAGACTTTTGTAATTTCTGATCATTCGACCGGACAATTTGACAACCCTAATTCTGTGACTGCTGTTAACATCTTACAGTGTAGTGTTAATAAGAACAGAGAAATAAAAAAAATGCAATCTAAACTCAACACCTTATAATGGATGCATGTCTGATTTTGAGGTCAAGACTTGCATAGCCATCCTTCCATCACCATTAGAATGAACTGGAAATCAAACAGGAAACAAGAAACATTTATGACATGACATGAACCCAGTGTATCTCAAAAGAAAAGAAAAAAAGGCAGTATATATACATATCGCCATGGATTTTAAATGAAAAATTGAAACAGCTTCACTTTGCTGTTCAGTACATTCTGAAAGACAAATGACATACAAACATTCCAAGGTTCCCAATTCTATCATCAAACAACACTCTTCACGCTACTTTGATTTTGAGCATTGGCTTTATTAGTTTAGTCATAAAGCCTGATCCTTGTGGTTATCTCCGTCCGGCAAATAGGGCACCAGGTTAGATCATCACCACAGTCCTGGCATATCTGCAAATAATATGTATTCAAACTATTAAAAAAGAAGTTTACAGAATTTAGTTAGAGATCTTAAAAGTTTTCACTTTTTGTTTGTGCTTACCTGATGTCCACATCCAAGGGCGAGGTCTCGTTTGTTATAGAAACAAACCGGACAGTTCTTTGGAGAATGGAAATATCATTTGTCAGGAAAACACTATAGCATAAAGTCATGCAGAAATGCTAAAAACTGATTATATGGAAAGAAACTAGTTATGAATATAGTACCCTGCTATGTGAAGAACTTTCAGTTGGATGGGGAGAAGGTGGACGCGAAGCTGGAAAGTTTGGGCTAAAGCTGCTCGAACGCGAAAAAAATGCAGGATGATTTGGTGACCTCAAGTTTTGGCTATAGCTGGTCGACCGCGAATATAATGAGTGAGAATTCTGTGACCTCGAGTACCCTATTGGAGGTGGCAATGGACTTGTCCTGCTATTACCTCCTCTCCCATTGCTTCGAGCCAAAAAAAAAATTAATTAAATCATAATTCTAATTAACGAAGTAACCATCTGTGTATAAACTGTGGATTACCCCAAGAGTTGGAGTTCGAGTGTTGCTCTGTATTGTAAAGGGATTTCCATTAATGCAGCCAGGGCAAACTCAGTTTCATTGTGTGATAGAGGCACATTTCTTGACATGATTTCTGTGAAGTTAACAAACTGGATATTGTCAAAAGCCCGGGCTGGAATGTTATCATCGAACTCCTGCATTATGTCCCATGGTCCGTCCCCTACTCCGACGACGATTATGGACAAAGGGTATTCACTACAAAAGCAGAAGCATTAATCAAATATTGCTAAAATGAAAAATTGTGTAAAATAAGATATTTATACCTTGCTTTGATAATTGCATCAATTGTGCTTCTCTCTTGAGGACTGAACTGCCCGACTCTGGTGTCTACGCTTCGTGTAACCTTCCATAGAAAAAGAAAGTTAGAAGTAGAAAACTTGGAAACGACGTTTTTGGTTTAACAAAACCAAGATATATGCAAAATATTACCTGTCCATCAGCTATAATCACCAAAACATGATATTGACCACCACTTTGATCAACTATGCTAATAGCAGCTTTTATCATTGGAGCAAATGATGTTGGGCCTAGAAAATATTTCAAAACAAACAAATAAATAACGAAGAAATACGCTCACCATATAAAAATGTCGTAAAAATTCAAATTGGGATGAACCTGCCAAACGAACATGTGGAACGATCTCTCTGTAACGAGAAAGTGCCTCCTCAAAGCCATTGCAGGGCTTGTTGTCTGGATAAAAGCTGAATACATCTTGATCATGTGTACTTACTGCAACATCAATCAATTCCAAAGTCAAAATCAGCAGACTTCTTAAATATTTATCAAAAAATAAAAAAAGGAAAAGATCTATACGTACCATCACCGAAGCCAAAACAAGGAATAAGATTATCCTCATCAAAAGTTGCAAGTGTCCTTCCAATGATTGAAATGGCGTGTTCATAAGGATTTAAGCCTTCTCCTATATGATGAAGGCATCTCCCATTGAAAGATTGTTTCCCTGTCCATTCATTGCTTTTTGTGAAGTCTATGCCTACGATCAGATTTGAGGATTCCAGGCCCGATTCAGCCAGAGCCCGTGTCACCTAAAGAATACAGACGAAGGTCAACATCGAATTCAATAAGCAAAGCCATCATTCATATATATATCCATAAACATTTTGAAGAAATATAAAGCTTACCTGGTCGAGTGATGTATAGTTGTCGTCAATTTTTTTATATTTTAAGTGAATCTCCCTTGTTCTCTCAGAAACAAAGCTACTTTCAGCGTGAGAATGATGGGGAGGAGAACTAAACTGAGATCCATGGCTGAACGAATCACGTTGGGTATGATAGCCATTTTTCGTCTGTTTTGCACCCATGCTTGCCTTTCTTCAACTGCAATATATTTCTGAGACAAAGTTAGAAAAAACAAACTGTACAAAGAAAACAAGTAGTGTTTGATCAGTTGCGTAATCAGTTGCATGCGAGAAGCTACTTACGGATCAAGGCTAGGTAACAAATACTTAAGATGAAAAGAAATAACAATAACAGAAAGTTTCATGCATTGCACAAGTATTTTTTGCTTACTTGAGTTGAGGCCAACAAACAAATGTGAATGGGTGAAGCCAAAGCAGGCATTTTAACACGAAGGGTCAGCTTATACAGGGAACTAATGATCAAGAATTAATTATTACATTTAAGCTGACTTTTGCAAGTAGTACCTGAAAACATCATACTCAACAGAACCATTCTTACATACATTTTAAAATCTACAAGAACCCGCCTTCGCATTTCTTTTGCGTCAATGCTTGCTCAGTCCTATTCAGAGGATTAATATATTGGATATTCCTAAGAAATCAATATTAGTTGCAGCATCTATGGGTGATTCTATGTCACGCCGGGTCCAATAAGATCGGTGCATCATACACGATTAGATGCAAGGGCGAAATAGTAAAAACCACTCAAAACACCTTCATACAATAGTGTTGAATGAACCAGATTCATTGGACCCAGTCTATTATTAAAACTAGAACTACTAATCATTACTTGTGCTTATTTCATGGTAGAGTGAAATTTCTGAGCAGTCCACGACCTTATAATTTTAGTTTTACTTCCTTCTTTACTGGGGCCTTCTTCTTTTTCTTTTTTCTTCTTCTTCCCTTTTTTTTTTTTTTTTTTTTTTTGAGGAATTAGTATAATCATATTATTGTGTAAATAAATTGTGAGTCTAAATGATATGTTTGGGCGGCACAAGCAATCGCCAAATAATTCTTGGCAGGGGGTCCAAATCGATATTAGTTGACATATACAGCATAAGAAGAAAAGGAATACAAAAATTAAGTAAAATATGAATTTTTCATCCTAATTGTACTCGTTTTCCTGTATTGGATTGGATATACTGAAAAATTGCGATAAATTTATTTTTGATTCATTCTAATTGATGTTGACATTATCTTATAAATATATAGACTTTTGCTAGTCAGATTCTCTGCAATTGTCATGTCAATTACATGCAACATAGTCAATCCTAGTAAGTCGGGAAAAATGAGGATGTGTAGATCATATACGCCTACCTACTCACCTCAGCATAACTTGTGTTATATCTTGTTATTCATCTGTGGGTTATTGTGACCTATAGGGAGTTCAGTCTCGAAACAATGACAATCTCTCATATGGTCATATACAAGCGGAGTCCAGCGCTCACGAATAATTGTGATTATAAAAAACTTGCCATTAAGAATCACCCCTCTTGGGTTGTTCTTAGTTTGTCAAAAAGAACTGGCCAATCCTCCAGCATTTTTTTAATCATGTCGGGCACATAGATGAAATCGATAAGATGTCTTCAGACTGATCAAGAATGCACCGATCTTAACATCAAATGGATACCAGTTGATAAGAGAAGATTAACGAACAAGGAACACAGCATATTACACAAAGCTAAATAGGGAGGAGACTTTAGGAGAAAAGAACAGTCCTTGAAGTTGAGAATTCAGCCTTAGTAAGACAAAGGCATCCTAAAAATGTGAAAGACAACTTCAAATATCAAGGAACTTGGTACAAAAGCAGATGCACGAACTTAAGCTGTCGTCTACTGGCCAGAATCTAGAGTTGCCACCCATCGCAATGCTATACACCAATGGCAAAATGCTGGCTGTTAGTAAAAGCCGGTCTCTGTTACTTCACAAAACCGGAGCCTCCTCACACACATCTACCAACCACCAAAATAAGCATACCTGATTCAGCAAAGATAGAAGTACAATTTATGCCAAGATTGTCGGAAAAAAGTAATCCAATAAATTAGATAATCAACTTACTAGTATGTGGAGACCACAAAAAATCATTGTTATATTCTACTTATATAGATGATTATCATGGATGCAAACACAAGAACAAGTGATCATTCGATCACAGATATTCTTACAGCATTCCTTCTCTTCAGCTCTATGTCGAATGCTTGAGGTTTGCCAAGGCCTCTTTGAGGTTTGCTATTTCGCCCAAAGCAATTCTGAGGGGATCCTTTAGCTTGCTCATTTTAGGCTACAAAATAAAGATATAAAGCAGAATGAATAAAGATAAGCATTTTCAATGTAGAAATATGATAAAACACCTATAAGCAGTCAAGTATTCTCTTTGTTTTCTAACTAAAGACATGATATATAATACCTTGAGGGCAGGGACAAGCCCAAAAACTTCATCCACTGATTCGGGGCAAAGGTTGGCAATCAGGCAAATCTGAATTCATCAAAATTATGTAAATTCACTGCATGGCATAAAGATTAACAAAATAACTCTCCAGTCTAAGTACCTCACAATCAGAGACACCGTGCTTCTTCAGAGGCCTATTCTGAGTCATGGTAAACAATTCTTGAAAAGAATATACATTAATACATTAAATCTAAAAATCTCCAATATGTTCGATTAAAGAAAAATTCTATATTTACTATAGATGAGGATACTCGAGTATTTTCTTCACAGTTTGAGGCTTTGCATAATTCCCACCTCTCTTGGCATATGTCAATCCCATATCAAATGACCTGATACACATTAATGCCCAAGCACCCACCTTACTAAAATTTTCAATCATATTGTGTGCAACTCAAGGGAAACAAATTAAAGTAAGAACAAATGACGAGATGATGAAAGCTTTAACCTTAGCCACTCACACTGGAAGTTTTATGTCTGGATCTTGAGACAATATAACCATCTGATCTTGGATGTTTTGCAAGATTTCTGCCGCTTCAGAATCCATCAAACATATCGAATTCGGAGGAATTTCTGCATGTTAATTATCAGATCCTTTAGAGAGGATAAAGAACCACAACCTGAAACAAGAGTAATCGGCGAGAACAAATTTTTGAATGTTTAAATACACAACTTTTCAACAAAACCTAGTGCAGTTAAGCCCCCTGCCACAAATTTGTAAACGACAAGGCAAGCGTTGGGACTTGACGTAATAGATTTAACATACTAATTCAACTTTTTCAGAGATCTCAATGCCATTTGTAGGGTTTTTCTTAGTCTGATTTGCATGGCTTTTTTCCTTTCACCATAAGTGTATTTATTTTTTCCAATTACACTCACTGTCAGGTTAAAACATACATTGGATGAACAAGTAGTTGATCTCAATTAAACAAACTAATAGGAAGCTATGACATATGCGTCTCAATTACACACACACACACACACACACACAGAAATCATGGTACATGGAAGCCCTAACCTTGCTCAAGTCTTCGCTCTCCTGGGGATGGCGCTTTTCCCGCGGTTTTCTTAGTACCATTTGCAATTTTGTCTCCTTTTCCACCTTCACCAAAGTCACCATGATCAATATTAATGTGGGGCGCTAAAAAGGTAAATATAATCAAAATTGCACGTCCCAAAGAAACATGGCTCTTAGGTAACATTTATATGTATATAAGAAGGATTAATAGTGAAACCTTTTGCAACTGGTTTATCGGCCTTCCCATTAGAATTTGGAATATTGTTCTCGAAAGAATCTAAACATTTGGAATAACAATAAGATCAGCATAACAAATCAAAGTAACTTAAAGACAATGAGACATTGATCTTTTTATTTGGGTGAGTTAAATTCATAACAAATAGTACAAATAATATTGCACAAAAGAGCGGGTAGTTTACAAATTTAACCTTCGGAATCAAACTGAACTTTTTTCCCTTTCTTTGACTTCGCTAAGCTGTCATTGTTCCGAGCTGATTATGTAGCACCAAAGGACTCGTAAAGAAAGATTGATACATAAAAAGATAAAAATAGGAAACGCACAGTTAAAATAGTTTAATCTAGCACATAATCAGGTAAAGCCAGTGGTGAAAGGAATCATCATTGGACTAGATTATATCACACTACTAATCACATCTAGATGCAAAAGACAAACATGTCTTCTTTTTTACACAAAAATATCCATGTAGGTGCAACAACTATTTCGCAATTTCCGTTCTAATTAATTATGTGTTGTGATTGTACTTTCAGCAGTTTTATAGGATCAACAAGCTAGCAGATCTAGGATAATTCAGGATAATGTGAAATCCAGGCCACTGTAACACTTAGTTAACTAAAAATCAACTGCGCCCCAAATACTACACTTAATCTTGGAAAACACTGCAAAGGCAAGCTCATAGTGCGTAAATGATGACGGAAGCTTCACATTACCACTTTTCTTTAAATGCAACACTTGTATAAAGCGAGCTTTTAATGAACAGAAGCACTGAATGGTGGCAGAAACAGTTTCAGATGAGTTGAAAAAGAAGGAATATGAATGAATTTCACATATTTTGTCAGGAATGCTAGCATGACTAGCCACAGAGGATGATACACATCCAATTTTCGAGACAAACAAAAAGGAAGTTTTTACTTAAAATCCACAAACTAAGCGTTGTACACACATACATGATTCAGAAACGTAATGCAAGAACACATAAAAATTCGGAAAAAAGAATAATTTACCAGGTGATTTGAGAGCAGATTTTCCACCTTTCCCGGGGTACCCTTTTCCTCCCTTTTCTGCCATTCCGTCTTCCTTGAATCACCTAAAAACCTATAAATAAATAAACCCTACTTAAGCATAAATAGGTGTTTTTTCGAATGTGTCTGTGCGTGATCTGAGACATCCAAAGAATGATAGCAACACCTAATTTGACATGCAAAATGAACAATCGAACAATGTCTTACCAGAAACCAGAGGCAAATTCAAATATTTCCCAATTATTCGGTGAAAAATTTTAAAAAAAAAACGAAATTAAAGAGAGAAATACTACACTAAACACATTCTTCATGCATAAATAAATAATAATTACCTAAAAAGACTGGCAGCGGAGCGGAGGGAGTGAAGACGGTGGTAGTCAGCAGAGTGTGAAAGTGTTTTAAGGGGTTTTAAAGGGCTCTCTGCAATTTGTACTTTTGGGATTATTAATAATTAAATAGTACTAGTAATTTGTCACTTTTATAATACTGAAAGTGCAGAGGCCAAACTGAAATTTTCCCTAAATTAAAATATTCCCGAGAGCAGCGTCTCTTGTGCCTTTGACTACAGTTCTTTACGGTGCGAACTCTCAACTTAAAACTAATAAACGACTTTATCATTGTATCGGGTACAATGTTTGCGACACTGTAAATTACTTTTAAACTTAAACCAATTATTTCACCAATGTCTTAAGAGTGTTTGTGGAAGTGCTTGTGAGTTTATGACTTGAATTTTGGGAGTGTTTGTAAACTTAAATTTTGATTCTAATTCTCTTTAATTTAAATAATATTAATCTATAATTTATAAGCTTTAAAACTGATTATAGTGTTTTCACAATTAACATGGGTTTATATAAAACATAATTATTATTTTTTTTGGCAAAAAATCCTCTACACCGTTTTTGTACTTCTCGTTTATGTTTGCAAACACTTCCTACTTCTGATTATGTTCCACTTCTAAATATTTTCTATTTATAATTACTTCTTGTTTTCAAAAAAATAAGAAAGCAAAAGTAAGTTCCATTGTTGGTTCAGACGATAGAAGCATCGGTTTCGTATGATAATTATCATTATATAAATTTCATATGATAAATACATACAACAATAAGTATCTCTCCTAATTTGTACAAACAATTTTAGTGTTTTTTCTTCAATTTCAAAAAGAAGGAATACTTCGAACAATTCCTCGTATAAATCCAATATTTTGGACATAACCGAAGTATTTATAAAAGGGTACAGTTTAATTACTTGTACAATTCCACTTCATAAATTTCAATAATTGAAGGGCATTAGAAACAATTAAGTAGTTTAGCCCTTGTACAATGTAACAAATACTGGACAATTATATCAATCAGATTAAAATTGAAACAAAAAATAACCAAAACATTTTCTACATCCCAACAGAGAAAATCATTGGCAGGAAAAATTACAGCTTTCTATCCTACTTGAGAGACCATATAAAGCTCTTGAAAGTTGAAACAACCGTAAAATAACAAATAAAACGCATATGTTCAAACTTTAGTCTATCATCATAACAAATTAGATGTACAATTTTGTGTTTGCACAAGGACGTGTAAAGCTGAGAAATGGTGACATTGTAAAAGGAACAAAGAATTAATCATTTTTATCTCTGCATCCGATTGGGCGAGAGAGCTTTCCTTTTTGTAGGCCCTTTCATAGAGATTCAACTTGCTCCTTTCTAGAAAGCCCAAATTACCCGGTACTTGCAACGAGAGCGGCCTCGGGTTTATGTATCATCAACTTGAGAATGAAATACGAAGCTGGGAAATGTGGTTGTAATATCTCTGTTCATCACAAATGGTTAACATTCAGTGCCTCAGAAACTATGTTCACAGCTTAAAGACTAATTCATAGCCGTTGTGTATTTCTATGTAAATATATTTCAGGTTTTACTCGCAAATTACAGCAACCGGCTTTAAGAGTGCTAGATTGTTTCCGAGAAATCAGTTGAATCAAAATTAATGGTCATGAGATCTCTTAAACAAAGTAAACTTACTTAAGGTATTGAAGGGTCATATTCTTTAAGAGAGATGGATGTTGCATCACAAGGCTTCTCCACTCTTCTTTATCAATCTTCCCGTCATGTTTGGTATCCGCTTCCTCAAATGTCTGAAACCAAGAGGTGTATAATAAATCACATTTTTATTATAGAACAACGCTCAAACTTAGATAGCAGAATTCACATCAGTTCCGCTTAAGAATAAGGGGAAAGTAATATAACAGGCATTCTACCATCAAAACGCAAGATGCTAATTGAAAACTAAAAGGAAAAAGTAATAAAGCTCTAGAAAAGTGCAACAGAATAAAATGTGAATTAACAATGACTAGTCAGACTAAGGGTTTCACCTTGTCAATGATACTTTCTATAACATCATCCGAGAGGTTCATGCCAGATTCAGCCAGTGTTGCCACCACCATTTGCTTTACCTACAATAACCAAATGAACGATCATGCTACCTGTGCAGTATAACTTTGAATGATGAAATGATAAATACTAAGAGATGCTGCATTTACACTTCTCGAGATACTAAGGACATTCTTGAATTTGAGATTATCATAATTCTGAAGATCTAAAATGTATATATATATATGTATATATGTGTGTTTGTGTGCAAGGCGCTTGCAAATATCAAGTAACATGAGTTTCATTTTCGGGATATGATGTTCAAGATCTAGATGCATGTATCATCAGAAAGCAAACAAAAAGGAAAGTACTTCCAAGAATACAATGTCGATCCCATCAATATTCAGATAAGAATCAAGTCTTCATAGCTGATAAACGTTAAACCGAATGAAATATAGGTTTTCTGAAATTGCAGAAGCCACTTGAGGTTGGTCTAAGAAGCCACCTATACCAAAGAATTTCTTAAACTACCTTTGAAACACAAGTAGCTACCATTTATCCTTATCAATATCCTTGCACAGTAAATCAAGCCAACGGCTGTTAAAACTTAATGTTTATCAAAACTGTTGCTTTCAAATAACCTATCATCCAATAGCATCCTGTATCTCAACTAGAAGAATAGTGTGGTAAAAGGGAACATCCAGGAAACATAAAGTGCTTCCATATTTAAACAACTTCAGTTACACTTGTTATTCTCATGAAAACAATATTGACTAAGCTGAACCCCTAAATCTCCAAACCATCAATATGGTAGTTTCTTCGCGCAGGGAATCTTTTTTTTACCTCCTGTCTTTCGATGAATCCTTGCTGCTTGAGATCGTATAACTGGAATGAAACTGTAACAGTAAAAATTTATCATCACCAACTTGTTGGAAAATCATATGCGCTGTGTACTTTTGGGGGTAATACAAAAAGGAAAACAAAAGAAGAAAAGGAACCAAATAAACCGGAAACACCAAGGAATAATAATTGAAAGAAAGCCAGGTGTTAAATTTCCAGAATTTAATATCCTTAATCCTAATGCTCTAAAATAATTATCTACATCATTGAAAAAGAAAATTGTCATAGAATAGTAGAATACCCCTACACTAGCATACAAACCAACCACGAAAGATGGTACTTACAGTCAATCTTGTCATCAATTGGAGCATTCGGGTGAAAGACTGAAAGAGCACGTGCAAACTCTTCAAAGTCTAGTATACCATTGTGCTTTGTATCGAACAAGTCAAATACCTTGGGAATATAAACAAAACATAAGACTAAATTGACAACAAAAATTAGGAAATATGTTAGAACCGACCCACTCAAACATGTCCAACGCTTAGGCGAATTATACTTCAGTTTGGCCATATTTTTAAGAGACACTCCAAAGAGATAGAATAATTTTAAACAATATGCAGTATTGGGCACATGAAACTAACCCTGTAAGATAATTTTAAGCAATTTGCAGTATTTGGCGCATGAAAACTAACCCTGTCAGCAAATAGGCTCTCCTTTTTGTTTGTCTTAAATAGTGCAAGCTGGAACTCTTCCTGGAAATAAAGGCAGACATACCAGATCAAGATCCAGAAAGTGAACCAGTAACCAGAGAAGACATGCAAGAAAACTGTAAATAAGCTTGTATAGATCATCACAACAGAAGGGGGAAAAAAACCTGATATATAGCATTCATTACCTTGTTAATCAGCCCATCATCGATCACAGCACTACTGATCTTTTTGAACAATTCGTACAAGGCTTCTATTTCACTAACACTGACTGCATCAGAGTATCAAAAAGTATATGAGGTGATTAGACAATCCTAGAGCTTGACTGGGAGAATGTAGAATAAGAAAAATTGATACAAAATCCAGGATGCCACTTATGCAATCTGCTAAATCAATCTTCTTATTTTACATGGAAATTAGTGCAACATCAAGATTTATCTTTTACCCTCTTGAAATAAAATCTGATTCCATATCCACTAAATAAAAAATAAAAAAAAATAGAGAAAGCAAGCACCTGGAAAGGAAATACTTGGGTAAGTAATCAAACCAAAAAGAAAGAAAGTTCCACTAAACTTGCATTTCGAGTGCTCGAAGTGATCATGACAGAATAAATCCCATGTGTCTATGAAAGGAAATATTTGAACCACACCTCATATGAGATGGACCACATTGCAGTCAATGATCTCGCATGTTTGGTACCAGCCTGACATGTGAATATTCTTCTTCAACGACATTCACATGATAATTCAGGAACCATGATATGTACTAAAGAATCCACTAAGGCACTAATATTCAGGCTTTGTGAAAACCAGCCCCATCTTCACAAGCTTTAGTAATTACTTAGCCTTTTACATATGAGGCATATACGTTGAGGTAAATGGTTATGGTTTCAGTCTGCACAACTTATGTTTTCAGGTAAATTCTGTTCTTGCAGATTAATTTATGCGTTTTACATTTAGCAGTTCTAGTATATTAAAAATTATATACCAGAAACTTATAACTTTCCATTCAACCTAATTATTTTATTTATCTTTTTCTTTATACATGTTTGTCTCCGTATCATATACTGCTCACTTAGATCATCTAGAGCATATATAGTCACTGATAATTGGCTGTAGACCAGATATATTTAATTATGAAACCATAAAATGTTGAACTTTCTGCAATCAGTTTCATATGAAAGCACAAAAAATGCCGCCTTTTAAAGAATAGAAGCACAAAATAATTACTGTAAAATAACCCTGACTTCTATTAAAATAAAATTGAAAAAAAATTCAAACAATAAGATGACATACACACTGTCTCCCTCGCGAGAGCTTCAGGATCTTCCAGGCCCCTAGGTTGCTTGTATATTTCAGAGTCACAACAATTTACAACAGCAGAAAGCAAATGCTTCACCCCGTCTAAGCACTGCAACATCTTCTCCTAAAATCATAACATTCCATACCTGTACACCAATAAGGTGATTATTTTTCTATTATTGAATAGCGAAATTACTAGTACTAGTATATGCTTTGCCTTTACTCAGATTGATGCACAAGAAATTAAATAACCCTATAAGAAATTCTCAGGAGGGGAAAAACAAAATAAAAATCACAATGACGTGGTTTTGAGATTAATCAACAATTAAAATCCCTTGATCCACAAATGACATTCTTTGTTCAAATTGAGACAGTTGTAGAAGAAGTTGAAATGGTGAAACTTTCATGCAGTCAAAATGAATATCCAAGTAAGGATACTTTTTGAAAGTACATCTCTGGTGAGGAAATAGAACAATATTTATCAACATCTCTAAATGAATATGGAAGCATCGAATAGTGGACAAAGGGAGTTCTTTCTGAACCATGGCCAATAAATAATATAGGACATCAGTGCAATTGGGATTTATTAGCTTATTCTAATTGGCATAGAATTAATGTTTAATTTGCATAGTAAATGTTAAGCGACAATCATTAGTATAGCATCGATTTGTTGATTTGCTTTCATGCTTCATGAGATAACAAATCTGTTGTTAATCTTACAAACAGTTAGCAAAACCCTTTGATGGATTTTCACATGACTTTGAGACAGTTTGCACTCTTTCCAAATTCTGTATAGGTTGCTACACATTTCATATGGCATGTATCTATACCTCATAAACATATTCTGAGAAGTTTGGTTTTAAATCTAAGTATGTTTTCATGATTGGTCAATAGAAGTTTAAAATGCTGCTCGAAATTTTCCACGAGGATCCCCAATAGCTTGTCCCAGTTCTGAAAATGGTTGCATCACTTGATTGCATGAAAAATAAAAGACATCAAAAAAGATGCAAGTTGAGATTCATTTTACCCTAGGATTTTACTGTTTTAAGTTATTCTGCTCGAATTAACATCTGATTGTTCAGCATGCCTTCACACAATAACCGATAAACCAAAGTAGACAAAAACAACTCAGGACAGAACACAAAAAGATATAGAAACTAAAGTACATTTAAGGCATAAGATTAGTCAACTAAGACACATGATTTTATCCCATACAACAACACCTGAACTCTAGATCATGCAATCATCTTTTTTAGCTCATCAAGAATCTTGTCAAGCAAACTCAATAAGCCCTATGCAAGCAGCATTCAGCATAAACCAACGTAGTGCATTAAACTTACAAACAATGAAGAGAATAAATGAGATCACCAAAAATGATAAACAATGGAAGATATTCTACTTCATTTCAGAGAAACATTTTGTTTGACCGTAATTCGAATGCATGCGATTGCTAATTTGTTGTTCCATGATTGCATTGGCATGGTTAACTAAATAGTCATGAAATATTCACTTCTCCATTAACATTTATGTTTCGGGGAAATGCAGAGACCCACTGTTAGATATTGCGACAGCATTACATCATTAATGGCCCCGAAAACACAAAAAGTTACTATTCTAGTCCAAGCTGAATTACTTAGGAATGAAAACTTATAGCTGCTCATTGTAGTGTACACCATATCCTACAAACTAAAAAGGGAAATACATACATTCAAGATTTACATGGGTGGATCCTAAAAGGATTCATTGAAGACATACCCTACTGGATTACATTAAACTTCAACTTGACAATTAGAAAATAAAACAGCTTAATAAACATAAACAACTTTGTGTACGAAATCAATTTAAGGAAATTATAATTGAACACATGAAAGTGATGAGATTATCGAATTGAAAATATAAGAAGCATTCATTTTAAGATGCATTGATTCATAAGGTAAACTCGCGGATCCATTCAAATAATATCTCAAATTTCCGGAATTGTGTACAGTGAAATTCAACGAGAGATAGCCCAGCCGATTAAAAAACAAATACATCATATATATATATATATATATATATGTAACACCAGTACAATGGAGACGAATATTCGAGTAGAGAACAGAGACGTACCCTTAAAGGAAGATGGGAACAAAACAGATAAAACAATATAACATTTTTATCTACTGATTCACTTTTTGTTTTCCCCCCTTGAAACTCCGACTCTGTGAATTCTTGAAAAAAGAATCTGAATTTCAAAGGTTTTTTTTTTTTTTTGGTTTCCCAAAGGAAGGGAAAGCAAGCAAAAGTAACAATGATTGGTGAATTGATTAACAATAGTCGAATTGTTGATAAATTATGAAAATATTGAAAAAGAAAAATGATGGAACAATATAAAATTAGAGAATATTCGTAGCGGCACGGAAACCGATAAAGAGAGTGTGGAGATGGAAGTGATTTGTATGTGTAGTTTGTGTATCTATATCTGCTGTGCGGTACACTGGCGGGTACATGAGAGGCAGAATTGGTAAAAAGACTCACTTTTCACATGTTTTACCGTACACGGGCAAATTATTTTCCCTTTCCAGTCCAATAATCAAAATATAAATTTTGTATCTATTTCTCGTATAAGTGAGTGTAGGAAACACACACATTACAATTTATTATGTGAGAGAAATAGTGATCTGGATCGTATTTCGTTAGAACTATAACACGAACCAGTCGAGGATTGTGTAGGACCCGACCCGAAGATTATTAGATTATAGATTGCACTCTAAGGAATAGCGGCCTACGTACATCTAAATGGAATCAAGTCTAACATAGTTCAATCTATTTAACAAGTCTTAACATAAACTTCGTATTTATAAGTGGATCTACTCGGAGTTTAGATCAATGCTCGGAGCTACAGTGGATCCAGTAGTGAATAGTGATTGCGTGTGTAATTTGGGCACTTGTGAATGTATTTATAGGTGATACCGTGTACGAACACACGGATGACATGTGCATTTGCTCGGATCAAAACACGAGGTGAGATCGTACGGCCTCCATGACTTGGGTCATGGGTCGGGTCGTGGAGCAAGTCTTGTGTGATTCGAAGATCGGACGCGCATCTTGTTCTTGAGATGGGCCACATCTCGATTTTGGGCCTCATGTTGTATTTGGGCCTGTATTTCTTTACTTTGGGTCCTTTAAATATTTATTAAATTTATATGCCCAAATTTGAGCATATCATCTAAACCCCTACTTCGTAGTGCAATAGGGAATGATGTGTTTAGCAAGTTGCATATTGATCTACGAAGTATATATACATCGAGAGACTCCAAAACATAGTATAATGTGCTGGTTCTTGTTTTTACCGAGGTGTGAAGTATCGTTCTAATCTACTGTGCGTTGTTCAATATAAATCTCGATCTTTGTGTCCATATTTAATATGAATTTGAATTTTTGATAGCTCTTCTGACACGTCGCATACTGTCATCACGTCTTTTCACTCAAGTAATGATGAGTTTCCTCATTTAAACCAAATAGCCCTATCGTCGCTTCATCTACAGCCGCGTGATGAGGACACGTGTCGTCTATCAAACGCGTCCCACTTAGATTTTACCTGCCTATAAATATGGGTCTTCTCATTCTTATTTTACATTTTACCCTTTTGCAATAAATATCTTGTTTATTTTTCTCTTCCGGTCAAAGAAAGAGTCATCTCGTTTTCGAGGCGTACATCCCACTCCTAGCTCGTCAGTTCTTCCTGTTTTAGGTATTTCTTCGTTTCTATTAATGACCTTGCTATTATTATTTTTCTTTTTTAATCTTATGGAATCTCGTAGTAATAGGAATTTTTTATTTGTTAATAACGAAGCTTCCGACGCTAATTCGACCTCTGACGTCATGGATATATTTCAAGAGATCGAAGATTTTAGATCAAACGACAAGCTCACAAAAATTTTGAATCTTAGCTCGTCGTCAGACGGTTCGTCGGATTCTTCTTCCAAAACTCATATAAATGATAATAACGATGATGATGATAGTAGTGATGACACTGTAGTAGATAGTAATAATAATAATAATAATAATAATAATAATAATAATAATAATAATAATAATGATAACCTTGATGAGGAACGAGGTGTAGAACATGAAAATGACTTAGATAGTGAGGGTAGTATAGGTTTAAATGTGAATTTATTTGTCCATAGAAGGAATGTAGCGAAATGGACAAGGAGTAGATCATCTCTCAACGAAGCAGTCGTGGCTGATCTTCGAACTACATTTCACATTCCTGACGATTATAAAATCATCATTCCTGGTGAGGATGATAGACTTTATCAACCTTCTTCCCACTATAGGTGTTTTCAAATTGCCTACCTCATATCTGGCCTTAGGTTTCCCTTTTACCCTTGTTATATTGAAATTTTAAATCAACTTAAATTTAGTCCGACCCAATTGTTGCCCAATTCGTATAGGCTTATTGTCTCCTTCGTTATAGTGATGTTAGGGTTCGGTCAGCCCACCAACTTTGTCAACTTTTGGAACCTCTTTAAGTTGTGTCATGGTTCGAAATTAGATGGTGAGGATTTCTTTTATGTCTCACCTCGTAGAAATCATAGGTACCTTAACGTCACTACTTCATCCTTTGGAAAATGGAAGGATAAATATTTCTTTATTGCCAAACCTAATTTTGAACCTTGGGGGGTGTCTCATCGATGGCAGCTTACCATGCCACAGCTCGTAGATGTAGGATGGTCTACCTTTATATGTGATAATTTCGATAATTTCGAAACATGGTTCAAGACAGCTAATTTGATCAAAGAATCAATCTTTGTTTGATGTGGATTAAATCATGCTCCTATTGCTCCTTTTTCTGGATCTCTTGGTAAGTATTATTGATTTATTCGTTATTTCTTGTATTTATTTTTCTTTTGCTTCGTTTGATATTGACTAGTTATGGATGATCGTGAAGCGGCAATGCTCGAGAAAGCTCGTGTTGCCAAAGAGAAGGTCAAGGCTAAGAGTAAGAGCAAAATTCAAACCCAAGACAAGGGGAAAACCAAGGTCAAAGTTGCCTCGAGGAGCCATACTAGGGACTCTACTCCTCATATTGATAACATTTTACTACCTAAGGTGCCAGTAGTTGGAAATTTAAGTCTACAAGATATCACCCAATATCCAGTGCAACCTTCGCCCCGTGAGTACACAGGTGTGGTGGAGATTCTTAACGATCTCGCCGACCACGAGACCAATGTTGAAGCTTCAAAGCTGACTGTCGGTTCGAAGAGGAAGGCCGCTGAAGAACCTCGAGGAAAAGTTCGTCAGATTGGCCCTCCGCCATTCCTGACGCTAGTTACCAACAGTTAGATCAAAGCGAGACTTTACTGTTGCGTGATAAACTTGAATGCGCAAGAAGCGAGGTACTGATATTAGGGAAGAGATAGACCCTTCGAGATCAATACTAAATCTAGATTGGCGTGTCTATCGAGATTCGAGCCTACACGACCATCCAAAAGGCATGATAGCATCAGAGTTATACAACAGTATAGTTCTCCCACGAGAACAAGTTGCATTGATGGATATGCCCCACCCCAAAGTGAAAGACGTTGGTGGTTACTGCTTAATGAAGGTAAATATTGTGTTTGTATTTCTTCCTTTCATATTTTCTTCATTCAATGTTATAGTTCGTACTTCACTTTTAGTTCCTTATTTCACTCAGGCTTCGTTGCATATGCACCAACTTGCATTATCCAATTCTTACTGGAAAGATGAAAAAAGAAAGTCGGAGGAAAAATTTAGTCGATACAGAGCGAAGGTTGAGACTGGGATATCCAAAGCAAAATAGACAATGGCGAAGGTTCAGAAAGAACGAGATGATGCATTGGGCATCATCAAGATTGAAAGGGAAAGATATGCACATCAGCTCATCGAGTTAGAACCAAAATTGAAAAAATCCGAAGAGTACGCCCAATCTACTTTCAACGATGGCCGAGAAGCTGGAAAAATAGAGTTCGTAACATCTTTTGAGTATCATCAGTTGATGACAGAGCAAAGAATGACTGGTGCTTGTGATTTTCAAACTTCCACAGCCTGTCGAAAATTGATGATATCGAAAGTTGCAGATGATATGGTCGATGGTTTCAACAAGGCTATCGACTATCTAATCCAACAAAAACAGCTCCCTGAAGATTTTGATGTAAGCTCGTTTGAGCAATTTGCCTTTCAACCTATGTTACGACCGTCTGTTTCAGGTACCTCGGCTCGTTAAACTTTCATCGACTACACAAAATTCATGCCCTTAGTTGAAAATGACAATGATGAAAAAGAGGATCATGATGATGACGAAGAACAAAATGATGAGCCTGTTCAGGATCTCGACCAGGGTGATGGTGGTGGAGCGAATGCATAAGTGGGAGATCGTCAAAAGTATTTTTTTTGTTAAAAAATTATGTTGTTTTGGTCCCGATTTGAACTGATGTTGATATGGACGTTTTTGATAGGATATATGTACATCCTATGGATAATTAGATCACTTGGTCAAACCTTATGTTTTTTATTTTAACTGACACGTCGTCTGGTGTTTTATCTCTTTTCATAATGATGCAATGATTTCGACTTCCCGCGTCATATCTCTAAATGTTTCCCGATCTTTATTTATCAAGTTGTTCCTTTAGTTTGCATTGCGATCACTTTACTTTATTCAGTTCTAACTAGGTTCGTTAGCGGTCATATAGACGTACTTTATGTATAATATGCTCTTTTATGATTGCTATATAAGGTTACGTGGCCCATATTGCCTGTATTTTACAGTTCGTGTAAAGGGATTTAATGCAATTCAATCTTCGAAGTATAAGTTATATCGCAGTTTGATATTTAATCTGTATATCGTAGCCAACAGATATAATATATCAATTATCAAAGTGAATCATATCATAACAAGTTTGATAGCTTAGTTCGTACATAACAAGTATTGCATCATAAATGCATAGTATGATGCTCATGCATAGAATTTCCTGAGATTGTGTATGTTCCATGGACGAGGTAAATTTCTCCCATCCATATCTCGTAATCTATAAGTACCTCATTTGGTTATCTCTATAACTGTGAGGGGTCCTTCCCAATTTGCATCTAGCTTTCCCACGTGCTTCGAAACTTCAACTTTCTTCAAAACTAGATCTCCAACTTGGAAATTTCTTGGCGTCATGTTCTTGTTATAAGCTCGAGCCATTGCATTTTTCTGCATAAGAATCTTGGCATATGCCTTCTCCCTATTTTCTTCAATGATATCGAGTTTGAAGGACCTTGCCACCATATTTTCTTCCGGAGTCATATCATATGATGAGACCCGATGTGTTGCTAGACCAATCCCAGCCAGAATAACAGCTTCTGATCCATACACCAAGCAAAAAGGAGACTCCCCAGTTGAACTTCGTGGTGTAGTTCGATAAGACCAAAGAACTCCTGGTAATTCCTCGGCCCAATTGCCTTTTTTCCCTTCGATCCTTGCCTTCAATCCCTGGACAAGGATTATGTTGCATACCTCGGTTTGGCCATTGGCTTGTGGATTCTCCACTGCCGTGAAGTGTTGTTGAATTTTTCATTTCATTGCACCAGTTCGTCACCAATTTCCTATTGAACTGGGTGCCGTTGTCAGATATGAGGACTCGAGGTACACTGAATCGACATATAATATTCTTCCATAGGAATTTTATAACTTCTTCTTCTGTGATTTTAGCTACTGCTTCAGCCTCCATCCACTTTGTGAAGTGTTCAACAACAACGATGATGAACTTTCTTTGCCCCGTTGCTAGTGGAAATGGACCCAGTATATCAATCATTTCCCACAGACGGCGCAAATTGATCTGGGTCATATTTCGTTAGAGCTACAACACGGACTAGTCGAGGGTCGTGTAGGACCCGACCCGGAGATTAGTAGATTATAGATTGCACTCTAAGGAAGAGCTGCCTACGTACCTCAAAATGAGATCAAGTCTAACGTAGTTCAATCTATTTAACAAGTCCTAACATAAACCTCGTATTTATAAATGGGTCTACTCGGAGTCAATGCTCGAAGCTACAGTGGATCCAGTAGTGAATTTAGTGAATAGTGATTGCGTGTGTAATTTGGGCACTTGTGAATGTATTTATAATTGACACCGTGTACGGACACATGGATGACATGTCCATTTGCTCGGATCAAAACACGTGACGAGATCGTACGACCTCCATGACTCGGGTCGTGGAGCGAGTCTTGGGTGATCCGAAGATCGGACGCTGATCCTGTTCTTGAGATGGGCCACATCTCGATTTTGGGCCTCATGTTGTATTTGTGCCTATATTTCTTTACTTTGGGTCCTTTAAGTATTTATTAAATTTATATGCCCAAATTTGGGTATATCAAATAGATATTAGGATCATTTAACTCAATCTAGCATAGAATATTTTTCGTACGTGGTTACCGTGGTTTATTGCTAAATTTGCACTAATAACTTTATTGACTTTGATTTTAGTATGTAGTAGTGCTAACCATTGACATGATTCAACCTCCTCAGCTTTTGGTAGAACTTCTACCAGAAAAAATAAATAAAAAAATGAAATGATTCAAAAAAGATGGGACATTATCGGCTCTATTTGATGTGTCTTCAATTCATTTTTAACCGTAATTTTTAAATATATATATAAGGAAATGAACTTTTTGATTTTTGTGTGAAAAAAGTGGAAAAAAAATAGGTGTGTTTGGTTGTGTTTTTTAAAATGGTTGAAATTGGTGATTGTGATGTGTGAAATGATTATAAAGTAATGATTAGATGAATAATATTTGGATTAGATGAGAGAAAAAAGAGATAAAAAGGAAGTAAAAGAAAAATGATAAGAAATAAGTGAGAAAAAAGAATGTGAAATGTAATTTTGAAAAAATGATTAAAATTTAATGGGAACGTAAAAACAAAAATGAAAATAAGAATATTTTCAATTACAAACAATTTAAAGTGTGTATTTTTATTTTTAAATGGAAATAAAAATACATACAAACATGGCCGATGTAATCTGAGACCTTCATTTCAAAGGATTGTCTGAAGTGGTGAATTTCTTTTTGGGTTTCTTATATAAATCTCTTTTTTAAAAGAAAATGGTCATAGTATTTGGGAAAGAAGAAAAAAACGATTTTTGGCATTGGTTCGTACTTGAAGAGTGTGGTATTCATGAATAAAGTAACTAGCATTTGGGCGGAGTTGTGTTCGAGTATTGGTATTCATGAATAAAGCAACTTTCATTCGGGCGGAGTTGTAACTTGTGAGGAATCTTATTGAGCATAACAAGACCTTTTTCAAATTTGATTGTAATTTTAATGACTTGCTTAAATTCGGTTTGTTTAATAAACAAGAGGATGTGGATTAAAGATTAACTGACTCAAATATCAAACAATTTTAAAGTTTTGAAGCTTGATATTTTTTATTTTTTTTGGTGGTAAAAGCTTGATATTATTACATGTATTCTTTTGGTTTTACGTAGTCAAGTTGCAATGGATATAGGGATAATTAACACGAATCCTTGGACAAGTTTGTGAAAGGAGTAAACTCCAATAACACATCCAAAACTTGGGTTCTCATGGAAGCACTGTAAATGGAAATTAGCTTAATCTTCTGGCTTGCATTATATAAATAGATTCTCAAATTCCGATCCAGCGTTTTTACAGGGATTTCTCAACCACGCCTTGAATCCAGCTCTTGCTAGGGTACTGTCAAAGGATATTGGGTAGTTTTCACAGGATGAAACTGGTCTTCAATTATAGGGAATTTAGTGCAGTAGCGGATGCACTAGTCAAATGTACATTCAATCGGTTTCAACTAACTTCAAAATTTATTGAAGAATTTTTGCCTATATTATTGGCTTGTTATGTGTGACAAAATAAATTCAAATGAGTCTCTAATAATTGCACTAAAAAAAATGAACTTTCGTATTGGTTATCAGTGATACTCCAAGAATGTGGTATTCATGAACAAAGTAACTAGCATTCGGGTGGAGTTGTAACTTGTGAGGAATCTTATTGAGCTTAACAAGACGTTTTTCAAATTTGGTTGTAACTTTCAATCATTTATTAGATGGGGTTAAGTTTAGTTTGTTTAATAAACAAGAGGATGTGGATTAAAGATTAACAGACTTGAACATCAAACAAACTTAAAGTTGTAGCGAGTGTAGGGATATTTATCATGAATTCCTTGGATAGGTTTGTGAAAGCTAAATCTCAACATATTGGAGTAAACTCCAATAACACAACCAAAACATAGGCTCTCATGGAAGCATTGTTAATGGCAAAGTAACTTAATTTTTTGTCATGCATTACACAAACAGATTTTCAATTTCTGATTCAGTGTTTTTTTAGATGTCCCAGTCACGCCCCGAGTCTAGTTGTTACGATTCTAAGACAAACTGGGTTCAATGAAGCCAGTGTATCAGTCACCATTGGATTTAAGGATAAAATAGTAAAAAAATATCTAAATCACCTGCATCTAATGGTGTTAGATGGGCCGATTCCATCTTAAAATTTTCCCTGCTACGAGGGGAATGTTGGAGGATCTTGACTAGTTTTTACATAATGAAGCTAGTCTTCAAGTAAAGGGAAGTTAATGCAATACTACTGCACTAGCCAAACACGCACCCAGTCGGTTCCAACTACCTTGAGAATTTATTGAACTATATTTGCATATGATATTGGCTTGTTATGCATGACAAAATAAGCTTAAGTGAGTCATTAATGATTGAACTCGTTGTACCTTTTCAGTAGCTCCTTTCATTTTACAACTATATATTGAAATAATTACCTTACCTTTTTTATTAGAGACTTTAGTTGGTTATTTTAGATCTAATGAGCATACCATAAATTAAGTTAACCGCATCTAATTACTTGAGTTGATGCTCAACTTGGATCAAATTAGCTACATATAGTTCTGTTCTTGAATTCCTGACTTAAATTTGAATTCCATGTTGACGCTACAAATATTAAATTATGTTGGAAAAATTGCATAACATACCCCTGTGAAGTACGAAATTTGCACGAAATCCATCTGTATTAAAAAAATAGCTTTATATACCCCTGTGTTTTTTAAAATCCAGCACGAAAATCCCCGTCCGTTAGAAACTAACGGAAGGTAGCATTCACGCGCAGTTTGTGTGAAATGGAATGTATTTTAGGGTTTTTACAGGTTAAAATAGACGAGTAATTGACTAAAATACCCTTTTTTTATTTTGAGAAAATTGCATAACATACCCCTGTGAAACATAAAATCTGCATGAAACCCACCTGTGTTAAAAAAATAGCCTAATATACCCCTGTGTTTTTGTTTAGTTTGCACACTCTCCCTTTCCGTTAGTGCAAACTAACGATGTTAGTTTTTTTTATTGTATGACCGTTATACCCTTAGTATTAATGAATATTATTATTCACATTTAATTTCAGCCTTTAGATTATTTGTTCTCAACCGTTGGATAAAAAATTAGTACAAATTTTTTGTAAATAAAAATAAATCCATAAATAGTCAGAAAATTAGAAAAAAATAAAAAAACAAATCTAAAAATTCATAAAAATTTCAAAAACCAGAAATTCTGGGGAAAAAAATTCATTGATTAAAAAATTTGATTTTTTTGAAAAAGTAAAAAAAAAATTAGAAAATACTTATAAAAATTTTCAACTATCAAAAAATTCCAAAGAAAATTAGAAAACAGAAATAAATTCAGTAAAATCATAAAAAAAATATAAGAAAATTTGAGAAAAAATAAAGAATTTTTTTTACCTTCACTAAGAAAAGAAAAACAACAAAATTATCCCAGTTCTTCCAAATTTTCTGAAATTTTTTATTAGTGTTTCCTGAATTTTTTTTAAAATATTCAGTCTATTGCACAATCGCCAGATTCTCAATAGTATTCAGTTGCCGGATTCTCCATCTAACCCAGAATCTATTACACAAATCAGATTTCAATAAGAAACAAAATTAAGAAAAAAAATTAACAAAATTTTAGGAAATATGTAGAATTTCAATCGGCGGTGGTGGCAGATCTGAGAGGGTGGTGACGCAGGGGTGACTATGGGTGTTGGGATATTTGGCGTGGCTAGTGATGGTTGGGGGTGTCACGACCAGAAGGGATTCGGAGTTGCAGGCGGAGGAGCTGCTGGGGTTTCGAGTGGAGAAGTTGTTGTGATTGCGGGGGTGGATGATTCAGGCGGACGATAAAGTTATGGGCGGTGTGATGGTGGCCGATTGTGGTGGCGGGAGGGGGAAGATGGCTGGGTGTTCATGGAGAAGATGAAGAAATGGAGAAGATGAAGAAACAGAAGTGGGGAAAAGAAAAAAGGAAAAGGAAAGAAAAAAGAAAAGGAAAATAGGAAAAGGAAAAAAAATAGTGAAAAAGGGGTATTTTAATCAATTTCCATCCATTTTAACCTGTAAAAAACCCTAAAATACATCCCACTTCGCACAAAACGCGAGTGAATGCTACCTTCCGTTAGTTTCTAACGGACAGGGGTTTTCGTGCAAGGTTTTCGATAATAGAGGAGTATATTAGGCTATTTTTTTAACACAGGTGAATTTCGTGCAAATTTCATATTTCACAGGGGTATGTTATGCAATTTTTCCTTTTATTTTTTTTCCTTTTTCTTATTTTTCTTTTCCCCTCTTCTCTTTCTTCATCTTCTCACACAACAACATGCCCAATTTCCAATTGTCGGCGTACCACCGGCACTGTGCAAACCTTCCACACACCAACCCCAGCAATGTTGAGCCCTACCGCACCACCACCCACACCAGAAATTACCCCATTAGCGCTGCAAACATCCCTCCACCGCCGCCAAAAATCATCACCATTTACATGCCTTCAAAACGTCGGAGGTCCTCGTCTTGCCCGCCATACCAGCCTAAATTTTTTTGCCTAGATTCGCCATCATTCTAGCCTCAAAATTCCGTCCAGATCTGCCATAACAGCCCTCACGGGTTTGCCATTCAAAAAGTTAATTATTTTCTGTTTTTTGTGACTTTTCCAGAAAATTTGATTTTTGGCCAATCTATTAATTTTTATTTTGAATTTTAGTTTTGTATTCGATTTTTTCTGAATTTGTTTGGATATTTTTAAAAAATTTAGAATATTTGTAGTTATTTTTTGAATTTTCGTTGAATGTTTAGATTTATTTTTTATTTTCAAAAATTTTTGTAAATATTTTTTTGAATTTTTAGATTTCGTTTATTTAGTTTTTTTTTTTACATTCTTGTGTAATTTTTTTTATTTTCTGTAATTTTATAAATATTTTTTTGGTGATTTTCATAAATTTTCTTAATTATTATCTGAATTTTTGTTGAATTTCGAATCTATTTCTTATTTTTGAATTTTATCGTTTTTTTTATTTCCAGAATTAGTATAAGTAATTATGATGTCTTTATGATTTTTTCATAATTTTAATTATTTTATTCTAATTTGTTTGATCCAATTGCTGAGATTAAATGAGAATAAAGATAAGGATTATTACTACCAGGGGTATAACGGCCATGCAATACAAAAAAGTAACGTCGTAAGTCTACAGTAACGGAAAGGGAGAGTGTGCAAACTAAATAATACTACAGGGATATATAAAACTATTTTTTTAATACAAGTTGATTTCGTGCAAATTTGGTAATTCACAGGGGTATGTTACGCAATTTTCCCAATTATGTTTAACGTAAATTAATTTATTTTTTTTCGAATTTCACTATTATTTTTAGTTAACAATGGAAACTTTAGTTTATTTTATTTTTAAGCCTTCATTTTCCACTCAGGATTGGTTTTCCCAAGCCGACCTAGATATTTTGGAGTTAACATCTGAAAAACAGATATTTGTTTATTTTGTCCATTTCGATGTGGATCCTTGCCTAGATATTTTTTTCTGCTGTAGTGGAGATATTATGATTTATATATATTAATCAAACGCCAAAAAGTGTCGTCCCCCCTTTTAAGTCAAAGAAAAGTGCAAAAGAGCGCATTATTGTTATTAATTAATTCTCATATCTACCTTTTCTTTCTATATCTATAATATCTATATATCTATATCTATCTATCTATCTGTCTGTCTCTGCTTATATGGTTCTAATTTGCCGAACGCTACACTATATACCTTTTGCTTTATCTCAACGCACACACACACACTACACGACCTCTGCTCCTCCACATCCTTCCTCTGCCACGGCCTCCGGCGAAGCTCATCAGGTATGTTATTCAAGTTTCTTGATTACATACGCGTATTATGCACAAGATAATTTTATGCGTTCGAGTATTATCGAGTTGTGAAAGATAGTTCAGTATTTTTCGTTCTTTTTTATTTTTAATTGACTTTGTGTTATTCAGGAAAAAAATGATCACATGCAGGTTTCGTATACGTATTTGTGAGAAAAAAATGGACTTTTCTGATTGTCAGAATTTGTTTGATGCTGTAAATTGCGTACTGAATTGAAATATTGTAGCTACAAATTGTCAAATTTAGTGTAGTTTTCTTATTGGTTTGTTGTGAAGATATTTTGAGAATTGTATTTGAAATAATTACACTTCCTTTCTGTAAGTATTGATTGATGGTCAACTCTGGTTTTCTTCTTCTTCAATTTTTTCATTTGTACTTTTTATTTTCTTGCATACTCTTGTTAAGTGGATCTGGAACGATAAAATATGAATAAGTTGAATGGATGCAATCTGATTTGAGGATTGGATATTCAAGCTAGACTAATACTTTTCTGTAATCGCGATTGGATGAATTCAAGTTACTAATTACTACCTTTATGCATTCTTGCAGAGTTGGGATTTGCACTGGTAGATGAAAATGGGACAATTATGTGATTTCTGCGGGGAGCAAAGATCTATGGTCTATTGTAGGTCCGATGCTGCTTTCTTATGTTTATCCTGTGACCGCAACATTCATTCTGCAAATGCGCTTTCTAGGCGCCACTCAAGGACCCTTATATGTGAACGGTGCAACTCTCAGCCTGCAGTGGTGAGGTGCATTGAAGAGGAAATCTCACTTTGCCAAAACTGCAATTGGTCCGGACACGATGCCCCTGATTCAGCTATTGAACACAAAAGACAGACGATTAACTGTTACTCTGGGTGTCCTTCTGCAACTGAGTTTAAAAGGATTTGGTCATTCTTTTCTGTTGATCAGTCAAGTTGCAAGCTTGAAGCAGGTCCAATAATTCTTGAAGAGGGAGATGAAAACCTCTCTCACTGTCAATCGCAGCCCGTCGATCATAGTACAAAAGATGCTGCTATGGAACCAATAGCTTCTGATGCTGAGCAATTAAATGAAAGTGGATCATTAGATCCTCTCAAGAATAAGGTAATTTCTGATCTTGGATCCTCAAACATAACACTTCAACTCAAACACATCAGGAATCCAGTGGAGGCTTTTGTGTCAGTACACCAACAGCATTGTAGGGGAAAAGGTCCCTCATTCAACTGGTTTACTCAAATGATTGCTTAAACAGTTAATACTATTACTTAAGTTTGCTCGTATTTTCATCCTAGAGAAAGTAGATTTATAATTCTTCAAAAAATATTTTCTGAACTCCTTCCTCGTGTGCATCTTGGAAAGATGCTTCAAGTTTCCTTCCACCCGTTTACTATTTTCTAATTTTACTATCTACTTTTTATACTAGCTTATTTAAGCGGATGAGTAGTAATACTTTCGTTGGCTTCTAATTTAAAAAAGAGATCTTCGAGTCTGAACTTATCCTATATTAGGTCCAATTCCCCTGCATTCATGCTCTTTTGGCTGTTGCTGTTGGTCGACTGGTGGGTAAATACCAAGAAGGTATGTAACTAGCCTTATTTATATCTCAACTCTAGCTCCTGCCCTCCTTTGATCTCACAGGACCTTTTTTTATTTCTGTCTAGAAATTCATTTTTTCATGATTGGTTGCACGTGTACATGTTTATTGGCATTTTGGCTATCTGCCTCATTTGAGTTCGTTGTGCTTATATTTATCTTTCTTTATAGTGTTTTACTTGAAAGATTTCTAACTTTGACTGCAATGGCTTTGCCTCATAATTGTGTAGGCATGTTCATCGAGAATAAGGAAGACTGGATCCACTGATACTCTCTACCAGGACTTTGACATCTCAGATATTGAAATGAGTTTGGAAAACTATGACGGAGGTTTTGATGAAACTGCTGATGACTGGCAACAATTTTTCGATAATGGTGGAATTGGTGGCGCGTTTGAAGTTGGAAATATTTGTGGGATTGAATGCGATGCAGAGTGCGTGCACGTGGCAAAGGTCTGCCCCAAAATTTCTTATGTTTCATAGGACATTTTTGTTAGCTTTCTTGCTTTCTTAACATGTTCATTTTTCAACTCGATTTGTTGGAAACTCTGTGAAGCATGATGTTTTCTTATACTTTTAAAATTCAATTCAATTCAATTCAAACTGCTGATAATCTGGACTTCACCTCAAATATAAAATTGTCTAATGTACTGTTAGGATCTATGGAAAAGATCAAGTACCCTGAATTTGTTTTAAAACAATCTTATTTTGAAATATTCCAGGATCCAAGCGCTAGAAGCAAAAAAATGCAGCAAGCCCCTGCATCATCTGACTCATTTACTAGCTGTAAATCCGATCCAGATGTTTACTTTCCAGGACCATCAGACTCTTCACTCTCACTCTCCTTTCGAGGCCCAAATGGTGAGAGTAGCACTGGAGATCACCAAGAGTGTGGAGGGCATTCATTGCCTATGATAGAAGAACATCCATGCAGTGTCTCTTATTCTGAAAACCAGTTTTCATCAGCCTTCAGGGATGGTGCAGTCTTGCGGTATAAAGAGAAAAGGAAGTCACGCCAGTAAGTGGAGTTGCAGCAACTTATTATTATTCCTACCATCATCATCATCATCATTATTATTATTATTATTATTATTAATATTACCTTTTCTTTAATGACATGCAAATTAAAATGATCAAACTGGCAGGCCTCTTACTTCAAGCTGAAAACATAATAATGTCCACACTCGTGCAGGTTTGATAAAAAAATAAGGTACGCTTCACGCAAGGTGAGGGCTGATGTTAGGAAGCGTGTAAAAGGACGTTTTGTCAAAGCTGGTGAGCCATATGATTACGACCCAATGGACCTAACAAGAGTGATATGAGGGTACAGTTTCCAGGATTTATTGGAGAAATATGTTGTATTATATAGTCTTGATATATGTATACAGGAAACTTAAGTAGTGATTGTGATGTTATTTGGAGCTGACTCAAAGTGCATGAATAATGAAAGTTTTGAAGATTCCGACCACTTGCATTTGCTCGAGGGATGATCAGATATTTATCCGTCTCTATATCAAAAGACAGATATTTGCGTGTAGTTTCTTTTTGTATATGAAAGAGGCATCTTCTTGGTGGTGTAGTTTGTCTGTGTAAAATTGGAAATCCGATTTAACTTGCAATTTGTACTTGTAGCATGTAACGCACGGTTAATTTAGTGACTCAGAAACGCTGTATAATCGGAAAACAATTTTTGGCTTTGGTTTTATGTAAAGCAATAGTGAATTTTGTTATGTCTTTTTGCCATGTAAGATGAACTCCTTATTATGGCACAACTGAGAAAATAATGTGCTCAAGTAGGAATTCTGCTAATAAGTTGATAAATTAAAAACAAAGCCATTTGATTTAAGTAAGAACAAGTTATTGAAACAACTGCACTCAGAGGGAGCAGTAACAGGAATAATGAATGACTTTATACATATAACGGCATAAACTAAATATATATATTTTTACATTTTCATGGTGCACAAATTCACTCCCTTAATTCTAGGAATAAAGCATGCAAGAATTTTGAGGGCTATCTTCCTCTCCCTCAGCTTTTACTTGAGTTCTCTCTTAGTTTCAAGCTTGTTTCTGGTCTTAGTTGCCGTTTATCATCAAGCTTCCTCAAATTTTCATGAACTCCACTGGTAGCACCAGGTGCTGAATTTCTATTACCCTTCGTTTTGCTCGACCCGTCGTCTGCACTCAACTTTAATTTGCTCATTTCATCTCTGATAACTGATGTTTGTTGCCTGCCTTCAAGTTGCTCTGCAGATATATGCTTCCCTTTCTCCTGTTCAAAGAAGAGAATTTGCACCACTGTTCTCAGTGGCAAGCGCTCATTCCTCACTGCATGTGCACGTACTTCAGGGGACAACTTTTGGCAATCCAAAACCCGACATAACCTTTTCTTATCTGTTTTACTCAGATCAGAATGCTCCTGTTGTTCGAGGTAAAAACATAAATATAAGGGATAATCACATGCACATCCCTCGCAGATGGGGTAATTACCACCAGCCCCCTAAGTTGTTCAAGTTACAATGGCATAGACTCTGACAACTCAGAAAATAGGGAATGGAATTGTAATTTGCTTTTTTACTAACACGGGGATAAATTGTTATATGCTTTTAATGACAGTGGACGTTATAGTAATCTACTCTAAATGTGACAGTGAGGAAACAATAAGTACAAAATTTGGAAATTCTTGTCATAACACCATACCTTGAGATAAATGTTAATTGCCTTGTAGAGATCATCGTGTTGGGGCCGGGCAATTCCAGGCAGAGTTTCAGCAAGTGATGCAAATTTCTGAACTGGTATATTAGCATCCTTCGAAATCATTTGCAGGTATGAATCAATGAGCTTTCCGATCTTACAAACCGATCTTAGTGATTGGCCTTCATCTGCAGGGGCTTTTCTTTTCCACTGTCTCAAGAAACTCTCTAAAACTGCATTAACCATATCAATCTCGAAAGCTTGAAGAAGCAAGTCGTCTAATACTGCCTCCTCGAGCTGCAAACCTGAGAGCCTCAAGAGTTCTGCTTTTGTCACTGGTGACACTGCAAGATGATTAGTCATGCTTAGAAGTCTTAGCAAGAATTTAATCGAGACGGACCCTTTATCTGCTGGAATCAGGCCTACAATGGTCTCAAGAATTCTCTGTTTTCTCTGTGGAGAATTTTGTACTTGACAAGTAGAACTCTCATTAGGGTTACTTTCTGTTTGCAGCCAACGGCATGCATAGACATGCAATGCCTCACCGATGAGCTGTGGCTGCAGCATATTTGTCGACTTAATTGCAGTAATTATAAATCTGAACATGTCTACGTCAAGAAATGATATATCCTCTGTCCACCAATCCTTAGGGACCGTTTGGTGGCGTTTTTTCTCATAGCCCGGTCTAGTATAGGTATAAGACCATGCAACCTGAGAAGAGCCCTTTATCCATATCAAAATATCGATAATTATCGAAATAATTATCGTAATTTCTGTAATTATCCCTTATTATAAGTAGTTCTATGAAAACCATGGAAGGATAATCTAACCTTTGATGGAGATGCTAATATCTTGTCAACAATTGATTCAATGCATCTTCTGACAATACCAACATTGTCTGACCACTCATACAATCTTTCTGTGTTCTGCAGAGTTACAATGGAATCCTTCCAGCCTTCAAGGATGCATGATGAGAAGAACGCCTCCAATTTCATGAGAAAGTTCCCATTTTCAACTGCTTCACTCATTCTAAGGAACTTTGCAGCACAAAAAGCCGAGACAAAGTTGTGTGCACTGAGATTGATTGTGATCCCATAACAAAACTTTGCACATAGCTCAAACGCCTCCTCTCCTCCAGGGATATCGTGTAGGTCTACTGTGACATTGCCAGAATCATCAGACTCGGAGAAAAGCCGTTGTAATAGGCCGCACTTTGGAAGAAGAGGATACTGTAGCTAGGCACAATAGAATCAAACATCTTAGTGATCTGTGATTCAATATATACTTCTGATTATTTCTGATTTTCTTAGATATTTGAATATATATATATATATATATATATCTCATTTTTAGTGTTCAATACATATTACGTCTAAACTTCTTACCGTATGGAGAAGATAGCTGATATTGTTTATCCTAATGGTGAGGTCACTCGGTACCTCAGATATTACGGTCCTAAAAATTTCAAAAAATGAAATTAGCATGAGCTGATTTTTTCAGTATAGTTATTGCAGTTGCAAAAGTTTGCATACCTGGTGGCCTCCTCTGTGTAGAAGGTGTCTGGCCGTGTTCCAAGTTTCATAAACTTCATTTTCGAGACGAATATGCTTTTGCAATGAAATTTTCGGTCCACAACTCATAGAACTCAGAGTTAATTACCTTTGCCTCTCATTCAAAAGAAAAACTGATAATCCAAAGTTACCTGCAAATATAGAGATAGAAGAAATTATACATTTGTTGTAGGATCGGAGTACAATTGAAGCGAGAAATTTGTTACGTTTCCCTGGTGGCTCATTGTATATTGAGAAAAGACTCGCAAATTACAAATCCAAATCCAAATTGCTGGCATTAGGCTGAAGAAATTATAGAGCAAGCATATGATGGTTTGCGAAAATGAAAGCCTTGAAAGTAAACTTCTTAGGAATAAGTGATTTTTTAAGAAAGAAACAAAGAAATGTGCAAGTATACAGATAGAAGCTATATATTTATTGTTATTCTCTGCTGGTCCAAACCAAACTTCTTAAACACACGAGATCCTTGAAGAAAGAAAGTAAGAAACGTCAACAAGAATTTTCGTTCACGAAGGAAAATAAACGAGTGGAATGAATCTAAATACTCAAATTGCTAAAGGATCAAGAAATTAGAAGAAAACCAATGCACAAGACTGCTGTTTCCAGAAAAAGAAGAAAGAAAGAAACTCACTTTACATGCATACTACTTTGTGACACTTGTTTGATTGAAATATTATTGGATTTCAACTTCCCATATCACATTGGTTCCTATATATATACACACACATATATATATATATATAATTAAAAAAAAAGCGAATAAAGCACTTCTCCAGCACTTTGGTGTTGGAGGGAAAAGAAGGTTGAAAGACTTAAATAAAGAATGGTGTATTGTAAACTATAATGCAAATGAATTAGCAGTTAAGCCACTGATAGCTTAACTGGATGACACCCTTTTATAATTCATTGACTATCAAAAGAAAGCATACTTCGTATGCATCACTAGGAAAAAAAGAGAAAGAAAGGAAGAATAGCCATAAATTGAAAAAAAGGTAGGATTCCTTTTTTTTTTTTTTTTTTTGTAGAGTAATTAAACTTACACGAGGCACTTATGTTAGACAAATGCGCATCTTACAAAGATCATAACGCGAAATGCCTAAAAGTTAATCTACATGGCTTATAAGAAGGTATTATTTTTCTTCACCTCTGATTTATTGGTACTTAGAATTAAAGTGGAATCTTATATAAAGACCCTTGCTTTGGGAGAACAATGGTGGTGATGGAGTTATAGTTTTATGGTGCAAAAAATCAATGTTTTCATTCTTAAGGCAAAAATTAAAGCTACCTATTGGTCTTTTTCAAAACGAGGGAACCGAACAAAACGAGGAAAATAAGTGGAGAAATTGAGCACTCAAAAACACTTCACATTTGGATCCCAACATCATAATGCAAGCAATCATAAAATTGTGAAGCAAAGAAAAGCACTATGTTTCACTAGCCTTATATATATGTAGTAATTTAGCTAAATTTGGCATCAAACTTTTCCCATTGATAAGGATGCTCAACAAATTTCAATGTAACTTATGTTTGTCCATACTCTCAAGCTCTATTGGGATTGCATCAAAAAGCTCACAATAAAGTTTTATCACCATTTTCCCCTTTCCCATTTTTTTTTTCTAATTATCTAGCAAGAAAACTAGAACCCAACATAATAAAGATATAAAGGTGACCATTGGCTTGAGCTTTAAAGATAACTAAAGGAAGAGATATATATCATCAAAATGGGCATTCAAAACTGCTAAATTTCATCATATATTGAAAGTATATATTCATAAAGTAAAATTGCAATAAAAAGAATAAAAATACTTACCACAAAGTTGATTATAAGTAATTTACTCTTCTAACTTCAAGTGGCTGCTGAAAGTGAGGAAGCCATTGATCACAGTACATATATATGGAAAGATCCTCTCAATAGCTATATATATATATATATATATATATAACTCCATCTTTGCAAATTCAGACTAAATATAGTAATATTGCATGTTCAGAGAAATGAGCTCATGATTCAGATCATTATGTACATGCAGTTGCTTCTAGCTTGTAACGTGTTAATAAAGAGAAAATTGGAAGAGATCGATTAATATAGGAGCTAGCTAGGAAGAAGATGAGGAGAGAGAAGTATCTTATATTAAGGGGCCATATTAATAGGAGCGAGCTAGCTAGACAGAGAAACTTGTAATAAATGTGCTCTTAGTCAACATAGTAATTAATGCATCAAATGAAAGCTAATGATGATCTACTTGAACATGGCTAAAAGCAATTATCAATCTCTTTTCATCATCATCCTTTCTATTATTACTATTTTTTGTGTCATTTGATCCCCTTGAACAATCTTTTGATTTGGAAGAACGTAACTTATCAAGTATCTATAACGATTAAATTCATGGTGTTTATGATCAGGATGTAATGCCTTATGTTATGGTCATACTTAGGAGATCAATTTGCACGGATATATCTCATAACTTTTGATTTAGTGATAAACGGGTGAATTGGTGTGATATGTATTTTTACTATATATAACTATACATATACCCTAACTTTACGTGTGATTGAAAAAATTCTTGATGCACAAAAGCATGCAATGCAAAAGTGGGTAGTGGGGAAGCCCTACCATTTGTTGAGAGAGAGGTTTTTATGAAGCAAGTGGGACCCTTTGGAAAGATCCTTTGAACAAATTCTCATCATAGTTCTCTCCACTAGTTATGCTCTAGTCTACTTCTTCTTCTTCTCAGATCTGATGGTTGGTTTTCCTTGTGTCGGCCACGTGTCTTGTCTAGTACCGTCGGATTGGCATAATCTTTGATTGGACTGGTCGGAGTTGACACTGATTATATGGGAGTTAAGATTAGATGCGTTGCCTATATATGTTGGTGGTTTCGGAGGCCAAGCAGCGACCAGTAACTCCCACTGTCACACCCATTCTTGAGTGCGTGTACGTTTTGTTCATCATACATCAATTTTGTCTACAAAACTCGATTCAAAATGTTCGTTATTAAAAATTTTAATCCAATCAGTTTAATCATACTAACTTAGTCGTAAGACGACACATGCATCAATACTTATCTCATAATCAATTTTTTTTTTAAGATGCATATCAAACTTATTTATTGATTGTTTATTCAGTAAAGGTTCCCGAGAGTTATTTTTTATCTTTATATGGTACTCGTAAAGACAATTTAAAAATACATTGAAATTTGTCCAAACGCAATAATAGACGTTTTACAAGGACTAATAAAGTGAAGCTTTTTACTAGTTTATTTATAATTTGAAGTATTTGCAATCATGGGTGGAGGGACGATATTTTCAATCTATTTTATATTGTTAAGAAGCTAGCTTTTAACTTACATATGGCTGAAAGTTGTAATATTGTAACACGAAAAGATGTGGTATATATGATGGAGATGGAGGAGTAGATGATGGAAATGATGTCGATAATGATATTAATAACATGATCATCATCATGGTTATCATTATATAATGTATAGTTTCCAATAAGATTTTATCATCATTGTTAGGGATCTAAGGTACCCTTTTTTAAAGATAACCATGTTCTCCTAATAATCAGTTTGTTTCCAGGTTTGAACTTTGAATACTCTACTCAATATACACCAAAGCCAGTCACATGATTTGAATTTCCAACACGTCTCTCAAGTTTAGTCAAATTAAACCCAATTACGTCAAAAAATAAAAAATTATGTTGTAATTATATGATCATCATCGGTGTGCGATAGAATAGTAAAGATCCTTCATATTACTGTAATAAGTTGAATGCGATTGAACCCAATCGAACTAAAAAATTTCCAATACTTACGCAGACGAAAATATAGTTGTGTGTTTTGCTTGAAGAAGCAAGGAACCTTTCATTTTTGAGTTTCATAGCTGAATTTTAGCCGAGTCTTCCATGTAAATTACGAATATTAAGCTATCATTGATAAATAATATATCACCTTTTGACTCATCACTTCTATAATTTTGACAAAAAAAAAAAAAAAGATACATATAGATTAAGTGCAATTAATTGGCTTTGCTTGATCAAATGCTTATATTACAAAATAAAATCTTAAATTACCGAATTCGATACCAAAATAGTGAAGAATAACCAATGACATATAGCATCTTCAAATAATTGAGTTTTTCAAATAAATATTTAAAATACTTTCCAAGCATCAGACCCCCACTTATATCAATCCGGATCCTCTATTGCAAATGGTGTTGCATCTCCTATTGCATTCACCTCTATACATGACAAGTGTACAAAATTTAAATCACTTATAAGGAAAAGATTTATACACTTGTCACACATAGAATGAATGCAATAGGAGATGCAACACCATTTTACAATAGAAGATCTTGTGTGCACTTATATAAGGCAGATAAAAGGAAGAAAAATAAAAGGACAGTTCCGAATATTTGGGTGGTTAAGTGAGGTATAGTTGGTGCCACCACATTTGTGAAAATAAACGCGCAGGAAGTAGTGCAAATTGTCCCGAGATTTGAGGTCTCGAGACTCACGAAGAATGATTTGGTATAGTTGTTGCCACCACATTTCCAATATTGAACCCAAAATTGGGGCTGTGGGCGCAGACTTTTAATCAGAGATACTCATGTCCCTTCTCAAACAACATAATATTCTCTTCTTCTATACTTGCACTCACTTTGCAACCGAAGATTTTTTTTAATGTTTTTCTGAGTAGTATTCTAGTTAATATTTATTAAAAGACATTTGACATGTCCAATTTTAAGTAACAGTTTGGTTTGGAAAATGTTACAAAGTACTAAGAAAATATTTTATTTTATTTTATTTTTCTAATTGAGAGCTCAAAAACCTCTGGTTTTTTTAAGCACTAGTAAAGAACACGTGCGTTGCACGTGATTACTTAGATTTAATTTGCGATATAGTATAATCGAATGCCATTTTTTATAGATTACTTAGATTTATTTTATGAAATAGTATGGTCCAAATGATTTTTTATTTTTGTTTTATTTGTTTGAATTTTGCTTGTGCCGATACATTGATAAGATAAGTCGTTGATTGATATTTATTGATATGTATTAGTAACAAATAATATTTTACATGTTTGACGACATTTTTTTATAGGTATTAATAAAGCAAAAATTCCATAACTTAAGATTTTTGATAAACAACATGAATTAAAATTAAATTCCAATACTTGATTTCGATGATAGTTTACAATAATTACAAACATTGTACATTGAAAAAAGTTTTAACTTAATAACATAGAATATAAATAAATAAGGTATAATGCTAATTGAAGGCTTCATTAGTCCTTTTTTTTGTTTGATTTTGATGGACCTTGTTGTTACTCAGCTTCCTCTTTTTGTGTTTATATTTCTTTGTGAAATTGCTCAACGTTTCTTCATCATCACTTGATAAGTTGTTGATGTGTCTCTCATTATTGTACGTCGACTTATGTTTGATAACTTCTTCCTTATTGTTCGCCATCAACTGCTTAATTTTACTTGCATCCTTGTCTTCATATTGTTTTATTTTGAACTTCCTTTGATTCCGTAAGAATTTCTTGATTTGCAGTTGCATTCTTCTCCCTTTGATTCTTTTTTATTTTTATTTTTTCCTCCTTGCTGATTTCTGATTGTATTATTTCAATAGCATCCGCGATGGCACAAAATATCCCATTGTTCATATCAACTTTTCTGTTCAGTGCGATTAGGAAGCTAAATTCCTTTGATGTTTGTAAGCTAAGTGCTCTATAAAACTTTGAATTTTGTTCTCCCTAAATAGATGAATAGTTAGAAACACAAATCATCAGTTTATATAAATAATTAATGAAATAAAATGTATGTGTAAAAATGTAAAGAAAAAGATTGTAAACCTCTTGGATTGATGATATTTATTCTTTTACAGATCACCCAATGTATAAAGTTGCCGCATCCTCAAACGTTGTGATAGATGCGATGTCCTCGTCTTGTACCACACCATTTGGGTTTTTAAAAAATTAAAAAAATGGAAAATTAAAATTTTCGAAGTGTGACAAAACATGAAATATATGAAGTAGATTCTTCATTATTATTGATATCTTTGTTTTTTAATAGCCTTGATATTTTGGATGTATAGTTGTGTTTGAACTTTCGAATTGCAGAATAGACTATGGAAAATTTGTCAATAGTTCTGAAATTGCAATATAAAAAATGGTTACATCATACATAACATGAGGAAAACAAAATTAATTCATAAATTAGTAAATCTTCCAATATTTTCATTAAAATAATATAGAGCACTACTAATGAATATGTACATTACTTAATGACTTGGCCACAAAATATTGTTGAAAACTTATTGAAACTAAGTAGTTCCACGGATGCTTTTCTACTTTTAGAAGCATAGTCAATACTTCATTGAATATCTTACGTCCTTAGATTTGATTGGAGAAAAGATTGACATCCTAAAAAAAATATATGTTAGTCATATTCAAATATTAAGTTGAGTCATATTCAAATATTAAGTTGATGAAAATTAAGTTCATACATGCTCTGAGAACTTCTTTGTACACAACATTTTTAGTCCATGTGTCTCGTCTGAAATTAGTAGCTGGTTTAATCAACAATTTGGTTGTACACATTGCAGTTCCTCTGGATAGTGCCACATATAATTGCCCATGAGAAAAGACTGATTGAGGCAAATATACACCAACATTAGGAATCGTTTGCCCTTGAGCTTTGTTGATTGTCATTGCAAAGTAAAGTCTAACAGGAAACTGTTTTCGCTTGAATTGAAATGGGTAACCCTCAGATTCACCCGGTGAGAGCGGTATTCTAGGTATGAAGACATGTTTTCATGTATGCTGTCCAAACACAATCTCAGCATCAATCACGTTATGCTTGAACTCTCTACATATCATTCGTGTACCATTGCACAACCCGTTTGATGGATCTAAATTTCTTAAGAGAATTATTGGGCAATTTTTTTTCAATTCTAAATTATGAGGAGGTAGGCCACTTGGAGTTAAAGAGTTCAGAAAATCCTCTTCATAGTTGTTGTTCGAGTCATCAATAGCTTCGTCGAAACAATTAAATATTCTTGCTTCTCCAGGAAACATAGAGATCAAATTATCATTCAGTTTGTCAACAATCTCATTCTTAGTTGCTAATATTGCTCTGTTTTTCAAGTAATCAGCTGAGTGAGCATTTTTCCTTAGATCTGGGAAGATAACCATATAAAGACGATTTATTGAATCTTCTTCGTTTTCATACTCAATAATCATCTCTTTTAGAATTTCAATGTTGCATTCATTATCAGTTGGTTGCTCACCATTTCCAACTCTTAGTAAAAACTCACTGAAGTTAGGGTCATCTCTAGCCCTCATATTCCTTGACAAAGAAATTCTTTTCATTCTACTCCACAAATATGATTTCACCAAAGTTGCAGAAATAGTTTGATGAATTGTTGATTTGGGCACAACTGGTAATACTTGTCTGAAATCTCCGCCAAAAATAATTACTTTTCCCCCAAGATCCTTTTTATTTCCCATAACGTCCTGAAGTAATTTATCAACGTTCTCAATAGCCCATCCTTTTGCCATTGGTGTTTCATCCCATATCAATAGTTGTGTTTTACGCAATAAGTGTGCAACTCCACTTTGTTTGGACATAGTACATTCACTTGATTCATTAGCATCTATTGGTATTTTAAACCGTGAATGGGTTGTTCTTCCACCTGGCATAATTGCTGCAGCTACTCCTGATGATACAGTTGCAAAGGCAATCTAATTTTTGGATCTCAGATGTGCCAACAATGCACGATATAAAAAAGTTTTTTCGGTTCTCCCTGGCCCATTAATAAAGAAAATTCCACCCTTGCCTTTATGTATACAATCTATAATATTTGAAAAGGCATTGCGTTGTTCAGCATTCAAATAATGTTCTGCTTTATAATCTTCGGGCGATATTTCTATTGACATCTCATCCTTTATCTCTCTTTGAATATCATGATGCATGCTGTCCATAACAATTTCAATTCCCATGCTCTCCAAGAAAAACTTCAAACTTTTCAAAATATTTGCAACTTGTAATTCATCCGATGTTCCCGATTGTTTTCTGAAATCTTCAGACATTACCTCAAAGAATGTATCCCACAAAATTCTTACATCAGTAGGTGCACAATAAACTAAGATGATTGCAAATAATCTTCTTAGTTCATTTGGCATTTGGAAAGTCACTGCTTCTTTTAAACATTCAACAATACTTTCATCAGACTCTAGCAATCCTCAACTTTGTGCAGCTTCTTTGAAACTGGAGCAACGAACTTCATTTACTGTTAGCAAAGATTGAAAAGATGTTCGTCCTCTAACATGGTTTAAGAGGATCCTAAGATAATATCTTTCTCCTTCAATAGGATTTGCACCATTAATTCTGCCAATTACATCTCCTTTTTTTCTTTCTTTCCAGAATTTACCTTGTTTGTCCCATACATAATGCTCGGGAATTCTATGTAAAGATACCTCCTTGCCTTTTAATTTTTAGAGCACATTGAAAAGTACTCTGTGAGCATTGTTTTGGAGACATGATCCCATCTGAGAATATTTTCTAAATTTTGATTCGCCCAATAATGAACACACTGCTGATTTGGGAGATGAAGCTGCAAATTGACAACTGATGGGTATATTTCATTCAAATTAAATTCAAAGATTCTCCACATTGTTTCTTGAGCGGAGACCCACCGAGCATCTTGAAATTGTTTGATATCATCAACAAATTTTTCGTCATCATTATCAGTGATCTAAAAAGCTACTTTATCATGACCTTTATATATATATTTGTACAAATATTTCACAGCTTGTACCCCTGAACAAATCTCAACATTTATACGACAATTATACCTTGATAAGAGATATGGACTATACGGTACCACCCACAGATTGTTGAGTTCTGCCTTACGAACTTTAACAGTCAATCCATTTTTTCTTCTTCTATAGATTGGATATCCATCTTTTCCTTGAATTGTGCTTTCACAATATTGTCGTGGGTAGTGAAATTTGCACTTTTCATCAACCATACAAGAATTCTTTAATTTTTTCTCTCCACATGGTCCATGCATCATATGTTTTATAACCAAGTCATGCAGTTCAGGATGCGTCTCTTTATTGGGAAGTTCAGCACAGACGAACCTGTCAAAATGATCTGGAGTTGTAATTTTATAATCTGACTTCAATATTATCAGAATATGTGCATGTGGTAACCCTCTTTTTTGAAATTCAACTAATGCACATGTGCAGCGACTTTTCCGAAGATTCTTTCTTAAATAATTGATCTTTTAAATCCTGAAGTTTTGCTTTGAAAACTCTTGATGTTAAATCTGGCCGATCTTGAGGTCATTTGCCCTTATACAATTTTTCTTTAATTTCTTTCCACTCGGGATTACAAGTCATTGTAATAAAATGTCTGGTTTTCCGAATCTTTGTACTAAAGTCAATGCATCAAGATATCTGCGGCGCATATCTCTTGGTCCCCCAATAAATGAAGCAGGGAGAACTACTCTTTTGCCAATTTCATTTCCTCTACACTCTGCTTTCAAAACACTATCCATTATTCCTTGGTGTAGTTCAGATCTCAGGGTTGATTGGTTTTGTCGATAGTAATCTAATCATGTTGCCTCCAACTTTATATACATGTCAGTTGTATATTGTTGCAATAGTTTTCCAGCACAAAGGAGTGTAGATTGGCGTGGGTTCCTGATTTGTAGTCTATAACAACTGTATTCTCTACATGAGACTTTTTTATTGCTTTGTTGGGCAACAACTGCAAGTACAAATATAAGTAAAAATTTTGTGAAAATGAATAAAAATCTTTATGTATCTTGAAACCTTTTGAAGAACTTAAAAAATATAAAATGAAATCATTGTTTTTAAGAACGGATATTCCATTTTAGAAAGTTCAATTTTTTTAATGTATGATATTGCAGACAAAATTTTATTAAGTACGTAAAATGACTTCGTACGTTCTTGTTCTTGTGAAATAATTTCCTCCGCCGAAGAAAAGTTTGGTACTTCAGTAGCATCATTAGTATGTGCATTATCTACTATTACATAATTGATTATTAAAACTTGCACATAGTAAAAAGGAATAAATAATATTGATATGATTCTAAATTTTAGATGTTTGTATACATACCTTCTTCTGCTTGGGGACGAATATGATCCATAGAAGGAAATTTTGGTGCTCTAGATCCCTTATTTCCTATTGTATTATTAACTGAAGCATTAGATATGAAGAAGTTTTTTATTACTGCATGACTTGAATTATAAAACTTGTGTGGCTAAGAAATCATTGAATCAATGTATAGTTTAATTAATCAGAATAATTGCTTTAAATTTTGTATTCTTATAAGAAGTTGTTATCCAAAAAATAACATAGATTACTGTATTCATATATATATATATATATATACATATATATATTAATATATTTTTAATTTTTTGATTTTATTTTCTATTTTTCCTGATTTACAGAAATTTTTTAACACAAGGGGACTAACGGAAAGGGGGGAGTGTGTAATCAAAAATTAACACAGGGGTATATAAGACTATTTTTTTAACACATGGGGGATGTGTGCAGATTTCGTATTTTACAGGGGTATATTATGTAATAATTCCTAATATTAATATTATGTCCAAAGATGTAAAACTTAACACATAATAGATGTTGAATTTAGTGTTAATGTACTTTCTTGTTGTAGAAGAATATAATTATATAGAAAAGATAAATGTATCTTCAACAATAATTTGTGTAGTTTGATTTAATTATTAACATATGTAACTATTATATCAAAATATACTTAATAATTTAGAATAAAAAGAAAAATGAATGCAGTTTAATAATCAAATTGACATATACGTAGTATAATTTAACATGCCTAAAACAAATTAGTGCACATATATGTTTCGTATATATTTGTAAAATATCTTCTTCTTGAGAAATATCACCATCTTTATTATAAGAGGTAGATGGAGCATGATCCATATTGAAATCTGCAGCATGTTCTACAAATAAAGGAAATTTATATGAATATTAGAGAGTCACAAAAATATTAAAAATAATTTCAATTTAAAGAAGAATAAGGAAATGGCTTTTATATAATATATAAATGTAAAACATTTTGTACTGCATAACCAATAAAAGTACCTTGTTCATGTCCAGGATTACTTGATTGCGCTATATCACTAACATGAGTTGAAGGAGTGGAAGAAAGTTTTGGAATATTTTGATGTCACCATGTTTGAACTTTAGGGAAAAGAATTGGATACTGGAGGGGGTCATAGCAACCATAATAATGCTTTTGTTGGTCCTACAATGGAATACGAAAGGGTCTAGAAGGGGGGGGGGTTGAATAGACCCTGAAGTCTTTTTCGACTTCACAAAATTTTCGTATCACTTTAGAAATTTGAACGCTTGAGAAAAGATAACTTAGATTTAATGATTTCAACGATTACCAAAGTAGGGTAACGTTTTAATCACTTCATCAGGGTTAGCACAGCGGAAATGTTTTTATAGCTTAGCGTTCGTTTTAACCAATTAGTCGCTTTGCAATTTTACTTGTCTTTTTCAGAATAATATGAAGTGAATAATATAAGACAATAAAATAAATGACACAAAATATTTGTAAGGTTCGTTGGGTGGTGTAATCTCAACTACGTCCTTCTTCTCCTTTTCACTCGGAGGAAATCCACTAAAATGATTCTCAAAGAATCACACAAAATCTTCTACAAATTAGGGAGAGAGGTGAAGACGATCTCGAGCTCCTTGATCACACAGATTTCAGCTCCAATAAAGATCTTCTCCAAGATGGCCTTGAGCTCCTTGATCACTCAGACTTCAGCTCCAATAAAGACCTTTCTTCAACAAGCTTCTCTTACTCAAAATACTGCTTGTGGAAGTCAACAATCTTTCTCACTCAGATGAAAGGTGTTGAGGGTTTATTGTAACAGGTTTGTTTGATGTTGGGAAGTTCAAACAACTTGGGATATCTCAATAATAGTGTGGGGTTCTTCTTGGAAGATGTTTGAGATATCGGGGTGACTGTCTGGAATGTATTTGAGAAGCTTGAAGGATTTTGGCTATGGGGTTTGCAAGCTTTTCTCTCAAATTATTTCTCAGCTCTCTTTCACATTTACGTCTTTTTTTCACACTCTGACACAGAGATAGCTGAAGGGTACTATTTATAGAGAATTTTGGGATTTGTCCGTTGGACACAAGTCAGACGCGTGTCTCTCACACAGAGCTTCAAATAGTCCCTTTACTGACATTCCTTAATTTCTGCTGATTCCGATTGGACAGGAGCAGGTTTGAATTCTGAAAAGCTGACAGTCTAGTCAACAAAGGTGGCTTGTCCACAAGTCATACTGTCTTGTTTGCTTTTAATGCACTTATCAAGCATTTAATGCATTTTGAATTTATTTCCCGTTGGAAATAAATATCCGTTGGTGATTGCATTTCAGTCTTTGATAACTTGGGTTTTATCTTCAGGAAAATCTGAACGCTGTTCGCTTGAATAGTGATCTCTTGAACAGTAACACTATTCACTTGAATAGTGGTCGCTTGAATAGTGAGCGCTTGAATAGTAAGCGTTTGAATAGTGATCGCTTGAACAGTAACACTATTCCGAAGACGCTTGACTACTGTTCACTTGAATAGTAGCGCTGAATAGTAAGCGTTTGAATAGTGATCGCTTGAACAGTAACACTATTCTGAAGACGCTTGATTACTGTTCACTTGAATAGTAGCGCTTGAGCAGATTCCTGAAATAATTCCTTAGCGTTTGACAGACGCTTAAAGCAAATCTTTATCTTCTCTTGACTTCAGACGCTGATCTTCAACTTCATTCTTGATAGACTCACTCAGAATTCTATCAGTGACTTGGTATTAAATACTTAGTCTAAAATCTATAAAGATAAAAATTACAAGCCTAACAAACTAACAAACTTTCAAATGCTTATACAAGTTTTCTATGAAAGTATAAACTTACATTCTTTTGGGATCTAACTTGAAATCCTATCTTGTCATCATCAAAACATCTAACAAGAAATTCCTAACAGCTTTACTCTGTGTTTATAACCTGAGTGAGCATGAACTACAATGTCTCGTTCGAATGGTATGTTCGCATTATTTCCTTCAACCCATATAGCTGCAACTTGATCAACTGGCGGAGAATTATATACTCGTTGATCTAATCTCACAACTTTCGAAATATGAAGTTGAACATTTTTCATTGAAGGATAATCTTTTAATCTTCTAAAGATTTTTGCATATGGATTTGCATCCAAAATTTGTATGAGCTTCTTCACAGTAGATTCAGATAAACTCGAATATTGTATTATCTTTATTCTATTCTCAACCTCGTTATCAGTATTAACAAAATACAACTGGAAAAAGCCTGGACCATCTTCTCTTGGAAGTAAACCGGGTAGGTCGTGATAACACATTCCTTGTGCTCGAAAATGTAGACTCCCTGCCTCGCAGATGCGAGCTCTTTATCTAACTTTACACCAAATGACGTAAAAAAAATGGAATTGAAAGCTCGAATATTTTTTCGGAATTCAACAGGTTCTTCTATTTGTGATGTGAGTAGCTCATACAATTCATCAGAAACTTCAATGGGTGCAAGCTTTATTTTTCCATTCCCACAACAAAAAGCCGGAGGCTCGTATTCAAATTTTACAACACCACAATGTTTGCATTTTGAAACATTTCTCAATTCATGTATCTCAAACGCCACAAACTCATAAACTGTTGAACCTGAAAGAATGAAACGTATAAATTCAGTATAGTTTAGTAGGGTAAGAAGATTGGTTCCATATATCAAACATACTGGAAAAAATGTATAACCTTCTGTTTCATATGGAATCATTTGAGCTCTAAGAATAGTTGAGGAGGATGCAAGTATTTTTCGTTCCTTTCGCAATTCATTAACATGTTGGCTATATTTTTGTTTGTCCTCTTCACTCAAGTTTTGGTAACGACTTCTGTTTGTTGAAATTGTTGGTGTGTTTGTGCTCTTGGTTTTCTTGCGCTCCTTAACTTTTTCTATGTATGCTTCTCTTTCGGTAGTATTCAAGTTGGCATATTTCCATTTCATCAAATTCAATCTTCTTTGTCTTGATACATCTATTTCAGTAACCACAAATATATCAATTTTTTTTCAAATGGAGCAATCATGTAGTCTAACAATTATATAATTGAAGTGGTTGATTTTTTAATTAAATGGAAACACTCAACATTACCCGAGTTTGAATTCAATACAAAAGATTGTTTATGCATAACCATTTTTTGACTTTGTTGTTGCAAAGTGGTCAAATGAAAATTTGTAAGTAGAAAAAGACTGTAATTCAATTTTGTTCGGCAAAATAATTATGAAATTCTTTAAAAAGATAAATACATCTGAAACATAAAATTAAGTATAGCGCAATATTTGAAAAACTATACGAATGTAAGATCATATGTGTTATGAGTCACTCTCTTAAGTTATTAGTGGGTAATCTTTAATTATATTTTTCTCCTATTATTTCTACAATTTTATTGTTTTCTACATAGAAATAATAATTAAATGTACTTGAAGATACACTCAAATTTAATAAGAATAATAAAGAATTTTTTTTAATAAAAAAGGTGTTGCATTTGTCTTTGCTGTTGAACCCTTTCATTTTCTAATTTTTTAATAGGTATGAATGTGCACTTACTTCATGTGGTTATCCAAAATTCAGCAGACCCAAAATTGCAATGACTATCAACACAATATTCTTCTCCACTGTTGTTTTATTTGTTCTTCATTCTTTTTGTATTTTAGATCATTATGTATAATCTCAATGAATATAATGCATTTTTCTTTTTAAATTCAAGACGAAAGGGCGTACCCTAAATATCTAACTCGACAAACCCGGGCTAATAGTCATAATCTCAATGAATATAATGTATTTTCCTCACTTAACTTTTGACATAATTTTACTAAATTATCGTTAGTCACTTCAAAGAACTATTCTCATAAGTTTTCATTTCAAATTTGCCCATCCTGTACTCCATATAATTTCTAGTTTGACATCTTACAAGCCTATCTACAGAATCGCTTTATAACTGAGAATAATTCTCCTCAAGTAACCACATTGTCTCCCAGTTACAAGCCCGAATCGTATTTACCTACGGTTGAGAAAACTGTCTATGCTACTCAGCCAATAGCAGCAAAACCTGACAATTATTCTCTTTCTAAAGGTACAAAATCACGATTCTTATTGAACCACAACTCCTTACAATTAATCTTAAATATGAAGGTAGTTCCTATATAATTATAATAATTGCAATAATAATAGATAAATATATACATGATCTCATATCAATACCATCCATACATAAATCACTGTTTATAAATACATTATCCCATATAATATCATTCATACATAAAGCACCATACATAATACATTATCCCATGTTATATCATTCATACATAGTTGACCATAACTGTACCACAAAATGGGGGGGGGGCAAACAAAAAATCTGAAAATGTAAAAACATGTACCAATGAAATGAAACTGGCTAAAAGGAAATGAAGAAAGCAACCAAAAGGCAGTCGATCCTGCAATGAAAGTGTGATAAAAAAAACATTGTTAGACGTATTTATGTAGGACGCCTATCATCGTTGGAAATAAAACAAATAAAAAGGCAAGATTAGAAATTGTCACCTAAAAAATTAAAATCAACATGGCAACTGGTGACCTGCAAAAAGGAGCAAGATTTTGCCAAAATCTAATTAAAATAAATATAAAACTCCAAAAAAGAAGAAGCAAAGAATAGGTCAACAGTTTCAAGCAATGGAACCCAAATAGAGCACTACACATACATTCAAAATAGCTCAACAGTTTCACACATCCAATTGGTATCTGGTTGTGTTATATTTGTTAAGAGTCTACTTGATTCTTGTTGTCTATAGTCGTTTCCCTGAGTTCTTGATTCTGTTGATCTGAATCAGAAACAAAGAAGATAAGGAAACCCAAGCCATGGAAGCATTCTGAGGCAATAACAAGGGCACAACTAATGAAGATGAGAGAGGAGTTTTGGGACACTGCTCCACACTATGGTGGTCAGAAAGGTATGCAATTTTATGGAATTTATTAACATTTCTCTACATGTACCTTTTATGCAATTTTGTAAAGTATTATGCTTTAAGAGAAGGGTCTAATATGAAAATATACCAAAAATTGTGAGACATCAATCAGATTGATTATAGAAGACCCAATTGATGGTAATTGCAGCAATTAGATAATTTCTTCAAGCATATTAATGGATTCTGCATCAAGACAAAATCACAAGAATAAGTTAAAAAATGGCTTCTTCAACTGGGAACTGGGAAGTCGTTTTATGTAGGATATGAAGATCACAACACTGAATTTGCAACAAAACTAAACTAAATTATATGTGATTTGATTCATTAAACTTCTTATCAACCTTTTACATTATTATAATAATAATAGTGCATTGAACAAGCTTAAGCTTCTTTACTATTACTATTAAATACAAATTCATGCACATTGAATGGGCAACAATTATAAATGTAGTTTTATAGATTTTTGGAAAATATTAATAATAATAATTAATATTTATAAGGTCACAAGAATTAGTTAAAAAATGACTTCTTCAACTGGGAACTGGGGAGAAGTAAAAAATACTTACATTGCATGTAAAAGTGAATAACCATTAGAGAATGATAATAATATAATAGAGAATATATTTTATTTATTTTTAAATGTGGTTCTTGATATCATCATATTATGGACTCCATTGCTAGCATTTTTTTCCTAAATAGACTCTAATCATATTTCAGATAAGTATTTGGTAAAGTATATATAGTTTTTATAAAATCAAGACAAAATTATAATTGATCAAATGAACATATAAAATATTCGAATACAATAAATCAAGAAGACAGCAATCAATACAAATTAAAGTTATATGCCCAATAAATTTAAAATTTTAACTTAGTGAAAAAACATAATAAAAAGCTATTGTTGCTTAACTAAATAAATCGAAAATCCTGAGATGTTTGACATGGGCTAACTTAGATAACTTCCTTGGCCAGACTAATCCTTTCTTGTTCTCCTTTGCACTAAGTAGAAGACATCGCACGTGCTTCTTCTCATTCTTCTCTAATGGAAAATTGTATCCTTCTTCATAGTTATATATCCAAATTTATGGCAAGCCGGTAGGCTTCGTTCCGGACAAAAAAGAGTACGAATTAGGGATTCATGTTTTGATTAGTTCTTTCTTAATGAGGAAAAAAGACATTAATTATAAAAAAACAAAAAGAAAGAAAGGAACATCATTGTAATTAATCATTCTTAAGGAGTGACCTGACTTACAGAATTGATTTCTTCAGGAAGCCAAAGGGGCCATCACTCTTTAGAAGTATGTTCGTGTTTTATTTTATTTTGATTTGATAAATTCGTTTTATTTTCTTTGAAATCTTTTGCTTGCAGATATTCGTCATTGTAATATTATGACATTCATCGATAAATTATTTTCATAATTGAGTTTAATTGTGATTCGTCAGTTTTAATCTCACAAAACATGTGAGTCTTTCAAAGCAATTCAAGTTTCTTTTCCGATTATTGAACTGAGAAGGCACACATTTCTTCCAACAATTGATAGTGAATGGATGGTAAGCAGTTATAAGGAGTCTTCCTTTCGACACACTTTAGCAATGATTCTCCATTACCATTTAATTTGGATAATTACACGGATTTTTAATATTAAAAGATCAGATTGTTTCTGTGGTGTATGTCAATATCCTACAGAAACTTATTTTTGATTTATCTGTGTCCACTACCGTGCAATGTCTCTCACTTCTTGTAATGCAAATTCAGACTCATTAAGCTTGATGTTCCAGGCAAATTCAGACAGATAAAGATTACAACATTGAATTTGCAGCAAAACTAAACTAAATGATATGTGATTTGATTCATTAAACTTCTTTATGTGAGAAGATTTTCAAAAACACACAGGGAATGCTTTTGCTTCAGCATCTATTCTGTGAAAAAGGCGCTGCACGGATAAAGAAAAGGATTGAGAGACCGATATGGCTGAAATGGGAGGTCCATATACTCCTCTTACAGGAATGGCAGTTGTTCCTAGAGCACGCAAAATAAATTTACACAAATGAAATAAGTATGGTTATGTGCAGCAACTTCAGTACCATCTTCCAGTGTGCGTTCGCGTCTAAGACAACTCATCCACCAAAGAATAGCCAAAACCAGCAAGATTGTGACAACTCCGACCGCTATCCCAACTATAAAATTCACAGAAATTTCTACAGATGGTGGTGGAAAATCTGAGCAAATTTGAAAGAGATTAGGTCACAAGAATTACTTAAAAAATGCTTCTTCAACTGGGAACTGGGAAGTCGTTTTATGTGGGATATGAAGATTACAACATTGAATTTGCAGCAAAACTAAATTATATTATATGTGATTTGATTCATTAAAACTTCTTGTCAACCTTTTACATTATTATAATAATAATAGTACATCGAACAAGCTTAAGCTTCTTTACTATTACTATTAAATACAAATTCATGCACATTGAATTGGCAACAATTATAAATGTAGTTTTATAGATTTTTGGAAAATAATAATAATAATAATAATTAATATTTATAAGGTTACATTGAACAAGCTTAAGCTTCTTTACTATTATTATTAAATACAAATTCATGCACATTGAATGTAGTTTTATAGATTTTTAGAAAATAATAATAATAATAATTAATATTTATAAGGTTATTTTGGTCTTAACAAAAAAATTAAGAAATGTAAATCATTCAACACTTTTAGAATAGATATAGATATCAGACTACCAGGATGATTGGAGAATATATTCCTGTAAAATAACAAAAGAGGAAGATTGAAGAACTTTACCATTTGTACCATCATGTTCAACATCTTTTTACAACACACAAATTACATGAGTTTACAGAATTGGTACTCAGACAGTACAAATTGCCACTACAGTACCTGCAACAAGGAAATAATAACTCATTTTCCCCCACAAACCACAAGTATAGATATAAATGATTCAAAAAAAACATCAATAATTTCAAATTTCATTTCATTTATGATTGTTAATAGAACCCAAAGATTATGCATTCTCAGGCAAATATAAAGTTTGAACTTTCTATCAAAGGTTCCGGTGCAAGCTTCTAAAATGGCGAGTATCAATACTAATGCTGATAGCTCACAACAATTCATTGATGATCATCAGTTAGACAAAGTTGTTCAAGATTTCAATGAATTCCGGGAGAAGATTTCACAGTCAAGCTTGAGTGATGACATGAAACTTGAAGACCTCATCGACTTATATATCAACAATTCGGGAGAGTCTCCACATAACACATCACAGCCCATTCAAGACCAGTTCACTGCACTTCTTGAAGATTTCAATATGTTTGAAAGCATGCTGCCTTCAGACCAAGTGGAATCGTCAAGCAACAACGGCTTCAACATTGACACAGATATTCAAGAGAGTGAAATGATGATCAAGGAAATGTCAGAGAATACAAGCCAGAGTGCCACTGAGAGTTTTTCAGCCGACTCCCAAACTGTGAGCATGAATAGGGTGACTTACATTAGACACGGTGAAAGGAATTACTGTGGAACTGGTGCTGATATTTTTGGCAGTGTTTTCGGTGGTGGCAGTGAAATTATTTCTGATTCAGTCATGAAATATTTCAAAAGAGGGATGAAGTTCTGTCAGCAGGTGAGTAGGAACGGAAATGCCAACAGAAGTAGTTCTACGAGGAAAAGGGTCAAAAGGAAATACAGGGGAGTTATAGAGACTGACGAGGAGACTAAACTCCGGTTGGAGAGAACAAAAATTAAGAACAGAGAAGCAGCTGCTAAAACACACGCCGACAGAAAGGTAAACCACCTTTATGAGTTTTTGAAATTTTTCGAGGTTAACCACGAAATTTGAGTTTAGGCTCAAGAAAACATTTATCCGAGGTGAACCTTATTTTAAAAGTGATACATACTAAGATCAGAGTATTAGCAAACAGACCTTATTTACTGTTTTAGTCATCTTCGTCAGGCCCACGAAGCCTATACACTAACTCAGCTATCAAAACTTCGCAGGAAGAATGGATTTCTGAAGAAATTGGTAACGGTAAGACTGTTCCCCTCAATTGCTGTTTGTAACTTTGAAACTCGTAATCTTGGCATGCTATGCTAACATGGCATTCTCCTGTTTCTAATCTTGCAGTTTCAGGAACCACCAAAAAGGACCATCTCAGCACCTCAAGAAATAGGACATTTATAAGTGAAGTATAACATGAATCTAACTTCGTTGAATCATTAGCAAATGGGTACCAGACTTGCCTAAATTGTGACTCAAGACTGTTTTAGGTTTATTAGGTACCTAACATGCGTTTACATTATTACGCATGATTGTCAACCAAATTGATGACAGAAAGAAATATCAGGAAACGTTGTAACCATAACCTTACAAAACTTTGTAATTCCTCATGTTGCTAATGCAGCTTGGTATGCTTAATATGGACTCAGAATATAATGAATTCAAATACAACAGCAGCAGGATTTGGGAAACTGTTACTGTATATATCCCGAAGACTGGGCTTTCTTAAAACAATCAAGACCTGCTCTTCCATACATATTATATATCCCCATTTTCTCATATAAAATGCTGTTAATGTACTCCAATTATGAGGTACTAAGAATCGAACATGAAAGCAACCACATATAAACACTAGCTGAAGCAAGAAATCAACCATAAATTGATATCCTCCCTGCAAATTTCCAACTGCCAATGATACTAAGTTCCGGTAGTCGAAAATCAAAATAACGATACATGACAGTACAAATGTACAATACTTGTTTGGCAATATTACGTTGAGCTTGTACAGGTAACAAGAGGGCAATCAATTTCAAATGTGTTTAAAATCAAACCTAAAAGGTGCCTGGTGCAAACTGCAACTTTTACCTTCGCGTATATATAGTGCAAGTAAATTAGTCCACAGAATGACAAAATAATTGAGGCTGTCAGACAAAATAATTGAGGCTGTCAAACAAAATATAACTATACTAGTAGTTAAAACGAACCAGCAACAGAAAACAGAGGGCTTCTGACATAAAAAAACTGGTAATTACACATGTTTATGCTGGGAAATCAGCAACCTTTGCATAATTCTCAATTTTCGATACAATCGAGTTCAGTCAAAGAGGAAAATTGTGAAATTGCTATTTACACTTACCTCTCTTAGAAATCCTTCTATTTACGTTTGTACATAATAAAAGTGACCTAAATATGATGAAATTTGGGGTTGCAATTTTCAGAAATGAATATTGAGAGCGTGAACAAGAGTAAGAATGTCAATCGACGACGGAAAGCAGGGGGAAACATGGGCAAAACAGAGGCGGAGCGCGATGATGATGAATTGATGATGCAAGTCTATGAGAAGGTCAAAATCAAAATATATAGTTTTAAGCAATAAAGATGAAATATTATAATTACATGCATATAAGCAGTCAATATCATATGTATAGTGTGACTCACGTAGAATTCAGATGGACACAAATATTTGCAATTGTAAAAGGAATCGGAAACTTCTAAAAATAACTCAGATAGAAATGTGTAATGGTGAATTATAGAGTAGACAAGCCAGACTCATCTTACTGCCTAGTCCACCTACAAATGAACACCAAAACAATAAAAAATTGGCCTAAAAGAGAAAAAAATTCTTTTATTTAATGTCAAAATTGTTTACACTGAATTTGTAAAGAATGTATTCCAAAGTATTGCAGTCAAAAGACTTTGCAGATGAAAGAACCAAAAAATGATATAAAATGAGGTGTATAACTTCTCTACTGCTGCTACAACAAAAATCAGATCTTTATGCTACAAAACTGCAACCCCATCCAACAGCTCATCATCTACCAAAATAAGTTGAGTCAACTTTGTTGCCCTAGATATACACACACTCAGTCCCCCAACCATTCAGTATCTATCTAGTTGCATTGAAACCGTGGAAAAATCTACCCCCCTGAAACGTATTCCTTCTCCAACACACTGAACATGACCTTCAGGCGCTCTTGCTGATTTGACACAATGTTCTTCGTGATCCTTTTTTGATGTCTCGTGTATTTAGACCACGCAATTCCAAAGTGTACTTCAACATTACAGCCCACCGATCTCGAAGGTAGATCCTCAACCTGATACCTTACGTGAAGCTGCAAATAAGCACCATGTATTTGTCAACAAGGCCAGAACGAAAGGAGAAAGAGAAAAAGAAAAATACATATGAAGCATTTATAAATCAACACCGTCCATGTGTAGAAAGCATGAAATGTGGGCGTACAGTGAAATAGTCGCCAAGTGGAACCTCATGCAGAGTCATGACCTCTTCTATGAGCCAACCGTTTTTGCCATAAAGACGAGTTTTTTGCTGAGTGCTAGTCACATCTCCACTATAACGGGATATACGTTTATCAAATTTGTGGTAAACTTGTCTCTGATGCACATCCGGCTTTTCGGATTCCCAAGGGCCGTGAGAATAATTGAGGCATCCAGCTCTCTCCATCACCCTTCGGTCTATTTCACCCCCTCTGAACAACTCCATAAAGAAACTAGTCTGGATGTCACAAATAAAAAGTCTCATTGTTAAATGTCCACTACGTGCACTCTTAAATAAAGCAGTAAATTCAAACTTTAACTCAACAAAAAAGCAAAACAAGCATGCAAAGAAAAAAAATGCAAACGAACCAAAGAAAGGGAGACACGCATAAAAAAGTCAAAACTCTATATAGGCACACACATATAAATAAAAGTAGTGTATATTTATCTTCTTTTTTTTTTTAGGTGGGGTGGGTTGGGGGTGGAGTGGGCTACTTACGGGAAGAGATAGGATAGAAGAATAAATCCTAGACATTTTAACATCCTCAACTCCGAGAAAAGACCCACTCTCCTCAGTCTGGAGGGTTTTGGCATCAGATTCTTCATCTGCTAGAAGACTTTTACCCTCCACTTCCTCCTCTGAGGCGTGCACGTTTTTAGCGACGGTTTCCTCTTCAGTAGTTTGGACACCATTAGCTTTAGATTCTTCCTCAGCTATTTGCACCTTCTGCTCAGGAGTCAATGCTCTTGCCTTCCAGAGTGCAATGATTGTTCTGAACAATACACATTCACAAATTACTTTTACAAGAAATTATTAATTAAAAGAAAAACATATCAAAGTAATATGTAAAACATAGGAACAATAACAGTATGACATGAGAAGATGGAAATACCGCCATTACAAGTAATCATTCACAAAACCTTTTAAGTTGTACAAAAATAACGACTTATACTTTAAATTACCTGTGAGCCACATTGAACGACACGAAAGAATGAAACTGATATTTGAGCCTGCCTTCTGCATCCTGTTTCCTTGCTCCATGCCTTGCATCAAATCCTCTTCCTGGCCTTAGCATCACGGTGATGATTGGACTGCCCATTGATGATAGAGTAGGTGGCATTATTTGAATATCTTCTATATCTTCCCAAAGAAAGAAAAACGTTGTCTTGTGACCAAATAGATCTGAATGGAACCCAATTATTCTTGCTGACAGAAACAGACGGCCCTGCCACCAAAGCAGACATTAGAATTCAAAGGAAATAAGTACTTAAGAATCATTACTCCCACCAATTCGGTGATTCAATTTAAATTACGTATATACAGGAGAGTTGGGAAAGTCCTAACAAAAATCCAAGTGAATGAACGAAGTTTTCAAAATTACATTGACGAACTAATCAACCGCATTACATGACCAAAGAAGGCTCGGGACTGAACTAACTGCTAGGCTTTCCTTGTCATCCTCCCTTGTAGCAGTTTTTGTAGCCCTTGTCGGAGCACCAAATACTTCTTTTTCTAATAAATAGTCAAAGTCAACTAGAAGATATTACTCCCTCCATGCCAAAATTATAATTTCTAACTTTTATTAGGTACAGTGTTTTAGATGAAAATTGAAATGTGAAAGTTTTAGGTATCTTTGCACTTTTGTCCTCTAAAGCAGTAGTTGAGAGTAGTGGTTTCACATCACTATTTTAAGGGAGGATATTTTCGGGAAACAATTCATTTTAAGAAGTAGTCTCATTATGGAACACCACGGAAAGGAAATCGGACATATAAATTTGGGACACAGTTAGTTTGGAATTAAAATATTATAATAATAAATTGAATAAATTACCTGGAGAGGCATTTTCCGCTTCAAGTGACAAGAAAAATCGTTGATGAGAAACTCCTCAGGTGGCAGCCCAAAAAGCTTCTGGAATGTTGAATTTGTTTGAGGAGAACGCATTTTTATCTGCACGCATTTCATGAACCAAATTTACCAGCACAATGAGAAGGTAATGCTCAAAAGATGAGTGTGACCTCATCATGAAATGAATCTATAAGCGGGCTATTTACCTTCTTGCCCACCTCCTTCTCCATCTTAGTTATATAATCTTTGACAACATTGCCACCCCTAGAATCATTCAAGAAAATCCTTAACCGTAACTTTGATTGGCATGCCTGAGCCAACTTTCCATCTAGAGGAATCCAGATGTCCGACAAATCCGAGATGTTAGACTTTAAGAAATTAATTTGAGCACGTCCAAGAGATGTAGCCTCATCAAAAGGCCCATCAAAATCAAAAACTTCAACATCAAGCACGGAGGGAGGCTCATCCATTGCATCAAATTCAAAAATTTCTGCAAGAACCATTGACCTGAATGAAAAATTCTAATCGAACAAACTGATTTACAGAATTATAGCCAATTATTCTACACTTTAGCAAGAAGCACGACTGACAATAGCTACAAAAGGGAAACAAAAGAGATAGTAGATATATAATATACCATTCCACAGAGGGTCAGATTTCTGAAACTTGATAGAGCTGGTTCTTACTTTCCCGTTGCAAGTAAACACGACATAAGGATCAGAGAACCCAATCGAATCAACTGCTGCAAAATTGCTTCCTTCAATTAAGGCAACCGTGAGTAACCAACCTTCTCCCCGTGCTTTAACTCCATGATCACTGCCTATAATCAACATAAGGAAAGTGAACTGAATTAGCATATCAGCAATATATGACAATGCTTGCACACTGAGACAGATGGGCCTACTATTCGCGGCCCTAAAACCATGTATATGAATAAGATGCGATTCTAAAACCGTATTTAACAGATGTACCAAAAAGGCATATAAATATAATACCTTTTCGTACTCTGGCCTGCATAAAGCGAGACATAAACTCCAGCACCCGTTTACCTTGAAGAACCAATACTACACAAACTATCAATTCACCTATGGAATCAGGCAAGTCTAAACCAACAAACTCAAGACCCTGAATTGTGCTAGGCATAGACAGCCATATATGCACAAGCACGAACAATCCGATGAAGATAGTAGAAATTACTGTAAAATTAGCAAAATATTGAACCGCCAATTTCATATCAGACTGAGGCTCCACTTGAAGAGAAGCTAAAAGCTGATCTTTCTCAGAACCTACATCTTTAAGATCAAGTGGCTTCACACTCTGAGATAGCAACTTTACATACTGGTCAAAGCTATCCTTTATACCTTGTTTGGCTCCCCCTTCAATCATAGCTTTCATCATAGTGCTCTGCAAAAAGTTAATTCGCCAGGAAACTTCCAGTCGAGTAGTCTGTTCACCTGATGGCTGCTCGGGCCCCGGGGTAATGCAGTAAAGAACTTCTGCCTTAAAAGTTTTCCCGTATGGAGCATCTGGAGTGCTCACGCTGGCAAAAACAGCAAAAGCCTTACCATCAGCTTTTATGTATGTTTGCTCCTCTGTGGCTTTCAAAGCTTTCACCAATTTACTAGGAGCTTTGGTACAAGTAATCACTCTTTTAAGGGTCCCACCATTATTTTCAAATTTCCAGGGTCCTATTTGTAAATCTGTAGATCCCTGTATGTCTGATGAAGACTTCAAAAAGCTTGAATCTGGTGAAAACAGCATTGTGTTCAATTCTTGAGGTGATATCGCGTACAATTGATCTGCAGCTACCCCTCCTGGTAAACTACTAGGAATTTCATCTCCTTGGTCTTTCATCTCCATATTTTTCATTAATTCTTCAAAACCAACTGATGAAGACTGCTCTTCAGAGTTGTGCTCCGTAACCAATGAATTCACACTCCCAGTTAACTCTGATGCATCAATTGCTTCAGCGGAACTTACGGATGTGGTTTCCACATTCTTATTAAAAATTTGTGCAATTCTACCTGCAAACGTTGGTGCATGCAATTTGTCCTCCTTATGAGATATAGCTTCTTCTGATCCCACAGGCGAAACTCCCCTTACAGGAGAAGACCTTGAAGATGAATACAATGCTGAATCAGAATACTTTCTTGGCAATAATACAGCATTACCATCCGGTGGCAGGTCCGAAATTGCATTTTTTTGTGAGAAACAAATGGTAAGCAGAATTGCTCCTATTATATTGATAAAGCATTTGTCAGTCAAGAAATAAAGAACCATAAAAGAGTTCTGCAATCACAAAAAAGTCCAAACTACCATTTTCCAATCGTCACACATCATAAAAATGCAAAAAACATCAAGAAAAAGAAGAAGCATGAGGCAGGTAACTAAACTATCCAATTAGTATATGCTGAATACTTAAAACCGAAGATTTACGTAGAACAACATTGTTCATATATGAAACAACTAATCAAATTGCTAAGATTCAAGATAAAGAAAACAGCCAAACACCGTACCACATTCCTTGCTCTCGCCCTTCTTGCTTTTAGGTTGCAACGGGTACCAAGCAGTGCCAAGGGACTTATCTTTGGCTTCGAAAACCTGACTGATTGGCACTTTGATCTGGCCAACAAAATCATCATTGAAGTACTTGTCTTCATCCAAAACTGATATACGAAGCTCTTCTTTTAAGTCGTCAACTTTAAAAGTGAATTCTTGACACCAAGATGGGTTCAAGCACTTCTTCACAACTTTACTCCTGAACTTCTGCTTTCCCAACTTCAGTTTTACATATGGATCACTGAGCCCATTCGGGTCCATAGCCGGTATATTTTTTGCTTCGATTACGCGAACGAAAAGCTTCATCTTGAGTGAAAATCGATACAAGGTGGACTGCTTGTTCAATTCATCAAAGAGAAAAAGCAATGATCACGGTCTTTTGAACAATCAAGAAAACATTATACATCAAGAATTACATTATTGTTAATTGCACAATATTTTGAAAAATGGGTTATTGCATTGCAAGAACTTTATTACTATTGAAATAACATTATAATGATACAGAAATTTAAACTTTTAAATAACTGAAACTGGGATAGATACAAGATACATACATACAGGTGAAATGGGTCTACAAGAAGATCATGAATACGAATCTTGGCGCTTAACTAGTCTCCGATCGCTGGAAAGAAACAGAACAATGAAATGGAATTGAAAGGAATCGGAATAAAATCAGAGATAAACTAAAAAATTGAAAGGGGACAAAAGGCAGTGCCGCAGAGGCGCGCGCATTTAAGTATTGATGGATTTCTTACGATTGGAATAAAAAAAAAAGGGGGGGTATAAAATCTAATTGGATAAATTTGTGGGTGTTTGAAATCGATTTTCTGTCTCTTTCATATATATGTAAGAGAGAGAGAGAGAGAGAGAGAGAAGAATTAAGAAGGGAAAGGGGGGAAATATAGTTGAAGAAAAGCATGCAGACTTTTCCCTGCCATTGCCCTTTTTTCAATTTTGGACACATTGACTTTTCTAGATGGATTTAGTGTTAGGGAAACAAAAAGAAAAATAATGGATTTGTTTTAAGAATTAAGTATATTTGATCAGATCGAACTCATGAACTCTAAATCGTAGAAGGCCAAGTCATCATTCAAACTAAATTTTTGTTTGACTTTGATTAATTGAATATAACAAATAAAATAAGTAACTTGTGATATAATTTGAATCTCCCCTACTCAATTAGACTAGTTACTATTTAGCAACAAATTGGACTAGTTGAAAAATATTGAAACATTAGTAAGAATATCGAACATACAAGCTTGATTTGTCTGTGATTCGATTAAGGTCAAATTAATTAGCAATCAAATCAAATTTAAAAATGATTTATTAAACTTGATAAAAATTCAAACAATCTTGAACAATATTTTGTTCAATTCAACCTAACACACCACTAGGTATATATCACTTTGCAACCTTTAATCGCATGACCTTTTTCACCTTAAATTGAATTTTGGGGATTGCACTTTTGAAAGGGAAAAAAATCTCACATATTTGAAAATTACATAAAGTTTGTTTCATGTTAAGGCATTCTTACAATTATACTTCTTGTTATTTGAAAATTCTTTCAATTTTACTCCCCGGTAAAAGTTACTAATATACCCCTGGATTAGTGAGGGAGATGGTAATTACACAATAAATGAAGGCGTTTGTGTGTAATTTTCCTCGATATTTTTTATCTACAAAGGATTTTTTTTGGTGGAAGCACGAAATGAAGGGCCTTTTCGCCCATCCAAGACATCTTTCTCCAAAAATCTTAGAAATATGAGTTGAGCATGATCATTGGGGGCAAAATAAGCAATCACTCTAACGCTCAGCTTGGTTTTAGGAAATTGGTAGGGAAAGGAAAAAAACACAAGAAAAATCATTTTGCATTGTTTGGTTACCATAGAAAATGAAAAGGCAACGAAAATAAGAGATAAAATTTGATACTAATTTGAGATAATACATTTTCCTCACAAAGAGTAGGAAAAGGAAGATGATTTTCTTGTATTTTCTTTTCATTTTCCTTGCACTTTCCTTGAACCAAACAAAGTGTAAAGGAATCGTAACAGGATTGTGAGGGAGTAAGTGATTTTTATACTTTTATTTAGACATTTATTATCACTTTTGCTGCTAATTGTTATTCTCAGCTCATATGTAGATTTGGAAACAACTTGGATGTAAAAATGCCATTCGTTTCACGTGCAACATGCATATCTGATGGAAAAATCCTTTTGAACTCTCTTTAAGTCAAGTCCCGGGGCGTAGAGTGGCAAAAGTGACCTTATCTTGAGGGTGTAATATATCAAAATTTTGATTTTAAGGTACAAAATGCCAAATGTCTATATTTAAAGGGTGCAAAGTGCCAATTCTTCATATCCCTTTCCAGTACTATTCAGTATTCATTATTTAATTGCTCAATAAATTGATGATGATTATTAAAGATATCACTCTGTTCCCCGAATTAAATACATTTATTCAAGTATATTCTGAAAACAATTATATCAAACAATACAATTATTATTTTGAAGAAACACACTGGAATATCACTAGTTTTCTTATATGAGTTTGGCAGATCGACCAAACTCATCCATTAAACAATTTATTAGATTTTGTACTTCAGCGCAAATTCCTAAGGTACTTGAGATTACTTTATTCTTCTATTATTATCATATACAATTCATAATCTTGTTGCGTATACGTTATTTAGATTAGCCACGAGGGCCCAGTATGACAATATCTTAGACGCGCAAATACACTTTGGAGTAACATTCTCGATATGTCATAATAATATCTCAGTATCTTATTGACTTAATTGGCTTTTTTTATTCTAAATAACTTAATCAATTGGTTTCTCTTTATTCATCATTGATACGGGATTTATGATTACATACTAATGGGATGTTAAGATCAAAGCTATAAAGTCTAGACAAATCCAGGGACAAAATTCTTCAGAAACTTGCAATGAAAAAGGGGTTACTTGCTTTTTTTTTTTTTGGGTATAGTCCGAAAGAATGACAAATAACCCTGGAAATTGCAATGAAAAACCACAAAATAAATAAAGACTAATACAAACAGGACACCGGGGAATTATGAGTTACAGATCCATATAAGGATAAATAACCCCTTTATCTTATTTCTGCCTCTTGTATATCTTGCCCAAGAAGGACTTCAACACTGCCTGCACAGCTTTGCTGGGATGAGCTTCAATAGAGCTTGTTAGTTTCTCGTAGCTCTTGCTTTCGAACTCTTCAAATGCACCTTGGAGATCAATCTCATTATACAGGGCTTTTACTTTTGCAACATCAGCTGGATTTTCCTTTCCATAGTGCTCCTGATAATAAACTCAGCTGTTAATACAGTACAGATAGAATTCAGAAATTGGAAAATACGAAGAACGTTAGCTCGTTCATACTTACGAAAAGAATTTTCTTCTGTTCTTCGTTGCAAAGCTCTAGGGCTTTTACGACCATCCAAGAACACTTAAAATCTTCGATATCAGTTCCAATCTGATGATGCAAAACAATTAATTATTAAAACAGATATTCACAAAGTTGAACTTTCTAAATAGAGTTGAGGGCCTCACCTTCCCAATCTTTTCAGGCTCTCCATAGCAATCTAAGTAGTCATCCTACACATGTGAATTGTGTTAGAAGAAAATGACAAAGTCTGTTACAAAGAAGTATTATTACAAATCTCTACAAGAGATGCGAGAAGACAATCTCACCTGTACTTGAAAGTAGATCCCCATATCAATAAGAGTGTCCTTCACCTTCACGTGGTTGCCTAGGTTCTCACCCGCCATTAGCAATGCACATGCAACCTGTAGAAGAATAGGGGTGTTGAGCTGGAACACTGCATTTTTTTTTTAACAAATGTAGATTAAGCGGAATGATAATATTTCCCCACTCACTGGAATGTAGAATGAGTAGTAGGCAGTCTTATACTGAACAATACGGCGGTGACTGCAAAAAATATAACCCAAAAAATACAAAAATAATGATCAGATTTTGGTAACTTGTCTAGTTGTCTGGTAGACAAATTTTCTTATTTCACGTCAAGAATTTGAAAATTCTCTACTCACAGTGGCAATGAGTATTTCGATAGATCCTTTTCTCCTTCAATGGTGGTAATTAAATCTATCATCTGTCCTGAAGCAGTTTGAAACTCCACCTAAAAGCATGGCAAATATTAGACTACGAATATTTGAACAAATAAAAGATTCTGGATCATAATGAATAGTTATATTACCTCGTTGAATAAATCCAGCAGATCAACATAGTAAGGCTTTTCTCTGAAGTGATTCTTTAGAATTCTAGGTATGTGGTTCCGAAGTATGATTCCATCATTTGCAGCAATCATACCAACCTTGAACATAAAGTACACTTTAGGTGAATAGTTCCCTAACGACAACCTGCTACATAGAGAATTGCAATAATTTATATTTAGCACAAACCTTAGGGACTCTAAACCAACATGGTTGACCACGCCGGGTGTGAGAATTGTCCATAATATCATCAAGGACAAGAAAATATGCCTGAAGCTGCATCTCAAATATATATGAATGAGATCCTTGTGCAGCGAACTTTGTGCTAGTTAGAACAAGACGCAATATATAACTTTTAACCTACCCATTCAATACACCAGCCTAGAGCGCTGGCAAGAAATATTTCATCCTCAGTTAAGTCTTTTCCTTCTTTTAGTAACTTGTAGCTATCAATAACTGATAAGCCTCGGTTTAACTTCCCTGCATACCATAACTCGTTCTTTAGAATGAAGCACTTCTTGGTTAAAATAATGTACACAAGTTATATCTAATATTTAGAGTAGAATGTGCTGTTAAGGGAGTGCATTCTAGATATGAAGTAAATGACTCATATCTGACCTCCAGGAACATTATAGTCCAGCATCTGTCACAGAAAAAAGAAATCCAGATCAGTAACTACTATGCGGGAACTCAATCAACACTTCAATTTTAAAGTGCTACAATTAAGGAACCAAATTTGTTCAACATCTGATAAGTCAAATTTCATATTTTGAGAAACATAAGAAAGAAAAAATGTTAATGTTTCTATCACCCTTAGTAAATTCTTATAGAAATTCTCTTAATGCAACTATTATGGGACAAAAGGTAAAAGCTTTGCACAAATTGTTGTGAATTCAAATTAATAAGCACAAAATAATATCAGTCAAACTCAAACATAATGGCAGGAGTCATGACCAACTAGAATCTTTTCTTTTTTTTTGGTACAAGCACAGTAGTTAAGAATTCCAGAAGTTTGTTTAGCAACACTTATAAGTCTTGAATTGAACTTGCTATGTTTCACAACAACATCTTAAGATTGTATTTGGTCCTATTTTTACATTCTAAGACCCAGACAGAAGGTCACATAAATGATGTGTTTTCTTAATGTTCCAGTTGATTACTATTTCCTGTTATCAAAGAAAAGTTATTACCGAAATCGAATGTGAATCTAATCTTAATTAAGAGGAAAACATAACATACTGGTCCAAGAAAATATTTGGGAAATAAAACAGGACAAGTTCTCATGAGGCAGAATTCTGGAACCGGTGACTAATGCTCACGAGCATTATGGGACATCAAGACAAAAATGAAGACGGGAAATGAACAATGGAAGCCCACTAAGAAGCTCCATGATGCCAGAGATACATGACCGGTAGAATCCCATGAAAATGTCCCAAGATGCTCAAAGATATCAAGAAAATAAAAAGGAGAGCCTTTCAAATGCTAGATGGAGTTAAGCATTCATTCACAAGATGTAAGGTATAAGTATAACCCTCTAAGTTGAAAACACAACTGGGGTATCTTGTTCATGGGATCTTGATGCAAGTGGCATAGAACCATTGCACATTAAGTTATGCTTTCCCCCTTCTGAAGGAATCAAGGATTCAATTCTCCGAAGGGAAATCAACGGTTTTTACAAATTCGACTCTCTCAAATGTGGTTGGGGGTGTTACAACTTTACATAGACAAACTATGTTACATAAAAGATCAGCATCCCATATTCAAGCAAAGATGATATTATTCTCACTTTAAAGGAACCAAATAGGCACCTTTAAGCAAAAGTATCTTACCATTTCCATCACCAAACATCCCACCCATACCCCCAACCCTAAAATAGTACTAGTATATCTTTAATTAATGTTAAAGGCAACTTGCAGCTGACTGTAAAAAGTATCATTCTGATACCAGCCTCCAATAAAGCAGGAGCATTAATTCTTTTCATCAAATTTCAGAATTTATTTCGTTTTCTACGTAAAGTTATGGTGTTCAAGTAATTTCCGGAAGATTACATATTGCATGAATCATAGCATAAAGAATTCGTATATTAGACAGACACGCTTCGCAAATCAAGAGGAAATACAATTACGAAATTACAAACCGATTCCAGTAATCAAATCAATTCAAGTTTTACTATCTATCCGATATTCGATGCAATGATGTAACCGAGCCTAATCACACAACATGTCAAATTCTACATCAAAAAAAAAATGGATAAAAAAAAAAGGCAAGAAATAAGTCAAATTGAAAAGCTGACCCGGTCGACCCATTGGCGAGAGCCATCGGTCCATTCAAAAGCAGGGTCATTCAAGAGCTCAGATTTGAGCACAGAGTACACCCCCAGAAATGCGGCCCTCAGATCCGACGTCGTACCGTTGAGATTCGCCATCTCTTCACCTGAGAGTTGAGGAATATACCGACAGAAATGAGATCAAGAAATGCCACTCTACTTACAACTGTACTTCTCTATTTCTTTGTGTGCGCAAAAGGAAAATAGCAAAGTGCGAAAGCGAAACTCACATGCATTTGTGTACTTTGGAGGTTTATATTTAAAGGATTAGGAATGGCCCGATTTAAATTGAATTACCGGATTTGGGTCTCGTGGTGCCATCCAACGATGAAAAGACCAGGGTATATACGGAAATCATGGATCCTTATTGTTAACGAAGGCCAATGAGGGCTGGACACGTGTAGTGGAGATATATGGGTTGGTGGGTGTACCACTATGGGAGATTCGCCGTTTTGTTTGATCCTTCATTTTAGAAATTTTAATAATTGTCAACTTTCGGGTGCTGTGGCATTCAATTTTTTTAGACTATAATTTGGACGGGATTTTTATGAGGAAAATAAACTGTAGATTACTTGAAGAAAATTCCTTCTTTTGTTTGTCTCGCTAGAATTCAAAATGAAGACATAATTTTGTTGGTTAGTAAATTAGTATGATCCTCGTGTTAGTTGACATATATTTGGATTTAATAGTTATGCTTGTAGTTAGCAGCCGGGAGAAGCAAATGTTTGTTCCATTATTTGAGTATGAAAATATATATATTTGTTGCGCTGAAACGTTGTAGTACCTAATACTTGATTCATAAAGGCCAATTTGGATGAGGACCGGTGCATTGTTTATTGGGTTCAAACAGAACCAAACTTGATCACAACTATCTAAATCACGGTATTTGATTCAAGATTAGAAGTTGCTGACTTGATCATTGGAAGGTAGTCATTGATGTCCAATCCATAACAAACATATAATTTTAAGATGAATTTAAATTTAAATTAAGAGTTCGAAGTCAGTGTTCAACTACATCAGTGAATAATTACCAAATGAGATTACTCACCCCTCCAATTTCATATGACCGGGTAATATATCAGTAATCAATATGGACTACAACCCTCAGTCAAAATTGCTCAGCTGTTAACCGCAACAAAATGTTTACATTAGTGTCACAATATAAACACAAAGACATCAAAATCAACGCCGGGTAAATTCTGTAGGCTGTACTTCTTCTCTCCAATTCTGACTTTTTAGACAAAGAAGAATAAGACTAAAATAAGTTATGAATTGAATTGACAACATAGTCAAATGGATACTCTTTATAAATAAGTCATATTAAAATAATCGTGGTGTGAATGTCGTGCCTTTGGCTTTGGTCTGGTGGGTAGAGTTACGAAATGGGCCAAAGGTCTGTTCAGTCTTTCCCTTGTTTGGTATGAAGGGAATGGGAAAGGACATGTATATACAAGTCAATGCATTCTACACATGCTACAATTTACAATCTCAAGTACAAAACTTGAGCACTTCAAAAACATTTCTCAAAAAAATCACGAAGAAAACAAGGGGTTTTGTTGAAACTCATTGTACTTATTTTAGTAGAAGGTCCACTTTTGTGGCCTATTTGTCAGAAATAAATAAATAAATAGAATGTACTATAGAGAATTAATTGGTGAGTTAGGTAATATAGAGATTAAAACTCATTGATTTGAGGCCTAATGATTTAATGGTAAACTCACAGGACCACTTTACCCTAAAATAAACAAGGAGAAACGACATTCCTTTTCTTCCATCTCGTGGTACCATACCAAACAAGTTATAAAGTGTATTCGATGGATAATATTATGCGCGTTACATTTAAGTAATAAATCATATTTCGAGTAAATAAATCAGAGATAAGATAATATATTATCCACTTTAGGTCCAGTACCAGAATAAGAATTATTACAGAATATTCAATTTTGGCTTCTATGAACTAGAGAAACATTTAGCTCAATACAACATAACTCAATACAATCACATAATTCAAATTATAGTAATGTAGCTCCCAAGGAGATTTCGACACTTATCATTTGAGCGGAGACATGTGATCTTCTTAAATGGCGCTTGTAAGACTAGGCCCATCCGGGGTTTTGGGCTCGATCAGGTCTTCATGGGGTTGAACCGGTCGACCCCCTTTCGGGTTTGGGTCCATTCGACCTGGTTTCGTGCCTCGCGGATCTCCCCCTGGGGGTATTTTAGTCATTTACCTATATATTGTAGTTTATCTCACATCAATACCCTTATCTTATGTGAAGGATTCTAATAATTAATCCTATCTTTGTTTGGGGAAAACTACTTTATTTTGTTGATTGAGTTCGCGCTTGCGATTCAAATCGGACCAACAAAATCATCTGAAATTAAAAATTTCTCCAACTTCATCCTAATTACTTGAGAAGAGGAAATGATATATATGAGCTCATCGGTTTATTCAAAGTGCACCTTTGAGTAGCGCCTGCAAATTCTCTAATTACCAAAAAAAAAATATCTGTCTAGTTTTCTTCAAGAAAAAGGCCCACTAAAGTGGCTTGTTAGGTACTTAGCAGCAAAAAGATTATAAAAAAAAAAAAAAAAAAAACTTGGCTTGTAGTTGGTGGGCCTTGGCGCCATCATAAATTAAGTTCCCCAAGTTCCTTTATTTGGGGATTTTTTATTAGATTAATACAAAATAAAAGAAAATTTTTTAAAATAATATAATTTAAAAAAAATAATTTTTTTAATACAAAACGTCATTTGATATGTCATTTTCAGCCTAATTTTTATTTTTATTTTTAAAGAAAATTTAAAGACGACATTTTAAATATCGCCTTCATAATTTTCTTTTTTTTTTTAAATTGAAAATTTGAAGATGACATTTACAATGTCGTCTTCATAAATTCTATATATATCTATAGAATTTATGAAGTCATAATTTCTTTTTTTTTAATTGAAAATTTGAAGACGACATTTCTAATGTCGTCTTCATTTTATATTTATATATATATATATATATGTATATTTACATATAAATTTTAGACTTTCATATAGATTTTGTAACCACACAAGAATGGACTCATTCCGATACCCGAGTGAAGAAATATGACAAGTAAAAACGGACACATTAGAACAATTTTTTAAAGAAAATAATAACTTTGTCTATGTTTCCGGCTCATTTTTCTCCCTTTTTCGTTCATTTTTGAGTTTTGACTTGTACACATAAATAGTAAATTTTCATATAAATTTTGTAACCACGTAAGAATAGACTCATTCCGATACCTGACTGAAGGAATATGACAAGTAAAAAATGACACATATATACGGATTTTTTTCGGAAAAAAAAATTGGTCATCTTCAGGATGATTTTTTGACATTTTTCGTACATTTTCAGGCTTCGACTTTAACACAAAAAATGTAGATTGACTCACAAATTTTGTAACGGTATAAGAATTGATTCGTTTCGATATCCGAGTAAAAAAATACAACATGTTAAAAAAGACACACATATACGAATTTTTAGGAAAAAAAATATTTTTTCGTCATCTTCGGGATGATGTTTTGATATTTTTTGTACATTTTCAGGCTTCGGCTTCAACACAAAAAATGTAGATTGACTCACAAAGTTTGTAACGGCATAAGAATTGATTCATTTCGATATTCAGGTGAAAACATACAATATGTTAAAAAACAGATATATACTGATTTTTTCAGAAAAAAATATTTTTTCGTCATTTTCGGGATGATTTTTTGATTTTTTTTGTATATTTTCAGGGTTCGAATTCAACACAAAATATGTAGATTGACTCACAAAGTTTGTAACGGTGCAAGAATTGATTGATTTTGATATTCAGGTTTAAAATATACAATATGTTAAAATAGATACACATATACGGATTTTTTCAAGAAAAAAATGTTTTTTCGTCATCTTCGAGATGATTTTTTGACATTTTCTGTACATTTTCGGCCTTCAAATTCAACACAAAAAATGTAGATTGATTTACAAAGTTTGTAACGGTATGAAAATTGATTTATTTCGATATCTGGGTGAAAACATACAACATGTTAAAAAAGACACATATATACGGATTTTTTTGTCATCTTTGGGGTGATTTTTTGACATTTTTTTGTATATTTTCGAACTTCGACTTCAACACAAAAAATGTAGATTGACTCACAAAGTTTGTAACGGTGCAAGAATTGATTCATTTCGATATCCGGGTGAAAAAATACATTAAATTTAATAAAGATATTTTTAAACATGTTGTATTTTTAAACCTGAATATCGAAATGAATCAATTCTTGCACCGTTACAAACTTTGTGAGTCAATCTACATATTTAGTGTTGAATTCGAACCCCGAAAATGTACAGAAAACATCAAAAAATCATTCCGAAGATGACGAAAAAATATTTTTTTCTGAAAAAATCCGTATATGTTTGTTTTTTAACATATTGTGTGTTTTCACCCGAATATCAAAATGAATCAATTCTTATACTATTACAAACTTTGTGAGTCAATCTACATTTTTTGTGTTGAAGCCGAAGCCTAAAAATGTACAAAAAATATCAAAAAATCATCCAGAAGATGACGAAAAAATATTTTTTTCCCGAAAAATTCGTATATGTGTGTTCTTTTTAACATGTTGTATTTTTTCACTCGAATATCGAAATGAATCAATTGTTATACCGTTACAAACTTTGTGAGTCAATCTACATTTTTTGTGATGAAGTCGAAGCCTGAAAATGTACGAAAAATGTCAAAAAATCATCCCGAAGATGACGAAATTTTTTTTTTCCGAAAAAATCCGTATATGTGTGTCATTTTTTACTTGTCATATTTCTTCACTCAGGTATCGAAATGGGTCCATTTTTGCGTGGTTACAAAGTTTATATGAAAATCTACTATTTATGTGTTCAAGTCAAAACTCAAAAATGAACGAAAAAGGGAGAAAAATGAGCCGGAAACATAGACAAAGTTATTATTTTCTTTAAAAAATTGCTCTAATGTGTCCATTTTTACTTGTCATATTTCTTCACTTGGGTATCGGAATGAGTCCATTCTTGTGTGGTTACAAAGTCTATATGAAAGTCTAAAATTTATATGTTCAAGTCGAAACTAAAAAATAAACGAAAAAAGGAGAAAAATGAGCGTGAAATAAGGAAAAATATATATACATATTTATATATATATATATATATATATATATAATGAAGACGACATTAGAAATGTCGTCTACAAATTTTCAATTTAAAAAAAAAAGAAAATTATGAAGACGACATTTAAAATGTCGTCTTCAAATTTTCTTTTAAAAAAATTTGAAACTTAGGTTGAAGACGGCATATGAAATGACGTTTTGTATTAAAAAAATTATTCTTTTAAAACTATATTATTTTGGGAATTTTTCTTTTATTTTGTATTAATCTAATAAAAAACCCTCCTTATTTGAGAAGAAAAAAATGAACTATTTAAGAATTTCAGTTTAGTATGCTATTCGTCGTGCTACAATTAACATGGTGATCTAGTTGTTAGTTGTGCAAATTTTATTTAAATGTCATGAGTTTAAATGTCATTGAGTTTGAATAAAATTCAATCATATTATATGAGTATATTAACGATGTGCTATATATCGAATGAGCTTTTTCAAAAGAAAACACTCTATGATAATTAAATTTTCTTCGCTGGGTGGTCATTACAGATTTAAACACCTAAAAAAAATATTTAAAAGGATACGTTGTACTTGTACAATATGGGAGATCAATCCAAGACCTGTTAGTCTAGTGGTATCCACCTCCCATTTTATGTGAGAGGTCATGAGTTCGAATTCAGACTGCCACAAGTTGTGGCTCTTTCTTTCTTTATGGAGCTAGATATAGTCTTTATAGCTCAAGATTATAACTATCAATTCGGGTTTATCGGGCTAAATATGTAGGATATCCCCTCCCTCTTGAATTAAAAAAAATAAAATAAAATATGGGAGATCAAATTAGTTTTTTATTTTCCTGTAGAAAAGGCCTATTAAAAATAGCTTGCTGGGCCTCCGTGCATGGGCCGCCAAACGCACCTCAAAGAAAGTGGTATAGAAAAAGATACTATAGGAATAAAGGTCCGGCACATTAAAAAGCAAATTGCACTTCTTCTTTTTTTTTTTTTTTAAATACAAAGAGAAGGGGGAAATTCTAATGATCTATCCCGACAGATCCGGGTTTATAGTCGTTTGTCTAAGCCAAGTAAGGCCTCGCAGATCTTATTCCAAAGTATTACACAAATCCGAACTCGGGAATTGCAAAATTGCACTTCTTCTTTTGAATAATTCTTTGTTACCTTTTTACTAAAATCGAGCTTTTTTTTTCCACCTTCCATTTTATGCGAAAGGTTCTCAAACTGCCATAAATTGTAGCTCCCCTCTCTTTTACGGAGTTAGATAGAGTCTTTATAACTCGTGATTATGACTATCAACCCAAATTTTTCGGGTTAAGTATCCCCTTCTTTTTGAATTAGAAAATAATATCGAGATTTTCTTTTTGAAGTGAAACAGGAATGAATGAATGAAAATTTGAACAATTGACCCCCACTTAACATTGGTGAGAAGAAGTGTTTTGAAAATCGAACCGGACATGGAACCAGAAAAGTGACCAGGTCACGAGTCACCGATTCAACTGTCGGATCAATCGCGGTCGAATGGGTGACGTCATAATTATGCAATGAATAATAATTAATATACTATTAAATATATAAAATATGAAAATATGAAGAAGAAAAAATATGTATTTCTTTTATATATATATACATATATATATATTGAACTGAAAGAAATCACCGAAAAATGAACATATATACCATAGAATATAATCTTTCTTTTTAATTTAACTTAAGAGGAAAAAGTAAAAAATTAATGTCCATGGAGAAGAAGCGCCAAAGAATCTTCGAATCTTTGCATGTGACAACTTCCACTTCCGCCCTTTCCTCCAACGTTCCACAAATCGCCTATCTCTGTCCACGTCCACTCACTGAAAACTGAAAAGTAAAAGCGTGCGTCATATTTCAAGATTGCAATTCGCTGTAATATTTCTCTCATATTCATTCTCATTTCTCTCGACGGCGGCCATGGACGGCCAGAACTCCAAATCAACTACAATTGATGATAAAATGAGTTGTCAGCCTCTCTCTCATCACAACACTCGAAATCTGCTCGATTCAGTTGATGCTTTTCTCTTCGACTGTGATGGTACGTTCACACTCGCTCGCTTTGCGAGTCCGAATAATCTAATCTTTATGATTTGCATATCTTATGATCATATCGAGATTTTTTAATCCGAGTGTTTTCCTGATTGAAAAATTTCAGGTGTTATATGGAAAGGAGATGCTTTAATTGACGGTGTTCCGGAGACTCTAGAAAAGCTTCGATCAATGGTATATATGTTCATTTTTTTTATATCTTTTTATTTTATATTAGGCGTATGTTAGTTTTTAGAAACTGTGTTCATGACTCAGTTCTGTGTACAAATTATATTTATCGTCGTGTTTTTGTAGGGGAAAAAGCTGATTTTTGTAACGAATAACTCAACCAAGTCCAGAAAGCAATATGCTAAGAAGTTCCTTTCCCTTGGAATTTCTGTTTCTGAGGTTCGCCTTGTTATTGATCAATCTTTAAGCAGAATTAGGCATGATTTTGTTGTTAATCTGTTTGGTGCTTGCAGGATGAGATCTTCTCCTCATCGTTTGCTGCTGCTATGTACTTGAAAGTCAATCAATTTCCTAAGGAAAAGAAGGTTTGTGCTTGTGTCACTTCCTAGTCTTTTCGAAAAGCAATTGCAACATGCAAAATTCCTTGATACCAGAAATTGATACTAAAATAGCTATCAAAATCTCCTGTTTCTTGACATCTACCACGAATGCTATATGCATTATCTAGCTTATGATGATTTAGATGCACAAAGGTTGAACATCATGTTCTCTATGGGTCTAGCCTCCCGACAGAAGGACCATTTTAGGCATGGAAAAACTACTAACTATGTTCATCAACCTAATATGTATGGTTATCTTGTACTTTCTTTCCTTAAGTTTGATTGTTGTCCTGGCCAAGGGTCTATCCTCTTAAAGACAATCTGCCTGACAGAACGACCATTTTAGCATGGAAAAATGACTAATTATGCTTGTTAACCTAATATGTATGGTTATCTTGTACTTTCTGTTCTTGGATTTGGCCTTATGGATGATGGGTCCAGTGTATAACCTGCACCATAAATTCTATTAGCTTGGGTAGATGGAATCCTGTGATAACTGGTTTGAATTGAACTGATCAGGATCATTCCCTGTCTTGAATAAATGAATTTGATGGATGGTTTTTCTATCAAGACCATGTATACCCTTCTCATACTTAATTCTATGCTAGTATCAGCTTGGGAGTTACTAAGCATCTAGAAAGAATATGCACGACTTGAGGTAGCATGATGAGCTAAAAGAAACTGAAACACATGCAAAACAATAGATTTAGTACATCTATTGGAAATGTCAAAGTCATTAGATGAAGTTGGAAATCTAGTATGATCCCATTATCTAAATGCTTAATATCACAAGCTGGTTCAATGATGACGTTGATGTTCTACTGATACCATGAATGTAAAGCAATTGTTTGCTTCTGTTGATTTGGCAGGTATATGTAATTGGTGAAGAAGGCATAGGAGAGGAACTGGAGCTCGCTGGTTTTACCAGTCTCGGTGGGCCTGTAAGCTTCCAATAATTTCCCAGGATTCGTTTACATTACAACTTGGAAATCAGCAGTTTATTTTTTCATGTTTATTCTTTCACATAATATTGTCTTCATAATAGATGGAGTTTGGCTCCGAACTATATACTGATATGCATATTAAGCTTTTTGGTTGGCTGCTACAATTTTTTGGAAATTCTTTCACTTATAATTTGATATTAAAATTTCCTCTGCTGTGTGATTTTATTGACGAAGATACTAACTTGTTCCAAATCATGTTGTGATTTTATAGCTCTCACCAAATCTCAGAACTAAAGTGAAAAACCTTCTTGACTTTTCTTAGATGAAATGATGCATTGCATATTCTTTTCATTTGAGCTCCAATTAAGCGGTGAATTAGGGACTCTTTTCTGAATCACCTCTCTTTCCTTCCCTTAGTTTAAGCCAATTAACTCTTTGGGAGCTTGCTCATATTTACTTACATCTGCTAGCTGGAAAATTGACCGTGGTTTCAATCATTGAGGAAATTAATAGAACTCAACTGATCCATTCAAATTCATTAAATTCTTGATTGAGAGCAAGGGATTGATCTCCTAGATTTATACATTTGCTACTTACAGATAATTTATACTGACTGGCCCATGTTTTGCCATTTATATTGGGAAGTGGGAACTACTCGTTCTTATATCATGGTTTTCTAGAATAGTTAACGACCATGATGTCTTCTTGCAGGAAGATGGGAAGAAGACTGTCCATCTGAAACCAAACTACCTCTTTGAGCACGATAAAAATGTAAGTTGACATCTTGATATACAATTTTCTTTTAAGCATTTGTAAATGTTTGATGCCCATCGGTTGTATATATTACATTTCTTGTACCAGGTGGGGGCTGTGGTAGTTGGACTTGACCAGTATATAAACTTTTACAAATTACAGTAAGCTCCATATTCCTTGTTCATAAAATGCCTTTATTTCACATCTACAATTAATAACCACTACATAAAATAGGTTCTGTTTTATTTAGTTTGATTTGATTTCATTTTTTCTAAATTCAACATCTACATATTGTGGTGGATTTTTTAAATACGGACATAATCCTTATCATTGTAAGGTATGGAACTCTTTGCATACGCGAGAATCCAGGATGTCTATTTATTGCTACAAACCGAGATGCGGTTGGACATCTCACTGATCAGCAAGAATGGCCTGGTAAATTCTGAATCTTCCCCTCCTAAAACCATGGTTGTTACAAACAATTTAATATTTTATATGTTTTATTGATTTCAGGTGCAGGATGTATGGTTGCTGCAATTTGTGGTACAACACAGAAAGAACCAATAGTAGTTGGAAAACCATCCACCTTTTTGATGGATTTTTTACTACAAAAGTAAGTGAAAATTCGACTTTACTTTCGACACAGTAGTTACATCAACTTTGTTTGGAATTTCCTTACAATTTCTCAATTTATCTTGATTCCCTCAATTTTGTGCTGCAGATTCAACATTCCCACGTCCAGGATGTGTATGGTTGGGGACAGATTGGACACTGACATTTTGTTTGGACAAAATGCTGGTTGCACAACTCTTCTTGTTCTTTCAGGTAGAATTCAAACATTTATAATTTATTTATAAGAATAAGATTACTTCCTAGTCATGTGAAAGTTGTATATGGCTTCTACAGGCGTGACAAATATGTCAGATTTACAAGATTCATCAAACCTTATTCGACCAGAATACTTTACGAACCAGGTGTCTGATATCATTAGGTTATTATAATGAAAAATTAATTGCCACTCTAATTAATTTTTTCAACAGCAAAATTTGTTTACTTTTGAGATGAAATATATACTGATCTGATGTAGTGTCTCGAACTATTTCTTATATGGTTATTAATTTATTATTGCAGTTCAATAGTAGCCGCTTTAATGGATGAAAACTTGGATAGAGACTGAAAAAAAAAAAAAAATTTGGATAGAGGTTACGGATAGTTTTTGGGTTGGATCCGTAACAAATTGGGCCTAATAATGAGCTATCGACACTATAAGATAATGTATACTGTTTGCATTTAACCGCACAAGCCCAAAATCACCGAAATAAGTTGGCCTGATTGGATGATACTCTAATCATTTAAGTAAAAGTTGTCTTTGTGGATGCGAAAATTCCTTGGGAGTCCCTGTAATTGTGCTCGACAATACTTTAAAGATTAATCTTGAGCTTTCGGCTAGAGAATACCTTGAGAAAAGAAAGAAAAAGAAAAAGCCCAAAATCATAATTTATCTTCCTATGCGAGTCATCAAATTATGGAAAGAAAACACAATTGGAGAACTGAAACTTGAAAATCCCTACCTATCATGTTTCCATCTTTCATGTTTTCTTTAAGGTAATTGGACAGCAATAATTTTTTTTGGAATTCGATCAAAATTCAATACATGCATCTGCCACATAAACTAGTAATAGTATAGATATAGAGAAAATTTGTTTACCTTAACCTTGAACAGGTGCAAATTGGAATAATTCGATGCTAGCTCAAGTCTAATAATTTTAGTGTTTATATCTTTTACACAGTAAATTGTATTGCGTGGTACTCACTACTCACACACACTTATATAAAAGAGATAATAGACATAGAATTTACTCTTTAATCATTGAAACGATCGATCATATAATTACATGTGCAACTTGACACTACAGAACTACACGTGGATTTGAGAAATTTTTCTCGTATTCCGGATCTTCATTATAAATTGATTTTTCTTGGTCCGACTACAGTATAAAATAGTTAATGTGACTGGCTCTATAGTGAAAGCAGCGTACTAAAATAATGATAAGTTAGGCACAACGCAAAATGATTATATTTAAGCATCTATAACAAGAAGTGATATCAAATGGCATAGTTTTTAACTCGAGAAGCCCATTCAAATAGCTTGCTGGGCCTTCGTGCATTGGCCGAACGCAGTGTGACAGTGCTGAAGAAAAGGACACTCCAAACGGGTTTTAATCCCAAGTAATGCGATGGGTAAGGACATGCGAATTTGGTGTGCCACTCCAAATGGAAAGTTTACATGCAAGTCGGCTTATGAGACATTGAGGAAAATTGATCTAACTCCACCCCCGATGAACTGGCGCTGGATTTGGAAATTGAGATGCCCCCTCAAGATGAAACATTTTTTATGGCTCTACCACCACGATGGGATTGTTACAAACTCTCTACGTTTTGATCGGGGAATTACACTTGATGCTTCGTGTATAAGATGCCATGCAATTCGTGAGGACCCTATCCATGCCCTTCGAGACTGCACTTTATCTCATGAGGTTTGGGAACACATTGTCCCATCGTCACGGTTCAGTGAATTCTTATCTTGGCTAGGGAAAGAATGGATTAGGGTCAGCTTGAAAAAAAATATGGAAAACTCTCTCCTGCCAGACACCACTTGGTACTACATTTTCATTGGCACCATATGGACTTTGTGGAAATGTCGCAATGACTTTGTGTTTGCTAGATCAAATAGTGAGATTGGGAGGGTCCTATTTGATATTCGACGGCTTGCCGTTGACATTTCCCTTGCTTCCCCTGAAAGAGCTTTGCCCGCTGTCAAGACTAGGGTGGATTTACGTTGGGAAAAACCTCCACATGGGTGGTGGAAAGTGAATACGGACGGGAGTTTTATGGCGTCTTCAAATTGCGCGACTATGGGTGGAATTATCCGGGATGATAAAGGGGAATGGGTGCTCGGTATTAGTCGCAATTTGGGCAATCATACCATAACAGAAGCCGAACTTCTTGGCTTGAGGGAAGGTCTTCAATTGGCTTGGAATCGCCGAATCAAGAACATTTCGGTAGAAGTCGATTCGGAAGTAGTGTGGAAGCTTGTGCTCAAAGGTGAAGTGGATCGCCATCCTTTGGGGAATATCATTCGAGATTGTCGAATTCTCCTCCGAAAGCCATGGCAAAGTGTTTTTAACCATGTGATGAGAGAGAGAAATAAGTGTGCTGATGCACTTGCAAGAATAGGACATGACTTGATTTGTGATTTCAAACTATGGGAGGAACCATCGGAGGAGGTGGAGCTTTTGATTAGGGCCGATTTGGAGGAGCTAGTGTAACCTCTTTGTAATTTTCTTTCTGACCAAAAAAAAAGGACACTCCCATCTAAAAAAAAATAATCAAATTGCTGTTCTTTAATTTGATTGGATACTTATCCAATGCTTGTTAACCTAATGGTATTAATTTTTACTTTCATGTGAAGTTGTGACTTTTCTCTCTTTATTTGGAGTCTTATTATAAGTTTTGTGTGACCCATGATTAAAAACTATCAGCACAACCGCCCAGATTTGTCGCTTCAGGGTATCCCCTTCGTTTAAAATTAAATAAAATAAATTGATTGGATACTTTTGATTTCGCGAATCAAGTCGAGAATTTTTAAGGCACAGTAATTGTGTGTTTATATTTATCAAAGAGTTTGTACTGACACATCACAATTTATAATAATACTTCACTTGGCTTTTTTTTTTTCATAGATAAAAATGCTCATTAATATCAATAAAATTTCTATCAATTTTCAAGATAAATAGTTCATTTTTTAAATAGTTTTCATCTTTTTTAAAACATCATTTTCCTTTTGTTTCAGTTATGCTAATATAACATAATTTTTCTATTTAAAAATCAAAACAAAGTATGGCCCCTTACATATGCCCGGAAAAAATAAACTGACAACTAATAAAACACAGGGTTTATACAAGGAAAAGTAAATATTTTTTATTTATACGCACATATATGTATCATATGAGTATAATACAAGTTTAACTAACAGAGCCTCGGCTTAAGGACACCTTGACACAAAAGCAAAGGCCCAAAGTCCAAATTTATCTTCTTCCATGAGTCATCAAATTATGGAAGGAAAACTCAATTGGAGAACAGAAACTCAAAAATCCCTACTTATCACGTTTCCAGTTCCACCTTTCATGTTTTCGTCAAGGAAATTGGAAAACAACAAATTTCCTAGAATTCGATCAAAATTCAATACATGCATGTGCTTGCTACGTAATAATAGTATAGACTATAGATATACAGAACTTGTTTGTCTCGTACTTGACCAGGTGCAACTTGCAACATTACAGAACCACACATATCTGTGAAATTTTCTCGCATTCCGGATCTTCATTTTAAATTGATTTTTCTTGGTCTGACTCTGACTATTGTACAAAATAGTTAGGGAAAATTACACACAAACCCCCTCACTTATTGTGTAATTAACAAAACTTCCCCTCATGTATTGAAAATTACCAACACACCCCCTCAAGGGGTCTATTTATAAGGTTTACATGGGATAAAATTGTAAGAATTGTTAAACGCGCGGCGGGTGTAGTTGCAGGAAAATCTTAACATGAGGGGGTGCGCTGGCAATTTCTAATAAGTTGGGGGGGGGTTGATAATTTCACAATAAGTGAGGGGGTCTGTGTGTAATTTTCCCTACTAGTTAATATGATTGATTCTAGCGAAAGCAACACACTAAAATAGGATAAGCTAGGCACACTGCGAAAATGTTATATTTAAGCATCTACTAGAAGTGATATAAAATAACCAAGCCTCTAGGCCCAGTGATATAAGGTTGTCATTGGGACAACTTGGGGTCGATGTTGGAGCTCTCAGGATCGATTTCCGACGTTATCAAAATAATGTTTGGCCAGCAACAGCCACGCACCGTGAGCGTGGATCAGTTGCGGTGCGCGAAAGTTGGCACAAACACCGCGCGGGTAAAACAAAAAAAAAGAAGTGTATAAAATGGAGCAAGTTTTTTCAGTCGAGAAAAGGCCCCATTGCTATTCTTCAATTTGATTGGATCCTTCATCCTTGTGATTTCTCGAACCAAATCAAGAATTTTTAAGTACACAATAATTGTGTCTTTATAATTATAGGGAATCATTATTGGCACTTCACAATATTACAATAATACTCTACTTATTATTCTTTTTTTTATTCCATTAAGTAGACAAAAATGTCCATCAATATCTAAATAAGATTTCTATTAATTTTCAAGACGAATTGGTTCATATTAAATAGTTTTAATCTTTTTTAAAACATCACTTACCTTTCCTTTTCATTCTTTTATGTTGGTATAACGTAAAAATCTACAGGAATTCATCAAAATTTATAGTGTAACAAAGCATGGCCCCTTACATATATCCGGAGGTAAGAAATTAAATGATAATATAAAAACCAATTCTACCACAGTTATCCATGTCTTAATAGTTTGATGGATTATTCGTAGTAATCAAACTCAATTTATGGTAAATTATTTTGATCAATCAAACTTTCTAATAAACACATAAAGTATAAGGGCAAATATATTCGAAACATATTATAAAATTATTTTTTAAATAAAAAATTTGAGTGCTGAACAACGTACTTAATATTGCATTATCATGGTAAATCATTTTATAAGTATGCATATCATGATTTCATTTGATATAATGGAGAGAAAATATTTAAAATGCTCCAATTTTCACGTGATACGGATTATTTAATTGGTCGAGTTGAGTTTTATATAAGATAGAAATTTTTTCCGCCATTAGCATTAAGAAAAGAAAAAAAAACTAATAATTTAGAAAGAGGGAAAACTATTAAAATCGCAAATACATCTACTAAAATTGAGTGGGTTTCAATCTTTTTTTTTGGTAAATGAGTGGGTTTTAATCAATATCACATATTTAGGGCATTCTTATTCATTTACTCATATTAAAAACTAAGTATAGTGTCATTATAACATTTTGAAGTGCTAATATAAATAACAGGCTTGATCTTCGATCACATTTCGGTGTCACACCAATAAGTAATAAACACGTGTCTATAAGTTATAATTTTTTTTTTCATTTCTCTTTTAGTTTTTAGGTTTTATATATAATTATTTGTTATTCATTGGTCTAACAACAAAAGGCGAACATCCTCCAAATAAATTCATATCCTTTTGACTTTCGAAGAGAAAATAAAGACAATAAAATATTTCTCTGGAGAAGCGCCAAAGGATATACTAATATTTGAATCAGTGGCAGATCTAGAATATTTGGTCAGTGGAGGCACCAAGTATTTTACTCAGGGGGTGAGATTGTTGTGATATAGTTATAGAATTTGTTAAGGGGGTGCGGGGGGCTTGCCCCACGCAATACGATATATTATATTTATGGGGGAAAATATAATAAAGAATTAGGTTCAATTATAACTTTTGACATAATTTATACTTTTATACCTTTTTTGTTATAGCCAGGATTTTAGGCTATGTTTGGTTATGTTTTGGGCATGTGTTTGGCCCAAAATTCTGACCAAATAATGTTTGGCCTGCGTGATTTGGGCCAGAAAAACACACATTTTTTTGGTCCGAAATACTTTCTGGCCATTTAGATCTCTCTCTTATCACTTTTCCGCGCCTATTCTCTCTCTATCACTTCTCTGCTGACCTGTCCCCTCTGATGTACCTTTTTCTCTCTCTTTCTATCTCGACCTTTCCGCCATTAACATACCCCCAAAATAGCCTACAAACCTGCAAATCTCCCCACTATTTTGCAAATATTCGTATATGCGGAAATCATACATATATATACATACGTAATATATGCAAATTGATATATATATTTATACACACACACTTATACACAAAAAAATTATAATTAAATATATACTTTATAGTTTATACAAAATTGCCTAATATATTTTCTACCGTCTCTCTGTATGTTTATATATATATACACATATATATGAATATTTTTTTACAATACCCAAAGCCCAGCAAAGAACCCCAAGAACAAAACAATGAACCGAATCAAACTCCAAATCTTAGCAAATATCCCTTCCCTTTCTAAACTGGAATTGTGTAAATGATATACAGATGGGAAAAGGGCGAATGTAAATGGGAAAGTGCAAAATGTAGGAAAAAATATTTCAGTTGTAAATTGTAATTTTTACTGGGCATCTTTTTGGCTCAAGCACAATAAAGTGGGTGCTAGTTTGGAGCTAGGGGTGTACACGGTCGGGTTCGGGCGGTTTCACAAAAAAAATAAACCCGATCGGACATGTGCGGGTAAACAAAATATCAAACCGAAAATGCATAATTATCTTTTCAAACCTAACGGTTCGGGTCGGTCGGATTTAATGTTTTAACGGGCGGGTTGGCGGGTTATCAAATCATAGTTATAATTTTTACAACTTAATTTTAGTTATAAGTAGTAAGTAAGAAATTAATTATTATACTTTTTGTACATTTAACTAAAAAAAAATTGAGTTGGTGAAAAATACATAAATAAGTGGTGTTATTAAATAAAATTCATATTACCATGATTTCTAATGAGTGAAAAACTCTAAAATATTAATAAAATTAATGTTTTTCGTAAATTTATCATCAAAATATATATATATAAATTTTTCGTTCAAATCAAATGAAAACAAGTGTTCAAACGAGTCAATTTGTTTGCTCAAATAAAAAATAAAATATGTTACATGAATATGAATAAACCACTTTTATTAGAGAGTATATATGCATATATAGTTTTCAAAGTTTAGTATTAATCGTATATACTTATACTTGTAATATAAATGGTTAGCGGTCGGGTTGCCGGTTAGGCGGGTTACAATTATTAAACCCACCACCCGACCCGAAAGTGGCGGGTTGCAATATTTTCAACCCGCTACTATTATTTAATAAATTCTAAATCGGCGATTTTCGAGCGGATCGGCTCGGGTTGAGCGGTTCGGACGGGTTGGGCGGATTTATGTACACCCCTATTTGGAGCTTTGCTTTGAAGTTTGGTGGGAGTTTTGGTGAGAGAACAAGGGCTTCAATGGTGATTTAATCATTCATTTAATATATATATATATATATATATGTGTGTGTGTGTGTGTGTTTATATATAAATATATATTATATGTATTACTCTAATCTTAATCTAACTTAAATTTTTCTTTAAATATATGTATGGACTATTTAGAAATATATGTACAATTACATATAAATTAATGTATATATACATGTACATATATATATATATATCTATTTGTACATATATATATATATATTTATTTATATAATAATTATTACAATCTCAATATTATATTATAACTTTTAATTATTGACAGACAAAAACTTATATGATTTGACAGCTACAGTAATTTATGTTCCCTCTGAAAACAAAACCAAACACTATCTCACCAAAAAATCACTCAAAAACCAACTCTCAAAACATAACCAAACATAATCCCATCAAAATTGCACGTGTCCCTATAAATTTCTCACCAATAATTCTCACCAAAATACCATCCCAAAACATAACCAAACATAGCCTTTTCGGGGGGCAAACTCAAAGTAAAGAGAGAAAACGTGATATTTTTCGATTTTGAGGGGGGCGAAATTCAAATATAAAAAAATTTGTAAGGTAAAAAAGTAATTTTTCAAAATTGAGGGGGACATTTAATAACTTGAGTGGGGGCATTAATGCAATTTTTGAATTAAAATTAAAAAATATCTATATATTAAAAAAAAGAAAAGAAATTTCAATGGGGACTCTGCCCCTGAGTCCACTTGCGTCCGCCCCTGATTTGAATGTGACCTCCCACGCCAACGTTCTATCAACTCACTAAAAATGAAGTCCTGGCCGAGATGGTAAGTTAGGTATTTCTTCCCAAATTATCTCGGATTCAAACCTCTCCTAGAATATGAGCCTGTCGAATAGGGTTTGCCTAGTGCGGCTTAACATCCTCATGTGATTTACGGACTATTGTATGAAGGCGGGGTTATCTAATACGCAACTTCGGGTAGTGACGGAAGGATACCTTGTCAAAAAAATAAAAAAAACTCGCTAAAAAAGAAAAAAGAAGCGTGACATTTCTATATTGCAAAATTTGTTGAATAGAATAGAACTCGTCTCAAATTCATTCTCAATTTTCTCGCCGGCGGCCATGGACGGAGAAAGCTTCAAATCAACAACTGAAGATAAAATGCGTTGTCAGCCTCTCTCTCTCCTCAAAACACTCAAAAATCTACTAGATTCAGTTGATGCTTTTCTCTTCGACTGTGATGGTTCGTTCACACACATTCAAGCTTTAGAAATGAAATAGCCTAATCTTTATAACTTGCATATCTTATGATCATAAGTCATAACATTCTTTTCCCCAGAGTTTGCCATCTTTTTTTAATTTTCTAATTAAATCAAAATATCAGGTGTTATATGGAAAGGAGATGCTTTAATTGATGGTGTTCCGGAAACTCTAGAGAAGCTTCGATCAATGGTATATATGTTCATTTTATATCTTTCAATTTCTTTTAGGCGTTTGTTACTTGTGAGTTCATATCAGTTCGGTGTCCAAATTATATTTATTTATCGTCATTTTTGTAGGGGAAAAAACTGATTTTTGTAACGAATGGCTCAATTTAGTCCAGAAGGCAGTGTGCTAAGAAGTTCCATTCCCTTGGAATTTCAGTTTCTGAGGTTTGATTTGATTTTGATCAATCTTTAAGCTGAATTAGGCATGTGTTTGCTGTTAATCTCCTTGCTGCTGCAGGATGAGATTTTCTCCTCGTCATTTGCTGCTGCTATGTACTTAAAAGTCAATCAATTTCCTAAAGAAAAGAAGGTTCGTGCTTGTGTCACTTAAAATTGATATTAAAATAGCTATTCTAAGTAAAATCTCCCGTTTCTTGACATCTAACACGAATGCTATAGGCACCGTCTAGCTTATGATGATTTAGACGCACAAAGGTTGAACATCATGTTGGCCAAGGGTATAGCCTCTTAATAATAATCTGCCTGACAGAACGACCATTTTAGGCATGGAAAAACTACGAACTATGCTCATCAACCTAACATGTATGGTTATCTTGTATTTTGTGCCCTTAAGTTTGATTGTATGGATTATTGTTCCAGTGTATAACCGCCAGCACAAATTAGTTGAGGTAGATGCAATCCTGTGATAACTGGTTTGAGTTGAACTAATCAGGACCATTCCCTTTCTTGAATAAGTGAATTTGAAGGATGATGTTTCTGTCAAGATCATGTTATGTATACCCTTAGAGTTACTAAGCATCTAGAAAGATAATGCATGAGTTGAGGTAACACAATGAGCTAAAATAAATAGAAACAAAATGCGAAACAATAGATTTTTGACATCTATTGGCAAGTTAGACAAAATAGTCAGAATTCTAATATGATCCAATTATCTAAACGCTTAATATCACACGCTGGTTCGATGATGATGTTCATATTCTACTGATCCCGTGAATGTAAAGCAATCATTTGATTGTGTTGATTTGGCAGGTATATGTAATTGGTGAAGAAGGCGTTATGGAGGAACTGGAGCTGGCTGGTTATACCAGTCTTGGCGGCCCTGTAAGCTTCCATTAATTTCCCTGGATTCATTTACATTACCACTTGGTGAAATCAGATTTTTGTTTTTTCAAGTTTATTGTTACACATATTATTGTCTTCATGGTAGATAGACTTTGGCTCTGAACTATGTACCAATGCATACTAAGCTTTTTGGTTTATTGCTACAATTTTTTCTGAAAATTGCTTCACTGATAGATATTGAAATTCCTCCACAATATGATTTTATTGACGAACATATTTACTTGTTCCTTATCAAGTTGTGGTTTTATATATCTCACCAAAGTTTTTCTAGATGAAACGACGAATCGCATATTCCATTCATTTCAGCTTAAGTAAGCGGTGGATTAGTGACCCCTTTTCTCAGTCACCTCTGTTTATCTTCCCTTAGTTTAAGACAATGAACTCTTTGAGACCTTGCTCATATTTTCTTATGTCTGCTTACTGGAAAATTGCATGTGGTTTTAATTTTTGAGGGAACTAATAGAACTCAATTCATTTTCTTTAAATTCTTGATTGAGAGCAATTATTCTCCTAATTTAAAGATTTGATTAATTATTCTTTGGCTACTTTTAGATATATAGGCTATGTTTGGTTATGTTTTGGGATGGTATTTTGGTGAGAATTATTGGTGAGAAATTTATGGGGACACGTGCGTGTTTAATGAGATTGTGTTTGGTTTTCTTTTGGTAGTTGGTTTTTGGGTGCGTTTTTTTGGTGAGATTATGTTTGGTTTTGTTTCAAGAGGAAATAAAAGTTACTGTAGCAGTCAAATCATGAAGTTTTTGTCTGTTAGAGAGGAGAGAGAAGAGAGAAAGCACGTAGAGAGGAGTGTAGGGACAAAGTAGGTGTAGAAAGATGGAAAATAATTATTATGTTTTTTTTGGACAAAAAAAGTAGTGTATTTTTGACCAAATATTTTGTGAACCAAACATGGTTTGGTGAGAATTTTGGACCAAACATGGTATGGAAACATAACCAAACATTGCCATAATTTTTACTGATATGGGTGTCGTGTCACTCGTGTTTATCATTTATGTTGTGAACTAGTATTTTTTTTTTCCCTTTGATAACATGGTTTTCTTGATTAGTCAATGACCATGATCCTCTTCTTGCAGGAAGATGAGAAGAAGATCGTTCATTTGAAACCAAACTACCTTTTTGAGCATGATAAGAGTGTAAATTGACATCTTTATATACAATTCTGTTGAAGCATTTAAAATGTCGATGCCCATTGGTTGCATATATTACTATTTCTTGTACCAGGTGGGGGCTGTGGTCGTTGGTCTTGACCTGCACATAAACTTTTACAAATTACAGTAAGCTCCATGTTCCTTGTCACATCTACAATTATACACCATTACATAATATAGTTTCTGTTTTATTCAGTTGGTTTCGTTATATTTTTTCTAAATTCAACATCTATATCCTCTTGTGGATTTATGTAAGTACAAACATTATCCTTATCATTGCAAGGTATGGAACTCTTTGCATACGCGAGAATCCAGGATGTCTATTTATTGCTACTAACCGAGACGCAGTTGGAAATCTCACTGCTCAACATGAATGGCCTGGAAAATTCTAAGTCTTCCCCTCCTAAGACCATGGTTGTTACAAAAAACCTACTATTTTATATGTTTTATAGATTTCAGGTGTAGGATGTATAGTTGCTGCAATTTGTGGTTCAACACAAAAAGAACCAATTTTAGTTGGAAAACCATCCACCTTTTTGATGGATTTTTTACTACAAAAGTAAGTGAAATTTCGACTTCACTTTCGACACAGTTATCACATCAACTTCATTTGGAATCTCGCTACATTTTTAACCAGTTACTCGCAACTTTGTTATGCAAGATCCTGATTATCTCAATTTTATGCTACTTGTCACGGACTTAGCCTCAATACTAACGTCTCGTGCGGCACTTAGCTTCGACCCGCCTCTTGCGTGACTCGTGCTAAGTCAGCCTCGCCCACTCATGCTCGCGTGCTAAGGGAATTTGGCAAAGTGCACCAAGAAGCTCTTTAAGTAAACACTCTATATTGCTCTCCAAACTTGGTTGGTTACAAATGAAATTGCTACCACCTATTTATAGTGATCCACCTCCTCAATGGACGGTTGAGATCATCTTGATCCTACGGCTAATATTGAGCATCTAGATAATTCTTCTAGATATTTTTCAAGACTAATCTAGAGAATTCTACCAACTAACACTCCTACACAATTCTAGAGAATTCCTACCATTCTCTACACATCTAGATACATTCTAGATTATTCTATCCTCAACTATATATACAAGGTTGTGCAGCTCCATGAACTTTTTGGAGCCTCATTTGGTGGGAGGAGTTCTTGAAAACTCCCGTGGCGTGACATTCTCCCCCACCCAATCCGACGACGACCTCGTCGTCGTGCAATATTGCCCCGCGGCTTGCCCGATCATCCCTCTACAACATGCTTGTTGGAAACTCTTTCTTCGCCTAAGGGTTTGATCTTGTCGGGGTTCTTGCTTGTCTTCGTCAGCATGGTCTTCCCTTTGTCCCGCGGTTGCCTCCGAAGTTGTCTTGACTCGCGTGGATTCTTCTCGGAAGAGTCCACGATTGGTGTCTTCGTACTCGACCTCGGCCCATCCTTTGCACCCTCGATCAATTGGATGCCGACAAATACATGGACTTCGCCTTAACCCCTTGGTTGCTCCCGATTGTAGGCACTATGCACGGCGAACCCTTGTCCAAAATCCACAATCAATCAAATATAGGCATTGGAATTGCACATACCTTGCGCATGAAATCCAATCCTAGCACGACCTTGTAATCGTCCAACTCGGCCACCGAGAAGTCCACTCGTCCCTTCCACAGCCCGATACTCGTCTCTACGTCCAGAATTCTACCGCCTATGGCGTCAGAATTCACCATCTTGACCCATCCCTCGCCTCGTGTGACCTTGAGGCCCAACCGTTTCGCCTCATCCTCGGTCATGAAGTTGTGCGTTGCCCCGGTGTCTACCATCGCCTTGGTAGACCGCCCGTTGATGTGCGCCTCCACGTACATCAGTCTCTTGCTTGATGCGGTTGGCGTCGACTCTTCTTTAACGGCATTTAGAAGTTGCACCGCCCCTAAACGCCTTGGTCACTCCTCTGAGCCATCATCAGGCTCTTCCACATACTTACATTGCGCTGCCTCCTGACCCTCCATGATCGCATGCAACGTCCCAAGCTTCGGGCAATCTTTGTAAGAATGTGGCCCCTTGCAAACATAGCACCCTTGCTTTGGCACGAAGGATTGTTTCTTCGCCTCATAATCCTTTCGGCCCGACGAGCTCCCCGAACTCGCCCCTTTATAAGTCGCCCTGTGGGTTTGGTCATCCTCATGATGCTTGCCTCCCCCACCATTGCCCGTGCCATCCCTCTCGCGTTCCTTATGATGGTGTTGAAACTCGCTTAGGGACTCGACAGCGGCTATTGCCTCATCTACCGTGTGGATGCCCCGACATTGCAACTCTTGCTTTGCCCAATTTTGTAGCCCGTCCACGAAGTAGAAGAGTAAGTCATCATCGCTCATGTTCGGGATTTGAAGCATAAGTGTTGTGAGTTCTTCAACATACTCCCGGATAGTGTTTTTATGCCGCAACTCCCGTAACCTCTTTCGAGCTTCGTAAACGACATTCTTCGGATAGAAGTGTCGTTTAAGCTCTCGTTTAAAGTATTCCCAAGACTCAATCTTGCATAAACCTTTCCCGATATCGGCATGCTTCCTACGCCACCATAACATTGCGGTATCGGTAAGGTAAGTGTAGCCGTACGTACCTTCGAGTCCTCATCCGTTAAGTTGAGCTCCTCGAAGTACAACTCCATCTGCCACAGGAAGTTCTCAACCTCCTTGGCGTCCCTCTTGCCATCAAACCCCTTCGGCTTGGGATGGTCCACTCTTGGACTCGACACTACGGTGCTAGCCCTGCTAGCAATGGATCTTTTGCACAAGGCAACGTCTTCGCGCATCTCCTCGACGATCGCCTATAATGCTCTCATAGCATCCTCAAGCTTAGCAAGACGCTCCTCCTGAACGGTGCTAGTGTCAAGGCAAGATCGCACATCCGCCTTAATCGACCCAATCTCTTCGAGAACGTGCTCCTCCAACGTCTCAAAAGTGTGCTCCACACGTTCAAGTCGCTCGCCCATCTCTGCGACGACTCCCACGACACCACTCTCAAGTGGTCGGCTTGCATCCCTTGTCATCTTCGGGTGGGGCAGAATGGCCTCCCTACCAAGCTCCCCTAACAACCCCGAAGTAGCCTCGCTTGCCATTACCCGAACACTTCCACACGCAACACCTTTGCTCAACCGGGCTCTGATACCACCTGTCACGGACTTAGCCTCAATACTAACGTCTCGTGTGGCACTTAGCTTCGACCCGCCTCTTGCGTGACTCGTGCTAAGTCAGCCTCGCCCACTCGTGCTCGCGTGCTAAGGGAATTTGGCAAAGTGCACCAAGAAGCTCTTTAAGTAAACACTCTATATTGCTCTCCAAACTTGGTTGGTTACAAATGAAATGGCTACCACCTATTTATAGTGATCCACCTCCTTAATGGACGGTTGAGATCATCTTGATCCTACGGCTAATATTGAGCATCTAGATAATTCTTCTAGATATTTTACAAGACTAATCTAGAGAATTCTACCAACTAACACTCCTACACAATTCTAGAGAATTCCTACCATTCTCTACACATCTAGATACATTCTAGATTATTCTATCCTCAACTATATATACAAGGTTGTGTAGCTCCATGGACTTTTTGGAGCCTCATTTGGTGGGAGGAGTTCTTGAAAACTCCCGGGGCGTGACATACTGCAGATATAACATCCCTACTTCCAGGATGTGAACGGTTGGAGATAGACTGGACACTGATATTTTGTTTGGACAAAATGCTGGTTGTACAACTCTTGTTTTTTTAGGTAGAACGGAAATTCTTCTATATTTTCTTTAATTATTAGGATGTAACGGAAGCGATAGATTTTTAAAAAAAAATTGAAGATCACGTCCTCAAATACAAGATAATTTCATCGCACTCAAAGGATTTGCAAAAGCAAAAGATTTTTTTTTTTATTAATTCTGAATGAACATCCTGATAACAATTTTAAAAACTTATATTATAGAAGCACTTCCTCAAATCTCAGAATGATTGGTGTTAGATTAGAGAAAACCCCGTAGGAAATTTGTATTACTGAATAACATATTTATAGAGATACATGTACTTGGTAAACAAGAAACCCTAACTATAAACAAGAAAAGATAAATACAAGGAAATATAAAGAAACCTAAATTAATATAAATACTAGAAAGATATGGAAAGATATTATATTACCTAACACTCCTCCGCAGTCGAAACGTGAGAGTTTTGAGCATTGAGACTGGGCTAAAGAAATCCAGTCATAGAGAATTTGAGAAGAAGACGGCGACAAAGATAAAAGGTGGCGGCGGCTTCAAGTCCTCATTTTCCAAGGGTGAGCGGCGGTAATTAACAAAACTAAAGAGAGAAGGCGGTGACATAAAATAAAAAGGCGGCGACTCCAAGTCCTTGTTTTTCCTAGGGTGAGCGGCGATAGCATAAACAAAGATAAAGAAAAAAAAACTACCCTAAACTAAACTAGATAAGGTGCGCCGGACGGGGTCGGCGACTTGAGGATGCGGAAGCGAGGGATCGAGATACCATGGCTCGAACCATAGCTCTGATACCATGTTAGATTAGAGAAAATCCCGTAGGAAATTTGTATTACTGAGTAACATATTTATAGAGATACATGTATTTAGTAAACAAGAAACCCTACCTATAAACAAGAAAAAGATAAATACAAGGAAACATAAAGAAACCTAAATTAACATAAATACTAGAAAGATATGGAAAGATATTATATTACCTAACAATTGGAACTCTTCTAATCGAACTTTAAAACTAATAGGACTCCTCTAAATTAAATTAAACCAAACATAACTCTATTAACTTATCTCCATAGGATTAGGACTCAACAGTAACAAAAATAACTCCAAAAATAAATAGAAAAAAAAAGTGGCCTATAAGTGATCAAAACAACTTAATTGTGACTCGAAAATTTCTACAGATAATTAGATTGTTGAACACGCCATAAACTTTGAAAAGGTCTTGCATGCATGTAGAGGAATTCATAACTCTTCCCGAGTCGAAAGTTATAATTATTAATTACTCGATATCTTAGAAAATCTTGAAATTCACGAATCTTGTCCTACATGATATTATGATTCCTTTTCTCGTCATGTGAAAGTTCTGTGTGTTGTGGCTTCAACAGGTGTGACAAGTATATCAGATCTTCAAGATTCATTAAACTGTATCCGACCAGAATACTTTACAAACAAGGTGTCCGATATCATTAGGTTATTATAATGAGTATCAATTGTCACTCTTAATTTTTGAATATCAAGTTGTACTTTTGAGACAAAAATACGGGGAGCGGATGGTTTGCGTTTTGTCTCATCTCCTCTGTTTTGTAGAATGAAAGTGATAAATAATGTGTTCTAGAATATTCAAAGATTTAATAATGTGTGTTTAGATTTGAGATATTTAGAGAAAAATATGTAATAACTATGATAGAAATCATATGTATTTTTCTGGTAACACGTGCTTAGTTGTGAGTTATTTTGTGGAAAATTTCTGAAACACTTGTGTATGACATTAAAGTATTATCTATTTTTCTTATGTTCAAATTTAATATATTTATTGATATATATGTATATAAGTATGAATTCCTATATGTATACTTTTATATGCGTGTACTAAATTTATATTTATAATACGTATATATATTTCTTATGAATAAAAGATATTGGCAGTAAATAGTTAGTCTCATTACTTAGGAAAAATAACTAAAATCCCCTAAAATAAATTTTTGTATCCAAAAAACCCCTGGAAATATTTTTGAATCTAAAAAACCCAGTCTACAAACTTTTCAATCCAAAAAACCATAAAGTTGGGATTAACAACTTCTTAAACTAAATTATCCTTCATTTATTAAGTTAAATATTGATTAATTGATTTTTTTATCAATTTCTTTTTATTTAAAATTTTTCAAATTGATAAATCGTATAATACATATTTAATTTACTAATATTAAATATTTTAAATATTGTATATAATTATTTTTAAGTTTCATATGGGAATCATCTAAAAATATATTTTTTAAAATTTTTAGAAAGATTAGAAAAATCTGAAAAATTAAGATTAAAATCAATTAGTTTCGATTATCAATACAAAAGTTCTACATAAATAGATTTCTATACGAAACTACAATTGATTCATTTTTAATCTAGAAGACTAAGGGTCATTAAGTCCATAAATTTATTAACCCTAAATTTTGGGGGTTTTGGAATGAAAAATTAGTAGAATGAACTTTTTGGATTCAAAAATATTTTGATGGGTTTTTTGGAAACAAAAATTTATTTTAAGGGGATTTTAGTCATTTCCCTATTACTTATTAGTATATGAAAGCTTGTGAATTCTCTAACAAACTCCAACTATCACCAATATGGATGAGACCGAAATTACAAAAAACAATAATCTCATAAGATTATTTTTACAATTTTTGGAATAATAGGACTAAAATTACAATAGACCCCATGACTAATATCGCAATTTTCCCTTTAAATATATAACACCGTATAAATAAATTTGACGGACTCATTAATTCACAACAATTCCTTGATCCAAAACTGTCCCTTCCCAGCAAAAGAAATCACGATCATGCAGCACGTCATCAAGTTTGTGTTCGTGCTTACAATTATTTATCTCCTCGTCAGCACCGCAGGCGGCGCAGGTGGCGGGGGTGGAGGGAGAGGCGGTGGCGCTGGCGGAGGCAGAGGCGGTGGCAGCAGAGGAGGCAGGAGCGGTGGCAGAAGAGGAGGTGTAAGCGGCGGCGGAGGAACTAATGTTCGGCCTACTAACGGTAACAGTAACAGGAACAGTAACAGCAGCCCATCTAGGATCTCTTTCGGATGGCCCTCCTTAATTGTCTCCAACTTTGCTTATGTTTTGTTCCTGCAGCTACGCAATTAACAGGTATCTGGGTTTTAATTTCACTTTGTCTACTTTCAGAAACATGGGTTATTTTATTTTTTGATTCTTGAATGTTATTGATAAATTGTCGGTTGGTTTAAATTATATTTTGTCAACTTCCATAAAAATTGGTTAGTTTATTTTGTAATTATTGATTATTTGTTGATGATAGATTGATGTTCATGATCTAATATTAAAAGTAATCAAAGAACATTAGCAAGCTTAAAACAAAAAGATTATTCATTAAATAGGTTTTAGTACTGACAATGGACAATATGAGAGCATTTATATTTATGTATTAAATCGTAATATCCAGTAAAAATATATTATATATTATCTAATTTGGGTTTAAATGCCCAAAGGACGTGTTACAAAATCTGTCAAAATGGAGAAAAGTAGGAAAATACAGTATAAATCCTAACACAATAACCTAAAATTAGTATATAAAGGTTGTTGACCTCATATCCAAGGAGATTAAGACACTTGTCATGATCCGAATGATCACATGCTCTTTTTAGCTGCGCACATGAAGGTTCGGGTCAATCCTGGTCTTTGGGTCGAGTTTGGCAGGTGGGGGTCGGGTGATCCGACTCGACTCCCAAAGTTTAGTCAGTATGTCTAGCTAGTCGGCGCATACCGAAGTCCACAAGGGTCATTTTAATCATTCACAAAAGTGGTATTTTATCTCAGATCAAGTACTGTTTTGTCATTTTTTTCTTTTTAACAATTGATACATCAGCCATGGCCCATAATTATCCACATGAAGGGCTCCATCAATGTACTAGAACCGGCGGGCTAGCGCCGGCCCTAGTCTTTCTTCTCTCTGAAAGAGAAAAAAACTTGGGCTCTGTTTGGATGTATTTTTATTTCATTTTCAATCGTCATTTCCTAAAATGTATGGAAAAATGAGTTTTTTGAATTTCGCGTGAAAATGACATGTTTGATTGTGTTTTTGAAATTGGTTGGAATTGATGATTTGATGATGTGTGAAATGATTGAGTTAGTTAAAAAATAATTATTATGTATATAATATAGATAAAATAATAGGTGATATTATATTGATTAAATATATTTGTAAGTAAAAATGATAAAAAGTAATCCCAAAAATGCACTAAAAATACTCAAAATGGGTCTTATAATGTGCACAAGCCTATGAAGGTTAAAACTGTGTATTTTATTCCACTATAACACCACAATTGTTGCCGAAAAAATAAATTTTTAGAAGGGGATGTGAGAGAAAGAAAATTGTGAGTGTTAATTGGTAAAGTAGGAGAATGTGAAAGTGAAAATGAAAATAAGTGTATTTTCAGTTGAAAATGGTGTAAACTATATATTTTTATTTTCAAATAAAAATGTGGTTCAAAAAATATAAACAAACAGAACCTTGGGGTTTTCACTGGCCGATCGCCAACTCCACGACGGTTCGGCCTTTCACCGGGCATCCTTTGCCTCACTCCCCCTTGTTTCTTCTTCATCTCCTTGTTATTTCCCTCCTCTCCATCTCCAATGGAAACTTCTAGCCCATTTTCCACCGGATTTACCGTTCCCCCACCGCCAAAATTCTCCCTCTGACTCGTCACCGCTGCACCATCACGCCATGGTACGCATTTGTAGCTATCGCTTCCTCAAATTCTCAACTCCAATGACGTTCTCCTGCTCCACGATTTCGGTTTCAAGCCTCCCACCTGTTGTGATATGTCTTAAAGTCCTAGGCTCAAATTATGCAGCAAGCCCATTATCAAAAGGGCCAGTACGGTACACGTGTATTTTAGGGAAAAATCAGGGGCTAGGTTTTAGTTCAGTACTTTTGACATTCATTGTAATTTGTACCTCTTTCATCAATAGTAAAATACTCTCTCCTCTCCCGTGGATGTAGGCAATTGCCGAACCACGTAAATTCTTGTGTCTTTAATTTTATGCTCTTATTTCGTGAATTGTCATAACACCACCAGTGGATATGTCCTCTTTTCTTTCTCACAAACTTTTTTTGACTTTGGAAGTGGGATTTTCAAATCCTGCTCTTTTGCTTGAGAAGCATGTGGAAAATGGGTCTGGTGCTTCCATTTCTTGGAACACCAGTCCACCTTTAGTCTTTCCTTTGGTGGTGCTTCATTGTTTTATTTTTTTATTTTATTTTATTATGTCTTTTGTCTGCTCTTTGTTTTTGTGTTGCATTATCTTCTTGTTTTTGGTTGTTGTAGCAGCAACAGTGTTTTCTTTTGGTAGAGGTCCGTTGCTGTTATAAGCTAAAAGAAATGAAGTTTGGCATCAAGCTCTTTTGAAAGGTCCAAATTTTGAGTTCAACTTGAAGCAATTTTTTTCTTGAAGACTTGGCTTCGTTTCAACTAAAAAATTTCACGTTTTGTGCACCCCCCCCCCCACCCCCCCACGGCCCCTTCCAAAAAAAATAAAAAAATAAATTGGATCTATTAATTGTAATGCCATTTATTTTGTATCTTATGTTTTTTGGGGATACTTTGACCCCTTTTTTTGTTGTAATTCTAGGGATTTTCCTTGTAATTAATGAAGCATAAGTATTGATTTATCAAAAAAAAAAAGGTATTAGAACCGGTGAAAAGTGTAACTCTATATTCCTTGGAGTAAAATACACCTTTCCACATGTACTATAGCCCTCGTACCAAATATCTCCTGAACTTTAGAAAAATGCATTTACCCTTTTTTATATTATAAAATTTACCTTAATTAGCCTTAACTATTATTCTTCTCCTTATTTTTCCATTTATCCACTTTTTTTTCTTTTTCACAATTTTTTATTACATAATTAGTTAAAATTTATGCAATATATCAAGATTAATTAATTAAAATTATAATTGATAACATGTGAAGTACTACCGTTAAATTAATTTGGTGACAACACATTATATTAATATTGAAAAAAATTCAACTAATGCATCGCCACAAAGTTATGTTATTCCATATAGATATTTAACATCTTTTATGTATATTTATATAATATATACACACACATATATGTATCTTTAATTTCCTAATCTACTACAATATATGTTTGAAATTAACCTAAACAATAATGTAGTGAACTAGAGTATAAAAATACATATATATGTTGTCAAAATATGACTTGTTTGAATTAAATCAATTCAGACATATATTGTTGTAAACTAGAGCATTAAAATATATATATATATATATATACATATGTTATATGTATATGTATATATGTTGTCAAGATATACAGATAATTTAATTTTGTGACAATGCATTAGTTAAATCTTGTCAAACATTAATATAATATGTTGTCATCGAATTAATTAACATTAGTCCTAAAAATGTTGCCAATTATTTATTTTAATTAATTAATCTTGATATATTGGTTAAATTTTAGTTAGTGTATGTAATACAAAAAATTGTGAAAAAGATAAAAAATGTGGATAATTGAAAAAAAAAATGGTTAAAGGAAATTAAGGGAATTATGTAATATAGAGGGGGGTGGGGGGTTAAGTGTGTTTTTCTACTGTTCAGGTGATATTTGTTACGATGACTATAGTTAGGGTGTCAAAATGTATTTTACCCTTTTTTGTTATTGATGGTTTGTAATAAAAAAATATTAATCAATAATAATTAATTTAATATTTAATGTAGTTAGGTAACCATTTAGTTGAAAATAACTAATTTCTTCCGACTAATTAGCAAGAAATTAATAAGTTCCTTCTCCTAGATTTATATATTTGATTAGTTCATCTGTTGGCTGCACATGATCTGACAGCTGGGGAGTGGGGAGTCCATTTGGCATGAACTTTCGAATTTCATTGTTTCAAGTTCATTCTTGACATTTTGATTAAAAGAAAAGTTCATTGTTAACACGTAATCAAATAATCTAACGAAGTGAAACAGTGTCAACCAAATAGTCTAGCAACTAGAATAAGAAAAACAGGAAACCATATAAACCCTGTTTGTCAATTAAATACAAGTAATAATCAAAAATAATAATAATATTTAACTATATCTGTTTTCTTTCTAAATAATATCTATTTCTTAAAAATCTTCTACTACGTTTGGTTATGTTTTGGGATGATACTTTGATGAGAATTATTGGTGAATTTTTTTTTGGGAAACGTGCATATTTGATGAGATTGTGTTTGATTTTATTTTGAATGAATAATTTTTGGATTTTTTTTTTAGTGAGATAGTGTTTGTTTTTGTTTTCAGAGAGAACAAAAATTAATGTAGCAGTCAAATCATGTAAGTTTATGTTTGTTAATAATTGTAAATTATAATATAATATTGAGTTTGTAATTATTTTTATATAGATGAATATAGTTCATATATTGACATATAAAAATAAATTATTGGTTACATATATAAATATATAGTATATATATACACATAATATACAATAATAAATATCGTATATAAATACACATTTATATATATATATATATACACATTAATATATATATATATTTGTGTATATATATATATTTAAATACACAGTAATGAGTTCATTCTACATGTTTCGTATTTCAAATTATTAAACAGATACCAATTGGTTAATTTGTTTAATTGTTATGTACTTGAAAACTATACTATAGTAATTATTTCATAAAAAATTCTCTATTAAGATGCTTAATAAATCACTAGCTCAAAACTAACAATTTATTGAAACCGACCTTTACTCCATTGTCACTCAATCGGCACATGTCGATTTAATTTTACATATATATTCAATTTTTATTATTTGAGAGTTGTAACTTGTAACTAGTAATTGGCAATCTAAAAGAAACAATAATAAAAAGATCTGGTAATACAGCATAGCAATTATGACGGGTCAAAAGTTTATATGGATAGACATAGATTGGATAGATGTCAGAGACAATAGAAGGAGAAAGACAGCGAAGAGAGAATTGTAGATCTGGCCAAATATTCTTTTCTTTTTTGGTCAAAACTGGTGGTAGCCAAACACTACTTGGTCAGATTTTTGGGCCAAAATAGCCCCAAAATATAACCAAACATTGCCTTTCTCTCTAACAGTGTCCACCAATAACATATCACTGATATTCCATCACCACTGCTGTTACCAATTATTGATATAATAAGATATTAATTTGTTCTAAATATGAATTAGAAAAATTCGATCAAATGTGCTCATTGCATTTATTTTTTGTCAAAATAGAAAAAAAAAATTGTTGCAAAGTAATGTAGGACATTATTCTAAAAAGATAATGTAATAGATTAACTTTCAACCCTATCCAAATTTGTATTTCCAACTATAAATATATATATATAAAGTAAATCGAGTACACAATATATGTCATTAATATCAAATAATAACTCAACTCAAGAGTCAAGACCTCTGATATCTTCAGACCTTACATTTACCAATACACCTAGTTATTGTTGCATTTTAATATTCATGGCTTCGTTGGATAAAATTCGAATAGAAGTGAAGTGATGAATTACTTTTGGGTTGGATCCGATACAAATTGGGAGAAATCCTACCCATTTCACACCGTAATGTATCCCAGTACTTCGTTTGCATTTTATCGCCAATAGTACATCAGTTCAAATCTTCTATTGCAAATGCTGTTACAATTTCCTATTACATGTCACATTTGAATGACATGTGTATAAAATATTTTTTTGGACATAAATTTAATATGAATTATATACACTTGTCGGACAGACATGATATGTAACACGAAATGTAACACTATTTTTCAATAAAAGATGTTGTGTGATAATCCAGAGCACCACAATCCAAATAGACGAGTCATATAATTACGGAAAACACAACTTGAGAACAGAATCTCGAAAATCCCTACTTATTACGTTTCCATCTTTCATGCTTTTTAGGAAATACTTGGATAACAGTCAACAAAACTTTTTGAAATTCGATTAAAATTCAAAACTTGCATGTGCTACATAGAATAATGGAAAATTGTTATGTCATCTTACAAATCAACACGTCTGTGAAATTTTCTCGCATTCCGGATCTGCATTTTAAATTGATATTCTTGGTCTGGCTGTTTTATAAAACAGTGGGTATGATTGACTGTAGCGAGAGAAAGACATTAAAACTTAAAATGGTGATAGTCTTTGACACAAACATCTATTCCACAGTATTATATTGTGTGTAAACAAATGTATGTAATTTAGACCAAGTATGTTATTAAGGTGGGACATATTTACACACGATAAAAGAGTTTTAGAAGTAAAGTACTAGTGGACCTATTACTATGTGATAAAATTTTTGAAAAAATTTCTCGTAAATATTATTTTTTTATAGGTAAACATTATTGAATGCAAAATCATAGTGCGGAAATGTTAAATTATCATGCATTATAGGTACTTAAATCAGTAATGATGATAATTCTTTAGAACTTAGTCGTTGGATGATATGTTTCAAACATTTATTTGATGTAAAATATTTTTCATATAATTAATTTTTAACATCATACATTTATAAAGAAATTAATCAAAAGATTGAGATCAAATGTTTTTGGGACATAAAGAGTTAATTAAGAAAGGCAAGTTGGGATTAAATATAAAGCTTTAAGTTACATGTGGGGCTAATCATAATAATTTACAAATGTGTGGCTAATCTATTGAAGATCATGTATAACAACTGGCAACTTGCTTAGCAACTACTTGCGTAACTTGCAAAGCAAGTTGCCGGTTTATCTCAGCCACAATATGTGGCCGTGGCTGAGAAATGTCCGTAAGGTTCAAAACAGACGGCTAGAAAAGCTTTTTCCTATGTATTATCTAAATAAATATACAACCCCGATATAAATATAAGTTAAGTTCATTAATTCAGACAATAGTTTCGTAATCCATTACTCAAAAGAAATCATTGTAAATTTGTAACTAAAACACAAACAAAAGAAATCATGATCATGCAGCGCGTCATCAATTAAGTGTGTGTTCGTACTTACGATCATTTATCTCCTCCTCAGCACCAACGGCTATGGTTGTAACTTGAGTCGAGCCGGCTCGCGAGCTTAGCTGGCTCGTCTCGAATGAGCTCGACTCGAGCTCGAGCCTATTTCCCTCCGAGAAAAGGCTCGCGAGCTTTTCGATTTTTATATATATATATATATATATATATTTATATATTTATTTATTTTAATATTATAAATATTAATTATATATATTAATAATTTCTTTTTAATGTCAATAGTCAATAGTCAATAGTTGGGCATTGACAGTTGACCCATCAGCCATCACAAGTTATTTATTATATATTTTTTTATAATATTAATAATTTAATAAAATATCAAAAGCCAATTCAGGCTCGAGCTCGGCTTGTTTACACCCCTACCAACGGCGACGTAAGAAGTGGCGGTGGTGGAGGGAGATGAGGTAGTGGGGCAAGAGGTGGTGTCAATAGTGCTGGAGGAGGAGATAATGGTCGTCGCACTAACAGCAGCCCATCTAGCACATCTTTCGAATGGCTCTCTTAATGCCAAATTCTAGTCTGCTCCTAGCTCAGCCAAATTCATATGTAGTTTATAAAATAACTTACCAATTATATGGCAAGTGTAATACACTCTCCTTGTGAAATACACTTGGGTGCGGACAAATTGGGTTTGGGTTAGAATTTTCCTTAATTGTCGCACTTAGTTTATGTTTTGTTCCAGACTTCCAGTTACGTAATTAAAAGGGAAAATTACACACATACCCTCTAACTTATTGTGTAATTACTAAAACCTTCCCTCACTTATTAGAAATTACCAACACACCCCCTCAAGGGATCTATTTGTAAGATTTACAAGGGGTAAAAGTGTAAGAATTTTTAAACATATAGGAGGTGTAATTGTAAGAAATTTTTAACATGAGGGGTTGTGTTTGTAATTTCAAATAAATGAGGGGGGTTTTGATAATTACACAATAAGTGAGGGGGTCTATGTGTAATTTTCCCTGATTAAAGGTAAGGTTTGGGTTTAAATTTCAGTGTCTACTTTTAGAAAAATGGTTGATATATTTTTTGATTTTTAAATCAATGTTGTATAGACTATAGAGTATTGAGGTTGGGCTTAAATTTCACGTTGCCTTACCTGATAAGAGTTGGTTTGTTTTGTGAGCGAAGTTTATTTTGTATTTTTTGATATGTGTTGGTTATAAGTTGCAACTGTTTAAATGATATAATAATAAGAAAGTATTGGTAAGCAGAATAAAAATAAAAAAAGGGTTATCCATTAGATAGTTTTTTTTTAACCCGTTCAATTGATACAAGATACATCAATAATAATCGGAAAACTTGTAAATTTAGTCCCCACTGAAAGGGTCAATTAAGGGTTCGTCCTACGCTTTTACATAATTTTAAAAAGAGTCTCAATAATTTATAAAAATTGCAACGTCAGTCTTTTTCTTGAGCGGCGTTAGTCCCATGCTTTATTATTTGTTAAAAATTGATGAAAACTAAGGGGATTTACTTTTGAAAATTATATTTTTGTCCCTGAACTATGCAAATTCTATCAAACACACCATAAACAAAAATTAACAACACTCACCCCGTGAAAAATTACAAAGTTGTTCTCATTCAAATTTTAATAAAAATATATTTTAAATAATATATTATTTTAAAAAAGAAAAGAAAATAAGAAAAACAAACATTCGGTGAGAAGGGAGGGTTAATTGGGTTAGCAGATTGGGGGGGGGGGGGGGTGTTAATACTATGGTGCACCGGGAGTGTTGCTGCTGGTGCGGATCTAGAAATTTAAGTCAGTGGGGGCACCAAAAATTTTACCGAGGGGGGCGAGATTGTTGTGATATAGCTATACAATTTGTTTTTGCCAAATATACGAAGGATTTAAGGGGGGTCCAGGGGGCAAGGTACGCTAAATTTATGGGTAAAAATATAATAAGAAATTAGGTTCAATTACAACTTTTGACATAATTTATATTCTTATACCTCTTTTGTTATAGCCAGGATTTTGGGTTTTGGGGGGGGGGGGGGTGAACTCAAAGTAAAGCGAGAAAACGTGATATTTTTCGACCTTGAGGGGGGGGGGGCGAAATTCAAATATAAAAAAATTGTAAGGTAAAAAAATAATTTTTCAAAATTGAGGGGGACCTTTAAAAATTTGAGTGGTAGCATTAATGTAATTTACAAATTAAAATAAAAAAATATGTATATATTAAAAAAAAATTGAGTGGGGGCACTGCCCCTCCCTTGCTTCCATGTAAATCCGCCTTCCCTACTACCCATAAAAAAACCACTCCCAACCCTTGAATGTGTGGCTATGGTGCATCGAGAGCAACACTCGTTTGCATCCCATTACTTCGTTTGCATTTTGTCGTCGATTGACGAGGCCCACAATCCAAATAAACGAGCCATTTAATTATGAAAAACACAGTTTGTGAACACAAACTTGAAAATCCCAACTTATGGGGGCTATTACATTTGTTTGCAGATTAAGCAACAGATCTTGTATTCAAACACTTGTGGATGCAGAAAACGTTTTTGAGAAAGTCTCCACAATTGCGCTCGACAATATTTTGAGGAACTAGTCTTAGACCTTCGGGCTTGAAGACACCTTAAGAAATTAAAAAAAGAAAAAGAAAAGAAAATTTTCATGCCTAATTCTTAGGTAATTGGATATCAGTATATCACAAATCTTTTTGAGAGTGGTACTAGTAGAACTATAAGTGATGATTTGATTTTGAAAGTTTCAATTTTTGAAAGACAAATTACCCGATTGGAAAATTATATACTCGGATTGTCATGGAGCCGCTGCTGGCGGCGGATCTGACTGCGAATCGGATAGCAAACTCAGGAAATTCGGCTCCTCCTTTGACATAAGCGAAAACCCTCCAAGGAAACAACTGTCCTCAAGAATTAGCGGCCCGAGCAGCAAGGAAATCTTTTGTCTATGGAGTTGATTCGAATGTTATCGGGACGTCTGCATCAATCAATGGAAAGAAAACAATACTTCTTTCGAAGGAAGAAGATAACTATATGGCTGCGCCGTATCAATACGCACTCATTGGCAAATTCTCCCATGGATACCCTACCATGACGAGATTACGGGCAAAATTTGCGGCTCTAGGGCTTATTAAGGGTTTCAAGATTGGTGTACTTGATAACAAACATGTATGGATCCGCCTATTTGACTCTAATGATTATACTAGGATTTGGTTAAAATAGACATGGTACTTTGATGGTTTTCCTATGAGAGTCCTAAAGTGGACACCGGATTTTGATCCGAATGAAGAATCCCATATCATGCCGATATGGATTAAAGTTCTCGGTCTAAAACCACATTGGTTTCACAGACAATTTTTATTCCATGTTGCTAGTATAATTGGTAAACCTCTCAAATTGGATGAAGCGACTTCAGAGATTGAGAATCCCGCCGTGGCAAGAATATGTGTCGAAATAAATGTAATGGAAAAGTTGCAATCAGAGATTCCGGTGCAGGTTGAAGGGAAGACATCTTTGCTGAGAATTCAATACGAAGGAATCCCAGAATATGTCGGATATGTCGCCATAGAGGGCATACAATGGCATCATGTTTAGTGCAAAAGAAAACAAGAAAACTGATTATACAATATTATTGAACCAAGAGATTAATGTAGAACAAGTTTGGAGGGAAAAGGGAGACTTACGGGTAAGATTGGACAAAATGCGTGGTAAAAGGCCAATAGAAACTCCAACACTAATACTACCAAGAGGGGCAGATCCGGAGGTGTTTATCAAGGAAAATAATGGGAAGAGGAGAGGGAATAATGAAGCAGATGAACAAGATGACAGGATAAGTCAAGAAACTAATAAAGATGGCCACGAGGGTAAGAATAAAAGTGAAACCGTTAAAGAGGTATCAAGTAGTGAAAATTCTGATCAAAATTCGATTGGAATGGCAAAAGAAACACCAGGACTCCGCATGAAAATAGTGATATTGGGCTTGATATGGGTGATGAGGCTCAGAACAAATTAACGTCTTTTCTGGAAGAAAGTCGACAAATGCTCCAACTTGGCTATGAAGTTCAGGTGCCAAATACCGAGGATGAATCTCAGGAGTCAGAAAGCAATGAATCGGGGGAAGACATTTGGCAGGAAGTTACTAAAAAAAAGCATAGGCGGGCTACTTCTCTAGATGGGGAAAAAAGAAAATCACACATGAAGGCTTTGGTAGTTCATAAGATGGAGACAAGACTTTCTAAAGCTACAACATCAAACAAATGTTAATGATGAATGCTCTAGTTTGGAATGTCAGGGGAATTGGCAATAAAAAATCAGTTGCTCGGGTACGGAACTTATGTCGCAGGTACGCGTTAAAATTTCTTGTCATCCTAGAACCGAAAATAAAGCTTGATTATTTTAAAATGTCTAATGAGTTAGGTTTTCGTAATATTATATCAAACTGTAATAATCATATTTGGTTCTTTTATGATGATGATTATGAGGTGGATATTTTAGCTGACCATGAGCAATTTTTACATGTACGAATTCACTCGTTGCTTCTTCGGCGTCCAATTTTTTGCACCTGGGTACATGCCAAGTGTACTCGGGAAGATAGGAAGTTTTTATGGGATGGTCTACGACTTATTAACCCGGTGGGGGAACCTTGGTTAATCGGGCGTGACTTTAATATCATCCTTCATGCTTGTGAGAAAAAAAGAGGAGCTCTGCCTAAATGGTGATCTATGGAGGATTTTAGCAATATGATATTAGATTGTGAGCTAATGGATGTAGGGTACGAGGGAACACCTTTTACTTGGTCAGTGAAACGTGGAATTTTTGAACGCTTGGATCGAGTTCTCTATATGAGAGCCTGGCAAGAGATGTGTCCAACTCAGGTGCGTCATTTATTACGTTCACATTTTTCAGACCATTGTTCTCTACTTATTTCGCTTAAAGAAAATTCTCAAACTCGTTTTTCTTCGTTCCGTTTTTTGAATCTATGGGTGCGTCACAACACATTTCTGGAAATGGTGGAGCAATCATGGAATGAACCACTCTTCAGCAGGGGCTTAGATAAATTCCACCGTAAGCTCATGCAGCTTAAAAGCATTCTTAAAATTTGGAACAAGGAGGTGTTCGGGAATGTTTTTTAGGCTGTCCAAACTGCAAAGGAAGAGGCTCGAATTTGTGAGCAAAAATATGCTGAAAACCCTACGGAGGATCACCTTTGTGCAATGAACAGAACTGGAGCAATTTTTACTCAAAAACTTGCATGGGAAGAAGATTTCTGGCGACAAAAGGCGGCGTGCAATTGGCTAAAAGATGGGGAACGTAATTCTAAATTTTACCTTGCGTGGGTGAAGAGGAAAAGGAGTAAAGGAAAAATACAAAAAATCATAGATAATGGGAATGAGCTTACAAACGAAAAGGATATCCGAGACTCGGGTGGTAAATATTTTGAACATGCATTCATGGGGACAATTTTGCCAATAGAGGAGCTGAATCTTAGCTCTATCCCGATGGTAGTTTCAGAGTCTGGCCGTAGAGAACTTTGCCGTGAGCCTACAATGGAGGAGGTTAAGATTGCGGTTTGGAGCATCGATATGTATAGCGTTGCCGGGCCTGATGGATTTTCCTCGATGTTTTATCAAAAGTGTTGGGACATCATAAAGAGGGACCTGTACGAGGCAGTGAAGGATTTTTTTGCGGGAGCTTCTCTTCCTAGGGGTTACACAGCAACAACTATTTCGTTAATCCCTAAAATAGACGCACTGAAGACTTGGAAGGATTTTCGCCCAATAAGTTTGTGCAATTTCAGTAATAAGGTGATGACAAAGATCATGGCAAATCGCTTGTCAGTTATTCTTGATAAGATTATTTCGCCGTACCAAACGGGATTCATTAAAGGGCGTAACATCTCAGATAATATTCTCTTAGCACAAGAGTTATGTCATGAGCTGGAACATAAGAGAGGTGGAGGTAATATCATGCTGAAATTAGATATGGCAAAAGCATACAACCGAGTTCAATGGAAATTTCTTTATGTTGTATTGGAAAAGCTTGGCTTCCCAGATAAGTGGATTCTATGGGTTAAAAATGCGATTGAAAATTGTTGGTTCACAATGTTGGTAAATGGTGAAGGAGTCGGATTCTTTAACTCGAAGAGAGGTTTGAGGCAGGGGGACTCTATTTCTCCGGCTTTGTTCATTTTAGCGGCCGAATATTTGTCTCGGGGATTAGAGAAATTGTTTAAGGAGAACTCTCATATGCAGTATGACAATGGAGGGGGTTTTATGATTAGTCATCTAGCCTATGTTGATGACATAATTATATTCACTAAAGGAGCAAAGCGAAGTCTTTTGTGTCTTATGGAGTTTCTTAAAGAATATGAGAGTACTTCGGGTCAGCAGATTAATGGAGAAAAATCTACTTTCATAATTGGCAAAACGATTTCAAAATCTCGTATTAGAAGTATCAAACAAGTTATGGGGTTCGCGCAAGAAGAATTGCCGTTTACTTATCTTGGAGCACCTCTTTTTAAGGGCCACAGACGAAGATCAGTTTTTGAGAATATCATGAGCAAAATTATTGCCAAAATAGGAAGATGGGAAAAATCTTACATATGGGGGTCGTTTAACTTTGATTAAAAGTGTTCTCAGGTCAATGCCTTTATATATATTATGCAGATTGTAGAACCACCCCTCAATGTAATACATAGATTGGAACGGCTTTTTAATAGATTTTTTTGGGGTGCATCTGAGCGAAAAAATACAACTTATTGGGCTAAATGGGAATGGGCGTGCTATCCGATATCTAAAGGAGGCCTAGGGATGAGAAACCTTAGAGATGTTGTGACCGATTTTGGTACAAAACTATGGTGGACTTTTAGGGAAGGGAAGTCGATATGGAAATGTGTCTTTTTGGTTCAACAATTGGCTAGGAGAGGCGCCGTTGTACCAAACAGCCACGGACCCTCATAACACAATGGAAAAGGTGGCAAATTTTTGGAATAGCTCGGGCTGAGATTTGGAGGCTCTTGGTAAGGTTCTGCCTGAGAAGTTGGCGAACAAGGTAGCAATAATTCCTGTGGATAATAACTCAAGAGATTATCCAATTTGGAGGTTGACTTCTAGTGGCCTGTTTACTATGAACTCGGCGTGGAGCATGTTAAGAGAGACACAAGACATTAATGGGATTTACAGAGATATTTGGAGTAATGCAATCAGACCATCAATGTCAATATTTGCATGGCGTTTTCTCCATAATTGGTTACCAGTGGATGTTAATATGCAAAAAAAGGGACTTGTCACGGCTTCGAAATGCTTATGCTGCTCGAACAGTGACATTGAATCGACGAAACACCTTTTCTTCACTAGCACATGTTCAAAAAAAAATTGCTAGTCACTTTGCTAGCCTTTGTGATTTTGATCTCCCTGACACTCATAACATGATAATTTGGTGGCAATCTTGGCGAATTGGAGGTCACTCAAATAGTGTTAGAAAATTGCTCCCAATATTAATAACATGGTTCACATGGTTAGATAGAAACAAGGCAAAACATGAGGGAATTGCGTTTAACGCAACTCGGATTCAATTGAGAATTCAACAATATATTTCCCTTCTTTACCGTCATGGGATGCTTACATCCAATAATTTTAGGGACACGCCGAGGTTGGTTGCCATAATTGGAGTTAAAAGAGAGACAAGTTCTAATCTTCAGGTTAATCGAGTGCAATGGTTACCTCCGGAACGTGACTGGGTTAAATTGAACACTGATGGTGCATCTAGGGGAAATCCAGGAATTGCAGGCGTTGGTGGTCTTATACGAGATCATAGAGGGGAGATTTTGTTGGCTTTCACTGAATATATAGACGGATACGGCAACAAACGTGTTTGCCGAGTTGCTAGGGGTGTGTAAGGGATTGAAAATATGTTATGCACATGGTTTTAGAAGGATTTGGGTGGAATTAGATGCCAAAGTAATTCTTTCTATACTGGAGAGGATGGTCCCTGAAAGTTGGGACTTACACACAATGATCCAACGCATTAGGATAATGAGAAATCTTATGGAGATCCAGTTTTCCAATATATATCGAGAAGGTAATGGCCCGGCGGATTTTCTTGCTAATAAAGCATGTGATGATCAAAGCTCTATGGTGATGTTTGGTTATGATGCCCCTAGGACACTTCAAGTTCTGGCAAACATGGACAAAGCTCTCCCGAATTTTAGATTTAGATGGAAATAATTAGTTTGATATGTAAGGGAGTAGTACTCATTGTTTATTTTGGCTTTGCTTTTTTGTATTGTAAGGGAGTAAGTACTTCTCATTTCAAAACTTTCTTAGAGTTGTCTGTGAGGGAGGTAGTCCTCCTGATTTATTGCCTTATTGGATTTGAATAAAGAAGGGATGATGGACTCAAAAACACTCTCCCCCAATAGGGTGGTTTCGGTAAAAAAAAACAAATCTTTTTGAAATTCGATTAAAATTCATAACTTGTATATATGCTACATAAAATAGTATAGATATAAGATAAAATAGAAATTTTAATTTGTTACCTCATCTTTGATATACAAAACCACACGTCTATGAAATTTTCTCGCATTCATATCTTCATTTTAAATTAATATGTCTTGACCTGATTATTGTACAATAATAAACCACGCGTCTATGAAATTTTCTCGCATTATATCTTCATTTTAAATTAATGTCTTGACCTGACTATTGTACAATAATAATAATAATAAAATTGTTGTTATGAAATGACTCTAGTGAAACAAAGACAATAAAATTTAAAAAGGTGATAGGCTAGCGACACCATTGGACACATATGCACACTATTATATTGTGTGATAATCAAATGTACGTAAATAATTAGACTAAGTATATATACTGTGGGACATATATACACAGTATTATATTATATGTAAATATACAGCCCTGATATAAATAAGTTCATTAATTCAAACAATAACTTCTTATTCCAATACTCTCCTTTCCCAGCAAATTATAGAAATCATTGCAACCAAAAACAAACAAAAGAATCATGATCATGCAGCAGGTCATCAAGTTTGTGTTCGTGCTTACAATCATTTATCTCCTCGTCAGCACCGCTGCGGACGCAAGAGGTGGCGGTGGTGGAGGGAGAGGTGGCGGTGGCGGTGGCGCCAGAGGTGCTGGTGGAAGCGGCGGCGGAGGAACTAGTGGTCGTCGCTCTAGCAGTAGCGCATCTACATCTTGTTGGTTAAAATGAATAATTTGATTGTGATAAAATGGATATGCAAAATCTGAATCGAGGCGAGAGTTGAACTCTCTATCCTTAACACAATATTGCCCCGCTATAGCCCTGCTATTGGTGGTACGGGTTCCTGCAATTTGTGTCCCAAGATACAACGATTTTTTTCTCGGGATTGAACCACTTCAAAACCGAGACCCACGAACGAAACCCTGTTTCGAACTCTCAATAATAACATAATTCAACTCTTGATTTCATTATTCCCGGAATAACAAAACTCAAAAAATGAATATGAATGAAGAGGAATTGTTATTCGCTCTTAAAAAGATGAATACCCAAGGGGGGTTTATATAGGGATAAAGAGGGGCATAAGAGTCATTAAACTCACTTTAATGACTCATATGTGATATGATCAATGACTCACATGTGATGTGATCAATGACTCATATAAATCATTAATGACTCACATGTAATGTTAAAATACAGCTCGTACGATCGTGGCCATCGATCGTAATGGGTAGTATCTTTAATTCCTCCTCGTTTAACACGGTTGGATCAGAAGAAATTCACGGTAAACCCACAGATTTCAAACCACAACTTCAGCATTTAATTTCTCATTCGTCCGAACTCGGATTAGAGAAATTCGAAATGCACACGTGTTATTCGAATTTGTTACCGTAAGTACGTCACACGTACTTTATTTACATCCGATTTCCAACAATCCCCCACACGAATGAAATTAACATATGCAGACACATTGAGAGTTCGGGTGAAAAACTATAGCATCAGAAGAGGTAGCTTTTGGCTTTGAACCTTTCTTAGTGAAATATCATTGGATTTACTAGGCTGCCCAATGAACGCGATGTCTTGAATTGTTCAGCCGTTCGTGTAAACCAAGACAATGATATTCACACCGTAGTCTCTCGAACAGATTTCGTTCTCACTGTTGGGTCCATTTTGGCCATGACACCCGCTCTTGGATTCATAAATGTTTACATTTTGCCCAATGTTGAGGCGGCCTACACCTCACACTTACATAGGTGACTTCCTATTTAAGAGTATCCTGCCATACTCCACTTCATTTAGACAGTATAGGAATCATTAAAAGCTCGGCTTAACCTTTTGCTACAACTTGCAGGTTGCACTTCTTTATCCTAGGCAATGGGTTTGGAGTTAAACTCCTAAGTGCCATACTGAATTTTCACAACTTAGTTGTCCCATTGAACCATGATCTTGGGATCTCCAGTCAACATGGTGTTAGAATAGTGTCCTGCGAGCCAATCCTAGATAGGCTTTCTTTATCTATTCTTGTAATAAACAATTTCGTTTTACATTATATTAATAAAAGGCATTTCTTCATCTTATGTTTATATTGTTATAACTGTATGATGAAGTCCCTAAAATTCATACATAGCTATGGGGCTTGATATCTCATTGGATGGATATCATAAAACAAGTTTCTAAGGCTGTGATTTCTAAATACTATCCAAGTCATAGAATTATCAAGATGGGACATTGATAATTCGGATAGACTTGCGCCTATGATGCACACTCTTAATTAGAGAATGTCTCGTTTTATAGACATTAGTGTAGTTGACACAAATGCACATACGTGGGTGCTTGTTGAGAACAAGTTCACTGATTACCCTAACTGAAACTTCCTAAATTGGAATTATTTCTATATATGTCGAATTAGGAGTTTCTTAATCACGATAGTGCAAGATTAATTCTTTGACTTGAGTCATCACAGTAATCTTGTATATTGACTTACTGCACTTTGACTCCTGTGCCAGTTCTTTTACAAGGACACATATGGACTGGTGATTGGGTGTAGTGACTCGTATATGGAGGTTGGTGTTGACAACAAAGGATCCATCACTTGTCTAGATGAACAAGTGAATTTCCTATAATATTCTAAGTGGTTTGACTGAGTCAGTCCTTGGCCAAGGCAAGTAAGTAATTAATTGAGAAATGAGTTTCTTGAATTAATTAATCACTAGTCAAACACACTTGAATTATTAAGATTGAATTTATAAGGATCTCGACCAATAAGATTCCTCGATCCTTAATTCAATTGGGAAATTAGTTGATGGAAGAATCTCACTTGCATGGAATGCGCGATTGGAAAGGTTCACTTTGAATCGCCTACATCTAGGTCTTCAAGATAAGTAGCTAGAAACTTTTCTTTGATTTATGGGTATCTTATATTTAATGGAGATTAAATAATAAGATGGTTAATTAAAAGTGTTTAATTAATCGAGACAATTTAATTGTCCAAATTAAATCATAAAGGTTATGAACCCATTACTAGTATGTTGGTGAACCTAAAGGGTCACACACAATACTCGGACTAAATCCATTTCTTAGCTAAGGAAATTTAATTCAAAGTAGTTGAGTTAATATATTAATTAATTAGATTAATTAATTAAGACTTTTATTTATTCAAGTGTTGGATAAATAAATTAATTAAGTTGATAAGATCAATTTAATTAAGCTTAAGTCTAGAAAGCATTTAATTTAATTAGAAGTGACTTTTATTAATCTAGTATGGTGGATTAATTATTAAAAGACTATTTTATTAAGTCTTGGTCGAAAATTTGGTGGAGGAAAATAATTAAAGAGTTTAATTAATTTTCTTCTAGAAGGAAATAAGATTTCTTGGAGAGAAAGGAAACTAATTAAAATAGAAGAGTTCTATTTAGAAATTAATTAGTCTTCTATTCCTACATGGAAAAGGATTAATGTATAAGAGTTCTACATGGAAAAGAATTGCAAGAACCTAGTCCTATATATAGGACATGTAGAGAACGAAAAAAAAAGATGATGACTTTTGAAGCCAAAATTTTTGTTCCTCTTGCATAGAAAAATCGTTTCTTTTTCCTCTCTCTCATATAGTGTTCTTGAGTTCTTGATTATTCATCAAGATCTTGAATTCAAGAATTCTTCCAAAATACTTAGAGAAGTAATTTTTGCTTTCACCTTAATCCCATACACTATTCCTTAGAGTTAGAATAAACGTTTATAGATCAACCTAGCTAAAGATTATAAACGAGTGGGTATCCGGGGTGTGGATCAACTTTAGAGGAGAAACACTTGGGTCTCTGAAGTGAATCAAGAATCCGATCAAAGACGTTTTTGGTGGAGGAATTCGAAATCTACATCAAAGGGAAAAACAAAGGAGTTGATTCAAGGAACGAGAAGCAAGCTAGGGAGCTTACGTTAAGGAAGAAGAAACTCTTCGATTTTTACGAAAAATCGAATAAGGTAAGATCTTCTTTATTTAAGTTTTAAATAACAAATCAAAGATGCGCAAGCCTATGATACGTGATAAGCCCGTAGGATTAATAAACTCGCATGTTTAAATCCTAGAAACTAAAATTTTAATTTTCCGCTGTGCTTAGTCGGGCTACATGTATATTTCCCAACAGTGGTATCAGAGCCTAAGGCTCGCGCATCGTTATGCATGATCCGTTATATTTTAATCGTTACATGTGATGCACGTTTAAAATTATTAAATTCATGAATTTTATTGATTTGGGGATTTTCATAAAAACTATTTATTTTCAATTTTTTAAAAGTTGTTTAAATCTAAAAAATTAATTTATGTAATGAGATTGCATAAAATCGGATTGAATATTATGCAATTTGGAATTGTATGCAAATCCATCCAATAGCCGTGTGTGCATGTGCATGGTTAAGGATTTAGAATCCTTTTTGTTCAAGAATTCTTTTCATGTATACTTAAGATATGAGTTGTTTGAGGACAAGTTTACGTGAGTGCATGTGTGATGTTGGCCGTGGAACTATATGTGCTAATAGAGGGGTCTTTGCATTGGTTAGTTGAAACCCATTAGTTAGCATGTAAGATGAATAAGAACAGAATTCTATTTGTTTCGTTTGCACGCCGCATACTGGTTTTGGAAACCATTTATTTTTGGACAAAGCATTAATTTAAGGGCTTGCCTCGAAAGTCATAATTTGAGTTACGCTACCAATGTGCAGTTATGTTTTACGCGATAGGAGAATAGATTTGGAATCTATACGTGATCGTGTTAGGCACGGGTCGCCAATATTTTTCCTAAAATTTTATTTTATTTAAAAAGTGTTTTGAATTATTTAATTTTGGAAAAATCAAGTTTTATTGAGAAACCCCGAATTAATTTAATTTATGAGGAATACTTGGTAAATTAAGAATTTACGTATGCTTTCATGAGTTGATATGCATGATGGAATTTTGAGGCCATTAGGATTGTATAAGCATGTTTATTATTAGCCTTGCCGGCGTTCGATCCTTGATGGCTCTAGATAGGATCGATTTAGATATGGCCCAAAATATCCATGTTATATTTTATGTATGAGATGTATGATTTAATGTATGAGATGCATGATTCTATGTATAAGATGCATGTTTGTATTAGATGCATGTTTTTAAGATTATGCTTATCTTTTATATTTCCTTTCATGTGTTGTTGGGCATGTTTAGGATAGAGACTTAGATAAGATAATCGATTACCCTTGTCAGATCCTAATGGCACAAGTGCTCTTTTTATTAGCTGAGCACATGAAGTTCGAGTCAATCCTGGTCTTTGGGTCGGTTTGGCAGTGGGGGTCGATTGATTCCGCCTCGACTCCCAAAGTTTCGTCAGGAGTCTATCTATCGGCGCATACCGAAGTCCCCAAGTGTCATTTTAATCATTCACAAAATTGTTAATTTTATCTCAGATCAAGTACTGTTTTGTCATTTTTGTCTTTTTACATTGAACATCAGCCATGGCCCATAATTATCCACATGAAGGGCTCCATCAATGTACTAGAACCGGCGGCTAGCGCCGGCCCTAGTCTTTCTTCTCTCTGAAAGAGAAAAAAACTTGGGCTCTGTTTGGATGTATTTTTATTTCATTTTCAATCGTCATTTCCTAAAATGTATGGAAAAATGAGTTTTTTGAATTTCGCGTGAAAATGACATGTTTGATTGTGTTTTTGAAATTGGTTGGAATTGATGATTTGATGATGTGTGAAATGATTGAGTTAGTTAAAAAATAATTATTATGTATATAATATAGATAAAATAATAGGTGATATATATTGATTAAATATATTTGTAAGTAAAAATGATAAAAAGTAATCCCAAAAATGCACTAAAATACTCAAAATGGGTCTTATAATGTGCACAAGCCTATGAAGGTTAAAACTGTGTATTTTATTCCACTATAACACCACAATTGTTGCCGAAAAAATAAATTTTTAGAAGGGATGTGAGAGAAAGAAAATTGTGAGTGTTAATTGGTAAAGTAGGAGAATGTGAAAGTGAAAATGAAAATAAGTGTATTTTCAGTTGAAAATGGTGTAAACTATATATTTTATTTTCAAATAAAAATGTGGTTCAAAAAATATAAACAAACAGAACCTTGGGGTTTTCACTGGCCGATCGCCAACTCCACGACGGTTCGGCCTTTCACCGGGCATCCTTTGCCTCACTCCCCCTTGTTTCTTCTTCATCTCCTTGTTATTTCCCTCCTCTCCATCTCCAATGGAAACTTCTAGCCCATTTTCCACCGGATTTACCGTTCCCCCCCACCGCCAAAATTCTCCCTCTGACTCGTCACCGCTGCACCATCACGCCATGGTACGCATTTGTAGCTATCGCTTCCTCAAATTCTCAACTCCAATGACGTTCTCCTGCTCCACGATTTCGGTTTCAAGCCTCCCACCTGTTGTGATATGTCTTAAAGTCCTAGGCTCAAATTATGCAGCAAGCCCATTATCAAAAGGGCCAGTACGGTACACGTGTATTTTAGGGAAAAATCAGGGCTAGGTTTAGTTCAGTACTTTGACATTCATTGTAATTTGTACCTCTTTCATCAATAGTAAAATACTCTCTCCTCTCCCGTGGATGTAGGCAATTGCCGAACCACGTAAATTCTTGTGTCTTTAATTTTATGCTCTTATTTCGTGAATTGTCATAACACCACCAGTGGATATGTCCTCTTTTCTTTCTCACAAACTTTTTTTGACTTTGGAAGTGGGATTTTCAAATCCTGCTCTTTTGCTTGAGAAGCATGTGGAAAATGGGTCTGGTGCTTCCATTTCTTGGAACACCAGTCCACCTTTAGTCTTTCCTTTGGTGGTGCTTCATTGTTTTATTTTTTTTATTTTATTTTATTATGTCTTTTGTCTGCTCTTTGTTTTTGTGTTGCATTATCTTCTTGTTTTTGGTTGTTGTAGCAGCAACAGTGTTTTCTTTTGGTAGAGGTCCGTTGCTGTTATAAGCTAAAAGAAATGAAGTTTGGCATCAAGCTCTTTTGAAAGGTCCAAATTTTGAGTTCAACTTGAAGCAATTTTTTTCTTGAAGACTTGGCTTCGTTTCAACTAAAAAATTTCACGTTTTGTGCACCCCCCCCCCACCCCCCCACGGCCCCTTCCAAAAAAAATAAAAAAATAAATTGGATCTATTAATTGTAATGCCATTTATTTTGTATCTTATGTTTTTTGGGGATACTTTGACCCCTTTTTTGTTGTTGTAATTCTAGGGATTTTCCTTGTAATTAATGAAGCATAAGTATTGATTTATCAAAAAAAAAAAGGTATTAGAACCGGTGAAAAGTGTAACTCTATATTCCTTGGAGTAAAATACACCTTTCCACATGTACTATAGCCCTCGTACCAAATATCTCCTGAACTTTAGAAAAATGCATTTACCCTTTTTTATATTATAAAATTTACCTTAATTAGCCTTAACTATTATTCTTCTCCTTATTTTTCCATTTATCCACTTTTTTTTCTTTTTCACAATTTTTTATTACATAATTAGTTAAAATTTATGCAATATATCAAGATTAATTAATTAAAATTATAATTGATAACATGTGAAGTACTACCGTTAAATTAATTTGGTGACAACACATTATATTAATATTGAAAAAAATTCAACTAATGCATCGCCACAAAGTTATGTTATTCCATATAGATATTTAACATCTTTTATGTATATTTATATACATATATAATATATACACACACATATATGTATCTTTAATTTCCTAATCTACTACAATATATGTTTGAAATTAACCTAAACAATAATGTAGTGAACTAGAGTATAAAAATACATATATATGTTGTCAAAATATGACTTGTTTGAATTAAATCAATTCAGACATATATTGTTGTAAACTAGAGCATTAAAATAATATATAATATATATATATATATACATATGTTATATGTATATGTATATATGTTGTCAAGATATACAGATAATTTAATTTTGTGACAATGCATTAGTTAAATCTTGTCAAACATTAATATAATATGTTGTCATCGAATTAATTAACATTAGTCCTAAAAATGTTGCCAATTATTTATTTTAATTAATTAATCTTGATATATTGGTTAAATTTTAGTTAGTGTATGTAATACAAAAAATTGTGAAAAAGATAAAAATGTGGATAATTGAAAAAAAAAAATGGTTAAAGGAATTAAGGGAATTATGTAATATAGAGGGGGGTGGGGGGTTAAGTTTGTGTTTTTCTACTGTTCAGGTGATATTTGTTACGATGACTATAGTTAGGGTGTCAAAATGTATTTTACCCTTTTTTGTTATTGATGGTTTGTAATAAAAAAATATTAATCAATAATAATTAATTTAATATTTAATGTAGTTAGGTAACCATTTAGTTGAAATAACTAATTTCTTCCGACTAATTAGCAAGAAATTAATAAGTTCCTTCTCCTAGATTTATATATTTGATTAGTTCATCTGTTGGCTGCACATGATCTGACAGCTGGGGAGTGGGGAGTCCATTTGGCATGAACTTTCGAATTTCATTGTTTCAAGTTCATTCTTGACATTTTGATTAAAAGAAAAGTTCATTGTTAACACGTAATCAAATAATCTAACGAAGTGAAACAGTGTCAACCAAATAGTCTAGCAACTAGAATAAGAAAAACAGGAAACCATATAAACCCTGTTTGTCAATTAAATACAAGTAATAATCAAAAATAATAATAATATTTAACTATATCTGTTTTCTTTCTAAATAATATCTATTTCTTAAAAATCTTCTACTACGTTTGGTTATGTTTTGGGATGATACTTTGATGAGAATTATTGGTGAATTTTTTTTTGGGAAACGTGCATATTTGATGAGATTGTGTTTGATTTTATTTTGAATGAATAATTTTTGGATTTTTTTTTTAGTGAGATAGTGTTTGTTTTTGTTTTCAGAGAGAACAAAAATTAATGTAGCAGTCAAATCATGTAAGTTTATGTTTGTTAATAATTGTAAATTATAATATAATATTGAGTTTGTAATTATTTTTATATAGATGAATATAGTTCATATATTGACATATAAAAATAAATTATTGGTTACATATATAAATATATAGTATATATATACACATAATATACAATAATAAATATCGTATATAAATACAGATTTATATATATATATATATATACACATTAATATATATATATATATTTGTGTATATATATATATTTAAATACACAGTAATGAGTTCATTCTACATGTTTCGTATTTCAAATTATTAAACAGATACCAATTGGTTAATTTGTTTAATTGTTATGTACTTGAAAACTATACTATAGTAATTATTTCATAAAAAATTCTCTATTAAGATGCTTAATAAATCACTAGCTCAAAACTAACAATTTATTGAAACCGACCTTTACTCCATTGTCACTCAATCGGCACATGTCGATTTAATTTTACATATATATTCAATTTTTATTATTTGAGAGTTGTAACTTGTAACTAGTAATTGGCAATCTAAAAGAAACAATAATAAAAAGATCTGGTAATACAGCATAGCAATTATGACGGTCAAAAGTTTATATGGATAGACATAGATTGGATAGATGTCAGAGACAATAGAAGGAGAAAGACAGCGAAGAGAGAATTGTAGATCTGGCCAAATATTCTTTTCTTTTTTGGTCAAAACTGGTGGTAGCCAAACACTACTTGGTCAGATTTTTTGGGCCAAAATAGCCCCAAAATATAACCAAACATTGCCTTTCTCTCTAACAGTGTCCACCAATAACATATCACTGATATTCCATCACCACTGCTGTTACCAATTATTGATATAATAAGATATTAATTTGTTCTAAATATGAATTAGAAAAATTCGATCAAATGTGCTCATTGCATTTATTTTTTGTCAAAATAGAAAAAAAAAATTGTTGCAAAGTAATGTAGGACATTATTCTAAAAAGATAATGTAATAGATTAACTTTCAACCCTATCCAAATTTGTATTTCCAACTATAAATATATATATATATAAAGTAAATCGAGTACACAATATATGTCATTAATATCAAATAATAACTCAACTCAAGAGTCAAGACCTCTGATATCTTCAGACCTTACATTTACCAATACACCTAGTTATTGTTTCATTTTAATATTCATGGCTTCGTTGGATAAAATTCGAATAGAAGTGAAGTGATGAATTACTTTTGGGTTGGATCCGATACAAATTGGGAGAAATCCTACCCATTTCACACCGTAATGTATCCCAGTACTTCGTTTGCATTTTATCGCCAATAGTACATCAGTTCAAATCTTCTATTGCAAATGCTGTTACAATTTCCTATTACATGTCACATTTGAATGACATGTGTATAAAATATTTTTTTGGACATAAATTTAATATGAATTATATACACTTGTCGGACAGACATGATATGTAACACGAAATGTAACACTATTTTTCAATAAAAGATGTTGTGTGATAATCCAGAGCACCACAATCCAAATAGACGAGTCATATAATTACGGAAAACACAACTTGAGAACAGAATCTCGAAAATCCCTACTTATTACGTTTCCATCTTTCATGCTTTTTAGGAAATACTTGGATAACAGTCAACAAAACTTTTTGAAATTCGATTAAAATTCAAAACTTGCATGTGCTACATAGAATAATGGAAAATTGTTATGTCATCTTACAAATCAACACGTCTGTGAAATTTTCTCGCATTCCGGATCTGCATTTTAAATTGATATTCTTGGTCTGGCTGTTTTATAAAACAGTGGGTATGATTGACTGTAGCGAGAGAAAGACATTAAAACTTAAAATGGTGATAGTCTTTGACACAAACATCTATTCCACAGTATTATATTGTGTGTAAACAAATGTATGTAATTTAGACCAAGTATGTTATTAAGGTGGGACATATTTACACACGATAAAAGAGTTTTAGAAGTAAAGTACTAGTGGACCTATTACTATGTGATAAAATTTTTGAAAAAATTTCTCGTAAATATTATTTTTTTATAGGTAAACATTATTGAATGCAAATCATAGTGCGGAAATGTTAAATTATCATGCATTATAGGTACTTAAATCAGTAATGATGATAATTCTTTAGAACTTAGTCGTTGGATGATATGTTTCAAACATTTATTTGATGTAAAATATTTTTCATATAATTAATTTTTAACATCATACATTTATAAAGAAATTAATCAAAAGATTGAGATCAAATGTTTTTGGGACATAAAGAGTTAATTAAGAAAGGCAAGTTGGGATTAAATATAAAGCTTTAAGTTACATGTGGGGCTAATCATAATAATTTACAAATGTGTGGCTAATCTATTGAAGATCATGTATAACAACTGGCAACTTGCTTAGCAACTACTTGCGTAACTTGCAAAGCAAGTTGCCGGTTTATCTCAGCCACAATATGTGGCCGTGGCTGAGAAATGTCCGTAAGGTTCAAAACAGACGGCTAGAAAAGCTTTTTCCTATGTATTATCTAAATAAATATACAACCCCGATATAAATATAAGTTAAGTTCATTAATTCAGACAATAGTTTCGTAATCCATTACTCAAAAGAAATCATTGTAAATTTGTAACTAAAACACAAACAAAAGAAATCATGATCATGCAGCGCGTCATCAATTAAGTGTGTGTTCGTACTTACGATCATTTATCTCCTCCTCAGCACCAACGGCTATGGTTGTAACTTGAGTCGAGCCGGCTCGCGAGCTTAGCTGGCTCGTCTCGAATGAGCTCGACTCGAGCTCGAGCCTATTTCCCTCCGAGAAAAGGCTCGCGAGCTTTTCGATTTTTATATATATATATATATATATATTTATATATTTATTTATTTTAATATTATAAATATTAATTATATATATTAATAATTTCTTTTTAATGTCAATAGTCAATAGTTGGGCATTGACAGTTGACCCATCAGCCATCACAAGTTATTTATTATATATTTTTTTATAATATTAATAATTTAATAAAATATCAAAAGCCAATTCAGGCTCGAGCTCGGCTTGTTTACACCCCTACCAACGGCGACGTAAGAAGTGGCGGTGGTGGAGGGAGATGAGGTAGTGGGGCAAGAGGTGGTGTCAATAGTGCTGGAGGAGGAGATAATGGTCGTCGCACTAACAGCAGCCCATCTAGCACATCTTTCGAATGGCTCTCTTAATGCCAAATTCTAGTCTGCTCCTAGCTCAGCCAAATTCATATGTAGTTTATAAAATAACTTACCAATTATATGGCAAGTGTAATACACTCTCCTTGTGAAATACACTTGGGTGCGGACAAATTGGGTTTGGGTTAGAATTTTCCTTAATTGTCGCACTTAGTTTATGTTTTGTTCCAGACTTCCAGTTACGTAATTAAAAGGGAAAATTACACACATACCCTCTAACTTATTGTGTAATTACTAAAACCTTCCCTCACTTATTAGAAATTACCAACACACCCCCTCAAGGGATCTATTTGTAAGATTTACAAGGGGTAAAAGTGTAAGAATTTTTAAACATATAGGAGGTGTAATTGTAAGAAATTTTTAACATGAGGGGTTGTGTTTGTAATTTCAAATAAATGAGGGGGGTTTTGATAATTACACAATAAGTGAGGGGGTCTATGTGTAATTTTCCCTGATTAAAGGTAAGGTTTGGGTTTAAATTTCAGTGTCTACTTTTAGAAAAATGGTTGATATATTTTTTGATTTTTAAATCAATGTTGTATAGACTATAGAGTATTGAGGTTGGGCTTAAATTTCACGTTGCCTTACCTGATAAGAGTTGGTTTGTTTTGTGAGCGAAGTTTATTTTGTATTTTTTGATATGTGTTGGTTATAAGTTGCAACTGTTTAAATGATATAATAATAAGAAAGTATTGGTAAGCAGAATAAAAATAAAAAAAGGGTTATCCATTAGATAGTTTTTTTTTAACCCGTTCAATTGATACAAGATACATCAATAATAATCGGAAAACTTGTAAATTTAGTCCCCACTGAAAGGGTCAATTAAGGGTTCGTCCTACGCTTTTACATAATTTTAAAAAGAGTCTCAATAATTTATAAAAATTGCAACGTCAGTCTTTTTCTTGAGCGGCGTTAGTCCCATGCTTTATTATTTGTTAAAAATTGATGAAAACTAAGGGGATTTACTTTTGAAAATTATATTTTTGTCCCTGAACTATGCAAGTTCTATCAAACACACCATAAACAAAAATTAACAACACTCACCCCGTGAAAAATTACAAAGTTGTTCTCATTCAAATTTTAATAAAAATATATTTTAAATAATATATTATTTTAAAAAAGAAAAGAAAATAAGAAAAACAAACATTCGGTGAGAAGGGAGGGTTAATTGGGTTAGCAGATTGGGGGGGGGGGGGGGTGTTAATACTATGGTGCACCGGGAGTGTTGCTGCTGGTGCGGATCTAGAAATTTAAGTCAGTGGGGGCACCAAAAATTTTACCGAGGGGGGGCGAGATTGTTGTGATATAGCTATACAATTTGTTTTTGCCAAATATACGAAGGATTTAAGGGGGGTCCAGGGGGCAAGGTACGCTAAATTTATGGGTAAAAATATAATAAGAAATTAGGTTCAATTACAACTTTTGACATAATTTATATTCTTATACCTCTTTTGTTATAGCCAGGATTTTGGGTTTTGGGGGGGGGGGGGGGGGAACTCAAAGTAAAGCGAGAAAACGTGATATTTTTCGACCTTGAGGGGGGGGGGGGCGAAATTCAAATATAAAAAAAATTGTAAGGTAAAAAAATAATTTTTCAAAATTGAGGGGGACCTTTAAAAATTTGAGTGGTAGCATTAATGTAATTTACAAATTAAAATAAAAAAATATGTATATATTAAAAAAAAATTGAGTGGGGGCACTGCCCCTCCCTTGCTTCCATGTAAATCCGCCTTCCCTACTACCCATAAAAAAACCACTCCCAACCCTTGAATGTGTGGCTATGGTGCATCGAGAGCAACACTCGTTTGCATCCCATTACTTCGTTTGCATTTTGTCGTCGATTGACGAGGCCCACAATCCAAATAAACGAGCCATTTAATTATGAAAAACACAGTTTGTGAACACAAACTTGAAAATCCCAACTTATGGGGGCTATTACATTTGTTTGCAGATTAAGCAACAGATCTTGTATTCAAACACTTGTGGATGCAGAAAACTTTTTTGAGAAAGTCTCCACAATTGCGCTCGACAATATTTTGAGGAACTAGTCTTAGACCTTCGGGCTTGAAGACACCTTAAGAAATTAAAAAAAGAAAAAGAAAAGAAAATTTTCATGCCTAATTCTTAGGTAATTGGATATCAGTATATCACAAATCTTTTTGAGAGTGGTACTAGTAGAACTATAAGTGATGATTTGATTTTGAAAGTTTCAATTTTTGAAAGACAAATTACCCGATTGGAAAATTATATACTCGGATTGTCATGGAGCCGCTGCTGGCGGCGGATCTGACTGCGGATCGGATAGCAAACTCAGGAAATTCGGCTCCTCCTTTGACATAAGCGAAAACCCTCCAAGGAAACAACTGTCCTCAAGAATTAGCGGCCCGAGCAGCAAGGAAATCTTTTGTCTATGGAGTTGATTCGAATGTTATCGGGACGTCTGCATCAATCAATGGAAAGAAAACAATACTTCTTTCGAAGGAAGAAGATAACTATATGGCTGCGCCGTATCAATACGCACTCATTGGCAAATTCTCCCATGGATACCCTACCATGACGAGATTACGGGCAAAATTTGCGGCTCTAGGGCTTATTAAGGGTTTCAAGATTGGTGTACTTGATAACAAACATGTATGGATCCGCCTATTTGACTCTAATGATTATACTAGGATTTGGTTAAAATAGACATGGTACTTTGATGGTTTTCCTATGAGAGTCCTAAAGTGGACACCGGATTTTGATCCGAATGAAGAATCCCATATCATGCCGATATGGATTAAAGTTCTCGGTCTAAAACCACATTGGTTTCACAGACAATTTTTATTCCATGTTGCTAGTATAATTGGTAAACCTCTCAAATTGGATGAAGCGACTTCAGAGATTGAGAATCCCGCCGTGGCAAGAATATGTGTCGAAATAAATGTAATGGAAAAGTTGCAATCAGAGATTCCGGTGCAGGTTGAAGGGAAGACATCTTTGCTGAGAATTCAATACGAAGGAATCCCAGAATATGGTCGGATATGTCGCCATAGAGGGCATACAATGGCATCATGTTTAGTGCAAAAGAAAACAAGAAAACTGATTATACAATATTATTGAACCAAGAGATTAATGTAGAACAAGTTTGGAGGGAAAAGGGAGACTTACGGGTAAGATTGGACAAAATGCGTGGTAAAAGGCCAATAGAAACTCCAACACTAATACTACCAAGAGGGGCAGATCCGGAGGTGTTTATCAAGGAAAATAATGGGAAGAGGAGAGGGAATAATGAAGCAGATGAACAAGATGACAGGATAAGTCAAGAAACTAATAAAGATGGCCACGAGGGTAAGAATAAAAGTGAAACCGTTAAAGAGGTATCAAGTAGTGAAAATTCTGATCAAAATTCGATTGGAATGGCAAAAGAAACACCAGGACTCCGCATGAAAAATAGTGATATTGGGCTTGATATGGGTGATGAGGCTCAGAACAAATTAACGTCTTTTCTGGAAGAAAGTCGACAAATGCTCCAACTTGGCTATGAAGTTCAGGTGCCAAATACCGAGGATGAATCTCAGGAGTCAGAAAGCAATGAATCGGGGGAAGACATTTGGCAGGAAGTTACTAAAAAAAAGCATAGGCGGGCTACTTCTCTAGATGGGGAAAAAAGAAAATCACACATGAAGGCTTTGGTAGTTCATAAGATGGAGACAAGACTTTCTAAAGCTACAACATCAAACAAATGTTAATGATGAATGCTCTAGTTTGGAATGTCAGGGGAATTGGCAATAAAAAATCAGTTGCTCGGGTACGGAACTTATGTCGCAGGTACGCGTTAAAATTTCTTGTCATCCTAGAACCGAAAATAAAGCTTGATTATTTAAAATGTCTAATGAGTTAGGTTTTCGTAATATTATATCAAACTGTAATAATCATATTTGGTTCTTTTATGATGATGATTATGAGGTGGATATTTTAGCTGACCATGAGCAATTTTTACATGTACGAATTCACTCGTTGCTTCTTCGGCGTCCAATTTTTTGCACCTGGGTACATGCCAAGTGTACTCGGGAAGATAGGAAGTTTTTATGGGATGGTCTACGACTTATTAACCCGGTGGGGGAACCTTGGTTAATCGGGCGTGACTTTAATATCATCCTTCATGCTTGTGAGAAAAAAAGAGGAGCTCTGCCTAAATGGTGATCTATGGAGGATTTTAGCAATATGATATTAGATTGTGAGCTAATGGATGTAGGGTACGAGGGAACACCTTTTACTTGGTCAGTGAAACGTGGAATTTTTGAACGCTTGGATCGAGTTCTCTATATGAGATCCTGGCAAGAGATGTGTCCAACTCAGGTGCGTCATTTATTACGTTCACATTTTTCAGACCATTGTTCTCTACTTATTTCGCTTAAAGAAAATTCTCAAACTCGTTTTTCTTCGTTCCGTTTTTTGAATCTATGGGTGCGTCACAACACATTTCTGGAAATGGTGGAGAAATCATGGAATGAACCACTCTTCAGCAGGGGCTTAGATAAATTCCACCGTAAGCTCATGCAGCTTAAAAGCATTCTTAAAATTTGGAACAAGGAGGTGTTCGGGAATGTTTTTTAGGCTGTCCAAACTGCAAAGGAAGAGGCTCGAATTTGTGAGCAAAAATATGCTGAAAACCCTACGGAGGATCACCTTTGTGCAATGAACAGAACTGGAGCAATTTTTACTCAAAAACTTGCATGGGAAGAAGATTTCTGGCGACAAAAGGCGGCGTGCAATTGGCTAAAAGATGGGGAACGTAATTCTAAATTTTACCTTGCGTGGGTGAAGAGGAAAAGGAGTAAAGGAAAAATACAAAAAATCATAGATAATGGGAATGAGCTTACAAACGAAAAGGATATCCGAGACTCGGGTGGTAAATATTTTGAACATGCATTCATGGGGACAATTTTGCCAATAGAGGAGCTGAATCTTAGCTCTATCCCGATGGTAGTTTCAGAGTCTGGCCGTAGAGAACTTTGCCGTGAGCCTACAATGGAGGAGGTTAAGATTGCGGTTTGGAGCATCGATATGTATAGCGTTGCCGGGCCTGATGGATTTTCCTCGATGTTTTATCAAAAGTGTTGGGACATCATAAAGAGGGACCTGTACGAGGCAGTGAAGGATTTTTTTGCGGGAGCTTCTCTTCCTAGGGGTTACACAGCAACAACTATTTCGTTAATCCCTAAAATAGACGCACTGAAGACTTGGAAGGATTTTCGCCCAATAAGTTTGTGCAATTTCAGTAATAAGGTGATGACAAAGATCATGGCAAATCGCTTGTCAGTTATTCTTGATAAGATTATTTCGCCGTACCAAACGGGATTCATTAAAGGGCGTAACATCTCAGATAATATTCTCTTAGCACAAGAGTTATGTCATGAGCTGGAACATAAGAGAGGTGGAGGTAATATCATGCTGAAATTAGATATGGCAAAAGCATACAACCGAGTTCAATGGAAATTTCTTTATGTTGTATTGGAAAAGCTTGGCTTCCCAGATAAGTGGATTCTATGGGTTAAAAATGCGATTGAAAATTGTTGGTTCACAATGTTGGTAAATGGTGAAGGAGTCGGATTCTTTAACTCGAAGAGAGGTTTGAGGCAGGGGGACTCTATTTCTCCGGCTTTGTTCATTTTAGCGGCCGAATATTTGTCTCGGGGATTAGAGAAATTGTTTAAGGAGAACTCTCATATGCAGTACGACAATGGAGGGGGTTTTATGATTAGTCATCTAGCCTATGTTGATGACATAATTATATTCACTAAAGGAGCAAAGCGAAGTCTTTTGTGTCTTATGGAGTTTCTTAAAGAATATGAGAGTACTTCGGGTCAGCAGATTAATGGAGAAAAATCTACTTTCATAATTGGCAAAACGATTTCAAAATCTCGTATTAGAAGTATCAAACAAGTTATGGGGTTCGCGCAAGAAGAATTGCCGTTTACTTATCTTGGAGCACCTCTTTTTAAGGGCCACAGACGAAGATCAGTTTTTGAGAATATCATGAGCAAAATTATTGCCAAAATAGGAAGATGGGAAAAATCTTACATATGGGGGTCGTTTAACTTTGATTAAAAGTGTTCTCAGGTCAATGCCTTTATATATATTATGCAGATTGTAGAACCACCCCTCAATGTAATACATAGATTGGAACGGCTTTTTAATAGATTTTTTTGGGGTGCATCTGAGCGAAAAAATACAACTTATTGGGCTAAATGGGAATGGGCGTGCTATCCGATATCTAAAGGAGGCCTAGGGATGAGAAACCTTAGAGATGTTGTGACCGATTTTGGTACAAAACTATGGTGGACTTTTAGGGAAGGGAAGTCGATATGGAAATGTGTCTTTTTGGTTCAACAATTGGCTAGGAGAGGCGCCGTTGTACCAAACAGCCACGGACCCTCATAACACAATGGAAAAGGTGGCAAATTTTTGGAATAGCTCGGGCTGAGATTTGGAGGCTCTTGGTAAGGTTCTGCCTGAGAAGTTGGCGAACAAGGTAGCAATAATTCCTGTGGATAATAACTCAAGAGATTATCCAATTTGGAGGTTGACTTCTAGTGGCCTGTTTACTATGAACTCGGCGTGGAGCATGTTAAGAGAGACACAAGACATTAATGGGATTTACAGAGATATTTGGAGTAATGCAATCAGACCATCAATGTCAATATTTGCATGGCGTTTTCTCCATAATTGGTTACCAGTGGATGTTAATATGCAAAAAAAGGGACTTGTCACGGCTTCGAAATGCTTATGCTGCTCGAACAGTGACATTGAATCGACGAAACACCTTTTCTTCACTAGCACATGTTCAAAAAAAATTGCTAGTCACTTTGCTAGCCTTTGTGATTTTGATCTCCCTGACACTCATAACATGATAATTTGGTGGCAATCTTGGCGAATTGGAGGTCACTCAAATAGTGTTAGAAAATTGCTCCCAATATTAATAACATGGTTCACATGGTTAGATAGAAACAAGGCAAAACATGAGGGAATTGCGTTTAACGCAACTCGGATTCAATTGAGAATTCAACAATATATTTCCCTTCTTTACCGTCATGGGATGCTTACATCCAATAATTTTAGGGACACGCCGAGGTTGGTTGCCATAATTGGAGTTAAAAGAGAGACAAGTTCTAATCTTCAGGTTAATCGAGTGCAATGGTTACCTCCGGAACGTGACTGGGTTAAATTGAACACTGATGGTGCATCTAGGGGAAATCCAGGAATTGCAGGCGTTGGTGGTCTTATACGAGATCATAGAGGGGAGATTTTGTTGGCTTTCACTGAATATATAGACGGATACGGCAACAAACGTGTTTGCCGAGTTGCTAGGGGTGTGTAAGGGATTGAAAATATGTTATGCACATGGTTTTAGAAGGATTTGGGTGGAATTAGATGCCAAAGTAATTCTTTCTATACTGGAGAGGATGGTCCCTGAAAGTTGGGACTTACACACAATGATCCAACGCATTAGGATAATGAGAAATCTTATGGAGATCCGGTTTTCCAATATATATCGAGAAGGTAATGGCCCGGCGGATTTTCTTGCTAATAAAGCATGTGATGATCAAAGCTCTATGGTGATGTTTGGTTATGATGCCCCTAGGACACTTCAAGTTCTGGCAAACATGGACAAAGCTCTCCCGAATTTTAGATTTAGATGGAAATAATTAGTTTGATATGTAAGGGAGTAGTACTCATTGTTTATTTTGGCTTTGCTTTTTTGTATTGTAAGGGAGTAAGTACTTCTCATTTCAAAACTTTCTTAGAGTTGTCTGTGAGGGAGGTAGTCCTCCTGATTTATTGCCTTATTGGATTTGAATAAAGAAGGGATGATGGACTCAAAAACACTCTCCCCCAATAGGGTGGTTTCGGTAAAAAAAAACAAATCTTTTTGAAATTCGATTAAAATTCATAACTTGTATATATGCTACATAAAATAGTATAGATATAAGATAAAATAGAAATTTTAATTTGTTACCTCATCTTTGATATACAAAACCACACGTCTATGAAATTTTCTCGCATTCATATCTTCATTTTAAATTAATATGTCTTGACCTGATTATTGTACAATAATAAACCACGCGTCTATGAAATTTTCTCGCATTATATCTTCATTTTAAATTAATGTCTTGACCTGACTATTGTACAATAATAATAATAATAAAATTGTTGTTATGAAATGACTCTAGTGAAACAAAGACAATAAAATTTAAAAAGGTGATAGGCTAGCGACACCATTGGACACATATGCACACTATTATATTGTGTGATAATCAAATGTACGTAAATAATTAGACTAAGTATATATACTGTGGGACATATATACACAGTATTATATTATATGTAAATATACAGCCCTGATATAAATAAGTTCATTAATTCAAACAATAACTTCTTATTCCAATACTCTCCTTTCCCAGCAAATTATAGAAATCATTGCAACCAAAAAACAAACAAAAGAAATCATGATCATGCAGCAGGTCATCAAGTTTGTGTTCGTGCTTACAATCATTTATCTCCTCGTCAGCACCGCTGCGGACGCAAGAGGTGGCGGTGGTGGAGGGAGAGGTGGCGGTGGCGGTGGCGCCAGAGGTGCTGGTGGAAGCGGCGGCGGAGGAACTAGTGGTCGTCGCTCTAGCAGTAGTGCATCTACATCTTGTTGGTTAAAATGAATAATTTGATTGTGATAAAATGGATATGCAAAATCTGAATCGAGGCGAGAGTTGAACTCTCTATCCTTAACACAATATTGCCCCGCTATAGCCCTGCTATTGGTGGTACGGGTTCCTGCAATTTGTGTCCCAAGATACAACGATTTTTTTCTCGGGATTGAACCACTTCAAAACCGAGACCCACGAACGAAACCCTGTTTCGAACTCTCAATAATAACATAATTCAACTCTTGATTTCATTATTCCCGGAATAACAAAACTCAAAAAATGAATATGAATGAAGAGGAATTGTTATTCGCTCTTAAAAAGATGAATACCCAAGGGGGGTTTATATAGGGATAAAGAGGGGCATAAGAGTCATTAAACTCACTTTAATGACTCATATGTGATATGATCAATGACTCACATGTGATGTGATCAATGACTCATATAAATCATTAATGACTCACATGTAATGTTAAAATACAGCTCGTACGATCGTGGCCATCGATCGTAATGGGTAGTATCTTTAATTCCTCCTCGTTTAACACGGTTGGATCAGAAGAAATTCACGGTAAACCCACAGATTTCAAACCACAACTTCAGCATTTAATTTCTCATTCGTCCGAACTCGGATTAGAGAAATTCGAAATGCACACGTGTTATTCGAATTTGTTACCGTAAGTACGTCACACGTACTTTATTTACATCCGATTTCCAACAATCCCCCACACGAATGAAATTAACATATGCAGACACATTGAGAGTTCGGGTGAAAAACTATAGCATCAGAAGAGGTAGCTTTTGGCTTTGAACCTTTCTTAGTGAAATATCATCGGATTTACTAGGCTGCCCAATGAACGCGATGTCTTGAATTGTTCAGCCGTTCGTGTAAACCAAGACAATGATATTCACACCGTAGTCTCTCGAACAGATTTCGTTCTCACTGTTGGGTCCATTTTGGCCGTGGCACCCGCTCTTGGATTCATAAGTGTTTACATTTTGCCCAATGTTGAGGCGGCCTACACCTCACACTTACATAGGTGACTTCCTATTTAAGAGTATCCTGCCATACTCCACTTCATTTAGACAGTATAGGAATCATTAAAAGCCCGGCTTAACCTTTTGCTACAACTTGCAGGTTGCACTTCTTTATCCTAGGCAATGGGTTTGGAGTTAAACTCCTAAGTGCCATACTGAATTTTCACAACTTAGTTGTCCCATTGAACCATGATCTTGGGATCTCCAGTCAACATGGTTGGGTTACCGCTGTGTCCATTCTTAATTTGTAGTCTTTAACCCCATTCCTCTTGATAGGCAGTCTATTTGATCTCCATGGAAGTCCTTTCGTCAAAGGATCTACTTTATCCTCCAGGATCAGTGGAGATAATGCCATCATAGATCAACTGCTTAATGGTATTGTGCCTACGACAAGCCTGTCTAGACTTACCATTACTTATGCCACTATATGCCTTTGTTATTGCAGACTAACAATCGCAATTGTATGCACGTGCTATTGCCGACTTATTGTCTCAATATATCAAACTGGGCATATGTGCATATTTCAATATGGGTTCACCATGGTTCTCAACCAAGTCTTTTGTCACTTTCTTACAAGAGCACTGTTATGGAAACTAAATTTTTCAAGTATAGTCTCAGTAAGACAAGTCTTTGGACCGTACCCATATCATTTATGTCGAATTCTTTTTCAACATCCTTTCAGTAGTCATGATTACTTACATAATCAACATATCAAACTTTCACACCAGAAAAGGTAGCTTTTGGCTTTGAACATTAGTGAAATTTCATACTATGAGCTATGTGTTTTGTTAAAACCACATGTATCACGCTTGTTGATTATGAAGTCGTTTGAAAACATAATATTTTGTCAAACCTTTCATGCCACTACTTTGGAGCTATGTTCGAGTCCGTATACCGACCCAACATACCCCTCGGTTAGTTCCATGTGAACTTCCTCATCTAATCCTTTGTTTAAGGAACACAGTTTTAATATCCATTTCAAATATCTCATGGTTATGCAAATTAGCAACAACAATGAATATTTTATGAATTTAATTCCCATTCCCGAAAACATGAAAAGACGAAATCAAGGTCTACCATTTGAAGGTTCCATTTGGCTACCAAGTACGCCTTGTAACCTTGTTAAGGTTTGGGTGTTTTTACCTTAACCCACAGCCCCCACATTTGTACGTAACTGTAGGAAATCTTGCCATCTTTCAGGCAGATTCTTACTCTTACTACTACGTGGGACCTTCGTTCAGAATGTAGTTATCTAGGACCACGTCCCCCACAATTCTGAATTTATCCAACGCATCATTATCTTCTTTAGAGTATGATTTTGGCGTTCGGAAATATCATTAGACCATGGTGAATACTACCACACTTGCATCAAATTCTTTGAACGACGCACCATCGGATGTTTGATCGACTTTCTCGATTGTACTCCAATGGTCAAATCCTTCGTATTTTTGACCAAGTTGTGTACTTCGTACACCACGTCGTCTAGACGTTTCTCTTTTCAGAGAATATGTGCCACAAACATTAGGACCGATCTCACTCAACAACTGTATAGTTTAAAGTGACGACGTCCAAGTTTATGCACAACACCACTTTACCTATTCCAACCACAAGTGACGTGATCAAGTTTTCCATAAACATCATCCGCTCATCAGCCGGAGTGTAAGATGTGCACTTGGTTTGGAACTAGGTTTGAAACCTGGTTTTTACTCTTTTATACGTCCCATATTTCAACCTGGGTTCTCTTCTAAATATTGTATAGTCACTCAGCTTTTCCATCAACTTTATCTAAAGCTATGAATTCTGACATGATCCATACAAGTTCATTTAGATGATTTCAATGACACTGCTCCTCCACCGATGGTAAACCAGAACCACTCGTGGACTTAGAGTCGTTTGTGTCAGATATCCAGTATCCTCGAGAAAAGACAACGATTCTATATTCCATGATTTTGCCGTCATGAATATCAGAATTTCTTGACTTTATGTACGAGATACGCTATGAAGTGCATATCCAATATGCAGTCAATGGTCCTTGACCATTTGGATTTTCGGTATTCCAAAACCTCCACATTTTCAAAGTCAAACATCCCGGGAAAACTTTTCTGATGTGGAAGATCAGATTAAACTGCAACCACAGAGCATACTCAGAATATCCGAGCTCTAACCACTTGTTGTGGAACTCAGAGTCATATTCCACCAATTATAGAAATAGAGAGTGAATATTGTATCCAGGGAAAACTTTTCTGATGTGGAAGATCAGATTAAACTGCAACCACAGAGCATACTCAGAATACCTGAGCTCTAACCACTTGTTGTGGAACTCAGAGTCATATTAACATAAATCTATTTTATTTTAATAGACAAACTCAAAATGATTACATTCATGTTGGGCCGAGCCCACACATGATTTAATAAATGTAAAACAAGCAAAAGCAAAAAGCAAAAAGTAAAAGTAGCAAAAGGCAAAACTTTTCCATAATGAACGGCTATTTAGCAATTCTTTTTCATGCCTTTTCATGATGACTACTTTAGCTTTTTAATTTTATATTAATTTCTTTTGCCTCGTTAAACCAACGATCTTCTTTTTCGGCTACTTTAATGCTTTTTACTTTAACACTTTTAATATATTAATAAATAAAAACAAAATAAAAGACAAAACAAAAAGCCTCTCTTTTTCCCATCCGAGCTTTTGTGACTTTTATTCTTACATCATCCACTAATATATTATTTAAAAAGTGTTGGCCCACAAGAAAAACAAAAGGCCAAAAGGCACCTCTTTTACCGTAATGGGCGGCCACTTTTAAGACTTTTGCATTCATTTCCATGATAACTACTTTAGCTTTTAGTATTAATATAATAAAAAGCTATCATCATCATTGATATCACTCCACCAGATTCTCCGATCCGGGAGGATTTTTCAGCGAGATTCGTCGATCCTCGCGTTGCCAGAAATTCGCCATTTTCGGCGGCAACCCAGCTTCGGCATCTAAGCGACCCATCATTAACGGGATTCGAGGGCCACAAGAAATTCGCTCCGAGCAATTTCTTTTTCGTGAGATTCGAAAATCGCACCTGCCATTTTCATGGCTTCGCCGGCGAACAGAGGCAGCAACATCACCCAAGTACCGTCTGCGATGGGTTACGGCGGTGAATTCACCGACACCTAACCCCACCACACGGCAGATTTGCTGTCTCAAGCCCAGCGACAATTAGTTGTGTTGCACGGCGGCAATTCAACCAAACCGGGTCCAACCCGATTCAAATCTCGATTTTTAGATTTCCAGAATTTTGATCCAATCGAAAAATTCCAAGAACATCAAAATCAGATTTTTGTTCAAATTATTGTGATTCCAAATCACAAAATTTCAGATTTTTTCAAATCTTTGTTCCAAACAAATCGGATCTTTCTCTCTCGATTTTCCAGCCCCAAACCTGATTCCAAATTATCAAAATCCAGATTTTTGGCATCAAATCGAGTTATCCAGATTTGATCCATTTTACTCACATCAAATTTGAATAATAATATTGTGTTAAGTTTGTTGGTTAAAATGAATAATTTGATTGTGATAAAATGGATATGCAAAATCTGAATCGAGGCGAGAGTTGAACTCTCTATCCTTAACACAATATTGCCCCGCTATAGCCCTGCTATTGGTGGTACGGGTTCCTGCAATTTGTGTCCCAAGATACAACGATTTTTTTTCTCGGGATTGAACCACTTCAAAACCGAGACCCACGAACGAAACCCTGTTTCGAACTCTCAATAATAACATAATTCAACTCTTGATTTCATTATTCCCGGAATAACAAAACTCAAAGAATGAATATGAATGAAGAGGAATTGTTATTCGCTCTTAAGAAGATGAATACCCAAGGGGGGTTTATATAGGGATAAAGAGGGGCATAAGAGTCATTAAACTCACTTTAATGACTCATATGTGATATGATCAATGACTCACATGTGATGTGATCAATGACTCATATAAATCATTAATGACTCACATGTAATGTTAAAATACAGCTCGTACGATCGTGGCCATCGATCGTAATGGGTAGTATCTTTAATTCCTCCTCGTTTAACACGGTTGGATCAGAAGAAATTCACGGTAAACCCACAGATTTCAAACCACAACTTCAGCATTTAATTTCTCATTCGTCCGAACTCGGATTAGAGAAATTCGAAATGCACACGTGTTATTCGAATTTGTTACCGTAAGTACGTCACACGTACTTTATTTACATCCGATTTCCAACACATCTTTCGGATGGCTCTCCTGAATTGTATCGCACTTAGCTTATTATGTTTTGTTCCATTTACGAAATTAAAGGTTTTGGTTTAAATTTCAATGTCTATTTTTCAAAATATGGTTATTATATGTGTTAGATTAGAGAAAACCCCGTAGGGAACTTGTATTATTGAGTAACATATTTATAGAGTTACAAAAGAGAGAGAATACAAGAAAACTCTAAACTATAAAGAAGGTAAAAGATAAATAAGGTAATAAGAATACTAGTCTAACAAGGAAAACAATAATAATATTAATCTAATTAGGAGAGCAATAATAATATCTAACACTCCCCCGCAGTCGAAACTTGAAAGTCTTGAACATTGAGACTGAACTAAAAATCGAGAAAAGATGTTACGACAGTCCGGGCATAAAGAATGCTTAGTAGAGAGATTTTGACGAATACGTTTCTCAAGGTGGAACAGTTTCATCTGGAAATCATTAAATAAGGTGGCGGTTCGACGATGACGCTTCTCAATGTGGAGCAATTTCGTCTGAAAACCATTAAATAAAGCGGCGACTCCAAGTCCTTGTTTTTCCAAGGGTGAGCGGCGACAACATAAACAAAGATAAAGAAAAAAAACTACCCTAAACTAAACTAAACTAGATAAGGTGCGCCGGACGGGGTCGGCGACTTGAGGATGGTTGAAGCGAGAGATCGAGATACCATGGCTCGAAGCCATGGCTCGATACCATGTTAGATTAGAGAAAACCCCGTAGGGAACTTGTATTATTGAGTAACATATTTATAGAGTTACAAGAGAGAGAGAATACAAGAAAACCTTAAACTATAAAGAAGGTAAAAGATAAATAAGGTAATAAGAATACTAGTCTAACAAGGAAAACAATAATAATACTAATCTAATTAGGAGAGCAATAATAATATCTAACAATATGTTTTGATTCTTGATGGTTGTATAGATTGCGGCATGGGTTTAAGTTTCACTTTGTCTACTTGTATTAAAAAAAAATCGTTTTGTAATTCTTTTTTTTTTTTTTGAGTGAAGTTTATTTTGTAATTTTTGATAATTGTCAATTGTAAACTGCAAATGTTTACTTTGTAAATAGCTTTCTCAATGATATAATAGAAAAAAATATTGGTAAGCGAAAAAAAATAAAAGGTTCTCCAGTACATTATAAGAAAAAGTAATATATTGGTGATAAATTTTGAAGTGGCATTTGTTAAAATTCTTATTAGATATATATAATTAGTGGCATTAATTTTTGCTTTGTCACAATAATAATTTTTAATGACAATTTTTTTTTTCAAAGTTGTCACTAAGAGTGTCACTAGGTGTTAATAATGACAATAATTTTTTTGTCACTAATATCAAGAGGGCAACTTCTATACTAATTATCACTATTAAACATGTAAAACTTATTCTTGTGAGAAAACAAAAATTTTTGTTTATAAAAATTTACAATTAGTGACAACTATCACTTGATATTTTGTCATTATTAACTCATTTTTTAGTGAATTAAATAGGTTTTATTTATTAATTTTTTACCAGTTTAATTGATGCAAGATAGATATATATATATCAATAATTGCAATTTAGTTCTCTCAGGATAGGGCAGACTGAGAGTTCGTCTCACACGCCCCACTTTATTTTCTTTAAAAAGGGACAGAAACTAAATGTACTCTTGAAAATTTATTACCCCCTGGATTTTACAAGTTCTATCAAGCACCACATAAACAATAATTAATGACACTGGCCCTCTAAAATGAAAAAATGTTTTAACTCAAATTTTAATAAAAGTATTTCTAATTAATGTATTATTTAAGAAAAAAAGAAGAAAAAACCAACATTTGGGGAGGATTGGGGAGGCGGCGAGGGAATGGGTTTAGGGTTAATTCTATGTCAGATCAAGTCCAATTAATCAAATGTGTATTTTGTGTCTATCTCTTTCACACAAGTATATATGAGGACTAGACACAATGTATTTTACTGTGTGTAAGAAATATATACTACGACTATTAAATTAGGTCTAGTATAGATTTTTCCGCTTGGGAGGGGTGGGTCGGGTAGGAAGGGTTGGGGAGGGGGTACAAGGGGTATGGTATGAAATCGGAGATGATAACTTTTTGTTTTTTGTTCAATTTTCCAAGCGGTAAGCTACAAGAAATTTTATTTATGTTAAAAACAAGCTATATATAAACTAGAGGTACATCCCCAAGAGTTATTCGAGTTGGTTTGGTAGGATATTTTCTACCAAGGCAACCCGGGTTCAAACAGTTTTGGGGACATGAGCCCGTCGCACAGAGTTTTCCTAGTGCGACTTAATTCCCTCATATGGTTTGCGGGCTATTGCATGAGGGCAAAATTTACCCAGAGCACATCTTCGGATAGCAATTGCGAGTTCCCTAGTTACCAAAAAAAAAACACTAGGGGTACTAGGCAGATTTGAGTTGATCACTTCATTAATTTTTAATTGCATGGTCAACTCTATTAGTGTCCGATAGTTTTTATTGAAAAATAAAATGCGAAACTAGCATAATTTTAAAAAAAGGACTAACATTACAATTTTTTCAAATTTCAAAGTTATTTTTAAAATTATGTAGAACACGAGACTAACTCTCGAGGAATCGTATGAGACTAAATTTGAAATCTTGCCATAATAATATTTATATAAAAAATGGCTTGATCGATATGCTGGAATGGGTGAGAATGAATTGAGTATTCCATAAATTACGTAGTCATCCTTTCCAAGGATTGACAAGAAATTGATTCCTTCCTTCTCCTAAGTTTATACATTTGATTAGTAATTAGTTCCTTTTTTTGAGTTTTGACTGATAACTGGGTCTCCACCATTGCCATTAAGGCATTAGCTAACGTGTCAAATTCCAATGTCTCAAGTTCGTCTTAACACGTTACACGCCATATCAAATAATCTAACCAAATGAAACTTTGAACAAAGACACAAAATTATATACTAAAAAAAATATACGGATCCTGATTCACAATTAAATACACCTGATTATGAAAAAAAAGGTTTTATTATTGAATATACCTATTTTCATTCTCAAATAATCTCTCTCTTAAAGTCTTGGTAATTTTCTCTTTTGCAGTGAGATCAACAAAATAAAAGATAACATAAAAGATGCATTTCAACCGTATTTTAAAAACAATCGAATAAAACATTTATATTTAACTCTGATTTAGATTCCGTACAAAAAAATGTTCATATTCATCAATAAATTTAGTTGTAAAAATCAGAAGACATGCGAAGTGTGAATGGGGCGAATATAAGATGTATTGGGTAGTCGATATATCAAACACAATTAGATATGTTCTAATATTATGATATTAGGTGGACCAACTCTAATAAATCCAATCCAACTTAAAATTTCGCCCGAGTATGAATAATTTGATGGAATTTATCAACAACTATTCCACCATTAATTGCCACGTTAGTGACAAAGAAAAATCTCAATCAACGTCACAAAACTATTTGACAATGGAACATCATTTCGAATTTTACGCGTATTCATTTTAAAAACGAAATATCTTGAACTGGCGACGATATATATAAATTAGTTTAATGGGAGTTCATTATCACCATAATTTCTAAATCTAAAACTCTCTATCAAAGAAATCAATCTTGTAATTGAATAATTGCATAGAAATCAAGAACATGCAGCACGTCGTCAAGTTTGTGTTCGTGCTTACAGTCATTTGTCTCCTCCTCACAGTCGCAGTTGCTCCTCCGAGCGGCGGTGGAGGTGGAGGTGGAGGTGGAGGTGGCGGTGGTGGAGCCAGAGGAGGTGGCGGGAGCACCGGTGGCAGTAGCGGTGGCGGATCAAGGGGTGGCACAGGCGGTTCCAGCGGAGGAAGTAGTGGTGGTAGCGGCGGGAGGAGCGGTGGTAGCAGCGGAGGCGGCAGGAGTGGTGGCAGTTCAAATAATAGAGGCGGTGGCGGTGGAGGTGGAGGTGGAGGTGACGATGGCGATGGTGGGGGTGGGGGTGGTGGCACCAGCACGGGCACCGGCAGGGGTGGTCAAAACGGCGGGGGGACTAATATTGTTCGTCCAGTGCCAAATGGACGGCCCACAAACAGTAGCCCATCTACACCGATCGGATGGTCCTTCTTAATTGTGTCGTACTTAGCGTATGTTGCGTTTCAATTGCGTAATTAATCATAAATAATATATTTAAATTAGTCCATTAGATAGATTTTAGTACTATTCTTCGTAACAGTTGAATGTGAAATTTTATGCTGGACCGAGATCAATGTTTCTGTCTAGTTTTCACCATTGAATTTGGGGTAATTTAGTAAATTACCCCCTCTATTGGGGGATCTAATGGTGAAAATTGATTGGTCTCGATCCAGCATAAAATTTCTCCAGTTGAACTTCAGCCATAATTGTATGTATTTAACACTTAATTAATAAGTACTTATTTAATATTAATTAATAATTAGCAGATGGGTTTGCTTGTTTGACATATGCGTGGTTCTGCCAGCAAATTTCTCGATTATTGATTTATTGTATTTTATTAATAATATTATTATTTTACATTTGTTATTCAGTTTGTTCCTTTTTTTAGTAAAAGAAATCGTATAGATAGAAAAAGAATGTTCTCTTCTTTGTTTAAAAAAAAAAGAGAAAAAAAATTGAATTGAATTGAAGAGATACATATAAATAAAAAATGAGCAAAGTTAGTCGTCAAAAATTCACGGTCTACAAAAACAAGACGATGCTAAAGTAGAATTAATCTTGATTTGGTACGAAAGCGGGCAATTCTGAACTTCATAATTCTTCATTCTTCGGCAACGGTATCTATCGCAAACATAATTAATCATGACACATATTGGCTTCTCATTATTCATATTTTCATATTGTATAAGAATTTTGGTCTTCGATCAGTTTTAATTATTTTCTCATGCATGTATAGATACTCAATCGATGATTGTTCCACTTGAGTTCCTAATTACTCCTATATATGTTACAAATATATATCACTACAAAAAAATAATACATTAATGACAAAATATCAAGTGACAATGTAAAAGTTGTCACTAATTGTAAATTTTAGTAACAAGATTTTTTGTTTTGTCACAATAATATGTTTTACATGTTTAATAGTGACAAAATTTGTATAGAAGTTGTCACTCTTGATACTTAGTGACAAGGAATTTGTTATCACTATTGACAATTAGTGACACACCTTTAGTGATAACTTAGTGACAACAATTATAGTTGTCACTCTATCTGTGTTGTCACTATACATGTATCACTAATTGTCAATAGTGACATCTTTAAAGAAATTTTTGTCACTAAAAATTCTTTTTGTGACAATGCAAAAATTATTGTCACTCATTATATATATCTAGTGACAACTGTAACATTGTCACTTCCAATTTTGTCACTAATATTACTTTTTGTTGTAGTGTATGTAAAGTGTATAAATTTTTTACTCGATCACGTGTTGGCTGTCAAATTTTTTAAATGAATTTATAACATATATTAAATTAAAATAAATGATTTAAGTAATTTCCGTGGTCGTTCTTATCGAGATTTTTGATCAAGACTGGCAAATGAGTTCTTGTAGGGGTAATTCTATATAGTGGATCCAAAGTGTTGCTCTATGTCCATTTTTCATCACATAAACACTTGGGGTGGGGTGATTTACACAGGAGTAGATGAGTGTGAAAATCATCTCACTCATTATGAATGCGTGGTGTAAAATGGTATCGAGAGCAACACTCCCAATCCACCTTAAAATTTTCCGTTCCTGCAGCTTGCATTTTCCCATGAAATTTTTTTGTGGTGACCCTTAACCGAAACAATATTCGAATTTCAGCAAAATATGTCACCTTTCAGATTTTTCTTCTCTTTTATTGGTTATATGTCACCTTTGAGATGCCAATACTAAAGATAAAAGTATTTTTTTTGAGTTTATCGACACCTTAAAATTTATAAATGTTTGCAAATTCGCACGGAGCCAAAATTAAAATGTTTAAAAAACTTATAAACTGTATAGCAAAAAAGAAAAATCCCAATTTTTAGTGCTACCAATTCATTAAGTGTACTTAAAGTTCAATCATAACTCAATTTAAAGTAGAAATATCGGTTGCTAGCTACTATCAAGATAATTAGCTAGATCTTCTTTCACACAACAAAGAATTACTTTTAACATCAAGATAACTAGGCTGATAAAATCTAAATTTATTGGTGAAACTGTGAAATTGAGGCTAAAATATTAGGCCCCAATTGGATGACATCCTATTTTCTATTTTTCGATTCTTACGGATCTTTTTTTTATAAAATGTATTTATTTGGTATTTCCCAAAAATATTCTAAAGAAATTCTACAATTAACCTCCTCTTGAAAATCTCAAATTTGCCACATCTAGGTCGGGACCATGCATTTCTCATTTGATGTTCGCAGATGACCTACTTTTATTCGGGGAGGCCTCAGTTCCTCAAACTCGGGTGGCAATGAAATTAGTGCGAGACTATTGCGCTTTATCTGGACAAGCTATTAACGAAAATAAATCTAAGTTGTTCTTATCCAGAAACGTCAGTCTGGAGATGAGAAGTCGTCTTGGCCATTTGACTAAGCTAGGCCTTACTGATAATCTGGGAAGATACCTCGGGATACTTCTTCAACACGGCCGGATTCTAAGGAAAGATTGTGATTTTCTAGTTGACAGAGTCAAGCAGAGGCTTAAAGGGTGGAAACGTAAAACATTATCGTTAGCAGGCAGAGCTACGCTGATTAAATCGGTCACGAAATCTATTTCGTCATATCATATGCAAATCATGTGCTTTCCTCTCGGCATATGTGATGCAATTGATAAGGCGAATAGGCAATTTCTTTGGGGAGGCTCAGACGAGGAACACCGAATGCATTTGGTGAAATGGGACACAGTGTGTAAGCCTAAAGAACATGGTGGCTTAGTATTGAGACACACTAGGGTAACAAACATAGCTCTTTTGGGAAATCTTGGTTGGCAGCTGATACGGGATGATCCGAGGCTTTGGGTTCAGGTCTCCAAACACAAATATATTCTACGACATAGGGCCCGAGTCAAAGCGGCCACTTCAGCAACTTGGAGGAGTATCTTATTGGTTCTCCCAATGGTTAAGTAGGGCATGAGATGGATTGTTGGTAACAGTGTCAAGATAGATTTTTGGAACGATATTTGGCTCGGTACCTCACCCCTTAGTACACGGCTTGATCATCCGTTACACGAAGGGGAACAAGATTGCTTGATGGCGAGCTACTGGATTCCGGGATTTGGATGGGATTGGGACGAGCTGACAAATTTGCAAGAGGAGGACAAGACCGCAATGCTTGCAATTAGCTTAGTCGAGATTCCTCTCTAACTCAGCAAGACACACCACGGTGGCTATTTTCTTCTGACGGGAACTATAGTTGTAAAAGTGCATACAAAGCACCAACGGAAAATCAGATGAATTCGGTGGAATCTAAAGCATGGGCGAAGTTTTGGAAAATGGCCGGTCCGCACCGTCGACAAATGTTTTTATGGTTACTTCGTCACAATAAAGTGCTTACCAATTCGACACTTAAGAGTCGAGGAATTTCGGACAATGAGTATTGCCCTATCTATCAAACGGAAATCGACACCCCCATTCATGCTATTAGGGACTGTAGTTGGATGAGGAATATTTGGAGCCATCTTATTTTACCTGAATTCCATTCTCTCTTTTTTTTACAGGAAATACTAAGGATTGGATAGATTGGAATTTGAAGCACACGATAAATAGGTATGCCGTATGTGATAATTGGTTTCTTGTGTTTATTGAAACTATCTCTTTTATGTGGTAGATTCGTAATGAGGTGGTCCATGGTGTCCGTGCCGAAGTCCCAAACGTGGGACTAGATATGTTACTTAAACAAATTGACGGGAACTCAAGTACCCTTAGTTTTGATCCAGACATGATTCAGTGCCACATGCACACGGGCTGGAGGAAACTGGTGCAGGGTTTCGTGAAACTCAATATTGACGATGCGGTGACCGATAATGCAAACTCACAAGGTCATCGAGTTAGAGTTGGGGGGGGGGTCCTATGAGACGAGCATGAAACTTGGATAAGGGGGTTCAGTGGTTATATTGACCCGTGTTCGTCGCTGGAGGCGGAGATGCGTGCCATTCTATTAGGATTAGAAATGGTGTGGGACTCGGGAGCGAGAAAGTCATTGCTGAATCGGATAGTCGAGTCGCACTGAATAGCATTGAGGAGGCCTCTAGAGCACATCACCATTTTGAGGTGATTTCTAGCATTCATACCATGCAAACTCGAGACTGGGATGTCTCTTTTCAGTACACTTGGCACGAAGGGAATCAAGTAGCAAGCGCGCTAGCTAAAAGGGGTATTAACACCCCTATGCATTACATTAATGTACCTCTTTCACACATCTATCAAACTCTTGAAAATGATAGAGATGACCTCACTTAACCTCGTTTTGTGACTACCAGCCCGAGTTTGTCAGGCTGAGATTGCGTTGTTTTGGGTAACCCCTCCCCCCCTTAATTAAAAAAAAATCTCAAATTTCTATAAAAAATGGATTTAATTGGCATTTCTCTCAGTTTTTTCTCAGGAAAATTAGATTTTTTTACTATTCATGATTAGATAGTATACTCAACAACTAAAAGCTTTTTATCCGCCAATATATTAACATATGGATCAAAATCATTACATATATTGATTCGAAATCGCACAATGTGCGAAATAAGATCCACTTTGCATATTTTTGGATGTCTTATTCGATAAGTTTAACTAGATTTGTTCATATTTTCTTATAAAATAAAAGCTCATCCATACTAATTTCTCATAAAAAAACAACTTTTGTTACAAAAAAAAGAATGTTACATCACACCTCATTGTTAGGGGTGTATGCGGTCAAGTTCGGGCGGTTTTATGAAAAAAAATTCAACCTGACCCGACGTATGCGGGTTGACAGGATATCAAACTGAAACCGCATGATTATCTTTTCAACCGAGCGGTTCAGGTAGATCGGGTTGAATGTATTTAGCGGGTGGCAGATTATTGATTTATTATTATAGTTTTTACAACTTACTTTAGTTAAAACTAATAAGTAAGAAACTAAATAACACACTTGTTATACATTTAACAAAAAAAAAAAAAAAATTGGTGAGAAGTACAAAAGTAAGTGATGTTATTAAATAAAAATAATTTTTATCATGAATTGTAAACTCTAAAATATTAATAAAACGAAATTGTTTTATACGTTTTTCATCAAAATATACATCTGCATATAAATTTTTCCCTCAAATAAGTATAAATTAATATTCAAATGAACCAATTTGTTTGCTCAAATTAAAAATAAATTGTTACATAAATATGAATTAAACCACTCTTATTAGAGTTTGGTAAGTACACACATATATATATATATATATATATATTTATTTTTATTTTTATTTTTTGCTACCAAAAAACAATAAATATATATGTACTTACCAAAAAGAGTTTGTATATATGCATTTATAGTTTTGAAAGTTTAGGGCTAATCTTTAACTATATATATATATAATTATAACATATACAATTAGCGGTCGGGTTGCGAGTTAGGCAGGTTATCATTATTAAACCCACCACCTGATTCGAAAGTGGAGGGTTTTAATATTTTCAAGCCGCCACAATTATTTAATTAATTCAAACCGGCAATTTTCGAGCGGATCGGGTCTGTTTGAGCGGGTCAAGCTAGTTGTGTGAGTTTATGTACACCTCTACATCATTGCACTTTTCTTTATTAAAAAACACTAAGTCAAACCCACTTTTTACATTGTATTTCTTCTTCCTAAGAATTTTTATAAAAAATAAGAAATGACAAATAGACGTTCATTCAATCGGTCTCATACAAACAATTCATTAAAAAGGCAGAAAAGGAAAAAACGTGAGGATGATTAGAGTCACCTACGTAATTAAGTGATATCCAACAAAATCTAAAAAATTAAAACCCCATCCTTATTGTAAATTCTCCTTAATATAGCCTAGGTCACGGGCGCATGCAATTCAATATCTCAACACGTGTATGATCATAATAACTTAAAAATAACTCAAAGTTGATGCTAAAAATATCCTAATCGAACTTTTTTAGTTTTATGTGGTGTTATGCAATGGATAGTAATACAAAAATCCACTTTATTTCGCGATAATGACCTTTAAAAAGTTGAATTAACTGGTAGAAAAAGTTCGAGGACATGATAACTACATACCTTTAAGATAAGGAAATTAAAGAGATAATTACATATACGAAAAGTTATGACCAATTACTAAAAATTTCTTAATTTTTTCAGATGTTATATAAATTTTTCATCATATTAAGATATTCTTATAATTATACACTTCGTATATTTAAAAAATCTTATAATTTTGCTCTTTGTAAACCTTACATACAGATTCTCTTAGAATATTTCATTGGAATTTACCAAAAGTTAAATTTTTTTGATAATTAATACTAAAGTAAAGGGGCTAAAAGCGTGCATGTAATTCATCCAAATAAAAATTGATTTTCACTTTTTCGCGGGGAAAATAAAAAACGATTTGTTAACCTGGTTTATGCATCTTATCCAAAAAAATCAAAACCATGTTCATGTATAGCTGTACAGGGCAATGCCACGACCCACGTGTCGCTTATAGAAGATAAGGATGTCCACATAGGATCGTTCACACTAGAGCTAAAAACAGTGATTAATTTGCTTAATAGCAATTTTATTATAATATTTGAAATGAATTCAAACCCATAGTTCCATCTTTTTTCTATTGGATAGAATTATAATTTTACTATCTTGCCATGTAGATGATTTTCTATATTTAGACCTGCCATAATATCTTTCATTAATTGAAATTCTTTAATACCTTATTAAAAAAATATGACTTTAATCCTTATATTACTTTTTTTTTTTTTGTGTACGCTTATCAATCATTTTATTTCATATATATATATATACACACATAATATCTAAATCATTCTTCTATTATGTTTCCTGACCATTTTTCTATCATGTTTTCTATTTTTAAGTCGTGACATTTATGTAATAATTGTCAAACATGTTTAATACCTTATATATCTCCTAAATTCAAGCATTTATCAGTTCAATTGAGTAATTACTCCTAATAAAACATATGAGCATAATATTCTCTTTCAATTCAGTTTACGTTCTTCATTTTAATTTCTTTACATAAATTAATTTAATAACTAAATTATTATTATTTTTTTGTTCAAATTTTTATATTCAACAGGAATTTACCTATTCATTTCCTAGAATTATTTTTGGACTCCAAAGAACAACGATTCATGTTATTCTATTCAAATTTAAATTTAAATTGAATTCGAATGAATAAGTTAAGCCAATTAAATTTCAAGCTTACCAAATTAAGCCAATCAAGTACAAAGTCTACAGATGTATAAATCAAAATTCAGTAACATGTTTTAGTTTTCATTCTTTATTATTTGAATCACTAAAGAGAAAGTTCCTTATATATTTTTGTTATATTTATCATCACAATACGTTTTATTTTCTTTTACAATTATAGTGTCATCTGAATTAGGAATTATGTAAGGGCGTAACATTTGGTTGTTCCTCCGTGTAGCTATTTTTTTATAAATATAAAGTAAGTTGTATCATTTTCTTTATAAATTGGATTGTTAATTTCATAAGTTATATTTACTTCTATCTTTATTTTTTTTATTTTTTTGAGGGTTTCTATCTTTATTCCATAACCCTTTTTTAGTTTGAATTTTCAAATTGCATGTAAGTTCCCAATATTCAAAGTAACCCCTTCTTTTGATTTTAAGCTTGCTGTTAATTTCTCTAACACCCATATTAGTGTCCCTAATTCTCCGCTGAGCAATTATAATTTTATTAATTGAGAGTTATGTAATGAGTATGTATATATAAACAACACATTGTTTTACAGCAAGACCGCCCAAATCACCTTCAACCGAATGACATCCTATCCATCCAATATCAAGGTAGTTCTTCTTTTTTAATATAAATTCTCAAATTTTAATGTTAATTTGAGATGCTATGGAAGCATGCAACATATTCATTGAAAAATGTAATCTGCAAATTGGAAATTTGGCATAGAACATCGTAATTTAATTAGTATATAAGTAGAATTAATATCACTTTTATGATATATAATAGTGATTTGATGTTGTTTGAACAGGAGCACAAGTACGAGAATATGTAATATTATAATTGATTTGGTGCTTTTTCACGTCAATATACTATAACGTTGTCCTTGATGACAATGAAAGAAAGTGAATGGCTTATTTCCTCATAATTCTTTTTATGGCAGTGGTTTAATTCTATTTCTTGCTATAGTGATTTCATATCTCCATTAGCTTTTAAAGTTTTAGCACATATTCAACTCTTTTAGCTATGTATACGAAACCAAATTAGAATCTTAAGTTTTATTTTGTGAGTGAATGCTAAGAAAATGTAGATTTTATCAAAATAAATATCCACATATGTACCAACATTTTAAAGTATTTTGTCAACTGAATTTTGATTGTCAATCGTGCTTAACTGCTTATTATTATTTCAATTGCAAAAGTGACACTACTTACTGTTAACAAAATTCTTTGATTTCCCAATTATTTGAGCTACTCGGATTTTGATAATGTTGACAGGTAAATTGATTCTTTTTTCTTTTTCTTAAGTTCTTAATGTAGTAAATCGTGTTTCTTCTGCTTTCGTTAACTAAAACATGACCTGTAATGTTAATTTTTCAAAACATGTGACATGATACTTAAAAATTGTAATAGTAAAATTTTCTTGCAATTGAAATTATTTCCCGTGCTTTGGGCATGTACTAGTTTATATTTATTACTGGTCTTTATATATTTGATTTTCTTTCATTCTCATATATATTTTCATGCGGACTTTATATAAGGTATGGATTCATTATTACAAAATGATATTGCCTCTTCTATTTTATTTATTTCTATACATGACAAGTATATAAATTTCAAATCTCTCATATATTTAAAAAAAAAGATTTATACACTTGCAATGAGTATGGCAGAACCGACGACAATCGTATATGGTATGTGTTCTTTCAATGTCTTGATTAATATTTCCAATCGTGTTGATCAAAGAGTGAAAAGAGTGTGTGAATTATTTTATTGTTCTTATGGTAATTTGGTGGACAATTTAAATGAAGACACCTTTCATTTGTATTTATTCATTCACTCATTCAATTTGTTTTTATTTTAAGTTAATTAATATTTGATGTGAGGTATTTCAGCTTTTGTAGACGGTTGGGCAAGCTCAACGACGCTCAAGACAAACTATTTCATTATTGAACTTTATCCAAAGATGTTGTTGGAGTTATTTCTATTTATTCTCTATCAAAAGAGGGATCATTGTTCCGTTGTTTATTGTTTTTTTTTTCCCCATTTTTTTCCTTTTATGTTATTTTTAACTTTTCAGTCTTCCAATAATGTAGATTGAATATGACAATAAAATCAAGAATTTTCTTTTGCTCCATTCTATTTAAATTGAAGAACAATATTGATCAATGATAATGAAAGTACAAATTAACTTTGCTTGAATGGAGGAAGAATATCCAAAACTTCCCATGTTAAACTAATAAAATATTTGGTAGTTTCCTTAATTTCCCAACTTTGTCAATGTATATTAGTACCTTCTTTCTTTATTTTTAATTTTTTATTAAGGGTTGAAATACGTATAAGGTTCTACACATTGACATACTTATTATTGATTAGTAATTTTTTTTTTTTGATAATTTTATTGATTTGTAGTTATATTCTCTTTTTATCTCAATATTCTAACCTTACAATTATTATGGTTATATGAACAAATGGTGTTTGAAGGAGGTAACTGACTCCAATTGTGTTGGATTGCACGTTGTTTTGAAAATTTTAAACAAGTTACTCTCTAATTAATAGAATCGTTAAACATGTATAATTCGGAATATCTCTGTTAAGAAACTATATAGTTAAGAGACTTCTTATAAAAATGACGGAAAATATAGTTCAAAAATCATTAATATGCATTTTAAAAGTCGCATGCCCACTACATGACCTTATTAGGCAAGACTCAAATTTCACGACCAAATTTGTCCCTACATTGAGTAAAAGTAAAAGTTATTACTTTAAAAAGTCCAATGTCAATATTCATCGGACGATTAACTCCGCTCCTACTAAGTGCATAATTAAAATTGAATTTTTTTCTTAATTTTTAGTACATTGTCTTGATATCTTTAAACGAAAAAGATCTCTCTAATTTATTTAACTAATAATTAGTTAGTATCGATTGATACCTCAAAGTTTAGATGCTGCACATTTTTCAATCATTCAAACATATTTAAACAAGCACTATCATTTTAGTAAAATCAAATCATTTGATACTTTTTCGTGCGTAGCACGAGGGTTATGCTAGTTATTTATATACAAAAGTAATTAGATGGAATAGGAGATCCATTCACAATTGAGAATCTCATGTGATATATGGCTTGCAATTATAAATTATGTTATCATTATTTGTACGATCATGAGTTGAAAATTTTGTTTTCATATTATCATATAACTCTAGCTTTCATAGTATTTCATATTCTTAGTCCTTTTTCTTCAACTTTTTTTTAATTTTCTTCTAGGACTACGAAGAAAATTTAAGTTGATCTATTTGGATGTAGAGCAACATCATGAAGACGATAATCCATTCTCCGTATCCGGTCAAGTTGAGACTAGTGTTCCTAAAGGTGGTCTTATTGCTCGTGTTGAGTTCAGCAGCAGCACGGGGTGGAGGCGGACGTGGAGGGGGCGGCAGCGGAGGTAGGAAAGGTGGCGCTGGTGGCGGTAGTATTATTCATCATAATAAGAGTGACGCGTCAACCATTATTAGTTATGCATGGTCTTGCTTGTTATTATGCAACCTTGTTTATGTCACACTTGTTTGTTTGGGTTGATCATTCATTATATAAATGAAAAGATATATATATATATATATATATATATATATATATATATATATATACACGAGTGATGCGTCAACCATTATTAGTTATCCATGGTCTTGCTTGTTCTTATGCAACCTTGTTTATGTCACACTTGTTTTGTTTGGGTTGATCATTCATTATATAAATGAAAAGATATATATATATATATATATATATATAAATATTTTGACATTAGAGATGTATAAGTTTAGGTCGCAGAGATTATCATAAGTTATTTTGCATTGAATTATACCAAAAAGAAAAATAAAAAACCCCCCAAGTATGCCTAGTGAAACTGTAAAGCTGTTGTGAAGTTAAATTGAAATTGCTTACCTTGTTCCAAAAAAAAAAAAGGAAAAATAATTTTGCATTGTATATACTCCATCTGTATCCAATATGAAATTAGCATAGGTATGTTATACATTGTACAAGAAAGCTGCAACGAAAACTAAAATTTAGCTTAGTATGTCAAAGGAAAACATCAAAACATGAAATAAAAGTTGACAACAAAAAAACTCCAATTTAGTAAATATATACTTTTCGTATAAGTAAGTTAGCGCATGATCACAACCTTTATTGAAAATGAAAATGGAAAAGGCCGCACTTGGTATGCTATATATTTTGATTACACAATCCATTTTTGAAGATTTTTCAACGATACTTCCACAATTCTAGGCTTCTAGCTATGTTATGTTTTTATATTAATTATATGCTATATGGGCATAGTATTCCTTTATTCTTGCCATTTTCGAATAAAATTAGAAGATTTCCTCGGTTAGGAGAATAGAGTCTCATTTCATATTCTACTCCACGCATGTACAATAGTCAATAAATATAAACTTTAAATGAAATATATACACTTATATATGCAGATTCTTTATGTAATACGACTATACAAGATGTAACATTAATTTGGAGAAAAAGATCTCAAATGGATTTTATATGATCACTTGACACATTTTTTTTTTGGCTAAATACATCACTTAGTACTTAACTCCATTAGATTATATTTTAGCAAACTGTAACTACAAATCAGAGTTGATGTCATGAAATCCAAGACCTGTTGGTCTAGTGGTATCCACCTCCCACTTTATGTGAGAGGTTCTGAGTTCGAATCCAAGTTGCCACAAGTTATGGCTCTCCCCTCCTTTATGAAGCTAGATAGAGTCTTTGTGGCTCAAGATTATGACTATCAACCCGAATTTGTCGCGCTAGATATTTAGGGTATTTCCCTTCGTTTTGAATTTTTTTTTTTTTAAAAAAAGAGTTGATGTCTCGAAGGATGAGAGATTTATGTTATCCAAAAAGGCTGTTTTTAAGTTAGATAAATTTGCTATTCAAAAAAAAAAAAGTTAGGTTAATTTGTGTATTTTGTTCATGGTCTTTCCTATTTCACTCCTGAACATCCTGTTCACCAACCTTTGATACGTAGCCCCTGAGTTTCTGAGCCCAAAAGGCATCACATTATAACAATATACTCCTTTTGCCGTGACAAAGGAAGTCTTGTCTCTATCCTCCAGCGCCATTGCAATCTAATTAAAGCCCTGGTACGCATCCATCATACTTAATAGGGCGCACCCAGCCGTCAAATCCACGAGGAGATCAATACGAGGCAGTGGGTACAGATCACGAGGACAGGCCTTGTTCAAATCAGTAAAATCCACACACATACGCCATTGATCTCCTGACTTGGGTACAAGCACTACATTTGCTAGCCAATCAGTAAACTGAATCTCCCGGATATCGCCCACCTCGAGTAACTTATTCACTTCTACCTCTATGATCGCGTTCCTGTCCGGCCCAAAATTCCTACGCTTCTGCCGCACCGGTTTTACTTTCGGGTCTAAGTTCAAACGATGCACCATCACTTCGGGGTCGATTCCTCTGAAGTCCGAAGCCTGCCAGGCAAACATATCGGAATTCCCCCTAAGGAATTCAATTATCATCATTTCCAATCTCTCCGGCATCTGAGACCCCACTTTGGTAGTTCTGTTTGAGTCTCCAGGGAACAATTCAACAGTTTTATGTTCCATGGGTTCGACTCTTCCAGATTCTGTGCAAGCCCGTTTCCCAGGATCTTGCTCCATCTCTCCACTAGATACAGCAACACCTCCTAACTTCGTCATTTTCTCTTGCTTTTCACCTTTGTCCTCTCTCAAGGACATGGTGTAACACTCCCTGGAAACCTGCTGATCGCATCGTACAACCGCGACTCCACCACTTGTCATAAACTTTAATTTTAAGTGTATGGTTGACACTATGGCTTCAAAAAGATTCAACCCAGGCCGGCCTATAATTGCATTGTAAGAAAAAGGTGCATTAACCACCAAAAACTTCATCATTACCGTTCTTCTCTTGGGTTCGCATCCCAACGAGGCGGGTAAATCTATTGTTCCCAAAGGGGCAACTTCTCCTCCTCCAAACCCCTTTCAAGGAGTATTTACAGGGGTAAGTCTCTTCTCATCAAAATTCATTTTTCTCAAGACATGTAAGAACAGAATATCTGCGGAGCTGCCATTGTCTACTAACACTCTGTGAACCGAGAAGTTTGCCACATTCATAGTGACCACCATCGGATCATCATGAGGTCGTATCACTCCTTCGTAATCACGGTCATCGAAGCAAATAACTTCGTATCCCGATGTAACATTCATCACGGGCAATGATCCTCCTCTTTTTTCGTGGGATCAGGCATCACGGAGGTGCCTTCTCCGTGCACTATGGGAGTCTCCGGATGAGGGACCCCCGGCAATGGTGCGAATCTCACCCCACAATTGTGGATTATGCTGGACTTCGTGAGTTCGTTTTTCATCACGTAGGGGCAGATTCTTCCGGTCGTCATGATATTTATCATCATTCTGCTCGCGACCCCTGCCTCTCTCCATTTTCTTTCCTCGTTCCCGGGATCGACTTCTAGACCTGTGGTCTCGTCGTGTCCCCTCTCCTTGTTTTTTCATTTCAGCCTCACGGGCTTTGTCGATAAAGTCATGCAAATAGCCTTGACTAATTAATCTCTCGATTTCATCTTTTAATTGAAAACAATCCTCAGTGTCATGACCATTGTCTTTGTGAAAGCGACAATAGTTGTGGCTATTTTTCCTTTTTGGATCGTATTTCATCTTTTTGGGCCAAACGAGCAATTTTGAAGTTTCAATGGCCATCAGGGTTTTACCCAGTGTCATTTTTAGAGGTGTGTAAGTTTCGTACTTTGCGTATTGCGGTTACCGTTCTTGATCCTTATCGGATCTCGGCATTCCACGTCGCTTGGGTTGCTCTTTATTTTGCTTCGATGCCTTCTTCTCGGCTCTCTTAATCCTATATACATCCTTTTCGTGTATATACTGCCTCGCAAGGATCATCATCCCTTCTCGATCTATGGGAGGGTTTCGTATCAACGCCCCTGCCAATGGTCCTTCCTTCAAGCTATTGATAAACAACTGCTGAATTACCTCATGCTGCACACCTTGGACATCCAGGGCCTCGTCATTGAATCTGTCTACGAACTCCCTCAGCGTTTCTTCTTCTCACTGCTTTGTCCCCAACAAAGTCGATACTGACTTGGCAGCACGAGCTTTACTAGCAAAATGATTCTCAAATTTTCAAACAAACTGTTCATACGACACAATTGTGCCTGGGGGTTAATTTACGAACCAATCCAAAGCCCGGCCCACGAAAGTAGTTGGGAAAATCTTTGCATTTGCTGCATCACTTAAATTATGCAACACCATCATTGTTTCAAAGGTAACTACATGTTCCCTAGGATCCCGAGTTCCATTATATTTCGAAAGTTCTGGTACTTTGAAATGTAACGGCATACCTTCCGAAAGGATATCCACATGAAAAGGCGAACTACGACGCTGCAGCGCTGAAAGTTGGATCATTCTCTTTTGGGGCATTTCACCTTGCATTATCTCGCCGGGTTCTACCTCAATCCTGGCTCTTTCACGCTGTGCTGAGTTAGCATCACTTCGTGCCTCAGGTGGACTCCCTTTCCTTTCACCTCGTCGGTCCCCTTCGCCTCGGCTCGTTTCACCCTGTTCCCTTCGTAGGTCAGGTTCGTGAAATAACCTTCGGCGTGCCCCCGTATTGCGAGCATCTTCCCCTCGTTCCCTTTTTGGGTCGAGTTCTGGGAATTGTCGTCCTGGGTTAGCTGGAGTAGGATGGGCAGTCCCCACGTTTGGCGTCGCTGGCATTTGAGCCAACTGCTTTTGCAAGAACTTCTGTCCCCACTCTTGCATCCTCCTGTGGAACTCGGCCTCCGTCATTGTAACCAATTTTTCCCGTGGCGGCTCCACTTCGAGCCCCTGCTGGGGATCTCCTAACGGTGATCCCTGAGGCTCTACTGCCACACCCTCTGCTCGTCTCTACTCTGTTTCTGACTAGTACCACCCAACAAAGGGAAACAAAGTTCCCACAGACGGCGCCAAATGATTTACCTCTAACTTTTCCGGAGGACCAAGGCAAATCGGACGACCCCAGGGGGTCGTAACCACCGGATGGACGTAAAACAGTATAGACTGGACCTGAATTAATCAAGCTGCCTACGTACCTATATTTATAGGATCAAGTCTGGACGTAGTTCAATCAGATGTGTTATGCAACTAGCAATAGTAGCGTCGTATGACACGAGGCTAAATATTGGATATTGACTATGAGAATATTTTCCTTTTCTCTAAGTGAACAGTATATTTCTGTGGATCTTTTTCTCTCTCCTCATTAATGAACCATAGGGGGTATTTATATGAGATCAGGTAACCACTATTCAGGACATGATTGGTTATCCTGTTGAGACAATATATGTGTCATTTATATAGTGGATATGGATTACAAGGACCCACGGATACACGGACCGGGTCGGGTCGTGCCAGGTCATACCTGACCCATCATACCATCTTGCACCCCATGAATAATAGTAGTTGTTTACCATTGACCGTTGACTGAATATAAAAGTAAAAGGGAAGGATTATTTGCACTCATCAGACATGCTTTAAAATTTCTCTAAATATTTCACTCCTCCAATTCCCCAGCACAACCTAACTCCATAACCTTTTCACAATAATACTATCTATGATAATAATGAAATTGCATAACTTATAAGCAACGACTAAGTAAGGGTTATCCAGCCCATATAAAGAAGCCCAAAATAAGTAATCTGAGGCGGGAGCAAAGTGGACCATCCAGTTGAAGCCCAAATTAACGTTTTGGGTGTCCCACCATGTGGTACTGGGTGCGGCAAGCCACCGCCACCAGGTGGCGGCAACACGGGGTCACCACCGTGACCACAATCTTTGCCGCCTTTACTTCCGCCGTGGTCATTATGATCTGTTGTAGCTAAGCTTAAAACGAGTGCAATGACCATTACTTGGACACATAGTGTTTCACATTGACAAGATTTTGCGAATAAGATTTGCTCATCATTTTTACCTTTCTTTTTTACTCTACGTACTCTTTTTCTGCATGCTAGCGGGGATATGGTCTCTTTGGATCTTTTCTATCTTCAGCCAATTATTTATTTATACTTGCTATTTTCGGAAAGATTTAGATGCATGCTACATAGATTTAGATTAAAGCACATACTTGGTATGCATGCTTTTTCGATCTCTACTGCTTGTAATATATAAATATATATATATATATATATATATATAATATTAATGAAATTAAGTAAAATTAAATATAAAAGTTTAATGGGATTTTGTTCAATTTCATGTTAATCATAACATCAGATTAGTGGTTAAGAAATGCAACGAATTTATGATGTGCGATTATCTTAATTGATTTGCGAGGTAATATTTTTCTTAAAAATAGGACGAAAAATAAAGAAGCCGCAGGGGCAAATCGGTTAAGAATAAAAATTTCTCATGGCCCATAAAGATTTTCTCATGACCTGCGGTCACAAGTACTTTCACAATAATTTATAATGATCTGCGCAATCTTTCCCTTCAAAATGGAAATATATATTTGGCCGGATTGGATGAGATGTTAGTTTTAATTTTTCTTTTTTATATTTAAAAAAAAAAGAAAAAGAGATTTTATTTTAAGAGAGTAGAGATTTGATGGTAAAATTATAACTATCAACCCGAGTTTGTCGGGTTAGATATATAGAATATCCCCTCCCTCTTGAATTAAAAAAAAAGTGTGTTTGGGTGAAATTTTTTTTAAAAGAAAAAAGTGTAATGATTAGGGGTGATATCATATGCTTTGTCATATCTTTCCAGCACGAACAGGGACGCCAGAAGTGGCGGTGGTGGAGGGAGAGGAGGTGGCAGCGCAAGACGTGGTGTCAATAGTGCTGGAGGAGGAGGAAGAAATAATGGTCGTCGCACTAACAGCAGCCCATCTAGCACACCTTTCGGATGGCCCTCCTTTTTTTTTCAAAGAACACCTTAATTGTATCGGAGTTAGCTTATTATGTTTTGTTCCAATTACGTAATTAAGGTTTGGGTTTAAACTTCAGTATCTACTTTTAAATATGTATTTTGATTCTTGAGGGTTCTATACTTGTATAGATTGCGGTTGGGTTTAAATTTCACTGTGTCTACTTGTATAAAAATGGGTTTGTTTTGTAATTCTTTTTTCTGATTGAAGTTTATTTTGGAATTTTTGGTAATTGTTAGTTTCAAATTGCAATTGCTTATTCTGTAAATAGCGTTTTCAATGATATAATAGAAAAAATATTGGTAAGCACAAAAAAAAAAAGAATATCCATTAAATAGGTTACTTATTATTTTTTTTACCAGTTTAATTGATAAAAGATATATCAATAATTATCGGCAAAATTATAAATTAGTTCGCATTGAATATGGCTGACTGAGAGTTAGTCTCGCACTCTACGTGATTTTTTTAAATATCAATAATTTGAAAATATTGCAATGTTACATTAGTTCTTTTTTTTTAAAACGACGTTGGAAACTAATGAAATGTACTTTTGAAAATTATATTTTGCGCCCTGAATTATAAACAAAAATTAACAACACTCACACCCTATAATTAAAAGCATGTTTTAACTCAAATTTTAGTTAAAGTATTTTCAATTGAGTATTATTTAAGAAAACAAAGTTTTTGTTTTTTTTTTTTTGGGGGGGGGGGGGGGGGGGGTGGGGTTTGTATGGGGAGAGGCAGGGGTGAAATGCAGTTTTGAGTTGCTCATTTCATTAATTTTTAATGGAATGGTCAACTAACATAAGAGCTTAGGTTGTATAGGGAAAGGTCCAATGGAGGAGTCCCAGAAGAAGGTTAATTAGACGGAGGATACGGGCCGCAATCGAGGCGGATCTCTTTTCCCATATTCGAAAGCTGGAGGAACGGCTTATCGAGGGCGCGAACCCGCATCGAAGATTAGTGTTTTTGTTACTTTTTATTAAAAAATAAAGCGTGAGACTAATTTAGCTTTAAAAAATACCTAACATTGCATTTTTTTTTTAATTCAAAATTATTTTTAAAGTTTCTTAAGGTACGAGACTAACTCTCGATCGATCCTATCGTACTTAATATGGAATTTTGTCATAATAATCTTATATTGATGATCTATATGCTGAAATGGGTGAGAATGAATTGAGTATTCTATAAATTACGAAGTAGTGTTTCCTTTCCAAGGATTAACAAGAAATTGATTCCTTCTCCTGGATTTATGTTGTTACAGACTTCTGCCAAACAAGAACTTGAACAAGAATTCAAATAAACAGAAAACGTAAGAATGAATAATCGAGGTGAGAGTACACTATCTTTTCTTAACGCAAAATTGCCCTACTACAGGTGGTACAGATTTATGCTATAGCGTCCCAAGATACAACAATTAATCTTTGAATTACGAACCACTTCTAATTCAGAAAATCAAACGAACTCAAGAACAGTTTGAACTTTTAGAGAGAAGAATATATGAGATGAAATGCTTGATTTCGGTGTAAAAAATTCAGACTATGGAGCAGCCTATTTATAGGCTTGAAATTCAGACAAGGCATTAAAAATGAGTAAAAATCAGCCTTTAGAATTATCTGTAACAGCAGAAATAAATCTGTCTGTTTGACTGCTGAAGTCAAACGGTTTTTGTAGAAGCTGGTTCAAAATTTGAACAAAAAAATGGTCAGCTTTTTCTTTGAAACACGTTTTTAAAGCCTTTCAGCAATTTCAATACACTACAACAAAAAATAATACTAGCTAGGGACAAAATTTGAAATGATAATGTTAAAATTGTAACTAGATATAATGAATGAGTGACAAGAATATTTGTTTTGCCACTATAAGAATGTTTAGTGACAACAATTTCTCTAAAGTTGTCATTATTGCAATTAGTGATACATGTATAATGACAATTTAGGGACAATACAAATAGAGTGACAATTATAATTGTTGTCATTAAGTTATCATTAAAGGTGTGTCACTAATTGTCAATAACAATAATTTTCTTGTCATTAATTATCAAGAGTGACAACTTTTATACAAATCTTGTCACTATTAAACATGTAAAACATATTCTTATGACAAAACAAAAAATCTTGTCACTAAAAATTTACAATTAGTGACAGCTTTGACATTGTCATCACTTGATATTTTGTCATTAATGTGTTATTATTTTGTAGTGGTAGTTGGATTTTTAAGTTATGAAAATTTTGGAGCCCAAATTAATTAAATAAAATTTGGCTAAAAAAGATAATACTATTGAGCCCACAAGCCCAAACCCCCAAGCCAAGCCCAGGCCCACAGATCTAGGACTCAGACCTAAGCCCGGACGGGCAGACGACCGCAGCGGCGCGCGTGTGTGGGGAAACGGACCATGGCTAGGTCCTTTCCCCCCTCAAAACTTGAGCCCGGGTTCGAGCCCTCGCGGACTGACGAAGGCAGCAGCGCGCGTGCTTGTGTGGTGAAACGGACCATGCTTAGGTCCTCTCCCCCTACAAAACCTGAGCCCCAGCAGGCGGGCGATGACAGGGACCCGCGCGCGTGTGCTAAAACTGACCATGTCTAGGTCCCCTCCCCCTACAAAACCCACAAAGATGAGAAGACCGTACCTAAAGGGCCAATTCTTTACCTCAAGGTAATTGTATATAAATCTATTCAAGTTATGGTTTTAATACAATATGAGATATCAACATTTAAACACCCCACTTTAGTACTTAATTTCTCTTTCGTTACTACTCCGAATTGAGAAATTCAAAATGCTAAGCTTATCTATTCACGGTGTAGATTAATATTATCCAATAATATTTCGTATCCTGGATACGTATAGTGTTCGAATTTCGTATGAAATAGTGGTGATTACACACTTTTCATACACACAATATATCCAACAATTTATACATTTATTTGATTAGTAATTAGTTCCTCCTTTGACCGATTGCTGGGTCTCCTCCATTTCCACGGTCATCTTAACACGCGCGATATCAAATAATTTAATCAAATCAAAGTTTGAACAAAAACAAAAAATTATATGTTAAAAAAAAATCGGATACTGATATTACAATTAAACACCACCTAATTATTAAATATACCTATTTTTTTAAAACAATTGAATAAAACATTTATATTTAACTCTGATTAAATTCCGTTTAAAAAATATTCAAATTCATCAATAGATTTAGTTGTAAAAATCAAAAGACATGTAAAGTGTACAACAAGGTGATTGTAAAATGCATTGAGCCTAATACCCAATGTATTAAGTACCGTTAGAATGCTTTCAACATTTTATTAGATGGACCGATTCCAATCAAGTTAATGTGCTTAGAATTTCCGATGTAGGAGTCGGCTTAATAGGATCTCGACCTGAAAGTGGGATGGATAATTTGATGGAGTTTATCAACTACTATTCCAACATTAATTGCCACGTTAGGTACGAGGAATATCTCAATCAACGTCACAAAACCACTTGTCAACGGAATATAATTTCGAATTTTCTTGCGTTCCGTGTATCTATCGACGACGATACATATAAATTAGTTTAATGGGAGTTCAGTACTATCACCATAATTTCTAAACCTAAAACTCTCTATCAAAGAAATCAATCTTGTAATTGAATTATATACATAGAACTCAAGAGCATGCACCACGTCGTCAAGTTTGTGTTTGTGCTTACAGTCATTTGTCTCCTCCTCACCGCCGCAGTTGCTCCTTCGAGCGGAGGCGGTGGCGGGGGCGGAGGAAGAGGAGGTGGCGGAAGCAGCGGTGGCAGTAGCGGAGGTGGATCAAGGGGTGGCACCGGCGGATCCAACGGTGGCAGCAGCGGCGGAGGCAGGAGTGGTGGCAGTTCAAATAAAAGAGGGGGTCGCGATTTAGATGCCGGCACCGGTAGGGGTGGTCAAAACGGCGGGGGGGCTAATATTGTTCGTCCTGTGCCAAATGAGGGTCCCACAAACAGCAGCCCCTCTACATCTATCGGATGGTCCTCTTTAATTGTGTCGTACTTAGCCTGTGTTGCGTTTCAATTACGTAATTGATCATATGTATTGTCAGCCATAATTGTCTGTACAGAAGTATTTTTTGCATGCTGATCAAAAAAAAAAAAAAAAATAGAAGTATTTTGCATTAGTTAATAATTTTACCAAATGGGTTTGGTTGTTTATGGATGATTCTGCCACAAATTTCTAGATTGTTGCATTTTTATTAATAATGATATTGTTATTTTAATAATGATATTATAATTTTGTCATTCAGTAAATTGGTGTCCTTGGAGCATTAATGGGACAAAATTCACGATTACACTTGTTCTATTTTTTTGGTAAAGAAATTAATAATTGCATAGATAGAAAAAAAATGAGCAAAGTTAGTCGTGAAAGATTCACGGTCTACAAACAAGATGATGCTAAAATAGAATTAAAAACTTTAGTCCCCTATCGTTGGTTTGATGCCATCTTGGTTTGGTACAAAAGCGGGCAATTCTGAACTTCACAATTCATTCTGCGACAACTCTATCCATAGTAAACAAAATTAATCATGAAAGATATTGGCTTCTCATTAGTGTATATTCATATTTTTATCATACTTTCATACTATATGAGAATTTTGGTCCATCAGATTTAATTATTTTCTCTTGCATGACTGAGATTCAATTGATGATTGTTCCATTTAATTTCCTAAGTACTATATCTTGTAAGTAAGCTTTAAAATTTCATTAAAATATTATTTATTTCCAACATTTTTATTTCATCAAATGTGTCATTTTAATTTATATTGATTTTAGATTTATGGCCTCATTAGTTGATTCATTTTATGAGATTTTGACCACTTTATTACAACATTATTGGGCCAATTTACTATTGATTTTATGGTGATTTTATGATGATTTGATTATGGTGTTAGTGGCCCATTATTGTCTTATAACGGTCAAATCCTATTTTACTATAAAAAGAGGTCCTAGCTCTTTTGTTGGCACAATTGATATTATGATAGTTTGTGAGTATATATTTTTATACTTCCCACAAGAGTTTATATTTTGGCAACGTGATGGTGGATTGGTTCCTAGTCTCCTCGAGGACGTGCACCCGAGATGAGACACCGCTGTGAGCTAATAGGTTTTATCATGGAGTCGTGATCAGCCGTCAGAACCTGCACGTAGGGAGATAATCGTGACTTTAGAACAGCGACTTCGTCATGACTTTCCATTGCTCCAACGTCATATTTACCAAGTTTTATGCGGTTTGATTTATATTTATATATTATGAAGTTATGACAATTACATTATATATATTGTTAAGATTGTTTTATTATTCTTTAAACACAAATCACAAAAGTATTTACAACACTATATATATATATATATATATATATATATATATATTAGAATAATATATGTTAAGTGTAAATTTTCTTACTCGATCATGTTGGCTCTCAATATATCATATTATTTGCCTCTATCATATGTATTATAAAATGAATTTGGAACATAAAATTAAGAGATGATTTAAGTAATTTCGATTTTGTCGTTCTTATCAAGATTTACATAAAGATTTTATTCGTTTATAACTGGTAGAAGAGGCACTATCAAACAAGCAAATGATTTCTTACAGCTTGCATTTTCAAATGAAAATCTTTTACGGTGACCCATAACTGAAACAATTCCATTTTCAGCAAAATATCATGTAACCTTTCAGATTTTTTCTTTTTTCTTTTTGGTTATACGTCACCTTTCATATGCCAATATTAAAAACAAAAGATATTTTTAAGTTTATAACCTCCTTACTCCTTGGAACTTATAGGTGTTTGCAATATTATACCCGGAGTCAAAAATAAAATGTTAGAAACTAATTATAAACCTTATAGCCGAAAAAAAAATCCCTAACTTTAGTGTTAATAATCCAGTATGTGTATGTAAAATTCAATCATATAAAATCAAGAAAATCTTATATATCTTTATCAATAAGGGAGAAAATTCCTCACTTTTTCACTCGAAAACAAAAAAGTTAACCTGATTTTCACACTAGTATTAGAAAAGTAATTACTTTAATTAGTAGTAATTTATATTTATTACTCGCTAGTCTTTATTTAGTTGATCTTATTTCACTTTTAAATATGGCTTGCAAGCAAACTATAAATGGGCTAAATTATCATTACGCGTAAGGTCAGTCAAGTTCAAAATTTTATTGAGTTCATACATCTCTTAAGTTTCATAGTATTTCATATTCTTAATTAAACTTCTTTTTTTTTTTTCAATTTTTTGTTTTAATCTAGGGCTACGGAGACAACTTAGGTTGATCTTTTAGGATGTTGAACAACATCATGAAGACGATAACCCATTCTATGTATCCGGTCAAACCGAGATTAGTGTTCCTAATGTTGGTCGTATTGCTCCTTTTGAGTTCAGCAGCAGCACGGGGTGGATCAGGTGGTCGCGGTGGAGGGAGCCGCGGCGGAGGTAGGCGCGGTGGCATCGTCATAATTAATCATCATAATAAGTGTGATTCGTCTACCATTAGTTATACATGGTCTTGCTTGTTATTATGTAACCTTGCTTATGTCGCAGCACTTGTTTGAGTAATTGAAGCGTTCGTTTATTATAAATGAAAAGACATATATGTATTCGGACATCAAATATGTATATACTAAGATTATCATAAGTTATTTTGCATTATATATATACTCCATCTGTGTCCAATATGAATTTAGCATAGATATGTCGTCATACGTCGATCGAGAAAGCTGCAATGAAAATTAAAATTTAGCATAGCGTGTCAAAGGAAAACAACAAAACATTAAGGACAAGTTGAAATTACAAATACTTAAAATAAAATCACTTAAACTTTTAATAGGGTTAAGTTTACAGAAGATATCCAACTTAATAAATATTCACTTTTCCTGTTTCCAATGCAGCCTTTTAACGGGTCTCCTCGATAGTGCACTTGGTGCGTATAGTGCTAAAGAGGTGACATGTGTCACCTCTTTAATTCTTTTTTTTTTCTCTTGAGTTTTTTTTTTTTTTTTTTCATTTTGTGTTTTTTCTTTCAATTTTATGTTTTAAAATTTTAAGAAATTGTGTCTTGTTCATCTATATTTATAATAGTTGGCGTATTTATGCGGTTGGATTCAGATAGTTTAATATTATAAATTCAATCGACCCGACATGTACAATTAGTAGTCTAAATTAATCCGACACCAAATAATTATATCTTCAAATCAAGCGGTTCGTGTAGGTCTAATTTGATTATGTTTTAATTAGAAGCCCTCACAACTCAAATTATTTGATAATTAAAATAAAATTAGATAATGATAGCGAAATATTAAATAGATTAATATTATTTACTCACAACTCAATTTATTTGATGTTGTGAATAATATTAGGTAATTTTACACTTTATTATCAATATTTCTTTTTGGTTACAACATCAAATAATTTAAGTTGTTAACGAGTATATGTAAAATATAATCCTCATCGATCTAACCGAATCGCTCGATCTGATGATATAAATGATTTGATTTTGGATAATTTTTGCCTATATACGAATTGAATTATTAATATGAATTTGCTTGAACCCAATCGCAAAACTAATACAAATAAAAATGAGAAAGGCGAAAAAGTTTTCTTGAATTTTCAAACATAGGACTTGAAAAAAGAAAAGAAAAAGACAAAAGAAATGAAAAAAGAAGTTAAGAAAGATTAAACAAAAACTAAAAAAAAAAAAGAATTAAAGAGGTGACACATGTCATCTCTTTAGCACCTGGTGCATACGTGTGATACTTTAGGATGGAATTGGATCATCTATTCCAAATCGTATTATATCTCCTATTTCATGTACTTATATGCATGACAAGTGTAAAAAGGTCCGACAAAAGCTTTGCCAAATTAAAAATGATTCAAGATGTAAGCAAATCATACATCAAAGGAAAAATTTCATCTCGCCAAAATATAAGAAACTTTGCTGACTATTCCATTAGAAACGTACACTTTCGTAAGTAACTTAGTGCTTCACTTAGCCTTTTATTTTGAACCTTTATTGGAGATGAAAATGGAAAAGGCCACTTAGTATGTTATTTTGATCCCACAATCCATTTTTGAAGATTTTTCGACATAATTTTATTCCTTTCACTTCCATAATTCTATTTATGTTAAGTTTTTATGTAGGCTAAATTCCCCTAGTATTCCTTTATTCTTTCCATTTACAATTAAAATTAGTGGCACTTCAAAAACTTAATATATTAGTGACAAGATCAAAGTGGCCACTAATTAAATACAAAAAAATACTATATATCACCGCTTATTCATCGATCTTTGATATGATAAGAAATCTATCTAATTTGTTATGATAGGCATAAATTACAAAAATCAAATCAACTGAATTTATTGGATCTAGTTCTTACCGAAATCAAAAGAAATGAAAAAATTGTGAACAATTGGTGGTATATAGTACATTTCACCTCTTTCGAACATATTGAGTGACAAGATTATTTGTTTTGTCACAAAAGTGATTTTAAAAGCTTCATAGTAACCAGAATTGTGTAAAGGTTGTCACTTAATAGTTAATATAATTAGTGACAAGATAATTATTGTCACTGTGAATAATCTAATTTAGCGCAATAATACTATTCCAACACAACTAACTCCATAAAAGTGGAGAATATATTTCCTTTTAGGAAATTACTGGTCAGCATAACCTTTTAACAATAATACTATCATAACACTTAAACTGCATAATTTATTAGCAACAACTAATTAAGGGCTGATTTGTAAATAATAATCCTTAAGAACGAAGTATCCAGCCCATATAAAGAAGCCCAAAATAAGCAATCTGAGGCAGGAGCAAAGTGGACCATCCAGTTGAAGCCCAAATTAATGTTTTGGTCCCACTATGTGGTACTGGGTGGGGCAAGCCACCGCCACCAGGTGGCGGGAACACTTTGTCACCGCCGTGACCACAATTTTTGCCGCCTTTACTTCCGCCGTGGTCATTATGATCTGCTGTAGCTAAGCTTAAAACGAGTGCAATGACCATTACTTTGACCCATAGTTTGATGCTGACAAGATTTTGCGAATGAGATTTGCTCATCCTTTTCACCTTTCTTTCTTCCTCTTTTTCTGAGTGCCAGCTGGGATATGATACCTTTGTATCTTTTCTATCTTCAGCCATTTATTTATTTATACTTGCTATTTTCGGAAAGATTTAGATGCATGCTACATAGATTTAAATTAAAGCAGATATTTGGTATGCATGCTTTTTCGATCTCCACTCTTGTAATATATATATATATACACCCCCATATATATGTATATATACACGTATATATATATATACACGTACATATATATATATATGGAGAATGATATTAGCTCTCCATAAATTACTATAGCAACTCCAACTTCAATTTTTATATTAAAATATGACAATAATACCTATAAAATATAAAAACACTATAAACTTCAAAATTAAATTCCAAAACTATCTTTATGCAATCAAAACAAGCTATTATATTATCGTTACTATTTTATTACACATCAAATAATAAGTACATAAATTTGAAAATTGAACAATTTTTCACATTTATATAGAATCATATAGCATAAGTCCGTCAATGAAAAATTTGAGTTTCATCCACAATATAATATACATAAATAGTCAACTAAAAAATAACAAACATCGAACTTCAAATGAAAATCACCTCATTTTGATGGTATATTAGCATCAATCCATCAATTTTATGTAATGTATTATAATAGTCAATCATGATTTAGCATAAATTAATGCTGAGTAAGTTCAATCCCTACAAAAAGTTAGACGACGATGATGATGATGATGATGATAATAATAGTGATGATGATAGTGTTAGAAGTAGTTAATAATTTCTTAATTTGTATACAAGAGATAAAGTATATAAATATATATTTTATATTTGAATGCCCAAAATAATAGTAATAAAAGAATTATTCTTTATGCATTGCTTTTATGCTCTTAATTGATAATTTTCTGCTTGTATACATTTATATGTATAGTCCAATTACACTTTCATAAAGCAATTATTTGAAAAAATTAAGAAATATGAAAATATTGAATTATTAAAAGGCATATTTATCTTGTAGATTTTTAGCAATTGACTTCCTTTTTTAACAATGGGCACTAATGTCATTTTCCTGGAGAGAGAAAAAAAAGTGAACCTCTTGTAGTAATTTGTGGAGCTCCAATATCATTTCCCTATATATATATATATATATTATGTATTAATGAAATTAAGTAAAATTAAATATAAAAGTTTAATGGGTTTTTGTTCAATTTCATGTTCTTTTGTTGATTCCCAAAGATAGTACTATTAATTATAGGGTGAATTACATGCACACCCTCTCATTTTAGTATTAATTACCAAAATCTTCCCTGATTTTTGATAAATTACAACGAGACCCCCTCGAGGGGTTTATTTTTAAGGATTACATGAGTGAAATTATAAGAATTGTTAAATACACATAAATTGTAATTGTTAGAATATCTTAACATGAGGAGGACTTTATGTAAAAATGGTCAGAGTTTTTTGATAATTTTGTACTAAAGTGAGGGGGTGTACATGATAATTTTCTCTTAATTATATCAATAACAACAGATTAATGGTTGAGAAATGCAACGAATTTATGATTGCCGATTGTCTTAATTAATTTGCGAGTTAATGTTTTTCTTAAAAATTAGGAAGAAAAATAAAGAAGCTGCAGGAGCAAATCAATTGAGAATAAAAAAATTCCAGTGGTCCATAAAGATTTTCTGATTTTTTCTTGACCTGACGGCGACGTGTACAGTACTTTCACGTTAATTTATAATGATCTGCACAATCTTTCCTTCAAAACGGAAATATTTAGTCTCGATTGGGTTCCTTGTGACTAGTTAAAGGAAAATCTTTACATCAAAGGGAAATAAACATTATATTGAATTCTTTTTCTTTTTTTTTAGTTTATCAAAAAAAAAAAAAACATTGAGGCCCACTCTCCAAGTGGAGCGCCAATTTGGCGTTTGGTGCAAAGCAACTTTTTTTTTTGTTATTATTTGGTCCTTAATTTTACAATTAATACAATTAGATCCTATATAATTAAGTTCCCAAATATTTAAAAAATTACAATCAGGTTCTACGTGTGTTATGTTTTTACTCAATTATATATAATTTTATTTTAATTACAAATAAAATATATATAATAAAACTAGTACAAAATGCATATGCCATATATAATGTAAACCCGATCTTTATATTATGTGTGATTTTTAATTTAATTTTACGAAATATCAAAATAGATTTAAATTAAAGTTTAATTATTTATTACTATTAAATATGTTAGGTGTTGAACGTACAAAAATAATTTTTACTCCTAAATTTGCAGATAGTAGTGAGCAAGGTCGAATCCTCAGAGATTGGTTCTGATTATTTCTCAAACTGAAATATAGAGCGGGGGGGGGGGGATTTTCAATAATCGATTAAACTAAAAATTAAAATAAATAACTAAAATTATTAAAATCAAGAGATGCAAAATTAATCAAATAGAAGAACTCAATATGTGGTGAGATTTTAGTCTGAAGAATTTTATCCGTTTTAATTCTATAATTTGATTATCGATGCAAAGATAATTTGATATTCTTGAATAATTTGGCTATAGCCGTTAACAAGCTCTAACAACCTCGTTTTCCTTATTTTGTCGATAATCAAAACAAGCCCTTTGATTATTTTCCTTATTAATTAAATAACCTTAAACAAACTCTTAAGATTTAATTCAATAATAGCTTTAAGGCTTAGAGAAACACCAATTCTAATTAACAAACTCACAAGCTCGATTTATTTAAGTTATATTACATATTCCCATAACAACAATCGAAAACTTGTCCATAATCAACGTTGTTAATTGCTACAAATATTAGAACTAACCAAACAATTACGGATTTGGGATTCTACTTAGCTATATATTATTCCAACAATTAAATAACCGGCCGAATTACTCAATTAATTGAAACAATACTTTCAACAAGCACAAAGAATATGTAAATATTGAAAAATAAAAAAATAATAAGAATAAATTAGATCTCACAAATTTCGTAGAATTAAAACTTCAAATATCCTCGGCTAGAACTTGAGTTTTTAGCAATACATCTTCAACGGAAGTCAAAACGCAAAAATCCTCTTCTTCTCCTTGAAAATAACGTGTAGTTCTTAAAGTGTAGGAGAAAAAAAATAAAAATTCCAACTATATATAATAAAATAAGTTTAGCCAAAAAGTACTTCTAAAATAAAACTCTAATTCTAATAGAATAAGGAAATTAATTCCTTACTAGAATAAACCACTAATAAGACTCCTAAAAATTAGGAAAGCTCCTAAAACTTAGGATTATTCTCTTCCTACTAAACAATTTAAACGCCTCTTCCATCTTTTTCTTCCTTTTCTTTATGTTTCTTCTTCTATAAAATTCCACCTATCAAAATAAAAATCATAATAAGTATCTTATGTTGTTCGATTTTTACACCAAGAAAAATCAAAGAACCAAACAAGATTTTTGATTAATTTTTATAATTACTATATTAAAATAATGAATGCTAAAAGTCAAAATTTATGTAGAGAAATGGAAAAAAAGTGACTTCTTTATTGAACTTGAATATTGAAATACATAAACTCTAATATTGGAAATAAATACACTTTTTTCTCTCAAAATTCTGAACTTCCAAAAATTACACAAAAAATAAAAATTCTTTCTATTTATAAGTGAGAGTGGACGGCCAAGTTGGGGATTAAGAGTCCTCAACTTGTCTTCCACTCCATTTAGATATTTGTGGGATTTAAAATAAATAAATCCCACAATTTAGGATTTGATTGTTGTGTGGATATTATCCCCTCTAAGAGTCCAAGTTCACGCAAAACTTCTTGTAAGCATTTTAATGAGATTTCTTTTGGGCTTTTCTCCTTGCATTCTCCCGAACATTTCCTTGGGTTTTTCATGAGCTTTCCTTTTGGAGGTCTTCTTCAATTTAATTAATTGGGCACATTTGAAAAAATTAAAAATTATGACCCATATCAGTATCTATTATTTAAACTCAAATAGCAATTAAAGAAAAAAAAGGAAATATATGAAAAATAACAAAATAACAAAATAACAAAAATATTACCCAAGACCTATTGGTCTAGTGGTATCCACCTCCTACTTTATGTGAGAGGTTCTGGGTTCGAATCCAGGCTGCCATAAGTTGTGGCTTTTCCCTCCTTTATGGAGCTAGATAGAGTTTTTATGGCTCAAGATTATAATTATCAACTCGGGTTTGTTGGGTTAGATATGTAGAGTATCCCCCTCCCTCTTGAATTAAAAAAAATAACAAAAATATTATTTGTGTAATATTATAAACTTACAACATATATTTACTGGACGAATATGTAATAAAAAACTTAAATTTGGATGTTGTTTGTGAAATATGAAAATAGTATAAATGAGGTGTAAAAAGGAATATATAGATAATATTATTTTGGTGCATAAAATGGTGCAACATATTAGAGTGTTATTACTGTAACTGCATCAAAATAATGCAAAAAGTTGCACCATTTTGGTGTAATACATTGGTGATGCCCTGAATTCTTTTTGTAGAGTGAGCAACCAAATCCTTTTCATTTGTTTATTTATTTATTATTATTATCGATCGAAGTGAGAAATCGTTAAGGCTGGCGTAAGAATAAGATGCCATTAATTTCTTATATTTGCTAATAGAAATATCCAATTGCATGCGAAGGCGCCCACTAATAAAGTCCAGGCATAAAATCGGAAAAAGTATGGTAATGTAATAAGAAAGTAGCTTTTTTTAAAAATAAAATAAAATCGATCTTTTATATCATTCAATCGAAAATTTACAGTGTCTGGAACAGGACAATTCATATAGACTTAAACGATATAGTAAGAACATCTGAAACACCAACTATCAAGTTCTTGAAAATAACAAATCTTAAGAACTCACAAACGAACACAAGAAAATTCTTATGCAACTCCTACTCAAGAAGAGATGAAACTCTCATTCGAGAGAGAAAACAAACTCTCATACGAGAGGGAAAATAAAATATTAAACAAAATATCTAAAATGCTATTAAAATTAAAAACTTAAGAATCATCCGTTTTCATCTCGTCAGATTTGAAGATGTATCTTTAGATCCTTATCCGTCTCGTCAGATTTGAAGATGTGATTTACAACTTGAAGAAGGATGCTCCAACCCAACCCGCCGACAATGGTGGTGGTAACAGTGGTGAAGTAGACGACTGTTTTGCCAAGTCATCTTCGGTTGTTTCGCGATCAAATAAACACGAATGAGGTGGATCCGATTATTCACTCCAACCCCGTGATAATCTATAACTTGAGATTATCTTTCAACCTCTGCGTTCAATACGCTATTTGGTGGTTCAAGTCTTAAATTCAACGCTAATTATTGTCTTCGAATGAAATAATAATATAGTGAAGGAAAAATTCAAATCAAGATAAAAATTATCTATCAAATACTTAAATTTAAAAAAATATAATTTTATGCCTCCATGAGAATCTTTCGATCGAATATTTTACTGGTACAAGCTTTTTGCAGGGACAGTCTTCCAATCTCCTTACTACGTTAAACTACTCCTAAATTACGATTATAAACTACTCCTAAATTACGATTATAAACTACTCATAATACTAGAGCTATTTCTAAGAAAATAAAAATGTGGAGTTATGATTTTGATGATGCCTCTTCTTCTCTCTACGACTCGTATATATTTCTGTTCCATGAACCCACGTTCCTTACCTTCGGGAATTGCTCACAACTGCTCTTTCAAAAATCTTTTATTTTTGGTGCGTCTTTCTCTTGGACGGACTTCTCACTCTTTGGGCTTCTTGCCAGCTCATCTAATTGAATTCATTGGGCCTGGTTCCCTATTTCATAAAGTATGAGTATTAATGGGTTTACTTCTTTTGTTCTTGCACTTATTATTTTGTGTATATAATACATTGAGCCGATTGGGCTTTTTGATTCGAAAAACCCATTTAATTTTTAAGTGTAAACATCGACGGAGGAAAATAATAATAAAAAAATTAAAATTTAGAAAGAGAGAACAATAAGTAGGTTAGATATAAGAAAGTAGCTTTTCTTTTTATGTCAATTAGGTTAGGATTGAATGTTACGTTCCAAATGATATGGAGTCATGACTATAAATACATTAAATTAAAGCTAAAACAAATAATAATGTAACAGAATATTTGAAAAAGTATAACATGCATTATTAATTCATTCCAGATGATTAAAACAAATTTTGATCTCGTAACATGGAAGAGATGTGAATGGAATTTTATATAGAACCATTTGAAATTCGGGCGTAATTGTAATTTTCAATTATAGTAGATTAGTTATTTGCAATTTTAATTATAAAAGGGTAAATTTATGTAATTACCTATTATAGTAGTGGGTGTTGATGTAATTTTCCTAATCAAAATACCCCTAAAAATCTAATTATTCACAAAATAATCAGGGGAATCACGTCTTTTTAATCTGTCATGGTCTAGACACGATCCGACCTGATGACCCGAATAACGTGGGTCATTCAAAGAGAGCCACATATGATGTTCTTACATGGCCGGGTGTCCTACTGTGAATAGTGGCAGACCATGTCTATAAATACCCCTCCCCCCTCTCCCAAATTCATTTTCTGGGGACCAACATTTTATTCTCTTACCAAACTCTCGCGTTTCACTTCGTATTAGGTTGTCTGTCTAGTAATAGTGGACCTCGTACTATACGAAGTAATTTACGATTCTCTCCAAACATTAATTCGAACTACGTATAGACTTAATCTTATTAAATTAGGTATGTAGACAACTTGATTTGATCAAATTCAATTTATAATCTTATTTATTGGGTTCTGGTTCGACCCGCTTGGGTCTTAGATTGTACTAATGAAATCTGAGATGAATCACACATATTTTTTAATTAATGTACACACAAGCCGTTAAGATGTACGAAGAGAAAGAATTTTAGTTTTTATTTTATTTCTTTTCCTATTTTTCCATTTTGTTTTAATTTTAAGTCCCATCGAAGAAATCCCAAACCCTAAAATAGTGAATTTGATGAATAGTAGATCTTTTTTACCGGCCTCATCCTTATCAAACCTCTTTGTCTTCCAAAAAATCACAGTAAAACAAGGAGTTTATAACTTAACCTTTTTTTTTCCATTTCGCTTTTATTCTTTGTTTAGATTTGTAACTATGTGACTAATCCAAGTGGAAATTAACTTTTTTTCTCTATATATCTTAACCACTTGTATAATATACTTGTCAAAAATTTGCACTGAGCCTAATGAAAAGTATTAGATAATTGTGTAACAAAAGATTTGGACAACACATAATTATAGGGTGAATTACACCCAACCCCCCTGTGATCGACCTTATTATCACTTCACCTACTTATGGAAAAAAAATTGTCATGTTACCTCCCTCGCCATTTCTAAAAAGATATCTACCGCCTCTCTTGAATATTTTTGCATGTAAAAAATTCTGCAATGACCAAAATACCCTTGCTTATTGAAAATATTTACACTAATATTAACTCTAATTTTTTATATTGTTTCTATTATTTTATATTATAATTTTTATTTTTTATATTGTTTCTATTATTTTATATCATAATTTTTATTTTTTATATTGTTTCTATTATTTATATTATAAATTTTGTTTACCTATTTATTTTTATTTTTCTTTTGTTTTCATCTTCTTCCCCAACTCATTTCTTCTCCCCAAATCCCTAATCCTAATACACCATTTCCTTATCTAACCAAAATTAGTCCCCAAAATCAAACTCCCACCCCAAAAAATGCACCATCATTCTAATCATCTTCTCCATCCCAATTTAAATTTTATAATCATCAAAAGATATTTAAAAAATATATATACTAATAATATATACGTATATATTATATATGTGTGTGTTGTTCAAATCTGCAAATTTGCAAATTTGAAGATTCACTCTAAATTTCATGCTCCCGCCGCCAAAAATTGAAGAGGTAACTCTTTCTCTCTCTCTCTCTCTCTCTCTCTCTCTATATATATATATATAGATACAGATATAGATATAGATACACACAGACCCAGCTATTCTTCCCCAACTCATTTCTTCTTCCCAAATCCCTAATCCTAATACACCATTTCCTTATCTAACCAAAATTAGCCCCCAAAATCAACCCCCCACCACTACTACAGAAATTGCCTATTATAGCGGGTTTTTTTTTTGGCCAATTATAGCGGTTTTAACCGCTGTAATAGACACCTATTACAGTTGTCATTTTTATAACCGCTGTAATAGGTGTACCCTATTACAGCAGTTATAAAAATAACCGCTGTTAAAAAAAAAATTAATTTTTTTTTCGGGACCTATTACAGCGGTTTTGGAAAAAGCCGCTGTAATAGGTAGTGTTTTTTTTTTTAATTTTATTTTCGCGGTTGAAATGTTACCGTGTCAGAATGACACGAAATTCGCACGGTCATAGCGAAACGGCATTCTGAACAAAACACTTTGTGCTCTCGGGATTTTAGCCATCTGAGATCGTTTAAGGCCTTAAATTTGTGTTTTATTACAAAATACCCTATTTTCGTAAAAAAACGCAAATTTGAGGCCTTAAATGATCTCAGATGGCTAAAATCCCGAGATCGCATGACAAAATCATGCGTTTTGTTTAGAATACCGTTTCGCTATGACCGTACGAATTTCGTGTCATTCCGATACCGCAACATTTCAACCGAAAAATATTTTCGTAAATATACAAATATACATACACCCATCCGCATATACACAAATATACATACACCCATCCACATATACACAAATATACACACACCCATCAACATATACACAAATATACACATAACCATCCACATATACACAAATATACACACACCCATCCACATATACACAAATATACATACACCCACACATACACAAATATACACATATACACAAAATAAATACACCCACACATACACAAATATACATACACCCACACATATACACATATAAAAATATACATATACATATATATATATATAGAGGGAAAGAGAAAGAAAGAGAAGAAGCTTATGATCGTGGTGGTGGTGGTGGCGGCGCCGGTAAGTGGTGGTGGTGGTGGCGCCGGCGGCGCCGGTAAGTGGCGGCGGTGGTGGTGGTAGCGGCGGTGGTTCCGAGCTTTTGGGGGGGAGGTCGAGAGAGAGAGAGAAAATCTGAAATGGGTTTAAAATTTTGAGAGTGAGAGAGAGAAGCGGGAAGATAAAAGTGTTTCAAATTTTTTCGTTTTGGCCTATTACAGCGGTTCTTATGTGAACCGCTGTAATAGGTGTACCCTATTACAGCCTATTACAGCGGTTCACATAAGAACCGCTGTAATAGGTATTTTTCATTTTTTTTTGCCGCCTTTTACAGCGGTTCAGTAGAGAACCGCTATAAAAGGCCTATTACAACGGTTCTCTACAGAACTGCTGTAATAGGCCTGACGCCTATTATAGCGGTTCGTGAAAGAACCGCTGTAATAGGTGCCGCGTTTTATCTATTACAGCGGTTCTTTCACGAACCGCTGTAATAGCCCCCTCCGTTCAACGGTTTTTGGGGCGCTGTAATAGGCTCTTTTTGTAGTAGTGCACCTCAAAGAATGCACCATCATTCTAATCATCTTCTACATCCCAATTTAAATTTTATAATCATCAAAAGATATTTAAAAAATATATATACTAATAATATATGTATATATATATATTATATGTGTGTGTTGTTCAAATCTGCAAATTTGCAGATTTGAAGATTCACTCTAAATTTAATGCTCCCGTTGCCAAAAATTGAAGAGGTAAATTGCTCTTGCTCAGCTATATATATATATAGATACACACAGACCCAACTACTATTTCAATAACTGAAATTCAATAATTTCACAAGAACACATATACAACAAATAAATAAAATAAATCAACTAAAAATTATTTTATATATATGTATTACATATATATATTGAAGGTTTCAAATCTCCAGAAAAATGGTTGGGGATGCAATTACTGGTTCATCGGCGGCATGGGATGCAATTACAGATAGATACACACACAACTACTATTTCAATAATTGTATATATATATTGAGGGTGGGATGCAATTACAATTACAGATAGATACACACACAGAGACATACACTTGGCCAGGGGTGGAGCTAGGATTTCTGTCGAGGGGGGCGAGATTATTGTGATATAGTTATACATTTTTTTTTGCTAGATAGACGAAGGATTTAAGGGGGTGCGGAGGGCTTGCCCTCGCGGTACGGTACACTATATTTATGGGAGAAAATATAATAGGAAACTAGAATTACCAAATTCATAAGCCTAAGATTTCTATTTTTCCCTTTGTTTGAGTTGTAAAAATGTTGATGAAGGAGGGAGAAAGTGAAAATTTGGGAATTGGGAAATGGATTGAAAAAGTCAAATGGCATACTAAGTATTTTTGACTAATAGAGGGGGTTATTTTTGTCATTTTTTAGGGGAGTAAAATTACAAATGTTATAGCTTTATAGGTAGAATTGACAATTTTAAAATTTTGAGTTGGGGGGGTGGGGGTGGGGGGGCGAAATTACAAATGTTATAGCCTTATACGTAGAAGTGACAATTTTAAAATTTTGAGAGGGGGCAATATTACAAATTTTATAGGCAAAAGTGAGATTTTTAAAATTTTGAGGGAGGGCGGTGGCACCCACCAGCCCCCCCCCCCCCTCTGTCCCTGCACTCGGCGGCGGCGGCAGCGGAGGAACAGTGGTGGTGGAGGGTTTTTATTTGAGGGCGGGAGGTGGCACCCCCCCGCCCCCCCCCCGGTCCCTGCACTCGGCAGCGGAGGAACGGTGGTGGTGGAGGGTTTTAGTAGATTAGATCCGACGGTTGTAAGATTAGGGGTAAAATAGTCTTTTACTAACAACAATCAGATCACCAATCTCATGACAGGCGAGTGAAGCAGGCAGAGAGTTAAATTGCTGTTTTAATTTATTCACATGGGGTAACATGATAATTGTTTTTCATAAGGGGTGGAGTGATAATAAGATCAATCACATGGGGTTGGGTGTAATTTACCCCGTAATTATATAAGTTGGAATTTATCTTTTTGTTTTAAAATACAAAAGTTGAAATCCCCTACGGATCTTGCTTTTGTGTTGGCCTATAAGCGTACCACTACCAGCTGATGGCTGATGTTTGTGGCTTTATGCATTTGGTCTGTACACATTAATTTCTTTTTATTGTTAGCTTGTTTGAGTTGGCTTCTCTGTCTTCCCAGTACCCCATCTCTCTCTCTCTCTCTCTCATATATATAATTTTATATATATCTTTTGATAGAATTCTTTGGGAAGAACAAATTATATATATAAAATGAGGAAGAAATTTCTACTGATGGTTGCAGTAGTGGCAGTGATCATAATGATAGCGCACGGCAGACGCGGTGGTGGCGGAAGGGGAATGGGAGGGACAGGTGGTGGCAGAGGAAATCCCCGTCGCTCAGCTGCTTCATCATCAACAGCTTGTTCAGTATTTGCATGGTGCCCTATACTTTTGGCTGTCGTCTATGCTTATTTCCCTATAATTTAGTACGCCTCCCTGTCAATGATACTTTGAAATTTAAGGTTCCAGTTCAGCCCCTGATTGTACTAATATCTATCTACTGTTTCATTAGTGTGTTATGATTTCCAGTCCTGGTTGTGTTTGTGTATTAACTTAAAACCTGTATATATATGTGTGTGTGTTTATAATATATTAAAGAGAAAGTTGCAAAGCCATTTCTTCAATTAGGAATAAATTTGTCACCTACACAATTTTGCTCAAGTACAATCTCCTATTAATAATAAGTATCATCTTTATAATGTTGTATGCTATGAAGATGTCAGAGACTTCTGGATATCCATTTTAACCTTGCTTTTTGAGCTATACTTATTGCCCCTCACGTGGCAGCTCTATTCACACTGATCCGGGTCTAAATTACTGGGGTCAAATTCGATGGCAAGGTCATGCAAGACCTTGAGCTTTAATTTGAATTTGGGTTCGTCCAAAAATCACAAGCTCATCAGGCTCGATGTACACCGACAAAAATGAGTGACTACTCCAAGATGGAATAAATATGAGGACCTCTTAACCCTTTTAGTTATCATGAGTAGTATAGGTTACCCAAAATAAGAATCAAACAAATTCTTCTAGAACCGGGAGAACCAGGATTGCTATAAGGATAATTAATGGCCCCCGAGCTGGCCCTTTTAGCAACAAGGCCAAGCCTCAACGAGCCAAGTCAAGCCAAACCGGCCTATTAGGCCATATTTACACCTTTACCCCCAACCCTCTTTCTATAAGAGAAGTAATGTGCATTAAGTTTCTAGTATTCCTTCCGACTTTGTGTCCATGATAGGAATATTCATTTCAAAACGCAAATGATATCGTGTTTTGGTGAGTTCTTAAATATTTGTGGATAGAACTCATTCGTCCACGAGAAAGTACAAGTAGATGTTATTGACTCTTTTCCAAGCTTCAAAGAGGAATTGTTTCCATTATTTTAAAAAAAAAAAAGAAAAGAAAAAAAGAGTGAATTGTTTCCACAGGCTATGATGGAGCAATTTCATTAACATATATACCCTACTTTGTGACATACGTAAAATCACAAATTAGGTATTCATTTATATTATCTTCTATTTGATAAATTCCTACTTTTGAAAATTGTAATATTCATAAGTTCTATTCTATCTTCCACAACTGCACAGCTATAGATATGTGAACTTATTTACTAGGACCGAGTTATATATATAAATGACTTAACCCGACATGCCCGGGTTTAAAGTCGTAGCACGAGGCCAAAATTTTGCCAATCTTATCAAGCTCCAAAATTTGGTGTAGCATGAGCCATAGGCAAAGCTCATATATAAAATATATCCAATTTATTTACTAGTTATTAAATTATATATCTCTATAAAACAAAGTCGCCTATTATAAACTCAATCCAGTGTTTGCAAATAATAAATTTAATTCTTAGAACTGGAATATGAAATAATGAAATACTCTTAGGGTGTGTTTGGATAAATAAATAAATTTGGATTTTGGAGGAAAGATTTATAATGAAATTGATGTCATATAAAATTCACCATGATAATTGAAAAAATAACTTAAAATGAGTCCCATTGGATTCAATACCCATTATAACTTGAAATCATCTAAACAAAGTGTTAAGGAAAAATTTACAACAAACCTCTAATTACAGATGTAATCTAATTAGCAAAGTTGAGGTCCAAGATATTAGAAATCGTATATAATTGTATTTCATTCCTATCCATGTGGGAGACTGGGAGTCTTTTATCTTCTTTCTTTCTTTTTTTTCCCCACGGGTGTCCGTGCCAGCTTTCGTGCACCTTGACTAATTTTCACTCGCGGCGCGTGGTTGCCGCTGACCAAACATTATTTTGACAACACTGGAAATCGATTCTGGGGAACACACCAGATCGACCCCAAATTATCTTAGTAGTAGCCTTATACCACTGAGCCAAAAGACTTGATTTTTTATCTTCTTTTGTAATAAATAATTAATGGGAGTGGATAATTATATGCAATTGAAATACTCCAAAAACAAAAAACAAAAACAAAAGAGTAAAAACAAGGCCCTAATTGCTAACGCAAGAGCAACTTCTCGCCCCGCCAGAACAAATTCACATTCATGGACAATATTACCCTAAAAAAAATCATTTGTCGCCTGTCCAAAGTAGCGTCTGCCCTCAATCTCTCTAACTTTCCTCGCCATCGCCAACACTTCATCCTAACGACGTCGTTCTCTCTCACAGACTCCTACTCTGTCTACTGGATAATTGTTGGAATTGGATTCTGGGTTAAAAAAAAAAAGGATATATCGGGTCTCAGGTATCGTCCTCTTTTATTTGTTTTTCCTTGTATTGGTCGCCCATATCTCAGAACTCGAAAGCTCGCTCTTTTCATTTACTTTCTTGAATTTGTTCTACACTTTTTCCCAGAATTTAATGTTCAAATTATGAAGTAAAAGTGGGTTTGTCGGTAGTCGATAATTTCACTCCTGTATTATATTATATCTACTTGTTGGTTTAAGTTAGGCTTCCTGATTTCTTAATCTTACCCACTGCATTTATTGGTATTCCTAGTATTTTAGTTGATTGGGGTTCATTACTACTGAATTATGCGTTTTCTTGAAAAAAAGAATAGAATATATCAAGAATTGGGTAAAGTTAATTTGTGTGGTTGTGTGAGAGGATAAGATTGAGGTAGGGAGTTTCTTTGTATTATTCTGTATAATCTTACTTATATGCTACTAGTCGAAATTCGGGATGATTGTGCACTTTCCTAATGCAGATTATTCTGACTTTACAAGTTTGTTAAAGGACATGAAGGTTACAAGCTATGCCAGCCTTGCAAAACCCAATTTCTTGCTTGTGCATTATGAGTTGCCTGTGTTTAAATTCCACCGGCCACAGTTGATTCCTGTACCGTCTCTATGCGTTTCTAGTTATCCCGGGAAGAGATGTGGGTTTGTGATGAAGCTGCAATCCACTGTAGCTGGTAGAACACGTTCATCAACCGATGTAGATTTGTCAAGGTCCAAGAAAGACAAATTCAACAGGGAGAGTAAAGAAGTTAATCCTTCTTCCTTCTATACTCACCCTACTTTATTACAGATGAAGAATGAGAGGATAGCCAACCGTGCTCTTGTTTATGAATTCTTGAGGGGCATTGGCATTGTGCCAGATGAGCTCGATGGATTAGAGCTTCCTGTCACTGCCGAGGTCATGAGAGAACGCGTTGACTTCCTTCACAAATTAGGGCTTACGATTGAAGATATCAACAATTACCCTCTTGTCCTTGGCTGCAGTGTGAAGAAAAACATGGTCCCGGTGCTCGATTACCTTGGCAAATTGGGTGTGAGGAAATCAACTTTTACAGAATTCTTGCGCAGGTACCCTCAGGTCCTCCATGCTAGCGTTGTGGTTGACCTCGCCCCAGTTGTTAAATATCTTGAAGGTATAGACATTAAGCCTAATGATATCCCTCGAGTGCTGGAGAAGTATCCTGAAGTTTTGGGATTCAAGCTTGAGGGAACAATGAGTACTTCAGTGGCTTATTTAGTTGGAATTGGAGTAGCTAGGCGTGAGATAGGACCAGTGCTAACTAAATACCCTGAGATATTGGGCATGCGAGTAGGTCGTGTGATAAAACCCTTCGTGGAATATTTGGGAAGTTTGGGAATACCAAGTTTAGCTGTTGCTAGATTGATCGAGAAGCGGCCACACATTCTTGGTTTTGGGCTTGATGAGAGGGTGAAGCCAAATGTTAAGTTCCTTCTAGAATATAATGTTAGACAAACATCACTTGCAGGTGTGATTGCTCAATATCCCGAAATCATAGGAATTGACTTGGAAAAGAAGCTGGAAAGTCAACGGGGCTTCCTCAGCTCCATTATTGAGTTGGGTCATGAAGATTTTGGGCGAGTCATAGAGAAAATGCCACAAATTGTCAGCCTCAGCGATAAAGCAATAGTGAGGCACGTGAACTTCTTGAAGGAATGTGGATTCTCTTTGGAACAAGTGAAAAGGATGGTTGTCGGGTGTCCACAGTTGTTGGCTTTGAATGTTGACATCATGAAACGCAGTTTCGATTACTTCAAATCCACAATGGATAGGCCATTGGATGATTTGGTGACTTTCCCAGCTTATTTCACTTATGGTCTTGAGTCGACTGTTAAACCAAGACATAAGATGATTATGAGGAAGGGAGTGAAATGCTCGCTCGGGTGGCTGCTTAACTGTTCAGATGAGAAATTTGAAGAGCGGATGAGTTATGACTCAATTGATGTGGAAGAGATAGAGGTAGATTCTTCATTTGACATGAATACTTTAATGAAACCCAGCCATGAAGAGTCTGATTCTGAGTATGAGGACGACACTGATGATGAATATGAATGAAATTTTAGACTGGGGGCAAAGAACGGCAATCAAGATGAGACAGAAACTATATAGTAGCACTGGGAATTCCTGATGCTGGTCTGCTTAAGAGGAAAATATTATGATTGATTACTTGAGCTTTCTCTGCAATCCAGTATTAACTATTATGCGTTTGAAAGACATTTGGTAAAAAGCTGGCGCCTGAAATTTTGATGACATAACGACTTACACGGAATGTCTTTTCTGGTTTCGGTTGAAGGCTGAAGGGAAAAGGCGATTTGGATAATTTTAGGTTGTATTCAAAGAAGATGAGCAATGTAAGTAGTCTAAAACATGATTTTTTTTTCTCTGCTTCACATATCTTCTAATTTAAATTCTGTAAAACAAGTAGAGAATGAAAAATTATTGAAGCTTGTGGTAAGTACCCAATTTTCTTGTGGCCGTAGCAGGAGAAGTGATTTCTATCTAAAGGATTTTGATTTTAAATTAATGGATGTAAATTCATTATCCTTTCGAAATTGTGGCATTTTTGCTTCTATAAACATCATTAGGGCTAAGTTAAATTTGTAATGTGACATTATGTGCATGGCAATATATTATGATCCATCCCATTGTCTTCTCTATCAAAATTCATATTCTCTATCTGTTACACGCACAATTATATATATATATATACTATTATTATTTTTTTTTCCAAAAAAAGCATACTTCTCGAAATAAGGACTAATGAAACCACACCCTCTATTTCGAGAAGTATGCTATTTTTTGAAAATATTTTTTTATTTTATCTTAGTGAATGAAAAACTCTTTTTAAACATTCCCAACAAAAATTTACAAATAAATGCAGTAAACTCATCATCTTCATGTATAATTGAACTTTTTCTTGGTGTCAAATTGTACGATATTTGATCTGGGGTGGAAAATATGAATATTACAGTTGCTTTAGCAGAAATTGTAGCATCATATCAATGGAACACAGGACATCCTTTAACTTCTATCCCAGGCGCTGTTGGGCACTTCGCTAGGGCGCAGTGATCGTCCACGTCCAATCCCCACCAGCTCGGTCCATCAATACCGTTAAACTGCAACGTGAAGTAACACAGCGTGGCCATGAACGCAACCCCAGCGTCTAAACCAGCAGATAGGATATAATTATGCCTAGCCCACCACCCCTTAAATCTCCTGTACACGTACAGATTGAAGAACAGTCCCACAGTAAACCAGCACATATAGTTCACAGCCTTGGCCCTTGGCATTGACCCTGCACCCGATATAAGGATGGGCATGTTGATGAGCCTAATCCACTTCTTCTCTGGATATTTATGTGCAAAGTACCACACGGGCAGTGGTGCAAGAAGGCCAAAGAGGAAGAAATAGTTTACCCTGGGGTACAACCCGAGTTTCCCAAACATGCGAAGCGGCCCCACTACGCCCCATATTATGGAAGCGTTGTAGAAAATGTCGTCTCCAGGGCACGTCCAGGGGCTCCCGTCTGGCAATTTTGATGGATCGCAGATGTTCTCTATTGTTGTGAGAAGCCACCAAGCTGTGCCGAAGCATACCAAGGAAGAAACTACTGTTCCCACAAGCTTCATTCAACATTTTTTGTTGTTGCATTAGTGTTTGCAGTTTTGAATTGGATAGATAAAGAAAATAGAGTAAATTGCATAGACATCCCTGCATGAGACTCTAATTACGGAAACACCCAAGATTTGAGAAATTACCATAACTTCCCTTGTCAACAAAAGCATATTACCATTTCTTTTCATGACAGTAAAAGCATATTACAATTTCAACCCCTACTTTTCGAGTTGTTAGAATCTGACAAGAGGTGTTTTGGTAATTTGCAAAACTTTAAGGGTCTTGTGGTAATTACTGAATAAGTAAGGGGTGTGAATGTAATTATCCCAAAGTATTGTTTGTATGTTTTTGCAGGGTTTTACCTGAACCAGGAACATGGCTTTTGGAGGGATTTTCATGTAATGGCCTAACTTGAAATCTGCAAGAAAAGTAATGGCCTGTGACATGCTTATGGTACCGTAAGTTTTGAAAACGATGTTGGCTAGAGGTTTTCCGGGGTACATGTAGCCGATGATCATTTCTGAGATGACATTCAATCCCGGTGCCTGATGAAAGATAGGTATCTCAATGTTACTACAACATAGTATATCGAAAATTTCTTGTTTAGACCAGACGTGACAAAACAATTGTACCTGATTGGTGGTGGCTTGAATGACACCAACAGGTAGGGTGAAAATGAAAGCCAAAGCCATTGCTAAAATGACACCCCAGTAAGGAAGCTGTAATTGCCTGCCAAAGCCTTCACAGGCAAATATTGACAATCCAATAACAAAAATTAGAAGACTGTGAAACCACCATTGAGGGACAGCTTCATAGTTTTTCCTCATCAACCTAGTGTGGACATCTCCAAACTTGTCCTGAAACGATGCCTTCATTTGCTGCCAAATTGTTCTGCAATTCACCAGTTAAAAGAAAATGCAAATAGGAAATGATTACGAATTTTTTTTTTTAAAAAAATAATATTACCTTCCATGGAAGAGTGCTACATGTGACACAGCAGCAGCCAAAGTCGCGAAGCTTAAACCATAAGTCAACACGAAAAATATGCTCAAATTAACCTTACTGTAACTATCATATCCCTGAAGATTGAATTCAAAGGATTTATCAGTTAAAACCGCTGATATATTATACGGTCCTCCATTAGCATCAAACACATGAGACGAGATGATGGGAAACTTCTTAGCATCATAGAAGTTGTTCCAATATGCAATTGGCATCACAACGTAAAGAACCAGTATAAAACCAACCAACATGTTGATTATAGCAAATCCAGGAGTTGCCAAAGGGCTGCCAAGAAAACTTGCTACAGTGGCCCAATCAAGTGCGAACGAGCCCAGCCCGAGCCCTTGAATACCAGCTCCTAATTGCTGTGCTGTCACTGAATCTTTCCATATCCAACAAACAAAGGACAAGGCAGTAATTGATGGAAATAGATAGTTAGGGATTATATAATAGGAGAAGCTTGAAACCAGGACTAATATGAAAAATTGCAGCCTTGAGAGGCCTCCTTTTCGCCTAATTTCAGTTTCGTGCAATGCTCTGAAGAGAGAAACTTGAACGAGATTCGAAGGCCACCACATGTATGGTGAGTCAACCAGAAACTTTCGAAAAATACCAGCCCAACCGTATCCTAGCAGCTACATAGAGAAAACTTTTAGTCTAATAAAACAAAATGAATCAGTTTAATGAAAAAGAACTAATTAGACATATTTTTATTTACCTGAGTACTGTGTGTTAGCAACATTGCTGCAACAAGATTAAGTCGACGATGATAAAAGGCCATGACAATAGTAATAACGTCAACTGCATAAGCAGAACTTGAGCCTGCATTGGCAAATATGGTGATAAGGCAATGCTCCTTTAAGTTGAATGGCCCTGGATTTAGTGAAAATGACCATTTTATCCCGGGGATACGTATTGCTTTCGTTGGCAGAGATGCAGCCATAAGCTTTCCTATGGGAAGTACTAAGATTTGAGCAGAAACAGATGTTACAGAGAGAGAATTTTGGCGGTAACCGAAGAACTGATTTAGGAATGATAAAGTAGCACATGATATTATCCCTAGAACCCATGTCCGAAATGTTAAACATGGAATTGTAGGATCATCCGTTATCGCTACTGTGAGACGAACTTCTTCGATTGGACAATCATTCACCTCATCATCTGCAGAAAAAAATTCAAAAAAATCACGTGGAGCTAATTTTGCATTAGAAGAAGAAAAAAGGAAAACAGACTTATTGTTTCGACTTCCAAAACGGTTTTCTTGGACTCATCATATGATTCAGGCACCATAGTATTGCTCTCCATCTGTCAAGAACTTTAAAATAAACTGGAAATTTAATGGTGAATTAAGGTGTTTTATTTTTGTTGTTGTTGGCTTTGTGAAGGTGGTGATAAGAAAAATGTGGTGTTGTTTGTTGTGGAATGAAGTCACACCAAGACATTACCTAAAGAAACTGAATCCTTAAAAGAGAAAAACATTGTAGGGGAAATCGCACTTTTGGTCCCATAACTTTGGTCTTTTTTTATTTTGGTCCCATTCGTTACAGATTCTCACATTATATCCCATAACTTTCAATTTTTCTCACATTTGGTCTCATTGAAGGATCCCGTCCAATATTGAATGGTCAAATCCGTTAGTCAACATTTTGACCAAAATTTTCAGGCACAATAATTCGTTCGTGAATGCACTCATACACGAATTATATTCAATATCACGATATTTTTATTCAATATCACGTGCATTCATGCACGAATTGCGCTCCACAACTTCGGTTAAAATATTGATTAACGGAGTTGACTATTAAATATTGGACAGAATCCTTCAATGAGACCAAATGTGAGAAAAAATGAAAGTTTGGGATATAATGTGAGAATCCGTAACGAATGAAACTAAAATCGAAAAAGACTAAAGTTATGGGACCAAAAGTGCAATTTCTCCAACATAATATGAATATTATGTTAGGAAACAAAAACAAGATTAACTAAGTAAATAAATTGATCGTATTTATTATTGATTTATACTAGCCTGTTAAAGACATTAATGTTGTTCATTATATGCAGTTATTGCACTACTATAAGAAATCATGAGTCATGTTGTTTAGTATATTTACTCACAAGTCATATGTGACTTTGCGTATACAATTTTTTATTGGATATTATTTAATATTTTTGTGACAATAATTAATATATATAGAGATAATTGCACTGGACATACCTGAGGTATTGCGAAATTATAAAAAACATCCCCTAGTTCAATAAATTATATCTAATATCCATTCCGTTTCCGCCGTCTAACATTGAGCATCTTCCGTTAGGGTTCCGTTAAATTTTTAGGTGAACTTCCAAAAATGGCCTTAACTTTTTCTGGACCAGAAGACCAAACTTTTCTCGAACAATTATACCCTTTTGGTGTTATTTGTAATATTTTATAAAAGTATAGGTGTTATATAAATATTGTGTATGTAAAGTGTATAATAATTATTTATAATTAAAATTTATTATCAACAAACTAAAAAAATTCTAAATAATTAAAATTATAAAATAAAAAAAATTATGTGTAAAATATCATTTTATTCTTTTAATTAAATTAATATATATAAATTAAAATTTTATATTTTAAATTAATTTGTGAAATTTATAAATAATATTTTAATTAAATAAAAAAGAAAACTTTTAAAAAAAGGGAGTGGGGAACTGTTCATCGTTTTCCCTACCCTCACCCCTCTTCCCTACGCACACACACACACAACAATAGAACACACACACAGAGCAAATAAAACACACACACACACACAAAGAGCAAATAAAACACACACACAACAACACGTAGTAGTATTGATTTTATGTATTTCACCGGCACTTTTTTAAAGCCAATATTTTTTTTTTCAATGATTAGTTAGTACCTTCAACGTTTATTTCCTAAAATACTTTTCTACAAATTTTAGGAGAGTAGCAACTCAAATACGATCATTAAATATTTACATAGTGATATTAAGTAGTAGATGGCACGGTGATTATCATTTATTTTAGTATTTTGATATAAAAAAAAGTAACAATGTGACTCATTTGTAGTATTCTTTTATATAAGATTTAGTAATCCCATATTAGCTTAGTAACAAGAATTTGTTTTCCTTAATTAAAATTAAATGTTCCCATTAATTTAAATCATTTATATTCTTTTTAGAATTAAAGATCTATAAAGAAGTTTATTCACAAATTCCCACATGGTATATACATATGTATATATATATATATGAGAAAAAGAAACCTAGAAATCCTAAATTCAGGAAAAATATAGGATTGCGCCATAATTCAAATGCTAAAACATTTCAAAGAAAATTAAATTAATGGGATGATTAAGAAAAGTTACTATAGCAGAAAAATGAGAACTTACAAAATGATTGAATAATTTACTATTAAACTGCAAATTATAAGAATAAATAATTAGGAAGAAAATCAATCAAAATCTAACAATAATAAGAATGCAAGCAGTTGGTGCGAGGATTAAGAAAAAAAAAATTAATGATAAACTAAATCATTTTTTTTCTTTCCTATTTGAATCGTTTTATTACCTATGATATATAGTGGAGGGGAAAATTTCAATTTTGGTCCCATAGAATTTTGCCCATTCAGATTTAGTCTAATTGGAATTTCAGATGCATTTTTTGGTCCCATAGGACTGAAAAAATTGCACTTTTGGTCCCATCCGTCAAAAAATAGATGGACATCGACGAGTGTCATACATGCACCGTCACCCACTTCTGGAAGATGATTCAAAGATAAGTTTTATGCTTTGAAATGTATTTTTACAGTTAGTTCTTTAATGAGTTGTGAAATTGTGATTTTACAACTAATGTCTCAAATAAGTCTTTGAAGGAATATTAGAGTCTTGAATTTCTTCTAATATATAATTTATCAAAATTATTTTTTCAGAAAAAAAAATTCGGAAAAATATTATATCTAACACATTTTTTTTATTTAGGTGTATGTATATTATATATAATTTATTCATAAATACGACAAACATATGTAATTATTTCAATCTTTTTCTACATCGATACTTATTTAAAGTATTTAATATATATTAAAGAATTATAAGAGTAAATATATGTATAAAGTATATAAATATCCACATAGATTATAATTAATATAATTTTATATTTTATAATAAATCTTAGATAAAATAATTATATGGTCGACATATATAATTAATTATTGATATTATTATATATAGACTGACAAATTGATAATGCTATAAAATATTAGTTATAGATATTAAATACTTCAAGATTCGTATATTTCTATGTTAGAATAAAAATGGTTATAAGTAACTTAACAAATAAAATAACTTAAGTGTTGTGGTGTAGTGGTGGAAGTGCAAGTTTTTATCTCCAAGGTCATGGGTTCAAATCCCATAGTTAGCAAAAGATTTTAATATTTTTTCATTTGGCCGCCATGTCACCAATGTATTATCCACTTAGCGCCACATCATCAATTTTTCCTCCAATTTTGAAAAATTTCCCAATTTTGACATTTTTCGGCAGTCACGTCAGCAATTTCTGGCATTATTTGGTGTCATATCAGCAATTTCAGACAAAAAATATTCAATGTGCCAATTTTTGTATTATTACTGTACCTAAATATTCAATGGACCAATTTATAAAGGTGACAAGGGCCTTTAGATTGGGGCTTTTTGAAAAAGTAAAAATAAAATTCTCAAAATAATACAAGACTGAATGTCATTTTCAAATTTATTTATTTATTTTAATTAAAAAAGTAGAGAGGACTTTAACCAAATCGGCTTCTACTTATTATTGTTTTTTCTTTTTAATTTAGAGTCTACCATATGGTTGAGATTATTATTGGGTAACCAAAATTAAAAACGACTTGATATTTGGTAAATTTTGTTTACTCAACAACAATCCCAACCATATGACACACTCTAAATGAAAAAACAAACATTAACAAGTAGAAGACAACTTGGTTCAAGTCGTCTTCTACTTAAAAAAAAAGAAAAAGAAAAATACAAATCGTCTTCTACTTATTTAATTAAAAATAAATAAACAAATATGAAGATGACATTCAGTATGTCGTCTTCAAATTTGAAGACGACATACATGATACGACAATAGCTAGTCCTATTTGTATCTATTCTAAAAGTATATATCATATATGAGAGATGATTTACATATGAGATGATTTACATTTCTTAATTTTATTGCTAAGACGATAATGACCCTATAATAATAAAATATTACTATAAAAGAAAAATAATTGTTAGTATTATCAAATGAATGTGCATGAACTTAAAATTAATATTTCACAAGTTTGTTTAATGTATATGTTCGGTGGTATTTAACATTAAACATAATGATTATTGTGAATATGAACCATTCAAGTCACATGTGGTTCATTCACACACCTCTTATCTATACATGTATGTGTTCCATCCTCATTTTGGTTATTACCCTACATTTATTTACGGTTTTAAACTACAAATTGACCGACCGACTATTCGAAGATACAAGTGTGCATAGTCGCTGAAGTGAGAAGGTGTCGACTGGAAAGGAGAATCTAAGGCCCCGGTTTGTTTGTGTTTTCGTAGTCAGATTTTTATTTTCATTCTCATTTAAAAATAAAAATACACAATTTACATCATTCTCAATTAAAAATACACTTATTTTTATTTTTACTTTCACATTTTCTAATAACTACCTTTTGCTTTACCAATTCACACTCACATTTTTATTTATCTCACATCTCCTTCTAAAAATCTATTTTTTCGGCAATAGTCGTGGTGTTATAGTGGAAAAAAATACATAGTATCAACCTTAATATGCTTTTGCACATTTTAAGACTCATTTTCAGCATATTTAGTGTTTTTTTGGGGTCAACTTTTATCATTTTTGCTTAAAAGTATATTTAATCAATATAATATTATCTATTATATTATATATATACTATATACATAATCATTATTTTTAACTAATTAAATAATATCCACACATCATCAATTCATCAATTTCAACCATTTTCAAAAACACAACCAAACATGCCGTCAATAAATATGGACCACGATAACAACATGGTTTTAAGACCCATTTTGAGTATATTTAGTATTTTTTTGGGGTCAATTTTTATCATATTTGCTCACAAGTATATTTAATCAATATAATATTATCTACTATATTATATATATTATATATATAATCATTAATTTTAACTAATTCAATATTTCACACATCATCCAATCATCAATTTCAACCATTTTAAAAAACACAACCAAACATGCGGTCATTTTCACATAAAAATAAAAAAACTCATTTTTTCATACATTTTAAAAAATGACGGCTAAAAATAAAATGAGAATACATCCAAACAGAGCCTAAAGAATCTGGTTCGTCTACTAAGTTTAGAGACGCCCTGATTTGAATGGTGGAGGGATGATAGTCAATCTTGTCGGTCTTCATTTAAAGGAATCCCAAAATCATAGTTACTTAGAATAGAATATTAATCACTTAGTATAATGATGAGCAGTAAAGCTTGGTCAAATGAAAGAAAACCTATAATTTCCTTCTATTAGGTCCTTATAATTGTGATCTCTCTTCTCTATCTAGATCACCATGATCTAAATCGAGCAGCTCATCTAGGTCTGGTCAAGTAGGATTGTTGAAAATTGTAGTTCAAAAGTGTGTGAGACACGACTTTGAAATTCGAACAACACTCGTATCAGGGATATGAAATATTATGAGATAATATTAATCTACGTATTGAGTACATAAGATTTGCATTTTGAATTTCTCGAATCGGATTTAAGACGAATGAGAAATTAAGTGACAAAGATTGTTGTTTGGATATGTGTGATATTGGATATCCCACATGGGAAATCAAAGAGAAAGTTTGATGGTTTACTCCTTATAAATTGGGGTTAATGGGTTAGCCCATTTGGGGAAAATAAGTTTGGGATTGGTGGAGGACCTATATCCATGGGTCTTCCTTACCCGCCTGTGGGTTTGGCTTGGGGTCGTGGACCATGGGTTTGAGTTTGGGTTAGAGTTTGGGCTCAACCAATGATAATTTGTTGGATAAAAATTAATTAATTTTTTAATTAATTAATTGTTTATTTAAAATTAAATCTCTGAAAATCCCTAACCATCAGATTCTTTTGATTAAACGGTAGGAAACAATGGAATATAAAAAATTGCTCATGTGGGATCGTTGGCCACGATCACATTGGTATTTAATCTGGTACTTCGAGCGCACTACTCCGGTACTTCGCGGGTACCAGAGGGAAAACAACCGTTACAATTTGAACATTCGACATTTCGGCTTTAAAGTCAAATGGCGAGCTGTTAGATGAAACGATCAGCCATTACCTAGTGCATTAAAGTCTGGTATTAATTGGATTTTTCAAGTTCCAGCGGTTTCTTTCCTATATAAGGTACCCTCCAACCTCATTGTCATATATCATGATGCACAAGTATGCATTCAACATGTTCATATCATATCTCCAGCTTTTAGAAAGCTTTTCTTGAGATCTTGAGAGTTCAAAGCATAATTGTTGTTCGTAGACTCCGAGGTTTGAAGTGGTTCTACCTCAGTTTAGAATCGTTGTATCTTGGAACACAAACTGCATCAGCCCGTACCACTTATAGTAGGGCTACAACGGGATAATATTGTGTTAAGGACGGAGGATTGTCCCTCGCCTCGATTCAATTCATGTTAACATCTTCCAGTTCATTCGTCTGGAACTACCAGACTCAGTTACAAAATCCAGAAGCAGATTGAATACACACAACAAACTTAACACAATATCTTTTTATATCTTCTTTCTGTTATGAGATTTCTGGAAGATGATTCAAAGATAAGTTTTATGCTTTGAAATGTATTTTTACAGTTAGTTCTTTAATGAGTTGTGAAATTGTGGTTTTACAACTAATGTCTCAAATAAGTCTTTGAAGGAATATTAGAGTCTTGAATTTGTTGTTCATAAGATGGAACGATATTTTGGACTAGAAAGATCTTCGAATCAAAAGGCGATTCTGAACACCAACTTGTTCATTCAGATCAGATAAGTTTTTCCGATTGGTGGAATTTTTTAATTCTCTTTGACCGAAGTTCATTTGTATTAATGAAATATGATATGTGTTCATATATATAGATATGTCACTTCGCATATATATACATGTGACTGGAAAAATGGTATATATTTAAGCATGTGAAGGTAAATCACAATGTTGAATTGATTGCATGATAGCATTTATGATAATTTTCTGGAACTTTTAGTTCAGTGATCTGGAACCTCCAGTACAGTTATCTGGAACTTTTGGTTCATTCCAGAAACAACTTCTTTGTGATGCAAATTATGAATGAGAGTCTGATTAATTCAGACACATGTGAATATTGCAAGGATTAGGCTGTAATTCTGTTAAAGTTGTTTGACATGTGTATGTTACATTAATATTTGATGTTGACTTATGATGAGTTGGAATTTTCACTATAACTATTGCTAATACTACTCTGGTACTGCCAGATGCTCTTGTACTAATAGTTGCCCTAGTACTACCAGTTACAACTGTTGCTACAGTACATGCCGAGAGGTCTGGGAAGTTCAGCAGGGCTGACTTCAAGAGGTTGTACCAAAGTATGAAGTTCTGAGAAGTTCAGTGGGGCTGACTTCAAGAGATAAGAACAAAATATATTGTTTTATCTCACTACCCTGAACCTTTAGGTTCTTGAGGGAAGATAAATCGATTGAGGGAGACGTATGATGTCTGGTCAAACTGTGATTTCCTTTATTGAAATTGCATCCTCAATGGATTGAACGACTCGCTTTACAGCGTATAAGGTTCAATCAAAACTGCCAAGGCTCTTAGGGAGTCGTTGGATGGAAGTATAAGACTAAGGATGCTGGACTAAACAAGTTCGCGGTCTGGAAGTTCTAAGACTTCAAAATGGTAGACATGAAGACTATGGAATCATCCTGGATGAAATTCATGCCGAGGATGTGGCACTCAGTGAGTCATTTCAATCAGCTTTTGTTCTTGCGGAGTTACCTCCATTGTGGAAGGACTTCAAGGATTATCTCAAACACAAGGAAAATGAGATAATTGGTTGTCGGAGTCAGAAATGAGAAAGAAGCCGCATTTTCGATAAGAAAACTATTTGGCCTCATGTAAAGGCGATGACAAACATAGCGCAAGTTCCGAATGATAACAAAAGTTCCAGTAGGAAGTAGACATTATAGCTGGAAACGAGATTTCCAGCATTGAGCTGAAGTTCTGGCTGGTAATGGAAGTTCCAATAGAAAGCAGACGTTACACCTGGAAATGAGATTTCTAGCTGGGGAATGGAAGTTCTAGCAGGGGAATGGAAGCTTCCAGCGCTATGCACATAAAACAGGCCTCAAAGGAAAAGTCTAAATAGTGAAACTACTGTTTAAATTGCGGAAGTACCAACCTATGGTCCAGGGACTGTGAAGAGCCTAAGAGGCAAGAGAACCCAGGTTGGAATCTTTGACGTATAAGAGTAAAAACCAAGTTTTTAACCAAGTGCACATCTTCCACTTAGACTGATGAGCAGATGATGTTTATGGAAAACTCAGTCACTTCACTTGTGGTTGGAATAGGTAAAGTGGTGTTGTGCATGAACTTGGACGTCATCACTTTAAACTATAGAGTTGTTGAGTGATATCGGTCCTATTGCTTGTGGCACATATTCTCTGATGAGAGAAACGTCTAGATGACTTGGTGTACGAGGTACACAACTTGGTCAATAATACGAAGAATTTGACCACTGGAGTAAGATCGAGAAAGTTGATCAAACATCCGACACTCAATCCAAGATCGTAACCATAAAAACTATGGTTGATTTGGTCAGACCAATGTATACTTGGACCAAGATGTAAAGACGAGACAGTTAAAGCATTTAGGCTTTATAAAACTGTAGTCTAAATTGAAAAAAATGATAGAAGCTATCCAAAGTAATAGAGGTGGAGAATAAAGGGCATCGTTCAAAGAATTTGCTGCAAGTGTGGTAGTATTCATCAAAGAACATCCCACTATTCACCATGGTCTAATGATGTTTTCGAACGCCAAAATCATACTCTAAAGGAGATAATGATACATTGGATAAATTCAGAATTGTGGTGGACATGGTCCTCCGAGATAGCTACATTCTGAACGAAGGTCTCACATAGACGTAAGAGTAAGAATCTTCCTGAAAAGTGGCAAGATTTCCAACAGTTATGTACAAATGTAGGGGTTGTGGGTTAAGGTAAAAGCACCCAAACCCTAACAAGTTTACAAGGCGCATTTGGTAGTTGAAGGGAACCTTCAAATGGTAGACCTTGATTTCCTCTTTTCATGTTTTCGGGAATGAGAATTAAATCCAAAAAATATTCATTGTTGTTGCTACTTTACATAACCATGAGATATTTCAAATGGATATTAAGACTGCGTTCCTTAAACAGAGGATTAGATGAGGAAGTTCACATGGAACTTACCAAGGGGTGTGTTGAGTCAGTATACGGACTCGAACAAAGCGCCAAAGTAGTGGCATGAAAGGTTTGACAAAATATTATATTATCAAACGACTTCATAATCAACGAGTGTGACACATGTGGTTTTAATAGACGTACACAAAACACATAGCTCAAAGTTTGAGATTTCACTAAGAAAGGTTCAAAGCCAAAAGCTATCTTTTCTGGTGTGAAAAGTATGATATGTTGATTATGTAAGTAATCATGACTACTGAAAGGATGTTGAAGAAGGATTTCGACATAATTGATATGGGTCAAGTAGACATCATATTAGAAATTAAGATTTCTAAGACTTGTCTTACTGAGACTATACTTGGAATTTTTTTTTCCGATAACAGTGCTCTTGTAAGAAAGTGACTGAAGACTTGGTTAAGAACCATGGTGGACCCATATTGCAATATGCACATATGCCCAGTTTAATATATTGTGACAGTAAGTCGACAATAGCACGTGCATACAATTGCGACTGTTAGTCGGCAATAACTAAGGCATATAGTAGCATAAGTAATGATGTGTCTAGATATAGTCATAGACGCACTACCATTAAGCAGTTGATCTCAAACGGCTTTATCTCCATTGATCAAGGAGGATATAGTAGATCCTTTGACGAAAGGACTTCCGAGAGATCAAAATAAACTGCCTATCAAGAGGAATGTGGATAAGGACTACAAATTAAGAATGAACACAGCGGTAACCCAATCATGTTGACTGGAGATCCCAAGATCATGGTTCAATGGGACAATTAAGTTGTGAAAATTCAGTGAGGCTCTTAAGAGTTTAATAAACTCTAAATCCATTGCCTATGATAAAGAAGTGCAACCTGCAAATTGTAGCAAAGGTTAAGCTGGGCTTTTAATGATTCCTATACTGTCTAAATGAAGTGGAGTATGACAGGATACTCTTAAATAGGAAGTCACCTATGTAAGTGTGAGGTGTAGGACACCTCAGCATTGAGCAAAATGTAAACACTTATGAATCCAAGATGGGGTGCCACGGCCAAAATGGACCCAATAGTAAAAACAAACAAAATGCCGAGAGTTTATCATGTGAATATCATTGTCTAGGTTTACATGAACGACTAAATAGTTCAAGACATCGCATTCACTGGGCAGCCTAGTAAATCCGACGATATTTCACTAAGAAAGGTTCAAAGCCAAAAGCTACCTCTTCTGATGTGATAAACTTTCAACTGAACTCTCAAGATATTGCATATGCATTAATTTCATTCGTGTGAGGGATTGTTGGAAATTGTAGTTCAAAAGTGTGTGAGACACGACTTTAGACTATGAAATTCGAACAACACTCGTATTCGCGATACGAAATATTATGAGATAATATTAATCTAAGTAATGAGTAGATAAGATTTGCATTTTGAATTTCTCGAATTGGATTTCAGACGAATGAGAAATTAAATGACAAAGATTGTTGTTTGGATATGTGTGACATTGGATATCCCACATGGGAAATCAAAGAGAAAGTTTGATGGTTTACTCCTTAAAAATTGGGGTTAATGGGTTAGCCTATTTGGGGAAAATAAGTTTGGGATTGGTGGAGGACCTATATCCATGGGTATTCCTTACCCGCCCGTGGGTTTGGCCTGGGGCCGTGGACCATGGGTTTGGGTTTGGGTTTGAGCTTGGGCTCAACCAATGATAATTTGTTGGATAAAATTAATTAATTTTTTAATTAATTAATTGTTTATTGAAAAGTAAATCCCTGAAAATCCCTAACCATCAGATTCTTTTGATCAAACGGTAGGAAACAATGGAATATGAAAAATCGCTCATGTGGGGTCGCTGGCCACGATCACACTGGTATTTAATCCAGTATTTCGAGCACACTACTCGGGTACTTCGCGGGTACCAGAGGGAAAACAACCGTTACAATCTGAACATTTGACCGTTTCGGCTTTAAAGTCAAATGGTGAGCTGCTAGATGCAACGGTCAGCCGTTACCTAGTGCATTAAAGTCTGGTATTAATTGGATTTTTCAAGTTCCAGCGGTTTCTTTACTATATAAGGTACCCTCCAACCTCATTCTCATATATCATGATGCACAAGTATGCATTCAGCATGTTCATATTCATATCTCCAACTTTTAGAAAGCTTTTCTTGAGATCTTGAGAGTTCAAAGCATGATTGTTGTTCGTAGACTTTGAGGTTTGAAGTGGTTCTACCTCAGTTTAGAATCGTTGTATCTTGGGACACAAATTGCATCAGCCCGTACCACTTATAGCAGGGCTATAACGGGGCAATATTGTGTTAAGGACGGAGGGTTGTCCCTTGCCTCGATTCAATTCATGTTAACATCTCCCAGTTCATTCTTCTGGAACTACCAGACTCAGTTACAAAATCCAAAAGCAGATTGAATACACACAACAAGGATATGATCTACGTTAGTTGATTCAGATTCTTTCTAAACAGGAAGTTCTGAACCGCTACTAGAGCTCTCAACTCGATTATTAAGGATTGCACAATTTCAATCTGAATAGGGGTCAGTATCTCTATGATCTGTCCTTCAGTTGAAGCCTATTTCTAGGTTTAAAAGTTCGTTTAGGCTTATACGAATGAGTTCATCATCACTAATAGGTGTTTAAGAATTTCAAAACAATGAAAAGGCTGATGCAGACATTTTTTAAAGCATAAATAGATAAACAATATGGAATGGTAAAATGGAGTTCAAGAAGAGGACACAAACATATGAATAATATTAGCAAAAAGACAAGGAAAACTTTTATCTATAATAATAATAATAATAATAACCACCGTTATAAAAGTGTGAATGGTAGGGGATGATTTATATTTTTTAACTTTTTTGTAGTGACTAAAATATCCCTATGTGAATATTATTCTAAGAAAAAAAATAAGATTATTAAATAAATAAATTAATTGTATTTATAATTAATCTAATATAGCGTTTTGAAAACATTAAGCCTTGTTTATTGGTTAATGTCATAGGCTTTTCCACTAGGTCCACCATAGTCTATATAACTCGTGAACCCCGTCCCACCCACAAAAATAAATAAAATTTGCAAATATATATATATTTCCAATTTATTGCGTTCAATATTGTTAACATGAGAAATAAGTAAGAAGTAGAAATACTTTCGCAATAAAAAATAATAGTACTTCGTTAATATTAACCATTGTAGTGATATGTTGCTAGCTATTATTATTTCCATGTCCATTTCATGATGTCTTTCATTGTATACAATACTATAATAAATTAAATGAGTCATGTTGTTTATTTTATTTACTACAAATTGAGCTTTGACATAGGAGTGTCAGTCGAACACCATGTGATGGTGGGAGCTTAAGGATGTAGGCATATCAGTGGAACTGATATGCTCGAACACAACTCGCATCGGTTTTGTCACTTGGATTTTTACTCTTTGACTGCCAATGACAAAACTGATTATTTGTAATAGGTATAAGTGAACCTATGATTCTATCACCGGAGTAGTTAGACCCAATTTACCCGTCGGTGGGGTCAACCTAGAAATGCGGCTTGATGGGCAAGTGGTAGTCTTAGCTGATAACTAATATGAGATTTGTTCTCTCATAAGTGAATGAGAAAGTGTCGTATGTGATTATAGATAATAGAGATCAAAATTTTTTGCCAAAGCAATAGAGACGATTGTGCTAGGCACTAAATCAAACTCAATGATCTTGTATTATTATAATTAATACATATGGTCAAGTTCAGTGAGTTTGACATCACTGTGACTCTCACTTGGCTGGGACACGTGAACAAACGGTTTATACATATACAAAATTTACGATTAGAAGATTGTGGAATGATCCATTCATTCGATTTCGTTTGAGCTATAAAGTGGGCCACGTGACTGGCTAGGTGTTACCCACTTCCTTTGGATTCTTCTCATTGCCAAATGAAACGAACCTAAAGAGTCGCGCTAAAGGATTGACAAAGAAAAATAAAAGGATTTTTCTATTTGGAATTAGGAGATTTAATTTATGGGATAAATTAATTGTGATTAATTAATTGCTCATTAGATGAGATAATTAATTTTATAGATAAGATTAATTATTAATTAATTTATCAAGAAAATAACTTAATGAATTAATTTGATTATTTAATTAATTAATTAATTTATTGGATATAATAAATAATTAATTAAATAATAGAGAATTAATTAAAACAAGAGATGAGCCAGGCCAAGTGAGGTGCATCCGTTTGGACTCCTCCTTTGACCGAGTTGGGCGTCCACTTGGATGCCCAACATGGGCTCTAGACTCTTGTCTTGGTCAACAAGCCAAGTGATATTAAACACATCACTTAAAAGACTTTTGACTTAGATGAATTCGTAATTCATACATCTCTCCTAGAAATAAAAACAAAAACTCCTCCCTCTCTCCTAAACACCCTAGCCGTCGGTCAACAAGGAAGAAAGGGGAAAAAATTCGTCAATCAATTCGCGTGATAATTTAGAGACAATGTGTGTTCGTTGCTCAGATCAAACTCCAAGAAAAGCTCAAGGAATTCGAGAAGAATGGATAGCACGAGGATTGAAGACTTCGAGACTTCAACAAATCGAAATTTGGAGGAAAGATCGAGTTCTCCAACCACTTCGCTTCAACGTGTAAGTTTTAGCGAGTTTTATGATTCATGTATGCAAATCGAGATGACACTGTAAACCCAACAACATTAATATATAGTGGGCTCTAAGAGATTTTGCAATATTTACGACTGTGATTATTGTCAACTCATTTTGTTAATATCATTTCATTTAACTTTGAATTTTATTCAATATATTGAGATTTGATTTGTGTTTGATTTGTGAACACTATAATACCAAGCTCAATTTTTTGAAAATTTATTGTACATCATTACTGTTTTGTACTTATTTAAGATTTAAGTGGTTCTTGAGCACTTATAAACTTCTATTATCATGTGTATATATAGATATAGGGGTTGAGAGGTGTCATGTGCATATTGTGCACACGAGTCACAACTTTTTCTTTAATGAATAAATCTGACATTTATATGATATTGATTTATTTAAGTTGTTTTCCTTTCTTCATGTATTTATACTATATTTAATTTATAGTTATTATGAAAGTATGAATCATAGGAGATGATTTTTATTTTTTTGTGGAGATTAAAATAATCTTGTATGAATATTATGTTAGGAAACAAAAACAAGATTAACTAAGTAAATAAATTGATCGTATTTATAATTGATTTATACTAGCCTCTTAAAGACATTAATGTTGTTCATTATATGCACTACGTACTATAAGAAATCATGAGTCATGTTGTGAAGTGTATTTACTCATAAGTCATAAGTGTTAGATTAGAGGAAATTCCATAGGGAACTTGTATTACTAAGTAACATATTTATGGAGATATATGTACTTGGTAAAGAAGAAATCCTAACTATAAACAAGGAAAGACAAATACAAGAAAATATAAGAAAACCTAAATTAACATAAATACTAGAAACATGTCAAAAGATATTATATTGTTTAACATTCTCCCGCAGTCAAAGTGTTAAAGTTTTGAACATTGAGACTGAACCAAAGAATCCGGGCATAGAGAATTTGAGAAGAAGACGACGATGAAGATAAAAGATAGAGGCGGCGGCAGATACAGCTCCAAGTCCGCATTTTCCAAGGATGAACGCGGCAATTAACAAAACTAAAGGTAGCGGCAGCTAAGCGCGGCGGCTTGTGACCAAAGAGAGAAGGTAGCGGCATAAAATAAAAAGGTGGTGGCTCCAAGTCTTCGTTTTCGAAGGGTGAGCGACAATAACTAACAAAAAAACTAAAGGTGCGGTGGCCCCCGACAGAAGAGAGAAGGTGTCAGCGGCGGCCATAAGAAAACAAAAGGAAGAGAATACGAGATAAGGGAGAAGAAGTTGGCGGCGGTGGCGACTAAGAGAGTTGGCGGCGGTGGCGGCGGCGGCGGCCATAGGAGAAAGAAAGAAAAAATAAATAGATAAAGAAAAACTAAAGTAGATAAGGGGCGCCGGACGGGGACGACAACTTGAGGATGGCGGTAGAAGCGAGAGATCGAAACCATGGCTCGATGACATGGCTATGGTACCATGTTAGATTAGAGAAAATCCCGTAGGAAACTTGTATTACTAAGTAATATATTTAGAGAAATACATGTACTTGGTAAATAAGAAGCCCTAACCCAGTGGCGGATCTAGGATTTTAAGTTAATGGGAGCACTAGGGATAGAGCCAGTAATTTTACCGAGGGGGTGAACTCAAAATAAAGGGAGAAAACGTGATATTTTTCGATCTTTAGGGGGGACGAAATTCAAATATAAAAAAATTTATAAGGTAAAAAAATGATTTTTCAAAATTGAGGGAGGGAGTGAGATGAAAATTGGAATTGAGGGGGGGCATTTAAAAATTTGAGTGGGGGCATTAATGTAATTTATAAATTAAAAAAATGAATATATATAAAAAAAATTGAGTGGGGGCACTGCCCCCTGGGTTGTACATAGATCCGCCCCTGCCCTAACTATAAACAAGGAAAGTCAAATAAAAGGAAATATAAAGAAACCTAAATTAACATAAATACTATAAATATATGGAAAGATATTATATATTGTCTAACAATAAGTAACTTTGCATATACAATTTTTAATTGGATATTATTTAATATTACTGTGATAATAATTAATATATATATATATATATATAGATAGATAGATAGATAGGGTATGGATCAAATACATCCCTATACTTTAGGTAAAATATAAGACCCAATCTAGACCATTTAAACAATTTGATCCCAAGGTCCATATTTAAAGCCATTAATTTGATTTTATCTTTAATTTAATGATGATAGGGGTATTTTAGTCAATAGGTATAACAATTAATTGGTAATTTTCAAACATAAATTAATCAAAAAAGGATAAACAATAAATTGTTAACAAATTGCCATGGCTGTCAACCGCTTTTACAATTCAAAAATCTGCAACTTCACTCATCTCTCTCTCTCTCGCCGCCACCTCTCCGCCGCGCGGGAGCTGAGTTCGGAGGTTCAATTTTTTCTCATTTTCGCAGCGATTATAGTAATGGAGGCAATAATTAGAAAAACTAACCTGCAAGTTCTGAGTATATAGAGAAGAATGGTGTTGTTTCTCTCTCTAGAATGGTATTGAATGTTGATTCTCTCTCTAGAATTTCCAAACCTTCACAGCCAATTTTCGATTTAAAAAAAAAAGGTATAATGAATTGAAATCTGACAGAATTGAAACTAATCTGCAAGTTTTGAGTATATAGAGAGAATTGAAGATGTTGTTTTGAAGAAACAAATGGAGTCTCTGCAAATAATTTTACTCTATATGAACAAGACAAATAGAATCTTCAGCAACTGCATTATACAGTAAATATACTATATAATTAGTTATAATATACTGTATAATGTGTTATAACATACTGTATAATGACTTATAAGATACTATATAATTGAATATTTTTAATATGTTATAAACACATGTTGTATAATGAGTTATAATATACTGTATAATGTGTTATAACATACTGTATAATGACTTATAAAATACTGTATAATTGAATATTTTTAATATGTTATAAACACATATTGTATAATGAGTTATAATATACTATATAATGTGTTATAACATACTGTATAATGACTTATAAGATACTATATAATTGAATAGTTTTAATATGTTATAAACACATATTGTATAATGTGTTATAACATACTGTATAATGTGTTATAACATACTGTATAATGACTTATAAGATACTGTATAATTAAAAATTTGAATCTATTATATTGTAGCTTATAAAACATTATATAGTATCTTATAACCCATTATACAGTATGTTATAACCCATTATATAGTATCTTATAACACATTATCCTTAACAATGGTTTTGTGGATTAGAATTTGTTGTTCACGAGATTTTAGTCCTCTTCCTTAATTAGTGGGGAATATATAGAGAGAGAGACAAAGAGCAAAGATTGATAATAAAATGGTAATTAATGGTCCCAGAAAGCTAAAACCTGCACATGATTTGAATTCTACAAATTCACCGTAATTCAATTCCGGTAATGGGGATGGAGTTTCACACACAGTCGGTCGGTGGGTGGACTAGATTTGAATTTAAGAGATGGGGTGTGATTTAATTCGGTAGAGATGACAGAGATTTCTTCAAACTCATGAGAGATTTTTGGGGAGATTGTGGAGTTAATTTAGGAAGTGATTGTTGTGTAATGATGTATATTTTACTATTATACCCCTCAGACAATTACAATTAGATTTCCAGGCTGTTTACAGTGTTTAATTTGGATTGTTGGATTTAATTAATCCAATGGTCTATATTGGGTCTTAGATCTTATCTAAGAGAGGGTATGTATTAGATCTTGACCCTATATATATATAAGTTTACATAGTAGTAGTTGATTTTATGTATTTCACCGGCACCTTTTTAGAACCAATATTTTTTTTCAAAAAATTGGTTAGTACCTTCAATATTTATTTCTTAAAATACTTTTCCTACAAATTTTAGGAGAGCTACAACTCAAAACATGTGTTTTAATATATTTCTTAAAATACTTTTCCTACAAATTTTAGGAGAGCTACAACTCAAAACATGTGTTTTAATATATTTCTTAAAATACTTTTCCTACAAATTTTAGGAGAGCTACAACTCAAAACATGTGTTTTATGTGCACTTATTTTGTCATGTGTGAATGATGTGAATCATTAAATATTTACATAGTGATATTAAGTAGTAGATGACACAGCGATTATCATTTATTTTAACATTTTAATATAAAAAAATAATGATGTGACTCATTTGTAGTTTTCTTATATATAATATGTAGTAATCTTATATTAGCGTAATGACAAAATTTTGTTTTTCTTAATTAAAATTAAATGTTCCAAATAATTTAATTCATTTATATTGTTTTTAGAATTAAAGATCTATAAAGAAGTTTATTCACAAATACCCACATGGTACATATGTATATGAGAAAAACAAACCTGGAAATCCTAAATTCAGGAAAAATATAGGATTGCGCCATAATTCAAATGCTAAAACATTTCAATGAAAATTAAATTAATGGGATGATTAAGACAATTACTGTAGCAAAAAAAAAATGAGAACTTACAAAATGGTTCAATAATTTACTATTAAACTGCAAATGATAAGAATAAATAATTAGGAAGAAAATCAATCAAAATCTAACAATAATAAGAATGCAAGTAGCTGGTGCAAGGATTGAGAAAAAAGAATTAATAATAAACTAAATCATGTTTTTTCTTTCCTATTTGAATCGCTTTATTACCTATGATATATAATGGAGGAAAAAATTTCAATAATTTTGGTCCTATAAGATTTTGCCAATTTAATTTCAGATTTAGTCAAATTGGACTTTCAGTTGCATTTTTTGTCCCATAGGATTGAAAAAATTGAGCTTTTGGTCTCATCCGTCACAAAATAGATGGACAATGACGAGTGTCATACACGCACCGTCACAAAATTCATCTGAGATAACAGTGCACATATGACACTTGCCTTTTTCCATCCATTTATGATTGATTACTTGAGCTTTCTCTGCAATCCAGTTTTAACTATTATGCAATTGAAAGACATTTGGTACAAGTTGGCGTCTGAAATTTTGATGACATAACGTCTTACACAAAATGTCTTTTGTGTTCGGTTGAAGGCTGAAGGGAAAAGGCGATTTGGATCATTAGGTTGTGTTGCAAAGAAGATGAGCAATGTAGGTAGGCTAAAACATGATTTTTTTTCTCTGCTTCAAATATCTTCTAATTTAAATTCCGTGTAAAACAAGTAGAGAATGAAAACATATCGAAGCTTGTAATAAGTACCGATTTCTTGTGGCCGTAGCAGAAGTGATTTCTATCGAAGGGATTTTGATTTTAAATTAATGGATGAAAATTCATTATTCGGTCGAAAATGTGGCATTTTTGCTTCTACAAACAGCATTAGGGCCAAGTTAAATTTGTAATGTGGCATTAATTGGCAATATATTATGATCCATCCCTTTGTCTTCTCTATCAAAATTCATATTCTCTATCAGATACAAATAAAATTTCTGATTTTATATAACGAGATGTTGATGAGAGTTAAAATATATATAGATATATATTTTTTCAAAAACGGCATACTTCTCGAAATAAGGACTAATGAAACCACACCCTCTATTTCGAGAAGTATGCCATTTTTGAAAATATTTGTTTATTTTATCTTAGTGAATGAAGAATTCTTTTTAAACATTCCCAACAAAAATTTACAAATAAATGCGGTAAACTCATAATCTTCATGTATAAATGAACTTTTCCTTGGTGTCAAATTGTGCGATATTTGATCTGGGGTGGAAAATAGGGATATTACAGTTGTTTTGGCAGAAATTGTGTCAATGGAACACAGGACACCCTTTAACTTCTATCCCGGGCGCTGTTGGGCACTTCGCTAGGGCGCAGTGATCGTCCATGTCCAATCCCCACCAGCTCGGACCATCAATACCGTTAAACTGCAACGTGAAGTAACACAGCGTGGCCATGAACGCAACCCCAGCGTCTAAACCAGCAGATAGGATATAATTATGCCTAGCCCACCACCCCTTAAATCTCCTATACACGTACAGATTGAAGAACAGTCCCACAGTAAACCAACACATATAGTTCACAGCCTTGGCCATTGGCATTGACCCTGCACCCGATATGAGGATTGGCATGTTGATGAGGCAAATCCACTTCTTCTCTGGATATTTACGTGCAAAGTACCACACGGGCAGTGGTGCGAGAAGGCCAAAGAGGAAGAAATAGTTTACCCCAGGGTACAACCCGAGTTTCCCAAACATGCGGAGCGGTCCCACTACGCCCCATATTATGGAAGCGTTGTAGAAAATGTCATCTCCAGGGCACGTCCAGGGGCTCCCATCTGGCAATTTTGATGGATCGCAGATGTTCTCTATTGTTGTGAGAAGCCACCAAGCTGTGCCGAAGCATACCAAGGAAGAAACTACTGTTCCCACAAGCTTCATTCAACATTTTTTTTTGTTAGATTAGTTTTTGCATTTTTGCATTTGATAGAAAAAGAAAATAAAGTAAATTGCATAGACACTCCAGCTTGAGACTCTAATTACAAAAACACTCCATATTTGAGAAATTATCATAATTTCCCTTATCATGTTATAATTTTAGCCCCTATTTTTCGAGTTGTTAGAATCTGACAAGGGTGAAGTGTTAATTTGCGAAATTTTAAGGTGCTCGTGGTAATTACTGAATAAGTAAGGGAGGGTCAATGCAATCATCCCAAAGTATTATATGTTTTTGCAAGGTTTTTACCTGAACCAGGAACATGGCTTTTGGAGGGATTTTCATGTAATGGCCTAGCTTGAAATCTGCAAGAAAAGTAATGGCCTGTGACATGCTTATGGTACCGTAAGTTTTGAAAACGATGTTGGCTAGAGGTTTTCCGGGGTACATGTAGCCGATGATCATCTCTGAGATGACGTTTAATCCTGGTGCCTGATGAAAGATAGATATCTCAATGTTACTACAGCAGAGTATATCGAAAAATTCTTGTTCAGACCATACATGACTAAACAAATGTACCTGATTGGTGGTGGCTGTAATGACACCAACAGGTAGGGTGAAAATGAAAGCCAAAGCCATTGCCAAAATGACACCCCAGTAAGGAAGCTGTAATTGCCTGCCAAACCCTTCACAGGCAAATAATGATAATCCAATTACCAAAATCAGAAGACTGTGAAACCACCATTGAGGGACAGCTTCATAGTTTTTCCTCATCAACCTAGTGTGGACATCTCCAAACTTGTCCTGAAACGAAGCCTTCGTTTGCTGCCATATTGTACTGGTTGCAATTCACAAGTTAAAAGAAAATGCAAATAGGAAATGATTACGATTTTTAAAAAAAAAAAATTAATATTACCTTCCATGGAAGAGTGCTACATGTGACACAGTAGCAGCCAAAGTCGCGAAGCTTAAACCATAAGTCAACACGAAAAGTATGCTTAAATTAACCTTGCTGTAACTATCATATCCCTGACGATTGAACTCAAAGGATTTATCAGTCAAAACCGCTGATATGTTATACGGTGCTCCATTAGCATCAAACACGTGAGATGAAATGATGGGAAATTTCTTAGCATCATAGAAGTTGTTCCAATATGCAATTGGCATCACAACGTAAAGAACCAGTATAAAACCAACCAACATGTTGATTATAGCAAATCCAGGGGTTGCCAAAGGGCTGCCAAGAAAACTTGCTACAGTGGCCCAATCAAGTGCGAACGAGCCCAGCCCGAGGCCTTGAATACCAGCTCCTAATTGCTGTGCTGTCACTGAATCTTTCCATATCCAACAAACAAAGGACAAGGCAGTAATTGATGGAAATAGATAGTTAGGGATTGTATAATAGGAGAAGCTTGAAACCAGGACTAATATGAAAAATTGCAGCCTTGAGAGGCCTCCTTTTCGCCTAATTTCAGTTTCGTGCAATGCTCTGAAGAGAGAAACTTGAACGAGATTCGAAGGCCACCACATGTATGGTGAGTCAACCAGAAACTTTCGAAAAATACCAGCCCAACCGTATCCTAGCAGCTACATAGGGAAAACTTTCAGTCTAATAAAAAAAATGAATCAGTTTAATGAAAAAGAACTAATTAGATATATTTTTTATTTACCTGAGTAGTATGTGTTAGTAACATTGCTGCAACAAGATTAAGTCGACGATGATAAAACGCCATGACAATAGTAATAATGTTAACGGCATAAGCAGAACTTGAGCCTGCATTGGCAAATATTGTGATAAGGCAATGCTCCTTTAAGTTGAATGGCCCTGGATTTAGTGAAAAAGACCATTTTGTCCCGGGGATACGTATTGCTTTCGTTGGCAGAGATGCAGCCATAAGCTTTCCTATGGGAAGGACTAAGATTTGAGCAGAAACAGATGTTACAGAGAGGGGATTTTGGCGATAACCGAAGAACTGGTTTAGGAATGACAAAGTAGCACATGATATTATCCCTAGAACCCATGTCCGAAATGTTAAACATGGAATTGTAGGATCATCCGTTATCGGTACTGTGAGACGAACTTCTTCGATTGGACAATCATTCACCTCGTCATCTGCAGAAAAAAATTCAAAAAATCATGTGGAGCTAATTTTGCATTAGAAGAAGAAAAACAGAACACAGACCTTTTGTTTCGACTTCGAAAACGGTTTTCTTGGTCTCATTATATGATTCAGACGTCATGGTATTGCTCTCCATGTGCCAAGAACTGTAAGAAAAACTGGAATTTAATGGTGAATTAAGGTGTTTAATTTTTATTGTTGTTGGCTCTATGAAGGTGGTGAGACGGAGAGAAGAAAAATGTGGAGTGGTGTTTGTTATGGAATGAAGTCACACCAAGATAATACCTACCAGAAACTTAATCCTTAAATGAGAAAAACATCGTATGATATATATAATGTAAGAGTAGATTATAATGTCGGCTATTCAGAATTTGTATTTGGTAGAGATTTCTGGCCTAATTCCATTTCGGTGCTTATCATTAAAACTTTTGTCAGTTTTTGGAAATTCAGAAAACATGACATCTGATGAAGATTATGACCATAGAGAGCTATATGTTGTTCGGAAAATTAACCCAAAATTAATCCCAAATAGGTACCCAGCGGAATAAAATTGAGACCTAACTCTAATGCGCACATGCATAACATTACAAAAAATTAAGCCATACATACTATGACTAAAGCAATTAACTAAACACTTTAATTAATAATTATTATTGCCTATCTATAGCTAGCAATTAAAAAAGTACTTAATTAAACGCTTTAATTAATAACAATAATTGCACAACTATAAATGCAATAATAATTAATACGAAGAAAACAAATCTTACGCCGAAAATTGGAACTCGACGGTAGAAATTACCGCACCTATAAAGCCTCCTTCTTGCTGTAGGGATTGGAACGTGTACACGGCAAAGTCTTCCCCGCAATGCCTCAACAAACTCCGGGAGTGTGGGCACCCAATAAAATATAATACTAAAAAATAAAACTCCATAAAGGACTTTTATATACTTAAAGCTAGTTTGTTCTCGTAGTAAAAATATACTCAAGAACTCCTTGCTTTGGTATGTCTTTGAACTCCCATGTGAGACTCCTGTATATAGTGAGTAAAATGGATGAACAAATAGTAAAATACCACTGTGGAATAACAAATACCAAAAGAAAAAGGAACTGCACGGAACTCGTAGTGAAAATATACTCAAGAACTCCTTGCTTTGGTGTGTCTTTGAACTCCCATGTGAGACTCTTTTATATAGTAAGTCAAATGGATGAAAAAATAGTAAAATAACAATGTGGAATAACAAAATACCAAAAGAAAAAGAAATTGCACGGAACCCTAGGCAACAAAGCAACTATACGCTGTCAGCTACACAGGCGCGTGCGTTACATGCGCTAGCTGATAGCCAGTTGCATGTGTCCCTGGCGCGTGCCAGCGACACCTACGTGACTGTCACGCGCGTGTCTGGTCTTGCTCCAGTACCTTTTTCCAGCAATTTTTTTTCCTTTTTCCTAATATTAGGATATTAACATTTAAAATAAATATATTTCCCACACTTAGTTTATCATCTAAGTTCAGACTTATCCATCTAATGGATTTTTTAGCATTTATTCATAGAGTTTCAATTTGATGTTTGTGAAGGGACCTTACGAAAAATTAATTCTAGCTCCAAGTGTCTCAAATTGAATACCATCACATGGTAACATTTGATACCACTTAACAATATTTAATTATACTAAATAAATATTGTTGGACTCCAGAATTAATTAAATTTATTTGTGAGTTCCCATTGCTTCATAAAGAATATTCAATTAACTCCTCTATTGAAATATCCGTGAAGAAATAAAATTAATACTACTATCATTTTATTTTTCACATCATGTCCTATAATATTCAATTTGTTTCTTATCAACTTTTCAAATGGAAAAAAATATTTTTCTTGTAATTTCAGTGACACTCACTTGAAATACTTTGACCAAAGTTTTAGAAAAATTGAACATTGCAAATCCATTATAAGGGATATATCTTATGTCTCATGGAGATTATAGATTCCATATGAATGTCTTTTCCAATCACATTTTATGTCATTACCCAATGTATAAAGTATATTAGCCACCGAAGACCTCACTTCTGAATACATCAAAGCAATGTACACTAGATGCATTAGTCCACAACAATCATAGGATTAAGAATTATTGTTAAATTATTTCTTTTCGATAGTAGCCAAAAAATAAATAATTCAATTGGTCTAGGTTAGTGCACCAATCTCATTGATTTACACAAATATACCATATATGAAACCCATATTCCCATGATTAAGACAAATCATCGAATATAGAATATAATAGTCTTTAGCAAATAAGACGTTCATTCTTATCACTGACTACAACTTATTTATAATAACAGATGATATACTTAATCCAAGTCTTTTCATGGAACATCACTTCCATTTGGATTATCATATATAATTATGGACTATGCCTATCTCATATGACATTTTAATAATGCTCATAACTTGAAATATAATTAATTTAATAAGCAATTCATTAAATAATTGGATTTCAGGGATAATCCCTAACAATCTCCCACTTGCCCTTAAAACCAATTAGCTATATGTCTAACATGTTCATCCCTTCTAATGTTTAAGAAAAGGGATCTGCTAGACTTTACACATAAACTAATTTGGTTTCTACCATCTCATCATAGTTCACATATTCTCTAATATATGATAGTTTAATTTATGACCACTGGATTCTTTTAAATTAACTACATAACCAATTTATCACATTGGAATATGATTGGTGTTAGTCTAATTCTAATAACATCTAGTTTATAAAATTTCTCTAAGCCAATAAGCTCTCTTAGCAACTTCATAAATCGCCACTTATTCAGCTTATGTAGTTGAAATGAATAATTCATAATTATTTACATTTTTCCAACTAATAGTTCCTTACGAAAAAAGGAGTAAACACATATGCCATTGGATTGTTCAGAATCTCTATTTAACTTTATACATGAACATGTGTAACTAATTGGTGGCAACTCCTCACTATGATAGAATAGCATATAATCTCTAGTCTTTTTCAAGTACTATTATATACACTTCACTGCTACCCAGTGCTACCCAGTGTCTGGTCTAGAGTTTGATTGATATCTTTTGACAATTACTACAGCATAACAGATACTCGACCTTTGTGTAACACTTAGATTACATAAGACAATCCACAACAAAAGCATGTGGTACATATCTCATGTGTTCTTTCTATTGAGAAAGATCGATTCCAAGCCTGAAGGGCGATAAACCCTTCTTGAAATTCATTACATTATACTTTGTCATAATCTTATATATGCAGAATATGATTACTTTAGCATTTTGTTCTCCTCAGAACATTGCTAACTTCACATAGGTCTTTATATCAATCTAATTTGGACAACCTAATCTTGACAACAGACAATGTCCCTATATCATTCTCAATGTGTAGGATAGTGTCCAAATATAGCACTAAGAACATTATAATTCTCAAGATGTCTCTTATACACACATGGTACGTCCAGCATTTATTCAAATCTAAAGAACTTGATAGGTTTAAAATAAGATTTGATGTTTCATGATATAGATATTTATCTAAGTCCGTAATTGGACTACTTTAGTTTGCATACCATATACTCATGACTTTTCGACAAAAAGTCCATCTGGTTGTGACATAAAAACTTTCTTGAAGGTGCCAGTTCAAGAATATTGTCTTGATATCCATTTGCTAACTCATAATCATAATGAGCAACAATGAATAGGAGTATCCATCTAGATTTAAGCATGACTACTGGCAAGAAGATTTTATCATATAATTCTTCGCCAGTATCCTTGTTTTGAGGTATCTACCTTCCATCCACTCATTTATTCCTCTTGTAGCCTAATTCACACCCAATGAGTTTAATACCTTTTAGTGCTTCTACAAGTTCACGGACATTGTTACTTTGACTCATTGGTCAACATCTATATCTAGTAGAGCTACATTGTTGTTGAGAGCATCATATTCATATTCAGGTTTCACCACAAGGGTCTCCTGAAGATAGCTGTTAGGTCACTTGACAATCTTCCTACTACATTGTGGTTCACTCACGTATACTAGACACGACATCAGTATTTGGGTACATTGTATGTTCCAATTATTTTCTCAACTATACTGGGTTGTCTACATGTAGTATCCCATACTATCATCCCCGTTAACACAAGTTCATCTTGTAATTATTTAATAATCCAATCATTACGATTCTTAGTATTTGTACTTTACAAAACACCCATGATCATTGGATTACAAAAATAACCACCCTTTCTTTCTTTAGGACAACCTACAAATAGTCATACATCTGCATTGATTTATTCTCATTAAGACCCTTCCTTAACTCATGTGTAGTAGCTTAATATTAGGCTTAACCCAATCAATAGTTCCACACGTGTCTTAGGAACTGACTTATAAACAAATGCAACAGGTGAGTAACTGTTTGAATGTAAATCCCTAAAAGAGTTTGGGAAGAGTCACATGACTCATCATTGACTTTACCATTTTCACCAATGTCCTATTTCTTCTTTCGCTGCAACACTATTCAACTAAAGTTACCTAGTATAGTAAATTGAGATCTTATCTCATTTGCAGTTAAGAAATCCAAGAACTCTTTAGATGAGTTTCCATCATCATGATCATATCGAGATGATTTCATAAGTTTATCTAATCAATCATCGATACGAGTCTTAATAAATTTGAACTCTTCAGCATTTTAAGACTTATGTATCATTATATACATATATCCATGCTTTGAGTAATCATCTTGCATGAAATACTAAAAACCTCCATTGAATTGAACACCAATTGATCCACAATCATCAGTGTAAATCAATTCAAGCAATTTAACAGCTCTATTGTCTTTGGCCTTATGGCTTCTTAGTCATTACATATTTCAAAACATGATTCGTGGACTAGTAGATCCTCTCTACTTCCAACTAACATCTAAGTCCATCGTAAATCAATCTTTGGATCATGTCAGGATTAATATGACCTACTGCTAATTATACGCTTTGTCGGTCATTGGAGATTATCTTTTCAATGGTAAGTCTTGAACACTTGTATTTAGAAATATGAACAGAGTATTATTAGGAAAACAGAAATAATATATTTCCCAGCACCTCTGTTAATAAACTATTTTATTATGAATAAATTTTATTATTTTCAAATAGAAGTGAATCAATCATTCACTATAATAACAGGAATCATATTTCTGCAAATAAAGGCACATAAAGATATTATTTCAAGGTTAATACTTTGTTTTAAAGGTAAACCCTACAATTGCTGATTAACATACTCGTACCATCTTTCTTTAGTTCTCAACACCCCTATCTTCCATATCTAGGCTCTCATTGATTCATGCGGTACATAATCTCAATATTTATTGCACAATAAATTCCGAACTTTCATGAAAGAACTTGACATGGAAGTTTAGGATTATATCCTGCTGGGTTTGACTATCAAGCACTATACTAAGGAATTCTAATTTATTCAGACAACTCATTATCTTAATGATGTGTTTAATGATCCAGTATTCCTTAAGACATCTTGGTAATGTGCAACTTACTCATTACCCAAGTCTAACTGTCCAATCCCACCACTATTCGTCTCTTTGAGAAAATAATTTTTTCATAAGAGTCATCTCTTACATCAAATGCTTGAGAATGTTTGACGAAGAGGTTAGGATATAGATTTTAGTCATATCAATGACTTTAGGTCACCATTCATAACGATCAGTGATAGTCAGTAATTCATGGTCAATTGGAACTAAAAGAACATGTATCTCCAAGGATGAGTTTGTGTCTAACATAAGTTAACACACAATCAAGATTCACATCCCACTTGGCATATCTAGAAAAAATTGCAACATTGGTAGTCTAAGTTGGCGTGTACGTTTTTTAGTACTTTAAGTTGGCCTATTGGCAATTTTGGTACATTAACTTGCAAAAATCGACAATTTTGATACAAATTGGTCGGAAATTTTGAATTTGTCCCGAAAATTTGGGGATTTTGACTAAAATTTGGGAATGTTGACTGAAATTGAGGATTTTGACTGATTTGGAGTTATTTTTTTGATAAACTTAATTTCTAAAATAAATTACTTATTTAATATATTATTTTATAAATTAAATAAAAAAGAAAAGGAAAAAAAAGTGAGGGTGGGGAACGGTGTCATCTTCTCCACCCCACCCCCACCCTCACGCACACACAGAGTCCACACACACACAGTCACACACACATAATTACACACACACATATATATATAAGTATTTTTATTTTAAGTTGGGATGGTGGTGGTGAGTGGCGAGGGTTGGGGGTGGTGGTGGTTGTGAGTGGTGAGGCGAGGGGTTGGGTGGTGATGCAGGGGGTAGGATGTTTTTTTTTTTAATGAAATAATAATTTTTTTTAGTTTATATTTAAAATAAAAAATCCCAATTTAAGTCAAAATCAATCAAAATCTCCAATTCCAGTCAAAATTCCCCTAATTTAAGTCAAAATCAGTCAAAATCCCGGCCAAATTCAAATTTTTTGGCCAATTTGTACCAAAATTGCCGATTTTTGCAAGTTAATGTACCAAAATTGTCAATAGGCCAACTTAAAGTACTTAAAAAATGTACACGCCAACATAGTGTATGAATGTTGCAATTTTTCTGCATATCTAGAACCTAGGAACTAATATTCTCCTATGACGATTGTAGAGGACTAACAAATGCAATTATGAAACAAAGAAAATTACAAATAAGTAATGAGCCGAGTTTAGTTTGAGAAAATAGTAGATACCCCCCCCCCCCAAAACTATTAGGTGATGTGCATTTTGCCCCCCAAACTATTAAAAGTTGCAGTGAACACTCTAAACTATTATAAATGTGCACTTTGCCCCCTCGGTCAGCTTCGAGCAGCACAGAGGGGGCAAAGTGCTACAAACTACATAGGTGAGGGGGCAAAGCACACATCACCAGATTTTTTTATTTTTAAAATTTTTATTTTTATACTTTTTTCCATTTTTTTTATTTTCGTGTTTTCGGATTTTTGAATTGTCTTTTTTATTTTTAGAAAATTATGAATATTTGAATTTATACTTCTTTTCATTGTTTTCTTATTTATTTTCATGTTTTATTTTTATTTTTCTTATTTCATATTTGAAAATTATTTATTTCAAACCTAGAAATAATATTTCAAGAAAAATCCAAATAAATCCCAATATGCATAATTTAAATTGAACGATGAATGGGTAAAAATTTTCCCGAAGCTAACCGAGGGGGGTTAAGTTAATATTAAGAATATTTGAATTTAAAAAAAAAAAGAAAATAGCAGATACCCCCCCCCCCAACCTATGAGGTGATATGCGCTTTGCCCCCTCACCTATGCGGTTTATAGCACTTTGCCCCCTGTGTGCTGCCCGAAGCTGGCCGAGGGGGCAAAGTGCACATATATGATAGTTTAGGGTGTTGAGTGCAACTTTTAATAGTTTGGGGGGCAAAGCGCACATCATCTCATAGTTTGGGGGGGTATCTGTTATTTTCTCGTTTAGTTTAGCAATTAAACCAAATATGGAATCCACATCACCATATTTTGGTATATGCAATGATGACCTAACTTTATATATTTTTCTTCCTAGCGGCAGGATCGAAAAATGTAATAAGTTTAGATGAGAACATTTCTCAGTTAATATGTTTTTCTCTTATAACTCTTACTAAACATCATTAACACCTTTGAGATGACATAACAGAGCTCCTCGGGGAGGCTAATATGTTTTCCTAATCAAGTGTACACCATTACTTAAATATTCATATGGTATTCGAGATATTTCGCGGCAGCGTGATCGCACTCATTTACGCATACTTCAATCTACCAATCAAGGATCTAAGCTTGTAACCTTGAGTGAATACGTTCCTTAGGGAATAATATTCACTCGCTACACCGTTAGACTAGTAATGGAGGCCTTGAGAATTCAACTCTTGAAATCTCGCCCCCACATGATATTCCAAAACTCGTGGATCTTTCATTAACATATAATGAATACATTGGCATAATTAAACAAATACTTAGTACTAATCAAATTAGAATTTCCAAAAAAATTAATTAAAGAGGAAAAATTCAACTATTTGAATTATATGATCTCATCAACACGTTTCTCCTTATTTTGGAAAATACTCCCACTCAACTATCATGTCAAAAATAGTTTGACATCATATATTCTACATATATTTAAATAATTTAAATAATACTTTTGATCACATCAAGTTTCTCATGTTGAATACAACTACACATACTAATGCTTTAATAATGTGTATATGCATTTTTAACTATTTAAACAATTTGATTTCATCAAATAAGCATACTTGAGTACTATCAAATAATGCATATTAAACGCATTGATTTAGATTCATATTTTGTAAACATGTGTTCAAGCATTTAAAGACTTTAAACAATTTGATAACATCAAATAATCATGCTTGAATACATTTAAACATGTTAACACATACTCATTCTTTCAAACAATTTGAACAACGTGATCTCATGCTTATCAAGTATCAAGATTCGACGCTTGAATCTTAATCCCACTCAATCGTCATATCACAATAATTTATATATATGAATGACATAAAATATTCAATATTTTATTAAAACAATTTAAATAAAACATTTGATCAAATCAAATCTATCATATTGAATATAAATAAATATATATTAATGTTATAAACATGCATTCATGCTTTAAAACAATTTAAACAATTGATCTAATCAAAATAAGCATGCTTCAACCATAACAAAATAATACATGTTAAAAGCATTAATATCTAGAATATAAATCCATGAAATTCCAATCCATAGTATCATATAATTTTAAACATGCAATCATGCAACATGTCTCACATGTACGTATCTAGAGCCCTGACTTTGATACTACTTGTTGGGAAATTAACCCAAAATTAATCCCAAATAGGTATGCAGCAGAATAAAATTGAGACCTAGCTCCAATGCGCACATGCGTGACATTACAAAAAATTAAACCATACATACTATGACTGAAACAATTAACTAAATACTTTAATTAATAATTATTATTGCCTATCTATAGCTAGCAATAAAACAAGTACTTAATTAAACGTTTAATTAAAGACAATAATTACACAACTATAAATGCAATAATAATTAAAACGAAGAAAACAAACTTTACACTGAAGATTGAAACTCACCGTAGAAATTACCGTGCATCTATAAAGCCTCCTTCTTGCTGAAGGGATTGGAACTCGTACACCGCAAAGTCTTCTCCACAATGCCTCAACAAACTCTGGGAATGTGGGCTCCCAATAAAATATAATACTAAAAAATAAAACTCCATAAAGGAATTTTATATACTTAAAGCCAGTTTGTTCTCGTAGCAAAAATATAATCAAGAACTCCTTGCTTTGGTGTGTCATTGAACTCCCATGTGAGACTCCTTTATATAGTGATTCAAATGGATGAAAAAAAGCAAAATACCAATGTGGGATAATAAAATACCAAAAGAAAAAGGAACTGCACGGAACCCTAGGCAACAAAGTCGCTATAGGTTGTTAGCTACAGGCAGCCAGTTGTGTGTGTCCCTGGCTTGTGCCAGCGACGCGCACATGACCGTCACGCGCGTGTCCGGTCACACGCCAGTACCTTTTTCCAGCATTTTTTTCTTTTTCTTAATATTAGTATATTAACATTTAAAATAAATATATTTCCCACACTTAGTTCATCTAAGTTCAAACTTACCCATCTAATGAATTTTTTAATATTTATTGATAGAGTTTCAATTTGAGGCTTGCGAAAAGACCTTAGAAAAAATTAATTCTAACTTCAAGTGTCACAAATTGAATACCATCACATGGTAACATTTGATACCACTTAATAATATTTAATTCCACTAAATAAATATTGTTGCACTCTATAATTAATTAAATTTATTTGTGAGTTCTCATTTCTTCATAAGGAATATTCAATTAACTCCTCTATTAAAAGATCCGTGAAGAAATAAAATAATATTACTATTATTTTATTTTTCACATCTTATCCTATAATACTCAATTTGCTTCTTATCAACTTTTCAAATGAAAAAATATTTTTCAGGTAATTTCAGTGCCACTTACTTGAAATACTTTGGCCAAGGTTTTAGAAAAGTTGAACATTGCAAATCCATTATAGGGGATATATTTTATCTCTTACGGAGATTAAAGATTCTATATGAATGTCCTTTCACTACAAAAGAAGTCATTTTTAATGACGACAATTTCAGTGATGACAATAATTTCATCACTAAAAACTCACATATAGTGATGATAATTTGTCATGTCACAAATTGATGGAAATGATGATAATTAGTGACAACATTTTCTGTTGTCACTATTTTTCATCACTAAATATTTACACGAATATACTATATATGGAATCCCTATTTCCATGATTAAGACAAATCATCGAATATAATATATTATTGTAGTCTTTAGCAGATAAGATGTTCATTCTTATCACTGACTAGTGACTACAACTCATTTATAATAATATGTGATATACTTAATCCAAGTCTTTTCATGGAACATCACTTCCATTTGAATTATCATATATAATTATGACTATGCCTATCTCTTGAATAATACTCATAACTTAAAATATAATTAATTTCATAAGTAATTCATTAAATAATTGGATTTTAAGGCACAATCCCATAGGTAAGAAACTCATTATAAATTGTCGGTAATTCTGAAAAATTTATAAAGAAGTGAAACCAAATATCACTTTTTATCATAATTTTGTAATCCATTGTATTATGGTTGACTGGTTCATATGACTATTTTTTCAGAGTAATATATATAATAACCGATGATATGGTCGATTTTTTAAATAACTAATTGATTATTTAAGTTTAGAGGTTAGTACGTCAATGTAGGGCTGTGCATCTCGGTTAACCGAACCGAAATCGAAAATTCGGTTCTTCAAAAACATAAGCCGAAACCGAAACCGAACCGAAATGGTTTCGGTTCGGTTCGGTTTCGGTTTGTCAACTGGTTAACCGAAATTGTATACACAGTAACACATAGAGGATTAGATATACTTTTAATCACAATTTTTATCTCAAATGTGATTAATCATACTTCTAAACAACATTAACAATTTACCCATTTGATTTACAAGAAACAAAATAAAGAAATGAATAATTTAATTTAAATTTCTAACCTAGGGTTTGAATTTGAATAGAATTGTAGAAGAACACACCTACCGAGACAGCGACGGCGGACTGCGGACGGCGAGACGGACGGGTGGAGTGTGTGTGAGAAAAAATGAGGGAGGGGCTCGGGCAGAGAAAAAACGAGAGAGAAGCAGCAAAATGAAATTGAGAAGGGGGGGTCGGTTATTTAAAATCATAATTAGGCAATTAGGAATTAGCCCCAAAATTATTTCAAAATTACACATTAGCCCCCACTATAAATGAAAATTATATATTATTTGAAAATTAATTCAGTTTTTGGTTTGGTTCGGTTAACCGAGTCCCAAAACCAAAACCGAAACTGAAACCGAAATTCTTAAAAATTAAAAACCGAACCGAAATGGTTCGGTTCGGTTTCGGTTCCTGTTCGGTTCGGTCGGTTAACCAAACCGTGACCACCCCTAAGTCAATGTGTTGTTCAAATGCTAAAAACATTTGATTTATTAGGTTAGCGGAGTAAAAAATGTAGTGACAGACAGGAGGTTAAGGAAGTAGATTTCAAGAAAAGGGAAATATAGAAAACATATATAGATGAATTTCAGTCTATTCAAAAACCCTAGCCTTCTCTCTCTAAACCCTAGCCTTCTTTTTTTTTTTTTCCTCCACCGGCGATGGCTTGGTGAAGCAATGGTCTACTTCACCACTATTACCACTACCATTGTAGGCGGGTTAGGTTGGAGCATCATTTTTCAAGTTATACATTACATCTTCAAACCTGAAGAGATGAATATGAATCTAAAGAGACAGAGACAGAGACAGATCTCTCTTGTATAAGAGTTTGTTTTCTCTCTCGATTGAGAGTTTCATCTCTCCTTGAATAGGAGTTACACAAGATTTTTCTTGTGTTAGTTTGTGAGTTCTTAAGATTTGTTATTTTCAAGAACTTGATCGTTGGTGTTTCAGATGTTCTTATTACGTCGTTTGAGTCGATATGAATTGTATTGTTTCAACCGTTGTAAACTTTCGATTGAATGATATATAAAACCGATTTTCTTAAAAAAAAGAAAAGAAAACATATATAGTATTAAGAATCGACGTGGTAAATGGTAATTAGATTAATTTTATTTAGAAGATTGGATCTCGATTTACTCATGAGCTGAATATGTGATTTAGTTTTGGCTATGATTTTATTAGCGTGATTTCGACATTTCTTTCGGAAAATATTTACATTTTACAAATAGAAGTTCTTCAGTTCTTCTTTCATATAATTAGCTTATTCTTCAGGATATTTAAATGGTATACACATATAATATGGAGAAACTAGATTAGGGCCCTATCAAGTTTCATCCCGTCAGAGTGAGGTAACCTTAAATTAAAAACATACATATTATGGCAGTAGTCCTACATTATTAAATAAAGGGTAAAAAACATTTCTATATGATGTGTGTCAATGAGAGCATTTTGGTCCCCAATTTAAAATTTTTGACACCCCCTTTTCAACTTATGTAAAATGTGACAATTCAATCCATTTAACCGTTCCCAACCCCACGTAGTCATTTCTGTTTATGCTATGGTTTAGAAGTATAAAAGGAAGAACAGTGTCATAAATTTTCTGTTATGAAAAACTTCATATATAGAACTTAAATAAGTAGTGCTCATTATTAATAGGACTAAAGTAATGTATGATTATTTTATTTGTGAATCTTCTCCGAAGAACACCCAATCTCCAATCATAGGATCATTGATAGAACCTCGTACCTAAAACCATGCATGAAAAAAAGGATTTCCTCTATTACATTAATGACCAAGTATATGCAAACCTGCAGATTTGGTAACTCTCTTCCAAAACTATTCGCTTAGGGTTCCGCCCTATGGATCCGCAGCCCACGGTGGCACAGGGCGTGGCTTCTGCCACTGAGAAATCAACAGCATCTAAGTCATACGTGGAATCTCTGAAGGGAAATTCTTTCCCGCAAGATTTGGCGGACAAATCTGCCAAAAAAGCCCTCGTTCATGGAGTTGACTCGAAGATTATCGGGACTTCGTCTCTTCATAACGGACGTAAAACAATATTCTTATCAAAGGAGGAGGATGAATTCATGGCTGCTCCCTTTCAATACTCGCTGGTTGGCAAGTTTTCTCATGGATACCCATCTATGACTCGCCTTCGTTCGAAGTTTGCGGCATTAGGATTGACAAAAGGATTCAAGATTGGAGTTTTGGACCACAAGCATGTCTGGATCCGTCTTTTTTATCCGAATGATTACGCGAGGGTGTGGATGAAGCAGACATGGTATTTTGATGGATTTCCCATGAGGGTATTAAAGTGGACGTCAGAATTCGATCCTAATGAAGAGTCGCCTGTTATGCCAATTTGGATTAAAGTGTTTGGGCTTAGACCTCACTGGTTTCATAGGCAATTTTTATATCATGTTGCTAGTTTGATTGGGAAACCATTGAAATTAGATGAGGCAACAACACAAATCGACAACCCGGTGGTAGCAAGGATGTGTGTGGAGATTAATGTTTTAGAACGTTTGCAGTCTGATATCCCTATCCAAATTGGTGGGAAAACGAAATTTTTTAAAGTTCAATATGAAGGAATTCCAGAGTATTGTAAGATTTGTCGCCATAGAGGACACTCGGTAGCTGCGTGTTATTTGAATAAAGAGAATCAGGATCAAGAAGTTATCTCAAAAAACCTAACAGAGAAGAATGATGGAGCAGATTTACGTGCTATGCTTGATAGAAAAAAAGGGAAGCTACCAATGAGTGATACAGATGAGGGCACTAACATGCAATTACAAGATGTAATCTTGAAGGATCCAGTAACACGGACTGTGGTCACTCAAAATATAACTAAACTTGTTACAACTAACCAAGGTGAACCTAGCTCTATCCCTGAACTCGTAAAAGAAGGATTCAAGAATATGGAGATACAAGCATATCACTCCCCAATGAGGATGAGTAATCCGGTTGAGGGAGTTTTAAAGGCGACCAACCAAGAAAATCTGATTAATGTTGATGAAGTTGAAGAAGAGGATTTAGAAAAAAATGGCTTAAAAGCTGCTCTAAACATTGCTTTAGGGCCTGAATCCATGGTTCCTAATATAGATGGAGGAAAACAATATTCGGATACGGAAAATGATCTAGAAGACTCGGGTGATGAGGTTTGGCAGGAAGTAGTCTCGAGAAAGCACAGGAGATCGGTTTCATTAGGTGATAATTCACAATCTCCAAACACAATATCCACAGCAACTAGAATGGTCACGAGAAGGACGAAGAAAATTGACTACTCTCGATTGGTTAGATGATGGACACAATTGTATGGAATATCAGAGGTGTGGGAAATACAAAGTCTGTTGCCCGTGTAAAACGTCTTTGTAAAAGGTATAATTTACAATTTTTAGTCCTTATCGAACCTAAGGTTGTTCTTGATGAAGTGAAAATGATTCGTAATTTTGGTTTTCATAATGTTATAAAGAATTGTAATAATCATATTTGGATTTTCTTTAATGATGATTATCAAGTGGATGTGTTGGCTAATCATGATCAATTTTTACATGTTCATATACGATCTACTTTGCTTCGGAGACCGGTATTCTGCACTTGGGTCCATGCTAAGTGCACTATAGAGGAAAGACGAACCCTTTGGGATAGTCTTAGAGCAGTCAATCCTGTTAATGAGCCGTGGATGGTTGCTGGAGATTTTAATATTATTTTGCACGCAAGTGAAAGGAAAGGAGGTGCAGCGCCAAGACGTGCGTCAATGGAGGAATTTGGAAACATGATTTTGGACTGTGATCTTACTGATGCTGGTTTTGATGGGAGCCCTTTCACTTGGCATGTTAAAAATCGTATTTTTGAAAGATTGGATCGAGCCCTCTACTCGAGAACTTGGCTGGAAGCTTTTCCTACAATGCATGTCAAACATTTACTTCGATCTAAATTCTCGGATCATAGCCCCTTATTAATCTCAGTAAAGGATAGTGCTCAGACGATTCCATCATCTTTCCGTTTTCTTAATGCTTGGGTTAAGCACGAAGATTTCTTAAATATGGTGAAGAAGTCATGGATTGAGGACACGGTTGGGCATGGATTACTGAGATTCCAAATGAAATTGCTCAGGTTAAAAGGAACTCTTAAAAAGTGGAATATAGAAGTTTTTGGAAATGTGTCTTTAAACGTGCAGAAGGCGGAGGATGATGCTACTAGATATGAACATGAATATGAGATTAATTCGTCTGAGGAGAATCGTTGTAAAATGAATAGAGCTGCAGCGATTTATGCTCGTTATCTCGCTATTGAAGAAGATTTTTGGAAGCAAAAAGCAGCTTGCAACTGGATGAAGGATGGTGAACGTAATACTAAATTCTATCAATCATGGGTTAAACGCAAATGGAGTAAGGGCCGTATTCATAGCTTAATGGAGGAGGACCGAGAGATCACGGAACCTACTGAAATTCGCGAATCAGCAGCTTCGTATTTTGAAAAGGTTTTTTCAAGCCTGAACACAGCACAAGTGGATGCGAACTTATCGGGCATCCCTACACTTTTATCGGATGTAGATAGGACTGAGCTGGCTGTCCCTCCAACTATTGATGAAGTGAAATTAGCAATATGGAATAGCAATCCATACAGTGTCGCTGGTCCAGATGGTTACACTTCGATGTTTTATCAGTCGTGCTGGGAGATTATTCAAATGGATCTCATGGAGGCTATATTAGATTTTTTCTCGGGATCACCTCTTCCTAGGGGCTACACAGCTACAACAATCTCGTTAATTCCAAAGACCGAGGCTCCTTTGAGTTGGAAAGATTTTAGGCCAATCAGTCTGTGTAATGTGAGTAATAAAGTGATCACAAAAATTATGGCGAATAGATTATCAGGAATTATGAATAGGATTATCTCTCCATTCCAAACTGGTTTCATAAAAGGGCGTAATATTGTAGACAATATCTTATTGGCACAGGAACTGTGTCACGAGATAGAGAATACAAAAGACGGAGGTAATGTTATGGTCAAGCTTGATATGGCTAAAGCTTATGACAGGATTCAATGGCGATTTCTTTATCTAGTGTTGGAAAAACTAGGGTTTCCTAAAGAGTGGATTACTTGGGTTCGAAATGCTGTGGAGAATTGCTGGTTCTCAATTTTAGTGAATGGACAAAGTGCGGGTTTCTTCAAATCGACAAGGGGCCTGAGACAGGGTGACTCTTTGTCTCCGGCATTATTTGTTCTAGCAGCAGAGTTTTTGTCTAGAGGCTTGGAAGACTTGTTTAACAACCATCAAAAAATGCATTATGACTCAAAAGGAGGATTACAAGTGAGCCATTTAGCTTATGCAGATGACATTTTGATTTTTACTAAAGGATCCCGGAGTTCTATTTCAAGACTGATGAAGTTCTTGAAACTTTATGAGGATGTCTCAGGCCAACTTATTAATCGGAATAAATCGTCTTTCATTACGGCTAAATCGGCATCTAGAGCACGCATTTCTTGTATCAGTCGATTAATGGGGTTTTCTCGTGAACACTTACCTTTCATCTATTTAGGTGCGCCTTTGCATAAGGGACAAAAATTGAGTTCTTTATATGAGAGCATAATCAGTAAGATTACAAAACGTATTGGTGGGTGGGAGAAATCAATCCTTTCTCAAGGTGGTCGTCTCACTCTAATTAAAAGTGTTCTATTTTCTATGCCACTATATCTTTTACAAATGCTTGAACCTCCGTTGAGTGTTATCCAACGTATTGAAAGACTCTTCAATCGTTTCTTTTGGGGTTCAACAACAGCGGAAAAAAAAATTCATTGGGCCTCCTGGGAAAAATTATGTTATCCCTTCGAGGAAGGTGGTGTTGGTGTTCGTTGTATGCGAGATATGGTGAAGGCTTTTGGTTTTAAACTATGGTGGAAATTAAGAGAAGGTTCTTCTTTATGGGCTAGATTCATGTTACATAAATATGGTCGGGTTTCCAGCCCGGTGGTGGCCCCGGTTAGGTGCTCGGCATCCACTATATGGAAAAGGTTATGTAGAGTTAGAGAGAAAGCAGAAACTCATGTGGGGTGGAAACTGGGAAGTGGGGTCTCATCTTTTTGGTTCGATAATTGGCTTGGCGAAAGATCACTTTTTCACTTAGCTCAAGACCTTCATAACACTAATGAGCCTGTCTCGAGTTTTTGGAATAACGGAGCATGGGACGTTGATAAGCTTCGTATGGTTCTGCCGATACCTATGGTCGAGAAGATAAGTCTTATCCCTATTGATATTACGAATAAAGATGAACCAATTTGGATATTGTCCAAAGATGGTAAGTTTACCATGAAATCGGCTTGGTCTTGGATACGCGAACCATCGACGGAGAGCAGATTGTTCAAAGATATTTGGAGCAAATGCTTACGTCCTACTATCTCTATTTTCTGTTGGAGATTACTAAACGGTTGGCTACCTCTAGAGAGCACTATGCAAACAAGGGGTGTGTCTATGGCTTCGAAATGTCACTGTTGCAAGGAGGGGGGTATTGAATCTATGTCCCATTTGTTCATTAAGAGTGATCTTGCTAGGAAAGTGGGCGAGCACTTTGCTATTTTGTGTAATGTTCAAATTCCGGATACCGAGAGTATAAGCACTTGGTGGCATGCTTGGTGTATTGGAGCTACTTCAAGCTCAAGTGTTCGTCTTTTTCTCCCATGTTTGATTGTTTGGTTTATTTGGTTGGATCGTAACAAGTCGAAACATGAAGGTATGCATGTTAATGTTACTCGGGTCATTATGCGTATCGAGTTCTACATAAAGATGTTACAAAAATTTGGTTTGTTGCAACCAAAAAATTGGAAGGACGAGTACAATTTGGCAAGACGACTAGTAGTCCCGAAGTTACGACCAGCTACTTTGAGGTCTACATGTGTTCAATGGAGAACGCCGGATTATGGTTGGATTAAATTAAATACGGATGGTGCTTCAAGGGGAAATCCGGGAGAGGCAGGTGCTGGTGGGGTCATCCGCGATAACACGGGTATGTTTCTTTTAGCATATTTTGATTTCATTGATGTAAATACGAACACTTTTGCTGAATTATATGGAGTTTGTAAGGGTTTAGAGTTATGTGAGCTTCATGGTTTACAAAAAGTTTGGGTAGAGCTTGATGCCCAAGTTGTCATTGACATTATTCAAACGAGCCATCCGGGGAACTGGGGTTGGCAACACATTCTTCAGCGAATTAGAAGGTTGAAGCGAGTAATGGAAGTTAAGTTCTCGCATATTTATCGAGAGGGAAATAAGGCTGCTGACTTCTTAGCTAACAAGGCGTGTGACGATCGAGGGGACTCGCTTATGATAGGAAGTGACATTCCTAGACAATTGTTGGCTATAACAAGAATGGATTTAATCTACCCAAGCTTTCGGTTTAAATGGATATGACTTATTTGGATGGGCTTAAGGTGTTCTCTGGCATACGACAACAATCTCATACTCGGACTACAGGGAGTATCTCTAAATTGCCTTGTGTTATCTCACAAAATATTCTCATACGTTTAATCTTGTTTCTTGGGTGTTTTACAGGGACTTATTTGGATGAGGAACAATGAGAACTCATACAAATCCTTGAAGTGGCTGACAAGGAAGGGAGATCATGAGTACATGAATGGCTTAAAACTAACCCTTTATACTAGTTTGTTTCTTGTGCAGGTAACAATCATGGAAATGGCGCACATTATTGCTATTGGTTGGAATTATGTAATAAGTTAGTGTGAACATGAGAGATGGCCTTTAATGATGATCTTGTCTTCCTACCCTAAATCAGCACAACTCATTCCATGACGCCCACTTTGGTACTTTCTAGGTGTGTTGGACAGTTGGCCTTTGTAGACAAGCACATCCTTGTCGTAGAGATCTTTTTGTCAATTTGCTTTTGATTTTTTCCGGTTAGGCTATCTGTTATTGAAACCCACGAGCTGAGCATAATGACCTTCGTCATTCTGAACCCTACCTCACCCGAGTGATAGCCCAAGGGGGTGTTCGACACCTGACTCTCCAAACCAATTAGTTAGAGATGATCGCAAGATCTCGCTAAATGGGTCGTGTAGTCGGTTTATTGTTGACATTGCACGGGTTATAGGGCTTAACTCGTGAGATAAAATAACAATAATCTAATTTTGGATAGCTTGTAGTTTGCTTGGAAGTTGTCTTCTTTTCTGTTGTTTGGTTTCCCAAGACAAGGTAGTATCTTGTGCTTTTTGGTTGTAAGTACTTTTTCGAGGTTGAATGCAAGTTTATTTTGTTAAAAAAAAAAAAAAAAAACCATGCATAATAATGTAACAACATAAAGTACTTTTCACTATTCCAAATATAAATAATCATCCAAATATAAATAATGGTCAAGAGTCAAATGTTCCCACGAGAGTTTAAGCAACAATGATGAATGAATATTTTCTTGATTTCAAAAGTGTTAGATCAGTGAGGGATCCCTCATTACTTTAATTCCTAAAGACAAAAATCCTACACATCTTTCGAAGTTTCGTCTTAGCAATGTGATCCTCAAAGTCATTACTAAAACATTAGCCAATAGACTTCGTCACATGATGGATTCTCTTATACCTCAAACCCAGAGTAGTTTTATTCAGGGCAGACAGACTATTGATAATGTAATTATTACTCAAGAAGTCATACATAATTTGAGAAAGTCTAAGGATAAGAAAGGTTATTTCATTTCGAAAATTGACTTTGAAAAGGCTTATGATAGGATTGATTAGACCTTTCTTGAAAATGTATTGAAAGAGATGGGATTCCCTGCCAATTGGATTAGTCTTATTTTGAGTTGCACTACTACAGCTAGACTCTCCCTTCTTTGGAACGGAGAGACTACTAAATGGTTCAACCCAAAACGAGGCCTCTGACAGGGAGACCCGCTCTCACCTTATCTTTTTGTTTTTTGTGTGGAAAAGCTAGGTTCTCTTATCTGCGAGGCAGTTCATACAAAACGGTGGTATCCGGTGCCTACTTCTCGTTTGGGTCCTAGAGTTTCCCACCACATGTTCGCTGATGATCTCATTCTTTTTGGAGAAGCTTCTGACTCGCAAGTTGACACTATTAGCCGTACTTTGGAATCTTATTGCCACATGTCAGGGCAGCTAGTCAATATGAATAAATCTCGGATCTACTTCTCGAATAATATCCCTGTATCCCGATCTAGAGAGCTAAGTCGTCGGGCCAATCTCCAAATTACTCATGACCTTGGCCGTTATCTGGGAGCTCCAACGCACCATTCCCGTGTCCGTATTAGTGATTATAAATTTCTTGTCGACCGTATGAAGACGAAGTTGTCAGGATGGAAACGTAAAAATCTTGCTTTAGCTGGACGGGCTACTTTAATCAAAGCAGTGACTACAACTATCCCTTCATATTGTATGCAAACTTCTCGAATACCCTTGGGTATATGCGACCAAATTGATAAAGCCAACAGGAAATTTCTCTGGGGCGGTTCAGATGAGGTTCGAAAAATCCATCTTATTGCGTGGGATACAATTTGCCGACGAAAGTCGAATGGGGGTCTAGGAATTTGAAATACCTGAGCTGTCAACTTATCTTTTTTAGGGAAACTTGGATGGCAACTTTTGACTCATGATAATAAGCTTTTAGTTCAAATTCTTCGACACAATTATGTTTATCGCAATAGAGCCTGTGCCCGTAATGTCACTTCTCACACGTGGCGAAGCATACTTGCGGCTTCTCCACTTCTATCTAGTGGAATTCGGTGGAAGCTCGGAAATGGTCGAGGTATCAAGTTTTGGAATGACGTGTTGTTATGAGATTCGAACTTGAATTATCGCTCGGGGTGGGTGCCTACCGAATCTGATTCAGATCGAACCGTGAAAAGTTACTGGGACGATGTTCTAGGCTGAAAATGGAACGAATTGCATGCTCTTCAAGATGACATAAAAAATGAACTTGCTACTATTGATTTAAATCTTAATATCCACCATGATGATGTCATCTTTTGGAAATTTTCCAACAAAGGGGTTTATACATGTAAAAGTGGCTGTGACATACTTATGAATAATACAATGCATGTTGACCAAGATGAGTTCAATATTTGGAGAAGGATTTGGAAGATTCGGGTTGCTCACCGCCGGAGAATGTTTCTTTGGATTTTGCTCCATGACCGTCTCCTTACGAACCTCACCTTGATGCGACGTGGTATTCGTACGAACGCTGATTGCAAGTTTTGTGGTTATCATACGGAATCAATCCTTCATGCTCTTAGAGACTATGACTGGGCGGCTCAAATATGGCACCAACTCGTGGCACGCTGTCACCAGGGGCGGATCTATGCTTAGTTCGGGGGGGGGGGGGGAGCAGTGCCTCCACTGACTTTTTTTTTTTTTGTTAATGTATAGATATTTTTTAATTTTTAATTATAAATTACATTTGTGCACCCCCCTCAAATTATTAAATGCCCCCCTCAATTTTTATATTTGAATTTTGCCCACCCAATGTCGAAAAATATCACGTTTTTTCCCTTTACTTTGAGTTTGACCCCCTAAAACTCAAAATCCTGGCTATAACAAAAGAGGTATAAGAGTATAAATTATGTCAAAAGTTATAATTGAATCTAATTTCTTATTATATTTTCTCCCATAAATATACCGTACCGTACCCCTTAAATCCTTCGTCTATTTGGCAAAAAATGGAAGGCCTAAAAGAGTGCCCCCACTGACATTTATTTCTGGATCCGCCACTGCCTGTCACCGAGCCCGTTTCTTCTCTCAGGATCTTGCGACATGGATTGACTGGAACATTACTTCTTCAGCGAGTAGGTACGCTTGGGGAGGGGGGGAGTGGTCTATAATTTTTACTGAAACGTTGAATATTTTATAGCAAGAACGAAATAAATCATCACACAATGACGAAGATTCCCGCCATTTGATTACGATAGACTCTATCCGACATAGTGTGGAAGAGACGAAGCATCTTGTGGGAGACGACCCTGAGGCACTTGTGGAAGCTATTCAAGTTGGCTGGACTCGCCCGAAATTGGATTGGTTTAAGCTCAATGTTGACGCCTCCGTACAAAAAGACCACATGCATCAGCATGCTCTTGCTACTATTGGAGGCTTAGTTAGGGATATGCATGGCGGATGGCATGGAGGATTTGCTGGTACTGTACCTAATTCTTCTATATTAGCCACTGAATTGGAGAGTATTCTCCAGGGTCTCACATTTGCATGGGATATTGGTATTCGGAAAGTTGAAGTTGAGAGCGATTGTTGGGGGGCGGTTGACAGTATTACTACGGGGACTCAATCGCATCGATATTTTGAGATAATCTCTAAGATTCGTGATTTAATTGCTCTCCCTTGGAAAGTGATCATCTCTCATATTTGGAGAGAAGCAAATAAAGCGGCAGATACAATGGCACATGTTGGTCTCAGTCATACGGTCATGCGGTTCAGGAACGCGCCTCAATATCTTCATCACATTTTGGAACAAGATAGAGCAAGCATAACTTGGACTAGATATGTAACCTTAAACTCGGGCTTGTTGAGTTAAGGTTCTAGGGTACCCCCCTTCGTTTTGGAAACAAAAAAAAAAGTGTTAGATCAGTTAAATTTCTTTAAAAATTCTTATATACACCCGGTGTGAGATCCAATTACATACATCAAGACGCAATAAAAAATAATAAAAAATATTTGTTTGTTTTTATATTGAATATACATTTTTTATTATTTTTTGTTGTGTCTTAGACTCTTAGTGTGTATAACTGGATTCCACTCCGAGTGCAAGTAATAATGCTCCAAATTCATCGAACAGATTTAGTTTTAACAAATTATCAGCAAAATTAAATTGAGTGAGAAATATATGAGAATTGATCGGTGATATATAATATTCTTTTTTGGCTAAATGCTGGTAGAGAGCCTTTTGTTTAATACTACTTACTTTGTTTATAATTTGCTATTTCCACTTGCATTGCCAGTAGTGTTAGTAGGTTAATTGGAGTGATTGTATTCTGGGCCTCTGGCTATAAGATGATTGTAGAAATGTGTTAAAAAATCATTTGTCACACTTAAGGAAAAGACTGGTCAAATATTTGCTTTCGTGAAAAGAAAAATAGCAATCAAATTCCCCCACCCTTCACCCCCAAATAAGAACAAAAGTAACACTTGTTAGATTGGAAAAAAAATTCAAGATTCGGAAAAGGTTTCCACAGCACTAAGTAAGTTGATGTAGACAGAGGTTTCCACAGCACTAACTAAGTTGATGTAGATAATGACGTAACCAGAATATAAGTTTGAGGGGGCGAATGGCAAATAAAGGGGGTAAAGTTGAAGTTTTTTAATTTTGAGGGGGGCAAATTTTTAAATTTTTAAAATTTATAGGGGAAAATTTTAATTTTTCAAAGTTGAGGTAGGGCGGGTGCCCCTGCCCCCATGTGGCTCCATCCCTAGATGTAGACTGTTTGTGACGGGGCCATGTGTTCACAATTTACAAATTCTATGAATCCCACTAAGTAGATCGATACAAAAATATAGGCCCAAAATCAATTTAAGTACATGTGAACAGTCTATAAATTGGATTTTAGGTAATCTTGGTATTTAAACTCGTGCAATTATCACAATCATTGGTTTCAATGAATTTCACAAAATCATAGAATCCATCCCACATAATAATTATGACGATCCATACATACATGATTACGCTCCATGATCCAAGAATCCACTGGTATCAGCCCAACTTCTTAAAACATTAAATTTTTATAGTCATGGGATGAAACTGAGTGAGGTGAAGTGAAGGTACAAACAAAAGTGTGCCTCCGCCCATAATGTTTATTACCCCAACTTGCGCGCAATATAACATCAAATTCCAAGCTGATATCTTCCTCGTGCAATTAATTTGTAAATGGTTGATTTAGCTCGAATTTCGTCGGAAATATGAACTAAATCGACGACCTGAGAGGTCGAACCCAAATCCAAATTATTTGCAATTATAGATTGCACTTGAGCTAAGTCAAGCTGCCTATGTACCTAGTCAACTTGGATCAAATCTAATCGTAGTTCAGATAAAAGAATTATTGTAAACATGTTTGCCTCGTATAATACGAGGCGAACATTTAGAGCTAAAACAAAGTAATCCACCGAGTTAATCAGTTAAATTGATATTAACTACAACCCAGCTCTTTCATACTATTAGTCAACTATTGTAATGTTTATGCTTATTTTAGTTAACTAACTCCTTGTTCAAATAATTAAGTTTCAACACTCAATAAGAGAATAATCGGTTATTGACTATCAGCAAGGCATATATTTAGCTAATTTAACTTAAAACCATGTATAAGCTAAATGCTTGATAATAAAAATAGAAAGGGGAGTGAAGGCGTACCTGGTAGCGCCCCCCCCCTCTGTAAGTTCAACTAGCGATATATATATATATATATATATACACATCACCTATTGTGTGTATGAAGGGGCGTGAGGTGGCCTATTGTACACCACATTGGTGGCATTGTGTGGGACACGTGTGTGGCTTCCATCACTTCCCTATCCTTTTTGTTTATTTATTAATTTGTCTCTAGATATTATATAGTTTATAACTTTACCCCATAACTTGTATAGATGTACAATAACACCCATGTTTACTTGTATTTGAGGGGTATTTTTATCTTTTGTCATAAATGACTAAAATTGGCCTAATCATTTAGTCCCCCAGTTCGTAGTATTGTGGAGGTACGACGTAAATGCTGCGAACTTTAGTGTTGGAATCAAGTCATTGGTAGTGTATGATTTCTTTGACATTTCTCGTTGTGCATCGTATGACGTTACATTTATACGCATACCAAAGGTACAACCATTGCTCGTTCCACGAATTGAGGTCGTGTGACTAGCCTCGTACCTTGTGTGTTATATTCCAAAGTTGGTTTATAATTTTTCTCATACTTTTTAACATTAGTGTGGTACATCGTACGATGGAGTTATAAAGAGTTAACGAGGCACGATGTTAACACATCAAACTGACATATGGCCTCGTAAGATTTTTGGTTCGACACTACGACCCATTCTAGTCATGTGCTTCGTGCACTTAGTTTGTGAATTTTGTTTATCCTTTTCTATAATTTTTTGGCATCCGCTTCGTGTTTTGTACAACGATGCTCATAAGTGCATGGATACACAGGCTTATCAGTATTAGCTTTTGAGGTGCATGTCAATCTCACTTCGTCGAAAATATGGCGTACGACCCGGGTGCTTCAAAATTTACTTTGATCTGTGCCGTAAGGAGATTTCTAGGGTGGCCCAGATCTATGTTTGAGTACATATGTCGTGTTTCACATTTTACTATTAGCCTCGTACTCTTAACAACACACATTTTTTTTAATCATGTATCCTTTTAATGTTGATCCCTGAGCTCGTAGCTTGCAGCTCGTATACTATCTGAATGTGTTATTTTATATTTACACACAGTCATTCTTAACAAAGTTGTAGTTCGTAATATTATAGATGTTGGTGACCACATATCTTAGGCACAAGTTGTATTTTCGAACCACCTTGAGCTCGTAGCCTTTGAGGTCGAACATGCGTTAGTTGCATGTTTCAAATTGTGTATTTACGAATCTTATGCATGCTATGTTCCAATGACAAGGTAAATCTTTTACATTTAATCCTCTCACATTATCGGGATCAAATTCATGCAGTAGCCTACAGTTGTGGTGGATCATAACCCATCACCATGAATTTTTTTCCTTCTCTCACCTTAATAGGATCAAGTTCGTGGAATCATCTACGAAGTGCGGGCAGCTCGTATCGTGACTTTTTTCCTTTCTCACCTTAATAGGATCAAGTTCATGGAATAGTCTACGAGGACTTTTTTTATTTTTATGTAAGTGGATTTTTACATTTTTGGCTTGGGGCAAAATCTGTAGACCAAGGTAATAGCACCACTGAATTATAATAGATTGCAATTCTATCCATGGTAGTATTAGATGACTATAAAGTAAGGATTTAATAAACAACAAATATGTTTAAACTTTGTATGTCATATCATATGGCATTAAAGGAGTTCAAACAAAATTTTGGCCATAATCTGTGTGACAGATTTCAAATAAATGAAGATGCATCTTAAAAGTTCCAAGCACGTTTTTCTTATTTTTTGTTTAATTTTTTTGTTTAGCGTACTATTAATGATATAGGTCGTAACCTCGTATATTTGTATACCCATCATCTGGACCATCATATGATATGACAGACAAAGTTTAAAACCCCAACTTGCGCGCAATATGACATCAAATTCCACGCTGCTATCTTCCTCGTGCAATTAATTTGTACATGCTATATATATATATATATATATACGTAGGGCGGGAGTCTGGTTACTGAATCACTGTTGCATTTGCCGCGGTCCACTTGGACTCAACATTTTACAATAGCCGCAAAAATTACGTGTTGGGGGGTGTGTGTATATATCTATTACTACCAAAATAAAAGTGTGTGTATATATATATATATTATAATAGTATTTATCTATATTTGATTTGGCGAAAATCCAAAGCAGTGATCAAGTTGTGAGCAACCCAAGAATGGCTGTTTGTGGTTCCCAATGAATGATGTAATCAATCCAAAGGAGGGGACTATAATCATCATCATCTTATTAACGCCAAGGATTGACACTGAATTCCATCCACATCGTCTACACTTCTATAATGTTTCTGGATTTGGAGTTTGACACATATTAAGCCCATTAACAATACAAACCCGTTTTAGTTGTAAATGGGCCTCGCCTTTATTTTATTCCTTTTTCGTCCCTTGAATAAAGTGGGTTATTAATTACTGGCTAAAGCCCCATGAAGGGCTATAATCACGTAACTGTAGTTTGGGCTTAATTATTATCATGAAAAAGACCCCGTTGCTTACACTTGTTCACAAAGTGTCAAAGTCTTCTGTTTATTAGGGCTTATCTGTACTCAAAATAAGGCTCATATTTGTTTCTTATTTGGCTATTACAGGCCCAATTCTTGCACCGGAGACAGGAGATAGCCTTTTTCCGTCACCGGAAATTCTAGTCGAACTTTGTTTTGTTAAATTTAAATGTAATTCACTTCCTATTTATCAATCACAACGTGAAATGTAATTTACAAACTATGTGAGTTATACTTGAATTCGAGCAGACTGAATTAGATTATTTTTTTATTTATATCCACATCAGTAGCTAGGAGTTAGATTTATGGTCAAAGATGTAACTGATTGGTATGGTTCAAAGTTTGACACGACTCCATGAAAGCATCTTTGTGGACTATTATGTTGATGAAAATAGAAAACAATCAAAAGCTAAATATAAAATATGATATGTAGAGTAACTAATCTTATTTAATTTGTAAATGTTGAAGTATTCTGATTTAAGAAGTTTGACCTGTAACCAGCTAATTAAACTCTTGGGCTTGTTGATTTAATTTAACGAATGTGATTAGAGCTAGGTAAATTAATAAGATTATAAATAACATAAATAAGAAAAAGATGAGAACAGTCCAAATTAGGCTGTAAGAAAAGAAATACTGTTTACCATGTGCTTCGAGCGTCGTAAACTATCATATATATACTCTTCCATAGGCATCAAAAGATAACGACGGAATATATTCTCTGCTTCAAATATTTAAATAAATGATTAAATTGGAAAATAAAATGTAAAAACAAAATTTGGACCAATAATTAATCAGAACAGACGACAGGGCTTGAAAGTGGGACCATGACCTCACATGGGTGACACGTGCGACGATCATGTGCTTGTGGCTATGTAAAGGTTAATTAAATAATTAACTATATATGATAATAATAATAATGATAATAATAATTAATTATGTGGTTTATTTTCCAAGGTTGCATGTATTGAGGCATGGCCAAAGCTCGCGCATCCATGCATGGAGCTTCGTGAAATTGGCCCTTTTTCTTCTTGTTTTATGATCTTTTCATTATCTTTTATTCTTATTATATATACTTCTAATAATATATACATGGAGTTATAAATCAGATATATCTTGGAAAACAAATATAAGTTTAGGAATACTTAGTATAATCGGCAAAACTATCCAATTAAATATGTCTCATCCTTTATTTTCAGAGTCTATATATAGAGGAGATAATAAGTCAAAATTAATTAAACAGTTTTTTTTAGATAATCGATTACATGTATTAATTCTATCATAGATATTAATCATCAATCAAAATATATTACTAATACTAAATTACAACAGTTAACAACTACCAATAAAATAGAAAAAGACATACAAGCTATCGATAAAGTGGTTTGATTAGTTTCCGTTGAAAAGGAAATATAATTGCTCTAATTATTTATAATGATTATACGCATATGAACACAATTGAAATCAGGACCTAAAGTGATCAAATGGTAATTAATTAGACGTGGACAGCAATCACAAAGTTAATGAAGGTATGAATCTGGTCAAGAGGATATAACTAGTTAAAATACTTGGAAATTCCATATAAAGTCATCGTTTAATTAATCAAATTGAGGGGGGGGATGGGAAATAAAGGGAATAGTAATGGGATTGCATAAACTAAAATTGGAGTAGTCAAACCTGCTGATCTTTAATTTTAACACCTAAATAATTAATCTAAAGTCAGTGGTAGGAGACTTGATTAAAATTAAAAAAGATAAAGAAGTACTGTATGTATATATATATATATATAAATGGATAAAAGTAAAACTATTATAAAAGTGGAATAAACTTTAGCGACTTTATTACAAATACAATTAGGGCATGCAGCGCTTTCGTTTGGTATTCTGTTGTCGTGTGTTAAGCTTTGCAGGTTCGGGTCCTTATCCAACTCATGCTGGGTCCTTTCTGTTCTTCTACTTGCTTTCTATCAATTATTATTCATACTCTGTGTGTGTATATATACATATACAGGGACGGAGCCGGGGCTGAAGGGTGCGGTCGTCCCCCTCAATTTTAAAAAATTATTTTTTTATCTTACAAAATTTTTTATATTTGTATTTCGCCCCCCTCAAAATCGAAAAATATCATGTTTTTTCCCTTTATTTTGAGTTCGCCCCCCTCCAAACCCAAAATCTTGGCTATAATGAAAGAGATATAAAAGTATAAAGTATGTTAAAAGTTGTAATTGAACCTAATTTCTTATTATATTTTTCTTCACAAATATACCGTACCGTACCGCGGGGAGCAAGCCCCCCACACCCCCCTTATACTCCTTCGACTATTTGCCAAAAAAATATATATATTTATATCACAACAATCTCGCCCCCCCTCATTCACATTTCTGGCTCCATCCCTGTATATATATATATATATATATATTATTCTTTTTCAAATCCATATTTCTCTTTTGTTGAATATAATTGATCGGATATTTCTTCATCTCAATTTTAGGCATTTTACCTATGTAAAATAATTTCTTTTTTTGAATGGAGGAGATTTTGAATGTTTATCCTGGTAATGTATTTTGGCAGCTGATACCTCTCAAGTCCCATCTATGATATGTAAACATCAAACTTCAGAAGAAAAGAAATGAAATCAGAAAATAAAGCAGTCAATTTGTGGGGCACACATAAATATGAGAGATTCTTTCACTGGCAGGTGTTCCAGCAAATTAATTATATTATACATGGAAACTGAGCCGATGGCGTAGTGGCTTGTCCATCACTATACTTCTGAGTGGGGGGACGTGTTCAACTCCCCCCAATATCAAATCCCCTCAGATCAGTGGTAGGCTCAGAATGTGAAATGGGATTAGTTCCATACTCAATGGTGTGGGGAAACCCGTGGGAAAACCAAAAAAAATTATATTATACATGGATGAAAAAAAAATTGGTAATCTTCTATATTTACTTATTTATGCACTGTAATAATATATAGGCGTAAAATAGAGTTTACATTAGTTACTTAAAATGATCACATGAATGTGTTTGGCATGACAATGAATGTTAACCAACTCGCATTGCTATAATCAATGATAATTCAGTGTCATGTTGTGGAGCTCCAAACACAGCATTGGATACATATTAATCTACACAGTGATCATAAATAGATATACTACACACGCACACGCATGTGTACGTGTGTGTAGGTGTATGTGCCCACAAAGAAAAGCAGAATGAGAAGTTCAAATTTGCTGCCTTGTCTGAACATAACAATGGCCTTCTGGTTGTTGGGGCCTGTTTGGCTCATCTTGGAACAACGATGGGATATATGATCTTGTCAACTTTGTATCATTTCCCCATCAATAATGGAGCTAGCTATCTACAAGGGATACAAGATAGACATACATTAATTAATGATACAAATGAAAAAAGAAAAAGAAATACCAACAAACATCATCCACTACTTTCTTTCACCATAATAAGTACATATATGAAAATCGATACAGATCGAAATCCAGTAAATCATGAAACGTCAATTTAGAATAGAATACTCGAATGATATTATACAAAATGCTTATAAATTGTATAGTTAAGAGAATATTAAATACACATTCAATATTTAACCATATTGCAGTCAAAGAGTCCTAGCTCTATTAACGCAGATGATACCCTAAGATATTAGAGATAACGAGTTTTAATTTCTTCATAGTTGTTGATTAAATGATTGTAAATTATTACTAATTATTAAATGATAATTATATTCATATATTGTATCGATTTTCATTTTTTATTGGAAAATCAACTTTAATATAATAAAGAGAGATACAAAGAAAATTCACAAGGAGGTTCCTTGCTATTACCAAGTAGTCGACATAGACTAGAAACAACAAATGACATTCGATCCCGCCAGCAGACATGATTGTAGTCTCGAATCAAATAAACCAAAGATGAGAGCCTTATAACCGGTGCAATTTATCCTTCTATTTCGCGACTATATTACCCTTTTAACGAGCTTTCAATCAATGGCTTTCAAACCAGTTGATTTTGAGGCATTAGGTGTTAAAACACCCCTTAGGACGTAATTGCTCGATTAATATAGGCCACAATACGATACTATATCATTATGCTCCTATCCCTGCTATTTTTCCTAGAACATGGTCATATTAACAGACAGTTATACACGTACATCATCCCCAATTACAACATCTCTAATGGAAGACTATCATAATCAAAAGGAAAACCACCATGTTATTCTCTTTAGTCTTCGTAGAGCAACAACTTGTAATGATTTACAAGGAGCTAGTGTGAAAAGCCGATTTTTAGCAACTTGTAATGCTTGATATGCTACTGAACTCGAAGTCTCTGATTTATCATTGAACGTTCCTGAGTTTCTTTCCCACCATATCATGTATACCGGGAAAAATACAATTTCGGTCTCATAACTTAGCTCATGTGTGTTTTTGGTCCCAATATTTTTTATTTTAGCATTATACATTCCATAACTCCAAAAAATGTGCATTTTTTGTCTCAAGATACGATTACGTAATGTAATTGGCGTAATTGGCATGTGCGGCTCATGTTTTTTGGAGTTATGGGACCACAAAAAACACATTTTTGGTGTTCCCACGTGAACCGCACATGTCAATTCCGTACAAATGCATAACGTAATCATACCTTGGGACCAAAAAAACACATTTTTTGGAGTTATGAGATGTATAATGCTAAAATAAAAAATATTGGGACCAAAAGTACACATAGACTAAGTTGTGGGACCAAAATTGCAATTTTCCCCATGTATACCATAGCTGCCAATAATATACAATAGGCAACGTTAATCAATTGTTTACCTCTCCACTTACCTGATGCGCTCAAAATTCCAAGATTTTATGTATTTTTGGGATCAATCGAACTTCACCTGATTCTTAAGAATAACTACACAATATTGTGAGAACAAACAATTAAAAATAAGGTGCTCTTGTTTCAATTAGCGGTGTACATAAACTCGCCCAACCCGCCCGAACTGCTCAACCCGAGCCGATCCGTCCGAAAACCGCCGGTTTAGAATTATTAAATAATAGTGGCGGGTTGAAAATATTGCAACCCGCCACTTTCGGCTCGGGTGGTGGGTTTAATAATTGTAACCCGCCTAACCCGCAACCCGACCGCTAATCATTTATATTACAAGTATAAGTATATATAGTTAAAGATTAACACTAAACTTTGAAAACTATATATGCATATATACTCTCTAATAAGAGTGGTTTATTCATATTCATATAATATATTTTATTTTTTATTTGAGCAAACAAATTGACTCGTTTGAACACTTGTTTTCATTTGATTTGAACGAAAAATTTATATGTATATGTATATTTTGATGATAAATTTACAAAAAATATTAATTTTATTAATATTTTAGAGTTTTTCACTCATTAGAAATCATGGTAATATGAATTTTATTTGATAAGACCACTTATTTGTGTATTTTTTACCAACTCAATTTTTTTTAGTTAAATGTACAAAAAGTATAATAATTAATTTCTTACTTACTACTTATAACTAAAATTAAATTGTAAAAATTATAACTATAATTTGATAACCCGCCAATCCGCCCGCTAAACATTAAATCCGACCGACCCGAACCGCTCGGCTTGAAAAGATAATTATGCATTTTCGGTTTGATATTTTGTCAACCCGCACATGTCGGGTCGAATTAATTTTTTTTGTAAAACCGCCCGAACCCAATCGTGTACACTCCTAATTTCAATCATATTCAAATCACAATGCACATCAAATTGCAAATTCATTCCGTATATAAGTAAGTACTCGTTGTCGTCTCACCGGACCACGTCTAGCAAGGAAAACTAGGTGATAAGTACTAACATCAATTGGAGAATGCAGGTGGTCGGGCCCCAGTGGGATTGAATAACATGAATCATGCTAAATCAATTACAGTAACATTTAAGGACTCGTTTGGTTTGCCGTCTTTGGGACCAGTGTTTTGAAAACCGAATCAGACAACGAACCGGAAAAGTGACCGGGTCACGGGTCACCGGTTCAACCATTGTGTCAACCGCAATCGAACCGGTGACGTCATAATTATGCAATAAATAATAATTAATATAAAATTAATATTACAAAACAATAATATAAATATATAAATATTACAAAATAATAATATATATAATATATATAACTCAAAAGTCAAAAATCAGAACTTGTCTTTCTCACTTCTCTCACACACGCTTGGTGACTGTGAGCTGCTCTTCTTCTCCGTCTTTCTTCTTCTTCTTCTTCTTTCTTCCCAATCTTCTTCTTCTTCCTCTTCTTCTTTCTTCCTAATCTTCTTTCTTCCTAATCTTCTTCTTCTTCTTCTTTATTCTTATCTATTTTTCTTTACGTAATTTTCTTTCGATCTTTTACGAAGAAGGAAGGTTCAAATTTGGGGCTAATTTCAGATTTGGGTTGAAAAAATCAGGATTTCAAGTTTTGGTTAAGAACCGCCCGGATCATCACTTTTAGCACCGGTTTTACCGGTTCACCGGTTGAACCGGCGGGTCGAACGGTTTTTGACCGAAACCGCCGGTTTTTGACCTTGAACGATTTTTTGACATAACCGGACCATTTTTGTGATCGTCTCTAGTTTTGAGCAATCCGATCGGCCAATCCGAGTTGGGTTTCATACCATTGTTTGGGACTATGCGATAAGTTTCTCTCAATCACAAAAGTTTGACGTGATCACGTTTCAACTTATTCAATGATATGAAAATTACTTGTCAACTCAATAGGTTTAATTTTAGACCACTTAACTTCACATATCTTGCTACAAAAAATACTATGGACGTCAAGAGTATTGTTCCCGGTGCACCATAATCACACATTAACTGTTGGGGTGATTCTTTTATGAATAGTAGGTGATGAAAACCACCCACAACCCCACGAATATATAGTGATGAATGCAGTGGGAGCAACACTCCCGATATATCATAGTATTACTCTATCCACTACCATTTGGTAGCTAAGGCAGTCTCATAAGATCAGTTCATTTAATTTCAATCTTTTCAGTTTAGTTTTCATATGATATACGGACACCAAAATTATACATAATCAACATTATAATTATATTTGTTTCATGTTAACATCAATTTAAATTACAGTGTGAGCAAGTCGAGCTCGAGCCGAACTACATGAAGTTTTTCAGCTTAATCTCGATTATATTTTTGGAGCTCGAGCTCCAAACCTGAAGAGCTTAATCTTTTAAAGCTCGAGTTTGATGTTGAACTAAAAATTAATATAATTATTTTTCTATCATTTTTTATTAATTTATTAAATATGTTAATTATGATATCATAATAAAAAATGTAATTGCTGAAGTAAAATGCAAATAATTATACAAATACATTTCAAGTTAAGATAAACAAAAATTTCTATATCTTTTACTCCACAATATTTACTAAGTACGAGGCAATTAGAAAAATGTGTTTATTGAATTTATGTTATAAACATACATCATATATCAATAAATTAGGCATAATTTACGTATTTGTTCTATTTTTACTAGTATTATCATGATTAAATTACTTTATTGACATTACTAAATCGATGGAGATTTACTATATACACTTACATATCATACAAAATTATCTACTTACTGAAATTGAGAATAAGAGATATATATGAAAAAATTTATATATTTTTAGAATATTCATTTTGTAATTTAGTTTGTAAAAGATATTCGTTATTTATAATATGTGTGAAGTTAATAACAGTATATCAATTTCAGAGGTTAATTTATTAAAAATAAATATTGAAATAAATATTAAGATAACATAAATAATAATTATTCATCTTATATTCGATAGTTATTTGCAAGATTGATGAGAGTGTCATGAAAATATGTTTTAATAGAATTAATTTGTGAAAAAAACACGTATCATAAATTACAACTAAACTATAGTGTGTTATTCTTACTCGTGTTCTTAATTGGCATGACTTAAAGAAAATGAATTTTATGAAAAAAAAAAAACAGTAGTATTTATATTCAAATATATTCAAAATAATAAAAAACTCGTGAGCCTTATGTAAAATTATAAGTGAACTCGAGCTCCACTTAAATTTCAATTGAATCGGTTCATCGAACTCACCATCAGATTCCGTTCAACTCACCTTACACCCCTAATTCCAATAGAGGTTTTTTAATGTAAATAAACAATTGAATTACCACCATGTAAGATAATGACTACACACACCCCAAAAAGATAAAAGAAAGAAAAATAAAGATAAAATGAAATTAATACTTGACCAATAATTAATTAGTTAAAACTCAGCACTTGTTGTTTTAATAGTATCCACCTCTTCAAATTTTGAATTCAAACTGACACAAATTGTGATCCTTCCCTCTTTTATGAAACTAAATAGAATCTTTCAGGATCATGTCCATTAACTCAAATTTATCGAGTTAGATATTTAAGGTATTTCTATTCGTATTGATTAAAGTAACTAATTGGTTAATGGTTAATGGTTAATGGAAAAGCCTTTTCAGTTTGACCGGTACACCTCTTCCAAGTCCCAGTTGTGAATTGTGATTCGCTTAATAATAATCAAAAAGGATCTTGAAAACCCCAGTCAATTCTGATTATTATTTTTAAGCTACATCTTAATAATTTGATTATTAATCTTCTTCTTCTTCGTCTTCTCTTCTCTATGTTTCTCTCTCCTCCACTTGTTAGTTGATTGCCACAGACAGGTACAAAACCAACAACAACAAGAACACAACGCCCATGTACGATGCAGCTCTCTCTCTCTCTCTCTCTCTCTCTCTCTCTACAGTCCTCTCTGCTAAGCCCTGATGAAAACTTCTGATCCCTTACAAATTTAGGTGCTTTTCTTATTCCGTCTGCTTAAAGTTCGCATCTTTTTGTGTTTTTTGTTTATGGGTTTTGTGTCCCTTTGCGTTCAAGGTTCTGTTAATTTGGATCTGTGGGATTTCGATTTTAATTGTGGGTTTATGATCAAGATCTGATTTTTACAGGAAATTTCTGATGAATTTTGTGTTTATGATGGATTGTTTTTTGTGAAATGTTAAAATAATTGCATGCCATCATAAAACCTGCTGCATTTGTCAGCAGCTGACTTGATTCGGTACCACTTTATTTATTTTTTATGGTGGTCCTTGATTGATTCCCTATGTGAATTTTATTTTACAGGTTTTCTGGTAGTGGGTTTTGATTTATATAATTTTATTAAAAGTCTCCTTTTTTGGGGAGAAAGGTATATCTGTGTGTGGTTTTGTGATTGACTAGTATTCTCTAATTGTGCCATCACTCTCCTCTTTTATTGCTTACTTTTCATCTCTCCTTCAATTGATATTTTGATAAAGTTCTGTGCAGCTTTGCATTGGAGCTTTTGAGCACATGAGTGTAAAGATTTGTACTTTTGATTTGAGATTCAAGCTCTGGTTTGTATATATATATTATTCCCTTACGATTATATCTTTGATGATCTGCCACAACTGAGGATACTTGAATATTCTGATTTCTGAATTTGTTCATTACTTGTGAATTCAATAATTTATTATTGTGTACTGAGATCTAGTACTTAAGAGTATAGCTAATTTGAAGTCTCTAATCTTACAGCTTCCTAGTGCTTCCACTTAATGCATGAACCCACATTTTGACTACTCATTGAGAGCATCATTAGAGCTTTATTGACTTGTGAATGCTTCCGGGTTGCTCTTTATAGTTCTATGGATGAGACTGATTACAAACTCTATTAGACCATTTAACAAATTGTCTTGCTGTGGTTATTTCGATATATTATCTAGACTTATTGGTGATTCCACTTTCTTGGTTTGACAGATTTGGTGGGTACAGAATGCTCGGGTGTTAATCATGGGCATCATAGCTATTGTAGCGGCTGTATAACTGGATCTAAGTTCTAAACGTATTATAGTGTTTCCATGATGGCCTCAAAGACTAGCTCTAGGGTTCCATTGGGACTACAACAGAAAGTTGTTGCTGCTCAGCATGCAATCAAGGCTCATGATATCAAATCTTTACCTTCTCAGCTCACAAAGACTAACAAGCCCAAGCTTGTACATACCGAACGACCAGCAGAACCTGGTGTAGTGACCAAGGGTGTATCTATAAAAGCTGCTGAATCCAATATATCTCCGGCTAATCTTAATGATTCTTCCACTATATCATCTGCTAACTCAGATTCCAAGATTTCTTCCTCTAGATCCAACCAAGTGTCTGCAACCGTAGATCTTGAGGAACAATTTCCAGCCATTGATCAAGAAAAGAAAACATCTGAGCCGGGCAGTGTGAAGAACAGTTCAGTTTCTGCAAAGGTCAGTGATGCAGCCAACAGTCTTGCAAAAACCAGTGGAAGTGCCAAAATAAGTGATCGGGCCGACTTTGTTGAGAGTGGAAAGAGCAGCATTTGTCGAGGGAGCACAGGTAGTGATGTCAGCGATGAGAGCACTTGTAGCAGCTTTAGTAGCAGTGTCAACAAACCTCACAAAGCAAATGATATGAGATGGGAAGCCATTCAAGCTGTCCGAACTAGAGATGGCGTTTTAGGATTGAGCCATTTCAGATTGCTGAAAAGATTAGGTTGTGGAGATATTGGAAGTGTTTATTTGGCTGAGCTGAGTGGAACCAAATGTTACTTTGCCATGAAAGTTATGGACAAGTCATCTTTAGCAAGCCGTAAGAAGCTTCTCCGTGCTCAAACAGAAAGAGAGATACTACAGTCTTTAGACCATCCCTTCCTTCCTACTCTATACTCCCATTTTGAGACCGATAAATTTTCATGTTTGGTGATGGAATTCTGCCCTGGAGGAGACCTTCACTCACTTAGACAGAGACAGCCAGGAAAATATTTCTCTGAACAAGCAGTGAAGTAAGATATCTTTTAACAATATTTTGAATTGAATTTAAAACTGAAATAGAATTTGCTTCTATTTCTTCAGCATTACGCTAATGTTAATAGACTATCTTGTAGTCATACCATATGTTTATTTTCTTGTTCTCTTTTCTGTGCATATTTTTATTATAAAGCTAATAGTTGGATAGGACCTTCATATTCTAATGCCTGCATGGCCTGTACTATTGGCTTGCTAAGAAAAGCTGTCTACATATCTGCAGATGACCAATGATTTTGTTATGCATTAGAGCACTCTGTGACATAATATGATCAGGAGGTGTTTTCTTGTGCATTAAGACTGATATTACGAGTCTCAGAGCAGTGTCAAAGTTTCATGAATGATTGAGTAACTGTTGTAGTCTGTTTACCCTCCTTTTGTTGGTTGCATCTCACTTCTATCAGTTCTGAGTGTAGTTTAAAGAGGGACTCCTTTTTCTTTTATGTGCAATGCATCGCCTTCTTACTCAATTCATCATATGAATGGTTTAGTCGTACATGATACCCTGCATGTTTCCTAAAGCAATTTTACTGCTTCACACATATTAATTCTCCTTCCTTCATTTTTTCTCGGGTGGTGTGCGTGTGTGTGTGTTTTTTTTGTGGGGGGTGGGGGGGTGCTGTCTGTGTGTGTGAAGGGATTAATTTTGCTCACTTCTGCAATGCCCAAGGATTTTCATCTTCTTGAAGTTTTCTTTATTGAGTTTCACGACTTGTTTCCTTGCATCATGTTGTCTTCCTGTCTCATTTTTTTTATTAGTGTGGGGAATCTGTTTCATATTAACTGTGGTTTAATGAATGATGGAAAACACAAACTTTCTATTGAGTACAAAGTCCATTTCTTAAGTGCCTAAAAAGTTCGTAATTCTGTCTATTTCAAACATTTCTTATTCCCTGTGTAATTCTTTCAAAGGTGAGGCCTTTTTGTCTCAAAGTTGCATGAAATTACTATGCCATTTGGGTCTGCTTGTATGCAAGCACAAGGAACGTGTAAGACAACTTTTCTATAAAATAAGGAAAACTAGAAGTTCAAGAAATGTGATGTGATCTTGATTTTGTTTTTCACTCAGAAAAAGTTCAGTATGCAAAAACATGTGAGCCCTTAAATAGTTTATTTTTTTTAAAAAAAAAGTTATTTCGTGATTCAATTCATTTTAACTGTGGCCTTTTCTCATTTTCCTTGCACAGATTCTATGTTGCAGAAGTGCTGCTTTCTCTGGAGTATCTACACATGCTTGGAATTGTCTATCGTGACCTTAAGCCAGAAAATGTCCTCGTTAGGGATGATGGACATATAATGCTCTCAGACTTCGACCTTTCACTTCGTTGTGCTGTTAGCCCAACTCTAGTCAAGACTTCATCCCTTAATTCAGATCCCAACCAGCATAAAAACTCCACGTACTGCGCCCAGCCAGCATGCATCGAACCCTCCTGCATTATTCAACCATCATGTGTTGTCCCAACAACATGCTTTTCTCCTCGTTTCTTTTCTAGCAAATCCAAGAAAGATAGAAAACCCAAAAATGAAATTGGCAACCAAGTTAGCCCATTGCCCGAGCTGATGGCTGAACCAAGCAATGCTCGGTCCATGTCATTTGTTGGGACCCACGAATATCTTGCACCCGAAATCATCAAAGGTGAAGGCCATGGAAGTGCAGTGGATTGGTGGACTTTTGGGATATTTCTATACGAGCTTTTGTTTGGTAAAACTCCATTTAAAGGGTCAGGTAATAGAGCCACATTGTTTAACGTCGTTGGACAGCCTCTGAGGTTTCCTGAATCGCCCATTGTGAGTTTTGCAGCTCGGGATCTGATTAGGGGTTTACTTGTAAAAGAGCCACAGCATAGGTTGGCTTATAAAAGAGGCGCGACAGAGATTAAGCAGCACCCCTTTTTTGAAGGAGTTAATTGGGCATTGATTCGGTGTGCCACACCTCCTGACGTCCCAAAGCCAGTCGACTTCGAGCGAATAATACCTCTCCCACCAGCACCGCCAAATGAAAAGGCTGCTCCTCCTGTTGCTTCTGCTGCTGTTGCTGTTACAGATCAGAAAAGTGATAAATATCTGGAGTTTGATTTCTTCTAACTTAAAATCGATATTTTATTGAAGAATTTTTTTTAAGTTATGGATAACAATCACTCTGGACGATCAAGAAGATTGTCATCAGGGTTTGTTGGATTTCTTATTATTGATGAAGATCCGTATGTATATTGTTGGTGCAATTTTAACAGTTTTTGATTGAATGGACATCATTCACGAACCTCACTCGAGGATTGACTGTGAGGATATCGGTTTGGTCAGAGCTAAATGATCGATCTCAAAGGCTCAAAAGATGAAACAATTTGTGTGGCAGTTATAGCTTGAGAAGCAGTGAATTGGATAACGATTCGCCAAGAGGATGAATGGCAGCTTCAGAATTGTACTATGTATAAGTGTTTTTTTTTTTTTTTTTTCTGATCATATCTAAGAAAGGCTGTTGAATGTTGACATTGTAGGACCAAATTTTTAGATGCACCACCCTATACGTTTTGTATGCTTGTGACATTTCAACCTGTCAACCAGACATTTCTAGCTGTGACTTGATCCATTGTGATCTTCGTGTCCTTTTTCGTTTGGTTACATAGATTTGGTTATAGTAAAGGCTTTGTCCCCTCATTTAAGCTTGATAAAAAGTTCAGAAGGTTTTGCAACCTTCCACAGTTTTATATGTGTGTTCGTTCAAATTCTTGTGGATGTAAAAAACTTCCTTGGGAGAAGTTCTCGCAATTGCGCCCGACAATTTCTCCAGAGATTAGTCTTGCACTTGAGGACATATTGGGAAACCAAAAAGGAAAAGAGAGTTTTTTTTGCCTGTGATTACAAAAAACAAAATGTGCCTAATGTGTGAGCACAACAGTAAGTATTGTACAAGAGCAAATGTTAATACAAATTTGATCCAATATATATAATTTATGAGGAGGTATAAGCTTGAAAACACAATAATATGTAGTACATATGCAAGAAGAGAATAAAATAAATACTAGGCACATTTGTTTACATATTTTGATCCTTTTCTATACAGTGTTGATCAAGAGGCACAAAAGCGGTAGAGAAAGCAAAGCAAGGAAAAATCAAAAACTGTAAAATGCGGTGAACGTGGATCGAACACGTGACCTTCAGATCTTCAGTCTGACGCTCTCCCAACTGAGCTATCCCCGCTATTGCTCAGCTAGATATTAAAACAGCCACAAGTTGACGAGTCATTTGGTTGTTGCTGCTGTTGAGGAAATTTAGGAGAGCGGTCAGTTGCCTTGGGTGAGGAAGAGGTAGAAGAGGAATCTATTGCCAGCTCAGCCATCTCCTTTCCTTCACATATGATCTTAACCTCACAGAACTCTGGTGCACCCTGCAGTATCTGATCAGCCACTGATCCATTGCCTCTCTTAGACCTCATCCTCCTACAACTCTCATATACAAGACCACATTACATTTTCTTGGACAAAATTATTAATATTGTTACAGAAAATTTCTAAACAAGTTCTATAAATGAGAGATTGAATCGTGTAATTAATGTCGCGTACCTTGCATTAGACTTGGTGGTGCCTAGAACTAGCTTCCTGATGTTGAGGACCGGAATGAGGTCCAGTATCGATTTTGCTTCCATGTCACTTTCGATGAGTATGGTGTCCACTTGAACCTTTTTAATTGTTACACATAGCTAGTTGGCTTAATTATAGTTTTATTTTTGGCGAAATTTTTTGGTGAAAATCATGAGAGCGTGAGCGAATTAATACCTTTGAAGTAGAACATCTGTTGAGAAACTTTTGGAGGAATTCTCTTCTTTTGCTTCTTTCTTGGGCCATATAATTATCCTTCTGCTCAGGATTCACTTGGCTTATTGGTAGCTTTCCCACTGCATCATGCCATTACATATATAGGATCATATACAATATAATGGTAAAAGTAGTTAGCTCACTTCAATTTCAAAATAATTGTGACCAAGTAGCAAGTACTTATAATATAAACGGGAAAAATAAGTTCTGTCATAAATCTCTATATAATGTCACGTTTATGAATCTCATTTAAATTCGAACCTAAGTCCTAACTGAAAGATATATAATGAAATAAAACGAGTGTGCTTAGGATGGCCTTCCATTTAGCTAGGTTAATTAGGTAAACACACCTATCCTCAATTCCCAATTCCTATATATATTAGGAGAGGGTTATAGTGTGAACCAGCCTACAGCATTATCCATAATTCAAGACCACATAATGTGCTGTTAAACTGAAACCCAAACAAATTAATGATGATGTTAATTATTGCCAATGAATTAGTCAAACAGACAAAACTTTGAACTCAGGACATGGCATCACAAATTTATAATAATTACTTCTTTTTTTCTTGATGATTTTCTTGTTCATTCATAATTATTATTAATAAATTAAAATTTTTATCTGTGATATATATAAATATACATATATATATATGTGTGTGTGTATGTATGTATGTACTGTTGAATTGAGCAGTGAGTAATTAACTTACATGGAGTGGGGATGTACTTGGTCTCAGGGAAGACATGAATGAGGAAAACAACAGTAGAAGATGGAGGAATGACAACATTATTTAGCGTCCATATCAAAGCATCCATGCTCGTAACTTCTTCACTCTGCTTCCCCACCGCCACATACACCACCGCATCGCCGCTGCCGTAATAATCAAACGAAAACACGCTCTCCTCAACCTCCTCTCTAATGCTCCCCAGATGCTTAACATCCCCACCGTTCATATCAAACACTTCCCCCGTAAACTCCTCTTCAATCTCGCTCACACCACCTCTGCTGGAATTCTCCCATTCATCTAGATAATGAGCCCTCAGCTTCGGCGCCTCGCCGGAGCTTCCTTCTCCGCCGCTGCCTATCGTGAGATTTGACGTCATTTTCCGGCGACAATGGATGGGGCTCTGGGTTTTGGTCTTTTTGCTTTTTGATTTTAATTTCGTGGGTTTTTAAAAATGAGACAAGAAGAACAACATTGAAAAGTTGGAATCTGTCGAGAACTCAAATCGTGTGATAATAAGATAAAGGGTATTGTGATGTTCTCCCACCTTGACTTTTCCGAACTATAAGCTAATATATATATAAGTATACAAGAACAGACATGCATAGATTTTTCATGATGACAAATCTAACCTTGTCGGTTTCTATCATCACTTTAATCCTATTTTTTTTTTTTTTAATCGGGATCAATTTAATTCTAATCGCTCGCTATTGATCTACTTTTGCATAATTTTTAAAATAAATGATTATTAACTTATTATCTAAAATAATATATTTATAGGAGTGTTTGCAAACCTAACTTAAGTGATAATAATCTATAATTTTTAAGCTGATAAAGAGGTTAACTGATTATGGTATTTCTGTAATTATAATAATTTTATTTTAGATTTATTAATTATTTGAATCATTTTTCTATTTTTTTGCAAACAATCATATGTAGTTTTTTTGTTTTTTTGACTTTTTATTTGTGTTTATAAACACTGCCAACTTCTGATTTTTTTATTAATTCTAATTATTTTCACTTATTATCAATTTTCTATAAATAAGTTGAGTTTGCAAACTATCCTATTATGATTTATGATTGGTAGGCTTCTATTTTACTAATTTTTTTCAATTCACATTATTTATTTTTATAAATCATTACAAATTACAATATTTCCTTTATAAGTTTGTTCTACATCTCTGTCCAAATTAAATTTCAAAAATTACAAACAATTTAAGGTCATCAAATTTGATCCTCTAATCTTATGACGAGTGAGATAATTTTATCTCTCTTAGTAAAATGTATACGGTATAGTATTGGGTTCGATCCAATCATGTCTATATTGAAAATTTTTAAGTTGAATTGTTATTGATTAGAATGTGAATTCTTATTTGAGTAAATACGAAATAGTAAATCGCAAGAGGTATATTAGTAAAATCAGTAGTAATAAAATATTGAGAAGTTGATAAAAAATAGAAGAAATATTGAGAAGTTGATGGCATCGTGTTTATTATATTATTGGATATCATTTATTACAATGAAGACTTGTATATTATATAATAATTAGTATAATTGTGATGGGGATTTTTGTACTAGTTTATTAGACACAAAAAGGAATATGCGAATACGTACGAGCATCTCAGACTCTAAGGACGTAGTCTTGAGTCAATGTCATATATATACATGCTCAATTCATTATATAAACTATTAAGTATTAATATTATACTCATCCATTATTTCAGCCATTTTTTTAATCAACAAGAAAAGAATATACTCATCCCGCAGCATCAGCAAGGAATTCAACTCTGGATTGGGTCTGTATCAACTTAAAACTTTTACGATTATGTATAAATTTAATTAATATTGGATCCAATCTTCAATATACAGGCCCAATTATACGTTGTTATAGATTACGCTAAAAGATTTTTTTTTCGCCCTAGGCCTTAAGACTTCACAAAATATCGGAGCCTCTATGTAGGGGCCCAAATATAGTATGAAAATGCATGATATTGAATGTAAAAAAACATTATCATAAAACTATAAACAAAGTAAACAAAATATTCACAAAACCACCGATGATCTCTTGACCTAGTGGTATCCACCCCACATTTTATGTGAGAGGTCCTAGGTTCGAATCTAAATTGCCACAAGTTGTGGCTCTCCCCTCCTTTATGGAATTAGATAAAGTCTTTATGGCTCGGGATAATCACTATTAACATGAGTTTGTCAGGTTAGATATTTAAGGTATCTCCTTTCGTCTTGAATTTGATAAAATTAAATTCACAAAACCTCTAATATCTTGAGAATTCTCGACTATCTTTTAAACATTTAATTTGCACTATATATGATTTTCCTTGCTTGACCTTCCAATGTGTCATTCTACTCATAAAATTCCCAAAGAAAAGAAAAAGGAAATGGGACAAATAGAATAAAGGGACATTCAAACTGTTGAATACATAGCATATCTACAAAATGAAAAGCCTTTAGACCAAATTAACGGATGAATTTTACATATATTCAAATATTGCAGCGTGGAGAAAATTCCATACCACATCATCCGGTGGACTCTGTAATAATATATTCGCGCAATTAAAATATTTATAGATTAGACACATGTACCATGCTTCAATATAATCATAATATAATAATTCACATTACAACTGTAACTATATATTTATTTGGTGGTCATTAACTTATTTGGAATAAAAGAATTTATGAATTTAGATTTGTTCACTTGGTGGAAAGATCATCCATAAAAGTTTCAAGACGCATCATCATGTCTTAAATAACAAATAGAAAGGCATGCAAATTTTGATTTAAATTATTTATTGGACAATTATAGGCAACATATGGATTAAGCTGAATAAAAAACAAAAAAGAATAGTTTGCTTGCTAGTTAGGTGAGCAATGATTTTTACTATCATATGTTTGGAAGGTTATCATAACTTAGTTGGATAGAATCATCATATTGTAGGGTAAGAATTAAGGTAACTATAAAAAATTCTCTCAAATAGATCCCCAAGTCCCAATTACTCAGAAACTAAATTATATCAAACTTCCATTATGATTCTCAAAATTTAAATATCATCACGCTAGAATTAACTCACTGTTTAAAATAAATTAGCACTTTGAAGATATGATCCATGCATGTTTTCTTTTATGCCAACATAAAATATCTTTGCTCCTTTTAGTGCTCATGGCTGGCCCTCTATTTCCTTTCCTGGACTTTTTATTCCAAAACAATGACATTATCTTGTTTCTTATGATAATATATATATATATATATCATGTTATTATATATTTTTTAAAATATTTTATACTTTCAATGTGCATGCATGTGAAACTAAATACAAAATGATCTTGACTTTTAATGGCCAGTCTCTATCTTTTATTTTTGAATATAACTATAAATTCAAAGTCTCAGACTAGTCGATATAATATGAGGTGTAATCGTGTAGGAACTTTTCTCGAGAAATTTGCAATTGTGGGTAATTCTACAGAGAAATTTTTCTTTATCCATAAAAGCTCGCACAAAACTTGTTGTCTAATTGAACAGAGTTTCTTGCACTCAGACGACTTGTTTTAGTTTGGCATTCTCAAATTTCATTATGTGTCCTGTATGCTTTTGTTGATCTTGACTTTAAAGTCAATCTCGGTGGGACGTGTTTTATTTTAAACTTTTGTTGGGGTGAGGTGGGCATAAATTTGTGCGTCTCGTAACAACATCTTAGTAAACAGACACAGACGTTATTGGAACAAGTGTATCTTCTACTTCCACATCCCTCCACACAAAGGTATGTACTATGTATGTATAATATTCATTTACTTTTTGCTGCTAGCCCCCTACCCATTTCTTTCTTTTTTTGATAATTCCCCACCCATTTCTTTCATTCATACAAAACCCAAACCCACAACATATTTTTTTCCTGCATTCAATTATTCATAAATGTAATGCATCTATCTAAGTTCTAACTACATTTTTTTTTTCAAAAAAGAAAAAATGGAGAAAAGAAAAAGCAGGCCTTTTCTTTCTCTTTTCTTCATCAAATAACACTGGAGTCTTTAACCACCCCCCTCCCCACCCCACCCCCCCTCTCTAACTAAGAAAAGTGCAAAATCACATTCTAGAATATGCAAGTGAAAGTTGAATAATTTGCGGTGTAAATTTTGGTGTTACATTTTGTTAAGAGAAGAAGAAGAAGAAGAAGAAATTAAAATGGCTGTGGTTCCACAAGAAGCCATTTATCAGTTTGAAGCTTTAATGGAGGAAGGTCAGCTCACCTTGATCTTCCTTTTATGCCCCCATTACCTTTTTTTTTTTTAAATATTTTTTTTCTTTTTCCTCATCATTTTCTATTGTGAAATTCTGTGCAGTTGATGAATCACTTAAAATAACATTCCAGGTTTGTAATTTGTTCGTCTTTCTGCGCGATCTGATTATGAACTATTGTCAGAATATCCAAGAACTTATCTTTTATTGAAAATTCAGCAATATATGAACAAATTCATACATAACCAATTTATGAGCTGCCTGAGTTCATATATATTTTTTTTAATTTTATCAGTCAAATTTAACTCAATTTAGATTTGTGATTTTATTATTTTTCCTGAATTCTAATTATCGAAATGCATATATAATTTGCTTCTGGAAGATGAGAAATCAGAAGAATAGTCCAATTCAGATTTCAATTGCCGGATCTAGGAGCTATCATACTTATTCTACTCCTATATATGTCACTAATAATGTGTAAAGTCAAGGTCAATTTTGTATGTCTCCATGTACTACTTGTTCACAGCTTCTTGAAACACATTTCTGTTAGCAACTAAAAGTACTATATCCAGACCATTTTCTCATTGAATTTGTCAAATTTTTAGGAAGTGAGCTGTTTCGATTTGTAAAATTATTGTTTTCTATTTTTAGTAATGTATTTTGAAAATGGGACCTAATTGATCTATCCAGTGGTATAGAGTTGCAATCCATTTTGGTTGTTTATATGACTTATCATTCCATTCAATATGCAGAATGTCCATCAAGGATATCCTCATGAAACATTGATGCGTTTTTTGAAGGCGAGAGAAGGAAACGTTACAAAGGCCCACAAAATGGTTAGACAAAAACTTCTCTTTAAACCAGTCACGCCTTTTAACATGTGAAACAGATTATGTCTGCTGGATTCTGAATTATTGAGTTGCTGATGTTGTGATATTCCAGTTAGTTGATTGCTTGAAGTGGCGAGTGGAAAATGAGATCGATGATATGCTAGCGGTAAGTAATTTATGCTCATGTCTTATATAAGATTAGGATTATATAATAATATTTATAACAAGTTGATTTACAACATCTTCTTGCTACTCAATCTCTCCACTAGCCTAACTTTTTCAAGTTCAATCCAGCACTTGCTAGTTTCGCAAGCTTAAAAGTTTCTGATGAATACATTTAATTCTTCTACAATCTTTTGCCGCAGAAACCCATTGTTCCTGAGGAACAATACAGGGCAATACGTGATTCACAGCTTATTGGACTGTCGGGTTACTCAAATGAGGTGAACATTGATGAAGCAGTAACAAATTTAATTATAAACTAAATAATTTACAGTTTTTCTTTCATATGAAATTCCATGGCCTTACTGATAGTAATAATCGTTTTTTGCAACAGGGCCTCCCTGTCTACGCTATTGGAGTAGGCTTGAGTACATTTGACAGAGCATCTGTAAGGATTATTATTGTGTGTTATGTTTCAGTTTTCAGCTTCTAATTGAGGCTTCTTTCAAATTTTTATCATTTCACACATACAAAATAGCATGAATAGATAATTTGACTTCAAAACATAAAAGATAAAAATTTCTGCCCTATTATTGCCTTTTTGACTATATTTATCCTCATTTTAGGTTCATTATTATGTTCAATCCCACATTCAGATGAATGAATATCGGGATCGTGTGATTTTGGTGAGCATGTGACATTACTTCTTTTCTACCTAATCCTTTTTATTTGCATATCTACTAACTCTTCATGTTTATATTTAGCCAGCTGCAACAAAAAAGTACGGGAAACATGTAAGCAAATGTATAAAGGTTATGGATATGACTGGCTTGAAGCTCTCATCATTAAACCATATAAAGGTAAATCAGTAGCAAGAGATTCCTAGAACTTTTGCTAGTAATTCTCATCTTCAAGGGTGATTATAAATTCTATTAGAATTCTTTGTTTATGCATTTTCAGTTAATATAACACTTGGATTCTGTTCTTATGTAGCTAGTGACTATTATGTCCTCCATTGATGATCTGAACTATCCAGAGAAAACACTAACTTATTACATTGTGAATGCCCCATATGTCTTTTCTGCATGTTGGAAGGTTTGTCCCACATTTTTGTTTAACTATCTACTTTTCTGTTGTTATTTTTGCATTGCTTGTATATATTATATGTTGCCAGAAATTTTTTTCGTTTCTCGGTATCTATTAGATTCCATATTCATAACTTTTGTACTTTTATCAGGTGGTTAAGCCACTTCTCCAGGAGAGGACAAGAAGTAAAATTAATGTATTGTCCGGTTGTGGACAAGACGATCTATTGAAGGTAATTAGTTTCTTTGTCATAATCTTTCTTTAGGACTTAAATTGTCTTCACAAACTTGAACTTCATATTACATGGCAAACGCAGGTGGCACAAGAGCTCAATGCATAGTCTACTTTGCTTCTATTCTTTTATGAAAGACCACACATTCTAGTGCTTATATAACACTTAATTCTTCTTTCCACGGAAAGTAAAATCTCAAACTTCATTTTTTTTTAATTGTTTCTGGTGCAGATAATGGATTATTCCTCCCTCCCCCATTTCTGTCGTAAGCGATCTTCTGGCTCTTCAAAACATTTAGACAGTTCTGCTGACTGTTGCTTTTCATTGGACCATCCATTTCACCAACAACTTTACAATTACATTAAGCAGCAATCTTTAGTTCGTAAATCCGTTCTGCCAGTAAAACAGGGATCGGTGCATGTGACTTTACATGAGGATACTGACGAAAGAGATATTGCCAATATTTTGGAATCTGAGTTACAAAAATTCGAGGATCTAGAGAGAGGTCCAGAATCGTTAAAGAACCCGAAAATTAATGATGACAAGTGCTAGGCAACTCTTCTCTGTCTAGTTTTAAGGTACCAAATCACACCCCACAGAAATTTCTTGTTCTGATCGTACTAATTATTATAGTTATCCTATGTTAGTAGATATTCCACTAAGAACAGCCGCGGATGATGTGTGTAATTTCACACGCTAGCTAGCCAAAATATCAACTTAAAGCTATCCCCGACATGTATGTTGCCTGGGACTGTAATAAATCATTTATAATCGTCCGGCTATTGGATCCCATCAGATGTATAAATTTGTGGAGGAAAGATATAAATTATGTTTTGATCTTCTTGTAGTTGCATTTAACATAAGTTATAGAATGAACGAGGGAAATTAATAAGGGCGAAGTTAGAAACATAAATCCTTGCATCTTACATGGTGGTACTAATCTGTGTTACATTTGCAGACTAGATAGTCTTAATTATCTCGTCTTATAATTAAATTTACCAAATTATTCACTCTTTTTCTGGCTGCCATGGAAATGCTCATCTGATATGCTCTTTGTTGGGGGTACAAGAGGTGCGTAGAATTTGCAATTCTTTTAATGAATACCTTTCTATACACCGAAACAACTATTTTTTCAAATTACTTTATTTTAACAACTATTTTTTTTCAGAAATATGAGATGGTTCTTCGACTTTACTCTGTTCTTTTTGACGCCATTTCTGGAGTTCACGCTCCACTGCTTTTTTGGCAGCCTCGGCCATCTCTGCCCTCTTAAGAACATCCTCGATTTCTGATTGCATAGCCTCATTCTCTTTCAAAGTAACCTCTAATTTCTGTAGAACTCCTTTCTCACTTGCATTTATGGCTTCCAGTTGGGCAAGGGCAGTTGCAACTTTTACATCAGCCTGATTTCTGAATTCCTCAATCTTCATGTTCATCAAGTCGAACTCCTCATCCGACAACCTGATCTTCCTAATAGATCCTGAATCAGTTCTCGGGTAATTATGGATTTGATCATCTGCAAGCTTATGTGCAGCCTTGGCCGCTTCAGCCTCCTCTAATGCAATTTTCAGCTTTTCTTCAGCTTCTTTGGCTGCAATAGTTGCTGCTTCAGCTTCTTGCTTTAATAACTCAGCGTTCTTCTTTATATCTTCAGCTTCTTGCCTACCAGTCTCAGCTTCTGCTGATAGATTCTCTATTTTTAATCGCATACCATAAGCACCTTCCAACATAGCTTCATCAAGCTCAGCTTTCTTCTTCTCTAGCTCAGCCTGCAATTTCTCAACAGCTGATTCTGCGTCTAATGCCCTCTGATGTGATTCCGAACGATCCCTTTTCACTTCTTCCAATTCCAGCTTAACTGAAACCACGCAACTTCTTAATGAACTTTCTTCTGCAACAAGTTCTTTCAGTGCCTTTTTAGCGTGGACATCTTTAAGTTGTTCTTGCAAGATCTTAATTGCCTCAGATGTTTGTTCAAGCTTCTCATCGAGAATTTCTTTTGGCTCATATTCTTCTTTCAAACGAACGATTTCCTTTAGGGCTTCTTCCGTGGCTAATTTACGGGTAATCAAAAGAGCCTCCTTTTCTGCCATGAGCTTCGAGTGTTCTTCCTGGGCTTGAGTCTTGGCTAGGTTTACATGATCAAGTGTTTCTTGAAGGTCAGCAACTTCTTTCTCGAGCTGGCTTTGCCTATCCTGGTTCATTTTGGCAGTGTGTTGGGCATCTTCAGCTTCTTGAAAAATAGCCAATTTTGCTTCAATGGCTGCATCGAAATCTTGCCTTAAATTTGCAAGCTCTTGTTTATTAGAATTGAGTTCTCCTGTACAGGCCTTGTAATGTTCCCTTTCAGTGTCGACATCCAGTCTCCATGCCTCCGTACCTAGTTGAGCTCTAAGGGATTTCTGCTCTTCAAGTTCTTTAGCTCTAATTTTTGCAGCTTCTGTAGCTTTAATTGATGCTTGCTTGGATTCACTTAGAGTTTCGAGCTTGTTTGTGAGTTGTTGGAGCGTTCTATTAGCCCTCTGTAGCTCCTTGAGAGCTTGAGCCTTTGCAGTTTCTGCGTTTTTCAGCTGATCCTTGTAGTAGTCGAGTTCTCTAAGCATCATGTGATGCTGCGTCTCCTTCTCTAGCACTCTCTGCATCGCAATAGGTAAACAAATTCAATTTGAAATTAAGAAATTCAGAAATGATTCAGTGAGTGAAATTTCCACCATTCGGGACTGAACCTGGCAATCGCCCTCTAAATGGATGTCATTTCAAACGTTACATATAAATCAAATAGAATTCAAGATTTTACTTTCCCGTGAAACTTCTGAATTGAAATCTAATGTGAATCATAATAGTTATTTCACTCTTACATTTAGAATTCTGACTACGTCCCTGTCTAAAGAGCATTAAAACATCCTACAGAATAAACCTGCTTTTGTGAAGATGAAGATTTTAAATCCATCACACAACTTTGCATTAGGACTGGGTGTACGTACCTCTTCAGCATTTGATTTCTTCGCAACGGGATTAGGTTTGGCAGGGGAAGCATCACCGAATAAACTAACGGCAGCCTTGACAGATTGAAAAGGCGTAGCTGTGTCGATTTCTCCCAGAGAATTTGTTCGGCTGTGAGATCCTGCACCATTTTGGCGTGCACTCTCAATCTCTCCCATTGAATTCGCTCGATTGTGAGACCCGGACCCATTTAGTCGTCCTCTCATCGTGAAACCGAACATAGTCTGTTATGTTGCTTACAAACTGAGACATCATCACAAAATAGTTATGTTCCTAATAATCATTTTCCTATGGAAACGCATGAATTCTCTGATTTCCTCCAACATCAAAAGGCCAAATTGTGAGGGAAGATGAGAAAATAATTTCTTTATCAATCAATTATTTTTCAATTTCCAATTTTCTGGTGTCCTTGAGAAATACATACATGCAACAAACTGCTGCATGCATTTTTCTAAGAACCATAGATAAAAAAGGAAACAGAATTCAAATGGGAAACGATCGAACGTACCTCAGAATTTGAGCTCACTCTCCGACGACATATGCAAGGAATGATATTCAAAGGAATTGAAACAGTATGGCGAACAGCTCCAGTTACGTCGTATTTAAATTCTTTCGTCCTCTCTATTTCTTCAATAAAGAAAAATTTTACATATATATGCTACAAAATTGTTTAGATTTTGCCTTTACTTGGATGTATTTCTAGCAACCCCTTTATTATGTGTTTAATGAATGCGAATATCAGACAAGTGTTTTTCCTTCCTTTTTCCTCTGCTATTATGTTCTTCCTCCTGGTTTTGTGAATAGCAGAGGAATCAATGGAAGTAAAATGTGGGTAGAAATTATTGTGTTGTAGAAATAAGCATGTATGTATCTATCTGTGAATGGATGATCAATTTTTGGAAGAAAAGAAAAATAATTTTCTCCTAATTATGCTCCCCCGCAGGTTGTCTGCCTTTCTTCGTTCAGTCCAATCCATTGTCTTTCTGTGGAAATCCGATTATTACGCCCTTCATTCATTTGTGATTCTCACAACTTTTTATTCCTTTTATTTCTCATCATCTTTTTTTTCTTTGTTTTAATGCGCGCCTGAAAATCATAATTAATATTAAAAGCAACTTTTGCATAATCCATAATTTAGCACTTTTTTTGCAATTGTTTATCCAAACTATTTTTATACCATATTGATGTGAGGTGAAATTATACATATGTGAATGTCATGATTTGCCTCGTGGGGGTAGAATCACGACCCAACACACGACAAATTAGGCAATGAGTTGGATTATATTTAGACTGCATTCGCTATAGGCAAGCTGCCTACGTACCCAAAGTGATGGGATTAAATTTTATCGTAGTTCGATAGTTGAATTACTCTCTAAAGATATCGGCGAAATTCTTGTGGAGAAAAGTAGATAGTAATTTATAATCAGCTTCTTTAGAATATATATAGAGCTATGGTGGGCTATGGGCTAAGACTTGACCATTGACCCCTTTGCTTATTTATTTAAATCATTTGATATATATTTCGTGATTATCGGCCCAGCTATTATTGTAACCCACTGGTCAAATTGGGCTCTACCCCATTAATCGTACCCAACCATACCGGGCATGGTACCGTAAATTAATCCGGCCCAAATAAATTACAACTTTAATTACGATCGTGCCCCTAGAAATTTCGATGCACATCGCATATTCAATTCATAATTAGACTAGCTCAAAACGATACTACTACAGTACGAAAAAATCTATGCTAGACGAAGTTCAATGGACCTAATGTTTATGTATATCACACAGTAAGGTGTATTGTGTGCGATCCTCATACACACTTGTGTGAAAGAAATAGACACATAATTCACACTCGGACCATTGGATTCAGTCTGACATAGAATTACCCCTACAGTACCTTCATTCGTATTGAGCCGTGGCCGCTACTGGCCAATCAACTTGATTACTCAAAAGGGAAAATTATACACAAATCCCCTCACTTATTGTAAAATTAACCTCCCTCACTTAATGGAAATTACAAAACCAATATAACAAAACAGATAAGTACTGGGTACAGGCCTGGGCTTCAAAGCTCGAGCTATGAAAAGCTGATTGAACACCCTCTCGGCACTTTCAACATCACAGCAAAGAACGAGCCACCCTCAGCACAGGCCTGCAATATATAAAAGGTCATTTCTTGAATAATTCACAAGTCATATCATAGAAATGATCGAATTAACAATGAAACTTACTTATTGTTAACGAGCTCTAGAACCACAGCAGATGCACCTCCTCCACCATTGCAGACTCCAGCAACCCCAAACTTTCCATTTCTCTGCCTCAGCACCTACGACACCACAAATTAGGAGTAAGAAAGCGCAAAATACGTACCGATAATCAATAAGGATGTAGACTTAAAAAAATACGCAATGATAAAAGAAACTGCGTTACAAGGCAGCACGCATACCCCTAAAAGTGTCACCAAGATGCGAGCTGCACTACAGCCTAGTGGATGTCCCAAAGACACGGCACCACCATGCACATTTAATCTTTCCTATAATGACAACATATGCTGTCTGATCAAAAGGAGGAATAGAGTACTCTTATGTTACATAAAAATGGAGTAGAAAAAACTGAAATTCATGAAAAGTGACCAAGCAAACAGCATGACTTACAGGGTCGATATTGAGCAGCCTTTGGTTTACAAGAGCTACAACCTGCAAAAATGAAGTTAAAACTCATATTCAAGATAAACTAGAGAAGGATTTTAATTAAAAAAAAATGTATAGATTCTCACAGAAAAGGCTTCATTTATTTCATAGAAATCAATATTGGATGCTTCCAAGCCAGAATTTGAAATTGCTTTTGGTATGGCAAGTGCTGGCGCAGTTGTAAATAACTCAGGTGCCTGCCCAATAAATGTAGTAACATCATCAACGGCACTAGTCAAACGAACTAAAGGCAAAAGTAGAATTTTGAAACTACCTGTGCTGAGTCAGCGTAGCCTCTAATTTTGGCAATTACATGCAAGCCAAGTTTAACCGCCGTTGTTCCACTCACTAGGACTAAAGCAGCGGCCCCATCGCTGCACAGAATAATACAAACTCCCAGTTCAGGTGGTGCTCATTACTGAGCGCTTGATGACATATGTTGCGCATAACAGGGGATGAACGAAAGTGCAATATTGCATCCACACATTGAAAGTTGACATGCCCCTAGAATAACACCACACACAAACAAACGGACTGATAGACCACAAATTCATCACGAACTACACATGAATGTATGTGAGCATGCTACTGGCGTAGAATAATAATAATGGAAATGCCCCAAAATGCACACACAGTTCATTAGGAGACATCAAAGGTATCAACTTGTCAAAGCACGTATTAAAATTTGTCTAATAGAAAGCGAAGGAGCTACAAAAATGACGGAGGGCCCATTTTTGAGCAAGTTGCAAGGAAACAGGTTTTGAAACATGCACTCGGTTTAACAAAAAATGTTTCCAATGCATAATGTGTAGATGCTACATAATTGGTTCTCAACCTTCAGAGCCTACGAGCACCATAAGATCATCCATAACAAATGCAGACAACAAGCATGCCTTAAAAAGAAAAATCTGCTATGACAATGGCAGGTTAGGTGAAAGATACTCACCATTTCAACAATGTAAGGTAACCCTGCTCTTTTCAGGGTAATAAGGGTAGAGAAACTTTGGACGCTAAACTATCACAGAGAAGGGATACAGGGAAGTAAGCTAACCTTATACTAGAAGAATTGCCGGCAGTGACAGAACCTCCATTTTCCTTAAAACTAGGTCTTAGCTTTCTTAACTTAGACGCATCAAACTAGCAACACACAAGGGAAATTGATTAATTAACATAGATTATCAAATTTAGCACGCCACGTTTATTACCATGTAACTAAAAGAGGAACAAGCTATAACAAATAACAAAAGATTTAAGTGATTTAAGTTGTCAAACATAACAAAATGTGGTTTTCTACTAAAGAGGATAAACACATTCTGGTAGAATATCAAATTAACAATAAAAGAAACGAGGAGCCATTGGAAGATCAAAAGCTTGCTGGAGAAGGAGTTGTTTTCAATTGTCTGACTTTGATAGAAACTACTACTGAATTCTAAATAGAGCACAAAACTGGGAAAAGAAATATGGCAAAATGGTATGCAATCTCGAATTTGTTGGACGGTCAAATTAGATCTTAATCTTGCTTCATTTGTGCATGCAAGAGTAGAATAAAATCTGGTATCCAAAATCTCAGCTATGTCAATCATCTGAAAGGTAAACTCATACAAGGCCTATCTTCTTTTGTTCACCTTTCCAAGACCTTCATCTTTATCAATAACGGTAGACAGCTTCCCCCTGCCACCAGAAATTTCAACCTGCATGTATGAACAAAATGTGTATTTAGAAGGCCACAAAGCTAGCTAATGATTTCTAAAGTGAATACTTCAAAACTCTCACCGGAACTATCTCCCATTTGAATGCACCACCTGTTTCAGCAGCAATACCTCGCTCGAAACTTTGAATAGCATAAGAGTCCTAAAAAGATGCATATATAAAGATGCAAGTCGAAAATACTAACGGTGACATTCATCCAATAAAACATTAAAATATAAAAACAGGGTTGCTATGCCAATGGTTTGGTGCACAAAAGAGACAAAGAAAGACGGAGAATTGGGGGATTGCGTTTATGAGACACATTTCTAGAAAAGAAAAAAAGGTAATTAGCAATAACAGCAAATACAGACATAATGATGATGATGATGATGATGATGATGACAGCTAAAAAAATAATGATTATAACAATAATAGAATTAGGACTGTACAAGTGCTCTTCACACTTTTTCTCCGAACCTAACTATGTTACATGTACTTTGTTCTAGAAAAAGAAATAAATTCAAGCGAAAACATGTCTTTGTAATGAAACAGCAACCAAATGGTTTTCTAATCCCACTACAATACTCCAATAAAGTATAAAGTGACTCGTAGGAGTTGTGCACTTGCTGAATTAGGAAGTATATAATTGAGACAAAGAAAAGGAGGGTAGAAGAGAAAGAAACATTACGAGTGTGTAGTGCGTCGTAACCCTACACTCTCAAGAGAAAACGAAATGAAAATAATGTAAATTACAATACCGCCATTACTAATAAATCCCTAAAAGAAGACATAGATAGAAAACAAAAGATAAAACAGCATCCACAAAACATTACCTGCTCTTCCCTGGTTATGTTATGCTGATCAGCACATAGTTCTCCACAAACACCCATACCAATATCATTGTACACATCCCAAAGGCCATCTTTGAGCATGCCATCAATAATAGTGTCATGACCAAGCCGAGACCCTGTTCTGTTAAAGAAGGAATGTCATCTCAATGGTAGCCACATAAACCTCAAGCCACCTCTCACAAACCGCAAGACAGTTGACAAAAGTTTTTCGTTGAATAAGATTCAAGTGGGAGGACAAAAACATGTTCATATAAATAAGTCGAGTAAGAATCAAAAATTGATCAACCAGGTAGAGTTCCTTTTGTTCCAAGATAGAAGAGAAAAAGTAACATATAGCATATGTTCAACTAACCATAATGCTAACCTTCCTGCAGGGATATACTTTGGTGCATTGGACATGCTTTCCATGCCACCAGCAACTACTACATCGTTTTCACCCAATTTTATTGTTTGTGCAGCAATCATTGTTGCTGTGTCCAAAAAAATAACAAAAAATATCACTACAATTTCTTTTAATTTGGAAACTATAGCATATAGCAGTCGAGAAATGCCAACCAACCTTTCATTCCTGATGAACAGACTTTATTAATGGTAGTGCAGATGACCGAATTAGGTATACCTGCACCTAGCGCAGCCTGCCTGGCAGGGGCTTGGCCTAAATTTGCACTAAGAACATTTCCAAAGAAGACTTCTTGCACCGCAGATGGGTGTATTCCTGCTCTCTTAAGAGCACCTTCAAACATATAGCAGAAATTGAGAAGGGACAAATATAAATCCGTCGAATTGCATACATTAGAAAACTAGAAGCGAATGCAAAGGAGATGTTACATTGAATAGCTATTGAACCAAGCTTGGTAGCAGGCAAAGATGAAAGCGAACCGAGGAAGCTGCCCATCGGTGTTCTCGCCACACCAACAATGCATACATCTGATGAAACTCATTTGCATTAGTTAGTCGATATCCATAATTGAAACTTCTTTTGTAATGTAAGATAAATACATGAATTACCTCGAGGCTCGACAGAACCATCGGCTACTGAAGCCATGAGAGTCTGCACTGCAAGAAATAGTCCGAAACGTAATAACAGACACCAGTTAACAAAAGTGTAAAGAAAGAATCACGTCAAGAAGTGTGATCTTGCCAACAAAGAAGTACCAAGAAATATACGGAATCCAAGAAAAGACGTCAAAAAGTGTTACAGCAAACACACGAAAATAATAGCATAAAAGAATTAAACGACACGAACAAAATTCTTAGGAATATGTTATAGAATGAAAGACGGGTCATCTTAATTAGAGAAAAAAGATTAGAAAACCCCACAATACAATACATACAAAGACTCCGTAAAATTAACAACAGGAAGTTGGTAACACCACCAAGTTACATAAGCAAAAGAAAGTTTATGGACCAATAAATAAATAAAAATTGTTAAGAGTAACAAATAAAATACCTCAAAATTCCGTAGAGCACTCCCTAACTTGTCTTTGTGTGTACGATTGAGAATTGGAATCGCGCAGCGCAGGGCGGATATTTTAATAGACAGAAGATGTCATGTCATATGTACAGGTGGAAGTGCATCGAGTAGCGTGCTATTTATAATCGCGGTTTAATGAATTGGGATTGCTGATTGGCGATTGCACTTGTTTTTTACGCTCAATTTTTACTCACAGGCCCCCAAATTTATTGTATAATTACAAAAACTTCCCTTCACTTGTTGAAATCACCAACATACTCTCTCAGGGAGTCTATTTGTAAGGTTTATAGTGTACAATTGTAAGAATTGTCAAACACATAGGGGTGTGATTGAAAGAAATTCTTAACATGAGGGAATGTGTTGTTAATTTTTTATTGGTAGGGGGAGTTTTGGTAATTACACAATAAGTGAGGGAGTATATGTGTAATTTTCCCTATATGCTTTTTATACTCTGATTGAATATGTTTTTTTTTTCTAAATATTATATTCAAATTGAATGATTTGTAAAACTTCAACTATTATGAATTAGTTGACGAATGAATACCAATAAGAGTAACAAGATTGAAATGACAAAATGTCACTCACACCTCAAGAATAAGCTATCACCGTGACAGAATCAAAAGAGAAGAGCTTGGAACTTGAACAATCATCAACAATAATGAGGTTCCTCTTCAGCTGATTTATATCTTTTACTGCTAATTAGAAATAGTTTTGAGGAACGAAAATATACATATCAGCAAGAGAAGGTATTCCAAACTCGTCGCGCAGGCTACGCCCGAAAATTGCTCGAAAAACAAGAGACGTGAGAGAACACTGTCCTACAATTAATCCTTTGCAATATTTGCTCCAACGGTGCCATTTCCAGTATCTACCTGCTTTATACAAAATATTATCAAAATCTTGCACCACCAAGTTAGACTTAAGACATCTTCCTGCCAACTTGTTTCTGTCATGTCCCCCTGATTGTTTCTCAGGTAATGCTATGTAATCATCATAAGCATAATTATCATTTATAACAGGCTTGAAGCAATCAAAAGACTACATCTTCACCAAGCTGAAATCAAAATCAACTAGCATGTGCTCTATACCACAACAGCGCTCCGTCATGTAAATCACAAGATGCGTCTGAAAGTGAGGTTGATTCGCACCGAATCAGCTTTCACACGTTTGGGCACTGAGTGGAGCCAGTCCCTTTGAGTGTAGCCACTCATTACCAGCAGTGAACCATGCTTTAACATGAAAGCATGTTGATCACTATTGATATTCTTCTTCGATCTCTTGCTGGGAGGTTCACCCTTGATTGCTCTACCTGACTTTACTGTAAAAGATAAAACAACAAAGGTGTTGGCTCAAAATAAATACAAAAAATAATATAGATAGCTTCAAAAAATAGTGTTGTAGCCAAGGAATCAATATACAGAAATCTTGGACCTTTTCTATAACTGCCATTCACTGTGGTGATGGCAGTGGCCTCTGAAATGAGAAAAAGAACCAACCATAATTAACTCATTCGTGTTTGTATGGTTACATGAATATGTTAGTTTATTTAATTACAGTTGCAGGTTTGCTATGTAAAACATGATCGGACAAATTAGGCAGCGACCTGTTAATAGAGAGTAGACTAGTCACAAATCTGATTAAAACCAAACTGAACATCAGAAATCCGGAGGTGAAAACTTTTCCCATACCTTGAACACTTTTATTTGGTTTCTTCTTCAAAAGAAAATCACGGTCACATCCAAAAGAAACCGAAGCAATTTCCGGAGTTGGCCCATACAGTTTCTCATCATCCGCATGCCAACCAACATGGTCATTGCCTCCTTTATACCTATTTAGCAATAAGCTATTGAAACTGCTTTCAGGAAGAGCTTTGTGAACCTAGAGCAACACCTTATCAGAGATGAAAATCCCGAATATAAATGATGTGCTATTGATATTTGTAAAACGCGAGGGAGAGCAATCTCACCAAATCCAAAATGGCCTTAAGGGGTGGAAATTCATCCCAGGAATAAGCATGAGGCTTATACCCATTATAAGCTAGCTGTTGCAATCCTTCTCTTGCAACATAACAAGTGTCTCTGGGCTGTCCATAAACAACTCAATGGAATTAAAAACTGTTGGCCAGAAGCTTCTCAACATTCAATCATGCTGCTTAAATGGATACATTATGCAACACCTTGTCAAAGTTAATTCTAAAAGATAAAAAAGATGCAATCAAGAGAAAACATGTATAAATATTAGCCTCGATAAACTTCTAGCAAAATATGCTAGACCGAGTCCAAGGTACTAGTGTCTATATTTCTCAAACAGTAAGGTGTATTGTGTGCGCGGTCTTCACATATATTTGTACGAGAGACACAAAATTCACACTCGGATAATTGGACTCGACCTGGCGTAAAATTACCCAATTCGGATGTAATGTACCTGACAAAGTTGCAGAGACTCAATATACTTATTTTAACGTGAAGGAGAGAGTGTAATTGTGGGGAAATTGAACCTGGACGTGGGATTTTGCAAAGACGCGGATAGTGGGTCGTGTCCAAGGGATGTTTTTATCCAGATAATCGAAATACTGCCATGAATCTTTGTACGAAATGAAGCGTGGCATGTGTAGAACTTGGCTTCCGTTGCCTAAATCCACCATCACTGCTTTCTTCGGTTTTTCCGCTGTAGCAGCTTCGGGGTCAGGCTCGTTAACCGACCCACATTCTGTTGTCAACTTCAAGAGGCCGCTCGACATCGACATCGATGGAGAGTGTGAAGAGTGAAGACCAGAACCGCCAACAATGGATGCCAAAGAAAAAGTTATTGTAAAGGGAAAATTACACACAAACCCCTCATTGTCTAATTATCAAAACTCCACTTACTTATTAAAAATTATCAACACATCCCTCGTAGAAAGAATTCTTTACAAATATTCTTCCTTGTATATTTGATAATTCTTACAATTTCAACCCTACAAAGTACATACTTACGAATAGAGAAGTATGCCTATAATTGCCAACAAGTGAGAGGAGTAATTATACAATAAGTTAGGGGTATGTACGTAAGTTTTTCTATTATATACTTCTTAATTCTTAATTACCGCCACTACACATCGCTTGTTCTAATTTATTTCCTTTTAATAGATCCAACGACTTTGCTCTCGTGGAAGCACGACTTTTCGGACCTCCGTTGTCATCTAATTGAGAAAGTATCAACTATCAATTAATCAAATAGTAAGAACGTACGACTGTCTGGGTACCTGGAGATCTTATACATCGACCTTATGATACTCTTTAAAGAAATTTCTTATCAATAAAAAAACAACTGCCATATTAGTGGATAATTTTGAAACATAGATACAAATCCGGTAAGAGCTACAAATATGGACTAACTACACGGTAAGTAAATTTACACGACATTTTAAACGTACAAAATAGTCAAGTTACTATAGCGAACTACAAATACGAAGTCTATCTATGCTTAACTTCTATGATGTGCTACAAATCTACAGTTGTACAATTACAAACAAATTTATTTGGATCAATAGTTCAATGGTATTCTTTCTTAAATCAATCAGCTCGACAACTATCTAGCAGTGCCTTATTTCTTTAGCAGTGCCTTATTTCTTTCCCACGCGCTGTTTCCACTTGCTCTGCATTTTGTGAAAAAAACATGATTAGTACATTAATTGATGTAAATCATGTGCATAAATGTTAGAAATGCATATGGGTGGAGTTTGAGTACCAGAAGCTCGTCATCAGAAAGCTCAGCATCTACAGAGTCAGAAGCAGAAGTCTTCTTGTCAGCATTATCTATATCCATGTCATCCGATTTCTCAGCCCCCTGTCCAGATTCTTCCTCGGTCTCATCTATTTGCTTCTCATCTGAAGAAGAGACTGCTTCATTATTTAATCCATAAGCATCATGTGGAGAGCCAACAACATTATCACTCTGAGTATCCTCAGAGTCGTTTTCTTCCTCTTTGGGCTCTTCTGCTTCACTCAACCCCTTCTCTGCATCTTCCTTTTGTTTTGCGTCTTTGTTGGTTAGCTCCTTATCAGACAAGCTCCCATCAACCCTTTCATGCTTCTCAGCCCCCTTGTCTAATTGTCAGGAAGCACGGGACAGAAGTCAGTAGAGAACACAAAACCTATCAACTACAAATATGAATGCATTGCTCCACTAAATAATGATGTATAACCGGGCAAAATAGAATGATTTTCAAATGATGTACAAAAATTGCAGTATTTGATTTGCTCGACTTCTGGAGATATAAGGCTACACAAATAAGTAAGATCCTTCACCTGAGTCTGAATCATCAACATCTGAGCTTCCACTGCTTTTCATAGAGGATTTACTATCAATCAGCCTCTTTTGCATTTGTTTCCGACTTTTGCGTGGAGTTCTTTTCTTTCTTACTTGAGATGATGAAGATCTGCCAATCAGTTCAATTACATAAGCAAATTACGCACAGAGATAGATAAGAATTTCAATTCCTCTGAATTGTCAACAACCAACTCACTTCTCTTCCGATTTTTTATCTTGTTTTGAGCCTCCAATCGAGTTCCTTCGCTTTCCAGATGATCTGTAAGTACTCAAAATAAGTATACATTCAAGCACTAGCCTCTTACAACAGCAAAGACATAGGCACATGCCAAGGTAAATACAAATATAGAATTACAAAGAATGTTTGTGTAGACATTATTGTAATTACCTTTTCCACAGCTAAAGGGAATGGTTCAAAAACATTCAGTTTCCTACACATTATGGGCTTGTATGATTTTGTTTTCAAAACCCAAATCCCAATTCTCAATTATTTTGAAACCCAAAACATGATTGGCCCAACTTATTGTCCCCTAGTCTTGATTCTTAATTCTCAATATTTTGAGAACCTAAGCCCAAAACTTGGGAAACAAATCAAAAATCCACATGCACAAATTTGAAATTGGCTTCCTTTTTCCATGAAATTTGGGGAATTTATTTCTCAATTCATGTTTCCAATGTATTCCTACTCTCATCCCATCAATTCAATTCTCCAACCACTCCTATTCTCCTATCTATATATCTACTTAATTTGGATGGCTATATATATATCCATACAACTTTTATACATACATATACCTATGCATATATATATATATATATATATAACTATATCACTAACTACAAATCAAATTTACTTTATGTCAAATCAATCTTATAATTTTTTATTATATTTATATCTAAAAAACTATTCATCTAAATATATTTTTATTCTCATCACGTCTTTTCGTAAAAAAATTCACACAAAATTACATTCATCCAAACATATTTTCATTTTCAACTTATAAAATAACAACTCAAACTAATGCATCCAAACATATTTTCATTTTTAACACAAAAACCAATGAAAGTTTGAAAATTCACTTTTCTACAATTTTCAATTGGGAATTGAGAATTGAAAATGAAAACCCTACCATAACTGGGTTAGGAAGACAGAGTGTCTATATAGTGAACACCTTTCCTTAAGTACAGATTGGACAAAAATTACTTTATGTAAGCCCCTAATCACTTTATTCATAATGCAATTATAAAATTAATAATTCCTAAATATTCTGCAAATTAGAGAAATACTTGGGCATCTATTTCTGTTCTTCACCAGTAAAGTACAGAATATTGATGAGGTTCAATCAGAAGCCAAGTCTTTCAGATTTGGGGCATTATTGCTTAAATAAACATACAAAGAGAAACTACCCTTGAGTTAAATATGCATGGGAAAGGTTGCCTATTTCTACATAAGCCGGTTTTATGAAACTAAGCTCTGGACACATGCCAAATTGCAGTTGGTCAAAGTTGTCTGGAGTAAAATCTTACTGACAAAAATATCGACAAAGTGGAAGGGATTGATAGCAATAAACCAAATATGATCTGAGGATTTTATGTTAGCATACTAGCCCCATTAGGCTTACTACAGTTTTCAATTTGCACTTTACAACATAACTATTCCACAAGTCCAATCCAATAATATAGCATGGAACTTTTTCTTTTTTTTGCTAAGTGTATAACATGGAACTTCTTTGTTCATCTTTTAACCACGACACGGCACATTATGCTCCAGTTACCTTTTCCCTTTTCCTTTTTGAGCACACTAAATAGTGAATATAACTTCCTAACTATGAAATTAAACAAATATGCTTATTTTTTGGAATCCAAAAACAAATAAATGCTATTTTATTCTCTTTCTCGATAACCAGAAGCAGTGGGATATATGCTACCAGGTACCTTTTCCCTTTTCTTTTTTGAGCACACTAAATAGTGAATATAACTTCCTGACTATGAAAATTAAACAAATATGCTTATTTTTTGGAATCCAAAAACAAACAAATGCTGTTTTATTCTCTTTCTCGATAACCAGAAGCAGTGGGATATATGCTACCAGGAACTAGTAGATGAAAAACTTACCCATGTTTCCTACCTAGTTTCTATGTAAGAAAAGACAGCTTCCTCCTCATAGAATGTGATATAGTGTACTTGGGCGTTTCACACTTACATACATGTTTCATACTTTCTTATGCTCATATACACAGAGGCAACTGACAATTCTAAGACACGAAGTACACAATTTTCTCATGCAATGGTTTCATCAAGTGTCCATCTCTATCTCGACCATGACTTTACATATGTACATAAATGACAACTTAACTGCTTATGCATACATGAATGTATAAATATAAACAAAGAAATATAAAGAGAGACGGCCAGTTGAATAGAAAGCTACAAATATACAAGTATACATGCATATCATGTAAGGAAGCGCGTACCCTCCTTTAGGATGAAAATTCTTGGACGAAACAGATCTCTGCAAATGGTTTATTGGCATTGTCAAATCTTATACTATTATATCTGCTTGAGCAGAACCAACAATTAAACAAATTCATAAAGGAGAAAAAGAATTTAGTGTATTTGCAGACCTTTTCTGCTGTTTGACCATTGTCAACAAGCTCCCAGCGTTCCCTGTCTAATCGAAGAACTTCCACCTCCCCATCATCATATAAAATCTTTCAAGAAAATTTAACAAAAACAAATAAAATGATAACAATTAGGAATGAGAAATTCTTTGCAACAACAAAAACAAGGAGACAATCAATATCATGTTACCACGTGCTTCTTTTTCTGGGTGTCAAACGACTTCACGATACCTTCATAAAACCTGTGTAAGGCCAGACAGATATAACATGACATCATGAATAAGTCTAAAGCACTCAGATCTTCAGAGCAGTTTATTGGAAGTGTATACTATTGGTATGAAAATGCACAACTGTAGCAGGATAAGGAAATTCCCAACCCTCTCCTGATGAATGATAGTTCTTTATGCAGAGTCAATGGGGTCGATAACAGTGGCACCGAAGGAAGTGTTAGAATATGGTTCCTGAAATTGGAAGAAAGACCATACACATACTCCTAAGAAGCTGAGGTGACGGCAAAAGGAAAAAGGATGAATTCAAGTTCCTCACTTACATATTCTGTTCATCCGTTTTCATTTATTGTCCTGATTTCTCAAGGGGCTTTCTTCTTCTGTTGTGTAAGTTTTTTCTTTTTTTTGGGGGTGGGGTGGGGGGGTTCTCTGGTGTGTGGTTTGGGTAGGGGTGGGAGGCTGGGGAGCAATGGGGTTTGATAATGCTTGCTACATGGAAGGATGGCTTGATGCCTACGATGACATTAATATTCTAAATTTTAGCATTCTCATTTATCTTTCTCCTATGTTCCAATTGCAAGAACAAGATAACTGTATACAAACCAAATCAGGAAGCACTTACTGTTTATCCATCGGCCACCAAACTTTTATTCTGCAACCAATTAAGTCAGGTTCGGAACTTCCATTGTCTTTTGTTGTGCACTAAAGACGAAAAATAGTTCAAAACTGGGTCAAGTAAAATTTAGGAGAACGAAGTATAGAACCTTTTAGAAACATAAAATCATCTAAGCATGTGAAGTTGCAGAAGTAAATAAAATAGAAAGGTTTTGGGCAACATAAACTAATAAATACTGGAAAAGCTTCAGAGATGTGTTCAGCATCTCCTTCTTTAACATAGTTAATGCAGTCAATGGATATTGGGCTTCTATATTCACAATTATATAAAACTATGGCATGGACCCTAAGATCGCTTGATGTTCCAAACGAAAAAGCACATCATATATTTTGTTGTTGCATGATGTTTCTCAATTTTCGCAATGACATGCATGCTACCAACTTACTACATATACTACTTCAATCTCATACATTTACTCCTTCAACAAGCATGGGGAAAACATTATAAGTCGAAGCAATTTGAGTTTGCATTGTCATATCGGCATTCACAAGCTCAAAAGAGTTCACAAGAAATTGCATGAAAGGCAGGACGCAACTAACCTTAGCTAATCCAGCGACCCTTTTACGTTTTTGTTTCTTCATAGACGCATACTTGGAATAACTGATTGAGGGTGGGCTAGCAGTTTCTGAAACTTTCTTAGGCTTCTGTACATAAGAAGAGAAGGTGAGCACTGCATCAATCATCATGAAACATCATATTGCATACCACAAATTTCATCAGTGGAAAAGCACACCTTGGCGTCGGGGGAGTGATTGAGGGCCTCACCATGATCTCTGTCAGATTGTTTACCTTTCTGCTTAGAGGAGGAATTGGATTTCTTACTAATACGTGAAACTAACAAGTTCTTCCCTGTGGGTTCAGCGGTTTTTTCTGGCATAGGTAGATCTTCTGAACTACTTTGAAGCTCCTCATCCATTTTGCCAAACTCAACACTAACACTCGTCTTATTTACATTATTAGGCCTCTGAGAACCTTTTAAGGGAATTGCTGAGAGAGACTTGTGAGCTTTAGTTGATGATGTTCTCCTACGTTTTGGCACAGGAACATCCTTTGATTCAGTAAACAGTGTTTTCCTCTTATGAAGCTTATGGCCGCTTCTCCTCTTTTTGTGAACAAATCCGTGGCCGTTGCTTGTTTCGAACTTGCTAGTTGCACCCAGGTTATTGGAATTTATTTCCTTCACCATTTTTAAGATATCAAAATCATTTTTGTCCGTCACCACATCTGCTGCAGACTCATTCTTCGACTCTTTTCTTGCCTTCATTCCCTTGGCTTTTAGACGTTTCATCAATTTTGCCAATGGCATCTCACTGCCCTCTGTTTCGCTGCCTTTCAAGAAATCATCATCCTCTGCAATTACTGAGCTAACCTGAAGTGACAGAGTAACATATGATTAGATCACCTCAAAAACCGCATGCCACTCAGTGTAAGTAATTTCCAAGTCTTACAATTCCATTAGCTTCCAGTTCAAGTGATTCAAAGTGGGCCAAGATATCCTCATCTGCCAGCCATGTCCTCTCTTCACCAGCCTAACATCACAAAATGTACGCAATCAGACACAGAAATCAGGGATCATATAAAAGGTACGGTTTCTTAAGTTATGTAAGTAAATGAAAGTCACTCATGTATCAAACAAGAAAATTATTTGAAAGAAGTATGATCATGAATACCAGGCTTACCAGCGAGTCATTTTCTTCTTTTTTCTCAAGCGGTTTGTAAAGAGCAGCAGGTAGAGTCACAGATGAACTTGAGTCTTGAATATAATCTTGTGTTTTAGCTAACCGCTTAACAATTGACATACCAAGGTCGCACAGAGCATACAAATTCTGTAATATGTGATTTCTAAATTATAATGCGCCAAAACAAAATTAACATCATTAATAGTCTAATTGTAGCATTCTATTTCATCTGATTGATAAATTCTGTGGTTCTTTCCCTGTGTGTTCCTGTGTGGGTTGGGAGATTTTCTGTCTTGTCAAATGACGGAAATCCCCAGAAGAAATACCAGATAGAAAAGATTAAACGATATTTAATATCAAACCTTGGACTTGGCTGCATCAAAAGCATCTTCTGAGCGCTTGATACGTAGAAAAATTGAATTCAACAATGAAAAGGTTTCCTTGTCCTTGCTAATAATGACAACAGATTTGCCATCTGCATCTCCATGCACCAGCATAGACAGGAACAAATACAACTGCCTGAAACAGACACACAATTGAAATGCAGATGTATTTGTGCACAATATTTTGTCGTCACAGCAATTTATGGAGACTAGCAATTCTTGCTACCACATTGTCAAGGTATGACGCATAACTACAAGTGCACGTGGTTTAATCAATTGACTTTGAAAGATACACAAAGAGTTTGGGTAGTCAACTCATTAATTGCTTTTATGTATTTTGACACACATCAATCTCCTTAAATAAATAGATACTTGCAGCATGAACTGAGTTATGCTCAAACAATCCACATTATAGTTTTTATGACCAGCTCTGTTTAGAAGAATTTGGTAAAGTACCAAAACATTTTTTTTTACTAATTTTCCATAGACAAATAGTAAGCGCATTACTCTATTTTGCCATCACAAATTCTCTAAGAATAAGTAAGTTCAAATGTCATCCTGAGCAAACATCAACTGACAAAAAGTATATACAACTAGAATCCAACAAATAAAGAATTTAAAAACACATCATCAATCACATCTTACTGCATGCTATGATTTTAAGAAATAATTTCCATATATGTAAATGCACGACACATTTTCCATAACATTATGACAGCATGTTATTTTCTTGATCTCTGTATAATTCATTTAAAAAATTGAAATGGCAATCAAAATACCTGTACATAGCTTCAAATGTCTTGACATCTTTGCAGTTATCAACATCAGGAAATGATGGATGATGAGCAAGGGAATGGACTACATATGGGAGAATGTTTTCTGGATAAAGTGGTGAAGAATTTGCATCAGTCTGTGAAGAAATTTGGCGACCCCTTCCTTGCCGACACATCTGGATGATGTCATTCAAATTGTGTTTGTTCTGCCAATTAAACTAGGGGAATAAATATTCATATTCTTTATAATAAACACATGGAACTTTCAGGTTTAGATGTAGTATAATACACTCCAAGAACCAAGAGGTTGAATACAGTAAACACTGAATCACCATGTACCTCTTCCAAATCTGACTGCTGAGACGAAATATCAAGCAGGAAGGCAGAAGCATACTTTGGGCCTAAAATCCGGTCCTTCACATATTGATGAATCTTGTTAAGCAGTAGTCTCTTTACCTCAGGAAAATTATCCTACAAACCCAAAAGTGAGAGAGTAAGAACTAACATACTCGGTGAACATTGCAAGGTAAACGGTACTAGGAAACTCATTTCACAAACAACCACATACTCCTAGTCAACTAAAATCTACCTCCGAAATTCTCAATGTGAGGTAAAAGACATCAATAGGAATTTTGTGCTCCCAGTGCTTTGATAGGCGAAGAACAGCTTTTGCTGCAGCAAGTTTCAGATGAGCCCTATCAATTAAACTGAAGCATGAAAAAGTAAACCATATCAATACCAAAAATTATAACTAGTACTAAGGTTAATCAACCTCTTTAAAGAACCTTTTGGTAAAATACTGCCCAAATTACCTTGATTCAATCTCTCTCGACATATTACCAAAAGATAGTATATTCTTGAGGATCTGAATTAGGTCATCTATTCCAGAACGAAGATGAGCGTCTTTGACAGGTAAATAGCTCTTGACCAGAGCTTTGATCCCAAAGATCTGCACAGACAATTCAGATGCTTATTTAGTGTATAAAGGTTTTCCAAAATGTGCACCATTTAATTGATGAAGGACGAGAAGTATGCAGCAGAAAGACCTTTAAAGAACAAAGTTCACTTCTATCATCCCAACTATCAGTGGATTTATCTCCGTTTATCTGCGAGTGAAGCATGTATAAATACTTTGTAACAACAAAAGAGAATAATGGATTGCAAATTTTAAAGGCTGTACATGTCCATGCTCCAGTATGTTTTCCTTAATGAACTTTTCGACCTCACTTTCTCTTGTTTCAAAGACAGGCGTAGCAGCTTCTGCTATGCATCCAAGAGATTGTAGCACAGCTGGCAAATGCAACTTCTCTTCAAGCAGATCAACTAGCCTCTATTCATTTAATACAAAAAACAGTATAGGACTCATCATGCTTAAGCAAAATAGAAGGCAAAAGAGAACTGCAGAAACAAAATCGAACTGTATGAAAGAGAATCAGACAAGGTAATAGGAAAAATCAAAGACAAACCTTGTAAAGTACAGAGAGTGACATGAGACCGTCGTCTTTTGTGATGGATGCCAGGGCATGAACAGCATACTTTGCTTGCCTTCGGCTGCCCTCTATGCAGATGCGCTCAAGAATAAGGTCTAATGATCTGTTAGGAAAAGTAATGCATTTCAGCCAAAACAAGAAGGACAAAAAAAATAGGAAAAGAATAATTAAGCGACTTAGTCGTGGTCTAACCTAGACGAAACACCTAGTTGTTCACGGATAGTTCCCCCAGCCTTTGCAAGAATATGCAAAGTACCTTCCTTTATTATTTCATTATCATCCTCAAGAAGATGCACCACATCTTCTTCAATCCCACCAAGCAGCAAAGGACAAAATCGTGCAAGGATCTGAATTTTTATCACAATGACACATCAAATAAGCATTTCAAAATTTCAGGTTACATGATATCAACCCAAAGCATTTTCCTGAGGGATGAGCACCAATCAAGATACTGAAGAAGAAAATATTCCGTGGTGATAAAAGAGATCTGGCATGATTGTCTTCTCAATTGTTTCAACAATAGAGAACAAGCAGTTATAGCACAAATAGTTGTTTCCTTTAGGTTTTCATCTATGAGTTAAACTGACAAACCATCTTACTTCATCAATATAGCAATCATGTAAATTCACAGCTAGGAGAAAAGAAAGTAAAAGAAGTTCTGCCAACTGTGTGTTTCACAATTATAACAGAATGACTACTTGAAGGCCTTGATTCCAACCCAACCAGCATATACATGAAAAAGATTTCTGCATCTCCATGTCTGCAGAGTACAAAAGCAATCACTCGTGACATGTTGATGCACAGCTGAAAGATTTGCATAGACACACCTCAAGAGCCAATATTTAATTGAGTTCAGCCCTTTACGACTTCTACAGTGATCATTCAAGTCGGATTTAAACATGCAAATAAGCGCTTGAAATCCACTATTAGATAGTCAAATATCCATCGAGGGAGATAAAGAGTCTAGATATCACTACTTCAGTTGTTGACTTGTCGGCGTCGCCAATATATTATATACTGAATCAATATAAGAATAAATATCATACCACAAGAATAGTCATGCAGGACAAAATTAACTCATTATTTCCAGAAGCTTTTTGTACTCCAGCCTCCAGAAGGATTTCCCTGACATGATCCTTGCCAAATAGTAGATACGAGCATTTCAAGGAAAGAGTGCTCAGAAACTCATAGAGTCGATGCTTCTCACCAAGGACTTTTAGCATATCATCCTGCATGAGATTTACAAAGTCTGAGAAATCCTGATGAATGATTCTGCATACGTTTTAAGTTGATTTCATTACCAAAGAAAGGAATATTGATAAAACAACAGAAAGACACCAGAATGCTTCATCATCAGATTAATGCCTCACCCGCAAACTACTGGCTTGAAGAGAGCTAGTGGTTGGATCAAGAAGTAGGGTCAAAATTTTGCAAATTTCGAATTCTTTTAATTGGTCAAGATTCTGAAAATTCTCCTCCGCCTTTGCAGGATCAATAAAACACTGAGACATAACACGGAAGCAAGATGTAACTTTCTTTTGGATGTCAGTGCCATCACCTTCCTGCACATGGGAAAAGACCTAAAAGTTATCAAGAGCATCTTTAGAATACCTCCAGTAGCCAAAGATTGAAAAACACAAAAAACCTGAGACATATGTCTAAGTGAAAGGTACTTCTGCATCTCTTGTTGTAACCTGTACCACATTATTAACTCCATAAAACTTGCTGTCGACAACATCATACTAAAACATGTCAAAGCACTTTTACAAACCTTTGCTTCTGCTCTAGTATCTTCTCAAGAGCCTTAACCTCGACTTTGTCAAACCCAGAGAATATACGAATCCACTTTGTCACCTTATCTTTGACAGAAAAATCAGTTGGAAACAAGGATAGAGATAGGATGGTCTCGATTGTATCCGATCTGCAAGGAGAGATCAAGTCTTTCAACATGATAAATCACAAATCACAAATCAAGAATGTTCAATATCTTAGCCACCAGTCAGTTTTCTAGCCATTGCTCAGACTGCTTATTAATAGCTTCTCACGTATTATATTAAAGAAACAAAATTGTCTTTTGAAGAGCTTCTTGGTATTGTTATTTTTCAACGAAATAAACTGCCTCTACTGGGAGTTAGTCACCACATTATTAATTTTGTCCAAAAATGTTCATTTGGATTCCTGATAAATTCTTCATCAATAATCAAACAACTAAATTTGCTACAACCAGAAATTCAGTAAGTTACCTGAGATCTTTATCATAGAAGCATCTTAAAATCTTCCCAACAATCCAATCATATTCATCATTCTTTGTTGCGCCACTAGACCGATTCATGCAAGATACTCTATATATGTCAGCCAACCTCTCCATAGAGTACCTTTTAATCAGAAGCTGGATGTTTGCAGCAAAAGTTATCAGAATATGGCAAGGCAGACCCCAGGAATGAGTTATGTAAGAGCTATACAGCTAGAGATAGGTACAACATACAGATTTATCTCGAACCCGTTCTGAGACCAGCTTGATAGTTTCTACTGGGATGAATGTGAGGGCATGACATGCCACATCAGAAACCACGGAGACAACTTGTTTACGAATATTTTCATCATAGTCCAACAACCGGTCACAAAGCGCAGCTGGAAGATTGATTCGCATCATCAGGGTTAAAGACCTTAGAATAAGCTAGCGAACAACAGGATTAGAATTCCTTACAGATTATTTGAGGAGCTTCAGCTCTGTAAGGGTTCGCCAGAAGACAAATCTTGACATGCTCAAGGACTGACATTCTAACCTCTGCTACTCTATCAGTCAGCCTTTTCAGGAACTCCAAGAATACTGGCTTGAAAGCTTCAGGAATAGTGGATCCCGGCAGAGCAAAGATGTCACCAACTAGACCCACCGCTTTCAAACGAATCTCCAAATGATCACTCTGTTCATGCCAAAATTTGAAACTGATGGACTGTTCCAACATCCAACTATGAAAAGTTGAAACTACCTTAATTTTTTGAGAATTTATCATAGACGATTTAACAAACTAACCAACTTAGCCATAAAAAAGAAGAGGATTAATGCAGAAGGTGAAGACCTCTCAAAGCAACTCTAAAGTGGGTGCCTATTGCAATCCTGATAAGTGATAACAATGAAAATTATTCCTGATATTAATTCACACGAAATCACGCCTTCCTAAGAAAGAAAATGTAATTGACCATGTCATATTTGTAATCACAACCTAAAGATTCCGCATTTTAGGACAAGATAAATACATAAAAGCAACAGGGTATGATTACCAGCAGCTCTTCCATAAGATAAGGAACAACTCCAGATAAGACTTGAGGAGCACAGCGATAGATATCAGAAAGTATGCCATGGTAATTAATTGCACATTTCCTGGACCTGCTGTCTCCTGACATTGACGATGCAAGAAACTGCTTTATGCTAGGTTCCAGTTTTCCAGCACAATGCTCTATCACATTCATAGCAAGCCTCCTTGCAGCCTTAGATACATCCTAGCAGAAAAAGTTCCAATGTCAATTTTGTAGCATTCAAAACATCAGCATTTAGCGAGCAAAGAAAGAGATGTGTACCTCCTTATCACGGCCTAAAACAGACAAGAAAGTAAGTAAAAGGTTCTCTTGCACATCTTCACTTTCTTCTAAGATTACTTCCATTATTGTTTGCATCGAAGTCAAAACATTTTCAGGATGCTCGTCACTGCAATAAAAAGAAGAAAACACGAGTCATTATTTCGATAGAGTAAAAACATCCATAAAGCATATCTCAACCCATCTCTCTTGAGGACACTATATAAGGCATCAACTTCGTAGTTAACATTGTTAAAGGTTGTAAATTTTCACAAATCTCAGAGAACTTCATATTTTTGTTTCACTATGTTCAAGCAAGCCTCTGGTTGGTATAAAAAGGGATTATCAGAATGGAGCCAGCTTACAAAAGCCAGCCTGTCTCATGTAAACGGTAAACCTAGATGTAATCCGTAATGAATAAGATATCAAAAGCTTTTAAGCTGGCCTGAATTAGTAATCAATGAAACCTTGTTGTATCAACTTTGCTATAGGGATCCGAATCTTCAGTGAACCACGGCCACCTTATCAGTTTCCTTTACAGTACTTGAATTGAAGGGATGAGAACAATAGAAAACACAGATTTTTCCTTATCAATTGCCTTCAGTTTATTTTTGGTCTTAAAGGTGGTTCAGTGAAATCAAGGGTACATTTCAACATTTTTACGACCTGATTCTTTAGTTCATTTCTATTTCTGGTTTTACTATATATCTGCTAACTTTTTATGAAATGGACGCCTAAACTTCATTAACCTTCCCCAACCACCACCCAAAAAAAACAAAAAACAAAGACAAGCGAGTCTGTGCCAGAAATTCCCATGCAGAATATCTCAGAATATAAAAGTTATCTCATCCAGATCCCATCAAACTCAAACACAACCAGATAACTAGTAGCTAAAATCGTGAGAAGTGTGAGCCAGATATGCATCACCTTTTCGCACTTCTCCTCCCTCAATTTTTTGCAGAGAAAAGGAAAAAAAACAGAAAAACAAACAAATGAAATCTTGATTTGGGCACAAGAATAGCCAACATACAGGGAAAAGCGAAGAAAACAAAAGAGAAAGTGAGTGTCCTCTTTGCATGAAAAAAATGTTCAAGATCCAACCTGAAAGAAATCTTTAATTAAAATCGGGGTAAATTCCAAAAACCTAAAGCTATTTTTGAAAGAAAATTCACAAGCAAAAAAGTCGCACAGCCCGTCATTTACACATAACTATGAAGAATGTAAACCACTAAACATACTTGCCCTTGACCAAGATAAAGTAGAATAAACATAGGATAAAGCAGAGAAAAGAGAAGTTGGTGAATAAACTTGTTTTGCGAGTGAACAGTAGAATTCAATATCAAAAGAGTCGCACCTGGCTACAGCAAAGAAAGTATTGAACATTTCATTTATGAGATCATCACATTCAAGATCCAGCATCACAACACATGATCTGTATCTTGCCAATGTTTCAAGGTTAACAACTCTCCTTCGAAATGATGAGCCATTTGTATCACTTAAGCCACTGAAAGTACTCACAATCAACTGAAAAATATCCTGGAAGACATTAAACAGCAATCAGAACCCAAGTCATAGATGTTGATGTTGAAAAACAAACCATACATAGGTGTTATTCAATTAGTTATTTACTCTCAGGTCTCAAGAAGCTAAAAGTACCTTCAAAACATCATCGTCGTAAGGAGCCTCAGGTGCAGTAATTCGAGTTATTTCACAGATACATGCAGCTACGAAAAGATTGACCTCTCGATCTTGATGTTTCAAAAGTTCAGGCTTGGCAATTGCATTCAACAAAGGCTGCATGGTATCCATCACTGCTTTTGGTGGTGTCTGATCTATTTCAGATAGACATTCTGCACCTTGCTGCACAAGAGTCCAGATAACTTTAGACAAGCAACTACAGAAACTTCCAGAGCACAAGCCCATTAGAGACGAGCCAATAATACTGAGGGGCATCTCTTCTAACAGAAAACAATATAACATATAGCCTACCAGCAGAAGCTTTGATGACATAGAACGCATTAAAACAACCCAAACCAATTATTTGACTCTGCACACACACAAACACTAAAAGTTTACCAAAAAGAGCATCGAGTAGTTACAGTCGTGCAAATCACATATTTTTATTACCCTGGGGGACAAAGAAGAAATTTATTGATGAAATTTCCCCTTTAGCATAAAAAAAAAGAAATTCTGGAGTGTTTACAAGAAAATGATAACTAAAGCTTTTAGAATAAAATTTATAAAAAGAATCGTCTTGAATTTCTTAAAATAGTAAATTCTAATTAATGAAATAACTCGGACCTCAACCTTCTGCTCGCCCCAATAACTAAGCGCTCAGAGCCCTAAAATAAACCCTAATTCAATCCCAATCATCACAAAGCCGCAACTTACAGAGTGTAGAAGCATGACTCTGTAAAATTTAAACTCAAGGACACCAATAATTCAATATCACAATTTGAAAAGGAAACGAATCTCGAATTAAAAGTACCAACATTCGGTTTAGTTACAGGAGTAACAAAAGCCAACCATCACCCTGAATGAACCCTAATTCAACTCCAATTTATCACGTAGCCATAACATTCACAAATTACGAGCATGCACACGCGTATGGAACTTCCAGACCAACAAAAATGGATTTCTAGACGTCAAAATCATCTTTCTATAGAAAATTCGATCGCAGACGAGACATACAAAGAGGAGGTGCTCACCTTCAAGAGATCAATGATAGCATCTTCCGAAGCCGGAGGATTCTCCAACTTCATTCCAAGTTCTTTCAGCTGCTTCTGCAGCTTTTCCGCCATGGAAACAAATCTTCACGGAAATAAGTACACACCTTCAGACGACGAAAATTCTTCAGTCTGTTTCTTTCGTTTGTGTGTGAGGTTTGGGGCTTTTTTATGCTTGGTTGGTTGTTGCTGCTCTATTTGAACTATCATTATATAATATACTCAAATAGTGTAAGTAAGCGCTCTGACTGGGTTTCACAATTCCAGATTTACGATTTAGGGACGGGGTCTATTGTCGTCGTGGTCTTTCAATTTACACTATTTGCATGTTGACCCCACGTGGTAGGCCTGTCAATGGGTAGACTAGACCCAAACCTAAAAGTTTGGATCTGGGTCTAGGTCCAGACCCAAAAAATAAATTTGGGTCTAGACCCAGACCCAAACATTAAGTTAGATCCAACCCAGACCCAACTCAAACCCAAAACTAAAATCTAAACCTAAGCCCAAGCTCAACTCATATTTAATGCAATTGATATTTAATCCATATATATATAATATAATATTTATATATAGAAATTTATATATATATATATATATATATATAATATAATATTTAATATATTATTTTTTAAATTAAATAAAAAAGGAAAAGATAAAAGAAAAAAAAAAGGGGTGGGGAACAGCAATCGTCTTCCCCACCCCCACACACACACACAACACACACACAACAATACACACACATATATATATATATACTAGTCGTGTGGGCACACTCGATGCGTGTGCTGAGTAAATAAAAAATTTAATGAAAAATTCATTAATAAGTCAGCATTTTATGTGAGTTTTTGTAAATAAATAGAAATAAGTTGAACAAACTATTAAAAATATTGGGTGAAAAAAAATATGACATAGGAGAGATAGTGGGTGAGAGAGAGAATGTAGGAGAAATTGAGGATACGTGATATAAGAGAGAGATTATTGAAAAAAAATTATCTAAAAAATACGTTTTAAATGGAGGGTAATTTAGTCATGACAATCCAAAACACACCAAAAGTAGTTATTCTAGGGTGTTGGTGTTTTATAAAAGAGTATAAATATATATAAAACCCACACACACACGCACAATAATAGACACATATATATATATAACCCACACACACACACACACACACATATATATATATAAAACCCACCCCCACACACACACGCAACACACACACAACACACACACAACAATACACACACAGTAATACACACACACATTTATATATATAAAACCCACACACACGCACAGTAATACACACACACACACACATATATATATATATATGTTAGGGATGGTAGGCACCAGAGCACGAAGAATAAACAAGAAACGAGAAAACCTAAGCCTAAATACGAAGATGAACAACACGAGGATTTAACGTGGTTCGGCATAACTTGCCTACATCCACGAGCCAACCTAGACTACATCTTTATTTCTTTCAAAGTACATCAAGAGTTCATCCATCAATTACAAGAGAGAATTCACATATTTATAATGGTGGAGAAGTCTAAACCCTAACAAATTAGGAAAAACACTCCTAAACAACTAGGGAATAATTCCTAATACAATAGGAAACAATTTCAATCAAAGTAGGACTCAAGACATGCCAAAATAAGGAAAAGCCGTCAAAAAACGCGTCTCCAGCGCTGTTGCCCGCGCCCAGGCGCCATACAGTGGCGCCTGGGCGCACCCCTCTGCCTGTGGCGCCTGGGCGCCGCCATGTTGGCGCTTGGGCGCACCCCTCTGCCTGTGGCGCCTCTTCTGGGCGCCTGGGCGCCACTTCTGGGCGCCTCGGCGCAACTGTGCATATCTGCACTTCCCAGCTTCAATTTTTCGACTTTTTCTTATCCTTTTGCGATCCCAGTCAACCCCGACTCTTCTTGGATCTATTTTGGCTCCTCTTCTTGACCTTATTTTGATCCGACTTCACCAAACCCATCAATATATATATATATATAACCCACACACACAGTAATACACACACACATATATATATAAAACCCACACACACACGCACAGTAATATACACACACATATATATATGTATGTATATATAACCCACACACACACACATATATATATAAAACCCACACACACACGCACAGTAATACACACACACATATATATATGACCCACACACACACGCACAGTAATATACACACACATATATATATGTATGTATATATAACCCACACACACACAGTAATACACACACACACACATATATATATAAAACCCACACACACACGCACAGTAATACACACACACATATATATATGTATGTATGTATATATATATATAATCCAAACTTTTTGCAATTGAAATTAGATTGAGATGCAATTCAACAAGTTGTGAGTAAATTGGGTATTTGGGTCTGGGTCTAGACCCAAAACTTTGGGTCTTGGTTTAGACCCAAAACTTTGGGTCTGGGTCTGGGCCTAGACCCAAAGTTTTGGGTCTGGGTCTGGGTAAGACCTGCCCAATGCCAGGCCTACCACGTGGTTCTTATATTTTTATTTTGGACGTGTGTTTGGATTATCTGCATGTTCATTTGACGTCACTATTAGATGCGTAAATGTCTATTTAAGAACTCAACCGATGAGATTTGATGAGTCTAATGATATTAATGTAATTGTTGTAGACCCAATCTAATTATAGTTATGATGATCTCGTTTGAATGTACTTCTAGAACTTGATCATACATTTACTTTTCCATCTATATATCTTATTTCGGTTAAGTCATAGAATGGCCAAATTGTGTGAAAAAACATATAAAGAATATCTTGCTGCTTAATAAATATGAAAATATTGTGTATAATTATTTGTTCATATTAACGAGTTCTCACTATGCTATTATACACTTGAAGCACTGTAGAATTGTTAAGAATAGACGATAGTTGGTTTTAACAATGGTACTTGACTAACTCACAATTCTTTACAATCCTTGAAATTTGCAACTGGATTAACTCACTTGTTGCTATTTGTGGCATGGATTTAGAGGAATTTTTTACTTTAGTTATCGCATATTATAATATAAGGTGTATTCGCTTCAATATGACACGTAAACTGACTTTTACAAATTATAATTTGTTTAGGATTGTAAAAATATTTTAGTAGAAACTCATTTTTATTTTATTTTTATTAATGCACAAGGTTTGGAATCTCCCATGTATTTTTGTGTAGTGGGAATAAGAAAATGCTAAATCATGTTTGATCATGATAAGTACATCAGAGTTTGATACAACTTAACATTATTTAAATGAGGAAATTATGAATTTTCTTATGCCATGCGTTTGAATGCGAGATGCAGGACCTGTCTTAACTGCAAGTGCATCTCTTTTTCCAACTCAAAATGATGAGAGAGCCCATAGAAGAATTTTACTTTCTTGTCGTGTATAGAGATGAATACAATAGTAGATGCAACATCATTTGCAATAGAAGATCTGAATTGATGACTATGATATCACCCCGGGGAAAATAACTAAGTTTTGAATCATTTTGTGAAAAATTGATCGTGTCCAACATGTTGCTATAAAGCGACTAATAAGCGATAGCATTTTCTTTTCTCATAACACGTTTATTGAAAAGCTGATCAAAACAAGTTGAACTTATTACTCAATTACTACTACATCTTATATATGTTGTTCTAAATATTTTTGTTGAAATTGACATATCGGAATCAAGTATAGTGGGTATCTTTCTTTGACTTATATATAGTATTGATGATGAATAATTATTAACAATAATATTTATGTATTAATCGCAATTCCCAGTAAAGGTATATTATATATTATCCAATTTGTGTCCAAAATGCCCAAGATACAGTTTACAAGATCTCCAAGACGGGCTGCCAATGGAAAGGAGAAAAGAAAAGAAAATATAGCAGAAAAACTACACAATAACCTAAAATCAATATTTATATGTTGTTGGAGCCGGATCCAAGGAGACTAGGACACATGTAATGATCCGAGCGGGTCACTTGCTCTTTTTAGCTGCGCATGCGAAACTTCGAATCGATCCAGGTTTTTGGATCGGGTTTGTCAAGTCGGGATCGGGTGATCCGACCCGACTCCCAAGGTTGAGTCCATATGTCTAGTTGACGCGTACCGGGGTCATTTTGGTCATTGACGAGAGTGATATTTTATCCCACATCCTCTGCAGTTGATTAGCATCGTCTCATCCATCGTTATGAAGGGAAACCAATTGTCGTGTTCAAGCAAACACTAATGATGAGAAAGCTCGTCTGTTTGATGCTCTCAAGAGTGCTACAGCTAAACGGGAGAAAGAACTTGTAGTTATGCAAACTCAGCTTGAATCAGTCCACAAGAAAATTGATGACAAGACGAGAAGGTGACTTGACCTAGAAATTCAGATGAAGGCGGCTGCTAAAGAGTACGAGAAAATTTTAGAGCTCCAATTTTTGATTGATCGAGTAGCGCCTATTTGTTTATTTAAAGGAATAAACTAGTGGTTTTTTTTTTCTAATTCAAGACGAAAGGTGATAGTCTAAATATTTAGTCCGACAAATCTAGGTTGATAGTCATAATCTTAAACCATAAATACTCTATTTAACTCCATAAAGGAGGGGAGAGCCACAACTTGTGACAGTTTGAATTCAAACTCAGGATCTCTAACATAAAGTATGAGGTAGATATGACTGGACCAACTAGTGGATTTTTCTTTTCCATGAAAAACTAGTGGTTTAATGTTTATAGATATTCCAAGGTGTGTTCATTATTTACAATTTTTTGGCTCTCAAAAAGTGTTCAAGGACCAAATCAACATTTACTACAAATTTGGGGGCTAAATTGATAGTCTCTCCACCAATTAGAATCAAACGATAAAATTGCAAGTACTCAAAATCCCTTTTCTTTTTATGTTTGTTTCTCAACAGTCATCATGGATAATCGAGACATCTATTTGAAAAACAGCTAAAACGGCGTCGTATGATTTGCTGCTGCGGCAGTTCTGTATACTCACCCCACCACGACTGGTTCAAAACTGGAAAAGCTTATTACGGCGCCGTTTCTCATCGCAACGCAGGGCGAAAGCGAAACTCTCTCTTCCAACAGAAGCCCATCTTACCGTACAGTCAATCACCCTGCAAATGGAAGCAGCCATGGAGTCGCTGACAAATGACGAAAACACCCCTGCGGCCGCCCAAACTATGTCCAAGAACGCCCAGAAGCGGCTGCTGAAGCAGCAGCGGTACGAGGCGAAGAAAGCGGAGAAGAAGGCCCAGATTAAGGAGCACAAGAAGAGGGAGGCCGAGCGCAAGCGCAAGGAATGGCAGGATAAATTGGCGAGCGTCGGCGATGAGGAGAGGGAAAAGCTAATTGAGGAGAGGAAAGAGATGCGGAAAGAGCGCATGGAACAGCGGTCGGAGGAAAGGGGGAAGAAATTGGAGAAGCTTCGCGAAGCGAGGATCAACGGGCAGAATGTTGTGATTGATCTCGAGTTCGCTCATCTGATGAGCTCTAATGAATTGCATAGCCTCGTTCAACAGGTTCAAATTTCAATTTCTGTTCTTTTCTCTTTTATTGGTTTCTTGGTAGTGCGTTTTGAATTGAAAGAACGAATTTTTATTGAGTGGAAGTGTTATGGAGTAAAGCAGAAGTAATTACCTAAATGTTAGCTAGTTTTATTTACATTACTTGGCTAATTGTACAGTTGGTGTCTCAATTTTCGGTTTTCTGGGTTAATAAATTGCATAGCATAGGGCACTTGGTCACTGTATATTCATCCTGCTTGAAGTCAGCTGCTTATTTTGGTTCTTTTAGGCCACAATTTCCTTTCTTCAACTATAGAAACCACGGCATCGCTTGCCATAGCCAGCTGCAAAGTGGCACATAAAGCTACGGATTCCCACTGGATTCTGCTAAATGGTTGGTTTTATCTCCTGAAATGTTGAAATACGAGTACTGCTTCCCATATCTTTTATGTTAACACAATATGTTTTGTATATAGCATCCATGGGGCATTCTGGTTTCGTGTTCTGTTTAATTGTGTAACTGTTGGAAAGTGCCTACTTCACATACACTTGATCTTATAGTTGGCAGTTCCTGTTTTTTCTTATGAGGTCCTTCAAGCTCTCATAGCTTATCCTTCATAATACTGTCAAATTTTGTTGTTTATGGTTCTGAACAACTGTATGTCTGTATGTCAACGGGGATATTTGTGGAGTTCCTGTAATTACATGAAAGGTATGTATTGTTGAGCTCATACCACTTGACTTCTCTAGTAAGCCAGTTACTGTCGATTAACTTGCAGGTTATGTATTGCTATGCAATGAATGGAAGATGTGCCTTCCCGGCCCATCTTTGGCTGACAGGCTGCCAGGGAGAAATGCAAAATCAGCTTCTACGGATCCCGGGATATGATAAGTGGGTAATTGACAAGGAGGATCGATCCTATGTAGAAGCTTTTGAAGATCAGAAAGAAAACTTGGTGTATCTCACAGCTGATTCTGAAAACATTTTGGATGAACTTGATTCAAAAGCTATATACATTATTGGTGGTTTGGTGGATAGGAACCGTTGGAAAGGCATTACTATGAAGAAAGCAACAGAGCAGGGGATTAGAACTGCCAAACTGCCAATAGGAACTTACCTGAAGATGTCTAGTTCTCAGGTTTGTTTTCTTCTCTACTAGTAACTATTCTTAATTGGGTATTATTTTATGCCTCCCATTTGATTTAATGAAAGACGCCCTAACCCCCCAATAAGAGTATTGTTGTTCAGTAATTAGAGTGAGAACTAGAGGCTTGATATAGACAATTGGCCGTTCACATCTTGCCTTGTCTGGTCAATAGGTGCTTTGTGTATGAAGTTGGAAGTGGGGATATAATCTTATTGGAATTAAATCTTGGCCCTTTATCGCGTACTAGTTTTGAGGTAATCTGTAAAATATCCTTCACTAGTGGACAATAAAGACACTGTATTGAGGGTTCCTGAATTTTGTTAACAGGATTTTCCTCTCTTCATATTTTTGTTTTTGTTGACATTTGATAAATGCTAATATTATTCTTCTCATAGTGTTGGTTCTTAATTGTCTATTTGGGTACAGGTCCTTACGGTGAATCAAGTGGTGGAGATACTGCTCAAGTTCTTGGAAACAAAAGACTGGAAGGATTCATTTTTTCAGGTGATTCCTCAAAGAAAAAGATGTGAAACGGGCTCGGAGGACAACGAAGAAGAGATTGAAAGGAAAGATTTTCATGAGGAAGAAGACGAGAAAAGTCCTGGAGAACAAGATGCAGACATTGAAGATGATGAACATGGTCTAGAAGGGGAAGACGATGTAGGGATAGATGATCAAAAGATAAAAAGGCATTGCATTGGAATTTAGATTTAACCTTAAATCTTGTAGGGAGTGTTTCTTAATTGTTTTTGACTGCGACAAAAGGCTGATGCTGGAGACTGGAGAGTCATAAATTTTGATCCAAAATTCGGATGAACTGAATTATTTCTCATGTTATTTGCATAGTGGTGTGTTTCACAGACCATCAAGTTTCAAAATTTGGTCATTTTAATGCAAGACGACTCTATTATAACCTATTCAACATTTCTCTCCCTTGAAGTTTCTATAGTATAAACATCTCTCGATTGTTTGTCTAAGTCTACTGCTTATATTGTTGTTTATGTTACTTGACTATTTGTCTATATCCATATATATAGACCACTAATCTATTGCATAAAATTCTAACAGATTATGAAATCGCAAACACCAGGTTAACATTAGTAAATATTTGTTTACTTTTACACTAGAAAATTGAACCTAAATTAAAAGGCGCGTTTAGCCATTACACGACTTCGCCACTTCCTCTTCCCCATAGTAACTCTTACAACTGCTCCTTACACTGAGGAAAGGGTTCAACACAAGCCACCGCAGCCTGCGACGGACCTGCATTCGCTGGATCCTTGAAGAACCCATTCATTGGCGGTGGAGCTCCATAAAACCCATGATGATGAGCCATGTGATGAAAAGCCGCTGCCGGTGAAAACCCTGGAAAACCCATAGACCCATGATCAACCACCCTCTTCACCAGAGGCTCCCCCCTCAAGGAGCCTCGCTCTCCGCCATCAAATTCGCGGTAGCGGTGCAGGTACACCGTGAGCGGCTCAATGTAGTCATCAAAGCCGAGCTTGCTCATGGCCCACAGCACGTCCTCCGCCGTGATGGTCTTCCTCTGCTCGCGCTGGCAGCGGTCATTGGCTTCGCTGGTGATGAAGCTGATGTACTCCGATACGCATTCTTGGATTGTTTCCTTGGCGTCGTCGGAGATTTTGGCGTGCGGGGGAAGGATTTTGCGCATGATTCGGATGACGTTTGCAATTGGCATGAAACGGTCTTGCTCGCGGACGATGCATTCTGTGTCGTCGGTGGTTGGATTGGCTGCGGGAGCGGCGGCAGCGGTGGTGTGGTGGGTTGTTTGAGGTGGCGGGAGACCCATGCTGATGTCTGGTGCTTTCATATCTGTGCATGAATTTGCGAAGTTATGTATTTTAGTTTAGGAGTTCTGTTAAATGGGATGATATTTAGTGAGTCCCGAAACTTTTGGGTTATCGAGACGATTTACACCGCTTCAAGTGTATATTCACAAGGGCCCCATGTATACATACAAATGAATATTAAAGATCTACTGGGACCCGAATTCCCGGTATTCACCAAAGTGCAAGGATGGTGTAAAAAAAAAAATCATAAATCAATTAAACCAAAGAAACAATAAAAATAAACTGAAGGAATATAGTTAAAACTTGAAATCATTCTTAACAACCAAAAAAGTAAAAGAGAAAACACTTGAAATAGTTGTCTAAGATGATGAGGCCGGGCCCATGGGCTAAACAATGTATTTTATGGTTTGTTTAGAAATTTAAATCCATTGGGCTTGGCCCATGACAGAGAAAGAGAGGAAAATGGAAAAGGACAAAAGTCATAAGAAGGCTTGAGGTTCACATTCACTCGTGAAAGGTCTAAAACAAATAGGACGACAAAAGAATTGGTGAAAAGCAACAGCAAAAATGACCTAATTTTTTGTTGGGGTCTTTAAATTTTGTTTGTTAGTCAATCTTAAAGCGTTTCGTCTGCCCAACTATCTTGAAGTTCCCCATAAGAGAAATAAATCATGAAAATGGACAATAAATGACCAAAAGCAGCACACATCACTAATATTGTCCTAATAAATTAACTAATTTGACATATATATATATATATATAGAAAAAGAAAAGAGAAAAGAGAGACAACCAAGAAATTGAAACCTTTAAATTAAATGCATTATATTCATGAACAATGTCAAGGCTAGCAAATACATATTTGTTAATTAGATATATACTTAGTCTGAAATAACCTTATAAGTATTATTGAACTAAGACAGATATTCCAGACAGAGGGTTTAGAGCATGAATGTCTTTGTACTTTAAAATAATAATATTCCTTATAAATGTGTGGAGAAAATGCCTGGAGGGAAAAAAATCTACTGCAAAATTCAGAGATAGAAAATGACTAGTAAAGTAGATGTAGAGTAAGACTAGATGTGACTCAGAAGGTCTGATCAGTGACGTGCAATAGTGGGGCCAAATACTGCATGTTTGCCACTTGTTATTTCACTTGTCCTTTTAACGTAATGCTATGATCTGTAACCATTTGCATCATCACACTACTGCTACGCTTAAACAAAGAATGATCTAGAAAGAAATTAACAAGATTAATTTCAAGTCCATTTCTGTGAGAAAATGAAGGTTATGGTTTGAACTTGGAAGATATATATGATGAACCACGAAAGTACATTTGCATGCAGATGAACAGACTGTTCAAGCAGATCATATATATATATATATATATATATATAAGGAAATCCCAGCTATAATGGCCTAAGAGAGATTGTAAACGCAAAAATTGACACAAATTAGTGAAATGAAAGAAAAATGTATATAGAAGAAGAACTGTCCATACATTAACAAGAACAGTAATTACTAGGACTAGAATTGAAGCAAAACCCTAATTAAAGAATAAGTACCAGAGGTTGTAGGTGGGAGCCTGCGGTAGCCATGGAAGCCTCCATTATTATTCCCTCCGTGTTCCATTTGGCTTCTCTCTCTCTCTCTCTCTCTCTCTCTCACGCACAGAAACACACACACAGAGACGGAGTGAGATTATTTCCTCTCTTAATTTGAAACCGAAATTAGTTGGTGAGGATTAAATGGCTAGTGTCCACATTTATAGGCCCAAAACAAAAAAAGAGAAATTATTAATTACCAGAAAAAAAGAAAAAAAAGCAGAGAACACGTGGCAGGAGGCGTTGTGAACGAGAGAGTGGCATTCGCCGGTGGAAAACAGGCCGGGGTTCACAGTTGGGCAGCACTGGGGAGCATTGACCGTCACAGACGATATATATATATATATATATATATGTCTATATCTAGCCTTACCTCTGTGTATTGGTGCGTTCTTAATGCATGCCTTTTTTTTTAGAGTTCCAATTCAATTTTTTTGATCAGAAAAAGAATGGCTTCTCAATTTTGTCACGATGTTGACTATATATAATATGCATGTTTGATAGGAATTACATGAATAATTTTTGATCTTTATTGGGGAGCCAACATATATATCTCCGATCCTTGATCCTGTTCCTCTATCTATATATGGTATTACTCTTTTGGGTTTCATACACATTATTGTATAGCGGAATTGCTTAATATTTTCAATGAACTATAGCTTTATCACATGATATATATATATATATATATATCATTAATATCCTGTAATTGAACAAAGTAAATAAATTAACTTCTTGCTTGTAGAAATGTAGATCATTCCAAGTTTGTCAAACCACAAAATATGACAAAATATAGTAGCATATGTGTATTATTTCTCCTAATAGGCATTACAATGCTTTTGGATCATAATGTGCCACCACAAGCTCTGACACACTCATAGAAAAATTCAAGTAATTGCAATTTACTGAATTTATTTAATTAATCTATTACCTCTTGTGTTTTCCGTATTGCATTTAGTTGTAATTTATTGTCTCGGTATGTTTTGCTTAGTACACGTGTATGACAGAGATAGACGCAACGTATATACTCAAATGGCGGTTGAAATTTTTGCGATCTGGTGGCAATTTATTCTTTTTTACGCGGCTATCTCTTTCGTAGCACACGTGTATTAAGATGACAAACGCAGATATTTCCCGCGAAAGGATCATTCAAATAGTCCTTGCTCAATCGTTTCCGACATTGGAAAATCTACATTCTATAAATCACAAGAACAAATTCACAAATCAATATCAATTCTAGTGAAGATCTGATAAAATATAATCACATTTAACTAAGAATAAAATAAAATCACAATCTTAAATAGGTTAGAATCTCACAAAATACTAGAAAATTGATGGCATCCATATATATATCATCATCATGTTAAGAACACAAAGGTGCAATCAAATTACACAACATAATTGATATTTTCCTCCCTTCATATATATATATATATATATATATATATAATTCTTAATACACATCGGTTATAAGGCAATTACAGAAAGTTCAGGAACTTGCCTTACCGGAAATTATAGATATTATTACCAAATAAAAATGGCCATGAACAAAAAGTAGAAGAGAAGGGACATGGGAATGATAGAGAGGATTATAGCTAATATAACAGGAGGATCAGGCTTCACAAACTGCGGAAAAATGGCTAGGGCCAAAGACAGGAAGATGATCATCAAAACAACGGAACAACTTTTGTGGTTACAAGCCATCTTTTCTCCGTTGTAATAACTCTTCTTTTTCTGCTATCGATTCGTCGGAGAAGAAAATGAAAGATTCTGAGATGAGTGAACTATAGAGATTTTATGTCACTTTTATAGGAAGAAAAAGGAAATATTAGTTGAGGGGTTTAGCTGTACCATTAATAGGGCTTTCATAGTAATTCGGGATATCTGCATTAATGCTAAACAATCGTCTTGTTTTTACATGATCCATGTATATCAATGTAGTCCGGATTTTGTATTCTTAGGGAGAAATGCAATTCTAGTCTATAGGATATGAGACACTGCGGCTGTGGTTGTTTTTATTTTGAAGATTTTTTTAGTGAAAATTTTGGTGAAAAAGTTTATTGGGAGTTGTGTATTTTGATCAAAATGTGTTTGGTTTTGTGTTAGATTTTATTTTCAGAAGAGACAAAAGTTACTGTAGTAGTCAGATCATGTAAGTTTTTATCTGAAAAGTTGTATTTATAATTAGTTAATGATTGAAAAATATAATATAATATAAGTTTTAAATGATTGTAATATTATGGTTATATATATATATATTGTAATTGATGTAATTAGTAGGCATCCTAAAATAGATACAAATAGGAAGACAATAGTTGACAAATTCTTTAATCAAAAAATCTTTTTTGATCAAAAAAAATATAAAGCAAACAAGTTTTGGCCAAAATGTGTTTGAAAACAAAAACAAACACAACCTGCAATTTTGGTTCCCAAGTTAACGAAGTTGCAAACTTAGACGCATATAACTTAAAAAGTTGTAATTTTAGTGCCCAATCGTTAAAAAATAGACAAGGAAAAATTGTGTGTTATTCATGTATCCTTAGTCGACTAAATCAAGTTTGATCATCATCAAAATGTCCAGATTTTTCATTCTTTATTTATAAAAATGATCTTGAGGCATTAGAACTAAAAATTATCAAAGATCCAAACTTTCTCATGTTAAAGCAAAAAAAAAAAAAATCTCCACCCCATCCCTATCCCAACCCCATCGGCCATCCCCTGCATATCCACAGCCCATCGCACCTGATGGGATTAGTGTGGAGACACAAATCAAAAAGGAAATGGATGTCATACATGACCTATGCATGACCTATCCATTGGCAAATGTCATGGATGACATATGAACCCACTTGCAAAAGAATTGATGGCCAAGATTAATGCAAAAGAATGGAAGGCATGGATTCAATCTTGTGGGCTTGGAAATTGCCTATAAATAGAGGGTCATTTCTTCATTTGTAATCACACCAACCAAAGAGAGCAAGAGAGAATAGGAGGCATAAGTGTGTAGTGAGTTAGGAGCAATTTATTGTGAGAGATAAATTGTGGGTTACGGGAAATACTTGTGGGTTTTTTCTTTTGGGGAAATACAAAGGGGTTGGGAGAGTGTTCTATATAACTTAGAGAGTGGTTGTACAAAAGTAGTTTTCTTGAGTTTGTCTATAAACTCAAGTGTGTATTTTGTACCAGTAAAATTCTCTCTTAGTGGAAGAACGGAAACTCTGGTGGACGTAGGCAAATTGCCGAACCACGTAAATCTGTTATCTCGTTTTCTTGCTTTGATTCTTACTTTTAAGTTCTTTTATGCGCGTTGATTCCTAACAACTGGTATCAGAGCACGGGTTACAGCGATCCGTGTACGAATCAATAGCGTATGAAGATGGTAAAGTAAGGATAGACAAGTTCGATGGAAAGGATTTCGGATTCTGGCGGATGCAAATAGAGGACTATCTGTACCAGAAGAAACTCCATGAATCGTTGTCGGGGGAAAAGCTTGAAAAGATGACGGAGGCAGACTGGGGGTTGTTGGATAGGCAAGCTCTTGGGGTTATTCGGCTGACGTTGGCGAGAAACGTAGCGTTTAACATCCTGGAAGAGAAAACCACGGCGGGTTTGATGAAGGCGCTGTCCAACATGTATGAGAAGCCATCCGCGTCGAATAAAGTCTACTTGATGAGACGTTTATTCAATCTGAGGATGACGGAGGGAGGATCGGTGGCCAATCATATCAACGAGTTCAACGTGATCATCACTCAGTTGAGCTGGGTTGATATCAACTTTGAGGTAAAGGCCTTGATTTTATTGTCCTCATTGCCGGAAAGTTGGAGTGCGACGGTAACTACTGTGAGCAGTTCGTCTGGCCAGAGGAAGTTGAAACTTCAGGAGATTCGGGATCTGATTCTTAGCGAGGATATTCGCCGGAGGGAATCAGGAGAACTCACATCTGCTGCATTGAGTGCGGAAAGCAGAGGGAGAGGTTTTCAACGAGGTGGTCAGAATGGCAGTGGTCGATCCAAATCAAAGGGGCAAGGGAAATCAAAACCAGGCAAGGATGCTGAATGCTGGGGCTGCGGTAAGGAAGGCCATTACAAGAGGGACTGTCCAGAAAAGGCGGGTCACAGTCATAACCGGGAACATCAAGCAAACGCAGCTGCAGACGATGTCGGAGACGCGCTGGTTTGTTGTGTTGATAGTCCAATTAACCAATGGGTACTGGATTCAGGTGCGTCGTTCCATGCTACTTCGTGTAAGAATTATCTAACAAATTATACTTCTGGAAAATTTGGAAAGATATTTCTTGCAGATGACGTACCCTTGGAAATTGAGGGAAAGGGTGATGTCATGATAACGACGACACAGGGAATACAATTGAAACTGGAGAATGTCAGGCATGTTCCTGGGTTGAGGAAGAATTTGATTTCGATGGGTCAAATTGATAGTGATGGTTTTACCACAGTGTTTGGTGGTGGTGCATGGCAGATCACTAAAGAAAATCTGGTGGTAGCTTGTGGTAAGAAGTCGTGGACTTTGTATACTACGAGGAAAATCGTGGTGCAAAATACAGGGGCAGAGTCGCAGCAGCGAAGGCAGGTTTATGTTGCCGGGTTGGGTAGACATGAAGCCAGTGGGAGCAGTTGCATTGCTGGGGGCAGATCCGTATAGTCCGAGGTCAAGTGGGCAGACTCGTGTTGCCAAGAGGGCGGAAGAACGAGCAAGCCAGGGACCAGGGGGAGGCAGAGTTACGGAGGCATGACCACGTGGATAAACCATGAAGGCAGAAAACGGGGCCGAGAGGGGTTGACCATGGAGCCGGAAGTCATGGGGGCAAGATGCGAAGCCGGGTAGGCAGATTCGTGGAGCCGGGGCAGAAAGCGAAGCCGGGAAGGCAGATTCGCGGAGCCGGGGTTTTGTTGGCGGATAGATCAGACATAGCTAGTGCAGTGGGAGCATTATGCAGATATGTGGGGGATCCGAGTTGCCATTGAAAAACCAAAAGTGTTGGCGGATGGATCAAGACATAGCTCATGCAGTTGGCAGGGAGCAGATATGTGGGAAGATCCGAGATAGTCAACGGGAAAGTCTTTGGTGTAAGGGTGTCGCGAGACAGGTTGACCAAAGCGGGAAAGTCTTTGGTGTAAGGATGTCGTGAGACAGGTTGACCAAAGCAGAAAAGTCCTTGGTGTAAGGATGTCGTGAGACGGGTTGACCAAGGTGGTTATCCTCTAGTGAGGAGGATGGCAACGAAAGTTGCGGGGTTGTGAGACATGTTCCGGATCTTGGGAGTAACCTATATCCAAGGGTCAGTTGGACCGAGATGGATAAGTCACAGTATTCAGGAGTTGGTTGATCACCAAAAGAATAGGGTAGTGGCGAAGGTTCAAAGAAGGGGAACAAAGTTCAGGAAGAGATTGTGTTTTCAACATTGAGTTTGGTCTCCAAGTGGGAGATTGATGGGATTGTGTGGAGACACAAATCAAAAAGGAAATGGATGTCATACATGACCTATGCATGACCTATCCATTGGCAAATGTCATGGATGACATATGAACCAACTTGCAAAAGAATTGATGGCCAAGATTAATGCAAAAGAATGGAAGGCATGGATTCAATCTTGTGGGCTTGGAAATTGCCTATAAATAGAGGGTCATTTCTTCATTTGTAATCACACCAACCAAAGAGAGCAAGAGAGAATAGGAGGCATAAGTGTGTAGTGAGTTAGGAGCAATTTATTGTGAGAGATAAATTGTGGGTTACGGGAAACACTTGTGGGTTTTTTCTTTTGGGGAAATACAAAGGGGTTGGGAGAGTGTTCTATATAACTTAGAGAGTGGTTGTACAAAAGTAGTTTTCTTGAGTTTGTCTATAAACTCAAGTGTGTATTTTGTACCAGTAAAATTCTCTCTTAGTGGAAGAACGGAAACTCTGGTGGACGTAGGCAAATTGCCGAACCACGTAAATCTGTTGTCTCGTTTTTTTGCTTTGATTCTTACTTTTAAGTTCTTTTATGCGCGTTGATTCCTAACACGCACCACCACACCAAAATCGCACCTCCAACGCACCACAATTGCACCTCCACCGCATCTCCATCAGACCCCCATTACACCATACTTTTTTGACTTCTTAGGCGGCGCGGCGGTGCTACAATATGGGGGCGTTGGAGCGAGGGTGTTGGCTAGTGTGCATTATGACATTGGGTCCATTTTTTAAAAAATCTTATAAATGCTTCGTATTTTGTATTTTATAACTATTTTATATGTCAAATTATAAAATGACGGCAGCTTTATGTCCATGAGTATGCGCAGTCGCTCATTGTCCATTAAAAATTGATGGACATGACCAAAATTGGAATATTTTATAACCTATAGGACTAATTTTGCAATCCCATAAATCTAGGGACAAAAATTGCAATGACCCATATCTTATGATACCAATATTGTAATTCTCCCCAATTCTAATTTGTTGTTTTGTCTTGTATTTTAGTGAAGGTATACAATTTAGATGATTTGTACATTTAAGAGAACACTGTATTAAGTATTAACATAATGTAAATAATAAATGAAATAAAGACAAAATCCAGAGTTTGAACATAGGATTCAAACTAATACCAACTTGTAAAAGCCTAGTGCAACAAATCGGATCTTTTATATGCATGTCGTGGATGTAAATTAGTGTATAATTTTTTTTAAAATGTAACGATGAATTATATACACATGTCATGTGCATTGTATGATACAAAATATAAAAGGATAAAAGGTATATTGCCCCCTTTTATTATAGAAAAGAGGCATATTGCCTCCTTGTATTATGGAAAAGAGGCATATTACCCCTTGTATTATAAAAAAAAGATTGATTGTACCCCCTTGTCTTTTATAAAATGAGGCAAAATACACCCAACCTCACTAATTAAAACACCAAGTATGTCCTTATGCATATAACAATGAATTTTAAATGATTTTTTTTTTTTACAAAATCACCCAACTTTATTTGATCGTGTGCAATAATTTAAAGCAACAATTATTAAATAAATATACGTAACATTTATATTTACTAATATATCAGGTTGTTCGAACATATATAAAATTAAAAAATATTGATTTATGTATATTCTTTAATTATAAATGTTATAAATTATATCATAAAATATATAATAATGTAATGTAGAAGCATTAACGTTCAATATACTTATGGTGTATAATGGATAATTGAAATTTTTTGATTGAATAGTTTGGGTGTTATTTGCCACTTCTTTAACACAAGTGGGGTTAATACAAATATATAATCAGTCATTTTTAATACACAAGGAGTAATGTGCCTTTTTTCAAGGGAGTAATATGCCTTTTATCCAATATAAAATGAAACGTTTAGGATTCGATCGAACTGCATTTTCACAGTAATGGGTGAACTATTGTGCTGTGCTAGCAAGTAGAATGATAAAGATAAAGATATATATAGTGCTATGTAATTAGATATTGGATTACTATTGGAATTGATACAGCATAGTGGCAAGTATTTGTTCACCCGATAATATTAATTAATATTTAATACACTTTGCCTCTGGACAGGGATGGAGCCAGGATCTTTAGTGAGGGGGGCGAGATCGTTGTAATATAGACGAAGGATTTAAGGGGGGTTTATGGGAGAAAATCTAATAAGGAACATAGTTACTATATCTACTAAAATGTCTCATCCAAAAATATACAATTGAAGTCTTATAAAACAAACCAACATGGCTACTTATTTAAATTAGGCATTCTAAATTGTACTCGACGAGTTTTTAAGTCATCGAACTCATCAATCATTGAATCAACATCAAAAGTTTGGGCAATTTCTTTCTCAATATACACTAGTAATGAACTAGTCAAAAACTCATCTTCCATCTTATTTCGCAACCTAGTCTTGACAATTTTCATAGATGAAAATGCACGCTCTGTCGTTGCTGTGGAAACCGGAAGAGTCAAAATGAGTCGAATCAATCTATCCACAAGATAATAATCCAAAGACTTTCTCGTCTTTGATAATATTTGGCACAAATCCGAAATCGTTGAAACATTCCGGAAATGGATATTGCGCCGAATGTCAAGTTCAAAAAGACCCAATTGGTATTTCATATGCAACTTCTCATGATCATTGAAATCTTTGGGGTAGAACTTCTCAACAAGTGTGCATATCTCATTGATATTGAATGATTTGTATCCATCCCTTGGATCCAAAGCTGAGCTTAGCCTAAGCAATTCCACAGCATTTTCATCAAATCGATAATTCATCTCTTGTAATATAGAATCTATCGTACTAGTGAATATATCAACTCGATAATGATGCTCCAAGATAATAGGATTCTCTTTACGAAGCCGACCTCTGCCTGAACGACGAGGCGCACTCATGTCTGGTATGTCTATCTCACGCTTCTCGCAAAAAATCTTCACTTTATCAAATAAGTCATCCCATCCACTCTCTCTGAATTTCTGAATAAGTTCTTTTGTGTTAGTAACTGCATCCATTGCATTAAGAATATCCTGAGACTTGTATTGTAAAATTTCACAGAGGTCATCCGTCATTTCCAATAACTCAATCACAAAATGCAAGATAAACACAAATTCAAATGACATCATTAGATCATAAGCGCCATCAGCTGTAGCTTTAGGGGACGAACCCGTTTTGTCATTTATGATCTCACTTAAAGTAAGAAGAATAGAATCAAACAAACCAAGTAAGCTACGAAGAGACCTTAAGTGAGAACCCCATCGTGTATCCCCAGGACGTTGTACAGTTCCAACTTGATTTTTTCCTCTTCCTGTTTTGAGCTCATTAGTGGAGGTTAATTCCTCAATCCGAATAGCTTGAGCAATTTGAAGTTGATCATGACGTTTGGAAGAAGAATCGACCAAATTTACAATAACTGTCACGTATGAAAAGAAATGCTCAACAGGTATAACACTTTGAGCCGTTGCCACTAATATCAATTGTAGTCGATGTGCAAAGCAATGAACATAATATGCATATGGACATTCATTCAAAAATAGAGCTTGCAAACCATTCCACTCTCCCCGCATATTACTAGCACCATCATATCCTTGTCCTCGAATATTTTGTATATCAAGATTATGGTGAGCAAGAGTACGAGAGATTTCCTTTTTCAAAGTTGAGGATTTAGTATCTTCCACATGAACTATGTCAAAGAACCTTTCTCGAATAAATCCGTCCTTGTCAACAAACCTTAAGACAATAGCCATTTGCTTTCTTTTTGACTCGTTTCGAGATTCATCAACAATGAGGCAATATTTAGCATCACCAATTTCTTCCCGAATGAATTTTTGAATTTTACGTGCATAGATTGACAATATCTCCTTTTGAATTTGAGGGGAATGATATGAAGCATTTTGAGGAGCATTTTCCAAAACTGCCAAGCTTACCTCATTATTGTAAGAAGCCGTATGCTTTAAAATTTCTATAAAATTGCCACGGTTATGGGAATCCACACGTTCATTACGTGCTCTAAAGGCTATACCTTGAAATGCACATAATTTGACAACATCTATCGAGACCTTGAGTCGCAAACGATTCTTTGCAACTATTTTCGTAGATTGTTTGTCTATAATTCTCTCAATGTGTTGCAACGGATTCAACAAATCATGACATTGGTTCACGGCTTTGTTGTGTGAGGAATTAGGGGTACTTCCTTCGTGGATCAAAAATGAACATATTTTCCCATCATTTACTCTCTTCCAAGATTGGAATCCATCACTAGTAAATGCATTTACCCCAAACTTTGTAGACGGCCTGACAAAAAAAAAACAAGGTAGGCAATACGCAACATTTTTCGTCGGTGAATATTCTAACCAGTCAGAAAATCTCTTGTACCAAGTAGGTAAGAACCTTCGACCATGTCTATTTACATGCTGAAGGGAATATTTTGGGATGCCTTGATAAGGACCGGCCTTTAGATAAGCACGTCTAATTTTATCTCTTTCATCTATCGAATAATCCCATATGGGCTTACGTAACCCAGGATCACGTTCAATATTAAGACAATTAGAATCTTGATCAAGCTTTTGAACTTTTGTTGGAGAAGCTTCAGAAATAACCGTGGATGAAGTCTCAAGAATAGGAGAACTCGTGCTATCTTGAGAGCACCGTTTCTTAAAGTAACAATCAATTTTATTGTTACTCATGATTAATTACCTGAAAAATATATGCAAAAACACAATAAAATGCTACAAATTGAAAAACCCTTTTCATCAAAACCAATTTAACAATCCCTACAAATTTTGGATTAACTTCAAGCATCTCAATTAAATTAGCACTTAGCAACTATAAATTTGTATATATAAATTATATATACATTTAGTAGCTATAAATTGACAGTAAGTAGTAACTATAATAACACCCATATGGCCATACCATAAAAAATAAAATTAAAATTGATAAGTTGTAAAGAAACCCTAAATCACTTGCTTGGAGAATTGAGAAAAAGACAGAGAAAGCTTAAAAGGAGCGTTTAATCCGTCTTCATCTTCGTTGGGCGTCGGCATCGAGCAGAAGAACAATTTCGTTGCCTTCGTCTAAGAAGAAGAGAAGAAGAAATAGAAAATGGAGATCTCTGGCAATGTTTCACGTTTGACTCACTCACTCAAAGGTAAAGTCAAAAGTTAAAGTTAAAGTAAAGTTAAAGTTATAAAGTTAAGATTTTGTTAGTATTTTTATGCTAAAAGGAAAGAAAACTTGAGGGTACGTTACAGAAACAAAAGTTGGTGGGAGGCAAAAAAATTTATTAAAACAAAAAATAACTAATTTTTTTTATATATATATAATTGAGGGGGGGCGACCGCCCCATCATGCCCGCCCCCCGTGGCTCCGTCTCTGCCTCTGGAGGAGGATGATGACTGATGAATGTGGGACAGTGGATAGAAAACAAGCATAAAGGAGGAGGTGAATAGTTTACACTTTACACTTGTAGACATGTGGATATTTCCATCTCTAATTGGTGATTTTTATTCTAATAAAATTTGTGATTACAAATACATGGAAGCTGCTATTCCCCCAGACTCAAAAAGCGTCTTTGCATCAACAAGTAAAGGAAAACAAACCAAAGAAATCAGAAAAATTGAATCTAACAAGTACAGAAAACGAGAATCAACTGAACTTGTATTTTTTAAATTCAAGACGAAGGGGAATACCTTAAATATCTAGTCCGACAAACTCTGGTTGATAGTGCCATAAAGACTCTATCTAACTCCATAAAAGAGAGAAGAGCCACAACTTGTGGCAGTTTGAATTCGAACGCAGGACATTTTATATAAAATGAGAGATGGATACCACTAGATTAAAAAGTCTTTGGTAACTGAAAATGTATTAGTGCAGCCTAAATAGGAGGTTTTGTAAAGTGATACTAGTTGGAATTATCCACTAGGTTGAGCTGATATGTTTATTGGGCTTAATTAAATTTGGACCTAATAGCTAATTATATTCCTATATAATAAATGACCTGAATTATTGTTAGAAATGTCATTTATACTTATCGTGATGGGCTCAGCTCATCTTTATGGATTGTAAAATGGGCTTTATTCTGTATGTATGTATAAGTGTGGGAAGTGTTTATATGTGCATTATTCGATGATCAATTTTTATTTATTTTTTACTCTTCCGGCTCGGAGAAATAAACCTGAAAATCAAATACTCTAATATAGTTAATGCCTACAAGTACCTGATGGTTTGAGATAAGTGATAAGTGGTTTGTGACTTTAAGATACGACAAAAAGTCGAATACATGGGGAGTGTTTCTCTTCGCACGACCCGCCCTAATAGAATAGACTTCCATGTGTAACCTTTGTAACAAAAAAGAAAAAAGAAAGAAAAATGACTACAAGTAGGACTGATCAAAAAAATTTAAAAATCGTCCAAATTGACCACACCACATCTCACCAATTTTGTCGATTTTTTATACAAACCACCGGTTTGAAAAATAAATGAATTCTCAAAATGACAACCGCAGTGCAATGTTAGAATTTAATTATTATATTTTATAGTCCGTTATAATATTTGATAATTTATGTTTGGGACAAAGTAAGTTGTCAATAGTCATACACATTATACATGAGTTGTAAGAATAAAATTTGTACGTCATGATCTTTGTGATGATGAATTAATCTATTGAAATCATGTTTTAAAGCTCTTTGAAGAATTCAAATCTACTAAATTAATTATAATGTGGTCCGCATTTATAAGAATGATTATCTTGTATTTACCATCAATTGTCTATAGAAGAATTGATCTTGTATATCTCTTACCTGTTAGTTTTAGTGGTAAAATAAAGTTTCCATTGATTTTCATCTGCTCATTTTGATCTTATCTTTTAGTAATTTAAAGTCACAACTTTTACAAATTTCATTACAGTTTTTACCAAAAAAATAAATAAATCGTTGGATGGTTCAATGATTAACACTTCAAGATACAATTCTAGTTTTATAAGCTAATGTAAATCAATTTAAAAACAACTAAGTCACACTGAATCGCGCAAAACCGTACAAGCAATTTTGAATCTTAAAAAATGCAACTCGAAATTATTATGAAAAACCACATTATTTGACAATTCGATTTGAGAATAGATAAAAAAGAAGAAGAGATTACACCACGATCACCCCTACCTACAAGTTATTCTACGAACCGCGCTAAGAGTAAATAGAATAAAAAGAGATCATTAAACAATCATTTACGTCCTCGCAATCTGTTTTGGATAACCTAACGTAGTTTTGCAGGGTTGATTATGAATTAAATAAATTGAGCCTTAAAGAACCCGATAGTTTAACCTTTGATTACTTCGCAAATCAGTAAAAACAAAGGGGAGAAAGAATAAACAAATAACAAAGGGATGATTAATTATATATTATTCAAAAGTTTATAGAACCATGAAAAAGTTGGCATTCGACTAAGATTAGAGGCAAACTACTTGTCGACTTCTTGTTTAACACCACTATTATTTTAGTTCATTATGGTAATATTTATAAAATTACGTAATATATTGAATTTATTCACTACAAAAAACTAATACACTAGTGACAAAATGTCAAGTGACAATGTCAAAGTTGTTACTAATTATAAGTTTTTAGTGACAATAATTTTTATTTTGTCATAGCAATAAATTTTACATGTTTAATAATAACATTATATAATTGTGTAGAAGTTGTCACTAAAAGTGACATTATGTTGTCACTAAAAGTGTGTCACTAATTCTCAATAATGACAACACTAAGTGACAGTTGTCACTAAAACTCTTTATTATAAACAAAAGTTATTGTCACCCATTGTATACATTTTGTGACAATTATAGCATTGTCACTTCACATTTTGTCACTAATATTATTTTCGGCTGTAGTGATTCATATATAGCATCCAAAATTCAAAGAAAATACTTTATATCTCTTTAATTAGACCCATTTCTTTGATTTTCGCATCTTGAAGATCTGCAAAATTTCCTCACTACACGATTTTAATACATGCGGAGATTTTTTTTGCTATAATGCTCCCGTAAGTAGGGGGATCCTGTTCACCCTAATCATTTTTTTTCTCTCTATATATATCAAACTCGTCATTAAGCTAAAATGGCTAGCAAAAGAAGAAAAAGAAAAAGATTTTGTTCCTTTAACAAATTTCTTAATTTTAATTATACAACATTGAAGATGAGGTCTAATTTGTGTATCAGCTTCACACTACTCACTCTTTTTCTCATCTTCTTCACAAGAATCCATGCAGCTTCCGAAATTGGCTTGATGAATAAGCCAGAGAGTACAGCGGCGGCGAGGAGGGCACTACAAGGATCGGCGCCGCCGAGTTGCGTCGAAAAGTGCGGTGGCTGCAAGCCATGCAATAGGGTTCTCGTGAAAGTGCCGCCTGGTGAGGCGTACGTATGGAAGTGCGTTTGTAAGGGAAAGCTATAATATAATTAAGCCGATCATTATGTTTGAATTGAGTAATTTATGTTTCTAGGAAGAGGACTTGAATTTAATGGCTAAAAGGGTCGATTCTTGTTTTAGTATGTTATGTTCCTACATATATTTTGATGGCAATTATTGTTCAACATTTTTTTAATTGGAATTTTTTCCTTCAATTATTTGTAATCTAATATTTTTATATATAAATCGAGCAACTTTATAACTAATTAACTATATAGGAGCAAAACATATCCTATCTTGGCTAACATCTTTGGCCATGGACAATTCCAACTTCTTAATTCTTCTATCCCTTTCCAAAAGCGGTCACCGACTTAATAATAAAGATCTCGCCTTCGCTCTTTCGGTTACATATATGGAATGCACCATTGTTGGGGAAATATCACTTTTGGACCCATAGGAGTTCAGCCAAAATATTCTTAGTCCCATAGAATATTTTTTAATACATTTGGTCCCATTGGATTCAAAATATGACATTTTTTGTCCCAGCCGTGTGTTTTTGGACCGAAAATACCAACGTGAAACATACACTCTATTAAAACGAGTGGAATATAAAATTAAAATTCTAAATAAATTCATTTTTGGTCCCCAACCATCCAACACACTTGCCATTTTCCATTAATTTTTTATCTTTCGGGATCAAAAGTGTCAAAAAATATCCTATGAGACTAAAATATTTTGGCCGAACTTCTATGGGACCAAAAATGAATTTTTCCCCACCATTGTTTAATAGAGAATTTAGACTGATCTATATCATCATTGAAATTAATTCAATTTTTTGCTGTTTAATCGCATAACCCAAACAAGCATCTCATCCAGTTACGAATTACCCATGTTACGTTGTTGTCAACAAGTTTATGAGTTGTGAAGGGTGATCTTTTTATTCAAAAAAGATCAAGAACATGGAAACTGAAATTGCAACATGTCTGGAAATAGTACATAATTAATTTTGGGAAAAATATATAGTTAAAAAAAATTAAAAAATTAAGCCTGAAATATTGCAATGCAATGATATGTGATAGTGACAGTAGTGATAGTGAAGGGGTGTAAGGTGAGTCGTGCCGGCTCATGAGCATGGTGAGTCGGTTCGACTGGAGCTCAGCTCGAGTTATTTCGAGCTCGAGTTTTTTTATGAGTCGAGCTCGAGCTCACTAATTATTGTTCATGTGCTCGTGAGCCAGCTCGTGAGCTTTTATTATTATTTATTATTAATTTTTAATATATGACTAAAAATACTCGAATTTCATAAAAATAATACTTACAATGTTATATACAACATATATAGTTTAATAATATTAAGTTTGTTTTTTTCTATTTTATTTAAATCGTGCAAAACAACAAAACAATTCTAAGATTGTCTATTTTAGTTGATATGAGATATTTTTCTATAAAATAATTTAATGAAATCATGTTTTCACACACCCTCCTCCATTTTCTAAATTATTGAATATAAGATATTTACTTATTATTTATCTGTATACTATACATTATTCAAGTATTGTTATCAGCAAAAAAAAATAGAATTTATTTTATTTTACTTTCTAAAAAAAGAAAAAAAATTAATTTTTACTTCAAGCTCGAGCTCGGCTCATCTACTTCGAGCTTGAACTCGAGCTCTAAGAAATGAGGCTCATCAAGTTTGAGCTCGAGCTCGAGCCTGAAAATTTCATCAGGTTTGGCTTGAGTTCGGCTCGTTTACACCCCTATGTGATACCATATGATTGATTAATTTAAATGGATTCTTTCCTTTTTTATCTCGTTGCAGATTTTGGGCACTAATTTATGCAAAGTCATTGATTATTCTGCATATTTTTTCCTAATCTTATCCCCATGATTGAAGGATCCAGTTTTCATCTTTCTCTATATAATTCAAATTTCTAAAATAATTTTTTTTATCTCTTGAAGCCTTTCAAATTTCAATATGAAGTTAATATTTGTCATTTGCGTTTCACTACTCTTCCTTTTTGTTATTTTCACCACTGATAGTAAAGCTGCACACACAACTTCAACTTCAGAATCACAGACTGATCTTGAGAACCCGGCGGCGGCGGCGGCGAAAAAGGATATAGTGATCATACCGCCGCGGCCGCGGCCGCCGCCCAACTGCAATGGAAAGTGCAAAGGGTGCAAGCCATGCAAGAGTCGTCAATTGAGAGGGCCGCCGTTCCCAGGCACCAACATCCCTACATATACTTGGTGGTGCTCTTGTAATTACAATCTCTACAACCCTAATGATTAGCGGTGTTAGTAATTGTACATTTCTAGTGCGTACAAGGACTTTAAATAAATTAGCTTCTGTTGACCTAATATTTTTTGGGAGTTAATTATAATATGGGCATATAGAAATTTTTACAATGATAATTAATTCACTTTATTTTTTATATTTTAAAATTGATTTAAAAGTGTGCCCTTCAATGTGGAAATAAATTGTCCATCAATTCTTAAAGATGAATATATTAGCTTTTTTTTTAATTCTAAAATATTGCAAATTTTATATGTATGTACAATGAAGCAAGTAAGGAACGGGTGCTAGAGGACTAATTTTAATTATTTGGATCATCAATGAAAGTGAAAAGCCAATTTTTACGATCGAATCGGAACAAGATGAGTGCACTCGTACGTGAATGGACTGGTTTGAGCAAGTTTATGTACACTCCTATCTCTAAGATATAGTATAGAGTTGTGTGAGAGAGGCTCTAAATTGTTGACTGTTGTCCTTCACGAAATGTCATGGTATGGACTTAGTTGGTCTAACCCCACACTTAGATATGCGAGAAAACCAATAAATCTGGTGAATTTCACTCACGTTTTGTTCGACAGAAGACCATCTTAACTATAATGTTTTGCACAAATGTGTGGTGTATGAAAAGTTTATTTTAGGGGCGGGATTTTGTCGATAGAAATAGTTGGGGTAGGCTAGAAATTCTGACCCAAACACTAATGCTATTGCTTGTTTACCAAAGGCCATAGACGTGGATTGGTCTTAATTTCGGCTTTGTAAACGTTAGCTTCCTTATTATTATTATTATAAATTATAAATAATACGTAAAAGATAAGATTAGGCTACCAACCGAAACATTACCCTCCATTTCCCAACATCCAACTTTCTTCTCCAAGTCTATTTCATATAAAAAATATAAAGTAATTTATTAAAGTTGACAAAACCTTTTACCTTAGACTAATAACATGAATTGTCTAATATAACCCTCAGGGCATCTTTAGCTGACACAGGATATTGAATAAGGAAATAATAAGACAAGCTAAGTAAGAATTTGGTAAAGGTTAGAAATGTAATTTGACACATTCGAAAAGGGCATGTGAACCATGCAAGTCCCTTATATAAATCCCAAAGGTGGTTTGTTAGCTTCAACTTCATTGTCCCTTCACTCTCATCTTGCGTTAGTACAAAGATAAAACGTTGCTTACCAACTTAAAGATTATGAGCCATTTTCTCGGACACAAAACATTCGTGAAGATGTTTTTCTTCGTATTCATCGTCTTAATTTTCCTCGAAACTCCGACCATAGCCAGGGGAAGGTTAGACTTGTTGGCTGAATTATCCAGCAGGGACGAGCTGGTGGATTGGGCTGGTTATGGCGAAGAGAAGCTCTCGACCGTTGTAATAGATGGAAAACTTCTCTGCCATGCTGACAATACTTCTATACATCCATATCCAATCTCAGGTAATTCTTTCGATTTTCTCAATGTTGTTTTTGCTTTTATACATCGATCAGCCTGATCTTGCCTGCGATTCATGCATGCAACGTGTGAGAAGTGATAACTAGTTTTACAAATTTCTACTTCTTAATTTCTAAATCATACCGGCCCGTTTGTAAATTAAACTATTTTAGCATAATGCTTTCATCAACAGTTAGGTTTGTTCTGATTGTTTTTGGACAGTAATAAACAAGCTGGTTTAGAAATTCCTTTTTTCCAGATTATGCTGAAAAATTAATGATTGGATTTTCGAAAATATAATTCCAAATTGTTGTACCATTCGACCGCAACTGGTTAGTTTTCTCTCAAGCATTCGAATCATCATAACCGACAATCTTAATCTATGCTAAAAGATGAATATATATTTTGTTTTGAGGTACTCCTAATTAAGTCCTAAAAGTCCCTCAATATATTATGGGAGAAGTACTAAATTTGACCTTTCTCTAATCTAGTACTTTGTTCCCTGTTTTCTTTTGCCATATTAGACTTTTCTGGTTAACTTGTGCCAATTGCAAGCACTTGTTACAAGTCATATTAATTGCTCCCAAATTGCAATTAATTCACATAAATATGATCATTATATAACCATCTGTTTTATTCAACGTGTTATAGTACAAATGATAACTAGATTGCAATCCGGATCCTCTATTGCAAATGGTGTTGCATCTTTTATTGCATTCACCTCTATATATAACAAGTGTACAAAATTCAAATCACTTATATATTTAACGAAAAGATTTATACACTTATCATGCATAGAATGAATGCAATAAGAGATGCAACACTATTTTGGAATAGAGGATCTCGTGTGACTAGAAGTGGTCGTCGGTGGAGTGGAAAACTGCCAAACCTTGTGCATAATGCTCTAATACTGATCATACTAAAGATTAAAAATCATGATCTTATAACGTTTAATCATAACAAAGTCAAAATTGAGCCAAAGAAATGGCTTTTCTTTTTGTGGAATTGACATGTATATATGTATATAACACCAATTTCTGGCTCATGAAAGTTTATTAGCATGAACAAACCATTTAAAAAAAATGTCTCTCTATATATAATTTTTGCAGGCGCATCGGTGGCTGTTATCTGCGGTACAAGTCGAAAGACGAAGAAATCATGGGGAAAAAGCAGGACAGATAGTTATGGAGACTTTGTAATTGATCTTCCTTCACATCTGCATGCAATCCCAAACTTAGAAAAGATATGTTGTGTTAAGGTTGTTCATCTCCCGACAAGTTCTCCTTGCCAAAAATCTGTCACCAGAAAGCACAAAGGGATAGAACTGGCCTCAATCCGCGAAGGCATCCGTTCTTACACTGCCCACAACATACATTTGATGCCTCCTCACAAACACACGTGAAAATTAAGGACAGCAATATATATATCTATATATATATATATATATCTGTCTTGTAATAAGATTCATGAGTACTACTTGCAGCTTGTTAATTTGGATGGCGCTTTAGTCACAGTTTGAGTTGCAGACGTCAGTACTTGATTTGCTTGTTGTGTTTGTCAGAGAGAGAGAGAGAGATGTAAATTACGATATTCGATAATGTACAGTATGTTCATTTCATCACATATTGATTCTTACAATAGCTAATTGCGTCTTCTTATTTTTATTATTTTATATTCTGAGAGTGGTTTTTTTTTTTTTTTTAAATTCAAGATTAAAAGGATAACTAAATATCTAGTCCGACAAATTCGGGTTGATAGTCATAATTTTGAAACATAAAAACTCTATTTAACTCTATCAATGAGGGAAGAGCCACAACTTGTGGGTGTATGGATTCGAATCCAGGCCCCTTACATAAAGTGGGAGGTGGATACCACTAGATCAATATGTCTTGGGTTTGAAGTGTTTGTTTAATTTGAAGGACGATGGAGTAATTAAATGGGCCTGCAGTATAAATTTTTTTTTTCTCGTGAGAAATGGGCTTGTTACGAGGGATAGTGGAGATAATTTTTGGGCCGTTTGGTAGGGGTAGGGGCAATGGATTTAAGAAACGGCCCAATTAGTGAGCCAAATATGACGGAGAAAGAAATAATTTAAAGAACAAACACTATATATTATTTCTCATTCACTTGTAGCAAAAATTTGATGATTGATCGCATTGTAACAATTACTAACTCATCTCTACGTTTACAGAACTATATAATTTGATCCTGCTCGCTATACACAACAACTCTCTATTAGAAACACACTCTTCTGATTTTCGACTCCTGTTAAACGTGTTGCACTAATTGTTTTAAAACTTCATATTGCTATTTTCAAAGGATATTTGTTATGTTGAAAAAACTAAACATAATTTTTAAAAATAAAATGCCAAACCAATATATTGACTCGATTGATCAAATCATCAAAATATTGCAATTCAATTTGTTAGGACTTAACATTTCAATGGATGAGAACTCCGAAAAAGGAAGCAAAAGAACGACACAAGATTTTTTATTGTGGAAATCCAAAACAAGGAAAAAACCACATTCAATCTATATTGTATCAGTTTTTACTCAATTAATTTATCGATTATTAAGTTGAGCCATCCTATTTATAATAGTAGAGCAAGATAAAACGTATCAAATTAGTAAACATGTTCCTAATAAAAGGAAACACATCCAACAGCACTAGGAAATAAAAAAGAAACAAAAAATTGCAAAAAATATGCCTACCCGAACAACTCTTTGGGTTGCCCGAACTACTACCCACCATTCACCGCAGCTTTAAACCCATTTTAGCCGCAGCGAAAATTTCTTCGATGCAAAGTGCAAAAATCTTGCACTGGATCGATCGCTTGGGCAATCCTCCCATTTTCACTGCATTGACAGCTCCGCCTAAAATTCGTATCTTGACCCGTTTCTTCAGCTCTCCACTTCCATTTTTTATCCGACTCCATTAACCCAAAACAATCATCTAACAAATTTTTATTTTTACAGAATTTCCTATAAAAATTGTCTCAAAATATTTTTCAAAAAAATATTTATAAAAAGAATCCAAACGTACATAAAATTGTTCTGCAACCAATGTTCTGAAATCCGGACCGGTCATCGAACCGGAAAATCGACCGGGTCAAGGGTCACCGGTTCGACCGTTGGGTCAACCGCGGTCGGGCCAGTGACATCATAATTACGCAATAAATAATAATTAATATAATATTTAATATTATAAAACATAAAAATATGAAGTAAAAATATTTCCTACATTTTTTTCCCACCATTTTCATTTTTTCCAATTCCATCTATATATAATTAACAAATAGTAAGACAACTTTTGCCAAAAATATTCTACAAACAATTAAACTCTTGAGAGTTTGAAGAAGCAGTAGCAAATCGGGTGAAGAAGCAGCGACAAATCGCGCGCGGAAGCAGCAGCCGTGAAAGAGAAGAAGAGGGGAATTAATTGGCTCAAACCCAGATGTGCAAATCTTGAAATCAGCCTTTCTTTTTTTAAAGCTCATGACCCGGCCGGTTCATTCGACCCAGCACCGGTTCTACCGGTCCGACGGTTGAACCGCTGGGTCGAACGGTTTTCTTCTAAAAAAAGCGATTTTTTGGCCTGAACGGTTTTGGCTTCCAACCCGAGCCGTTTGATGAACCGGTTCCCGGTTCTACCGGTCCGGGTTAGGTTTCAAAACATTGCAGAATAAGCAGACTAGACTGAGAGATTGGCAAGAAGCCAAAACACGCTAACCCTGTTATACTATATATCTTTTTATGTATTTATGTTAAGTTAGGTCTCTTATTATTATTTCCTTATTTTCATTATTCTTGTAATCTCTATAAATACTGGTTTTGCTATCAATAATATCAAGGGGAATTATACCTTAACATGGTATCAGCCTAACCCTAAAATATCCTAGGTCTCCCTTTTCTATTTTTCACCAAGCAGCCATCTTCATCGGCTCACGTAAGCTCCTATCAGTTTATGCAAATAATTTTGTTCTCCAAGCAGCCACGTCCAGTTCATGCAAATAAGCTGCTAGTTGTTCTTCTTCAAATCAATCCCTCCTTTTATTTAAGCCGTCGTTTTCTCCTCGGCACAATATTTTTCCGCATATAAGCCTTCAACAGCCCCCAATTCCTCTAAATTTCGGAATTTGGTGCCTTCGTGATTCACACGGCTACTCTCTCTCGGTTTGTTTTCCATTCTGGTATTGTTTCTACCTTTTACTTTTTATCTCGTTGTTTCGTTAATTTTTTACGCTTTGTGTTTCGATTTTTCCCACCATGTCTGATTCTGAAACCACTGAAACCATCCACACCCCTGACCCCACTCCACCGAAACTTTCTCCTATTCATCCGGCTTTGGCCGCCGGCAATATTTATTCTTCCTTTGGTTTTAAGTTAACTGATAGTGATTCAAATTATAAACTTTGGCGCGGTAAGTTTTTGGATCTCTGTCGTAGTTACTCTGTTTTTGAACACTTCACTGGTCAATCTAAACCCACCGATAATACTGATGCTCAATGGTTTTCTTTGGATTCCACCATCAAACGATGGTTTTATTCTACTGTTGATATTAAACTTCGTAAAAATTTAAATTTGGAATATGCCACTTCTTATGATCTTTGGCATGAAATTGAAGCAAATTTTCTCAATAATAAACCTACTCGCTTATTAGAAATCAATGAACGATTTCGAAACTTTCAAAAAGGTTCCCTTTCTATTTCTCAATATTGTCAAGAGATGAAGTCTCTCGCTGATACTCTTCATGATTTGGATTGCCCGGTTTCCGATCAAGCCTTTTTATTACAACTTTTACAAGGCCTCCCCGAATCTTATCTCCCTTTAGTTACTGTAATCACCACTACAAAGCCACTCCCGTCTTTTTCCGAAGTTTGCAATTTACTTATCGTTCACGAGTCTCGCGAAAACGCTATCATTCTACTCCACCCACTACTCTTTTTACTCAATCCCCTAATCCAAACCAATCTCGAAACACAAATCGTAATTACTTTCGAGGTCGAGGTAGAGGTAATGGTAAGTACTCTAATTGTGGTGGTTACAATAATTTTGGTAGCTCATTTTTTGGTCCATCTACACGGCCCAACACTGCTCCAGCAACCCCGCCTGGGTTCACCTATCAACTTGTGCCACTTTCGGTCTCTGGCCCACGTCCTCATGGCTTCTTTCCGCAACAGTCTAGCCCAGTTCCATATTGGGCCCAACAATCAGCACCCTTGTCTCCTGCACCGCGACCCAGCGCTCCAAATTGGTCAGCCAATCCTTCTTCACCAGTGGCCCACTTCAATTCACACAGCCCACTTCCCTCAACTAATTACACTCACTCGCAACCCAACACCCCAGGCGTCTCACACAACCCCATGCAGCCCGCTCCACCTGGACCACCTGTGATTCCTTCAACCGATTTGTCACAACTTTTCTCCACCATGACTCTTCAGCAACCCGATGACCACTGGTACATGGATACCGAGGCTAGTGCCCACATGACACCAAATCAAGGTATTTTACATAATGTACATTCTAGTATTTCTAATTCAATTGTCGTTGGTAATGGTGCTATTATTCCGGTACATTCTGTTGGTAGTTTCAATTTTCCATCCCCTTCTCGTTCTCTTAGTCTCAATAATGTTCTCGTATCTCCTTCGTTAGTTAAGAAACTTATTTCCGTTGCAATTCACTCGTGATAATCCTTGTTCCATTGAATTTGACCCATTTGGTTTTTCTGTAAAGGATCTTAGGACCGGTGATCTTCTTGTTCGGAGTGATAGTGATGGCGAACTCTACCCCATGCAATCTACTTTTTCTGCTTTTGCCACCTCCTCACGTGCAGTTGCTTCACCGGTTCTCTGGCATCGTCGTCTTGGTCATCCTGGCCAATCTATTCTTAGTTTCCTTTCTAGTCGTAGTTTTATTTCTTGTAATAAGAATGATTTTAATTCATTATGTCATGCATGTCAACTCGGCAAACACAAACATTTTCCCTTTTCTAGTTCTTTATCTCGTAGTAGTGGATTATTCGACATTATTCATTCTGATTTGTGGACATCCCCTATCCCTAGTATTAGTGGTTTTCGTTATTATATTCTTTTTTTAGAAGATTTTTCTCATTTTCTTTGGGCTTTTCCTTTATGAAATAAATCTGATGCCCCGCATGTATTTATTAATTTTTTTTACTATGTTGACACCCAATTTCATTTTAAAATTAAAACTCTTCAATGTGATCATGGTGGTGAATTTGACAACACCACTATGCATAATTTTTTCAAAACCAATGGTATTCTCTTTCGCTTCTGGTGTCCTCACACTTCTCAACAAAATGGCAAAGCCGAATGCACTATCCAATCCATCAATAACATCATTCGTACTCTACTCTTTCAAGCATCTCTTCCGCCCCCCTTTTGGGTCGAAGCCCTTCACATGGCGGTTCATCTCCTCAACATTCTTCCCACCACATCTTTGTCCTATCAAACTCCCTTTGAGCTTCTCTACCACACTGCTCCCACTTATGATCATCTTCGCATTTTCGGTTGTCTTTGTTACCCCAATTTGTCCGCTACAGTCCCTCACAAATTACACCCTCGCTCTTCCGCTTGTCTTTTCTTAGGATTTCCACCAAATCACAAAGGTTATCGTTGTCTGGACCTCTCTTCTAATAAAATCATCATCTCCCGTCACGTCTCCTTCGATGAACACATCTTCCCTTTTCCCTCTTTCTCTCCTTCTGTCTCCACTGTCTCCTTGGACTTTCTTCTCCCTGAGGACGAACCGGCTTCTTTTATTCCTCTTTTCGCTACCATCCCGCCATCTTCTCCGCCCGCTTCCCGCGTCCCTGTTTCTTCTCCCCCCACATCTTTGGATTTCTCCCTTTCCCCTCCGGGCTTTCCTCCTATTCCTTCGTCACATCCCATGGTTACCCGATCCAAAGTTGGTGTTTCCAAGCCTCGTCGGCTTTTTAATTTGTCCACCACCTCTTCCGCTGATCTCTCTGCTCTTCCTCGCTCCTATGCTCAAGCTTTGCGCTATCCTAACTGGAAATCTGCGATGGATGATGAATTATCCGCTTTAGCCTCCAATTACACTTGGGATCTTGTTCCTACTTCTTTCGATGCTAATATTGTCGAGTCTAAGTGGATTTTTTGTCACAAATTTAAGTCTGATGGAACTCTCGAGCGCTACAAAGCTCGTTTAGTGGCTCAGAGTTTCACTCAGCAACACGGCATTGACTATGCTGACACCTTTAGTCCTGTTGTCAAAACAGCTACCATTCGCACTGTCCTCAGCCTTGCTCTCTCTCATTCTTGGCCACTTCATCAACTTGATGTCAAAAACGTTTTTCTCCATGGTCACCTTACTGAAACGGTTTTCATGAAACAACCTCCCGGGTACTCTGATCCTTCTTTTCCTACTCACGTCTGTCGCCTCAATAAGGCTCTCTATGGTCTCAAACAAGCTCCTCGTGCTTGGTACACTCGTTTTGCAACATACCTTATCTCTCTTGGTTTTACCAGTAGTCGTGCTGATGCTTCTCTCTTTATTTTCAGTCATGACTCCTCTATATCTTATCTTCTTCTCTACGTCGATGATATCGTTCTGACTACTTCTTCCTCCTCTGTACTCACTCACATCACTTCTCTTCTCTCCCGTGAATTTGCTATGACTGATCTTGGTCCCTTGCATCACTTTCTTGGAATTTCTGTTTCCCGTTTTTCTTCCCATCTTTTCCTCTCCCAAACTACCTTTGCTAGTGAAATTCTTGATCGTGCTAACATGACTTCTTGCAATCCCGTTTCTACCCCTGCGGACTCCACTTCCAAACTTGATTCTTCCTCTTCTAATCACGTGTCTGATCCTACTCTTTATCGTAGCCTTGCCAGTGCACTTCAATACCTCACCTTCACTCGTCCTGATATTGCCTATGATATTCAGCAAATTTGTCTTTTCATGCATGATCCTCGCGAACATCACTTCTCTGCCCTCAAGCGCATCTTGCGTTACATCAGTGGCACTCTTTCTCATGGTCTCACTCTTTACCCCTCTTCTCCTACGCAACTCATTGCTTACTCTGATGCTGATTGGGCTGTTTGTCCTACTACACGTCGTTCTACTTCTGGCTATTGTGTTTTCCTTGGCTCTAATCTTATTTCCTGGTCTTCTAAACGTCAACACGTTGTTTCCTGCTCTAGTGCTGAAGCTGAATATCGAGGTGTTGCCAACGTCGTTTCTGAAACTACTTGGCTTCGCAATCTTCTTCTTGAATTACACTGTCCTCTCTCTACAGCTACTCTTGTGTATTGTGATAATATTAGTTCTGTTTATTTGTCGTCTAATCCGGTACAGCACCAACAAACCAAACATGTTGAATTAGATTTACATTTTGTACGTGAACGTGTTACTCTTGGTGATGTTCGTGTGTTCCATGTCCCCTCCTCGCGCGTTTGCTGACATCTTCACCAAAGGCTTACCTTCTTCATTGTTTCTGAAATTTCGGTCCAGTCTCAACGTCGGTTCATCTGTCGTTTCGACTGCGGGGGAGTGTTAGACTATATATTTTTTTATGTATTTATGTTAAGTTAGGACTCTTATTATTATTTCCTTATTTTCATTATTCTTGTACTCTCTATAAATACTGATTTTGCTATCAATAATATCAAGGGAAATTATACCTTAACAAACCCTACCGTGGCATCTCATAATCGCCAATATAAATATATCGCATTAGCATCAAAAGCGATTAACAGTACTATTTCATGATGAAATCGGACCCAAGCACACATGCAACTTTTGCTCTCTACTTTTTTCTCTTTTGGCATCTACCACGAAAAAACTGCAACAAATTCTCTTATTCCTTTGCTCTCAATTTTCAGATTACTTTTTAAATGATGACAAAGGCATATAACCAACCCTTTCAACATCAACATTCTAATTATGCTGAAAATCATGACGTACCTACGTTTTCTCTAATTGATTTTAGGCCCTTCATTTAATCTATTTTTTTTTTTACCTAAGTGGCTCATCAGTTAGCTAAAGAGTAAATTAATCAATTAATTACAAAAGATTTTTCTCATGTAATAATGCAACACACAGGTATATATTCGTAGAGCGGATCTTCTATCCCACAATGTTGTGTTATAATGGTGTCGCATCATCGTGGAATTGACAAGTGTCCATTTAAAAAAAATTATTAATAATAATTTAAATTAAATGGACACTTGTCAATTCCACAATGATGTGACACCATTGTGGTACACCATTGTGGGATAAAAGATCCGTTCTGATATATTCCGACCATCGCAATGCAGTTACAAATGAGAATATTAAGGTGGGTGGTAAAATTCTAATGTAAATTCGATTAGCTCGAATAATTCAATAGATAAATATAAATAAGTGACCTAAAATGTCGACATGGCATGAACGATTATTGGCAATATAATATGCGATCATGTTTATTTTCTTTTGAATGAAAATAATAATTGGGACGATCATGTTTATTATTGACGCTAATTGTCATACTTATAGATGCATACATTTAGCATTATCTCTATCTCTATCTCTACTATTATAAAAGTATGAGCGATTTTTTGAAACTTTTGGTATACCTAATATATCCCTTTGTAGTTCGATTTTTTAATGACAAAAGAGTCAAATAATAAATAATAAATATAAATTTTAAGTATTTAAGGTGTACAATTACACTAAAACTCTTTAATGAAATTACATATAAATAATAATAAGATGTAGAGGTACATAAAGTTACTCCTACTTAATTATTTACTAGAAGAAGAAGATTAAAAAAATAAGAAAAAGAAGAAGCTGTATATGTGTATATACACGTTTCGACAAAGAGTGTCAAGTTTTTTTTTTCTTTTCCAATTTGATTTATCATGTTAAAATAAAGTTTTTATTGTTCAAGCATCTCTTACGCCCTCTAATCTCAACAAAATTTTGATAAGACATTTTACTTTATTTATTTAAAATATAAACTTAATGATGAAGTGCACGATCAACGGGTAAAGTGCACAATTTTTAGGTCAGGGGAAAAAGTGCACGAGTCTCAAAGTATCTAAATATCTTCGATGGAATATTTGCGGAATACTCAACCGGAAGCAAAATCAGAGGGTATTGTACAAAGAAAAAAAATTCAAAGATTAGGTCAATTGAATTTTTTTAGAAAATAGAAAAAGAGGCAAAGTGCAAAGCTCCTAATATGTCGAAGGGAATATGCATTTTAACCTTTAAAATATAAAGGACTAAATGAATGTTGTTCTATACAAGATCCACATCTTGCATAGCAAGTTCTCGATTTGGTGATTGTCAATATATGTGGATCAGTGGATGCCTGGTAATTGCATGTAAGCTTCACAACATTACAAACTCTCTTTTAATTTTTCTTCCAAATAATAATCAGATGTAAAGTTATATGAAAGCACTTCAATTTATTCATTAAAAGAAAAAAAGAAGATAAAAAATGCTTAATTTGTTTTACCTTGATTATTTTGCATTGATCGAAAAAATTGAGTATCATTACAAATGATAAACAAAATATAATTTACCATTATATAATATGTAGAATTACTACAACACACACACACACACACACACACATATATATATATTTGTATATTTTCAGAAGTATGTTTACACTAAACTTCTAATAATATAGACATTAATTAACTCTTTCACTATATTTCTTTATATAATATTAGTTACTGTGATGTATGAGCATAAATATTTATATTATATCATTTATACTGTATTATTATGTTATAAATTATTTGAAGATCTGAACTTCAATGTTGATATTTTTTAAATTTTTTATACACTTTACTATGAAATACATATATGGATTGTTTGAAATTTGTACATGAAATTTTATATTTTGTTAATTGTCACTACACTTTCTTGATAGATTACATGTATGTAATTATTGACTCAATAATTTTAGAGAAAGTTGTAGGGTAAATGTTTCGATAGTGGCTGTAAGTATTTATCATTATAATTAATATCTGATATATTAATTTTGTCATTTTTTTAATATATATGTTTAATTATATTGAAAAATGTTTAAACAATTATAATTATGATAGCTTACTATTAAAAAGTTATTTATTACATATATAGAAAATAAAATTTCAAATTTTACAAAATCACAATTGCAAAATCAAACAAGATTGAGCTTCTAAATTGAATTTTATCGTTTTTACATTTCAGTTTGATTTACAAAAAACAAATGAGCTTTCCAATTTATATAGATTCATAGATATCGATTAATTCGTGGATAAAGTCTAGCTCTACTGACAAAGCTGAGGCCCCAAAGAAATTAACGGTCTTGGTTCGAGTCCTACCGAAATTGTGTCGGCTTTTCTCTACTTTCATAATAGTTGTTACATGATTGTAATAGTTCTTAGCTAGTTGTAAATTATCACAATTTGATATTCATGACATGTATCATGTAACCAATTCATTAAACAAATATTAGTTAATCTAATTTGATGCTTTATGAGTTTGTTTACAATAATCTTTTCAAATAAAATAATTTAAACCAAATAGGCCTCCATTTAATACTAAGATATTAAAATCGATACTTATAACTAGAAAAATAGGACAAACCATCCAATATAGATGATTTCTGAGTCGCTAATAAATATATATTAACAAAAGTAATATAACATACTTATTTAATTAAGAAAAAAAATAATTTTCTATGATATTTTTTCTTTGAATTGTAAATTTTAATTTCTGAGTCGCTAATACATATATATTAACAAAAGTAAAATAACATACTTATTTAATTAAGAAAAAAAATAATTTTCTATGATATTTTTTCTTTGAATTGTAAATTTTAAATTTATTGAGCATATAACTTAAAATTTAAAATCTTTATCTCCAGGTGCATACTTATTAGGAATATGTACTTTTTTCATATTATGTTGAATTTTGAACAAATATGTGATAATATAATTCATATTAAGTAATCATATTAATTTTACGAATTTCACATACATACATAATATACTTCTCAACTCATAATTGTCCAAGATATTTATATATTAAGTTCGTTGAGATTATGAGTTTCTTAATTTGCTTCTTCAACGTTATTTTCATAAATTTTCAACGTTGAAAATGATATATAATTTTAGAAAATGACATAATATCTAAACATTAGATAAAATGATTTCAGAAAATACTGGTATTCTTTTGCTTACAATTTCATTTCATTTCAACAATTTAACACTTTAATAGAAGAAGAAAAACCACACCAATAATTATTTATTGAATGAGAGGAAATGATTACTAAATATTCATGAAGATAAATGAAAAAAAAATCTTATTAAACAAAGTTAAAAGCAACATCACGAGTCATCAAGATAAACCAAGAGAATTATACAAAACTTAAGATAATTATGGTTTATGTAGTAAGAATTTACTTAGTCGAAATATAATTTTGGTTTTTTTGAATGTTCAATAATTTAAGTTCTTCAAATATTATAATTAAAAATTATTTTCTCATTTTATTGCCTTCAAATATTTTAAATATTCACTTGATCGGTTATAGTTTTGAATGCTTTCATAAAGCTTATATATTATACTAAATATATCAATGAAACTAAATCATTAGTGTTTGCGGAAGGCTGTTTATTTGGAATATTGCTTATGTCTTTTTTTAGGAAAAAATGATATGAATGGAATCTTTACGTTTTTATTTATTTTGTCTATTGCATCAAGCTTTTTATGTGTCATATACATATCTTTTAGTTCCATTACATTTCTTCCTATAAAATTTAATTTATAAATGAAAAACATACATTTCCATGGTATCAAAGCAAACAAAAAGGAAAGTATTATCTAAGCCAAGTGCCATCATACTTTGATTCAGCAAACAATTTAATTGAGGTTCAAAATAGAGACACGTCGATGATCTTGTGCAGAAATATGTTGCGGTTGCTTTGGAGAATAAATCTAAAAGGAAAAAAAATAATTAAATAGATATCAAATTTGTGAGCCAAAATGAGCAATGAGACAAAGAAGTCAAAAAAAGAAAAGAAGAGGAGAGCATATGATCCATAAAAAATAATCAAGAAAGGGAATAAATGAATTGTGAATTTGCATAAGAATTATAAAATTTCAATCAACTTAATTCTACGAATTAATTTAGTCTTTCGGGTCAATCAATTTTTACTTTTTCAAATAATTTTTATTTATTGAATAATGGTTCAATTAGTTAAATATTATTTAAGGTTTGAATAAATAACTTTTTAAAATTTAACAATATCTATATACATAAAGCACTTTAACAATTCATATAATTCACATGCAACGCACGTGTCATTTACTAGTAGAAGAAAAAAGACGTGTACATTTGGCTAGTAAAGAATAAAAAGTAAATTAAGTGATTTGATACTTGACTCGAAAATGTTTAACGAAAGTTTATTTGACCTTGATGATTCATTTAACATGAGAAAACAAGTTTGAACATATTCTCATATTCAAAAAGTTTTAAAATTCAACTTGAGCTCGACTCAATTAGTTTAAATTAATAAAATATCTTTAGTTTAGAATATTAAACTAATTGAGCTTAACTTCTATTCGACTCAATCAAAGTTTGTTTGAGCTCGAATATAATAATATTCAAATTATTTTGGCAATGTTAGTATCCATATTTATTTTGTCTATTTCAATAAATTCTCACACACATATATTTGTCCATTATAGAGCTTTAATTAATAGTCCTAAAGTGTTGGTAGAAAAATTGTATTCACTGGTGTTCCAGTACAATTAAGGTCGGTAGGTTGGAGACTTGTGCATTGAATATACCTATTCTACACCCTAGAGGGCAATTTAATCTAATTGCGTATAAATCCTTGATTTGTAATAAACAAAGGCTTAATTATAAAAAAAAGGTAATAAACAAAGGCTTATGAATTATTTTTCTCATTATGGTAAAAATCGTCGGTCGTTGAATGTCACATGTTTGACCACGTGGGATGGTAGAATCGATCCAATATACGACAAACTAGGTTGGAGGTTGATGAATGTATAGACTGCACTTGCTGTTTAAGTGAGCTGCCTACGTACCCGACAAATATGAGATCAAGTCAGTTCGTAGTTCTGTACTGATTTTACTCTCAGTTCTAGGCGGTGGATTTTTCTAAAGAGAGCAGATAATGATCTTTTCTCATCTCCTCTAAGGTATTTGTATGAAGATGACACTGGGCTTATGGGCAATAGGCTTAACTTTACCAATAGTCCAACATGCTTAATAATTAACCTCTTTATTGGCACTTCGACTAATAAAATAGCCTAAATATTTTTGGTGGGTCGTCAAGCCTTTTTTGGGCTTGACTGGTATATTATTCGTGGATTTTAACCCATGGGGACGTACCGGCCCAAGCGGGGGATACATGTATACGTGTAATTACCGTAATACCCTTAGACATTTTTGGTCCACATTATTTTCAGTCGTCAACATACACATTATTCAAGTTGAAAGCCCAAAGATCCCAGACAATCAGTAACCATTTGTTTCCACCGATAAATCGATAACAAGTTGTAAGCTTGACTGATTCTTTATTCATCATATAACTAAATCCTAGCCTTGTTATCTCTTTCTCAATATCAAAATCGCAATGCTTCATATAATTATTAAATGCAAATTAAAATAAATTTAACAATAATTTTTTTCCGAAAATTCGAGGATAAATCCCTAACTAAAGATCCATCTTTAGGACCAATTCCCAGCCAAAATAAAGAACACTCCCCCAATTGTAAATACAACTTATGATTCACTCTCTATCCACATAAAAAGACCAATTTGCCCTTGCCATGCTGCCAGCTGGCATTTCCTTCTTTTTGGCCTAACTATTCATTTCCTCTCTCTTCTTCCTTTTCACCCTAGGTTACCATTTCGCAGCTGTTAAATGTTACCCACCTCATCTTAGTCACTCCGCCACCACGTCGGCTTTATATAACCATTAAATGCATATTAAAATAAAATTCACCAATACTTTTATTTACCATTTACTAATCGTGAAATTTATACATGATTTGATTTCTTCATTTAAAATAAAACTAAAAATCAATGGTATGTGAAAACGAATGATGTGACCTGCATCCTCTATTAAAACCGAACCCACACCGGCCTAATATTGGGCCCTTTTCAACCCTACCACCCACACCACATTATTCATTACATTACATTATACATACATCAATTATGTATATATGCCCATTACCAACATCACAAACATAGTTCCAAACTCACAGGATTATTATCACAACCCCCCCCACACACCACTTTCTTTTCTAATCTAATAATAATAATAATCAAACTGTCAAATTCCCAGAGTATTAGTAACTATCAAGATTCATCACCCCTCTTCTCACTCAACCAAACCGATTATTCATTATTCCTTCCCTTAATCAATCTAATCTCCAATCTTTTATCCAACACCTTCATAAATTAACCCCCCCCCCCTTTTTTTTTATTCTGCTTCCCCCTTTTCGAGCATGTCACAAATACTATATTACAGAGGAATCTATATCTATTGACATATTCGTAAAAGGGATTCTATTATTATTCCGTTGTGTTTTGGTAACAAAGAATAATAATAATGGGAAATGCAAATGGAAAGGAAGATGGTGGCAGCGACAGCCCATCTGGGGTTGAGGAGGAGCTCGAGGGTGCGCAGGTTAGCATGGCTGATCAAGATGGTGCGCACGGTATCTATCATGCGCGTGGGGGTGAGTATATGGGCCAGTCCCCTCCTACAAGTCCTAGGGCTTCTCAATCTCCTTTGATGTTCAGACCTCAGGTCAGTTTCTAATAATGATTTTTTTTCATGGGTTTCTTTAGATGCCCACTTTTTCGTATTCTTCTAATTTGTATGCGTTAAGGGTTTTTTTTAATTATCTGATTTTGAGGCGTAAAAATGGGATCTTTGATTCAATTTTAGTGAAATTCTTAGTACAGAGCAGCAGTATTAGTGTATTACACTGTTCTATCATGTGGGATATTCCGTAATATATGCATGGTTTACTGTAGCATACACAATAATTAGGCTAGATCTGATCTGAGGACTTTGATGATTGAATTCATGCCTCATAATAAATTCTTTTGGTTCTGTGATGTTGCAAATATGTAATTATGGCAAACCTTTTCCTTTGGGTTTTTTGTCTTATCAGGCACTGCTTGTCTAATAAATTCTTGTGGGAGAGAGTTTTATTTTACAGGATTATAGTGTTAAAAGTCTTTAAACTTTGGTAGGTGGTAATTCAGAGAACAGAAAACAGTGGTTTGGAAGGAATGATTTTCGGATTATCCTTATTTCAATTTTTTGATTGGAATGTGCGAAAGAGAGACAGCGATGCAAAATTGAACATTTTTCAACCATTGGCTGCGTGATGGTTTCTGCATAAAAGGGTCGTGTCGACTTGCCAGCTTTTGTTTGAATTGCATTTTACCATGTAGCTTTCTCTTCCGTTTCCGAAGAAATCTCTACACTTACGTTTCGTGTTCTTTTCTAATTGGTCATCTCAACCAAAGTTGTTCTACATTGCTTGACGCCATTAATTTGTAACAAGTGTAACTATTGAAGTGTGCTATCTTTTTATATCATATACCTCACATCTACTCTAGAGGAGCCGTGGGTGAAATCCCTTTTGTCCTATATTCAGATGCCAGTGGTCCCTTTACAAAGGCCTGATGAGTTGCACATCCCGAGCCCTTCATCGATGCAGACTAGCTCGGGTAATGAAGACATGTGTAACGAACAAGGTATTCCAACTATGATCACATGGAGCTATGGTGGCAAGGAAGTTGCTGTGGAGGGGTCATGGGATGATTGGAAATCAAGGTTATTGTATATTAGTTTGATTTATGCTTCCGTTACTATATAGACGTTGAAAAATTATGAGCATATTTTATATCCTGGTTACTTCTTACAGGAAGCCGTTGCAGAAATCTGGAAAAGACTTCACCATTATGAAAGTACTTCCATCGGGTGTTTATCAATACAGGTTTATTGTAGATGGACAATGGAGGTACTCCCCTGATCAGCCATGGGAACAGGATGATTCAGGGAATGCTTATAACATTTTAGACTTGCAGGTAGCTTTAGTTTTCTCTGCTAAATTTTGTCATCATTGGTAATTTTTCTCGAAAGCTTTTGTGTTTGTGCTAAATTTCTTGTTTACCCTTCTATTTGTTCTAAGACAAGTGAGAATGTACTAAATCGAAGTGAGACATGAATTTGATTTGGGATTGAGCGGCAGAAGCGTAATGTTAAAATCGATGCTTTTGTTATTCTAGCTGATTTCTGATAAGTTTTTCTTCCCTCGGTATTGAGTGTTATTTCACTTACTGGGTAACTATGTTGTACCCTTATATTAGCTAAAAAATATATGAAGCTTGACAACTTCTTTTTTCTTCCCTTTCAAAAGGAAAAATAAAAGTAAACTATAGAGACTGCATTTATCCCTCGTTCCTGCATCACATAAGCTATATAAGGGTATATGAGAAGCGTGGAGTTCAGAGCTATCGGGTGTTTAACATGTGTAAACTCACACATGAACACTTTAAGTACCACACTACCATTTAGTCAAAATGAACTGGTTTAAAGATGGAAATATGGCTGGTTAACTGCTGCAATTTGGTTCTAAACTTTTCATAGTCTTTCATGGAAACTATTTCTCCTGAAAAATTGCTACTTACCCCTTATATTTTTTCTTGTTTACACATTGAGTACCAATTACTGATTTATAGGCTTGAAAGAGATACAATTGTGTTATGTTTCTGCTATGAATATTGTTGTTTGTCGTGTGGTATGTTTCTAACCTATAATCGCTATGACCTTACTTGCTAATGGCTTGTATGCCTTCTTTTATCTTGGCAAATTGACCACTACATACTTTATACCAATAATTGCATTTCCAATCTTCGTCTATGTGCTTCAAAACACGGCTTGAGATTTAGGAAGTTTTGGGAACCAGTTCCAAGACAGTGAAGAGTGAGCTCACAAGAGGCGTATAGGTTTCTGACTATGTGCTTTAATTTTTAGAGAATGAAATTGGAACTACAGACTAAGCTAAGTGTTCAGGAAAAGAGGATTCCCTCCTACATCCTCCTAAACGGAAGCATTCCTGCAATTTGAGTCTTTCATCCCTTAATTTAGCAACATATGAAGCTAAAAAAGGTTTCCAGTGATACAACTGAAACTTGCTGGAGGCTCTCGTTGAATATGGCATTAGGCTAGTTTGAGGAGTAAAAGGGAATTATCATATAATGAGCTTTCCCCTGTATATTAGATGCTGAGTTAGAGCTTCCAACCGCACAGTTTTTTGTATGTCGGGGTTTGTGGGTGGGTGGAAGCAAATGTGTTCCTCATGTAACGTTCATGAAGACATACCGCCAGTATTTGCTGGCAGTCACTTGGAAACAAGCAAGACTTTACTGTGTTTATATTCTGTTGAAAAAGTCAAGAGAGAAAAACTGAGCCTATCGTGAAGCTTTAATTTTCTTACCCATTAAACTTGAACATACTAGCCTGAAAATAAAACATTTAGGAATTAAAATAATCTTTGGTAGATATATCTTTTATGTGCCAGGTTTAGTTCTGCATTTAGCCTTATTAAGTGGCCAAATTACTGAAAGCATGTTACATTAGATCTGGATACCTTTTTCTTGGCTCCGTTCTACTTTTCCAATTCGATACTGACTATGCCTATCCATATGGAGTAAATTAACTCTGGGTTCGGGTGTGATTGTGATAAATGATTGTCACATGGCTGTCAGCTGCTTTCAGCAAAATAATCTTGCTCAAAATATTGATAGATTTTGATGTTCTTTTTCTTTTTACTTCTATAGCAAGATGAAAATCCACATCCTCCACTGACGTTTAAAGAATTTTTGATGCAATTTTCTCTCTCTGTCGGTGAAAGGGTTCTATTATGATGTAGTTCTCTGAAGTATGAAGTGATGTCTATCTTGGTTCCCCATATCAGGGGATTCAATAACAGAGCATCTTACTTGAGTATGATCTTCTATTAAACTTGGATTTGGTTTGTATGGAAGACAGGAAGAGTACATGGCAGATTCATCCTAGACGTCCGATGAATGTTTTTTCGATCTTGATATAGTTCCTTTACAGCAATACTTATCGACACAATATTAATTTCTAATTTTTGTTTCAGGATTATGTTCCAGAAGATATTGATAGCATTTCTGGTTTTGAACCACCTCAGTCCCCAGATTCGAGCTACACTAATTTGCAACTTGGTCAAGAGGACTTTGCTAAAGAACCACCACTCGTTCCTCCACATCTAAATCTCACTTTGCTTAACGCCCCATCACCTCATATGGAGATACCGCCTCCTTACTCAAGACCACAACACGTCGTGCTAAACCATCTCTACATGCACAGAGATAGGGCCCGCCCATCAGTGGTAGCACTTGGTTCCACCAACCGGTTCCTTTCCAAATATGTGACCGTGGTGCTTTACAAAGCGATACAGAGGTAAAAAGAAATTGAAGATGGATAGTAGTGTTACTTTCCTCATTGTAATTCATATAAGCATCAAAATTAAATGTCTCAGAAGCGTTGCTTGTGTTTGATTTCAGAAAGAAGAGTTTTACAAGGAATATTTTAGAAATCTTTTTTGACACACAGCGGTTCCTTGGCTTTTATTCCTCAGTTAGTTTGCTTGATAATAGTATCATTTTTCTGATTGCAATTTTGGACAGGAGGGAAATAGTTAAATGACATTGAATTGTTGCATATGATTATGAGTTTATGATAAAAGAAAAGGTATAGTTTTCATTCGTAGTAGGTAAAATCTTCATCTTCATTTTACATTGTCAAAGAATTTGGTGTTTTTAGAGGGATCACATATATTAAGTTCCAGCCTAATTTTTGGTGTAGAGCGAGCTATTCTTTTCTTCTTTTTGCTTTCTCTGAGAAATAGACAGCAGTAATTGTCCCATTAGCAACAAGCAGCTTAAACCTTGTGCACAATAAAATACTGATCGTTGTTGGACAAATCAATACTATTGAATCCAATACTGATCTGGGTCAAAGTAACCTGGTTGACCTTCATTCTAAAGAGCGGAAAATTCTATGCTGGGTCTCGGCCGTTGGATCCCCCCACATGGGGTGTTTAAATGGGAATTTGACCCCCCCCCCCTTTGGGGGATCCAACCAGCTATTGGTCTCGGCCCAGCATAGAACAACCCCTAAAGAGCTTGGATCCGGGTGGATCCAATTCAGAGTGTAATTTTATCTGAAATTATAGGACCCTTGTTAAGATCAAGTTAGGGTCTATTCCAACTTGGATCCTCCGATGTTCAAATCAACAAAGACGATCGTATGCAATGCTAAGTGGAGATAACAGAATTCAGAGTGTAATTGTATTTGAAATTAAAGGACCCTTGTTAAGATCAAGTTAGGGTCTATTCCAACTTGGATCCTCCAATGTTCAAATCAGCAAAGATAATCGATCGTATGCAATGCTAAGTGGAGAGAACAGAAAATAATATACGTCATATATATAGAGTTGTGTTATATATAGTTTTTCATGGCGCAAAGATACATCCATCGACTCATCATGGATGCCCATGTATACATTATCTATGGCTGTAAATTAGTGTCACCGGCCGAGTCAGGTCAATGAACATTGGACCACAAATCGGGTCGATGAGTATTCCTGTCTCGTGTTTTAGCCCATCTATTAATTGGATAGCAAGCAAGAAACATTCCATAATTCGAATAAGCAAACCGCTCTTGCATTTCGATTATAATTCAAGAATTTACAACAATGCGAAGGCCAAAGCCATTAGTTACTCAAAATTATAGCAAGCTTTTGTATAACCAGCTTTAGCACTCCACTTCTGTTTTTTACTTAAAATACATCATCTCTTCCATGAACATTCCCAGTTTTCACCGGAAAACAGGGCACCCTTCGACCATAATCCCTGGTGCAGTTGGGCAAGAAGCCAAAGGACAATGATCTGGCTTAGATCCCCACCACTTCACATTCTTCCCCTCATTCTGCAGAGCAAAAAACAACAAAACACCCATAAAAGCTGTTCCAGCATCCAATGCAGCCGACAGAACGTAGTTGTATCTTTGCCACCATGTTTTCCTATACTTGAACACGAAATAATTGAAGATGGTTCCTGTTACGATCCAGCTAGCTATGTTTGTGGGAGTGGCTGGTGGCATTCCAGCAAAACCGTAAGAGATAACTGGTATGTTGATAAGAGGAATCCATTTCTTGTCGGGGTAGATTTTGCTTAGTATCCAAACAGGAACCGGCAAGACAGCTCCTATTAGGAATAGCCAAACCAGGTTCCGGTACATTCCCCCTGGTCCAAATAGCCTTTCTGGTCCAATTAAACCCCAAATGACTGAAGCATCGAAAGTGACTCTGAATTTAGGACATGTCCATGGGCTTTCGGGATGTAATGCCTCGATATCGCAGATGTTGTCGATACTTCCCAACATCCACCATGCCACTGCTAGGTTGACAGTTCCAGAAAGTAGTGTTCCCACCATCTTGAAAAGGGGTAAAAACAGAAACGATTAGACTTTGTTATTATGGACGCAAATTTTTACATCTTAGTGTCAAAGACGGGGTCAACCCCCTTTTTCTGGTCTATAATCTCAAATTTCATATGAATATTAAATGAGATTAGACAATTTGCTTCCTTCAAGTTTCTACATTGCCAGTGAGATTAAAAAATTTGGATTCGTCCCTGGTTAGAATCATAATAAGAGGTGCAATATACCTGAGCTGTGAACATGCAGCGTGGTGGAATTTTCATGTAATGCCCGAGTTTCAGATCAGCTAGGAAAGAAAGAGCATGGATGGTGCTGATTCGACCATAGATTTTGAAAAGCAGATTTGCAATAGGTTTTCCTGGAAGAATATACCCGATAATGAACTGCGCGATTATGTCATATCCAGGTTGCTGCACCATTAGTCATAAGACAATCTCAAATGTTAGTGATCTTATACCATTGTTGGATTCAATTTCTGTGACGAGTATAAATATTTTACCTGGTTGGTAGTTGCTTGAATAACTCCGATAGGGAGCGTAACAATCCAAGCTAAAGCAAAGGCAAAGAGAAACCCCCACCATGGAAGCTGCACATCTTCTTTCCACACAAATGACATCATTAGGGAGAAAATAATGCTGCCAACTAGTAAAGCGAGGAACCACCACTGCGGGACTTGCTTATAACTTTTCATCAATTTCGAGTGTATGTCTAACTTTGCATTCTTCACGGCAGATTTACTTTGCTTCCAAATATCACTAGCCAATTGAAACCAAGTAAATTATGTCAAATTAAAAATGACATATTAGCAAATTCTTTACTTAGAACTCCAAAGGGACAAACCTGCCATTAAACAACGCCACATGCGTTAGAGTTGCTGTAAATCTGGCGAAGCCTGATCCAATCGAGAGGGCAAAGAGAGGGCTAAGGTAAAGCTTGCTATATCTCTCATAGGCGGCAATGTTAAGATCATATTGTGGGGTCAAGATCTTAGTAGTATCATATTTATGTCCAGTGGAAGTAAACAGTTGGTTTGAAAATATGGGAAATTTTCGGGCATCAAAAGTGTCGAACTTCCAGTAACATATAGGGACAATGATGTATATAAACATGATAAAGCCAATCATTACGTTGAGAATCGAAGAAAACGGTGTGACCAATGGGCTGCCGTGATATGCTGAAATTCCAGCCCAATCAAGGGTGAAGGCACCCACACCGAGTCCATGGTAACCGGACCCGATTTGTTGAGCTGTGATACTATGAGGCCATACCCAACATACCCAAGAAAAGAAGGTCAAAATCTGAAATAGGTATCCGGGGAATAAGTAATACACAAAACTTGCTGACATGAAAATAAGGAAAAATTTCATCCTTGTCATGCCTCCTGTTTTCGGTTCCCTTTCATGAAGTGCCCTGAAAATAAACACAAATAAAAAGAATGACATAACAGAAATTCGATTAGTTCGTATTGCTCTTTGGTGGAATTACTGTCCAAAGTGGACTAGAATTTCGCCAGTTGGACTAGTGGACGGGTAATATTCACAATACATGTTGTTTTCAGAATATTACAGCAAGAGAATTTCAATTTACAACCATTCAACTACAGAAGAAAGTTTCTTTTGTCTTCCACTCATCTACCTTCCTTTTATCGCTCGGCATGCTGATATCAGATGGAGGAATAAACCACAATCTTGGTATTTAATTTTTTTTGTTCAACGATAGTGCTTAGTACAGCTTCATCAGAAAATATTAGCTTATAATGAACATACAAAACTTTGCACTTTAAAGGTTCTGATTTTAATTAAAAAACTAGATTCTAAGACGAGAAAAGATGCCACGCGAGAATAATAGTGATCAACTATCAAAATTGTGGCATCTTAGAAGATGCAGTTACGTATTGATGATGCTCGGAATTGCAATTAGAACAACCTATAATGTGCCACCGATTTTTTACCTCCCCTAGTTTTGGTAAAAAATCACTTGCAATTAATTGATTTTAATGAATTTAATATATCCATACTTTCTAAATCAAGGGGCGGTGAAAAATCGGTGGTATATAACATTTTCCTATAAATTAATCATAATGATGAAAAATGCGTGTATTTAAAGAAAACGAACCTAAATAATGAAACTTGAGCGAGGTTGGAAGGCCACCACATCTCAACTGGATCCACCAAGTATCTTCTCAACATCCCAGCCCATCCATACCCCAATATCTGCATTCAACCAAAACTCAAAATTGCAACACTCCAGAATGCCATAAAAAAGTCACATATTAGTTGGGAATTTTTTTTCGGTGTTTTATTGAATTTTAGAGCTTATAAGTTATAATGATGCTTTTAAAAAAAATATCCAGTTCCAAATTTTACCTAATTTTCTAATTTTTCTAATTTTTGCTCTCAATAAGAACCAATTGTTTTAATTTTCAGAAAACCTTTTTTTCCCCCCACATATAACAATCGATAATCCCAAATTCCAATAGACAATAGAAATTCATTTATAATTAGAGATTAATATATTGAGAAAACCCAAAAAAAAAAAAAAAAGGGAACACCTCATTCTTATTTTATTTTAATGGATCTTCCTCCAGGGCGACAAACATCAATTTTTTAAAATTTTTGGAAATTCGATTCCAAAATTACAAAATGGCAAAATTGCAACATTTCAATAAACCCAGAACAAAATTTCCATTAAAAGGCTTCAAAACTCGAAATTTCACTCCAATTTTCGGCAAAAAAGAAAATAAAAAAAATTACCTGAGTGGTTAATACAATCAAAAGAGCACAGAGGAAGTTCAAGCTCTGCTTATAATACGCCTTCATGACTGTAATGGCACCAATGGAGTAAGCATCGCCGCCACCAATCGACACCCCACAATTAGCCATCACCGTGATAATCACGTGCTCCTTTATATTAAACGGCCCCGGGTTGAGGCTGAAGCTCCACCGCCCGAACACCGTGTACCGCTTCTCCGGCAGCGTCGCCGCCATGAACTTGCCGAGTGGCAGCACCGCTATCTGCATGAGGATGGCGGAGATGGTCAGGGGCTGCGTTCTGTAAATGAAGAAAGTGTTGAGGAAAATCAAGAGTGTGCAGGAGGACAGGCCTAGGACCCATGCACGGAATGTCATGACGGGGAGTGTGGGGTCGTCGGTTTCCGGCACCACCAGCGCCACCTCCTCGACAGAGCATCTCTCGTCGGCGGCGGAGGCCTCGCCGTTGGAGGCGGATTTGGTGGTGGTGGCGTTGGTAACCATTGATGTTTTATTGTTTTGTTTGTCAGAGGTTAATTAGAAGAGTTATGGAGGAGTGTGTGAGGATAAAAGCTTTGCTGTACTTTAGTGTCGTGACTCGTGACATATATAAAGGGTGGAACATGAAAAAGGGGGAGAGAGGGGATTAGGAAAAGTCGTCCTCTGTTGACTATTGTGGAATAATATGTTATATGTAGGGGGTGTAAGGTGAGCCGAGCCGGCTCGAGTCGAGCTTTTTGAGCTTGAACTTTTTCGTGAGTCGAGCTCGAGCTCACTTATAGTTGTTCATATGCTCGTGAGCAGGCTCGTGAGCTTTTAATATTAATTTTTATTAATTTTTAATATATGTCTAAAAATACTCGTATTTCATAAAAATAATACTTGCAATTTTATATACAATATAGTTTAATAATATTTAAGCTTTTTTTCCTATTTTGTTTAAATTGTGCAAAACAATAATAACAACAATTATAAGATTATATATTTTTTGTTGATATAATATACTTTTCTATAAATAATTTAATGAAATCATATTTTCACGACACCCTCCTCTATTTTCTAAATACTTATTGAATATAAGATATTTAATTATTATTTATCTTAATAATACTTATTGTATATGTGAATAATGTGTGTTATACATTATTAACGTATTGTTATAAGCTAAAAAGCAGAATATATTTTATTTTATTTTCTAAAAAAAATTAAATTATTTTTTACTTCAAGCTCGAGCTCGAGCTCGAGCTCGGCTCATCTACTTCGAGCTTGAACTCGAGCCCTAGAAAATGAGGCTCGTCGAGTTTGAGCTCGAGCTCGAGCTCAAAAAAGTATAATCGAGCTCGAGCTCGAGCCTGAAAATTTCATCAGGCTCGGCTCGAGCTCGGCTCGTTTACAGCCCTACTTATATGCCACGTATGTATAAAATAAATTTTCATAGATTATATGCATTTTTGTTTTTTTGATAATTTAGATTTTAGATTAATACAAGTTAGCTCAGTTGGTAAGGACGGCTAGACGGGTCACGTCTTCTCAGAAAGTTGTCTGAACGATTTCCTCTGCTGACGTGAGGGCTGTGTTGGTGGACAATCTATATATAGCTCTGGAAGCGATCTATGGTCCGGAGGTATGCTCTTACTCTAATAGGTGAACAGATTCGACTTTACTTAAACTTTTATTCGATAAAAAAAAAAAGATTTTAGATTATATGCATTTGGCTTTTAGGTATATAATTGTATTAATTTTACTATGAGGACCGGGAGTGATTTCCTAAATTTTGTTTCCTTACAGTATTTTATATGGAAGGAATTGATTGATTATTGAAAATAAACAGGGACATTTGGGTCTAATGAGAAAATATTTAAATTCTGTGCACATAGCTCACTATACCAACTTGTCCGAGTTCAAGAATAAAGAATCGGGAAAAGGATGAAAGAAAAAAGGACACCAATTTTACAGTTCATTTTTATGCTACCCTATGGTCATGCATGATTCCCATATAATTTATTTTACTTTATTTAAATTCTAAATATTGTTGAAAGATTGGACCCATTAATGGGTTACGAGGAAGCAATTGGATCCAAATCTAAATAGTTGAAAAGAAAAAATCGGACTTTTATATTTTCAGAATTCTTATGTCGAGATTTATGCATGCACTAGCAGAATTTAAAAAAATAGTGACAGGTTATTTTTTTTTTTTTTTTTTTGAAAGGTTATGATACTTGTGACTTAACCTCCAATTAGTCTAACAAGAAGATACCTTAACAACCTACGAAATAAAAAATATCCATACATTTCTTCCCCATTACCTCAGCAAATCAACTTGAATAATTAGATGATTAATAAACTTATCCCCTCATAATATATTTTTTTTTTGGATGACGAGGGAAACCCGCAGCCGCCGCTACCCTTAGGGTGCGCACTGGGTAAATCCCGCTTCTGTGCAATAGCCTGACAGAAAACATAAATCAGCTTAGGTTGCCCATAACTGACAGACTCACAGCAGAGGAGGCCAATAGGCATTCCTTCAAGGGGAATCGAACCCGTGCCCTAAGACACAAAAGCTCAGCTGCCGGACCAACTTCGCTCGGGGTTATAATAATAGCTTAGGTAGTTATGAAGCTGAACGGAGGTTCATCCTTCACTGGGTGCACTTGAAAACGTTGAGACCTTCACCGTATACGGCTGTCAAAAACATATATATGCAACCATTAATTATGTCTTAGTTTTTTTGTTTTTTTGTTTTGATTAGCATTTATGAATTATTTCTTAGTTATTTAGTCTAATGTTGCTCTCAATTCTCATGAAGTCTTTAGGATTTAATCAATTTCAGGTCCAGAACTCATAATGACCCCAGATAAATAAAACTTGTATGATTATCTATTTTGAATAAAAGTCTGCATAGGTCATAAACATCAAAATCACAATAATGGCTCCGTAAAATTGATTTGTAGAGGATAGCCCAATAAATCAAATTGTCGTTTACAAGTCTAATTGAAAGCCAATGAGGCAGGCCAGACATAATTGGTTAGATTGAGGTCCATAAGCAAGACGTTATGTTTTGAATTCCCTCCGTGTATGTATGTTGCTTTATCTATTTAGATGGTAATTTGTAATTAAATTTGTTGATGATATTTACTTGTATTAAATATTCTCGTATAATGAATGTAATACAATGATTTAATTGCTCATTTCGGAAAAAAAAGAAAGTCAATAACTTGAAATATGAATAGTCATTAACCAACGTATTTCTTATATTATTATATTAGGTGGCGTCTTCAACAAATATGTCTAGAGCTGGGAACAAATGGAGTCGAGTCGAGTCGAGCAAATTATTTCAAACTTATTTGGATTATTTTCAAATGCGCAAAATTGTGGTCGAATTTGATTTCATTGTCAATTGAGTTGTACTCGAAAGATCTTCAATTGAATCGAACATGAGACGTGATCAACTAGCTTGATTTTTTCTTTTAAACATTATATATCATATCATTTTTTAACAAAACAAATCAAGTTCGAGAAGGATTTAAAATCTTATCATCGAGAGGATAGTTTAGTTTATTTTTTAGAAGATTAATGGAAACGAATTACATTAAAAGTTTGAGTATTCACAAGACAATTTATTATGTTCTCGTCGACTATTGAGTAATTTCATTTGGGGTTAAATACAAAATGTCTACCTGAACTATTTATATTGTCGCATATACCCCCTAAACTTTTAATGGTATCAAAATGGTCTCTTACAAAAATTCATGATTTATGTCAAATTCTCTAGTCCAAACACAACCTTACAATATCTAACCATTATATTAACTTACTTGGTCATTCATTTTTTTTTTTAGTGAGTTTAACAAATTTAAGTCTTCAAAATTAACAAAATTATTTAAATCATACAAATTATAAAAGATCATTATAATTATTTAAATCATACAAATTATAAAAGATCATTATAATTATTTAAATCATACAAATTATAAAAGATCATTATAATTATTTAAATATTATTTAATTAAATCTTATCAATTAATTAATCATTTAAATCTTGTAAATTTCTAAATTTGTAACTTATAAATGAACAAAATCTTTACTTCAAATTAAACATTAACAAATTATATATTTAAACTTATAAGATTTGTATTTTTCAATTGTATCAAGTAACAAATCCTATTTAAATCTTGAATGAAATTTATAAAATTTGAATTTTTTTAACAAATCTTATATTCAATTAAAAAAAGATTAACCAGGTAAGTTCATCTGATGCTTGAATATTGTCAAGTTGTGTTTGGTTGGAGCATATGAATTACTCATGAGTTTTCATGATGAACTATTATAACATTTTTTAAAATTTAGGAGTATATGCGACAGCAGTAATAGCTACGGGACATTTTGTATTTAACCCTTTCATTTTGGATGGTGATAAGCCAGAGCAATATTCCTAATGCCAAAGCAAAACTATTATATTATCCTTTTTGCCCTTTAGAAATTAGTGAACCAACTCAAGACTCTTTTTTGTATGCCTAATTTGTCCTTGTGACCTTATCGCTGTTAATGGACAATTGACAAACAAATAGAAAGAATCAACTTCTCTCTCTCTCCTCTTTATGAAACAGAAGCCAAATTCTCTGCAACTTATCACTGGTATGGATATCAATTGAACGATTCGTTAAACGCCATCGATGCACGCGGCATCATCTTGATAGTTTTATAGGGGTTTTTTTAAAAAATTAAAATACGACATAGTTAATTAAGAAGATTTAGTTTTCTTTGTTTCTGGACTTTGTTATGAAAATAATTCTATGACAGTCCACTATCCGCCACAAATTTCACAAGCGGTGGTGATTTTTACAGGGTAAGTGGGTGATAAAAACCACCACACTCCTCATGAATTTGTGATGGATGGTGGACAAGCAACAATGCTCTCGGTCCACCATAAATTTTCCCGTTGAGTATTCACCTTGATAGTTCTTTCTTATTATATCAGGCTATGTATACAAGTTGATAAAGTTTGTTCCTTTTTTATTAATTTCATTACAAATATTTTTGAAGAAATTATTTTTTCCTAGTGAAATGAAATGTCATTCAATTGATTTGTAATCATCGATTTCATTAATTCATCTCAGTGTTATGTGACTTGTGTTAGCCCCAAAATCTCAAACTAAAGAAGAAAAAAATGAGGGATCTTAGTTTTATGGAAGAAGATGAAGGAAAGTAAAGACAATACTACACTTAAATGCTTGAATCATTCCTGGGAGTTCCGATGTGGAAAGAATGAGAACATCATCCCAATTAAGTTGGCAGCTGAGCCAATGATGAGAGCTTTTATTAGTTCATTTCCATCAGAAACTTAGGGCATCTCCAATCTTTCACACGCAAAAATAGTGCTAACTTTTTTGCACTAGCTACAGTAACTGCACTCCAATGTACTGCACTATTTTTTACACAAAAAGTATATTACCTAGAATATTCCTTTTTACACTTCATTTATACCATTTCTCTTATTTTACAAATAACACCCAATTTTAAGTTTTTTGTTACGTATTCATTCAAGTAAATATATTTGTTGTTTTATGATGTTGCAATTTATTATATTTTCGTAATTTAGCAATAATACATAACTATTTAATAATAAATTATTAAAATTTAATTTAAATCTATTTTGATATTTTATAAATTAAATTAAAAATTTACACAATATGTAAAGGCGGGGTTTACAATTTATATATTACATTAAACAAAATTTGATAAAGGAGACATACAAATCAAACATTACATTGGTTAATTAACATTAATACAACATGATTGAAAAGGACTTGATATATTTGTAAATTAAATTAAAAATTTACACAATATATAAAGCCAGGTTTACAATCATATATAATAAATTAATTAAAATTATAAACATAAGACTTAATTATAATTTTTTCAAAGTTTAGGAACCCGATTATATAGGACTTAATTGTAACTATACAAATTTATAATACTAAATTAAAATTGAAAAAAGTTAATAAAAAACGGAAAATGGTGGGCCTTACCCACGCATATTTAACGTGGTTGGAGATGCTCTTAGGGGCAGTGTCGGAATTGTCAATTTATGGAGCTCGGCCCTTTGAATGGAAAGGACTTAAAGGGGATTTTACCTAATATTGCTCCGGCATTAGGGATATTGCTCTGGCATTATCACCACCCTTTCATTTCATATCATGAACATTGGATTTTTACGTAATATTATTAATGTAGCCATTAAGAATGTAATTACATGCTAAGCAAAAAGGAAAACGTGTTGGGTTAATGGGGTCATTAAATGAATTACTGGTGTACTTAGTGATGGTAAGCTACTTTATGGAGTGTGTGAGTGCCACGTGTGGTCATGTTCTGACACACTTTTGTACGCTTTTGACAGAAGAGCACACTCGCTGCACACGTGGATTTCTTGCGGGACCTACCAAGAAGTTGCCACGGCGGACAAGCGGCCCCGAGTTTGATCAGAAAACTAACGGTACTTGTGACGCCGTTAAACTGGGAGTGCAAAAACTTGGCGGCTTTTGTGAGTTACGGAACAAACGGAACGTTAGCGGGTATCCACATAGACGAGAAACACGTGCCGACGTGCGTGTTGTGTTTGAAGCACTCAGCTTGGTGAAATTAGTGCTAATTTGAGTGGCAGCAGATATACTTTTTCCCTGAGGACGGGCGCTGACGCCCGTCAACTGACACGTCACTTCAACTTTTTTTTAATTTTCCATAAGAAAATGCAAATTGGGATAGTTTCTTCCCATGGAATTTTCAGAAAGTGGAAATGCTTTACGTTTTTTAATTGGAAGGAATTATTTAAGAAAACAAAATTTTGTTTTAAATGTCTCCGAAAGGATTTGAAATAAGTGTGGATTTAAATTGCACCTCATATAAATCTTTGGGGTTAATCACGACAACATCTGAAAAAAGATTATTTTATTTGTTTGGAATGAAACAGTTACATCATTATATCGAATATCAAATAAATAATAATCATAATTAACAATTTTCTATTAGAGATTAGGAAAAAAAACTACTCTATAATTAGAAAAATAACTCACACATCTGGTGAGATCAAACTCATGATATTTAAGTCATGATGGAGTCTCAGACTCACCACTAAGTTAAGATATCGTAGAAAAATAATTAAAAAAATAACTATTTTAAAGGTACTAGATTTCCTTGAAAACATTCTGATGCTTAAAACCCGTAAGAATAACTAGAACAATTGATTAATTGAACATTAATACACATTTGTAAAAAATAATCAGTTATCTCTATATTGAAGTTCAAATTTAAGAGCAATTAGTGTATGCAAATGATGACTCGGATCAAAATTACCAAAAAAGAAGCAAATGATCACGGAGGAAATTTTTAGGCAGATTAATTACAACTAAATAACATATTATATCCAACACATGTTGGCTCAATTGGTAAAGAACGTATTACTTCCTATCTAAAGTTTGTGGTTCGATTCTTTATGTCAATGTGAGGACGGTGTTGATGGCTAGGACTGTCAATGGGCTCAAATCGGCTCGAAACTCGTAAGTTCAACTTGATAATTTTCAAGCCGAGCTTTATACAAGCCGGGCCCAAGCCGAACTAGAGCCCAAGAATAAGGCTTGAATTTGAATTCAAGCCGAGCGTGAGCGAGAGTAGGCTCGGCTTGAGTTGGGCTCGGGCTCGTAAAAAAATATATATATATACATGTATATATATGTTTTATACATTATATACAAAAATAAACATAGTACTTTTTTATAAATAATTCCAGATTGCATAGAAAATATCAAAATTTAAATTTAAGGAATAGAATCCTTAAAATCAATCAACATTCAATTCTAAAATTTCCTAATATAAAACACTATACTCAAGAAAATTAAAAAGTAAAAAATTATCAATTTAAGCCTACCACTACCAGACCACATTCAATACAAATATATGACAATTCACACTGACATTGAGGGCTGCTAATTTTTGTCAGCAAGAATTGTTCATTTATTTCTCCTCACAACTCACTATAAAAGCAATTTTTTTTTGTAAGTAAGTCTATTAAATATTTAGTTATAATATTTTTCAATCTTAAATAATGCGTGGAGCATATATTTCAATGAAATAAGATTTTTCAAGCTACATTTTAGTTATGATTTGTCATTAGAACATGAATGATGTTATTTTTGTATGTTTTTAAGATTGTTATTTTATTAATTTATATATTAGATTACTTTATTACTTAAAGTTTTTCAAAAGAGAACAAATTCGGGTCGGCTCGGGCTCGGCTCGAAGCTCGTACTAATTTTCAAGCCGAGCTCGAGCTTTGATATAAAAAGCTCATGCAAATTCAAGCCTTGGTGATAAAAGCTCGCATAATATCAAGCCGAGCGTGAGCGTAACTAGGCTCGATTCGCTCGGCTTGATTGACAGGCCTATTGATGGTTAATCTCTAAGTATCCCTGTAAACGACATTTGATCCTGATGGTATGTCCCGACTCGTGGTTGATGACCGAACTCGATCATGACCAAAATTTTATTAACCCAAAAAAAAAACAAAGATAAATATTATAATACTTGTCTTACAATTTTTGTTAGATCGTATTTATTGTAAGGGCCATACATATATAGATAGGGTAAAAGGCATATTACCAGCTTATATTCTTGAAAATAGGCATATTACCTCATGTATTATTAAAAGTTGTTGATCACCCCCTTGTGTTATTAACAAAGTGGCAAATAAAACCAAACTTGTTTATTCAATCTAAAAAGACAAACATACCCTTAAAATAATTATTATGAGATATCTCTTCATTTCTTTTTCATTTTTAGTTTTTAAAAGTATAAAATATAATGTAGTCTATACACATAGTAGATTATAATAATTTTGATATGTGATTTTGATTAAAAATATGTGAAATAAATTATTTTGTTAATATTTTCAATATTTTACCCAAAATATTGTAAAACATTGAAATACATAATATGTAAACTTTAATTTCATAATTTTTTTTACCTTATATGACATGTATATACTAAAAATTGGTAAAGAAAGATTTCAAATAGCCATTATACACCATAAGTATGTTGAACATCATAATGTTTGTATGTTACATTATTATCATATTTTATCATATAAGTTATAACATTTATAATTAAAGAATACGTACAAATATAAATATTTTTTAATTTTATATATGTTAGAACAATATGACATATTAGTATATATGAATGCTACGTATACTTATTTAATAACTATTGCTTTAAATCACTACAAATGATAAAATAAAGTTGGATGGTTTGTAAAAAAATTCACTTCAAATTATTTGTGATATGCATAAGGGCATATTTGATATTTTAATGAGTTTGGGTGTATTTTGCCTAATTTCTGAAAACACAAGGGAGTAATCAGCCTATTTTTATAACACAAGGGGTAATAAGCTCATTTTTCATTATACAAGGGGGTAGTATGCCTTTCACCCTATATAGATAGGGCTCTATCGTTAGTCATTACTATTTATACATGTATATATCATGATCGAGTTCTTAGTCACGTAATTTAAAAAACTCTTGTGCGAAAATAAGTTGTATTTCACATAATGAATGATATAATACAATACAGGGCATATATAAACAGTAATGACCTATAATGCACAGACACTCCAAAAAATTATTCCGTGTAGTGCTGGACACGGGCCGTGTCTGTGTCTAGTTATTGAGAGAGAAAAAAAATGTACATGAACATTCGTGTTTTAGCCGTATCTGTATACTAATTTTTTTAAAAAATTCATGTATCTGCATCCCATGTCATGTCCGTAAATATGTTTTGTGCTTGTGTCCGTACATCATAGGTAAAATGACTAATGATAGACCTCAAATTATACATGTATGAGCCTAACAATAAATACAATCCTAATAATTTATTCTACTGAAAGAATACACAAGTATCTAATTTACTCGAGTGGCGAGCCTAATTCCTATTAAAGTTTCTTGGTAGCATTGTCAAAGTTATATGAACCAGTGAAAATGGGCATTTGAAGTTTTCAGTAAGACTCCAAAAAAGAAAGGACAAGGCCAAGTGTCTTGCCAATGTTATTGCTGTCAGTTGTAAACACTTTTTCATAGATTGGACCCACAAACTTGACTTCACGAACTTTTAGGCATAAAATGGGCCCACCTACGGCTGACTAATGTTTACGGACCGAGCATTTCCACATTCGTGGTGGGCCATAGATTTGGGCTTGGGCTTGGAGATTCTGCTTTGACGTCCGTCACTTGGCTGTTACTAATATTGTAGAAGCTTTTGTAAACAAAATCTTATTTGATACACCCAAAACCTATTGCTACAGTGGTATTCACCTCCTACTTTATGTGAGAGATTTTTGGTTAAAATTCAGGACTGACACAAGTTGTGGCTCTCCCCTTCTTTATGACTTTATGGAGCTAGATAGAGTCTTTATGACTCAAAATTATAACTATTAACCCGAGTTTGTCGGACTAGATATGTAGGGTATCCCTTCCTCTTGAATTAAAAAAAAAAGACTTATTTGAAACAAATTTCAATCAATTGAGACAAATTAAAGGTTATTAGAAATCTTAAAGGCGATCACGTGGATTCCAAGGGAAGCAAATCCTATTGCTGATCAACTGACAAGAGATGGGATTAATCGTAATATGATTACAATTCACGCCCCGTACAACATGTTTCAGGAAAGCTACGAGCAAGATATGCCAGGTGTTGAATAACCTAGAAATGTAATTAATAGTCCGGATTTGTCGGATTAGTATAATAGAGTCTCCCCTTCATCTTGTTACAAAAAGAAATCTTAAAGGTGAGTCAGGTGACAACATGAGGTGAAAGTGAAGGTTGAAACCATGATTACTAATGATGGTAAAAATTGTCAGATAGTGAATGTCATGTGATTGACCACGTGGGGTAGTGGAACCGATCCAACGCACAACCAATTAGGTTTGGGGTTGGTTAATATATAGATTGCACTTGAATGTAGCGAGCTGCCTACGTACCCAAGGTATGTGAAAACAAGTCAATTCGTAGTTCTTTAGTGGTTTTACTCTCAATAGCAAGTGAATTTTTACTTGGGGAGTAGATAATGACCCTTTCCCAGTTCCTCTAAGGTATTTATAGGGAATTGGTAGTGGGCTATGAGTCGTGGGCTTAGCTTTATCGGCAGCCCATCAGGCTTAATAATATAACGCTTAGACTAATAAACTAGCCAAGGTACTCTTAATGGGTCGTCAGCCCTTTTTGGGCTTGACTAGTATGTCACCCGCAGATTTATACCCACGGGTGGCACCTCGACCCGAGCCGGGTGTCGATTAATTAATATAGTGCCCCTAGACATTTTTGGCGTACATCATAATGCCCTACTCATGGGTGTACCTTATAGGATACCCAAGATTAGGAATATGTATGGCAAACTTGGTCGCCTAGGAAGGTCTAACGGGTCACCCTTTGTAGAGGAATATTTTAAGTGTTACCTCGAGGCCATGTAGGTGTTGACTTAAAGCAACACACGTAGCTACCTTGGGGTTTGATGCCTTAGGGTCGAGACATCGTGAGGCATGTTATGGCATGTGTCTCTTTCATAGACCTTTGACTGCTGGGATTTTTACCAAGTATGGACTGAGTTGATCTTGCTCCCCAAGCAAATTTTCTCTAGCGAGATTAAGTTTATCACTACTTGTTCCCCTTCGTCGCTGTGATCCATGTCATTGTTACTTTTAGGCTTCTTCAATGTGTTAACATAGCACTCTCTTGCTATTTTCACATCACCAACAGCTTCCTCCGTTCTTATGGGGGTTTGAAATTTTACCTTCAAATGGAAGGTGTTTATAACATCTTGAAGTTTAAGCTCGACCTCCCCAAAATGGTGTTGTAGGCGGAGGGAGCTTTGACCACCAAGGACTTTAGCACCTTCATGGAGCGGGCTGGAAATGTACCCAGAGATATGGGTAGAGACACCTGCTCTAATGCTTCCACTATCTCACCCGTGAATCCTGTGAGGGAGGTGTTGACCGCTTGAAACAACGCATCGTCCACCCTAGTTGGGTGAAAGCAATGTAAAAGAGGATGGCTGATGAGATCCCACTATCGACTAGAACCTTCTTTACCCAGTAGTCGGAGATGGTCAACGATATCACTAAGGCGTCATGCACCAATGGGATGTTTTCTAACTCTTGTATTTCAACCTTTATGGTTTGAGTCTTTGGCTCCACTTGATTCACTTGCCCTCCCCACGGGGAACAGATGGTATGTTGACCAGTAGCAGCCCTCATTGAAACTTTTTTTGAGTTCGCGGAGTCACCTCTGCTGGGCCTCCTAAGATCACCCTTATTTTTCCATTCACTGGGGAGTTATCCATCTCTAAGTCCGCCCTTGGAGGCTTGCCTTTGACTCCCTCTCTACCCCTTTGTCTCTTCGATTCTTGTATATTCTTCAGCTCTGGCCAACAACTCCTCCATGGTTGATGAGGGCTTCCCATTTATAGATTTCCTGAACCTACTATTGCGTAAGTTCCTCTGCATTATTCCTAATAGCAACTCATGGTTGACGGTATTTTAGACACCGAGTTGGAGAAACGCTGAACGTATTCGCTCAAAGAGTCATCATCTTTTTTAACCACAGTGAATAAAAAAGATGATGTCTTAGGAAACTTCTTGTTCATGAAAAAGTGATTGAGGAAACGCTTGGTTGGCTGCTCGAGGCCAACGATGGTACTGGCGGGCAGTCAGTTGAATCAGCTAAGTGTCTTTCAAGAAAGGGTGGTTCGAACAATCTTACAGTAGGCAACATCACTGATGTCATACATGTCAGCCTTAGCGTTGAACTTGTCAACATGTTCCTGGGGGTCTCCATCTCCCTCATACACACTTATATGGGGAATTTTAAGCCCTGGGGACAAAGACTCAACTAAGATTGCTAAGAAAAAGGGACTTCTCTTTGGTGGAGCCATAACTAGTGGCACTAGTTGCATGTCCTCATATCGCTTGTAGTTCTCCGGACTTCTATCATGGCGAGGTTCGTGCCTTCTCCGACCTTCCTGCCTTGGCAAGGCCTCCTTAGGGGTCAATGAGACTTGACCTCGGCGTGGAGACTTGGGAGGCGTTGGCCTTCTATCTCCGCCTCTCGGCGGCCTCTCAGGGGATGAGACCAAACTGTCTGCTTCCTGAGGGTGACTCCCTAGAGACGAATCTCTAGGGTCGACTCTCTGAGGGCGACTTCTTGGGGTCGATTCTCTGGATGCGGCTCCTGACCTCTGTGAGTTGATTGAAAGGGTGAAATGATTCTCTTTCTCTTGAGAGAGGGCACCTCTTGAGCACTTCTCAAGTGGGAGTCATGCCCCCCGACAACTGTCGGAACAGGTGGCGCATGTGATCGCTGTGTCTGGGCGAATTGCTGAAATGCCCTCGTCGCTGCTCGCACAGAGGCATCTTCAAATGGAGCAAACAGTGCCTCTTGAGTGATCTTGAACACCCTAGAAGTAGGGGGTGGAATCACAACTGGTGTTACGGGCGGCACATTTTGCTCGTTCGTCGGGGCTGCTACTTCAGGATCTCCGCCGTCAGTCGGACATTGGAGGGATTTTCTTCTCCTGCTTGAATGTTGGGTCGTTGGGTTAGGAAGTTCATCGGCAGCAGCTGGCTGGTGTTGGCTGGTCATTCTATCTTCGGTAGTACAATCTTGTGACCTAGTTTGTGTACTCAGTGGCTGGAGCGTTGTTCCCACAGACAACGTCAATCTGATGATGGTAAAAATCTCCAGACAGTGAATGTCATGTGATTGATCACGTGGGGTAGTGGAACCGATCCAACGCACGACAAACTAGGTTTGGGGTTGGTTAATATATAGACTGCACTCGAATTTAGCGAGCTGCCTACGCACCCAAGATATGTGAGATCAAGTTAGTTCGTAGTTTTTTGGTGGTTTTACTCTTAATAGCCAGTGAATTGTTGCTGGGGGAGTAGATAATGACCCTTTCCCAACTCCTCTAAGGTATTTATAGGAAGTTGGTAGTGGGTTATGGGTTGTGAGCTTAGCTTTATCAGCAACTTATCGGGCTTAATAATATAACCCTTAGACTAATAAACTAGCTCAGGTACTCTTAATGGGTTGTCAGCCCCTTTTGGGCTTGACTAGTATGTCACCCGCGGATTTATATCCACGGGTGGCACCCTGACCCGAGTCGAATGTCGATTAATTGCCATAGTACCCCTAGACATTTGTGACGTACATCAATTAATTACCATAGTACCCCTAGACATTTGTGACGTACATCAATTACCAATCTTGTCTTTGCAAGAAATAGAGTTTAATTTGGGCAAAAATAATACAAATATTTGGGGTACTTGGAAATTCAAATGGGGTGGTGCAAAATTGTTGGAATAGATCTTTCATCTACCCAAAACGGAGAGGGACTGGGGTTAGGTATGGGTGCGTGAACTAGTGAAGGAATATTTTTCTTTTCTTTGATCAATAAAAAATACTTCATTCTTTTTTCGTTTTAGATAAACAATCGACCACATCGTTTATCACATCAAGATATCAAGCTACAATCAAACCTTCATCATATAAATCATGATTTTGTCTACTGCTCTTCCTTGACCGAATTCGGAAAGGAGAGTTATTTTGGCATTCAATCACTCAGTTTGAACCTTTTCTTTTGATATTTTCGTTTATCTTCTTTCTATTTTTTTATTTTTAAATTGAGTTTCATCCTACTTCACTTCAGTGTTTTCATTGTATTCCTCCATCTTTGCTAACTATGTTTTGATATAAGATTTTAGTCAAGAAAATTCCACGAAGGCTTATAATCAAGATTTTATAAAGTAATTTTAAGAGATTTTTAGACTTCCACTATCATCTGTGTACAGAAACGGAGACAAAACTTTTGGTTCGAGGCGAATACAAAAATAAAAAGGGACAGAGCTTGACTTTTTTTGAGGGCGAAATTCGTGTACAAAAACGGAGCCAAAACTTTTGGTTCGGGGCGAATACAAAAATAAAAAGGGACAGAGCTTGACTTTTTTTGAGGGCGAAATTCAAATAAAAAAGTTTGTAGGATATATATATATATATATATTTTGTTGTAGGGGTCAGGTTGGGTCGGGTGTAGGGATGACAACGGGACGGGTAGGACAAGACTCAGGACCGGTCCTGTTAAAAAAATTTTGGACCCGGACCCGTCCTGAACCCGGTCAATTCCCGGCGGGTCTGGGTCCTTCCCGTTGGACCCGGCTGATTCTGTTTTTTGACATTTTTTTAATCTTATTCTCACAAACGCATTTAAAACATATAGAATAAGAAAATTACATCGAATTGATGATTTAACGTAAACAAATCCACTACATGTCATCCAATACTTAAATGAAAAAAAAATACAAAACGAGTTCAAAAAATAAAGTCAACTCCATACTTGGTTTACATCATCAAACTAATTCACTAAATCACAAATCACTTATACATTCACTAAACAACCAAATAAATATAAAATAATATTTATTATACTGATCGGGATGGATACGGGTCCAGGACGAGTATCGCCTGGACTCATTTTCCGTCCCGGACCCGGTCGGATCTTGATTTTTGATACTCATACTAGGACCCGGTCCCATTTATTTAGACTCATACCCATCTTATATGGAACGAGTTCGAGATGGATACTCGTTAAATCCGATCCCGTTGCCATCCCTAGTCGGGTGCCACCACTAGGCCTGGCTTCGCCCTGTTTGTATATGCATCCGTGATTATAACCGAAAAATGGTAAGGGAAGTGGGGAGAGGCAGGTGGAACTTTTGGATTAGTGCACAGTGCTTACGTTGACCCAAAAAGATCAAAAGCCTAAAAGGTATTCCAATATTTTAAACAATTATGCATATCAAATCAGCTTTTATTTTGTTGTGATATTCAACTGAAGCCCTATTTGCTTAAACTTGAAAAAATAGTTTTTTACTTAATTTAAGCTGTTTTTTTGCTGTTTGGTTTCACTATTTCTGATTCTGTTTCATTGAAAAAAAACTAAAAATAAGCAGAAACTAGAAGCAGGTCCTTAGGTACTTCTATCAATTTTTTCTATTTTTTCTGCTTTTTAGCAAGTTTTGCAAAAACACTCAATTTTAACTTTCAGCTACTTTTACAATATAAGCTCTTGCAAACAGGCTTTTAGTGCAGTAGAGCATGCATGCTTGCCAACCTCAATGGTGGTAGGGGAAATCTTGTTACTTTGCAAAATCTGGACATATTAGCCTAAAGATTCACTTTTATCTCTAGTCAATGTATAATATCGTGCCATATATTTGTCGTTCAGCATTGAGTGCATTTTAATGATTTTATTGCGTTTATCACCCAAAATCTTCATTCAATTTGTCATCCAACTATAACTTTATCAGACAAGAGGACTATGTAAAAAGTGTTTCAGCTTTTACAGAGGATGAGAGAAATTACCATGAAGTAAGTATATTATTTTTGTTTCCCACGTGAGTTTCCTCACACCACATTGGGTATGAGACTAATTCTATTTTGCGGTACTGAGCTTGCCGCTGGCCTGAGGGAATTTGTCAATGCCTGAAGTAAGTATATTCTCTCAATGCTAAAACATTGAAACTTGAAAATTGAAAAGAAAAAATGATACTGCATATAGGTTGTGCTCTAAGTCCATCTGTCTTTTTCTCTCAACGTTTAGAATTTTGTTGTTGGAGACTTGGAGTGGAGAAGAATTAATGTGTGGATACGACGTACTTGTAATGGGAAGAGACAAGCTTATGGACCAAAGGCATCTCTCAATGGATGGCCATTTGTTCTGAGCTTGATCATTATGAGTTTCTCAATGTGGGATTGTGGGGGTAACCCTCAACTGCCTATACATACAACTTTTTGGACTTGAACGAAATTAATCATGGCTTGCCAGAACTAGAGGGATTTCTAAATCGGCATATTTTACCTTCCAGGAAATTACACACAAACCTCTTCAATTATTGTGTAATTATAAAAAATAAAAATAAAAACCTCACCTTTTTTAAAATTATATCAAGGTCCCTCTTGTTAAGTCAGTCTTATAATTACACCTATATGTATTAAATAGTTCTTACATTTTTACCCTTATAAACCTTACAAATTGGACCCTTGAGAAGGTGTGTTAGTAATTTTCAAAAAGTGAGAATTTTTTGGTAATTACACAATAAGGGGGCTTTTGTGTAATTTTCCTTTTCCTGATATTTTTTCTAGTAAGGATAAAAGAATTTCCAAGATTACGAACTTGAGGTTGTGTAGTTGATGCGTTTCACAATCAGTGAGCAAAACCAAAACCTGTAACCATCAGGCATAATAGATATATAAGATGCTTATCAGATGATCATAATGATTTTACATGTTTGAATGGTAACAAATGTGGCTAAAGAGAATAAATCATAATTTGTGGATAACACATATCATTATTATTTGAAAGATGAGGACATATGCGGCGAATATAAGAAAAGTCTAAATCAATGGTGGAAGAAAAATGAAAAGACAGAACCTTAATTTAATATTCAAGCAAAATAGAGGTGCACCTTAAATCAAGTCCAAGATTACATATTACAGTGATTCTACAAGCCCGTTTCAAATTGGGCTCAAATTGAGAAGTCCAACTGCCAAACAGATCAACAACATCTAGTTCATCAATCATCACACTCACTTGAAATTTAATATAAACATTTCTCATAGGCCATATAGCAGAACAACATGCACATATTATTAGAAATTTGCCGCAGAAAGAATAAAATGCAGCATAAATATTGACCTTAATATTATTATTGCATCACAAAACTAAATAACCCTTGATGTAAATGATTTGACATTACATAACAGAGCAAGCATTTGGGTTTTCATCACTGAAAAATTGAGGTGGATAAGCTGCATACTCCATGTAGTACTTTGAAGGAAGATATTCGCTTTTCTTGATGTCGGTTTTATTATCTTCCCCCTCCTTGCTTTCTTCCTCTTGTTTCTTGTCATCTTGTTTCTCGTCCTTCTTCTCTTCGGCTTTCTTCTCTTCGTCTTTCTTCTCCTCTTCCTTCTTTGGTTCGTCTTTCACTACTGATGCTTGTTTACCGGTTTTCTTGTACACATCATTCACCAGCTTATCCGGATCAAGAACGCCTTTCACTATTACCTTATCGTTTGCAATATCAGTTATAACTGATTCTACACCTGCAATGCGTAATAATATCATTAATGAAAATATTACACGCCCAAACAGAGACGCTACTAGTTTATTCTTAGGTAAAAAGGGTCATATTCAGTTGCAACATTATCTTCCAAAAACATTCGTAATATTGAGGTTTTTTCCGGGTTCAATTTTTCGTAATCATCTTACAACTTTCTAAGTAATAGCTGAATGATAGAAGGCAAAAGACAACTTGCTGAAATGTCATTGTTCAGTTACAACATACCTTGAATTTTCCTGATTCTCTTCTGCAGCGCCTGAGCACATGCGTCACAATGCATTCGAATTTCCAACACAACTGTTATCACAGTTGGGGGCTGCCAGGTGCAAAAGAAGAAGAAAAATTAATCATCAATAGTTCACAATCATGCAAGCTATTACATCAGTCCTATGTAATTATTAAGGACTAAGATCGTGACAAACCAGCAATGCAAAGATCCAAAACAATAGGCATGGCTCAATCTATTGGTCGGTGAATGAAAAGACAAGGGATTCGAAATCCTTTTGCAACTTGAAATCATCCAAATAATCATTAAAACAAGTTAAATGGATTTGCATGACGATATTGAAATCCATAATTTTCAAACCCCTCAATCGAAACACAATCTTAGTCTACTTTCTTTTCTCTTTCCATTTTCGAGAGTCATTCTTGAATCTTGCCGACTCAGCCCGTCCATGTATGACCCCTACGTGTGGGCCCAATCACATGTAGGATGTTAATGTTCAGAGACTCGCAAAGTCTCTAGATTTGACAACGTTAATCCAAGGATCAGATAAAAATGAGCACAAGGTACTATTGTAACTTTCGAATTAATAATTTAACCTTTATCTTTTTACCTAGTGGTAAGATTGAGACCCCATGACTTAGAGGTCATGAGTTCGATCCCACCAGATGTGTGGTTATTTCTCTACTTATATAATAGTTCTTTATTTTTAGTTTATAGCTCATTGTTACTAGTTTGTAATAGAAAATTGCTAATTACAATTGTTGATTCGATATCCGATATAATGATGTAATCATTTCATTAAAAAAAAAACCTTTATCTTTTTACCGCAGGTTCAAGTTGTTAATTAGTCATAATATAACTAATTTCACCCTCTTGTAACATTCATTAATGAATTTTTCTCTGTCGATTTAGCCAGCCCAAAAGTGTCATCGGCCCTAAGAATTTTTTAATGGATAAATTAAAAAAATACAAATATTTAATGAAAACACATAAATTCAATAATGTATACAGTAGCAATTCTATTTTTTTTTAAATAAATTGCTTGCCGAAAATCTAAATAAATCAATAATAAGGAAATAAACTTATCCCTGTTACTGCAGGGTGGAGACAAAAATTGGTCCCGAAATATAAAAAGTACTCCAATAAAATGTAATTTCATTTTCGTACCACGTGCTATAGATTTTTGTTGTTTTTCAAATTTTCGAATTTGAAGCATCCCGTGAATTATTGACCACAGATACATGGATTTTTACTGCAGCTATGCATCGATGAGGCTCAATCCATGGCCGGCGCAGTGGGGTCGAATTAAAGGCTTATTATTCATTAGAATTTAGCCCTCGATAAAGGTATATCATATCCATACAGAAGAAACCAACAGGATTGGTCCGAATGATAAGCAAATCGGTTCCGTTTAAACAAGGTCTCGAGTTCAATTTCTTGTGTACGCAGTTACCCCGTTGGAAACTCACCCACCAGGCCAGGTGTGCGACCTGGGTCGATCACCTATCAAGCCAAATGTGCGACTCGAGTCGACCAACAAATTAATTCGACAATGCAATATTGTGGTAGACAACCAAAAAAAAATCCATACAGAAGAATGAATGTATATTTATATATCGCATCGTAAACCGTGCCAGTGGGTGCCCCCTAACTGCTAATTTTTACTGTTGTGGTTTTCATGTCAGCAAAGAAATAGCAGTCGCAACTTGCACTCTGCGCTGTGAGTGACAAAGCTGCCGCTCTCTCTACATAAATGCACCAAACCAAACCTATATTCATTTTCTTTAATTTGCTATATAATCAAATTAAAGTGGCTTCACTATTTTTGAAATTTAACACAGACGTACGTCTCACTTTTTATGTCCACATAAATTAATAACAATGTGACAAAAAACTCAGACTTTAAGGATTATATGCTTCTTGTCACTTTTTAACTCGCCGTAAAAGTGAATAAAATAAACACAGCTTTTGAAAGCTTAGTTGTAATATTTGAAGTAGATGACAAGAAGAATGGCTTGATAGAATAATATATATATATATATATATATATGATATACCTCCTCTTTCTTAACTTCTTGTTTGGGTTCCTCTTTGATTTCTGGTTTAGTTTCCTCTGGTGGCTTTGGTAATGGTGAAATGAGTTCCACTTTTCGGCCAGTTTTCTTTTTAATCCTTTCGCACACCTTTATAGGGTCTGCATCCTTCCCTTTCACCACCACTTTACTCGCCTTGCTATCCGTCTTTACGTTCTCCACTCCTGTATGTAATTTCAAAACTACTCATCATTATATTCTTTTTTAGTAAAATACTTATTTCATTCTCTTTCTACCTGCCCAAATGCTTAAATAAAGAACCTGTTAATTAAATTATTGTATATTGTTCAAACAATATGCTGATAAGCATTGGACATAATATATATAAAAATATGTAAGTTGAATTGAAAAACGTGCTAAGAGTCCAATTTTCAAAGTTGGACGGCTCATTGGTTTCCCTACCATCGTTTTCGACTAATAATAATACACTAAATAAAAACAAGTACAAATCTGATACGAGGTTTTAAGAAAAGTAACGTATTAAGCAAAATAGAAACACTCCGACCCGGAAGCGGATTAGAATTTTCCGAGAAATCTGAAAAGTATGAAGAGAAAATTAAATGAGCTTACCTTGAAAACCTTTGAGAGCCCTTGCAACTTTTCTAGCGCAAGCCTCACAATGCATGTCAACCTTAAGCACAATTTCTTGAGGAGCTTCTTCTTCTTCTTCCTTCTTCTTCTCTTCTTCTTCTTTTTTCTCTTCTTTTACTTCTTCTTCTTTCTTCTTTTCCTCCTCCTTCTTTCCTTCTTCTTTCTTCTCCTTTTATTACATATCATTATTCCATAGCGAAAAGGTTAGTTTATAATACTTATGTTTGTATATATATAATTGTAATGAGATAAGAAAAAGTAGAGAGAATAGAGCACTTACTTCACCCATTTTTTCTTCACTCAACTCTGCTTCTATTTCTGTGTGTTTGTGTGTGTGTGTGTGGGAGTGGGTGTGTTTGAGATACAATAAATATATAAGAGGAGACACCGAAGATCTGACGTGTCTGTGTTTAATGCAGGTAAGAAAAAATTTCCCTTGCTGACTCACCGCCTCATTATTTGTTCCCACCTCGCACGTGCTACAGTTTGCGCTTCACCAAAAATTGCATGTATATTTGATCACCTACAGTAAGAGTACTAGAATAATTCATAACATGGTTAATCACACTAGCTACCCCTCTTATTTACTATAATTATAATTTAGTCCACTTATTTGTACCTATGATCAGGGACGGATCTACCCTTCCATATCCACTGCTCTTAACAATTAGGAAGGAAGTGAGCGAACATTACGAATTTGTGCTCTCGCTAGCGAAATCAGAGCATCGCTACCCACCAGCCCCTCTCCCCACCCTTAATTTTTATTTTATCCAATTTGCACATGTAAAAAATTTGAAAAATTTGATTTCGCCCCCCTCAAAAATTGCAAACTTAATTTACATCCCTAATAAACTAAAAAAGAACCTATATATATGGTAATTTGTAAAGTAGCTAGCCCACTTTTAAACTCAAATGGACTACAACTATTTATTTCGGCTCATATATTCAAATATCAAGCTAAATTGTAGTTCCACTTTTGTATATATCCATTATTCACAATAATCCAATAAATTTGAGTTAGGAGTTATGACTTTAATTTTTTTCGTTTAACTTTCCCCTCCAAACATACTTCTTAGGTTTTTTATATTTTGTTTTATTTAATATTAGGATCATTTTCTATTTTAGTTTTAAAACTATATTTTATTTAATTAGTTATGAAAAATGTATCAACTATTATTTCTATGTGGTTCGGCAATTGCTTACGTTCACGGGAGAGGATAAGAGAATTTCACTATTAACAAAAGAGGTATAGAGTACAAAGTATATCAAAAGTGTTCTTACTGTAGATATTCCTCAATTTTTCCGCATACATATAAAGTACCGTACTGCGGGGGGCAAGCCCCCCGCACCCCCCATACAATCCTTCGCTACCGGGTAAATGAAACTCACAAAAATCTTGCGCCCCTCTTCATAATTCCTGGCTCTGTCCCTGCCTATGATAACACTTTCTTTTAATAATAAAATCTTACAATTACCCCCTTCTTTCTTATGGTCATTAGTCCAACATGATGGGAACTGTAAAATGTCAATTTTACCCTTTTTTTAAAAAATATAAAAAATGTTTTGAAAATGGTTAATTACATTAACACTCTTCTTATTTTGTGTAATTACAATACAATCCACTTTATTGGATCATGTAACAAAAATCTTCTCTTATTTATTTATTTTGGTTACAACACTCCCTCTTATAATAAAGCCTTACATGCACCCCATACGACTAACTTTTGCTATTTTTTTCTTTTTTCAAAAAAATCTATGTTTTTTCATAATAAATTTTTTATTTTTTTTATAATTATAATCTTATATATATTTATTTTCTTTCAACTTTGTTCTTTAATTTATTAATTGATTTCATATTTTTTGGCAATTTACTTCTTTAAATTTATCTGCATTGAATTATAATATTACTCCTAAAATAAACCGAAACTCGATATATGTTTTTATTTTTTTTAAAAAAAATCGAATTGGCATAAAGTGAATTTGCACTTCACTATCAAAATATTAACAAGTCTGCACAAAATTATTTATTCAAGACTAAATTGAAAGTTATAATTATATACAACATCTTTAATATAATAATTTAAATTCAACCCCTCAAGGGCAAAATAAAAAAATTTAAAAATATTTTCTAATGATGTAAGCAAATTCCGTTAGTTTTTTGATGGAAGGGAGCGATTGTAATGTTTTAATTATTATAAGAGAGTGTTATTTGTTATGTGATCAAAATAAGCGGATTGAACTGTAATTACACTAAATAAGAGGGGTAATTAGTGTAATTAATCCTTCATAAAAAGTAATTCGATTAAAGGTTTAATTTTGGGAAAATATCACATTATAGTCCGTAAACTATTATGTTTATCTTACTTACGTCTCTAAACTCAAATTTATTATGCTACCCATCTCCAAAGTAATAATTTTGTCTCACTTTAGTCCTTTCCGGTATAGTTTGAGCATAAATTCGGGGTGTGTACTACACACTCTGTGAACCTAAGGGTAAAATGGTGATATTAAGTTGTCTCACTTGGTTCCTTTTTTGATTTTTTTATTTCTTTTTCCTGCGTTAATCTATTATTTTATTTGTTTTATATCTTGATTTATTTGTTCTACTCCATATTTTAGTTTGCATAGGTTCATTAGATACACAATTGTTTTTTTTTTTTGTTTCCCACGGGTTTCCCCACACCATATTGGGTATGAGACTAATCCCGCTTCGCGGTACTGAGCCTGCTGCTGGCCTGAGAGGATTTGTCATTGGAGGGAGTCAAACACACTCCCCATTCAAGAGCGTAGTGGTGGACAAACCACTACGTCAACCCTTCGGGTTAAATACGCAATTGTTTGGTTGTTTGCCTGATAGCAACTTGTACGGAGGAAATTGAATTATAAAAATCTATCTGCCAAAATCATGGATTTTGCTTTTGTGACAATTAGATGCAGAACTATTAAAGGATACTTGATTAAAAGTATTACTTTTGTGGTTGATATGCATGTTGCAAAAACATGTAATTCATTATATATTTTATGATTTGTTTGGATGAGTGAAAAGTGAGAAATTTTATTGTATCAATATATCATCTATTATAAAAATAGATAAATAATCACACTATTATTGGAATATCAAAGCAAGATCTCATAATATATTAATATTGGGCCTCAACTTGGCTCAATGTTTAGTTTCTTTTATAGAAACGATCAATTATATCATTCATTATATCAATGTACGAAAGACTAATAATTTACCATATATGACTTAAAATTAAAGGGAATAAAAATAAACTTCTAAAGAAATAGACAAACAACCTTGCATATATATATATATATGTGTGTGTGTGTGTGTGTGTGTGTGTGTGGTGATACCAATCCCACTTCATAACTTTGCTACTTGTGGTGCTCACATCTTTTAATTCAAATCAGTGAATGATTACATTTCATGAACATTATTTGGAAGTAGTGTAAAAAAAATATTACAGCTGAAGAGGGGAATGGTACCATTCAATGAAAAAGGCTTGTGGTAATTATTGAGTTACAGTTGACTATCTATTTTATAAATTAATACTTTTGCTTACAATCTAAAGCTAAGAATATATGTTTGAAGGTGCAATTTTCTATGTATTTTATCTATTTTATAGAAAAAACTTATGAGAAAAAATTATGTGTTTAAACCTTGCGCATGTTTTGAGCAGTTTAATGTAATAGCATATGGGTTGTTTTGATGCCATACTGTGTGATTTTTTAGCTGTTTTTAGTTTTGCGTCATCTTTATGTGAAACTATGCTTGATCAATTTTACGTCATGTTGGTGTAGTCATTTTTGGGAGGTTTTCAGATTTTTTTAGAGAAAAATTGGGGCATTCCAAACATTAAATAGGAGGGTATACGCTTTTTTCCGGGCGTAAAAACATTTGTTCCCTCTTTTTTTTTTTTTGACCGGGGGGAGGTGGGCTAAAATAAAAAAATGATCAAAGTGAGATAGATAATCCGAAAAAGGGATCAAAGTGAAACACGAAAACTTAATCTTATCATTTTGTCCTTGGGTGACTGGCGCGTGTAGTACACGAGCTGAATTTCAAACTGAACCGAAAAGGACTAAAATGAGACTAAATTATTACTTTGGGGATAGTGCAGTAACAAACTTGAGTTTAAAGATGTAAGTGAGACAAACGTAATAATTTAGAAACTATAAGCAACACTTTTCCTTTAATTTTTAATCTTAGCACAAAAATTAAAATCTCTATTCAGATTAGTGATCTATGTTCTCCAACTAAGTTTCAGATTTTCTACACTGTTCATTTATGCTATGTTTGGAATTTTAGCGGAAAAGAGAAAAAAAAATGTAAAATGTATGACAAATTTAGAGCATAAATTATTATTATTTTAAAGTGAGAGAAATATTTTATTCACTCCAGATGTAGAAATCAAACATGGCATTAGTAGTGCGATGTACATTATAACTAGGTTTGATCATCTGAATTGTGATTTTCTAATCTAAATATGCATAATATAATTGAATCTATAAATTTTGAAGCCCAAATTTTTGTGCACGGAGCACGCCGTGCCAAACTATACCTGCATTTCTTGTCAAAAATATTACTTATTAGTCCATGTTAAACCTAGTAATTTAATTATTTGAAGTGCTGATTGTCCACAAGTACTGTTAACACCATTTGTCCCGTAGTGCCTTTAACCTAAGATATGTCGACAAATTAAATAATATTTGAAAAATTAATGATGAACGTGATAAGAAATAGTTCTAGCAGAATTAAATAGAATTTGAACAGTCGACAAAATCTAGTTTTATTGGCAAAGATGTGGCTACAAGATTAGAGTTTTTGGGTTCGATTCCCAATGACAGCGTGTAGACTTTTCTCTACTTTCTCAGTAGCATTTAGCTGATTGTAATATGTTAAATTCAATTTTAATAGCATATATAATGTAAATAATTTTCTCTCAAAAAAATTAAAATAAAAATAGAATTGAGTCACGATAAAGTTGTTTGAGAAATGAAAGAGCTAGCTCATTTTATTGCGTTTGTTATTATTAATTGCAGGCGTATGTGCATGTACTCCATATTTATTTTATTTTTAAGAAAATATAAAATGAAATATCTAAATGAAACTCGAGAATTAACATATGGTGGGTATGTTAGTTAACACTTTACACAAGGTAGAGTTGCAAGGCCAAGGAGATGTCAAAAGATAGGTCTAGGAAAAGTCGTCTATTTGATTTAGGAATTTTCTAAATGTGGTAAAAACCATAAGTTACGGGGTTATATATATATATATATATATATTCTGCTCGCTTTTCAACTGTTTTTGGATCAAAATATAGACAACTTTTAAACAAATCATAATGAATTAAATTTTACATGAATAGATAGTTGGAGCCCACAGGTAAATAAATTTAAAATTTTGATTTTGAGCCCGGCCCAAACAGGACAAAAACCAAAACTCATGGTCGGACCAAGAGTAATTCTATGGTGGACCGGGATTGTTACTCCCAATTCATTTTTCACCACACGAACACTTGGATTGAGGTGACTTACACAAGATAGGTGGGTGTGAAAACCACCCTACTCATTTTGAATGTGTGATGTAAAATGGATCGGGAGCAACAGTCCTCCCAGTCCAACTTAGAATTTTTCGTCGGACCAATCAGGATCTCCAAAGAAGGAATAGCTGTAATCTGGGAGGACCCTAGACCCTCACTATAGAGCCAATAAAGAAGTGACGCGTGTGATGATAAGCTTTACCCCCATTCCCCCCTTAATGCCCCTTCACTTGAATAGTGATTGAAGAGAAGAAGTGGAGATAAGAAATGAAAAGTTTCATTTGATTTGATGACCCTTTTTTGTTTTGTGTCCTCAAGTACCCAAACTTATGCTGACTCCATAGAATCTCCATTTCCGGACACAAGAGATACTATCAAATACAAATCCATATCATTACACTGTCTGTCTCGATCTATACAATAATTTATTTCCTTGAAATGATCACAAAAAGGGGTGCAAATAGTAGAGAACCTCCTAAATAATACAAATAAGAAGTGTCGGTATAACCTCACAAAGGATTTGGGTGGTTTGGGTCTAAAATCTATTAAATTACTTGGGTTGAATTTGGTCATAAGAATCACAAATTCATTAAATAGAGAAAATCATATGTATATCCTCTCACTTTAGTGCAACATTATCAAAAAATTCCCTGATCTTTTTAAAATTACATAAAATCTCTCTCATATTAAGATATTTTAATAATTACACCCTCTGTGTAGTTAAATATTCTTACAATTTCACCACTGTAAATATTACAATTAAACCCCTTGAGGGGGTCTAATTGTAATTTATCAAAAATCAGGGAGAATTTTGGTAATTAACACTAAAGTGAGGGAGTGTGCATGTAGCTCACCCAATTAATAAACACTCAAATGTCATATAAGCACACAACAAATGTTATATCAAAACTATAATACATATTTTTGATATATGGAATGGAGTAGATGGATATTTATTGATTTAGGTGGATGGTCTAATGTTTGGTAGGACACGTGGTACAAATTGATCCTAAATCGACATGTCCAGTATCAATGGTTGGATGATCAAATTAATTTTTGTATTGGAAGTTGGAACCGACCTAAAGGAAAACACACTGACTCTAATCCTTAGTTATTATGAGCAACGTGGTTGTATTTAGGTGAAAAAAAGTGCGAGGTAAATGCGCTTTTTTTGGTACAAATGAGTTAAATACCGGAGGGTGGGACATACATTAAAAAGTATAAATCACATGCTTTAACATTGACACGAACAATGCAATGATACGACATCAATTAAACTATTTTCTGGTAAATATCCCATATGAATGAGAATTTATCTGCTTCATAATATTTTTTTTATACTTAATTTAGCCAGAATGCCGAATAAATATTCCAAACAATTGTTTAAAAATTGCCTTCATTTTTCAATCTTTTAATTATGCCGTAGAATCAGAACCTTATATTTATTGTGTTGGGGTCGTCATGAGAGATTCCACATTGGAGATAAGGTGATCGACCGTCGACGTAATTGTATCTCATGACAATATCTCAATGAGGCAATGCCACAAATTTTAGAAAGGACCCCAAGTAAGTGATTGCTCAATAATTCACCTAAAGATTAAAGTGACAAATGACCATCACACCGAACCCTCTCTTTATTGAAGGCAATTCTCATTTATGATTTAACTCATCAATAGTTCTTTAAGCGAATTAGGACTGTCAATTGAGTCGGGCTTACCCAAAACCCGATTGTCCGGCCCGCTTATATTTGAGCTGAACCTAAATGAATGTGAGTCGGGTCGAGTTTGAGCTTACACATTAAGCCCGGTTAATTTATGAGCTGAGTTTGAGCATTATTAGGCTCAGCCCGAACTCATAATTTAACTAAGTTAATGCTTTGTTTCATATAGTTAGATTATTTTGAACCTAACTTAAATAAAACCCGTAGTACATTCTTAAGTTTGAAGGTTACTAAGTCGATGAATTATGATAATTGAACTAAGTTAATGCTTTGTTTCATATAGTTAGATTATTTTGAAGCTAACTTATATAAAACCCGTCGTACATTCTTAAGTTTGAAGGTTATTAAGTCGATGAATTATGATATATTAGTGGTAAATTCTTGTCTAAAGAGACTTTAAAAGAACTCCTATTATTTTATGTCATTTCTTGTATATTGAGAAAGATTATAAATTTTCATAATCATTGTTGTAGACTTCCTAATTCTATTAGAAAAAATTGGAATTATGCATACTCATTAGCATAAATTTTTATTTAGTATACTAACCGAAATTAGTCTCTTAATATGGATTTGTAATGTACCTTTTTGTGTTTGAGAAAAATTGATGAGCGGGCCCGAAATAAGCTTGAAGCTCGTAAAAAATGTGAGTTTGAGTTTGAGTCAAGCCAAAGAAAAAAATTATGAGCTGAGTTTGAGCCTATAATATTCAAGCTCAATATTTTTGAGCTTGAACCACCCTAAGCTCAGCTCATAAAACCTGATTGACAAGCCTAAAGCGAATGTAGAAAAGTGAACCAAATATATTTTGGAAAAATTATTGAAAAACCCTTGAAATAAAGTTTACTACCTTTTTTTTTTTATGTACCGTTCATTTAATTTTATTCAATAAAAAGTTTACAACGTCAAGAACAATACAATTTAGACCGTCTCTAACGATGTAGTAATAACAATTGAAATACCTAATATCAAGTTTTTTCTAGATAACAAATCTTAAGAACTAGCCAACAAGCACAAGAAAGCTTTTGTACAAAAGTCCACACTCTTATTCAAGAGAGATGAAAACTCTCATTCGACAGAGAAAGCAACTCTCATCCGAGAGACAAAACAAAATACTAAACAAAATATCTAAAAAGCTATACAAAATCTAATGTATTATCTGTCTTCATCTCGTCAGATCCATTTTCGTTTAGTTAGATCCATCTTCATCTCATCAGATTTGAAGTTGGGATACACAGCTTGAAAGATGGTGCTTCAACCTTGTCCGCCGACGATGGTGTTGGCATCAGTAGTGATGGAAGCAATTGATTCACCAAACCAAACCTTCGCCAGTGAAAAAAAAGAGAAGAAATATGAGTAGGGTTTTGAGAGAGAGATATGGGGGAGGCAGTTGGTTTATATTTAACTATTTAATTTTATCATGAAATAAATTTTACTATATATATATGCCCTAATGCCCCGTACTATGCACGAATTTTTATGAAGCTTGTTTCACCAACTTTTTATTGAAAAAATCTAACATTTAAGGTTAGTAAATTTATGAACTTAATGCCCTCAGCTTTCTAAATTAAAAATAATTAATCATATTTTGTATAAAAAGTTATTTATATAGAGATTTTATAGTGATAATTGATATTAATTATGATTTTAATTTCAAATTTCTAATATTCTTTAAAAATAAAAGGGTACTTTTAGATAATTTCATGTTATAATGAAAATAAATATATGAAAATATTTAAAATATTCAATATTAAAAAATAAAATTCGTATTATATAATTTATCTATTTAAAAAATCCAAAACAAGATATTTGGTAAAAAAAAAAAAAACAATTGACAATTCTTGAGTATTGTCGATCCAAAATATTGATTTTTTCTTTTTATGTAAAATTTGTAAAATGAGTTTTTGAGATTGGAAAATTCATTCATTGTTTTTTGGTTACAAAAAATTATTTTAGGGGTTTCGGTAGATTTTTTTTCTTGCTCATGTGAGAATTTCCATGGGCCAAAATTGTGGACTAGATTGGTCTTTACGGGCTTATTAGAAAATGGACTATGTGGTATTGGAAGCTCATTAAGGAGCCCATTTCTAAAGTCTTGGTCCATTTATGATTGAGGCTTCTTTTAGTTGTGGACCACTAATAAACCAATGACCAATCCTCATTCACCACCAGGCACAAAACAAGAAGTTTTTCATTTTAGTTTTACGATTTCAATTTGCCACAAATTGGTGGGTGGTATTGGAAAAATGTCCTTGTTTGGTATAGGATTTTTTATTACTATTTTTTCGTCAAATCTTTATCATTAGATGTCGACGCCTATGACCGCAAAGGGCGGCTAATTGTTCTCTTTTTATTCTCTACTATTATTGTCATCCGATTAACATTTTATATGATGTGGCAATACTTGGCATGATTTCATCACGACTAATTGTTTATGATTGTATTATTTCCAACATCTAATGCCTCTCATCTCCCATTTTTTGACTAAAAACACGAACAAAATGTCAAACGAATAAGCAAAGGACCAACTGGTAAATAAATGATTGGATGACATGACCAAAAGTAAAATAAAAATTGAACTCATCTGATCATCATATTATAAAGTTAACGCCGAGATTAATAGGATGATATATAAATTTGATTGAAGAAATCCCCAGTAATAGATTACATAAATAGGGGAAAACATGTACAATCCCAATATGTGATGTTGGGAGTACTTTAATCCCCAACCTATTAATTTTGACACTTGACTATCCAACTTTTGTCAACTGTGATACTTCAGTTCATTTGGCCATCGATGGTGGAATTTTTTGGAATATTCTATCCAAATTTGTCAAAAATTGAGCACTTTGCACCCTATTGTATCACATTTGTGAATTTTCACTTCCATTCATCACATAATATGTGCATTTTGTACCCTGGCTCAGATGCAACATTCCAAAAGAATCCACCGTCGACGTCAAATGGACTGAAATGTCACAGTTGACAAAGGTTGGATAGTCGGATGTCAAAATTAATAAATTGGAGACGAAAGTACTCTTAAGTCTTAACGACATAAGTTGAGGTCGAAAATACTTTTTTACCCACATAGATATTAAACACCATTGGTTAAAAGTTGCTTTAATTTGAAGAATTACAAAGCAATTAATGAAATTAAGACTGAGAACTACATTCATACACAAAACTTTTAACAATCTTTACATTCGTGGAAGGTGAGTAGTGTCTATCAAAGGCCAGCACATGCAAATGGAGAGTAAAGAGTCGGCAATATAGGATGGATTATACAGGTCCCCCACTCTTTACCTCCCCTTTAAAAAAGATAAATATCCAAAATTTGTTAATCTAATAGTATCAGCTTTCACTTTTATGTGAGAGATATTGGGTTCAATTTTATGTTGTCACAAGTTGTGACTTTTCACTACTTATTGGGAGTCTTATAGGGGTCAATATGACCCATGTTTAAAAACTATCGGTCTGAGTTTATCGGGTCAGGTATCCCCTGATCTAGAATTAAAACATAAATAAATAAATAAATAATAACCTTTCCCTCTTGAGGGGGGGGGACAAGTTTGATGATTTCATCAAAATTGAACAATCTTTTTGTCCTTGTACATAACATAATATTAACAAAATTTATAATTTCATTCCATTCCATTCCATCTCTCTCTCTCTCTAGCTATATATATAGCTATATATATCCATTTAATTTTCTCTCCTCAAAAGTCTCTCTCAACTTAGTTATTGATGGCTGCATCCTGATCTACCACTGATTAATTATTCAACTAGCCATGGCTGATAAGGTATGCTGCACGTTCGTCTCCTACCCTTTGATCATTTTTTCTTTTAAATTTTGTATGAATATTCGCGATCGTGCGTACTCTTTGATCTTTGTATTACTTATATGGTTCAATTCAAAGATTGAATTATAGTTTTTGTGTTCATATTGTTTTTGATCTGAACTAAAATTCAATTATACTATTTGAATGGATGAAACAGGTGACAGTTATGGTACTGAAGGTTGATCTTCAGTGTTCTTGCTGCTACAAGAAGGTCAAGAAAATCCTCTGCAAATTTCCCCGTGAGTCCTCGTACAACAATACTATACCCGTACCATATACGGAATTATATATTTTCATCAATTTTTCTTATCTCTGTTCAATAATTGATGATCCTTTTTAATTTAATTTATCCTACACCACAAGATGACGACGTACACGTCATCGCCTACCTTAGGTAACAATGCATGTTCTAATCACACATTTCTGCATGTCCAATTTAGTTATAGCGTAGCGTCAATCCCTTGTTTTTGTTTTTTTCTATCTGTTTTAGGAAAAAAAACTGAGTTTTGTATAATTTTTTTTTATGTGTGGAACAATAGAAATTCGAGATCAGATATATGACGTGAAGACAAATACCGTCACAATTACCGTGGTGTGTTGCAACCCTGAGAAAATTCGTGACAAATTGTGTTGTAAGGGTTGTGGGGTTATCAAAAGCATTGAAATCAAAGAGCCCCCAAAGCCCAAACCACCTGAGAAGCCCAAAGTACTCGAAAAGCCCAAAGAGCCTGAGAAGCCCAAAGAGCCCGAGAAGCCCAAGGAACCCGAAAAGCCCAAGCAACCGGAGAAGCCCAAGCAACCTGAGCCGTGCCCGCCCAAAGCCCCTCAACCCGCTCCGAAGCCACCTCAACCCGCTCCGAAGCCACCTCAACCCAAACCAGTGATGTGTCCCGAACCGATCCATTTACACGGATGCCCTCCGTTATACCCCACGAGGACATGCTGCGGGCCATGTTCGGAAGGTTACGGTGGGGGTCCATGTTACGATGGGTATGTAGTTCCACCAAGAACATGTTGCGAGCCATGTTCACAAGGTTATGGTGGAGGACCATGTTATGATGGGTACGGAGTTCCGCCGCCGCCACAACCGTGTTATGATGGTTATTACGGCCATGGAAGTAGGGGTTGCCGTGCAAGCAGATGTGATTACTACTTGAGTGACGACAATCCTCGAGGTTGCTCAATCATGTAATATTTCTACCAAGGGTATTGGTGATTATCATGATCATATGGGTATATGAGGCGTTTTGTTTTACTATTGTAAATGAAATAATATAGAATTAAAGGTATAGAGAAAAATAATGTACTATTGTTGAAAAATTGGTTGTTAATTTCTTCAAAAAGAAAAATTGGTTGTTAATGTTGGGAGTTGGGATGGTTCGTGTTGTCTGTATTTGTGTTAATAAAAAGTGGTCAAATGATTGATGGCCTTTGCTTTTCTTTGAATGTCGTTGTTGTAAAATTTGGTTTTATTTTACATATATATAAAATATTTATCTCCACTATTATAAAAATATAGGTGGTTTTTTGAAATTTTTGATATATCTAATATGTCCCCATCTAATTCATTTTTTTAATGGCAAAAGAGTCAAATAATAAATAATAATATATATAAGCAACAATTAGGTATATTATTTTATTAGGATTCTACAATAAAAATATAAATAAATGTTGAATTGCATTAGGTCACTCTTTTATGTTTTAATTTTAAATAGACTAACGTACTCTATGATGGAATTCCATATGACAAAAATTAGGTGTAGAGTTCTATAAGATCATGAGAATTTATTAATTCAAAAAGAAAAAGACAACAGTAAAAGCTCACGAAAAAGATAACATAATTGATTTCTAGCAAAAGCTTATTAATAAATAAAATATAGAAAAATGAAGAAATACAAGTTAACATTTTTTTTTGATAAGCAAGTTAATATTTATTAGGAGAGACTACAAGAAATTGCAGAACAATCACCTACCAGCAATAATAGGCGGAATTGCAAATTTAATCTCATGGGATATGACTGTTTTAGTTTTAGTCTCACGCTTCACATGATTTTAAAAATAGTCTCATTAATTTGAAACAGTTGCAACGTTAGTTGTTCTTTCAAACAATGTTAGTCCATAGTCCGTTAAAAGTTAATGGAAACTAGCGGAATTTTTTTTTCAAAAAAATAATATTATGTCCCCTAAACTATACAAGTTGTATAAAATACCCCCTAAACAAATATTAAAGCCCCTTGCCCTGAAAAATAATAAAAAATTAAAATAGTTGGGTAAGATAATGTTTTTAGTTTATTTCTTTATTATTATTTTATTATTTTTCAGGGGATAAATGACAAAAAAAATACATTTAGGGGTGTTTGATACAAGGTATATAGTTTCAGGAGGCAAAATGCAATTTTTAGTTGACCATTCCGTTAGAAAATTAAGTGTGGGATTAACATTGCTTAAAAAAAGGACTAACATTGCAACTTTGTCAAATTATTGAGACTTTTTCTAAAATCACATATACTGCAGGACTAGAATTAAAATAGTCCTATTCTATGGGCTAAATTAAAGTTGCAATTTTGCCCCATTAATACCATCAAGTTCAATGCGCTATAAAAAAATGAAGGAAGAGAGTGAATACAATCACAACCAATTTTGTTAATTTTTGTTCTTTCATCTCCAATCAACTGTAAAATTAAATATTTCAAGTATTAGGCAATGATTTTTTTTTTGTCTATAGGTGAATTCTTTGTTTTTTTTTATCATCTTCATATTAATTCACTTATGCAATAAATTTAAAGACTTGGTGTATATGTCAACCCAGTCACATATAATATTCTATAAACACATATATAATGATATATTTCTCGAAGTGTCTTCATATTAAAGTTTTAAGGGAAAATGCACTTCACCGCCTCTAAGATTCATCTTTTAGCACTAAACCCTCTTAAAATTTTAAAGTAAAAAAAGGACTATGACCCTTAGAAAATTTAAACGTGTAGTACTTCGCCCGAAAATAATTGTCCTTATGAAATTTATACTAGAATATATCTTAACCATGTGTACGTCCTTGTCTATTTATATGGTCACAACAATTACTCTTTTATCTTCGTATAAAAATAATTTTTTGTGGATTTTTGTCTTAAAATCTACTAATTGTTGTCTTAGAATTCATGTTTTTCAAGAACGCATAAAGCCGATTTTTGAATTCATGTTCTCATCTGATCACTTTTAGCACCAAATTATGAAGAAAAACAGGGGATGATAAATGACATTTATGACCTTACAAATTCATAATGATTGTCATACGACTGAATATTAGGCAAAATTTTCACATGAATATTGATTTTGGAGCAAAATGCTACACATTTAAATTTTCTAAGGGGCATAGTGTCTTTTTTAATTTTGAGGGGGTTTATCGCTAAAAGGCAAATTTCAGAGGGGGAGACGTGCATTTTGCCAAGTTTTAATAACATTTGAAAAATACACACATTGTTTTCTTTGATCTTTTAATCATTAGGTTAAATTGTGCAATGTTTGATTGTGGTATACTATGCGCATACGAGTTTGTATTATACTATAATTTATATATATTAATGATTAAAAAGTAAAAACATTTGAAAAAATTTGATCTTTTAATCATTAGGTTAGATAGTGTAATATTTGTTTTATTTGATCTTTTATTAAAAACAAATGTTATTGTTGAATAATGTGTACATTATTCCGCTTATATTATAGATTTTCCGGAAATCTTAACTTCAAAATTGATAGTTTGTTGATTGTGAGTACACTTGCATTATGGAATATATATATATATATATATATTATTGTTATGAAATAATTAACCCCAAATATTATAAAGTAGAGAGATTAGAGAACTAAGTAGAGAATTCTTTTATTGCTTTTGTTGTGTGTTTCTACAATACAATGGCATAGCCTATTTATAGGCACAAAACAAGAATCTCAAAGGTTTATTACATAATGATAGGAGTAAATTATATTGACTCATATTAATGATGAAAAGTGTGAAGACATGGAGATGAAGAGGTTTTGGGAGTTGTATGGACATCCACAAAATAATTATCCATAACACTCTCTCTTGGATATCCATCACTTAAGAATATGTTTCGTTAAAACCTTACTAGGAAAAACCCAATGAGACAAAAACCTAGTGAAGAAAAAAGAGTACATATCAATATGCAATCAAATGCTGCCTCATTAAAATCTTACCAGGAAAACCTAGTGGGAAAAACCTTGGTTAAGGAAAAAAGAGTGCAGCGCGTATTATCTCCCCCCCAATGACAATATCAGTCAAGATCTTTAAGTCTACGCACGCCAATATTGTAGACTAGTTTTTCAAATATTGCCGTGGGAAGTGCCTTGGTGAACAAATCAGCCAGATTATCATTGGAACGAATTTGTTGAACATTGATATCACCATTCTTCTGAAGATCATTAGTGAAAAAGAACTTTGGTGAAATATGCTTTGTTCTATCTCCTTTAATGTACCCTTCTTTTAATTGTGCGATACATGCAAAATTATCTTTATATAAGATCGTCGGGATCATATTTCCAGATGATAAACCACAAGCCCCTCGAATGTGTTGAATCATAGATCTTAATCAAACACATTCTCGACTTACCTCGTGAATAGCCAAGATTTCTGCATGATTAAATGATGTGGTCGATATGGTTTGTTTCATAGATCGCCATGAAATGGCTATGCCACCACATGTAAATAAATAGCCCATTTGTGAACGACCATTATGAGGATCAGACATATATCCAACATCTGCATATCCAATCAATTCGGACTTGGGTACATTTGAATAAAACAAGCCCATATCGATTGTTTCTCTAAGGTAGCAAAGTACCTGCTTAACCCCATTCCAATGCCTTTGTGTAGGAGAAAAACTATATCTTGCAAATAGATTAACAACGAACGCTATGTCAGGTCGCGTATGACAAGCAAGATACATTAGTGCACCGATTGCACTTAGATATGGTGCTTCAGAACCAAGTAATTCTTCATCACTTTCTCGAGGTCGAAAAGGATCTTTGTTCACATCTAGTGATCTTACGACCATAGGGGTGCTCAATGGATGTGATTATCCATGTAGAATAGTTTTAGCACTTTTGATACATAAGCATCTTGATATACAAAAATTCCGTTCTTTAAATATTCAATTCGCAACCCAAGGTAAAATTTTGTTCTTCCAAGATCTTTCATCTCAAATTCTCTCTATAAGAAATTAACACTTTTTTGAATCTCTTCAGGAGTTCCAACGATATTTAAATCATCAACATAAACTGTAATTATAACAAACTCATTTCCAGATTTTTTCATGAAAACAAGGACAAATTGGATCATTCGTATATCCTTCTTTCAACAAATATTCACTGAGACGATTATGCTACATTCGTTCAGACTGTTTCAGTCCATACAAGGACTTATTTAATTTAATTGAATAATGTTCTCGAGAACTTGAATTATATGTTTCAGGCATATTAAATCCTTGAGGGATTTATATGTATATATATATATATCATTATCAAGTGAGCCATACACATAGGCTGTAACAACATTCATTAGACGCAAATCAAGTTTTTCATGCACTGGCAGACTTATTATATAACGAAAAGTAGTTGCATCCACTATAGGAGAATAAGTTTTCTTATAAGCTATGTCAGGTCGTTGCGAAAACCCTTGGGCAACAAGATGTGCCTTATATCTTACAATTTCACCTTTCTCATTTTGTTTTCACACAAATAACCATTTGTATCCTATTGGTTTTACATCTTCAGGTGTACGGACTATAGGTCCAAAAACTTTTGGTTTTGCAAGCGAGTTTAACTCTGCCTCAATTGCGTTTTTCCATTTTGGCCATTTCTTTGTCAACATTCATTAACAAACTTTGGTTCTTGATCCTCATTATCATTCATCATATTTAGCGCTACATTATATGCAAATTTATCATCAACGTTGACTTCATTTTGATTCCATCGTATCCCGTTCATAACATAATCGGTTGAGATCTCATTATTTTCACAATTTTCAGGTACCTGAGGTTCATCTGGATCCAAAATATTAGTTATGACTGGGAACTCTTCTGGAGTCATTTTATCCTCGATTAGATCATCTTGATTCTTAGCTCCTTTTTTTTTCGAGGATGACTATCTTTGGAACCGATAGGTCTACCATTCTTTGTAAGAATTAGGAGTGCTAAACATTTGGCTACTCATAGCAGCGACGGTAGATAATTCCAAAGACTATATTTTCTACATGCTATTTTCTATATGAATGATTCGGCAAGAGATTAACACTAGTAAAATCTATGCACGTATACACATATTTTCTAAACACCAAATATAAAGAAGACGCAAATGCATCATTTACCAATAATCATGCCTTTGTATGTGACAATACTTACTTTGGATCAACCATGGAGATGTTACAAAGGTAACAAAGACATATTTCTATTTTCTAAATAGCGAAATACACATACCATTTCTTCTTGCTCTGTTTCAAAAACCTTGTCCAGCAATTAGCTTTACAAACTCATAATAACTCACGAAACTTCTTGCTGGATTTACATCATGTTAAGTACCCCATCAACGTGACTTGATTATGTATATCTTTTGGCAAATTTCAAAATGATTAACACCTTGAGATGGATCGTGTTGATAACGTGTTATGAAATAACCCCAAATATTATAAAGTAGAGAGATTAGAGAACTAAGTGGAGAATTCTTTTGTTGCTTTTGTTGTGTGTTTCTACAATACAATGGCATAGCCTATTTATAGGCACAAAACAAGAATCTCAAAGGTTTATTACATAATGATAGGAGTAAATTATATTGACTCATATTAATGATGAAAAGTGAGAAGACATGGAGATGAAGAGGTTTTGAGAGTTGTATGGACATCCACAAAATAATTATTCATAACAATTATCAGATTGTGTATTGTGTGAATGTTTTTACTTAATGTCGATACCTTTTGTTTACGAATTCATTTGATATGGTTTTATCTATAAAAAAGAGAAGAAGAAGAAAAACAACACCAACAATCATATATTAAATGAGGGGAATAGATAACTGAATATCAAGAAGAAAATTGAAAAAAGTAATGTGAAACAAAGTTAGGGAACAACATCATTGGTCATTAATATCAACATGGTTTTATGATTTCTTTTTTCACGATTCCATTCATTTCTACATGATTTTACCTATTAAAAGGAAAAAGAAAAACATCACCGATAATCATATATTGAATGAACTAGGGGAATAGATAATTGAATATCAAGAAAATAGTTGCAAAAAATATGCGAAACAAAGTTAAGAAACAATATCACTGGTCATTAAGGTCAAACTAGAAAATTCATACAAACTTAAAATAATTATATATACTTTATTTAGTAATATTTTATTTTAAAAAAAGTATATTTAAATTTTTTGAAAGTACAAAGTTTACTTTCTTGAAATATTTCATTCAAAATTTTTTGTTGATACGATTGATGTTTTATAACTATATTGTCGTATTGTATGACATTTAATCAATTATATTTTTGCAATGATCTCAGAAGCATATATATTTAATACATTTATAGAACTAAATAATTAGTTTTGGTAGAAGAATATATATTTGGAGTATTTTAAAATACGATGATAGAAATAATCACACTAATAACTGGAAAATTATTCCCCATTGTGTTATTCTTATTTTCTCTATCGCATTAGCTTTTATGTGCAACATACGTATTTTTCCACTTCTCATATATTTTTATCCATAAAATTTAACTTTTTTTATCTGTTCAAAAAAATTATTCTTTTATTAAAAGTATCCGTACATTATAATAGGAGTTAAGCAAACGCAATGTAAAACATTAGCTACGTCAACTTATTGTGATTTTGTGAAGAATGTAATTGAAGTTAAAAATGGAGTCACATCAAGTAATCTTGAGAAGAAACATGGAACAGTTGCTTTAGAAAATAAATACAAAAAAGAAAAAATAAGACTACATGTACATATGTCTAAATTTCCTGTAATAATGAAGAGGCAATTCCAAATACACGAAGAACTCAATGAGAGGAAAGACGAAGAGAGAGTTCGATCCATAAAAAATTAACAAGAGAAGGAACAAATGAAGCATGAATTCAGATAAGAATATATGTACATGCCAATGGGCATGCAATGGCTAGGCAAGTTCGGTATTATTGAGTCACATACATTGGAGTCTTTTATTTATTGAATCTATAACATTTTTAAATTTAACAATAACATATGAGTATTCTTATATAACTGTACATCTATTATCTATATGACTATATGTAATTTGATTGTAGATTCCTAATGTATTTATACTACATATAGTTGTAGAAGTTTTCCTGAAAAATATTTTATATTTTGTATTTAACTCTTTTGCCATTAAAAAATTGAATTACATGGCGATATTTAGGTATATCAAAAGTGTCAAGAAACAACCCGTACTTCTACAATAAAATAGATTATAAAATTATATATTTACTAAATTTGAGAATACGAGATAGATAAGAAAAGTTTTAAATTTCTTAAAATGTCCATTTTACAATTTAGTTTGCTAAAGATACTTTGTAATCATGATATGTATGAGGTTAATAACCGAATAACAATTGCAGTGATTAATTCACAAAAGAAAAATAAGAATGAAGATTGGAATTAATAAACAATAATTACATATCTTATATTCAATATTTATTTACAAAATAGAGAAGGATGTCACGGAAACATGATTTAATTGAATAAGTTTATAGAAACACATACCACAAGATTAAACTAAAATATCATAATATTTTATTATTCTTATTAATTTTATTACTATGCATGACTTAAAGAAAATAAAATACAACTTAAGTAATATTAGAATATGTTATAAATAAACTTTTACGTAGTAGTTTTTTGAAATATTAATATAATCGATCATATATATGAAAAATAAAAATAATAATGATAAAAAGCTCGCAAGCCAACTCATGAGCTTATGAACAACTATAAACGATTTTGAGCTCGCTTCACGAAGAAGTTCGAGCTCGAAAATCTGTACTCAAACTTGAAATATCTTGATCTCAAGCTGAGCACTAGTCGAGTAGCTCCGCTCATCAAGCTCATGAATCGGCTCTACTCACCTTACATCCTATTTATAAATGAAGATGTATTCAATAATACCAAGAGCAAACAAAAGAAAAAGCATCATCGACACCAATCTATTGTTACTCGCGGATAAAGAAATTGAGGTTTAAAATATAAATACGTCAAATGATCTTGAGAAGAGACATGGTATTGTTATGGTGACTTTAGACAATGGAGAAAAAAGTGATTCTAAAATACAAAATGAAAAAGATTTCACAAGTATGCAACTTTTGAGCCATAATAGAGACTCTTGCAAGTACACAAGAACTTAATGAGAAAAAAGAAAAAATGAATTGCTTGAACTATCATAATTAGATCAGATAAGATATAAATGAAGTATAAATTCACATAAGAGTTTATATAGTTACATTGTTATCTAAGTTTTCAATGTTTCAATTATCTTAGTTCCTTAATGTATTAATTCAGTCTTTCATGTCAATTAATATTTAATTTTTCAAATAGTTATAGGTTATTAATTAATAATTTATTTAGTTATTTGTTCAAGTTTTGGATATATAATACCTTCAAGTGAACATATCTATTTATATGAATTATTTTAACAAAAATTATATGATTCAAGTGCAACGCACGTGTTGTTTACTATTTTAATTATAAAAACATGATAATATATATAATTAAATGTAATAATGTTATAAAATACAAGATGTATACTATAAAAGATCGTTTTGACATAAAAAAAATGGGAATACTATAAAAGATAGGTCAATTCCTAGTTTCTTTTCTTGCTTAATTTCTAGCACTTGCGTTCCACTTTGCCATATCAATTTGAGGATAAGATAACTTTTCACATGATGAGACATAAAATTATGAAAAATCTAACTTTGCTGATATGGTTTATGATATCGTTTTATTATGTCCAACTTAGAATGGAATGTTTACAATTGATTGAATGGTCTTAGGTTGTGATAAAGCTCATCTTGGTGGTACAACCCCACATAAAATGGAGAGCGCATTTCAATATCTTAGTACATGAATCAATTGATATTGTGTATATTTGATGCGGGATAAAACTGTATATATATGTGAAATTGTCACGTGTTTGCCATATGGGGAGGGAATCTGACCCAACACACGATAAACTATGTACTAGATTGAATAATGTTTAGACTACACTCGCTGTAGGCATGCAGCCTACATATCCGCAGTAATGAAATCAAGTCTTTTTGTAGTTCGATAATGGAATTACTCTATAAAGATGCTAGTGGAATTCTTGTGGAGAGAGTCGATAATAATCTATCATCAGCTTCTTTGACATATATATATATATATACTAAACTAAAAAAGAGTGTATCCACTTATGAATTTTTTGATGCTTGTAATTATTTTCTTTTTACTTTTATTCCAGCTGGTAGCAAAAAGACGTCGTTTCACACTTGGTGGTTTTATTTATCCCTTATTTTATTTAATGAGGACCACCTGGTTGTGAAACGTGTACCCCCAAACTGGCATCATTTTTTCCGCCTCAGAACTACCACCCTTAACCCACACTTCACCGCTAATCGGACCGACAACTTGCCGGCCACTCGTACGCCGTGCTCATCCACGTGTTCATACAGGAACCCACATTCTACGCCGGATGACTCTCCGTCAGTCATTTGGAGGTATGGAATCCACACGTGGGTTGCTTCTTCAATCGCACGCCATCTGTACTCCGGCCCGGCGTTTGTAACGGAAACTATTGTTGTATATATATATATATTTACATATAATAATATATATATATAAAAGAAAGAAAGAGAGAAATTAAATATTAATGTTGGAAGTTCCAAATTGGTTCCAATCGAATTGAAAAGTTGGTTTCCAATTAGTCTAACTTTTCGGTCACCTGAGATGGTCAAAATACCATTTCGGATCAAGTTGTTTCACTTTGCTAAAAGGGTGTCTCGAATTGGAAGTACTGATTCGGTTGAGCCAAAAGGGTATCTTGAATTGGAAGTACCGGTTCGGTTAAGAAGATGCCGTTGAAAGTACCATTTCGATTGAAAACGTGCCTTTTGGTGGAAACTTTTGGAAGTCTATAAATACTTCTGTGGTATGACCGAAAATAGTAAGTGATACACAAAGATAATCAAATATTTCTCTGTTTCTTTCTATATTTTTTGAGTTTTTTTTTATTTTGGTACTTGGTCGAGTTTTGCTCTTAAGAATTTCGAAAGAGTGTAGCCTTGCGAAATTAGTTAATAGGCTTTGTATTCTAGAGGTGTATTTCTTGAGACCATCTACATCTGTAGTGGGAAAAATATATACCTTCAAGATAGCATCTTTAAAGGTGTGCCTAGCCTATTGATTTTCATAAGAATTGTCTCCATACCCACATTATTATACAACAATTTTAAGGTATATATCTTTTCTACCATGGAGTCGGTTCTTGTGAAAACACAATTGCATGAAGGAGACAAACTCGAACGTCTCAATGGGTTGAATTACAAACATTGGAGTCTCAAGCTTGAATAACTACTGACGATTGCTAAGGTGTTCTATGTTCTGTTGGAACCATGTCCAATCGAGGCTTCAAGTTCCAGTCAAAGTACCGGACCAAGTTCTGGTCCTGCGACTAATACCGAACCAAATTCTAGTGGAAGTTCCGGTCCCGCTACCAGTGTTGCTATTGCACAAAAGACGAAAGCAAAAGCAAAAGTGAAGAAGTGGAAGGATTACGTCTTCATTTTCCGCTACACTATTCTCCAGTCGCTCAACAACACTTTGTTCAACGTGTTTCACACTCACAAGACAGCAGCGGAACTTTGGAATGCTATTAAGCAAAGGTACGTATATGAAAATGCTGGAAATAAGTCTTTTTTTGGTTAACAAGTATGTGGCATATAAGATGGCTGATTCTAAACCTATTATTGATCAATTTAATGACATTGCAATGGAATGTGCCGATGTGGGTGAACCCATCACCGATACTTTTCAAGTTTCTACCATCATTGGGAAACTTCCATCTTCGTGGAAGGATTATCAAAAGAAGTTGAAACACAAGAATAAGTCTATCACTTTAGGTGAACTTCTTCAGGGCATCCAAATTGAGACCGAAAGTCTTAAAAGGGATAGTTCATCTAGGGTGAAAAATGCTGGTATTAACTACTTAGAAGAGAAAAGTGGTCATGGAAGTTCCAAGGGACACCATGGAAAATTCCAGAAAAGGAAGAACTTTTATTCTAAGAGGAATGGTGGGAATGGCAGAAAGAAGAAGAAAATTTCTTACTATGTTTGTGGTAAACCGGGACATTTTGCTAAAGAATGTTGGAATCGCAAAGTACCAAAGACAGAGAATGAGAGAAACATTATTATAGATGATCTTGTTGGTATGCTTACCAAAGTTTGTCTTGTTGGTCAAGCCGACACCGATTGGTGGGTGGATTCTGGTGCAACATGTCATGTTACTTCAAATCGGAACTTGTTCAAAACATATGAAGAATTGGACGAGTCTACATGGAAAATTTTTCAACCAGTGTGATTTTGGGCAGAGGAACAGTGGAACTTCCGCTCACTTCCGAGAAGACATTAACTTTGAAAGATGTTTATCATATTCCATCTATTAGGAAAAATCTTGTATCAGTCCCTAAGTTGGAATCTAATGGCTTTAAAGTGGCTTTTGGATCTCAACAAATGATTATTACTAAGAAAGGGTCATTTGTTGGGAAAGGCTACATTAAAGACAATATGCACTTGTTGAGTATCAATAAAGCTATTTCTAATTCTTCTTACTTTTATGGTTCAAATTATAATTATGTTATTGAGCATGATAAACATGATTTTTGGCATCATAGATTAGGACATATTGGATTAATGCTATTTCTTGCATGATTAATAGTGAATTAATTCCTAGAAACTCATCTAATTTTTCTATGAATAATTGTGAATGTTGTGCACAATCTAAATTAACTAAAACTACTTTTATAAGTGTTAGTAGAATATCATCTTTACTTGAATTAATTCATACGGATTTATGTGATAATAAAGAACATGTCACTAGGGGTGGAAGACATTACTTTATTACTTTTATAGATGATTTCTCTAAGTTTACTTATGTGTACTTACTTAGAACAAAAGATGAGGCCTTTGATAAGTTTAAAATCTTCAAAAATGAAGTTAAAAACCAAATTGGTTTAAGGATCAAAAGATTAAGATCTGATAGAGGTGGTGAATATCTCTCTAATGATTTTAAAGAATTTTGTTTACCAAATGGTATTGTTAGAGAGTTTTCGGCACCAAATACTCCACCACAAAATGGAGTAGTCGAAAGGAAAAATCGATCCTTAATGAAGATGATTAGTGCTATGATAATTCATTTGGAACTTCCAATGAGTTATTGGGGTGAAACACTATTAACCTCTTGTTACATTAGTAATCGAGTGGTGAATAAAAAGCATATGAAAACTCCATATGAATTGTTTGTTGGACACAAACCTAGCATTAAGCATTTCAAAGTATGGGGTTGTATTGCATATGTTTTAGATGCAACTTTGAAAAGGCCTAAACTAGGTTCTAAAGCAGTGAAATCTATTTTTATTGGTTATTCTCAAATGAGCAAAGCTTATAGATTTCTTAATATTAGTTCTAATAATGTATTTGAAGCTGCACATGCTATTTTTTATGAACATTTAAATGTTAAGGATGCGGATAAATTAGAACTAGATAGTGAACTATTAAAAGAAATTGATTTGAATTCTAATGTGTTTAATTTACATGATATAGAATCTAGTACACAAGTACATGATCCACACAAGTAGATGGAAATTTAGACAAGGAAGAAAATGATGAAATAATCGAGTTAAGAAGGAGTAAGAGATGTAAAATTGAATAGAATTTTGGTCCCGATATGTTGACATATCTTTTGGAAGAGAATCCTAAATCTTTTCAAGATGCTATGTCTATGTCCGATGCGGATATGTGAAAAAGAGCCATGGATAATGAGATAAAATCAATTCATGATAATAAAACATGTGTTATTGTATATGCCTTCAAATGTCATAAAAAGGATAGATTTATAGGATATTGGCTTGTAACTAAACAATATCTTTTCATAATAAAAGGTATATTCTTGTTGTTTACTTATAGGCATTTGGAAAGTGTGAATGAACAATGTAAAAGTCCTTGAAAATAAGGCAAACCTTCTACTTCCTATGGGTTAGGAAGAATGACACTAGAAGTAGTGTTTTGATCCTTATTGTCTAAAATTGGTTCGCAAGTCAAAGGGAATATTGATTGGACATCAATACAGAATAGAGACTTGTATGATGTAATTTTCGACAGAGAAAGTGCTAGTCAAACACTATGGTAATGGTAGTGAGAACTTATGTCATAGACACCTCAGTTAGACTGATATGTTCAAACATGGCTCGCATCAATTTTGTCACATGGGTTTTCACTCACAGACAGACAATGACAAAACTGATAATTTGTGATAGATACGCGTGAACCTTAGACTTGAGGAATCATGTTGAAGATGTACTTGTGACATCAAGTCTGTCATTAGAGTAGTTAGATCAAATTCATCCGTTGGTGGGATCGACCTCGAAGTGTAGCTTGATGGGCAAGTAGCAGTATTAACTGATTAGCAAAATGAGATATATTCTCTCATAAGTGAATGAGCTAAATATCCTATGCAGTCATGAATGAATGAGGTCAAAAGACTTTGGCCAAAGCACAAGAAATATTCATGTCAGACATGAAAGTATACTCAATGATCTCGATTCATTATGAGCTAAACATGTGGTCAAGTTCAGTGAATTTGACTAAACCATGACTCTTACTTGACTGAGATATGTGAATAAAAGGTTTATACTTGTACGGTATTCACAGCGTAAAGGTTTGGAATGATCCTATTCATTCGTTCTCAATTGGGATACGATGTGAGCCACGGGTCTGGTTAGGTGTTACTCATATCCTCTTGGTTTTCTCCTAATTGCCTTTTGAGATGAACCTAAAGAGTCGCGCTTAAAGGAATTGCAAAAAGGAAAAAATATAGAATTAACATGGATTTAATTAGTTATTTAATTAATTAGTTAAACGAATAGAAGTGGACTAAAGCCCGAAGGCTTTAAAACTCCTAAAGTGGGTGTCCATATAGGTGAGTTGCCTAGGGTTATTAATTTCTAGTGTAGTATAAATATACTACTTGGTGAAATTAATAACAAGCCTCCAATTCATAACTTGCTCTCCAAGTCAAAAGTTTTCCAACTCTCTCTCTCCCTCTAGCCGATTTCAAGGAAGAAAAGAAGAGGTTTTTCGCTTTTGATTCCGGCGTGGCAATTTAGAGACGGCGACAAGTTTGCTATTCAAAGAAGGATCATGATTTCTAGTTCAAAAAATAAAAATCCATGAAGAAAGGTACATAGTTCTAATCACGATTTAAATACTTGAAATCGAGATGAACCACTTGGGATTTGTTTACTTTCCGCTACGTTTTATTGTTTAAAAACCCCAACAACATGGACTCTATTTGAGCCTCCTCTTAACACTAAAATTATTGGCTCTAAGTGGGTTTTGAAAAAGAAACTCAAAACGGATGGTACTATTGATAAGTACAAAGCAAGATTAGTAGCCAAATGTTTTAGTCAAAAAGTAGAGATTGATTATTTTAAGACATTTTCTCTCATTACTAAATTCACGTCTATTAGGACAATGTTTGCCATTGCTTCCATTTATAACGTAAAGGTTCATCAAATGGATGTAAAAACGGCCTTCTTGAAAGGTTATCTTGAAGAAGAAAATTACATACATCAACCCGATGGTTATGCTATTCAAGGTGAAGATCATAAAGTATGTAAATTGAATAAATCATTGTAATGGTATAAAAAATTCAAGAAAGAAATTAAGAAATTTGGGTTTATAAGTAATAAAATAGAAAGTTGTGTTTTTATTAAAGTTACTTCTAAATATAAAGTGTTTGTGACTTTGTATGTGGATGATTTGCTTATTTTTGGTACTAATATGGATTGCATTAATGAAACCAAAAATTACTTGAGGCAAGCTTTTGACATTAAGGACTTAGGTTAGGTAGATGTTATTTTGGGGTCAAAGTTATCAAAAAGGGTGGAACTTTTATTTTAACTCAATCTCATTACATAGAGAAGATATTGAGAAAGTTCAATTACTTTGATTGCAAAGTGAACAAGAGCCCAATTGATCCTCATGCGAAGCTCACTCCTAATGAAGGAGAAGCTATAAATCAAGAAGAATATGCCAAAATTATTGGAAGCATAATGTACGTGGTAAATCACACAAGATCCGATCTTGCATGTTCAATTGGCATATTGAGTAGATTCACTAATAATCCTAGTGAAGAACACTGAAAGGAAATAAAAAGGGTACTAAGGTACTTGAAGTTCACAATAAACTATGGTTTACATTATAAGTGTAATTCATCTACACTTGAATGTTATAGTGATGCAAATTGGGAATCCGACACAACTTATTCAAGATCAACGAGTGGTTGGTTACTCACCATTGGTGGTGCCATAGTTTCTTGATCTTCAAAAAGGCAAACTTGTGTTGCTTTATCATCTATGGAATCCGAGTATATTGCAATGTCTATTGCGAGCAAAGACATTATATGGTTTAGAAGATTCCTTAGAACTATTCCTTTTATTGATCCTAAAAAGGGCCCTATTACTTTATATTGTGATAATTAAGCCACAATATACAATACAAAGAATGTCTAGCCATAGTAAACATATTTCTATGAGGTATAATCATATAAGAAGTATGGTTAAGAAAGGGAAGGTGGTGCTCGAGTACCTCCCTACAAATCGAATGTTAGCGGATCCACTAACAAAACCATTATCCGGAGAAAAGATAACAAAGGTTATGGGAGATATGGGACTACTGCCGATCAATAAGTATCTTGATTGAAACCAACTCTATTTTAAGGTACAAGTCACACATATGTCACCTTAACATAAAAGTTTTCAAAAGCAATTCAATACAATATATTAATGAAATAAAAACATAAATACATTTCAAGTGCATAACTTAAAAACAGAGGTGACACTATTTCAAAGTTCCATATAACCTATTCCATACCCACGTTATTATACAACAACGTCTCTCCAGCGGCCATTTGTCCTCTTTGTTGCCGCGTGTGGAGAGAGATCCATTAGAGAAAACCTAAAACTTATTCCATACCCACGTTATTATACAACAACGCCTCTCCGGAAGCCATTTGTCCTCTTTGTTGCCGCGTGTGGAGAGAGATCCATTAGAGAAAACCTAAAATTCACATATGTATTTACAACACATTCTGATCGATCCCTCACCAAAATTCCAACATAAAACAATTCAAGTATCAATAATATGCCTTTTTCCTTCTGATTCAGGTACTTACAAGCATTTAATTTAGATATTATTGCCCCACTTACTTATAACTATTAATCAGTGTGTTTTTTGTTTAGCAGTTGAAGAAGATTAATTGTTATTAATGGAGGGTGGTGAAAGAAGCCATGTGAAAATGGAGAGTATGCAAATGAGGCTAGAGGGATCGGGCTTTCAGTTTAGAGCCCTAAGTGTCGGTTTCGTCGTCGGCTTGCCAAGAAGTTAATTGCGAAGCATTATAAGAATTATTTGCAGGGGTTGCAAGATCGCATGGAGAGGTAAATAACTTTTTATTCTTCGTTTTCTACTGTTAGTACTAGATTTGAGTTTACCTATGTTTAATTTTTGATGTTTTTGAAGCTATGTTGCTTTAGTTTCAGTAGAACTCTAAAAGGGACTCTGTAAATTTGATTAGATTAGGTAATTATGTTAGAATCTTGTGATGGTTTGTGGTTTGGTAATGTAATCATACATCAATGTTGGAAATTGGTTTGATATATGTCTTTGAAATCTAGGAGATTTGATCAAGGGGGCGAAATTTCTCCCTTTAAACGCCCCTTTTCATCCTCCGTCTCTGTCTTCAGCGAAAAAAACCCAAGATTATGGTTTTCAGCCCATGATTTTAAAGTTTTTTTTTCCTAATTTTGGCTCCGTGGTGGTTTGATCTCAGGTTTTCATCCTGCTTACCGCAAGCTCGCTCTGGTATTCTTTTTTGAGTTACAATCTTCCCTATTCTCTTGTCTATTAATATAGTAGTTTTATGATCAAATATGTTTGTGTGAATAGTGTTTTTGATTTGGTTCTATAGAAACCCAGTAGTGAAAGCTTTCTTCTTTGAATTTGATGGAGATGGCCTTACATCATATATGCTAACAGAAGGCTCAATATTTTTGGTCAGGACATGCTCGAGAAAGATGAGGTGAGGTTTATCTATTGCAATCGATTCTCTTTTCCTTTGTATTTTACAGAATTCTGTCGTGTGTCACTTTGTGATGGTGAATTGACTACTTTTTGAATGAGAATACCATGTAAAGTGGAAGACCCCTTTGGTATATATAAAAAAAAGGGCTAGAACATCTTTGAGAGAATGATTAATCACTTTGTAGATCGTTAACTAAAATGTGTAGGATTGATATTGCTTAGTAATTTAGAGTTGCTGAACTGAATTACAGTGGTGGAAACCGAAAAATATTGAAGTTGTGTGCATGTCTTGATTAGCTTGGTGTGTGTTCATGCGCCCAATGTAACTACTGAAGTGAGATGTAATAACGCGGAGTTATTTTTGAGAATTGCACACGAAGATAATGTACTTATGATTTTGGGCATGTTTTGTGATTTTTTTTGTTAATTTTTTTGTAAATTTGGTTTTTACTGTTGGGTTGTAGGTGAAGATACTGAAGGAGAGAGATTCCTTGGATTTGACGGCAAAGAAGCTTAGTCGTGGTTTGTCCAAGGTAATTCATGTGTTGTACTTTTATTCTTGCAGAAGTAACATATCCTCTTTTAATTTGGATGACGGAAGTTGAATTTTTGTTGTTATCTTCAGATTCTAATTGAGTAATTGTAGTAGCTGTTCAAATTTTTTGTTATTTGTTATTTCTTTCTCTTCCATGTTGTGAAAAATTTAAAGATAGCATTTTGAGTCCATGATTTAGGGTTGTATCAATGTTCCTTAGTCTGTAATCTGTATGATATTGATAAAGAAGCAAGAAGTGTAAAAGTTAATAGTCAAATCTGAGAGTTCAATTTCGCATTTGCTAAAGAAAAAATAATTTTGGCTCTTTATTATACTGATAAAATTATTACATATATTCAAATATAAAATGTCTTTATGACCTTCCTCTTGAAATCACGTTGACTTTTGTTGTTGAGAATGCGTGTCTAAATTCACGAGTTCTTTTCAGGGGGTTTGTATGTAACTTATGTTTAAGCCCAAACTTTTCAGTATCTTGTAGTTGTATTTTTTGGTGACTTGTGTTTCATGAAATATAATTTGATTCTTAGAATAGGAACTGAAAGTGTCTCATTCAAAATGAAGAGTATGTTGCAGATCCAGGTGACTAACAAACGGGGTAATTGGTATGGAACAATAGAAAGTTGTGAAGGTACTTTAATGTTATAATATATATTATATTTGTATATATACATATAATTTTTAGATCATGTCTGCATTTGTATTTGTGAATCTGATTGAATTTTTTTTTTTTTTTGTATTCATCATTGGAGATGCTAACATTTAATGTTGGGAATTTTGGTTAATGGTTTTTAAAGTTTTCCTTATTTTGGATATGTGGTGGTTTTGCATTTATCGGAACGGAACTTTGTGTATGCAAGCAGCTGAGACGTATCTTTTCCATGAGGGATTCCTCATCATCGAAGGAAGTCATAAGAGCAGTACCGGCATTGAAGGAGCTGGAGTTGACCAATTACTATTAGTTTCGTCTTTTTCTTTAGAATTTTTTTTTTGTGTGTTTCATTTTATTTTAGAGGTAAAAATCAGGGAATTTGGATGCAATTCTTTGTAATTTTGACCGATGATTCTTTGGGCGGTTTACTTATGGGCTCATTCTCAATGTCGGCTCCTCAATCAAAATCAGTGCAAATGGGCCAATAAAATGCCGAAAAAACCCCTTTAGTCCGGGCAGCTCCCGCTGCGTTTTAGAGCGGTGTACCCCATAGTGTATATATATATATATATATATATATATATATATATATATATATATATAGTTGAAGGTGGGCTTTGAGTCGTGGGCTAAAATCTTAGTATCATCCCATTAGACAATGTACTTCACATTCAATAGCTCAACTATTATTATTATAGCCTTCCTGATAGAATGGGCTTAATTATCGTTGCGCTCCCGGACATTTTTTGTGCACATCAATATTATTTGAAATATACATATATGTATCTACGTAAGTATCATTTTTATGTATTATTAAAATTTAATTTCAAATATTATAGACAGAATGTTGATTTATTGACGAGACCTTTTTAGTATAATTGACGAATATTTCTTTTTCTTAGTGCTATTATCTCCAATATTAGAAAATGATTTACACTTTTAGTGTAGTATCGATTAATATGAACGCTTAAGTTATGTAGATTATTGACTCATCCTTCTATCTATTTGTTTTGGGGTACTTCAATGGTTTGTTGAAGTTAAACCTTTCTTTTTAATTCAAAACTAAGGGTATACCCTACATATTTAACCCGATAAATTTGGGTTGATAGTTATAATTTTGAGCCATAAAGATTCTATTTAGCTCAAGAAGGGGATAATCACAACTTATGACAACTTAAATTCGAACTCAAAATCTTTCACATAAAATGAAAGGTGAATACCCAGTCTCATGATACTCACATAATAAAGTAAAACTTTGAAACACAGTTTTAAGGACAAATAATATAGCCGAGTCAAGGAATTGGGCTTCTGGCTAGCCCAGACCCATTTATAGTCCAACATTTGGGCCACGAAAGAGGAAAATTGTCAAACCCAAAAAAATGTGAAATGAGAAAGCATTATTGATTTTTCAAGGAGTTGACTTTGGAGTTTCAAGGTTTCATGTGAACTTTAAATAAGAATTTGACTTTGTAAAGAATAACAATAAATAATAGCAAGAGTTAAGAGTCAACTTTAGTGGAAAATATATATCATACTAATATTTAACAATAAATAATAGCAAGAGTTAAGAGTCAACTTTAGTGGAAGACATATATTATACTAATACTACTATTTAACTAGTTTATTGCAGTAATATTCTAATATCAGTTGAAACTCCATTTAATGATTTGCTTGGCCAGTAAACGCCTATAAACAACATCATCCCGCCGCGATTGAGAATGAGAAAAAGGTGGTCTGCACGTTTGCTTAATTGGCTGAGTCGGTGATGTCGGTAATATATGTAGCAGTATATATAGGTATCTCTATGTTCAGTTTCTACCAAGTATTAGTATATTAGAATTACACAAATTCAAAAATGGGGAACTTTATTGGTACAGAATTTGCATTATCTCACAATCACAAAAAAATTGGTCCTAATGATAATGAAGCAGATACCAAGGCATCGGCAGAGCTTTGCGAGGCGCCATTGTCGCTGGCTGCAATTCTGAAAAGTAGCGATGTTTATCGTTTAATGCCTCAGATGATACAGCAGAGCAGCCTCAAACCGACACCAGAGAATTGCAATGGCCAGAGAATAAAGATAGTAGTGACTAAGAAGCAGCTGCAGGCAGCTGATAACAAGAAACAGGGTGGAGCTTATACAAATGCGACGTATTGCGGTTCAGCCCTTAGTAAGAAGGCGTCATATTGTTAGGAATGTGCCCTAAAATCCAATTATTTAATGTGTTTATTATGAATAAATAAATAATATATATTAGAAGTTATGAGTATTACTAAATGTCCTATGGGATAGGCATAATCCATAATTACATATGAAAATCCAAATAGAAGTGATGTTCCATGAAAGACTTGGATTACGTATATCATGTGTTATTATAAATTGGTTATAGTCAGTGATAAGAATGAGCGTCTTATCTTCTAAAGACTATAATATGCTATATTCGATGATTTGTCTTAATCATGGGAATAGGGATTCCATATATAGTATATTCGTCTAAATCAATTAGATTGAAATACTGAACCGGACCAATCAAATTATTTATTTTGACTACTATCGAAAATAAATAATTTTGAACAATAACTCTTAATCCTATGATTGTCGTGGACTAATGCATTTAGTGCACATTGCTTTGATGTATTTAGAAGTGAGGTCTTCGATGACCAATATACTTTATACATTGGGTAATGACATAAAAATGTGATTGGAAAGGACATTCATATGAGATCTATAATCTCTATAAGAGATAAGATATATCCCCTATAATGGATTTGCAATGTTCGACTTTTCTAAAACTTTGGCCAAAGTGTTTCAAGTGAAGTGTCGCTGAAATTATATGAAAAATAGTTTTTCATTTGGAAAGTTGATAAGAAGCAAATTGAGCATTATAGGATAAGATGTGAGAAATAAAATAAAAGTAGTCTCAATTTTATTTCTTCATGGATATTTTAATAGAGGAGTTAATGAAATATTTCTTTACGAAAGAATGGGAACTCAAAAATAAATTGAAATTAATTTTAGAGTGCAACAATATTTATTTAGTGGAATTAAATATTGTTAAGTAATATTAAATATCATCATGTGATGATAATTTGATTTAATTGACTTGGAGCTAAAATTAATTTTCCCTAAGGTCCCTTCGCAAACCTCAAATTGAAACTCTACGAATAAATACTAAAGTATCCATTAGATGGATAAGTTTGAACTTAAATGAAAAATTAATGTGGGAAATATGTTTGGAAAAAGATATTTAATTAAATAGTGATTAAAAAAAATTGTGAATAGTAACATCCCACCAGCTGAAATGGGCACCGAAAGTTTCTTTGTTTTTTCCACCCCACTTGTTTTCTTTAACATCCCACATGAATTTTTTAATGCCTCTTCATCTCTTTTTCACCATATATAAAGGGGTGTCATTTGGAAGTTCAAATGCACCAAACACAACAAAGACAAGTAGTTCTTGAACAATTTTTCAAGAACAAGCTAGTCTTTAAGAAAATAAAATTCCTCTTAAGGAGTTTTATTTTAGTAGTATTTTTTGGAGCCCACACTCATGAGTTTGTTGAGGCATTGCGAAGAAGGCTTTGCGGTGAACGAGTTCTTCTTCTACCGGCAAGTTCCAATCTTCGGTGTAAGGTTTGCTTTTTTCATTTTCAATTGTTATTGTTTTTATAGTAATTCAATTATTGATTTTAATTAAAGTGTTTAATTATGTAGTCTTTTAATTGTTAGCTATAGATAGACAATAATAATTATTAATTAAAGTGTTTAATTAATTGTTTTAAGTCATAGTATGTATGCTTTAATTTTTGATGTCATGCATGTACGCATAAGAGCTAGGTCTCTATTTTAATTCCGCTGCGTACCAATTTAGGTTCGAATTTGAATCATTTTCCCAACACAGAAATGGAGGCCACCTTTAGCCACAATTCCAGAATTGTAGAATTTTTAGACCGAAGTTATTTTCTTTCTTTCTTTGACATTTTTTTGGTAGCACAGCCTCACAACCCGAGTTTTCCAAGGGCATATGTAAATGAAAACGAGGAAAACTGAAAGGTGTAGTGACGTCTATATCATTTCTCCATATTGTAGACAAACTCTTTTTCAACAAACTTTCTCCACAAGTATTTTTCATTTCTGCAACAGCGCCTGGATTTTGTTTTTCAGAGCTTTTTTTTTTTCTTTTGGTGATGCAAGAGAAGGCCCTCCTGAAGCTCGACAAGTTCCGCTTCAGTGATGGTGTGCCCTCCCAATTTCCTGCTGAATCTGAAAAGCCAAACTCCCTGATCGTTCCTTCAATAGAAGCGCACTTTGCACTTTCTAGGAAGCTTCCATCCGTGTTCAACTTCCACCATCCCGGTTTCGGTTTCTCCCATTTTAACTGAATCCCGTCCGTCTGTTTCTGCTGATTTTTAGAAGCAAAAGCCAAGTTCAGATCATTGGCAAGCCGCTTGACACCAAAGATGATCTCATGAAGGTTGCATATTTTTTGTTTAAAAATAAAGGCATTCTGCACACACCAACGCGTCCACATGGTTGCTAGAAACATCCATCTCCAAGGAATGTTCGGGCAAAGGTTATTGCTTGACGACGTGTGCAAATTATCCTTAATCCAAGAGTCCCCAGGACTCCTCATAAATGCCATCAAATGTGATGGTGTAACAATGAGATCCCAGACTGCTTTTGGTGTCATACAATTTCGAAGAGCATGTATGGGGTCTTCCCGTTCCATGTACGTTACACCTAGCACACACGTCCGAGGGAGCAATTCCACGGCCAAAATGAAGAGAATTAGTCAGGATTCCATTGTTATAGTAGAGCCAGATAAAGTATTTAAATTTCAGGGGGCCTTGCTCACTCCATATCCATTTCCAATTTCCAACATTTGGAACCCTCCTTTCAACCTTCAAACTCCAATAAGCAGATTTGCAAGAGAATTTACCGTTAGGTGAACCACACCATATCCTTGTGTCCTTACCAAGGTGCTCAATCGGAACCAAACTTGGCAAAATTCGGTCAGCCACATGTGCAGGGATAGGCGTTTTGATCTTGCTAAGGTCCCACTTCCTATTATGATCGAGAACGTCGCTCACACAAAGTTGAATTTCATTGTCCAGAATCGGTTCTTCAATGAAATCACACACATAATCCTTGCCAATCCACCTACCAAACCAAAATGAGATCGAGTCACCTTTTCCCACTTTCCATCTAATTTGATCCTCAAGCATCTTCATGCTTCTAACAATACCTCTCCACTGTGGGGAAGTTGAAACCGTGGCCTGGCAGTCAAGCAAATCACAACTCTTCGCGTATTTTATATAGAACATATCCCTCCAAATACAATCTTCTCGCATAATAAGACGCCACCCAATTTTGGCAAGAAGAGAGACATTTATCTTTCGTGCTTCTCGAATCCCCAAGTCTCCTTCACTCTTCGTATTTACCACTTTACCCCATCGAACCGGATGCATGCGACGAGTATTTCCATCCGAAGCCCAGAGAAACGCCCTATTCAGTTTATCCAAGTGGTTGCTAACCGAGGCTGGGAGCCAAGCGGTTTGCATCACATGAGACGGCATAGCCGTCATAACCGATTGAATTAAAGTGGTGCGGCCCACAAAGTTTAACATTTTCCCTTTCCAAGAAGAAAGCCGAGCTTGGACTTTATCAATGAGTTCCCTATAAAGACTAGGAGAGGCACGACTATGCACCAAAGGAACACCCAAATATTTTCCCAAATCCGTGGTGCACCCGAAATCCAGCATTCTAGCAATAGACCGACCCAAACCGCGACCCGTGTTCTTTGAAAAGAAGATTTTAGATTTATTTTTGTTCACCTTTAAACCCGAGCAGCTACAAAAATCCTCCAGAATCTGATTTATAGTCTCAGCATTATTTCTTGAAGCCTTTGCCATGAACAAAAGGTCGTCTGCGAAAAAAATGTGTGAAAATCTTGGGCCACCCTGACATATAGGAATCGGGAGCCAAGTCCTTTCACTCACCGCATGCTCGATAAGATAAGCCAACCTCTCCACACAAAGGACAAAAAGATACGGAGAGAGAGGATCACATTGTCGAAGCCCACATTCCGGGGAAAATGGGGGGAGGCCTCCGTTCCATAAAACTCTAGGATTGGAACACTTAACGCAAAACATGATGAGGTTGACAAGAGGGGGAGGGAGGCCAAAAAAGTCCAAAGTTTGCTTGAGGAAATTCCAATTAATTTTGTCGTAGGCTTTTTCCAAATCAAGTTTAATGATCATGCCACCAACTTTGCTTTTCGACTTGCGAAGACTATGGAGAAGCTCTTGAATGATGAGGATATTGTCGTGTGTTCCCCGCCCGGGAATGAAGCTACTCTGAAGAGGAGACACTAACTCGGCCATGAGTGGTTTTAATCGAAGAGAGATCGTCTTAGTAATGATTTTATAAAGAACGTTACAAAGGGCGATAGGGCGAAATTTTTCGATATTTGATGGGGAGGGTTCTTTGGGGATCAAACAAATGAATGTGTCACCAATTTTCTCACTGAACCGACCATTCCGAAAAGCACCCGAAACAAGGTCCCCCACCGAGTCCCCCACATAGTCCCAATACTTTTGGAAGAAAAAGGCTTGACAACCATCCGGACCCGGAGATTTATACAGGCTCATAGACTTCACAACTCCATGAATTTCTTCCTTAGGGTACGGTTGAAAGAAACTCTTGTTGAACTAAGGGGACCGTCCTTTGTCTAGTGTTTCTGGGCAGTGTTCGCAACGTATCCCTCTCCACAACATTAAGGGAGAAAAGATGTTGAAAATAGTCCTTCACATGAGTTTTGAACTTTTTAGCATCACTTTCCCACGCATCACCAATTTTCAGAGTATCAACCTTGTTCCTCCTTCTCCTAACAATAGTTGAAGCATGAAAGAATTTCGTGTTACCATCCCCGTGGGAAAGCCACTTTATACGAGACTTTTGGTACCAAAACATCTCTTCTTGATGAAGGATTGTATTAAATTCACCAATGAGGGCCTTTTCAAGAGTGATAAGAGACGGACTGTCCCGGTTGGCAAGGCAATTTTGAACACCTTCAATCCGCGCCATGATATTACGCTTACGTGCAAAAATGTTCCTGAACACTTTATTATTCCAAATTCTCATAGTGTTCGGCAATTTCAAAATGGCGTCTTCAACCGAGTTGGAGCTTCCCCACACATTACGAATGACCATCTCACAATCTTGGTGGGTAGTCCAAGCTAACTCGAATCTAAAGGGTCTTTCTTTTGGGATAGGGGCCAAAATACCAAGACAACACGTAAGAATCGGGTGGTGATCCGAGTGTGTTCTTGGCAAGTGGATCACCGTACCCTCCGGGTAGAGAAGGCGCCAATCCTCATTGACAAGTGTGCGATCAAGCCTCTCACGAATGGTGACCCTCCCCTCACAAGTTCTACGCCACGTGAATCTCGGACCTTGGAACCCCAAATCGATAATATTACACCCGCTAATCATCTCATTGAATCTCTTGCACCTCGGGTTGTTAGGGGCCGAACCACCCCATCTTTCATGACTAAAGGCAATATCCTTGAAATCCCCGGTAACGAGCCATGGATGGGAGTTGTTATGACTCATACGTTCCAAATCACATCAAAGATCCTCTCTCGGGTGGGTCCTCGGGTTGGCATAAATACCCGAACAAAGCCATCTGTTCCCAATTCTCGTTCCCACGATGGCATGAATTGCCTGCACATTGACAGAAACAATTTGGACCTGGATTTCGACACTATTCCAGAGCATCCAAATGCCACCCGCACGCCCCACCATTGGGGCCAGACAAACGTTCGAAAACCCCAACCTCGTGGAAATTTCTTCCGCTCTATTCTCTGAAACTTTAGTCTCCAACAAAAACACAATATCTGGCCTATGCGTATTCATAATTTCACGAAAATTATTACGAAACACATTGTTACCTGCCCCTTGACAGTTCCAAGACAAAACCTTCATAGGTGACATGGATAAGTCTCGGATGGTAACCGGGTTATCAACCCTCCCCCATCTCCGAATTGCGTTCATCTGAGCTAAGAGCCCCATCGCTAGCCCTTGCTGCCTCTCCATTTCCCATTCCGTCAACTGCATTTGAAGTTCGAACGTTCGAAGTGGGACTCCGATCTCGTGAGCGAAGCTACTCTTGACCAAAACTTGTTGGAAGAGGGGGTGTATCCTCATCACACGGACATACTTCACCATCAGCAACATGAGTGATAAGAATAGGGGTTGATCCATCTCCTCTTCCTGGGTCACATATCCTGTTCGAGGAAAAGTGGGCGGGCTCCTCGGACGACGTTGATCCATCCGGCGGTTCAAAGGCATCAGAGGTGTAGAAGGGAGGTAGTGAGCTAGGGTTTGGCTGTTTGGACAGTGCTTGCAGAGAAGAACTTTCACCTTTTTCTTCAGCTGGTAAAAGGTGCTTACCAAATTCAAAATTTTTTGGGAAAATAACGTTAGATTGCGTACACCCTGCACAAGAATTATGGACCTCCTTTCCGATGTTGACGTTAGCCTGCACCACCTGCCCACCTTTTGTACTAGGTTTCTTTTTGTGCATGGGCTTACTAGCCTCCTTTACAGCTCCTGTGTGAAAGGGAGGACCTTTTTTGGAAATGTGGTTTTCCAAATCCCCACTAAAACCCCTCTGTTCCATGTTGGCAGCCTGCCCAATGTGATTCGAATCCCCCTCTTGTCTTAACACATTAAATGGGTTCGAGTGGGCCCCCTTCTCCATTGGGATTAAAATTTTGGCTTTTCCCAGATTTACCAAAATGCCCTCTATTCTTAACCCTAGATACTTACATCCATTCACCATATTATTTCTCCTTACGTTGCATGTCCTTCCCGTTGCCCTGCGATTGTTCTTCAGTGGCCACCGGTGCTTTACCTTTGTCTTTTGATCCATTCGTGTTGACTGTAGACGAACACCCCGAACTCTGATGCCCTACTCGTCCACATTCAAAACAGATGATCGGGAGGTTTTCGTAAACAATGTCGTACACCTTATTATTAATCCCCACCTTGCTTTGAAGGGGTTTGTCCAACTCAATCTGGACGCAGAATCTGCCAAACCGTCCCCGAACCGCCGAGTTCGTATGGAAATCGATTTTAATGGTCTTACCGGTAGTCTGGGCAATAAGGCAGACTAAGTCATTCTGGAGGAACACTGCCGGAAGCCCCAGGACCCTCACCCAAGTTATCACAGTGGTGGATTTGTCCGTGGACGCCCGGAATTTCGGAAACCATTTACGAACCCCCAAGTATTGGTTAAACACCATCCACGGACCCCCTGTGAAGATTTCCTCTGATTTGGTAGGATTATTCAGCTTCAAAATAAAGCAGCCATACCCTAAATCAACAAGATCAAACGTTCTCCCGAGTTTCCATAGATTATCAACCTTGGCAGCTAGGATACTATAGTGGATATTTCTTCCTTCAACTTTCAAAATAATGCTGTCTTGCCAAGGATGATTCACCTCTTTAGCAAAGTTTTCTTTTAGAATGATTCGAGTGAAAGGAGTATCTTTAGTGGGAGCAAGGATATCAGCATTATCCGGAATGTTTATCGAGGATGGATCAAACCTGACATGTTCCCTCTTCTCCTGTTGGCCTCCTAACTTCTGGGCATAAGTAGGGGTCACCTTAGGAGGGGGAGCAGCATCCACCTGCGGACCGGAATATGGTTCTTCATCCATGGTTCTCTTTTTCTTCTTGCTTCGTGCCACCAAGTTAATCTCCTCTTTGGAGAGGGATGGTGGACCTTGAGACATGAAATAGCCGCCAAAGAAACAAGAGGGCCCTTCTGGCACAGTGAGTCGAGGGAGAGAAAAAAAAAAAACTCTAGAGAGAGAAATTTTCACAAATGTGATAATGATAGATGATGCCCTAGGTTGTGATGTAGATCTCTTTTTCATTTTGGTATTACTCGAAAGGATCCCCAAGAAGTTACTGGATTTTCACTTTTAGGGTATCACAAGGTATTAAATTTCGGTATCGGTATTGATATCGGGGTAGTAAATTTACGGAAATTTCGATGGAAATTTCGGGGATATTCAAAATTTCAATCTCGATTTTAAAAAAATCATGGATATTTATAGAAATATTTGGAAATTTGCAACGAAACATTGTGTAACTTTAAATATCATAATTATGCATCTTTTATATAATAATATTGTATATATAATATATGTATAGTGAATTTTGTTAAGTAGTATGATTAAAATCTGTGGCGAATAATATAAAATAAATATGATTTGAGAGTAAAGTAATAATCAAATCTCCTAGGAACTTCATTAAAACAAAAAACCACAATTTTAATACAAATCATCATTTAAAACTATATTGAGTTTCTTAGAAGATCGAAATCACTATCATTGGTCTCTCTTCTCCCTCCACTTTCGTACTGCATGTATAAATTATTAGTCAAATGTTGACAGTATTCATCTCATGACATTGAATATTGGTGGTACTGCATATAATGATGGTAATATCCTTCTGATGTTGTATTTTGCTAAACCACAATGGGCCCAACATATTCGACAATATTCATCCCATAAATATATTCTTTGAAAAAAAACTAATGTGAATTAGTGAATACATGACTTATTTGCACAAGAAATGACATAAAAATCACACTTTCCAAAATGAATGTATAGTACACGCAGTAGGGGCAAGAATACAAAATTTTGATTTTTTTTGAGTATGGTCGATATTTCGGGATATTTCGGGAAATTTCGGTGGATATTTGACAAAGTATTTTTTATTAAGAATTCAAGATTTCGGGAATTATCGGTAAATATCGGGAAATATTGAAAATATTGGGAAATTTCGATAGATATTCTGCAAAATTGGATCGAGTGTGAGATTTCGCTACGAGACCCCTGGAAATACGAAATCTCGGTGGAAATTTCGAGGTATCGGAGGATATTTAAGACCATGGGTATCCATCAACACATGTAGGACGGAGCCAGAAATTTGACTTGGGGGGGCGAGATTGTTGTAATATAATTATATATATATTTATTGCTTGGTAGACAAAAGAATTAGGGGGTGTGGGGGGCTTGTCCCGCTGTACGGCACGCTATATTTATGGGGAGAAATATAATAAAGAATTAGGTTCGATTACAACTTTTGACATATTTTATACTCTTATATATCTTTCGTTATAGCCAGGATTTTGGAGGGGGGGAAGAACTAAAAAAAAAAGGAAAAAAACGTAATATTTTCGATTTTGAGGGAGAACGAAATTTAAATATAAAAAATTTTGCAAAATAAAAAAATAACTTCTCAAAATTGAGGGGCACATGCTTTAAGCCATCTTCGAGTGTCTTCAACCTCAACTTTAATTTGGACTTTTTTAAAAAATAATACTCTTTTAAATAAAAAATATATAAATAATACACAAATAAAACGAGATCCGGAAATGGCACACTACGCCATTACTAATGGCGGATCCACAGGATCCGCCATTAGTAATGGCGGATCCTGACAATTTTTTGTGTGTGTGTGAGGATCCACCATTAGTAATGGCGGATCCTCACCCATATTAAAAAAAAAAAAAATTCCTCTGCCGAAAATCTCTTTTTCCCTCTCTCTTTCCTCTCTTCTCTCTCTCTTTCCTCTCTTTTTCTTTTCTCTTCTTTTCCCCTCTTCTCTCTTCTTCTTCCTCACAACCAAAAAACACCCACACACTCTTACTGCATTCTTCTTCATCAACTCTCATCCCATCTCCTCCCTCACCTACTGATCTCTCCTCCTTTTTCTAATTAAAGGTAAATATCTATTTTAATTTAATTTATAGTTTTATGCTTATAATTTTTTAATTTGTTGTTAAGAATTTGTGATTGTTATTTAATTTAGTAATTATCTCTAAAGTTATGATTTAGTAATTTAGTATTTTCGAAGTTTTTAGATATAATTTAGTAATTTAGGGTTTAGGGGAGAAGTTAGGATTTTAGGGATTATTGGTTAATTGTAGTATAAAATGTCTAATTTTAGGATTTATGTTTCAATTATAGGGTTTATGCTTCAATTTTAGGGTAGAATTTCGGATTTTATGGTAGAATTTTAAATTTGAAGGTATTATTTTCGCATTTTTGTAGTAGAATTTAGGTATTTTAGAATTTTTTGTAAATATTATATTGAAACATTTTGAGGTATTTAAACTATTGTTATGTGTATACAATATACATTAGTATTTAGTGTTAATTTTTGAACCTACATATATATGTAGACATTATATGTTTAGGTATGTAAAAATACTAAAAATCGGATTAATATCTAAACATTATATTTAGATATTTAGTTTTAATGATTGAACTTTGATATAATTTTAAACAAATTTGCAAGGATTGCTTCAATTTTTTGGTATAACATTTAGCTAACAGGTTAAATTTTTATGTTTAATTTGTTAAGTGTTGATTAATTTAGTCAAAATTTAGTGTTGATTATTGAACTTTGATACGATATAATTTAGGTATAAATTTGAGTTTTTAGTGTTTAGAATAATGGATAATAATCTATTTAATGCATTATATTCTAATTGTACTTGCCATACTTTATAAATGCAGGATGGCTAATTTATACGATCGTGATGTATATGGGCCTGTAGATCCTAGTGTGTTGACGGATCAGACAAGCCACAGGTCCGAGTTAGTATTTTTAGGGGGTGATACAACAATGCGAACCAGACGAGCAGATGGTCATTATTTTAAAATGGTAAAATCCCGTGATTTTATTGCACCACATCGTCGAGTATTGCAAAATCTCCATCAAATGGGGTTTTATCGCTTTTATTTGTTAACCATATGTGGGCAACTTAGATGTGATATGGGACTTGTGACTGCATTGATTGAGAGGTGGCGCCCGGAGACAAACACGTTTCACCTCGGAAGTGGAGAGGCTACTGTTACCCTCCAAGACGTTGCTATACTATGGGGTGTACCAGTCGACAGTAGGGCAGTAGTTATTCATCACGTGTTTAATGGGTTTAGGGATTATGCAGCCCTGGTTCATCGTCTTTTAGGTTTTGAAATTGGACAGAATGATTTTAAAGCAACGGGTATGGGACTAAAAATGAAAAAATTATGTGAATACCTAAAATCGGCCGAGGCGATAATCACAGACGAGTCCCCCGAGCATATGGTTGATCAAATAGCACGATGTTGGGCTTTTGCATTGCTTGGCGTCATGTTACTCGATAGCAGCGGGGAAGTGATTTCGATTTTGTGGTTAAAATTTTTTGAAAATATTGATGAGGTAAGCTCCTATAGTTGGGGGAGTGGTGTGTTGGCGTTTTTGTACCGTCAGCTACATCATGGATCCCTAAGGACTTACAAAGAAGTGTGTGGTCCAATGACATTGTTACAGGTATAATGTATTATTTTTTTGTTGTTATATCTTTCTCTAAGATATTCAATGTTCAATAAATTAATGTATTTATGTTTAACAGTTATGGGCATGGTCATGAATAATGGTTGTGAGGCCATCTACGGTTCCACATTTAATGGCAGAAATTGATGTTAGTAACATTGCACGAGCTCCTTATGGGAAACGGTAATTTATCTAACTAGAATTTTTTATTCAGAAACAACTATCATCATGTGAGTAAAAGTGTATCTCCAGATCATTATATCATCGAAGTTCTATAATGCTCTCCTATTAAAAATACTGTTGTTCAATTTTCTTATTTCAGTTTGTTTGGGACTTATACAACTTTGATGATCCCGACATTGCTGAGTTGCCACCTGAGTGTTTTTCCCCTGGTGTGTGGAGAACATCAGTTCCAATGGTATTCCTCAACATTGTGGAGTATCATCGTCCTGAGCGAGTTCTTCAACAGTTTGGATTTCGACAAGGAATTCCATGACATCCGATATCACACCCACGATTCGAAAGGATTGACCGTGCTGGGAGGGATAACGAGGATTGGTCCATTTTCAATAGGATCTTCATCGATCAATGGAATGAACGGTTACATCATGTTGTGGTAGGGGACTTGGGTGGAGGCACAACAGAGGATTACTCCGACTGGTATGATAGGATCACACGTCGGTATATTACCAATCCATCTCATTAGGAATTCGAGTACTCACATTTCTGCCTACACGTCGTTGTATCCTCAAATGAGGGTCATGGACCAGCTCAAAATCAGGTGTATCTCAAAAATGAGCATCATGTAAAGGATGAAATGTCCCTTGATATGTTTGTAAATACTCACTGGAGCTATAATATTTTTCAACTAACGAGATCGACCTCCTTTGCAAATCTTTGCATAACGCAATTGCATGTGAACACGGAATTTTGAATGTGCTCCATCTTCCACAAGAACAATATTTTGCATTGATGTGAACAACAAACTTCAGACTACGATATCCGAGCTGGGCTTTGGTGTTAACTTGGCCACTTTGGTCAAGATAATTAAAGTGCCTGACAGTGTGTGTTTCGGATGCTTTCGCCGATTCCGAGTACATTTCGTAAGCATGCTCTGTCAACCCCGAGTTTCTCCCCATTCTCAAGGCATCTTGGTGTCGTTTATAAAAATAATCGACACAACGATGAAAAGTGCATTCCACAATAGCGGTGGGCGGAAGATGGCGAACACCTTTCAACACACCATTTAAGCTCTCTCCCCCATATTTGTTGTCATAATGCCTTCCCGCATCCCTCCATCATGTGCAAGTGTCCACTTTTCACATGGAATTCTGCTCAGATAAATGAAAGCATCTTCATCCTTTTGTCGGATATCCGCCATGATTTTATCGAACTTCAAAATACTATGTGTCATACCTGTCTGATAACATAGAGTCTTCATAACTTTATTTTTGAAACGATTATTAAAGTTTGAAGACACATCGTAGGCAATATCGATGAGCTTCGTGAGGACGGAAAAAGGCGGGTACAAGCTCAGACGCATGACGTATGCCGTTGTGACGATCAGAAATAAGGCACACACCTTCATTCATTCGAAGAAAATGTTTGCTCACCAACTACAGAAACCACAACCACGAGTCATTCGACTTATTATCAACAATTGCAAATGCAAGAGGCAAAATCTGATTATTTCCATCAAGAGTCGTTGCGATCAACAACTTAGCTTTGTAGCGTGCATATAGATGTGTCTCATCAACGCAAATAACTCTCCGACAATCTTGGAATCCATCTATACATGGCTTGAACGCCCAAAACACATACATGAACATTTTTGGATTTCCATAGATGCTTTTGTGTTTCCATTCAACAACTGTGCCCGGATCTCACTTTTGGATAGCTCCTAAGAACTTAGGTAACAATGGAACGGAGTTCTCCCAAGTCCCGTATACAATCTCATTTGCACGTTCTAAGCTGTGCCAAGCCTTTCCATACGAAATATTACATGCCCATTTATCAGCTACCATTTGAACTATTCGTGCAATCTTAATTGAGGGATCAATTTGAATTTGTCCAAGAAGTTCATTGGCAATTAGATTCATGTCCAAATTATGTTGGTTTGGTGCCACAGTTTCGAACAGACATGAATGTGGCCCTCTATACTTTGATATCTCCCAAAAATGTGTTTTCTTGCTAAAATGAGCTAAAAGTCTAAAATTGCACCCTACATGTTCGGCTTTGTGTTTGCATACAACAGCATAAGTTGTCGGGTTACTGATTACCACCGTAAACTCTCATTTTGATGTGTTATGTGGTAGTCTTTCACCGCTCTTTGCAAGCTTTCTTTGTTATCAAATGTCAATCCCAAACCAAGATTACCTATCCGATAATCATAAGTCATATCACTTGCTTCATTTGGTCGATCTAATGAGTCTCCTTATAATTCTTCATAAGATGTGGAGTAGAATGGGAACACATGATGAAATCGTGGTTGATTCCCTGTTCGAGGAACATCTTCCTCATAAGTCGGTTCGTTGTGGAGTTCTTCATTGAAGTCCGCGTCTGAATGCCCATCAAGCGAATTTCGACAAGCACTGTCATTGTCGTCATCAAACTGATCGTTCTGAGGTGGTATCGAACTACTCGCCCCTTCGTGATGAGAAAAATGAGTGCTATAGTTGGCTTCCTCAAAATGCCCAAACTCATGATGAGTGTGTGTAGACAGACCTACATGTACAAAAATTAAGGGTGTCATTAAGATTTGTCATAATACATGTTGATAGAATGCAATGATAAAGAATACGATAAAATAGGATACTAAAATTATGCAAATTAAACGTGTAGACCATTCATTATTACCTTCATCTACATCTGGATTTGAATAACGCCCTAAACCATGAGTCGCCAAATGGAAATTTGGTACACTTTCAACACCTCCAAACGCATTACCCGATGTAGAACATCCTAAAAAGGCAATCATAATAAACAAACTATAAGAAAATGATTCAAATAAAATTTCTTATCAAAAATTTACACAATTATAACATTTATTCAAAAATATGATGATACAAAGTAAATATAAAAATAAAATTACCTGCATACACGTCTTGATTCGGATAACTACCAATATTTAAATCCGGTAATATTGGTCGTGTACAAAATGATAAGGATTGGTTTGGCTGATACGATGTCACTTGTGTTAACAGCGATGTGAATCGACCCTGAGATTGTATTGGCTCTTTTTCAATATAAAGATCCATTGTACTAACACCAGTATAAGAATCCAAGAAAAAAAATTAAATCATCGTCGTTTTTGACCTCCATTGCTCTCTGCCTAAGCAAATTTCTATCTTCAAATGAGTACTTCGAAGATACTTTCAACGAGAATTGATTCAGATTAATTCCTGTACTCGCATATATCTTATTCAACAATTCAATAAATTTGATCGACTGGTGTATTCTCATGTAAGTTGTTGCTGGAATGCTATAACTCAGCATATAGTTGGAATCTTCAATTATTTGTCCATCCAAAAATATACAAACATCAACTAAATTTTGCCTCGACATTTCTGCAAAATATAAATTATCAATTCAAACTTTTAAAACACAAAATATATTCAGACACATTTAAAAAGCCTAAAAATATCATTCATAAACACTAAATTTGATATTACACTTTCAGCATCATACCTAAAAATTATAAATTGTACCTAAAATATTATATCAAAGTTCAAACCCTAAAAACACCTACATTCGAAATTGGGGTCCAAAATTATACAAAAAATCAAAATCTATGTACAAAATAAAAACTATAACATTAAATCAAAATTCATAACATAAACACTAAATTCGATATTATACTCAAAATGATTATACCTACTATTAGAATACAATAACAATATAACCATAAACTTAAAGACTAACATTTAAACTAATTTAGGTCATAATTTGATTCAAAATTAAAATTGAAAACTAGGGTTTAAATTCACACAAATTATAAATATTTAAACCATAAACTCTAAATTAAAATAATTAACTAACTCAAAAATGTAGTTAATGAAATAATAACATAGAATAAAAAAATTACCTTAGGGATAAAATGCTAAATCGGAGAGATGGAGCAGAATGTAGAGAATGAGGGAGAAGAAGAAGAGAGAAAGAAGAAGAGAAGGAGAAAAAAAAAGGAGGTAAATCGGATTGGGTGAGGATCCGCCATTAGTAATGGCGGATCATCAAATAGAAAAAAATAGTGAGGATCCGCCATTACTAATGGCGGATCATCAAATAGAAAAAAATAGTGAGGATCCGCCATTACTAATGGCGGATCCTCACATAAAATTTTTTTTTGTCAGGATCCGCCATTAGTAATGGCGAATCCTGACCGACCTGACAAATTTTGTCAGGCTCCACCATTACTAATGGCGGATTGTGCCATTTCCGGAGCTTCTTTTATTTGTGTATAATTTATATAAAATTTATTTAAAATAGTATTATTTTTTAAAAAAGTCCCTTTAATTTCTCCAGGATCAAAATATATTAGAATCTTTAGTTCACCAATACTTTTTAGCCATGTTGATATTAAATACAATTAATTAAAAGTTGCTTTTAGTAGAAGAATTACAAAGCCATTATAATATAATTAAGACTGAGAACTACATTGGTACCGTACGAATCGTACGCAAAACTTTTAGGGTTCTTTACATTCGTATTTCGTAGGAAGGTGAGTAGTGCCTATCAAAGGCCAGCAGATGCAATAAAAAAAGTAAAGAGTCAGCAATATCGGATGAATTATTCCACCCACCACCAAAATAAAAAAGGATAAATAAATAAATAATAACCTTCCCCCTCTCTGGAGAGAGAGAGAGAGAGAGAGAGAGGGGCAATTTTGATGATTTCATCTCTCTCTCTAGCTATATATATAGCTATATATATCCATTTAATTTTCTCTCCTCAAAAGTCTCTCTCAACTTAGATATTGGTGGCTACATCCTGATCTGCCAGACTACCACTGATAGATTATTCAAGTAACCATGGCTGAGAAGGTATGCTGCACGTCTCCTACCCTCTGATCATTTTTCCTTTAAATTTTCTTTATGCTTTTTTTCATGATTATGTATGAATCTTCTTGATCGTACGTACTTTTTGATCTTTGTTTTACATATGGTTTAATTTAAAGATTAAATTATAGATTTTGTGTTACATATTCTTTTTGTCCTGAATTTAAAATTCAATTGTTACTTTTAAATGGAGGGAAATGAAACAGGTGACAATTATGGTACTCAAGGTTGATCTTCAGTGTCCTTGCTGCTACAAGAAGGTCAAGAGAATCCTCTGCAAATTTCCCCGTGAGTCCTTGTACAACAATTCTATATCCGTACAATGTACGGAATTATATATTTCATCAATTTTTCTTATCTCTGTTCAATAATTTATGATCCTTTTTAATTTAATTTATCTCACACCACACGATAACGACTTACACATATCATCGCCCACCTTAGGTAACAATGCATGTTCTAATCCCCCTTTTTTTTTTTGTTTCTCTCTATGTGTTTTGGGAGAAGAAACTGAGTTTTGTATATTTTTTTGATGTAAAATTATTTTGGGACAAAAGAAATTCGAGATCAGGAATATGATGTGAAGACAAATACTGTCACAATTAAAGTGGTGAGTTGCAACCCTGAGAAAATCCGTGATAAATTGTGCTGTAAAGGTGCTGGGGTTATCAAAAGCATTGAAATCAAAGAGCCCCCTAAGCCCAAACCGAAACCGCCTCCAGCGCCGCCCCCTAAACCGGACCCGCCTCCACCTCCACCCCCTAAACCGGATCCTCCTCCGCCTCCGCCGCCGCCCCCTAAACCTGATCCGCCATGCCCTCGGGTATGTCCATGGAGGACATGCTGCGGGCCATGTTCGGAAGGTCGTGGTGGGGGTCCATGTTATGATGGGTATGTAGTTCCACCAAGAACATGTTGCGTGCCATGTTCGGAAGGTCGCAGTGGGGGTCCATGTTATGATGGGTACAGAGTTCTGCCGAGAACATGTTGCGGGCCATGTTCGGAAGGTCGTAGTGGGGGTCCATGTTACGATGGGTACGAAGTTCCGCCAAGAACATGTTGCGGCCTGTGTTCGGAAGGTCATAGTGGGGGTCCATGTTACGATGGGTACAAAGTTTTGCCACCGCAACCTTGTTATGATGGTTATTATGGCCAAGGTTGCTCAATCCTGTAATGTTTCTATCAAGGGTATTGGTGATTGTCATGATCATATGAGTGTATGAGGCGTTTTGTTTTACTATTGTATAAAAAGAAACAATATAGAATTAGAGGTATCAAGAAAAATATTGTACTATTGTTGAAAAATTTATTGTTATTGTTGGGAATTGGGATGGTTCGAGTTGTCACTATTTGTGTTAATAAGAAGTTTGATCAAATGATTGATGGCCTTTGCTTTTTGTAAATGTTCATTGTTGGAAAATTTTAGTTTATTTTATAGTCCATATATATATATATTATATGTAGGTTAAGCATATAAAATATTTTTATTAATATAAATGAAATACAAGATATATAATCAAATATAATAATATTATGAAATACAAGATCTATACTATGAAAAATCGAGTGTGCCTCCCTAATTTGTTTTCTCGCTTAATTTCTATCATTTGTGTTCCACTTTGCCATTTCAATTTGTTGAATAGTAATGTGACATTATTAGAGTGGCTAAAAACCATAGTCAAATATCTTGTATTATATAATAATTATGGGTTGAATTTTATTTAGTTAGATTGGGTATCTTAACTAAAGGGATTCATCAAATAGTGGACTACCAAGTTAAATTAGATAAATTACTACTTGGAGCATGTGCCTATTTTTGAGTGCAGAAAGTTGAGGATAATTTTCTAATGGTTGAGAGATATACGTAATATTTTACAACAGCTAGTCAAAGGTTGAATATTATAAAAGGAATTGATATCTCTCAACACAGAGACACCCAACGTTGAAAAACCTAAAAGACAAAACCCAATCCCTTTGCATTCATAAGTTCTCTGTAAAGACCATCTCTCCAAATTCTCTATTCTATTCGTATCAATAAATTCTTGTTGTAATTTATTTTACCTACAGTGGTATTAGAGCCACGTCGATCAAATTTCCATTTTTTGTCGATATTTGTTATGCCGTCAGAATCTTGTTTAATCCTTATTCTTTCAACCTATATGCTTCAATCAATAAATAATATTGGAGGTTGAATTCATTGTTTGGTGCTCAAATTTGGTGGCTAGCAATTAGAATTGAACAAGGTTGGTGAAATTTGGTGGTGGGCCGACATACGCACTATTGGAGTGGGTTTTTTTATTAGATTAATATTAAAAAAATTCTCAAAATAATATAATTTAAAAATCGTCATATTTTTAATATAAAACGACATGCAGTATGTTGTCTTAAAATTAGAAGACAACATACTGCATATCGTCTTCATTATTTTTTTTTTTTTGAAAATTGAAGACGACATTTGGCATGTCGTCTTCAATTTTCATTTTTTTATTTTCGAAAATTGAAGACGACATGGAAAATGTCGTCTTTAATTTTCTTTTTCTTTTTTTTGGAAAATTGAAGACGACATTGTCGTTTTCAATTTTCATTTTTTTTAATTTTCAAAAATTACGGATTAATAGTTTTTTTCTTGTTTTCGGCTCATTTTTCTCCCTTTTTCGTACATTTTGAGATTTCGACTTGAACATATATATAAATTGTAGATTTTCATATAAACTTTGTAATCCCACAAGAATGGGATCATTTCGATGCCCGGTTGAAGAAATACGACAAAGCAAAAGAGCAACATTTAAGCATTTTTTTAAAGAAAATAATGAATTTTTCCTTACTTACGGTTCAGTTTTCTCCCTTATTCGTGCATTTTTTGGTTTCGACATGAACATATAAATTATAGACTTTCATATGAACTTTGTAACGCCACAGGAATGGGATCATTTCGATGCACGGTTGAAGAAATACGACAAAGCGAAAGAGCAATATTTTAGCATTTTCTTAAAGAAAATAATAATTTTTTCTGCATTTACGGCTCAGTTTTCTCCCTTTTTCGTGCATTTTTAGGTTTTGACTTGAACATATAAATTATAGACTTTTATATAAACTTTGTAACGCCACAAGAATGCGATCATTTCGATGCCCGATTGAAGAAATATGACAAAACAACATTTGAGCATTTTCTTTAAAAAAATAACGACTTTTTTGCTTATTTCTGGCTCATTTTTCTCCTTTTTTCGTGTATTTTTAGGTTTCGACATAAACATATAAATTGTAGACTTTCATATAAACTTTGTAATGTCATAAGAATGAGATCATTTCGATACCCGGTTGAAGAAATACGACAAAGCAAAAGAGCAACATTTAAGCATTTTCTTAAAGAAAATAATATTGACTTTTTCCTTATCTACGATTCAGTTTTCTTCCTTTTTCGTGCATTTTTAGATTTCGACTTGAATATATAAGTTGTAGATTTTCATATAAACTTTGCAACGACACAAGAGTGGGATCATTTGGATGCCCGGTTGAAAAAATACGATAAAGCAACATTTGAACATTTTTTAAAAGAAAATAATGACTTTTTCCATGTTTTCGGCTCATTTTTCTCTCTTTTTCGTGCATTTTTAGATTCGACTTGAACATATAAATTGTAGACTTTTATATAAACTTTGTAAAAACACAAGAATGGGATCATTTCGAGGCCCGGTTGAAGAAATACGATAAAGCAACATTTGAGCATTAAAAAATGAAAATTCTACATATGAGCATTCAAATGTTGCTTTATCGTATTTCATCAACCGGTCATCGAAATGATCCCATTCTTGTGGCGTTACAAAGTTTATATGAAAGTCTACAATTTATAAGTTCAAGTCGAAACCTAAAAATGCACGAAAAAGGGAGAAAAATGAGCCGAAAACAAGGAAAAAGTCATTATTTTCTTTTAAAAAAATGCTCAAATGTTGCTTTATCGTATTTATTCAACCGGGCATCGAAATGATCCCATTCTTGTGTCGTTGCAAAGTTCATATGAAAATCTACAATTTATATGTTCAAGTCGAAATCTAAAAATACACGAAAAAGGAAGAAAACTGAGTCGTAAATAAGAAAAAAGTCATTATTTTCTTTAAGAAAATGCTCAAATGTTGCTCTTTTGCTTTGTCGTATTTCTTTAACGTGGCATCCAAATGATCCCATTCTTGTGGCGTTACAAAGTTTATATGAAAATTTACAATTTATATGTTCATGTTGAAACCTAAAAACGGACGAAAAAGGGAGAAAACTGAGCCATAAGTAAGGAAAAAGTCATTTTTTTCTTTAAGAAAATGCTCAAATGTTGCTCTTATGGTTTATCGTATTTCTTCAACCGGGCATCGAAATGATCCCATTCTTGTGGAGTTACAAAGTTTATATAAAAATCTACAATTTATATGTTCATGTCGAAATCTAAAAATGCACGAAAAAGGAAGAAAAATGAGCCGAAACAAGAAAAAAACTATTAATTAGTAATTTTCAAAGTTGAATGTGATTTTTAATATCGTTTTGTTATGTCCAACTTATTCTGTTTAAATTGAATGTGTACAAATGATGGAAAAAAGGCAGAAAAGGTCCTTTAACTATTAGGGGGTAGCAATTTCAGTCCTTTAACTTTTACACCCGGCAATTTTAGTCCTTTAACTTCTAAACTTTGGCAATTTTAGTCCTTTAGCTTTTTCTTTAGCAACTTTAGTCCTTTTATAACAAGTATTGTCAACAAAAAGGATTCGAGCTCAAAAATAGTATCAGAGCCTTTAGGTTATCAATGAAATACTTAAATAAATTTACATAAGATTAAGTCTAATCCTTATGGAGGAAAATCTAACAAGAATGGAACCGAACAATAGTTCGATCTATAAAGAAAACGAGGAGTATTTCCAGATTCTGGAAAAACAATGGTTCAAAAGGATAGATAAACTTATCCTACGAGTAAAAAGGGACTCTTCAGTGTTCCAAAAGAAAATCGCTAGAATGGAAAAACCAGTAGCGGATCATCATGAAGAGATAAGATATTATCAAAGGGAAATAGCTCTACAGGATAAATTCAAAGGGAACATCGCAAGTGATTTGCAACTTGCCGAGATCCAGGGCAAATGGCCAGGAAAAGCAAGCAAAGGTAACTCTTTCATTTTAAATTCATTCATAATTATGAATTGGAAAGAAATTGAACCCGATACATCTAAGATCTCTAAGGACCTTAGAAAAATCCAAAAGACAGTTCACGATTATGGACATAGGCTAGAAAATCTACCTATGAAAATCGAAAACTTGAACCAGAAACTTGAGAAAATCCTCAAGATTCTTCCAGATCTAACTAGGTCTATAACTAATATAAAGGCAATAATCTTAGATCTGAAAGAAAGACAAGGTATTACCCGAACGTCCAAATCAAAAAATGACTGAATCGGTGATGCGCTTGGACGTGTACCTCTACTGCATTAGAAGGGTAAGGCAAAGGTAATTCTAAAGTATTAACTAAAATGGATATATCAAGAGTAGATTTAGCTGATATTCAAGAGCTAGCTGAATCATTTTCTCAACTAGCATGTGTAGATTTGGTTAATGTCAAAGCCAATGAAACAAATCCTCTGGCTCTAACACTACCAAGAGAAAGTTCCGCATCTAATAATCCATTACAGGATGAACCGATGCGGGAAGGTGGTGATCTGCATACAAATGCAAAACCCGCTCTTAGAAGGGTAATATTTAGAGCAAATCCCGCAAGAACTCTAACAGGTACCAGAAAATACACCTTGGGCAAGGACTATGTCCCAATCTGTGAATCCATATGGTATTATCCTAAATTTGGATATAATAAATTTCAAAAACATCGAAAAATTAATCAATGAATGGGTAGCTTCTATGAAAATAGCCGCTACTACACTGGAACTAGACAAAGAAAACTTCATAAGACTAATGGAGTTAAGCTTAGAAGGTTCTGTAAAGGTTGGTTGTGAACGAACCCCAGAAGAATCTAAGCAAGAGGTTTTAGCCGGAGAATCTAAAAATACAATTGTAGATAGGTTCGGTAGGATAACCAAGCTAAATTTTATCGGAGATGGATACTTCGGTGAAAACAATACAGAAAGAACCAGAGAGTGCACCCAAGCACTCTAAGATCTTGAATTAAGGAGTATTTGTGCCATAGATGAATATATCTATTGGTTTTGAAAATATTTCTTCCATGCGGATGTTAGTGCAGAGATTGCTGCACCAATGTTTTTTGCAAAAATTTGCAGTCTTTGGAAAGAAATGTTAATTCATTCCTACAAGGTACCAGATGGGCAAATGAATATAGTAGCTAAACGAATGTCTTTCTTAAAAGACAAACTAAAAGACTGGTGTCAACAAGCCGCTGTTCAAAAGAACATGAAAAAACTTAGAGGAAAAATTAAGAAAACTCCTCTTTGCTTTGACAACAATGATTTTCCAACAATTATTGGGGAATCAATTGAGCAAAGAAAGAAGAGAAAGCAATTTGTACGCTCTGATAATATCAGTAACAAAAGGCGTTCTCCTTTCAGAAAAAAGTCTTGGTGGTCTAAATCTAAAGCTCGATCTTACAAATCAGGCCAAAAATCAGGACCAACAAGGGTATCTTCCCAAGGATCCAGACAATCCACGGGAAAAACCCCTACCAGAAGAACTTTCAGAAAAGCTCACACAAGGGCTAATGAAAGTTTTAAAGATTGTAATTGTTGGACATGTGGAGCAAAATGTCATATCTCTCCTGACTGTCCACAAAAGCAAACAGATATATGTCAGTTTGAAGCAACGTCCGATATATTGGACGTGGTTTTCTATGGTGCACTAATACCAGTATACCAGTTCGAAAATCTTCCCTCAGACGAAAGTGTTTATGAGGAAGAAATAGATTCGAATGGATCTTCAACTGAATCAGACTGAGTTAAACGAAGGCGACAGACTTCAGACCTCTGAAAGCCTGGCAGGATTCTTTTCCAGAATGTCAGTTTCAGATAAAACTATGGAAAAAATCATGCGCCAGAACTCCAATCTAACACCATATGATGGTTTTAAGATAGGAGGATTTAGTTGAATAATGAATCAATTAGGACTAAATCAAAGAAGACATAATATTATCTATAAAGTAAGCTCAGGAGAGTTTCCTATTCCTATGGAATTAACAGGTAATGTTATGGATATGCAACTAATTCCAAGAGAAGAAATTCTGGAGGAATTAGGAAAGCTTCCAGAAGAGGTTGCCAAAACGATGAAATGGATCCATATTGGAACCATTGAAGTGGTTATAAAATTTACCTTCAAAGAAGGTATTAATTCAGAATTACATCTGTCTATTATAGATAGACGTATTACTAACCTAAGAGATGGTTGCTTCGGTACTATGGTCAGAAATTTATATGCAGACAAACTAATGTTTGATATCCATCCAAGGATTGCATATAATCTTGTCGATCAAGATTTTAGCAGAGTCTTAACTCTTCATCAGGATTTCAAAAGAAGAGATCTAATGAGAGAGGGAAATAGACCTTATTCTATAACATATAGAATAGCATATGCTCTTTCTAATACACATCATTCAGATTTGTTTATTAGAAAAGAATATATTGAGATTCCTAGAATTTTTAAGGAATTCGCTAAAGTTATGGCTCCAGACCCAATTCAGATACCTAGAATTGGAGGAGTAGATATTTTAATTCGCGATCATCTTGTTCTAGATAGATCATTAAGTACTAGAACAGATTATAGTAGCTGAATATCTTTCTCTGAAGAAAGAATAAGAGGAATAAAAGGTAAAGAGTTAGTAGAAGAACCAACTCCTGAAGCCATTCGGGTTGATAATGTAAAAATTGGATGCCTAGCAGGATGGAAAGAAGTGCAGGTTATATTTGACATCACAAAAAATGAAAATTATTTTTCATGTGATGATCTATATTACTTGCAACAACCGGACATAGGTAAATACGAAGGTCTGTTAGAAATAGCAGGACATCAATTATGTGTCTTAGGCAAGGCCGGACAAGACCAAGGAATTGTAACCTTGGGATTAAGTTTCCTCGAGGAACATAAACCTTGGGGAAGAAAATGAAAAGGTGTGGAATTTAGTATAGATGGTCATATAATTTAAATTGAATAAATGACTAATCCCTTTTCCATATACATATCAGTGGGTATGTTATTATATGACCAATATAAGTCAGAATATTTTACAGCTTATATTGATTCAGGTTCAGGTATTTGTACCGCAAAACCTGATGTTTTCCCTAGCACTGCTATGGAATCTTTACCTATTATCGCAGGAAGGGATTTTTCTCAGAAAATCCTATTACTCAATAAAGGAATACGGGAAGCACATCTCATGATCGAAGGAGCGGGAGGTACCCTTTGGTATAAGGTAAAAATTTCCCCTATTTACTTTCATGATACCGGCGCAGATATTTTACTTGGAAATAATTTTATACAAAATTTTGCAAAATATATCCAGGATAACCATAAGAATTTGTCAATCTTTACAACTAATTGTGGTCATGACATCCAGGTTATGCGATTAATTCAGGCATTTAATCGACAAATGCCCATAAATTTTCGCAGCAAATGTGATGCAGGATAAAAGGAAATTTGGTCAAGCACTTTTGTCTTTTAGACAACAAGGCTTAAATACTAGTGAGGACCAAAATGGTTATGAATCTTCTACAAAGGAAATAAAACTCCTTAAGAAAGCTTTACTAACCAAGTCCTTAGATAACATTAATGAAGAAAGCTTGCTTTCTCTCGAAAATGTTAAAAAACTAATTCAAAGGAACTTTAATGAGAATCCTTTGGCTTGGTGGGATAAAAACAAGATCGAAACTACTCTGAAAGTAAAAGAACAATGCAAGTATGACTATGTTCGATACAAGCCAATCCAGATGAATATGGAAGATAAGAAAGATATACAGACAATTATAAAAGGGTATATCAATCTTAGACTCATTGAGCCTGGAGTCTCAGCTTATAGTAGCCCTGGTTTTCTGGTTAGAAACCATGGTGAAATAAAAGGAGGAAAAACTAGACTGGTAATCAATTATCACGGTATCAATAAGATATGTGAGTTTGATGGTTACTATATTCCCAGCAGAGAACACCTAATTGATTGCATTAAAAATGTTAAAGTGTTTTCTAAATTTGATTGTAATTCTGGGTTCTACCAGATTAAGATGGAAAAGGAGTCTATAAAATATACTGCCTTTTCTACTCCACAAGGACAATATAACTAGAATGTAATGCCCATGGGATTGGCAAATGCACCCCAGATATACCAAAGAAAGATGGATAATCTATTTAAAGATTATTTTGAGTTTACGTTTGTCTATATTGATGACATAATAATTGCATCCAAGAATATATTAAACATCTTGAAATATTTTTTGATGCATGTTACAAAGAAGGGTTAGTACTTTTTGAAAAGAAAGCCTTAATAAGATCGAGTTTCTTGGTATTCTTATTGACGAAACAGGTATTGGACTCCAGGAACATATTGTGGAAAAAATACACAATTTTCTTGATGTTCTAAAGGATAAAAAACAACTTCAAAGCTTTTTAGGAGTTGTTAATTTTGCAGGGATCTTCATCAAAGACCCAGCAAAATACAGAAAAGATTTCCGACCTCTCTTAAAAGAAATCAAGAGTACTAAGTGGAAGTGGGAAGAAATTCACACTCAAAGAATTCGTGAGTTGAAACAAGTTTGCAAGAATTTGCCTAAACTCGCAATACCCCAGGATAAAGATGATTTGGTAGTCTATACAGATGCCAATGTTTACAGATGGGTAGCTGTAATCATGAAAAGAACAACTATAGGTGAAGAACCTTGTAGATATACGGGAGGATTGTTCACAGAACAACAAGCCAAAATTTTGGCACATAAACGAGAAAGATTTTTTTGCTGTTTGGATTGCCTTTAAAAAATGGCCTCTATTTTTATTAGTCAAAGAATTTGTTTTAAAAGTTGATAATATGAATGTTAAAGCCTTTTTAAGAAATAAATTGGAATCTAAAATTGAAAAGGCACGTATTCTCAGGTGGCAAGCTGAATGTCAATATTATTGCTTTGACATTATTATTGTGAAATCTCATGCAAATGTTTTTGCAGATTCCCTAACAAGAGATGGAAGTGTCTGAAGCCAATTTCATCATCAAGAGATATAGGCATCTCAGGGAAAACCTTGAGGAGCTTAATGTACAATTTGGAAAGCTCTCAGCTAATGCTGAAGTAGCCAGACAAGTTCAACGAATTGGTCTGGACACCGTCTAAGAAACAATCAAGGGAACTACGTATGCCATGACTATGTTATGGAATACATTACAAGGACCAATTCAAAAGGCATCATCTTCCGTGATGACTTGTGAATTAAGAGAGCAGAACTCAAAATCTGCGTTTAGAGAACGGGCCTCTATACCCGGAGCGGTGGATTCAAATACCACTTGCACAAGTCCATTTTCAGAATCTGAAAAAACAAAAACAATTGAACAACCGGAAGTGCAAACTCCTATTGATTCAAGTCAACCCACCACCTCTGGGGTTAAAGAGGGAGAGATTAGTGTTAGGCTTCAGACAGGCACTTCTAAGGTTAATACTGACCAAATTAATTTATACTGGCAGGTGTATCAGCGCTCTTGGGGAAAATTAATCTCGAGACAAGAATTAAATCCTAATAACTCTTTGATAGAAATATCAGGGAAATATCCTAGGATTTGGATGCTTGAGGGATCAAAGTCCGAAGAAATTCGAGAATGGTATGATTTTGGGGCATTAACCTCAATCCATATAATGTCACCAGGCTTTTCGGAGATATCTAAGCTTCCGGATTGGATTTCTAGTGCCGTGTATGATTCATGGCAAAACAATCCACACCTCAAAAGAGGCGATATTCTTGAGCTGAAGTTTATTTCGGCAGCACCAGAAATTGCAGGAAAAGGGTCTCATCCAGCTTTCCATTTTATTAAGTTGTAGAGACCGGATATGGCAGTCTACAACAAAGTCAAGGCTGCAACAGGAACTGCTCCGTTGGTCAGTGCTATCAATGAAGATGACATTTCCACAAAAGAGCATGAGGAATGTGGGTCTGTCTTACAGAAGTCAAGTATCCGTTCAAGATATTCACTAATTCAGCGAATGGATCTTTCTTGTTAAATTCCATGACAAGAAAAAGTACCGAGCTCGTAGAAAAGCTCTTTGAACAAAAAAGGACGCTGATCTGAGAAAATAAGTTGCCAGCAACGGAGGCAACTAGAAAGAAGGCATGCAACATTATGCATGTTGACTAATGACACAATAGGGAATGCCCCAGTTGCAAGTTTCAAGATAAACCCCTAGTTGGTACAAGAATACGGGTTACCAGGACAAAACCCGAATCCGATAAAGATAAGGGTAAAAGGAAAGTTTACCCCAAGGGTTTTTACAAACCCCGGTAAAATTATGTAAACGACAAAGGCCTAAATAGTTAGGTACAATAAGTGAAGGAATCAATCATTTGATTGATTAAGTGGGAAACAACTGTAAAAACAAACAGCTGTAAAAAAAAAAGAGTGCCCAGCAAAGTAGCAGTCGCAGAGACCCACGCCCACCAATAAAGGAATCTTGACAAAATGCAATAATGTCAAGAAAAGATAAGGAAGGCTTTGAAATCCGGACTTGAAATCCGAAAACCAAGGCCTATAAAGAAGGAAGAAAATAAGCAGATGGGGATCATCAAAAAATTTCTCCAACTCTTTCATATAACAAATTCTCATAGAAAATTTGTAATCTTTCTTTTGTTTTAGTTTAAAACAAGTGTATGGGGATTTCCCTAAATAGTAGTCCTCCTATGAGAGGCTAAAATGTTTTCTCCTCCAATATAGGAGTAGAATAATATTATATAATTTAATTTCTGTATTTCATCAATAAAATAAAGGCTTTGTCCAACATATTGTCCAAAATCTCAATTAGATTTATAGACTGGAATACCTTGTACGCCCAAAGGTAAGCAACGAAATTGGGCTGTGCTGCAAAAGAACCAAGACTGCTAACCATAGGCTGTGGTTGGTGGTTGGAAGAGTCCGTAAAACAGTAGACTTGGCAATTTTGTGGTTAAAGAGATGTATGAATTTATGTAACATTAATTTTATTTCGAAAGCATGTTGGGCCTAAACTGGACAAAAAACTACTTTGTTTAATACATGTTAAAAAGAAACTAAGATTGTTAAAATTCTGGATAAAGGATCAGAAATGCAAACTTTAGAAAGATAAAGGATCAGAATTGCCATTTGTAAAAGATATAGGACCAATTTTTCCACACCCATATAGTTACAGGACTAATTTTGCAATTTTTCCACAAATGATTCAGCAATTATTGGTCCTAGGTTAGGGGTGCCCACGAGCCGAGTCTAGCCAAATTTTTGGGCTCGAGCTCGAATCAAGAATTTTGAGCTTGAGCTTGAGAAAAATGAGCTCGGGCTTGAGCCCGGGTCGAGTCGAACAGAGCCGAGCTCGAGCTCAGAAAAAAAAACTCAATTTTCTTTAATTAATATATATATATTATTATTAATTTTGTATTAATATATATATATATTTATATCTATAATTAAATATAATCATCATAAATATTTAATATTTAATAATTAATACATATACAATATCATAAAATATTATATTATGTGTATGTATTTAGTAAAAAATAAATAAAATATTATATTTTATATATCTATATATGTTTTTTTTAAAATATTTTTTATTCAGGCTCGCGAGCATTCGAACAAGTATAGTCAGACTCGAGCTCGGTTCGACAGAAAAGCTCGACTCGTTAGGCTCGGCTCCAACTCTGAGCTCTAGTCGAGTTTTTTTCAAGCCGGTTCGGCTCGTTGCATACCCCTATCCTATGTTATGATAGAACTCATCTTGGTGGTACAACCCCACAATAAAATGAACTTCGACATACTAGTATACGAATCAATTCTATTTTTGTCTATTATTTGAAATACACACTCATATATATACATATATATTATTTTATATATTATAAATTACTTATTTATATATTTAGCCGAAAACTTGATTTATTGGCGAGACTTTTTTAGTTTAATGCGGACTATTTCTTTTTCTTAGTTCTACTATTTCCAATATTAGGGAATGTTTTGCACAAATACTCCAGTATTGACTGACATGAAAGCTAATGAGACACTTTTAGGAAAGAAATAACATTGCCAGAGTCAAGGAATTGGGCTTCTGGCTAGCCCAGATCCATTTATAGTCTCAAAAGAATACTGATAAGAATCACAAAGGACCAAGAGATATTGTATGTGTAGTCTCTGAGTCCCTTCTTGCGAATTGTGATTTAGTTGCTTGGTGGGTTGACTCAGCCTCTTCAAGACATGTGGCAAAGACAAGAGATGGGTTTGTTGAAATGAAGGAAGTGAAAGCTAGCAACCATAATTTGTACATGGGAAATAACACATATCGTGATGTGCTTGGAATTGACACTGTAAGAATTGGCTTGTATGGAGAAAACAACCTTCTCTTAACTGATGTTCTCTATACGCCTAATATGAGGCGAAATCTCTTGTCAGTGCCACGTTTGGATGAGAAGGGTTTTGAAGTTCGCTTTCATTCTTCTAAAGTGTCTACTGGAAAGCATGATCGTATTCTTGTATGCGGTTCTAAAGTAGATGGTCTTTATCGTTTGAATGTAGCTCATTGGAATAATGAAATGAATAATTCTTCTTGTGCTTATATTGATGACTCATGCATGTTTGATGTTTCTTGTGATGTTGAAATTGATTCTACTTAGTGGCATTTAAGATTAGGCCATATTAATTATAATAAGATATAAAAGTTGGCTAATATGGGATTAATTCCAAATTTAAAGTATGATTTAAAGACTTGTGAATCTTGTTTAAAAGGAAAAATGACGCGGAAGTCTTTTGGAAAACTAGAAAGATCTAAAAATTTATTGGAATTAATACATTCTGATATATGTGGTCCATTAAATATTAAAACTCGTCGAGTAATGCAGTATTTTATAACATTTATAGACGATTATTCAAGATATGGTTATATTTATCTACTAAAACATAAATCTGAAGCCTTTGCTAAACTTATTGAGTTTAAAAATGAGGTAGAAAATAAATTGGTAAGGAAAATAAAGATGTTAAGAACTGATGGGGGAGGAGAGTATATAAGTGGAATTTTTGACATTTTTTGTAAAGAAAATGGAATATTACATAAAGTAACTATGTCATACGCACCTCAACAAAATGGTATATCTGAGAGAAGAAATAGAACTCTACTTGATATGGTTAGGTCTATGCTTAGTCAAACAAATTTAACCACAAATTTTTTGGGGGAAGCTGTATCAACTGCTATTTATATTCTTAATAGAGTTCCCTCTAGAACAAGAGGTTTGACACCTTATGAACTATGGACTGGTAAAAAACCTAATTTATCTCATTTAAAAATCTGGGGTAGTCCAGCTCATGTAAAAGTTTTGGGTCCTAATAGAGATAGATTGGATGCTAAATCAATTAAATGCATTTTTATTGGATATTGTGAAAATTCTATGGGTTATAAATTTGTTCTTCATCATAACGATGGATCAATTGGGATTATAAAAAGTAATGTTGCCTATTTCCTTGAAGATGATGTATCTAAAATTGATAAAATAGTTGATTTATTTGAAATTTCTAAAGAAAAAGAAACCGTGAAATCTAAAGATAAGTTATTCAAAAATCTCAACCCATGGATACTTTGACTAGAATACATAGAAAAAGACATCCTCCTAGTCATTAAAAGATTATTACACATTTATAATTTAGAAGAAAACACTGATGATCCTATTGATTTTTTATGATGCATTGAATGTTTTAAATTCTTCAAAATGGAAAGAAACACTACAAGAATAAATAGAATCAATTGAGAAAAATAAAGTGTGGGAGTTAGTAGATTTATCAAAAGGTAGAAAAGCAATAGGTTGTAAGTGGATACTTAAAAAGAAATTAAACTCGGATGGCACTATTGATAAATATAAAGCTAAATTAGTTGCAAAAGGCTTCAATCAAAAGGAAGGAATAGATTATGATGAAACATATCCACCAATGGTAAGATTTATATCAATAAGAATTTTAATGTCTTTGGTTGCATATTTAGATTTGGAATTATATCAAATGGATGTAAAAACGGCTTTTTCTAAATGGTGAACTTAAAGAGAAAATTTATATGCACCAACCTCTAGGATTTGAAATTAAAGGTAAGGAAGATAAAGTTTATAAATTAAATAAGTCTTTATATGGTTTAAAACAGTCTCCAAGACAGTGGTACTGCACTTTTCGTAATGCCATTTTATCATATGGTTTTATACCTAATGATTATGATCATTGTATATATACTGGGAAAAGTTGGAGTTCTTAGATGATTATTTCACTATATGTAGATGATATTTTGCTTGCGGGAAATGATCTCACTAAATTATTAGAATTAAAGAACTGGTTAAATACAAAGTTTGAAATGAAAGATATGGGTGAAGTACATTATGTTCTTGGAATAAAAATTCCTAGAGATAGAAATCAACGCAAATTAAGCTTGTCTTAAAAGCCTTATTTGGAAAATACTTTAAAGAGGTTTAAAATGAACTCTAGAAATCCGGATCCCACAAACTCACCTATATGTAAAGGAACAAAGTTATTGAAAAGTATGGCTCCCAAATCCAAAAAAGAAATTGAAGAAATGAAATCAAAACCTTAGGTTGAGCTTGTTGGAAGTCTAATGTATGCAATGTTGTGTACTAGGCCCGATCTTAGTTATGTTGTTGGCTTGATAAGTAGATACCAAAGTAATCCCGGTTTGCCTCATTGGTTAGCTGTCAAATGTGTACTTAGGTACTTAAAAGGAACACTAGATCTCTTGACATATCAAGATGATAACTTGAATGTATTTGGTTATTGTGATGCCGATTTTGCGAGTGATATTGATGATAGAAAATCCACTAGTGGCTATATTTTTATTTTTGGTGGAGGAGCTATATCATGGTCTAGTAAAAAGCAAACATGTGTAGCTAAAAGTACAATGGAAGCCGAATATATTGCTTTAGCAAGTCTCTTTCTGAAGCTGTTTGGATAAAATGGTTTTTAGATGCTTTAAATATCGATGATGTAATAAATGGGCCTATTCAATTGTTTTGTGACTACATGGATGCGATGAAAACCATTAAAAATGTTGAAATCGGGCCAAAAGGTAAGCATATTGAGTTACAATATCATTATGTAAATGACATGGTTCATAAAGAACATGTTGATATTGAATATGTTGGTACAAAAGATATGATTGCAAATCCACTGATGAAACCAACTACAAATGAAGAATTCACGAGACATGTTCGTGCTATTGGCTTAAGAGATGTTTAATTGACTAGAGCTTGTAGCCAAGTGGAAGATGTTGAATATTAATGTGACATTATTAGAGTGGTTAAAAGCCCTAGTCAAATATCTTGTATTATATAATAATTATGGGTTGAATCTTATTTAGTTAGATTGGGCACCTTAACTAAATGGATTCATCAAGTAGTGGACTACTAAGTCAAATTAGATAAATCCCTACTTGGAGCATGTGCCTATTTTTGAATGCAGGGAGTTGAGAATAATTCTCTGGTGGTTGAGAAATATACGTAATATTTTGCAACGGCTAGGGAGTTGAGAATAATTCTCTGGTGGTTGAGAAATATACGTAATATTTTACAACGGCTAGTCAAAGGTTGAGTATTATAAAAGCGATAGATATCTCTCAACACAAAGACACCCAATGTTGAAAAGCCAGAAAGGCAAAACCCAATTCCTCTGCATTCACAAGTTCTCTGTAAAGGTCATCTCCCCAAGTTCTCTATTATATTCGTATCAATAAATTCTTGTTGTAATTTTTTTTTTCCTAGACAATTTGAGGATAAGATAATTTGCCACATTTGAGTATGATAAGACCAAACAATTTGGAAAAAATGCAAACAAATTATGAGAAATCCAACTTTGGTGATGCGATTTTTAATAGCGTTTTGTTATGTCCAACTTATTCTGTTTAAATTGAATGTGTACAAATGATTGAGCAATTATTGGTCCTAGGTTAGGGGTGCCCACGAGCCGAGCTTAGCCTAGCCAAATTTTTGGGCTCGAGCTCGAGTCAAGAATTTCGAGCTTGAGCTTGAGAAAAATGAGCTCGAGCTCGAGCCCGGGTCGAGTTGAACAGAGCCGAGCTCGAGCTCAGGAAAAAAATAAAAACTCAATTTTCTTTAATTAATATATATATTATTATTAATTTTGTATTACTATATATATTTGTATATATAATTAAATTTAATCATCATAAATATTTAATATTTAATAATTAATACATATACAATATTATAAGATATTATATTATATGTATGTATTTAGTAATAAATAAATAAAATATTATATTTTATATATCTATATATTTTTTTTAAAAAATATTTTTTATTCAGGCTCACGAGCATTCGAACAAGTATAGTCAGGCTCGACCTCGGCTCGACAAAAAAGCTCGACTCGTTAGGCTCAGCTCCAGCTCTGAGCTCTAGTCGAGTTTTTTTCAAGCCGGTTCGGCTCGTTGCATACCCCTATCCTATGTTATGATAGAACTCATCTTGGTGGTACAGCCCCACAATAAAATGGACTTCGACATCCTAGTACACTAATCAATTCTATTTTTGTCTATTATTTGAAATACACACTCATATATATATACATATATATATTATTTTTATGTGTTATAAATTATTTATTTATATATTTAGCCGAAAACTTGATTTATTGGCGAGACTTTTTTTAGTTTAATGCGGACTATTTCTTTTTCTTAGTTCTACTATTTCCAATATTAGGGAATGTTTTACACAAATACTCCAGTATTCACTGATATGAATGAAAACTAATGAGACACTTTTAGGAAAGAAATAACATTGCCAGAGTCAAGGAATTGGGCTTCTGGCTAGCCCAGACCCATTTATAGTCCAAAATTTGGGCCATGAAAGAGGAAAATTGTCAAACCCAAAAATGTTTGAAATGAGAAAGCATTATTGTTTTTTTCAAGGAGTTGACTTTTGAGTTTCAGGTTTCATGTGAACTTGTTTAAATAAGAATTTGACTTTGTTACGATTAACAATAAATAATATAGCAAGGGTTCAGAGTTATTTAACTACATAGTTTATTGCAATATATTATAATATCAGTTGAAAACTCCATTTAATAATTTGCTTGGCCGTAAACGCCTATAAATTAACATCATCCCGCCGTGATAAAGCCATAAAGGTGGTCTACACGTTTGCTTAACTGGCTATGTCGGTGATGTCGGTAATATATACAGCAGTATATATAGATATGTATGTGCTCAGCGACTCCCAAGTATTTGTGTATCACACATATTCAAAAATGGGGAACTGCATTGGTACAGTTTTTGCATTATCTCACAATCACGAGAAAGTTCCTCCTAATGATAATGAAGCAGATATTAAGGCTTCAGCAGAGCTTTGCGAGGCGCCATTGTCGCTGCCTGCAATTCTGAAAAGTGGCGATGTTTATCGATCGATGCCTCGGATGATGCAGCAGAGCAGCCTCCAATCAACACCAGAGAATTGTAATGGCCAGAGAATAAAGATAGTAGTGACTAAGAAGCAGCTGCAGCTGATAACTAGAAACAGGGTGGAGCTTATACAAATGAGACGTATTGCGGTTCAGCCCTTAGTAAGAAGGGGTAAGAAATGGAGGCCACCTTTATCTACAATTCCAGAATTGTAGAATTTTTAGACCAAAGTTATTTTCTTTCTTTCGTTGACATTTTTTTGGTAGCACAGCCCTCACAACCCGAAATTTCCAAGGGTATATGTAAATGAAAACGATCGAGGAAAACAGAGAGGTGCAGTGACGTCTATAGTATTGTACTACTCTTTACACCAAAAAAGTCCTGGCAGAAAATGTACTTATATAGGGACTAGGGAGGGCAGTTGTTTAATAGCAGGCACTTTGTAACATAAAATGATACTACTGTTTTATGCATATTGTAATGGGTTCACTTATTTACCACAAAAAAAAAAAAAAACAAAGTAGTGGGTTCACTTATCAATGTCGTTATTTGAAACTCTTTTCGTCATCCAGGCAAAATGCTTAGACTCTGGTGAGACAGTTGGTATAAAGAAGGTTCTTCAGGACAAAAGATACAAGAACAGGGAATTACAAACGATGCGCCTTCTTCTCAACAACTGAAAGGGAGAACTTTACCTCAATTTGGTACTTGAGTATGTCCTTGAAACGGTTCATCGTGCGATCAAACACTATAACAAGATGAACCAGAGGATGCCACTGATTTATGTGAAGTTTGTACACTTACTAGGTATTTTTGCAGTTTTCATGCACTGCTTAGTTCTGTATGTGCTCTAGGCACTATGGTAGCGATCGTGATAGCTTTTCATGGATGCTAAATGAATTTTCTTTCTTCTGTTGCAAACTGCATTATAAGTAGTGGCCTAGCTAGATTGTACTCTTCATGCTGAAGCATGTTCAAGTTTATGTGGGAATTAGGATCTAATGCTCATTATTCATTGAGACTTCGAACTCCTCTGTTGCAAAACTTTCTTCGTTTTAAGATAATATCAGTGAGTTGATAAACCAAATATTACCTGGAATTATAATACATGATCACTTTTATGCAATTATTTGTTGATCAGGTACTTTGTTATTATTACTTTTGGAGTGCTGCCTGAGCCACTATTTTTTTTTTAAAACTAATGTACCTGACCCTTGTCTAGGAGGTCGATTTCAAAAAAACATTCAGCTGTGCTGCTTTTGACAGATTTTCTGAGCATTATCTTATATTCACAGTGGTCTTCGAGTATGCCATAGGGACATTAAGCTTCAGAATCTGTTGGTATGTTCATTAAAATTATATGCTTATTGAATTTTATTCTTTTTGTCACTTCTCTTACATTACTTGCCGTTTTTAATTTTTACATTATTGTCAAAGTGTTTACCTTTTTTTCTTTAATGAGTTCTATTTTTTTTCCTGGTTCGCCTGCTCATGTTAAAAAATGTGATTCTGGCCTTCTTGTAGGGGCATAATTAGCTTAATTTTCAGTTTCGTTCTTACACAGTGTGAAATTAAATTCTATTTTGGATAAATCATGAATAATTACTACAAATTTTTGAGGCATCTTCGACTTTCTTGTAAAGTTTCTTGTAGTATGTCCGGTGAAAGTAGGCACATGCTTTAAGGCATCTTCGAGTGTCTTCAACCTCAACTTTCATAAGCATCTTTAGTTCACCAATACTTTTTACCCATGTAGATATTAAACACAATTAGTTAAAAGTTGCCTTAAGTAGAAGAATTACAAAGCCATGAAAGAACTTAATACTGAGGAATACATTCATACGCAAAACTTTTTAGAATCTTTACATTCGTATTTCGTAGGAAGGTGAGTGAGTAGTGTTATCAAAGGCCAGCATATCAAATGTAGGGTAAAGAGCAATAAAGGATGAATTTGTTAGGAATCAACGCGCATAAAAGAACTTAAAAGTAAGAATCAAAGCAAGAAAACAAGACAACAGATTTACGTGGTTCGGCAATTTGCCTACGTCCACCAGAGTTTCCGTTCTTCCACTAAGAGAGAATTTTACCGGTACAAAATACACACTTGAGTTTATAGACAAACTCAAGAAAACTACTTTTGTACAACCACTCTCTAAGTTATATAGAACACTCTCCCAACCCCTTTGTATTTCCCCAAAAGAAAAAACCCACAAGTGTTTCCCGTAACCCACAATTTATCTCTCACAATAAATTGCTCCTAACTCACTACACACTTATGCCTCCTATTCTCTCTTGCTCTCTTTGGTTGGTGTGTTTACAAATGAAGAAATGGCCCTCTATTTATAGGCAATTTCCAAGCCCACAAGATTGAATCCATGCCTTCCATTCTTTTGCATTAATCTTGGCCATCAATTCTTTTGCAAGTTGGTTCATATGTCATCCATGACATTTGCCAATGGATAGGTCATGCATAGGTCATGTATGACATCCATTTCCTTTTTGATTTGTGTCTCCACACTAATCCCATCAATCTCCCACTTGGAGACCAAACTCAATGTTGAAAACACAATCTCTTCCTGAACTTTGTTCCCCTTCTTTGAACCTTCGCCATTACCCTATTCTTTTGGTGATCAACCAACTCCTGAATACTGTGACTTATCCATCTCGGTCCAACTGACCCTTGGATATAGGTTACTCCCAAGATCCGGAACATGTCTCACAACCCCGCAACTTTCGTTGCCATCCTCCTCACTAGAGGATAACCACCTTGGTCAACCCGTCTCACGACATCCTTACACCAAGGACTTTTCTGCTTTGGTCAACCTGTCTCACGACATCCTTACACCAAAGACTTTCCCGCTTTGATCAACCTGTCTCACGACACCCTTATACCAAAGACTTTCCCGTTGACTATCTCGAATCTTCCCACATATCTGCTCCCTGCCAACTGCATGAGCTATGTCTTGATCCATCCGCCAACACTTTTGGTTTTTCAATGGCAACTCGGATCCCCCACATATCTGCATAATGCTCCCACTGCACTAGCTATGTCTGATCTATCCGCCAACAAAACCCCGACTCCGCGAATCTGCCTTCCCGGCTTCGCTTTCTGCCCCGGCTCCACGAATCTGCCTACCCGACTTCGCATCTTGCCCCCATGACTTCCGGCTCCACAGTCAACCCCTCTCGGCCCCGTTTTCTGCCTTCATGGTTTATCCACGTGGTCATGCCTCCGTAACTCTGCCTCTCCCTGGTCCCTGGCTTGCTCGTTCTTCCGCCCTCTTGGCAACACGAGTCTGCCCAATTGACCTCAGACTATACGGATCTGCCCCCAGCAATGCAACTGCTCCCACTGGCTTCATGTCTACCCAACCAGGCAACATAAACCTGCCTTCGCTGCTGCAACTCTGCCCCTGCATTTTGCACCACGATTTTCCTCGTAGTATACAAAGTCCCCGACTTCTTACCACAAGCCACCACCAGATTTTCTTTAGTGATCTGCCATGCACCACCACCAAACACTGTGGTAAAACCATCACTATCAATTTGACCCATCGAGATCAAATTCTTCCTCAACCCAGGAACATGCCTGACATTCTCCAGTTTCAACTGTATTCCCTGTGTCGTCGTTATCATGACATCACCCTTTCCCTCAATTTCCAAGGGTACGTCATCTGCAAGAAATATCTTTCCAAATTTTCCAGAAGTATAATTTGTTAGATAATTCTTACACGAAGTAGCATGGAACGACGCACCTGAATCCAGTACCCATTGGTCAACTGGACTATCAACACAACAAACCAGCGCGTCTCCGACATCGTCTGCAGCTGCGTTTGCTTGATGTTCCCGGTTATGACTGTGACCCGCCTTTTCTGGACAGTCCCTCTTGTAATGGCCTTCCTTACCGCAGCCCCAGCATTCAGCATCTTTGCCCGGTTTTGATTTCCCTTGCCCCTTTGATTTGGATCGACCACTGCCATTCTGACCACCTCGTTGAAAACCTCTCCCTCTGCTTTCCGCACTCAATGCAGCAGATGTGAGTTCTCCTGATTCCCTCCGGCGAATATCCTCGCTAAGAATCAGATCCCGAATCTCCTGAAGTTTCAACTTCCTCTGGCCAGACGAACTGCTCACAGCAGTTACCGTCGCACTCCAACTTTCCGGCAATGAAGACAATAAAATCAAGGCCTTTACCTCGTCCTCAAAGTTGATATCAACCGAGCTCAACTGAGTGATGATCACGTTGAACTCGTTGATATGATTGGCCACCGATCCTCCCTCCATCGTCCTCAGATTGAATAAACGTCTCATCAAGTAGACTTTATTCGACGCGGATGGCTTCTCATACATGTTGGACAGCGCCTTCATCAAACCCGCCGTGGTTTTCTCTTCCAGGATGTTAAACGCTACGTTTCTCGCCAACGTCAGCCGAATAACCCCAAGAGCTTGCCTATCCAACAACCCCCAGTCTGCCTCCGTCATCTTTTCAGGCTTTTCCCCCGACAACGGTTCATGGAGTTTCTTCTGGTACAGATAGTCCTCTATCTGCATCCGCCAGAATCCGAAATCATTTCCATCGAACTTGTCTATCCTTACTTTACCATCTTCAGACGCCATTGATTCGTACACGGATCGCTGTAACCCGTGCTCTGATACCAGTTGTTAGGAATCAACGCGCATAAAAGAACTTAAAAGTAAGAATCAAAGCAAGAAAACAAGACAACAGATTTACGTGGTTCGGCAATTTGCCTACGTCCACCAGAGTTTCCGTTCTTCCACTAAGAGAGAATTTTACCGGTACAAAATACACACTTGAGTTTATAGACAAACTCAAGAAAACTACTTTTGTACAACCACTCTCTAAGTTATATAGAACACTCTCCCAACCCCTTTGTATTTCCCCAAAAGAAAAAACCCACAAGTGTTTCCCGTAACCCACAATTTATCTCTCACAATAAATTGCTCCTAACTCACTACACACTTATGCCTCCTATTCTCTCTTGCTCTCTTTGGTTGGTGTGTTTACAAATGAAGAAATGACCCTCTATTTATAGGCAATTTCCAAGCCCACAAGATTGAATCCATGCCTTCCATTCTTTTGCATTAATCTTGGCCATCAATTCTTTTGCAAGTTGGTTCATATGTCATCCATGACATTTGCCAATGGATAGGTCATGCATAGGTCATGTATGACATCCATTTCCTTTTTGATTTGTGTCTCCACACTAATCCCATCAGAATTATCCCCTCTCTGTAGAGATAGATAGATACAGAGAGAGAGAGAGAGAGAGAGAGGGAAGGACAATCTTTTTGCCCTTATACATAATATAATATTAATACAATTTATAGTTTCATTTCATTCCACTCCATATCTCTCTCTCTCTCTCTCGCTAGCTATATATATATATATCCAATTAATTTTCTCTCCTCAAAAATCTCTCTCAACTTAGTTATTGTTGGCTGCATCCTACCACTGATTGATTATTCAACTAACCATGGCTGAGAAGGTATGCTGCACTTCTCCTACCCTCTGATCATTTTTTCTTTAAATTTTATTTATGCTTTTTTTCCCATGATTATGTATGAATCTTCTTGATAGTACGTACTTTTTGATCTTTGTATTAGATATATGGTTTAATTTAAAGAATGAATTATAGTTTTTGTGTTAGATATTGTCTTTGATCTGAATTAAAATTCAATTGTTACTTTTTAAATGGATGAACAGGTGACAATTATGGTACTCAAGGTTGATTTTCAATGTTCTTGCTGCTACAAGAAGGTCAAGGGAATCCTCTGCAAATTTCCCCGTGAGTCCTTGTACAACAATTCTATATCCGTACCATGTACGGAATTATATATTTTCATCAATTTTTCTTATCTCTATTCAATAATATATTGATGATCCTTTTTTATTTAATTTATCATACACCACACGTGCTATGTACGGAATTATATATTTTCATCAATTTTTCTTGTTTTTGTTAAATAATTGATGATCCCTTTTAATTTAATTTATCATACACCACAAGATGACGATGTACACATATCATCGCCTACCTTAGGTAACAATGCATGTTCTAATCACACATTTCTTCTGGTCCAATTTAGTTAAGAGTGTAGCGGCCATCCCTTATTTTTTTCCCCCTATCTGTTTTGGGAAAATAAACTGAGTTTTGTATTTTTTTTTATGAAAAATTGTTTTGGAAAAATAGAAATTCAAGATCAGGTATATGATGTGAAAGCAAATTCTGTCACAATTACCGTGATGTGTTGCAACCCAGAGAAAATCCGTGACAAATTGTGCTACAAGGGTGCTGGGGTTATCAAAAGCATTGAAATCAAAGAGCCCCTGTCTTCAACCCCGTCTTCGCCCCTGTCTTCACCCCCGTCTTCGTCCCCGTCTTCGTCCCCGTCTTCGCCCTCGACTAAACTATTTCTTCCGAGGAGGACATGTTGCGGGCCATGTTCGGAAGGTCGTGGTGGGGGTCCATGTTACGATGGGTATGTAGTTCTACTAAGAACATGTTGCGGACCATGTTCGGAAGGTCGTGGTGGGGGTTCATGTTACGATGGGAATGTAGTTCCACCAAGAACATGTTGTGGACCATGTTCGGAAGGTCGTGGTGGGGGTCCATGTTACGATGGGAATGTAGTTCCACCAAAAACATGTTGCGGGCCTTGTTCACAAGGTTATGGTGGGGGTCCATGTTACGATGGGTATGGAGTTCCACCACCTGCACAACCGTGTTATGATGGTTATTATGGCCAAGGAAGTAGGAGTTGCCGTGCAAGCGGATGTGATTACTACTTAAGTGACTACAATCCTCAAGGTTGCTCAATCATGTAATGTTCGTACCAAGGGTATTGGTGATGTCATGATCATATGGGTCGATGCGGAGTTTTGTTTTACTATTGCGTAAAAAGAAACAATATAGAATTAGAGGTATCAAGAAAAATAATGTACTATTGTTGAACAATTGGTTGTTATTGTTGGGAATTGGGATGGTTCAAGTTGTCACTATTTGTGTTAATAAAAAGTGTGGTCAAATGATTGATGGCCTTTGCTTTCTTCGAATGTTAGCTATTGAAATTTTTTAGTCTACTTGTAAATGCACGTATGTTGCGCGTGGTCTATTAATTTTATCTTGATTTTTAGTATAAAAATTTGCATAATACTGTAATAGATTATAAGCATATCTAAATAAACAAACCCAATAGTAATAAGATAAAAGTTTTAATTTATAAATATTAATATATTAATAGAATATTTAACTTGATAGTAATCCATAACCAAGCATAATACTAAAATGCGCACTATTTAATCTATAGTTTTAATTTAATTTGATCAATTGATAATTTTTAGTTTAGTCTATTCAATAATATAGATATTTAGCTTTTATTTTTGGTTTTTATGCATTATTAAACAATAAAGGACATTTAACGTGACAACAATTTGTAATTACCACGGCTCAAACATAACATTGAAAAAAGATTAAAATATGGTTCATATCTAATATTTATTAGAAAATTGCATTATTCAATCAAAAGTGCTTATACCTAATGTTATTTTGCATAATAATATTTCTTGAGTTTGTAACTCCATTATCTATTATATATAAAAAAATCCAAGCGAGAAAAAAAAAGAAATAATTATTTTTACCGTTAAATTTTTTCTTAATAATTGAAACAACTATTTGCATGTCAATTTTTGTCATGTTTTAATGGATTTTCTTCCTAACTATTCATTGTCGTTAATTTTGCAGTTTAAATAGTAAACTTTAGTCCCGCTTGTAAGTTTTCATTGTTCTGTTTCTTAACTTTTATTATAATCTCAAGAATTATTTCTTGTAATAAGGTAAATATGAAATTACTAAATATCAAATATTAGAATACTAAAAATGAGTTACATTTAACTTTTCTTTTATTACCAAACGTTAAAATAAATGATAATGTCCACATCATCTAGCATTTAATTTCACTATGTAAACATTTAATAGTTCATATTCATTCACATGAAAAAATAACTAAACATAATAAACATGTTTTTTGAATTGTCATCCTCCTAAAACTTTGTAGGGAAGGATTTTGTGAAGTTCAATTTGACAGTTATTAAGTGATTATTTTCTTCATTTGGAGCTCTTTTTAAGAATTTAGTCCTCATAATATATTTAAGTCAAGAGGAACATAGAGAAAATTGGGAAATCGATGCTACCCCTGAGGATAGTGCCCTTAGGGGCTTAGGGCATCCAGCCATTGACAGACACATGTTAGCTTGTCAGTTTTCAATTTTTTATTTTATTTTTGAGAATCAAAATATTAAAATTCAAATTTTTAATCCAACATTACTCCAAAATATAGAAAAAAAGGCCGCCGCTCGCCGGCCATCGCCACAACCCTGCTCCAGCAAAATATAAATTCTATTCTTATTTGAAATTTAAAAGTCAATGAACCAAAAATAATTTTTTTTAAAAAAAAGAAAAGCAAAGTAAATTGTTTTTCAAAAAAGAATATTTCTCCTTAATAACCAGGTTACTAACAATCATGTCTTTTATTTTTCAAATTTGATTTTACCTTATTTTGTTTTATAAAACTCATGTGGAATACACATCGGCATTTATGACATACAATTTATATTATTTAAAGTCGATTCAAAATTTATGTTGCTCATTAGACAACAAATAATTATTTATTCTAAAAATAATGTGTGATGGAAGATATAAATTTACTTACTACTATGTGAATTTATATATATCAATTATTTTCACAAAAGTATAAGCTAATACCCAATTAAGAAAGTAGATACCAAATTACCTAAGATATATAATGAACTTGGTAACTCATTTATTATAGTGTTTACAATTAACACACACGCAATTCATTTTTTAATATAATCAAGTAACCTTACTTTTTCCCTATCCTAAAATCATTAGTCAATGAACTTAAAATAATTATAAAAAAAGGGTAAATGTCACAAACAGTCACTGAAGTTTTATATTTGTATCACTTTAGTCTTTAACGTACCAAATGTTATGCTATCGTTACTTTTTGTTTCACTTTCATCCTTTTGGCCATCTTCCGATGGATTTAAGGGAAAATGTGAGGTGCATATGTTATTGTTGTTACACCTCAAGTGTCCCTCTTAAGGGCATGTGAGGTGCATACATTATTGTTGTTACACATGTGAGCTACATGTTACCCGATCCGTTCAAAATCTATGAAAATGGACAAAAGGATGAAAGTGAAAAAAAAATTAAATTTTAGAGAATGTAGTGTAATATTTGATACTTTATGAATCAAAATGATATAAATGTGAAACTTCATTTACTAATAGTGACATTTACCCTTAAAAAAAAATATTTTTTAAAGTAATAAATACATAATGAGATAGGTCACCAACAATCATGTCTTTCTTTCCTCAAATTTGTTTTGTCAAATTTTCTTATTAGACTCATGTGTATGCATCGGAATTTGTGATCGGATTGCTTATTTTGCTCATTAGACAATAAGGAATTATTTATTCTCAAAAAATGTGTGATGAAATATAAAAATCTACTTACTACTATGTGAACATATATATATACTAGTCGAGAGTACACCGCGCTAAGCATGGTCCAAGTTGCCCAGACTGAACGTCTAAGTTCGGGTGATTGGGATTCACTGTATTGAAGTGGACTTTATATAGGGAGGTTAGTTTTGCTTTATTTGTAATTGTGAGCCCAAAGGGTCCTGATTTTATTAGTTAGAGTGCTTCAAATATCTTTGTAAAACATGGATCAGTTACCAGAATAGTGTCTTTACATTTTTCTATTTAATTAGAGCCGAGAATAGTGTCTTTACATTTTTCTATTGAATTAGAGCCCTATAAAATCATTGTCCTGGTCTAACATTAGTAAATGGGCTGGTATTATTTATGTTGGTTCATCTTTATTAAAAACTTGTAAAAAATAAATCCTTAGAATGTTTCAATCAATTTAGTTGAATATGGCAGGCAGAAAAGTATATTTTATTTGTGAAAACGTCTATAAACCAGAAGAACATACAGAAAACCACCACTCTTGATAAATTTATACAAGTCCATCACAAATACACGGCAACATCCTCAATACCCCAAAAACATTGCAATTTCTGAAATTACAAACTGACTCAAAAAGTTTAAACCTGAATGAAGGTAGGAATCTATCTTAGGAAAATACAATGGGAAGAAGCAGTCATATCCCATTGAAGGTGCTTACATTGGAATGTGGACGTTGAAGTGAACATACTCATTACCAAATGAAAAGGAGTTTTTGACTTAAATTTTTTTCTTTTGGTAAGAAGTTTCTGACTTTAATCCCTGCATAAAACATCATAAGAAATCATTGGCATCCTAGAGTACGCAAGATATACAAGTTTTAGAAAATGAAATTAAAGAAGCATCCAAAGTACTATATTGGACCAATGAAAATACCCTTCTTCCTTGAGAACTATGTCACACAAAATAATAAACATGTCGGCCGCGAGTACATGTGAAAGTGTTGATGTTAGCACTATTACATTTGCATCAAAATGTCACATTATAGCTACTCTAAATTCAAACATGATCTTCTATTGCAATTCGTGTTGCATTCAAATTGAAAGTTTATGCAAACATTCTTAAATAAAAGATAAATTCAAAATAAGAAAAAATTGAACTGAAACATTATGATGCGGGCCAACAATCTTTGCTGTTTATAGCGGAGCTAAATCATTAATTACCAAAAAAAAAAAGAACTCTATAGTAAATCGAACCTCTGGGATTGTCAAAGAGGAATTATCACCAAAAAAAAAAAAAAGTCAAAGAGGAATGAGAAAAGAAGAAGACGCGAAGATGCTCTTCACAAAAGTTCTTGATCTTCTCTTCATAATTCGGTAGCTTTTCTCGGCAAACCTTGCAAAAGTCTTGAAAGCAATAAAAAGTTTCATTATACTGATGTTACACGAAAAGGTGAACATTATTTTTGAGAGAAAGATGAACAAAATAAAAGATCTTGTATGATTTAAATTGCTTCACTCATTTTATGAAGTGGAACACTATGTAATAATATCTATAATCTTCACGAATTCTCCTCAACTTTGGATCTCTTCCATAGTTGTCAGCACTTGACCCCCAACTCAGCAGCCCGAGCTCTAACAAATTAGCAAACAACTTAGATTAGAAGCTCGAAATACGCAGTAGGCAAAATACTTTACCTCCGTAAATAACCAATGAATATGGCCTGGACCAAAAACAAAGCGAACAATTTAACCAAGACGTCCAGAAATCCATTTTCATCAAAGTATATTCGATCTTTGAAACAACAGTGAATAACAAATTGAACCTCTTTTTCAATTAAATCCATGGTTGATGAGACCACCCCCTCCCCCCCAAATTTGTCAGTGATTCCTATTTCTGTACATAAATCGCACACATAAATGTTTATGTCTTAATTCGATTAGAAATTAAAAAATAAATGAACACACGTGGCAAGGAAGAAGACTGTCTTGGCATGATTAAGAAGATTGTTAAACAGAGACTAACCAAGTCAATTACTTTAAACATGGCTTGCTGATATCTAGCTTTAGCTTCCTATGCGCAATGCAAATTGCCCGGATTAAATTTTCGCACCTCATTGTAAAAGTGTGTATAAGCAGGTGAACATATAGAAAACCAGCACAGATACTGAATTTACACTATTGTTTGTTATATTTTATTCTTAATCACAAAAAAACTTCCACGCCTCATATCAAAAGAAAACAATATATTTTGCGGAACGCCATTTTTGCCAAGGTTGTATGTCTGTTTTCAACCTACTCAAGTCCAATCCATTTGGACCTCTTAGAAGTTCTAACCAAGGAGCACGCAAATCCCAAAAAATGCATAGTTTCTCCTCCAAAAATGACTTCTCCTCCAATAAAATTTGGACTATTATTTATGTACAAAACCTTGGAAATCCAAAGCCCGTTTCAGGAAACTAAACTATTCACATAACTCAAATACATGAATCGGCAAATTAAGGGGGGGAAAAAAGAAAAAGCAATTCACATGATAAGAACGAAGCAGTCCGGTTTCATCACAAATGCGAATTTTTATTAACCATTATATTACAGGATCTCACATCCAAATGCTATTTACATTTGTGAGAGAGACAATCATAAACATATACACATCCAATAAGCACATAGACTAAATTGTTTGGTTACCACACATATTAAGCAACAAAGAAAATAAGAACAATATTTCATGACAATTACACTTTGCTGCCTCCAAATGAGAGAAAATTAAAGAGAAAATTTTAACAAAATCATCTAAATTTGAAGGCTGACTCATGTCAGCAAAGAAATAGCAGTCGCAACTTGCACTCTGCGCTATGACGATAGAGGTTGCTCTCTACTTAATGAACCAAACCAAACCTATATTCATATTCTTTATTTATTATATATCAAATCAAAGTGGCTCCACTATTTCTGAAATTCAACACAGACACGTACATCTCACTTTAATCTCATCATACATAGAGAACAATGTGACATAAAATATAGACTTTAAGGATTACCAGAGAGTCTGGTGTTCAGTTCTTGGAACACCAAGTAGTCAGTCGCCTAACACAGCTCCTAAGTAAATAATTGATCATGTAAGATAAGCACAGGAAACACAAGTGTGTTAACATAAACATTTATTGCAGCTACAAATTAAGGTTAACTACTTGCACTCATGCATGTAAACCTTTTGCTTACCACAACCTCCTTTTCTATATGCTGCTGCAATAGCGATGAACTGCCCAAAGCTGCATAATTATACGTTTAGTTGCTAACAACAAGGCTTGAATCATTGAAGAGCAGCGCTGAATTAAGGTTCTACATTGACTCCCTGAGAGTGGGCGCCTCCTAGTGGTGTTGTAAGGCCTCGTATCTTCATTAAATCCAGTTTCTTTAGCTACCACCTCAAGTTCCTTCACAATGAAAGTGCAAAATTAATAATTAGTAAAAATAGTTAATATTTTTGCTTATTCTACTTAATGTCGAAGATCGGCAACTGTGAAAACGTCACACATCACACTTGCAGCGCAATTTTTAGAACATTCACTTTCTCCTGCCCCTGAATAAGTCAGCAGACATATTAATAATTATAGTGATGTCAGCATCTCACGCAACCATACTATCATGTTCTCATTCAACGATTCTCAACTCTAGTTTGATAGATTTCTCTATAATTTTTTATGAAAATTTTGGACCAATAGCTGAAATTGTGTATTATCCTGTATTTCGTTTCTTACACAAAGTCATCTATATAAAATTCATGTCACTCATTTATTTAAGGAATAGTTTTATATATAAACACAACTCATATATACACATCTAAAAATTACTTATTATCAAATAAATTTAAGTGTAAGTTTTAATAGTTTTTAATTTTAATTGTACTTAATGTTTAACTTTAATCTAAGTGTTCTTTTGAAGTTTAACTGTATCTCTTATCAGCTGAATAATGTATTAGTTGAATGCGCACTGTTACATTATTGGCGCTTGACACATGTAAAAGTAATAATATTTCATGAAATGTTAGTTATATTCTTTTTTCAAGAAATAGCAACTTGAAGAAACTTGCCAAAAATGGAAAAAGAATACATAGCATGTTTATAATGACCAAAATACTAAACCACTCATTGTTAATTGTAATACCGATGCTATGATGGACCATCCTATTTCCCATACGTGTAAGCATATTTTTACAGTACTATATTTACAAATTTTAGTTAGCAAATTTAGCAAACAAACAAGTGTTCTATATACGACGGAAGAAGCAGCGGGTACAATGGAGGAACCAGAGGTGGCAGGTATAACGAAACAAAATCTTGAAGCTTCTTCATGATAAAAGGGTTATTTCACTTTTTGTTTCCTCTCTTCGGTGTTTTTTGGGTTACATGATTGATGGGGAATTCATCCTTATCTATTGCATGTGCTGCAGGTGTTGTTGATGAACAGAGATGGATCAGGTTCTTTTTTTGAAACATTTCCAGTTGTTTTGGTAGACGGCATGCCCACTCATTACACTAATTTTGGGGTCGAGAAGAAAAATTAAATTACACACAGTCAATGTCCCGGACAAAATTCAGAAAAAAAAAGGAATCCAGAAAATCCATAAAAATCAAAACAAATTAGCAAAAATTCAAAAAAATAACAAACTTTGGAAAGAAATTCAAAAACTGAGATAAGAAATAGAAAATCCAGAAAAAGTCAAAAAAGAGAAACAGTGACAAGATGAAATGGCTGCAACAATGGAGATCACTAAAGATGTTTGTGAAAACCGAGGTTTCTTTGAGGTTAATACTCTTAACAAATGGTTTATTTTCCCTATGATATCTGAAATAAATCAAGTCAAAGGGATTTTTAACTCCGTTTACTAAAGAATACTGACTTCCATTTTTCTCGAATCATGTGAATCATGGAATTGCTCCTGAGCTTATGGATGCAGTGGAGAGGCTGACAAAAGAGAATCTATATCTATACTACTATAAAAGTATGGATCTTGGAAGTTGTTTCTTCCAATTATGTTATTACCATATTACCCTAATTTAGATTTATTATATTACCACTTTTAAATAATTAAATTAAATAATCATTTGAGACTCTACATTAACTCCCATTGCTTAATTAAATAGTTAAATTAACAACATTTGAGACTCAAAGGTCCCCTAATGAATTTGTCATAAACAAAAAAAGGCTACATCTAATGAAACTTATGTAAAAATATTAAATTAAAGTCAATTAAACTAATACAATAAAAGAATGCAATGTAACAAACGTAGACCTCTACATCATCAAGCCACCTCCTAATGAAAACTTACGTTTTGGTTTTTTTTTTTCCTTGTCATGCTGCATTCGTATCTATCTTAATATATTTGAAAACGCTATTGTATTTTTTCACTTCATTTGTAATGTTGACATATTTTTAACTACATTCCCAAAGACTGACAGCATTGTCCGAGATGGTTCTTTCGCGCCACTGTATATACCCGTCAATTGATGGAGCTTAAGCTTAGACCGTACTCATGAAAGAGAAGACGAGACAACAATGCCAATAACTATGGTTGACTTCAAGTAGGGAGAAGCATCTTATTCGTGTAATCTCAAGAGACTGAGTGAACCACTAATCCTCCTCTTCCTAAAAGAGTTATTGAATCCACCTTTTAAGCCAATGAGTCTGGGTCACAATAAAGAATCTAAGGTCCACGTGACCTTGTTATTAACAAAATGTTCATTTTATTTCCTCTTAAAGGATTTGTTTGCAGAGGATAATCCTAAAGTTATTAGTTGAAAGGTATATTGAGAATTTATGATTTATGAGAGAAATAACAGTCATTTTATTGATAATTGAACCGAGTTTCAATGAAGCCATCACGAATCGATCTCGAGTAGCGTGATTTTTCCACATTTTATATTAATCGAGTTGAACTCTCAAAACTTTTCGGAAAAAAAAAATTGTTCAAGCTTCGTTATCAAACTTGTAGTCAAGTATCAAGTAACTTGCTTCGTCTTACAAGCCTACTAATAATCATATACATTCAACTTTAGAAATGTGGGATGGGACTATTCAACTCAATTATTTTCCATTGTAGAGACACTAACAACTTGTTTGATTCTAGGAATTTGACAAGGAAAGGAAAAGGAAATGGAAGGAAAATCAATTTCTTTGTTTGGTTACTAGAGAAAAGAAAAAGAAAAAATGAGACAGAAAACTTAATGTTAATTTGTGTCAATTCCTTTTCCTCACCACTTGATGAGGAAAATGGTGGAAAACAAGAAGTTTTTCCTTTTCCTTTCCTTTCCTTTTCTTTTCTTTACCAAAATCCTTAATCCAAACAAATCGTAATAATCACTCATTGATTACAATTTATTTTGCGATCTCATAACTGCTCCATGTTCTCTTGACACATCAAATCAATATGATCATATATATACATACAATTATATATGTAACTGGTTGCTCTATAACAAAATTCCTGCACGTCATCCTATCACTTCAAAACAATATGATCATATATGCATATAATTATGTATGTAATTGTTAGCACTATACCTTAATTAATTGAATTCTACATAACTTAATCAAAAGGACATAATGAAACTTCAATGACAACTGGTGGCCATGAATTGAGGATATTAAGAGATTGTTAACATGATATTAATGAATTAAAAATATATATTAGTGGAGGATATGAAGAGCACTGTTCCATCTTTTAAAACCTTCTGCATTTCAATTGCCAATACCAAATATGACCCCTGATTATCCCAATTAATGTATAAATATAATGATTGTTACTACTACATATTGTGCTAGGATTATCTTACTCTTGCATTGCTTCCAATCTGTTCAAAATCTTTATCTGTACAAAAAAATCGAAGTGGTGGCATGGAAAACTCAACTCCAGAAATCATACCTATCAACTCACTACACAGAGATCAGAAGGATGTGACAATCAAAGTGATGGTTCTTCGACAAGGAAGTAGCAGACCTTCCAAGAAAATTCCAAAGGAGTAAGAAAGCTCATATTTGTGGACGAGCATGTAAATTTAACATATACGTTCTGCAAATTGTTTAATTCAAGACAAGTTTTAACCGGTAGATATTATGAATTACAGGGCACAAAAATGCACGGCGTTGTATTTGCAAATGCGTTGCAACAATTTGCAAATGATTTGAATCCAATAGTTAATGAGACAAACAAGAAATATCCTAATGTCAATCCTGAAATTGAGTTGGTCCTACAACCAACCACAAGGGTAGCTGAAGTTGAACAAATACTCAATTGCAAAAGTATGAAATACATGTTTCTTGATTTCGGTGATGTTAAGGCTTCTTCAGATGAAAATGAAATCGGTAAATTCTTTTTGGAGTTTGCTTGATTATACTTCACTATCATTATTTATATAAATTATGAAAAATAACACTCCTTATTCATATATTCTAACCCAATTACATTTCTCACAGATGTACTCGGGTTTGTTAAAAAGGTGAAACAATCATTTCAATTTGTCAGAAATGACAGCAACATCGGTTACAGGAGAGAAGTCGTATTGATGAACCACTTGTAAGTATAACTATAACATTTCTATTAATTTTACTATCTAAAAATTCACTATTGTTACTTTTTATAGGTTTGATACTATCACGATTAACTTATGGGATGACCTAGCAATTAATGAAGGTCAATGGTTGCAAAAAGTGGTATATGATAAACCCATTGTGGCTTTTTCGGGATTGAAAAGACAAATATACAAAGGTATATTTTTTAGAACAATAAAAATATTGTATGATTACATAAGAATTACATCTTTTATGTAAAGTTCAATGAGAATATGACAAATATTCGTTGCAGGCGAGGTTCAACTAAAATCGACATCCACAACTGCTTTATTGCTCAATCCAACATCTCCTCAAACAACCAACCTCGTTTCTTGGTAATTGTTTTCTCCCTCACATTATATTAATTTCATATTATGTTGACAAATAACAAGAAAGCAAATTATTAACATAATAAATTTAATATTATGAATTTTCTTTTAAAATGGTGAAATAGGTTGAAGAAGAAATATAAATCTTCAAATTTAGAAGAGTTATGGATGGCAAAAAAGATTAAGGAATCCAAACAGGTCACACTCAATAAAGCTATCAATCAACAATACTCATTAGTTGAGGTTAGATGTAAACAAAAATTGTTTTATTATATACATATAGACTTATTATTTTTTCTTTTCTTTTCTCCTTTCATTCTGAAAAATTTAATATGTTTTTTGTTTATGTAAACAATTAAAGAATATGTACTATTACTTCAAAGTGAATGTTGACAAAGTGGACAATTTGTCAATGCCATGGTACGAGGCTTGCAACAATTGCAACAGATCAGTTTTCAAGACAATGGAAGGATTGAATGTAGAAACTGCACAAATGAACAAGTAGAAGCATCTCCAAGGTATGTAAAAGATTTCACTTAGAAGAAAAATAAAGTTAACAACCAAATGATAAACTCAAATTTTATTGCACAGATATCGCCTGAAATTAAATTTCTCTGATGGAAATGAAAAAGGGACAATCACATTGTTTGAAGATGTGGCCGCCGCATACGCGGGTCGTCCTGTAACCCAATACATTGACTCATTTAGTGAGGTATACAATTTAACTTAATTTATAATTGTGAAAAAAATAGAATAATCAATATAAGGTATTACACATTGCAGAATCAGACTTCCTCATCCTACTACGTGTCTTTGGAAAAAAACGAAAACAAACAATATGAGTTCCTTTTCAAGCTAGAAAAAAATGTTGAAGCGCGCAATGGAGTATTATTGGTCATCGCTGAAGCAATTGCATAACCAAAAAAACAATCGAAGGCATCAAACGAAGGACAAAATAATAAAGAGTCAAACAAAAAAGACATTGAAGCTGAAAGGATGAAGCTAACATATGAACATGGAGCACAAAGTCATCAAACTCCGGAGGGAAAAAAGGCAAAAAAAGGCGTTCAGAAAAAGAAGGATGAAAACAAATATGTTGGCAAAACAATTCAATCTGAGGTTTTTTCAATCGATGAAACTGATGATGTGCAAGTAATGGATGACAATAAAACACCTAACGACGACATTTAAGATGACGAAAAGTTGGCAGCTTTTGCAAAGAGAAAAGGGCAAAAAATATACAAGGGCAAAAAACAAGTAAAAGTACCTCAAAAAAAGATCAAAGTAGAAAAAGATTGATAACATTTGTACTTACAATTCTTGAGATTTATTGTATCAATAAAAAATTTACTTACCTACTTTGTGATTTAAGTTATTATTTTCTTCAATAAAAATTTGCAAGTATTTAACTTTGAATACGACTAAAATTCAGTATAATAGGGTAATTAAATCAATAGATTTTTGGTTATATAACAATTTTTAACCTTATATTATAATTGGAAATATTTAAAATATTACATTTTTCAAATTATAAATTAAAATACTTATTAAAATAACGGGATTTCATATATCGAAGATACGTCATTTATCCTCGCAATAACATAGCATATGGATATTAAAATAACTATTTTCACGTGCAACGCACGTGCATTTTACTAGTTATAGAAAATGTATGGAGCAAAGATTCAAGGGAATGCTGGCAACAATGCCCTTGAAGCTGTTCAATTAGAAATCAATGATTTAAACTGGCAAAACACCTTCCTCTTGCGTCGTCTCCCCATTTCTAATATCCCTGAAGACGACCTTAACCATATTGATTGCACGATTAAAAATTCAATTTAAAAAGATAAAGTACAGACCCTCAACTTGATTCAATTTGCGCGCAAGCCAACCATCCAATGCATCACAAGTGAAAAAGAAAAACAGAACCCCGTAACCCACCATTCAGATTGGGAATCAAGCTTCATCCAAAACAATAAGAAAAAAGCACAATATTGAAAACAATTAGATAATAACAGGATTTCATTGAACAAATACAGAATGGAGAAAAGATACCTGTCCTTAAAGCATACCGGAACATCATAGCAATTTATTAGAATTCTTACATATCCTGTCAAACATGAACATCACTATCAATATATAAGGGGAGGAAAACGCATAAATCATGGACTGAAAACAAAATCTGAAAGAGCAATTTACATAGTCGTCAAACCTCTCCACCATGTTGGGTTTGGGCGTCCAATTTTTGGGAGGCCCAACGGTGGCTTTTAAGCCCAAGTGTTTGGCCTTTACTTAGATATTGAAAAAGGGTGGAAATATCTAAATGTTAGTAGGTAGAGAAAGGGTTTAAGGAGAAAGAAAAGAAAAACCCGCAAGTACACAGCAGCAGTTTTTCTGGGCGCGCAGCAGAGTTCAAACTGTCTTTTGAGGGAGCATTTTTTGTCGGATTTGGCTGAAATTTGTACAGAAGGTTCACAACACATTTTGGTTTATTTTGTCCAGTCAGATTTCCTTTTTATGTTTCCTAGCTTGAGTTATTCAGTTCGAACAGTGGCCTCTTTTTGGTGTAATTCTGTTTTTGTTTCTCTTGTTTTGTCAAGAGTGATCATTTGCTGTGTTGTTGGGGTTGTGTATCCATTTGGTGATTTGTAACTTGTATTTTGTGATCTCTATTGATTATAGTGGAGCTTTGTTTTGGACCGTTGTGTCCCTTGGTTTTACTCTTCGATTTGAAGAAGTTTTCCACGTAAAAATCTGGTGTCTCACGTGTGATTGTTCGTTATCCATTTCCATACTTGTTATTGCAGCTGCGATTGGTTTAATCGGTGTGCTTGTTTGCTCCCTCTTAAGTTCATACAAGTGGGGAGAGAGTTTGATTGTCTAATTGCAATCTTATTTGTCGCTTTCGCTGCTTGATCTTGTTTTTCTCCCAACAAGTGGTACCAGAGCTTGGTTTGAGGGCTGAGCTTGTTTGAATGATGGAGGAAAATACAAGAAAAATGATTTCCCTGAATGGCTTAAATTATTCAAAGTGGAAAGGCAAAATGACGGATTTGCTATATGTGAAGAATTTGCATAAGCCTGTGTTTTCTGCTGATAAACCAGAGTCTAAGTCCGATGAAGATTGGGAGCATGAAAATATGCAAGTGTGCGGCTTCATTCGAAAATGGGTTGAAGATAATGTTTATAATCACCTTGTCAATGAGACAAATGCTAGAACTTTGTGGAAAAAGCTTGAACAGTTGTATGCTTCAAAAACTGGCAACAACAAACTTTATTTGCTCAAGCAGATGATGAATTTGAGATACAAGGAAGGGTCTTCCATATCAGATCACTTGAATGATTATCAAGGCATACTAGACCAGTTGTCAGACGTGGGTGTCAAGTTTGATGATGAATTTCAAGCTTTATGGTTGCTTAACACTTTCCCAGATTCTTGGGAGACGTTTCGGGTCTCACTTATTAGTTCTGCCCCAAATGGTGTTATGTCCATGGAAATTGCTAAAAGTGGAACTCTAAATGAAGAGATGAGGAGAAGAGCTCAAAGCTCTTCATCACAGTCTAATGTTCTGGTTACAGAAAACAGGAGAGAAACAAAAATAAGAATCAGAGAGGCAGAGATAGAAGTCGCAGCAAGTCCAAGTCTAAATACAAGAATGTTGAGTGTCACTATTGTGGGGGTACATGCCATATCAAAAGGAATTGTTTCCAGTGTAAAAGAGATTTGAAAGAAAACAAAGGAAAAGAGAAGAACTTAGATGGCGAGAATAATAAGGACAAAATTAATGTGACTCATGAAGATCTTCTCTTTCTCCAGGATTATGACACCGTGAATCTTGCTTGTGATGAGACTACTTGGGTAATTGACAGTGGTGCTTCCGTACATGTTACATATCAAAGAGATATATTTACATCATATACACCTGGAAAGTTTGGAGATGTGAGGACTGCAAATCACGGAGTTATCGAATGTATTGGTGTTGGGGAGATTTGCTTGGAGATATCAAATGGGTCTAAAATGGTACTGAAGGATGTAAAGCATATTCCTAGTGTTCGATTGAATCTACTATCAGTTGGCAAACTCTGTGGTGAGAAATATGATAGTCTCTTTTCAGGTGATACTTGGAAACTTCGCAAAGGTGTGATGGTATTGGCTAGAGGCAAACAACACTCCAATTTGTACTTAACACGTGCAAAGGTCATCAGAGATAGTGTAAATGCAGTAGAATCAAATGACAAAATAATTAAGTCTGATGACAAGACAGAGTTGTGGCACATGAGGCTTAGTCACATTAGCGAGAAGGGGCTTGATTGTCTAGCCAAGAAAAATGTGTTACATGGAGTAAAGTGTGCAAAACTTGAGAAGTGTGCTCTTTGCTTTGCTGGGAAACAGAAGTGAATGTCTTTCTCTAGTCGGCCTTCCAGAAAATCAGATTTCCTACAGTTGGTGCACTCTGATGTTTGTGGTCCCCTCAAGGTGCGGTCACTTGGTGGTGCACAATACTTTGTGACTTTTATAGATGACTATTCTAGAAACCTTTGAGTGTACACTTTAAAGATAAAGGACCAAGTGCTTGATGTGTTCAAGCAATTCCAAGTTTCGGCTGAACGTCACATAGGAAAGAAATTGAAATGTATCCGTACTGACAACGGTGGTGAATACACTGGGCCTTTTGATAGATATTGAAGAGAGCAAGGAATTATTCACCAGAAAACACCCCCTAAGACACCTCAGTTGAATGGTATGGCTGAAAGGATGAACAAGACATTGATTGAGAGAGTCAAATGTTTGCTTTCAGAGGCGAAGTTGCCAAGATCATTTTGGGGTGAGGCGTTAAGCACTGCAGTTCATGTGATTAATCTGTCACCTACTCATTCTCTAAATGATGATGTTCCTGACAAAGTTTGGTTTGACAAGGATGTTTCTTATGATCACTTGAGGGTCTTCGGTTGCAAAGCCATTGTCCATGTACCCGCTGATGAGAGGTCTAAGTTCGATGCAGAGACTAGATAATGTATTTTTATTGGTTATGGCCAGGACGAATTTGGCTACGGATTTGACGATCCAGTTGCAAAGAAACTTGTCAGAAGCCGTGATGTGGTATTCATGGAGGATCAGACTATTGACGACATTACAAAGGTAGAGAAGTCGGATTCTCAAAATAATGGTGACTTGGTTCATTTTGACCAAATTCCCTTGTCGGATCAAAATGAGAATGTTGTCCAAAATGTCTATCAAGATGATCATGATGATCAGCAAGGTGCTATAGGTGAAACTAATGATGCTCCCACGAGTGAGGTTGTTGATGATCAACAACAAGATACACCTATGATTGCACCAGAAGCTCCACTAAGAAGATCTACTAGAAACCGACAACCCTCTACCAGGTTCTCTTCATATGAGTATGTACTCTTGAATGATGGGGGAGAGCCTGAGACATATGAAGAAGCTATGAGGAGTGATCAGAGACAGAAATGGCTTGATGCTATGGAAGATGAAATGAAGTCTTTGCAAGACAATAATACATTTGAGCTGGTACATTTACCTAAAGACAAGAGAGCTTTGAAAAATCAGTGGCTTTACAGGTTGAAGCAAGAAGAGAACTGTTCGTGTCCACGATTCAAAGCTAGATTGGTTGTTAAGGGTTTCAGTCAGAGGAAAGGAGTTGATTTTGAAGAAATATTCTCTCCCGTTGTAAAAATGTCTTCAATCCGAGTGGTGTTGGGTTTAGCAGCTAGTCTTGATTTAGAAATTGAGCAAATGGACGTCAAGACAGCTTTTCTTCACGGCGATTTGGAGGAGGAAATATACATGGAGTAACCCGAGGGTTTTCAGGTGAAAGGGAAGGAGGACTTTGTGTGTAAATTGAAGAAGAACTTATATGGCCTAAAACAAGCACCAAGACAATGGTATAAAAAATTTAAGTCTATTATGGGGGTGCAAGGCTATAGAAAGACTACTTCAGACCATTGTGTATTTGTGCAAAAGTTCTCTAACAATGATTTTATTATCTTATTGCTCTATGGGGATGATATGCTTATTGTTGGGCAAAGTACTTCTAGAATTGATAGGTTGAAGCGAGAGTTGGGGCCATCAAAACAAATTCTTGGCATGAGAATCACCCGTGACCGAAAGACCAAGAAATTGTGGTTATCTCAAGAAAAATATATTGAGAAAGTGCTTCAAAAGTTCAGAATGGATAAGTTTAAAGTGGTGAGCACTCCACTTGCTACACACTTTAAATTGAGTTTGAAGCAATGTCCTTCTAGAGAGAGTGAGAAGAAAGACATGGAGAAAGTTCTTTATGCATTAGGGGTTGGTAGCTTGATGTACGCGATGGTTTGCACCAGGCCGGATATCGCTCATGTTGTTGGCACAGTTAGTCGATATCTTTCAAATCCAGGAAGAGAGCATTGGGATGCTTTGAAGTGGATTCTGAGATATCTCCGTGGAACCTCTAACTTGAAGCTTTGCTTTGGAAGTAAAAATCCGGCTCTTGTTGGTTATACAGATTCAGATATGGCTGGAGATGTTGACTCGAGAAAGTCTACTTCAGGTTATTTGATTAACTTTGCAGGGGGAGCGGTGGCTTGGCAATCAAGATTGCAAAAGTGTGTTGCGTTATCAACTACTGAGGCAGAGTTCATAGCTGCAACTGAAGCTAGTAAAGAGTTAATTTGGATGCGCAATTTTCTACAAGAACTTGGCTTTACACAAAGCAGGTATGTGCTTTTATGTGACAGTCAAAGTGCAATTCATCTTGGTAAAAATCCGACTTTTCACTCTAGGTCCAAACACATCGATGTGAGGTATCATTGGATACATGATGCTTTGGATGCTAAGTTACTTGAACTGAAAAGGTTCATACGGATGATAACGGTGCTGATATGTTGACAAAGTCCTTACCAAGAGGAAAGTTTGAAGCTTGTCGTTTGATAGCTGGTTTGGCGAATCCTTCCACATAGTTCGGGAGGGGGAGATTTGTTGGGTTTGGGCTCCCTTCCTATGTGGAAAAAGTCCAATTTTTGGGAGGCCCAATGGTGGCTTTTAAGCCCGAGTGCTTGGCCTTTACTTAGATATTGAAAAAGGGTGGAAATTGATGGGTTTTGTGGAGAAACAAACCAAAAGGTTGATTGGTAGGTGAAACCAAAGGTTGTTTGGTAGGTGAAACCAAGAGGTTGTTTGATAGGTAAAACCAAGGGTTGTTTGGTAGGTGAAACCAAAGGTTGTTTGGTAGGTAAAACCAAGGGTTGTTTGGTAGGTAAAACCAAGGGTTGTTTGGTAGGTGAAACCAAAGGTTGTTTGGTAGGTGGAACCAAGAGTTGTTTGGTAGGTGAAACCAAGAGTTTTGGTAGGTGAAAATTACTCCTATAAATAGGAGTGAATTTCCTTCATTCTAAGCTTCCCAAATTGAGAGAAAACATAGAGAGCAAAGTGTGTGTAGTGTAGTGTATACTAGGAAAAATGTAGTGTATACTAGGGAAAGCAATTTGTGGTAGATACAAATTGTGCTACACGGGAAACACTTGTGGGGTTTTTCTCGGGGCAATACAAAGGGGGATGGGAGAGTAGTGTTTTGAGATTGGTTGTACAAGAGTGATTTTCTTGAGTTTGTCTATAAACTCAAGTGTGTATTTTGTACCGGTAAACTTCTCTCATAATGGAAGAACTGGAAACTCTGGTGGACGTAGGCAAATTGCCGAACCACGTAAATCTGTTGTCTCATTTTTCTTGCTTTGATTCTTACTTTATGTTCATGCGCTTTGATTCCTAACAACTGGTATCAGAGCACGGGTTATAACGATCCGTGCGAAATCAATGGCGTCTGACGATAGAAAAGTGAATATAGACAAGTTCGATGGAAAAGATTTCGGATTCTGGCGAACACAGATGGAGGATTATCTGTACCAGAAGAAACTCCATCAACCATTGTCGGGGAAGAAGCCTGAAAAGATGTCAGACGAGGATTGGGAATTATTGGATAGACAAGCACTAGGTGTTATTCGATTAACGTTATCAAGAAACGTAATGTTTAACATCCTAGATCAAACTACGACGGCGGGTTTGATGAAGGCGTTATCCAACATGTATGAGAAGCCATCCGCGTCGAATAAAGTCTACTTGATGAGACGTTTATTCAACTTGAAGATGACGGAGGGAGGATTGGTGACCAATCATATCAACGAGTTTAACGTGATCATCACTCAGTTGAGCTCGGTTGATATTAATTTTGAGGATGAGGTAAAGGCTTTAATTTTATTGTCTTCTTTGCCGGAAAGTTGGAGTGCGACGGTAACTGCTGTGAGTAGTTCGTCTGGCCAAAGAAAGTTGAAGCTTGAGGAGATTCGGGATCTGATTCTAAGCGAGGATATTCGCCAGAGAGAATCAGGAGAACTCACATCTGCTGCATTGAGTGCGGAAAGCAGAGGGAGAAGTGTTCAACGGGGTGGTCAGAAAGGCAAAGGTCGATCCAAGTCTAAGGGGCGAGGGAAGTCAAAACCGCGCAAGGGTGATGATTGCTGGGGCTGCGGTAAGAAAGGCCACTTCAAGAGGGACTGTCCAGAAAAGACGGGACAAAATCACAACCGGGAACATCGATAAGCAAACGCAGCAACAGACGATGTCGGAGACGCTTTGGTTTGTTGTGTTGACAGTCCAGTTGACCAATGGGTACTGGACTCAGGTGCGTCGTTTCACGCTACTTCCTGTAAAAATTATCTTACAAATTATACTTCTGGAAAATTTGGAAAGGTATTTCTTGCAGATGATGAACCCTTAGAAATTATTGGTAAGGGAGATGTCACGATAACGACGGCACAGGGGATGCAGTTAAAACTGCAGAATGTCAGACATGTCCCGGGGCTGAGGAAGAATTTGATCTCAATGGGTCAAATTGATAATGATGGTTACACCACAATGTTTGGTGGTGGTTCTTGGAAAATCACCAAAGGAAATTTGGTGGTGGCTCATGGTAAAAAGTCGGGGACTTTGTACACCACAGAAATCAATAGGGACTCGTTAGCTGCAGTCGAGGCCACAGAAGACGTGCATGTATAGCATAGGCGACTTGGGCATATGAGTGGGAAGGGAATGAAAATCATGGCATCCAAGGGAAAGCTACTAATCTCAAAGACGGTTGAATTGAGTCTTTGTGAAGACTGTGTACTTGGGAAGCAGAAAAAGGTGAGCTTCTCCAAGACGGGAAGAGAACCGAAGGCAGAGAAATTGGAGCTTGTGCATACCGATGTATGGGGACCGGCACACGTACAGTCGCTTGGAGGGTCGAGATACTATGTCACCTTCATTGATGATTCCACAAGAAAGGTATGGGTTTATTTTTTGAAAATAAGTCTGATGTGTTTAATACCTTTAGGAAGTGGAAGGCAGAAGTCGAGAATGAAACGGGGCTGAAACTGAAGAGTCTGAGGTCCGACAATGGCAGGGAGTATGACAGCCAAGAATTCAAAGTCTATTGTGCAGAGAATGGGATCAAGATGATCAAGACCATTCCAGGGACTCCGCAGCAGAATGGGATTGCAGAGCGGATGAATAGAACTTTGAATGAACGAGCTAGGAGCATGAGGCTTTATTCCGGGTTGCCAAAGACGTTTTGGGCTGATGCAGTAAGTACGGCAGCTTACCTTATCAACCGGGGACCTTCAGTACCGTTAGACTTCAAAATACCGGAAGAAGTTTGGTCTGGAAAGGAGGTAAATTTATCGCATTTGAAAATTTTCGGTTGTTTATCCTATGTCTTGCTAAGCTCTGATGATAGGGATAAGTTGGCTCCAAAAGCACAGAAGTGCATTTTTATTGGTTATGGTGGAGATAGTTTGGCTACCGGTTCTGGGATTACCAAAACAACAAAATCATAAGGCATAAAGATGTTACGTTCAACGAGAAGGTGCTCTACAAGGATAGACTTGGGGCAGAGACTGATGATAATGAAAAATCAAAGGCGATATTGGAAGAGATCACTGAGGATGAGGTTGCAGGAAATGGAGTTGAAAATAGGATTGAGGAAGATCCGGAGACTCCACAACCTACCTTGAGGAGATCGAGTAGAACTCCTAAACCAAACACGAGGTATTCCCCTTCCCTATACTATTTACTTTTGACAGATTCGGGAGAGCCGGAATCGTACAAAGAGGCAATGAGTGTAGGAGATTCTCTGAAGTGGGAGCTAGCCATGAAAGATGAGATGAGCTCGCTTGAGACAAATAAGACTTGGAGGTTGACCAAGTTACCGGAAGGGAAAAGAGCTTTGCAAAACAAGTGGATATTCCGGGTAAAAGATGAGCCAGATGGTAGTAAAAGGTACAAGGCGAGGCTGGTAGTCAAAGGGTTCCAACAGAAGGAAGGGATTGACTACAGTGAGATATTTTCGCCGGTTGTCAAGTTAACTACTATAAGGATGGTTCTAAGCATTGTTGCTGCAGAGGATTTACATCTTGAACAATTAGATGTAAAAACGGCATTCCTTCATGGGGATTTGGAGGAGGATATATACATGGCTCAACCGGAAGGTTTTTTGGTAAGTAAAAAAGAAAACCTTGTATGTAAGCTAGAGAAAAGCTTGTATGGTTTGAAACAAGCTCCGAGACAGTGGTACAAAAGGTTTGACACGTTCATGGATAGTAATGCATTTACTAGATGTCAAATGGATCATTGTTGTTATTTTAAAAGATTTAAAGATTGCTACATTATTTTATTGTTGTATGTCGATGACATGTTAGTTGCAGGGACTAATATGGGGGAAATCAAAAGGCTGAAACAACAATTGGCGAGTGAGTTTGAAATGAAGGATTTGGGGGCTGCAAATACAATTCTCGGGATGAGAATTATTCGAGATAGGTCGAGTGGGAGCCTCAAGCTGACTCAGGAAAGGTACATACATAAGGTGCTTGATAGATTTGCTATCACTGATGCAAAGTCTAGAAGCACTCCTTTGGGGAGTCAATTCAAACTAAGCAAGGATCAATCACCTAAATCTGACGAGGAGCGAGAAAAGATGGCAAAGGTTCCATATGCCTCTGCTATTGAAAGTTTGATGTACGCAATGGTGTGTACAAGGCCGGATATAGCTCATGCAGTGGGAGTCGTGAGTAGATATATGGCTAATCCGGGTTTACAGCATTGGGAAGCAGTGAAGTGGTTACTAAGGTACTTGAAAGGCACATCGGATATGTGTTTGAGTTTTAAGGCTAGTAGTATCACTTTAGAGGGCTTTGTGGATGCTGACTTAGGTGGTGATCAAGATGGTCGGAAGAGCACATCGGGCTATATTTACACTTTGGGTGGCACAGCAATTAGTTGGATGTCAAGACTACAAAAATGTGTAGCACTTTCTACAACCGAAGCCGAGTACATAGCTATTTCAGAAGCTGGAAAAGAGATGATTTGGTTGAAGAATTTTCTGAGGAAAATTGACAAGGAGCAACGGGATTGTGCACTTTATAGTGATAGTCAAAGTGCCATTTGTTTGGCAAAGAATCCGGTGTTTCACTCAAGGACGAAACATATTCAATTGAAGTATCATCATATCCGAGAGATGATAGATGATGAGACTTTGGAATTGAAAAAGATTTTGGGTGCAAAGAATCCGGTAGACATGTTGACAAAGGGGGTTACCACCGAAAAACTGAGGCTTTGCATGGCCTCAGTGGGCCTGGAGTTTCTGTGAAGAGGAGGCTGACTTTTGCTAGAGAGAGAACGCATTAAATTGGAGGGAGAAGAGGTTGTGTCTTCAACTTTGAGTTTGGTCTCCAAGTGGGAGATTGATGGGTTTTGTGGAGAAACAAACCAAAATGTTGATTGGTAGGTGAAACCAAAGGTTGTTTGATAGGTGAAACCAAGAGGTTGTTTGATAGGTGAAACCAAGGGTTGTTTGGTAGGTGAAACCAAAGGTTGTTTGGTAGGTAAAACCAAGGGTTGTTTGGTAGGTGAAACCAAAGGTTGTTTGGTAGGTGGAACCAAGAGTTGTTTGGTAGGTGGAACCAAGAGTTTTGATAGGTGAAAATTACTCCTATAAATAGGAGTGAATTTCCTTCATTCTAAGCATCCCAAATTGAGAGAAAACATAGAGAGCAAAGTGTGTGTAGTGTAGTATATACTAGGAAAAATGTAATGTATACTAGGGAAAGCAATTTGTGGTAGATACAAATTGTGCTACACGGGAAACACTTGTGGGGTTTTTCTCGGGGCAATACAAAGGGGGATGGGAGAGTAGTGTTCTATATAACTTTGAGAGTGGTTGTACAAGAGTGATTTTCTTGAGTTTGTCTATAAACTCAAGTGTGTATTTTGTACCGGTAAACTTCTCTCATAATGGAAGAACTGGAAACTCTGGTGGACGTAGGCAAATTGCCGAACCACGTAAATCTGTTGTCTCATTTTTCTTGCTTTGATTCTTACTTTAAAGTTCGTTCATGCGCATTGATTCCTAACAGAAATATCTCAGGGTTAGTAAGTAGAGAAAGGGTTTAAGGATAAAGAAAAGAAAAACCCGCAGGTACACAGTAGCAGTTTTTCTGGGCGCGCAGCAGAGTTCAAACCGTCGTTTGAGGGGGCATTTCTTGTCAGATTTGGCAGAAATTTGGACAGAAGGTTCAAAACAAATTTTGGTTTATTTTGTCCGGTCAGATTTCCGTTTTATATTTCCTAGCTCGAGTTATTCAGTTCGAACAGTGGCCTCTTTTTGGTGTAATTCTGTTTTTGTTTCTCTTGTTTTGTCAAGAGTGATCATTTGCTGTGTTGTTGGGGTTGTGTATCCATTTGGTGATTTGTAACTTGTATTTTGTGACCTCTATTGATTATAGTGGAGCTTTGTTTTGGACCGTTGTGTCCCGTGGTTTTCACTCTTCGATTTGAAGAGGTTTTCCACGTAAAAATCTGGTGTCTCGTGTGTGATTGTTCGTTATCCATATCCATACTTGTTATTGCAGCTGCGATTGGTTTAATCGGTGTGCTTGTTTGCTTCCTCTTAAGTTCATACAAGTGGGGAGAGAGTTTGATTGTCTAATTGCAATCTTATTGTCGCTTTCGCTGCTTGATCTTGTTTTTCTCCGAACACACCACACTTTCACATTGATGGATGCAGAACTGAAAAATTACCAAGGAATCAAAATCAAAGGACAATTATTTAGCAATTTATCTTAAAAAGATTTTATCACAGATTATGTGAAAAAAATGAACTATTGATCAAGCAAGCTGAAATCTAAGAGTTAAAAGAAATACCCAGAACAGAAAGACCAACAGTGAAGACCAAATTTACAATAAAAATAACAAAAAAAAATTACGAAACATGCCTAAAATCATAAGTACATTATCTTCACGTGCAATTCTCAAAAGTAACTCCGCGTTATTACGTCTCACTTCTGTAGTTACATGGGGCGCATGAACACACATCAAGATACTCAAGACATGCACACAACTTCAATATTTTTCAGATTCCATCACTGTAATTCAGTTCAGCAACTCTAATTACTAAGCAATATCAATCCTACACATTTTAGTTAATGACCTACAAAGTGATTAATCATTCTCTCAAAGATGGTCAGCCCTTTTTGTTATATACAAAAGGGGTCTTCCACTTTTCATTGTATTCTCATTCAAAAAGTAGTCCTTTCACCATCACAAAGTTGTACACAACAGAATTTCGTGAAAATACAAAGGAAAAGAGAATCGATTGCAATAGAGAAACCTCACCTCATCTTTCTCAAGCATGTCCCGACCAAAAATATCGAGCCTTCTGTTAGGATATCCGATGTAAGCCCATCTCACGCGCATGTCAGATTCAAAGAAAAAACCTTTCACTCCTGGTGTTTCTGCAGAACCAAATCAAAAACACCATTCACACAACCATATTTGATCATAAAACTACAATATTAATAGACAAGAAAAATAGGGAAGATTGTAACTCAAAAAAGAATACCAGAGCAAGCTTGCAGTAAGCTGGACTAAAGCCCGAGATCAAACAACCACGGATCCAAAATTAGGAAAAACTTTAAAAATGATTGGCTAAAAACCCTAATCTTGGGTTGTTTTTCGCCCAAGACAAAGTGGAAGGAGAAAAAGGGGCTTTTAAAGGGAGAAGAGCTCACCAACTACTAACTCAGGTCCAGAAGAGAAGATCTAAAAGTCACAAAACACCATCTACTAACTCAGATCCATGGGAAGAGAGATGATTGTGAGAGGCGAGAATGAAAATGGCGGAGATAATGAGAGACAGGGATAATCTGAGGCACAGGTTTAGCAAATCTATATCCCCTCCTGTTTACCTCCATGAATCGCCAGCTACTGCACCCAAAAAAAAAAAAATTACTAAGATCGCAAAATTATTTCTTCATAAGATCGCAAAATTACTCCTTCATAGTAAATGCAAAATAAACAGTTTTTTCCTTCTTTGTTTGGTGTGTGCTCTCACTACAAGAAAAGTGAGTATTAGCAATGAAAATATTTGTCATGACTTAAAACCGTGGTCTATAGCAGTCTAAACTCACGGCTAACTTGGCCGTGGTAGATATTTCATATAGCCACACTAAAGTTAGCCGTGGTGAAAAAGAATGATAGCTATTTTAAGCTTTAAATAGGTGTGGTGGAAGAAATATTAACCTAACACTTTTTTACAATGGCTAAAAGTCATGGTCTTTATGATGAACAAAACATTGACCATGGCTATAAGCTATGGTAAATGTTTTGGCCATGCTTGCAAATACCACGGCTAAAGCCGTAGCAAATCCGTGGTCAATTGGTTTTAACCATGACAAAGAGATTTTTCACCATGGCATATTGACATGGGCAATAATCATTTTTTTTGTAGTGTCTCTTAATTCAGGAATAACATTAGACAGAATTCATGGAAACAAAGAAGATTTTCAATGATACAAGATAAAGATGTTGGATTTAGAATCCAATCTTTATATTGGCAATATGTGAAAGTCGCGTATATTAAGTCGTCATATTAATTGAGCCAAAATTATGTGATCAATTAAGATGTTTGGTATTTTGGGTTTCAAAGCAATTAAGGAAAGTACGGGATTTTATGGGATATTATGTGTAGAAGCCAATTATTTTATTTCCTCTTTTATGATGGGCTAAATTGGAAATAAGAATAATAACTTATTATAAAAGGGTTGTGGTCCCCAAATCATACGTATGGTTCTATTTCTTCTGATTCCCCATCTTCAAGAGAGAATTGAGAGACTCCTAGAGAAATTCAAAGGACTACGTATTGATTTGGAAGACCAACCGCGAAGACTCAAGAATTCAAGAATTAATCTGATATGGCTGATTCAGGTACACTTCTGATTTAATATTTATTACGTGATTATCATGAAGTTCAAAGATCTGGGGCTATAGAATTTACTAACAAGTGGTATCAGAGCCCTGGTTAAAGAACTCATGATTATTCGATTAAGTTTATGAATAATACAGTTGAATCTTGAGAATTTATTGTTTCCGCTGCAATTCATGGTTTAAGATTCAGTTTGGTGGATTGATGAATTTATTTTCTTTTGGTAACCGCCGATATGTGACGGCAGAAATTCATATGTGATTTATTTTATGCTGTAATTTCTTATCAATTGGTGTTCTGCGTATTCTGTGCGCCATAATCCCTTTTCGTGATATAGTCTCTGGTGGTTTGAAGATTAGAGATAATTTTGCATTATCCAATTGCTTGTTAACACTTATGCAGAAGATGAAAGCATAATGATTTATGATGCATATAAATATATATATATATATATATATATATATTGAAGTATATTAAATTACTAAACGAATTCTGAAAGCCCTTTTTACTTTGTGGGTTATATATATATTTTAATGGATGAAATATATATATTTATAGAATTGATCTTTGCCCATGGCGCAGAATTGAGAATTCTTGTTTTCTTTTTTTTTTGAAGTTTACATGATAATTTTGTTTTGATTTTCTAAATATATTATATATATATATACAAATATATATGTTTTATTTTAAAGATGCATGATGATTGATTGTTTCATCAGAACACCTTTTGTCATATATATATCGTAATTGGTGTTTGTTGTTATGGTATAAAGAAATTTGGATTCAAATATTGGCTCAATTGTCTCTTTTGAGATGAGATGTATAATATTTGAAATTGATTTAATTGAAACAAGATGTTACCAAAGTAACTTCTCTTGTGGAGATTAACTCGATTTTGGGTGTTAAAAGTTTTTTTGTATGTAATTCATGCGAGTATATGATCGGCCCAAAGGAAGGTCATTGCTTAATTGGATTACATATGTACTTGTGGTGATAAATATGTGGCGATTATTTGGTTTATATGTGAACAATGGATCGGCCCAAAGGAAGATCAATTGTTTGACATGACTTATCGTCAATATTTGATTACTATGTCCAGAATACCACTTACAAATTAATATTTCTGTCCAAAGACTAAATGTTAGTGTTGTGCCCGGTATCTTGTGATGGGATTTTGCCTTTATTTGATATTATATGTTTATGTTTCGGTACTTATGTGAGTTTGTTTTATTGTTTATATGTTCTTTGTTCAGTTTCTGGTTCTGCTGCAAATATCTCTGCTAGTATAAATTCCATACCTACGTTGAATGGCACGAATTTTAAGGCATGGCAAGAGAGTTTGTTGATCACTCTCGGAGTCATGGATCTAGACCTTGCGTTGAGACTTCCTAAACCCACTGATCTCACCGCTGAGAGTACCTCTGATGCTAAGAGGGAGATGGAAAAGTGGGAGAAGTCCAATTGCATAAGTCTTATGATCATAAAGCGTGCCATCCCAGAAGCATTCAGGGGCACTATGTCTAAAATGGTGAATACGGCAAAGGAGTTCCTTGATGACCTCGAGAAAAGGTTTGCTAAGAATGAAAAGGCTGAAACTAGTACACTCTTGGCAAACCTTATCTCTATGAGGTATAAGGGCACTGGGAACTTAAGGGAGTACATTATGGAGATGTCTCATCTTGCTTCAAAACTTAAAGCACTCAAGTTGGATTTATCCGAGGACTTGTTAGTGCATCTGGTTTTAATTTCTCTTCCGGCACAGTTCAGTCAATTAAAGGTGAGCTACAACTGTCAAAAGGACTCATGGTCCCTAAATGAGCTCATCTCTCACTGTGTCCAAGAAGAGGAAAGGTTGAAGCAAGAGAAGACTGAAAGTGCTCATATAGCCAACACTTTTAAGGACAAAAGGAAAATCAACAAAAGAAAGAAGGATAAGGACACTGCGGATAAAGCACCACAGAAGAAACAGCAAAAAGAACAAACTGAGGATGGCTGTTACTTCTGTAAGGCTCCCGGTCATATAAAGAAGCATTGCACCAACTACCACGCTTGGAGTGCGAAGAAAGGTATGCTTCTTAGTTTGGTTTGTTCTGAGGTTAATTTAACTTCGGTACCTGGACACACTTGGTGGATAGATTCAGGTGCAACAACTCACATCAGTGTGTCCATGCAGGGTTGCTTGAGCTGCCGAAAGCCCAGTGATGGTGAAAGACACATCTATGTTGGCGATGGCAAGACGGCTGAAGTAGAGGCAATAGGACATTTTAGATTATTACTTAGAAGTGGATTTTATTTGGATTTGATTGAGACTTTCGTTGTACCGTCTTTTAGACGGAATTTGATTTCTATTTCTGCATTAGACAAATTTGGTTATTCTTGTTTTTTTGGAAATAGAAAATTTGATCTTTTTCATAATTCAAAACTGGTTGGATCTGGTTCCTTGTCGGTTTATGATAATCTATACTTGTTAGATACTATTGCCTCATTGGATGAATCCTTGCATGTTAGTACTCGAGGTGTTAAGTGAAAATTAACCAGCGAGAATTCAGCTTCATTGTGGTACAAGCGATTAGGTTATATCTCTAAAAGGAGAATAGAGAGACTTGTGTCTGACGGTATTCTCGATCCCCTTAATTTCAATGATTTTGATGCATGTGTTAACTGTATTAAGGGAAAACAAACAAATGTTAGGAGATTTGATGCCAACAGAAAAGTAGAGGTCTTAGAACTTGTTCACACGGATATTTGTGGACCATTCCCTTCGGCTTCTTGGAATGGTCAACAATATTTCATCACGTTCATAGACGACTATTCAAGATATGGCTATCTTTATCTCATCCATGAAAAATCGCAATCACTGGACGTGTTAAAAAATTACAAAGCTGAAGTTGAAAATCAGCTCAGCAAAAGAATCAAAAGCGTTAGATCTGATCGTGGTGGTGAATACTACGGTAGATATGACGGTTCAGGTGAACAACGTCCAGGTCCATTTGCGAAATTCCTAGAGGAATGCGGTATCGTTCCACAATACACTATGCCAGGGTCTTCGACCATGAATGGTGTTGCTGAGAGACGAAACAGAACGCTTAAGGACATGGTGAGGAGTATGATCAGTCATTCTACCTTACCTCAATCACTCTGGGGAGAAGCTCTAAAGACCGCAGTGTATATACTCAATAGAGTGCCAACTAAGGCAACTACAAAGACTCCTTATGAGCTTTGGACAGGCAAGAAGCCTAGTTTAAAGCATTTACACATTTGGGGATGTCCAGCTGAGGCAAGGCCCTACAGGCCAAATGAAAAGAAACTGGACTCCAGAACTGTCAGTTGTTACTTTATTGGATACTCTGAGAGATCCAGGGGTTACAAGTTTTATGATCCCACTACCAAGTCTATTTTTGAGACAGGTAATGCCCGGTTCTTTGAGGATGTTGAGTTTGCGGGGGGTGAAAGGGCTAATGATTTTGTCTTTGAGGAAGAATATGTAGATATTCCTCAAGTTGCTATTGATAATGATCAGGATCAGGCTTCCATACCTGACATTATTCAAGAAGCAACTCCGGATCAAGACAATATCAATCAACTCCCTGTTCAGGTCGTTCCAGAAGAACAAACTCTACAACCTCAAGAACTAATGCCATTAAGGAGATCCACTAGAGAGAGAAGGAATGCAATTTTGGATGATTATATTGTGTTTCTTCAAGAACATGATTTTGATATTGGAGTGATGGAAGATGATCCAATCAACTCCCATCAAGCCATGGAAAGTACTAACTCTCAAAAGTGGATCGATGCTATGAATGAAGAGATAAAGTCCATGATGGACAATGACGTGTGGGACCTGGTTCCATTGCCAGAAGGTGCGAAACCTATTGGTTGCAAATGGATATTTAAGACCAAAAGGGATTCGAAAGGCAATGTTGAAAGGTACAAAGCACGTCTTGTTGCTAAGGGCTTTACACAGAAAGAAGGCATCGATTATAAAGAGACTTTCTCTCCGGTTTCATCGAAAGACTCTTTCAGGACAATAATGGCATTGGTGGCATATTTAGATCTTGAGCTACATCAGATGGATGTTAAGACTGCATTTCTCAATGGTAACATTGAAGAGACGATTTATATGGTGCAACCAGAAAACTTTGTATCGGGAGATTCAAAGAAAATGGTTTGCAAATTAAAGAAATCCATCTATGGGCTTAAGCAAGCATCTCGTCAATGGTATCACAAGTTCCATCAAGTTATCAGCTCATTCGGTTTTGAGATGAATATAGCAGATGATTGTGTGTACCACAAGTTTAGTGGGAGTAAGTATACCTTTTTAATCTTGTATGTCGATGATATATTGCTTGCCACCAACGATATAGGCATGTTGTGCGAAACCAAGAAATTTCTAGTTAAGAACTTTGAGATGAAAGATCTTGGTGACGCCTCTTTTGTATTAGGGATCCAGATATACCGAGATCATTCTCGGGGTATTCTTGGATTATCACAAAAGAGCTATACGGAGAAAGTTCTTCAGAGATTTGGCATGCAAGACTGTAAACCAGGAGACACCCCTGTTGCTAAGGGAGACAAGTTTAGTTTAAGTCAATGCCCCAAGAGTGACTTTGAAACCAAGGAAATGCAGAAGATTCCTTATGCTTCGGCTGTAGGGAGTCTAATGTATGCTCAGGTATGTACGCGTCCGGATATTGCGTATATTGTTGGGATGTTAGAGAGATATTTAAGTAACCCAGGAATGGATCACTGGAAAGCAGCCAAGAGAGTCATGCGGTATTTACAAAGAACAAAGGGATACATGCTCACATACAAGAAATCAGATCAATTGGAGATCATAGGCTATTTTGATTCTGATTTCGCTGGATGCATTGATAGTAGAAGATCCACTTCGGGCTATGTCTACCTGCTTGCTGGGGGAGCCATTTCATGGAAGAGTGCTAAACAGACACTCGTAGCCTCCTCCACCATGGCAGCGGAGTTCGTAGCGTGTTACGAGGCATCCAATCATGGAATATGGCTGAGGAACTTTGTCACTGGGCTACGAATTTTAGATGGTATAGAAAGACCACTTAAGATATTCTGTGACAATAAGTCTGCAGTGTTGTATTCCAACAACAACAGGAGCTCGACGAAGTCTAAATATATAGAAATCAAGTTCTTAGTTGTGAAAGAAAGAGTTCAGAGTGGGCAGATGTCTATAGAACATATAGGTACAAACTCCATGGTTGCGGATCCGCTTACTAAAGGGTTACCACCCAAGGTCTTTCATGAGCACACTGCTCATATGGGTGTGGTAGCACTTGAGGATATTCAGTTTTAGTGGGAGTTTGTGTCTTTTATTTGCTTTTGGTTGTAGACATTTGCATTTGGTTATTTGGTTTATGGTTATTTTAGTTATTCCGGAATTTAAGTTTATGGTTTATGTTTATCTCTGAACGTGTTTGAATGATCTCACTAAGGTTTAAGGGAGGACCAGTTGAAAATATGCATGCTAGGATCGCATGGCATGTAATTTTCATGCTACACATCCGTACTTGATCCATGTCATTTGGTTATATCAATATACGTGACCATTGATAGGTTTAGTCACGATTATATGTGATGAAAGCCGCTTTGATCCTATGTTGGTATAATTGATGGACCGGATTGTTTGGAAAATTGCTTAAGGTAATGATGACGAAATTTGGAGTATTCTTAAGGTTATTTAATACACGGTTATAAGGTGACACATATAGCCCAAGTGGGAGATTGTTGGATTTAGAATCCAATCTATATATGGGCAATATGTGAAAGTCGCGTATATTAAGTCGTCATATTAATTGAGCCAAAATTATGTGATCAATTAAGATATTTGGTATTTTGGGTTTCAAAGCAATTAAGGAAAGTACGGGATTTTATGGGATATTATATGTAGAAGCCAATTATTTTATTCCCTCTTTTATGATGGGCTAAATTGGAAATAAGAATAATAACTTATTATAAAAGGGTTGTGGTCCCCAAATCATACGTATGGTTCTATTTCTTCTGATTCCCCATCTTCAAGAGAGAATTGAGAGACTCCTAGAGAAACTCAAAGGACTACGTATTGATTTGGAAGACCAACCGCGAAGACTCAAGAATTCAAGAATTAATCTGATATGACTGATTCAGGTACGCTTCTGATTTAATATTTATTACGTGATTATCATGAAGTTCAAAGATCTGGGGCTATAGAATTTACTAACAAAAGATGTTTACATTCCTGTTTACCTTCATAAACGGCATGCTTAGCAAGCTTATCAGGTAACACCAGTCTCGCGAGAGTGATCGTTGTCTTCTTGTTGTACCTCACAAGCCGCTTCTTCTTGTTGTTCTTCATTCTCTCTCTGTGGCTAGTAATAAATTCCACTATTCAGATACTATGTGGCTAAGATTTGTGAGCTTTTATACTCAATACAGACTGACGCATGCTTGCGTTCACTACCGGAATTAGTTTAAATAGTTTGGCATGCAAACAACCTCATCGATGTCAATATGAAGACAAGGACTTCAATGAGTATAATCATTAGTAGAGGGCAAGCCAAGTTCAAACCTTAGGCTTTCCTAACCAATTGGCAGGTTTGAATGTCGAGATACGCCTCAGTAAATCACCCCTTTCCCAGGCTCTACACAAAGGTTGTGATGATCCGAGAGCAGAACCACCAGCACTGGGATTTTTTTTAAAAATAATATAGTTTTTAATAATTTTAAAAAAAATAATACAGAAAAAAAATTCAATTCAGAAATAGCTGGATACGCCATTCCAATTGGCGTATCCACCGGGTTATGCCAATTGGAATGGCGTAACCTGTAATAAATATTTTTTTTTAAAATTTCGTTAGAAATGCATACGCCATTAAGAATGGCGTATGCAGCCCGATCTTCCCCTCCCCCTTTTCTTTTCTTTTCTTCCTTTTTCCCCACTTTCCCTCTTTTTCTCTGCTGGAAAACTCATCACACCTCACCTCACCATTAACCTCTTCTCCTCTCCAACTCTTTCCAATTTCAGGTAAATTTCCAATTCCTCCCCACTTTCCTAATTTATTTCGAAATCTTAGGCTCAACATTGTAGAATTTTAGGATTTATTTTCCTATATCTACTAATTTTAGAATTTATGTTTTAATATTGATGTGTTTTGTTGTGTGTTTCGAATTTTATCGTTAATTTGCATGATATTGAATTTTTATGGTGTTATTTTTGAATTTTACTATTAGAATTTTAGTTTATTATTGAAAATTTGTGATTGTTGCTTAATTTAGTAATTATCCTTATTTTTTTCCCTATTTTAGTAGTCATTGGTTAATTGTAGTGTAGAAGGTGTAATGTTAGTATCCATAATTTTAGGGTTTGTTTTAGTTTTTTGATGTGTTGAAATTCGAATTTTATGGTATTATTTTTTAATTTTAGTAGTAGAATTTGAATTTATTGTTTAAAATTTGTGATTGTTTCTTAATTTGATAACTATCCCTATTTTTATTTTTATTTTTATTTTTATTTTTATTTTGAATTTTAGGATTCATTGGTTAATTGTAGTTGTAGAATGTGTAATTTTAGGGTTTACGTATCAATTTTGATGTGTTGAATTTCAAATTTTATGGTATTAATTTTGAGTTTTAGTAGTAGAATTTGATTTTATTGTTGAAAATTTGTGATAGTTGCTTAATTTGGTAATAATTATTACTTTTTATTTTTTTGAATTTGAGGATTCATTGGTTAATTGTAGTGTAGAAGGTGTAATATTAGGGTTTATGTTTCAATTTTGATGTGTTGAATTTTGAATTTTATGTTTTGAAGTTTAGTAAAAATTTTGACGTAATTGTTCAATTTTTATAATAGAAGTTAGGATTTGTTACTAATTCATTGTATTCTAATTGTGCTTATTATATTTTATAAATGCAGGATGGCAAATTTGTACGATCGTAATATATATGGGCCTGCTGATCCTAGTGTGTTGTCGGATCAAGCAAGCCATAGATCTGAGTTGGTATTTTCTGTGAATGATGAAAGAGTACGATCCAGACGAGCAGATGGACATTATTTTAAAATGATCAAAGCTAACAGGTTTACGCCACCACATGATCGAGTTTTACGAAAACTCCATCAAATGGGGTTTTACCGCTTTTACCTGTTAACCCCGTGTAGCCAGCTTAGATTGGATATGGGACTTATAAATGCACTAATTGAGAGGTGACGTCCGGAGACGAACACGTTTCACCTCAGAAGTGGAGAGGCTACTGTTACTCTCCAAGACATAGCAATATTATGGGGCGTTCCAATTGATGGTAGGGCGTTAGTTATTCATCATCCCTTTAATGGGTTTAGTGATTATACGGCGTTAGTGCATCAGCTTTTAGGTTTACAAATTACACGAGATGATTGTAAACCCGCGGGTATGCGCTTAAAAATGAAAAGTTTATGTGCATTCATAAAATTGAACGCAACATCAATTGATGATGGGTCCCCTGAGCATATGGTTGATCAGATGGCACGATGTTGGGCTTTTGCACTGCTTGGCGTCATGCTACCTGACAGCACCGGGGAAGGGATTTCGATTTTGTGGTTGAAATTTTTCGAAAATATTGACGAGGTTTACTCCTACAGTTGGGGGAGTGGTGTGTTGGCGTATTTGTACCGTCAATTATATCATGCCTCCCTGAGGACTTCGAAAGGAGCATCTGGTCCTTTAATATTGTTATAGGCATAATGTATTATTTTTTTGTTGTTATATCTTTATGTAAATGAATGTTATAATAAATGTTTAATAAATGGATGTATTTTTATTTTTAACAGTTGTGGGCATGGTCACGAATATTGGTTGTGAGGCCAATCCGTCTGCCAAAGGAAATGGGAAACATTGATTCATTAGGAATTGCACGAACGCCATATGGGAAACGGTAACTTATTTAATTAAGATTTTTAATTCAAAAATAACTATTTTTTTTAATTGTTTGCATTATTGATATTGTAGGTGGTGTCGTCCCGTGAGAAACGAAAGGACAACCACTGGCGTTGTAGTGACAGCTAGAGAAGCATTAGATCAGATGGCCTATCATCATGTGAGTAAAAAAAATTCTTCGGGTTGTTATGTTATAAAATTATAAAATCCTTGCGATTTAAAAATAGTGATGTTCAATATTTTTATTTTAGTTTGTATGGGATTTATACAACTTCAATGAGCCTGATATTGCTGAGTTGCCACCTGAGTGTTTGGTCCCTAATGTGTGGAGAGCATCAGTTCCGATGATATTCCTCAACATTGTGGAATATCATCGTCCTGAGCGTGTGCTTCAACAGCTTGGATTCTGACAAACGGTTCTACACTTATATACGCATCCACAATTCAATAGGGTGGACCGATCTGGGAGGGACAATGAGGATTGGTCCACTTTTAATAGGACCTTCATCGATATATAGAATGACCGATTAAATCATATTGTGGGAGGTGACGAGGGTACTGGCGCAACAGAGGATTACGGCTCCTGGTATGATAGGACCACGCGTCGTTATATTTCAAGGATGTTGGATAAGTCTAATGATGGCTTCCAAACAGGGTCGGCGCCTCTGTTGCATGATGTGGTTAGTATATATAATTGTTTGAGGTTAACATTACATTACATTTCGCCTACATATATGTTTTGCTTTGCTTTATGTTTTTTGTTTATCTTGTACAGAATCGGCACATTCAAGAATTGCAAAGACTTGTCCAAGATTACACTGAATCGTGCACTTCTGCCCGATTGAATCAGGGTCTTAACCAGATTGCGGGCCAGGTCACATTTAGCCGCCGTGATGGTTCAGCATCGGGTGTTAATTTTGATCAGCGCGAAGCTGGACCTTCGAGTCAAGTACCTCTCACCTCCACTTTTGGACCATCCTTTGCAACTTTTACTGCTCCATATGCTACCGGGGATTACTTTCCCCAAATGGCTGCTACTACACCCGAGTATCAGGGACATTATTCAGTCCAAGATGAAGGGCCTTCATCATCAGCTTGGGCAACGCCCAAAAATTTGTGGGATCAATATATGGAGGACCCTCACACAGACCTCAGCTTAGACCTGTCGAACAATCCACCTCCCATATACAGGAATCCACCTCCAGCCTCTTTGCAATTTGACACGTCCGCAGTTTCGTTTAGCTTTGACATGAACAGAACAGAAAATGAAACGGAGCAACTTAGACATTCAACTAGGGAGAGGCGTACGCCATTTTGTGGCACAGGGGGGCATCGCGGTCGGAATGCTGAGTAGATGTCTTTTTCATTTGTAGTTTATAATTGTTTGCTTTTATTTTTCGAACATAATTTGTAGCATCTGTCTACTCGTCGAACATAATTTGTGGTTTATAATTTTTTTTCTTTTCTTTTCTTTTCATTTGCTTTTCTTTTCTTTTCATTTGATTTTCTTTTTCGAACATTATTTCCATACAAAAATGAATGCTGACAAATAAATGTACAGAAACAGGCTAAATACGAGCAAAAAAATTACAACAAATACCGTCAAAATAAATATCTCATTATCCAACAAATACATATCAATGCTCGATTGCAATACATAACTACCAATCCATCTCATTGGGAATTCGAATAGTCACATTTCTGCCTACTCGTCGCTGTATCTTCGACAGAGGGTCATGGACCAACTCAAAATTAGGTACATCCCAAAAATGAGCCTCATGCAAAGGGAAAAATTTCCCTTGATATGTTTGTAAATACTCACTTGCCCTATAATACTTTTCAACCAACGGGATCGACCTTTTATGCAAATCAACACATAACGCAATCGCATGTGAGCATGGAATTTTGTGTGTGCTCCATCTTCCACAAGAACAATATTTTCTCTTTATGTCAACGACGTACTTTACAGAACGATATCCGAGCTGCGCTTTGGTGTTAACTTGACCAGTTTCATCAAGATGATCAAAGTGCCTGACAGTGTGTGTCTCGGATGCTTTCTGTGATTCCGAGTACATTTGGTAAGCATAATCTGTCAGCCCCGAATTCCCCTCCATTGTCAAGGCATCTCGGTGTCGGTTATAAAAATAATCGACACAGCGATGAAATGTGCATTCCACAATAGCAGTGGGCGGTAGATGACGAACACCTTTCAAAACACCATTTAAGCTCTCTCCCATATTTGTTGTCATAATGCCTTCACGTACCCCTCCATCGTGTGCAAGTGTCCACTTTTCAAATGGAATTCTGCTAAGATAAATGAAAGCATCTTCTTCCTTTTGTCGGATATCCTGCATGATTTTATCGAACTTTGAAATACTATATGTCATGCCTGCCTGATAACATAGAGTCTTCAAAACTTTATTGTTGAAACGAGTATTAAAGTTTGAAGACACATGTCGTAGGCAATATCGATGAGATCCATGAGGAGGGCAAAAGGAGGGTACAAGCTCAGAAGCATGTCGTATGCCGTGGTGACGATCAGAAATAAGGCACACACCTTCGTTCCTTCGAATAAAATGTTTGCTCACCAATTGCAGAAACCACAACCACGAGTCGTTTGACTCATTATCGACAATTGCAAATACAAGAGGCAAAATCTGATTATTTACATCAAGAGTCGTTGCGATCAATAATTTACCTTTGTACCGTGCATAGAGATGTGTCCCATCAACGCAAATAACTCTTCGGCAATGTTGGAATCCATCTATACACGACTTGAATGCCCAAAACACATACATAAACATTTTTAGATTTTGATAGATGCTTTTGTGTTTCCATTCAACAACTGTGCCCGGATTCCACTTTTGGATAGCTCCCAAGAACTTAGGTAACTGTGGAACGGAATTCTCCCAAGTCCCGTATGCAATCTCATTTGCACGTTGCAAGCTGTGCCAAGCCTTGCCATACAGAATCTGGCATTTCCATTTTTCATTTACCATTTGAACTATTCGTGCAACCTTAATTGACGGACCAATTTGAACTTGTCCCAAAAGTTCGTTGGCAATCAGATTCATGTCCAAATTATGGTGGTTTTTGTCCACATTTTCGAACATACACTCATGTGGCCCTTTATACTTTGATATCATCCAAAAATGTGTTTTCTGGCTAAAATGAGCTCGAAGTCTAAACTTGCACCCTTCTCTTTCGTTTTTGTGTTTGCATACAACAACATAAGTGGTCGGGTTACTGATTTTCACCGTAAACTCTCATTTTTCATGTGTTACGTGGTAGTCTTTCACCACTCTTTACAAACTTTCTTTGTTCTCAAATGTTAATCCCAAACCAAGATTGCCTATCTGATAATCATAAGTCATATCCCCAACTTCACGTGGCCGATTTAATGAGTCTTCTTGTAGTTCTTCATATGATGTAGAGTAGAATGGGAGCACAGGATGAAGCCGTGGTTGATTCTCTGTTCGAGGAACATCTTCCTCAGCATTTTCCTCATAATTCGGATCGTTGTTGATATGTGCCTCTAAGTCCGTGTCTGAAAGTCCATCAAGCGAATTTCGACAAGCACTGTCATTCTCATCCTCAAACTGATCGTTCTGAGGTGGTATCGAACTGCTCGCCCCTCCATGATGAGAAAAATGAGCACTATAGTTACCTTCGTCAAAATGCCCAAACTCGTGATGACTGTGAGTAGACATACCTACTTGTACAAAAAATTGAAATTAAATTAAAGTTTGTTATAATACATATTCATATAATGCATTGATAACGAATAAAATAAAATAGGACACTAAAATTATGCAAATGTATAGACGATTTATTATTACCTTCATCTTCATCATCCATTGCATAACTCCCTGAGTCATGAGCGGCCAAAGGGAAATTTGGCACATTTTCAACACCTCCAAAAGCATTACCCGATGTAGAACATCTTAAAAAGATAATCATAATAAAGAAAAACTATAAAAGAGTGTTAGAATTAAAACTTCTCATAAAAAAAAAATTAACACAGTTATAACATTTATTTAAAAGTATGATGATACAAAATAAATATAAAAATAAAAATTACCTCCATACATATCGTCATTTGGATAACTATTGCTATTTAAATCTGGTAATAGTGGTTGAGCACAAAATGGGGAGAATTGGTTTGGCTGATACGACGTCATCTGTGTTAACAGCGATGTGTATTGACCCTGAGATTGTATTGGCGCTTTTTCAATATAAAGATCCATTGTACTAACACCAGTATAAGGATCCAAGAAAAAACTTAAATCACCATCATTTTTTACCTCCATAGCTCTTTGCCTGAGCAAATTTCTATCTTCAAAAGAGTACTTCGAAAAAACTTTTAACAAGAATTCAGTCGGATTAATTCCTGTACTCTCATATACCTTATTTACCAATTCAACAAATGTGATCGAACGAGATATTCTCATGTACGTTGTTGCTGGAACACTATAACTCAACATATAATTCGCATCTTTAATTATTTGTCCATCCACAAATATGCAAACATCAACTAAGTTCTGCCTAGACATTTCTGCAAAATATATCCATTATTAAAAAATCTTAAAATATCATTCATAAACACTAAATTCAACATTACATCTCAAAATTATGCCTAAAAAATTATACATTTTATCTAAAATATTATATCAAAGTTCAAACCCTAAAAACAACTAAATATTATATCAACTAAATTGAAAATCTAAATACAAAATAAAAACTACATAATTAAATCAAAGTACATATCCTAAAAACAACTATATTTAAAATCTAAGTACAAAATAAAAATTATATAATTAATCAAAATTTATATCCTAAAAACAACCATATTCCAAAGCTAAATACAAAATATAATAATATAGAATTAAAAGAATTACCTTGTGATATAATGAAATTGAGAGAGAGAGGAGATGGAGGAATTCTTAAGCAGCTGCAGACGGAGAGAAAATGAGGGAAAGAAGAGGAGGAAGAAAAATAGTGTCCTGGATACGCCATTCTTAATGGCGTATCCAGACTCAACGGAAAAAAAAAATTTTTATTAGAGGTTACGCCATTCCAATTGGCATAACCATTTTTAATAAAAAAAAATTATTTATTAGAGGTTACGCCATTCCAATTGGCGTAACCATTCTAAATATTTTTTTTATTATTAAAATTGGTTACGCCAATTGAAATGGCGTATCCAGCTATTTCTGAATTAAATTTTTTTTCTGTATTATTTTTTTTAAAATTATTAAAAACTATATTATTTTTAAAAAAAAATCCAAGTCTGTGAACCAACACGGGAAAGAAATCCCCCTTTTGAACTATGCCCTTGTCAAAACCAATTCAAGCTGCTAGCATTTGTAGGAACAGCAAGAGATGAGGCTCCCGCAGAACTGATTAGAAGAGATGATGAGAATCATTATGTGATTTAAAAAGTAAGGAACTGTAATCATTGACGGAAAGCTAGCATCATGCGCACGGAACATATTAATGAAAATCATTCCATAACCATATTAGATTGACCACTTTTCAGCTTCTTTCCTTTTAGGGAATTTTCACTTCTTCTTCCTACCATATATACAAATAAACATTTCATCCAGCTTGGTTTTTTTATTTAGCATATTTCGTTTTGCTGAATCAGCTGGGTTAAGCTTGAGCTAGAAGTATCATTATGAAGTGCAAATGAATACATTACGTTTGAAGAAAAGCTTCCAAACAAACTATGTTCACATCCAATGGAATCATGAACTCCTTGTCATACAGAGATATCATATTTCACTCAGAGAGTGTTCAAACTTTGTCTCAGTTAATTACATGAAACGCGCTAACGACAACAAATATAGACCACGGTTAATTCAATTACAGAACTTCAAAATTCAGAATAACAACAGGTAAGCTAGTAAGATATCAAGTTCCTGTATTTCTTAAAGCTCTTAATTTTCATAAAATAACCTTGTATGCAAATCTAATAACAAGTTACAAAACAAAGCACCTTAAATTACTTTCCCATTTTGTTGCTTCATGAAAACTAATTCTTGTCTAGCAAGAAAACTGAATTCATGAGACTGCCAAATTTTAAAAACAAAATAAGAAAAATATTGAGGGAAAAACCAAAGGAAAAGTTTTTATTTAACAAAAATTCCATTTTAGATTCTTCCGGGCAAATTTTGCCATTCAATTCACAGAGACACCCCAATACACTGCATGCCCTAATTGCAGGCCCATAGTTGATAAACATTAAAAAGAAAATGAAATAGGTCGAGCAGTTGAAGCACACAATTTCCCTAGGCAAAATTAAGTATTCACCGATCAATTACAAGAAATCACAGCACAATGCATCAAATTTACACCGTCAGCATACGTAATTGAAATAGAGAAATAAGGGACCGAGGAGAAGTCGTGTAACTAAACCTGGCAACAGCCAGAGAGAAGGATGAAAGGGAAAAAAGAGGGGAAAAAAAGAAAAAAAAGGGAAGAAGAAGAAGAAACCAATTTGAGGGGAGGAGACACGCGTCCCTTTGCATATAAAGTAAAAACAATAGGCCGACGTGCGTCCTCGCCGGGACAGGTGGGCGCCGGAGACCAGCCGGGCAGAGAAGGACGTCGCTCTGTGGGATTGGATAGGAGGGGGGGGGGGGGGAATTGAAAAAAAACCATCAAAACGACGTCGTTTTGATGGTATGTGGCCAGCTAAAACAAAAGAAAAATAATTACGACCAAAATCAAAAACTTGAAAGGGATACACCCCTATATAGTTTAGTAATATATATATATATATATATATATATATATATCAATATTTCCAAAAATATATAAACAATATCCAATTTTAAAAAGTAGATAAAAATTACTTACCCGTACAATGAATCTATAACTCATTTATTATAGCAGTATGTACAATGAACAAAAGATTAATATTTTAAGATGCTAGATTAAACTAATTGTTAATATAATCAATTTATTTACATTATTAATTTTATTTTTTCCCAAGCATAATATTCATAGTCATTGAACTAAAAATAAATTATTAATTTTTAAATGTAATGTGTGCATAATGGTAGAGGTCACCAACAATCACATCTTTTTTTCTCTCAAATTTGATTTTTCAAATTTTTTATTTATAGAGTTCACTTGGAATATGCATCGGAATTTTTGATAAGCTATAATTTATTTAGAGTCCATTCAAAATCACATTTTGCTCATTTGACAACAAAGGATGACTTATTCAAAAAATATGGTGGAATACATAAATTTACTTAGTACTATGTGAGCCTTATATGTATCATCATTTTCAAAAAATAAAATAAAATAATATCCAATTAAAAAACGTAGATATAAAATTACCTACAGGTATACAATGAGCATAATAACTAATTTATTATAGTAGTGTGTACAATGAAAAAAGAAAAATTAAATTAGGAGGCTAGATTAAAACAATCGGGGAAAATTACTAAAACGCCCTTCAAAAAAATTTTATATTCAGAAAACCATAAAAATATTCCTCAATCTCCAAAACTCATTCTACAAACTTTTCATTCGAAAAAAATTCAAAAGTTAAGATTAACAACTTCTTGAACTAAATTACCTTTCAATTCCTAAGTCAATAAACGAGTAATTAATTTTAAAATTAATCTCTTTGTTTTAAAATTCTAAATTGAAATTATATAATATAACTTTTATTTTTTGATATAAAATATTTTAAATGTTTTCATGTAATTTATTTTTGACTTGAACATGGTCATATCTAAAAACATACCATTTTTTAAAATTTTAAAAAAGGTTACAAACCTAAAAAGTTAAAATTATAATTATAATTAATTTCCATTATCAATATAAAAGTTCTGTACAAATAAATTTCTTTATAAAAGTACAATTGATTAATTTTTAAATAGAAGACTAAGGGCTATTAAGTCCATAATTTTTTTAGCACTACAAGTTGGGTTTTTTTGAAGGAGAAATATATGGAATGAGTTTTTTTGATTGAAAAATATTATCATGGATTTTTTTAGAAATAAAAATTAAATTTTGAGGAGTTTTTAGTAATTTTCCCAATTCATTATTAATACAATTATTTTATTTACAAAATTAACCCATAGTTTTTTTTTCTAGCATAATATATTCATAGGGATATTTTACTTTTCAGAAAAAATTTAAAAATATAAATCATTGCCTATCATTCATACTTTTACAATAGAATATATATAGATATAGATTTATCTTATCTTTATTTGCATCCATATTCCCCTTAATCCTAATCCTTTATCTAAGCATTTTGATGTCTTTAATTTAGATTATATGCGTGCATGTATCATCTAAACTTATATATTTATGAAAAATATGCCTAGTCTGTACTATCTATACTATTATATGAAGCAAGAGGATTTTAGAGAAACCACCTTTGGACTACAGAGTTTTGGTGTAACCTTAATTTTTTTTTTTTAAAGACTAAAATGAAAAAGAGAGAACCTAATGTCTAACGTTCTATCCAATACCCCCACATTCTTAACTGATACAAATGGCGTTAACATTAGAGTCAAACATGAGAATATCATAAACTGTAGTCGGTTTCCATGACTTTTCTGTCATACTCAAGCAAATCATGCAAAATGCTCATGTTCCTCTCTATATGTTCTTTATTATATTTATTTTAATTTAATACGTGGACGGTGATGGGTTAAGTCACAAGAAAGGCAATTTATATTTCACTTGAAGGCAATTTAATTATATTTTCACTCAGGTATATTTTACCCTTTTTTCCCTATGGTTCCACATTGTTCTTTTGCTGCTTGTTTGATTGTTGATGGAGTTGCGAATTTATCAGTACTTTTTTGTCCTATTTTGAAAGAGCAATCACGAAGTTTTTGGCAGATTCACTTATTTCACTATTTTTTATTAGTTCACTACTTTTTTATTATTCAACAATGTTTCTCCGTTTGTAAACATTAAATTAAAATGTTAATTAATTAAATTTTACAACTGATCACAATGGATCATCCTTATCTAATCCCTTTTCTTCCATATAACACAATAAGTTTTTAATTGATATAATTAATATTTAACTTTTTTTACGCTGCACACGCATCGAGTCTGCTCCAGCCGCTAGTCCTTATAGACACTACTAATTAGTTTTAATAGAGTTCATATATATGTGTGTGTGTGTGTGTATACCCATATCATATCATATATATATATATATGTATATATGTATTTTAGTTTATTCAATTACTATTCATTGCCTCAAAAAAGAATATGTACATGGATTGTAATAAGAAAGCATATAGCCATGTATACCAAGAGTCTAAGTGGAAAGGAAGAGAAGCAACCTAATGGGTTTTCATCTTTCTTTGTTTCCTTGTATTACGTTATTTTAAATTTATAGAAATTCACTTAGGAAAGAAAAAGAAATAAAAAAACGGGAAGAGAAACAAAGTAACTTCATCAAAGTTAATTAGACAAAATAGGTGACCGTTCTTCCCTTTTTTATGATTTTTTCCTTGTTTACGTATATTTTTCCAAATTTCCAAAAGGAGTTTGCCCAGGAGAATTTCATAGTAGTAACTATCTTTTGTTTATTCGACTAACAAATATCAAAACAGTATGAATCGATAAAAAAAAGTTGGAGAAAATAAATTGATCAAGTAATTATAAATTCAAAGCTAATATTGCAGAGAGTCAGTGAGAGGATAAGAGAAGGGTTACTATTTAGGGAAAACAAAAAGGTAATAATTATATATATGAATATTAAAATACATTTTTCTATATCATATTTCTAATTCTACATAAAATGGTTGGAAAATATGTATGTGATCTTGATGTTTGTAGAAGACATACATTAGATTAAAAACAGTATGTAAATGAAAAATACTAAACATCAACTAATTTTTTAAGCAAACTAGTTAGTGGAAAAAAAAGACTAAATATATTTAACAAATAATCATAAGAGAAAATCATAATAATCATTAAAAAATAGGTTTCTTTATCTACATACCCATCAGTATAATTTTTCTTCCAATATGATCATGAAGAAAAATTAAAATGAAACGCCATTGAGAAGCATAACATGAAGGTCCCTATAAGGAACTTGAGATATACTCGCAAATTACATGTGAATCGCAATAGGAGGCTTGATCGATCTATAAAATATCGATTATTAAAATCAAATACCTAATTAAGTCAAATCAAAGTGTAATAATCATTTTCTGCCATGTCACTATATATATATATATATACACATATATATAAATATATAAAAGTAGAATTACCCATTAAATTTCTAGATATGCTAGGTCGAAGCCTTGATCAAATATACGATATAGATTATTGAGATCAAATATCTAAGTCGACTAAAAGTGTATGGATCCTTTCTTATCATGTCACAATATATATATATATATATATACACTTAATAAATTTCTTGATATTGCGGAATGTAAAATTAATAAAATGAAAAAAGTAAGAGGAACTTGCAAGATTGAGCAACATATTAACTAACAAAGATGATGTCCAAAATTAAAAAAAAAAAAAAAAAAGAGAGAGAGAAAGCCCGAAAAAATGAAACACATTAGTAAAATAAACTACATAAATAGATAAAGTAGGGGAAAAATTGGAGATTATTATAAAAATAACTTTGAAGTATCACAAAAATAAGAACATGAAAATGATAAAAAAAAAAAAAACAAAGAAACAACTGCACAAATGCTTGAAAATTAAAATTAGAAATCAATAGACCAACCTTGCATAACAAATGAACAACATTGGTGTTACAATAAAATTCAGTGACTATCTCTACTCAATATTCTTGCTTTTATAATGAACGAATGGTGATTAAAAACTTAGAAGAGTAAATGGTACACATTCTTTTCCACATGTACAATTATAAAAATTTTGGTATGGTAAAAATTGCAAGGTGTAATCTCACCGGCTTATTTGTATGGTCTACATGCTTTTCAATTTGAGATTTTAGAGATTTCTTACTAACTTATATATACCAATTATTTTTTGAAAAATATATAAAATAATATCTAATTAAAAAGTAGATCACTAAGAGTATAAAATGAACATAGTAACTCATTTATTATAATAGTACGTACAATGAACAACATTAAATTTTTTGAGGCTATATTAAATTAATTATTAATACAATCAATTTATTTACGTAATCAACCTTACTTTCTTCCTAGCACAATATTCATGTAGGGATATTTTGGTCTTCACAAAAAAGTTAAGAAATATAAATCATTCCTTAACATTCATACTTTTATAGTAGATATAGATTATAGAAACAGTCACAATTTCACCAACAATCAACGTTATCATTCACTTCCAATATTCCGATGTACCCGACGAAACAAAATCAAACACTATCTACAAAAATTAAACGATAAAATAACCTCAGCAGTGCGTTTATTACTCCGATAGCGCATCATATGCTTCCAACCTGCCATTAACGCGATCCCGAACAGCATCCCCATCACCATTCCAGATATCAACCCCATCGTATTCTACTTTTCAATTTTTTCCCTAGTCCATATGTAAAATATTTTTTAAAATATAAAATGAGATAGAAGATATATAATCAAATATAATAATATTATGAAATACAAGATGTACACTATGAAAAATCGAGTGTGCCTTCCTAATTTGTTTTCTCGCTTAATTTCTATCACTTGTGTTCCACTTTGCCATTTCAATTTGAGAATAAAGATAATTTGCCACATCTGAGTATGATAAGACCTAACAATTTGAAAAAAATGCAAACAAATTATGAGAAATCCTTACTTTGGTGATGTGTTTTTTAATATCGTTTTGTTATGTCCAACTTATTCTATTAATTAAATTGAATGTGTACAAATGATTGAACAATTATTGGTCCAAGGTTATGATCTATGATGCATCGACACGGACACGGCACGACAAGGACACGGGGAACGGCATTTTAAAAAAAATATAGGACACGACACGGCTTCGACACGGCTATCCAATATATATATATATGTGTGTGTGTGTGTGTATTTTACTTGTTTCTTCATAAAGCTATATATATTGCAAATAATTTAACTACTTATCAATAACAAATGCAAAGTAAAAATATAAACATAAACTAAATATAACAATAAACATGGTTTCAATCCAAAACATGATATACCAAAAATAAATACTCCATTGTTCAAATCCCTGTCTTATAAAAAAGTTGGTAAGTGTTTATTAGATTTAGAAAATTGGTAAGTTTTTATTTACAATTTGACCCCCCAAAGTTTTAGTATCTTATAAAAAGTGACGTGGTCGTGTCCTAAACGTGTCCTAACCGTGTCCAAATTTTTTTTTAATATTTTTATTAGGGACATGGGATAGCTGTGTCGGACATGTGTCAGAGGCATGTCGGAGCCGCGCCGACACCGGTCGTGGTGATTTTTTGGAGTGTCCATGCTTTATAGGTTATGATAGAACTAGAAACATAGTAAGAGAGGAGTTCCGCTTAGCCCTTGCTCCTCTTTAATAGAATAGAAGGAGCTGCACATGAATGCACAGAGAAGGCCGGGTTCTTTGACATCGACTCGGGTTCTAGGAATAATCCGGCCTTCAAGCCAATAGAACTAATGGAACTTTCCCTTTAACGTACCGAACTTGAGAAACGCATGATTGAAGATATGCACGGACAAATGTAGCTGCTTAGGTTGTGGTTCAGCCCCACAATAAAATGGACTTCAACGTCCTAGTACATGAATCAATTCTATTTTTGTCTATTATTTGAAATACACACTCATATATACATACATATTATTTTATGTATAATAAATTATATATATTTAGGTGAAAATTTGATTTATTGGCGAGACTTTTTTAGTTTAATGCGGAATATTTCTTTTTCTTAGTTCTACTATTTCCAATATTAGGGAATGTTTTACACAAATACTCCAGTATCGATTGATATGAAGACTAATGAGACACTTTTAGGACATAAATAATATAGGCGAGTCAAGTAATTGGGCTTCTGGCTAGCCCAGACCCATTTCTATTACAAAATTTGGGCCACGATAATGTTGAATTGTGGTGAAGAAATGACTCATTTCCCTTTGATAATGAAAGAGCAATTTGTCCCACATAGGAAGAATTTTGTAAAGGGTCATCATTTTTCCTATAAAAGGGGATCCACCCTTTAGTTGTTTGATATCCCTTAGCCTCTCATCTTTGGCTATTCTTCTTTTCTCCTCTATAGTTTTGTATATTTCACTTTTGGTCCTTTCTTTTGTTTAATGAAATATTTTGGTGGGGTCCGAGGACGTAGGCTAAATTAGCCGAACCTCGTTATATTTGGTATTCTTTATTTGGTGCTATTCTTCAAGTAGCCATTGTTAGTTATAGTCGTAGTGTTATATTGTGCTATTAAATACGTCTAGTTAATTCTGTCGAGGAGATTGGGTTTTAAGCGCGACCGTTGTGATGCCTCCAATCTTTCCTGAGAATTAAATCTAGTGTGGTTTTCTAGTACAATATTTCCCTCGCTATTTCTATATTTGGTGGAATATGACTCTGAGTTCCACAACAAGTGGTATCAGAGCTCGGGTATTCTGAGTATGCTCTGTGGTCGCAGTTTAATCTGATCTTCCACATCAGAAAAGTTTTCTCGGGCTATTTGGCTTTCGCATTTGGAGGGCTCTTGAAGAATAATTTGTAACCAAAAATGGAAGGCAGCTCAAAAGCATCGTCGTCGTCCATTTGGGCGAGAACCACTGTGGCGAATACGCGATTGACAGTGGAGTCTTTTGATGGCACAGGCCATTTTGGTATGTGGCAAAGCGAAGTTGTAGACGCACTCTTTCAACAAGGTCTATACTTAGCTATTGAAGAAAAGAAACCAAATGATATAGAGGAAAAAGAACGGAAATTTGGATGAGAAAGATTTGGCTCTGATGTTGCTGGGATCCCTTCCTGAGGAGTTTGAGTTTCTTGAAACCACTCTACTTCACTGGAAGGCTGCTGCTGTATCTCTTAGCGAAGTTTGTGCTGCCCTATACAGTTATGAACTGAGAAGGACAAGCAAGTTTGTTCAGGCGGAGATGCAGAAGTTTTGTTCATCAGAGGTCGTTCACAAAACAAAAGGAGTGAAATACTCCAAATTGGAGTTTTGTGAACTTTGTGTTCGTGGGAAACAGACAAGGGTTAAATTTGGAACAGCAATCCATAATACTGATGGTATCTTGGATTATGTTCATTCGGATGTGTGGGTCCCTCAAAAAATGAGTTCTTTGGGAGGGAAGCACTAGTTTGTAACCTTTGTTGATGTTTTTTCCCAGAGAGTTTGGGTGTATACGATGAAGATAAAGGATGAAGTGTTTGAGGTATTCCTCAATTGGAAAAAGATGGTGGAAACTCAGACTGATAAAAAGGTCAAACGTCTCCGTACAGACAATGGTGGAGAATTTAGGAGTGATCCATTTAAGAAATTTTGTGAGGATGAAGGCATTGTCAGACACTTCACTGTCAGACACACACCACAACAGAACGGAGTGGCAGAACGCATGAATCGGACTTTGCTGGAGAAAGTTCGGTGTTTGTTATCCAATGTTGGGTTGGGTAAAGAATTTTGGACTGAGGCTGTGACGTATGCGTGCCATCTCGTTAATCGTCTACCATATACTGCTATTGATGGAAAAACACGATTGGAGAAATGGTTTGGAAAGCCTGCTGCTGATTATGATTCCTTACATGTGTTTGGTTCCGCTGCATATTATCATGTTAAGGAATCAAAGTTGGATCCTAGAGCAAAGAAAGTTGTGTTCATGGGGATCACCTCTGGTATAAAAGGTTATTGCCTTTGGTGTCCAGAAATAGAGAAAATAATCTTTAACAGGGATGTCACCTTTGATGAATCTACCGTGTTGAAAAAGGTGAATGCAAAATAGCAGGATGGTACTCCCAAACAGGTAGAGTTTGAAAAGTTTGTTGTCCTAGCAGATCAAGAAACTCTTGATCATTCTCCTACGGTAGAAGGAGATTTTGAAGAAGAGGAAGTTCAACCCCAAGAACTTCCACAACAACTTGAATCAATTGCAACTAGCAAGCCAAAGAGGACAATCAGAAAGCCTGCTCGCTTTGATGATATGGTGGCTTGTGCATCTGCAATTGCCGCTGATGATGTTCTTGCCGCTTATATTGAAGCAGTCAAAGGACCAGCGAGAGATAAGTGGAGGATTGCCATGAGTGAAGAAATGCAGTCCCTTCATAAGAATCGAACATGGGAACTGGCCAGTCTCCCGAAGGGAACGAAGGCAATTGGATGCAAATGGGTATTTGCAAAGAAAGAAGGATTTCCTAGCCAAGGCGATGTTCGCTACAAAACCAGATTGGTGGCCAAAGGTTACACTCATAAGGAGGGCATTGAGGTATTTTCTCCAGTTGTAAAACACTCCTCCATTAGGATTTTGTTGGCTTTGGTAGCACAGTTGGATTTTGAACTAGTTCAGTTGGATGTAAAACTGCATTTTGACATGGAGACTTGGAAGAGGAAATCTATATGACTCAGCCAGAGGGATTCAAAGTTGCTGAAAATGAAAATTTGGTTTGTAAAGTTCAAAAATCGTTGTACGGATTGAAGCAATCTCCGAGGCAGTGGTACAAGCGATTTGACAAGTTTATGATGGGAATTGGGTACACAAGAAGCAAATACGATCATTGTGTGTATTTGCACAAGCTACAAGATGGATCCTTCATATATCTTCTTCTGTATGTTGATGATATGTTGATTGCCTCCCCGAGTCTAATAGAAATTGAGAAGTTGAAGACTCATTTAAAAAGGGAATTCGAGATGAAGGATCTAGGTGAGGTGAAGAAAATTCTCGGCATGGAGATTTTCAGAGATAGAAATTTGAGGAGGCTTTGTTTGACTCAGAAACAATATCTGAGTAGGATGTTGAGGCGTTTTGGCATTGATGAAAAGTCAAAACCAGTTAGTACTCCGCTTGCTCCTTATTTTAAGCTTAGCGCCGCTTTGTCACCAAAATCTGATGCAGAACGGGAATACATGTCAAAAGTATCGTATGCAAATGTTGTTGGTAGCTTGATGTATGCTATGGTGTGTACGAGGCCTGATATTTCCCAAGCAGTGGGGGTTGTGAGCAGGTATATGCATGATCCTGGAAAGGAACATTGGAAAATCTGAAGATTGGTTTTGGTGACCCCGTTTGACGAGGAGATTGAAGATTTTGGAAATTCACCAAGGTGGAGATTTGTTGAATTGTGGTGAAGAAATGGCTCATTTCCCTTTGATAATGAAAGAGCAATTTGTCCCACATAGGAAGAATTTTGTTAAGGGTCATCCTTTTTCCTATAAAAGGGGATCCACCCTTTAGTTGTTTGATATCCCTTAGCCTCTCATCTTTGGCTATTCTTCTTTTCTCCTTTATAGTTTTGTATATTTTACTTTTGGTCCTTTCTTTTGTTTAGTGAAATATTTTGGTGGGGTCCGAGGACGTAGGCTAAATTAGCCGAACCTCGTTATATTTGGTGTTCTTTATTTTGTGCTATTCTTCAAGTAGCCATTGTTAGTTATAGTTGTAGTGTTATATTGTGCTATTAAATACGTCTAGTTAATTCGGTCGAGAAGATTGGGTTTTAAGCGCGACCGTTGTGACGCCTCCAATCTTTCCTGGGAATTAAATCTAGTGTGGTTTTCTAGTACAATATTTCCCTCGCTATTTCTATATTTGGTGGAATATGACTCTGAGTTCCACAACAGATAAAGCCATAAAGGTGGTCTGCACGTTTGCTTAACTGGCTGAGTTGGTGATGTCGGTAATATACATAGCAGTATATATATAGATATAGATATGTATAGGGGTGTAAGGAGTCGAGCCGGCTCATGAGCATGGTGAGCCGGCTCGATTGGAGCTCAGCTCGAGCTCGAGTCGAGCTTTTTCGTAAGTCGAGCTCGAGCTTACTTATTGTTGTTTATATGCTCGTGAGTCGGCTCGTGAGCTTTTATTATTATTTTTTATTAATTTTTAATATACTACTAAAAATACTCTAATTTCAAAAAAGTAATACTTACAATTTTATATACAAATAGTTTAATAATACTTAAGTTTGTTTTTTCCTATTTTATCTAAATCGTGCAAAATAACAACCATTATAAGATTATATATTTTGGTTGATATAATATACTTTTCTATAAAATAATTTAATGAAATCATATTTTCACCATATATACCCTCCTCTATTTTCTAAATACTTATTGAATATAAGATATTTACTTATTATTTATCTTAATAATACTTATTTTTTATCTGAATAATGTATATTTTACATTATTAACGTATTATTATAAGCAAAAAAGTAGAATTTATTTTAATTATTTTCTTAAAAAAGAAAAAAATAATTAAATTAATTTTTACTTCGAGCTCAAGCTCGGCTCATCTACTCCGAGTTTGAACTTGAGCCTTAGAAAATGAGGCTCGTCGAGTTTCAGCTCGAGATCGAGCTCAAAAAAGTATAATCAAGCTCCCACTCGAGCCTAAAAATTTCATCAGGCTCGGCTCGAGCTCGGCTCATTACAGCCTTAGATATGTATGTGCTCAGTTACTCCCAAGTATTTGTGTATCACACATATTCAAAAATGGGGAATTGCATTGGTACAGAATTTGAATTATCTCACAATCACAAGAAAGTTAGTCCTCATAATAATGAAGCAGATGCTAAGGCTTCGGCAGAGCTTTGCGAGGCGTCGTTTTCGCTGGCTGCAATTCTGAAAAGTAGCGATGTTTATCGTTTAATGCCTCAGATGATACAGCAGAGTAGCCTCAAACCAACACCAGAGAATTGCAATGGCCAGAGAATAAAGATAGTGGTGACTAAGAAGCAGCTGCAGATGATGTTGTTTCAAAATTTCACAAACGTATCAAATTGATAATAACAAAGAAAGATTATATCGAGGCGAGAGAGAACTCTCTATCCTTAACACTAAATTGCCCCGCCTTGGTGGTACGAGTTCTTGCAACAAGTGTCCCAAGATACAACGATATTCTTTTTCTGAAGATTGAACCACTTCAATTTCAGAAAACTACGAACTTAATTTACTGTTGAAATCTCAAAAAAAAAAAAGATGAAGATGATTTTATAAAACTCAAGAACACTTAGAGAGAAATATGTTGTGTTTTGAGTTGGTGTGTTTCAAAATGGTTGGAATGGTTGCTATTTATAGGCAAAAACCATTGCCATAAGAATCAATCCACACCATCCATTTCTAAGATCAAATCTTAGCCATCCAAGATGCTCCACCACCTTGATGTGCTCATATGTCATTCATGATATATTCATGACATATTTTTCCATTAAAAAGTGATGTGTCATTCATGATGTATGCATGACATATTAAATAAAATTATATCAAAATATGGGATACACAAATTCAAACCCTTCAATTTAGCACTTAATTTCTCATTTGTTCCGATTAGAGAAATTCGAAATGCTAAACTCATCTACTCAAAACGTAGATTAAGATTATCCAATAATCTTAAGTATCCCGGATACTAACGGTGTTCGAATTTCGTACTCAACCACAATTTGTACCATTTTATCCAACAGATGATAACAAGAAGCAGGGCGGAGCTTATAGAATTGAGACGTAGTGCGGTTCAATCGTTAGTAAGAAGGGGTAGGAAATGGAGACCATCTTTAGCTACAAGTCTAGAAATGTAGAATTTTTAGACTAACGTTTCCTTTTTTTTTTCTTTGAGATTTTTTTGGTGGCACAGCCTCACAACCCGAATTTTCCAAGGGTATATGTAAATGAAAACGAGGAAAACTGAGAGGTGTAGTGACGTCTATAGTATTGTACTACTCTCGTTGGATATTTGGATATGAAAAGTGTGTTGGACACGACTTTTGTATGAGAAATTCGAACACCATAAGTATTCGGGATACGAAATATTATTGGATAATGTTAAACTACGTTCAAAGTGGATGAACTTAGCATTTCAAATTTCTCAAATCAGATTTGAAACGAATGAGAAATTAAGTGTTAAAGTGAGGTGTTTGAAGTGGGTTATCCAAATAGGAAATGAATCAAAGTTGTAATTGGTTTATATACAATTAACATGAGGTAAAGGATTGGCCCTTTGGATCATAACATCTTTGTGGGTTTTGTGAGGGAGAAGGACCTAGCCATGGTCCGATTCACCATTCGGGGACTGCCGTCCGCCCGCCTGGACCGGGTCCGGGCCTGGGCTTGGGATTGGGCTTGCAAGCTAAGATAATTAATTTTCGGAGACAAAATTAATTCCACAAAGATTGATTCAGTATGAATTTATCCAACAACTGAAAATCTGATCCGTTAAATTGAGATTGAACAAGCGCTGGCCACATGTGTTCAATTTTGAATTGTCCTTCTAGAAGGCCTCACGTCCGAACATTGACCCACTACTACAAAAATACACTATTACAGCGTACCTTTGACAGCGGTTTTGCAAAACCGCTGTGATAGGGCTATTCGGTTAGGACCTATGACAGCGGTTTTGCAAAACCGCTGTGATAGGGTTATTCGGTTCGGACCTATGACAGCGGTTCGCCCAGAACCGCTGTCATAGTGCCGGGATATGACAACGGTTCTCCACGAACTGCTGTCATAAATTTTTTAGAAAATAAAAATTAAAAAAATATAAAACCTATGACAGCGATTCGCCTCGAACCGCTGTCATAGTTCACGGCTATGACAGCGGCCCAACTGAACCGCTGTTCAAAAAAAAATTAAAAAAATCCTGTGACAGTGGTTCGTAGGAGGTCTGGTTTTTAGCTAGGTAACCCGGCCGCCCCCCTAATTCTCTCACTCTCAAAACTTAAAACCCATTTCAGCAGCCTATCTCTCTCTCTCGATCCCCTCCCCCCCCCCCCCCAAAAGCTCAGCACCGCCGCCGCCACCACCACATACATGTGCCGCCGCCGCCACCACCACGATCGTAAGTCTCTTCTCTTTCTCTCCCTATATATATATATATGTATATTTGTATATGTGTGGGTGTATGTATATTTGTGTATGTATTTATATTTGTGTATATGTGGGTGTATGTATCTTTGTGTATATGTATCTTTGTGTATGTGTGGGTGTATGTATATTTGTGTATGTGTGGGTGTATGTATATTTGTGTATGTGTGGGTGTGTGTATATTTGTGTACGTGTGGATGGATGTATGTATATTTGTGTATGTGTGGATGGGTGTATGTATATTTGTGTATGTGTGGTATGTATATTTGTATATTTACGAAAATATTTCTCGGTTGAAATTTTGCTGTGTCGGAATGACACGAAATTCGCACGGTCATAGGAAAATGGCGTGCTGAACAAGACGCATGCATAGCATTGCGGTCTTGTGATTTTAGCCATTTGAGATTGTTTAAGGCCTCAAAGTTGCGTTTTATTATGAAAATAGGGTATTTTGTAATAAAACGCTAATTTGAGGCCTTAAACGATCTCAGATGGCTAAAATCACAAGATCGCAAGGCTGAGCGTTTTGTTCATAATGCAGTTTCGCTATGACCGTGCGAATTTCATGTTATTCCGACACGGTAACATTATAAACGAGAAAATAAAATTAAAAATAAAATAAATAAACTACCCTCACTAGTACAGAAAAGACCTGTTACAGCGCACATTTTACAGCGGTTTTTGGAAAACCGCTGAACGGAGAGACTTATTACAGCGGTTTATAAGTGAACCGTTATAATGGATATTAACCGGGAACCTATTACAGCGGTTCGATAAAAAACCGCTGTAATAGTTCGAACCTATTATAGCGGTTCGATAAAAAACCGCTATTATAGCGCGAACAGAAAAAAAAAAAAAAAAATTTTTTTTTTTAAAGCGGTTCGGGAATGAACCGCTATAATCGGTTTAACCAATTATAGCGGTTCATTCCCGAACCGCTATAACTGGTAGACCGGTTTATACCAGTTATAGCGGTTCGGGAACGAACCGCTATAATTGGTAAACCGGTTATAGCGGTTCGTTCCCGAACCGCTATAACACGTAATTAAAAAAAAAAAAAAAATTTCCCTCCCTTTTTTCCCCCCAAAAACCGAGCTCTCCCCTCATTTCTCTCTACTATCTCTCACTCTCTACTCTACTCTCTCTCTCTACTCTACTATCTCCCTCACTCTCTACTCTACTCTCTCTCTCTACTCTACTATCTCTCTCACTCTCCACCACCGCCCCCGCCATCGTCTCCACCACCGCCGCCGCCGCCGCCGCCGCCGCCCCATTTGATTTTTCTCTATCTCTCTACTCGATCTCTCTCCCTATACTCTACTCTCTCTCTCTATACTCTCTCTCTCACTCTCAAGCTACCTAAACCGCCCCCGTCCCGTCGCCACCACCACCCGAAACCGCCGCCGCCCGAGCAGCCGCCGCCGCCGCCGCCGCCGCGCCGCCGCCGCGCCGTGACCCACCACTCTCCTCCTCTCTCTTTATAGGTATATATATATATATGTTTATATATGTTATGTTATATATATATATATATTATGTATATATTAAATTTAGGTTATGTGTTAATTTCTTGTTTGTTATATATTAATGTTATGTTAATTCTGATTTTGTGATGTATATAATGTAGGTTATATGTTAATTTGTTAATTATTGTTATATATATCATGTTATGTTAATTGGGGTTTTATAAATTATATAGTGGATTTTTGTTATTATGTTGTAGTTGATTTTTTACTAACTTTGAATGCAAATCTGATTTGTTCTAGGCATCTCATGAGTATGTTCGATATATGTATGTATATCCCTATGTGTCTAGTTTCATATGAATAAAACGGTTCATGAATCGGAGCTTTCCACAATGAGTTATGAATTTTCTCGTGAAGACGCGCACAGCTGTTTTGAAAATTGACAGATTTTTCTCTAACTTTGAATACAAATCTGCTTTTTTCTAGACATTTACTGAGTATGTGAGATATATGTGTGGATAGCCCTATGTGTCTAGTTTCATATGAATAAAACGGTTCATGAATCGGAGCTTTCCACAATGAGTTATGAATTTTCTCGTGAAGACGCGCACAGCTGTAATTGACAGATTTTCTCTAACTTTGAATACAAATCTGCTTTTCTCTAGACATCTACTGAGTATGTAAGATATATGTGTGGATAGCCCTATGTGTCTAGTTTCATATGAAGAAAACGGTTCATGAATCGGAGCTTTCCACAATGAGTTATGAATTTTCTCGTGAAGACGCGCACAGCTGTTTTGAAAATTGACAGATTTTTCTCTAACTTTGAATACAAATCTGTTTTTTCTAGACATCTACTGAGTATGTGAGATATATGTGTGGATAGCCCTATGTGTCTAGTTTCATAGGAAGAAAACGGTTCATGAATCCGAGCTTTCTACAATTATTTATGAATTTTCTCGTGAAGACGCGCACAGCTTTCTGCACAACCGAGAAGCTCCAAAAACTTTATATCGTGATGCTTTAATTTATTTGTAGTTTTATGTGCTTTTGGATCCAATTGGTGATCAATATTTATAATATGATGCTTTATTTGTAGTTTTTTATGTGATCTATGTGATCCAACTGGTGATCAATATTTGTAGTTGTTCCCCTGGAAATATGATGTTTTATGTGATCCAACTGGTGATCAATATTTTTGTATCGTTTTGTGTTCGTTGTGGGTGAAAGATTAGAGTGTTGGGTTTGTTGTGGTTGAAATTGGTAGTATTTTTTGCGTCGTTTCCCTGTTGAGATTTTAGCGGATCGTAAGATTCGACTTCTGTTGGTTACAACCCACTGAGAAGATTAAGTCGAGAACTTGGTAGAAATATTTGCGTCGTTACTCTGCCGAATTTTTTATAGAATAATGCGAAATAAATTAAAAATAAATTTATTTAATTAATTTAACTATCAACTGATGTTAAAATTATTTAATTTAATTAATTGAGAATTTAGATGGATCGAAGTTGGATTGTAGCGGATCGTATGTCGGAGCAATATGGGAAAGGGGTGAAAGAATTCATCGACTTTGCGGTTGAGCATGCATCGGATCCGACTAGGATTAGTTGTCCATGTTTACGTTGTTGTTTTGGAAAGAGAATTAGTCCACCTGACTTGGAAGATCATTTGGTGTGTAATGGAATTGATAAAAGCTACACACGATGGACAAGACACGGTGAAAGCAGTGCCACCTCAGCTGATTTGGGTGATACATCATATCGATCAGTAGATTTTGACATGGATGATTATGAGCCTGATCGTTTGGAGGAGATGACCAATGTGATCGAGGAGGATTTGCGAAATTGTCCCAAGATGTTCGATAATTTGACAAGTGATTCAAAGACACCCCTGTATAGTGGTAGTAATTTCACAAGATTGAAAGCAGTCCTAAACCTCTACAAGTTAAAAGCTAACAATGGGTGGAGTGATAAGAGTTTCACAGACTTACTTGGTCTATTAAAAAGTATGTTACCCGATGATAATGTGTTACCTAATCGTACTTATGAGGCTAAGAAGATGTTAACTGCAATTGGCATGGGATATGAGAGGATACATGCTTGTTTCAATGATTGCATCTTGTTTAGAAAGGACTATGCATCATTGACGGTGTGTCCCAAATGTGGCACCTCACGGTACAAGAAGAATGGATCTGCTCCTGTCAAAACAGCATGGTATTTGCCCATAATACCTAGATTTAGACGCATGTACAGTAGTGAAGCGTTTGCCAAGGACTTGACATGGTATGCTGATAGAAGGCTTGAACAAGGGATTGAAGATAACAAGATTAGACATCCTTCAGATTCTCCTCAATGGAAAAAGATCGATAATGATTTCCCTGAATTTAGGGAAGAACCAAGAAATTTACGCCTTGTATTGGCTACAGATGGAATGAACCCACATGGCTTGCAAAGTAGCTCACATAGTACATGGCCGGTGATTTTGATGATCTACAACCTACCCCCTTCGCGATGCATGAAGCGAGAGCATATTATGATGCCTATACTAATTTCCGGGCCGAAACAACCTGGAAATGATATAGATGTCTACTTGGCCCCTTTAATTGAGGATTTGAAAGAGTTGTGGGAGACCGGTATTAAAGTGTATGATGGGTTTAGAAAAGAGAGCTTCAATCTTAGAGTTATGTTGTTTGGTACAATCAATGATTTTCCAGCAAGAGCTAATCTCGAGGGATATGGTGTACATGGGCAATGTGCATGCCCCATATGTGTCAAGAGTACAGATCAATATAGACTCCCACACTCTCAGAAATATGCATTCCAAGGGCATCGAAGATGGTTGAATCGAGAACATCGATATCGTCGGTGGAAGAAAGCTTTCAATGGGAGCATAGAAGAATGTCGAGCTCCTAAGTGTTTGACCGGTGAAGAGGTGTTTGAGAATGTAAAAGACTTGGATATCAAGTTCGGAAAGACTTTTGCAGGCGGCCTTGCAAAAACTGGGTGGAAAAAAAGGTCAATTTTTTTTGATTTGCCGTATTGGAAATCTTTACATGTTAGACATTTTCTTGATATAATGCATATTGAGAAAAATGTATTTGATAGTGTCATTGGTACTCTTCTAAATGTGCCCGGCAAGACAAAAGATGGAGTAAAGGCAAGGTTGGACTTAGTTGAAATGAAGATAAGAGGTAAATTGGCACCAACAATGAAGGGAAAACGTACTTATTTACCTCCAGCAGCTCACACGCTATCTAGAAAAGAAAAAATTGCATTATGTGAGTTTCTTTGTGGAGTGAAAGTTCCCGAAGGGTATTCTTCGAACATTAGCAGTCTTGTATCAATGAAGGACTTGAAGCTAAAGCATATGAAGACTCATGATTGTCATGTAATCATGGATCATTTGCTGCCAATTGCTTTACGGGCCATTCTGCCAAAAAAAGTGAGAGAAACGATAACTAGATTGTGTTTCTTCTTCAAAGCAATGTGGAGCAAGGTGTTTGATCCTGAACAATTGCCTGCACTTCAGAAACAACTTGTCCTCACTTTGTGTGAGCTTGAGATGTATTTCCCACCCGCGTTTTTTGATATAATGACTCACCTACCTATTCACTTGGTTAGAGAGACACAACTTTGTGGACCAGCTTTTATGAGATCTATGTATCCGGCTGAGCGTTATATGAAGGTATTGAAAGGCTATGTGAAAAATCGTAGCCGGCCGGAAGGTTGCATTGTTGAGCGGTACATAGTTGATGAAGCTATTACATTTTGCACAGAATATCTGAATGATTCTAATGTTGCAGAGCTTCAAAAGTCTCCTGTTGTGGGGGGAGGGGGAACAGAAGGAGAAAGCGTAATTGGAAAGCAATTAGTGAGTGTTCCTAGCACACAAAAGGATCAGGCACACCTATATGTGCTCCACAACACCGATGAGGTTGAGCCATATGTCGAAGAGCACAAGGACCAACTTAGGAGAATAAATTCAAGTAAAAATGAAAGTTGGATTTCAAGAGAACATAACAAGAGTTTTATCGATTGGTTCCGAAAGTGTATTCAAGAGAAACAAAATGAGAATTCACTTTCAGTTACAGATAAATTGGCACGGTTGTCGGTGGGCCCGGGCAGATTCGTATTTTGTCATTCGGGTTATCGTATAAATGGTGTCACATTTTATACAAAAGACCAAGATGAACGGAGTACAATGCAGAATAGTGGGGTGAGTCTTGTAGCTGAAGCAATGCATATCTCAAGTGCGAAAGATAATAGCCCTATCTATGCCACTTTACCATATTATGGGGTGATTGAACGTATATGGGAGTTGGATTACAGTTGGTTTCGGGTGCCTGTATTTGGGTGTAGGTGGGTTGACCATAAAAATGGTGTCGATGATAGTGAAATAGGTTTTACTCGAGTAGACCTTGAAAAGGTGGGATACAAAGATGAACCTTTCATTTTGGCATCTCAAGCTAAACAAGTGTTTTTTGTCACCGATCCTGTCGATAAGAGGTGGTCCATTGTTTTATCGGCAAACAAAAATACTTGTATTGAGGATGATGGCCTATATAATGAAGATGATGGAGGAAATCCTATCTTAGGTGGTTCACAATCCACAAATAGTGACGGTGACTTGGATATCAGTGATGATGAATTGTATATGCGAGAAGATCACCAAGAAGGGATATGGATTAATCCTTCTGTTCGTCGGCGTACTAAACAAAATGGTCGTACTGAGGGATCACAAAATATTAGTAAACCAGCGACAAAAAGAAAACGATGAAAGGTATTTGAACTTATTTGATAATTATATGAGTAACTTATTTGAACTCTTTTGTTAAGTATGCAGTTAAAGTGTAAATTATATTGAACCAGCTTGTAATATTATATTAGTGAATGAGTTACACTAACTTCTGTATTTTTTGCTTTTGTAGGTCGATACCGTATACCACCACAGTCACCCTCTCCTCCGCCACTACCACGACGACCACTACCAATGTAAGCTTATCAATATTTGGTTTTGTACTTTTTGATGTGATTTATATGATCCAACTGATTAATGATGTGATTAATGCATATATATTTATTTTCGTTTGTTGTTGAAATATTTGAATTTCACTTATGAAATCTTGTAGATGGATTCTGGAGGTGCTGCAAACCCAAGTGTTGAAAGTGAGATACGGAGAGGTATTACAGCAATGAAGAAAGTAATAAAGGCCAAAAGTAAAGGCATAAAGCTACAAGTTGGTTGGAACGATTATGGTCAACCAGTTGACCCAAATAAATCAACTTTTGTTGGTTACATTGGCGTGATAGCTCGTGACAGGGTCCCTATTACTATCAGTGATTGGCGCAGCGTCCCTGCAGCAATAAAATATGCCATTTGGAATGAAATAGCTGTAAGTTAGTTATTATATATTATGTTTTTAATTGGTAAATGTAGTTTTTTTTTCTCTAAATTAACATTTTTTATATACTTTGTTCTTTGTTTTTTATAGTTGGCCTTTGATATTGACGAAAGTAGACAGAAGTTCGTCTTAGCCGAGGCTGGGAAGCTAGCTCGAAACTACAGGAGCTACTTGACCAGAATCTGGGTAGAGGATGATGATGGGAACATTAATTCAAGCCCACCCGAAAAATATCGTATATCTCAAGAAGATTGGACAAAATTTGTAGAATTACGCCAAAGTGAAGCTTTTCAGGTAATTATTTTAATTTATGGTTTCATTTTAAATTATTTGAAACTATATACATTGACTAATGCCTTGATTATATAATGAACAGCAACTACGTAAGGACAATTCTGAAAGAGCAAAGGACCCTGAATATCCTTACAGGGCATCACGTCTTGGATATGCTCAAGTGGAGTATATTGAGGTACGTAGTTCGTTACAAGTTGTAATTCTAATCAAATTTCCTTACAAATTTTCTAATCAAATCTCCTTAATTACAAATTTTCTAATCAAATTTATTTCCTTACAAATTTTCTTATATAGAAGCATAAAAGAAAGGATGCTGGGTCAGATGTCACAGAGGTGACACGAGCACTAGTGTGGAGGGTTGCACATTCTGACAGCCAGAACAAGATTGATAATGTCAATGTTAAAAGAGTAGTGGAATCAATGGTGAGTTATTTGCAATTTTAGTTATATAGTGTGTTGTATGCTTTTTTAAAAATAATTTTAAAATAACAAATTTTTGTATTTTTTAAATGTATTATTACAGGAAAGCTTATCACAGGAGGGTAGCCACAGTGGACCCGAGAAGACCCGGAATGATATACTGGCTATAGCTCTTAAAAAGAAGGAGCATCCGGGTCGAGTTAGGGGTGTAGGCTTTGGGGTATCCCAAACAGATTACTTTTCGGATTCAAAGCCTTCAAAAAATACGGTGATTGATAACTTGCAAGACACGGTTCAAATGCTCACTCAATCACTATTTGAATTGCGACGCGAGTTTGAGCAGCATAGGGCGTCTGGGTCGTCGCAGCAGCCACATACAGAAGAGGCGGTTTCTTTGAAAGATAGCTGCCCAGAAGTGAAAGACCTTCCTCAGGTAATTAATGAAAAGCATATTGTTTAGTGATAATGTAACTTACAATCCTATATTTCTGTATGATATACAACATTTTCTAATATAATGGTATATATATATATATATATATGTAGGATGTGGTGCAGTGTCAATTAGCACTTTCTACACCGTGTTATCGTTTGGTGGCAAGAGGAACAATGTACAATCAACCAAAGGATAGAACATTGCATACATGTCCATTAGCCTCCCACCTCGTGAAAGTGTCGATTGACATTGCAATTGAAGATATTGCACCCTTACCAGTCCCTCTCGATGATGAAGGAGTGTTCACAGTATCTGAGGCTGTGGGATACATGGTTGCTTGGCCTAAGAGTCTTGTGATTGTCGGTGATGCATCGGTACGTAATTATTATTAATAGCTAGTCATTATTAAATTATAACAATTGTTTAATGTTAATAAATATACTTTCATTGATAACGCCCACGTTTTGTTTTCTTTTGCTTATAGTCTCTCGGAAAATCCAAATCATCACTCGGAAAAAGCAAATCAGAGATGACGAAGCACTCACATGTCAAAAATACACCTCTAGTGGCCAACCCTCCTTCTCTAGTGGCCAACCCTCCTTCTCTAGTGGCCAACCCTCCTGCTCCACCCCCTAATTCACTTGCAATTCTTGAAAGGTTCTTTGGGATGATGGCTGCTGATAACACTATCCGGATAGACATACCCGAGGAAATCTTCAATATCCCCTTTCCAGAATATATTGGGCGGGAGGAGATCGGTGACTTTGTGCATAAAGAACAGATAGGAGCCTCTATCATTACTGCTTACATCAAGTAAGTTTTTAAATATTAATTAAGAAAAAGTAAGCTTTTAATTAAATTATTTTACTGCATTAATTTGAACTATGTTTATTTTTGTTACTCAAATTTATTTTATGCTCAATTGTAGGTGTTTGTGGGTTAATCACGTGGTCCCCGAACAAAAACAAAATAAATTCGGGTTCCTTAGCCCACATTCTATATCTGCGGCAGCAGGAATTACTCCCACGCAGCTTGTTGACAAATCGCAATATATAGCAAATACTATGATAGGTAGTGCACTGGAGGGGAAGTTGTTTCTTGCACCTTACAACTCCGGGTGAGCTACTAAAGACACATTGTTATTTTGTAAAATTTGTTACGTAGGCATAACTAATTTAAAATTTTTCTTTTGAATATGCTGATTAGGGGCCATTGGTTGTTGCTCGTGATTGATCCAATTAAAGAGATCGTTTATTATTTGGATTCTTTGCACGGTAATCCAAATAACCGACATGATATGAAAGATATGATCAATCAGTAAGTTTTATCATTCAATTAAATGTATCCATTATATTATATTTAATATTAAGTTTAAAGTATATATATTATAACTAGACTTCATATATATATATTTGCTTGATATTGACATATTTCCTTGATTTTTGATGTTTTTAACAGCGCTGTCTTGATGTTTCGAGCAAATAAAAACAACCAAAAGATCAAAGCAAAAAACAAGGCCTGTACATGGAGTTGTATACAGGTTAGTTTAATTATATTATTTTAATTATAGTTTCAAGAAATTATTCGTATAAAAGTTATTTGTTCTAATACAATTTTGATTTGAATTTAATTTGTAGTGCCCCATTCAAATAAATGCCATAGATTGTGGGTTCTTCGTCATGAAATTCATGAAAGATATTATTAGACACGGAGAATCTATAATCCCACCGACGGTATGCATAATCCTAATTAATATTAATCAAATTCTAATGTCCCTTTTAAGTTATTAAACATTTTTGTTGGATTTTAATATTTGTCTTGCAGTACTTTGCTGATTGTCAGTACGCCACTTACACTATAGAGCAACTTGATGAAGCACGTTCTGAATTGGCACAATACATTTTTAAATGCGCTTTTGATATGCCGGCGGTGTAAGTTGAAAATTATTGTAAATTTTTATTTGATTTAAAAGCAGTGATTAGTTTATATTGGTTTATTGTAAACTCGTTATTATTTGTAATTATTAGAGATTATTATTTGGTGAATGAAATTAATTTTGGATTTGAATTTGTTGTTTCTGTTGAGCAATTGGTTTGTTTTATGTGTTATTGATGAGTTGAATTTTGAGCTTGTGGGAAGGATATAGCTCTAGCTGAAATTATAACAGAAAAAAATAAAAAAATAAAAAATCACGTTACAGCGGTTCGTTTCTGAACCGCTGTAACAGTGAACACTGTTACAGCGGTTCGTTGATGAACCGCTGTAATAGTGAACCCTGTTACAGCGGTTCAGAAACGAACCGCTGTAACAGGGTTCACTGTTACAGCGGTTCATCAACGAACCGCTGTAACAGTGTTCACTGTTACAGCGGTTCAGAAACGAACCGCTGTAACAGGCTACGGTTTTTACAGTTAATTTTTATTTTTATTTACCTATTACAGCGGTTCGTTATTGAACCGCTGTAATAGGGCTCATTTTACAGCGGTTTTGAACCGCTGTAATAGTAAACATACCAATTACAGCGATACGTATTACAGCGGTTAAAACCGCTGTAATAGTGGAAAAAAAACCGCTGTAACAGACCTCTTCTGTACTAGTGCCTATGACAGCGGTTCAGCCGGAACCGCTGTCATAGGGTCCAAATTAAATTATTATTTTTTTATTTCACCTATGACAACGGTTTTTTAACCGTTTTCATAGGTCAAAACCATATAACAGCGGTACCTATGACAGCGGTTAAAACCGCTGTAATAGGCCAAAAAAACCGCTGTTATAGGTCATTCACTACCACAAAAAAGCCCTATTACAGCGTACCTATGACAACGGTTTTGAAAAACTGCTGTAATAGGGGGTACTCGGTTCGGACCTATGACAGCGGTTCAAGCCGAACCGCTGTCATATGATGTCAGAACCAAAAAAAAAAATTGAACGCGACAGCGGATTAGCCAGAACCACTGTCACAAAGTATACATGTGACAGCGGTTCGGCCGAACCGCTTGCAAAAATCACATGTGACAGCGGTTCGGGCTGAACCACTGTCACATGTATACTTCGAAACAGCGGTTCTGGCCGAACCACCGTCACAAAGACACATATGATAGCGGTTCAGCTGAACCGCTGCCATCTAAAACCCGGCCCCCCCTCTCACTCACTCACTCTCTCAAATCTCTCACCACCACCACCACCACCAAGACCGTACACCTCTCTCTCTCGCGCCCTCTAGCTCTCAGTTTCTCTCTCTCTCTCTCGATCGGAACGGCCGCCGTCCTCCACCCGCCCGTCGCCGGCCGCCGCCCGGTATATCTCTCTCTCTCTCTCTCTCTCTCTCTCTTTCTCTTTCTAGATTTATATATATATGTGTGCATATATATGTATATATTCTATATATATATATTTAACTCTTTATATATATATATATACATAGCAGCCGCCCGTCGCCGCTCGCCGTCGCCGCCCGCCAGTCGCCGCCGCCGCCGCCAATCGTGGTCATTTAGTTTAGGTAATATATATATATATATATACACACACACATAGAGTATATATAGATTTAAATATTTGAGTATGTATATATTTGTGTATATGTGGGTGTATGTATATATATTTGTGTGTATGTGTGAGTGTATGTATATTTGTGTATATATGAGTGTATGTATATATATTTGTGTATGTGTGGGTGTATGTATATTTGTGTATATGTGGGTGTATGTATATATATTTGTGTATGTGTGGGTGTATGTATATATATTTGTGTATGTGTGAGTGTATACATATTTGTGTATATGTAAGTGTATGTATATTTGTGTATATTCTTGAGATTTGCCTATTTATTGAAAAATTTAAGGGAACTAAGAATTTGACTGAATTTAGTATTAATTTTGGTTAGTCGGGTGTTAATTACGTTTGATTTGAGATTAAATTGTGGTTATTTGGTGGTTTAGGGTACATTGATCCAACTGGTGATCTATATTTATACTTAGTTGCTGAAAATATGATGTTTTATTTATAATTTTATGTGATTTATGTGATCCGACTGGTGATCAATATTTGTAGTTGTTGGAAATATGATGCTTTATGTGATTCAACTAGTGATGAATATATTTTTATAAAATGGTGCTTTATTTTTAGTTTTATGTGATTTATGTGATCCAATTGGTGATCAATATTTGTAGAAATATGATGTTTTATGTGATCCAAAGCGGGTTCTTGCTTTCCTTGTAGGAAAAGTCTTGGGACAAGAAGACGGACATTATCTGGATCAGGGGGAGTAGCTCTCAAATTGGACCAGATGCCTGAATGGGACGTGGTGGTACCCATTCCCTACATAGAAAGAATTTCCCATGCAATTATTGAAAGCTGACTGAATGTCATTGAACACAGGCCAGGAAACCATTGAATCATTGCCGAGGAGAATTGAACCTTTCACCTGCTTCCGGTGACAACTACCACTCTCTTATGAATGGGATGGTAGAGTACCAAGACATAGGGGGTGGCCAGCGGAGGCTTTGCTATCGCTCCTATGTAGTGGTCGACCTAAAAAGTGGTATTCCTGCCATACCAGAATGCTTCTTATCTATTGCTAGAAGCTTTGCCAGAAGCAAGATGAGGTCTCTTGCCCGCTTCCAATTGATGACTGGCTATTATAGAATTTCGGAGAAGCGAAAGTCGCTCTCCTTTATTGGAGGTTATACCTTTACTTGTCATTAGGATAAATGGTATCATCTTGTAATTCTAGGATTGGTTACTGTCTTGCCTAGTAAGACTGGTAAGGATCGTCTAGTTCTTCGAGATTTTGGTGATCAATATTTTCGTATAGTAAGATCGGTATTTTGGGTTTGTTGTGGTTGAAAGATTATAATATTGGGTTTGTTGTGGTTGAAATATATGAATTTTGTTGGTTGCAAGTTTGGGGGAAGATTAAGTCGAGAACTTGGTAGAAATTTTTGCGTTGTTACTCTGCCAAATTTTTTCTAGAATAATGAGAAATAAATTAAAATAAAAATTATTTAATTAATTAACTATCAACTGATGATAAAATTGTTTAATTTAATTAATTCAGAATCAAAATGGATCGAAGTTGGATTTTAGCGGATCGTATGTCGGAACAATATGAGAAAGGGGTGAAAGAGTTCATAAAGTTTGCGGTTGACCATGCACCAGATCGAACTAGGATCACTTGTCCGTGTTTACGTTATTGTTTTGGAAAGAGAATTAGTCCACGTGAGTTGGAAGATCATTTGGTGTGTAATGGAATTGATAAAAGCTATAAACGTTGGACAAGACACGGTGAAAGCAGTGTCCCGTTGGATGATTTGGGTGGTACATCATATCCATCACAAGATTTCAACATGAATGATTATGAGCCTGATCGTTTGGAGGAGATGACAAATGTGATTGAGGAGGATTTGCGAAATTGTCCTAAATGTTTGACAATTTGACAAATGATTCAAAGACACCACTGTATAGTGGTAGTAAATTCACAAGATTGAAAGCAGTTCTTAACCTATACAAGTTAAAAGCCAACAATGGGTGGAGTGATAAGAGTTTCACAGATTTGCTTGGTTTATTAAAAAGCATGCTACCTGAGGATAATGTGTTACCTAATTGTACTTATGAGGCTAAACGGATGTTAACCTCAATTGGCATGGGATATGAGAGGATACATGCCTGTCTCAATGATTGCGTATTATTTAGAATTGACTATGCATCATTGAAGGCCTGACCAAAATGTGGCGCCTCACGGTACAAGAAGAATGGATCTGCTCCTGTCAAAACCATGCGGTATTTGCCTATAATACCACGATTTAAGCGCATGTACTGTAAAGAGTTAGCCAAGGACTTGACATGGCATGCTGATAGAAGGCTTGAAGAAAGGATTGAAGATGAAAAGATTCGACATCCCTCAGATTCTCCTCAATGGAAAAAGATTGATGATGATTTCCCTGAATTTGGTGAAGAATCAAGAAACCTGTGCCTTGTATTGGCTACAGATGGCATGAACCCTCGTGGCTTGCAAAGTAGCTCACATAGTACATGGCCGGTGATTTTGATGATCTACAACTTTCCCCCATTGCGATGCATGAAGCGAGAGCATATAATAATGCCTATACTCATTTCTGGGCCGAAACAACCTGGAAATGATATAGATGTCTACTTGGCTCCTTTAATTGAGGATTTGAAGGTGTTGTGGGACACCGGTGTTCAAGTATATGACGGGTTGTGAGAAGAAAATTTTAATCTCAGAGTCATGTTATTTGGAACAATCAATGATTTTCCGGCAAGAGCAAACCTCGAGGGATATGGTGTACATGGCCAATGTGGATGCCCCATATGTGTCAAGAGTACAGATCAATATCGATTGACACACTCTCAGAAATATGCATTCCAAGGGCATCAGAGATGGCTAAATCGGAACCATCGATATCGTTGGTGGAAGAAAGCTTTCAATGGGAATATAGAAGAAGGCCGAGCTCCTAAGTGCTTAACTGGTGAAGAAGTGTTTGAGAATGTAAGAGACTTGGAGGTTAAATTTGGAAAGACTTTTGCAGGTGGCCTTGCAAAAACTGGGTGGAAAAAAAGGTCAATTTTCTTTGAGTTGCCGTATTGGACGTCTTTACATGTTAGACATTTTCTCGATATAATGCATATTGAGAAAAATGTATTTGATAGTGTCATTGCTACACTTCTAAATGTGCCCGGAAAGACAAAAGATGGCGTAAATGCACGGTTAGACTTGGTTGAAATGAAGATAAGAGGAAAATTGGCACCAACAAATAAGGGGAAACGTACTTATTTGCCTCCAGCAGCTCACACTCTAGCCAGGTAAGAAAAAATTGCATTATGTGAGTTTCTTAATGGAGTGAAAGTTCCAGAAGGGTATTCTTCAAACATTAGCAGTCTTGTATCAATGAAGGATTTGAAGCTAAAGCACTTGAAGACTCACGATTGTCATGTAATCATGGATCATTTGCTACCAATTGCTATACGGGCCATTTTGCCAAAAAAGGTGAGAGACACGATAACTAAATTGTGTTTCTTCTTCAAAGCAATGTGGAGCAAGGTGTTTGATCCTGAGCAATTTCCTGCACTTCAGAAACAAATTGTCATCACTTTGTGTGAGCTTGAAATGTATTTTCCACCTGCTTTTTTTGATATAATGACTCATCTACCCATTCACTTGGTTAGAGAGACTCAACTATGTGGACCGGCTTTTATGAGATCTATGTATCCGGCTGAGTGTTATATGAAGGTATTGAAAGGCTACGTGAAAAATCGTAGTCGACCGAAAGGTTGCATTGTTGAACGGTACATAGTTGATGAAGCCATTACATTTTGCACACAGTATCTGGCAGATTCTAATGTTGCAGAGCTTCCAAAGTCTCATGTTGTGGGAGGGGAAACAGAAGGAGTCGGATTAATGGGAAAGCAATTAGTTAGTGTTCATATTACACAAAGGGATCAGACACACCTATATGTGCTCCACAACACCGATGAGGTTGACCCATATGTTGAAGAGCATAAGAACCAACTTAGGAGATTCAATCCAATTAAAAATGAGAGCTGGATTTCAAGAGAGCATAATAAGAGTTTCATCGATTGGTTTCGAAAGCATTTTGGAGAGAAACAGAAAGAGAATCCACAGCTTTCAGTTTCAGATAAATTGACACGACTGTCGATGGGTCTGGACAGACTAGTATTTTGTTATTCAGGTTATCGTATAAATGGTCGCACATTCTATACAAAAGACCAAGATGAGCGAAGTACAATGCAGAATAGTGGTGTGAGTCTTGTAGCTCAAGCAATGCATATCTCAAGTGCGAAAGATAATAATCCTATTTATGCCGATTTATCATATTACGGGGTGATTGAACGTTTATGGGAGCTTGATTATAGTTGGTTTCGGGTGCCTATATTTGGGTGTAAGTGGGTTGACAATAAACATGGTATCGATAATAGTGAAATAGGCTTCACTCGAGTAGACCTTGAAAGGGTGGGATACAAAGATGAACCTTTCATTTTAGCGTCACAAGCTAAGCAAGTGTTTTTTGTTACCGATCCTATTGATAAGAGGTGGTTCATTGTTTTATCGGCAAACAAAAATACTTGTATTGATGATGATTATGAAGAAAGTGAAGATGATGGAGAAAATCCTATCTCATTAGGTGATTCACAATCAATTGATAGTGATGATGACTTGGATATAAGTGATGATGAATTGTATATGCGACAAGATCACCAAGAGGGGATATGGATTAATCCATCAGTTCGTCGTCGTATTAAAAAAAATGGTCGTACCGATGGGAAGCAAAAGACTGCTAAGCCAACAACAAAAAGAAAACGATGAAAGGTATTTGAACTTATTTCATAATTGTATGATAGACTTATTTTTTTATCAATATTTATACTTAGTTGCTAGAAAATTTATATTCTTGAGATTTGCCTATTTTTGTGGAAAATTTAAGGGAAATAGGGGATTGGTTGAATTTAAGGTTAATTTGGTTTAGCTGGGGGTTAATTGTGTTTAATTGAGGATTAAATTTTGTTTATTTTGTGGTTTAGGATAATTACGTTCTAGAATAATGGATATGAACCCAAATTCTGTATTTATTACTTCTATTTTAAAATTATTATTGCCAACTGAATCTGCCAAATTTATATGAATCTAACTTCTGTATTTATTACTTCTATTTGAAAATTATTATTGTCAAATGAATCTGCCAAATTTATATGAATCTAACTTCTGTATTTTTTTTATCTTTTGTAGGTCGATGGCTTCAAATCCTGATGGTAGTTTTCCCGAGGATGATGTATATGGATCAGTTAGCGTTTATGAGGCGGAGATACGGAGAGGTGTCATGTCTATGAAAAAAGTTATCAATGCCAGAAGTAAAGGCATAAGGTTACCTGTCGGCTGGAATGACAGAGGTCAGCCAGTTAACCCAAACAAATCAATATTTGTTGGTTATATAGGCGTGGAGGTTCGGCAGAAGGTGTCAATTGCCATGAGTGATTGGCGAAAAGTCCCGTCACCAATAAAAAAAACGTTTGGGATGAGATAAAGGTAATTTGGATATTATCATATTTGTAAGTGTTAATGTATTATCATTTTCTCTAAATTATAATTTTATATACACTTTGTTGTTTGATTTTTGTAGTTGGCATTTGATATTGACGAAAGTCAACGAAAGTACGTACTATCAGAAGGTGGGAGGCTAGCACGTAACTTCAGGAGCTACATAAGCAGAAAGTATGTGCGAGATGATGATGGGAATATTAATGTCAACCCACCCCCACAATATGAGATATCACAAGCCGATTGGACGGCATTTTTAGAAGTTCGCTTAGGAGATTCTGATTGGCAGGTAGCTAGTCATTTTAATTTACAGTTTCATTTGTTGGTTATTGCGTTTATATTTAGCTAATAATTTGATAATGTAATAAACAGAAAACGAGTAGGGACAATCAGGAAAGAGCAAAGAACCCTGAATATCCTTACCGGAAAGCGAGTCTTGGACATGCTCTTGTGGAGCAAATGGAGGTATGTAGTTCATTTAGCAGTGAATCCTTACAATTTTTTTAATAAAAATTCTATGTTAATGCATGCATATATTTCTTAATGAAAATATAGAGAGATAGAAGAAGGGATGCGGGATCCGATTGTACAGAGGTGACACGAGCACTCGTGTGGAGGATTGCGCGTTCCGATAAAACAAATCAAATTGATAATGACAATGTTAGAAGAGTGGTGAATGAAATGGTGAGTTATTGACAATTTTTAGCTCTATAATGTGTTGTATGTTTGTTTTGAAATATTATTTAAAGAACAGGTTCAGTAATTTTATTTTTTAAAAAAATATATCATTACAGGAGAGCATTTCACAAGAGAGTACTAGCCATAGTGGAAATGAGACGAGTCGAGATGACCTATTGGCTAAAGTTTTTAAAAAGAATGAGCATCCGGGTCGCGTTAGGGGTGTTAGCTTTGGGGTTTCACAAAGAGATTATTTTAAGGATCGAAAGCCTGCTACAGAAATGGAGGTGGAAAACTTGAGAAACATGGTGAAAAACCTCTCCGAAACTATGGTTGCCATACAACAACGAATTGATGTTTTGGACACCCCTAACTCGCGTCAGCCACATGAAGATGACGTGATTTCTTTGAAAGATAGCAGCCCAGAACCAGGCTATAAGATGCTTCCTGAGGTAAAAATTTAAACTTGTTTATTAATCTTACAACTTGTGACTCTCTATTTCTGTAAATCATACAAAACTTTCTAATATAATATTGTATATATGTGTGTGTGTGTATGTAGGGTATCAATCCATGTCAATTAGCACTTTCATCACCATCATATCGTGTGGTGGCTAAAGGACAGCTATACAATCGATCGGAGACTGATAGAACACTTCACAACTGTCCATTAGCCACCAACAATGTGAAAGTGCGCATTGACACTGCCGTTGAGGCGAATACACTCCTACCTGTCCCTCTCAATGATGAAATGATCACCATTTCTAGTGGTCTGGGTACCTTTGTTGCTTGGCCAACGAGTCTTGTCATTGTCACTGATGCACCGGTATGTAATTAATAGCTAGTCATTAATAAATTATAACAATTTGTTTGAGGTTACTAAATATACTTTGGTGTGTAACATTCATATTTTATTTTCTTGCTTAAACAGTCCAAATCATCTGGAAACCGTAAATCAGGGACGTCAAAGCGGTCAGCTGTCAAAGGAAAATCTCCAGTGGCTGAGCCTGCATGTGAAGTAGACATATGTGCAGACCTTCAACTAGATGGACTCCCTAATGACCTTGTATTTCTGGGAAAGTACACGAAGATGATGAAGATTGGTGCCCTGATCAATATATACATGGACGAATCCATTATGAATTTGTCATTCCCAGAGTACATTGGAAATGAGAAAATCTGTCACCTTCTGCGTAGAACAGAGATAGGAGCCTATATCATTACAGCGTACATAAAGTAAGTTTTTTAATTATTTTATTACATCTGAACTACGATTATTTTCGTTACTCGAAATTCATTTTTTATGCTCAATTTAGGTGTTTGTGGTTTAACTACGTGATCCCCGAAAGGAAACAAGCAAGTTTCGGGTTTCTTAACCCACATTCCATAGCTGCTCATGCAGACGCGCCAATTCAACAAGTGCAGTACATAGCACGTGCTATGATACAGAGTGCACAACAGAATAAGTTATTTCTTGCACCTTACAACACCGGGTGAGCTACTAAAGAGTTGACTTTAATTTGTAAAACTATCTACACAAAACAAATTTTCAACTTATCTTTTGAATGCTTTGTAGGGATCATTGGTTGTTGCTTGCAATTGATCTATTTCAAGAGATTGTTTACTATCTGGATTCTGTGCATGGTGAGCCGCAATACCGAGATGATATGATACTAAAATTCAATCAGTAAATTTTTCAATCAATCAATGTATCCATTATATTTAATATTTTTTTAAATTGTATTTATTTCACATAATTGCTTGTTTTTAACATATTTCCTTATTATTTTTATTTTTTTTATAGAGTTGTGCACATATTTCGTGCAAATTGCAACAACCAATCCAGGAAATCCAAAAACTCGGTCTGTAAATGGTTTAATATAAAGGTTAGCATTTTCTAGTTTCATGAGATTATATATTCGTATAGAAGTTCGTCTTCTAATACAACGTAACTTTGATTGCTTTTGTAGTGCCCCCGGCAACCAACAGCGGTATACATAATCCTAATATATACTTAATTCTATTACTTTTGAAATTATTAAACCTTTGGTAGGTAATTGAAACGTCATTTTAGTTTGCAATTAATCTCTCTCTTTCTCTCTCTCTCTCTCTATATATATATATATATATATATCTTGCAGTACTTTCATGATTGTCAATCCTTCTATACTGATGAGCAAATTGATGAAGTACGCTGCGAAGTTGCACATTACATTTTATTAGCAGCTCCTTAGAAATTAGGTAATGTAGTTTTTGTACATTGTGACTTGTTGTAAATTGAGATTTGATTTATTGTATTTCGGAAGGTCATTGGTAATTTAATTAGTTGATTGTACATTTTGTTGGAGATTATAACATTTTATTGTTGGAGGAAAGAGATGGTAATATTGAAGTTCGGGGAGGTGTTTGTTTATGTTGAATATGTTTTGTTGTTGGTTAAAATTTGTTGGTTGGTTTATTGCATATTTATGTACAGGAATATTATCATGATAGGGCAATAAATAATTCAAAAAAAACAAAAAAAAATTTGTACTTATGATAGCTGTTCTTCCGGAACCGCTGGCACAGTGTGAACCTGTGACAGCGGTTCCGGAAGAACTGTTGTCACAGTTCGAACCTGTAACAGCGGTTCTGGAAGAACCGCTGTCACAATTCGAACTTGTGACAGCGGTTTCGTCCGGAACCGCTGTCACAAGTGAACACTGTGACAGCGGTTCCGGCAAAAACCGCTGTCACAGGTTCGTATTTTATTTTTTTTTGGTTTTTCGACAACGGTTTCTAGAAAACCGTTGTCATAGGTGGACACTATGACATCGGTTTTTGGAACTGCTGTCATAGGTTGATCTATTACAGCGGTTAAAAACCGCTGTAATAGGTCCACCCCTATAACAGCGGTACCTATGACAGCGGTTTTAACCGCTGTCATAGGTCATTTTTGTAGTAGTGATTTCTGTAGTAGTGACCCCTTCTAGAAAAATATCTGAAATGCCTGGAACGTTTCAGCTGCATTAATAATTGAAAGACGTTGGGACCTCACGTTCGAATGTCGAGGCGCTCACGTTCGAACGTGGACGGCAGTTTCAGACTGCTAATTTAATTCTCATGTTTAATGTGTCGGATTTCTTAACCTATAAATAGGCCTCCTCCAGCAGATAGAAAAACACACACCCAAAAAAAAAGAAGCATTTCTCAGCTTTTTTTCTCTCATTCTCTCAAGAGTTCTAAAGTAGCAAAAGTTCGTTCGGTTCTGGAATTTGAAGTGGTTTCGAATTCAAAACGTATATCGTTGTATCTTGAGATGCTTGTTGCAATAATCCGTACCACCTAAGCGGGCAATTTAGCGTTAAGGATAGAGAGTTCTCCCTCGCCTCGATATAATCATATATTCGATTGTTAGCATTTGATACGTTTGTGAAGTTTTGTCCAACAACTCTTTACACCGAAAAAGTCTTGGCAGAAAAGTCTGAGGACTCAACATGCTCATCAACACACACACACACATATATATATATACATACTCGGAGAGAGATTTATCCCAAATTCCCAATAGCCTACCTTGAGTTCGTTATCTTTGGAATTCAAAGTACCTAACAAGCCATTAAGTGGGAAGGTGAGTAGTGTAAACACAAAGCTGTTAATGAAATTTAGACTGAGAACTACATTGGTACCGTACGAATCGTACGCAAAACTTTTAATAATCTTTACATTCGTATTTCGTAGGAAGGTGAGTAGTGTCCATCAAAGGCCAGCACATGCAAATGTAGGGTAAAGAGTCACCAATATAGGATGAATTACAGAGGGGCCCCCCAATTAATAACCGCTCCCGTCTCTGTAAAGATTAGAGAAAGAGAGGGGGACAATCTTTTTGCCCTTATAAATAATATAATATTAATACAATTTATAATTTCATTTCATTCCACTCCATCTCTCTCTCTCTCTCTCTCTAGCTATATATATATATATATATCCATTTAATTTTCTCTCCTCAAAAGTCTCTCTCAACTTAGATATTGGTGGCTACATCCTGATCTACCAGACTACCACTGATTGATTATTCAACTAACCATGGCTGAGAAGGTATGCTGCACGTCTTCTACCCTTTAATCATTTTTTCTTTAAATTTTCTTTATGCTTTTTTTAATGATTACGTATGAATCTTCTTGATCGTACGTACTGTTTGATCTTTGTTTTAGATATGGTTTAATTTAAAGATTAAATTATAGATTTTGTGTTACATATTCTTTTTGTCCTGAATTTAAAATTCAATTGTTACTTTTAAATGGAGGGAAATGAAACAGGTGACAATTATGGTACTCAAGGTTGATCTTCAGTGTCCTTGCTGCTACAAGAAGGTCAAGAGAATCTTCTGCAAATTTCCCCGTGAGTCCGTGTACAACAATTCTATATCCGTACAATGTACGGAATTATATATTTTCATCAATTTTTCTTATCTCTGTTGAATAATTGATGATCCTTTTTAATTTAATTTATCTTACACCACACGATAACGACTTACACATATCATCGCCTACCTTAGGTAAATGCATGTTCTAATCCCCCCCATTTTTTTGTTTCTCTCTATGTGTTTTGGGAAAAGAAACTGAGCTTTGTATATTTTTTTGATGTAAAATTATTTTGGCACAAAAGAAATTCGAGATCAGGAATATGATGTGAAGACAAATACTGTCACAATTAAAGTGGTGTGTTGCAATCCTGAGAAAATCCGTGACAAATTGTGCTGTAAGGGTGCTGGGGTTATCAAAAACATTGAAATCAAAGAGCCCCCCAAGCCCAAACCGAAACCGCCTCCGCCGCCACCCCCTAAACCGGACCCGCCTCCTAAACGGAATCCGCCCCCACTGTGAACAGATGCCCTCCGGTATTTCCATGGAGGACATGTTGCGGTCCATGTTCGGAAGGTCGTGGTGGGGGTCCATGTTACGATGGGTATGTAGTTTTACCAAGAACATGTTGCGGGCCATGTTCGGAAGGTCGTAGTGGGGGTCCATGTTATGATGGGTACAGAGTTCTGCCGAGAACATGTTGCGGGCCATGTTCGGAAGGTCGTAGTGGGGGTCCATGTTACGATGGGTACGAAGTTCCGCCAAGAACATGTTGCGGGCCGTGTTCGGAAGGTCGTAGTGGGGGTCCATGTTACGATGGGTATGGAGTTCCGCTGCCGCCACAACCGTGTTATGATGGTTATTATGGCCAAGGCTGCTCAATCATGTAATGTTTCTACCAAGGGTATTGGTGATTGTCATGATCATATGAGTATATGAGGCGTTTTGTTTTACTATTGTATAAAAAGAAACAATATAGAATTAGAGGTATCAAGAAAAATAATGTACTATTGTTGAAAAATCGATTGTTGTTGTTGGGAATTGGGATGGTTCGAGTTGTCACTATTTGTGTTAAGAAGAAGTTTGATCAAATGATTGATGGCCTTTGCTTTTTTTTAAATGTTCGCTGCTGGAAAATTTTTGTTTATTTTATAATCCATATATATATATATTATATGTAGGTTAAGCATATAAAATATTTTTTAAAATATAAATGAAATACAAGATATATAATCAAATATAATAATATTGTGAAATACAAGATCTAAACTATGAAAAATAGAGTGTGCCTCCCTAATTTGTTTTCTCGCTTAATTTCTATCATTTGTGTTCCACTTTGCCATTTCAATTTGTTGAATATTACTGTGACATTATTAGAGTGGCTAAAAACCCTAGTCAAATATCTTGTATTATGTAATAATTATGGGTTGAATCTTATTTAGTTAGATTGGGTATCGTATTTCATCAACCGGTCATCGAAATGAATATTTGACAAATGTTGCTTTATCGTATTTCATCAACCGGTCATCGAAATGATCCCATTCTTGTGCCGTTACAAAGTTTATATAAAAGTCTACAATTTATATGTTCAAGTCGAACCTAAAAATGCACGAAAAAGGGAGAAAAATGAGCCGAAAACAAGGAAAAAGTCATTATTTTCTTTAAGAAAATGCTCAAATGTTGCTCTTTTGCTTTGTCGTATTTCTTCAACCGGGCATCGAAATGATCCCATTCTTGTGGGGTTACAAAGTTTATATAAAATCTACAATTTAAATGTTCAAGTTGAAATCTAAAAATGCACGAAAAAAGAAGAAAAACAAAAATTTATGTTGTCTTCAATTTTCAATTAAAAAAACGAAAATTTATGAAGACGACATACTAAATGTCGTCTTCAATTTTCAAATAGAAAAAAAAAAAGAAAATTAATGAAGACGACATGCAATATGTCGTCTTCTAATTTAAAGACGACATACTGCATGTCGTTTTGTATTGGTCAATATAACGATTTTTTAATTATATTATTTTGGGATTTTTTTTATATTAATCTAATAAAAAACCCCGATTGGAGTACCCTTCTGCCATATTGAATTACAGGGATCAGCACATATCCTTTCTTGTTTTATTCATTTTGGAGATCAATATCCAAGCAGGCAGAAAATTGTTGTATTCACGGAAACGTGATAATAAATATTGCCAGAAGCTCACGGGTGATTAAAATTGTTTGTCACTGTTCCCGGAGATTGCAAAGGCAATTCGCTTGAAGCACTCTGTGGTATACTCAATATTTGTAATATCAACCGGCTCAGTTCTAACCTATAAAGCACGGACACTCCAAAAAATCACTACGGGCGGTGTCGTGCGCGTTCGGACACAGACACGGCTATCGCGTGTCCCTAATAAAAAAAATAAAAATTGGACACGGCTGAGACACGGCCATGTCACTTTTTATAAGATATTAAAATTTTGGGGGGTCAAATTGTAAATAAAAATTTAGCAATTTTCTAAATCTAATAAAAACTTACCAACTTTTTATAAGACACATATTTGAACAATGGAATATTTATTTTTGTTATATCATGTTTTGGATTGAAAAACATATTTATTGTTATATTTAGTTTATGTTTATATTTTTATTCTGCATTTGTTATTGATAAGTATTTGAATTATTTGCAATATACATAGCTTTACGAAGAAATAAGTAAAATACAAATTTATATAATATATATATATATATATAAATTGGACAGCCGTGTCGTGTCCTATATTTTTTTAAAAATGCCATTCTCCGTGTCCATGTCGTGACGTGTCCTTGTCGCCGTGTCTGTGTCGGTGCATCATAAGTTCTAACCAATTTTAAGCTTATAATTTTGTCTTATTAAGTTGAAGTTTTTAATTATTGAGAATATGACTTCAAGAGCAGCAAGTGTGGAACTTAGTAAAACTGAAAGCTTAAACGGGACAAATTTTCAAACTTGGAAATGAAGAATTAGGCATATTCTTTTTCATGATAAAATTGAGTATGTTATTGACACTCCTTACCCCAAATGAACCACCACTTAGGCTGTAATAGATGCTAAAAATGTCTATGAACATTTTGTTGAAGATGATAAATTAGCTAGGTCCACCATGCTCACATATATGGAACCTAATTTAGAAATAATTTTTGAAGAGCATGAAACTGCTAAAACTATGTTTGAAGTTATAAGTGAATCATATGGTACTGCATCTAACACCTACATTCAGTTGTTAATTGAAAAGTTTAATGACACTTTTATGAAAGAAGATGAAAATATTGTCGAGCATGTTAACAAATTGGTGGTAATAGCTAAAGAATTGGCAGCTCTAGGCAATCCTATTCCTGATAAAATGCAAGTTTCTACCGTGCTAGCTTAATTGGATATTGTATGTGTAGTCTCTGAGTCCCTTCTTGCGAATTGTGATTTAGTTGCTTGGTGGGTTGACTCAACCTCTTCAAGGCATGTGGCAAAGACAAGAGATGGGTTTGTTGAAATGAAGGAAGTGAAAGCCCGCAACCATAAATTGTACATGGGAAATAACACATACTGTGATGTCCTTGGAATTGACACTGTAAGAATTGGCTTGCCTGGAGAAAACAACCTTTTTTTAACTGATGTTCTCTATGCGCCTAATATGAGGTGAAATCGCTTGTCTGTGCCACGTTTGAATGAGAAGGGTTTTGAAGTTCGTTTTTTTTTTTTTTTTTGGTTTCCCAAGGTATCCTCACAGCTGACCGCCGTGAGACTAATCCATTGCCCCACTGTCAGCGCACTAAGCGGTTGGAGGTTGGCCAAGGAGTTTTTTCCATTCACAAGAGTTGGGATTCGAACTCCCAACCACTTGCTTAAGGGACGAAGCGCTGAACCACTACGCCAACCCACTTGGTTGCTTTCGTTCTTCTAAAGTGTCTATTGGAAAGCATGATCGTATTCTTGTATGGGGTTCTAAAGTAGATGGTCTTAATCGTTTGAACGTAGCTAATTCGAATAATGAAATGAATAATTCTTCTTGTGCTTATATTGATGACTCATGCATGTTTGATGTTTCTTGTGATGTTGAAGTTGATTCTACTTTGTGGCATTTAAGATTAGGCCATATTAATTATAATAAGATAAAAAAGTTGGCTAATATGGGATTAATTTTAAATTTAAAGTATGATTTAAAGACTTGTGAATCTTGTTTAAAAGGAAAAATGGAGCGGAAATCTTTTGGAAAATTAGAAAGATCTAAACATTTATTGGAATTAATACATTCTGATATATGTGGTCCATAATTAAATATTAAAACTCGTCGAGGAATGTAATATTTTATAACATTTACAGATGATTATTCAAGATATGGTTATATTTATCTACTAAAACATAAATCTGAAGCCTTTGCTAAATTTATTGATTTTAAAAATGAGGTAGAAAATCAATTGGGAAGGAAAATAAAGATGTTAAGAACTGATCGGGGAGGAGAGTATATGAGTGGAATTTTTGAACATTTTTGTAAAGAAAATGGAATATTACATCAAGTAACTATGTCATACACATCTCAACAAAATGGTATATCTGAGAGAAGAAATAGAACTCTACTTGATATGGTTACGTCTATGCTTAGTCAAACAAATTTAACCACAAATTTTTGGGGGGAAACTCTGTCAACTGCTATTTATATTCTTAATAGAGTTCCCTCTAGAACAATAGTTTAGACACTTTATGAACTATGTGCTGGTAAAAAGCCTAATTTATCTCATTTAAAAATCTGGGGTTGTTCAGCTCATGTAAAAGTTTTGGGTCCTAATAGAGATAAATTGAATGCTAAATCAATTAAATACATTTTTATTGGATATTGTGAAAATTCTATGGGTTATAAATTTGTTCTTCATCACAACGATGGATCAATTGAGATTATAGAAAGTAGTGTTGCCTATTTCCTTGAAGATGATGTATCTAAAATTGATAAAATAGTTGATTTATTTGAAATTTCTAAAGAAAAAGAAACAGTGAAATCTAAAGATAAATTATTCAAAAATCTCAACCCATGGATACTTTGACTAGAATACAAAGAGAAAGACGTCCTCCTAGTCATTTAAAAGATTATTACACATTTATAATTTAGAAGAAAACACTGATGATCCTATTGATTTTTTATGATGCATTGAATGCTTTAGATTCTTCAAAATGGAAAGAAGCACCACAAGAAGAAATAGAATCAATTGAGAAAAATAAAGTGTGGGAGTTAGTAGATTTACCAAAAGGTAGAAAAGCAATAGGTTGTAAGTGGATACTTAAAAAGAAATTAAACTCGGATGGCACTATTGATAAAATAAAGCTAAATTAGTTGCGAAAGGCTTCAATCAAAAGGAAGGAATAGATTATGCTGAAACATATTCACCAGTGGTAAAATTTACATCAATAAGAATTTTAATGTCTTTGGTTGCATATTTAGATTTGGAATTATATCAAATGGATGTAAAAACGGCTTTTCTAAATGGTGAACTTAAAGAGAAAATTTATATGCACCAACCTCTAGGATTTGAAATTAAAGGTAAGGAAGATAAAGTTTATAAATTAAATAAATCCTTATATGGTTTAAAACAGTCTCCAAAACAGTGGTACTACACTTTTCATAATGCCATTTTATCATATGGTTTTATACCTAATGATTATGATCATTGTATATATACTTACAACAGTGGGAGTTCTTATATGATTATTTCACTATATATATGTAGATGATATTTTGCTTGCTGGAAATGATCTCACTAAATTATTAGAATTAAAGAATTGGTTAAATACAAAGTTTGAAATGAAAGATATGGGTGAAGTACATTATGTTCTTGGAATAATAAAAATTACTAGAGATAGAAGTCTCAACGCAAATTAAGCTTGTCTTAAAAGCCTTATTTGGAAAATATTTTAAAGAGGTTTAAAATGGACTCTAGTAATCCGGATCCCACAAACTCACCTATATGTATAGGAACAAAGTTATCGAAAAGTATGGCTCCTAAATCCAAAAAAGAAATTGAAGAAATGAAATCAAAACCTCATGCTGAGCTTGTTGGAAATAGGTGTGCAACGAGCCGAGGCGGCTCAAAAAAAGCTCGACTCGAGCTCGAGCCAAGCTTTTCTGTCGAGCCGAGCTCGAACCCAATTATACTTGTTCGGCTCGCGAGCCTGAATAAAAAAAAATTAATATATATATCATATAATATTTTATTTATTTTTTACTATATACATACATATAATATAATATCTTATAATATTATATATGTATTAATTATTAAATATTTATGATGAATATATTTAATTATATATATATATTAAAACAAAATTAATAATAATATATATTAATTAAAGAAAATTAATTTTTTTTCTGAGCTCGAGCTCGAGCTCATTTTTTTCAAGCTCGAGCTCGAGCTCATTTTTTTCAAGCTCGTCGAGGTCGAGCCCAGAAATTTTGCCAAGCTCGGCTCGTGAACACCCCTATATCGAATATTAATGTCATTTATTTCTTTGTCTTTATCTTAACTATTCAGCCGTTTTATGTAATCATTACCCTGCAGCCGTTTTTCGTCATTAATTTTGACATGCCATTTCCCGAGAGACGCATCTAATCTAGGGGTGTGCAACGAGCCGAGTCGGCTCGAAAAAAGCTCAAGCTGAGCCTAACGAGCCGAGCTTTTCTGTTGAGCCGAGCTCGAGCCCAATTATACTTGTTCGAAGGCTCGCGAGCCTGAATAATTTTTTTTTAATATATATATCATATAATATTTTATTTTATTTATTTTTTACTATATACATACATATAATATAATATCTTATAATATTATATATGTATTAATTATTAAATATTAAACATTTATGATGAATATATTTAATTATATATATATTAAAACAAAATTAATAATAATATATATTAATTAAAGAAAATTAATTTTTTTTTCTGAGCTCGAGCTCATTTTTTTCAAGCTCATCGAGCTCGAGCTCGAGCTCGAAATTCTTGGCTCGAGCTCGAGCCCAGAAATTTTGCCAAGCTTGGCCCGAGCTCGGCTCGTGAACACCCCTAGTTGGAAGTCTAATGTATGCAATGTTGTACACTAGATCTGATCTTAGTTATGTTGTTGGCTTGATAAGTAGATACCAAAGTAATCCTGGTTTGCCTCATTGGTTAGCTGTCAAACGTGTACTTAGGTACTTAAAAGGAACACTAGATGCTTGACATATCAAGATGATAACTTGAATGTATTTGGTTATTGTGATGTTGATTTTGCGGGTGATATTGATGATAGAAAATCCACTAGTGGCTATATTTTTATTTTTGGCGGAGGAGCTATATCATGGTCTAGTAAAAAGCAAACATGTGTTGCTAAAAGTACAATGGAAGCCGAATATATTGATTTAGCAAGTCTGTTTCTGAAGCTATTTGGATAAAATGATATTTAGATGCTTTAAATATCAATGATATAATAAATAAGCCTATTCATTTGTTTTGTGATAACATGGTTGCGATAAAAACTATTAAAATTGTGAAATCGGGCCAAAAGGTAAGCATATTGAGTTACAATATCATTATGTAAATGACATGGTTCATAAAAAACATGTTGATATTGAATATGTTACAAAATATATGATTGCAGATCCACTGACGAAACCAACTACTAATGAAGAATTCACGAGACATGTTCGTGCTATGGGCTTAAGAGATGTTTAATGGACTAGAGCTTGTAGCCAAGTGGAAGATGTTGAATATTAATGTGACATTATTAGAGTGGCTAAAAGCCCTAGTCAAATATCTTGTATTATATAATAATTATGGGTTGAATCTTGTTTAGTTAGATTGGGTACCTTAACTAAATGGATTCACCAAGTAGTGGACTACCATATCAAATTAGATAAATCCCTACTTGGAACATGTGCCTATTTTTGAGTGCAGGGAGTTACGGATAATTCTCTGGTGGTTGAGAGATATACGTAATATTTTACAACGGCTAGTCAAATGTTGAGTATTATAAAAGAGATAGATGTCTCTCAACACTGAGACACCCAACGTTGAAAAGCCAGAAAAGCAAACCCAATTCCTCTGCATTCATAAGTTCTCTGTAAAGGTCATCTCTCCAAATTCTCTATTATATTCATATCAATAAATTCTTGTTGTAATTTATTTTTCCTACACAAATTGAGGATAAGATAATTTACCACATTTGAGTATGATAAGACCTAACAATTTGGAAAAAAATACAAACAAATTATGAGAAATCCAACTCTGGTGATGCGATTTTTAATATCGTTTTGTTATGTCCAACTCATTCTGTTTAAATTGAATGTGTACAAATGATTGAGCAATTATTGGTCTTAGGTTAGGGGTGCCCACGAGCCAAGCCTAGCCAAATTTCTGGGCTCGAGCTCGAGTCAAGAATTTCGAGCTTGAGCTTGAGAAAAATGAGCTCGAGCTCGAGCCCAGGTCGAGTCAAACAGAGCCGAGCTCGAGCTCAGAAAAAAAATAAAAACTCAATTTTCTTTAATTAATATATATATTATTATTAATTTTGTATTATATATATATATATTTATATATATAATTAAATATAATCATCATAAATATTTAATATTTAATAAATAATACATATACAATATTATAAGATATTATATTATATGTATGTATTTAGTAAAAAATAAATAAAATATTATATTATATATATCTATATTTTTTATTCAGGCTTGCGAGCGTTCGAACAAGTATAGTCAGGCTCGAGCTCAGCTCGACAGAAAAGCTCGACTCGTTAGGCTCGGCTCGAGCTCCGAGCTCTAGTTGAATTTTTTTCAAGCCGGTTCAGCTCGTTGCATACCACTATCCTATGTTACGATGGAACTCATCTTGGTGGTACAGCCCCACAATAAAATGGACTTCGACATCCTAGTACACGAATCAATTCTATTTTTGTCTATTATTTGATATACACACTCATATATATACATATATATTATTTTATGTATTATAAATTATTTATTTATATATTTAGCCGAAAACTTGATTTATTGGCGAGACCTTTTTAGTTTGATGCGGACTATTTCTTTTTCTTAGTTCTAGTATTTCCAATATTAGGGAATGTTTTACACAAAATACTCCAGTATTGACTGATATGAAAACTAATGAGACACTTTTAGGAAAGAAATAACATTGCCAGAGTCAAGGAATTGGGCTTCTGGCTAGCCCAGATCCATATAGTCCAGAATTTGGGCCACGAAAGAGGAAAATTGTCAAACCCAAAAATTTTTGAAATGAGAAGCATTATTGTTTTTTCAAGGAGTTGACTTTTGAGCTTCAGGGTTTCATGTGAACTTACGATTAACAATAAATAATATAGCAAGGGTTAAGAGTCAACTTTAGTGGAAGTTCTATATTATACTAATATTTAACTACATAGTTTATTGCAGTATATTCTAATATCAGTTGAAAACTCCATTTAATAATTTACTTGGCCAGCAAACGCCTATAAATTAGCATCATCCCGCCGTGATAAAGCCATAAAGGTGGTCTACACGTTTGCTTAACTGGCTAAGTCGGTGATGTCGGTAATATATACAGCAGTATATATAGATATGTATGTGCTCAGCGACTCCCAAGTATTTGTGTATCACACATATTCAAAAATGGGGAACTGCATTGGTACAGTTTTTGCATTATCTCACAATCACGAGAAAGTTCCTCCTAATGATAATGAAGCAGATATGAAGGCTTCAGCAGAGCTTTGCGAGGCGCCATTGTCGCTGGCTGCAATTCTGAGAAGTGGCGATGTTTATCGTTTGATGCCTCGGATGATACAGCAGAGCAGCCTCCAATCAACACCAGAGAATTGTAATGGCCAGAGAATAAAGATAGTAGTGACTAAGAAGCAGCTGCAGCTGATAACTAGACACAGGGTGGAGCTTATACGAATGAGACATATTGCGGTTCAGCCGTTAGTAAGAAGGGGTAAGAAATGGAGGCCACCTTTATCTACAATTCCAGAATTGTAGAATTTTTTGACCAAAGTTATTTTCCTTCTTTCGTTCACATTTTTTTCGTAGCATAGCCTCACAACCCGAAATTTTGGTATATACCAGAGTTTCCCCCGATAGGATGTCGGAGACTATTTCCCTTTGAGGCGTAGAGATCATCGAAGTGGGTTTTGCTTCTCCCAACAAAGTCTTTTCAATACACACTGCCAAGAATCGAACCCTGGACAAATGCTTAAGGAACCCAGCAGCTAGCCCACTTTTAAACTCAAATGGACTACAACTATATATTTTGGCTTATCTATTCTGTAATAAAAGTGTGGATCTTGGAAGGTGTTTCTTCCAATTGTGAATTGACAATTCTACCCCTATTAATTCAATTAATTAGTATTAATATGCATCAATTTTATAGTAAATAATCAATATTAGTACGTATTTCATTAATTAACAACTTTTCGAGTCCATCATCTCAATCTTCCAATTCCTCGTCCTAATTAAAAAACTTAAATCTGATACTAACTTTTCAACTTCTCACTAATATATATCTATTTTATATAGAAAAAGAATTATGTACCCCCTATAGTATAGATTGGCTATTAACAACTTTTCATCTCCTCATCCTTATTATAAAAATAAATGCAATAATAACTTTTCAAGTTCACTTCATCTTTTTTAACACACTGAATAAGTGGCGGAATGTGTAAGTGCTCAATCCCTTACATTAACACACTCATTAAAGCCAAACCTTTGACATTCCAATGTAAATTAAAGTGTCTAATTTGTATATAATAAACTGATTATTATTATTATGAAATAACCCCAAATATTATGAAATATATACAAATATTCTAAAGTAGAGAGACTAGAGAATTAAGAAGAGAATTCTTTCTTTTATTTTGGTGTATTTCTCAATACAATGGCAAAACCTATTTATAGGCACAAAACAAGATCAAATATTGATTACAAAATGAGGTAATGGAATTGTAGGTGAATCCACTAAATGAGATATTGGAGTTGTAGGTGAATCCACTAAATTATGTATTGGAGTTGTATGGACATCCACTTAATGAATTATTCATAACACTCCCCCTTGGATGTCCATCACTTAAGAATATGCCTCGTTAAAACCTTACTAGGAAAAACCCTGTGGGATAAAAACCTAGTGAAGGAAAAAGAGTACATAATTCTTTCAATACGCAATCAGATGCTGCCTCATTAAAAACCTTACCAGGAAAACCAAGTGGGAAAAACCTTGGTTAAGGGAAAAAGAGTGCAGCGCGTATTATCTCCCCCTCATGACAATATCAGTCAAGATCTTTAAGTCTACGCACGCCAATATTGTAGACTAGTGTTTCAAATGTTGCTGTAGGAAGTGCCTTGGTGAACAAATCAGCAAGATTATCTCTGAAACGGATTTGTTGAACATTGATATCACCATTCTTCTGAAGATCGTGAGTGAAAAAGAACTTTGGTGAAATATGCTTTGTTCTATCTCCTTTAATGTACCCTTCTTTCAATTGTGCGATACATGCAGAATTATTTTCATATAAGATCGTCGGGATCATTTTTCCAGAAGATAAACCACAAGTCCCTCGAATGTTTTGAATCATGGATCTTAACCAAACACATTCTCGACTGGCCTCGTGAATAGCCAAGATTTCTGCATGATTAGATAATGTGGCCGATATAGTTTGTTTCATAGATCACCATGAAATGGTTGTGCCACCACATGTAAATAAATAGCACGTTTGTGAACGACCATTATGAGGATCAGACATATATCCAGCATCTGTTTAACCCCATTCCAATGCCTTCATGTAGGGGAAGAACTATATCTTGCTAATAGATTAACAGCGAATGCTATATTAGGTCGAGTATGACAAGCAAGGTACATTAGTGCAGCGATTGCACTTAGATATGGTACTTCATGACCAATTAGTTCTTCATCACTTTCTCGTGGTCGAAAATGATCTTTGTTCTCATCTAGTGACCTTACGACCATAGGGGTGCTCAATGGATGTGATTTATCCATGTAAAACCGCTTTAGCACCTTTGATACATAAGCGCTTTGATATACAAAAATTTTGTTCTTTAAATATTCAATTTGCAACCCAAGGCAAAATTTTGTTCTTCCAAAATCTTTCATCTCAAAATCTTTCTTTAAGCAATTAATAGCTTTTTGAATCTCTTCAGGAGTTCTAACGATGTTTAAATCGTCAACATAAACTGTAATTATAACAAACTCATTTCCAGATCTTTTCATGAAAATACAAGGATAAATTGGATCATTCTTATATCCTTCCTTCAACAAATATTCACTTTGAATTATATGATCTCATCAAAACGTTTCTCCTTATCTTGGAAAATACTCCCACTCAACTATCATTTCAAAAACAATTTGACATCATATATTCAACATATATTTAAATAATTTAAATAATACACTTGATCACATCAAGTTTCTCATGTTGAATACAATCACACATACTAATGCTTTAATTTGATTTCATCAAATAAGCATACTCAAGTACAATCAAATAATACATATTAAACGCAATGATTTAGAATCATATTTTATAAACATGAATGTATTTATGTATTTAAGCACTTTAAACAATTTGATCACATCAAACAATCAATGCTTTAATTTAATTGAATAATGTTTTCGAGAACTTGAATTATATGCTTCAGGCATATTAAATCCTTCAGGGATTTTCATATTTATATATCATTATCAAGCGAGCCATACAAATAGGCTGTAACAACATCCATTAGACGCAAATCAAGTTTTTCATGCACTGCCAGACTTATTATATAACGAAAAGTAGTTGCATCCACCACAGGAGAATAAGTCTCCTCGTAATCTATGCCAGGTCGTTGCGAAAACCCTTGGGCAACAAAACGTGCCTTATATCATACAATTTCACTTTTTTCATTTCGTTTTCGCATAAATACCCATTTGTATCCTACTGGCTTTACATCTTCAGGTGTACGGACTACAGGTCCAAAAACTTTTACATCTTCAGGTGTACGGACTACAGGTCCAAAAACTTTTACATCTTCAGGTGTACGGACTACAGGTCCAAAAACTTTTCGTTTGTTCAAGCGAGTTTAACTCTGCCCTCATTGCGTCTTTCCATTTTGGCCAATCATTTCTTTGTCGACATTCATTAACAGATCTTGGTTCTTGATCCTTATTATCATTCATCATATTTAGCGCTACATGTATGCAAATTTATCGTCAACGTTGACTTCATTTCGATTCCATCGTTTCCCGTTCATAACATAATCTATTGAGATCTCATTATTTTCACAAGTTTCAGGTACCTGAGGTTCTTCTGGAACCGAAATATTAGTTATGACTGGGGACTCTTCTGGAGTTATTTTATCCTCGATTAGACCATCTTGATTCTTAGCTCCTTTTCTTTTTCGAGGATGACTATCTTTGGAACCGATAGGTCTACCACGCTTCAGGCGTGCAGTAGACTCATTACTTTGACCTTCAGGGACAACAATTCTTACTAGAGCATTAACAGCTGGTACATGTGACTTAGTCACTTTTTTTTAGGTCAGTAAATGCGTCTGGCAGTTGGTTAGCTAAACCTTGCAAGTGAATTATCTTTTGAACTTCCAGTTCACTTTGTTTTGTTCGAGGATCAAGATGATATAAAGATAATTCATTCCAACTAATTTTCTTTTCCAGCTGCTTATTTTCTCCCCCTAATGTTGGGAAATCTGATTCATCAAAATGACAATCAGCAAATCGAGCCGTAAATAAATCGTCAGTCAATGGCTCTAGATACTTTATTATCGATGGAGACTCGAATCCAACATATATTCCCAACTTCCTTTGAGGACCCATCTTAGTGCGTTTTGGTGGAGCAATTGGAACATATACCGCACATCCAAAAAATTTTAGATGGAAAATATTTGGTTCCTGACCAAAAACCAAGTGTAATGGGGAGAATTTATGATAACTTGTTGGCCTTATGCGAATAAGTGCTGCTGCGTGCAAAATAGCATGTCCCCAACAAGAAATAGGAAGTTTTGATCTCATAAGTAAAGGTCTTGCAATTAACTGCAGACGTTTAATAAACGATTCTGCTAGACCGTTTTGTGTATGAACATGTGCTACAGGATGTTCAGCATCAATTCCAATAGACATACAATAGTCATTGAACGTTTTGGAAGTAAACTCACCCGCATTATCAAGGCGTATCTTCTTCATTGGATAATCAGGAAAATGTGCTCGTATTCTAATCAATTGAGCAAGCAATCTCGCAAACGCCAGGTTGCGAGTTGATAACAAAGATACATGTGACCACCTGGTTGATGCATCAATTAAAACCATAAAATATCTAAATGGTCCACACGACGGGTGTATTGGTCCACAAATATTGCCTTGAATACGTTCCAAAAACATAAGAGATTCACTTCCTATTTTTTGCTTATAAACAAGCAGCACATGAGAAATCATTCGATTGAAGAATCTGCTGGCTCTTCAATGGATGACCACATGAATTCTCAATTATCTTTCTCATCATAATTGATCCGGGATGGCCCAACCGGTCATGCCAAATAACAAACTTATTTTGATTCGCAAACTTCTGGTTTACGATAACATGTGTTTCAATAGTAGATATATGCGTGTAGTACAAACCGGAGGAAAATGCAGGCAATTTTTCCAATATACATTTGTTACCAGATATTGTATTAGTGATGTAAAGATACTCAATATTGCCATCACTTGTTGTCTCAATATGATATCCATTTCGGTGGATATCTTTGAAGCTTAGTAAATTTCTTTGAGACTTAGTAGAATATAATACTTCATCAATATAAAATTGCGTTCCTCCAGGTAACAATATATTAGCTCTGCCGAAGCCTTCAATTAATTTTGCACTACCCGATATAGTATTAACATTGGCTTCTTACATTACTAAATAAAAAAAATATTTTTTATTTTTGAGAATGGTGTGAGTTGTTGCACTATCAGCGAGACATATATCTTCATTATTGATGTTGTTGCTGATCGAGTAAATACTCATTCTTTTCATAAATAAATGATTCATTGATGAAAACTACACATTTAATATTTATTTTAAAAACTACTAAAAATAAGATTTATAAAATTGATTATGAACACTTTCATCTCTAATCAAGTGATCACTTTTTTTTCAATCAGGATCAGCAAAGAAATCAACAATATCTAAATGAGTGTCATCAAATCGGCCATGATCAGAATCGCCTTCTTCAAAAGCAAAATTTGTTTCTATTTTCTTTCTTTTACTTTTTAGCGATTCTTGGTAAAGGTCCACAAGATGCTTTGGTGTACGACAGGTACATGACCAATGACCTTTACCACCACAACGATAGCATAAGTTTTTCACAAATTTGCTATTTTGGCCACTTTCATGTTTCTCTTCATTATTTTTCCACTTCTGGTGGAAAGATGTATTTTTTGAATAACCACCACAATTTCCATAACCATATCCACGACCACGTCCACGTCCATGATTTCTTTAATGATTAAAGTAGTTATGTGCTACTACTTTCACTTCAGGGAATGTAGCAGAACTAGTTGGACGGGACTCATGATTAAAATAATTATATATTGCTCAACACATTCACTTCAGGGAATGGAGTATAGTTATTTGCACATATGAATTTATATATTGCTCAACACATTCACTTCAGGGAATGGAGTATAGTTATTTGCATCAAGATGAATTTCAACATCTATCGCCCAAGAAAAATAATTTTTCCTCGTAATATCAAGAGTCACAAAGTCAAGTTTTTTCGAGATTCATCAATATAATACTATTATCAAAGTATAAATGAATAACATAATAATCATTCAACTTCTTAAAATATTTTCAACATGATAGGATTATTCAAAAGAATAATACTAATCAAATATATGCACATATACATATGTCTTCTTTCCAAATATCAAGAGAATTATTGCATATTTCTATTTTTGTTAAATATTGAAATATACGTACCTTTTCTTTACCTTTTCTTCTTGCTTTGTTTTAAAAATCTTGTCCATCAATTTTCTTTACAAACTCATAATAACTCACGAAAATCTCTCAATGGATTTTACATCATACGTTAAGTACCCCATGTATATCTTTAGCCAAATTTCAAAATGATTAACACCTTGAGACGGATCGTGCTGATAACGTATTATGAAATAACCCCAAATATTATGAAATATATACAAATATTCTAAAGTAGAGAGAATAGAGAATTAAGAAGAGAATTCTTTCTTTTATTTTGGTGTATTTCTCAATACAATGGCAAAGCCTATTTATAGGCACAAAACAAGATCAAATATTGATTACAAAATGAGGTAATGGAATTGTAGGTGAATCCACTAAATGAGATATTGGAGTTGTAGGTGAATCCACTAAATTATGTATTGGAGTTGTATGGACATCCACTTAATGAATTATTCATAACAATTATGACCTTTCTATCTTAACAATAAGAACGCCTGAAAGAAAGAGATTCCGAATTCCCGATGGATGGTATGGCGTTCTTTGGATTAGGGAAAAATAGTATCAACATTTTGTTCAAAAATGATATATTATTCAATAATATTTTGTTGTTATATGGAAGTCTAAACGCAAACCATATAGCCTTTATCCATGAATGCGAGTGCTTTTATTGATTCGTTCAGATTGAGCCAAGATTTTGTAATAGAAATTTGTGAAAAAGCGAATTCGAGCAGGTTTAATATATGCTCTTTCATTGGTTAAATGAACGCATATTGTAGTGTATGGAGCACGTATTGCAGGTTTGGGAAATGATGTTGATGGTTTGGTTTTATAGCATCCATGATTAAGATAACTTTGACCATGGATCTCCTATCATATTTTAGTCAAATTGTGAGAAATTGATGATCTATTATCTCTATAAGTAATATTCTATATATAGTCCTCCATTCATCATATTCATAGCATATCATTGTTGTGTATTGTTGTGGACCATAGATATGCATTTCCTATATGAGAGAAACTTGATAACCATGCTTACAAATCTGTTTTGGAAATTTGAGCATTAACTTCAAGTAAAAGTGAATCTTAATATCTTGTGTTGCTCCATCTGTTGCTTATAATAAGATTTTTCTGGTAGATTGTTAATCATTTTCCCTTGGCTTTATAAATAATTATTATTGTTACTCCCTCCATCCAATTAAGAACTTCTATATTTATATTTTTCATTTACCCCGTAATATTTGTCATACAAATTTAAGAATTTATTCATCTAACTCCCTCTTATACCCTTTTGCTTATTGTTATAATTATTTTATGTTGGATGTATTTCTTTCAATTGTGGAATTATTATTTAGGCCTTATATAATATGTTTAAAACAACAGACCTCTTCAATCATACATTTATCTAAAGTACTCTTTTATCATATAAAAATGATCCCCATGTGCGGATGCACGTGCATTTTACTAGTATATCCAAATATCAAGCTAAATTGTAGTTCCACTTTTGTATATATCCATTATTCACAACAGCCCAATAAATTTGACTTATAAGTTATGACTTTAAATTTTTTCTTTCAATTTTCCCATGCAAACATACTTCTTAGGCTTTTTATATATTATTTTATTTAATATTAGTACCATTTTCTATTTTAGTTCTAAAACTATATTTTATTTAATTAGTTAAGAAAAATGTATCAAATATTATTTTTATGTGGTTCGACAATTGCCTACGTCCACGGGAGAGGATAAGAGAATTTCACTATTTACAAAAGAGGTATAGAGTATAAAGTATGTCAAAAGTGTTCTTACTAAACCTAATCCTCAATTTTTTCACATACATATAGCGTACTGTACCCCCCATACAATCCTTCGCTATTGGGTAAATAAACTCACAAAAATCTCGTTTCACCTCAATATAATTCCTGGTTCCGTCCCTGGGTATAAGAGGAATGTATCATGTCCCAGTGAAAGTAGGCACATGCTTTAAGGCATCTTCGAGTGTCTTTAACCTCAACTTTCATAAAGCCACTTTAGTTCACCAATACTTTTTACCCACATAGATATTAAACACAATTAGTTAAAAGTTGCTTTAAGTAGAAGAATTACAAAGCCATTAATGAACTTAATACTGAGGAATACATTCATACGCAAAACTTTTTAGAATCTTTACATTCGTATTTCGTAGGAAGGTGAGTAGTGTTATCAAAGGGCAGCATATCAAATGTAGGGTAAAGAGCATATATATATCCATTTAATTTTCTCTCCTCAAAAATCTCCCTCAACTTAGTTATTGGTGGCTGCATCCTACCACTGATTGATTATTCAACTAACCATGGCTGAGAAGGTATGCTGCACGTCTCCTATCCTCTGATCATTTTTTCTTTAAATTTTATTTATGCTTTTTTCCCCCATGATTATGTATGAATCTTCTTGATCGTACGTACTTTTTGATCTTTGTTTAGATATGTGATTTAATTTAAAGAATGAATTATAGTTTTTGTGTTAGATATTGTTTTTGATCTGAATTAAAATTCAATTGTTAGTTTTTAAATGGAGGGAATGAAACAGGTGACAATTATGGTACTCAAGGTTGGTTTTCAGTGTTCTTGCTGCTACAAGAAGGTCAAGAGAATCCTCTGCGAATTTCCCCGTGAGTCCATGTACAACAATACTATATCTGTACCATGCATGTACGGAATTATAGGCTATGTTTGTTTCTATTTTGGAAGGTTTTTTTGACGAAAATTTTGGTGAAAAAGTTTATTGGAAGTTGTGTACTTTGGTGAAAATGTCTTTGGTTTTGGTTTTGTGTTTGATTTTATTTTCAAAAGAGACAAAAGTTATTATAGCAATCAAATCACGTAAGTTTTTGTCTGAAAAGTTATGTTTATAATTAGTTAATGATTGAAAAATATAATATAAAATTAATATAATACAAAAAGTAAGCCAAAAGTGGAGAAGGGTGTAAAGTGGTGTAGGCAATGTAGCTGTCAGAAATGTTTGGCCAAAAAATACCTATTTGGTAAAAAATGGATAAGCCAAACGAATTTTGACCAAAATTTGGTTTCAAAATAGAAACAAACAAAGCCTATATATTTTCATCAATTTTTCTTATCTCTATTCAATAATTGATGATCCTTTTTAATTTAATTTACCATACACACCATACGTACTATGTACGGAATTATATATTTTCATCAATTTTTCTTATCTTTGTTAAATAATTGATGATCCTTTTTAATTTAATTTATCATACACCACAAGATGACGATGTACACATATCATCGCCTACCTTAGGTAACAGTGCATGTTCTAATCACACATTTCTGCTGGTCCAATTTAGTTAGAGTGTAGCAGCCATCCCTTTTTTTTTCCTATCTGTTTTGGGAAAAGAAACTAAGTTTTGTATTTTTTTTGACGTAAAATTATTTTGGAAAATAGAAATTCGAGATCAAGTATATGATGTGAAAGCAAATACTGTCACAATTACTGTGATGTGTTGCAACCCAGAGAAAATTCGTGACAAATTGTGTTGTAAGGGTGCTGGAGTTATCAAAAGCATTGAAATCAAAGAGCCCCCGCCTAAAAAGCCTTCGCCTCCGCCTCCGCCCCCGCCCCCGCCCTCGCCTCCGCCCCCGCCCCCGCCCTCGCCTCCGCCCCCGCCCCCGCCCTCGCCTCCGCCCCCGCCCTCGCCTCCGCCCCCGCCCCCGCCCTCGCTTCCGCCCCCGTCTCCTCCTCCGCCTAAACAGAAACCGCACGGATGCCCTCCGTTATTTCCCCCGAGGAGGACATGTTGTGGGCCATGTTCGGAAGGTTATGGTGGGGGTCCATGTTACGACGGGTATGTAGTCCCACCAAGAACATGTTGCGGGCCATGTTCGGAAGGTCGTGGTGGGGGTCCATGTTACGATGGGAATGTAGTTCCACTAAGAACATGTTGCGGACCATGTTCGGAAGGTCGTAGTGGGGGCCCATGTTACGATGAGAATGTAATTCCACCAAGAACATGTTGCGGGCCATGTTCACAAGGTTATGGTGAGGGTCCATGTTACGATGGGTATGGAGTTCCGCCGCCTCCACAACCGTGTTATGATGGTTATTATGGCCAAGGAAGTAGGAGTTGCCGTGCAAGCAGATGTGATTACTACTTAAGTGACGACAATCCTCAAGGTTGCTCAATCATGTAATGTTTCTACCAAGGGTATTGGTGATAGTCATGATCATATGGGTCGATGAGGCGTTTTGTTTTACAATTGTGTAGAATTAGAGGTATCAAGAAAAATAATGTACTATTGTTGAAAAATTGGTTGTTATTGTTGGGAATTGGGATGGTTCCAGTTGTCGCTATTTGTGTTAATGAGAAGTGTGATCAAATGATTGATGGCCTTTGATTTCTTTAAATGTTCGCTGTTGGAAAATTTTAATTTATTTTATAGTCCATATATATTATATGTAGGTTAAGTGTATAAAATATTTTTTAAAATATAAATGACAAATATTATGAAATACAAGATGTACACTATGAAAAATCGAGTGTGCCTCCCTAATTTGTTTTCTCGCTTAATTTCTATCACTTGTATTCCACTTTGCCATTTCAATTTGAGGAAAAGATAATTTGCCACATCTGAGTATGGTAAGACCTAACAATTCGGAAAAAATGCAAACAAATTATGAGAAATCCAACTTTGGTGATGCGATTTTTAATATCGTTTCAACTTATTCTGTTTAAATTGAATGTGTATAAATGATTGAACAATTATTGGTCCTAGATTAGGGGTGCCCACGAGCCGAGCCTAGCCAAATTTATGGGTTCGAGCTCGAGCTCGTTCAAACTTGAGCCGAGCTCGAGCTCAGAAAAAAAATAAAAACTTAATTTCCTCTAATTAATATATATATATATATTATTATTATTAATTTTGTATTGATATATATAATTTAATATAATCATCATAAATATTTAATATTTAATAATTAATACATATACAATATTATGAGATATTATATTATACGTAAGTAATTAGTAAAAAATAAATAAAATATTATATTATATATATCTATATATTTTTTTTAAAAAAATATTTTTTATTCAGGCTCGCGAGCGTTCAAACAAGTATAGTCAGGCTCGAGCTCCGAGCTCGAGTTGAGCTTTTTTAAGCCGGCTCGGTTCGTTGCACACCCCTATCCTAGGTTATGATAGAACTCATCTTGGTGGTACAGCCCCACAATAAAATGGACTTCAACATCCTAGTACACGAATCAATTCTATTTTTGTCTATTATTTGAGATACGCACTCATATATATACATATATATTATTTTATTGATGTACATGGGATTTACACCAATAATATTTGTATATTATTATGCGAGAAATTAAGTATAAAAGCAATAAATTATAAAAAAAAATGGAGAGTAAAATGAGTAAAGATGCAAAAGTCGTCATGGATATTTATACAAGTTAGATGACTTCTATACAATTTTGGTAAGCTAATCCTGATGATTTCTTCCCTGCCTCTATTTATGGTAGCTGGAGTTATTTTTGGAAGCTTTAGGTGTCCTGAAATTATGCCGAACCGCGTCCTGTCAGGTCCTAATTTAGGAAGGCCGAATCTTCCTGGTTTGATAAGTGTTTGACCGATTTCCTTAGATAGATATTTGATTAGATGCTTGGTTGGATATTATCTTTTGATTGATTCCTTTCCTTCCATGGCTTTGATTTGGGCTCCACTCCTTTTAATCAAATGAGCCCGAAAATATAAGGCACTTGGGCCAAAAAATAACAATAAAATAAGGAGAATATAAAATATTTCATGGGCTCATCAGCTTGACCCACTGGATAATATCGATCCACATCATTTATGTATTATAAATTATTTATTTATATATTTAGCCGAAAACTTGATTTATTGGCGAGACTTTTTCAGTTTAATGCGGTCTATTTCTTTTTCTTAGTTATACTATTTCCAATTTTAGGGGATGTTTTACACAAATACTCCAGTATTGATTGATATGAAAACTGATGAGACACGTTTAGGACAGAAATAATATTGCCAGAGTCAAGGAATTGGGCTTCTGGCTAGCCCAGACCCATTTATAGTCCAAAATTTGGAAAGAGGAAAATTGTCAAACCCAAAAATTTTTGAAATGAGAAATCATTATTGTTTTTCTCAAGGAGTTGACTTTTGAGTTTCTCATGTGAACTTGTTTAAATAAGAATTTGACTTTGTTACGATTAACAATAAATAATATAGCAAGGGTTCAGAGTCAACTTTAGTGGAAGATATATATTATACAAATATTTAACTACATAGTTTATTGCAATATATTATAATATCAATTGAAAACTCCATTTAATAATTTGCTTGGCCGTAAACGCCTATGAATTAACATCATCCCGCCGTGATAAAGCCATAAAGGTGGTCTACACGTTTGCTTAACTGGCTAAGTCGGTGATGTCGGTAATATATACAGCAGTATATATAGATATGTATGTGCTCAGCGACTCCCAAGTATTTGTGTATCACACATATTCAAAAATGGGGAACTGCATTGGTACAGTTTTTGCATTATCTCACAATCACGAGAAAGTTCCTCCTAATGATAATGAAGCAGATATTAAGGCTTCAGCAGAGCTTTGCGAGGCGCCATTGTCGCTGGCTGCAATTCTGAGAAGTGGCGATGTTTATCGTTTGATGCCTCGGATGATACAGCAGAGCAGCCTCCAATCAACACCAGAGAATTGTAATGGCCAGAGAATAAAGATAGTAGTGACTAAGAAGCAGCTGCAGCTGATAACTAGAAACAGGGTTGAGCTTATACAAATGAGACGTATTGCAGTTCAGCCCTTAGTAAGAAGGGGTAAGAAATGGAGGCCACCTTTAGCTACAATTCGAGAATTGTAGAATTTTTAGACCAAAGTTATTTTCTTTCTTTCTTTGACATTTTTTTGGTAGCACAGCCTCACAACCCGAATTTTCCAAGGGTATATGTAAATGAAAACGAGGAAAACAGAGAGGTGTAGTGACTTCTATAGTATTGTACTACTCTTTACACCAAAAAAGTCCTGGCAGAAAATGTTGTTAGGAATCAATACGCATAAACGGAATTAAAAGCGAAATATAAAGCAAGAAAACGAGACAACGATTTACGTGGTTCGGCCAATAATGCCTACGTCCACGGACCTATGCTAGAGAGATATTATTTCTTTGTATGAAATGCAATTACAAGAGGATAGTGTATGTATAATTCTAGTATTTTCTTATACAATTCTTGCACTAATCAATACATAACACCATGAAGATATATATAGGCAAAGAAGAACCAAAAATGTGTCCAACCATGATTACAAACGCGTCCAAACCGTGTGGAGTCATCAAAAACGCGTTGAATCATCATCACAAGTGTCAAGAGCCGTGTCTGGGACAATCTGCATTTTTGCGCCGCGACACTGTGCCGCGGCATGGTCTTGATTTGTGCCGCGGCGCTGTGCCGCGGCATGGTCTTGATTTGTGCCGCGGCGCTGTGCCGCGGCATGGTCTTGATTTGTGCCGCGGCACCCTTTTCCAGTGCTGAAATTTTCTTTCTTCTTCCTTTTGATCCATCTGATTTGTCTCCATACTTAATACCCATCAATCTCCCACTTGGAGACCAATCTCAAAATTGAAGACACAATCCCGATATCCCGTTCATAACTTCATTAAGTGAATCCACTTTCTCTCTCTAGCAAAAGTCGGCCTCCTCATCACATAAATTCGAGGCCTACTGAGGTCATGCAAAACCTCAGTTTCTCGGTGGTTACCCCCTTCGTCAACATATCCGCCGGATTCTTCGTACCAAGCACCTTCTTCAACTCCAGAGTCCGATCATCAATCATCTCTCGGATATGATGATACTTCAATTGAATATGCTTTGTTCTTGAATGAAACACCGGATTCTTTGCCAAACAAATGGCACTTTGACTATCACTGTGAAGTGCACAGTCTCGTTGCTCCTTGTCAATCTCCCTTAGAAAATTCTTCAACCAAACCATCTCTTTACCTGCTTCTGAAATAGCAATGTATTCGGCTTCGGTTGTGGAGAGTGCTACACACCTTTGTAGCCTTGAAGTCCAACTTATAGCAGTGCCTCCCAAAGTGTAAATGTACCCTGATGTACTTTTACGACCATCTTGATCACCACCTAAATCTGCATCTACGAAGCCCTCTAAAGTGATACTACTTTGCAAAAAACACAAACACATCCTTGATGTACCCCTTAAATACCTTAGTAGCCACTTTACCGCTTCCCAATGCTTTAACCCCGGATTAGCCATATATCTGCTCACAACTCCCACTGCATGAGCTATATCCGGTCTTGTACACACCATTGCGTACATTAAACTCCCAATGGCAGAGGCATAAGGTACCTTTGCCATTTGATCTTGCTCCTCCTTAGTCTTAGGTGATTGTTCCCTACTCAATTTGAAATGACTCCCCAATGGGGTACTTCTAGACTTTGCATTTGTGATTGCAAATCTAGCAAGTACCTTTTCAATGTACTTCTCTTGAGTCAACTTGAGACTCCCACTCGACCTATTTCGAATGATCCTCATTCCGAGAATTGTATTTGCAACTCCCAAGTCCTTCATTTCAAATTCAGTAGACAGTTGCTTTTTCAGCTTATCAATCTCTACCATGTTAGACCCAACTACTAACATATCGTCCACATAAAGCAACAGTATAATATAACAATCCCTAATTTTTTAAAATAGCAACAATGATCCATTTGACACCTAGTATATCCAGTACTAGCCATGAAAGTGTCAAACTTCTTATACCATTGTCTTGGAGCTTGCTTAAGTCCATACAAGCTTTTCTTTAGCTTGCATACAAGGTTTTCTTTTTTATTTTCCAAAAAACCTTCCGGTTGAACCATGAAAATGTCCTCCTCTAAATCTCCATGAAGGAAAGCCGTTTTTACATCTAATTGCTCAAGATGCAAATTCTCTGCAGCAACAATACTTAGAACCATCCTAATAGTAGTTAACTTGACAACCGGTGAAAATATCTCATTGTAGTCAATGCCTTCCTTTTGTTGGAACCCTTTAACTACCATTCTCGCCTTGTATCTTTTACTACCATCTGGCTCATCCTTAACCCGGAATACCCACTTGTTCTGCAATGCTCGTTTCCCCTCTGGTAACTTAGTCAACCTCCAAGTTTTATTTCTCTCAAGAGAGCTCATCTCATCTTTCATGGCTTGCTCCCACTTGAGAGAATCTCCTACACTCATCGCCTCTTTGTACGATTCTGGTTCACCCGAATCCGTCAAAAGTAAATAGTGTAAGGAAGGGGAATACCTTATGTTTGGTTTGGGAGTTCTACTTGATCTCCTCAAGATAGGTTGCGGAGTCTCCGGATCTTCTTCAATCCTATTTTCAGTGTCATTCTCCGTAACCTCGTCTAGAATGATTTCTTCAAATATCGCCTTTGGTTCTTCATTATCCTCAGTCTCTACACCAAGTCGATCCTTGTAAAGCACTTTCTCGTTGAACGTGACATCCTTATGCCTTATGATTTTGTTGTTTTGGTAATCCCAGAATCGATAGCCAAAACTTTCTCCACCATAACCAATAAAGATGCACTTCTGTGCTTTTGAATCCAACTTATCTCTGTCATCAGAACTTTGCAAGACATAAGATAAACAACCGAAAATTTTTAAGTGCGATAAATTTACCTCCTTTCCAGACCAAACTTCTTCCGGTATTTTGAAGTCTAACGGTACTGAAGGTCCCCGGTTGATGAGATAAGCCGCCGTGCTTATTGCATCAGCCCAAAAAATCTTTGGCAACCCGGAGTAGAGCCTCATGCTCCTAGCTCGTTCATTCAAAGTTCTATTCATCCGCTCTGCAATTCCATTTTGCTGCGGAGTCCCCGGAATGGTCTTAATCATCTTAATCCCATTCTCTGCACAATAATCTTTGAATTGATGGCTTTCATACTCTCCGCCATTATCCGACCTTAGACTCTTCAGTTTCAGACCCGTCTCATTCTCGACTTCCACTTTCCACCTTTTAAAGATATTAAATACATCAGATTTATTTTTCAGAAAATAAACCCATACCTTTCTTGTGGAATCATCAATGAAGGTGACGTAGTATCTCGACCCTCCAAGCGACTGTACAGGTGCCGGTCCCCATACATCGGTATGCACAAGTTCCAATTTTTCTGCCTTCGGTTTTCTTCCCGTCTTGGAGAAGCTCACTTTTTTCTGCTTTCCAAGTACACAGTCTTCGCAAAGACCCAATTCAACCGACTTTGAAATTGGCAACTTTCCCTTGGATGCCATTATCCTCATCCCTTTTTCACTCATATGCCCAAGTCGCCTATGCCATAGATGTATATCCTCTGTGGCATCGACTGCAGCTAACGAGTCCTTGTTAATCTCCGTGGTGTACAAAGTCCCTGACTTCTTACCACGAGCTACCACCAAATTTTCTTTGGTGATTTTCCATGCACCACCACCGAACACCGTGGTGAACCCTTTACCGTCAATTTGACCCATCGAGATCAAATTTTTTCTCAACCCCGGAATATGCCTAACATTTTGCAGTTTTAACTGCATCCCTTGTGCTGTTGTTATGACAACATCACCTTTACCAACAATTTCCAAAGGTTCATCATCTGCAAGAAAAACCTTTCCAAATTTTCCAGAAATGTAATTTGTTAGATAATTCTTACATGAAGTAGCATGGAACGACGAACCTGAGTCTAGTACCCATTGGTCGACTAGACTGTCAACACAGCAAACCAAAGCATCTCCGACGTTGTCTGCTGCTGCGTTTGCTTGTTGATGTTCCCGGTTGTGACTCTGACCCGCCTTTTCTGGACAATCTCTCTTGTAATGGCCTATCTTCCCGCAGCCCCAGCAATCAGCCTCCTTGCGCGGTTTTGACTTCCCTCGCCCTTTTGACTTGGATCGACCTTTACCCTTCTGACCACCTCGTTGAACACCTCTTCCTCTATTTTCCGCACTTAATGCAGCAGATGTGAGTTCTCCTGATTCCTTCCGGCGAATATCTTCGCTCAGAATCAGATCCCGAATCTCTTCAAGTTTCAACTTCTTTTGGCCAGACGAACTACTCACAGCAGTTACCGTCGCATTCCAACTATCAGGTAAAGAAGACAATAAAATTAAGGCCCTTACCTCATCCTCGAAAGTGATATCAACCGAGCTCAACTGTGTGATGATTACGTTGAACTCGTTGATATGAAAGGTCATCGATCCTCCTTCCGTCATCTTCAAATTGAATAAACGTCTCATCAAGTGGACTTTATTTGATGCGGATGGCTTCTCATACATATTGGATAACGCCTTCATCAAACCCGCCGTCGTGGTTTGATCTAGGATGTTAAACATCACGTTTCTTGTTAACGTTAATCGAATAACACCTAGAGTTTGCCTATCCAATAATTCCCAGTCCTCGTCTGACATCTTTTCAGGCTTTTTCTCCGACAACGGTTGATGGAGTTTCTTCTGGTACAGATAGTCCACTATCTGTGTTTTCCAGAATCTGAAATCTTTTCCATCGAACTTGTCTATATTCACTTTTTTATCTTCAGACGCCATTGATTCGCACGGATCGCTGTAACCCGTGCTCTGATACCAGTTGTTAGGAATCAATACGCATAAACGGAATTAAAAGCGAAATATAAAGCAAGAAAACGAGACAACGATTTACGTGGTTCGGCCAATAATGCCTACGTCCACGGACCTATGCTAGAGAGATATTATTTCTTTGTATGAAATGCAATTACAAGAGGATAGTGTATGTATAATTCTAGTATTTTCTTATACAATTCTTGCACTAATCAATACATAACACCATGAAGATATATATAGGCAAAGAAGAACCAAAAATGTGTCCAACCATGATTACAAACGCGTCCAAACCGTGTGGAGTCATCAAAAACGCGTTGAATCATCATCACAAGTGTCAAGAGCCGTGTCTGGGACAATCTGCATTTTTGCGCCGCGGCACTGTGCCGCGGCATGGTCTTGATTTGTGCCGCGGCGCTGTGCCGCGGCATGGTCTTGATTTGTGCCGCGGCGCTGTGCCGCGGCATGGTCTTGATTTGTGCCGCGGCGCTGTGCCGCGGCACCCTTTTCCAGTGCTGAAATTTTCTTTCTTCTTCCTTTTGATCCATCTGATTTGTCTCCATACTTAATACCCATCAAATGTAATTATATAGGGACTAGGAAGGGCAGTTGTTTAATTAATAGCAGGCGCTTTGTAATAGCAGGTTTAAGATGAATGTATCATGTCCGGTGAAAGTAGGGGAAACCTGTGTGTAATACATTCTCCTTGTGAAATACACTTAGATGCGGCCAAGTCGGGACTGGGCAAGAATTTTCCAGAAAGTGGGCACATGCTTTAAGGCATCTTCGAGTGTCTTCAAGCTCAACTTTCTTAAGCATCTTTAGTTCACCAATACTTTTTACCCACGTAGATATTATACACAATTAGTTAAAAGTTGCTTTAAGGTGAGTAGTGTTATCAAAGGCCAGCATATCAAATGTAGGGTAAAGAGCAATATAGGATGAATTTTCCCCTCTCTGTAGAGACAGAGATAGAGAGGGAGGGACAATCTTTTTGCCCTTATACATAATACAATATTAATACAATTTATAATTTCATTTCATTCCACTCCATATCTCTCTTTCTCTCTTTAGCTATATATATATATATATATATATATCCATTTGATTTTCTCTCCTCAAAAATCTCTCTCAACTTAGTTATTGGTGGCTGCATCCTACCACTGATTGATTATTCAACTAACCATGGCTGAGAAGGTATGCTGCACGTCTCCTACCCTCTGATCATTTTTTCTTTAAATTTTATTTATGCTTTTTTCCCCCATGATTATGTATGAATCTTCTTGATCGTACGTACTTTTTGATCTTTGTTTTAGATATATGATTTAATTTAAAGAATGAATTATAGTTTTTGTGTTAGATATTGTTTTTGATCTGAATTAAAATTCAACTGTTAGTTTTTAAATGGAGGGAATGAAACAGGTGACAATTATGGTACTCAAGGTTGGTTTTCAGTGTTATTGCTGCTACAAGAAGGTCAAGAGAATCCTCTGCGAATTTCCCCGTGAGTCCATGTACAACAATACTATATCCGTACCATGTACGACAGGCTATGTTTGTTTCTATTTTGGAGGGTTTTTTTATGAAAATTTTGGTGAAAAAGTTTATTGGGAGTTGTGTACTTTGGTGAAAATGTGTTTGGTTTTGTGTTTGATTTTATTTTCAAAAGAGACAAAAGTTACTGTAGCAGTCAAATCACGTAAGTTTTTGTTTGAAAAGTTATGTTTATAATTAGTTAATGATTGAAAAATATAATATAAAATTAATATAATACAAAAAAGTAAGCCAAAAGTGAAGAAAGGTGTAAGGTGGTATAGGCAATGAATGTTTGACCAAAAAATACCTATTTGGTGAAAAATGGATAAGCCAAACGAGTTTTGACCAAAATTTTGGCCAAAATTTGATTTCAAAATAGAAACAAACAAAGCTTATATATTTTCATCAATTTTTGTTATCTCTATTCAATAATTGATGATCCTTTTTAATTTAATTTATCATACACCACAAGATGACGTATACATATCATCGCCTACCTTAGGCAATAATGCATGTTCTAATCATACATTTCTGCTGGTCCAATTTAGTTAGAGTGTAGCGGCCATCCCTTTTTTTTTATCTATCTGTTTTGGGAAAAGAAACTGAGTTTTGTATTTTTTTTGACGTAAAATTATTTTGAAAAAATAGAAATTCGAGATCAGGTATATGATGTGAAAGCAAATACTGTCACAATTACCGTGATGTGTTGCAACCCAGAGAAAATTCGTGACAAATTGTGTTGTATGGTTGCTGGAGTTATCAAAAGCATTGAAATCAAAGAGCCCCCGCCTAAAAAGCTTCTGCCTCCGCCTACGCATTCTGTAGTTCCACCAAGAACATGTTGCGGGCCATGTTCGGAAGGTCGTGGTGGGGGTCCATGTTACAATGGGAATGTAGTTCCACCAAGAACATGTTGCGGATCATGTTCGGAAGGTCGTGGTGGGGGTCCATGTTACGATGGGAATGTAGTTCCACCAAGAACATGTTGTGGGCCATGTTCACAAGGTTATGGTGATGGTCCATGTTACGATGGGTATAGAGTTCCGCCGCCTCCACAACCATGTTATGATGGTTATTATGGCCAAGGAAGTAGGAGTTGCCGTCCAAGCAGATGTGATTACTACATAAGTGTCGACAATCCTCAAGGTTGCTCAATCATGTAATGTTTCTACCAAGGGTATTGGTGATTGTCATGATCATATGGGTCGATGAGGCGTTTTGTTTTGCAATTGTTTAAAAAGAAACAATATAGAATTAGAGGTATCAAGAAAAATAATGTACTATTGTTGAAAAATTGGTTGTTATTGTTGGAAATTGGGATGGTTCGAGTTGTCACTATTTGTGTTAATAAAAAGTGTGGTCAAGCAATTGATGGCCTTTGCTTTCTTTGAATGTTAGTTGCTGGAAAATTTTAGTTTATTATAGTCCCATATATAAAATATTTTTTAAAATATAAAATGAGAAAGAAGATATATAATCAAATATAATAATATTATGAAATACAAGATGTACACTATGAAAAATCGAGTGTGCCTTCCTAATTTTTTTTTCTTGCTTAATTCCTATCACTTGTGTTCCACTTTGCCATTTCAATTTGTGGATAAAGATATTTTGCCAGATCTGAGTATGATAAGACCTAAAAATTCGAAAAAAATGCACACATTATATGAGAAATCCTACTTTGGTGATGTGATTTTTAATATCGCTTTGTTATGTCCAACTTATTCTATTTAAATTGAATGTGTACAAATGACTGAACAATTATTGGTCCAAGGTTATGATAGAATTAGAAATATAGTAAGAGACTAAAAATATAGTAAGAGAGGAGTTCCGCTTAGATAGAATAGAAGGAGCTGCACATGAAAATCTGATCCGTTAGATTGAGGTTGAATAAACGTTGGCCACGTGTGTTCAATTTTGAATTGGCCTTCTAAAAGGCCTCACGTCCTAACGTGATGATGCTTACGTTCGAACGTTGGGTTTTTAACGTTTGAACGTTAACCCCTGCTAGAAGAATATCTGAATTGCCTGGAACATTTCAACTGCATTAACAACTAAAAGACGTTGGAACCTCACATTCGAAGGTCGAGGTGCTCATGTTCGAACGTGGGCGGCAGTTTCAGACTGCTAATTTAATTCTCATGTTTAATGTGTCCGATTCTTAGCCTATAAATAGGCCTCCTCCAGCAGATAGAAAAACACACACACACACAAAAAAGAAGCATTTCTCAGCTTTTTTTCTTTTATTCTCTCAAGAGTTTTAAAGTAGCAAAAGTTCATTCGGTTCTAGAATTTGAAGTGGTTTTAAATTCAGAACATATATCGTTGTATCTTGAGACGCTTATTGCAATAATCCGTACCATCTAGGCGGGACAATTTAGCTTTAAGGATAGAACGTTCTCTTTCGTCTTGATATAATCATTTATTCGATTGTTAGCATTTGATACGTTTGTGAAGTATTGTCCAACAACTCTTTACACCAAAAAAGTCTTGGCAGAAAATGTACTTATGAACCTGTAGGGAGGGCAATTGTTTAATAGCAGACACTTTGTAACATAATTTGATCGGTTTAAGACGAATGTATCATGTCCGGTGATATTTCCTTGCGGTTTCTAGCGAGTTATTTGTGTTCTTCTCTTGGATACGTGACATGTTGCCATTCGACCGAAAAAATAAACAAATAGTTTATTCAATAATTTGCGCAGTAGAATGTTTATACAGATATCAATAGCATACAGGGAAGTCAAACTAATTTTGATAAAAATCACGCCCTACAACTAACTCATGAAGCTAGAGCTAGCCACTCATCAGTTCACAATTCTATTATTATTTCTGGTATTTAGTATCATTGAAATGGGCTGTGTATATACATTAGAGAAATCATCAGACACTGTGTAATGCTCTGTCAACTTCCTGATCATTCTTTGCTATGGATCTTCATGAGGCATTTACGGACCTAATCAATAGAAACAAATAGGTTAGAACTTACGAAAAGGTCCATAGGTTCTTGATCGTGGCTGGTGCGTAAAGATTGTATTGGAAGACTTGTGAAGTAGAGAATATTGTTAACCTTTTGTGTTTCTTATCTTCTCATCCACCTTTATTCTTGTTCATCTCTGCGTTTTCATTCCCACTACTGTCAATTACCTTATTACAAGAAGCCCACAAACTCTTTTTCAAAAAACTTTCTCAGAAGGATTTTTCTTTTTACCCACGTAGATATTAAACACAATTGGTTAAAATTTTAAGTAGAAGAATTACAAAGCCATTAAGGAAATCAAGACTGAGAACTACGTTCATACGCAAAACTTTTTAGAATCTTTACATTCGTTTTACATTCGTATTTCGTAGGAAGGTGAGTAATCTATATCTATCTATCTAACCCCTATATAAATGTGTGAATAACTTATTTGTTTGTTTCATTGTGAAAAGACTTTCATACCCTTACTTAAATTTTAAATCGTTTTAATAGTATATGAAACTATTTAATTAATTATTGATGAAAGAAAAAAGAAACTTATTGGTACTAGGACACTATTTTATAATTATTAAGATTAAAGTGAGAGAAACCCTATCAAACATTAACTCTATAGAGATTGGAGGGAGTCTCTCACTCAAGTTGCCTACTCATCGGTCAACTAAAGAAGAGGATTAAGGATTTTTGGCCAATAGTAATTTGATTCTTTTTTTTTTTAAGTATTCTTCAATATTGCAAAACATACAATTATTTTTTCTTAAAAATCTAATAGTAAAGAGCCTTTTGTGTTTTCAAACAAATATGGAGAACCATCATATTTTCAATAATGTTAGAAATATTGATTGGACGAAAAAAATAAATCGACTCGTGTGGATCTTACAAAAGAAAAAGGATAATATTATTCATAAAATAGAAAATATACATAATTTAATGATCATATATATAAACATGAAAAAAGAATAACAATATTCTTAAAAAGAATAACAATATTCTTAAAAAGAATATTTTACATTCATATAGATCAAAATAATTCATGTGCTTAAACACGTTATAATAATTAATCATTGATTATACTAACAAAATCTTAATAGTATTAAGTATTTAGTATAAGAAAAATAAAATTTAAGTTTCTACATTATCTAAAGGTAGTTAGACATGTGCTTAAAAAACTTAATTATGCATGGGAAATATAACAAAATAAAATACTATAGAATTCATATATTTTTTTAAATATGTGAAATAAGTTGAGAGAAAAAAATTAAACTAAAAGTTAAGTCATCTGAAATAACATTCAGGTCATCCCAATTTTAAAGGTCTATTTTGACAAAGTTATAAGTTTTAAATGAGATTTGAAAAAATAAAAAATATTTAGTATGTGTTTCATAATTGTTATCATTATTAGTGTTATATTGATATTGGAGGACATAGGCAATATAATATTTGATACAAAAATGATAAACCTATACTTTGAAAGTTCTACTGTGTTATTTAGTCAATTTGTGAATGTGTATAAGAAGAGATAGTTAAAAGTATAACGTTCCAATGGATTACCATTCTGTATATGTGCTAGAAGTTCACATGTGCTTAAAATTATTAATTAGAACGAAAAACAAATATAAGGATGTAAATTAACATCAAATATGTAACTTGAGTGATAATGTGATGCGCTCTATATTTAGTACTTTAGAAAATTTATAGACAGACGTATTCTTACAATATAATCTAAAGTTTACAGCAATTTTGTCTCTATAACATCTCTGTATTACTGCATATATAAATATGGAAACAAATATTATATCATAAAGTGATAGGATAAATTTATTTGTATGTACAAGAGTCTATTAAATCAACAATAAAACATTACCATAAAAAGTTTATGTTTTACATGAATATTTAGAAAATCCTTTTCTAATTCGAGAGTGATGGAAGTGATAAAATAATATCGAAGTGTAAACAAGCAAGTCCTTATTAGTAGGGAATAATTTAGTAAAAGGAAAATACATATATAAGTGGTTATATTATCTAAAATTATGGAAAGTATTCTTAAAAATTTTAATTATACACAAACAGATATAAAAAATAGAAGGTAGAGTTCTTAAAATTATTATTTTTTAAATATGAGGTGTTAGAGATAAGTTGAGATAAAAATCGATAATAACAAAAGTTTGTTTGAGATAACACTTCTTTCATCCCAATTAGAGGCCCATTTTCACCAATTATAAGTTTGAAATGAGATTTGAAAATGTAAAATTTTTAGCATTTAATATATTGTGGTTAATCATTATGACGGTAAAACTTTAACTAAGTAATTTTGAAAGAAAAAAGAGGTTCTTTTTTTGTTGAGTAAGGAAGAAAAAAGGTCATCTAAGAAAAATAGAACCTTATTTTGGCATGTGCCAAGATGAAAGAAGAAACAATAGTTATGTGAAACATTCAATATTGTACTTGATGCTATAGACACATGCCTATATCATAAAAATATAAATGAATTATTTTTCTTACATATAGTTATTTAATGTGGATGTATATATAAGGTTACATAAGTTCAAACTATAATATGATTGCACAAATGGATTATCATGCTATATTTAGAAGTTCACATGTTCTTAAAGTTATTAGAATGAATAACAAATGTAGAATATTGTGCTTGAAAATAAAGTCCTATAACTAATTCTGTGATAAAATGACATATTTTATGTTTAATTTTAAAACAAATAATAAACATGAGTATGTTGTTTCGACATATGATGCTTACAGTTATTTAGTCTTTAAAATGTCAAAATAAAGAATATAATATATATGTTATTGCATATAAAAATATGAAAATAATTTTATATTTACACCACTATTAGAAAAAGTGACAGTACAAAATAAATAAATCTACTGTGTAGATCACAATAAAGAAAATATAGTGTCAATTATAAATTTAGTATATAAAGACTAATAATTATATATATGAACATGCTAGAAAATAAATATATATTTTTATGAGACATTTAATTGATATTCAAATAGACCAAAATATTCTTTTTGCTATGTAAATAGATCAATATATTATATGTGTTTAGGTATAATATAATAAGGGTTGATTATGAAGAAGAAGAAAACTTAGTAGTAGGAAATTATTTAGTTGAAGGAAAATAGACATTTAGCTTCCTACATTGCTTAAAACTATTTAGACATTGTGACGAAAAAATTTAATTAAACATGAGAAACTATAATGAAAAAATATGATGATGTTCTAAAATTTGTAACTCTTTAAATATGAGGTGTTAGAGATAAATTGAGAGAAAAATAAAAACAACAAAAGCTAGCTAAATCTATTTTGACCAAATTACGAGTTTTAAATTAGATGTAAAAATAGAATGAAAAAATTGCATTTCATGGTGTTACTTAATTACTTTGAGTATATAAAAAAATTATTTAAAATATGAAACTTTATTATGGCACTCCTAAAAGAAAGAAACAATGGCTATTAGGCGCATGCAATTTTACATTTTATAAATAGAGACATATATTATATATAAAAATGTTGATGAATTGATTTCTTGTACACTTTTTTTGTTAAATTCTTTAGTGTATGTGTATAAGAATACTTAACACTATATAATTTACTTGCTCAAATTAACTGCCATCCTATATCTAAAAGTTTATGTATACTTGAAGTTATTGAATAAATAATAAGTAACAGGGTGAAATTAGAATGTACTATGTATTTAATTTTGAAGAGACTTATAAACATGAGTATGCTTATGTATATATTTTTCTAATAATATCATAATTAAAGAAATATACTATATATGTTACTGCATATAGAAGTATGAATATTGGTAATATATTTTTTAAATTATTAGAAAGAGTGATAGAATGAAAGAGAATGATCTACTTACATGCAGCACAAAGAAGAAATGCAATTAATGATCACATGCACAAATATGTTAGAAAATAATATTATTATATTTGTCAAAAAAAATCGAGATGATATTTAAACAAAGAAACGAAATGTTATCATGAATAATTCAATTAACTATTTTCTTGAACAACTATTAATAAATAAAAATTAAACTTATTTGTCAATAAACTAAATACATTTACAAAGGTCCTAACATACATAACCATATCAATTTCATACTTCTTTGCTTCAATTTCGGTGTTCATTATACGACCTTGACCACGTGCAACGCACGTGATATTTTCTAGTCTATTCTAAAAGTGTGAATGATTTAGGGTGATTTACATAATTTACATGATTTACAACTTTTGAATTATGACCAAAATAACCCTATTCTAATATTACCTAATCATCAAATATTAAATAAAATATGAAAATTAAAAAGAAGATACATTATGCATGCACTTGTAATTAATATTTTTTGACAATCTAATTAATAATTTTTTACCATCTTAATGGCCGCCAGGTTGACAAGCATGAGAGAAAAATATCATCCTCTAATAAAATAATAGTATTAATAATTGTTATTATTATTGTAAGATGAATGTACATTACAATGAATGTACATGAACTTGTAATTAATAATTTAAAAGTTTGTTCAATGTATATGTTAAGTGAATTTTAATACTAAACTAAGTGGTTATTGTACATGAATGTGATGGTTTAATTTTCAAGATAGCCAAATCCAAAAAATCATCCGCATAGAAGCGTTTGTTTTGCCCAACTTTTGGGGTTTACGTATTTTTATGCTTTGGAAATTTTGTATTGTGAACTCAATCTTCAGGTATAGTGAGTGTGTCTGTCCAATGGATTTTTCATCCTACGCTTATTTTTTTTCAATTTACAATAATTCCATTACAAGGCCATTAACATAATTTTAGGGCTGTATTATTTATTTAGCCCTTCATGTCTTACAATAGTTTTTCGTTTTGTTTTTATTTTGTACCTTTCAGTTAGTAGATTTGTTTCTAAAAGTGGACTTATACATAATTTCCATATGTTTTTTTCTCACCTTTTGTCTTAGTTTTAATTGTTTCGTTTTTTCATTCTACAAGATGTAAGGAATTTTTCGGTTTTGCATATTTGTAGTTGTTTTTGGACAAATATTATTATTCTTAAGTTTATGTACTTCCTTCTCAACCTTAGCATATCCTGAGAAATTTTGACTAGCCATTTTTTATAGTAAACTCTTCCTACATCCATGCAGCGCATTGCCATGTCCTCCAAGAAGCTCTTGCAGTGTCAGAGGCCCTCGAAAATGCCGAGACGGTCAATTTGTTTGTGTCCAAATTTTACCAGGGGGTTCGCGCATTTGTTGCCATTCTTCAATGTATGATGAAGGAGCTATCTTGATAATGATAAAACTTATTAATTGATAAAGATCTCGGTTCGATTTTGACAGTTGGCCAAAGATATTCGGTTCATTTTTAGAGATTTGGTCGCCAATAGAAGGTAGAGAATGATATGTTGCGAGAAGTTGGAAATTGGTGACATCCGCGTAAAGAAATAATTACTGATCGATAAGGTGATTGGCAAATTTTTGTAGTATTGCTAACAGTCTACGGAAATCTTTTAGATACAATGATAGTGTTGATTACAAGAAGTATTAGATGTTAGAGCTATTAGGGGATGTGAACTAATTATATGGCCGATGATACATGTTATGATTCTATGTAAGATATGCGCAATTCTAAAGAATAGATTTTGGGAGAGCAAATTACAACTTATTGAATCCGGAAAAATTGATTCTATGAAATTTTGCTTTTCTTTCTTTTCTCTTTGGTGTAGGAAATTTTAATTGTCAAAAGTTATAATTTTGTAAAAGGAAGTCAAATGTCATTCGACTTTGTAGGTCAATTCTCTCTACGAACATATATTTTCCTAAACGTTGCATATCCGATGGTAACTCAGACTGGCATCGGTAGAGGCACTCACTATTAAAAAAAAAAGTTCAAAAAGGGATTCAAATATTAAGTCCACAATCTTTGATGTTAAAAAAGAAAGAAAAATGAATAGGTAAATTCTACACAAAATTCTTATTTATTTATTTATGCAATAGATTATTTGACTAATAAATTCCTTTTCATAACCCCAAAAAAAAGGTTCCTTTTTCATGTATTTTCTTCCCTTTCTCAACTATGTGTTTGTTGTGAACTTTCACAATAAAAAGCATATGAGTTTTTTCTTTTTCATATTTATAGTTTTAGCTCTTATCTCTCTAACAACAAAGTTTTTAGTTTTATGTTTAAAAATTCATGAATTGAAGATAGAACAATTAAAAGAAAAGAAGAAAGTAAAGTATGAGTAGAAAATATGCCACCTGCAACATGATAGTCATTTTTTCCCCAAATATAAATTTTAGATTTTCTTATAATGTAGATTTCAAGAGGAATACGCATGGAGGCCATTTAAAATCTTATCTTGCTTATTAAACAGAAAAAGAATTATTTATTATAGACAAAAGTGCAGCGAAATATAGAGAATTAATTACTATTTTGTAGAAACTTATATATATATATATATATTAATGGTGTCACAAGAATAATAAACTATTTCCAATTAAGAAAATTGATGCAACTAATTTATGAATATATACAATAAAGAAATTAACTCATTTATTATAGTAGTGTAAACAATGGACATCATTGATTTTTTTTTTCAAAAGTCTAGGTTAAGTTAATTATTAATGCAATCAATCTATTTTTATAGGGTTATTTTAATCTTCACAAACAAGTTAAGAAATGTAAATTATTTTTGTTTTCACAAAAAAGTTAAGAAATGTAAATAATCAATTTGTTTTCACAAAAAAGTTAAGAAATGTAAATAATAGAGTATGAATAATATGTGATTATTTACATTTCATAACTTTTTTGTTAAAACTAAAATAAATCCATAGTACTAAATTCATGTTTTTAGATATCTCCACTACTCTCACTGCGACAAAGTTGGGCGTCCGTGTTAAGATCCTTCACATAAAAACTAGACGAGTCAAATTCAACAAAGCATTGGATGTCACAAGTAATTGGCGAACAAAAATAAGATTTTTGACAATACGAGGAATACTAAAATGTTATGAAGATGAAAGGGATATAAGGTAATGGAGAGAAATACTGACCGGCGTGGGATATAGGGAGTACAACACCATTACCAACCTTAATTGATTTAGATAAATCACAAGACATAATAGAATAAAGGTTAACTTTGTGCGGTGTCATGTGGGCACTCACCCCCCAAGTTCATGTACTACATTCATCAGGTTGTTGGATAGACAATGTGGAGGAAAGAGTGGCAAGGAAGGTCAACTGACATTGCTGGAATTGGTGCACCGGCTGAGAGTGCTAGGGCCCGGGCTTCTGAGAGCTAGGCATGGATTGCTAAAATTTATGCCCGAATTGTTGACAGTAAGGCATACCCGACAACTAAAATGAATGGTTCATGGAAGCGAGCTGTTGGAGCTTAAACGGGGAAGGTCCAAGGATGTCGGGCATGTTCTGGATGGACTGAAAATTTGAAGACCCAGAGTAAAAGGCCTGCTGCTGACCCAGAGTGGTATAGTGGCCCAAAAAGGTGTTGGGCTGATAGGTATTACTTTGTCAATGAATATGAAGGGTAGAAGTGACCCTAATTTTGGTGAGTTGTTCCTTAGAGTTGGGAACAATGAGGAACCAACTGATAATGAAGGTAACAATAAAATTCCACATGAGACGATTATTGAGTATAACAATGAAGAAGAATCAATAAACCGTCTTATTATGACTATTTTTCTAAATTTGAGAAAAAAAAATTCACTCAACTGATTACATGAAAAATCAAGGAATATTGGCAGGTAAGAATGGCCATGTCGACAAACTGAAGTTCCTAGCGAGAATACAACTCAAAGTATTATAGATCACTGAGTTACAAACATCAAATGATATCCACTTTCTCATCTCAATTAATAGAAAAGCAGAAATTGTAAAGGGCAAGATTAGTGTCATAGAAAATGCAATTGAAATAGTACAACCACAAAAAAAAAAAAAAAGGAGAAAGGAAAAAAATCATCGGAAGAAGAATTAATGCAATTGGAACTCCTAAATAAGTTTCTATACTGGGGGAAATTCAAAATAAATACACCAACCATTATGAAGAAAGTATGCAAAGAGGACAAAGTAGCTGACAACAAACAATAAGGAATATGACACATCAACAATGTAAGTTCAAGTGATGAGAAATTGAGCAATTTAAGGAAAAAACTATAAAAATAAATTCGTGAAGTAAAGTAAAAACAAGGTAACAACGTCCATTAAGTTTACAAGAAAAGGACTAATTAGACATTCATATAATATTAAACCTTTGTTATTTATATTTCGTGTTATTTATCATTTTAATTTTTTTTATTATATGTCATTTTAATTTATTTATCATCTGCAACTGAGATTCTCAATTTTCTTGGTTATAGCATTAAAATTATGTTTGTTTCCATAACTTACTTGAGGAGAAGAAAAAAAAATATAGTCAACATATTAATCAATTACGGAAGCAACGAAAGATGTGCTTGCATCCTCTTACAATACATGTTATGAGCAATCAAATTGACTTTGAGATAATTTACAACTTATTTATATGAAACATTTTGAAGTATACTTATTAATAAGATGCTACATCTTTTATTCATATTTGTTGTACATATTATTCTTCTTATTTATTTGATTTTTTTAATTATTTTAATATATCCATATAAACACGTGCAACGCACGTGCATTTTACTAGTGTCTATTAAAGGCCAGCACATGCAAATGGAGAGTAAAGAGTCAATAATATAGGATGGATTATACAGGTCATCCCCTTCCCTCTTAACCTCCCCTAATAAAAAGCACAAATTAATAAATAATAACCTTTCCAGAGAGAGAGAGAGGGACAATTTTGATGATTTCATCAAAATTCAACAATCTTTTTGCCCTTTTACATGACACAAGAAAGTATCACGTGCTTGGCACGTGGTGCTTCGATGAAAAGTAAAATTGAAATAAATATTTCTAGTTATTTGGTAACTTATAATAACTGACTAAAAATTGATTATTTGATAGTGTCTATCTTATACTTTTGGCCTGAAATACCACTAATAGTCCATCAACTCTATTTGTCCCATTTTAGTCTCTCTGAAATAAACTCAAATAGTCCCTCAGTCTATTGTTTGTCTCACTTTAGTCCTTCCTCACTCAAATGTGCTTAAATAGTTCCTCAACTCTCAGATTCATCTCCTTTAAAAACTAACAGAACCTTGAGGCACGTGACTGACACTATGTTAGGACCATGGTTCGCCGGAACGCCGGGAAATCGGCTGGAACGGTCCCTGGCGTTCCAAAGTTCCAAAACATTTCGTTTTTATACGTGTAACTTGGTGGAACGGCTGAAAAACGGCGAGACAGGCGAGATTACGTTGAGACTCGGCCGTTCCGGCGATATCCCCGCCATGGAACGGCCGGAACGGAAGAAGACAACTTTAGTCTGCGATTGAAATGGAAATGAAGGAAGGTGAAAAGGGGAGGTGGTGAAGGAGAAAGAGTTAAAAGGAATAAAATAAGAAGAAAGAGGCGGCCAAAGTTAAAAGGAAAAGGAATAAAATAAGAAAAACTGCTTTAAGTGGGAAGGTGAGTAGTGTAAACACAAAGCTATTAATGAAATTTAGACTGAGAACTACATTCATACCGTACGAATCGTACGGAAAACTTTTAATAATCTTTACATTCGTATTTCGTAGGAAGGTGAGTAGTGTCCATCAAAGGCCAGCACATGCAAATGTAGGGTAAAGAGTCACCAATATCGGATGAATTATAGAGGTCCCCCCCCCCCGGAATTAATAACCGCTCCCCTCTCTGTAGAGATTAGAGAAAGAGAGGGGGACAATCTTTTTGCCCTTATAAATAATATAATTCCATCTCTCTCTCTCGCTCTCTCTCTCGCTCTCTCTAGCTATATATATATATATCCATTTAATTTTCTCTCCTCAGAAGTCTCTCTCAACTTAGTCATTGGTGGCTGCATCCTGATCTACCACTGATAGATTATTCAACTAACCATGGCTGAGAAGGTATGCTGCACGTCTCCTACCCTCTGATCATTTTTTCTTTAAATTTTCTTTATGCTTTTTTTCATGATTATGTATGAATCTTCTTGGTCGTACGTACTTTTTGATCTTTGTTTTACGTATGGTTTAATTTAAAGATTAAATTATAGTTTTTGTGTTACATATTCTTTTTGACCTGAATTTAAAATTCAATTGCTACTTTTTAAATGGAGGGAATGAAACAGGTGACAATTATGGTACTCAAGGTTGATCTTCAGTGTTGTTGCTGCTACAAGAAGGTCAAGAGAATCCTCTGCAAATTTCCCCGTGAGTCCTTGTACAACAATTCTATATCCGTACATGTACGGAATTATATATTTTCATCAATTTTTCTTATCTCTGTTCAATAATTGATGATCCTTTTTAATTTAATTTATCATACACTACACGATAACGACTTACACATATCATCGCCCACCTTAGGTAACAATGCATGTTCTAATCACACATTTCTGCTGGTCCAATTTAGTTATAGTGTGGTGGCCATCCCCACTTTTTTTTGTTTCTCTCTATGTGTTTTGGGAAAAGAAACTGACCTTTGTATATTATTTTGATGTAAAATTATTTTGGGACAAAAGAAATTCGAGATCAGGAATATGATGTGAAGGCAAATACTGCCACAATTAAAGTGGTGTGTTGCAACCCTGAGAAAATCCGTGACAAATTGTGCTGTAAGGGTGCTGGGGTTATCAAAAGCATTGAAATCAAAGAGCCCAAACCGCCCCCGCCCCCTCCCCCGCCCCCGCCCCCGCCCCCGCCCCCTCCCCCTCCCCCTCCCCCTCCCCCGCCCCCGCCCCCGCCTCCGCCCCCGCCTGGGAACGGATGCCTTCCGGTATTTCTTGGGAGGACATGTTGCGTGCCATGTTCGGAAGGTCGTGGTGGGGGTCCATGTTACGATGGGTATGTAGTTCCACGGGTAATTTTATGGCCCGGTACCTTAGAATTTTCAGTAGTTCCACCAAAAACATGTTGCGGGCCATGTTCGGAAGGTCGTAGTGGGGGTCCATGTTACGATGGGTACGAAGTTCCGCCAAGAACATGTTGCGGGCCATGTTCGGAAGGTCGTAGTGGGGGTCCATGTTACGATGAGTACAGAGTTCCGCCGCCGCCAAAACCGTGTTATGATGGTTATTATAGCCATGGAAGTAGGGGTTGTCGTGCAAGCATATGTGACGACAATCCTCAAGGCTGCGCAATCATGTAATGTTTCTACCAAGGGTATTGGTGACTGTCACGATCATATGGGTATATGAGGCGTTTTGTTTACTATTGTGTAAAATGAAACAATTTAGAATTAAAGGTTTAGAGAAAAATGATGTACTATTGTTGAAAAATTGGTTGTTAATGTTTGGGAATTGGGATGGTTCGAGTTGTCTCTATGTTTTGTGTTAATTGAAAGTGTAGTCAAATGATTGATGGCATATGCTTTCATTGAATGTTCGCTATATTGGAAAATTTTAGTTTATTTTATAGTCCATATATATTATATGGAGGTTAAGTATATAAAATATTTTTTAAAATATAAATGAGATAGAAGATATATAATTAAATATAATAATATTATAAAAGGGAAAAGTACATCAACTCCCTCGAATTATAGACATTTGGCATTCACACCCTCTCATTTTTGATATATTGGCATAAATCTCCTCATTTTCAATTTTTTCACTAGATTCACTAAGAAAAGACTAAAAAGCCCTTCACATTTGGGCTAAAAAAATATAACAAAAAATTGATTGTAGAATCAAAAATTACCACTAAATGACAGTATAACAAATTGATTGGAAAATTTTAGTTTATTTTATAGTCCATATATATTATATGAAGGTTAAGTATATAAAGTATTTTTTAAAATATAAATTAGATAGAAGATATATAATTAAATATAATAATATTATAAAAGGGAAAAATACATCAACCTCCCTCGAATTATGGACATTTGAATTTTGGCATCCACACCCCCTCATGTTTGTTATATTGGCATAAACCTCCTCATTTTCAATTTTTTTTCACTAGATTCACTAAGAAAAGACTAAAAAGCTCTTCACATTTGGGCTAAAAAAAGATAAATTAAAAATTGATTGTAGAATTAAAAATTACCACTAAAAGACATTATAATAAAGCATTTTAAATCAAACCTGCAAATTTAGCTCTGAAATCTCTAAACTTTTGATTATATAAGAAAGTAAATTAATCGTGACTCCTTTTATGATCTAAAAAATATTACTTAAAAATATTGTTTTTAACTCTCTTTTAATTCAGCTAACGCTAAATTTCATGAAAAGATAAAATATTATTTTGGTTATGCTAGTTTAATTTGTTAAACCATTTTCTTATTTTTGTGGCAATCTTCAGTCGAAAAAAATCAATACTTCTTTTTATTTTTTTTCATATTAGATGTAGTATAATTTTACTTTCAAGATCAAGGACTTTTGGTTATAATTTGGAGTTTTCATATTTTTCAATTAAAAAGCCAGCTTCAAGATAGAATGAAAATAAAATTATGTTAATGATTTTTCTTTAGCTTTAGACTTTTATTAAGTTATGACATTTATTTTTCATTCTCCAACATATTATTAAGTAAAAGTTACCTTTTTTAATTTAATAGTGGAGACAATTTTAGTCTTTAACTAATATATATAATTAAAAAAGTGAAGGAGGGGAGGTCCATGTCAATATTTTAAAGGTGGAGGGTGTGGATGCCAATGTCCATGGGGAAAGTCAATGCAATTATCCCTAGTATAAAATACAAGATGTAGACTATGAAAAATCGAGTATGCCTTCCTAATTTGTTTTCTCGCTTAATTTCTATCACTTATGTTTTCACTTTGCCATTTCAATTTGAGGATAAGATAACTTGCCACATCTGAGTATGATAAGACCTAAAAATTCGTGAAAAATGCAAACAAATTATGAGAAATCAAACTTTGGTGATGTGATTTTAAATATCGTTTTGTTATGTTCAACTTATTCTATTTAAATTGAATGTATACAACTAAAGACTTGTTAGTCTAGTGATATCAGCTTCCAATTTCATGTGGGAGGTCCTAAATTCAATTTCAGGCTGTCACAATTTTTGACTTTTTTCTATCAGCCCGAGTTTGTCGAGTCAGGGAATCCCCTTTCGCCTAGAATAAAAAAAAATTCTTTAAAAAAAATTAAAAAAAATTGAATGTGTACAAATTATTGAACAATTATTGGTCCTAGGCTCCTAGGTTATGATTGAACTCATCTTGGTGGTACAGCCCCACAATAAAATGGACTTCAACATCCTAATACACGAATCAATTCTATTTTTGTCTATTATTTGAAATACACACTCATATACATACCTATATATATGAGTGTGTTTTTTGCCCAAACCGCCCCCGCCCCCGCCCCCTCCCCCGCCCCCGCCCCCGCCTCCGCCCCCGCCTGGGAACGGATGCCATCCGGTATTTCTTGGGAGGACATGTTGCGTGCCATGTTCGGAAGGTCGTGGTGGGGGTCCATGTTACGATGGGTATGTAGTTCCACGGGTAATTTTATGGCCCGGTACCTTAGAATTTTCAGTAGTTCCACCAAGAACATGTTGCGGGCCATGTTCGGAAGGTCGTAGTGGGGGTCCATGTTACGATGGGTACGAAGTTCCGTCAAGAACATGTTGCGGGCCATGTTCGGAAGGTCGTAGTGGGGGTCCATGTTACGATGAGTACAGCGTTCCGCCGCCGCCACAACCGTGTTATGATGGTTATTATAGCCATGGAAGTAGGGGTTGCCGTGCAAGCATATGTGACGACAATCCTCAAGGCTGCTCAATCATGTAATGTTTCTACCAAGGGTATTGGTGGTTGTCATGATCATATGGGTATATGAGGCGTTTTGTTTTACTATTGTGTAAAATGAAACAATTTAGAATTAAAGGTTTAGAGAAAAATAATGTACTATTGTTGAAGAATTGGTTGTTAATGTTTGGGGATTGGGATGGTTCGAGTTGTCACTATTTTTTGTGTTAATAGAAAGTGTGGTCAAATGATTGATGGCCTTTGCTTTCTTTGAATGTTCACTGTTGGAAAATTCTAGTTTATTTTATAGTCCATATATATTATACGGAGGTTAAGGATATAAAATATTTTTCAAAATATAATTTAGATAGAAGATATATAATTAAATATAATAATATTATAAAAGGGAAAAGTACATCAACCTCCCTCGAATTATGGACATTTGGATTTTGACATCCACACCCCCTCATGTTTGGCATATTGGCATAAACCTCCTCATTTTTAATTTTTTTCACTAGATTCACTAAGAAAAGACTAAAAAGCCCTTCACATTTCGGCTAAAAAAAGATAAATTAAAAATTGATTGTAGAACCAAGAGTTGCCACTAAAAGACATTATAATAAAGCATTTTAAATCAAACAATTCTACAAATTTAGCTCTGAAATCTCTAAACTTTTGATTATATAAGAAAATAAATTAATCGTGACTCCTTTTATGATCTAAAAAATATTACTTAAAAATATTATTTTTAACTCTCTTTTAATTCAGCTAACACTAAATTTCATGAAAAGATATAATATTATTTTGGTTATACTAGTTTGATTTGTTACACCATTTTCTTATTTTTGTGGCAATCTTCAATCGAAAAAAAATCAATACTTCTTTTTATTTTTTTCATATTGTATGTAGTATAATTTTACTTTCAGGATCAAGGACTTTTGGTTATAATTTGGAGTTTTCATATTTTTCAATTAAAAAGCCAGCTTCAAGATAGAATGAATTTTTTTTTATGTTAATGGTTTTTCTGTAGCTTTAAACTTTTATTAAGTTATGACATTTATTTTTCATTCTCCAACATATTATTAAATAAAAGATACCTTATTTAATTTAATAGTGGATACAATTTTAGTTTTTAACTAATATATATAATTAAAAAAGTGAAGGAGGGGAGGTTCATGTCAATACTTTAAAGGTGGGTGGGGTGTGGATGTCAAATGTCCATAGTTAGGGGAAAGTCAATGCAATTATCAGTAGTATAAAATACAAGATATAGACTATGAAAAATCGAGTATGCCTTCCTAATTTGTTTTCTCGCTTAATTTCTATCACTTGTGTTTTCACTTTGCCATTTCAATTTGAGGATAAGATAATTTGCCACATCTTTTTTTTGATAAGATAATTTGCCACATCTGACTATGATAAGACCTAACAATTCGAAAAAAATGCAAACAAAACTATAAGAAATCAAACTTTGGTGATGTGATTTTAAATATTGTTTTGTTATGTTCAACTTATTCTGTTTAAATTGAATGTGTACAACTGAAAATTTGTTAGTATAGTGATATCAGCTTCTAATTTCATGTGGGAGGTCCTGAATTTTATTTCAGGCTGTCACAAGTTTTGTCGGGTCAGAAAATCCCCTTTCGTCTATAATAAAAAAAAATTCTTTAAAAAAATTGAATGTGTACAAATTATTGAACAATTGTTGGCCCTAGGCTCCTAGGTTATGATTGAATTCATCTTGGTGGTACGGCCCCACAATAAAATGGACTTCAACATCCTAATACACGAATCAACTCTATTTTTGTCTATTATTTGAAATACACACTCATATACATACCTATATATTATATTTATGTATTATAATATATTTATTTATATTATTTTAGCCGAAAAATTGATTTAGTGGTGAGACTTTTTTAGTTTAATGCGGAGTATTTCTTTTTCAAAGTTCTACTATTTCCAATATTAAGGAATGTTCTACACAAATACTCCTTTTTTTTTGTGATGAAAGAGGGTACCTTAACTACTTAGTCCGACAAACCCGAACCAATAGTCGTATCTCTTGGCCATCGTAGTCCTACCATATCTTGTTCATGTGAAGGCTCTAAGAACTCCATATTTTGACTGATACCCGCTTTGGCTAAAACATCAGCAACTTGGTTCGCTTCCCGAGGTGTATGTTGCACTCGCACCTCCCATTCCTTTCTGAGCATAACTTTGATATTCTGAATAATGTCAAAATATTGATGTGCATATGAAGCTTCGTCAATACTCTTTAATGCCTCGAGACAATCTATCTCAATCATAATCCTCTTGAACTTTTCTCTCCAAGCCAACCTAATTCCCTTAAGAATAGCTACAAGCTCTGCTGCCAAAGGATGCATGTCCTTCTCTCGCTCTTGAACCCCTTTAAGCCATTTGCCGTGATGATCTCGGGCAATTATTCCGATCCCCGTTGGTCCTCTAGTGCTGTTTCTCGTAAGACAAACAGCTGCATCCACGTTAATTTTGATAAATCCTCGTTCCGGCTTAATCCATCCTACCAAGTCGACCTCTGTCGTCATGTCCCAACTCCCATTTGCAATACGTTTAGCCGCTTCTACTCGCCGACGGATAGTGTTTATGTCAAGTTGTGGTAACGCGATGTTCTCCTTATGGATCGCCTCATTACGTCCCTGCCAAAGTAAATTTACAATTTCAGAATACGTAATATCTTACGCATCACACCAAACATACCTGTTAATAGCCGAGCTCAGATTCCAATCCATCCAATCTTTCGAGTTGAGGGAAAAGAATATATGTGGTGTTTGCTATCGTCGATGGATTTCCAAACCTCTGCTGCCCATGCACAATCCCGAAGAGCATGAAGCCCAGTTTCCTCCGTGTTTCCACATATCTTGCAACTCGCTTCGGTGGATATATGTCGATGGTAAAGAAGAGAGTTTGTCATTACTCGGTCATGTCGTATGAGCCACAACAAATATTTTCGTCTATGAGTCCCCTTCATATCCCATATGCGTTGCCAATTTTTCCCTTCGTAATCCACGAGATGATCATTAGATAGACATGCGTAACCACTTCGGACTGAATACTTCCCATCAGGCGTGTGACACCATGTTGGAGTGTCCTCATGCATTCTAGTGTCGTCCAGATTGTAGCGGTTAAGCTCCTCTTTGATTGGAGCTGGTAACCAAGCCAATTCTTGCCAATTCCAACCCTTATTTGGTTGCCAATAATTCTCCACTTTATTTGACAAATCATGTTGGTTCCCATGCATCTCAAAAATCTGTTCGAGAGTTCCATTTCCCAACCATTGATCCTTCCAGAAATATATTTGTTTACCATTACCAACTTTCCACCTTATGCCTTTTTCTATTAATGGAAGGGCCGCTCGAATACTACGCCAAGTGTGTGACGTAGATCCTCGAGCTCTCGCTCTTTCTCGAAACACATATTTATGTTGCATCACTTGCACCCATAACTTCGTGTCATCCGTTATCAACTGCCACGTGAGTTTTCCCAAGTAATCTAGGTTCATGTCCCGGTTTTTGCGAATCCCTAACCCGCCTTGTCTTTTGGTCATGCAAATCCGATTCCAAGCTATAAGATGTAGATGACGTTTATCCTCTGAGCCGCCCCATAAGAAATTTCTATTAGCTCTATCAATTTCGTCACTTATTCCAAGAGGTATACGAGATGTTTGCATGTGGTAATAGGGGATTGTTGACGTCACTGATTTGATAAGAGTGGTGCGTCCCGCTATCGATAAATGCTTTCCTTTCCATCCTTTAAGTCGACCCCTCACCTTATCTACCAAGCTAACGTAGTCCTTTTTCTGAACTCGAGAATGATGTAACGGGACTCCCAAATACTTGCCTAGATCCTTAGTAACATTAATTTGTGCACGGCTGCCCAAGTCCCGAGCAGTTTGTCTAGAAACATTGGCCGAGAAGTGTATTTGGGATTTATTTCTGTTGACCTTTTGTCCCAAAATGTCACAATAATCGCCCAAAACCGAACTAACAATTTTGACTTGTTCCTCAGTAGCTTCTCCAAATAGAATTAGGTCGTCGGCGAACATCAAGTGAGAAATGCGAGGTCCATGCTTAGATGTTGGGATCGCTTTCCATTGGCGAGTAGCCACTACTTGATTCACCATAGCCCCTAGTTTCTCAAGACAAAAAACAAACAGGTGAGGTGATAACGGATCCACTTGTCTTAGACCTCTTCGTGGATTGAACCATTCCGTCGTATCTCCATTCCAAAGAAGAGAGAGTTTTGCCGTTGTGGTACATTCCAATATAAGATTAATCCAAGTCGAGGGAAACTCTAATTCAATCAACACATTCTCCAAAAAAGCCCAATTAACTGTATCATATGCTTTCTCAAAATCGATTTTCGCGATAAATTGGCCTTTTCTACCTTTTAGTAAACTCAATCCATGAAGAACCTCCTGCGTAACAATAATGTTATCCACAGTTTGGCGCCCCTTAATAAAACTAGATTGAGTTTGAGGAATAAGTGTATTCATCATATTTTTAATTCGATTAGCCATCGTTTTAGTGATAATTTTGAGAATAACATTTGATAGACTAATTGGGCGAAAGTTTGAAAGATGTGATGGATTCTTCTCTTTCGGTATAAGCACAATAAGAGACTTGTTAATTTTAGGATCGATGATACCTGTGCGGAGGGCTAAGCTCACCATTTTGACCACAGAGTCCCCCACTATGTCCCAACATTTTTGAAAAAATACGGCTGAAGGCCATCTGGTCCCGGGGCTTTAGTGTGCATATCCCAAATCGCTTTCTTGACCTCCTCCTTAGTGACCACTGCCTGGAGTGCATCTGATTGCGTGTGCGACAATCTAGGAAATCCCGGAGTGATTTTATACGGTTTGACTTGATTGTCGCTTCCGTACAAATCCTTAAAATACTCTACCGCCATCTTGTTAGTAAATTTCATAGCCCCAGATCTTCGAACTTCATGATAATCACGTAATAAACATTAAATCGGAAGCGTACCTGAATCAGCCATATCAGATTTAATTCTTGAGTCTTCGCGGTTGGTCTTCCAAATCAATACGTAGTCCTTTGAGCTTCTTTAGGAGTCTCTCAATTCTCTCTGAAGATGGGGAATCAGAAGAATAGAACAATACGTATGATTTGGGGACCATAACCCTTTTATAATAAGTTGTTATTCTTATTTTCAATTTAGCCCATCATAAAAGAGGAAATAAAATAATTGGCTTCTACACATAATATCTCATAAAATCCCATACTTTCCTTAATTGCTGTAGAACCCAAAATACCATATATCTTAATTGATCACATAATCTTGGTTCAATTAATATGATGACTATTAGTACACGACTTTCACATATTGCCCATATATAGATTGGATTTAAATCCAACAATCTCCCACTTGGGCTATATGTGTCACCTTATAAACATGTATTAAATAACCTTATGAGTACTCCAAATTTCGTCATCATTACCTTAAGCAATTTTCCAAACAATCCAGTCCATCAATTATACCAACATAGGATCAAAGCGGCTTTCATCACATATAATCGTAACTAAACCTATCAATGGTCACGTATATTGATATAACCAAATGACATGGATCAAGTACGGATGTATAGCATGAAAATTACATGCCATACGATCCTAGCATGCATATTTTCAACTGGTCCTCCCTTAGACCTTAGTGAGATCATTTAAAACACGTTCAGAGATAAACATAAACCATAAACTTTAATTCCGGAATAATTTAAATATTCATAACCATAATCCAAAAATCCATAAATCAAATAACCAAATGCAAATGTCTACAACCAAAAGCAAATAAAAGACACAAACTCCCACTTAAACTGAATATCCTCAAGTGCTACCACACCCATATGAGCAGTGTGCTCATGAAAGACCTTGGGTGGTAACCCTTTAATAAGTGGATCCGCAACCATGGAGTTTGTACCTATATGTTCTATAGACATCTGTCCACTCTGAACTCTTTCTTTCATAACTAAGAACTTGATTTTATAAACTTAGACTTCGTCGAGCTCCTGTTGTTGTTGGAATACAACACTGCAAACCTATTGTCACAAAATATCATAAGTGGTCTTTCTATACCATCTAAAATCCGTAGCCCAGTAAAGCACGTAGACATAGCCCGAAGTTGATCTTCTACTATCAACGCATCCAGCGAAATTAGAATCAGAATAGCCTATGATCTCCAATTGATCTGATTTCTTATATGTGAGCATGTATCCCTTTGTTCTTTGTAAATACCGCATGACTCGCTTGGCTGTTTTCCAGTGATCCATTCCTGGGTTACTTAAATATCTCCCTAACATTCCAACAACGTATGCAATATCTGGACGCGTACATACCTGGGCATACATTAGACTCCCTATAGCCGAAGCATAAGGGATCTTCTGCATTTCCTTAGTTTCAAAGTCACTCTTGAGGCATTGACTTAAACTAAACTTATCTCCCTTAGCAACGGGGGTGTCTCCTGGTTTACAGTCTTGCATGCCAAATCTCTGAGGAACTTTCTCGATATAGCTCTTTTGTGATAATCCAAGAATACCCCGAGAACGATCTCGATATATCTGGATCCCTAATACAAAAGAGGCGTCACCAAGATCTTTCATCTCAAAGGTTTTAGCTAGAAATTTCTTGGTTTCACACAACGTGCCTATATCGTTGGTGGCAAGCAATATATCATCGACATACAAGATTAAAAATGTATACTTACTCCCACTGAACTTGTGGTATACACAATCATCTGCTATATTCATCTCAAAACCGAATGAGGTGATAACTTGATGGAACTTGTGATACCATTGACGAGATGTATGCTTAAGCCCATAGATGGATTTCTTTAATTTGCAAACCATTTTCTTTGAATCTCCCGATACAAAGTTTTCTGGTTGTACCATATAAATTGTCTCTTCAATGTTACCATTGAGAAACGCAGTCTTAACATCCATTTGATGTAGCTCAAGATCTAAATGTGCCACCAATGCCATTATTGTCCTGAAAGAGTCTTTCGATGAAACCGGAGAGAAAGTCTCTTTATAATCGATGCCTTCTTACTGTGTAAAGCCCTTAACAACAAGACGTGCTTTGTACCTTTCGACATTGCCTTTCGAATCCCTTTTGGTCTTATATATCCATTTGTAACCAATAGGTTTCACACCTTCTGGCAATGGAACCAGGTCCCACACGTCATTGTCCATCATGGACTTTATCTCTTTATTCATGGCATCCATCCACTTTTGAGAGTTAATACTTTCCATGGCTTGATGGGAGTTGATTGGATCATCTTCCATCACTCCAATGTCAAAATCATGTTCTTAAAGAAACACAATATAATCATCCGGAATTGCGTTCATTTTTTCTCTAGTGGATCTCCTTAATGGCATTGGTTCTTGAGGTTGTAGAGTTTGTTCTTTTGGAATGACCTAAACAGGGAGTTGATTGATACTGTCTTGATCCATAATTGCTTCTTGAATAGTGTCAGGTATAGCCTGGTCTTGATCATTATCAATAGCAACTTGAGGAATATCAACATATTCTTCCTCAAAGACAAAATCATTAGTTCTTTCACCCCCCGCAAACTCAACATCCTCAAAGAATTGGGCATTACCCTTCTCAAAAATAGACTTAGTAGTGGGATCATAAAACTTGTAACTCCTGGATCTCTCAGAGTATCCAATAAAGTAACAACTGACAGTTCTGGAGTCCAATTTCTTTTCATTTGGCCTGTAAGGCCTTGCCTCAGTTGAACATCCCCAAATGTGTAAGTGCTTTAAACTAGGCTTCTTGTCTGTCCAAAGCTCATAAGGGGTCTTTGCAGTTGCCTTAGTTGGCACTCTATTGAGTATATACACTGCGATCTTTAGAGCTTCTCCCCAGAGTGATTGAGGTAAAGTAGAATGACTGATCATACTCTTCAGCATGTCCTTAAGCGTTCTGTTTCGTCTCTCAGCAACACCATTCATGGTCAGAGACCCTGGCATAGTGTACTGTGGAATGATACCGCATTCCTCTAGGAATTTTGCAAATGGACCTGGACGTTGTTCACCTGAACCGTCATATCTACCGTAGTATTCACCACCATGGTCAGATCTAACACTTTTGATTCTTTTGCTGAGTTGATTTTCAACTTCAGCTTTGTAATTTCTGAACACGTCCAGTGATTGCGATTTTTCATGAATGAGATAAAGATAGCCATATCTTGAATAGTCGTCTATGAACGTGATGAAATATTGTTGACCACTTCAAGAAGCCAAAGAGAATGGTCCACAAATATCCGTGTGAACAAGTTCTAAGACCTCTACTTTCCTGTTGGCATCAAATCTCCTAACATTTGTTTGTTTCCCCTTGATACAGTTAACACATGCATCAAAATCATTGAAATTAAGGGGATCGAGAATACCGTCGGACACAAGTCTCTCTATTCTCCTTTTGGAGATATGACCTAATCGTTTGTGCCACAACGAAGCTGAATTCTCATTGGTTAATTTACGCTTAACACCTCGAGTACTAACATGTAAGGATTCATCTAATGAGGCAATTGTCTCTAACAAGAATAGATTATCATAAACCGACAAAGAACCGGATCCAACCAGTTTTGAATTATGAAAAAGATCAAATTTTCTATTTCCAAAAGAACAAGAATAACCACATTTGTCTATTGCAGAAATAGAAATCAAATTCCGTCTAAAAGACGGTACAGCAAAAGTCTCTTTCAAGTCCAAATAAAATCCAGTCCTAAGTAATAACCTAAAATGTCCTATTGTCTTTACTTTAGCCGTCTTTCCATCGCCCACATAGATGTGTCTTTCTCCATCAATGGACTCTCGACAACTCAGACAACCTTGCATTGACACACTAATGTGAGTGGTTGCACCAGAATGTACCCACCATGTGTGTCCAGGTACCGAAGTTAAATTAACCTCAGAACAAACCAAACAAATATGCATACCTTTCTCAGCACGCCAAGCATGACAGCTAGTACATTGCTTCTTTCCATGACCTGAAGCACCACATAATGAACAACCATCCTGATTTAGTTCCTTTTATTGCTTTTTTAGTGGTGCTTTATCCGCAGTGCCCTTATGACTTATTGAGATAAGGTTTGCCAAGATTGTACCAAATTCAGCCTTTTCATTCTTAGCAAACATTTTCTCGAGGTCCTCAAGAAATTCTTTAGCTGTATCTCCAAATACAGAGCCCCTGAATGCTTCTGGGATAGCACACTTTATGATCATAAGACTTATGCGATTGGAATTCTCCCACTTTTCCATCTCCCTCTTGGCATCAGAGGTACTCTCAGCGGTGAGATGAGTGGGTTTAGGAAGTCTCAATGCAAGGTCTAGATCCATGACTCTGAGATTGATCAACAAACTCTCTTGCCATGCCTTAAAATTTGTGCCATTCAACATAGATATGGAATTTATACTAGCAGAGATATTTGCAGCAGAACCAAAAACTGAACAAAGAACATACAAACAATAAAACAAACTCACCTAAGTACCGAAACATAAACATATAATATCAAATAAAGGCAAAACCCCATCACAAGATACCGGGCACAACACTAACATTTAGTCTTTAAATAGAAATATTAATTTGTAAGTGGTATTTTTGGCGTAGTAATCAAATGTTGATGATAAGTCATGTCAAACAATTGATTTTCTTTTGGGCCGATCCATTGTTCACATATAAATCGAATAATCGCCACATATTTATCACCACAAGCACAGATGTAACCCAATAAAGCAATGACCTTCCTTTGGGCTGATCAAATAGTCGCATGGATTACACACACAAAACCTTTTAACATCCAAAATCGAGTTAATCTCCACAAGAGAGGTTACTTTGGCAACATCTTATTTCAATTAAATTAATTTCAAATGTTATACATATCAAAAGAGACAATTAGGCCAATATTTGAATCTTAAATCCATAATTTGCATGTATCAAAATACTTGACAAAAAGATACACACACAAAAGCACATAACAAAAACTTTAATTCATAAATGATCCCTTTAGTAGAAAGTGTTATCTTAATTAAAAGAATATAGTCTTGCCTTTGTTTCTACACACAGGCCTAAAGAAATTTACATATAAACATGAATCTCAATTCATGCAAACTTTCACAAAAGAATCGTAAATTATAAGACATAAGCAACGCCATACATAACTCATCATGATTCAATTTGGCGAAAGAAAAAAAAATCGATTTGGCCAAAAATTATCATGTAAACGGGCAGCAGATGTCTTAATTCAAATAGAAGCATCAGAATTACATGGGTTAGTGATTTGGAAATACCAACTTCCTTCATGGAAGAATCAGACTTAATATATTCACATATATACACAGACCGATTCAATACTGGAGCAAAAGCAAATTAATATCTACTATGCTTAAACCCCAAATAACATGAATTAACTTGAATCATACAATCACATGTGTATATATACTACATCCATATACCACAAAAGCAAATCACATCCCATAAATCCTTATACGCAGTCTTAGATTTTCCACCATAAGTGCTTGAAAGGAAAAGACCCACTTAATCCCAATTCTTGACCAACCTCAGAGACATAAACAAGAGCACATATTAATGGTAAAGGAATTTCAGCGCAGAATCAACAGTTGGAATTATATATCATATGAAAACTTGAATCGGCCAAGATATCTCGGCGGTTATCAGAAAGTGAATTCAACAATTCACCAAAAAATAACCAAATATGAAACGCAGCGGACATAATTTCTTGATTCCACCGAAAACCACAAACTTAATCAGAAAATCATGAGTTCTTTAATTAGGGCTCTGATACCACTTGTTAGTAAATTTTATAGCCCCAAATCTTCGAACTTCATGATCATCAAGTAATAAACATCAAATCGGAAGCGTACCTGAATCAGCCATATCAGATTTAATTTTTGAGTATTCGCGGTTGGTCTTCCAAATCAATACGTAGTCCTTTGAGTTTCTCTAGGAGTCTCTCAATTCTCTCTGAAGATGGGGAATCAGAAGAATAGAACAATACGTATGATTTGGGGACCATAACCCTTTTATAATAAGTTATTATTCTTATTTCCAATTTAGCCCATCATAAAAGAGGAAATAAAATAATTGGCTTCTACACATAATATCCTATAAAATATCTCATACTTTCCTTAGTTGCTTTAGAACCCAAAATGCCATATATCTTAATTGATCACATAATCTTGGTTCAATTAATATGATGACTATTAATACACGACTTTCACATATTGCTCATATATAGATTGGATTCTAAATTCAACACATCTGCCTCATATTATTTTGATCAGTAACCTATTCGCCATTGTCCCGCATTAAAGTATGTATTTGGGATCGATGTTGTTTCGCAGAGATTGACATATGGAAAAAAAACGAGTGTTAAGATCACCCGTGTTTAACCATTTGCTTCGAGACTTTAGTTTATTCAATAACTCTTCTTGTTTAAGTGTATCCTGATATTGTAACAAGAACTTACTTTCCAACTTTTGTAAGTATCAACAAAATCTCCGACTTTGCGCCCGCTGAATCCCGTCGATACGAGCCTTCAAAGCTCTTTTACGTTTGTGAATATTTCCAAAAACTTCGTCATTTCAAATTTTAAGTTTGTCCCTTATGTTATGTATTTGTTTGTGTATACTCCTCCCACCTTCAAAATCCCACTGCTCTTTCACTATTTCTTTGAATCGGTGGTCCATAAACCATGCGGTTTGCAAATGGAAATGAGCACTTTTTTTCTTCCCTTTTCCAATTTCATCTAACTCAAGCAAAAGAGGGGCATGATCTGACCCGAGACGTGGTAGGTGTCTGACCAGTCCTCTAGGATAGGAATTGCGCCACACACTGTTACAGATAACACGGTTGAGTCTTTCTTGCAACATCGAATTACCACCCCGAGCCCAAGTATACGGAATCCCATTGAACTTAAGGTCAATAAGTCCGTTGTTGCTACAAAACTCGACAAATTTTCTACACTTTCCAAAATCCACTGGGGCCCCCCCGAATTTTTCCTTAACGTTCATGTCACCTGCTAGTAACCATGGGCCCGTGATATGTCTCGCCATATTGTCTAAATAATCCCATGAGAAGTCCCTCGTCTTTTGTTGTGGACTTGCATAAAGCGCCTATAAAATCCACTTTGGTTTTCCCGGTTGACGGATAATTCCTGTAATACTTTGATCATTAGCATCTTTGAGCTCAATTTGTGATTCCGTAGACATCCAAAACAGCCATATACCCCCTGTGAAAGTTCTAGCGTCGACCCTTTCCATTTTATCAAAATGACTTTTATCTCTGATTGCTTCGGCCTTGTCCCCTCCCACCCTTGTTTCCATGAGCACAAGGATTGATGGTTTATGTTCACGAAGTAATTCAAGCAGTGTGTTAATGAAACAGGGATTGTCGGCGCCCCTGCAATTCCTAAAAATGCACTTCATAACTAAATGGTTAATAAGATAGTCACATAGGACCAAAAAAATCATACCTCGGAGCCCCCCTTGCTCCATGCATGATGTGTGACTGTTCATGTCCACGTCATCCATTCTTGCATTACTCGCATCTACTTGATTCGTTACATTATTTATCTCCCTAGGGTTATTCCAAATCAACTCCGCCCCTCCTATTACACGATTTTGATTCAGTTTACTTCCCTGTTCGTCCATGTGAACATCACCATGCATGTTGGATTTTTCATAGTTCTTGGTATCCCATGCTTGTATTTTTCATCCTGATTGTTTTTGTAAGAATACTTCCGATGGGTTTGATCAAAAATCTCGTCGGGCACACCCACCTCTGAATGGTAAGGAGGTTGGTTATTTTAATTGGGTATTTGTCCTCTTGAAATTGATCCATGGACTGGATTACTATCTTTTTGGTCTTATTGGCTTCAGCCGCCATATTGGGCTCATTTCTATTTGATGGGCATATTGAATTATCAATTATCTGAAAAGTTGTACCTTCCTTAATATTTTGGACCTGACCCATATCCACGTAGGCCTGTGATTGCTTGTTCACCTCTTCACCATTTTTTTCATTTATTGTTTCTTGGGCCACACTGGATGGGCCTCTCTTCTCCAAGTTTTTCTTATTAATTATTGATCTGGCCCGATTAATGTTAGCCTGGTCCTCACTTTCCTCTAATCTTGCAGAATATTGTAACGGGAACCTTCCTTATGAGTGGTAGCTGTCTTCCCTTTCTTCTTTTCGCTTATACTCGATTTACGATATTTTCCACTTATCCCGGAATCTTTTTTCCCCGCATTCCCCCTAACTTCTTGCCATTTTTTCTTCTCATTTCCTTCTGCCCGGAAGATCATATTGGTAACAACCTTTTCTTTCTCTTTTGGTACTTGATTTCTTACCCTATTTGCGGTATATTCGCTTCCAACGGTCGTGATCCTTGATTGGCGTTTGGCCCGATTTTGAACTATCATCCACTGCCCGTACAAGTTCTGATCCTGGCCCGAATTCTCCTGTTCCACTTTTCTTTCTGAATTATTCTCCTGTGTCGCCGTCTCCTTAGGTGTTTCCGACGTCGATTGTTTCTGTTCTTCTCATGGTCCTTCTTTCTTCCCACAAGTTTCTTGGCGATGATCATATGCACCATATGAGAAACAAATCATGTGTAAGCCCTCGTATTCAATCCTCCGTGGTACGCCATTAACGTAAATTCTTGGGACGAGGGGCTTCGTCAAATCAATCTCAACACATACCCTCGCGAAACGACCTCTGAGCGATTCCGGGGTGTGTTTATCTACCCTAGTAACAGTACCAACTTCCGATGCCATACGTGTGATTGCTTTGTAATCAAAGTATTCCATAGGTAAATCCGGAAAACGCACCCATGCTAGAGTTTTCGTAATAGTAGCACTTGTCGTGTCAAACTCCGGTTTCCACTTTTGCACCGTGAGATAGTGCCCGAGTATCATCCAAGGTCCTCCTTGCAACACCCTATCATAAGCTTCTTTAGTAGCAAACCGAATCATAAAGTATCCGCTACCGAGATCGGCTGGTTCGAGTTCATCTTGAATTTGCCACAAAATCTTTATTTTTTGTTTCAAAACAGCATATCCAATATTTCGTCCAAGGACTTTTACGATCAACGCTCTTGCATATGCCAAATCTTCTTTCGGGAATTGAATATCTGGTCGTGGTATGCCCTTTTCCATAACCTGCTCCTCCTACGCTCTTCCGTCATGGCCTCCAATTCGATCTTTGCAGCATTTTCATTTTCTCCAGTGTAATATTTTCGTTCCTCCTTCTCAGCTTTCCAGTTCTTTTGTAAGCGACCGGTGTGCCAAGTATTTGCAGATTGTTGTTGCTCAACATGCTTATCATCATTGTTCATATTCGTATCTGTTCCGTCCATATCCGTAGTTATGTCGACTGCCAGCTCAGAGTGTAATCTTTTATACTTTTTAAAGTTTCGTTCCTCCGCCACCACCGTGATCGGCGGTGGTTGACCGGAGGACTAGTCGTCCATTGGTGATTGCCGTGAGAAAACCCTAGCTTAGATAGAGAGAGTTTTCTGCTTCAGAGAGTTTTTTTTATTACTCAACCACAAAAGGGGAAAGTTTCCGTACCAGTATAGTTTCAAAATATTTTCATTTTAATTCTTAGTTCTACACAAATACTCTAGTATCGGTTAATATGAAGACTAATCAGACACTATTAAGACAGAAATAATATTATCTAGCCGTAAAGGTGGTCTGCACGTTTGCTTAACTGGTTGAGTAGGTGATGTCGGTATACACAGCAGTATATATGGATATGTATGTGCTCAGTTACTCCCAAGTATTTGTGTATCATACATATTCAAAAATGGGGAACTGCATTGGTACAGAATTTGCATTATCTCTCAATCACAACAAAGTTAGTCCTAATAATAATGAAGCAGATACTAAGGCTTCGGCAGAGCTTTGCGAGGCGCCATTGTCGCTGGCTGCAATTCTGAAAAGTGGCGATGTTTATCGTTTAATGCCTCAGATGATACAGCAGAGCAGCCTCAAACCAACACCAGAGAATTGCAATGGCCAGAGAATAAAGATAGTAGTGACTAAGGAGCAATTGAAGCTAATAACAAGAAAGCAGGGTGGAGCTTATACAATTGAGACGTACTGCGGTTCAGTCGTTAGTAAGAAGGGCTAAGAAATGGAGACCAACTTTAGCTACAATTCCAGAATTGTAGAATTTTCAGACCAAACTTTTCTTTTTTCTTTCTTTGAGATTTTTTTGGTAGCACAGCCTTACAACCCGAATTTTCCAAGGGTATATGTAAACAAAAACGAGAAAAACTGAGAGGCATAGTGATATATCTCTGCAGTTTCTAGCGAGTTATTTGTGTTCTTCTCTTGGATATGTGACATGTTGCCATTCGCCAAAAAAATAAACAAACAGTTTATTCAGTAATTTGCGCAGTAGAATGTTTATACAGATATCAATAGCTTACAGGGAAATCAAACTAATTTTGATAAAAATCATGCCCTACAACTAACTCATGAAGCTAGAGCTAGCCATTCATCATTTCAAAATTCTAATATTATTTTCTGGTATTTAGTATGGGCTGGGTATATACATTAGAGAATTCATCAGACTCTGAGTAATGCTCTATCAATTTCCTGATCATCTTCACCTTATGCATCACGATGGATCTTCATGAGGCATTTACGGACCTAATCAATAGAAACAAATAGGTTAGAACTTACAAAAAGGTCCATAGGTTCTTGAGTGGCTGGTGCATAAGATTGTATTAGAAGACTTGTGAAGTGGAGAATATTGCCAACCTTTTTATGTTTCTTATCTTCTCATCCACCTTTATAAGTGTTGAATCCTTCTCAGGGACGGAGCCAGGAATCTCACGGAGGGGGGGCGAGATTTATGGGGGGTGCGGGGGGCTTGCCCGCAGCGGTACGGTACGCTATATTTATGTGAGAAAATATACTATATCTACTAAAAAGTCTCATCCAAAAATATACAATTGAAGTCTTATAAAACAAACCAACATGACTACTTATTTAAGTTAGACATTCTAAGTTGTACTCAATGAGTTTTTAAGTCATCGAACTCATCAATCATTGAATCAACATCAAAAGTTTGGGCAATTTCTTTCTCAATATACACTAATAATGAACTAGTCAAAAACTCATCTTCTATCTTATTTCGCAACCTAGTCTTGACAATTTTCATAGATGAAAATGCACGCTCTGTCGTTGCTGTGGAAACTGGAAGAGTCAAAATGAGTCGAATCAATCTATCCACAAGATAATAATCCAAAGACTTTCTCGTCTTTGATAATATTTGGCACAAATACGAAAGTGTTGAAACATTCTGAAAATGGATATTGCGCCGAATGTCAAGTTCAAAAAGACCCAATTGGTATTTCATATGCAACTTCTCATGATCACTAAAATCTTTGGGGTTGAACTTCTCAACAAGTGTACATATCTCATTGATATTGAATGATTTGTATCCATCCCTTGGATCCAAAGTTGAGCTTAGCCTAACACTACAAGAAAACAAGGCATCAGAGATGGAATTTTAGAGACCGACTGAATTCGGTCTCTAAACAGAGACAGAATTAGCGACCGATATGAGTTCCGTCTCTAAATCGGTCTCTAATTCAGTCGCTAATTTGAAAATTAGAGACCGATTGATTTCCGTCTCTAAATCGGTAGCTAATTGGTTGATTTACTCCCCTAAGTTAGAGACCGAATAATTCGGTCTCTACTTTTCAAATTAGCTACTGAATTAGAGACCGATTTAGAGACCGATTGATTTCCGTCTCTAAATCGGTAGCTAATTGGTTGATTTACTCCCCTAAGTTAGAGACCGAATAAGTCGGTCTCTAATTTTCAAATTAGCTACCGATTTAGAGACGGAAATCAATCGGTCTCTAATTCAGTCGCTAATTTGAAAATTAGAGACCAATTGATTTCCGTCTCTAAATCGGTAGCTAATTGGTTGATTTACTCCCCTAAGTTAGAGACCGAATAATTCGGTCTCTAATTTTCAAATTAGCTACTGAATTAGAGACCGATTTAGAGACCGATTGATTTCCGTCTCTAAATCGGTAGCTAATTGGTTGATTTACTCCCCTTAGTTAGAGACCGAATAATTCGGTCTCTATTCTGTAAATTAGAATAAAAAAATGGAAAGTGGTCATTTGCGAATTATATTATAAAATAAAATAATTCGGTCTCTATTTTGTATTTAGCGACTGTTTATCGACCGAATGTGGTCTCTCTTGATCATTAAACTTAGTAAGAAAACTAGTAGAAGTAAACCTCTGATTTTTTGATTGAAAATGAACATTTTTAGAGTATATAAAAATTCACTCTTTCTGTGCGAATTTGCTAAAGAAGAAATAAGCTTAAAGAGTGCATTGATGTGGAAGAGAATTTATGGAGGTGGACTTTGAGGATTTTCTTTTTGTGTGTGAATGAGGTTATAAATATATATTTGTATATGTGTATATGTGTATGTGTATGTGTATGTATATGTTTATATATTAGGAAAAGAAGATTTACTCATATCTTTACCTTCCACAACAAACTTTTCATTTTTTGGTCGCTTTTCTTGTTGATGATATTATACTTTTGGAGCTATTTGAGAAAGTATATTTAGCGATCGAAGTTGGTCTCTCTTGATCATTAAACTTAGCAAGAAAACTAGTGAAGTAAACCTCTGATTTTTTGATTGAAAATGAACATTTTTAGAATTTATAAGAATTTATAAATCAGTTTTGTATTCAAAATTAGCAAAAAATCTGTCATCTTGATGCTAAATTTGAATACAAAATCGATTTTTTCTAGACATCTCATGATTATGTGAAATATATGTGTGGATAGCCATATGTGTCTAGTTTTATCAAAATATATGTGCCTAATAATTCATCTTAAAATTAGCAAAAAATCTGTCGGCTTGAAACTATCACTAAAAATGTATACCATTAGTGACACAGACACTACAAGGAAACAAATGTTGGATCAAATTGATACTTCGAGCCACTGTAAAATTCTTGTACAATTTTTATTCTTCTCTTATTCTAGGGTAAGCCCCTTTTATGAAACGAATTTGCACATTGTTTGATGCGGTAGCTTCATACGCTCTAATTGATGCCCTCTTATACACACCAATTGGATCATCAAAAAATTGATTAACACAATAGATATTTAGTGTACCCAACTCAGTTGCTTGCGACAACACGTATAGAATGTAGCTTAGCTCGCAATCAGAACCCGAGAAGTTGAAGATCGTGACATGATTCAATGCTTCCAATCCCATTGCTTGCAACTTCCAATCCTTTACGTAGTTGGATACACTAATGCCCGCGTTTTCCCATGGTACACCCTACACATGTTAAGTCAATTACAATTTTATTTTAGAAACCCAAACAAAGAACGTGTTTAATAAACCATGTAATAACTAATAAGCGACAAACCATAAAACTTAAAATATTACCACCAAATCGACTTTAAGCTCATTCAAGCCTGTACATCTACTGATGAGCACCAATGTGACAGCAAGATTGTTAAGCAGCTTCGAACACCTGATCTCTAGGTGGTGCATATTAACAAACAAGTATCTTGCCATAATGCGATGTAGAGACTCCACATGCGCCAACCTCTAAACAAACAATTCAAAAAAAAAAAAATCAAAACAACTTCTTAAAAGCATTTGCACTTATCCAAACAATGATAGATAGATATACCCTAACAAAATCAACCGGGACACGTGCTCGTTCACTGGACAGCAATTCTTTCGTCATTTTTACAACCTCTCGAAGTAGTCGGTATGTCGAGCAAGTTGATCCGATGTAGTGTCGATGACGGTGTACTATCCATTGTAAAGAACGAGCTAACGGCCTCAATACTTGTAAATGCCCCGGACCCTGTTCGTCTTGTTTCAATAATATAACAAGGACATCTACATTGGGGAAGTGTACTTTTATATTCACATTTCCTTGGGCCCGATTGAATGCCATTTTGAATATTTTTACAGAAGGCAAATATGCCTCAAATTCTGTTAGTCCTCTAAAATCACAATTGAATAACTGCAAATCATTCAACTCGGGACACCATTTTCCAAGGCGGGAAGAAAATGTGTTATCATTTAGCACGATGTGCTTCAATATGAGTCTTTTTAGATTTCGTAAATTATATCTATCTTCACACCTAACAATATAGTTTGGTAGATATAATTTTAACTGAACAAGAGTTTGTGACAAAAACAGGGCGTTAGGGAGTGAAGTGGATAACCGGCCGACTAATTTCAGTATACGCACAGAATGATCTATTCCAAACGCCACCCACTCTTGCCTTATCCAATGCAATGCCTCACCCCCCATTGGTAACTCAAAGCTCAAGGTTTCAACCACACTTTCATTATGTTCAAGTATAGTGCGATTAACAAAATGAATAAAATCTAAACCATGATAACCCCTTTGTTCGAAACGGTTAATATCGAATAAAAGAGTAGGGATGGAATACCAACAATGTTGAAAATATTTTGATAAAAGACCCATTCGGGCTGCCTCCACAATGCATGCATCCCTTGATAGCCTTCCCATAACATGAAAAATTATATCCTCACAAAGGAAACTAAGTCCATTATTAGAAATTGTACCTCGTTCCATGGTTATTATATGAATTATCCTCTGTCTCGCTCGCGGATTGTAACACAGTTGTATTGCTCACGAAAGATGCCGGCGGCGAAGGCTGAAGATTTTGGCAATTTGGGGCTTTGGGGAAGACTGAGATTTGGGGCTTTGGGGGTTCAGTTTGGGGACTTAGAATAGCGATTTGGGGGTTCAGTTTGGGTTTAGCTTTAATTATATTCTTTGTAAAATAGTGATTATATAGTTAAAGGTAAAGGTACACGAAGTCTCTTGACATTAAAGTGAGCACGACTCTTGACATTAAAGGACACGGCGGCTGAGTAAAAAATGTCTGCTGAGTAAAACCAAAAATGTCTCTTGACATTAAAGCGAGCGCAGTCACATGACTCTTGAAATTGGTAAGGGCATATTTAGCTTATTCGGTAAAAAAATAGTGATAAAAGAGATAAGGAAACAACTTTAGGGTACAAAGAATTATTATTAAACACAAACACATTATTAGACATTATTTAATGATAGATATATCTTTTTAAAGTTAAAAAAACACACGACTCTTGACATTAAAGGACATAATATATATGTATATATATTATACCATGTGATCCGTCTACCTTTATTCCACTTAATTTTAGTCACAAGAATTCATAATTATGAAGGGGTATTAACAGTATCCCATTCATAATTACCATAGAAAAGCATATGATTAAAGTGGAATCTTATTTTTTTGAATAGGAAATTTAACTTTGCTGACCATAATTTAGCATCCTAGGCTTCTTCTTGTAACTGGAATGGACTTGGGGCCAATTTAATCGCTAATGTACTTTGTTTTGATTTTTTTTTTTTTGAATTGTTTGTTTAGAGGTTGGCGCATGTGGAGTCTCTACATCACATTATGGCGAGGTACTTTTTTGTTAATATGCACCGCCTAGAGATCAGGTGTTCGAAGCTACTTGACAATCTTGCTGTCACATTGGTGTTCATCAGTAGATGTACAAGCTTGAATGAGCTTAAAGTCGATTTGGTGGTAATATTTTAAGTTTTATGGTTTGTCGTTTATTAGTTATTACATGGTTTATTAAGCACGTTCTTTGTTTGGGTTTCTAAAATAAAATTGTAATTGACTTAACATGTGTAGGGTGCACCATGGAAAAACGCGGGCATTAGTGTATCCAACTACGTAAAAGACTGAAAGTTGCAAGCAATGGGATTGTGAGCTAAGCTACATTCTGTACGTGTTGTCGCAAGCAACTGAGTTGGGTACACTAAATATCTATTGTGTTAATCAATTTTTTTATGATCCAATTGGTGTGTATAAGAGGGCATCAATTAGAGCGTATGAAGCTACCGCGTCAAACAATGTGCAAATTCGTTTCATAAAAGGGGCTTACCCTAGAATAAGAGGAGAATGAAAATTGCACCGAGTCCGAGTGTTTGATGGTGTACACCAGGTGTTTGATTTAGTGACACAATTATGTATATATCTTGAAAGTATTTCAATTTCTCGAAAAAATGAGTTTGGGGACGCTGTGGCGGAAGATTTCTTAGCTAGAACTCTTCATTTTCATCTCTCTATTGCACCTATATTTGGAAAATAAGATTCACTTGCATTTTTTTTTCTTCAATTACTTATTGATTGGAAATAATAATAAAAAATCCTTTATTAAGCTATTTTATAATTACAAATCCTATATAATTACTTGTTGACAGATTTTTTCTCCAAGTAAAAAATAAATAATGTGTTTTTCAAAATTTGAACCCAAGACATCTCGTAAACTCACGCAAAGCAATTACCACTACACCAAAGCCAACTTTGTTGTCTAATAAGCTGAAGCATTATTTATATATATATATTATATTTGGAAAAAAAGGAAAAACTTCCCCAAACTTTCATCTTTTATGCATACGGGAAAAGACTTAGAAATTTTTTAAACGGGAAAAATCTCAGCCTTCCCCCTCCCCAAATTTCAGCCCTAACACTATCCCAAATCCCCAAATCGTCAAACCTGCCGCCTTTGCCTTCGGCGCCGGCATCTTCCGCCGCCTTCACCGCCGGCATCTTCCGCCGCCTTCACCGCCGGCATCTCCCGCCGTCTCGCTCAAGCTCAAGCTCAGGTGAGTCGAAGTAATAGGTGATTAAAAATATCAATCTACCTACACCCGCTCCCCCCACCCCCCACTTCATTTCATCTCTCTCTCTCTCCGTGCAACCCCCTCTCCGTCGCCTCCTGGAGAATCATTTCCTCCATTACAGGAGGAGAGTCGCGGCAACGAGAGTCACGTGTCGTCCATCAAAACCTACAGATCTAAGATCGAGAACGAGCTCTCGTCGATCTGCGACGGCATCCTCAAGCTCCTCGGTACGCTAGTAAATTTTATCTCTATTCTGTTTAATTTGATCTTCTTCATTTTTACTCGTAATTTTATTTAATCACTGATAAATCTCTATTTGCTTTGTTTTCTCCGTCTTTTTTTTTTTGATTATTTTCAGATCTAGATTTTTTTATTATGAATTTTTGATTTTCTGTTAATCGATGATATGTACATCTCTTTATTGATCGATCCGTCATTTTGTGGATTATATATTATTGGACTTGAATTTTTTAGGTTGATTTGTGGTCGGATTATGTCTTTAGGTTAAGTTTAATTGTCTGTTCGTGTTTGCTGAATTTTAGCTTGATTCCTCATTTTGGAGTAGTAAATATTCATTTGTGGAGCATGGATCTGCTGTGTAGTTAGATTCTAAGGTGTTTTACTTGATTATCACCGCTACTTGACCGAGTTTAAGACTGCAGATCCGCTTACAAAACTTTATATATATTTATGTATATATATATATATATTCATCAAATGAAGTGTGTATGTATATACATCTAGTTATAGATCATTTTTCATTTTCTGTTTATGGGCTTTGTACTTTGTTTCTTTTTATCACAAGATTGAGTTTGTTGATAGTCTCCCCAAAGGTAGAAGATATTGTAGTCATGGTATAAGAGTGTTGATTTCTGGATTTTGTTAGGTGGTTGTTGGCCTTTGGGTTCTCTCACTTATGGGTAATTGCTTCAACTTCCTAACCCTGTTTTACATATGTAAGTTTCATTTCCTACTAAATCTTTTAGTGGTGTTCGCTCAGAAATTTTGAGTAATATTATTTGCGATTCCTGATTGTGTTTTTGTCGGATTCCTCGTTTTACCCTCTTTGAACAGGTTTTGTTTTGTTGCAGACGGTGCCTGTGCTCTACGAAAAATACGAGGACCAAGTTGATGCTTTTGCTGAGAAAGCCGAGGCCGAGCTCAAGAAACACTATGTTGTGTTCAATGTGAAAGTTTTGAGTAAAATTCCCAAAGGTTCACTCAAATATAAGAAGTTTGCTTAGAGCAGCCTCATGAAGTGGTGTGTTACTAGGTTCTTGGTTAGCTCTGTTTCCCTTTTTGTTGTTGTGCCTCAGTTGGCTTGTCAGAACCCATGTTTACTGCTTTGTTTTTTACTACGTTTGGGTTCGTATAAGTTGAAACGAACCTCGTATTTTACTAGGCGGTTTTGATGTACTATTATGATTTACTTAATTTGTAGAATGATATTGTGTTAGGTTAATTGTGTTGAGGATTGTGTATAATATTGAATTGAATGATGTTTATAATATTGTTTTGGTGAATGTTAAATTGGTTTAAAATTTGATGGTTATTTGATTTTATAAAATTGTTTGGAATCAATGTAATTGGATTTGAATTTTGGAGAAAATTGATTAATTTAGAGATGGAATTCGAGACGGAACTAGAGACCGATTTAGACGGAACTAGAGACCGATTTAGACGGAAGTATAGATATATATTTAGAGACCGTTTTAGAGACGGAAGTATGAATATTTAGAGACCGATTTAGAGACCGAATCAAAGATGAATATTTAGAGACCGATGTAGAGACCGAATCAAAGATGAATATTTAGAGACCGAATCAAAGATGAATATTTAGAGACCGATTTAGTTTAGAGACCGATTTAGAGATCAATATTTAGAGACCGATTTTGTGTCGGTTAGCGACGAAATTTGGAGACCGATTGTATTTGAAAAAGTTGTGCAAATAGCGACTGATTTAGAGACCGAAAATTTCGGTCTCTAAATTTAGAGACCGATTTTTTTCGGTCTCTAATTAGCGTCGAGCCGTTTAGTGTCGGAATTTAGCGACCGAAATTTCGGTCGCTAATATTTTTTAGAGACCGAATTTGGGCTTTCAGAGACCGATTTTTCGGTCTCTGATACCCTGTTTTCTTGTAGTGTAAGCAACTCCACAGCATTTTCATCAAATCGATAATTCATCTCTTGTAATATAGAATCTATCGTACTAGTGAATATATCAACTCGATAATGATGTTCTAAGATAATAGGATTCTCTTTACGAAGCCGACCTCTGCCTAAACGCCGAGGCGCACTCATGTCTGGAATGTCTATTTATTTTATCTAATTAAACTATTAAAATATATCTATTACAACATAAAGTATAGATAGATAAATATTTAGATCTAAAAATGTTAATTTATTTCAGTCATTAAATTTATAATTTCTAGTGAAACTTAAACATGAGGGGAAAATAATTAAAGCATGAGGGGATATATAGTAAAGATAGATATGTTGTTCTCATCTTTTTCAATTCATCAATCATGCAAATTAAGATTTAGAAATTGAAATTAAGTAATTAAAGCCTAAATAGAGGGGCGAACCGGCGAGGGGCGAGGGCGTGTGTGAGCGGCGAGTTCGACAGCAGCAGCAGCAGTGTGGATCTTGAGAAAGCTTGAGACTTGAGAGTTGGATACTGGAATGGAGCTTTCAGCTTTGCTTGTAATCTATAGAAGAAGAACAATGGTGCGTGAATACAAGAGTGATTTGGGGAGGAAAAGAAAAGTTAAGTAAAGTAAAGAAAAAGTGGTGTTTGTGGGGGACAAGATGTAAAGTATAAAGAAAAGTAAAGAAAAATGGTGGGGTAGAGGGGGCAAAACCTGATGAAAAAAAACGTTTTTGGAGGGGGGGAGAATTTTTTTATAAAAAATTTGAACCACTATTTTTTGTTTTTTTAATAATTGAGGGGGGGCGACGGCCCCTTCATGCCCCCCCCCCCCCCCCCTAGCTCCGTCTCTGAATTCCTTCTCTCTTATATTGCTGCTTCTCTCTTCATTTTCTTGGACTCCACTTCTATGGCTCAGTTCAATTTTTCAATCTTTTTCATAAGCATCTGCAAATACGAAATTACGTCTGAGGACTCAACATGCTCATCAACACACACACATATATATACTCGGAGAGAGATTTATCCCAATAGCCTACCTTGATTTCGTCATCTTTGGAATTCAAAGTAAAGTCTTTCGTGTCACTCGACTTCCTCAAATTTACACAAGTCATGATCGACCCTAGCATTCTTGTTCATCTCTGCGTTTTCCTTCCCACTACTGTCAATTACCTTATTGCGAGAAGCCCACAAACTCTTTTTCAACAAACTTTCTCCAGAAGAATTTTTCTTATTCAGACCATTAACATTCATGAGAAAGTAGGCACATGCTTTGAGGCATCTTCGAGTGTCTTTAACCTCAACTTTCATAAAGCCTCTTTAGTTCACCAATACTTTTTACCGTAGAAAGTTGCTTCAAGTAGAAGAAATACATTGGTACCGTTCGAATCGTACGCAAAACTTTTAATAATCTTCACATTCGTATTTCGTAGGAAGGTGAGTAGTGTCCGCCAAAGGCCAGCACATGCAAATGTAGGGCAAAGAGTCAACAATTTAGGGTGAGAGCGCCCCCCCACCCCAATTAATAACCGCTCCCCTCTCTGTAGAGATTAGAGAAAGAGAGGGGGACAATCTTTTTGCCCTTATAAATAATATAATATTAATACAATTTATAATTTCGTATCATTCCACTCCATCTCTCTCTCTCTCTAGCTATATATATATATATATATATATATATATATCCATTTAATTTTCTCTCCTCAAAAGTCTCTCTCAACTTAGTTATTGGTGGCTGCATCCTGATCTAAATTATTCAACTAGCCATGGCTGATAAGGTATGCTGCACGTTCGTCTCCTACCCTTTGATCATTTTTTCTTTTAAATTTTGTATGAATATTCTCGATCGTGCGTACTCTTTGATCTTTGTATTACTTATATGGTTCAATTCAAAGATTGAATTATAGTTTTTGTGTTCATATTGTTTTTGATCTGAACTAAAATTCAATTATACTATTTGAATGGATGAAACAGGTGACAGTTATGGTACTGAAGGTTGATCTTCAGTGTTCTTGCTGCTACAAGAAGGTCAAGAAAATCCTCTGCAAATTTCCCCGTGAGTCCTCGTACAACAATACTATACCCGTACCATATACGGAATTATATATTTTCATCAATTTTTTTTATCTCTGTTCAATAATTGATGATCCTTTTTAATTTAATTTATCCTACACCACAAGATGACGACGTACACGTCATCGCCTACCTTAGGTAACAATGCATGTTCTAATCACACATTTCTGCATGTCCAATTTAGTTATAGCGTAGCGTCAATCCCTTGTTTTTGTTAGCGTCAATCCCTTGTTTTTGTTTTTTTCTATCTGTTTTAGGAAAAAAAACTGAGTTTGTATAATTTTTTTATGTGTGGAACAATAGAAATTCGAGATCAGATATATGACGTGAAGACAAATACCGTCACAATTACCGTGGTGTGTTGCAACCCTGAGAAAATTTGTGACAAATTGTGTTGTAAGGGTTGTGGGGTTATCAAAAGCATTGAAATCAAAGAGCCCCAAAAGCCCAAACAACCTGAGAAGCCCAAAGTACTCGAAAAGCCCAAAGAGCCCGAGAAGCCCAAAGAGCCCGAGAAGCCCAAGGAACCCGAAAAGCCCAAGCAACCGGAGAAGCCCAAGCAACCTGAGCCGTGCCAGCCCAAAGCCCCTCAACCCGCTCTGAAGCCACCTCAACCCGAACCAGTGATGTGTCCCGAACCGATCCATTTACACGGATGCCCTCCGTTTTTATACCCCACGAGGACATGCTGCGGGCCATGTTCGGAAGGTTATGGTGGGGGTCCATGTTACGATGGGTATGTAGTTCCACCAAGAACATGTTGCGGGGCATGTTCGGAAGGTCGTAGTGGGGGTCCATGTTACGATGGGTACGAAGTTCCGCCAAGAACATGTTGCGGGCCATGTTCGGAAGGTCGTAGTGGGGGTCCATGTTACGATGAGTACGGAGTTCCGCCGCCGCCACAAACGTGTTATGATGGTTATTATAGCCATGGAAGTAGGGGTTGCCGTGCAAGCAGATGTGACGACAATCCTCAAGGCTACGCAAGCATGAAATGTTTCTACCAAGGGTATTGGTGACTGTCACGATCATATGGGTATATGAGGCGTTTTGTTTACTATTGTGTAAAATGAAACAATTTAGAATTAAAGGTTTAGGGAAAAATGATGTACTATTGTTGAAAAATTGGTTGTTAATGTTTGGGGATTGGGATAGTTCGAGTTGTCTCTATGTTTTGTGTTAATAGAAAGTGTAGTCAAATGATTGATGGCATGCTTTCTTTGAATGTTCGCTATTGGAAAATTTTAGTTTATTTTATAGTCCATATATATTATACGGAGGTTAAGTATATAAAATATTTTTTAAAATATAAATGAGATAGAAGATATATAATTAAATATAATAATATTATAAAAGGGAAAATTACAGCAACTCCCTCGAATTATAGATATTTGGCATTCACACCCTCTCATTTTTGATATATTGGCATAAATCTCCTCATTTTCAATTTTTTCACTAGATTCACTAAGAAAAGACTAAAAAGCCCTTCACATTTGGGCTAAGAAAATATAAACAAAAAATTGATTGTAGAATCAAAAATTACCACTAAATGACAGTATAACAAATTGATTGGAAAATTTTAGTTTATTTTATAGTCCATATATATTATATGGAGGTTAAGTATGTAAAGTATTTTTTAAAATATAAATTAGATAGAAGATATATAATTAAATATAATAATATTATAAAAGGGAAAAATACATCAACCTTCCTCGAATTATGGACATTTGGATTTTGGCATCCACACCCCCCTCATGTTTATTATATTGGCATAAACCTCCTCATTTTCAATTTTTTTTCACTAGATTCACTAAGAAAAGACTAAAAAGCTCTTCACATTTGGGCTAAAAAAAGATAAATTAAAAATTGATTGTAGAATTAAAAATTACCACTAAAAGACATTATAATAAAGCATTTTAAATCAAACCTGCAAATTTAGCTCTGAAATCTCTCAATTTTTGATTATATAAGAAAGTAAATTAATCGTGACTCCTTTTATGATCTAAAAAATATTACTTAAAAATATTGTTTTTAACTCTCTTTTAATTCAGCTAACGCTAAATTTCATGAAAAGATATAATATTATTTTGGCTATGCTAGTTTAATTTGTTACACCATTTTCTTATTTTGGTGGCAATCTTCAGTCGAAAAAAATCAATACTTCTTTTTATTTTTTTCATATTGTATGTAGTATAATTTTACTTTCAGGATCAAGGACTTTTCGTTATAATGTGGAGTTTTCATATTTTTGAATTAAAACGCCAGCTTCAAGATAGAATGAAAAAAAAATTATGTTAATGATTTTTCTTTAGCTTTAAACTTTTATTAAGTTATGACATTTATTTTTCATTCTCCAACATATTATTAAGTAAAAGTTACCTTTTTAATTTAATAGTAGAGACAATTTTAGTCTTTAACTAATATATATAACTAAAAAAATGAAGGAGGGGAGGTCCATGTCAATATTTTAAAGGTGGAGAGTGTGGATGCCAATGTCCATAGTTAGGGGAAAGTCAATGCAATTATCCGTAGTATAAAATACAAGATGTAGACTATGAAAAATCGAGTATGCCTTCCTAATTTGTTTTCTCGCTTAATTTCTATCACTTATGTTTTCACTTTGCCATTTCAATTTGAGGATAAGATAAGTTGCCACATCTGAGACCTAAAAATTCGTGAAAAATGCAAACAAATTATGAGAAATCAAACTTTGGTGATGTGATTTTAAATATCGTTTTGTTATATTCAACTTATTCTGTTTAAATTGCATGTATACAACCAAAGACTTGTTAGTTTAGTGATATCAGCTTCCAATTTTATGTGGGAGGTCCTAAATTCAATTTCAGGTTATCACAATTTTTGACTTTTTTCTATCAGCCCGAGTTTGTCGGGTCAGGGAATCCCCTTTCGCCTAGAATTAAAAAGAAAAATTCTTTAAAAAAAATTAAAAAAAATTGAATGTGTACAAATTATTGAACAATTATTGGTCCTAGGCTCCTAGGTTATGATTGAATTCATCTTGGTGGCACAGCCCCACAATAAAATGGACTTCAACATCCTAATACACGAATCAATTCTATTTTTGTCTATTATTTGAAATACACACTCATATACATACCTATATATTATTTTTATGTATTATAATATATTTATTTATATTATTTTAGCCGAAAATTTGATTCATTGGTGAGACTTTTTAGTTTAATGCGGAGTATTTCTTTTTTTTAAGTTCTACTATTTCCAATACTAAGGAATGTTTTACACAAATACTCTAGTATCGATTAATATGAAGACTAATCAGACACTATTAGGACAGAAATAATCTTATCTAGCCACGGAATTGGGCTTGTGGCTAGCCCATACCCATTTATAGTCCAAAATTTGGGAAACGAAAGAGGAAGATTGTCAAACCCAAAATTTTGGAGTTGACTTTTGCGCTTCAAGGTTTCATACGAACTTGTTTAAATAAGAATTTGACTTTGTACAGATTAACAATAAATTATATAGCAAGGTTAAGAGTCAACTTTAGTGGAAGTTATATATTATACTAATATTTAACTACCTAGTTTATTGCAGTATATTCTAATATCAGTTGAAAACTCCATTTAATAATTTGCTTAGCCAGTAAACGCCTATAAACAACTTCAACCCGCCGCGATATAGCCATAAAGGTGGTCTGCACGTTTGCTTAACTGGTTGAGTAGGTGATGTCGGTATACACAGCAGTATATATGGATATGTATGTGTTCAGTTACTCCCAAGTATTTGTGTATCACACATATTCAAAATTGGGGAACTGCATTGGTACAGAATTTGCATTCTCTCTCAATTACAAGAAAGTTAGTCCTAATAATAATGAAGCAGATACTAAGGCTTCGGCAGAGCTTTGCGAGCATGGTTAAAAGTCGCGGTATCGGTGATAATATCGGCGGGTGCTGTTCCATATCGGTCGCGGCGTATTGAGATATTATCGGGCGATACGATACAAAAGTATTATAAAATGCTCTAAAAATTCTAAAAAAATTAGTGAAATTAAAGAAAAATGTAAATAACACAAATTGCTAATTTTTAATACATATTAAAAATATTTACTACATCAACCATCAATGAAGCTAAATATATCATTCTAGTCGCTCAAGAAATTAATTCATAAAAATAAGACATGAGGTTGACAATAATACAAAGAAAGAGCTGACAATATTCTCTGAAAAAGAAACCGTGAATGATCACGTGAACAATAATACAAATAAAGATATAAAAAGCAAACCTATTCCTATTTGTAAAGCAATCTATTGTCTGAAAAAGGAAAAAAAAAAAAGGGAAAAAAAGGCAAAGAAAAGTGTAAAGCAATCCTTTTGTCTGAAAAACGAAAAAAAAAAGGAAAAAAAAAGGCAAAGAAAAGCACTATTCGTATACTATTCCTTTGTCTTCTTCAAAGACCTACGCAGCAAACAGAACCATTTCTTTCAAAATCGAAAATCGGTTGATATGGTCCGATATTATCGGATATCGCCGATATTATTGGACGATATCCGATAATACTGGCGATACCAAGCCCAAACGGTAACAATCCGTATCGCCGGATTTTATCGGATCGGAGGAGTCCGATCCGGTTACGTATCGGCCGATATCATCGGATATCTGCCGATACTTTGAACCATGTTTGCGAGGTGTTAACAACCGTAACAACACGGTATCGACAAATAATAAAGAGTAAGTAAGATCGTCTCCACAAGGAAGGTTATCAAGTACCAAACGAAGTTTATCCTATTATTTAGACTATCGATTCACAAGATTTGAGATTTTAACTAATTAAAACAAAAATAAATAATAGCAAAATTAATAAACGATAATTCAATAAATGGACAAGCCTAGGGGTTAAGACTTTATTAAGGTATTTCTATGGATATTGAACATCATTGGATTGTAAATTCTTGCATTCATTAAAGACCCGAATTTTCTTAATTACAAGGATACTCTCCCGAGATCTCCATGAGTACCCAGCTAAACTCGTTCTCATCACTCCCATGATCAATAACTAATCTACATGAATCCATTAAGTTCCATGAAATTCGTTAGCTAGCCTCATGCACAATTACTAATATCCCTATTAAGTAATTTAAACATGTCTATCAAATCTGAACTAATGAATTATTTCACCTCTTGATACTTCTTAATTCATCTTAAATCATGTATTTGGTGGTCAATCATCTACAAGCATTCAGCCCTCATTGATAGATTAATTCAAGCAAGAAATAACCCAATGAATATCAACAATCCATAATAATACTCAAGACTACATCTTTAATCCTAGAAAATTATTTGGCTATGCATAATTAAACAAGAAGAAGAAATAATTTGCATAAAATTAAGAATTCTCATGTTTAACAATGGTGGAAAATAATAAAGAACAATTGGGGAAGAAGAAGAATTCAAGAAAAACCAAGAAGAACCCTTATGTTGATGGCAAGAATCAAGATTTCTCTTTCTTCTTTTCAAAAGTTTCATTTTCTTTCTCTCCAAGTTTTCTCTCTTTCTCCTTTCTTCTTTCCTAAAAGATAATAAAAACTCCCTATTTTTTTTACTTATTATATTTATATAGGATTCTAATTACAAAAAGCCCAACAAAAAGACCAAAATCCGAGCCCAGCCAGAATTTCTGAAGTCTGCGCGCTGCACGGTGGTGCCGAATATTGGCACCATTGGGCCAATTCTGTTGTCCACTTTTTTATCTTCACTTTTTCTTCAACTCAATTCTTTTCGTTTGGACTCTTATTTTCTCCTCTTTAAGTCTCTTAGTTGACTTCTTCACTTTGCTTAGAAATCCCTTCATTTACTCGTCAAATCAATCGTCCTTTGCCTATAGAAGTATTTAAACGATTTAGAAGCCAAAATACGAAAATACAAATAAAAATAACTAAAAAGATCAACTCCAGGTATGAATTCAAGACAAATGTGAGCTAAAAACATACTAAATCAATGTTACTTTTAAGACCTAACATGAGGCGCCATTGTCGCTGACTGCGATTCTGAAAAGTGGCGATGTTTATCGTTTAATGCCTCAGATGATACAACAGAGCAGCCTCAAACCAACACCAGAGAATTGCAATGGCCAGAGAATAAAGATAGTAGTGACTAGGGAGCAATTGAAGCTAATAACAAGAAGCAGGGTGGAGCTTATACAATTGAGACGTATTGCGGTTCGGTCGTTAGTAAGAACGGGTAAGAAATGGAGACCATCTTTAGCTACAATTCCAGAATTGTAGAATTTTCAGACCAAACTTTTCTTTTTTCTTTCTTTGAGATTTTTTTGGTAGCACAGCCTTACGACCCGAATTTTCCAAGGGTATATGTAAACAAAAACGAGAAAAACTGAGAGGCGTAGTGACGTCTATAGTATTGTACTACACCAAAAAAGTCTTGGCAGAAAATGTACTTATGAACCTATAGGGACTAGGGAGGGCAGTTGTTTGATAGCAGGCACTTTGCAACATAATTTGATCGGTTTAAGACGAATGTATCATGTCCGGTGATATATCTCCGCAGTTTCTAGCAAGTTATTTGTGTTCTTCCCTTGGATACGTGACATGTTGCTATTCACAACAAGTTGTTGTGGAAGTTCTTGGGGTTGAACTTCCTCTTCTTCAAAATCTCCTTCTACCGTAGGAGAATGATCAAGAGTTTCTTGATCTGCTGGGCCAACAAACTTTTCAAACTCCACCTGTTTGGGAATACCATCATGCTGTTCTGCATTCACCTTTTTCAACACGGTAGATTCATCAAAGGTGACATCCCTACTAAAGATTATTTTCTTTATTTCTGGACACCAAAGGCGATGGCGTTTTATTCCAGAGGTGGTCCCCATGAACACAGCTTTCTTTGCTCTGGGATCCAACTTTGATTCCTTAACATGATAATATGCAGCGGAACCAAACACATGTAAGGAATCATAATCATCAGTAGGCTTTCCAAACCATTTCTCCAATGGTGTTTTTCCATCAATAGCAGTACATGGTAGACGATTAACGAGATGGCACGCATATGTCACAGCCTCAGCCCAAAATTCTTTACCCAACCCAGCATTGGATAACAAACACCGAACTTTCTCCAGCAAAGTCCGGTTCATGCGTTCTGCCACTCCGTTCTGTTGTGGTGTATGTCTAATAGTGAAGTGTCTGACAATGCCTTCATCCTCACAAAATTTTTGAAATGGACCACTCCTAAATTCTCCACCATTGTCTGTACGGAGACGTTTGACCTTTTTATCAGTCTGAGTTTCCACCATCTTTTTCCATTTGAGGAATACCTCAAACACTTCATCCTTCGTCTTCATAGTATACACCTAAACTCTCCGGGAAAAATCATCAACAAAGGTTACAAAATAGTGTTTCCCTCCCAAAGAACTCGTTTTTGAAGGACCCCATACATCCGATTGAACATAATCCAAGATACCCTCAGTATTATGGATTGCTGTTCCAAATTTAACCCTTGTCTGTTTCCCACGAACACAATGTTCACAAAACTCCAATTTGGAGTATTTCAATCCTTTCAACAATCCTTGATATATGAGGAGATTCAAGGATTTTCCACCTGCATGTCCCAAGCGCATATGCCATAGCCTAACTGCTTCTGAATTCTGATCATCAACAGTAACTGCTGCTACTGCACCCACAACTGTACCACCCATGTAGTGATACGTATTGTTGTTCTTCCGAATTCCCTTCATTACCACGAGTGCACCAGAGATGATCTTCATCACCCCATCCTTAGCTCTTACTTCAAAACCTTTCGATTCTAAAGTTCCAACGGAAATAAGGTTTTTCCTCACTTCTGGTGCATACCGAACACCCTTTAGGGTTATGATTGATCCATCGTGATTCTTCAAGCGAACTGAACCAATCCCAAGTGTAGTAAAAGGAGCTTCATTTGCTGTGAAGACAACGTCATTTTGTTCTTTGAAATCAAAGAACCAATCCAAATGTGGTGTCATATGATGACTACATGTTGAATCCAGCATCCATACTTCAGAAGCACCGCTGGATGATGTCGCCAATGAGAAGTCCGATTCGGCATCATCACACGTGGTTACATTTGATTCCGCCACGGCTTTAGAATTGCCCTTAGTTGTCAGCTTTGGGCAATCTCTCTTCCAGTGTCCTGTTTCTCGACAATAGGCACACTCGTCTTTGCTTAGTTTATGTTTGGACTTGGATCTCCCTTTCTTTCCTTTGTTTTTGTTTTGTGAACGACCTCTGACGAACAAAACATCTGCATCTCCGCCTGAACTAACTTGCTTGTCCTTCTTTCTCAGCTCATAACTGTACAGGGCAGCACAAACTTCGCTAAGAGATACAGCAGCCTTCCCGTGAAGTAGAGTTGTTTCAAGAAACTCAAACTCCTCAGGAAGGGATCCCAGCAACATCAGAGCCAAATCCTCGTCTTTAAAAGTCTCATCCAAATTGATCAAATCGGTAACCAGTTGATTAAAACTGGTAATTTGACTATTCATAGTGGAACCCGAAACAAATGTGAAGCGAAAGAGCCGCTTCTTCAAATGGAGCTTATTCTGACAACTTTTCTTCAGAAATTTCTCCTCCAGTGCCATCCACAATTTATATGCCGAGTTTTCTTTCGAAAACGCATATCTCTGCTCTCTAGATAGACACGAACGAATTGTTCCACATGCCAACCGATTCATCATACTCCAATCTTTTTCCTCCATATCATTTGGTTTCTTTTCTTCAATAGCTAAGTATAGACCTTGTTGAAAGAGTGCGTCTACAACTTCGCTTTGCCACATACCAAAATGGCCTGTGCCATCAAAAGACTCCACTGCCAATTGCGTATTCGCCACAGTGGTTCTCGCCCAAATGGACGACGACGATGCTTTTGAGCTGCCTTCCATTTTTGGTTACAAATTATTCTTCAAGAGCCCTCCAAATGCAAAAGCCAAATAGCCCGGGAAAACTTTTCTGATGTGGAAGATCAGATTAAACTGCGACCACAGAGCATACTCAGAATACCCGAGCTCTGATACCACTTGTTGTGGAACTCAGAGTCATATTCCACCAAATATAGAAATAGCGAGGGAAATATTGTACTAGAAAACTATACTAGATTTAATTCCCAGGAAAGATTGGAGGCGTCACAACGGTCGCGCTTAAAACCCAACCTCCTCGACAGAATTAACTAGACGAATTTAATAGCACAATATAACACTACAACTATAACTAACAATGGCTACTTGAAGAATAGCACAAAATAAAGAACACCAAATTTAACGAGGTTCGGCTAATTTAGCCTACGTCCTCGGACCCCACCAAAATATTTCACTAAAGGACTAAAGTGAAACTATTACAAACTATAGAGGAAGAAAGAAGAAATTGCTAAAAGACTTAGGCAATTTGGGATGATTAACAAAGTGAAGAGGTGGACTCCTTTTATACAACAAATGAGCCCATCACTTCTAATGTTTTCCTATGTGGGATTCTTTGCTCTTCTTTTGAAAGAGTCATTCTTCAACAAATCTCCACCTTGGCGAATTTCAAAATCTTCAATCTCCTCGTCAAACGGGGTCACCAAAACCAATCTTCAAACTTTGACAATGTTGATCAAGTCCAAACAAAATTTGAACTTGATTGCAGTCACAACTTTTGTCAACATATCAGCAGGATTCTCAGTAGTATGGACCTTCTCGATTCTGACTCCACCTTCTTCAAGTATCTCTCTTATGAAGTGATACCGAACATCAATGTGCTTCGTCCTTGCATGATAAACTTGGTTCTTTGCTAAATGGATAGTACTTTGACTATCACAATGTATTTTCACATACTTTTGTCCAATCCCCAGTTCACCAAGCAACCCTTGAAGCCAAATTGCTTCCTTTACAGCCTCTGAAATTGCCATATACTCTGCTTCCGTAGTAGACAGAGCAACCGTTGACTGTAAGGTAGACTTCCAACTAATTGGTGCTTTAGAAAGAGTAAATACGTAGCCTGCAGTTGATCTACGCTTATCTAAATCACCAGCATAGTCTGAATCGCAATATCCGACTACATACTGACTATGTTCCCGCTCAAATATCAAACCAACATCAGCTGTGTCATGGATGTATCGCAAAATCCATTTCACAGCTTGCCAATGTTCCTTTCCAGGATCATGCATATACCTGCTCACAACCCCCACTGCTTGGGAAATATCAGGCCTCGTACACACCATAGCATACATCAAGCTACCAACAGCATTTGCATACGGTACTTTTGACATGTATTCCCGTTCTGCATCAGATTTCGGTGACAAAGCGGCGCTAAGCTTAAAATGAGGAGCAAGCGGAGTACTAACTGGTTTTGACTTTTCATCAATGCCAAAACGCCTCAACATCCTACTCAGATATTGTTTCTGAGTCAAACAAAGCCTCCTCAATTTTCTATCTCTGAAAATCTCCATGCCGAGAATCTTCTTCGCCTCACCTAGATCCTTCATCTCGAACTCCCTTTTCAAACGAGTCTTCAACTTTTCAATTTCTATTAGACTCGGGGAGGCAATCAACATATCATCAACATACAGAAGAAGATATATGAAGGATCCATCTTGTAGCTTGTGCAAATACACACAATGATCGTATTTGCTTCTTGTGTACCCAATTCCCATCATAAACTTGTCAAATCGCTTGTACCACTGCCTCGGAGATTGCTTCAATCCGTACAACGATTTTTGAAGTTTACAAACCAAATTTTCATTTTCAGCAACTTTGAATCCCTCTGGCTGAGTCATATAGATTTCCTCTTCCAAGTCTCCATGTAAAAATGCAGTTTTTACATCCAACTGAACTAGTTCAAAATCCAACTGTGCTACCAAAGCCAACAAAATTCTAATGGAGGAGTGTTTTACAACTAGAGAAAACACCTCATTATAATCAATGCCCTCCTTCTGAGCGTAACCTTTGGCCACCAATCTGGCTTTGTAGCGAACATCACCTTGGCTAGGAAATCCATCTTTCTTTGCAAATACCCATTTGCATCCAATTGCCTTCTTTCCCTTCGGGAGACTGGCCAGTTCTCATGTTTGATTCTTATGAAGGGACTGCATTTCTTCACTCATGGCAATCCTCCACTTATCTTTCTCTGGTCCTTTGACTGCTTCAATATAAGTGGTAGGAACATCATCAGCGGCAATTGCAGATGCACAAGCCACCATATCATCAAAGCGAGCAGGCTTTCTGATTGTCCTCTTTGGCTTGCTAGTTGCAATTGATTCAAGTTGTTGTGGAAGTTCTTGGGGTTGAACTTCCTCTTCTTCAAAATCTCCTTCTACCGTAGGAGAATGATCAAGAGTTTCTTGATCTGCTGGGATAACAAACTTTTCAAACTCCACCTGTTTGGGAGTACCATCATGCTGTTCTGCATTCACCTTTTTCAACACGGTAGATTCATTAAAGGTGACATCCCTGCTAAAGATTATTTTCTTTATTTCTGGACACCAAAGGCGATGGCGTTTTATTCCAGAAGTGGTCCCCATGAACACAGCTTTCTTTGCTCTGGGATCCAACTTTGATTCCTTAACATGATAATATGCAGCGGAACCAAACACATGTAAGGAATCATAATCATCAGCAGGCTTTCCAAACCATTTCTCCAATGGTGTTTTTCCATCAATAGCAGTACATGGTAGACGATTAACGAGATGACACGCATATGTCACAGCCTCAGCCCAAAATTCTTTACCCAACCCAGCATTGGATAACAAACACCGAACTTTCTCCAGCAAAGTCCGGTTCATGCGTTCTGCCACTCCGTTCTGTTGTGGTGTATGTCTAACAGTGAAGTGTCTGACAATGCCTTCATCCTCACAAATTTTTTGAAATGGACCACTCCTAAATTCTCCACCATTGTCTGTACGGAGACGTTTGACCTTTTTATCAGTCTGAGTTTCCACCATCTTTTTCCATTTGAGGAATACGTCAAACACTTCATCCTTCGTCTTCATAGTATACACCTAAACTCTCCGGGAAAAATCATCAACAAAGGTTACAAAATAGTGTTTCCCTCCCAAAGAACTCGTTTTTGAGGGACCCCATACATCCGAATGAACATAATCCAAGATACCCTCAGTATTATGGATTGCTGTTCCAAATTTAACCCTTGTCTGTTTCCCACGAACACAATGTTCACAAAACTCCAATTTGGAGTATTTCAATCCTTTCAACAATCCTTGATATATGAGGAGATTCAAGGATTTTCCACCTGCATGTCCCAAGCGCATATGCCATAGCCTAACTGCTTCTGAATTCTGATCATCAACAGTAACTGCCGCTACTGCACCCACAACTGTACCACCCATGTAGTGATACGTATTGTTGTTCTTCCGAATTCCCTTCATTACCACGAGTGCACCAGAGATGATCTTCATCACCCCATCCTTAGCTCTTACTTCAAAACCTTTCGATTCTAAAGTTCCAACGGAAATAAGGTTTTTCCTCACTTCTGGTGCATACCGAACACCCTTTAGGGTTATGATTGATCCATCGTGATTCTTCAAGCGAATTGAACCAATCCCAAGTGTAGTAAGAGGAGCTTCATTTGCTGTGAAGACAACGTCATTTTGTTCTTTGAAATCAAAGAACCAATCCAAATGTGGTGTCATATGATGACTACATGCTGAATCCAGCATCCATACTTCAGAAGCACCGCTGGATGATGTCGCCAATGAGAAGTCCGATTCGGCATCATCACACGCGGTTACATTTGATTCCGCCACGACTTTAGAATTGCCCTTAGTTGTCAGCTTTGGGCAATCTCTCTTCCAGTGTCCTGTTTCTCGACAATAAGCACACTCGTCTTTGCTTAGTTTATGTCTAGACTTGGATCTCCCTTTCTTTCCTTTGTTTTTGTTTTGTGAACGACCTCTGATGAACAAAACCTCTGCATCTCCGCCTGAACTAACTTGCTTGTCTTTCTTTCTCAGCTCATAACTGTACAGGGCAGCACAAACTTCGCTAAGAGATACAGCAGTCTTCCCGTGAAGTAGAGTTGTTTCAAGAAACTCAAACTCCTCAGGAAGGGATCCCAGCAACATCAGAGCCAAATCCTCGTCTTTAAAAGTCTTATCCAAATTGATCAAATCGGTAACCAGTTGATTAAAACTGGTAATGTGACTATTCATAGCGGAACCCGAAACAAATGTGAAGCGAAAGAGCCGCTTCTTCAAATGGAGCTTATTCTGACAACTTTTCTTCAGAAATTTCTCCTCCAGTGCCATCCACAATTTATATGCCGAGTTTTCTTTCGAAAACGCATATCTCTGCTCTCTAGATAGACACGAACGAATTGTTCCACATGCCAACCGATTCATCATACTCCAATCTTTTTCCTCCATATCATTTGGTTTCTTTTCTTCAATAGCTAAGTATAGACCTTGTTGAAAGAGTGCGTCTACAACTTCGCTTTGCCACATACCAAAATGGCCTGTGCCATCAAAAGACTCCACTGCCAATCGCGTATTCGCCACAGTGGTTCTCGCCCAAATGGACGACGACGATGCTTTTGAGCTGCCTTCCATTTTTGGTTACAAATTATTCTTCAAGAGCCCTCCAAATGCGAAAGCCAAATAGCCCGGGAAAACTTTTCTGATGTGGAAGATCAGATTAAACTGCGACCACAGAGCATACTCAGAATACCCGAGCTCTGATACCACTTGTTGTGGAACTCAGAGTCATATTCCACCGAATATAGAAATAGCGAGGGAAATATTGTACTAGAAAACCATACTAGATTTAATTCCCAGGAAAGATTGGAGGCGTCACAACGGTCGCGCTTAAAACCCAACCTCCTCGACAGAATTAACTAGACGAATTTAATAGCACAATATAACACTACAACTATAACTAACAATGGCTACTTGAAGAATAGCACAAAATAAAGAACACCAAATTTAACGAGGTTCGGCTAATTTAGCCTACGTCCTCGGACCCCACCAAAATATTTCACTAAAGGACTAAAGTGAAACTATTACAAACTATAGAGGAAGAAAGAAGAAATTGCTAAAAGACTTAGGCAATTTGGGATGATTAACAAAGTGAAGAGGTGGACTCCTTTTATACAACAAATGAGCGCATCACTTCTAATGTTTTCCTATGTGGGATTCTTTGCTCTTCTTTTGAAAGAGTCATTCTTCAACAATCACATTCAACACTAGCTATCTGCAAACTTTTCATCTCTTTGTTACTCCCAGTTACACCTTTAACATTCCCCATTTCTCTAATTTCCTCACTGTTACACAAGTCATGATCGTCCCTAGCATTCTTGTTCATCTCTGCATTTTCCTTCCCACTACTGTCAATTACCTTATTACGAGAAGCCCACAAACTCTTTTTCAACAAACTTTCTCCAGAAGAATTTTCTTATTCAGACCATTAACATTCATGAGAAAGTAGGCACATGCTTTGAGGCATCTTCGAGTGTCTTTAACCTCAACTTTCATAAAGCCTCTTTAGTTCACCAATACTTTTTACCGTAGAAAGTTGCTTCATGTAGAAGAAATACATTGGTACCGTTCGAATCGTACGCAAAACTTTTAATAATCTTCACATTCGTATTTCGTAGGAAGGTGAGTAGTGTCCGCCAAAGGCCAGCACATGCAAATGTAGGGCAAAGAGTCAACAATTTAGGGTGAGAGCGCCCCCCCCACCCCAATTAATAACCGCTCCCCTCTCTGTAGAGATTAGAGAAAGAGAGGGGGACAATCTTTTTGCCCTTATAAATAATATAATATTAATACAATTTATAATTTCGTATCATTCCACTCCATCTCTCTCTCTCTCTCTCTAGCTATATATATATATATATATCCATTTAATTTTCTCTCCTCAAAAGTCTCTCTCAACTTAGTTATTGGTGGCTGCATCCTGATCTACCACTGATTAATTATTCAACTAGCCATGGCTGATAAGGTATGCTGCACGTCTCCTACCCTCTGATCATTTTTTCTTTAAATTTTCTTTATGCTTTTTTTCAAGATTATGTATGAATCTTCTTGGTCGTACGTACTTTTTGATCTTTGTTTTACGTATGGTTTAATTTAAAGATTAAATTATAGTTTTTGTGTTACATATTCTTTTTCTCCTGAATTTAAAATTCAATTGTTACTTTTTAAATGGAGGGAATGAAACAGGTGACAATTATGGTACTCAAGGTTGATCTTCAGTGTTCTTGCTGCTACAAGAAGGTCAAGAGAATCCTCTGCAAATTTCCCCGTGAGTCTTGTTCAACAATTCTATATCCGTACATTGTACGGAATTATATATTTTTATCATTTTTCTTATCTCTGTTCAATAATTGATGATCCTTTTTTATTTAATTTATCATACACCACACGATAACGACGTACACATACCATCGCCTACCTTAGGTAACAATGCATGTTCTAATCACACATTTCTGCTGGTCCAATTTAGTTATAGCTATCCCTTTTTTTCTTTTTTCTCTATCTGTTTTGGGAAAAGAAACTGAGCTTTGTATATTTTTTTGATGTAAAATTATTTTCGAATAATAGAAATTCGAGATCAGGAATATGATGTGAAGGCAAATACTGTCAAAATCACTGTGGTGTGTTGCAACCCTGAGAAAATTCGTGACAAATTGTGCTGTAAGGGTGCTGGGGTTATCAAAAGCATTGAAATCAAAGAGCCCCCCAAGCGCAAATCGGATCCGCCTCCGCCTCCGCCTCCGCCTCCGTCCCCTAAACCGGATCCGCCTTCGCCTCCGCCTTCGTCTCCGCCTCCGCCTCCGCCTTCGTCTCCGCCTCCGCCTCCGCCTCCGTCCCCTAAACCGGATCCACCTCCGCCTCGGCCTCCATCCCCTAAACTAGATCCGCCTCCGCCTGAGAACGGATGCCATCCGGTATTTCCTCGGAGGACATGTTGCGGGCCATGTTCGGAAGGTCGTGGTGAGGGTCCATGTTACGATGGGTATGTAGTTCCACTGGTAATTTTATGGCCCGGTACCTTAGAATTTTCCGTAGTTCCACCAAGAACATGTTGCGGGCTATGTTCGGAAGGTCGTGGTGGGGGTCCATGTTACGATGGGTATGTAGTTCCACCAAGAACATGTTGCGGGGCATGTTCAGAAGGTCGTAGTGGGGGTCCATGTTACGATGGGTACGAAGTTCCGCCAAGAACATGTTGCGGGTCATGTTCGGAAGGTCGTAGTGGGGGTCCATGTTACGATGAGTACGGAGTTCCGCCGCCGCCACAACCGTGTTATGATGGTTATTATAGCTATGGAAGTAGTGGTTGCCGTGCAAGCAGATGTGACGACAATCCTCAAGGCTGCGCAAGCATGTAATGTTTCTACCAAGGGTATTGGTGACTGTCACGATCATATGGGTATATGAGGCATTTTGTTTACTATTGTGTAAAATGAAACAATTTAGAATTAAAGGTTTAGGGGAAAATGATGTACTATTGTTGAAAAATTGGTTGTTAATGTTTGGGGATTGGGATGGTTCGAGTTGTCTCTATATATTGTGTTAATAGAAAGTGTAGTCAAATGATTGATGGCATGCTTTCTTTGAATGTTCCCTATTGGAAAATTTTAGTTTATTTTATAGTCCATATATATTATACGGAGGTTAAGTATATAAAATATTTTTTAAAATATAAATGAGATAGAAGATATATAATTAAATGTAATAATATTATAAAAGGGAAAAGTACATCAACTCCCTCGAATTATAGATATTTGGCATTCACACCCTCTCATTTTTGATATATTGGCATAAATCTCCTCATTTTCAATTTTTTCACTAGATTCACTAAGAAAAGACTAAAAAGCCCTTCACATTTGGGCTAAAAAAATATAAACAAAAAATTGATTGTAGAATCAAAAATCACCACTAAATGACAGTATAACAAATTGATTGGAAAATTTTAGTTTATTTTATAGTCCATATATATTATATGGAGGTTAAGTATATAAAGTATTTTTTAAAATATAAATTAGATAGAAGATATATAATTAAATATAATAATATTATAAAAGGGAAAAATACATCAACCTCCCTCGAATTACGGACATTTGGATTTTGGCATCCACACCCCCCTCATGTTTGTTATATTGGCATAAACCTCCTCATTTTCAATTTTTTTCACTAGATTCACTAAGAAAAGACTAAAATGCTCTTCACATTTCGGCTAAAAAAAGATAAATTAAAAATTGATTGTAGAATTAAAAATTACCACTAAAAGACATTATAATAAAGCATTTTAAATCAAACCTGCAAATTTAGCTCTAAAATCTCTAAACTTTTGATTATATAAGAAAGTAAATTAATCGTGACTCCTTTTATGATCTAAAAAATATTACTTAAAAATATTGTTTTTAACTCTCTTTTAATTCAGCCAAAGCTAAATTTCATGAAAAGATATAATATTATTTTGGCTATGCTAGTTTAATTTGTTACACCATTTTCTTATTTTTGTGGCAATCTTCAGTCGAAAAAAATCAATACTTCTTTTTATTTTTTTCATATTGTATGTAGTATAATTTTACTTTCATGATCAAGGACTTTTCGTTATAATTTGGAGTTTTCATATTTTTCAATTAAAAAGCCAGCTTCAAGATAGAATGAAAAAAAAAATTATGTTAATGATTTTTCTTTAGCTTTAAACTTTTATTAAGTTATGACATTTATTTTTCATTCTCCAACATATTATTAAGTAAAAGTTACCTTTTTTAATTTAATAGTGGAGACAATTTTAGTCTTTAACTAATATATATAATTAAAAAAATGAAGGAGGGGAGGTCCATGTCAATATTTTAAAGGTGGAGGGTGTGGATGCCAATGTCCATAGTTAGGGGAAAGTCAATGCAATTATCCCTAGTATAAAATACAAGATGTAGACTATGAAAAATCGAGTATGCCTTCCTAATTTGTTTTCTCGCTTAATTTCTATCACTTATGTTTTCACTTTGCCATTTCAATTTGAGGATAAGATAAGTTGCCACATCTGAGTATGATAAGACCTAAAAATTCGTGAAAAATGCAAACAAATTATGAGAAATCAAACTTTGGTGATGTGATTTTACATATCGTTTTGTTATGTTCAACTTATTCTGTTTAAATTGAATGTATACAACAAAAGACTATTTAATCTAGTGATATCAGCTTCCAATTTCATGTGGGAGGTCCTACATTCAATTTCAGGCTGTCACAATTTTTGTCTTTTTTCTATCAGCCCGAATTTGTCGGGTCATAGAATCCTCTTTCATCTAGAATAAAAAAAAAAATCTTTAAAAAAATAAAAATAAAATTGAATGTGTACAAATTATTGAACAATTATTGGTCCTAGACTCCTAGGTTATGATTGAACTCATATTGGTGGTACAGCCCCACAATAAAATGGACTTCAACATCCTAATACACGAATCAATTCTATTTTTGTCTATTATTTGAAATACACACTCATATACATTAACATACCTATATATTATTTTTATGTATTATAATATATTTATTTATATTATTTTAGCCGAAAATTTGATTTATTGGTGAGACTTTTTTAGTTTAATGCGGAGTATTTCTTTTTCTAAGTTCTACTATTTCCAATATTAAGGAATGTTTTACACAAATACTCTAGTATCGATTAATATGAAGACTAATCAGACACTATTAGGACAGAAATAATCTTATCTAGCCAAGGAATTGGGCTTCTGGCTAGCCCATACCCATTTAGAGTCCAAAATTTGGGAAACGAAAGAGGAAGATTGTCAAACCCAAAATTTTGGAGTTGACTTTTGCGCTTCAAAGTTTCATACGAACTTGTTTAAATAAGAATTTGACTTTGTAAAGATTAACAATAAATAATATAGCAAGGTTAAGAGTCAACTTTAGTGGAAGATATATATTATACTACTATATAACTAGTTTATTGCAGTATATTCTAATATCAGTTGAAAACTCCATTTAATAATTTGCTTAGCCAGTAAACGCCTATAAACAACTTCAACCCGCCGCGATGTAGCCATAAAGGTGGTCTGCACGTTTGCTTAACTGGTTGAGTAGGTGATGTCGGTATACACAGCAGTATATATGGATATGTATGTGCTCAGTTACTCCCAAGTATTTATGTATCACACATATTCAAAAATGGGGAACTGCATTGGTACAGAATTTGCATTCTCTCTCAATTACAAGAAAGTTAGTCCTAATAATAATGAAGCAGATACTAAGGCTATGTTTGGTTATGTTTTCAAGTCATATTTGGTCCAAAATTCCCGCCAAACAATGTTTGTTTCACACAATATTTCATCAAAAATTCACAACTTTTTTCATCCAAAAAAACATAATTATTATTTTTCATCTTTCTCTCACTTTGTCCCCTATCTCATTCTCTCTCCTCTATTTTTTATACAAAAATTTTCTCTCTCCTCTTAATATCCACTATCTCTCTCTCCTCTTTCTCTCTCTCCTCATTCTCTCTCTTCTCCCTCCTCACTCTTTCTCTTCTCTTTGACCGTGTCTCTTCTTTTTTTTTTTATAATATTTTTTATTAATGTTTTGTCATATCTTTGATCGTGTACCATTAAACTTTAAAATTGAAAAAAGTTTGTTTGTTTGTAATTCTATCATGAAAATAGTATTGATAAAACATAGATTAAAATTTGTGGAGTTTTTTAAAGTAAAACTTTCAAATTTTGTTTTTCAAATTAGTTATAGTGAAAGTATTTGGATTTATATATATCTATATTTATATACATATATATGTTATTTGTATATATTATTTTAAAGTTTTACTTATTTCTTATGTATGTGGCTGTGTATAATTTATCTCATTGCTAAATTTGTGATTTGATTGTGTATGTGGATCGAGAAATGCAATTGTGTTACCCATATTTATATGTGTATATTTTCTTAATGTATATTATGTGGGGGAAAAAAAGGTCTTGGGACGGTCAAAGGCAATTTGACCACTGTCAACTCGGATTTGACCGAGTCAACCACGTGGCCAACGAGGATTTGACAGCGTGAATAGTGACTTGAAGCAAGGGTTTCTTATTTCATGGTTTTGGTTTGGATTTGATAATTGACTTGTAGTAGAAGTGACCTAATTATCTAAGAATAAGATTGTATTTTAATAATTTTTAAAATAAATTACTTATTAATATTTTTTTTATAAATTAAATAAAAAAAAGAAAAAAGAGGGGGGGGGGGGGGGGAGACTGTTCATCGTCTTCCCCAATCTCCCCCAACCCCCCTCACACCCCTTTCCCACGCGCGTACACACACACAGAGTTTGAGCGCACACACACTGTTACACACACACACACACACAGTCGCACACACACTATTACACGCACACACAAACACACAATTACACACACACAATCACACACACACAATCACACACGCTGATACATATATATATTAATATATACACTTTTCTTTTAATTATATATCAACTATTATTAATACTATTACTTATATATATATGTGTGTGTGTGTGTATATATATACTTTTCTTTTAATTTTATATAAACTACTATTACACATACATATATATGTACACTAATATATATATATATATACACACACACACACTACTATTACTTACATATATACATATATATTTATCTATATAATAATTATTTCAATCTCAATATTATATTATAATTTTTAATTATTGACAGACAAAAATTTACATGATTTGACAGCTACAGTAATTTATGTTCCCTCTGAAAACAAAACCAAACACTATCTCACCAACAAATCACTCAAAAGCCAACTCCCAAAACATAACCAAACATTATCCCATCAAAATTGCACGTGTCCCCATAAAATTTTCACCAATAATTCTCACCAAAATACCATCCCAAAACATAACCAAACATAGCCTAAGGCTTCGGCAGAGCTTTGCGAGCATGGTTAAAAGTCGCGGTATCGATGATAATATCGGCGGGTGCTGTTCCATATCGATCGCGGCGTATCGGGATATTATTGGGCGATACGATACAAAAGTATTATAAAATGCTCTAAAAATTCTAAAAAAATTAGTAAAATTAAAGAAAAATGTAAATAACACAAATTGCTAATTTTTAATACATATTAAAAGTATTTACTACATCAACCATCAATGAAGCTAAATATATCATTCTAGTCGCTCAAAAAATTAATTCATAAAAATAAGACATGAGGTTGACAATAATACAAAGAAGGAGCTGACAATATTCTCTGAAAAAGAAACCATGAATGATCACGTGAACAATAATACAAATAAAGACATAAAAAACAAACCTATTCCTATTTGTAAAGCAATCCTATTGTCTGAAAAAGGGGGAAAAAAAAGGGAAAAAAAGGCAAAGAAAAGCACTATTCGTATACTATTCCTTTGTCTTTTTCAAAGACCCACGCAGCAAACAGAACCATTTCTTTCAAAATCGAAAATCGGCCGTTGTCATCAGAAAATCGGCCGATATGGTCCGATATTATCAGATATCGCCGATATTATCGGACGATATCCGATAATATCGGCGATACCAAGCCCAAACGGTAACAATCCGTATCGCCGGATTTTATCGGATCGGAGGGGTCCGATCCGGTTACGTATCGGCCGATATCACTTTGAACCATGTTTGCGAGGTGTTAACACCCGTAACAACACGGTATCGACAAATAATAAAGAGTAAGTAAGATCGTCTCCACAAGGAAGGTTATCAAGTACCAAACAAAGTTTATCTTATTATTTAGACTATCGATTCACAAGATTTGAGATTTTAACTAATTAAAACAGAAATAAATAATAGCAAAATTAATAAACGATAATTCAATAAATGGACAAGTCTAGGGGTTAAGAGTTCATCAAGGTATTTCTATGGATATTGAACATCATTGGATTGTAAATTCTTGCATTCATTAAAGACCCGAATTTTCTTAATTACATGGATATTCTCCCGAGATTTCCATGAGTACCCAACTAAACTCATTCTCATCACTCCCATGATCAATAACTAATCTAGATGAATCCATTAAGTTCCATGAAATTCGTTAGCTAGCCTCATGCACAATTACTAATATCCCTATTAAGTAATTTAAACATGTCTATCAAATCTGAACTAATGAATTATTTCACCTCTCGATACTTCTTAATTCATTTTAAATCATGTATTTGGTGGCCAATCATCTACAAGCATTCAGCCCTCATTGATAGATTAATTCAAGCAAGAAATAACCCAATGAATATCAACAATCCATAATAATACTCAAGACTACATCTTTAATCCTAGAAAATTATTTGGCTATGCATAATTAAACAAGAAGAAGAAATAATTTGCATAAAATTAAATATTCTCATGTTTAACAATGGTGGAAAATAATAAAGAACAATTGGGGAAGAAGAAAAATTCAAGAAAAACCAAGAAGAACCCTTATGTTGATGACAAGAATCAAGATTTCTCTTTCTTCTCTTCAAAAGCTTCATTTTCTTTCCCTCCAAGTTTTCTCTCTTTCTCCTTTCTTCTTTCCTAAAAGATAATAAAAACTCCCTATTTTTTTTTTACTTCTTATATTTATATAGGATTCTAATTACAAAAAGACCAAAATCCGAGCCCAGCCAGAATTTCTGAAATCTACGCCCTGCACAGTGGTGCCGAATATTGGCACCATTGTGCCAATTCTGCTGTCCACTTTTTTTTCTTCACTTTTTCTTCAACTCAACTCTTTTCGTTTGGACTCTTCTTTTCTCCTCTTTAAGTCTCTTAGTTGACTTCTTCACTTTGCTTAGAAATCCCTTCATTTACTCCCCAAATCAATCGTCCTTTGCCTATAAAAGCATTTAAACGACTAAGAAGCCAAAATACGCAAATACAAATAAAAACAACTAAAAAGATAAACTCAAGGTATAAATTCAAGACAAATGTGAGCTAAAAACATACTAAATCAATGTTACTTTTAAGATCTAACACGAGGCGTCATTGTCGCTGGCTGCGATTCTGAAAAGTGGCGATGTTTATCGTTTAATGCCTCAGATGATACAGCAGAGCAGCCTCAAACCAACACCAGAGAATTGCAATGGCCAGAGAATAAAGATAGTAGTGACTAGGGAGCAATTGAAGCTAATAACAAGAAGCAGGGTGGAGCTTATACAATTGAGACGTATTGCGGTTCAGTCGTTAGTAAGAACGGGTAAGACATGGAGACCATCTTTAGCTACAATTCCAGAATTGTAGAATTTTCAGACCAAACTTTTCTTTTTTCTTTCTTTGAGATTTTTTTGGTAGCTCAGCCTTACAACCCGAATTTTCCAAGGGTATATGTAACCAAAACGAGAAAAACTGAGAGGCGTAGTGACGTCTATAGTATTGTACTACTCTTTACACCAAAAAAGTCTTGGCAGAAAATGTACTTATGAACCTATTATAGGGACTAGGAAGGGCAGTTGTTTAATAGCAGGCACTTTGCAACATAATTTTATCGGTTTAAGACGAATGTATCATGTCCGGTGATATATCTCTACAGTTTCTAGCAAGTTATTTGTGTTCTTCCCTTGGATACGTGACATGTTGCTATTCACCAAAAAAAAAATACAAATAGTTTATTCAATAATTTGCGCAGTAAAATGTTTATACAGATATCAATAGCATACAGGGAAATCAAACTAATTTTGATAAAAATCACGCTACAACTAACTCATGAAGCTAGAGCTAGCCATTCATCATTTCAAAATTCTAATATTATTTTCTGGTATTTAGTATGGGCTGGGTATATACATTAGAGAATTCATCAGACTCTGAGTAATGCTCTATCAATTTCCTGATCATCTTCACCTTATGCATCACGATGGATCTTCATGAGGCATTTACGGACCTAATCAATAGAAACAAATAGGTTAGAACTTACAAAAAGGTCCATAGGTTCTTGAGTGGCTGGTGCATAAGATTGTATTAGAAGACTTGTGAAGTAGAGAATATTGCCAACCTTTTTATGTTTCTTATCTTCTCATCCACCTTTATAAGTGTTGAATCCTTCTCTCTTATTGCTGCTTCTCTCTTCATTTTCTTGGACTCCACTTCTATGGCTCTGTTCAATGTTTCAATCTTTTTCATAAGCATCTGCAAATACGAAATTAAGTCTGAGGACTCAACATGCTCATCAACACACACACATATATACTCAGAGAGACAAAGAGATTTATCCCAATACCCTACCTTGATTTCGTCATCTTTGGAATTCAAAGTATAGTCTTTCGTGTCACACGACTTTCTCAAATTTATGACTTCTTTCTGAAGTCTGTCATACAGAAATCCTGATACCATGTCATCACATTCAACACTAGCTATCTCCAAACTTTTCATCTCTTTGTTACTCCCAGTTACACCTTTAACATTCCCCATTTCTCTAATTTCCTCACTGTTACACAAGTCATGATCGTCCCTAGCATTCTTGTTCATTTCTGCATTTTCCTTCCCACTACTGTCAACTACCTTCTTACGAGGAGCCCACAAACTCTTTTTCAACAAACTTTCTCCAGAAGAATTTTTCTTATTCAGACTATTAATTGGCTTCATTTCTGCAACAGTGCCTGAATTTTGTTTTTCAGAGCTTTTAGTGACGGTAGATGCCCTAGGTTGCGATGTAGATCTCTTTTTCATTTTGGTATTACTCGAAAGGATGCCGAAGAAGTTACTGGATTTTTCACTTTTAGGGGATCCATTAACATTCATGGAGAAAGTAGGGACGTGCTTTAAGCCATCTTCGAGTGTCTTCAACCTCAACTTTAATTTCTCCTGGATTAAAATATTTTAGCATCTTTAGTTCACCAATACAAATTTATAATAGGTTCAAAATTTGTAACAAAAATGCGATTTAAATTTTTTCACCTTGACTTGTGCTTCTGCCTTGGCTGTTCTCTCTGAGATGGCTAGTTTGTCTTTTAACTTTTGCATCTCCGCCTGTAATATTCTTCTCTCTTCTAGCCATTGCTTCACAGGCATAACTTTGTCGTTCTCATCCTTCCACTCATTAGCTACAACAGATGCCATTCGGCTTGCTGAAACCTTGATTCTTGCTAATTCCCTTTCCAGCGTCCTCTTCTCGTCCTATCAAGTTCAAGAAAACTACGGTCAGATGATATTTAACGTAGAGAGCCCACTGGTTCGATGTTATTTTCCTTCGTTCTTGGTATGTTATGGTTAGTTCTTACATTTAGTTCAGAAATCTGTCGTTTATAGTCACGAATAGTGTTGGCTGCTGCTCCACCAGCAAGTATGGCCTCCTCAAGGTCCTTGATGGTTTGGCTAAGCTTTTCAACCTCTAAAACCTTCTGCCTATTCGCCTTATCAAGTATTTTATTCTCCTCCTGTAAACATGAAAATGCATTTTTCAGTTAGTTTTTCTGAACTTATTTTATAGATCAATCTAATAGATTTTTTGTTTGAAAATCATACCTGGCAGATCTCAATTTGTCTCCTAAGCTCAAAGTTTTGGTTTTGAACCTCCTCTACTATTAGTGCTCTTTCCAAGGCACTTCTCAATATTCTTTCCGCTTCAAGCAATGCTGCTTCTTTAGATTTGGTTAGACGTTCTAACGCCCTCTTATCTTCCTGTAACGTTGCAACCTAAAGTGCCCCAAGACGATGCGTTCAAATTAAATACAACTCCAAATCTAAATTTATTACCACTTTGCAATTAGATAACGTGATTACCTCATTTTTAAGTATCTTAATCTGTGCCTCCAGAGGAGCAATGACTAACTCAATGGGAACAGAATCATCATCCTTTTGATCAGCATAGACCCTTCTAAGAGTCGCTTCAGCTGCATATTGTCCAGCCAATGCTTCCTTCTTCTCATCTGTGAGTTTCTTGATGTCAAGATTCTGCGTCAATCAAACCCGAAAAACGCTACTTATCTCTAAATTGATGGTTTATAAAAAAAAAAAAAGCAGAATACATGGTGTATCAGAAAATTAGTCGCACCTTTTGTTCAAGGTGGTTTTCACAAGATCTTAGCTTCTCTTCCAACCTCGCAACTTCGCTTCCAAGCTAAAAAAACGAATTGTACACAGAGAAATATGTATAAGGCCGATAAATATGGCATACATCGCAAACATACAATCCTCTGTCTAGCAAGGTGAGGCACTCTTTAAGTATTTGTTTCCTTTTCGACATTTCAATACTAAAAGTAACTAATATTGCACTTCGTTTCAGCTTTATCTTTCATTGTTCATCATGATTAAGCAAATGATACAACAAACTAAAAAAAAGAAAAACTGAATTTTCGGGACGTATAATTGCATGGTCTCATCATGATGAGATAGGAAAAGATTTTCACAAGTACCTCTTCCACAGCCTTATCCTTCAGGACTTCAGTTGCTTTCAGTGCCCGAATTTCAGTTTGAGCCATCCCCAATTCCCTCTCCTTCTCTGAAATAACATCAAAATTTAGTTTGTTATTTTTATTCCACATATAATATACGTGATCGTTCACAACAAACGTCACCATGCTCTGTTATGATCTATGACTAATTGTTGCTGTGTTGCGTAAAACATTCATGTCGTATAATATCAATGTTACATATAAATTTTTTTTTTAAAAGGCATAATTACATCGCTAATGAATGGGTTAATTACAATCGTCCCTCAACTATGCGTAATTACAAACACCACCCCGTCAAGAAACCATCCAAAACCCTAACAGAATAGATCAAATGACATTTTTGCCATTGCCCCCTAAACCATTACAATAATTTTAAACTTCATTATTCATTTAAATCAAATATTTTCAATATTAGCAATTATAGATTTGTTCCAAGTCAGAGACGGAGCCGGGGGCTGGAGGGTGCGCTCCCCCCGCCCCCTCAATTTTGAAAAATTATATTTTTTACCTTACAATTTTTGATATTTGAATTTCGTCCCTCCTCAAAATCGAAAAATATTACGCTTTCTCTCTTTTCTTTAAGTTCGCCCCCCCAAATCCAAAATCCTAGCTATAACGAAATAGATATAAGGGTATAAAATATGTCAAAAGTTGTAATTGAACCTAATTTCTTATTATATTTCCCCCATAAATAGCATACCGTACCACCCCCATCCCCCCTTCAATCCTTCATCTATCTGGGCGAAAAAAAGTGTATAACCATATTACAACAATCTCGCCCCCCTCAGTAAAATTCCCGGCTTCGTCCCTGTTACAATTAGAACCCATTTTATTTATTTTATGGTTGGTCCAGTAATATAGATAACTCCCAGATGAAGTCAATCCAATGGTAAAATCAGATTTATGAATTTTTTTGACGATAACGTCGACTTTTTTCGTTAAAAAAAGAACGGAGGGGGAAAATTGTAAGATGGAAGTTGACGGCAGGGGTGCTTGTAATGATGCATATTTGAGGGGAAGGGACTGTAATTAGCTCATTCATCCGGTGAAATTATCCAAAAACATAATCATCACCGTTTAAATTTAAAAAGAAGAGGCAGAAATGAAGAACCTTTGAGTTGATTCTGCAATTTGTTGAGCTCTAACACAACAGGATCAGGATGCAGAGAAAGAAGAGAAACATCTTCACTAACAAATTCTTCCACGCCAGCCATTATTTTCTCTTTGATAATTTGCTGCTTCTTAATAATACACTCTTCTCTGCTACAAATGGGAAGGGTTTTTATGGAGTAATATAAGAGGGGTGATTAAGAGTAGTTGTTAAGCGGTTTAGGAGAGACCAAATAACCACTAATACTCCTATCAACTCCACAACTAAGAGTCCATATTTGTAAGGAATTGACCGCAAAGAGAGGGGCTTAGGATTAGGATTTTACCCTATTTTGAAGCAATCTCTACAAAGCAGCTTTCACAAGCCGGCCCAACCCCTCCCCTTCTTTCCCTCCTTTTCAAATCTTTAACCGTTACATGTTTGACAAACATGTACATATTATGGTAATTAAACAAAATTTATTTATATTTTTTAACCTTTTTTTTTCCCCCTATTTCTTTTCATGAAATTGAGTAACAAGATGGAATATTCTTGTAACGTTTTCATTTTATTAAAAAAAAAAATAGTAAACCAAACTCCTAATTGAAAAATAAAATAAAATTATAGGGTGCAGGTGATGTTAGGTAATTCGGTGCATTTTAATTCCCCGGAAAATTAATAAAACTTGTAGTTGACAAAAACCCTTTTTATTTAAGCTTTCAAAAAGGGTCAGCCTAAACATGATGTTAAAGGATAAGAAAGAAAAATTTAGTGTTGTCATCATCTGTTAATGGTGATGGAAAAGCACTTGTTTATGACTAAATTAAATTGCTTAAGCGTTAAACCCTCTTAAACCTTAATTTCAAAAGGGTTCCAATGAAGTGGCTTGAAAGTATAAACAAAATTCAAGTTAAAAAAAGAAAAAAAAATTAGATTAAGCCTAATTGATCTTTGCTTGGAAGTATATTTGGACAAAAATAAAATTTAAAAATTCTGTTATACTCGAGGCAGGTTGATGACGCTTGCCATTTGGCAAATTTTGTAAGTATAAAAGAGGGTGTTTTGGTGAGGCGACAAAGGGAAGACTCCATCTCTACCAACACCTAATGTATAAATAATAATAATCTTTTGCAATAAATAGAGAAGAAGACAAAGATAGTGGAGTAGAATAAGTCCAATGTTCAAGGCGTATATTGATTATCTTATAAGAATTTTGTTTTGGTTTTGAATTATTGGGGATTAATGGAATTTCCACTAACTATGATCCTGAAAGTAACTTGAAATGGAGTCAAGCCGATAATTAGCTGTTTTAATTACGCGGGTTCAGTAGGTAAGTTTACAATAAGAAGTGGTTGTAAATAACAAAAAGAGAGGGTCCTAGTGTAGCATGGCATAATAAAAATTAGAGAAAATTACACAGAGACCCTTTCATTTATTGTGTAATTACCAAAACTTTCTCTCACTTATTGGAAATTACAACACACACCCTCATGTTAAGAATTTTTTACAATTACACCCTCTATTTGTGTTTATCGATTCTTACAAATTTATCCCCATAAACTTTACAAATAGACCCCTTGAGGGGGGTTGTTGGTAATTTTCAATAAATAAGGAGGAGTTTTGGTAATTACACAATAAGTGAGGGGGGGGTAGAGTTTATTTTGTACGGATATGAATATGAATATAATGATACCAACACAATCAAGTTTAAATATTGTCAGACTATTCGTATATAAATAAATATGATGATACTGAACAATTTGGCAACGTTTTCTACAAAATGACCTTCAGAGAATGAGAGTTGTGGACATATATTTGTAAGTAGTTCTAGATATGTGCAATCATAGAATTAGTCTTTTTTTGCCCATTCAGTATTAAGAGCTCTCTAGATGTACTTCTAATTTGGAAAAGAAAAGGATTAAACGACAATTAGAAGTTGATGCAACAGTATACCCAAAACCTATTGATCTGATCTAATTAGGGGTGGATCTAGAATTTTAGGTCAGTGGGAGCACCAGCGATAGAGCTAGGATAGATGAAGGATATAAGGGGGTGCGGGGGCAAGTACGGTACGCTATATTTATAGGGAAAAATGTAATAAGGAACTAGGTTCAATTACAACTTTTGACATACTTTTTACTTTTATATCTTTTTCGTTATAGCCAGGATTTTGAGTTTTTTTTTTGGGTGGGGGGAAGGGGGAGCAAACTCAAAATGAAGGGAAAAAACGTGATATTTTTTTATCTTTAGAAAGGGCGAAATTCAAATATAAAAAATTTTATAAGGTAAAAAAATAATTTTTTAGAATTGAAGGGGATGGGGGGCGAGTGAGATGAAAATTGGAATTGAAGGGGTATTTAATAATTTGAAGGGGGCATTAATGTAATTTAAAAAATAAAATTTTAAAACATGACTATATTAAAAAAAAAAATCAATGGGGCACTGCCCCTGAACTACATGTAGGTCCGCCCTTGGATCTAATGATATCTACCTCTCACTTTATGTGAGAGGTCCTCAGTTCGAATTTAGGTTGACACAAGTTGTGGCTCTCCCCACCTTTATGGAGCTAGATAGAGTCTTTATGGTTCAAGATTATAATTATCAACCCGAATTTTCGAGCTAGATATGTAAGGTATTCCCTTTCTATTGATTTAACAAAAAAAAAACAAATAAACAGTATTTTTGTCATCCACGAATCATGCGTATGCAAACTGTTAAAGACGTTCCACTTGCATCCTATCTTGAAATTAATCATCAGATAAGCATTAAGACTATTAGAGTGGAAGAAAAATGAGTTTTAAAAGAATTCATGATTTAGAAGCTGGATAATTCTAAGGTTAGTGGACCTTAAAGATGTCTAAACAAATAATCATTTTATTTTACACCTAGTACACATTGTATTCCTGCTGGTTGAGTGGGATAGTTATAACTTATAAAGCTTGTAGTACTCTCTTGTAGCTGTCACCCAATGGTAGGTTAGGAATACAGGGGTTTGTTTACCCGTATGAGTTGAGTCCAGGGGTGACACGAATCGAGCTTGAGCAAAGTCTAGCCAAATTTCTTGGTTCAAGCTTGAGCTCGACGAGTCTGAGAAAAATAAACTCGAGTTCGAGTCAACTTCGAGTCGAGCCGAACTCGAGCAGAACCTGGCCAAATTTCTTGGTTCGAGCTCAAGCTCGACAAGCATGAGAAAAATGAGGTCGAGTTTCGAGCCAAAGTCGAGTCCAGCTGAGCTCAAACTCAAAAAAAAATGAAAATTAATTTTTTTTATTAATATATATTATTAAATATAATCATGATAAATATTAAATATGTCATTATTTATACAAATATAATATAATATAATATAATATTATATTATATTATATATATATGTATATATTAATAATGAATAAATATTAAATTCATTCTGTTCAGGCTCGCGAGCAAGACATTTTTAGGTTCGATCGCGAGTCGTTAACAAAGCTTGGCTCGAGTTTGAATTTTCTCAAGCTCAAATCCAGCTATTTTCGAGTCTGCTAGTCTGATTCACGAGCCAGCTCAGCTCATTAGTCACCCTAGTTGAGTCAATCTTCACAACTTTTGAGTTTTGAGATCTTTGAATAGGAATGAGTGACCCGGCCTGTTAGGAACAGGTTTTTTGGGAACTAGTTAAGGGTCACCGTACGATGCGAGGTGTGGTGCCCGATACAAACATTTTTATAGTTGTGGTATAGTTTTTCGTTGATGATATAACTATATTTTGTAAATGTTGTATGTCTTAAACTGAATGAATCATGGATTGCAGACAAGCTCGTAGACATTTTGAAACTAATTATAGCACATTACATTAACATCATTAACTATACATCGACAGAAGTATACCTTTTTCCATGCCAAAAATCTAGTTTATGCTAGTATATAAAGTCTACAAAAAGCCTAACTTATATATAGCATAAACTCTCTTATCTTTTGACAAACACCAGCCAAAAAACATTCAATCGAGCCCTGGGCTGTAACTACTTCACTAAGTTGTTTTGCGCTTCCATATATCCATATATACAAGTGGGTAACGTGCATTCACAAACATGTAACGAGTAAATGGCGATGATTAGAGGATGTCGTCCGAGTAGAGGTAAATAGTTTCAAGCAACAGATAATTACATCTCTCAGTATTCCAGCATTTCCAGGCGTATAATTTTTATTAATGCAAACAAAACAGAGAATACATATTCTACATATGACTTTCAATTCAAGTTTTTCTACTTCACTTTTAAAAACGCAGATGTAAGGCTCAACGAAATCCCCAACCGCAAACTGATTTTAACCCCATCAAAATATGTAAATTTTTGTCTGAATTCAAATAAGGTTGTTAAAGATAATACGTTATGCAACGGGAATCCAGAATAATATCTTCATTATAGTTCTAAATTTCCAAATAAGTGCCACTGTTTAAAGGAAGTCTCAAAAAATCATAACCTCACTACTATTCCAAGGTGTCATAAAAATCATATCTGCTTATCAAAATGAAGACTCTAAAGACGAATCAAGTCGAAGCCGAATACTTCAAACTATTAAAACTCATCGCTCAAATACACAACTCAAATTATCTGGACAAAAGAAGACGTGTTCTTAGTTTAACTGTCCTAACTGAGAAGGTGGCTACAGTAGATAAAAACATATATGCTACAATGTGAATTACATTCCTCGGAGGCTTTCATGCCCCAAAAGCAATCATATATGCTTATTCACAAATCATATAGTTCTAATCAGAGTTCATTATGAGATTACCATATACGATAATTTGGAACCACAAAAACTACCTCAAATCACATCCAGGAACAGTAATAGGAACAATAATAGTAAACTGGAGATGAAGTTCTCCTCCGTAAAGTAAGTTTACATCTAATTGTGTCATTTAAGAATGATCTCTCTTCCAGCAAGCATAAAGAGTCATATTTACCTTGAGATACGAGCCTTATTTAATTATTCAAGTATAAACAAAGATTCTCAGCATTCTTCCACAACTTAGAGTTCATAAAACTATCCATCAATTATTTGTTAAGTAACCATTCAAAATAGCAAACCTTCCAGCTTGTCGTACATGTGAGTCACTCTGGTTAATGAGCAAGATTGGAGAAAAATGGAACTTGATGCGGTTCGAAATTACACCAAGAAAAATCATGAAAATGAAACACGATTCTATCCTTATGATTTATGGGAAATATGCAGAATAGTAAAGAGGGGTAATCAAATGTGGAATAAAAATAAGGAATGGAAAAGAAGAAGTGTTTTATTATTTTTGATGTTCTACCTAGATATCAATTTTTTTTTGTATTCTAAAAAACGTAATGTATACAAGAGAAGATTACACTTTTTTATCAAGCCATAATGGCTGAATTTCCTCTATAAACCAGTCACTTTGGCCGATTCCTTGTTGTTAGGGGATATGATCCTATCTTAGGAGATATCGATTGAGATCTGATATGATTTCCCTCCACGTGTCCGATGTAGGTATCTTTCATCCTTTCCATGAGCTAGCTTCCTTGGCTATCCAATAAGCCTTCCCCTCTATCTTCCCACTCGAGCTAAATTACCGCGAGATTCTTTTGCTTTTGAAGCCAAATAATAAATAGAGAATCTCAGTCATATCAAATATCATTCCTTATTTTAACAGCCTGCTCATCAGGTTTCCACCTTGCTATTTTCAACCTTATTTTCAGCTCACCTTGAAGGTGGCCCATAAGCCTTCCTTGAGGTAGCACATGAGCTTTTTTTGAGGCCCAATTCTCCCGAGCCTAATTTGTAGAAAGTGATATTTTACGTCCACATCATAAGTCTCCCTACTCTTGAGAGTTTGAAAGAATTTCAAAATTTTGAGAGTATAATTACTTTGAGGCTGCTGATGAGCTTTGCTTTGAGGTTGCTGATGAGATTTGCTTTGAGGCTGCTGACAAGATTTGCTTTGAGGCTGCTACAAGCTTTAGTTTGAGGCTGTTAAAGAGCTTTTATTTTGAGGCTGCTGATGAGCTTTATCTTGATTGCAGCTAGCCCACGTCCCCGGGGCCCTTGTATAAGATGCCTATAAACACTTTTTTGTAGGGCTTTGGGTCCTCTTGTAGACTTTATCTAATTACCTGCACATTTAATGTAATTTATGTCTGAATTTCCGCGGGGCTTCTTGAATGCATGGTGCTTTACAAAGCTTTCTCCCTTTTTTTATATATTTTTATCATTACTTTTATCTTTTTATTTTATTATTTCTATTATTTTATTTTATTTTGGTGTTTGGTGTTTCACAAGGCTTTTTTGTGCTTGCGTGTTCACAAGACTTCTTCCTAATTTTTCTCAAGGCTTCCTGTATATTTTCAATTATAAATGTCTGGTTTTTCACAGGTCTCCTGCATGAGTTAAATAGAAAATGTCTGGTTTTTTACAGGGCTTTCTTTTTAGAACCCGACATTTCGCCCTCAGGTTGCCCGACCTTTCCTACACAGGATTTCTGTTTTTAGAACCCGACATTTCGCTTTCGGGTTGCCCGACATTCGCACACATGACTTTTATTTTTAGAGCCTGGCATTTCGCTCTCAGGTTGCCTGGCCTTTCGCACACATGGCTTTTATTTTTAGAACCCGACATTTCGCTCTCGGGTTGCCCGGCCTTTCGCACACATGACTTTATTTTTAGAACCCGGTATTTCGCTCTTGGGTTGCCCGGCCTTTCGCACATAGGACTTTTATTTTTAGAACTCGACGTTTCACTCTCGGGTTGTCCGGCCTTTCGCACACAGGACTTTTATTTTTAGAACCCGGCATTTCGCTCTCGGGTTACCCGGCCTTTTGCACACAGGACTTTTATTTTATTTTTACTTTCAATGTGTTTCATGAATGAGTATGCATTCATGCATGAATATGTAAGGATGCTTGAGTAGAAGTACGATAAATAGAATTTGAGACTAAGCATTCACCTAGTCATATAGGTCATCGTTAAATAGATAAAGAAACTTCCATATTGCACATATAGATAATCGACAAGAAACAATACTAATGATGAAAAATTGAACTGACGCATGTAAACATCTAGAAGGAAACAAACGGAATGCAAAATCCTCGCACGAATTAAAGCAACTAGACAAAAAAAAAAAAATTGACTTAGAAAGCAATAAAATGACTAACTTTTTTTAAGAGCCTTCCTCATTTCTCTTAGAGCTAGGCGTGCTCATAGAGCTAGACGAGAGCCTTTTTGAGAGCGTGGTTGCGGTTCTTTGTCCTGTCTCCTATCTTTACCACGATACCTTACTGGCAATGGGCTTCTTTTGAACAACCTAGTGACCTTCTCGTGGTCCCTTCAGATAAGCTCCTGCGGGTATCCACATTTGATCAAACGCTCTATCTCATTCAGCAGGTGTCGACATGTGTTAGTGTCATGCCCATAGTTCTTGTGGAACTGGCAGTATTTGTCAGATTTGGGATTGGCAGGTCCAGTATAAGCACTCCGTGGCCACCTTAGGAGGTTCTCAGGTTCTACCATTCTAAATGCTTGGGCTGGAGTAACCGTCAAAGGCGTACGTTGACTACTATGGTAATCACCTCTGGGTCTATTCGGGGAAGGGAGCCTCCCTGATTCCATCTCGGTGTCCTCTTCATCTTGGTTAATTGTAGTGGCTTCAGCCCTTTTCATCTGAGTGGCCTCCTCCATATTCACGTATTTTTCCACCCTAGTTAACAAGTTATCGAAGCTAATAGGGGCTTCTTAACAAGGGACCTAAAGAATTCACCGTCATTCAAGCCTTGGGCGAACGCGTTGGATAGCACATCAACACTAGCTGAGGGGACCCCGATCTTAGCAGCATTGAATCTCTGTATATATCCTCGTAGGAGCTGTTTGACCCCCTGGTGCAAGCTAAATAAACTCAAAGGTGTCTTTTGGTACTTCTTACTACTAGTAAACTGGTGCAGGAATAGTGAGCTAAACTCCATGAAAGAGTGACTAGAATTAAGGGCTAGCTGGTTAAACCATTACTGAGCGGCCCATGTTAAGGTGTTAAGAAATACTCGGCATTTTACTCCGTCAGAGTATTGATGTAGCAAAGTGCTATTTTCAAATTTTCACAAATGCTTGGTCAGATCAGATGAACCGTCGTATTCCAACACATTAAGTGCGCAAAAATTATTGGGCAATTCATTAGTATCCTCGGGCCAAAAGGAACTCCTCTTGAAGGGTCAGGAGCAGCCACTCCCATGCACTGCCTCATCCTCCTCATTTCTTCTTGCATATCTTCAATTTTTTCCATTACATTAGCCCGGGGCAAGCCAGTCACATCGCCTTCAAGATGTCCTTGTCTCGAAAGGCCAGCAGTAGTTCCGAATACATTGGCCCTTACAATCACAGGATGTCCTCCTCCCTGGTAGATAACTGGAGATCCGTGGTCATCCCTGTAGGTACGGGTTGTAGTCAGTGGCGAAGCGAATGAGGTGGCATGTGGAGGGAATACCGTTCCCGGGATAGCTGATGAGAAAGCTGTCGGGATAGTCGATGGAAAAGCCGATGGGAAAGTCGTCGGGACAACTAATGAGAAAGTTATCGGGATAGCCGATGGGAAAGCCGGCGGGATTCCTGATAGGAAAGTTGTCGGGACAGATCCCATAGTATAAGCAGTCGAATGGCCCGCATTGATAAAAGTTGGAGTTGCATAAAGAGTTACCAAGCGTCCCCACTGGTCTACCATTGAAGGAGCATTCCCTACAGGTACCTTGTTGAGCAAATTGAAATGAGGTGCTCCCGAAGCTCCTCTTTCATGTGGCAGTCCCCCATTCTCGCTGGGTAAGAGACCCAGAGGGGGTGGGGGAGGAAGCCGAGAGTCTCCTCCCGCTTGGAAGTTAATGGTTTGGGATCCATTTTCGGTGAATTCCGATATGGATAATGATACTGGTGCAGGTGGGGCCATGCCCGATGTTGTTCCTAACAGTGGATTTGCATTACTTTCTTCAATTCGTGGAGTTCCTTAGTGGTCGACATTGCCCTTTACTATTGGTTAAATTCGGCCAAATCAGGCAGTTCTGGAAAAATAAGCCTATCTAATGCTACTACCCTCTTTTATCTATGAATCTTATATGGATAGAGATACAAGATAAATACCTACAACTATGGTGAAGACGTCCACAGCTAATTCAAAAGTATAAGGACCCAAAAATGTTCATGAACATTCAGCAGCGTTCGGCCAAGGACTGTGCTGCGCAACGACAATGCGAAGATCACAAGAAAGGCTATGGGTCTCGTATATTGTCAAAGCCAGTTGGATTGACTAGATGACGAGCAGATCTACAACTTTGCAGAAGGGAGAAAAGGCAGATTCGGCTTTGATTTTTCTCAAAACAGCGCTTCAATAAACTCATGTCTCTTACTCAGATTTTCCCACAGACGGCGCCACTTGATGCGGTTCGAAACACCAGGAAAAATCATGAAAATGAAACACGATTCTATCCTTATGATTTATGGGAAATGTGCAGAATAGTAAAGAGGAGTAATCAAATGTGGAATAAAAAATAAGGAATGGAAAAGAAGAAGTGTTTTATTATTTTTGATGTTCTACCAAGATATCAATTTTTTTGTATTCTAGAAAACGTAACGTATACAAGAGAAGATTACACTTATTTATCCGGCCATAATGGCTGAATTTCCTCTATAAATCGGTCACTTTGACCGATTCCTTGTTGTTAGGGGATATGAGGATCATATCCCCTATCTTAGGAGATATCGGTTGCGATCTCATATGATTTGACTCGATCCAATCTTCTATCTTCTTCTAGATTGCCCTCCACGTGTTCGATATAGGTATCTTTCATCCTTGCCATGAGCTAGCTTCGTTGGCTATCCAATAAGCCTTCCCCTCTGTCTTCCCACTCGAGTTAAATTACCGCGAGATTCCTCTGCTCTTGAAGCCAAATAATAAATAGAGAATCTCAGCCACATCAAATATCATTCCTTATTTTATCAGCCTCTTCATCAGGTTCCACCTTGCTATCTTCAACCTTTATTTTTAGCTCACCTTGAAGGTAACCCATAAGCCTTCCTTGAGGTAGCTCACGAGCTTTTCTTAAAGCCTAATTCTCCCAAACCCAATTTGTAGAAAGTGATATTTTACGTCCACATCAGAACAACCTTTATTGACCCCGACAAAAATATAACATAAATTTTTAATATAGCTTGGAATTCCGTCGAGAAACTTGTCATGAAATTGTTTTGAAGAATTCCCTAACACAAAACTAATCTATTCCATTGCAGAGAACACAAGATTTAGAACATATATTAAATGTAGAACACATATTTATTTTACAAATTGATGGAATCAAAACATAAGATAAACGGAAAGTGGTCGTCGGACATGTGGTCATAGGACATCAAAAATTATACAACCATAGCCAAACGAGAATTATAAATACTTGTAAGTTCAATTGCTGATTGTAAATACTTTTTTCCCCATTTTAATGCAAAGAGCACTACTTTACTCCTAGTCCAGTTTCACGAGGTCACTGTTTGAGCCATAGTAAAATAAATTGCCTAGCCACTCTTAAAGTTCTGTACCTAAATATTAAATGAAGAAAAATACATAACCAAAAGATGTAATCTGTTCCCGTTAGAGGCAACAAGTTCATATATCTCATTTAAGTAAATCAGTTCAAACCCTTAACAAGTCATTATCAGCTAACTAACTCATTTAGAAAAAACTTGCAAAATAAAACCAAACTATTTCTAGTTAGGATGTCTCAGCCCCTAACAAATTATAGCAATAATTAAAATATTCAATTACTGTCAAAAGACCCCTCTCACCACCTCACATCACGAAGCTTAGCAGCAAAATCACTTCCTCAAATTAAGAAAATCTGACAATAGTAATTCTATTCAAAGAGGATGGTTTTAAATAACTCCTTAACAAAACACAAACCCATTTTATGGCACAGAATACAACCCATAAACTGGAATTTTTAGGTTTGATTCATCCCATAAATCCAAATTTTAAAAACCGCAACAAAGATAGAGAAAACAGAGGAAACAAACCCGAATTTTCGATAACAAAATCTGAACGTGCAAAAGATCCCAACTCTTTTTTTTACTGAAACAAAGCCAACAATTGAAAATTGAAAGATGAACATCACGTTTAGAAGAACCCATTTAAGCAGTAAACGATACGTGTCAGCAGCCTAAAGGGTATGTGGGAAGTATCAAACCAAAACAACGCCGTTTTAGGGGAACGCAAAAAAAAAAGGAAAAGAAAAGAAGGGTAGAATCCAGTGGAACTGAATAGGACGAAAAAGCGTGCATCCGGCCGACCGAGAGCTGCCTACCTCGGCTCTTATATAGTAGTAGTAGTAGTAGTTAACATGGTTTTAGGCCGTGTATAGGTCCAGATCCGCTGGACCGGTCCGGGTTGAGAACGAGTTTCTGGTCCAGTCAAGCATACGTAAGTGGAGACCAAACCCATCCTTATTTCTCTGCATAATCATAATTCATAACTATTTCCTTTTGGTCACACAACCAAGAAAAAAGAAAGATGGGGGGACATATATCGATCTACTATAAACAAATGATTGTTATGATGTTATATGTTAATCCATGACAACAAAACCCCCCACCGAAGTCGAGCAATGTAACCAGGAAACGTTGAGCTTTGACAAAATCTCCCTTTACATATAGTACTAATGCCAGTAAAGAAAGTCCAATAAAGTCAATGTCACATAGAAGATAAATCACAATTCTGATTGTACAAATTGTAACAATTGATCCTTAAGTTGCTCTTTTCTCATCCTGTAAACTAATTTACTTAACTGCTTAAACGACATCATTTTGCGCGTTTAGTTCTTAAACATCTACACTCTTTAAAGGCTACTAATCCTTTAACTATGATTTACTTTGAAATTTAGTCTTATATACAAAACTATGGTAGAAAGACTCACCATGCAGCATCATATTTCATTCAAAATGATCAGCTGTCAAAATGAAAAACTAAAAATCCTTCACTTGATCACTTCCTAAATCCTACGTATCAGATGCTTCACTATTCACCAGATCAGCTTTTGTTAGTGTTCCTGATTGATCCACATCAAGTTTTTTAAACCCCTCCATCACCGTCGCGATATCTTCCTCGCTAATTTTCCCCATTTCTTTCAATTTATAAACAATAAACTCTGCTGCACTGGATAAAAGCCAAAAACACTTTCTCAGTTTTATTGCTAAGGAAATATTTTTTAAAAAAAAATCACTGGTTTTAAGGTCAAAAACCAGGTAATTTAACTTACCTTACAACATTATCATTATCAAAATCTGCTGCCTCAAGATCAGAAACCGTCAACTTCCTTGTAAGAACCCATTTCACCGTCGATTCTCTCCGTCTTTCAGTGTACAATTCAGCTAAGGAGTAAAAGAACTGACCCAAACAGATAGTGCTAATCAATATCCAGAAAGCAGCAAACAAACGCCCACCAGAAGTTGAAAAGCTCTTATCCCCATATCCAAGAGTAGTGATAGTAGCACAAACACAATAAAAAGCATCAAAAAGATCCAATCCCTCTAGCTGATACAAGAAAATCGTCCCAATAAATATAAGCATCACGAGCGAAACGAGTACAGTAATAAATTTGTACTTAACCCTTTTCGTTTCGACCTCCCTTAGTATTTCCACATCACTACATTTTTCGCTCATGTGCATGGCCTTAACAAAAAAGACCTCTTGCTTTTCCACAATATTATCAGCTGCTTTGCTTAAGAGAAATCCAACTAGTGCCATTCCGATGAACACAAAAACACAAGCGAGAGACTTTGCCATAATGCTGTCAGGAACAAGGTCTCCGTATCCAACGGTTGTCATTGTGACAATACAGAAATAAACGGCATCAAGAATTCCGTTTGTTTTCTTGCCCTTGATCTGATTTCTAACAAGAAAGAAGCAAAGGGATCCTATAGCTAAGTATGCTGTCAAGAACAGGAGGACTAGCTTGAAATCGAGTTTATTTGCAAAAATTGACTCGGGGTGCTGAGGGGTTGGGACATTATGCTGCCCTGGATGATAAATATCCTCTGAAGGAACACTCTTGCAGCGGCGATAATTTCTTCTCTTTAAGGCATTGTTATGAGGAGATTGATGTGAAGAATCTATAGTTCGTTCTAGTAGTGGATCTTCAGCCTCACACTTAGCCATTGCAGATTTTTGGGGCTATAAATCTGAAATTACAATAAATCACAAAATTCTAATTACAACCATAGGAAGAATTTTTCATGGGTAGTTTGATATAAGTTGGAAAAGTTTTCAACTGAAAATGAAATTAGTAGATGGTGAATCATGCTTTAATTAGAATATAATAATTTGGAACAAGAAATCAATAATACAGTAAGAATATATTGGCTAAGGCAATAATGGAATCAAATGCCATTAAAAAATTAAAAGAATTAGGAATAAGTCATCCATTTGCCATATAGATGGAGGAAATCACTCCAATTTTGTGGTAATTCCGATTCAGGTTTCCTTTTATTGCCACAAGACAAAATCAAACTTAACCTCGTGCCTAGGCCTGTCAATGGGTAGGCATTACCCAGGCCCAGACCCAATAATTTCATATTAGACCCTGCCCAGACCCGATTATTTGGGTCTGAGACCCGGACCCGACCCGGACCCGATGGTAGTAAGTACCCGAACAAGAACGGGTCCTTTGACCCGATCAATACCCGAAAAAACGGGTCCTTTAACAAGACCCACGGGTCCTTTACCCGAACAAGACCCGATCAATACCCGAACAAGTCACTTTTGTATTTTTATCAGCTTTTATTTTATTTTTTCCTGTGCATTTTGTAAATAGAACTACTGTCACTAGTGTATTTGACCATTTTCTGTTCTTATTTTATTTTAGATTGTAAATTTTACTAGTATTTGTTAGCTGACAGGAGAAACTTATTTTGTCTCTAATATGGAATTAGGAAAAGAGTAATATTAGCAGCCTTCATGTATGGAAGAGATCCAAGACACCAAGTGAGATTCTTCTAACCGGAAAATAAATAATAGTTTTGATCGAGACATGTTTTACAGTTCTATAAATACATAAAATATATAATGAACAACAAACTCGGACGATCACAATTCGCAAAAAAAAAAAATAAATAAAAAATTATAGGACCCGACCCGGACCCGGACCCGAAACTCCGGGTCTGTGCAGTGGACCCGGTTTTCGGACCCATCGGGTCTGCGACCGGGTCGGGTCCGGGTAGGGTAAAGGAAGCATTCTATGGGCATTTTTAGGGTCTGGGCCTGGGCCTGGGTAATGCCTACCCAATGCCAGGCCTACTCGTGCCCCCGAGGCGATGCAATTAGTAGATTGAAAAATTGGAAAAGAATAAGAATGAAGGAAGAGGAGGGTTTCAAACAAATGAAACCATTATCAATGAAGTACATAAGCATAAGTACTTCCTACATTTTCTACAGTAAATGTCATAACCATTACTCAATCCAGCAGGTTTATGAATACATTATGGCATGAATTCACTAAACATGGATACAAATAAATTGACTGATTCCAATTCATGTCCAAATGATATTTACTACTGATGCTGATTCTGTGGAAAAAGAATATCATAATTCTGAACCTTGATAATTTCATGTTCATAATTTCATTAGGCATTTTTATTTTCCCAATTTTAAAATGACACATTGAACTGAGCCAAATGAAAAGTGCATATGAGATACTGTAAATGTAACACATAGGTATATGTACTTATTACATGCATGTAGATCTGCATCGGCAACATGGAATTTCCTGTAATCACAAGAATTGATTTTTGTTTTGTAAAACACAAAATTGGGGGAAAGAAAAAAGCATTTGGAAAAACAAGAAACAGAAATTTATACGACACAAAATTGCTATTGCAATTGAGGATTGTCATACCTTGAGAATATATACATATATGCAAACTTGAACATTTGGGATTCTATTTTGCTGTCTCTTATGAAAGAAGCCCCGAAACATAGGATCATGAGCTAAAAACCGGATATTTAGGCATCGGAAAGGAGCAAAAGACGGCTAAAAGAAAAACAGAAAACAAAAGAAAATTGTGAATCTAATTGTCATATGCTTGAAAGCGGGAGGATGCTCATATAGAATAGAATATAATAAAGCTTCTTCTCAATCCCTAGACAGTGTAAGGGGTGATTCTATGCCACACCTTTGTCCAACGGGGTCAATGCACTAAATTGTCTAAATATTATTGGATGTAGGAGCAAGATAATAAAAAAATTTATATCACCTGTATTTAATGTTGTATAATAGATGGGCTCCAATCTATTGTAGAATTTCTGAGGGTTAAATGGGTATTCAATCCGAATCCTCCTTGTTTGGGGCGGGTTCAAACTCGTTATATTGGTTATAGGTTGGGCTATGAATTTTATTAATGTTAGCCCACTAGGGCTCAGAACGGGTTTAATATAATCCCCCGCCAATATTATTTTTAGTTTGTTATTAAATTTTTTCAGTATAATTTAATATTTTAATTCAGGAATTGAAACTCAAGTCCAAACCATTAAGTATAAATCTTTCTCCTTTTTTTCCAAATGACGTATCGGTATGGGTGTTAAACTTGGACTTCTAAGTGTGGTTTAATTATTTTTTGTGTAAATTTCATGATGTTTGTCTTTGTTGTTGGTTTATTAATTTTTGGATTATATGGACTTAATCTGATTATTATTTATGTGAAATTTTAGTATGTTGTTTGAGTAGATTTTAGCAGTTAATTGATTCATCAGGTCGAGCTAGACATTACTAGGTTCAGATGCATTATCATTTAAATTGCGTTGGATATCTTTTTGGCTTTAGAGACTGAAAAAATCAATTATTACATTTGTTTATTCTTTTAATGGTGATACTTATTATACAATAATAAAATAATATATTATAATACTCTTAAGCTCTAATCTGATTTAGGTCTAAAATAAACACGAACCGTGAAGCTCGACTCGAACGCTATTGCGAAACTCCTAAAATGGAACAACCTGAAATCAAATGACCTTTGTTAAAGTCAAGCTAAAGATAATCTTAGCATAGACTCTACGACGATCAAGTTAATAAAGACAAAATGATCGAGGTCGCTATAGTAAATGTGGAGTAATAAATGACATACCTCAAAATAATAAATGGAATGAGGTTTTTATAGTAGAGAACATCCTATACGGATCATGGTCGGACACATGACACAATCTCGGCGTCCCACCATCATCACATAATGATTATTACGTCACTTTATTTTGCAAATAATTATTGATTAATGCACTTTAATGTATTTTTAGAGAAAATTTTCATAAGAACCGCATTCCATGTTTCCTTACTGATGTTAATATTATTTAGCAAGAGACATTGGGTTTGATCCATTTTTAACTCGGAGAGGTTCTCATAATAGGATGTTATATTGCAAGCGCGGCATGATAGGGCGAATGACATATGTCCAATAAAAATTCAACAATCACACGTGTTAACAATAATTAATTCCACGAATTAATTGCTAATCTATACTATTGTATAATTGATAAGCACCTTAGAGTAACCGCTTTGTACGGTCAAGAGGATTTGGTGTAATCTTTGCAATTTTATTAAATAAATTAGGTGTAACGCACCATGTGACTAGTATCTCAATAATTTTGGTGAGGTGTCTTAGGTGTCGACAATCCACATGATCTATAGCACACAATATAGATTTTTGTTTTTTTTAATTTCTTTATAAATTTTATTTGCCTTTTTTACTTCAATTTATCGCCTTTCATTAAAATGCAATTAAATTTCTTTAAATATTTTTCTTATCAGATTTAATATTTTGCACACGCATTAAATGTGCATTATCGACTAATATAAATTAAAAGAATAAACAATAACCACTAATTCCGCTAAAACTCCACTACGGACTCAACAACTGAATTGGTAAATTGCTGAAATTAAAATGCAACAATTAACTTAAATAGCATAATAATTGAAATACTAATAACTAGGCCAACTGATCAAATAAAAACTCTTTATCTGGGCCTACTTGAGTTGGGCTGACGATTGGGCATAACAGTTGTAATAAAATATCTCATTTGGCAATCAACAAGCCCAGCCCATGTAAGGCCCCAAAACCAAAACTACCTGTTATACCAATTTCTTACACAGGCAGGTGGCAGGACTACGGTAAACTGTGGAAGAAATAAAAAAATAAAGATAAACAGACTATACTGTACTGGTACGCCAATTTCTTAACCTTTCGTCTCAATTCCGTCTTTTAATTTCCTTACGGTGTCGTTTTCTTCTTTTTCAATGTTTAATATTTTATAGTGCTTGATTGCTGAGAATTGAAACCCATTTCACAAATTTAGAAATATACATACATATTTACGCCCAGTTGGATTATCTGTTTTAAAGCTCCCTTTTGAGGTTTATGTTGTGTTAGTTTCTGGGTTTCTCGTCAAATTTGTTAATCTGATATATCTACATACGTTTCTGTGAAATTCTTATTGCTGTAAACTTATCCAGTTTCAGTTTAATAGGAAAAGATGCATTTTTACACGACATTGCTTTAGAGATTATGTGTTTCTAGAATTCCTTGATTATTTATTTAATTCTATATGATTTCAGGGTTTGGTTACGAGGTTAACATCCTCTGCTTTGCTAGAGTTTTGGAATGGTTGAATAATAAGATACTGTTTTATGAGAACTTGTAAATCAGGTTTAATCAATTATGGTATCAGTACAGTCGAAGACTGTGTGGATGAAGCGGCAGCAATGCCCTTGTGGGGATTGGAAATGCTTTGTATCATACGAGGGAGAAGCAGAGGAGACAAATTTGGGATCCCAGTTGATCAAGAATGGTCCAGGACAATTAGAAACTATGATTGCACCTTACGTAGGGATGGTGTTTAAGAGCGACGATGAAGCATTTGAATATTACGGGAATTTTGCTAGAAAAAGTGGATTTTCTATTAGGAAAGAGAGATCAAGACTGAGTCCTCAATTGGGAGTTTATAAGAGAGATTTTGTTTGCTATAGGTCAGGGTTTGCACCTGCGAGGAAGAAACAAGCGGGAGAGCATCACAGGGACAGGAAATCTGTTAGGTGTGGATGTGATGCAAAAATGTACTTGTCTAAGGAGGTTGTAGATGGGGTTTCTCAGTGGTTTGTTGTGCAATTTAGTAATGTGCATAATCACGAGCTATTAGAGGATGACCAAGTTCGCCTGCTACCAGCCTATCGTAAAATTCATGAGGCCGATCAAGAGCGAATTCTTCTGCTATCGAAAGCTGGTTTTCCAATACACCGTATAGTTAAAGTACTCGAGGTGGAAAGGGGAATTCAAGGTGAACAGCTGTCTTTTTTGGAAAGAGATGTCAGGAATTTCATCCAGAACCGAAAGAAAGTCGTTCAAGAGAATGATGCTTTACTGACAGAGAAAAGAGAAAATGACACATTGGATCTTCTCGAGGCCTGCAGGGTAAACAAGGAGGCTGATCCATACTTTGTCTATGATGTTACTGTCGATGAAAATGATAAAGTTGAGAATATTGCTTGGTCTTTTGGAGATTCCGTTCATGCCTATGATGATTTTGGTGATGTTGTTTACTTTGACTCAACATATCGTTCAATGACTTATAGTATGCTTTTTGGAGCATGGCTTGGCATTAACAACCATGGAAAAGTTCTTTTCTTCGGTTGTTCTTTATTGCAGGATGAAACCCCCCGATCATTTGCTTGGGCTTTACAGGTTTCCTTTTGAAAAGCTTTAGGTTCATTCTTACTTTGTATGCAAATAATTTGTTTGCTTATTGTGTTTAATGCTGCTTTAGGCCTTTCTCCGGTTTATGAAAGGAAGGTATCCGCAAACGATTGTAACTGATACTGACCCCTGTCTCAAAGAAGCCATAAGAAGTGAATTGCCAAATACAAAGCATGTTATTACCTTGTACACTATCCAGCCTAGGATATCCAGTTGGTTCTCTCTTCCGCTTGGCCCAAGATTCCCTGAATTTAAATATGAGTTTGAAGAGTTGTGCCGTGTAGAAAGTACTGATGAATTTGAATTTCGATGGAATCAGATGGTTTCTCATTTTGGACTTAATTCTGATAAGCACATTGCTTTACTCTTTTCCCTCCGTGTGTGTTGGGCTTTACCTTACACTAGGGGTTGCTTTCTTGCACGAATGGATTCTACTTCGTATTGGAAAGCTGTTGATATATTTTTGAAAGGAGTAATCAAAACACAAACCTGTTTGCGTGGTTTTCTGGAGCAGGTATGATATCTGTATCGCACAATTTGACTTTTTAACCATCTATTTGCCCTGCCATTTTGTAGTATGCATTAATGTGATTTTCTCTGTTGACTTTGCAGTTAGGAATTTCATCGAAATATAAAGTTCACTCACAGGAAGAGGCGCAGTATATGCATCTGAAGACATCCTTGCCTATTGAGGAGCACGCACGTAATATTCTTACTCCTTTTGCATTTAATGCATTACAAAAAGAAATGGTCCTAGCAATGCAACATGGTGTATCAGAGATGGCTAATGGGTCATATCTTGTACGCCACTTCAAGAAGGTCGATGGGGAGCATCTTGTAATATGGATACCAGAAGATGAACAAATTCATTGCTCTTGCAAGGAATTTGAGTCTACAGGAATTTTATGCCGGCATGCCCTCCGTGTACTGTTGTCCAAGAACTATTTTCAGCTTCCAAGCAAATATCTTTTGAATCGGTGGCGTCAAGAAAATTCACTTTTCTGTTACAATGGACAAAGTAATCTAAATATCAAGGATGATTGGTCTCAAGAATTCAATTCTCTAACCGGGACTTTGTTTTCTGAAGCAATGCTGACTAAAGAGAGATCTGATTTTGTTCATAGAGAACTTACGAAAGAGCTTACAAGACTTGTTAGTCAAGTAAGAGATATGCCAGCAGTTGATGAAGTTGTTATGGATGTTACGCTTTCACCCTCTAATGTATTGTGAGATCTGTTGTATAAAGCTGTAGCTGTTGTAAGCACCAGTATATATTTTGTGACTGGGAGAAGGAGTCCAAGAAAGTCGAAGGGCTAAAGTTTTGTACCCAAAAAAAAAATAAAAAAAATCTGCTCTTGCAAATATTATCAGAAGGTTGGAATAGGGCCAAGCTGATCCAATTTGCAACCTAATGGTTGCATGGATGATTGAGTGTTTAAAGCAGTGAAGATAGTTAAAATGGAAAAGAACTCTCGGACTCTTGGTGATGTATCAGCTTGTAAATAGCGTAAGATTTGGGTTACTTAGATGAAGTGAATGCACATTTGTTACAATAAATCTTGTGTTCCCCCTTTTCCTATATGGAATTGCTTTGCCTATTGAAGTGTTGGTTATCGTTTATCAGTTCATTGCCCTAAACTACTAGCTTCTTATTTGACATTTGATTTTTTGTGCTTCATATTCCAACTCCAGTTCCAATATTTTGGCACACTTTCCCTCTCTTTTGTGATTTCCAGATAATGCAGATCACATGAAATTAGCCTTCTTTCCCTCTCTTTTGTAGTGGATATTTGACTGATGTGGTGTCTAACCATTAGTGTCGCCAATGTACTCCGAACTGACTCTTCCCACCCCATGTTTTAGTTGTGTGTGTGTGTGTGCCTATATGCACTTATATTGGTTCACATTACCTGGATATGGAGTTATGGACTAGGTGTATACGATATAAGTAAAAAGCTTCGTTCAAGTCTAGAACCTGAAGTACCCTAAGCACCTGGATTCTGGAGTATATCACATGTGTCTAACTAATTTTTGATTGTCTGCATAGGATCATGTTCTACTTGCTTTCTATTCCAATGTTCTTAGGATTTTATTAAACAATTCTCCTTTTGAAATTTTAGAAGGTATTTAGTAGGCTAGTAGAAGAAAGGATTATATGATACAGAAGGTATGGGTGCAGTTAAATATTAGGGAAGCAACTCTAACGAGTTCTTTACTTGGAGAAAAAGTAGTTTTTTTTGACATTTTTCTTTCTACCATCACATTTTTAGCATTTATATGATTGAAATACTCTATCATTATGTCCATAATTTCAATGAGAAACAAAGTGTTGTTTTCTATTAGCCCGTTTATTCACGCTTGGTTACTTTTGAGGCCGATTCTCATCCTGCCTTCTTGTTTTTGATGTTGCTAGCTGATCATTTATTTTGATTTGATTAGGATAGAAAGAAATGAAAAAGAAGAAAGATGGACTGATGCAAGAATGTGTTCTTGATCTTTTATGGTTTTACCTTGGGAATCCATCTGAGGTTTAATTATGAGAAAATTTCTAGAGTTTTATGAAATTATTTGTTCTTTCTTGAAACTTGCCTTTCCACTATATTGCTGAATGGTTTTCAGCTTATCTTTAAACTATCATTATCTCATGTTTGTGCATTATGTCTTCATGTATACCATACAAGTATCAAATAATTGATTGAAATTATACTTTCAGATTTCACTGTTTTCCTCCACTTGCAGATACAGACTTCTCGATTGGTGAAGCCGCAAGGCTTATCACCCTGACGACTGATGACCTTCTAGATTTCTGTCCCTTTACCTGTAATTCCATATTCAGGTCAGCTCTATATACTTGATTGATTTTGATTTTGTTTCAAACAAGGGCCCGTCGTCATGGATTCCTTGACGTGTTACTACACTTTGAACTAATGGGAGACATGAAAGATTAACTAAAGTAGAACCCAACTTTTGGACCACAAATTTAGGAACTGCTTTTCGTTAGGTCGATATCTCAGATACCGTGAAGTTTAATGAGGACAAGAGAGTATGCCCATGACATTTTATTGTCGTAGAAATATCCTTTGCTTAAGGGTATCTCTATTATGGGTCTTTTTTCCGCAGAAATGTGATTTTCTCATTTTGTTCCTCAATGAATTTGGGAGGACCCATATCCTTTTTTTGGTGGGTTTGTCAGTGGTCTCACCTTTGATGCATATCTGTTCCTGGCCCTACCACCTCTTTTATTGGTAATAATAGATTACATTTTGGGTTGAGTTGGATCCCGGAAATGGAAACTAAGTGCTAAGTTTGGCTGAATAGTCGAGTGCTTTAAAACTCTCATTATATAGGCTGTGAAAATAAGGGTAGGAATGATTAAAATTATGTTGTGATTAGAATATATATTTATTCCAATGGAACTATAACTGGAATCAGTTCGTGGAAATTTTTTGAGTCATTTCTCGAAGGAGATCCAAGTCCCATTAGTGGGAGGAAAATAGAAAAGTTCGATGTTGTTGCCTTTTCAATTCAACACTTTATTTCTTCGTATAAATTGGTAATTGTGAATTAAATATTCTGTGCTTCCCCAAATAATATCCTTAGTGGCCAGATCAAGGTACCTAAAGCATGAGGTTGTAAATCAGGATTTCAATTATGTTATCCTTTATCAAAAGGCCGGATATGATTTATCGCCAATTTAAAAATTGCATCTTTTTATATAACCTTGTAAAAGCTGGAGGTATGATTTGTAGTCCCGTCCCCTCTTTTAGACGACAGTTCTTAGCTTTGAGACATTATTATGATATAAATCTTTATGAGCGAGACAAAATGATCATTCGATTATAATGTTGTCATTGAAACAATTGTCGTATGATTGTTCAACTATTTTATCTAGTTTGATGAGATGTACAGCCCTTGTGTCTTACATAGGCATTTTGTTTAGTACTTAGTTTGATTTGAACCAAAAACAACCCCAATTGTAACAAAAGATTATGCAAGTGCAATCACAAGAATCAAGAAGAGAAGTGCACAATTAGTTAACTGCAAAGGAAAATAGATGATATAATACAGACAGCTGAATTGTCTGACAGATACACAGATCAGTGTCCCATGCTTTTCAGAAATTAGACCCTTTTATTACACTGTTATGAGTTGTTGCTGAGCTTCAATCCTAAGTTCTTCCTTCATTTTCCTTATAAATTCTTCAAATTTCTTGTTCAACTCTTCCGTGCTTACACGAGCATCGTTCACCTCCTCTGTTGGTGGTGCACTTTCTAAACTTCCACTTTCTATGACTTCTTCTTCACAGTATTCTCCTGCTTTAATTTCTTCAGCACCTTCATTAGAATCTCCATAATCTTGTTCTTGTTGCTGCACGGTTTGTTTATCTTCGCCCACTGCAACAGTCAGTAGACTGTTAGCGTACTCCATGGATGCTACATTTTCTTTAACTGTTGACTCTTCTAATATTTGAGGCAGTTCAGTGATTTGCTTGACATCATCATCTTCAGCACTCTTAATGGATCCAGTGGTATTCAAACTGGAGGAGCTGAAGTTCAAGTTGTTGGCAAGAAATGCGAGGATTCCGTTGCAAATGAGAAACATGTATTTCCTTTCCAGAGCCTGAGCAGACAATGAGAAAATCAAAGTGGAAAACTGAAGATTGTAGGAGAAGAAAGGGAAACCTGAAAAGTAGGAAAACAAGAAAGAAAAGAGGGAAACTGGGAGTAGAAACTGAAGTGTCTTCTTCATGAACTGGTAATACTTCTGAGGTGCGGTGGCGGTTTCACCATCTCCGTCCATTCTCTGTGTGTGTGTGCGCGCGCGGGGTTAAAAGAGAAGTTTTAGGAGAAGGAAATGAATTTGGAATTTGGAATTAGAGACACTTATATGGGGTTTGATTTTGGATGACAAGAATGCCCTTTGGTGGTTGATTACTGAATATAGAGAAGAAGAGGATTGGGGGGGGGGGGGGGGGGGGTGTTGAACTTGAGTTTGGAATGATTGGGGTAGAAGAGTCGGGATGTGTCAATTGGCAATAGTATTATTTGCCATATAAACATTTGACCGAATCTGATCTGAAAAGTTGGGTGGTCGTGATACTTTGATATGGTGAAGTAAAAGGAGAGCTGCTTCTGAAGTTTCTAGTATTCGCTTTAATTAATTTTATTAAAAAACTTGCGTAATGCAAGAACCAGGAATCTGTGTAGAACTTGTTAAAGCGAGTTTTAGAAGCTTTTCAGGTTTCTGTCACTGTTTTTTTTTTTTTTTTTTTTTTAAAGAAACGATAGTCATTCTGTTTTTTAGATTACTTGAGAACTTGTTATTTAGGGAATCTAATTCTATAATGTCTTTTTAGAATAATTTGGTGGTAATAATGTTTATATACGTCTTTCTTTCAAATATAAACTGTGGTAGCCGGTCCAAGCCCAATCCGGATCCTCTATTACAAATGGTGTTGCATCTCCTATTGCATTCACCTTTATATATGACAAGTGTACAAAATTCAAATCACTTATATATTTAAGGAAAAAATTTATACACTTGTCATGTATAGAATGAATGCAATAGGAGATGCAACACCATTTTGCAATAGAGGATCTCGTGTGGTCCAAGCCTGCTGTACAATTTGGTGGTGATAATATTTATATATGTCTCCACACGTAATATATGCGTCTAGAAAAGATTAAAAAAATAGAAATACAAATAAATTGTACATGTTTTTTTCATGCCCATTTTTGCAGCTTCATCATTTAAATACCCCTCAATCTCAACAAAGTGAGTTTTCTTTTTAATTAGACTGATCAGTTTAATTTGGAAAGGATACAAAGGGAAAAATACAGAAAATTAATGCAAATCAACGGTCAGTTAATATTTTCTTATTTTTCATGTAATTAGTTTCTAAATATTTTGACCCCTCATAAAATTACCTATAGTATTGTAGCTTGTAGAGTTTAAAGTTCAATATGTGGTAGCCGGTCCAAGCCTACTACTTCCCACTTCCCCACTCCATATGAACACATTCGTCGAGGTCTCTCAGTTATGATATATGTGTGTATATATATATATATATATATATATATATATATTGTGGTCATAAACTCTATAATATTTAACTCACAACTCATTAGCCCCAATTCTTCTGGCCTATGCATTTCATCTCTGTCACTTCCCTTTTAATTCTGATATTAAGACTAATAAGCAATTATGGAAAACTTAAAATAAGCCAAAATATGAAGGGTTTTCATAGCTTAAACAAATAAATTACCAACGTCTTGAAAGAACAAGCTTTTGTTGCTTTTCTTTTTCGACATTGACTTGGTTGATGAAAACATGGGAAACAGGCTATTCTGAATCAAAACAAAATTATATAGGAGTACATTATATTTTTGAATTGACCGATCAAAAGTACAAAAATATATGCAGTTATATACGATTTATTCTCATGGTATGTAAATATATTATCTTGGATGCATTTACTTTAAATTTGCAAATTAAGAACTTATAAATGACATTAAATGTCGACTACTTTCGGTCAGTATGATTGTGTGGCGCCGGGAATGTTCTTAACTGCAAAATGAATAAAATATAAATTCATCACAAAGCAACCGCATTTTTGTTCGTAATACGATGCGACCTATAAATCTAGAATGCAACAAAAATTAATACTTGCAGGTAAGAACGAAACAAAAGTAGTAAAATCGAAAACTATAATTTAATATATCTTCTTATTAATTAAGGCTTGAAATTAATAGTTTGAGCAAAACCTCGTAATGTGCAATGTGAAACTTTTCAACTCTTCAATTGATGAAGGAAGATACTGACTGCAAAAGGATGCTATGAATCCATATATATATTATCAATTAGTAAATGCAAGGAAGATAGTGATCACGATGGAATTTGAACCTAAAGATTATATTGAGTTGCAAATTAAATTTTTTTCTCAGAGAAAAATAAGGCTCCTGTATACAATCTTGATCAAAAAACTTATATGACCTACGTACTAAAATCATGTCATGATTTTTCAATATACCAATTAACTTATCCACCCTTCGTACAATAGTCATGGTTTGATTTGAACATTCTTGATTGTCACCCTATCACGTTTGAAATGGCAAAATTGTACTTTAGATTACATAACCAAATAGATAATACTACATACCAATTGATCTGTCCCGTTACTTTTTTAATTAGGATGAACTGGGGTTTGAACTTGCTCTGATATAGTATGTAACAAACTGGATGTTCTATTCCAAATCTGTGTTTCATCTCATATTCCATGTACTTATGTGCATGACTAATGTATAATTAATTTTTTTCTCAAATAGATAAGTGATATGTGTATTTATACACTTGTCATGCAAACGAGTACATAGAATAGAACTATAGAAGATGGAACACGATTTGAAACAGAGGATCCGGTTTGAGTATGTAATTGAGTTTAGGTAGAAGAATTTCAATTTGAGTGTCATCTTTTTTTTTTTTTTTTGGTGAAACTATAATATGGTAATAAACTCATCATTTGCACAATAAGTATGCTTTAATTCAAACATTCCTATATATTTATCTTCCAATGGATTAAAAATGGCAAAAGTGTAATTTTAGATAGCATGATTAGGTTGGTGCTATAAATTGATTAAAACCTCCTAAGATTCACATACTTACCAGCTTCCAACATTAGATTTGTTTCCACGTTTGGGCACACCATATATTCTCAGGCACTTCACACATTCCCACTCTCTCCTTACTATATATATCTGTGCAAATGGTTTATATATTTGCTTCATCATCTAATTAACCCATCGAGAATGCATTCATAGCCTAAATAAATTAAACCTTCTTTATATTTTTATTTTTTCGTTCTGCATGCAGGTTCTGAAGATCACGAGCAAGAATTCCACGATGAAATGTGTGATACGTGAAAACGTAGTTCTTCAAGGCCTTTTTGCTTTTGTTGTTGTGCTCTTAGGTATATGTTACTTATGTCGCTCCCCTATATATATAAAACATATAAGTATATATATATATATATATATATATATATATAATACTCACAAGAATCTGCAATATGTATATGTATTTCACTGACGATTACTTTTCTACTAATGGGATGGATTAATATAGTTCAAGATTTTGCATGAAATTGGGATACAAGATGAGGAAATGAATCCAAAACTCAATTGCCATTTTCTTCAGTAACCAAAAAGAGGAAGAGGAAGAGGAAACACAGATATATACATGAATATTAATATTTGCAAAAATATTAATTTCCATGTATGATTTTGAATTTATTTTGTGTGTGATTGACTATCTATCTATAGCTTTCTTTAACAACTCACATGCATGCATGCCATATGGCGGTTCGTTATATAGTTTTCTTTATGTTTTTCAGAAACAAATTATATTAGTTTTGCTTTATTTTCGTTCTATATATTCTTTGAAGCTCAGTTTACTTGTGTAAATAGTGAATCTGATAATTCTTAATTATCTAATGTTCATAAGTATTATTTAATTTGATGATGCAGTTGTAGGTATTTATGGTGCATTGGGACCAGTTAATGAAGCTGGCAGTGAAGAACAAGTCCTGGTTTCCAAGGGAAACTATGCAGCCACTGCCAGGAACCTACTGACTTTAAGCAAAAGTAAAAATCGTGCTAATCTTTCTTTTTCTCTTTCTAATTAATTTAACCAAATTAAGAAAAAGTAATAATTTCTCCTTTGTGTTTTTCTCAATTTTCATTTACCAAGAAGACGAAGACGGTGATGACAATGGCGATGGTGGTGGTGGTGATGGCAATGATGATAACGTCGGAGATGGGTCAATGAACCGTATAGGTTCAGGTGTAGCATCATGTACAAAGGATAACATCCTGGTATTTCAAGGTGCAACTTCCCCAATGCCAAACGGGATTCCAACGTACACTGTGGAAATACAGAATGTGTGCCTGTCGGGGACTTGCAGCATTTCGGACATCCATCTGAGCTGCGGGTGGTTCAGCTCGGCCAGATTGATTAATCCGAGGATTTTCCGGAGGATTGGGTACGATGATTGTCTTGTCAACGACGGTGAGGCTATTAACCCGGGAGAAGCCCTGTCTTTCCAGTATGCCAACACCTACAAGTACCCACTTTCTGTCTCATCCGTGTCTTGCTAACTACCTAATAACTAAAACTGTTAATCCTTATATTAATAAATTAATCCTGTTTTTATCTAACAATATGTAATGGAGCTTCCTCGCTAGATAGGCGTTTCTGTATTATCACGTGTAAATTAATTATGCTAATGGAATGTAGTGTAATTAGTATTATAATAAGTGGAGTACGTGGTAATAAACTTTGCACTTCAAGAGGAAGTGCAGCATACTTTTGCTGCTGAAGAACATCAAAACGCCCAACATGATAAAAAAACTGAAACATGCCAGAATTAAGATGCAAAAAGTAACTAACTTTGTTAAAAGGTGTTTAACCAGTTTTAATGAAGATAAATAAGTTGAACTGATCTTGAAGTCCCAACAGTTTGTGATTTCGCCTTTTTATGTGCATTTCAGATATGCATCATATTCATATACAAACCCTTTTTGTAACACGCATGATGACAGAAAAATTGGACAGGTTTGTTGCTTGAATTCAATTTTTTTGTCCAAATTCAATTCCATCAACCTCAACATGTAATTGGGTAAAACACAACTAAATTACATTAGAATTTGAACACTATCATGTCTGAAACAGATAGATACAAAATATACTTACACTCGACATAAAAAGGAGAATTATCCCAATATTTTCAACCGGATTGACTATGATGAAAACGGCGGGAAGCCCCACAATCCGTGCTCTCAAGCTACTGAATAAAACTTGTAATGCTAAATCCTCGTATAATCTAATACGTAAGTGAGATGGCCATTTGTTGAGTAACCTTTTGTAATATATATATTATAAAGACAATAATAATAATAATAACAAAATGAGGAAGAATTAATTAAGCTTGTCCGAATATTGTGAGTACTCCCTAATAGTTATAATCATAAGAGAAACCAGACAGCCCAACCATAGCCGTCACAACTTGGGATACAATGAAAAAGCTACCTCCAAGAATCACCAGGATTAGAACAGCAGAGATTGGATTCTTCAACAACTCAATTATAGGCTCCAAAAGAACGGAAATTGCACCCGTACTCACTGTCAAAGCATACAGTGCATATCTCCTCATATTCTCCCAAAAATCCTCCATTAATGGGCCTTCTGGGCCCAACGCCATCGCCTTGTGATCGTCAAAGCCCATTAAGAAAAGCGCGATTCCTAAAGACATAGCCCCCACAAACACGACTCTTGAGTTGTGTTTTGAGCTTGCTACAGATGAGAATCTAGGAGATGCGACTTCTTCTATCAGGAGGGGCCTCTCAATATGGATTGTGTTTCTTCTGGTTTTTGAATTAACGACATTGGATGATTTGGAGGATGCTGAAATAAGCTTGGATTTGGGTTTAATAATTGGGATTATTAGTGGGGAATTTATGGATGGACGGCTGAGATTTGCGTGATTGAAATGCAGCTGAAGCCTAAACGAATTCATCTTCGATTGCAAGTTTGAGCTCAGTACAGAACTCTTGAAATAAGATGGGTGGTGGTGGTGGTGATGGTGGATGTCAGATATTTTTCATGCCTTATCTGAAATACTAAAATGGGCCCAGTGGATTATATACGATAAGAATTGAAATTGGTTCATTATATGTTTGGGCTCTATAAGAAGCCCATTAAGTATGTCTTTTTTATTTCAAAAAGATGGGCCTCACTTTATCCTGTAAAAGGCTCACGAATATTTGACCGTTAGTTGCCCTTGGTATTCAATTGATGAAACGCTTCAGTTGCATACGACGACTTTATCGTTTTCCCAACCTTCAATAAAACGCGTTTCTACAACTATGTATGAAATGGGGTTCAAAAGGCGCGCGTGGCAAATCTTACTATCCAGTGTCTAATAATCTCGAGGGGCTAATTGCATTTTAAGTCCTTTATCTTTATCACTTTTGGATTTTGATTCTATTTTTTTTTCCATTTGTAAAGTCGTCCAATAATTATTCAACTTTTGGCAACTTTAGTCCAATTTTGACCGGAACCTACCAATTTGACCGGAATTTGACAAGTGTCGGACATGTAGTGCTAATATGGACAAAAAATTGTGGATTTTTCAATTTTTTCGCGGAAATGGACGCCGACCAGGACAAAATTGATGACGTGGCATGACATTTGGCATGCCACCATATCAATTTTGTCCGGTCAGCATCACACATGGCAAATTCCGGCCAAATTGACCAGCTCGGGTCAAAATCGTACTAAAATTGCCAAAAGTTGGATAGTTACAAAACGACTTTGCAAATAAATATAAAAAAAAGATAGAACTAAAATTCAAAAGTGAAAAAGATATAGGACAAAAAAATGCAATTAGCTCTAATCTCGAGTTTATTCCAAGACAAAATTGTTAATGCAACGTTCAACGTTCAAAGGTTGTGAAAAATCTAGATTCATTCAAAGTTTCAAACAGTAAATAAGAATGGAATTCGAAAAATCTAGTTTATTTTAGAATATATGTCAAGTTAATAAGAATAAAAACAACTAATAAAATGGGTATAATAGTTACCTGTCATGAAATAATTAATTGAAAGATTATAGTAATACTTGGACAATCTAGCAATTTAATGAAAGTGGGAAACAAAAAATTTATATTGGCAATTCAATGTCCTCATAATCGAGACATAAATTGCTTCGTACCACTTTTATGTGGAAAATCTCATTCTCATACTCTCATTATATTTAATTAATTTACAACAAGATTGTAAAATTTATATGTCTTTTTTTTATAAGGAAATTTATATAAGTCTGACCATCCACTTCAACAAGACTTTTAATTTTTCATATATTAAAAAAAATCTAATATTAAGGCACTTCCTTTTACTATTTTTCTAGCCATCCCGATCCTTTATTTCAAATGGTATTTCATCTAATATGGACTTATATGTATGATAAGTGTATAAATCTTTCTTTTATATAAAATCTTATACATTTATCATGTATATAAGTATATAAAATAGGAGATAGAACACTATTTAAAATTGACGATCAGGTGTGGCGTGGAAAAAATAAAATCCACGTATTTATTGTCTTCCGATATATTCATTTGGTAGTCTTATTATGTTATTCTATTTCTTCCTTTTGTCGAGACTCAAGAGACTGCGAAAATTGTTGAATAAGCCCCACGAAATTAAAGAGTGTGTTATGGGGTGATACTTAGTGGAACTCCTGGAAAATATCCACTATACAGTGTTAAAACGTGTGTGAGGTCCACCAAAATATATATATGTTGGGAAAAATTCTAGCGCGTAATGGGCGGTGTTTAATGATATGTCGAGGTAAGGGTCACTCTATTTCCTTAAGACAATATTGCCCTGCACTTGGTGGTCACGGAATACGGCAATTGTCTCCCAAGATACAACGACAAACGTCTAGAAAATAGTATCACTACAAATTTTCGAGCCTAGCGAACAAAATACTTGTTCCAAACTGTCTCGATGGACACATGAATTAAATGCACATCTAAACATTTAATATGCAAACTTATTCTTACAATATTAAAATAATATTTAAGAATATTTAAAGTATTCAAATTAGTAATAAATAATTCTTAAAATAATATTTAAAAATATCCAAGAATATTTTAAATGCTCAATTTAGCATTTAATATTCAACACTATTCTTAAAATATTAAAATTAATATTTAAGAAACAAAAAAATATTCAAAGTATTCAAATTAGTACTAAGAATAAAAAAGAGAAGAGAATATGATGTTGGTGTAATTAATTCCAAACTATAGGGGTCTATTTATAGAGAATGAAAGGTTTTGGGTCAAAAGAGACAACTTTTCGGCAGAAGGGCTCAAAAGTTGTGACTCTTGGGTGAAAAGCCTCCTGAAGCAGCTTTTCATTTTGGCCCCAACAGTTGCACCTTGAGCGAAAAGCGCCCTGGTTTGAGTGACAATCCAGTGTGGACAGGTGCACCGTGAACCTTCTGACAGCCAATCAGCGCGCTGTCAACATGGGAGGTAATCAGGTGTGGGCGGTTACACCTGCCAGCTGTGCAATTTAGCCCCTGAGTTTTCAGAACTTGTAATTTGACCCCAAAATTTTGAACCTTGATTAATTAGATCCTTTTAAATTGGTCCCTCAATTTTTGAATTTGAACATTTTAGTCCCCAGACTAACTGAACTATTTTCCATACGACCGCGGCCGTGATCGTATGATTGTGATCATTTAATTGTGTACGTTCATATCGATCCATTGATTCCAATTAAATTTTAAGTGACATACTTTGTTAATTAATTTCTCATTCACTCGAAATCGGATTTGAGTAATTAAATACTCTAAATTTATCTATTCGAAACGTAGATTAATTTAAGTCAAAAACATTCCACTTTCGACATGTGAAATTTACTTAAATATCTAATAAAATTGTGCTAAACACAATTTACTCAATTAAGATTTTCAACAATATATATATATATATATTTTATTATGTAATAACACTTTGTGGGATGGATAGACTCCGGAGCCACCAAGTATCATCATGTTATGTTAGTACTTGGCCTCTGTCTTTGCCCGCCAACAATACCTTCTCCTATTTATTCACTCTCACTCTCTTCCGTTACTACTTATTTACTCTCCATTTTCACTAAACCCTTAACCGCCAAAACATCCTACTCTCCCTTTTGTCTCTATCTTATGGTCGGAAAATTCTAGCCCATACCCGGCTTGGCCGCACCTAAGTGTTTTTCACAAGGAGAGTGTATTACACTTGCCATATAATTGATAATTTATTTTATAAAATACACGTAGTTTGGGCTAATCGGGAGCAGACTAGAATTTCCTCAGCTTAAATTACTCCTCTTATCTGTGTCTGCACTCTTCTTTTGGGTTCTTTGTGTTGTCATTCTTGCTGTTCTGAAGCATTGCCCATAAGTTTGGTGGGAGTCTGTGTTTTTATTTCATCAATGCAGGTTGTTTGTTGTTGTCAATTCTGGTATATTTATTTTGATGGTGTTTCATAAACTTGGTTAAAAGTTAAAACTAGCGAACTCCAATTTTAATTTTGTGAAAAGATACCATCTTTAAGTTAAGTTCTGACTAAATCCGAAGGTTGTTCTATCTTTATTAGTCATTGTTTTCTCTTTTTCAATATTAATTGTTTAGCCACTCTCAGCTTTATCTATTTTGTTGTTGGATTTATTTCCATGCATGTGTAGCATAAACCTGATATTTCTTACAACTTGTAGAATTTTTTGCTTTTTATAAATGTTCTGTTATATGTCTCTGAATGATCATAACTTGAATTGCTTATCTCGTGAAAGGGTTCAGTGGTGAAAAGCAAAGTGTTCTGCTTCATCAGGATGTCTTATAATACGGTGCAAAGGGCGTGGGAAGAGCGGGTGATTTCACCGCAAAAAGGCAACCGTATTGTTCACTATCTCATTAGGGACACCAATGCCAATTGTTCCTTGCTGTGGTGGGGGTAGAAAGGAGTATAAGGCACATGACTTATTCAGTGACAGAGGACTTCTTACGCGTCTTTGGGTCGACAAGCACAGTCCATGCTGGAACAAGATGGAAATCAAGAAAACATGTCATCGGGTGTCTCAAATCACTCGTCAAGGGAGGCGGACCGATCTTTGACAATTCAAGTGCGTATTAGCTCTTTTAACATTTCTTATGCTTTTAGTGCTATGCTATTAATTATTTGCAGGGGCAAATGTATATGGAAGTGCAGCTGTTCTGATAGATTTTAGATCACCCTTATGAGTTCTTAATAGGCAATTTTGTGATATAAAGTATATTATTTCAAAGAAGGCATCACTTGGATAATCAGCCTCCAGAGAATGTGTATGATCACGAAAAGATATATTAGAGGCTTTTGATCATTCTTTGCCATAATCATGTTTTTGGGATTTAATTTGATTGCCAATGCCGGCAAAACAACTCTATTTTAAAACTCACTGATACTCAGACCACACATTGACTTGGTGACACATAATTCGTAGTGATGGATATGTCTTTGAATTTATATTTATCATCCACTATCTAATTTTTCATTGGAACAGTAAGGGAGGATGCAGAGCTTTCACCTTTGGAATGTCTGTAATATATTGGCAACTTATCAGACACTCAAAAGCTGCAACCCTTGTAGTTTTCTTGCAGCATGCTCTTGATCAAATTTTATTGCTGTCAAATATAGCTGTATTTATAGTTATGTTCTCAAAATGTGTTAGACGGGACATCTCTAATTAAATTATTTTTTTTGTTTATCATGTTTGACCACAAAATGACTTAGAGATGCTTTCCATGCAAATACATTCTTATGGAAGAATTGAAATTTCTCAAAGCTCATGTAAGCTGTTACTATGGTGCTTGATATACTCATTGTTGTTTCCCTTTTTAGTTAACCCTTATGGGGCTTATTAACTATCACTCTTTTCATTAGGACGTGTAGTGTACCAGTGCATTTCTGTCAACCTCATTAACTAAACTAAGATGTTTTACCATTTCTCTGTTAAGGCTATTTCGTGGAGAAGGGTTAACAGTGTGAAGATATCTAAAATTCAGCTTTTATGAACCCTTTGGAGCAAAATAATTTTTAGGTTTAATTTAAAATTGGGTTTTAACTCGTCAATGAGTAAACATGGATTTGTATGTATGGTTCTAGTTACTGCGTGTTGAATATCCTTGTTAGAGAAGATATAGAACTTTCCTACCCCAAAACCTTTGAGAGCATAAAAATTATCATCCTTATGCAGTTTCAGCCCTTTTATCCATACTAACGTAAAATACGGAACTTGGTGTCTTCCCAGTGGAAGTAGTGAGAATAATTAGTGTACCTGTTTACTCGAGGTATTACAATAAAATTGTTTAAGCATATAATTTTTTGGAAACGAGCACTTTGAAATGAGAATGTAATATACTGTTATTGTCTACACACGTTATATAAAGATCATAAATTATTTTGATACTAAAGGGGACATGAGTTCATGCCAGACAATTGTTATGATCTTGTATGGTGGATTCTGTGAATATAATTTTTTTGACCCCTCTTTGTAGGAACACGAAACACACTTTTACACCGTTCAGTGTCTTCTTTTGGCAGCGACAATTTTAAGTTTTCAATTTGTGTTGGAGGAAGGTGGTTTAGAGTTTTATTTTTAATGAAAGAGACCAGCCATTTGTTGGGGTAAATGAGTATTTACCAAACAGCCATCATAGTTGAGACGGCATTTAGATATGTGGCATTTACAGCTATTGCTCGACATATCTGTGGCACAGATAAGAAACAGCATATAGTGATGACGTCCTCACACAAGGACTTGTGTAGGATCACTCTGGATATTGCAAATCTTACTTCAATTCTTCCACACCTGATTTTGCAGTGTCAATTAGATTATGTTTATGTCTTTCAGAATTATATTAACCTCGGTTTTGGACGTGGCATAAGGTGTTCAGTGGCTGGATAGGAAAACGTGTGTCTGATATAGGAAATTTATAATGAGATTCTATATGTTGGTGAAAAATTACAAAAATCTTTAAGGAGGGTTTATCTTGAAACCAGTCAAGGTCGTGCACGTGTATGCCTTTGCGTCATCGTTAGGTAGCACCGAATAGATTTCTCTCTCTATATAAACAGACTCATTCTCTTACAAACATATTACCTCTTCTTGCTTTGTAGTCTCCGCCTCGTTTCATATCGTGTTCAAGGTAATGTAGATGCATAGAATTTTTAATTATCAGAATTATTTTTGAAGAATAATCTCTTGTCAGTTCATTCCAGTAAAACATATTCACCTCCTTGTGATTGCGCCTATTTTGTAATAATTTTTTTCTTTATTAGGGAATGGTAAATTCAGCCTCTTTGTGCCGAAAATGGTGACATATGTTGTGGTTTAATAGCCATGTATTTTCTTGAACATCTGAGTCAATTGGTCGTTGACTCAGATTATGATTGATAAACTTTTCAACCCTTGATGTTTAAATCAATCTTCAGTCTCATTGGAAAAAAAAGCTTCATAATTTACCGCCGCTCATACAAAAAACCGGCCTTTTTATGGTTATGCTGAAATTAATTGAAATAAATGATTCATAATTAAAGATCGAATCCTTTCCGTAGATATATTACTAAACAAAGGTCAAATCTTCCCATTTGAGATTAGTGGTGATGATGTTTACTTTTCTGAATTCGTTTTACTAATATAAGGACATACATTCTAATTTTTCTCCATTGTTCTGTAACATTTACCTGTTCTTATATATATGTTCCTAGACATATGTATGTAAGTACAAGTAGTTAGGGGGAAAGATAGAAAAGGAAATCTTGAATGTATTAGGGTGATAAGTTGCTCCCTTTGATTTAGTACCACATAAAGTTGAAATGTATTTTGCCTATTTCTCTCTGTTATTATGCTGATTTTATCAGTCCAAATCTAATCTTCACTTTCTCGGTTTGCCTATTTTTATGTTATTGAATGTTATTTCGTTTAATGTCTGAAAATTGTTTTTGCAGTTCATGTTTAAAGTCGCTTTAAGTCTCTTTTCCCTCTGATTTTCTAAATACATTTCGTTCCTTTAATGGCTGTTAAAATATGTGGTGACTTCCTTTGAGCGACTGCTTGCTTTAGTGTTTAATATTTTAACATTTATTTCTGCTAGAATTCTTCGCAGTTATTGAGACGACTCCACATCTGAAAGTTCTAATGGCCATGATGACTCGATTTTCCAAGCGTAAGAACCTCCAGGATGAGCAGGTGGCCCTCAATATTGTTCTGTCCATATATTTTCTGATAATTTTTTACCATAATAAAGGTTTAGCATTTGATTTCACTCATAAAGGACTTTAATTGCAGATCCAAGGGTCCTCCACACAACAGGAAGAAAATAATTTAGATATTGTGTGGTTGGGAGATGCGTGGATTTGTCCCAAGCAGCTAAGTCATTATTCAGCTTTTGTAAGGGATAAATCTAAAATTCCTGTAAGTCCCGAAATGCTTCTCACAAATCTTTCATTTGGTATCTGCCCTTTACAGTAGTTCTTTTTTTTATAAGTCCCTCTAAAATAGTTCTCACCGTGTATGATTTCAGGTATATTCCTTTGTATGGATCATGAGTGAAGGAAACAGTGACTACTTCGGTTATATAGAAGATATGTACGAGAATCAGCAGGGGGATAAAATGGTCAAAGTGCGGTGGATTGTCCATCATGAGGAAATTGAGGGGCAGATTCATAATCTATGCCCTGAGTTGAGAGAAGTTTTCATTACTCCTTCGGAGCAGGAGATTAGTGCAGAGTGTATTGATGGTATAGCTGCTATTCTGACTCCAAGTGACTTCAAGAAATGTGTAAGAGTTCTTCCAAAAGATGTGGGCTTAGAATGTTTTATGTGCCATAGAGAATTTAAAAACAATGAAGTAAACCCGTTCTCGTTAAGTAGATTACGGGGCTACTCTACTCAACTCATTCTCTGCACTCTCAAGTGCGAAGTCAACCGACGAAGCAAAAAAAGAGGAAATTCAACCCTCTCTGGTGAGCGTGCTGGTATTAAAATCTCTGATAATCCAGTAGCCAAAGGTGGACCAAGTTGTCAGACCGAAAAAAACAAACTTCCTGGCGAGAAACCTAATGAAAATATGTCTGCTGCGCCAGCTGAGCAGCCACAGAGTGAATGGTCGCCAAATGTCAATGATAATATCGAGCTTCTTTCTCAGGATAGTGGCATGCGAGGCTGCTGGTTGAGATGCAAAATCCTGCGCTCATCACCAAAACTTCTGAGGGTTCAATATTATGATATAGACGACGTTGATGGACCGGGGAAACTGGAGGTAACCAAACATTACTTGACTTTGTTTATTTTTTTTTTTCCTATTTTCAAGTGAAAGTTTAATTAAAAGACAAATCATCAAATTGGAAAAAGAATTTTATGACCCTCTTGTTCTATTTATATACTGATATTGATAAATAACTGATATATGTACATGTATGAATTAATTTGTGTAGGAGTGGGTGCCAGCATCGAGAGTAGCGGATCCTGATAGTGTAGGCGTGAGATGTGGTGGGCGCCTAACGGTTAGGCCTTGGCCTAATTGGGATTCAACTAATTTAAGATATGAGGTTGGAGCAGCAGCAGATGCATGGTGGTGTGATGGCTGGTGGGAAGGTGTTGTGCTTGGGCGCAATTCAGCTGGAGGAAGTAGTTTTCAAGTTTACTTCCCCGGTACTTATTAAAATTTTCAAATTTGATTCTCCTTTCACCCATTAGTCTCGCTACGATATAATTAAATTATACAACTATTTAATGGCAGGTGAGCACAAGTTCAGGACTGTGGAGAGGAAAAACATGAGAGTTTCAAAAGATTGGGTTGATAATAAATGGGTGAGCCTTAAGCCAAAGTCAGATATTCTGGCTTTCTTAAGTGAATTATTCAACCCTACCATAAGAACGCCTCCCCCAGTTCCGGCGAGTCAGCCCAATACTTCTTTGCCTTCAACGAATAGGGAAGTCCCGAGTTCTTCTGTATCCCGAGATGATAAAGGGAAGTTGCCAAGTTCTTCAAATCCAGCTAACCAGAAAGGTGGTGATGAACTTAATTTAAAGAAAAAACTCATCATCCGAGAAAATGAAGACTCGTCTCGGAAGAGTACGGGTGGTGCTGGCAAAGATTGTGCTAAGGGTGAAGTGCAATGTATTTTAGCCTTGGACGCACAACGAAAGTGATGGTCAACTTCTGCTATACATATTTAACTTAATTAATAAAAATTGTTAGAAGATATTCTAACAAAAATATATACAATTATATAATATTGGTTATCTTTTCTTTTTTTTTTCCTTTTCTTTTGTCTCATTTGGGTGACATATGGACATGGCTCTTTTGTTTTTCTTTTCTGGTATTTTTGTTCTTTAGTTTCTAATTAAAATTGGTCGAGATCAGCTCGGTTTGCTTATTGTTAAGGGATAAGCAACTTTTGCATCAAAAAAAAAAAAAAAAACAAGGATGAGCAACTTTGTTTACAAGGCTGATTGATAACGGATACTTATAAACGTGTAGGCATGTTACTAACGCTTTCTAACATCTCACTGCATGCATACTAATTTATTAATAAATGACGACTTGACCGTTTGCCGCCAACTTTGAATAGATGCAACTATCTGGGAATTCAAACTATTTGTTACGATCTCCATTTTTCTAATCAACAAGAAAATACGTCAATAGTTGTGATTTATATGCATAAAATATTGGGAAAATTATTTAAAAAATCACTATATAAATTTTTATATCCAAAAAACCCTTAATTGTTATGAAATAAACTCAAATATTATGAAATTGAGAGAATAAAATGAGATAATTAAGTAGAGAACTCTTTTATTGATATTCTTGTGTGTCTTAACAATACAACTTCATGTCCTATTTATAGGCACAAAATAGTATGTACAATTATTTCAAGAGTTGAGTGCATAATGGAAAAGATGGATTTACAGTCATTATATTGGGATTTAAATTTGGCTCTTTATATGGATTAGGTTTATTTGGGCAATAGTTATTTTTACCTAAATCGTAATTTACTACTATAATAAACCACAAATGCACTTCACCCCCTCAATAATACACCTTTTACTTCAAAAATCCTTGATAAAATTTTTTAATCCAAAAATTCACCTCATGTCATTTATCATCTCCTACACATATCAACTATACTTTATAATGTAATTTTCATTCCAAAAAGCCCAATTTTGAGGTAATAATTAATATTTTATGGGTAAAAAATTCCTAAAAAAAAGTATTTTAGGGTTGATTAATTTATGGACTTAAGTGCTATACAATTAAATTTTTTGATCTGTTTTTTCTTAGCTTTTTAGACTAATTTTTATTTATATTTTGTCATTTCTACTTTGACATACTATGTATGTTACTATGTTATATTGTTGATGATGGTCTAAAGTTTTCAATGACAAGCTGTTTTTCATATAAATATGCAAAACTATTTGATTTTTAAATTTATGTTTAATATGTAATATTGATAACTGATTACAAAAAAAATACTTTTGGAATTTAATTTTGATGTTTATAATAATATATACATTGTTATTATTTAAATTTTTCATAATTTTGAAATTTCTTATAGCCCTTTGCCTTTTAGATTAAAAATTTAATTAATTATAGTTTTGTATAGAAATTTATATTGATAACTGACTAAATATAATTTTATTTTTAAATTTTTCAAATTTTTAATCTTCTTAACATTTTTTTTAGAAGATATATTTTTAAGATAATTATCATAGTAAAATAAAAAATAAATTATATAAAAATTTAAAGATAAAAATATGTATTATTTAACCTATCAATTTGAAAATTTTAAAATAAAAAAAAATTGATAAAAAAGATCAATTGACCAATTCTTAATTTAATAAATGAAGGGTAGTTTGGTCAAAAAAAAATTTAATATTAATTTTTGACTTTTTTAATGAAAAGTTTGGAGAGTGGGTTTTTGAAATTGAAAAATATTTTCATGAGTTTTTTAGATATAAAAATTTATTTTAGGGAGGTTTTAATAATTTTCCCTAAAATATTTCTTGTCTCTGATAAATTTTACCAATAATATTTTGAGGATTGATATTTGCACTCTTTTATTTGATAATATCACTCCAATTTTCTTTTTGTATTTAGCAATAGACCAAAATGACCTTGTAATTTTAGAACACATTTTGCATCAGTTGTAAAGAAAATGTACCCTTGATATACTATTTTCCTTCTTAACTTAATCTCATATTTATTGTGTCAACATTTTTATTCATTCATTTTAGCATTCTTTCAACCTATTTTACTTAAATATTAGACATATGTAGTTAATTACTAAATTAAAATAAAAAATACATATATGAAGTAACCAAAGTCACATTATAACATGAGTTGACAAACATTACATAGATTTGATTTCTTAAAATAAAGTAAACTATATATAAAAAACCAAAAATAAAGCAAAAGAGTAATATTTATTTATCCTTGTATGTATTTTAAGGGGTGGACACTCAGCAGAGTTGACTCGTTTAGAGCCTTAGCTTTTTCATGGCCAAGCTCAAGTCTAAATATATACATGCTCGCAGGTTGAGAACCAGTAAATAAATCATAAAAACACAATAATTTATTACATGTTTAATTAATAAATAATTTGTTATTATTATTATTATTAATTATTGGTTTGCGAGCATGTGAGCAAGTATATTCGGACTCAAGATCGGTTCCTTTGAAAACTTGAGTTCTAATTGAACCGGTTTGGATTTGGTGATCATACCTAAAATGGTGTGATTGTCAACTTGTGTCAAGATGAATATATATATATATACACACACATGCACACACACAATATTTTAGTTTCAATTGCTTTATTTTAATAATCTTATATTTTTTTAAAAATGATATATGAAGGAACCAAATTTATTATAGTATACATTGACAGTCATGAACTAGAGTTGATATCTTGAAATAAAACAAGCTATAGAAAAGAATTAGAAATAAAGCAAAAGAGTAATGTTTATTTATCCTTTCTGATTATTCTATGGGTGGGCACCAAATCGACCAGACTCAATTAGAGTTGCAAAGTTTTAACAGCTGAGCTTGAACCCAAATTTACCTGCTCGAAGACTTGAGAGGCAGTAAATAAATAATAATAAAATAATTATTTGTTATGTGTTTACTAAATAAATTAAATAATGATTTGATTGTCAGGTTTGTTATAATGAAATTTTACTTATTACATATGCAGGGGCGGAGCCAGGAATTATGGTGGGGGGGGGGCGAGATTTTTGTGAGTTTCATTTACCTGGTAGCGAAGGATTGTATGGGGGGTGCCCCGCGGTACGGTACGCTATATGTATGCGAAAAAATTAAGGATTAAGTTTAGTAAGAACACTTTTGACATATTTTGTATTCTATACCTCTTTTGTTAATAGTGAAATTCTCTTATCCTCTCCCGTGGACGTAGGCAATTGCCGAACCACATAGAAATAATATTTGATACATTTTTCGTAACTAATTAAATAAAATATAGTTTTAAAACTAAAATAAAAAATGGTCCTAATATTAAATAAAACAAAATATAAAAAGCATAAGATGTATGTTTGGAGGGGAAAGTTAAAGGAAAAAATTTAAAGTCATAACTCCTAAGTCAAATTTATTGGACTGTTGTGAATGATAGATATATACAAAAGTGGAACTACAATTTAGCTTGATATTTGGATATATGGGCCGAAATATATAGTTGTAGATTATTTGAGTTTAAAAGTGGGCTAACTACTTTACAAATTACTATATATATATATATGTTATTCTTTAGTTTATTAGGGATGTAAATTAAGTTTGCAATTTTTTAGGGGGCCCAAAATCAAATTTTTCAAATTTCTTACATGTGCAAAAAATAAAAATTGAGGGGGGCACCCTCCAGCCCCTCCGTCCCTGTACATATGGGTAATTAACTAGCTACATATATTCAATATTAAGTAAACTAAATCAAATGTATGCCAGGAAGAAAAATAATGAAAGTGTTGACTTAATAAATTATGAGATATAAATTTAAAAGAGAAAAATAGTGTATGAATGGTATATTTTGTTTTACAATTAGTACAAATTGTGTTCTAAATTAATAGGACATTTTGATTCATTACTCAGCATAAAATAAAGATTGGAGTGTTATTATCAAATTTGGGAGCACAAATATCAATTCCCTAATATTTTATTGTCACCGTAGTAATGTTACAAAATTCCTATAGTGATGACTTCAGTGCATTGCTACATTTGTATTCCAGTATGTGGCAATTATGAATTTTGTCACTAAATAAAATGCACATTAATGACAAGTTTAGTGATCACTTAAATGCAACTTTCTTGCCGCTCATTCCAAATATATATATATCATTAAATAAAGAAAATTGCTACCGAAAAATTTAATAAGATAAAGTCGAATTAAAAAATATTTTCAGTGGATAATGAGAGCTAGTTTATTCAAGATAAAGCCTGTCAGATCGAGTCCAATAGTCTAATGTACATTTAGTGTCTATCTCTTTCATACAAGTGTGTAGGTGAACCGCACACAATATACTTTACTTTGTGAGAGAGATAAATACTAAAACCATAAGACTTTACTTCGCATAAATTTTTCCAGCTTTTGAACACTTGAAAAAATTTAACTAAAATACTCAAACTAATTAAGTGAACAATTGAAGTTTGAAATTTAAATCAATTCAAAGATTTAAACAATAAATAAGGAATATATAGAAAGAAATCAAGATTTTTTAGAATATATTTCAAAAGCTCTTCCAAAAAATAATATATTTCAAAAAATAATAATTAGGCAATCTACTTTTTATGGGAACAAGAAGAAAGTTTGACTGGCAATTCGGTGTCCTCATAATTGAGACATAAATTTCGTTAATACCACTTTTATTTGGGCAATCTCATTCTCTCAGTCTCTCATAATTGTTTAATTAATTACTACAATATCATAAACCTCATTATAGTTTAGTTAATTAGTACAAGATCCTAAAATTAATATCAATCTCATCCACTTCAATTAGAGTTTTATTATATGAATATATTGATAATACTGAATTAGTTATGAATATCTGAACATAATTAATAATATATTCCATAAACAAGGCGCCTTTTCAATTTTCTTTTGGTAATCCTATTATGTTATTCTATTTCTTCCTTTTTCGTCCCAGAGAAGAGACCACCAAAGTTACTGTAAAAACTCTTCCACAAACCCACGAAACAGTGTGTTGGTACATTCTCTTCTCTCTCATGAGTCTCACTCATATATATATATATATATATATATATATATATATATATGTGTGTGTGTGTGTATTCACTTGGACTCTATCTTAGGCCCCCAACAACACCTTCTCTTCTCTCTCACTCATATATATATATATATGTGTGTGTATATATTCACTATCTCTTCCGTTACATATTTATTCTCCATTTCTCATTTAATCCTTTACCGCCAAAGTTGCTACCAAACATCCTACGCACCCTTTTTGTCTCTATCTCTACACTGAACTCAATCCTCATTTAAGGTCAGTTTCAAATTACTCCTATGTCTGTCTGTACTCTTCTTTGTGCGTCATTCTTTCTTGTTGTTCTTGAAGCATTAACCCATAAGGTTGTTGGGAGTCTGTTTTTGTTTCTGTTGTGGAACTCAGAGTGATATTCCACTAAATATAGAAATAGCGAGGGAAATATTGTACTAGAAAACCCCACTAGATTTAATTCCCAGGAAAGATTGGAGGCGTCACAACGGTCGCGCTTAAAACCCAACCTCCTAGACAGAATTAACTAGACGAATTTAATAGCACAATATAACACTACATCTATAACTACAATGGCTACTTGAAGAATAGCACAAAATAAAGAACACCAAATTTAACGAGGTTCGGCTAATTTAGCCTACGTCCTCGGACCCCACCAAAATATTTCACTAAAGGACTAAAGTGAAACTATTACAAACTATAGAGGAAGAAAGAAGAAATTGCTAAAAGACTTAGGCAATTTGGGATATCTTCTAAGGTGAAGAGAAGACCCACTTTTATACAACAAAAGAGTCTTCCACTTCAAATGTTTTCCTATGTGGGACTTTTACTCTTCTTTTGAAATGAGTCATTCTTCAACAAATCTCCACCTTGGCGAATTTCAAAATCTTCAATCTCCTCATCAAACGGGGTCACCAAAACCAATCTTCAAATTTTGACAATGTTGATCAAGTCCAAACAAAATTTGAACTTGATTACAGTCACAACTTTTGTCAACATATCAGCAGGATTCTTAGTAGTATGGATCTTCTCGATTCTGACTCCACCTTCTTCAAGTTTTGTCAATGGATCTTCTTATTATTCCATGCCAAAAACACTAAAGTCCTTTAGCTCTATTATCCCAGTTCAAGTTATTGCTGACCTTCTATTTACCTCAATATAGATTTCCGTTGTGATCATTCTTATTTTATCCCCATTGACTATCTAATCTCTCCTTCAGTACTCGAATATAACCATTCTATATCAATAATCTCTTACGATGCTTATTAATCATCACTCGTTTTCTTAGGAGGTTTATTACATTTATATTAGGCAATGTGGTATAGATAAAACCGAATGTGGCCTTTAGAACCTTAATTAAAGCTGTTTATATACACACCTAGACAAACTTTTATCACTGCATACTTCTAGGGTGGTAAACCCAAGTTGACTATAATGAGAAGTTTGAAATTCAATCAGAGTTATATCCACTGAAACCTCTAAAACACCAAAGCCGAAAACACAATGATATAAGGTAAATATTAGGCAGTGTGGTATAGATAAAAGATACAAAATCTAGAGATAATATCCCCATACAAAATGTAGAGATAATATCCTCAGACTTATCTTCACACTGTCTTATCTGCACAATGGTGGCTTTATTAACCTCAGATTCGATGTGGCGTAAGCTGTTTAATGACCAGATAGGAAAACAGACATTTGATATTTGAAATTTATGATGAGATTCTATAAGTTGGTAAAAAATACAAGAAACTTAAAGAGAGGCTTATCTTATAACCACACAAGATCAGTCACGTGTATATCTTCATGTCAGCGTTAGATAGCACCGCTTCAATGTCACTGCCGAAAAAATAGCGTTTCTTCTCCTTAAGTATTTTTCATACTATTCTCTTGAAAACATATTTCCTCTTCTTGCTTTGGTGTCTCCGCTCGCTCCATCTAAGGTACAATGTAGATGCATGGAGTTTTTCACTATCAGAATTATATTCATAGAATTGTTTCTTCTCAAGTCAAGTAACGCATATTTCATCTCCTTGTGATTGTGCCAATTTTGTAAATAATTTTTTCTTTTTCAGGGAATGATGAATTTGTCCTCTTTGAGCTGAAAATGGTGACATAGTAATGTTTTGTTTTGATAACGCTGTATTCTCTTCAATTTGTTTCGGCAACGAGTCAATTGGTCTTTCACTCAGGGTTATGATTGATAAACTTTCAACACTGGATGTTTAAAACAATCCTGAATTCAGTGTCGTTGGAAGAATTAGTTTCGAAGTTTCCCCCCTGCATTTGCACAAAATATGTGCCTTTTATGGTTATGTGGATATTAATCCAATTAAAGAGCTGATTTTCAGAATAGATTTCTTTCATTTAATGACTGTTAAATCTGTGGTGACTTACTTTGAATGTGTTTGTGGTGACTTTCTTTAGTATCTTAATCATGCAAATGGATACTGTTCTTTGTGACAAGAATGTGGTTTTCTGGATTGCATCATTGCTGTTTCCTGATATAAGTTAACTTGAAATGATTGGTAATTTCTGTAATGTGAATTATGAGATATTACAAGGATTTGGATTTCTTATTACAAATATTTCCTTGATCTCTAATGTGCGAGTTCCTGCTAAATCCTTGGCAGTTCTCAAGACAACTCCACATCTGCAAGTTCCTATGGCCATGATGACTCGATTTTCAAGGCGTAAGAGTCTCCAGGATGAGCAGGTTGTTCTATATATTTTCTGATTATTTTACCATAATAGAGGTTTAGCATTTAATTTCTCATAAATAACTTCAATTTCAGATCCAAGGGTCATCCAGACAACGTGATCCAGATATTAAGTGTGTTGAATTGTGGTGAAGAAATGGCTCATTTCCCTTTGATAATGAAAGAGCAATTTGTCCCACATAGGAAGAATTTTGTAAAGGGTCATCTCTTTTCCTATAAAAAGGGATCCACCCTTTAGTTGTTTGATATCCCTTAGCCTCTCATCTTTGGCTATTCTTCTTTCCTCCTCTATAGTTTTGTATATTTCACTTTTGGTCCTTTCTTTTGTATAGTGAAATATTTTGGTGGGGTCCGAGGACATAGGCTAAATTAGCCGAACCTCGTTATATTTGGTGTTTTTTATTTTGTGTTATTCTTCAAGTAGCCATTGTTAGTTATAGTTGTAGTGTTATATTGTGCTATTAAATTCGTCTAGTTAATTCTGTCGAGGAGGTTGGGTTTTAAGCGCGACCGTTGTGACGCCTCCAATCTTTCCTGGGAATTCAATCTAGTGTGGTTTTCTAGTACAATATTTCTCTCGCTATTTCTATATTTGGTGGAATATGACTCTGAGTTCCACAACAAGTGGTATCAGAGCTCGGGTATTCTGAGTATGCTCTGTGGTCGCAGTTTAATCTGATCTTCCACATCAGAAAAGTTTTCCCGGGCTATTTGGCTTTCGCATTTGGAGGGCTATTGAAGAATAATTTGTAACCAAAAATGGAAGGCAGCTCAAAAGCATCGTCGTCGTCCATTTGGGCGAGAACCACTGTGGCGAATACACGATTGACAGTGGAGTCTTTTGATGGCACAGGCCATTTTGGTATGTGGTAAAGCGAAGTTGTAGACGCACTCTTTCAACAAGGTCTATACTTAGCTATTGAAGAAAAGAAACCAAATGATATAGAGGAAAAAGAACGGAAATTTGGATGAGAAGGATTTGGCTCTGATGTTGCTGGGATCCCTTCCTGAGGAGTTTGAGTTTCTTGAAACCACTCTACTTCACGGGAAGGCTGCTGCTGCATCTCTTAGCGAAGTTTGTGCTGCCCTATACAGTTATGAACTGAGAAGGACAAGCAAGTTTGTTCAGGCGGAGATGCAGAAGTTTTGTTCATCAGAGGTCGTTCACAAATCAAAAGGAGTGAAATACTCCAAATTGGAGTTTTGTGAACTTTGTGTTCGTGGGAAACAGACAAGGGTTAAATTTGGAACAACAATCCATAATACTGAAGGTATCTTGGATTATGTTTATTCGGATGTGTGGGGTCCCTCAAAAACGAGTTCTTTGGGAGGGAAGCACTATTTTGTAACCTTTGTTGATGATTTTTCCCGGAAAGTTTGGGTGTATACGATGAAGACAAAGGATGAAGTGTTTGAGGTATTCCTCAATTGGAAAAAGATGATGGAAACTCAGACTGATAAAAAGGTCAATCGTCTCCGTACAGACAATGGTGGAGAATTTAGGAGTGGTCCATTTCAGAAATTTTGTGAGGATGAAGGCATTGTCAGACACTTCACTGTCAGACATACACCACAACAGAACGGAGTGGCAGAACGCATAAATCGGACTTTGCTGGAGAAAGTTCGGTGTTTGTTATCCAATGCTGGGTTGGGTAAAGAATTTTGGGCTGAGGCTGTGACGTATGTGTGTCATCTCGTTAATCGTCTACCATCTACTTCTATTGATGGAAAAACACCATTTGAGAAATGGTTTGGAAAGCCTGCTGCTGATTATGATTCCTTACATGTGTTTGGTTCCGCTGCATATTATCATGTTAAGGAATCAAAGTTGGATCCTAGAGCAAAGAAAGCAGTGTTCATGGGGATCACCTCTGGTATAAAAGGCTATCGCCTTTGGTGTCCAGAGACAAAGAAAATAATCTTTAGCAGGGATGTCACCTTTGATGAATCTACCGTGTTGGAAAAGGTGAATGCAGAACAGCAGGATGGTACTCCCAAACAGGTGGAGTTTGAAAAGTTTGTTGTCCCAGCAGATCAAGAAACTCTTGATCATTCTCCTATGGTAGAAGGAGATTTTGAAGAAGAGGAAGTTCAACCCCAAGAACTTCCACAGCAACTTGAATCAATTGCAACTAGCAAGCCAAAGATAATCAGAAAGCCTGCTCGCTTTGATGATATGGTGGCTTGTGCATCTGCAATTGCCGCTGATGATGTTCCTACCACTTATATTGAAGCAGTCAAAGGACCAGAGAAAGATAAGTGGAGGATTGCCATGAGTGAAGAAATGCAGTCCCTTCATAAGAATCAAACATGGGAACTGGCCAGTCTCCCGAAGGAAAAGAAGGCAATTGGATGCAAATGGGTATTTGCAAAGAAAAATGGATTTCCTAGCCAAGGTGATGTTCGCTACAAAGCCAGATTGGTGGCCAAAGGTTACGCTCAGAAGGAGGGCATTGATTATAATGAGGTGTTTTCTCCAGTTGTAAAACACTCCTCCATTAGAATTTTGTTGGCTTTGGTAGCACAGTTGGATTTTGAACTAGTTCAGTTGGATGTAAAAACTGCATTTTTACATGGAGACTTGGAAGAGGAAATCTATATGACTCAGCCAGAGGGATTCAAAGTTGCTGAAAATGAAAATTTGGTTTGTAAACTTAAAAAATCGTTGTACGGATTGAAGCAATCTCCGAGGCAGTGGTACAAGCGATTTGACAAGTTTATGATGGGAATTGGGTACACAAGAAGCAAATACGATCATTGTGTGTATTTGCACAAGCTACAAGATGGATCCTTCATATATCTTCTTCTGTATGTTGATGATATGTTGATTGCCTCCCCGAGTCTAATAGAAATTGAGAAGTTGAAGACTCATTTGAAAAGGGAGTTCGAGATGAAGGATCTAGGTGAGGCAAAGAAGATTCTCGGCATGGAGATTTTCAGAGATAGAAAATTGAGGAGGCTTTGTTTGACTCAGAAACAATATCTGAGTAGGATGTTGAGGCGTTTTGGCATTGATGAAAAGTCAAAACCAGTTAGTACTCCGCTTGCTCCTCATTTTAAGCTTAGCGCCGCTTTGTCACCGAAATTTGATGCAGAACGGGAATACATGTCAAAAGTACCGTATGCAAATGCTATTGGTAGCTTGATGTATGCTATGGTGTGTACGAGGCCTGATATTTCCCAAGCAGTGGGGGTTGTGAGCAGGTATATGCATGATCCTGGAAAGGAACATTGGCAAGCTGTGAAATGGATTTTGCGATACATCCATGACACAGCTGATGTTGGTTTGATATTTGAGTGGGAACATAGTCAGTATGTAGTCGGATATTGCGATTCAGACTATGCCGGTGATTTAGATAAGCGTAGATCAACTACAGGCTACGTATTTACTCTTGCTAAAGCACCAGTCAGTTGGAAGTCTACCTTACAGTCAACGGTTGCTCTGTCTACTACGGAAGCAGAGTATATGGCAATTTCAGAGGCTGTAAAGGAAACAATTTGGCTTCAAGGGTTGCTTGGTGAACTGGGGATTGGACAAAAGTATGTGAAAATACATTGTGATAGTCAAAGTGCTATCCATTTAGCAAAGAACCAAGTTTATCATGCAAGGACGAAGCACATTGATGTTCAGTATCACTTTATAAGAGAGATACTTGAAGAAGGTGGAGTCAAAATCGAGAAGATCCATACTACTGAGAATCCTGCTGATATGTTGACAAAAGTTGTGACTGCAATCAAGTTCAAATTTTGTTTGGACTTGATCAACATTGTCAAAGTTTGAAGATTGATTTTTGGTGACCCCGTTTGACGAGGAGATTGAAGATTTTGGAAATTCGCCAAGGTGGAGATTTGTTGAATTGTGGTGAAGAAATGGCTCATTTCCCTTTGATAATGAAAGAGCAATTTGTCCCACATAGGAAGAATTTTGTAAAGGGCCATCTCTTTTCCTATAAAAAGGGATCCACCCTTTAGTTGTTTGATATCCCTTAGCCTCTCATCTTTGGCTATTCTTCTTTCCTCCTCTATAGTTTTGTATATTTCACTTTTGGTCCTTTCTTTTGTGTAGTGAAATATTTTGATGGGGTCCGAGGACGTAGGCTAAATTAGCCGAACCTCGTTATATTTGGTGTTCTTTATTTTGTGTTATTCTTCAAGTAGCCATTGTTAGTTATAGTTGTAGTGTTATATTGTGCTATTAAATTCGTCTAGTTAATTCTGTCGAGGAGGTTGGGTTTTAAGCGCGACCGTTGTGACGCCTCCAATCTTTCCTGGGAATTCAATCTAGTGGGGTTTTCTAGTACAATATTTCTCTCGCTATTTCTATATTTGGTGGAATATGACTCTGAGTTCCACAACAAAGTGGTCAGGAAAAGCATGGTTATGCAGCAAACTGAAACATTATTCTGCTTTTGTCCGAAATGGAACCAAAATACCAGTAATATTCAGCTACCAATCACTCATTCTTTAACGGCATTTTTAACAGTTCTGACAATCCTTTTACAACTTGCAGGTGTATTCATTTGTGTGGGTTATGAGTGATGAGACAAAGGACTACCTCGGTTACCTAGAAGATATGTACGAGGATCAGAAGGGGGAGAAAATGGTCAAAGTGAGGTGGTTTGTCCATCGTGAGGAAATTGAGGGTCAGATCCGTAATTTATGCCCCGAGTCGAGAGAAGTTTTCATCACGCCTTTGGAGCAGGAGATTAGTGCAGAGTGTATCGATGGTATAGCTGCAATTCTGACTCCTACTCATTTCAAGGAATGTGATGACTTCCTTCCTCAATTATTGTCTTTTAAAAATTTATGTGCCATAGAGAATGTAAAAATAATGAAGTTAAGACATTCTCTTTAAGTACATTACGGGGCTACACTACTCAACCCATTCTCTACACTCTGAAGTGTGAAATCAACCGACAGAGTAACAACAGAGGGAAATCATCTGAACAAGTACGAAGTGCTGGTAGACGTGCTGCTCTCACAATCTCTGACAATCGAGTAGCAAAAGGTGAACCAAGTCGTCAGAGAATAAAAATTAAGCTGCCTATGAGGAAATCGGTCCAGAATATTTCTGTTGCGCCAGCTGAGCAGCCAGAGATTCAGTGGTTGCCAAAAGTCAATGATAATATCGAGCTTCTTTCTCAGGATAGTGGGATGCGAGGATGCTGGTTGAGGTGCAAGATCCTGCGTTCATCACAGAATTGTCTGAGGGTTCAATACTACGATGTGGACGATGTTGATGGACCAGGAAAACTGGAGGTAACAAATATTACATGACTTTATTTTTCATAAAGTTATGTTTCCAGGAACGCCACCTTCCTGGGAAAGAATTTTATGACCCTCCTGTGTATTTATAGGGAAATATGTATTTACTTATATTGATAAATAACTCTCTGTAAATTAATTTGTGTAGGAGTGGGTCCCAGCATCCAGGGTAGCAGCTCCTGATAATTTAAGCTTGAGATGTGCTGGTCGGTTAACGGTTAGGCCTTGGCCTAATTGGGATTCAGCTGGATTAAGGTATGAGGTTGGAGCGGCAGCTGATGCATGGTGGAGCGATGGCTGGTGGGAAGGTGTTGTTATTGGTTGTGACACCGCTTCAGCAAGTTGTTTCCAAGTTTACTTCCCGGGTACTTATTTAAGTTTGCAAATGTGAATCTTTTTTTCACCCATTAGTCTCACTACTGATTTAATTACATTATACTACTATTTAATGGCAGGCGAGAATAACTTCGTGACTGTGGAGCAGAAGAACTTGAGAGTGTCGAAAGATTGGGTTGACAACAAATGGGTGAGCCTTCAGCCAAAGTCAGATATTCTGGCTTTCGTAAGTAAATCATTCAACCCGATTATCACAAGGCCACCTCTCCCGGTTCTGGCTGGTCAGGCCAATAACTCTGTGCCCGCAATAAATACTGAAGTTCCCACTTCTTCGAGACTCGAAGGGCCTCAGGATGGTAAAGGGAAGTTGCCAAGTTCATCAGCTTCAGCTAACCAGAAACCTATTAATGAACTTAATTAAAGAAATGACTTGTTATCAGAGATAACGAAGAGACATCTCAGAAGAGTTCGGGTAGTGGCAGCCAGCCTAAAACTTCCACGGAGTAGTATAGTATTGGATCTGTAAAGATTTATATATTGGTGTTGTACAAAAAAGATAAAAAAGAAAAGAGAAAGAGAATTTTGCTAAAATAATAGAAATGTATAATTGTATTTCTGAACATGAATAGAAATGTATAATTAGAAAGAAAAAGACTAATATCTTTATTGGAGATCAGCTCAGTTTGCTTATTGATAAGGAATAAGCAATTTTGTTTACAAGGTGAAAAATAACGGATAGTTAAAAACGTTCGACGCTTTCTAAACATTCAACTGCATGCAAATTGCAAGATATCTAACAAATGACGACTTGACCGTTTGCCGCCAACTTTCGGTAAACACTACTTTCACTAAATCCGTACAGTAACGATTGATGATTTAGAGTTCAGATATGTGGCATCTGTGAAATAATATCACAAAATAAAATATACATTAGTAACAAGTTTGGTCATCACTTCAATGCAATATTCTTGCCACTCATCCAGAAAAAAAAATGCTGTCACTAAATTAAGAAAATTTGTTACATAAATCTTGAAAATATTCTCACTAAACAAATAATCTCGAGTTTATTCCGAGATAAAGTTGTCGGCATTTTGACCTCCATTACTCGAACAAAATGAGCTAAATCAGACTTGTTAAGTAAACAATTTAAGTTTGAAAAACATGAATCAATTCAAAGATTTAAACAATAAATAAGAATGAAATAGAAAGAAATCAAGATTATATTTTAGAATATATGAATCATTAATTTCAGGATTATAATAATTAGGCAATCTATCATTTTATGGGAACAAGAAGAAAGTTTGACTGGCAATACGGTGTCTTCATAATTGAGACATAAATTTCGTTAATACCACTTTTATTTGGACAATCTCATTCTCTCATACTCTCATTATTGTTGAATTAATTACTACAATATCCTAAAACCTCATTATTGTTTGGTTAATTAGTACAAGATCCTAAAATTTATATTAATCTCATCCACTTCAATTAGACTTTCATTATATGAATATTTCTCACTCATCATATATTTATTCACTATCACTCTCTTCTGTTACTTATTTTTTCTCCATTTCTCATTTAACCCTTTACCGCCAAAAGTTGCCATCAAACATCCTACGCACCCTTTTTGTCTCTATCTCTGCACTGAACTCAATCCTAAGGTTGTTGGGAGTCTGTGTTTTTGTTTCATGAATGATTCTTGGTTTGTTAATGCTGGTTTAGTTAGCTATTTGTATGTTGATGGTGTTTTGAATAAATTTGGTTGAAACTAGAGAATGCCATTTTAATTTTCTGAAAAGTTACAATCTTTTAGTTTAGTTCAGACTAAATCTGAAGGTTGTTTTAACCCTTCTCTCCTTTTTAATCTTTTTTAGCCCGCTGATCTTTATCTATAGCTTTTTGGTTTCTTTGTTTGTTGATTTTATTTCCATGCATGTGTAGCAGAAATCAGAAATTTCTTAGAACTTGTAGAATTCTGCTTTTTTTATAGTTTCAGTGTAGAGGATCTGTTATGTTTCATAGTAATAGTAATATGCTTTCTTATCTAATGAAGGTTCAATTGTGAAAAGCAAATTTTCTGCTTCATCAGGATGTTTGATAATCAGGTGCAGAGGGCGTGGGAAGAGCGGGTGATTTCACCGCAAAAAGGCAACCGCATTGTTCACTATCTCATTAGGGATACCAATGCCAATTGTTTCCTAGCTGTGGTGGGGATAGAGAGGAGTATAAGGCACATGACTTATTCAGTGACAGAGGACTTCTTACGTGTTTTTGGGTCGACAAGCACAGTCCATGCTGGAACAAGATGGAAATCGAGAAAACATGTCACTGAGTTTCTCAGATCAGTAGTCAAGGGAGGCGGCCCGATCTTTGATGATTCAAGTACGTATTTGCTCCTGTAGAATTTCTTATGGTTTAATGCTCTGAAAATTAATTAACTGTATATAAGTTTCAGATTTTAGATTACCATTATGAGTTCTCAAAGAAGGCATCACTTGGATAATCAGCTCCAAGGGAATGTGCATGATCCCATAAAGATAAATCAGAAGCTTTTGATCATTCTTTTTTATAATCATGATCCCATGAATAATGGTTTATTGGTCAACATACGATCTTACATGTACTAAATAAATACGACAATGCAATCTTTCTAGCTTATGTTATGATATCTAGTGATAGCTATATCTTTGGCTTTATAATTATCATTGACTCTCTAATTTTACGTTGGAACGGAAAAGGATGCATACAGTATGTTTCACTTTTGGAATGTCTATAATACAATGGCAACTTGTCAGACACTCAAAAGCTGCAAAGCTTCTATTTTACTGCAGCACTTTCTTGGATCAGATTTGGTTGTTGTTAAATAAGCTGTATTTAAGGTTGTGTACTCAAAATGTGGCTGACAGGACATTTACTAATTTAAATTTCCTTTTTATGATGATCGACCTCAAAATGACCTAGTGATGTGTCCATTGCAAATAGATTCCTAGGAGAGAGTTGAAATTTCTCAAACTCCTTGGCTATAATTGAATCATACATTGGTTATGATTTCCTCTATATCGCTAAGCATCTTTTCTATTAGCATTTTTAGATATTTGGTGTTAGAAAACTTGAGTATTTGAAAATAAGAGATCATGTTATTTAAATTGACAGTAAGAAATAAAGTAAATGAAATGCTCGACTTAGTTCACAAGCTTTGGTAAGTTCTTGATGTCACACGCATGTGTTTCATACAATTCCTTTGTATTATTCCATGCCAAAAACACCAAATTTATTAGCTCGTTTATCCCAGTTCAAGCTATTGCTGACCTTCTATTTATCTCAATATAGAGTTCCGTTGTAATCATTCTCATTTTTACCCCCTTTGACTATCTATTCATCTCCTTCGCTAAATATAACCATTTTAGATCAATTACCCGTTACGGTGCTTATTAATCATCAGTTCATCACCCTTCTTTTGGGAGGTTTGGTATACCAATGCATTTCTGTCAATCTCACTAATTAAACTAAGATGATTAACAATTTATCTGTCAAGGCTATAAATGTGGAGAAGAGTTGAAAGTTAATTATGAAGATTTTTCTTATTTTATCTTTATTCGGATAACAGTGTAAAGATATCTAAAACTCAGCCCTCATGAGCTCTTATGGAAAAAATAAATGTGTATGTATTCACTTAAAATTAAATTTAACCTCTTGAAACTCCTTGTTGGAGGAACTTAAGGGAACCTGTCAGAGTATAAAAATTATCATCCTTGTGCATTTCAGCCCTTTAAGCATGCAGAAGTAAAATATGGAACTTGATGTCTTTCAGTGAAAGTTGTGAGGATGAATAACGGGCTTGTTATTTGAGGTATACAATAAAATTATTTAGAAATAAATGTTTTATAAACGAGCACTTAGATAATGAATACAAAATGTGACGGATATTGTCTACACATTAGAGAAAAGGCATAAAAAATTTTGAAACTAAAGGATGTTAACAAAGAGCTAAGCCTCATGCCAGAGAATTGTTATGACTAGGATGTCTACCATTATTAATTACATGATGTTTTAATGATCTTATATGGTAGCTTCTGTTAATATAATTTTTACACACACTTAGTAGGAACACTACACGCAGTTTTTACCCGATCACTAATTGCCTGTGACAGCAATCTTTTTAAGTTGTTCAATTTTTGTTGGAGGAAAGGGATCTAGAAGTGTATCTCTTGTGGAAGTGATCAACCATTTGTTGGGGTAAATGAGGAGACACTATCCTTTATGTTTAGTAAATATAAACCGAATGTGGCCTTTAGAACCTTAACTGAATGCCGTTTATACACACCTAGACAAGTAAAAACTTTTATGCTTCATACTTCTAGGGTGGTAAATCTAAGTTGGTGAAAAGTTTGAACTCAATCATAATTATACTCAATGAAGTCTCTAAAACACCAAAGTGTACAGATAAAAGATACAAAATGTAGCGATAATATCCTCATTCAAGATGTGCATAGGGTTACTCTTGAATGGTAAATCTTCAATTATTTTATAGTGTCAATAGGATTATGTAAATCTCTTTTAGACTTATCTTGACGTTGTCTTATCTGCACACCGGTGGCTTTATTATCCTCTGCTTGGACGTGGCATAAACTATTTAATGGCCAGATAGGAAAATGGACATTTGATATATGAAATTTGTAATGAGATTCTATAAGTTGGTAGAAAGTACAAGAAAATTAAAGAGAGGCTTATCTTGAAACCACTCAAGATCATGCACGTGTATATCTTCACGTCAGCGTTAGGTAGCACTGCTTTAGTGTCACTATCGAAAAAATAGCGTTTCTTCTCTTTAAATATTTTTCATATTGTTCTCTTGAAAATATATCTCCTCTTCTTGCTTTGGTGTCTATGCTCGCTCCACCTAAGGTACAATGTAGATGCATGGAGTTTTTTACTATCAGAATTATTGTTAAGTCATTCAAGTAAAACATACTTCACATCCTTGTGATTCTGCCTATTTTGTGACTAATTTTTTCTTTACCAGGGATTGCTATTCAGTCTCTTCGGTCTGAAAACAGTGACATACTAATGTTTTCTTTTTTATAACCATGTATGCTCTTGAATTTATTTAAGCATATGGGTTCATTGGTCTTTCACTCAGGGTTATGATTGATAAACTTTCGAACCCTATCTGTTTATACCAATCCTGACTTGAGTGTCATTGGAAGAATTAGTTTCAAAGTTTCCCTGCATCCACACAGAAATATTTTCCTTTTATGGTTATGCCGAGATTAATCTAATTAAAGAGTTATGATATAAGCGGTGCATCCTTTCCGTAAATTAATCACTAAATAAAGGTCAAATCACCCTTTTTAAGATGATGTTGAATGTTGTTTCTTCTAATGTCTGAAAACTGTTTTTGCAGTTTCAATTTTAGAAATCTCAGTCAATGTCAAGTTTCTTTAAGACTCTTCTCCCTCTGATTTACAGATTACATTTCATTCATTTAATGACTGTTAGATCTTTGATGACTTTCTTTGCATGTGTTTGCTGGTAGAATTGGGATAGATTTCTGGATTGCATCATTGCTGTTTCCTGCTATAAGTAACTTGAAATGATTGGTAATGTCTTCTGTAATGTAGTCCATTTGAGCTCTGGTAAAAAGAAATTAAAATTATGATTGATGAGATATTACAAGGATTTGGATTTCTTATTGCAAATATTTTCTTGTTCTTTAAAGTGAATATCTTTTGTATTTTAACGTTTCTTTGTGCTTAATTTCTATACAGTTCTCAAGACAATTCCACATCTGCAAGTTCCTATGGCCATGATGAATCGATTTTCAAGGCGTAAGAGTCTCCAGGATGAGCAGGTGATTCTATATATTTTCTGATTATTTTACCATATAATAGAGGTTTAGCATTTGATTACTCATAAATGACTTCAATTTCAGATCCAAGGGTCGTCCAGACAACATGATTCAGATATTAAATGGTCAGGAAAAGCATGGTTATGCAGCAAAGAACTTGAGCATTATTCTGCTTTCGTCAGACATGGAACAAAAATTCCTGTATGTCCCAAAATGCTGTTGTCAACATTTCATTTGCTATCTGGCCTTTATAGGAGTTCTCACAACCTTTTACAACTTGCAGGTATATTCCTTTGTGTGGATTATCAGTGAAGATAAAAAGGACCACCTCGGTTATCTAGAAGATATGTACGAGGATCAGAAGGGGCAGAAAATGGTCAAAGTCCGATGGTTTGTCTATCGCGAAAAAATTGAGGATCATATTCGTAATTTATACCCCGAGGCAAGAGAAGTATTCATCACACCTATGGAGCAGGAGATTAGCGCGGAATGCATTGATGGTTTAGCTGCAATTCTGACTCCTACTCATTTCGAGGAATGCAATCACTTCCTTCCTCAAATTTTGTCGTTTAAAACTTTTATGTGCCAGAGAGAATTCAAAAACAATGAATTTAAGACATTCTCCTTAAGTGCATTACGGGGGTACGCTACTCAACCAATTCTCTACACTCTGAAGTGCGAAGTCAACCAACAACGCGACAACAGAGGAAAAGCAACTGCACAAGTACAAGGTACCCTCTCTGGCGGGCGGGCTGGTCTCACAATCTCTGAGAATCAAGTGGCAAAAGGCGAACCGAGTCGTCAGAGAATAATAATTAAACTGCCCATCAGGAAACCGGTTGAGAATACACTTGTCGTGCCAACTGAGCAGCCACAGAGTCAATGGTTGCCAAAAGTCAATGAAAATATTGAACTTCTTTCTCAGGACGGCGGCATGAAAGGCTGCTGGTTCAGGTGCAAGATACTCCGGTCATCACAAAGTCGTCTAAGGGTTCAATATTATGACGTGGACAACGTGGATGGATCAGGGAAACTGGAGGTAACAAACATTACATGACTATTTTTTAATCTATTTTCAAGTGAAAGTCCAACCAAAAGACGAATCATAAACTCTAAAAGAAAAGAAAATTTCAAGGAAGGTTTTGTTTTGAGGAACAACACCTTCTTGGAAAAAGAATTTTATGACCCTACCCTATTTATAGAACATATATTTACTGAAATTGATAAACAACTTACATTAATATACATCTATGATTTAAATTTGTGTAGGAGTGGGTCCCTGCATCCAGAGTAGCGGCTCCCGATAATGTAGGCGTGAGATGTGGTGGACGCCTAACAGTGAGGCCTTGGCCTGATTGGGACTCAACTGGGTTAAGGTACGAGGTAGGAGCAGCAGCTGATGCATGGTGGTCAGATGGCTGGTGGGAAGGTCTTGTAATTGGTCGCGACACTGCTATAGCAAGTGGTTTCCAAGTTTTCTTCCCAGGTACGTATTAAAATTTGCAAAATCTGGTTAGAATTCTAATGTTGTGGATATATAATTAAACTGTACTGCTATTTAATGGCAGGTGAGAAGAAGTTCATGACAGTGGAGAGAAAAAACATGAGAGTTTCGAAAGATTGGGTTGACAACAAATGGATTAGCCTTAAACCAAAGTCAGATATTCTGGCTTTCTTAAGTGAATCATTCAACCCGATTATCACGAGGCCACCTCTCCCGGTTCTGGCTGGTCAGTCCAATAACTCTGTGCCTGCAACAAATAGTGAAGTTCCCACTTCTTTGAGACTCGAAGGGCCTCAACATGGAAAAGGAAAGTTGCCAAGTTCATCAGTTTCAGCTAACGGGAAAGCTGTTGGTGAACTCAATTTAAATAAACAACTCATTATCAGAGATAACGAAGAGGCGTCTCAGAAGAGTTCGGGTAATGCTGGCAAGGATGATAGTAGTAAGGGCAAATCAGTGTTGCGGTTGGATTATTACTGCCAGCCTAAAACTTCCAAGGAGTAGGATAATGTTGGCTCTGTAACTCCTGCAGCTTTATGCTTTATATCTTGCTGTTGTACAAAAAAAGAAAAGAAAAACCACAGTGATCTTCAGTTTTGCTAAATTAATAGAAATGTAAAATTGTTTTTCTGAACATGAATAGAAATATATAGTTATGTATGAGTTAGCTCTTCTTTTCTTTCTTTCTTTTTTGGGTGAACACATGTTAGGTGGTATTTCTTTTTTTTCTAGTAATTTTTATTGTAATATTTATTGGTTGCAGGGACGGAGCATGGATTTTAAATTTTGGGAGCCAAATGAAAAAAATTCGGGCTTAGATTTTGGGGAGGCCAAATGTCAAGAATTAAAAATTTATACGGGGCAAAATATCAAAAATAAAAAATTTGTAGGGCAAAAAAAAAAAATTTCTCAAAGTTGAGGAGGGGCGGGTGCCATTACATACCCGGGGTCTCGCTCCATCTTTGATTGGTTGAGATTAGTTCAGTGTGCTCAATGGTAAGTATGTTGTTCTTTTACTAGTATTCTTGTTCTGGATCAGCTCATTTTGATTACTGATAATGGATAGGCAATTTTGTTTACGAAGGCTGAAAAAATAACGGATACTTAAAAACGTGTTGCTCTCATGGTAGTAACGCTTTCTGAACATTTAACTGCTTGCAAAATATCTAACAAGACGACTTCACCGTTGCCGCCAACTTTCAGTAAACGCTACTATTTATGAATTTGCATTCGAAAGGCGCCGCAATATTTCTGCCAAATCGAGAACTCAAATCTGACTCCGGTGAAAAAAATGCCATTGAGGAAAAACTATATGAGATTGCAAATTATTTGTTTTTTTCAAGTTCAATGGAAAGAAATGCAAACAGATTTAATTTTTATCAATCTCCATTTGTTTAATCTACAACGAAATATATCAAACGTAAGAGCACTTGCCCTCTCAAAGTTTTTGACAATTTATGTAATTCATTAGTGCCGTCTGGAGGTAGTAATTGTTAGTCGCTTGCAAATTTAAACTTATGTAATTTATGTATTGCATGCACGAATATGTCTAAGAACTTCTACTGACGATATTTCATTATCACTATTGTTATGTAACTAAATTCCTACAGTGACGATTGATGATTTTAGCCACATTCCTCTATTTGAGTTCAGATATGTGGCATCTGTTAAATATTGTTACAAAATAAAATATATATTACCGACCAGTTTAGTCATCACTCCATGCAATATTCTTGTCACTCATTAAAAAAAAAAAAAAGTGTCACAAAATAAAGAAAATTTGTTCCGTAAATATTGAAAATATTATTTGGCAAAATTACCTTTGTACCCCTGAACTATTCACTTCGTCTCATTTAAGTCCCTGAACTATCAAATGTAACAAAATGGTCCCTGAACTATCATGCGTAACAAAATAGTCACTCGATTTAATGGACGTATTTGGCTTGCCGTGACATGTTGCTGACTCATTTACTAAAAGCCCCTTAAAATAGACTCTGTACCTATAAAGCACGGCTCCGACACGCCTATCACGTGTCCCTAATAAAAAAAAAAATTGGACACAGCTAGGACACGGCTGAGACACGGTCGGACATGGCTGGGACACGGCTAGGACACGGCCAGGTCACTTTTTATAAGATACTAAAACTTTGGGGGGTCAAATTATAAATAAGAATTTATCAATTTTCTAAATCTAATAATAACTCACCAACTTTTTATAAGACACAGATTTGAACAATGGAATGCTTATTTTTGTTATATCATGTTTTGGATTGAAAATATATTTATTGTTATATTTAGTTTATGTTTATATTTTTATTCTGCATTTGTTATTGATAAGTAGTTGAATTATTTGCAATATACATAGCTTTACGAAGAAACAAGCAAAATGCAAATTTATATATAATATATGTATAAAAAAAATTGGACACCCGTGTCCATGTCGTGCCATGTCCGTGTCGGTGCATCATAGCTTTATACCCAAACAAATCTTTAATAATATTTTTTCATCCAAAAAACTCATTTCACCAAAAAAATTTCCAAAAAGTGTTGCCGACTCATTTACTAAAATCTCCTTTAAATAAACTTTATGCCCAAACAAATCTTTCATAATATTTTTTTCATCCAAAAAACTCATTTCACCAATTTTTCTTTCCAAAAAATCCAACACTGAGGTTTAATAAATTTATGGATTTAATTGTCCTTAGTTTTCTGGAGCAAAAAAGAATCAATTGTAGTTTTATCTAAAAAATTATTTATGTAAAAATTTTATATCGATAATTGATACAAATTATCATTTTAACTTAACATTTTAATTTTTTAATCTTCTTAAAAGTTTTAACAAGTATATTTTAAATAATTGTCATATTAAAATTAAAATTAATTATATAAAAATATTTAAAGTACTTAATATTTAAAAATAACATTTGTATTATACTAATTATCAATTTAAAAAATTAGCCAAACACGTCCTTAAGTTGAGGGACTATTTTGTAACGTTTGATAAGAGACTATTTTATTACATTTGATAATTTAAGGACCTAAATGATACAAAGAAAATAGTTCAGGGTACAAAATGTATTTTGCCCAATATTATTACTAAAGTTGTCGGTAAACTTGAAACTTGAGAAAATTTGCTAAATTAGACTCGTTGGCTAAGCAATTTAATTTAAAATTTTGAATCAATTCAAAGATTTAAACAATAAATAAGAAAGAAATCAAGATTATTTTAGAATATATGAATCGTTAATTGCAGGAGACTGGAGAATAATAAATAGGCAATTTATCATTTTATCCGAATAGGCTCATTCCATGTGACCCAAGTGGGTGTTCATGTCATCACCTCATTCATAATTATATACAAATTTAATGATCCACATACACAATTAAATATCACCAAAGCGAGTGATATGAAATAAACTATGGAACAAAACAAATTTTTACTGGCAATTCGGTGTCCTCATAATTGAGACATAAATTTCGTTAATATCACTTTTATTTGGGCAATCTCATTCTCATTATTGTTTCATTTATACAAAAATGTCACGCCCCCGAGCCCACAAGGCCGTTGAACGCAGAGCATGCCTCGTAATCCACTGAATGTAACTTTGAGTTGGGCATTTGAATCATTGCCCAAAATGGATATCCATTGTTATATTTGAATTCTTTGGCTCACTTTATATACTATTCAAATATCCCACATTTTTTCTATATGGGATGCCAAACTAGGGGCCTCACAATCAACTCCCCCCCCCCCCCCCCCCCAAGAATGCGACTTCCTCGTTTCGACATGACACTGTCCAGAACCTGTCACCTGGCATTGGGACTCTAGCGGTGGCTCCCACACGCATAGTACTTTGCGCCGCAGCCTCAAGAGGTGACTCTCACAACGTGTAGCACTTTGCCCCGTGTTGCACTTAGCTCCCGATGTTCCGACTAGTAAGAGGCCCTGATACCATTTGTCATGCTCCGGGCCCACGAGCCCGTTGGACGCGAAGCATGCTTTCGAACCCACTGAATGTAACCTTAAGTTAGGCATTTGAATCACTGCCCAAAATGGACAGCATGCTATTCGCCTCATCCTAAAATTTATACTAATATCATCCACTTCAATTAGAGTTTTATTACACGAATACACTGAATGTAATCTTAAGTTGGGCATTTGAATCACTTTGGTATGGGTGAAAAAAGAAGATAGGCAGATTTATCTTCCCTTTCAGTAGTTTGGTACTAATGTCAAAAGCCCATTACAAATAATGGCCCAACATTGGCCCGGTGTTTTATCTGTAATATAGAAGATAAATAATCGCCCCTTGGGGGGTGCGATTATTTTATCAGCTACACATTAATTGTTGAAGTATGATGGCCCATTCTTGTTTTGATAGTTTTTTGACCATTTAATCCTTCTTTGTTCAATTAACTACAACACTCATTCATTAATATGTATTATATACTACAGTTGAGATGAGAATCTCTCTCTAGCCTTCATCCGGGATTCAAATACACCCAAATCTCACTTCATTTTTCCTTTGTATCTTTCTTTTTAGGAGTGTATTAGGACCTTAATGCTGTCGGAGTAAAGGATGTCAACAAGGGCCTAGTGAGTTGTCATCGGCCGATGGAGATTCATTAAATAAAATCTTTGCTTTTATACTTTATTAATAATAACCCAACAAGAAATCATCTCACCACTTCAATTAGAAGTTTCTATTACACGAATACAGGAGGAAATTATTTTAAATTTGGAGTTTCCATTTTATATTAATTAGGGTCTATCATAGATTTTTAAATTATTTATTATTCCAGGTTGTGGCTTTTTTTACTCTTGAATTTCAATATAATAGCCCATAATATTTTATAGTTTTAAGTAAATTAATCTTCAAATAAAAATTCTTACATTTCTATTTTTAATCTGTCTCATGGATGTAATTGCTGTTATTGTTCTTCGGGGTTTCATGTTGTTTTTTGAATATGAATAAGTAGTTAACTATTGTATTTAATGGTTAGTAGTCAACTATTGTTAGCCTTCCAAATAATGATATCCACGGTGAAGAATAAAAACAAAGAAAATATGGTGGGTGAATTGTTGTTACAAAGAGTGGATACTAATGTGTCCTTGTAATGTAAAAATCCTATATTTTGTTTGATCTTTAGATCTGTAGTTGAAGCTTCTGACACTAGTCTTATTTCATTTTTGTTTATAGTAGTTTCTGAAATCTGGAATTGTATATTCTCTCCCCAAAATTTTATCATGTTTGTTTGTTTTTGTTTTTTTGACAATTAATTATCATGTTTAATGAAACCCAACAGTGAAGAGTCAGATTCTGAGTATAAGGACAATAGTGCTGATGATGGTTGGCTTAGCAGAAAATGTGTAAAAATAAGGGGCAGGGCACTGTGGGCTTTCGGGAACTCAAATCTTTCAATGAAGCAATGCTCGCCAAACAAGATTGGAGGATTTTGCAGAGACCCAAATGTCTCATCAGTCACAGTTATCGGGCTCGTTACTTCTTGGAGTTCATATTCTCGGAGGCACGCCTTGGGTTGAAAACATCTTATACTTGAAGAAGTATTATTTGGGCTCGGGATATTATGTTTGAAGGATGTAGGTGGCAGATTGGCAGTGGGAATTAGGTTGAATTTGGACTGATGCATGAGGTCCCAGGATTTAACAACTTTTGAATATCTTCGCTTCCTAACAATCTGGAGGTAGGGGTTAGAGTAAACGAGTTGCATGTTCGGCCAGATGGTTGGTATAATTGAAACAAAACACTTATGGATAAGGTGACGAATGGAACCTGATATTCTTGTTCGATTTACCCGTAATTTTATGGATTCTTATGAGACAGTTGTTGTAACTTCTTGGCCCTCTCGCACGGCTATGGAATCAAGGCAGCCACCCCTCCCTAACACGGTAAAAATCAATTTTGATGGTGTCATTTTTGCTGCTACTCGGACCACTGGAGCAAGGCTCATTGCAAGAGATTTGAATGGACAATGCTTGGGGTGGGTCACCAGAATTTGGCCTTCTCTTGCTGCTCCTGAACATGCAGAGGGTTTAGCTGCCTCGGATGGACTGGAGATGTGTGATTTTTGAAGGTGATTTTGTGGGTCTAATTCACAGCTTGAATTCCTCGGAGACTTCTTTGGCAATGTTGGGTCCTATCTTGGACGATATTAAGTTTTTTAGGTTAACTTTCAACTCTTGTTCCTTTGTTTTTATTAAGCGTTTAGGTAATCAAGTTGCTCATTTTCTAGCTCGTTTAGCTTTGGGAAACCAAGAGGTGTTCTTGGTCTTCCTCCGTTAACAGCGAATGCTTTACTTTCGGACCTTTTGAGTTGATTTATATATATATCATCTTTTGTTTGCAAAAGAAAAGGAAGCTATTTAGTTGCACATGGAAAATATACATCTTTGGAATTCCTGTTGCTGCCATGCTTAGTGGAGAATATTATGATTCATTACTTGAGCTTTCTCTGTAATCCAATTTTTACTATCACATTACTGAAAGATGTTTGGTAAAAAGTTGGCACCTGAAATTTTGATGACATAACGTCGTACATGGAATGTCTTTTGTTGTTCGGGTTGAAGGCTGAAGCGAAGGCGATTTGGATCTTTTTAGGTCGTATTGCAAAGAAGATAAACAATGTGAGTAGGCTAAAGCATGATTTTCACTGCTTCAATTACCTTTTAATTCAAATTTTGTGTAAAACAAGCAGAGAATGATAAAATATCAAAGCTTGTAATAGATACTGATTTTGTGAACATATTGTTTTGGAGTCGGGTTTAGGATTTTCTCATGTCGTGTGTTGTGTGAAGATATTGTTTTGCGAATTTTGTGTATAGACTTGACCAGCATAATGTTTCTTACAAAAAAATCCAACCCAAATACCACTTAATATATCAAGGGGCAGAAATGAAATTTTAACCATATCAGCCACTTTATCACCAATACCAAACCCATGGGGAGATAGATGAGCAATTTTCCATCTATCACACCAAACAAGTGCTAGATAAGTTAATCTTGAACAGTGTTTATCCTCAAGATGGATTTATCATCCCTTTTCCTATGATGGATACCAAATTAGCCCTAAGTTGATAAAATCCAACGCCTTTAGTCCTGCATCAATTGAAAATTTTCATTTTTAGTCCTAAATCCATGGGTCAGACATTCCCCTTTGTCGGATTGAGATCACATGATTCTCACGTGTTTCTCCCAAAATTCAAAACATGAAAATGGGAAAACGAACATCACTTCACAATCCCCGAATTGAGTAAATCCTATTTTAAATCATCTCTTAGACAATTGAACCCAAATCCTTCATCATAATTTCCATTTTTCTTCTCCCCAAATCAAGACCCCCCATTTTGCCCAAATTTACAAGTCAAACAAACTCAAATTTTACTATTTTTTTTATTTTATCGAAGTTCTTTTTGGGTCACACGTGATAAAGCACGTGACTTCACACTATGATTTTCGATTTTTCTAATTTTTTTTTGCGCATGAATTTAGGACTAAAATTGAACTATTCTAATAGATACAGAACTACACTACATGTGTTTACTCATAGATAAGAGAAAAATATATTTTTTGACAAGATAATTAACATATTCTGTCAACATTTTTAATTTACAGGACTAAAGGTGAAATCTCACCATAATAATATTTTCAATAAACAAGACCAAAGTAAAGGTGGGGAAATCCTAGTACGAACCCGATTTGGCCAAACTCAAATGTATTTCACTTTATTTGTAATTAATCATATGACAAATGTAATTCACTCTCATGGTGAAATAAACTTGAATTCGACCAAACCGAGTCTGAACTAGAATGGGCCCCTTCAATTTTCTTTTGGTAGTCTTACGTTTTTCTATTTCTTCCCTTTTCGCCTCTTCAAAGTTGCTGTAAAACTCTGGAAGAAACCCACGAAACAGTGTGTTAGTACTGTAGTCATGGCACTTGGCCTCTGTCTTTGCCCGCCAACAACACCTCTTCTCATCTTTCTCACTCAGCATACATTTATTCTCTCTCACTCATCATATATTTATTCATTCTCACTCTCTTCCGTTACTACTAATTTCTCCATTTCTCATTTAACCCTTAACCGCCAAAAGCTGCCACCAAACATCCTACGCACCCTTTTGTCTCTATCTCTGCACTGAACTCAATCCTCATTTAAGATTAGTTTAAAATTACTCCTCTCTCTCTCTCTCTCTGTGTCTGTACTCTTCTTTCGGTTCTTTGCGTCGTCATTCAAGCATTGCCCATAAGGTTAATGGTAGTCTGTGTTTCTGTTTCATCAATGTTTATTTGTTGTTGTGAATGCTGGTTTACTTTGATGGTACTGTTCAACAAACTTGGTTGAAACTTGAAACTGGCGAACCCAATTTTTAAATTTGTGAAAAGATACAATCTTTAACTTTCGTTCTGACTAAATCCCAAGGTTGTTCTATCTTTATTAATCATGCTCTCTCTTTTTAGTATTTTTTTTAGCCGCTCTAATCTTTATCCATGTTTTTTCGGTTTATTTGTTTGTTGATTCTATTTCCATGCACGTGTAGCAGAAATCAGGAATTTCTTAGGATCTCTAGATTTCTGCCTTTTTACAATTTCAGTGTAGATGGTTTGTGATGTTTGTGAATGATCATAGCTTTAATTGCTTATCTCATGAAAGGTTCAGTGGTGAAAGGCAAGTTTTGTGCTTCATCAGGATGTCTGATAATAAGGTGCAGAGGGCGTGGGAAGAGCGGGTGATTTCACGCGAAAAAGGCAACCGCATTGTTCACTATCTCATTAGGGACACCAATGCCAACTGTTTCCTTGCTGTGGTGGGAGTAGAGAGGAGTATAAGGCACATGACCTATTCAGTGACCGAGGACTTCTTACGTGTCTTCGGGTCGACCTGCACAGTCCATGCTGGAACAAGATGGACATCAAGAAAAAATGTTGCAGAGTTTCTCAGATCAGTAGTCAAGGGAGGGGGCCCGATCTTTGACAATTCAAGTACGTATTTGCTCCTCTAGAATTTCTTATGGTTTAATGCTCTGAAAATTTATAATATGCAGGGAATAATAATGTGTTTAAAAATTCAGATTTTAGATTGCTCTTATGAGTTTTCGATAGGCAATTGCCAGAATTTTCAGATTATGATTTCAAAGAAGGCATCACTTAGATAATCAACTCCAGGGGAGTGTGCATGAGCACACAGAGATAAATCATAAACTTTTGATCATTCTTTGTATAATAATGTCTTTGTGATTTATTATAGTCTGCATGAATAGTGGTTGATTGGTCATCATATGACAGATCTTAAATGTACTAAATAAATACGACAAAGCAATATTTAGAGCTTGTGTTATGAATTCTAGTTATAGCAATATCTTTGACTTCATAATTATATCATTCACGCTCTAATTTTACATTGGAACAGAGAGGGAAGAATGCATCTATTCACTTTTGGAATGTCGGTAATACATTGGCAGCTTGTCAGACACTCAGAAGTTGCAAACCTTCTAGTTTTATTGCAGCACTTTTTTGGATCAGATTCAGTTGTTGAATAAGCTGTATTTAAGGCTATGTCCTCAAAAGGTGGCTGACGGGACATTTCAAAATTTTCTTATATCCCAGTTCAAGTTATAGCTGACCTACTATTTACCTTAATATAGATTTTCGTAGAGACCATTCTCATGTTTACCCCCTTTTACTATCTAAGCATGTCCTTCCTTACTTAAATATAATCATTTTATATCCATAACCCCTTACGTTGCTTATTAATCATCACTCATTTTCTTAGGAGGTTTAGTATACCAATACATTTCTGTCAACCTCAATAATTAAACTACGATGATTAACCATTTCTCTATCAAGGCTATAAATGTGGAGGGGGGTTGAAAGCTTATTCTGAAGATTTTTCTTATTTTAGCGTTATTCGGATAACAGTGTAAAGATATCTAAAACTCAGCCCTCAAGAGAACTTTCGGAGAAAATAAATATTTATGTATTCAATTAAAATTTAATTTTTCTTAGCAAAAATAGGAAAAAAAAAGTATAATTTAATTTAACCTCTTGAAAATCCTTGTTGGGGGAACTTAAGGACACCTTTGAGAGTATAAATATTCTTATCCTTATGCATTTCAGCCCTTCAGGCATGCAAAAGTAAAATATGGAAGGTGATGTCGTTCAGTGGAAGTGGTGAGGATGAATAACAGGCTTGTTTACTTTAGGTATAGAATAAGGTTATTAAGAAAGAAATTTTTGATAAATGAAACCTTCGATAATGCAAACTTAATGCGACGGATATTGTCTACATACATACATTATCGAAATGGCATAAAACTTTTTAAACTAAAGATGTTAACAAGAGCCGAGTCTCACACCATAAATTGTTACGATTAGGATGTCTACCAATGTTAATTTCATGATATTTTGATGATCGTATATGGTAGCTTCTGTGAATATAACTTTTGTGACAGCTCTTTGTAGGAAGAAAAGGGGTCTAGAAGTGTATCTCTAGTCAATGTGATCCACCATTTGTTGGGTAAATGAGGAAACACTATCCTTTATGTTTAGTGAATATAAACTGACTATGGCCTTTAGAACCTTAATTAATTGATGCCGTTTATATACACACCTAGACAAACTTTTATCACTTCATACTTCTAGGGTGGTAAACCCGAGTTAGCCCTAATGAAAAGTTAGAAATTCAATCAGAGTTATATCCACTAAGTATCTAAAATACCAATGCCCGAACTCAATGATATAAGGTAAAATATTAGTCAATGTGGTACGGACAAAAGATACAAAATGTAGAGTATAATATCCTCATACAAAAATGTGCATTTGATTAATCTTGATATTGTAAATCATACTTCAAGTCTTTCAGAATGTCAATAGGATTATGTAAATCTCTTTCAGACTTATCTTCACATTGTCTTATCTGCACAACGGTGACTTCAGTAACCTCAGCTTGGACGTGGCTTAAGCTATTTAATGGCCAGATAGGAAAACAGGCAATTTGACATATGAAGTTTATGAGATTCCGTAATTTGGTAGAAATTACAAGAAATTTAAAGAGGGCTTGTCGTGAAGCAAGTCAAGGTTGTCCACGTGTATCTCTTCATGTCAGCGTTAGGTAGCACCGCTTGGTGTTACTAGCGATAAAATGGCGTCTCTCCTCTTTAAATATTTTTCATACTATTCTATTGAAAACATATCTCCTCGATCGTCTTGCTTTGGTATCTCCATTCGCTCCATCTAAGGTACAAAATGTAGATGCATGAAGTTTTTTACTATTGAATTATTTTCATTGAGACGTTTCTTGTCAAGTCATTCATGTAAAACATACTTCACCTCCTTGTGATTGTGCCTATTTCGTGACTAATTTTTTCTTTATCAGGAATGATGAATTCAGCCTCTTTGGGCTGAAAATGGTGACATACTAATGTTTTGTTTTGATAACGATGTGTTCTCTTTGAATTTGCGTTTCAGCATATCAATCAATTGGTAGTTCGCTCAGGGTTATGATTGATAAACTTTTCAACCCTGGATGTTTAAACCTATCAGGAGTCTCGTTGGAAGAATTAGTTTCAAAGTCTCCCTGCATTTGCACAGAAATATTTGCTTTTTATGGTTATCACGAAATTAATCGAATTAAAGAGTTATGATATAAATGTTGCATCCTTTCCTTAAATTAATTACTAAATAAAGGTCAGATCACCGTTTTTAAGATGATGTTGAATGTTGTTTCTCCTAATGTCAGAAAACTTTTTTTGCAGTTACATTTTTAGAAATCTCAGTCAATGCCAATTTGCTTTAAGTCTCTTCTCCCTCTGAATTACAGATTACATTTCATTCATTTAATGACTGTTAAATCTTTGATGGCTTTCTTTGAAAGTGTTTGCTGTGGCTTTCTTTTAATATCATAATTATGCAAATCGTTACTGTTTTTGTGACAAAAATGTGGTAGAATTGGGATATATTTCTGGATTGCATCATTGCTATTTCCTGTCATAAGTTAACCTGAAATGATTGGTAATTGAAATCCATTTGAGCTCTGGCTAAAAGAAAGAAACTGTGAATGATGAGATATTACAAGGATTTGGATTTCTTATTACAAATATTGCCTTGATCTCTAAAGTGAATATCTTTAATATTTTCAACATTTTTTTCCACTAAATATCTTCGCAGTTCTCAAAACAACTCCACATCTGCAAGTTCTTATGGCAATGATGACCCGTTTTTCAAGGCGCAAGAGCCTCCAAGACGAGCAGGTGGTTCTCAATATTTATCCCGGTCCATATATTTCTGATATATTTTCTCCATAATGGAGGTTTAACATTTTATTACTCATAAAATACTTCACTTTCAGGTCCCAGAGTCCTCCACACAACATGATTCAGATATCGTCTGGTCGGGAAAAGCATGTTTATGCAACAAGCAGCTAAAGCATTATCCAGCTCTTGTCAGGAACGGAACTAAAATTCCTGTAAGTACCGAAATGCTTTTGCCTATCTTTCGTTTGTAAACTGGCCTTTGTAAGAGTTCTCACAATCCTTTTACAACTTGCAGGTGTATTCATTTGTGTGGGTTATGAGTGTAGAGAAAAAGGACTACCTCGCTTATCTAGCAGATATGTACGAGGATCAGAAGGGGGAGAAAATGGTCAAAGTGCGATGGTTTGCCTTTCGTAATGAAATTCAGGGTCTGATTCCTAACTTACACCCCGACTCTAGAGAGGTTTTCATCACACCTTCGGAACAGGAGATTAGCGCGGAATGCATAGATGGTCTAGCTGCAATTCTGACTCCTGATCATTTCAAGGAATCTAATCGCTTCCTTACCCAATTTTTGCCGTTTAAAAGTTTCATGTGCCATAGAGAATTCAAGAACAATGAAGTTAAGATATTCTCTTTAAGTGCATTACAGGGCTACGCTACTCAACCCATTTTTTACACTCTGAAGTGTGAAGTTAACCCAGAAGGTTCCAAGAGAAAGAGAAGTTCTGAGTTGGGTCAACCCGTCTCTGGTAGGCATGCTGGTCTTACAATCTCTGAGAATCGAGTAGAAAAAGGCGAACCAATTTGTCAGAGAATAAAAATTAGACTGCCCATCAAGAAACCGATTGAGAATACGCCAGCTGAGCAGCCAGAGAGTGAATGGTTGCCAAAAGTCAATGAAAATATTGAGCTTCTTTCTCAGGATAGCGGAATGCAAGGCTGCTGGTTGAGGTGCAAGATCCTACGTTCATCACAAAACCTTCTGAGGGTTCAATACTATGATGTCGATGACGTTGATGGACCAGGGAAACTGGAGGTAACAAACATTACACCACTCTATTTATTATAAACTCTAAGATGACAAAAAAAAAGGTTACATTTCAAGGAATGCCACCTTCTTGGAAAAAGAATTATATGACCATTGACCCTCTCGGTGTATTTATAGGGAAATATATATTTACTGATATTGATAAATAACTGACATATAACTAATTTGTGTAGGAATGGGTTCCACCAGCGAGAGTAGCGGATCCTGATAATGTAGGCGTGAGATGTGGTGAGCGACTAACAGTGAGGCCTTGGCCTAACTGGGATTCTACTGGGTTAAGATATGAGGTTGGAGCTGCAGCTGATGCATGGTGGTGCGGTGGCTGGTGGGAAGGTCTTGTAATTGGCCGCGACATAGCTACAGCAAGTGGTTTTCAAGTTTACTTCCCCGGTACGTATTAAAGTTTGCATAAGTTGAATCTTTTTTCACCCATTAGCCTCGCTATAGTGGATGTATAATAACATTATACCATTTAATGGCAGGTGAGAAGAAGTTTTCGACAGTGGAGAGGAAAAACATGAGAGTTTCGAAAGATTGGGTTGACAACAAATGGGTGAGCCTTAAGCCAAAGTCAGATATTCTGGCTTTCTTAAGTGAATCATTCAACCCGATTATCACAAGGCCACCTCTTCCTGTTCTGGCTGGTCAGCCCAAGAACTCTGTGCCTGCAACAAATACTGAAGGGCCTCAGGATGCTAAAGGGAAGTTGCCGAGTTCATCAACTTCACCTAACCAGAAAGCTGTCAATGAACTTAACTTAAAGAAACTACTCATTATCAGAGATAATGAAGACAGGTCTCGAAAGAGTTCGGGTAACGAGGAAAAGGATGATGCTAAGGGCAAATGAATGTTGCAGTTAGGTTCTGGCAGCCAGCCTAAAACTTCCAGCCCGTAGTATAGTATCGGCTCTCTAGCTCCTACAGCCTTAGGTTTTACATCTTGCTGTTGTACAAAAAAAGAAAAGAAAAACACAGTGATCTTGAATTTTGCTAAATTAATAAAAGTGTATAATTATTTTTCTGAAGATGAATAGAAATGTAAAATTATGTATAATTGAGCTCTTCTTTTTTCGTTTTGGGTGACATATGATGAAACATAATGTTGATCCTGGAAACATATACTCTCAGAGTGTCTTCTCCACCAATTTCTTCAAGTTGTGAAGCATGCTTAAATAGAACAGCTCAATATGGATAGAGACAATTGTCAGATTTATACTAAAGAACATGCATACAGAGTATGTTTATGTTAATAAATTATTTTATTATTACAGTGATATGTACGAGTATATTACAAAATTTTCTTAAAAGTTACAGCGAAAAAGTTGGTTGAAAAATACGAAAAAGAAAAAATGGATTCGTACGCATAAGAGTATAATACAAATACTAATAAATTATTCGAGAGTAAAAATACGATTTATTTTCATATAAGTTTGAAAGAGAGGTTGTTTATATTGCCATATAATTAATATTTTAATAAATTATCAACTTTTGTAGAATATTAATTATATAATATACTCAATTGGTACTTATGAAAATTAATTATAATTTTCTAGTTTTAAAATTAAAAAATTTTATTTTTTAGAAGATTAGAGTATTATTCGTCAGATACGTGTAATAAACGTTTTAGATTAAAAGTATGTGTAATAAACAATTTAATTCAAAGGCACAAGTATTATTCGTTAAGTTCTGAATATATACGAGAAACAAAATTATTTTCAGTTTTACGTGCAGGGACGGATCCAGGAATTAGAAGTTGGGGGGGCCGAAGTACCAATAAAAAAAAAAGAGTTATTTAATATTCAATTATAAGTATATAGTCAAACTTATTTTTGTTTTAATAGAAAAGTAAAATAACAAAGAGAAAAGAAAAATAAAACTAACTTTCAGTAAATTTATTAGTTTCGGAATATACAACCAATTCTTCAAAAATCTTATCAAAATATTATAATCAGTTTGTATCTTGTGGTGTTTAAACTTTAAATATTCGAATGATACCAAGTTTATGCGACCAAAAAATTTCAACAAATATTATTACACATTCTCAAAACATTATAAAGTAATATAACATAATTAGTTTATAAAATCTATAGAAACTATAATCAACATTTTCTTGTCTTTAGATTTCTTGATGTCTTGTATATTTTTTCTTCTCAACAATTCTTTATAGTTTCTATAGATTTTAGGAAAAGTATTTGTTAATTCTAATCCTAATAAGTTTAGAAGACAAGTTCAAAAGAAAAATATTTGTTACTAATCCTAATTCCTAACAAGTGTAGAAGAGAAGTTGAAAAAGAATAACAATTCTATTTTTGTTTTTTAATGGTAACTAATTTTAATTAAACAAGAATATTAAATACAATAAAAGTTACACATGACTTGAGGGGCTGTCTTTAAAAAATAAAAAGTGTTTAATGATGGTGCAAGGATTCGAACCCCTTCCCTCCCAAAAATCTCGCCTAAGCAAAACACCATATCCAAACCTTTCACCAACTCCACCAAACCTATTATTTGTTCTACACATGCAAGATTCATTTAATATTCTTTGGGGGGACCATATTATAAAATTACATGTATCGTGTAGAAAAAATTTTAAATCTCGGGGGGGCCGGGGGGCCCCCCGTAAATCCGTCCCTGTTTACGTGTGTATGCGTATTATACGAGTCTTTTTCATGTACCACAGTTTTTTTTTTCTTTTATTTTTGAATCCCAGTAATTAGTTTTCCTTAATCATAGATTATTTTCTTGTTTCGGTGAGATTTTCATTAATGAGTAATCTGACATATTTGGATTCAACAAAAAGAAATCAAGGTGTTTAATTGACACTTCTAACCCCACCAACAACAGTACAACACGTCGCCGTCCCACCCTTCAAAAAATTTGAATCCCGCCACATCAGCAGGTCATTTTCGTCCTCACAGTACCCTAATATTTAACAATTAAGCGCCTCTCAAGCGAAAAATTTGAAATTCAGACAGCGCCTCCCATAAATCTCAGACAAAAAATCCAACAACCCTACAAATCCTACCTTTATTCTTAAAAATTCAAACCCCATTAATCAGACTCCCAATTCCCAAAAAATAAATCGAAATCAAACTCTCGAGAATCAAATCAATAATGGCTTCAATCAGGTCTGCAACTCGCTACAACAACAACAGCCTAAACAGCTCCACCAGATCAGACCCCTCATCATCTGCTGAGTTTTCGTCACCGCACGAAACATCGCGTGCCCTCATCAAGAAAAAGAATGATCCCACCAGCATTAATTTCAGTTCCATGGTCAAGAAATTGGTGGATAACAAGAAGGGCAAGAATTTCAATAAGGAGCCGAAATTTGTGGTGGCTGCTGATTTTTGGGTGGAGGATTTGAAGAAGAATGCTAAGAAGAGTAGCGGATTAAGTGGGCTGCACAAGAAGCTGTTTAAGGGGTCATCTGGATCGTCCGGGGGGGCGAAAAGAGGAGAGGAGAGTTCGAAGAAGGCGCTGATGGAGGTCAAAGGTAATACGAGGACTCTGGCTATGGTGTTGAGGAGTGAGAGGGAGCTGTTAAGTGCGAATAAAGAACAGGAGGAGCAGATTGCTGAGCTCAAGACGTTGCTCGAGGAGAAAAGCGGAGAGGTAAATTTTATTTATGTGAATACACTTGTTTTTCATTGAATGTTATTGGATTCTTAATCGAGTTACAAATGGAATGTTTAAGTTGTTTTTGGATATCAGAGAGTCTATGTTTGTGCATGTGGCGAATCCAATGAGTTGTGTCTAATTGGACAGAAAATGAGGAATTGAGTGCCAGGGTGATCTGTTATCACCTTGATTGAAATGAAAATGGAATTTATGTCCTTCAATCTTGTGATTTATTTTTTTGTATTGAAAAGTGAAAATAGAAGTGTGAAGTTTGAGCTGTGTTCTCTGGTTATAAGGCAGCATTGAAATTCTGATCAATTTTAAGGCCTGTATTAAGGCATTGGGTTCAAGATGATAAAAGTCGAACCAAGCTATTGAACGAGGTGAATTATTTCGACAAAAATGCTGCAAAATGAATTCATCATTGGAAATGCAAGAACCATGTTTCTCCAGACTCATAAACTTTAGAAAATGTATCCAATTGGTAAACCTCTTTGTATTCTTGGAAATGTGATTTGCTGCCGATTTGTTCTTAATTAAGTAGTTTTTGTTTAGTCAAGATATATGCTTTCTACCGTGGCCTTTTTTGGATTAGTTCTGTGTCACTGATACTTATGCAAAATTCAGGTTGAAAAACTGAAAGACCTGTGCTTGAAGCAAAGAGAAGAGATAAAGTCTCTGAAAAGCGCCATTCTCTTCCCAGATGTTACGAATTCGCAACTTCATAACATTTTGGAGAAGCAGGGTTCGGAACTAAAACAGGCAAAACAACTGATTCCTAGTCTTCAGAAGCAGGTGTCTTCTCTTACAGGACAACTCCAATGGCTTGCTGAGGATCTTGCAGAGGTACCATTCATGCTCTTGCTCTGGCAATTTTTTTCCCCAACTCTACTGTAAAAAAGATTCTCGAGTCAACTTTGGTTTGTCAAAGCACATATCTAATGAGTTTATTTAGTACAGTATTACACAATTTGTGTCACCTATTTCTGATAATTCTGAAATAACGCACTTTTTTTCAGGCTTCATATGTGATTATCCATTACTCATCCCACTGCAATAATTGCATTCAAATGCAAGTTATGCAACATAATCGAATAAGGATCAATTTTGGGTAAATTCTCTATTTTTCTTGGTGACAGGTGAAAGCAAACAAATATTCTGGAAGAGGATTGTGTGAAAATCATTTCAGCTCTCCAAGGACACCGTCATATGATCAAGATGAAGCAGCTAATTCTCTGGTAAAAACATTTCGAACTGGTATACCCAAATTATCAAGTAAAAGAAAAAAAATTGCAGCTCTCGTAAATATTTCATGTATAATATAGGTTAGACAAATAATTGATCTTATGCCTTAAAGAGGAAATTTAAGCTACATTGACGTTAGGGGAATACTGAAATTCATGTAAAATTCATCTCCAAGAAAATGCATCATCCTACTGAAACTTCAAATCTTCGAATTGCTTTACTTGGACAATTTGTGATGCACTTGATGTTCGTATGAATATAATGTATTGTGGCTTATTCGGAATTTTTTCTATGTCCATTTAGTCCATCTATTTTACCGTCTATTATGCAAGTTACCTCAATTTCCCTGTATTGAACAGTTTGATCAGGAATTCAGCTCTGGGGATTTCACAACCCCGGATAGTCCAGATGACATGTTCCTGAAAGATTTGAATCCCTGCCTAACACCTTATTCCAAGACCAAGTCCAAGGTAACAATCACTCGCCTTTTTTTAAAATTATTTTTGTTGAAATCCCATTTTAATACAAAGACAATTAACCTATATGTCATTTTCTTGTAGGAATTTGATGTTTATGATTCCCCTGATGAATCCGGAAGATCTAAAAGCAATATGCAATCTTCTCATGAATTTGTTTTCAATACATGTTCGTCGAATCTCTCAAAAAGTTCTGAGTGCTGCCAATCTTCCAAGGCAGTAAAGGGTTTTGTCCGCACAGCTCGCAGGTCTGATGAAACCAAATTCACGTATGGGAAGAAAATGCATCATAAATTATTCTGATCATGTTCTAAATCTTGTAGAATTTTGTTTTGCTCTCACATCCTCTGATGTTCCCAGTTCTTGAAAACTTCCAGTTTCAGAACTTTGAAGCTTATTTGTATGTCATAAGGTGTATCAGCACCGATCAAGATCCTCTATTGCAAAATCCTATTATATCTTCTATTGCATAATTTAGATGTTTGACATGTGTAACACACCATAATCCTTGTTTTCCTTACCTGTATGTTTATTTAAGTAAAATTAAAGAAGACATAAATAAGGAAACACAAAAAGATGATTTTGGAAAAAATCACCACATGGATCTTAATTAAAAGTACAATCTATACAGCAAAATGAACAAAAAAAAACATTTCACATTTGATTGTAAATTCATATAATCAAATCGGTTTAAAAAATCTAACTAATTTTCTTTGCCTTCAAAAAGTTTTTATTGAGAAGCATCAAACTTGCTGTCATTTTGTACCACTACCTAATGAAGATCCTAATATCGTTTTACAAAATTTTGAAGAAAATCATTTGTTAATTAATAATTTAATTCGACCATACATTGGGCAATTTTCTATGAACCCTAGAAAATTAAGTGTCAACAACTTCAAGATAAAACGATAGCAGGTTAATCCCGTCCCATGACTCATCTTTCAATTTCAGCTTCAACATTTTTCAATGGCGGAAGATAATTAATTAAGAGAGAAAAACTTTTGCAACCTTCTAAATTTGAATTTCCAAATGATTTGGATTGTGCTGGTTTTATGTAAAGAAATATTGAGACTTGAGTTGATATCTAACTAGTTAGTTTTAATTACTTTTTTTGTTACATTATTTTAATTAGATTTGCAAGTAAAAATTTACAATCAGATTTGTAGTGTTTAGTTAAAGATCCCGGAGTGGTGATTTTTACCAAACCTGAGTTTATTGTGTTTCCTTATTTATGTCTTCTCTAATTTTGATTAAATAACTATAGAGGCAAGGCAAATAAGAATTATGGTGTGTTATGTCAAACATCTAAACTATGCTGATACGCACCAAGATCTTATGTATAAAAGTTTAAGAAAAATATGTGACAGGATTGAAATTTGAGAATAATAATTCAAATTAAAGCTCTCATTAAGTGTCCTTAAAGAAGTATACCTTTAATAGTTACTGGATATTGATCACACTGGATAGTAGCGCATTCAGGACTGTTATGGTCAGAGACGGAGCCACGGGGCATGATGGGGCCGTCGCCCCCCTAAATTATATAAAAAGATTTTTTTTTAGTTTTGTTTAGTATTTAATAAAAAAATCCCCCCCCCCCCCCCACTTTTCTTTCTACAACATAAAATAAGAATTTTGCCCCCCCAACCACCCACACTTTTTTTTTATAACATAAAATAAGAATTTTGTCACCCCCACACACCCAATAAAAAATGGGTTTGATATATAACTTATATAAATATTTTGTAATTTATCTGCCAAAACAGACGTGCTCCTCCCCTTCTTCTTCCTTCTCTCTCCAGTCCCAAACTCTCAGCTTACATTCTCTCTCAAAATAGCGCTTTCCGACGACGGTACTTCCTCCGGTGAGCTCTCTTCAACAGAATAAAACTCTAAAATCTTCAGGCTACAAAGGAAGATCCATATAGCCATGGTTTCGCCACCCAAAATTAATCGGTTTGGTGGAGATTGGCTCCATTTTTGTGGGTTTTTGATGAAATTTATTTGATATTTAATGGGGTTTTTTTGCTTTGTTTTTCTCATGCTTTTTCAATAGATTAGTGATCTGAGACTAAGAGCCATGGCTTGATGGATTTCTGCCGAACAGTCGTAGAGAAGTTGGGTTTACATTGGGGTTTAAAATTTTGGTTAATTTTCTGAAAAGTGATAGCCAAATTGTCCTAAAGTGTTGGTTTAAGTTTTACTTGAAAATTAACTGAATTTGGTGTTTTGGGGTGTTGGTTTAGGACATGTTGTTGGGAAAGAGTGCCAAAATAAATAACACCGGCGTAACGCGGAAGCGATATAATTCTTTTCCCCACTAACTGGATAAAAAATGGGACCACACCAATGCTAGTACGATAGAAAGAAATAGAATAAACGAGACAAGAGTTTTTACGTGGAAAACCCAAATCGGGAAAAAATCACGGGAACGAAGTCAAAAACCTCCACTATATCAATAATGGGCTTACACAATTTCTCCCTAAACTAATTAGGGGATACACAAAATCTTCAAGAGAATATCCCTTAGATTACAAATACATCAAGTTTAGAAACTTGGAATTGTAGAAGAAAAATAGAACACTCTCTCAATCTTATTTTTCTTCTCCCAATTTTTCCCTCTTATTTTTTTTCTCTCTTTCTCTCTATTTCTCTCTCTAGCTCTCGTTGATGGTGTGTAGAGAATGGCAAAGAGAGCCTCTATTTATAGGGAAAATGCATGGCAATTTTCAACACTTATTATGTCATGCCATATGTCATTTGCCCATTTTTATTTTCAAAGAAAGTGGCTGTAAATTTTTCAACAAAACCAGCCACCTTTATATGGCCACCCACATGGGTGGGACCCAACAATTCTACCCCTCCAACTCATGTGGGGGGACAACCAAGCCCGCTTCGCTTTTGCAGACTTCAAGCTTTTCTCTTGGCAAAGACTTTGTGAGCATATCTGCGCCATTATCATTCGTATGCACTTTATCAAGCTGTATCAATTTTTCGTCAAGAACATCCCGGATCCAATGGTATCTCACATCTATGTGTTTGGACCTTGAGTGGAAAGTCGAATTTTTACTCAAGTGGATCGCGCTCTGACTGTCACAGTAGAGCCTATACTTTTCCTGCTTCAAGTCCAACTCCTCTAGAAACTTCTTCAACCACAACACCTCTTTACATGCTTCAGTCACAACAATGTACTCGGCTTCTGTTGTGGATAATGCCACGCATTTTTGAAGTTTCGACTGCCAAGAAATAGCTCCCCCTGCAAAGATAATCAAGTATCCGGACGTGGACTTCCTGGAATCAATATCTCCAACCATGTCTGCATCTGTGTACCTCTCTAAAATAGTTTGGCCATCACCAAACCTTAGACATAGTCTCGAAGTGCCTCTCAGATACCGCATTATCCATTTCACTGCTTCCCAGTGATCCTTGCCAGGGTTAGACAAATAGCGACTAACTACGCCAACTGCATGAGCAATATCGGGTCTAGTACATACCATAGCATACATCAAACTTCCAACTGCAGAAGCATATGGTATCTTCTTCATCTCTTGTTTATCTTCCTCACTTGTGGGGCATTACGCAGAGCTGAGTTTGAAATGTCCCGCAAGTGGAGTACTAACCGCTTTCGATTTACTCATGTTGAATCTTTCAAGAACTTTCTCAATGTATTGTTCTTGAGATAACCAGAGCTTCTTGTCAGCTCTATCCCTAGAGATTTTCATTCCAAGGATCTGCTTAGCCGGGCCCAAGTCTTTCATCGCAAAAGACTTGCCAAGTTCTTTCTTCAGCTTCTCAATCTTGCTGGCATCATGACCTACAATCAGCATGTCATCAACGTATAACAGTAGAATGATAAAATCTCCATCTGAGAATTTCTTAAAGAATACGCAGTGATCTGAGCTGGTCCTCGTGTAGTCATGGTCTGTCATGAATGAGTCAAATTTCTTGTACCACTGTCTGGGAGCTTGCTTCAGACCGTACAAGCTTTTCTTCAACCTGCACATCAGGTTTTCCTTTCCTTTGACTCTGAACCCTTCCTGCTGCTCCATGTAGATTTCTTCATCTAGATCTCCATGAAGAAATGCGGTCTTCACATCAAGTTGTTCAATCTCCAGACTGAGACTGGCAGCGATCCCAAGAACAACTCTGATCGAAGACATCTTCACCACTGGTGAGAAAATTTCTTCAAAATCAACACCCTTTTTCTGATTGAAACCCTTCACAACCAGCCTTGCTTTATATCTGGGTTGTGAGCTATGTTCCACATTCTTCAACTTGTACACCCACTTATTTTTTAGTGTTCTTTTGCCTTTAGGCAACTTCACCAAGTCATAGGTGTGATTTCCTTGTAAGGATTTCATCTCCTCTTTCATGGCCTCCATCCACATATCTCTCTGATCATGTGATATGGCCTCTGGGTAACTCTCTGGTTCTCTCCCATCAGTGAGCATCACATACTCATCTGGATTATATCTGGTCGAAGGACGTGTTTGTCTGGTTGACCTTCTAACCGTCGCCTCTTGTGGCGGAACTGGATCATCAGTCTGTATAGGTGGCACCTGATCATCAACTGGCTCATCATCAGTTATATCATTATGCTCGTCCTGTACACCTCCCCCGTGATCCCGAGTTGTACGTGAAGGAACTGGATCTAAGTCATCAGGAACTTCCTGAGAAGATTCTCTCCTCTCGCTCTGTTTTGTATCATCAGATGTTTGTTCCTCAAGAAACACAACATCTCTGCTTCTGATAACTTCCCTGTTCATCGAGTCCCAAAGTCTGTAACCAAACTCTTCATGGCCATAGCCCAAGAAGGTACATGGTTTGGTTTGATCATCAAGCTTGGATCTCTCATCTCTTGGAATATGAACAAACGCCCTGCAGCCAAACACTCTCAAGTGTTTGTAGGAAACATCTTTCCCTGACCAAACTCTGTCTGGAATGTCACCATCCAAAGGAGCTGATGGAGAAAGGTTGACCAAGTCAACTGCAGTCCTCATTGCTTCACCCCAAAAGGATTTGGGCAATTTTGAGTATGATAACATACATTTGATCCGCTCACAAATTGTCCTGTTCATCCTCTCCGCTATACCATTGTGTTGTGGAGTTTTTGGAACACTCTTCTCAAGCCTGATACCATGGTCACGACAATGCTGTTCAAATGGACCCTGGTATTCGCCACCGTTGTCTAAACGAATACACTTCAGCTTCCTTCCGGTTTCTCTTTCAACTTTTGTTTGAAAATGCATAAAGACTGTTATAACCTGGTCTTTAGATTTCAAAGCAAAACACCAGACCTTTCTTGAGAAATCATCAATGAATGTGACAAAATACACTGCACCACCAAGTGTTTTATCTTTCATATAGCATACATCAGTATGCACCAAGTCCAGAGGATGTGTTTTTTTGGACGGATAAAAGCTCTTGAACGCAACTCTGTGTTGTTTTCCTACTAAACAATCAACACAAGTTTGTAGCTCTATCCCACTGACGTCGGGTAGGAGTTTCTTCTTAGCCAAAAGTTGCATGCCTTTTTGGCTCAAGTGTCCAAGTCTTTTATGCCATAGCTCAATGGAGGAATTATTGACTGATGCATTCACCTCTCCATTGGATAATTTTGCTTGCATCAGGTAGAGTGAGTTCTTTTTCTTACTCTTTGCAGTAATCAGAGAACCTTTGGTGAGCTTCCATTTTCCTTCGCCAAAGTGACTGACATAGCCGTCATCGTCTAGCTTGCCAGTGGAAATAATGTTGAGCCGAATGTCAGGAATATGTCTGACGTCTCTCAGAATGAGTCGGCATCCTGTGTCAGTTTCCAAGTTAATGTTCCCCATGCCGATAACCTCCGTCACACCATGATTGGCCATTCTGACTCTGCCAAAGTTACCACTCGTGTATGATGTGAACATATCCCTATGTGGGGTGATATGATATGAGGCTCCTGAATCAATGATCCAATCTGTTTCTTGGCATGATGAACTGACACATGCATCATCATAGATAATGACAACATCACCATCAGTTGCCACAGCTGTAGTGTCTTTGTCATCTTTCTTGTTTTCATTATTTCCATTCTTTTGATCTCTTTTCTTCTTTCTGCAGTCTCTTTCGTAGTGGTTTGGACCACCACAGTAATGGCATTTGAAATCTCCTTTGAATTTGGACTTCCCCCTGGATTTGTCTCTCTGGTGCTGAGGACCTCTATTTTTGTTTCTTCCTCGTCTGTCAGAATTTTCAGTCACCAAGGCATTTTGCTCAATACTGAACGCCTGCTCCTTTCTTCTGGACTCTTCATTTAGAAGGCAATCTTTGACCACTTGCAGGGTCAAATCTCCATTTGGAGCTGAGTTGCTGACTGACACCACGAGAGTATCCCAACTATCCGGTAATGAGCTGAGTAATAATAAAGCAATTACTTCATCACCAATAGATGATGACTCCTCCATTTTTAATCCGTTACCTCAAATATGAACGTGGCTCTCCAAATGCGAAAGCCAAATAGCCCGCGAAAATTTTTCTGATGTGAAAGATCAGATTAAACTGCGACCACAGAGCATACTTAGAATACCCGAGCTCTGATACCACTTGTTGGGAAAGAGTGCCAAAATAAATGACACCGGCGTAACGCGGAAGCGATATAATTCTTTTTCCCACTAACTGGATAAAAAATGGGACCACACCAATGCTAGTACGATAGAAAGAAATAGAATAAACGAGACAAGAGTTTTTACGTGGAAAACCCAAATCGGGAAAAAACCACGGGACCGAAGTCGAAAACCTCCACTATATCAATAATGGGCTTACACAATTTTTCCCTAAACTAATTAGGGGATACACAAAATCTTCAAGAGAATATCCCTTAGATTACAAATACATCAAGTTTAGAAACTTGGAATTGTAGAAGAAAAATAGAACACACTCTCAATCTTATTTTTCTTCTCCCAATTTTTCCCTCTTATTTTTTTCTCTCTTTCTCTCTATTTCTCTCTCTAGCTCTCGTTGATGGTGTGTAGAGAATGGCAAAGAGAGCCTCTATTTATAGGGAAAATGCATGGCAATTTTCAACACTTATTATGTCATGCCATATGTCATTTGCCCATTTTTATTTTCAAAGAAAGTGGCTGCAAGTTTTTCAACAAAACCAGTCACCTTTATATGGCCACCCACATGGGTGGGACCCAACACATGTTTGATGTAATTTGTTGTTAAGTTGCGTTAATTTCGGTTAAGAGGGGTTAATTTCGTTTAATTTGGGGTTAATTCAAAATTAAATATGTTAATTTGGGGGTAAATTTTGCGTTAATTTTGGGTTAATTCGGCTTTATAGTTAAAACCTAGTTCCTTATAAAATTTTCCCATAAATATATTTTTCATACTTGAATCTAGTTCCTTATTAAATTTTTCTCCATAAATATAGCGTACCGTACCGCGGGGGACTTGCCCCCCGCATCCCCCTTCAATCCTTCATCTATATAACAATCTCACCCCCCTCGCTAAGAATCCTAACTCCGTCCCTGGTTATGGTTTAGGGGATAGTCATTATAGTCAGTGTGTCTATTGGACTTATTTGTAGTAGACTGTAGATAAGCTCAATGGAAAAGATAACAAATTTATGATGATATAATTTATAGGTTAATGATTTGGCACTCCACTAATTACTAGAGGAGCTCCAATTTTAAATTTTGACTAAAATATGACAAGAACACCCATAACTCTTAGAATGCATTAATTCTAATTTTCAGGCAAAAGCAAAATATTATCAAGTTGTAGATGTTTTCTTTACTACTTTATATCAAAGTTAGTCCATTAAAAATATAGAGCATCATCCACAAACCAAAGTATATAGTATGTTACATTTGAAAAAAAAAACTATTATAATATAAACCAACAAAAAGTTAAATTCAGCTTAAATTCGCTTCACTTTGATTGCATATTAGCACTTCTCAATAAAATATATTAGCAACTATTTTTATTTTTTATTTATTTTTTGTTTATACCAAAAGTTTCCCCCAGTCGGACGCCGAAGACTAATCTCTTCGAGCCGTAGAGATCACCGAAATGGGTTTTGCCTCTCCCAACAAAGTCTTTTCCATACACACGGCCAGGGATCGAACTCTGGACAACATGCTTAAGGAATCCAGCTATCTACCAACAGTGCTGAACCTTGTTGGTATATTAGCAACTATTAGCAACTGTGCTGAACCTTTTCCATATTAGCAACTATTACACCTAAAGAAATGCTTCAAATAAGTGCTCCTATTAAATGAAAAAATAACATTGATAGGAGTAGTATTACTTTTTTTAACATACATTAATGCATATAAATAGCCGATGCATCTGAGTACTTCATATATGAATACACAAAAAAGTTGAAAAAGAATTTTCTTTGGTGATTTAGTTCATTTGGTACAATTTTATGCTTGAGTAAAAGCATATGTTTTACACTATTATGCAGTTCTTTTTTGTGAGGAACACTATTATGCAATTCATAAACATATTATTTAGACAAAGAGAAAATAGTATATTAATTCATAAAAAAAGGTATATGGTGGGCTCACCATCGGACTGTAGTTGGGTGTGGAAAAAACTGGACAAGGTAAAGAGAAAGTTGCAAGTAACAAATGGTTAGCCACTGCATCAGGTACTTATACTGTTCGTAGTGGTTATGACTGGTTAAGGGGGCACTTTGATGAGTTCAACTCCGCTAAAATGGTCTGGAACAGGTATAACTTGCCTAAGCATTCTTTTATTTTTTGGTAAACTATGCGCAAAAGATTGTAAACTAAGGATAGGCTTTGTAAGTTCATAACTAAGGGGGTTGAGATTTGCTTTTAGAAAATGGAAGTTCAGGCAGAGTATTGTTGCATCAGTGATTAATGCTGGGTTGATTTATAGAACTTGGGAAGAAAGAAACAAAAGGATTTTCTCCCACACCACAAGGAGTGTTGAGGTTGTGTTCGTACAGCTAAAAAGGGAATTGCAAATGAGGATTGCAGGCTACAAGTGTGGGAGAATGGGTGATTGAGATAGGGAATATAGAGATACATTGTTAGAGTAATTTTGTTTATTCTTTCATTAAATCTTATAGTTAATAGCTTCTAGTTATGGGCACCTAAGGAAGGATGAGTTATAAGTCCTCTTAGAGCCTTTGTAAAGTGTGGAAAACAGTTTGTTGGTATTAAGTATATTATCTTTCACCTAAAAAAAAGGTATATAATGTGGGGTGGGTGGGGTGGGGTATAAAGATCTAATTGATTATTAAAATACATATTCGTTTTGTAAATTGCTAGGTTTTTATTTGTATATGGGTGTTGTAGTCATTTTCTTAGAAAAAGAAATAAAAGTGGAGCTCCTATAGTAATTTTTGAAGTTTCCATATAAATTTCATAATTTATATGGCGGTAAACAAGTCGAATCGAATCAAATAAGTCGTTGTTTAAGTTTGTTTGAATTGTTACCGAACTTTAAAGTTTGTGTTTAAGCTTGGTTTGATTATTAATCAAACCGAACTCAAATGAGCTTTAATCAAGCCGAACATAAATTGAGCTTCAGTAGTTTGATTTTTTAACACATAATTACTAATCGAGTCGAGATTGAGCTGAGAATCAAACTTATCGAGCACATAAAAAATTGTTCAAATTTGATTTGATATGTTAACGAACCAAGCTCAAATGAGCTTTTAGCACATGATCTCGAGTCGAATATCGAGTAGCTTGATTTATCTATCAAAATCCTAATCAACTATAATTATATTGTGCATTTTTTTTTCCTATGCTGTTGCATGTTAATTATTACGCTATAGATTTGGATAGACGACCTTTTTAGTCCATTGAAATCATGTAAGTTATAATCATGCAACATTTAAAAACTCTTTAAAACAAGACCAAAAGAGAATATAGCAGGTCGAAACATATAGCAAGAAGAATAAATAGCTAGGTTGCACTCTTTTTTTAAATGATCATACACTACCATTTTATTTGCTTAATTTTTTGTTCCAAAGGTAATTGCAATTTCTTCAATCTTATTTCATAAGTCATAGGAATTGCAATTTAAGTTTCTAGTAATGTTGATGATATGATGCTCATAAGACATCCAAGAAGCAGGCTCTTTTAGGCATCAAACCCATCTTCACCGGGTGTTCCACCATTAATCGCCAACCTCACAACCTGGAAGATAACTGCAAATCGCCCCACCAAGAAAAAGTTTTAGTGTCTTCAAATCAGAAATATATATTACGTAAAATTCCCTTAGGTAGAGTAAAATCACAAATTTTATAACTCAAAATATTAACGCCTCATTTTATGTGAGTCAAATTATCAATCCCGCTTGCTATCTTATGCTAGCAAACATCGTTAGTGATCGTCACATGTAATCCTAAACTGAAACCTATAAAAATTTTCCTTGTTGTGCACAAGTTTATCCACTCAACTCTAAGCACGGGGTGGCTCCCTCACTAGCATCATAAAAGGATGCGAACCAACACTTTGATCTGTCTCTAATATTGATAAAATTTCTACATATATATATATAGACTAAGTAAAATAGAAGAATTAAAGTCAGAACTAGTTATTTATAGGAGCTTTTGAGACTTCAAGTCTCACTCGCACAGAGGCGGAGCCAAAGTAGGGGCTGGTAGCCCCCTTTAAACTTTGAGAAAAATAAATTTTTGCGCTATAAATTTTTGAAATTTGAAATTTTGTCCTCCCAAAATTCAAAATTATCTAATTTTGACAAAAAAAAAATTGTATTCGTCCCCTGAACCTTAAATCCTGACTCCGTCCCTGGAATTGCACAAGACCCAATATTTAACATGGTCGAGTCCAGACACTCCACAAAAATTACTCCGGAAGAGGAACAGGATGTAATATTAAAATTATACTATTTTGATTCCTTTAGGCCTTGTTTGTTTATGTTTTCAAATTCCATTTTCAATATTCTGAATCACAAAATTCTAAAAATTCATAACACAAACCATTTTCATTTAAATTCTAGTTAACTTTTTCAATTCCCCATATAACTACCTATCACTCACTATATCAATCATTTCACACATTTATCAATCAACATCATTTCCTCCAATCATTACTTTTCTATTCAATCTTCCACTTTTACTATATATTAATAATAAATTTCAAACTTCAAATTTCAAAATATATTAATATTAAATTAACTTTATATATCTATCTATCTTATTTTATTATTTATTTATTCACATAATCATTACACAAATAACTAACTCAATTATTTAACTCATATTTTACAAATCTCAACCACTATTTAAAAACATAAACAAACACATCACACATCACATCAATTCTCACACGAATCCATGTAGTATGCATTTTCGGAGAAATTTTCAAAATTTCATCTCAAAAACATAAACAAACATAGCCTTACTTTTTATATCTTTGTGACACAATTTAATTTCCCTTTTCCTCCAATTGACCAAACAAGTCTCTGTTCACTTCTTCTTCTTTTTATTTCTTTTGGATAATTTTCACTTCTTCTCTGAAAGTAGCAATTTATTTTACTTTTTCATGCTTTAACCCATACCACCACAAAAAATTAATGCAGTGAAACATTAGAATAGCGATAATTATAATGGTAATTAAGGTATACGTAGAAAAAGGGTAGGTAGCTTACAGGAGGCGACCACCAAAACTGCAAAGAGAATAAGAACAACATGTGCAGGTTCAAATGACTTTTTGGATGAGATGGGACCCACTCCTCTTCTGGTTATGTTCTTCTCAAACTTCGCCACCTTCTTCTCTGCTACCCGCTTCGACACTGTCTGCAATTAAAAACCAATTCGTTTTAGAAGACGTTTGTCCAACTTTTGAAACGCTAAAAATTGTGTTTGGACTCTTAACAGTAATTTTTGGTGTATTTCCCTTTTTTTTATAATTTCTTTAATTTTTCGTGTGTTTCCCTTTTTTTATAATTTCTTTTGAGCATTTTAACGTTACAAAATCATGTTTTAAAAATATTAAAAATTTTAACTTTTGCAATAATCAATGCAGGAATCAATTCTCTCATTATTATTAATTATGCAAATCTGGGCCAAAACTCACCCTTCATCAATTAATTATCACCAACATTTTATTTTCACAACCCAAATATTCCAATATATATATATATATATATATATATATATATATATTACGTAGGCAACTCTAACATTGAGTGCAGTCTATAATCCACTTATCTCCGGATCGGGTCCTACTCAAGCCTCGACTGGTTGTCCGTGTAGTAGCTCTAACGAGATACAACCCTGATCAAGCAGGGTGACAAACACCACGTATACGTATATATATTCAGTATTAATGACTCTGGAAAACAGCATGCACGGTGCACCTATACTTGTCTTATTCATTTACGCTCTTGTAACCGTTACTTTCACCCAACGCGTTGTCTATGCACACGGATTTTGTTAAGTGCGGTCAGAGTTTAATTCTGAGATATCTATATATTATAAAAATCTTAAACACTAAATTAAATCGTGTATATCTTTTGCACTATTCAATTACAAAGGTTAAATAGTTCTTAATGTAATTAGTAATATAAATAATCAGAAAAGATGTAATAAATAGACAAATATGTTGCATAACATTCATAAAATACTATTTTTCATATTTAGTGAATAATAAAAAGGGAAAAACTTTAGTACTTTTCTTATTATTAAAATTAAAAAGTGTTAAAAAAAGATTATTAATTTACATATCGACGACAACGGAAGCAAACTAGAACATAACGCCTCCGCCGCGAGTAGGCATCTTAACGTCTAGCTAGCTCAGTCGCCTACATCGGAATATCCAAACGCCGGTGATTTCATTAATTCTTACGGTGGCATTCAGCTTTGACTTTAGTCTTTATTATATACATACATGATTATTACAACGAAAAGAAAAGAAAGAAAACAAGGTGTAACGCCTGTGAAGAAAAACTTGTACTCGATCCAGAGAGAGAGAGAGAGAGAATTATATACAAAATTTATACCTTTAATTTGCACATGAAATTTGAAGTGATAAGATTGTTATTCTGTTAATTATATATGTAAACAGCAAACAAAAGAATCACAGATTTACGTGTAAAAAGATTTGAAATTTCTTAAGATGCACAAAAAAAAAAAAAAACCGTAATCAATAGTTGAATATATATCTCCCGATTCAATGCCATGAAAGTAGCTAAGAACCATATATATCGCACACACTCTCTGCGTGTGTCGGGGGGGGGGGGGGGAGAGAGAGAGAGAGAGTTACCATTTTTTGGTTGTCCAGAGGAGATTGGTTCGAAATTTGAAAGCTAGGAGGGTGTTGCTGTCTGAAGATACAATACATACAACAATACATACAAGACTGTTTTGTAAGAAGAACCAAACCTAAGACACTCTTGACACAAACCTAGGACTTTTCTTACACTGATTTATATAACTATATGGGTCTCTGATGGAGTTTTATATCATCGGCCCCACTCGATTTGGTGGAATTAAGTTTTCTATTTTTATTTCCTCTTTTTTTGTCTCTTTTTCTTTGTATATATTTTCTTTTTCCTTCAATTACTCTCCTTTCTTATGCTATCAATTTACTTTCCTTTTTTTCTTTTTTAAGTTGTTCAAGGCTTTTTGAATTTTCCTTTTAGATAAGATATGGTGTAAATTATTAATTGTGGTGCTATTGAGCATTAAAAGTGCTTTATAACCTGTTTGTAAGTCCCGAAAGATTGGGGGGGAAATAAAATATAAAACATCAACTTATGTTTTTGGATTTTTAAATTATTTTCACGAACTTTACAAGTTATAATTAATAAAAAGTAAGGTATCATCGATACGTTGATAATTGAATTATGTTGTTTACGCAGAGTCTAAATAATTAGTTAGTACATTCCTAAAATATTGGACGGATAATATTTTGACCGATAGCTACACGACAGTATGAACTTAATGATTTCGAGACTTCTAAATCTGAAAATAAAATTCCAATGTTTGCATGAAAAATAAGATGTTGTCATCAAGTTAATCGTTATTAAAAAGTAAAATCAATTTATTAATTTAGATTCTTAACACATTGTACGGATCATACTTTGATTAATTATATCAAAGCAATCAGAGGCGGAGCCAAGGGCAACCCCTTAATTTTTGAATAATTAATTTTTTACTCTACAAGTTTTTGATTTTTTAAATGTACCTCCCCCTTTTTTTTAATAAAGTTTTTCCCTCATTTTTTTATATTCACCCCCCTTTCCCCCACAATACAAAACAAAAGTACTCAAAAGAATTGGTCATCGATCTATTATATACATATATCTACACTAATATAATTATCTAATTTCTTCTTTAGTCACCAGGTTACATTCCAAAAACGTTTTTATCTAAAAGTTAATTTGGTGGATTCAAATTTCAATAAGTATATATATATATATATATATATGGATCAAATACATCTCTATAGTTTAGGTAAGATATAAGACCCAATCTAGGTCATTTAAACCATTTGATCCCAAGGTCCATATTTAAAGCCATTATTTTGGATTTTATATTTTATTTAATGATGATGGGGGCATTTTGGTCAATAAGTCTAACAAACTCATGGAAATAATATGCAAGATCAAATCAAATTCCACTATATCCGCCCATAACAGATTTTTCCCCCCTAATTAATTCTCTTCTTCCCAATTAAAGAATATAAATTCTTAACAGATTTTTTTTTTGATAAAATACGAAAGGTCTTGCTTAGCTATAGCAAAGAGTTGCTCTTCAATTTTTTCAAGACTGGTCATAAGCTCAGAACAAGTCTCCTTTTGGCAGAGCATCAGGATCCCAATTCCAAACCCTCCAAAATCATTCCTTCAATTCTAACTCTAAACAGCCGAAATCTTCAGAGGCCCTCTCCGTCAATTACAGACTGTTATCTATGTTGCTATCACAACAGTGTCGTTCATATTCAGTCCAACCGCCATAATTATCAGTGACCATGGATTTACAATACCATCGCTAGCTATATTAAAACCCAAACCACTCAAAGTACCACATTTCTTTCTACATTTTTAGTTTTTATGAACATAATTTGTAATATTAGAAACACTAACTTGAACATTGTATGATATGCAAACATACACTGTATAATTGGTTTTATGATGTTGTATATTGGGTTATAGGATAATGTATAATGGTTTATGAGATTGTAACCATATGATGTATACTCACACTGTATAATTAGTTATAAGACACTGTATATTGTCTTGTAATGTAATGTATATTGGTTTATATTGTACTGTATAATAACAATTACAATACTTCTGTGGTTTTTAATTGGTTATAAGACACTATATTTTGTACTGTATAATAACAATAACAATGTATTAATGAGTGCAGGGAAGCTAAATATTACGAGTTCTTAATTTTCCACCTAAAACCGGATATTCTCTGGTTCCTTTTTAAGAGGTGATTTCGATAAATACGGAAAATTGTATGTATATATAATATATAATCTAAGAAATTTAAGATATCAGACAACCATCACAACATGATGCTGGTATGATGCAACTATTGAAATGAATGCATGCATATACAACTTTTCAGTCTCAAAATTATAATCAGATGCTCTTATGCTATACCAAAAATACATATACACACACATATATACCAAACACTGTATAATTGGTTATATGATGTTGTATGATGGGTTATAGGATAATCTATAATGGTTTATGATATTGTAACTATATGATGTATACTCACACTGTATAATTGGTTATAAGACATTGTATATTGTCTTATAATATACTGTATATTGGTTTATATTGTAATGTATAATAGTTTGAAATCACTAATTGTATGTCACTAGTCACACACTGTATATCACCATTGTATTTACTGTATATTTGATTATAAGATATTGTATAATGGAATAATTAGTGATTTAAAGTGGCTATTAGTTGTACAGAATTTGAAGACAAATATACAAAATAACTGATGTTTGGGTAATGTAAATTTAAAGTGATGATGCATTGAAGTGGTGATGCACCATTATATCAGTTGTATAATGTAAATTTAAAACTAGAATTTGAAGTGGCTATCAGTTGTACAGAACAAGCTTCGGAGCTTGAAAGGCATTGAAGGTCTCACTAAGCTCACAGTAAGGCTATCCGAAAATGATGTATGTAAATAAGAAATCAACTGATTTGTTGTGTATTATAAATTTAATATGGATATATAATGTGATTGAGTTATTTTTGGGAAGAGATTGAGAGATTGGAGGGAGAGATTTCATGCGATTCAAATTGAGGGATTTTAGGGAGAGTGTCTGCCATTTTTTTTGGAAATAGATGCTGCATAATGACGTAAATTACCAGTATACCCTTGACCCACTTGGAATCAAATTTACAGGCTTTTTTTGCTTTTTTTTGGACTGTTGGATTTAATGGATCCAATGGTGTATATTGGGTCTTATATCTTATCTAATAGAGGGTATGTATTAGATCTTGACCCTATATATATATATATATATATATATATATATTTGTAATTTTCCCGTTTAAAATTTATATCCCAATTTGATGTTAGAATCTTTTCTCTCCTCACGTTGCTACGCAATGCAAAAAAACGTGTTTTGCTTCTCTTTCATGACTATCTCGAGAACTATAATTATATATCAATGACTGAAGTAATCATGTGAAATAGAGAAAGTTGTAGTCATCTATGAACTTACTTTGCAGATAAGGCCGACCACAACCACCAACAAGACGGCCTTACTTTCAATAAAAAGCATAACAAGATTGCTGTAATCTTATTACACAATTGCTACAATCTCTCAACGTTCACTGAATCAATATATTTTTTGTAATTTTAGACGATACCCGACAAATTCGGGCCCATAACTTTTTTTTATCATGGATCACACAAATCCTATAAAACTCCTAATAAAGGGAGAAAAGTTACATAGTTTGAAATTGTATTCAAGATCTCCTAAAATAGAAACTGATACTACTAGACTAACAAGTCTTAGGTAGTGAATCAATATTGTAATTGGGAAATAAATACATAAGTCATTTATGTGGACCGGACTCTCAATATGGGCCTAGAATTTTGATATTTTTAGTTCAAGCTACCTCATATGGGCTAGAATTTCTTTAATGGGAACATGGGCTTGAAGCATTTCATACATTTAAGAAAAACAAGTGAGCAAGATTATCTTCTATGCATCCGCCCGTAATCTCTGAACAAATATCGCAGCAAAATTTGTTCTTATATTTGATCCCCACACTAGTGATCAGTTAAATACAACTATCCTGGTAATACATAATTTATTTATTTTTTGGAAAAAGGGATGTAGATGAAATATGTACATTGGTCGAGCTGAACACTTGTACCAAAGTGATTATGATTAATTATTTGGGGCTCACATTTTGGGACCGAGTCGAATAGAGGCATTAAAATTACATTTTAGACCGAGCCAACACTATTGCTAGTGATGTATGCGATTATCAGGGGCTCGGCTTCTCAATATCGGGCCGAATCGAGATCTATCATTTTGAGACTAGCTCAGGTTAGGATTGAACCTTTCGAGATTAATTGTACTACTAATGGGCTGCAATAGCATATGATATTGCATGGGCCGAGCTACAACCCAAAAGTCACCAAACTTAATTATGACCATTAGGACATTTTTATACCGTTCCCAATATAGTTAAACTTTTTAAGTCTTTTAAGATAAGTTTTTAGATATTATGCATGGTTACCCAAGACTTGTTAAACTAAGACTTGTTAAACTAATCCAACTTCCACTTTCAAGTGGGAGAACTTGGGTTCAATTCTAAATTGTTCAAAATTGTATTTTCTATCTTTATTTGAAGTCTTATAAGGTCTATGTAGCCCAAAATTCAAAATTATTGTCAGAATTTGTCGGATCAAGGTATCATTTTCGTCTAAAATTAATGATAACAAATTATGCATAGTCTACACTAATTTGTTCCTCAGAGGTGAAATTCTAGGCGAACGTCTAGCTATTTTATTTAATTTCAGATTGTCGGAGAGCTTGAGCACTGCAAATTCTTGGTGTAGATCTGGAGTGCATCGTAAGGGAAGACACTGAACTTGACAAGACCAAAACATCCTACTCTTATTACACAACCAGAACGGACCACAATCTTTCACATACATGCAAGTTCAAGAGACGAGACGAGACGAGCCAAGCCAAGCCAAGCCAAGAGGCTGCTATATTCATATTCATAGACCTACTTAGTACTACTACGTTTACCATCCTCCGCTGTTCTTCCCTTTATTGTCTCCATACAAACGAAAGAGACTAAAAGCTGAAATAGCTGAGAGGACCATCATTGATAGGCTCACTAGTACTGCACTCGCTATCCCCTCCCCACTTTGGTTGCAAAATTTAACATACAAGTTGCAGGTCTTCATCCATTGCAGTTCTGCTTGCCCTAACTTGGCAAACACCGATGACTGTGCAGCAGCGGCCACCGCAGCCAACGTCAAGTAGGCCATTACCTGCAACGAGTCATTCAACATTAATTCACATGTCCAAATTCTATGATTGTTTTGTTCGGGCTAAAAGACTAGCACAACTCGTGGACTTAATAGAAGCATAACTAGACACATCTTTGCTTGAGCTTAATTAGTATTTAGAAACATCTTTGCCTTATTAGCTAAAAAGTGGTCTTTTTTTCCATTTTTTTTTAGCTTCTTTGTTTTTTGTTTCTTTTAAAAATTACGGTTTCAAATTATGTGCCGTTCAACAGATTCAGCGCTTCCTAAACTTTTGGCTGGCTAACAAGCAAAATGATGTAAAAATTGAGCTTCAAACTATGGATCTGTAATCAGCTTCCATCCCAATCCTGAACCATAAAGATTTTTGTGCAAGCTCTTTAATGCTAAATACCAGCCCCCTAAAGCTATGATTGGGTAATTTCTAGCCCGAACTCGCTCGCCGAACCTGCCGAGCCTAAGTGTATAGTGAAATACACTTGAATTCGATCAAGCCTAGAGCGGCCTAGAATTTCCCAATTGATTGTGAGCAAAATTCAAGTTCTTGAAAATTTAAAGGATGAATAATCAAAACACAAACAGAGCCTCAAGAAAATGAAATCACACACTGGCACAGCTCTGTATCATTAGCAAAATTTTGCTGTCATAAAGAAATAAGCTAAACAAATTCTCTCTTTCTTCTTTCCAAATCCCCCCTTTTCTCTCATATGAAGCAAAATTATAAGGGTATTTAGAAATTGAGCATATATATATATATATATATATATATATATATACACATACATACCTGATCACCAGAGAAAATGGCCCAAGCCAAGGGCTTGTTGAAAAGCACACTTCCTCTAACCATACTCAGAACACACCTCAAAACTTGGACCAGTGAGTAGGCAGCAGCTATCCCATTGGCTATTACCAAGAAACTACAAATATCCAAACACAAATATTTAGTGTAAATATATATATGTGTGTGTGTGTGTGTGTGTGTGTGGAATAAAGGTATACATACACTTTACCATCACTACTAAAGCGAAACTAAAGCAGAAGAGTATCTTACACAAGGGATTTCATGTCTGTAAACTTGGCTTTCTTCTGAATTGTGAAAATTTCCCTAACTTGAGTGTCAGTGCCTATAAGTGCAGCTGCAAGAATGGCCAAACCACATATCACGCACCTTAAAACAAGTTCAGCAAGCCTAACTCTTCTATCAATCACCCTCAAATTGCTGCCATGGGACACAGGAACATTACCAGGGCTCACACCCACACCAAGATAACTCATTTTTTTTCACAAAATATTTTCTAAGAAGCTTTGAAATATAATAATTTTAACAATCCCAACCAGGTTTTAAGAAGAGAGAACCACACAAGATAGATTGGTATATATTTAAACTCAATTATGTCTTCTTCACCTACCTACAATTCCACTACTTATATAGACACCCCAAAGTGCACCTTTTCACTATTTTTAATTCCTAGTATTTAATATCCCACTTTTTTTTTTTTTTTAAATTAGGATATTTGGTGATGGGGCTTTGCTGAAGGGTTATGTGACAGCCAAGTTTCTTGGCCAGAGCTTGTACTGGCACTAAATTAAATAAAAAGATGGGCAAAATGCAATTCACCTCCTCTAAAATTCATTTTTAGCACTAAATCCCCTCAAAATTATTACCAAAAAAAAGACTAAATCCCCTCAAAATAATTTGAAAAAAAGACTGTTGCCTAAAAAATTTATTTGTGTAGCATTTTGCTCCAAAATTAATGTTCACAAAAACTTTTATTAAAATTTCTATCACGTCTCAATCTTTGTCTATTTATATGGTCACATAAGTTTTTATTTATATTCACATCAATTTTATTTTATTTTTCTAGGATATTGTTTCTTAAAAATTAATAATTGTTGCCTCATAATTTATGTTATTCAAGAACGCATAAACCCGATTTCAATTCAAGTTCTCACATGATCACTTTAATTTAGTACCAATTTACATTATAAAGCGTAATTGATTTTTGTGTAGTAGACGATAAATGATATTTATGACCTTACAAGTTCATAATATTTGGCATAGGACTAAATATCCGATAAATATTTCACATAAATATTATATTAATTTTGGAACAAAGTGCTATACATTTAATTTTTTTTTAAGGGGTAAAGGCTTTTTTTAAGTCTTGAGGTGTAGTGATAAAAGGTGAATTTAGAGATGCATTTTGCCTATAAAAATTGAAGTTTTTAATATTTTAAAGAAAAAGGGTTATGTTGAGTATGTGTAAGAACAGGAAGAGGCCAACCTGTCTCACACATTCATGGAGAATTAAATGTAGTCTAATCTAACATTGAATGAGGGGTCTGGGAAAACATTTAAGAACAAGGGCCTAACATTTAGAGCTGTTTTCTGGGAAGCGCCAATGGTTTCTTGTTCCAAGAAAAACGAGAAGGAGAGATAAGAGTGAACTTTAGAGGGGTTTTGCTTGATATATGGATATGTTTTTTAATGTTTTGAAATAGGAATTTGTTAAGGATGATAGCATTAGAGTACGAAAAAATAATTAAAAAATAAAAAAATTAAGTCTATACATGAAGATAATGACACGAGAATTTTAATGTGGTTCGGCATAAATGCTTACATCCACGAATCAATCTAGATTACATATTTATTTCTCAATGAATGAATCAATCAATTACAAGGAGAGTTCTCATATTTATACTGATGGAGAAGTCTAAACCCTAAGACATTAAAAAAACAATCCTGATAAACAAAGAGAATAATTTCTAAACACAATAGAAAATAATTTTAATCAAACTAGGACTTAAATATGCCAAGATCCGCCAAACTTGCACCTCAAGACAAAAAACACACTAAAACTCATCAAAAACGTGCTCAACTCGCGCATATCCGCGCCTAGGCGCCAAATCATGACGCTGGGGCGCCACCTACTGATGCCTAGGCGCCATCATTCGCGCCTCACAATGTCACGACTCCATTTTTCGACTCCTTCGTGACCCCGGTTTGTTCCGATCCTATTTCGCAACCCCGAATCTACCTCGACCCATCTCGACTCTATTTTGTCTTCCTTTTGGTCAATTTCCTTGGCATTTTTCTTAGCTATTTGAAATTATCTTCACACAAACCCATCAATCTCTCACTTGGAGAATGATCTTCACATTTTCGAACAAAACTTGAACCACCACTTCACTTTCCTAAGTGAACCTTCGTCTAGTTGTCCCATCCCCAAACCCAATGGAGATCCAAACCCCAGATCTCTCTGTGTCTTGTCATTTCATTCGTCCTCAAGTGTCCCCCACTTGACGAACTCTCTGTGTGAACATCGTTTCCTCACTTTGAACTCTCGCCACTACCCTATTCTTTTGGTGCTCAGCCAACTCCTGAATACAGTGGCATATTCATCTCGGTCCAACTGACCCTCGGATATAGGTTACTCCAAAACTCGAACATGTCACAACCCAAACCGCCTCAGTCAACCTGTCCATTGACATCTTTCCACCAAAGATTTTTTCCAACGGCAATCTCGAATTTCTCACATATCTACTCCATGCCCTTGTATGAGCTATGTTTGATCCATCCGCCTACTTGATTTTTCAATGGTCAACTCAGGTCACTGACACACCTGCTTGATGCTCCCACTCTACGAGCTATGTCACATCCTTCTGCCAAAAAAAAACCCACCACTCCGTGCCTCTACCTTCTCGGCTTCGCATTCTGCCTCCATGACTTCCGACTCCACGGTTAACCCCTCACGACGCCACTTACTGCCTTCATGATTTCTCTCTATGTGGCCATGCCTCCATAATCCTACCCTCAGGTCTCTCAACTACACGTCTCTACCCTCTCGGTTATTAATTATGTCACCCTGACCTCTGGCTTGGTGGATTTACTTTCTTGGCACCGTAACTCTGCCACCCTAGTCTAGCAACTCGTTCGCTATTTCTCGACAACATGGATTTGCTCTCTGACCTCCGGTTCTACGGATCTGCCTCTGGCACCGCAACTGCTCCCACTGGCTTTGTGGCTACCCACCCGACAACACAAATCTTCATCTACTGCTGCGGACCTGCTTCTGCCTCTGCTTCTGGCACCATAATTTTTCAAAGTTTTATCGTTAACGTTCAACAGGATTACTCTTTTCCGGTTGGTGATCTAACCGACCCCATTATGCTCTGTCATCTTCTCCGGCTTCACCATGACCTCCATTTGTGCTGTCTGTAATGAAATTGTCGAACTTGATTATTCTTCCATCTCCTACCATCGTTCCCACGACGAAATCCGCATTTAACTAAAAACGCTTCCCCATAGATCTAGATTCAGGAGCCCTTCTAAATCAACAACATTTGGCTCTGATACCAGTTGTTAGGGATGGTAGCATCAAATCACGAAGAAATAATCAAGAAATAAGAAAACTAAGTCTAAACATGAAGATAACGACACGAGAATTTTAATGTGGTTCGACATAATTGCCTACATCCACGAGCTAACCTAAACTACATCTTTATTTCTCAATGAGTGAATCAATCAATTACAAGGAGAGTTCTCATATTTATACTAGTGGAGAAGTCTAAACCATTACACATTAGGAAAACAATCCTAATAAACAAAAAGAATAAATTTTAAACACAATAAGAAATAATTCTAATCAAATTAGGATTTAAATCTGCCAAAATCTTCCAAACTTGCACCCCAAGACAAAAAACGTCAAAAACGTGCCCAGCTTGCGCACATCCCCGCATGAGCACCAAATCATGGCGCTTGGGCGCTAGTTCTGGCGCTGGGATGCCACCTACTACGCCTGGGCGCCACCGTGTAAGACTCACACTGCCCCGACTCCGTTTTTCGACTCCTCCGCGATCCCGGTCTGTTCCAATCCTATTTCACCACCTCGGATCTACCCCGACCTCTCTCGGCTCTATTTTGTCTTCCTTTTGGTTAATTTTCTTGGCATTTTTCTTGGCTATTTGAAATCATCTCCACACACACCCATCAGAATTAAGAAAATGACTCTCGAAAACTTAGGTATACATGAACACTATATTCTAAATTTTAGTACAGTGATAATTTTTTTTGAGAAAAAACGATGCAATCATGCAAATATATCAATCAAACCGAAATATCTGCAGCCAACGCTTGAACCACACTCAAAGGAAGATCAAGAACAGACTTTTCATTATCCACAGTGATAATTATTCGTGTAAGATTTTATGATCATAACTATGCGGGTAAACATGAATATCATATAAATGTCATTATATCACTGTATTGAGCTCTAATAATCAAAAAAGAAAATGTCCTTAAATTCCAAGTTTTGTAAACCTCTAAACTGTCCACAAGATCATATACTGAAATTTGTATGAATTTTATCTTACGCGATACAAATATATAATCGTTTCCGGGACCATATAAGAATCACCCAAAAAGAACCCTATATACGAGGGAAGGGAACTGGAGTATACCAGAGATTGGCCTGTAATTTCAATATCAATCCTCTCTCTCTCTCTCTCTTCCCCCCTGTGGTCTCATTTAAGAAAGGTACAGCGGTGGAATTTATGATGCCCTATTCCTTGTTGGGCATGGTAAAAGAGACATGTGGCTGAGAGATTTGTATTTAGTGTTGTTAATATTTCAACTGAAATGTGAACACATGTTAGACAATTGAATGGGTGATGCAAAAGGGTTAAGTTGGTGATACAGTACTCTAATGATTAAAGTGACCATATTTGACGCTCATTTTGTCCACTATATAGTGTGTGTGTGTGTTGGTTGTTTCTACTTTGATATATCCCTCAAGGAAAAAGATTTTACATTACAACATAAGTTAATTAGTACTATGAGTTTTATGTTTATCTGAAAAAATTAAATGAGATAGTCACTATGCTAGTCATAATCATGTCATCTTTACGTACTTTTCCTTGTAGAGCTTGAATAATCACCACTAGGGGTGTAAGGTGAGCCGAGCCGACTCATGAGCATGGTTCGTTCAGCTCGAGCTCGACTTGAGCTGATCGATCGAGCTCCTTTTTCTCAAGCTCGGCTCACTTATAAAAGCTTTTAATATTAATTTTTATTAATTTTTTATATGTCACTTATTTCATAAAAATAATGCTTGCAATTTTATATACAACATAGTTTAATAATATTTAAATTATTGTGCAAAACAATAACAACAACAATTATAAGATTATATATTTTAGTTGAGATATACTTTTCTATAAATAATTTAATGAAATATGTTTTCACGACACCCTCCTCTATTTTCTATCTTAATGAATATGATTTAATTATTATTTATCTTAATAACTTATTGTATATGTGATATGTCATTATTAACGTATTGTTATAAGCTAAAAAGCAGAATATATTTTATTTTATTTTCTAAAAAAAATTAAATTATTTTTTACTTAGTTCGAGCTCGGCTCATCTACTTCGAGCTTGAACTCGAGTCATCTTTACGTACTTTCGAGCTCCTTGTCGAGAGCTTCGTTTACAGCCCTAATCACCACTAGCTTTGTCAAATTAAACCATAAGACAATGATCTGTGATTTCTTTGAGAATTGAAGTCCAATATTTTAGGACATTATGTGATGTAACATTTGAGGATGGTTTTATAGAGAGTTATTTCACATGTTCATCTTGTATTTTATAAATTAAATCTGCAGTTTCATATGGGGTCTTTAATATTATATATATATATATAGGACTATTTATTTCAGGTCTGACAATATTTTCAAGCCCTGTGGAGATGTATGGTCCACTTTTAACAATGTGATATGGTAAACCTTCTTATCTTTATCTCTTATCACCGCCTTCTTTCTTCCATACTTCGCCCAACAAGCAGCAAGATTCAAAGATGAATCAAATTATTTAATATTTGAGTTGAGATTATTTGCTAAAAATTTATTTAAATTCGATTCGCTAACATATCAAATTAAACTTGAACAAGTTTTTACGTGTTTGATAAGTTTAAAGCTCGAATAGATTTGTAACAAATGATAAAATATGTGTTAAAAATTAAGTTACTCGAGGTCGACTCGTTTTCAGCTCGATTGAAACTCATTTGAGCTCAACTCAATTAACAATCACATCAATTTCAAACATAAATTATGAAGCTTGATAACAATGCAAACAAGCTTGAACAACGACTTGTTCGACTCAACGCGATTCGTTTACAGTCCTACCAACTAGTCCTAAAATAATAGAAAATCTATTTTATATTATATTATTATTGATTTTTTTATTTACTAAAAGTATTTATATCACTCGAGCCGACTATCTTGCGTGCCTAATTGGGCTCACTAATTACCTATAGACTCTTACGCTGGTAGGTTTTGGGATTTTAAATAAATTTTGAGGCCAGACATAAGCCCATTAATCTAGATATCTATAACAATCTTAAACTGGACTCAAACAAGGCTCCAATGTCTAGCCCAGCACTAGATGTTGCAACGCTCATAATCAGTTAATCTAATTGAGCTTAAGCCCAATTGGAAGCCCAAACTGCTTGACTGGAAAATGTATAACAGCCTATTTCCAACGCAAAAAATTAAATAAAAATATATTAGCAGTTATCAGAAAAAGAAAAATCTGATTTCATATGAAAAAACAAATACAACCAGCATTTAAGCTGTTAGGTAAAATTTAAAACTAAGAAAATCAAATGTGAATTTGTGAGAATAATTTTTCACTCCTATTTTTATATGAAAATGTGAAGATCTTTGATCTTCAAGGAGAAGCTCTGCTCTTTGTGCTTGGCAACAATATCAGGGAAGATACTCAAAGTTGCACGAGCCATGGCCTGCAATTGTTAACCAACAAAAACAAGGAAAACGATCAAAATGAGCCTTGGTTCTTGATATTCAATTTTTTGTTTGCCTCATTTTTTGTATACATATACATTTACATATGTATATACATATATCAATATTGATAATTAAGTTAGGATTCTCTACCGTTCGTTTTACTAAGCGTAAGGGAGTGGTACTCCTTATTTTCCATTTTCATTCTCGAAATCTTATTGCTAAGTTGATAAAAGACCGGGGTCCCATAGATACTCCCGTAGATTTAATCAAATATATATTTTGGGATGGGGGTGTGTGATCTTCAAACAAGGTTCCTAACTTGAGATCCAGAAAAGAGGGAAGGATTCTTCTATCAAAAGTTAAGCACACATGGGCAGCACATGGATTCTCTTGTTATCCATTTCTGCAAGAGTTAACTCTTAATGTGGAAACAATTTCACTCCTAATTTTCAAAGTTAAGCATCCTCTTTAAATAAAATATAAGTGATAAAATAATTCATTCTTAATTGTTTAAAAAATGTGAAATTGAGTTGAGGAATTCATACTGGGATTAAGACCAGTTAAAATAGCAGCAGCATTGAAATAGCAACTTCCTCCTTTATGTTTCATATTCTGATAATAGCTGTTGAATGCATAAGATGCATGATCCTTTGTCGTGTTCGGCAGGTAGCATCTCTGGTTCTCTTGAATCGCGCTGCAATCTGCCCCGTTTTGACACGCCCAATTCATAGCCGCCAATAGCTCCGCCTCTGGAGTTTGCTCATCAGCAGTGCAGTAATCGTCAAACTGAGCATCTAACATCACCCAAACAAACAATCCATATATATATGTATATCAGAAACCACAGCAGAGTTCTTGTACACATAAGGTAAAGCAAAAATTGAAGCATTAAACAAAAAGATCAAATATTCTCAACCCAATGCAAAAACACTTAAAATCTTAACAAAACTCCCATGCAGATAAGGAATTATGGATCAGATTGCAATAACAACAGTACTTGAATTGTGCAATATCGACAGCAAGAAGATGAGAGTGAGCAGAGTCTTCATCAACATCATCGACATGGAGGTGCGGTCGGACCTGGAAGTTTGAATAGAGAGCAAAATGCAAAAACTGTACATATGGAGTTAGCGAGGGAACAAGCCAACAAGGATATATTCTCTCTTTAAAAAGATGAATACGCCAGATCCTATGAGAGTGATTTGGGATGTGATTTACTATGAAATCCCAATCTTATCCTTCATGCATGCTATATATACACACGGTCAACCAGTCCATCTTATGAATGAATGAAAAACTAGAATACTGTAAAGTGGATTCTTGTACCTTCCTTAACAATCACGATTCGCAATATCTTACTTTAAAGGGAAAATTACAAAAAACTCTCCATCTTATGGGCTAAATACAGCCCATCTCCACAGATTTTGACTAATTACTTCCACCTCCCTAAATTTAATGTCCGACTTTCATTTGAGGTCCTTCCGTGGTATTTTTGTACGGATTTTGATGATGTTATCACTTTTTTAATTTAAAAACCCGATTTTGCCCCTGGGGTTGACATTTGCGATTGTTGACTATTTTTTGGGGATCCGTCTACCCTTATCATGTGGAGGGGGGCTGCATGCAATGTATTCTCATATAATGGCTTCATCTTGTAAGAAATTTTTGTTTTGCTAATCTTGACCGTTGCAACTTTGATTGATTTAAGTAGTATAATTAACGTAATTAATTTTTGTATTTAGTTAATTAAAATATTTAAAAATATCTTAATTAAAGTATTTGGAAACACCAATCATTTTAAACTCTGATTATAGGTTAGTTTTCACATTACGCTTAGCTCCTTATTTAAACCAATACATTACATATACACCCTTGTGCACAAATATGAATGTCTATAACCCTTTCACAACCATTTCAGTAACATTTAAAAGACCACAAACTAAATCTTCATACCATAAGTTAAGCGTGGGAAAGTTTTACAGCAATGCATATTCTAGGCCACCATCCATCAATACATACAACCCAAAAATCATCAAAAGAACCATCAAAAGATCATTGTTCAAACCACCAAAACAAGCATCAAAACAAGCCAATTGCGCATTGTTCAAAAACTATCCCATTTCCTACTACCTACCCAATACCCCTAATACCAATATAAAAAAATACATCACCACCAGGTTGCACATCATTATCACATGTTGCATTCCATGAATCAATTAAGAGGGTGTTTGGCTAAACTTATAAGCTCCTCTAAACATCTTATAAGATGTTTTAGAGCTTATAAGCTCTATAAATTTGTTTGGTAAGTTTTTTAAAAAAACAGCTTATAAGATCAAAAAATAAGATGTTTGGGTCTTATAAGCTGTTTTTAAAAAAGTAATTCAACCCCACCTTTGTTAGACAACTTATAAGATGTTACATCTTATAAGCTCCTAAAACATCTTATAAGATGTAGGAGCTTATAAGATGTTTTGAACAAGCTTAGCCAAACACCCTCTAAGTCATCAAAATCAATATCTGGGTAATCTTCCATACTTGGGCCAGCTTTTGAACTAGGACCAGCTTCTGAACTAGGGCCAGCTCCAGATGCATTTGTCCTTTGCTTCTTCTTCATTCTCAACAGCATTTGAGCCAGAGGGATATCTTCATCCTGTAGACAAATATAATGAGTTAAAATCTTGAAAATAAACGACTTTGAGAATATCAAATTTGATTAACCTGTTCCACATTTCTCTGTCTCGTTTGTTTCTTCCCTTTCTTGGATTTGACAGAGTCCCTTTCACGTGTTCTTTGGTTGTGCCCAGTCCTATTGCATTTTCCACATTTGGTGAACTTAATGGCAGTGCCTTCTATTACAGCCGGAGCCTCACCAGATTCCCTAACCCTGTGTACCCTTGGCCTCCCTGACGATCCTTTTAGTTGTGGAGGGAGAAGTTTAGGAACATCTTCTGGAACGTCGGTCCAGAATGCAGCGTCAGGAATGGGATGAATCTTGTGAGCATATGCCATCATGTACTTCATCTTTTGGACACTGACATGTGTGTACATCTGAATGCTCTACCTCTTGTGAGCTATACTCACTACTGCATGCTTACATGGCAGCCCTGACACCTCCACACACCACAATCACATTTCCAGGTGCTCAGATCAACAATGTAGTGTGTGCTGCCATCATTCACTTCAAACTCATAATCACTTTCTTGTTGAATTTTGCAATGCCTTGACTTATTTATGGTGTTGTTGAGCTCAGCCAATGCATTTGATGTTACAAGAGTAGTCCATTTTGAACCCTTTTCATGCTTCTTCTGCACCCTGTTCATAATCTTTGCCCTCAGTCCATCAAGTGAAGTCAACATTAGCTTTCCCCTCAATGATCATATCCAGCTATTAAAGGACTCTGATATGTTGGTGACATGATCATTCTTGATTCTTTTGTCCAAGGCATGTCTGGACCACATGCTAGCAGGTATTTTCTTCAACCAATCATGGGCCTTTTGGTTGAATTGCCTGATTTTGTCCATGGCAAAATTGTAGCCATGTGCTGTATATGATCTGCTAGCCATCCAGAAGAACTTCTTCAACATTAAACCAGAGAACTGATCCCTAAAGTTGGCCAAAAGATGCCTGGCACACTTCCTATTAATCGCATGGGGTACCTTCTGGTTAATTTGTCTCAAATAGACCCTGCATTTCAATAACAGAAGATATTACATATAACACCCTTATCCACAATGATATTACAATATACACCTTAACTACAAACGTTAATATAACATATAACACCCTCCATCCAAAACAGATATTACAGTATGCATCTTAACTACTTCAGTTAATATAACATATAACGCCCCTACACAAACTTTAACATTTCAGGATATAATAACACAAGTCAAATTTAACACCGATAAACAGCCAAACATCTCACACCAATGTATAAAACACAAGTTAAAAACACATAAATATACCTTTTGTCTATCTGTCATAAAACACCATGGTCTATCATTTGTGAACCCTCCAAGAAACTGTTGAAGGCATGTAAAGAAGAATGCTCAACTCTCCATACACTCTGATTCCACCACAACATAGGCGAGTGGAAACAGACCATTGTTTCCATCAATTGCTTGACAAGCTAACAGAACTCCACCAAAGGGGCCTTTCAAGTGGCACCCATCAAAACCTGTAAAAGGCTGACATCCAGCTAAAAACCTAGTTTTCAATGCATCTAACCCAATAAATATCTTCTGAAATGAAGGTGAGGCAGGTATGGAACCTAAAGACACCATCTCAACATCTTATTTTTCTCCTTGCAAGTGGTGATGTATTTTGACTACACTACCTGGGTTTCTCCTCTTAACCATCTCAGTATAGGCAGGAATGAGGGCATATGAGTCAGCATAGTTGCCTCCAATCATCTCAGTTGCCTTCTTTTTTGCCCTATACAACTGCATGTAAGGTGGTTTTATTCCAAACTTCTGAAACTCATTAGCTACCCCCTTGTGCTTCATTTCTAGATTTGCCTTCAGAACATTTACCAACTTGCTTGATAGCCAGCTTGCACTTGCCTCTTTCACATGGTTAACCCTGACACAAGTGTGTTCAGGCACCAATCTCTTGATCTTAAACACACCAACATCCCCAACAGAGGAGGCATGAATCCTCCAAGGACACCCTTTAACAGCACTAACAGCTGTCACTCTTCGTGGGTCATTATGAAGCCTCTAAATTTGAAAAGCCTCTCTAATGACATATTCTTTCAAAACCTTTCTAAATTCCCAAACATCCCGAAAAACGGCATCTCTTACCAATTGTATGTTCTCCATAGGGTTTTGAGGAACTTCCACTTCAATGGACTCCAAATCACCCAAGGGATCATCAACGAATTCTTCATCTGAAGAATTCTTAACCTCACAGTGATCATCAGATTGATAATCTGATAAAGCATCATCATTATCTTCCTCAACAACTTCATTTTGAACACCATTATCTTTTTGTTCATCAACAAATCCATCTTCATCTGAACCTTCATCTTCATCAACTTCCTCTTCATATTCTTTATCTTCACCACTGCCCTCGCCACTCTCTTCATCCTCACCACCTCCCTCACCATCCTCTTCCTCTTCCTTCTCATTTTCACTTTCACTCTCATCCTCAAACTCAACATACAAGTCAATTTTCTTTGACTACTGGTTCCTTTTGAACATCCTTTCCACATCCTCATCCTTTGCGACACTCCACCTTAGATCACTACGTCCTTCCACACTACAATAAAATATCATTTTCCTTTCGACAATCCGAGGAACATAGCTTAAAGCCCTACCACCAACAGAAGTCATAAGGTGGGCATATCTATACCCAAAGGGTAAGATATCTTTGAGGAGTGCAACCTCACCTCTGTAGTGCACTGTTATCTCATAGGAGGCCTGCTTAGCTGGAACAAAAGATAAAAAAATATAAAAAATGACATAATAAGAACATAAAATCAGATTAATTTCCCTCATTTCAAATTTCAACAAAAAGCAGCTATTTTGGGAGATTTAAAAACTAGGATTTCTATCTAAATTTGGGGATTTTTATACAACAAACCCTAATTGAGAATTTTTATACTTACAAAACACACATAATACAAAACAAAAACTCCTTGATCATCAAACCATCAAAAATTGAAAAAATAAATTAAAAAAGTAGGGTTTTTATCTGCATTTGGGTATTTTCTTAGAACAAACCCTAAACGAAAAATTTCTATACTTACAATACACAAATAATACCAACAAAAAAACTTCTAGATCATCCCTCAAAACCCGAAAACAAATTTTTTTAAAAAAAGTGAAAATCTAAAAAACCACAAGGCATGGTTACAATAACACTACTCATACTCCACACTATAGTTTACAAGCAAATATACAGAGAAAAGGGCTTAAAATTACGTATGATAAACCCTATTTATCTTTCTCTAACATTTTCCAACTGAATGGCCTCATGTCTTCAATCATTTTGGTTGGTCTTCATCGTCTACAGTGGTAAAGTAAGGCGTCGGTGGTAGAGTAAGTAGCGATGGCGATTTCAGCGGCTGGAAATGGATTTTTTGAGAGAAATTTTTGGGGTTTGGAAATGGAAGAGAAGTGAGAATGAGCGGGAGGAAGATGATCTTGGGCCTTCTATTACACAAAGGAGTAAAATAAACTTTTGCAAAATTTCAGATTTTTACAAAAAAAAATTTTAATCTATTTTACTTAAGGGCAAAATGGACATTTCATCAATTTTCGTTTTCTTACATTGGACCTCCTCATTTTAAGGAGGTGGAAGTAATTGGTCAAAATCGGTGGAAGTGACTATGTTTAGCCCATAAGATAGAGAGTTTTTTGTAATTTTCCCTATTTGAAATGACAAAAACATATTATTTATGCTCAGTTATTCTATTGACTTCACCTCTGTAAGCAGAAATTACGCGATTTCTCCTCGTCCATAGGGCAATTGTATCGTGTCATTTTAGTCCATGGACGGAAAGATAAACAGCATAGAATCATCCAAATCTTTTGTTGTGAGAGCATCAGGATCACCTTACTTCCCAAGGAAACATTTAGTCAAAAAAAAAAAAAAAAAAAAACCAAGAAATCCTCCGACGACCCTCTTTTTCCTTTTTTTCTCCACATGTCCAGATAATCACCACCTTATAATAAGGCGAAATTAGGTGGCCCGTTGCACTTTAATTTAACAACGCGGCTTATCCACTTTAATTTCACAATGCAGCTTATCCTTACAAGTTAGAATGCGGTTTCTTAACATACCTAATGCAATCTCTGTGACAGTTAAAATGTTATATACTCTAGTAATTTCGTCGCACAAACACATTAAAAGATGTAAAATATACATTTGAATCCAAACTGTCCACAAGCCAGTTTCTTGACCTACAAGGAATTAGCACAACCACCGTTTTCACAGGAATAATTCACACTACAAAATAGTACAGTGAAGTCAAATACTTAAAGATCTAATGAATAAAGAGGCAAGACTCAAGGAATTGCACCCGGTGAATGAAAACCAGTAGATTAGCCCTCCGTCTTCGAAGGTGTGTGATACATGTTTTTTAAAAGGTCCTGGATTTTACTATACATCATTTGGGAGGGATCATTTGTTCCTGCACTGCTCTGTGATGCTCTAGAACTTTCCTGAAGCTTAATCTTTTCAAACAAATACTGCTTCTCAGCTTCAGCCTCGTGCAATCTTTGCTTGAGATACCGACTAGCGTAATCCTCTTCTGATTTCTCGGTCTTGGCAAGTGCAATCCTTTGTAGCCTCTCAGCTTCTCGTCGAGCCTCATTGGCCTTCAGCTCGAACATATCAGCCTCGGCCTGTTTCAGCCTTACAATACTTTCAAGCTCATCAATTTGTATCTTCTTTCCCTGCCTTTCCATCTTTAGTGCAGCAACTTCCCTAGCTTTATCCTTGAGCTCTTGCTCACAGGCCTCTACAGCTAAACGTGCTTTTTTGACCATTCGCATCTTCTCCTCTGCGACTGTTTCCATCTTTCTAACAGCTTCCTGCACTACGTCAGCTATTCTATTGAACGCTTCCTGTGGGGATATCATCCTGCCAGATTCTTCAGTTTCCTGATTCTTTAAGGGGTCTGCCTCGAGCTCTGATATGGAAACAAGATTTGAAAAGAATGGAATTAGAAAAGAACAAGAGCGGTAATTCAGTGCAGAAAATTATGCTAGGTATCTCTATTAGGTAAACATAAATACAGAAGCACTGGAAAATCATCTCATCACCAGGAGGAAGTGTTGAGAGTTGAGACAACCTTAGAAAGTTGTAGATAAAAATGCTTGGTTTAATGGATGGCGGATTCTATTAGTTACACATTTAAGAGAAGCTAACTGAATGTGCACTCTAGAGAACACAGAAAGAATGTTGAGCAAAAGTACAAAGCACATAGACAAATTTCAGTTATAATCCTAGAGGGAGAAGTCATCCATATGACAAGATAAGCTTAAAATGGTAACGATTACACTTTTTGAAAGAATGCAAGAATATGTCTCCAGTAACTTGACTGAATATATACCTTGAGTGAGTGTATGTCAAATTACTCGATGAAAATATAAAACACCTGAACATATAGACAAGAAGCTTTCTCCAGTAAACTTTATTCCCGACAAGTCAATCTAAGTTCAATTTCAACTAAAGAAATAATGAAAGAAGGGGAAACACTATCAATCCAGGAACATGACAATAACATACAGGCAAAAAAAAAATTGGCAGAACTCTGTTAATTGGTAAACCAAGTAAAGCACGGTTAACTTCTATATCATCCATTTTTTGTTCATTTCTTTGGAAGCCACAACAAGAACTAGAGATAATCAATGTTGCCAACGAGCATAATGGTAATATAACCTTGTGAATAAGCTTACCTTGAAAGAACATTAAGATTACTTTACAAGGAACAGGTTCTGCAAACCCACTTTTCAATTTCTCAATGAGCTCCTCACACTTCCAGAACAGTTTCCTGCCTCTTTGATCCTCGCTCCCACGGAAGATCCTACTTACATAATCAAGTTCTCTAATTAAAGCATCCCTATCCCAGCTTGGTGCACAATGCTGGAAGACATCTTTTACCCACCCTAATAACTCAGATGACCTACTGCAAGCTCGGCACTTAAACAGCATCTCTGCTGAGCTTACCCCATTTTTAACACACGGGCCCATGCCAATCTGCCCATTTCGAATTGCACAATCGGTGTGAGTCCAGTGAGAACACAAATCACACCCAACCCAGCGACATGTGTTAACCTCAAAATCAAACTTGTTGCAGATCACACACATGCATAAGTTGCAGAAACCATTTCTCTTTGAGCACAATTCACAGGTACAGTCCTCAGCTGGCAATGCGCTTCCACATGCTATGTTTCTGCACCTCTTGTATAAGAAAATATCAATCAGAGACGCTTGAGAGAGGCTGACACTTGGATGCAAAAATGCCTGAATTCCAGTCTTTATAGAAACTAGAATTTCTAGCTGAACCCTGTGTGCTAAAATCAGTGTTTTCTCTGTCAGATCAACTCTATTTTGAACCAGCTTCTGCAAAAAAAGGAACTCTTCTCTTTGCTGAGAACTGCCTAATCCTTCAAGAAAAGCCCGAAGTTCATTTCTGAACTTGTCAAGATACTCGTCTGGGAGATTTTGCATTTTTTCTGCTATGATTTCCACTCTTTCTCTGGCCACATCTTGAAGAGACATCTTATCTGAGGTCGAAACATGTCGAACAACAGAGTGCTCAGCAAAACCGTTTTCTCTTTCTTTTTCCTTCTCCAGCTTCTTTGCTACCAAAGCATCAGCGGTGGGCCAGGTTTCTCGTGAACTGGCACTTTCTGATGGGGATTCGCGGACCTGATCGGAATTTGACTGATGCTCTTGTAGATTCGGAGATCCACATGCATCTGGTGAGACCAAAGAGAGGGAGGTCTGCAGCCCCCCTCCTCCAGGCCGTGGCTGTTGACGAGGGGGCAACATTGAGGACTGGTTATTGAAATGAGATTCAGAAGACGTTCGCATCTGATAATGCCCTTAAAAATCTGGATGATCCAAAATTTAAATTCAATTAGCAAACTGTATGCTCCAGTCAGCATTCCATATTCCATACGAAACGGTGAATAACTTGGATCAGAGATGCTGAAATTACCAATAGCTTGGAGAAGAACTTGGATCAGAGATAGTATTAAATTATGAGAGGATTATATGGGGCTAGTATACATTCTCTGAATGCATAAAGAGTTTAATAAGATCAACAGTAATGCAGAAAAAGCAGTAAACTTTTAGGGCTTATGGAAAATCAAGTATATATTTTAAGCATAGCAACAGAAATTGAAAGAAATTAGCATATGCCGATATCCAACAAAAAGTCAAAAGGATTACTACAAGTGCGCAACCAAAGAGATGTAGATTATCATTCTAATAGCAAACATGCAAAAGTTCTTATTTTCTTGACGCAAAAACAAACTTATCTAGCATGCTTGGATTAAATCCAATTCGACAACTAGGCATATATCGAGCATGGCAAACAAGGAACGATTAGCTTATGTGCGCGCGCACACACACACATATATCTATCTATATCTATATCTATATCTATTTATATATATATATATATATATATATTCATTCACAGCAGATCATGAAGATAAGCAAGGAATTTAAACTGTTGAAAATCGAATACCGCAGATCATAAAGAACAAAAAAAACTTCCACGATCACAAATCCAGACCAAACTAATCGCATCACAAACGAAATCTAGGGCCATAGAAATTGAATTGCGTACCAGAAAGGCAACGTTACTATCAAGAAGTTGAAAAAGATTCAATTTTTACCTGCGAATGGAAGTAATTTGACGGAATTAAAATCTCGAACTTTAACTCAATATTTACCCCCCTTTCTTTCCGCTTGAAACCCTAATCGTCCACCTAAGAGCATTTGGGGAGGCTTGTTTGTCTGGAAGTCTTCTGATTTACCACCTTGACCCGTTGAATAGGTGAGGAAAATAGGAAAGCGATGAGAATACGATGACCGGATTGGGGGGTTGGCGGTAGACAAGTAAGTGGCGGGCCCACTCCCGGCAACGTATCTCTTTCCCCGTGTTGACTTTTAGTGATCATCGTTGACTCCTGTCCTTCATTTTTTCCTTCGAATTAATGGTTTTAGTGTTTTTGTGTTTTTAAGAAAAATCGTTTTTATGTATTATTCAATTGAAAATTTACAACGTTTAAAATAATATATTTTATATCGTGTCAAACAATATAGGAAGAATATCTGAAACACCAACTATCAAGTTTTTGAATATAATAAATTTTAAAAACTCACAAACGAATATAAAAAAATTCTTGTGTAATTTTTATTCATGGAGAGATGAAACCCACATTCGAGAGAGAAAGCAAACTCTCATACGAGAGAGAATATAAAATACTAAACAAAATATCTAAAACGCAATATAAAAAATTATGTATCACCCGTCTTCATCATATTAGATCTGTCTCTATCTCTTTAGATTCATATCCGTCTCGTTCAGATTTGAAGATGTGATGTACAATTTGAAAAAGGGTGCTCTAACCCAACCCGTCGACATAGTGGTAACAGTGGTGAAGTAGAAGACTGTTTCACCAAACCATTATCGGTGAAGGAAAATAGAAGAAAAAAGAAAGTTAGGGTTTAAAGAGATAGATTACTCATGGTTTTAGTATTTATCTACCTCACAAAATAAGGTGTATTTTGTGTGGTTTTCACACGTATTTATATAAAAGAGATAAACACAAATACACATTCAAACCATTAGACTTGATTTGTCATAGAATTACATCTGTTTGTGAGCAATTTAGTGTAATACGAACCACCACTGACGGGGAACTCTTAAAAACTATATTTTTTCCCCATAATTTTTAGTATTTTAAATTTTCCCCCAAAACAACTTAAAAATATCAAGTTTCACCCTTTTTATATTCATCCCCGAACCAAAATCCAGGCTCAGGCCATGCGGTCCAAGGTTGATTAGCTATTGCAACTTTATTCATTTGATGTGCAGCTTCAAGGCCACTTAATACTAAAAGTAGTCATTTACTCCACATTATGCGAATTTCGTGTACATAGTGTATAAATGTAAAATGAAATATATATGATATAAAAATTGTCATTTTGAAAAAAATGATTCAAGAAACACTTCATCCGCCTTTCAATTTTGAACTTGCATGGTCCACCCACTGAACTCGAGATGGTCCTTACCATGTGTAGAATCTATGAATCTCTTCATTAATCTCTTTCTGATTCTTTCAAAGTTTGGATAAAAGAACTTTGTAATATTTTTCAACCGAAAGAAAAGGCTTGTAACATGGATATACAAATTTCTCATATAAAATTTTGAAGGAAGGAAGAACTTTTTTATGTCACGCAGGTTCATCAATAATTTTGATACATCTCCAGAAATCTCCCATACTGGTCACTTCTTTGCTTGGTCATTATTTATGAGGGTCACCAAATTTTTGAAATACCAATGATTAATTAATTTTGCATATATGTTATACGTTCTTATATATATCACCATTTATATATGTACCTCATGATATAGATCAAGAATTTTATGAACGTGCTACATAAAATGATAAGCATGGCAAAGAAACCAGTCATTAAAACGCTTCAACTTTTACATAACACCCCATATATAGATAGATACATACATATGAGAGAAAAGCTGATGCATGCATAGGCTAGCTAGTTTCATTACAAGCCCATGACAGGGATCCATGCTTATACTACCAGTATAATTATACTAGAGAAATTCTCCAGATCATATAACGTACGTTTCACAGACGGAGAGACGTATCAATATGATAGTCGTCAGAATTTTCAATCTTGTTCGGCCTAGTAGAAACAAAATTAGGCGCATCATCAGCAAACCAGGATTTGGCAAGATTAGACGGGGCCTGAGCCTGATGACGAGTCCCCCGGAAATCCGCGTGCTTGATCTGTGAATCTGGCCACAGAGACAAAGAAAGTTGACACTCATGTGGCTTAGGAGGAACAAACATCATCATCATCATTTCGGAGCTTAAACACGTTTTCAAGTGTTTTGGTTCGTAATGCATTATAGGAGGACTGTATCTTTCAGATTGATCAGACAACATCCTAAGGAGCTCCTTCTCCTGTCTCAATTCTTTCATCTTCTCCAACTGCCTAAACCTCTCTTGCAGTAAAGCAATGGAGGAAAGAGTAACACCACCGCTATGATCAGCTTCTCTTACCATCTTATAATATATGTTGATCAAATTCAAGACAATATATATATATGTGTGTGTGTGTGTGTGTGTGTATGAAATAGTGATCAATATTGAGTTTATGCTGCATGGCTCTTTAATTTCTTTTGATATATATATAGAGAGAGTGTAAGCATTGTTAGATTTTTTTATTTTTTTTTTATGTTGGTTATTTCAAGAAATTAGAGTGAGAATCGGCGACAAATGCAGAAAATCCAAGAGGAAAAGGATGAGAGGCCAATCTAGTAAAGTGTTTGTGGGGAGAGAGGCCAAAGCGGAGTTAAAGAAGAAAAGGGTTTTAAAGATAAGTCCAAAAGAGGGGGTTAAAACTAGCACATGGAAGGGTGTGTTTGGAGGAATAATAGGTTGTGCTAATGCATGCTTTCTCTATACATAGATATATTGTCCACAAAGGCCCCCGGCCCCCTCTCTCTTTACCCACTTTTAACAAATATATATATATATATATATAGCCTATATATATATAGTGCCTCTTTTGCTTAGTGCACCTCAACTTTTCTTTTCTAGCAATATAATTTTGTTGGCCATTCAACAACTTTAATTATATTTCACTTTGAAAACTTTTTCTGGCCCCTGCTTTATTATTTTGCCTTGGTTGTAATTGGAAGGTAGTGTTTGGAAGGAAGGGCGAAAAAAGAGAAAGAGGATAAGGACAAGCATTAGAAGTGGGAATAATCTAAGGAGGTTATGATTCTTTGATTGAACTATAATGGTACTATGATATATATGGATTCCATTTTTTTAAAATTACGAAAACATTGTCTCTCTAACATTCCCTCTATCACCTTGATAATTGGAAAAACAACAAAACATTCTCTCTCTTTTCTCTCTCTCTCTCAATTCATGTTCTTGTCTTTGTGCTATTTGGATGCAAATGGCATGCAGAGATGAATACTGCAGATGCTGATAGGATGCTTCTATATTTTTTATAAAGCACAAACCAGCCCCCCCTCAATTATTAATTTATTTTGTTACACCCCCTCAATTATTAATGAGTATTATTTTGGATTAATGTTGAACTTTGGAGAGCGGGTAAAAAGAATGGGATTGATAATTAAATAGAGAATTAGGCGTGCATTTGATATTTGTTGCATTTGGAGGGGAGTGAAATTGCGCATCGCAAGGGAGTGTTGTGTTTGCAATCTCCGTCACTGTGTTTCACAAAACATGTTTTTCTAATCTTATTATATACATTATCTTTGGTTGATCTTTGAATACTTTGCCTAATTAGGAAACTGTATCATAATCGACTATATATAGTAAAGATGAGGGCGCTGATCATTAAAAAAAAAAAGAGTAAAGAGGAGGGCAATATGGTCAATTCACGTCTTGGGTGGTAGACATCTCAACTTTCTTAATCTTTTTAGTAAGAAATAATAATCAAGGAATGTTTCCAAACTCTGATTTTAAGTTATTAAGCTACTTTAAAAGTGTTTGCAAGCTCAATTAATGCTTATAATACATGCATGTGCAAAGGAGAAAAACAAAGCTTAAAAAAATCTCAGAGTGAGAATTAATTGATATAAAAATAAAATAAATTGATATTTAGTTTTTTCGAATAAGCATTAATATAAAATACTCTTGCTTTACCAAAAATGAGAGGTAATGATTATACCAAAACTTTGACAGCTCAATGTAGTTTATATAGGTATATCTTACTTACTATGATACTATATGGTATAGAAGTATAGATAACTTCTAAGTTGGCAATAGGATGAATTAAATTGATTGTGTCATTTCTGTAATTAAATCAAAATTATTTTAAACATATTTATCCTCATTTACATTTCAACAATCCTAAACCACTCTTACTAGAATTTGACACAAAAAACTCCTCTAGCCTAAATACACGTTTTAGATTTCAAGAGTAATCATGAATTTTTGGGCAATACGCTCATCTTTAATCTCTTTTTTTTCTGCAAATATTCATTTTCAACTTTTTTTCCACTTCCACCTTGTATTTTCAAACACTATACACTTTGGATTTTTTATCATTATTTTTTCTCACTTTTAATACTTCTCCACAAGCAGAATTGTAGAGTAATGCTATATACCATCGTTTTTATACCACTATTTTTTTCACCGCCCCTTGATATGGTAAGAAATTGTGATAATTAATTGACTTTGATGAACGTAGTCAATCAATATTTTTTAAATCAAGGGGATGAGAAAAACTGGTGATATGGAAACGGTGGTACAGAGCATTACTCTAGTTACAAACCCTCTTTTTCAACCATGATTAATATTCAACATTTACCTCTTAATTCAGAAAATTAATTCCTTTTTACTAGATTGCCCTTAGGGCAGGATTAGCCGGAAAGAATCAAGGATTAAAAATTATACAAAGAATATTTATTTTTTCCATTAATCTCCTCAAATGACAACTATATAGTCTACAAATCAAAGAATACAACATGTGTAAAAATCTCGATTATTTTTAACTTGTTGTTTAGGATCATTTGTGGAGTGGCATCATGGTTTTGTCTTTGCATATCTAAAATGATTCTGCACCTGCTCTCTCACCCTCTTCCATTACCTTTTCAATTTTAGTTGCTTTTGAAGATGATCATCACCTTTTGTTTTTCTTTTAAAAATATTTTTTGATTGATTTAATATTTTTATTTTTATTTTTATTTTTATTTTGCCTCCTACATTAGTTGAACCGTTATTTCTGTCCACAAGTTCAAAAAATTTATGCTCTAAAAGCAGATAAGCATGTGAATCTGACTCACTCTGCAAATACTTTAAAATGTACTTCATTCAATATAATTTATATACTAAAATAATTGTCAGATAGCTTGGCAAGAGCAATTCCTGTGTTTTTTTATTTTTTTTTATCTTTGTAAAATACCATACATTTCCAAAAATATTAATGGGCCTTGAAATTTCGATCCATTATTAGATCAGTTTCTCTTGCAGGCCAGCTTGATAGATGGATTCCTTGGCCCAATATACGTAGTGTAAACGGTGGTTCTGTAATTGGCCCATAGAGACGGACCAATAGCCCTCTTTAAGTCTTAACCCCCAAATAGCAATATTTAATTCGATATATACTATTTTCTTTTCCTTTTTCGAGTTTCCGGACAACTTGTGTTTAGAAAATAACAAGTAGTAATAGTCTAACAAGATTTTGTTCAAAAAAAAAAAAAAAATAGTCTAACAAGATAAACGGCCATCCAAACAAGACAAAAAACATAAATATAAACATCACGAATTTGGACATTTGTGAGGAAAATATAAATTTTTTTCTTCGCGATTTGATCATATGTATAAAGTAGAAATTAAGTATTAGTATTTATAGCAACTACATTTTTTGGCCGAGTCTGAGAACTGGTCCAGTCAAGGATGCTTGCTCGATGTTGAAAATCCAATTAAGTGACCAATTAATTAGTTTTTAGTTTAATATTTATGTATTTTCTCTTCTTTTTTGAAAAAAAAAATTGTCAACTGTTATTGCATGACATACTTAGATTTGGTGGCTGGTTGAAAATCTAGACTAGAAAATTGCATGGCCTACGCCTGTCATTATTTTGAAGATCACATAGTGTTTTTCAATCTAAAGACAAAATTCTACATAAGAACTTTTCTTTTTTATATTTAAAAAAATAGACCGAATGAAATTCATAAAGACTACTCTAAAAGAGAAAATTTAAGCATCGTGAAGCAATGTTTTTTTAAATTGGACTGGTGATTGAAACGGAAAGTGTATTGGGTCACTGAGTTATTGTTCTGATCGGTTGTGAAAAAATTGATTGAATATATATATATACATGTATATTACAAATAAATACAAACATGTATCATTTATATTTATATTTATCACCATCCTGTTTCAAAAATCTACTGATGTAATCACCAAATATATATCTCAAACTAATTGTCTATTGATAAATATTATTTTATTTGATTTTTTATAATTATTTTATTTGTTTAATTTATTGCTTGTTTCCTTCGTAGGAAAGAGAGAACCAGGTTATGGAAGTGGATTTATAGGCATGGCCCTGCACACAAGGACGGAGCCAGGAATTTGAGTTTGCGGGCGAACAAAAAAAAATAGGGGCAAAGCTTCATTTTTTTAGATGGGGGTGCCCCCACCAACCCCCGGTTCCGTCCCTGCTTGCAGATTCATTCTAATATCAAAGTCTATTTTGCACTCGTACTTAATAGAATTGGCTCAAAATTGTTTGACAAAGTTTTTTATTTTGAAAATAAGAATTTCTTTTTTTTGAGGTAACTGAAAATAAGAAAATTGAAACCCTCGTTTTTTCTCTTGAACAAAACCTTTCAACACCCGGAGGCCGTCTAGCATTGTTGCCCACCCCCTTCAACCTCCGGTAGACCATCTAACAGGTGGCATGAAACCCCCATCCTCGAAACTGTAAAACGAGGGTCATTGGTCTGATTCTGAAAACATTGATTTATGTCAGACATACAGCCCAATTTGATTACTTCAACTCCATTAATACATTAAAAAAGAAGTTCTAGTCCTTACTCAATCGAATATCATGAGTCGATAATCATCATCTCATAATACTCATATAAAGTGCTAAGTTCCACGCCGATTCAGAATTCAAATCTCACCATCTCAAACTAACCATTTTCCCTTGTAGTATCTATTTATCTTTCGACACGTTCCTTTTTATTTATTATAGATAAAAATTAAAATGAATTTGATTAATTAATTGACAAAGTAGATTAGGAGATAATTACTCTATCGCACGAGTTTATGCTTTGGTCTTTACGTACTTTTGGGTCCCTATCCCAGCAGGCAGAAGGAAGATTCTTCCACATACACCACACCGCAGAAAGATAAGTAAAGGTGATAATAATGCCACTTGGGACAATACTTAAATTTTACAAATGGAACCCACCAAAAGAAGAATAAAAATAAAGTCACCGTTGGATTAGTTGAGGAGATTAAAAGTTATAAAAAGTGGAGATAAATACAAGACCTTATGTCGTGTAATTTAATTAAAAAGTTGAGTCAAAAGATTTGGTCATTGATATGTAACTTTCCCTAGTTAATTAATAATCATTTTTCTACTGTTGATTAATTAGAAATTAGTTAGGCTACAAAATATCGAAACTATAGGTATTAATATTTGTGAAATTCCTATAGAATTGTAAGCCTCATATAGTTTGTGATGTAATATAGTAATAAAAACATTATTCCCCAAAACATTACATGTACATCAAAAAGATTTCATTTATTTTACTTGTAACAATTGGTACGTAAACTGAATCCACCGACGTCAGTTTCGCCTTTAGATAAAAAGTAAGAAAAAATAAAGATAATAAAAGGAACAAACCGGCCTTGCATTTGTTTTTGTCTGGAAAAGTGGGTGATAGTTCTCTGGGGCAAATTAAAGACTCGTTGCAAATCTAAATGTGTTTCCACCTCTTTTCCCAATAGTGTTATGAAACAAAAAAATAACACAATTTCGGAATACAAAATCTAATGGGCTTTCTCCACTGATTACATAATGCATATCACGTTTCACTTTTAATTTCATGATCTGTTTACTAAAATTATTCGACCAAAATTATTAAATAACCAATATTCATAATTGTTTTCAAAGCACCAACTGTACGTAAAAGGAGTGTTAGGAATTAAGGCTTTCGGCGGTGAAATGCTTAGGGAAAAATAAGAAAACAAAGGGAAATTAAAAGCAATAAAGAAGACAAAAAATTTCTGTTGGAAACCCAAACAAGGAAAAAAATCATAGATCTTTTATTCAACTTCTCAAAGTGATTTCATGTTTACAAGAGTGAGTTCTATTGTTTATAGAGGTACAAGAGTCAAAACTCTAATCTAATAGGAAAACTAATCCTAATATACTAGAAAATAAATCCCAAAAAATTTTGGAAACAATTCCATACAAGATAGGACTCAAAAAACATGTCAAATCCGCCAAGTTCCAAAAACCGACGAAAAAACGTGTTTCCAGCGCTGTTGGCTCGCACAACGGTGAGCAGAAACGCTCGTTGTGGCAAGCAAAACTGCTTACCGCGGCGCGGGCAAGCAGAAACTTCTGCCCAAGGGTGCTGCAGCGCCATTTCTAGGTGCTGCAGTGCCGTCTCACTCACGTCGTTCCCCTTTTCCATCTCTTTCGCGATCTCGATCAACCCCAGGGTTGCCTCATCTTCTTGACCCTATTTTGATCCAGATTCCACAAAACTCCCAAAGGAGATCTATTCCATTAAATAATTTCCACATGTTCTAATGCGATTTTTTCTATTTAATTAACTTAAACTATGTGCGCACAAGATACGATAATAACTGATAAATTCATCCACACAAAGTTATATATTAACTGTTGATTACTTTGCTTAAAGGTTGTTCTTTTGGTTTTTGCAATTAATTAATGAAATCAAAACTTTAACCAAGATAAGCATTGTGGGCCGTTAATGCCCTTCTTATAGCGTTAAAGTGAATCAAGGTTCTCCCTTGTTTTAAAGTAAAAAAAAAATTGTTTTATCAACTATATTAGCGTTTACACTTATTTATCTAAAGTACATTTCTTTTCACTTTTTATTTCCAACGATTAGGACTGGATACTGATTCGAACATTACAATCTCTTTATTTTTTGTAATTAATTGATTATTTATAAAGGGGAATGATATTGGAGCTCCAAAAATTATTATTGGAGCTCCAATTATATTCATTTCTCTAATAAAATGACAAGAATGCCCATTTCTAAATAAAAGCCAACTTTTTTGCTTCATTTTTTTCCCACTATTTAAACCTTCATACTAATAAATTCCGCTTATGTTTAGTCTAGATCAAAAATAAAAAAATTATTTACTTCATCTATAATCATGTCACAATAATATATTTATGAATAAAGCAATACTGCATAACTATCTTTTTTAATCTTTAAAAGCATTAAAAATATATTTATATGCAAGCCTAAAATTATTCATCAAGATCAATTAAACAAAAAAAATCATATTTTTAATCTTTTATGTATTCAAATTCATGTTGTATAAAAAGTTGCTAATTAATTTTATAAGTGTAGTTTTTTTTTGTTTGAGAGAAGAGCATGATTTATTTTAATTATTTTTATACATTGTTGTCTGAAGAAACTAAACTTATTGCTTGAACAAAAATATGAAATTGATTTCTAGATTTTAATATAAAGGCAAAGTCGAGTGAATTAATTGGAGTTGATATTCATTTTTTTGTTCTTTTTGGTTCATATAATAATTGTCATTCTCGATTTCAAATATTATTATTTTGTTTTTTTGATGATGCTCTACACTTGAATTACTTGTTTCATTTTTGCCGAATATTATTTTTATTAATTGACTTTGAATTACTTGTTTCATTTTTGTCAAATATTATTTTTATTAATTGACTTTGATTTAAAGTAGTGAAAAAACCTAATAACATAATAATAGTTTTGTTTTGAATGCATAGGGGTAATTTTAAAATCTAAAGATAATCTTGTCATATTCAAGTGTAAAAATTAAAATTGGAACTCTTGTAGTAAATTTTGGAGTGTCAATATCATTACCTTTTATAAATTGATATCTCAATGTAATCATTTAATTTGTCGTTTCTTAACGGAAACAAAATGGGAAAAATGCAAGTACACAATTATTTTGTGATAGTTCAGTGATCAGTAGAACTGGAAAATACATTTTTATCCTTAAAAAAATGAAGAGATTTGCTAGAAGATAATGATATGGCAATCGTCAAGCCAGCTTTTTGTGCTACTCTTAACTCTTGCACTAAAGTACAGTCAATGCAAATTAATGTCCAAACAGACTTTAAAATCTAGTGGACGACTTGAAGGTCTATGTGATAATCAGACTTGCTTTAGTATAAAAGATCCCAATGGTTTCATCGTGCAAGGATGTCGTGTAATCCGGGTCGAAATTTGTCTTGCCAAACTCGCCGGTTAAGATTGTGTCTCAGCTACTAATCTACGATTCTTCATCTAAATTTATCTTAAAATAACAAGTTTGATAGGCTCATCGGTTTGACATTATCGACGACCCTCCAACATCTAAGTCAGTATAAACTCAACAAGTTAGTGCAACATAGTAAAACTAGTTATAATTATGTGCCACAACACGAGATTATGATTATGTAAAAATTAATAATAACAAAATTTATCATTATATTATTTATTTATAGTGATTTCATTCAGCGATTATCATCATAAAATCTTTTTATATTGATACTAAATCATATTAAATTAAAAAAATATAAAATAATTACTTATGTGACACAATTGACTTTAATTAAGTTATCACATATGCGCTTACTTGGATAACCTTAAGGGTTAGTGTTTTCTTATTATTATTATTGTTATTGTTATTATTATTATATCAATATTTTTCTTATTTGAAAAATAATTAATATCAAAACTAGAATGCTTAATTAGGTTAAATAAAAAAAAAGTACATAGAAATTTTGAGTATATATGGTTGAATCTCATATTAGACACGTGGCACGAGTTCCACATGCCCGGTATCAACTTTGATAGTCGGGGGTTGAGTCTGATTCAGTACAAAATGAGTGTACTAGGGTTCTAGGTTGGTCTAGTGGTGGGACATTTTGGTGTGAATAATTATTCATTTATATGTGATACAAATAAATTGGTAAATCAAATGGGTGATATTTGTAGATGTCGGGAGTCCAACTCCCGAAAAATATCAACTATACACGGTATTAAAATATGTGTAGGGTCCATAAAAGTATATATATTATTATTATACTTTAACACTTTGTGTGGTTGATAGATAGGACTGTCAATTGATTCGGGCCTGCCCGAAGCTCGATGGCTCGGCCCGCTTATATATGAGTCGAGCTTAATTGAATATGAGCAGGGCCGAGTTTGAGCCTTTAGATGTAACCCGATTAATTTGTGAGCCGAGCCTGAGCTTAACTAGAGCGGATCTTCTATCCCACAATGTTGTGCCACAATGGTGTCACATCATTGTGGGATTGACAAGTGTCCATTAAAAAAAACTGTTAATGATAATTTAAATTAAATGGACATTTGTCAATCCCACAATGATATGACACCATTGTGGGATAGAAGATCCGTTCTGGAGTTTAACACGGCTCAGCCCGAATTAAGCCCGACTCGTTTAAAGTTCTATATATATATATATATATATATATATCAGTATATCATAAACATTCTAAATTTTTATACTTTATTATTATAAAATAGCTAAACATTGTTTTATGTGCAAAGGTTAATTGCTAGCTGACTTCTAGCTGTCCATATCAATGACCGATGCCTAATGGCCTTCTAAGTTCTAATTAATCATTTTGTCTTCCAAGAATCAAGATATTCCATTAGTAATTTAACAAAGAAAGAGAATTTTGGTACCTGAAAAATAATATTTGTGAAGTGGGTTAACCAACTCCTTGGGCTATGGACAAAAAAAAAAAATGAAGATTGAAGGTCATTTGAATCAATATTTTAATGGGTTTTCAATTTTAGTGAGAATTCAACAAACAAGTTAGATTAATTATATTGTCAAATTTCTCTTAGCATTCTTGGAATTTACTCATGGAGGTAATTTTTACTATTATTTTTAAATAGTCTTTTAATTTTATGAGTAGTAATTCTATAGAACATTAGGATTTAGCAATCTTTGAAGTGGGGTATTTGGAGTTGGATTTTTGAAGTTTTTACAATCTTTTTAAAGCCATTTGAATAAATTTTTCACTTGATACTTCATTTTGTAATTACTCTCTAAACTTATGCATTTTGATGTATATATTTGTTTCATTGATATGAGATTTATTAGAACAGAATATTCAAAAAAAAATTAGATCAAAACAAGTGCTCAATGTATTTTTCTTGAGAAAAATACTAAAACACTATAGATGTATTCATAAGTTTACAAAATGTATAAAAGTGTTCACTAAAAACCACCCCTCTTTGTCTTTTTTTTTTCTACACATATAAATCCATTGCAGGTTAATATTTACTTGCTGTTTTATTTTTTGTTTAGTTTTTTTTGTGTTTTTTCTTTTTTTATTAGTATTATTTTCGTCTGAGTTTTGAATTCAAAGTATTGCTTATGGTCATGGTTTGATTACACATTTGAGATTTATATTTCATTAGTATAATCTCTTTAGACTATGTGAAATTACTATCCCGTATATATTTCATTGAAATAAAAAAAAATTGTGAGCCGGCCCGAAATAAGCCCGAAGCTCGTGTAAATATGTGAGCTGAGTTTGGGCCGAGCCAAAGAAAAATAATATGGACTGAGTTTGAGCTTATGGTCGATAGGCTCGATGATATTTGAGCTTGAGCGAGTTGAAGCTTGGCTCATAAAACCCGATTGACAGGCCTATTGATAGATTCCGAGAGTTTGACTTCTGGAACCATCAAGTATCTCCCATAAATCAATATATCAACATGAAATTAATATATATGGAAATATCCTAAATTACACAATTACATATACATCATAAACGAACTCACATGTAATAGAAAATTTAATATAGTAATAATAAATTAAGTGTGTCAGTAGTAAAGCAACAAAATTTATACCATGACTTGTTGATCTAGTGGTATGCACCTCTCACTTTATGTAAGAGGTCCTGAGTTCGAATTCAAGTTGCCACAAGTTGTGGCTCTCCCCTCTTTTATGGAACTAGATAAAATATTCATAGCTCAAAATTATATCAATTAATTCAAGTTTGTCTGGTTAGATATGTGGGATATCCCCTCGAATTAAAAATTTAACTCAATGATGTGAAATTTTGAGTGTAGCCCCAACAACATAGAATAGAAATGCATGTTCTAGAAGCCAATTACTGTTAGCGACTCTATTATTGGAGTTAAGCGGTGTGGATTTTAGCTTAAACTTGTGTGCGTTTCAGGTTTGGCCGTGAAATTGGCAGCAGCTGCTCCGTTATTTCCATTTCACTCGGATATATATTATTGTCAAACGATCAACGCCAAAAAACAATAATAATATCATATTCAACTGTTCACGAAAGAAACATATGGGCAAATTTTACTTTTTTATATGTTGCTTCTGGGAACAAGGCTTTAAAACGACGTCACAATTCTGAAGCGCGTTCTTCACTCAGAGACCCTCCTTTTTGCTTGTATTTACAGATAAGCCATTTGGTGATTTTTATATAATAATAATATGGCCTATTACGGAATCGCCAGCCCATGGTTTCCACGTCTTGTGGTGATCAATGTTGTTTGGTGTGGTGATAATAGTGATCAGGAAAAAGATTGCAGATTTATGCACTCTATTTATTTTTATTTATTTCTTATTTACTGTCGAGGCAGAATTGAAGTTAGCTACATCTAATCATATATCGATGCGAGTTAACGACTTGCTAAAAAAAGAAGATATGGAAACGACTATTTATTGTAATTTATATATTTGAAACCCTCCAAATAAACGTATATGTGGATTATCTAATTGAACTCAATTATGCCACACAAATAATTTTATATATATATATATATATATTTGAGATCCTTCAAGTAAACGTACATGTGGATTACCTAATGGGGAATGATATTGGAGCTCCAAAAATTACTATTGAAGCTCCATTTATATTCACCTCTCTAAGAAAATGACAAGAATACTCATTTCTAAATCAAAACCACTTTTTTGCTTCATTTTTTTCTCACTATTTAATTAAATCTTCATACTAATAAATTCCGCTTATGTTTAATCTAGATCAAAAATAAAAAAAATTCTTTACTTCATCTATATAATCATGTCAAGATAATATATTTATGAATAAATCAGTACTGCATAACGATCTTTTTGAACCTTTAAAAGCATAAAATATATATTTATATGCAAGTATAAAATTATTCATCAAAATCAATTAAAGAAAAAAAATTCATATTTTTAATCTTTTATGTATTCAAATTCACATTGTATGTAAAGTAGCTATTAATTTTATAAGTGTAGTTTTTTTGTTTGAGAGAAGAGCATGATTTATGTTATTTATTTTTATGCATTATTGTCTGAAGAAACTAAACTTATTGCTTGAACAAAATATAAAACTGATTTCTAGATTCTAATATAAAAGCGAAGTAGAGTAAATGAATTGAATTTGATATTCATTTTTTATTCATTTTGGTTCATATAATAATTGTCATTCTCGATTTAAAATATTATTACTTTGTTTTGTTGATGATGCTTCACACTTTAATTACTTGTTTCATTTTTGCCGAATATTATTTTTATTAATTGACTTTGGCTTAAAGTAGTGAAAAGAACCTATAACATGATAATAGTTGTGTTTTTGAATGCATAGGGGTAGTTTTAAAATCCAAGGATAATTTTGTCATATTCAAGTGTAAAATTTAAAGTTGGAGCTCCTATAGTAAATTTTGGATTGCCAATATCAGTACCCTTACCTAATTGAACTCAATTATACCACACAAGTAATTATATATATATATAGAGAGAGTAAATTCGAATAAAAATAGTTAGCAATGTAATTTAAATTTGAATAAGAAAATAAACTTTTCTATAACTATTTTAAAGATAATCATTAATCCTTTCTTTAATATTTGATTTAATACTCTTATAAAGACTTTATCGATGATAATTATCAAATTTGAGTCAAATCTTTTAATTTGGATACCAAACACAATAATTGCTTAACGATATATATACTTTTGATTATTCTTCTCTACATAATTGTAAGTAATTATTATATATTCCCTTGTTGAATATAGATAAATATAATTATTATTTTTTTATCTAAAATACTTTTATTTAAAAATTCAAGATAACACGATCAGCAATATAGTTTGAATTTAAATGAAAAACTGGTTTTATTTCTCTCTTTATTTCTCTTATTAATGATAGTTGTCAATTATTATTTGTAGATGTTTGTTTTACTAAGTTCACCAATCATGCATTATATTCTTAAAATTAAATTAATATGATTTAATACTTATATAAAAGATCTATTTTGGTAATAGTCATTAAAATTGAATTAAATCTTTTTATTTTACAGATTATAAATAAATAAATCATGTAATAATAGATATATTTTTTATTATTAATCTTTACATAATTAGTACTCTGTGGCACGGAGTTAAACTTACAACTAGTATTTTGCAATAAAATAAAACACCAATTAAAAGATATATATAATTGATTTGGAAACTAATTGTAACTATGTATCTTACTATGAAAACCACAACTGTTATATTTATATGCATATACAAAGTTATGGTTGTAGATATGTGGTTTATACGCAATAACTTCATGTATAGTCAAGTTTATAAGTACTCTATTGAACGAGTTAATTCGATGTATTTCAACTAATATCTAAACATTATGGAATTTTAACTTAAGGTCTCCGAATGAATGGAAGGGGTTAAAAATTTCTTCACTGGACCTTCTACTACGGCAATGCCTAATTGACGGTTGACGTTGACTCAAATTATCAAACTTTTATTTCTTATTGTACACGAGATTTTTCTTCCACAGGATTGTAATCAATTCTACAACTATCATTAATATTGAAAGAAAACGTGAAATTCTATGGTGAATCGAAACCATTGGTTTCGATCCACAAATCACTATTGGATCGGGGTAATTTAGAAATTATCTCCTAGTGGGGGATTCAATAGTAATTTATGGATCGAGACCAATGATCTCAGTCCACCAACTACTAAAGAAAATTAATGCACATTTTTCTTTTTCCGTGTAATTTTTAGCATTTTTTCTTTCACAGAAATGAAAAGTTTATGTAATCATTTTTTTGTATAAATGATATGAATTAATTTACAAGGTATACAGATGGGATTCAAGACCCGATATATAAAATTGTTTTTCGTAGAAGTCAAGCTTCAAACGAGAATTTTAAATAAATAATACAAAAATAAATCCAAATTAAGAAAATAATACACAAAAAATTGGACATCAGGAAATAATACATTCCGCGCTGACGTGGCGCGGAATCAAAACGTTCAATAAAAATTTTTTTTTTTTTAAATTTTCGGCCAACGTGGCGCGGAATCATTAAATGGCATTCCGCGCCACGTAAGCGCGGATGGCAGGCCTCTTTTTCTCTTTCCAGCTTTTCTCTTTCCCCTTTTTTTCCGACTTATTTTTCTTCATTTTTCGTGCGTTTTCGGGTTTCGACTTGAACATAAAAAATGTAGACGCATAAACTACTTTTTAAAACAAAATTGGGTCGTTTCTATTCGAGTAAAGAAATATGGCAAGACGAAAAAAAATTACCAGTTTTTTTTGAATCATTATTTTTTTTCCGACTCATTTTTCTCATTTTTCGTGCGTTTTCGGGTTTCGACACAAATCACTACTTTTTGAAACAAAAATTGGGTCGTTTCGATGCTCGAGTAAAGAAATATGGCGACGAAAAAAAAATTCCAGTTTTTTTTAATGAATAATGACTTTTTATTTTTTTCCGACTCATTTTTTTCATTTTTCGTGCGTTTTCGGGTTTCGACTTGAACATAAAAAATAGACGTGCCCGTTTCCTCTAGTGGGGTTTTTTTAATGATTTTTTTTCCGAATAGTGAATATAAAAAATTGTGGCATAAATCTTTTTGAAACAAAAATTGGGTCGTTTCGATGCCGAGTAAAGAAAATGGCAAGATCTACCATGACTTTTTATTTTTTCCGACTCACCAACTTGAACTAGACTTGAGCATAAAACTTTTTGAAACAAGAATTGGGTCGCGATGCTCGAGTTTTAATACCTTTCGAGCTCGAAACGACCCAATTTTTGTTTAAGTTTATGCTCAAGCATATGTTTCACGCACAGTCAAGTCATTATTCATTAAAAAAAACATTAGGCCATATTTCTTTACTGAGGAGAAATGAGTTTAAAGTTTCAAGTACGTAAATGAGTCATAAATTCATTTTAGTATGCCATAACTTCGGGTTTCTATGCTCAAGCTTCATGAGTCGTAAACTGGTATTAATAAAGCATACCCAATCAAAAAGTAGTTTATGCTGAATGTTCAAGTAATTGAGTAGCAGAGGCCTGTATATAGGTGGAATTCAACGTAAGCGCCCGATAAAATATAATTCCAACGTTCAGCTTGATTTCGGAATGTATTATTTCCTGATGTTTAAGTCAAGCTTCAAACGCAACATCATTGACGTCGTCACGTCAGTGAAAGAAAGAACCGAGTGAGGAGAAAGATTTACGCTGCGTACAGGGGCATTTACGTAGTAAAGTCATAAATGAAGGGCATTTAGCTATTCTATTATGAATCACCCAACCCAGCTTATATAAAACCAAATAAACCTTTAGTAAAACTTCATAATTGTTCATTTCCGCAAAAAAGAAGCATCTCTCTCTCTCTCTCTCTCTCTCTCTCATCCAGAACAATTCCAAGCATCAACTTTTCTATAGGTATGTTCTGCAAATCAATCTAGTACAAGAACATGCTCTCTTGATTTTGCCTTTTTTTTTTTTTAATATTGGACTGTATATTAGTGATGTTTGTTTAATTAATTACTTATGATAGGAAATTTGTGATTTGGTAATTATGAATTGGCTTTAATAGATATCTAGAGTAATTCTTAGTTTCACTTCTGAAATCATGGATTGCTGCTTTGATTTTGTGTTTTTCTTGGTAGATACAGTCATTTATTGGCATCTAGAAACGAAAGTCTCATCTAAACTATACTATCAGATTTCATTAATGTTCATTAAAAAGATATTACCTAGGTGAAGGGTTACAGGAGATTTCATTTCATACGGAATTTATTCTGATTTTTCGATTAAGTTTTGTTATTTGTTCTCACGTGTAGCTGAAATCTGGATTTGACACTTCGTGTGAGATGCGTGCTATACGGTTCTGTTTAAGATTCAATGTTTACTTATCTGTTGGGGTGCCTACAAAGTTTTTTTTTTTAAAAGTAGTTGAATTTCATCATACGTATAGTCTGGAAAAAGTACTTTTTAATCACCAATTTAAGATATATAACATCTTTTATCGGAAATTGGCTTATGGCTCATTAAAGGCTATGTAGCGGAGTACTCGATTTTTGTTTAGTTGTTGAAGAATTAAAGATAGTAGTATGATGATGCGACGAAGCCTAAGGGGCTTAATATATGTCCATTTATTTCGTCAGGGGTTTCTATTATTATGTGTAATGTTTTAGCCTCCTGTAACTTCAATTTCCTTGCTACAGCCGTCCATGGAGGGTGTGCAATGTGTTCTCTAACTTGATAATAAGACTTCTATTGATGAATGCACTCACCCTTTCTTCTTTCTATTGGCAGATTTTGTTGATTCTCATATTGTCCATATACGTGGAAGCCTTTGAGTAGATACAGCTAATATAGCTAAACCGTTTCTCTTCTGTTTCCAAAAGACACGAGATAGGCTGTGTGCCATTACATTATTCCCTCTCTTGAACTCCCCTGCCAAAGAGAGCTACAAAGTGTGTTTCCCGTGAAGTAGCTGTTGTTGGTCGTCCAGTATCTGGGCTCAATTGAAAGTGATAGTGGCTTCTCTATCGGAATGCAAGCATCCCAAGAATCTCAAACATCGGCCAGTATCCAGAGTTTTTACAATCAAACCATGCAGCAAATTGAACCTTATTGCTTTTCAAATTTTCAAGTCTTGAACAATGATTCAACTGGTAGCAGAAGCCAAGGGAAAGATGTTTCCTTTCAAACTTGCAATGACAAATTCTTCACTCTGGAATCAACTCCAGCAACTGATTATGCTGTCTACAATTCCCCTTCAGCTGTAAGCGTCTCCTCCAGTAGGAGTCCATTTTCTCCCCAGTGTTCTCATTCATATGCGTCTGATCTTCATCACTCCTCTGATAATACCTACGGTTCACCATTGAGTGGATCTTCTGGGGTCGATGATGAAAACAAGTTGATGCATGCATTATGGGTATTAAGGAACGAACTGCTGGGGCCCGAATCTGATACTGATGATAGTGGCTCCTTTAATGGTATAGTGGCTCAAACTTCTCCCTTCACAAGGTACAACAGAATATTGGACTTGGCCCCTCAAATGGACCTGAAACAAGTGCTCGTTGCCTGTGCCGAATTACTATCAGAAGCTGATACAATCCCATGGTCAGAAAGACAGCTTGCAATATCTGCTGCTGAAGCTCTGATGGACATACTGGAGAAAAGGGTATCAGTATCTGGTGAGCCATTACAAAGGTTAGGTGCATACATGTTGGAAGGGCTCCGAGCAAGGTTGTTATCCTCTGGAAGCATAATTTACAAAAAGTTGAAGTGCAAAGAACCAACAAGTTCTGAACTGATGTCTTACATGCACGTGCTTTACCAAATCTGCCCTTACTACAAGTTTGCTTATATGTCTGCTAATGTTGTCATTGGGGAAGCCATGGAGAATGAAAACAGGATCCACATTATCGATTTTCAGATTGCGCAGGGTAGTCAGTGGATATCCTTCATTCAGGCTCTTTCACATCGGGCCGGTGGGCCGCCATATGTTCGCATTACAGGTGTTGATGATTCCGATTCGATTCATGCTCGAGGTGGAGGACTTGAAATTGTTGGTCAGAGGTTGGCAAAAGTAGCTGAGTCATGTGGAGTGCCATTTGAATTTCATGGTGCAGCTATGTCAGGGTGCGAGGTACAACTCGAGAATCTTAAGGTACAGCATGGAGAAGCCTTGGCTGTGAATTTTCCTTACATACTCCACCACATGCCAGATGAGAGTGTGAGCACTACAAATCATCGTGACCGTCTACTTAGACTAGTTAAAAGCTTGTCACCTAAAGTTGTGACCCTTGTTGAACAAGAATCTAACACCAATACCGGTACTTTCTTACAAAGATTTTGTGAAACCCTAGATTATTACACAGCAATGTTCGAGTCTACTGATGCAGCTCGAGGAAGGGATGATAAGCAAAGGATCAGCGCAGAGGAGCACTGTGTGGCGAAGGACGTTGTTAACATAATAGCTTGTGAGGGGATTGACCGTGTGGAAAGGCACGAGCTTTTTGGTAAGTGGAGATTGAGACTTACAATGGCTGGATTTTCTCAAGTCCAGTTGAGTTCATCGGTTAGTAATGTTGTAAGGGATATGTTAAAAGAATATAGCCCGAATTACAGAGTGGCTGAGGGCAACGGTGCTTTGTATCTTGGATGGAAGAACAGAGCTTTATCTACAACTTCTGCATGGAGATGATCATCACAAGGGATTGAAATAAAGGAAAATACTTAACGGGGGTATATCAACTAAAAGTTTAGATTTCTGATAGAGTTCGATTTTACTTGTAAATTAAATATGCTACTATTTGTGTGCTTTTTTCTAGCCTGATTAAGCTCTTTTTCGACAGATGTTGATTCTGTCTTGTAAACGTTTTGTATATCTTATAGGATGATTATATGGTAAAGATTTTAACAGACTCATTCTGTGCCCGACTTGTTGTCGGGGTCTGATCAGATGTTCTGTATTTTGCAGTTGTCCTTCCCTGGAGTTAAGGTTCAGTTTGTTATGTGATTTATAATCATTTCCTTTCTTTGTGGGAGTATTTAAAGTTTCAGCTTGCCATATAAAAGCTTAACAAGTAGTTGCTCAGAAATTGCAATTTATAGACATGCTGTCTACCAAAAAGAACATTTATTGGAATCTTTCCAAGAACTTGACACTAGAACAACAGCAAAAGCACAACACTCAGTTCCTCACAGAACAAAAACACAAAATACTGATCAGCTTTTCTGATACTACACTAGTAACACAGCTCCCTACAGAAAAAACTACCTACAGAAAAATCACAGCTCCTTCATTTACAGCATACTCCTCTGGCGCTCATTGTAGCATTCTCAGACAATTGATCACGCTCTTTCCACCGAGGCTTCCGTTAAGTTTCTGAGACAATTGATCACGCTCTTTCCACCAAGGCTTCCGTTAAGTGCGTTCCAGTAAGGCTCAAGAGCTTTGATAAGAGATGTATGAAGAGGGGTAAAGCCTTGTTCCTGAAAGCAGAAAAAGAAATATAATTAACTTTGTTTTATCATTCAAGACTCAACAGTAGAGCTAAGGCAACATTAAAAAACCAGAATGAAAATACCTTAGTATTCACTAGAGCTCTTTTAATAACATAGTTCCCAAATTGATGTTGGGCAAGTTGGAAAGCAGCTTTAGGACTACCTAATATTTCTTGAACCACATATATTGTCCCAGCCTCCGAAGATTGAATGCATTTCTCCACAACATGGCTGCCATTTTTTTTCTTTGCTAGCTCTACAAACTGACCTTGGAGTCGTTGCAATATCTTACAAGTAACGTCAATGTTTTTAAGCCCGAGTACATGCTGGACAACATAGTTCCTGGAGGGAAAAGGCCATTAATTAAGAATGCAATAAATCTTTTTGAAGGAAAAAAATATTGATGTCCCATTGAAGTAGAAACAGGTTTCTGTTCATACCCGTATGGATCGTTTGACAGATAATCTGCAATATAAGCTATATGATTGAGAAGTATTGATCTATGTACGCCAGTAATCGTGTCAATGCATTCTATCAAGGATCTGCATCCCACTTGATGTATGGCCAATTCTGGGAAATAGATTACTGCTTTTTCGTATAGTATCTGAGATAAAACATCAAATTGATAACGTTATCATAAAAGAAATCCTTTTTAATTTATGTTGCAGAGATGAAATTACCATATTAGGTCCAGTTCCAAAGAGGTTTAGGCACTGCAGGATTACATCTCTGGCTCTGTAATGAGTCATCATCTCGAGGAATCTAGTTGAGACAATTTCTGTCACGGTGAAGGCATGATCCGTCTTCTTGAGCTTTTTTAAGAGTTTAGTGATTGAAGTTACTCTGTCAAAAACAATAAAAAAGAATTACAAAAAGAATTGAAGTGAAATATGGAAAGTAAATAAAAATGTAAGAATTTTGGCATTACCCCTGTCTGCAACATGCTGCAATTATAAACGGTTCGCTCCATCCAAAAAGCTCTCCAACAACTGAATTTAACCGTTCTCCCTCGCACGCATCAACAAATTTTCGAAAGACAAAATGCATTTTTTCATCTGTCATCAGCGAAAAGATTTGGCTCTGGAGTGTGTTAAGCACTCTGTCAATCTGCTCATAATCTCCTCCTTCCAGAGCTTTTTGCAAGCAGTTTAAGATAATCTGAGGACTGTCCGCTGTGTCATATTCATGACCAGAATAGAATCCATTGTTTTCGATTTCATTGAATTGATAATTATCTAATGTATCTATCCTCATAGGCCTAAAACTTGGGTCATAATTATACAGGAGTGGCTTACTGCTGATAAACTGGTTTTCGGAATTAGATGTTGATGAATAATTGTAGAAAGAATTTATTCCTGATTGTCCACTTGAACTTCCAGCACCATAACTTTGCTGTGCAGATATGGGATCGAAGTACTTGTCTGCAATATAATCCATAGAACCAATCGAACTCTCTGCCCCGTTATTGTGCACGTTAGAACTAGAGGCCTCTCCTACAAAAGAAGGATTAAGAAATATATATATATTCAGACACCATACATCATGATTAAAAATCATCAGCGAGTATATTGGGCGATACATAACGAATGCAATATCTTCATAGAATTCAAAAGAAAATACTAAAATTATACACAGAGAGAGAGAGAGAGAGATAAATAACACAAATCAACTATATTGGATATTAATCAATTTAAACATTATACCCTTGTTTTCAAACTTGAATTCGTAAAAGAAACATGTTTAATTTTTAGTAATTACACGAACAATTATACGAAAGTGAATACCAGCATTCCAAATAGATTGACCACTCCACAAGTTGTAACATTGATCATCAGAAATGGATTTTGTTGTGTGAACAGAGGTTTCTTGAGATGTAAGACATTGAATCTTGATGTTCTTCTTGGAGTTGATATCATCCACGGCATCTTCTTCGAGCAGGGTATAAAGTGAGAAGTCGCTGTAAGAGGCGCCGGCGGAACCTGATGATGATGAACCTTTGTTATTGGCGGTGGGACGTTCATGGCGGCGGCGCCGGAGATTAATTTCGTCTTCTTCTCCCAACCCAAAACTTTCGAAAGAAAGAACAATGCCCTCCTCATAATCATCAGGGTTTTGCTCCTTCGTGATCGTTTGAGAATTTGAACGCTCCATGCATGCAGGACGGAACAACAACGGTCACGAATTCTCTACAGAAGAAAAAAACTATGTACTCTTCTTATTCTTCTTTATTATATATAATAAAATAGAGATGATCAATCAATATGAAACTATACGTACAAGTCTTCTATATAAAGAGTTGTAATGGGTTCCTACTTCCTAGTTGAGTTCTGAATAATAACTGTCAATTAATTATATAAGTCATGTGTTGATTACTTTCCTTAATTAAGTTTGAGGTATGATATGTAGTACAATCCGTGCTTCCCTGAAAGAAAATTTTTATTTGAAATAGAGTCATGACTCATGAGGACTTTTAAGAGGTTTTATTAACGGTAAAAGGCTCAAAAATCTAAGTATGGTATGTTGCATCAGAAAAGGAAAAGAGCCATCAATCAATCTGTAATCAAACAATAAAGTAAATGTTCAAAAAAAAAAAACACATCAAACAATAAGTAATAAAAAAATGGAAACAACAAATTATTAAGGTCTAATTACTCCAACACCCGCGGTAGGTAATTACACAAACTTACCCTCTTATAATTGAAATTACAAATATTTAACCCACTATAACTGAAAATTATATTTACCCCTGAAAACTCTCGGTCAATAGTCAAATGACATTTTTGCCCTTCACTTTAATTATTAAAAAAATATAAAAAGTCGTAATAATATTTTTGTTACGGTCGTACCCCCTCTTATAATGTGTAATTGTCAAAAAAGAAAACATTTTGTTTTTGAAATTACCAACATCCCCTACAGGGGGCTAATTGTAATGTTTTTATGGATTAAATTGTACGATTTTTTAATACATAAGTGGGTGATTGTAAGAAGTGTTTTATAACAGGGGATTTTTGCGTAATTTCAAAGATAAGAGGGGAGGTTGGTGTAATTTTTCCTAAATGACATTTGGACAGGAATATTTTTGAAAGTTCACGTAATGGCTTCATCAAAAAACTGATCTTAGGGGGGTAAATGTAAATTTCAAGTTTTCAACTATAGTGATTTAGATACTTGTAATTTCAATTATAAGAGGGTAAGTTTATGTAATTACCTATTATATCAGTGTGTGTTGTTGTAATTTTTCCAATTATTAAAGAGAATTCTAGGCCAAATCTAAGTTGGTCGAACCAAATTGTAATTCATGAGGCAAATGACCAATCACAAAGTAAATATAATTTATCTGTCCTATAGATGACACTTGAGTTCAGTTAAATCGAGTACTTTTCCATGTCCAACAAAATCATTGTGAATTTTATTATAAACCTGATTTGACAAAACTCAAATGTAATTCACAATGCAAATAAAATAATAATTTACTATATGATTGGTCAAATGTGAATTATAATTTATATTTATCATGTGATTGGTCACTCATTTTATGGCTTATGAATTGCACTTGTCGATCACTCACCTTAGTCGAGATGGGCTTCTTGTTTCTTTATCTTGAATTCTTAATTTTATGAAGTTATTTTAAGCCGAAAAAGAAAAAAGAATTGCACTTGTTGGAGAATGAGATACTTAGGCGTTGTTTGTTTATGTTTTTGAGTTAGAATTTTGAAAATTATCATTTGATTTCAATGAACCCACTTGTCACTTATGAACCACGTTTGACGTGGATATGAGTTGTTTTAAGTACAATAAGAAACATCATTGTTCATGAGATCTTGATCTTGAATTCAATCAAATATTATCTATATTTCGGTGTATTCGTGTGGAACCATAACTGGAAAATTAGCAAATTTAACTCATACAAGGTTCATAATTTAACTCACATTTTGGACAGCGTTTCACCAAATTGTTTTATAACAATTTTTAATTTCAAGATTGCCATATGAAAATTGCAGTTTCTACAGAACAAAAGAAAAAAATTCATTTCGTTTGGATATGGAATGACATGATCTATTATTCAAAGTCAATACGTGTGTTCAACCTATTAAATATCATAACTATTGATATTGTAATGTAATATATTTTTTAAAAAAAAAAAAAAAACACTATATGTTGAAAATAATAGCTACACATTGATCGGGTCATTATGACATAATGACGTAAAAAAGTTCAGCTTATAGTTAAATCTCATTTCTTATTTAAACAATCGTTGCTAAATTTTACTCAGAACTTTCCAAGAAATTCCTGCTGCCATTGTATGAAGGTGAGTTTATAGACCATCACAATGATAAAAAAAACTCAAAATAGTTGCTGAATAATTTAATATTCTTTTAATTCTAAATCCGTCAACATTAACATATACATCTAAATCACTAAGCAAACATGACAAACTCATGATAATGAGTAGGACTGATAGATAATATCTCTCTTTTTTCATTTTAATCTGCAACATTATCTGCTGGTGTATTAATCTGGACAATAGAACCAATTAATTCTGGTTCTGGCCTAACTTCATTTTCTAGCCCTGAAACACAGTATAAAAAATGGATTAACAGAAATATAAATGTTTTAGAAAGAAGAGATTCAACCTTAAATGTGACATACCTGGTGTTGTACTCAAACTGTCTTCCTCAGATGGCCTTCGTTGTATGGGAGAATTTAGAGCTCGTGCAAGACGTTTCACATGAACTAATCGTACACGTTTTCTCCTTACGCCTGAAACACATATTTCTGAATAAGCATCCACTAGTGAAAACATAGAGATTTATTCGCTCTTCTATACATTTTTCCATCAATATCTATTTTTCCATCTTATATATTGGTACTATTTTTCGGACCGATAACAAAAAAAATGCATAGTAATTGAACTTATATATCATACTTAAACTTTCTTTTGTAAAAACATCTGATTTTGGCACAGAAGTATTCAGCACTCGAGCTAGATGTCTGATTTGATTTATACGCAACCTTCCAGAATTCTTGGGGAATTTACAGGAGACAGCATCTGCACCAACAAAGTAATCACAGAAATTAACAATGACTCCAAATTGATGATTTTTGTAAACATCCATGAGAATATATATATATATATATATATATATAACATACCCTCAAACTTGTCTCCGGTTTCATTTTGTTCTTCTAAGTGGTTGACATATCCATCATGCATCGAACCATCAGATTGAACACTAAGTTCTGGAACAGGTAATGATACAAGATCATTGTTTCCAATACGGGCTTCGAGTTTCATCCTACTACTCGTCTTTACACGCTGAAGATGCCTTTTATCATTTTCTTCTTTCTGTCTTCGGAGCTGATAATATCTGCGTCGTTTAGCTAGATGTTTCTCTTTCTCTTCAAGACTCATGGAAAGCCTTCTTTTTCTGTCCCATACCCTTCGGCGTTCTCTTGCTTGCTCCTTCTTTTTATCGCGCCAATCTGAATTTGCTTCTGAATGATCATATGTTTCCATTTTGAATGTGTTTCTTTGACATTCAACAGAAGTTCTATGACTCTTTCCTTGCTTTAAGATCAAAATTCTGCATTTCACCTGACAAATTGGTTCAGCTGGACGCATATATATAGTTTGAGCATATAGCACTGAAAGTAATTGTCGACGTGTCTTGTGACCAACCTAAACTAGAAGAAGAGTATCTAATAACAAGACAAGTGAACCTAGACATACAGTGCTAAAGCCTTTATCGGGCCGATCCTAGGAATTTCCATGTTATAAGGTTTACAGCAGCCATGAATAGACAAGAAAGTTATTCTTCAAGCTAAAATCGCTACTGGATTTAATTGAACACATAATTCTTGCTTAATTTATCATCACAGTCCTGGTAAAATATGAAAAGAATTCACCTCTTTACTCTACCAGTACATACAGAAGTTCATATAGGGATTTGACACTTAATATTCATATATAATTTAGCACTCAATTTGGATGATCACTGTCACCCCTCAAGCTACAACAAAAAAGAAAAACTAAAATACTCCTACACATAAATAAATAAACTGTAAATATAACTGTTTGTCAGTGAATGACGGAATAAATTTTAAGAAAAATCGAAATACAGCTATATCGAAAAGTAAAGATAAAAATTGCATTGCATTACATTACATACACTAAAAAATTCAATAACACAACTACAATCAGCAAACCCTAGTCATCTTTAAAAAAAGTTGAACTTCAATTGATGATCTTGGGGGCATAATATATAGAACAAACTAAAATCTGAACATGTAATTCTCATGAATCATGCTTCAATTCTATGTAGAAAAAGAAAATTAAAAGGAGAGGATATGGATGCTTACCCTAATTGGAGAATTGCAAAGTTGAAATTGGGGGCAGCGGAGCGTGACGGTTATACATATCCTCCACCAGGCACCACTCACTGACCACCACGTTTACATGTTCGTCTTTGCGAGTATACTATTGACCTGGAAAAGTGTATTTTGGAAGACCCGCTGAAAATTATATGAGCCAAAGATTCTAGTTTTGTCTGACTCAGAACCCCAAATTAAATATGTAAGCCCATTACAAATTTGATTCTTGTCTATTGAGCCCACGTTGGATCTATCCAATTCTTCACTCACAATTAGTGTTGTTTATCGATTCAGTTCGATCCAAAACCGAATCGAAATTTTAGTTTTCCAAAATTTAGGAAAACCTATTCTGAAAAGTTTGGTTCTGTTTGATTTTGATCGAACCAAATTTTTGGGAAAAAAAATTGGTCAAATTGAAATTTTGACTCTCGTCTTTTTGTGTATCAGGTCAAAAAATATTAATTTAAATTATGATGAAGTGAACGAAACAATTAATTAGTTATAAAGGCATACAATTCAAGTTCAAATGAGTTTGTTAAACTTGTACAAAAAATTAAAAACCAGATGAGAATAATTGGATTTTAGTTGGGGGCTAATTAAATTTTTTTTTTCTTTGCTATGGATCGTCGCTAAGAAAATGGAAACACTCTTTTTATAGTTATTGGTCTATATTACACTAAATAAAATAATAAATAAAAAACCGATTTTCATTTAACCGAACTGAACCGAACCAAAATTTTTTGATTCGGTTTCGGTTGGGCAGATAACCGAACCGTAAACAATAATAAATAAAAAATCAATTTTCATTTAACCGAACTGAACCAAACCAGAATTTTTCAGGTCGGTTTCGATTTTCGATTCGGCAGATAACTGAACCGTAAACACCCCTACTCACGATAAATTAATTTTCTCTCACAAATATTAAATCCAAGTCGAACTTTTGGTTCATAAGTCATACTGATTTCATTAAAGTCAAACGCGAATTTTAAATTTATATGATTTATATTTGTGGAAATATATTATTCGATTAGACCTCGACTTCCCCAGCAAGTTCTATTGGCATTCTACTTCTTTTCCTTCTCTAACACTACATACCATAATTAGATTTTTGAGTCTCTCACTATTAGTAAAATTTTGAAGTCTTCTGACTCTATTTCAAATTTTCAATATAGGGTCACAACTCACAACTATATATCATCAACTTAATAAAGAAATCGGGAGCTATTTAGTGAGGGGGAGACCGAAGCCATTTGCTCTATACCTTTGGGAGGAGAGGGGAATAGAGATAGGATAGTTTGGCATTTCACAAAATCCGGATGGTTCACGGTGAGAAGTGCGTATCATTTAGCAAGAGAGATCAAGGATAGAGTTTGTGCTTCGACATCTTCTAGATTAGCTCACTCCAATTGGAAGTTTATTTGGGATTGCAAGGTGCCACCAAAGGTTCGGTTATTTGCTTGGAAGGCTTGCAACAAAGCTCTCCCCGTTGGAGAGGCGTTAAGGAAAAGGATTGATGTGAGGGGAGTTTGTCCGCTTTGCTCGGAGGAGAATGAGTCGATAAAGCATCTTTTGTTTTTGTGTCACTTTGCTAGGGTCGTGTGGAGCTTATCGAATATTCCTTGGAGATACTTGTCGAGATGGTCGGATGATGAAGGTTCAAATGAGACGGAACCCCCAGAAACAAATCTCATGGAGTTGGAACCTATCCTAGTGCAACAAGCGAGGGCTTTCTCACGTGTTTAGATCATCTATTGAGGTGGATCGAGGGGCGCCCCGGGATCCTTGGCCATCTCATTGGCAGCCACCGAGGGAAGGGGAAGTGAAAGTTAATTTTGATGGAGCCATTTTTGTCCAAGAAGGGTCCATGGGGGCGGGCGTAGTGGCGCGTAATCATATGGGCGATTGTGTGGGTTGGTGCATGGAGAACTTTCCATTTCTTTCTAGCCCGGAGCACGCGGAGGGGTTAGCAGCCAGGTTAGCTATAGTAGGGGGTGGTCGAAATTTTGAATTCGGCTCTTCAATCAGATTCGGTTTCGCTTTGTCTTGTTAGTCCTTTGATAGAAGATGTTAGATCGAGGTCCAAGTTTTTTTCTTCGTTTTCTTTTAGTTTTGTTAAGCGAGAAGGTAATTGTGTTGCGCACTCTTTGGCGCGTTTGGCTTTGGAGAACCAAGAGGGTGTTCTTGGTCTTCCTTTGGTTGTAACTAACGCTTTGGCGCGTGATCTTTTTGAGTAATGCTATCACCGTTTTTCCTTCAAAAAAAAAAAACTTAATAAAGAAAGTTGAAAGTCTAATAAATATTACAAGACTTCTCAAGATTTATCAGAATCAAGAGTGACCAATCCTAATTCAACTAGAAATTCTAATCATCGGATCCATAGAATAATTATTTCATCCTAATTCATCTAGGAATCACATATCACAGCTCTATATAATGAACCATAAATCCATAGAATAGAACAATTATTTCTTGTAATTGATACCTGATCCTTATTGTTCGTTCCATCTTTCATCTGCATGCATGGAGGCTTCATCTTCTAAAACGCCCACCCATGGCCAAAACCCTTTTGAAGCCGTTGATTACGATGATCTTGCTCTTTCTTTTAGAAATTTAGGGTTGGATGAAACTACTCATCATGAATCCACTTCTTCTGGTTGTAACAATGGTTCCAGTTCTTACCGCGAAAACGACGACGTCGCGGATGATGATGCCCCTGTTTCAGCCTTGCAAAAATTGAAGGCGAAGTCAAGTAGTTTCCTCACTGACTTTAATGTGGATAAGTACTTAAATACTGTATTCACACCTATTTCTGCTGAAAGTTCAAGTCATGAACAATCAGGATTAATGAATATGAATTCTTCCTACAATTATTCATCAACGATATCTAATCCTGAAAACCAGTTCATCAGCAGTACTAATCCTCTGCAGTATAGTTATGGCCCACGTTTAAGGCCTATGGGGAATATAGATACATTACAGAATTATCAATTCAGCGAAATCGAAAACAATGGATTCTGTTCTTGTTATGAGTATTACACAATGAACAGTCCTCATATTATCTTAAACTGCTTGCAAAAAGCTCTGGAAGGAGGAGATTGTGTGAAGATAGATAGATTGCTTTCTATACTCCAGGCCGATGTTTTTTCGTTGATGACCAACGAAAGCATGTATTATGTTTTCCATAAGTTTGTTGATGCATGTGAAGGCGAACGGTTGAGTTTACTAGTTCAACAGCTTTTGTCGGGGCGCGAATTGTTTATAAAAGCAGCATTCTGTAAACAGGGGTAAGATCAAGATCCTTATATTTGTATTTGTATCTACTTTCCTTCAATTGTCTTTCTAATTTATTTTATTGTTTTTGACAGAGTAAGTTCAATCATTAAACTCATCAAAAAGCTCAAGAAGACGGTTCATGCCTTCACAGTGACAGAAATTTTGTCAACTAAATTTTTCGAGATAATGACTCATTGCACAGCCAGGGATGTAATTCTGCAGTGCTTAAACTTCTTTGGACCTGCACCTAATACGGTAATTAGTTGCATCTCTCCAACATAAATTTAATATTGGACTTTTCTTTTATGATAGTGTTACCAATTTTAAAGTATTTTTTTACCTCAGGTCCTATACGAAAAAGCAATAATCCATTTCCCAGAATTGGCCGTACATGAATATGGATACAGATCCCTTACTGAATGCATCAACATGATTACTGGCGAACATAGATCAATACTTCTAAATCATATTGCATATATTTCAGATTATCTGTCTAACGATCCATACGGGTAAGAACAAAAATCCGTTGCTCTACTTCAAAAGGACATTATTTGTTTTTTCTAGCAAACTCATTACATGCTTAATTAATTGCCCTTTTCCAGGAACTTTATTGTCCAGCATGTACTCAAGCTTAAAAACCACGATGTTACTTGTAAAATATTGTCTCGCCTCCAAAGTCAGTTTATAGAGCTAGCAAAGAAAAAATGTGGCAGCCATGTTGTGGAGACATGCATGGAATCTTCGGACTTTGGGATACACTTTGTGCTTCGAGAAATATTAGAATGTCCTAAAGCACCTATTCAACTTGCACAAAATCAGTTTGGGAACTATGTGATCCAAAAAGCCTTAAGAAATACTAAGGTAATTTATTTTAGTACGATTAATTCTGTAGCAGCATTAAGTATACCATTCTTGAATGATTATCAAATTTGTTTATTTCTGTATTCAGGAAAAAGGCTTTACGGGGCTCTATAGATCTCTGGTCCAATGTCTTGAGCCTTATTCGATGGTACTTAACAGAACTGCAGGTGGAAAGAAGGTGATTGATCTTCTGAGAGATAATATTCAACTCCAAAAGCGAAGCTCAATCGAGGGGCTTGGAAGTCTACTGTAAATGAAAGAGTTGTCTGGTTGTAGGGATGTGGAAGTTACTAATGTAACGTCAGAAAAGCTGATCATTATACTTGTGGGGGATCAGAGTAGTGTGTACTTGTGTCGTGTTTCTGTCTTGTTGAGTTCTTGTTTTCGGCTATGTTTTGTATTGTTGAGTTCTTGTTTTCGGTTATGTTTTGTATTGTTGAACATTATTTTGGGGTAATATTTTGAGTTGTTGAATGCATAAGCACTTGAATAGTTTTTCCTTTTGATTTTTGTGTGAGATAATGATTATTTGAACTTTCCTTTATGAACTGTTTGTAATTGCAAGAACAACCCGACACTTTAGTTAATAGAATCTGGAAAATTTTAATTCAAACGATAACTGGTTTGCATGATGCCTGAGAGTTTCCATTTCCTTTTTAATTGCTTTGAAGCTCTGAAGAACGTACTTTGTGTTGAAGTTAAATGTTAGATGTTGCACCCAAATGTTTTATTTTATTAAATGTTTCTAACAGGAGTGGGCACCAAAAGCTTTCATAGCTCAGTTGGTTAGAGCACCCGTTTAGTAAGCGGGAGGTCTTGAGTTCGACTCTCAATGAAAGCAATGGTTTCCCTTTTTGCAGCTTGCTGTTGGGCTTTCAGCTCAATGATTTTTATTTTGTAAAAGTTGTTTGCATATACAAGAGCCCTTTGTGACGCCTCTCAACTTTTTATATTCATCAGAATTAAACTATTATTATCATAAAGCAGTATCAATATGGTTCTCTCTTTTTTAATTACAGGTTAATCAATAGTCCTCATTTTAAGCACATTCACTCTAGGAACTTCGCATTTGACATGGGAGAACAAGATAAAGGATAAATCAAAATAAAAAATAAAAAAGGGCAAGAAAAAAAACACAATAGCATTAATACAGAATACCAGTAAAATTTTGACATAATTATAGTATCGGTCCTTAATTACAACCTTAATGAAGTCCTATTTCTACATAAATCTAAAAATGCCAGATTCCACCATAAAATCACAGAAATTGCCTATAAAACTGAGCTAATCTGCTGCTTATGAGAGTCGAGGACAGCCTTTGTAGCTTCTTTAACCACTTGCCCACTTACATAGTGCTTGCGACACACGGGCATGTATACATCAGCCCCAGCAATAAGTTCTGTTTTAGTCTCATCTGTCTTCCTCAAAGTAAAGAAAGCACGTTTACCACATACCTCGCACCGAGCAGTTAACTTGGTTACAGTGTCAGCTATTGGGACTATGTCAAGAACTGAACCAAAGCTCCTTCTGTCAAAGGTCCAATGAAAGAGAGAATCAGACTACATCAAATAATAGCATTAATGAGCTTCAGCATTAAGCATAGACAACAAAAGTGTACCCTTTTTCAGACAACAAAGAATCTTTGAGACAAATGGGGGATATAAGAAATATAAGGCTATGTTTGGTTCTTCAATTTATATTATTTCGTGCTATCTGGACATTCTTGTTTTTCTTTTCTCTTTCCTCACTAAAATCTAAGAACCAAACAGAGCCTAAAGGAAGTCCGACCTCAAATAGTCACCATCCAAACCAGCAACTATTACAGTCTTCCCGTCATGGTCAGCGGCTTTGCAGCAAAAATCATAAAGGTCGTCAAAGAACTGAGCTTCATCAATGCCAATCACCTCCAGCTGTGATTGTGTAAAGAGAAAATATTAGCTAGCATATTATCAAGAGATAAGAAGGGTTCTAGAAATTGACACAGAATGCTGCAATTACGTAATCTGATAAAACCATTCTAAGTTAACTGCTTTAATCCACATGTTGTAACCGCGATCCAACTCAAATGAATAATAGTAGACAAGAAGAATACCTTCTCATAAGCTTCAGCACCTAGCTTTTCTTGGAATGACAAAAGATCTGCTAATGGCAAGCATGGCAACTTTTCTCCATCATGCGTCACAATAGAGTCTAACCCATACCTAGTATCTTTGTTTGATTTTATTATTGCTACACTTCTGCAAAATCATAAGGCAAAATGAGAGATGGTAAGCATCTCAATATTTTATCACATAAAGCCATTTACTGCCCATAATGTGACGGGAATTTTTTCGGGCGTGTACATATTAGCTAGGACCCCCGCTTAAATAACTAAGTTTGTATGCAGTCATACAACCAAAGAAACAGCCAGTAACAAAAGCGTAGTTTATAGACATGTAAAAGTTGAATTACGGGTCATTAAGCATGATGAAATCCGCGAACGTTCTTGAGGCTCAAAGTGACAATTCAGTTGTATTTGCATTCCAAAACCGTCAGTAAGGACTCATTCCTTTCTTCCCAACCATCTAACTGAGAGTCTTAAACAAGCAAATTCGAATTCAAGCTAGCAATTCCTTCAATTAATAACAGGCAATTCCAACAGCAAATAAATTATTTAGAAGTGTCACATTCTAAGAAACAGCTCACTCTAGCTTCTTGCCTAAAACTTTTTCAGTAGGATACCGTAAATCCGCAAGTAAAATTGAGGACAGGCCAGTAAATTATAATTACCCACCCCAAACTCCATACCATGCATGAAGTTATCTTTCTTGATGATTTGTGGAAGCATAAAAACGAAGTTCTCGGTGCTTGTCTTCAACATTGTATTCCAACTATCTAATTCAATAGCTGCTTAAATAAAAGATCACCAGAAATTTCACGTCTGATCCACTGAAAAGCATTATGCTCACTGCCCAAACCATAGCTGAACTATGATCCTTGACGGACCAAAGGTTAGTAGATATCTGATCACCATAGCGCAACTATGATTTACTCGAGTTCAATGCTCAAGTCCAGAACATCACCAGCATCTCTCAATATATAGGTCAAGTCTGTAATCCACTCATGTATTTGCTCGGTTTGTTTATGAGTATTATGTCCCATAAAGAAGAAATTGGACTCCATTTGTACCTCTATCATGCTATAACCAGGCTCCTTTTTTATCCCAGATTCCTTCATTACACTCCTAACCTCCGCAACATTCTTCCATAAACCGAAAGTAGCATAAGCATTAGACAAGACTATATACTTTCCGGCATTTTCTGGTTCCAACTCAAAAAAGCTTTTTGCAGCACGCTTTACCATTTCTACATTTCCATGAATTTTACATGCACCGAGAAGTGCACCCCATACTGCCGGATGCTCTTTATAAGGTGACATTTGGACAAACTCATAAGCCTCTTCTAACCTACCAGCACGCCCTAAAAGATCAACCATAACTGAATAATGTTTTCCCATTGGCTGAACGCCATAGTCTCTCATCATTAATGAAAAATATTCCCGCCCTTCATCCACCAAACCTCCATGGCTACATGCAGAAAGTACAGCAAGAAATGTGATTTGGTTCGGCCTGAAACCTTCATTTATCATCTGATGAAAAGAATGCAAAACCTCATTTACTCTGCCATGCAGGCCATATCCAGATATCAAAGCAGTCCAGGTTATAACATTCCTCTCCAAAGACTTATCAAACACTTGAAACCCATCGTAGGGGCTGCTGCATTTGAAATACATATCCATGAGTGCACTATTAACAACAACATTTCCACTGATTTGACTCTTAATCAACACACCATGGGCTTGTTTTCCCTGTTCAAGAATGGCTAGGGAGGAACAGGCCCTAAACACAGATGCAAATGTATACTGGTCTGGCATCCAACCGTGCTGTCTCATCCTGTAATAAAGACTCAAGCCCACCTCTTCTAGACCCTTTTGCACGTATCCTGCAATTATTGCATTCCATGAAATTAAATTTTTCATGAGCAACATGTCAAAAAGAATGTGGGCAGTATCCAGATCTCCAGATTTCGCATACAAAATCAAAAGCTTGATCTTCAGATATTCATCAGGACTAAACCCAACAACGACCATTTGCCAGTGAATTCTTCTGCCCTTTTTATATTCTTTCCTAAAAATGCAATCTTGCAAGAGAAGAGAATAGGTTTCAGAAAGTACTTGCACTCCTGTGCAGCACAATATTCCAACAGCTTCTTTAACTCTCCCCGTGAAGCAGAGATCCTTTAATGTTCTATCCAAATGGCAAGAACTGTTTACGGTGTTGCCCTGAAATCTGGGAACATCCCAATAGTGATAATTTTAACTCAACCACGGAACTCAAATGTGTCCAATCTCAAAGGATATAAATCAAATCCAAAATTATGGATACCCCACAGCGAATAATGACAGCGGACGCTTTCATGAACATAATAGTTCCACCACTCTAAAGATCCAAAAACCAATGGAAATTATCATCCCATTTACAAAAAAACTCCAGCAAAACATGCATTCACAGTTATTTTCATTTTCTACTTTCACATTTTTTAATAACTACCTTTCACTTTACCAAATCACACTCACATTTTTCTTTCTCTTGCATCTACTTCTAAAAATTCATATTTCTGGCAACAAATGTGGTGCTATGTTGGGATCTTAACCTTCATAAGTTTGTAGACATTTTAAGACCCATTTTGAATATTTTTAAAGCTTTTTTGGGGTCGATTTGTATCATTTTTACTTATAAATATATTTAATCAATATAATTTTATCTATTAATTTATATATACTATTCACATAATCATGATTTTTAATTAACACAATCATTTCATACATCATTAAATCATCAATTCCAACAATTTTCTGATTTACAACCAAACATCCCTGCATTTTCACGCGAAAATCAAAAAACTCATTTTTGATACATTTAGGAAATGAGGATTGAAAATAAAACGAAAGCAAAGCACAACCTAAGCATTCCAATTCTAGTGTGGGGAATGCAACAAACACAAAGATTAGAGTTAAGACTAACAAAATCAAAAAAATTTATCAGAGACTATGCATTAACTAACCTCAAAATTAAGTAACGAACAATTTAGGACATATCAAAACAAAATCTAACCAACCTGCCATTACTGCTCTCAGACTTCATTCTTTTAAGAAGAGTGGTGGTTTTGCCGGCGAACATGGGTCCCACAATTAGGTGAACCTCGCCCAAGGTCCCGGACTCGGTGCAAAAGCCTCGACTCTGACTAGTATTTGAGGGTTTGGAGTAATTCGCGAGGGAATTAATCACGGATACTGTTGGGGGGAAATTACGGGTTTTGACGGGTATAATCTTGATGGGTTTTCGGAGAAGAATGGAGGGTTGGGATTGAAAGCAGAAGTAGAAGGAAGGAGGAGATGCAGCGGTGGAATTGGTTAGAGTGAGAAGCGATTTCATTCTTGATATTTTTAACATCTATGTATGGGATATGTCTCTGTAATTTTGATATATGGGATGTTTTTGAATCTACTGTTAGTGTGTAAAATTTATATCATTTTTGTGATATGAATACTCATCAAGTGAAGGTGGAAGGTTTTTTGAGTTTTGAGAAATGGAGGCTTGTTTGATTTAGCCCTTTAGGGCTTAGGGGTTTTGGCTTGGAGGGAAAGTAGAGAGCGGTGTACAGGAAGAAGACGACTATTGAAGTGGACCCAAATAAGGTTTTTCCTTTGTTGTGTGTGGGTGTGTTTTTTACTTTTCTTTGATCAATAAATTATTTGATGGTTATGTGAACAAAAATACTCAATATACTTGCTATATTTACGGAAAACAATCCAATATGTATATTTTAGGGCAAAAAATGTACTTCAACCCGGCTAACACCCACACAATATCCTTTATTGCAAAATACTATTGCATCTCTTATTGTATTTATCCTATACATGATATGTATGTAAATCTTTTCCTTAAATATATAAGTGATTTGAATTTTGTACATTTATCATGTATAAAAGTGAATGCAATAAGAGATGCAACACCATTTGCAATAGAGGATCTGATTGACTAACACCTTTTAGCCTTGAACCCACCTAAAGCTAAAAAAGAGACTATGCCCGAAATTTTAAATGTGTAGTATTTTATTCTAAAATTAATATTCATGTGAATGTTTTACTAAAATCTTAACCACATGTTAGTTTTTGTCTATTTGTATAGTTATGAAAATTATTTTTTTATCCTTGCATCAAAACAATTTTTTACCAGGATATTTTTCCTTAAAAATTATTCATTATTGCCTCAGAATTCATGTGTTTTAAAGAATGCATAAAGCCGATTTTTGAATTCACCTGATCACTTTCAGCGCCAATTTACATTATAAGACGTAGTTGGTTTGTGCATGAGATGATAAATGACATTTATGACCTTACAAGTTTATAATGATTAGCATACAATTGAATATCCAACAAAAAAATTACATGAACATTAATTTTGGGACAAAGTGCTGCACATTTAAATGGGGCATGGTCTCTTTTTTTTAGTTTTAAGGGGGGTGAAGTGCATTTTGCTCTATATTCTATATATTTGATACACTTGATTAGGGGTGAAGTCATTTTACTCTACTTGATTAGGGGTGAAGCACGAAGGAAACTACTCAATAGTCGATTCGAGATCGTTTGGTTAAAGCTCGTTTAATCTCTGTTCGTTAACACATCAAACCAAATTTGAACAATATTTTTTTGTTCAATAAGTTTAAAACTCGGTTTGAGCTCGATTCATTAGAAAAATGATAAAATATGTGCAAAAAGATTAAGTTAATCGAGCTCGGCTCGTGTTCGATTCTATTAAAATTTGAATAATCAAACAAAGTTCAAACACAAATTTTGATACTCAAGAATAATATAAACAAGCTCAAACAACAACGTAATCGACTCAACTAGACTCAATTTGACTCGTTTACATACCCTATTCGTTCTTCAGTACATGACAAAAATAAGCACAAATAATAGTTTCTTAATATAATAGTTTTTATAAGAAGTAATACATATGTCGATTAACTTCACTATAAAAAATTTACATAGGAAACCTATGTGAAAATCCTGGAAATGATAATTTGTCAACATTATTATCTTGCATGTGATTTTTTTTCATCAAAAAAAAAAAAGCATGTGATTTAATCATTCATGTATTCATGTACAACGGTCAATACGCAGCGGCAGGTTGACCGAACATTGGGCATGGCATCAACTGATCTAATTATCTTTTCATTTAATGTTTTAAAAAAATTGTTTTCATTTTTAGTTTTTTTAATGAAAAGAACTTATATATAGTCTTGATCCAACAAGCATGTATAGTGATTTGAGGAGATTAATTATAAATATCAGTGAAATAGTACATTTAATGTGATTCACAAATTATATCAAAAAGTTTTACTTACTATCAATTGAAGATACTCTAGTCTATCGTATTGTAAATCGGATGTCATTATTTTGTATACACACATGTCACGATGTCAATATATTTTCACCGAATTCACAACCGTGTCAACGAGACTAATTTGAAACTACATGGGTGAGAAAGGTTCATGATTATGTAGTCTGCACCTTTATCTCCCTTATGGCCTTTTTATTACCATAAATTAAATATAATGAATAATATTCGTTATTCAAATTCAACGTTTTATATATAAGCATAGCCGGTTGCCAAGTTCATGACAGCAATATTCGTTCCAATTATTTCATATGTTTAAATGAATGCATTTATAATCCACTAGCAAACCTTGTTAAATTCATCATGATGGGTGAAATGCATTGAATGTTAAAATTTTTAGATTGAGCTCCATTATATGTATTCGTACTCTCCAAAATCATTACTATTTCTATTATTTTTTATTTATAGGTTTTAAAACAATTATATATACTAAATAATAGAAGAATCAAAAGCACAACTGATCGATAGTTAAAATCAGGGAAAATTATTAGAATTCCCCTAGAATAAATTTTAATATCTAAAAAACCCATGAAAATATTTATCAATCCACAAAACTCATTCCACCAAACTTTTCATTCCAAAATCCCCCAACATTTAGGGTTAATAAATTTATGAATTTAATCGCCATTAGTCTTTTTAAATTTAAATTAATTAATTATAGATTCGTGTAGAAATTTATTTATTTAGAACTTTGATATTGATTATCATACTAATTATCATTTTGATCTTAAATTTTCAGATTTTCTTAATCCTTTTAAAATTTTAAAAAATATTTTTTAGATAAATACCATATTAAAATAAAAATAAATTATTTAAAATTATTAATATTGAAAAAAATCCATATTATGCGATTTAATAATTTAAAAAACTTAAAACAAAAAAATTCGATAGAAAAAATCCATCGATCAATTCTTTACTTAATAAATGAAGGGCAATTTAGTCCAAAAAGTTGTTTATCCTAATTTTTGGGCTTTTTTGGAATGAAAAGTGTATAGAATGGGTTTTCGAGATTGAAAATTTCTTTGATGGGTTTTTTAAATACAAAAATTTATTTTAGGAGATTTTAGAGTTTTTCCCTAAAAATTATTGATCCTATTTTGAATCTAAATACAGATTTCATAAAGATTTTGGAGCTTGAAATAATAAAAAAATCATGTTTCTCTAGCTAACATTTCGTTCGGGTAATTAAAAGTTGTTTAAATCAAAATCATAAGGTGGTTCATCAGTCAAATTTATATAGGTACTGATATAATTATTGAGATTCCAAACTAACCCTACGAAACGTAATTACACCAAAGCCGTGACATTTGGTATAAAAACCATCTCCCAACTGCCCATAGCTCAAGTTTGGTATACATTAGTTGGATAATACTAGAATAACTTGCAGGCAACCGTAACTACACAATATTAATTATATATATATATATAAAAAGTACATATAATATTGAATCAAAACAAAATTAAGAATACAAAATTTCGATTTTTACTAAACAAATTTTTGCCAAGTCTCAATGAATTAACTATTACGCGTACGTGTTGACTTATACATTTCTTAAAAAATCAAAAATAAAAAAAATTGAATTGTTCGACAAAAGATAGCTGGTTAGAAAGCATTTTCTTACATGATTTGTGGTGGTGACAAAGCATTTGTTTTCTTCTCTTCTTATATTAGTCGAAAGTGCTTAACCGCTCCTAATTGTGCCACCATTTGTCTTTAGGTGTTCATAGTTTCCAGATTTGTGAATATACAATACTAAAGTAATCGACTTTTAAATTTTTTTAAAAAATACTCTAATTACGTTCTAGTATAATTAAATATTTTTCTTATTGATTTGGTAGAAGTTACAATGAAATTATAAATCAAATAACTAATGTTTGATACTTAAATTCTTGATTATTATATGACGGAAAAAAATTCTAAGTTAGATTGAGTCCAATGGTCCTAGTGTCTATCTCTCTCACACAAACATGTATTGTGTTTGGTCTCCACACACATTTGTATGAAATAAATAAATACAAATTACACACTCGAACCATTAGACTCGACTGACCTAAAATTACCCAAATCTTTTTTCACCCATCAGCATTATGCAAGTACTGTTTGATGATATGAGTGGGCAAACATGCGATTCCCTCTGTCCCTTAACACACATCCCACTTTATTTTAGTTCGTATTATATCAATTTAAAGTGGGAAAACGAATTAAAAAATTATGTGCTAATTAAGTATGATTTGTAGTGCTGTTATGTAATGTAATTTATCAATTATGAAAAAATATAAAATATATGTATATATGTGTATAGATGTAGCATGTGATGACAGGGTGCCCACCGTCCATTTTATTAAGGGTTCATCATGCCTTGCCTCCACATGAAGGAAGCATATGTATAAAATTCTTCTATTTATAAAAAGCCCATATATGTAATATATATGTATAATAAAAAACAAATATTGTCCTTTATTTAAGTAAATAAATAATAGTAGATGCAGAATGTATTCTTAAGCAGCTGGCTGACATATAAATATAATTATTCGATTTTCTTCAAATTTATTATTAACATTGTAGTGTTTATTGAGTTCTTTTTGTATTTAGTAATTTCAGTAATCACAATAGCATAACAAAATCACTCTCTCTTGGAAGAATTCTCTAAAATTGGCAAGTTTGTAGATTGGAAAAATGTGAACTTAACCAAATTACTTTCAAACGTGAAAACCGTCATTTGAAGATCGGCATAAATTGTAGCGTTGATTTGATCATTGAAAAGATATGGTGCGTAGCACAAATGTGATTGAAAACAATTTGATAAGTCTAATTCACTTGTTTGGAAAAAATAAAAAAAAAAGTGTAACATTTTCTATTTTTGGTAGTAAGAGAAATGTCAAAATTTGTTCAAGTACCAAGAAACATTTACACTTACATGGTGAAAAACACTTCACTTTTAAAATCTCTACTTTTGTTGAACATGGATATAATAAATACTTTAATCTAAGTTTAATGACTGTTAAATATCACATTAATCGTTAGATTTCCCATCAATCTTGAAAAGGACATAATCTTGATAATGTAGTTGAATTGAAAGGCACAAAAGGAAAATACTAATAAAAATAGTGGCTCACATGACAATTTAACATCCACTTAGTTTTATTTCTATTTATTTTTAAATTGGACAAGTTCAAAAATCTCAAAACAGCCTAGTCACCACTTCCATCGTCTCGTCTTCTCTATTTCTTACACGAGAGGATAGCCAAAGAGCTTTCTCTATCTCTCCTCCCATAATATATATATATATATATATACATACAAACTATATATACAAATACCTATATATATATATTCACACACATATACGTACACTATATTTACCCATTTTTGGATGTGAAAATCGATCTCTACGGGCCACACTATCCTGCTTTTTTCTCTCTCTTTCACAAACATTTACTAATAAATATATATAATGGCTAATTGGCATTTCTAACAAAGACTGAATTTTGGTAAAACAAGAAAAAAAGAGAATAAAAAGAAGAGGGCCTTCAGCCCTCTGCTTCCCTATCTATGCCTCCTCTCAGATCTTGAATTCAATCCAGTTTTCCTCTGGGTCTTTGTTTTTTGGTATACAAAAGTACATATATATATATATATTGTGATGTATTGATCCTTTTATTCCTTGTTTCAAGTTAAAGTTTGAATCTTTATTAATTGTTTCAGGGGGGTTTGGATTGTGGATGCTGTTGATTTCGATCTGATAAAGATCAGATGATCTCCTGTTGAATTATTTTTTTCCCATTTCTCATCTAAGTAGCAGAATCTCCAGGTTTCTATATTGTTTTATTTGTTGAGGTATGTTTTTATTCACCAATCTACATTATCATATTCCATAATGATTGGATTTTATTGTTTTGGTGAAGAATTGTATACAAAGTAAGCTGCATAATATATGGAAAATTAAATGATAATATGAAGTGACCTACGATCTAGCTTCACATCGCTTGAATTTTATGATTTTGAAGATACGGCGTATTTGATAATCGATGTTTAAGATTGGTTAGAGTAGACTTGATTAGCTGCAAATTGACTGGTTGAATCGCAATCAGGTGTGTGGAGAATGGAAATGGAACCCGGGAAGTTGTTCATTGGTGGGATTTCTTGGGACACAAGTGAAGAGCGTATGAGAGAGTATTTCGAAGCTTTTGGTGAAGTAGTAGAAGCTGTGATAATGAAAGATCGTACTACTGGCCGTGCCCGTGGTTTTGGTTTCGTTGTTTTTGCCAATGCTTCTGTTGCTGAGAAAGTTGTCAGGGAAAAGCACATCATAGATGGTAGAACTGTGAGTTATGCATCCTCAATTTGCACATTGTTTTCGGATTTAAATTGTGCCGTATTGTTTTGCAATTCATTTGTTGAATCCTGTCAATGTGGTTCAGAAATGTGCAACCTGTTTGTGAAGTTTATCATGGATCAAACTTCTAAATGTTGATTACTAAACTTGCACGATGACTTTTCAATTATATTATCAATCTCATATACACAAAGAAAAGCAGATTATAACTCTGTTTCCGTTTGTTTGGTGTATACAACACTTCATTGCAAATGCTTTAGCTGTTCTAATAGTATCAAATGATGTCTGAATTTCTGTGACTGGATGTTCAGCGTGATTGCCTCTTGGTAGAACAGATGGAATATTGCCATGAACAAATGGCATTGCTAGACTCTTCCTGAAATAGAAATAAAGATGTAATCTCAATAATGTAATATTGTTGACTAAACATGTGATGCTAATAAGATATTGGAGAACTTCGTGATGGGAGAATGAATCACTCATAGAAAACTAGTGTACTCAATTATTGCATTGTTTTCTTCATTCTATCTCCGGCCCACTCAGAAAATCGTTTTTCTGCAGTTGTTGGATCTTATGTAATGGTTTTATAAAGCATAAACTCGAAATTCCTCATGATTCTTTATTCAATGAAAGACAAATTTATCTCATATTACTTGCTATTTTAACTTGTTTTCTCATTTATGTGAATTGAGAAGGAATTTAATTCATCATCTGTTTGTGCCACCAATTTTAGAAACTATAAGTCTCTTATCTTCCATGATGTGGAAAATTGGAAGCAAGTTACTTAATATCTTCCATGATCAGGTGGAGGCAAAGAAGGCTGTTCCTAGGGATGATCATCAAAACTTTAACAGAAACAGCACCGGCAGCATCCAGGGCTCCCCTGGCCTGGCCCGTACCAAAAAGATCTTTGTGGGAGGTTTAGCATCCACCGTCACAGAAAGCGACTTCAAAAGATACTTTGATCAATTTGGAACAATAACAGATGTGGTGGTGATGTATGATCACAATACACAAAGGCCTAGAGGTTTTGGGTTTATCACTTACGATTCTGAAGAAGCAGTGGATAAAGTTCTCACAAAAACTTTTCATGAACTTAATGGAAAAATGGTTGAGGTTAAGCGGGCAGTTCCAAAAGAACTATCCCCGGGACCAACCCGAAACCAATCAGCTGGCTATAACTATGGTCTGAATAGAATGAGCAGTTTGCTTAATGCTTATAGTCAAGGATACAATTCAAGCCCTGGGGCAGGTGGCTATGGTATGAGAATGGACGGGCGGTTCAGCCCAGTAACCGTGGGTCGAAGCGGATATCCTCCGTATAGCCCCTCTAATTATAACACGGGACTGAATAATTTGGACTCTGGAATCGGATTAAATTATGGGGCAAGCGGAGATTCTGGTTTAGGATATGGACGTGGGATGAACTCTTATTACAATGGAAATCCAAGTCGATATGGCAGTCCTATTGGCTATGATATGGCTGGAAATGGGCCTTTGCTGAACCCTTCAAATCGAAATTTGTGGGGCAATGAGAATCTTAATTACGGTACAAACTCAGTAGCTTCAAATGCTTTCTTCGGCTCTGGAACTGGAAATGCTGGAATAATTGGTAATTTTGGAACTATTAGGGAAATTTGGGGTTCGTCTCCAGGACAAGGTGGGAGTAGTGGTACCTTAAGCAGTGGAACTATTGGTTATGGCAACGGGGAACATAATTTGGGTACTAGGGGAGGTTATGGTAGAAACAATAACGGGTCTGGTGTGGCAAATAATGTTGGTGAAGGGGTTTTTGGGAGTTTGTACGGGGGTGAGTCGTTTTATGGGGATCATGGTTGGCGTTCATCTACTCCCGAGCTCGAGGGTCCCACCGCTTTCGGTTATGGGCGTGGTTCAGCTGCAGATGTAACAACACCCAATGATACGATTGGTTATGTTGGGGGTTATAGTGTTGATGCTAGGTCAAATAGAGGTAAAGCATTTCAAATTCATCCCTAGTATATGAATATTACTTTTCTTTGCTTAAATGTTTTATGGAAAGGGAAAATTTTGTCGATCTAAGTGTTTAATTGTGAAACAGGAATTGCAGCCTAGGACAAATTACTGTATTGATGTATATGTAGGGCAATATATACAAGCGGAGCCGGAATGGAGGACTGTAATTTACACATGAATAGAGATAATCAATGTGGCTGATCTAGAGAAGTGATTAATTTCAATGAGAAGATTTTGTGGAAGGTTTGAGGTATTTCAATAGGTTTTGTTTCTTGTGATTTGTTTGAGATGTGAAAATTGAATGTTTGGTGAAGAAAATAGGCCTCTATTCTTTTGCTGTAAGGTCATTACAATCTTGTCAGACTCAACAAAAATACGTTTTATTTTTACTTGGCTAAGCCATGGTACATTAATTTACTGAAACAATTACTACTCGTTTTTCTTCTTTGTTTCGTGTTATTGTACAATGTACCTTATTGATCTTTGGTTTCTTCTTTCACCTGCATTTTGTTTTTACTGTTTTTATTGATAAGAAATGTGATGCATACTTTAGAATTGTTGTTTGGTAGATTAGGGATGTGATAATATTTTTTAAGGGGATTTTTTTAAGCTCTCAAAACACTTAAAAGTTAAAACACGTGGAACTTATTTTCTGTACATATAAATTGAAAACGTAGGGTCCTATTCCCACAATCACGAAAATTGTGTATGGGTAATTCTATAGCAGATTGAGTCTAATGTTTTGAGTGTGAATTCTGTGTCTATTCCTCTCACTGTGTAAAAGATATAGACAAATATGTGTAGGGATCGTAAATAATACATTTTACTGTGTAAAAGATATAGACACTAGGACCATTTGGTTCGATATAGCATAATTTTTTTCATAACCCAGACTGCCAAAGATGCTCAATTGCGATAAGGATTTTGAATAATTTATGAGAATTCATTACTCGGCCTGTGACTATAAAGTGAAAGTAGGATAAAAGATTGAAAATTATAGATTAAGTACTAAATTAGAATAAAAATTAAAAGCCAGAATAAAGTATATGTCGTGGAGCAGCATTTTGCATAAAAGCTTGACAAAAGAAGAATTTCATGAAAATCCAACAGGTAGCGTGTGTAGACCCCGTGCCACCGTCCATTCCTGTCTATGTTATAATAGACGTTATTATGTGTGTATGAATATAAAGTTGAGACGTGAATAAAATTACACTGACACTTGACATACATCTAGTAACCCAAAAAATGTATCATAAAATAGATTGATGCATGACCTGCTGCAACGAATAAATTTGGTGAGTAAAAAGAGTCAGTACAACATTTATTTATACTTTTGAAAATTTTTCTTCTGTTTTTGGGAAAAAGAAATAGTAGTTGAATCGATTATTATGAAAAAATTATAGACAATATGTTTACTCTAGATCAATTATTGTTATTTGAATTATATGATTCATGAAACCATATTCCAATCACTTTATTTTATTATTTGGTTACAATAATTCAATCATTCCTCCACCTGGCAGAGATTTAATTCACTAGCTGACTTTATTGACTTCAACCCAACTCAGCCAACTGTCAAGTGGATTTGCGCAATGAATATTGAATAGACAGAAAATGGCAATAGGAAATTGGTATGGAAGGGAAAAGAAAAAAATTGTGCCAAAAATACAGTAACACTTTATGTGGTTAAAGGAAATTGGTATGGAAGGGAAAAAAAAACACAAGAAAAAAATATTTTTCATTATTTGGTATTAGAAAAGATGAAAACGCAAAAAAATAATAAAGAAAATCTAATACAGATTTGGTCACTAGATAAAATGGTGAGGAAAACGGTGATAAAAGAAAAAAAGTTTTCTTGTATTTTTATTAACTTTCTCTACCAGTTTCATTGAACCAAAAAAAGCGTTCAAGGAATATATTACTGGAAAAGATAACACAAGAAAAAAATATTTTCCTTTTCCCACCGTTTTTCTCACCAAATGTCGAGGAAAAAGAATTATCTTAAACTAGCATTATATTTTCTCTCATATTTTCATTTTCTCTAGTAACCAAACAATGGAAAATAATTTTACTTTACCTTACAATTTTCTTGAAACAAGCAAAACATAAATGTTCTCTGTAAGCTATATTTAGTACACCATTTAAACCTGTCTGTCTTCTGCAAAATTACATCTTTCCCTAAACCCTAAATTATAAACTTCAACAACATACTCTGTGAGTAGATGTTGGAGCTTCAGAGGACATTATCACTTTATGTGCATAATAAAAATTACAAACGAAATAAAAAGGGTTACACGATGAGAAGAATAATAAAAATCATTGAAACGAGCAGGAAAAAATATACTCAACATCATCAAAAAAATTCTAAAAGCCCTTCAAGTCATTTACAATTTCCAGTTACAGAACCACAGATTTTCCTATGACCCATATATTCCAAGAAACCACAAAAAGAAAATGTCCCTAAAAGGGTCATAGAAAGAATGTCTTCTTCCGACATATGAAATTCTTCCAATAATTCCGAGCCCTTTAGCATCAAAAGTAAGTAGAATTACAACTAAAGAGAAATGTATCACGACGAACAGCACCCACCTTTTTTACTTTGCCCATCAGCTGCTTCCTGGTTTTCATCAGCCTGTAAAACTACTGTCTTCCCATTTCCCATCCAACCAGGATCTTTCTGTTTGATCTCTTGAGACTGAATAACTTTTTTGCTTAAAATGTTATAAATCTCTCTCACAACCGTTTGAAAGGCAGAAGCAACATTGGAGGAATCCAATGCCGAAGTTTCTATGAAGAACAAACCCTGTGCCTCAGCCAAGCCTTTGCCTTCAGCAGTTGTCACTTCCCGAGCATCTTTCAGATCGGATTTATTGCCCACCAATATCGTTACCACATTCATGTCCGAGTGAGCTGTTATTCAAAAAATTAGACATTTTAATAAAACAAATATCCCAAGACATACAAAAACCCGTAACTAAGTAAAAGGGTTAACTACGTAGACACCCCTTGTGTGATATACACTAATTACAAAAATGCTCAAAGGTTTTATAAATTATCATAACTTTTACTGTCAGTAAAAGAGTCCCGTTTTGAGGGTTGTCAGGATCTCACATTGGGTGAGGTGTCTTGATAATTTGCGAAACCTCCATGGTAATTACCCAATAGGTGAGGGGTGTGCATGTAATTATCCCTAATAAAAATGGACGAAAAAGGTGACTTTATGCTTACTATGAAGTTCGTTAAGCCATCTGCCAACACTTTCAAAGGTCTGGCGTCTGCTGATGTCATAGACTATAAGAGCTCCAACTGCACCTCTATAGTATGCAGATGTAACGGCCCTAAATCGTTCCTGCCCGGCTGTGTCCCAAATCTGTGCCTTGACTTCCTTTCCATTAATATTTATCTTTTGGGTCTGAAATTCAACTCCAATAGTAGATTTCGAATTAGGGTAAAACTCGTCCCTAGCAAATCGAGCAAGTAAGTTTGATTTACCAACAGCTGAATCACCAATCAAGACAATCTTGAAAAGGTAATCCTCAGTTTTCTCCTCTTCTGTACAAAAGGCCATCTTTCACTCTTCTGGTCACAGCTACAAAACCATATCTTGCTGGTGTATATATATACTAACAAAATCAGGGTCCTTATAAATGTCAAACTACGTATGCTAAGCACTCAAGGAAGGAATCTGAAATATTATTTGCAAATATGAAATCACTTGCTAACTTCACTCTGAAATAGCAGCTTTACAACAAGTCACCGCTACAGGTAAAACTTTTCCTTTTCCAGTCTAGCCCTTTGGGGATAAGTGAACGCCAAATGCACCTGCATTATTAAACAAGCATTAGAAACTAAATAATCAGGTGAACACTTTTATCTGTATAAAAAAGGACATATGTCCATCTTCTAGAGTCACAGAAAGAAGAATTTTGAAATTGTTTCAATATGTTATGTACATGCATTTCTTTTACAACGACTTCTTTCTTACATATATTATGCCCGTTATGCTGACATTCCCAAGTACTTGCTTATACTAAGTTCTTCCCCCTACTTAACTTTCTGCATCCTCCTCTTTCTTTGAACTCAAACCTGTCGAAAAAGGTGTATCATATATAAAGGCATTACCAATTTAACATGCATGGTAAACTCGACATCCAAAATATTTTCAACAGAAAACTGAAAAAAATGAAGCGGTGATCATCGACACTTATATAGTTTCAACATAGAACATTCCAGGAAAAAAAAGATATGCTACTTCAATAAAAATACCAGCAAAAGTAATATGCATTGCAGCATACACCCTTACAGTAAAAGTTATATTTATGTCCCACCCAAAAGTAATATAGGAAAAATGATCAATAATAATCATTATGCCTGATGCGTCACAAAGATAACCAATACGTGTAATTTACCCACATCAAAAACATAACAGAATACAGTGTTTGCCATGTGCAATTCAGAAGTAAAAGATGAAATTTAATAGGGACCGGGCCCAAGTCTCAGAATAAGCCAAGAGTTCATGTCTTTTTGTGACTAGCAAGGGGTTTAATACAGTTCAAAAAAAAGACAAGATAGACCTCGTACTTCAGTCACAGCATTGATAGAAGTGTTAAAATCTCAAAATTCTAGTTAACATCAGATCTAATGCAAGTCAAACATGAAAATCAATTGCAATAAGGAAGCACCAAAAAACAAAATCTCAGCCATGTAATGAGAGGGATATTGCATGAATCCGTAATTCCATACAGAACCACATAGCATATATCACATCAGTCATCAAGTGATTCTTAACAATGTGAAGATTTGCAATATATTCATTCAAACTTGTATGGAATTTTCGTCAATTCCAACTCCATGACCTCCGAAAACAGTATCACTCCAAGTTCTTTTTAGCAACAAATTTTATCTGTGCTATATGCAGTGAAAACCCATGTTCTGGAAACACTTGGAATGAATATTATTATCATGAATGCCACATCAATGATCTCAGGGGAAATATCATTCTTCCAATAATTGAGGCTCATAACATTCCATGGTCATGATTTAGTAGTAAACATGTTCTAACTAATCCGACAAGCGATAATTAGAAGCAAAAACAGATTTGTCAGTAGTTTGAATTGTTCCTAGTATATCTCATACAGTTTCCTGTACATTGAAATAGTCCCCACTCAAAATCTACGGTATGTTGACCTAAAATTGTTGGCATAAAATTAGATTATAACTTTCAACACTAACACAACCATAATTTGTGCTGATTTCCTTATTCCCAATAAAAGGAAAGCAAACATCTTTAAAATTTACATCCAAAATACATTTTGAAACAAATTAATTCAGCTACTTATTACACACACAAGAAACGAAAAAAAGAAAATGTGTTTATTCTTTAAAAGAGAAAATTAAATCTCACAAACGCTGAAACAACAAAACTAGAATCACAATGGGGAAGAAATGAAACATACCCACTTCTTGAAATATTGAATGCAACCCTTCCCCTTGATATTTCGTCCCCTGAGACTCTGTGATCAAATCAGAACCGTTGAAAATGCAGATCAAAGAAGAGATAAAGCGGTGAAAAAAAAAAAGATCAAAAAAGAAGGAAAAAAGAAAGGATTTTTCACAGAATCTGAGGGGAAAGAAGGATCAAATCAATGTTAATGGTTGTGGGTTTAGGAGAGCAGAGAGTAAGGGTTAGGTTTGAAGATTTGATCAGGGAAGATGAAATCAGATTTAGAGGTTTGACACGAAGTAGAGGAAGAAATGGCGGAAATCGGAATGAACGAAGAAAAAAAGAAAGAAAAATGGGCCTAGCTTTGCTTAAGTGGCAATTCTGGCAACCAGGTTGGCAGCCCAATTTAATTGTCACAACTTGGATTAATGAAAAATATGAAATTTAATATAAATAACAATTCACATTAATTACAGAAAACTTATTATTGAGTAATTAATTTGAGTATATAATATGGCACAAAAAAGAAGTTTCACATTAAAGATGTTATCCAAGCTTTAACTTTTCACTCTTCCTACGTTACATTTGGGTGGGGGTGGGGGTGGGGGTGGGGGGGGGGGGGGGGGCATTTGAAATAAAATCAATTTAAAATAAATAATTCAAGTAATATTATATTTTGTGATATTGTTTATCTTGGATTTCAAATTACATAAAAATATTGAACGTATAAATTTTATTAAATACATAATTGACATAGATTAGGGGTGCCGAACTCACGAATCGGTTCGGCTCATTGGTCATCCCTCACATAGATTATGAACCATATGCATAGATTTGTGATATGAAATTCATATGAACGCTCCATTTGAAATAACTGATCTTAATCCAATTTCATTCTTTCTTTTATGTTTGTGAGAGGCTTTCTTCTAAAGTTGTGTGCTTCTTAAGAATCGAGAGTCACAGTTCTAGAATAATTATTATGATTGTCTCGGATTTCATAAACTCATAAGAATTACGAAAATATCTATGTTAAGACCAATTTCAATGTTCATAGTGTTTATCTCTCTCACACAATAAAGTATATTTTGTGTGCGGTCTCCACGTATATTTGTATGAAAGAGATAAATACAGAATACATATTCAGACCATTAGATTAGTTCTGTTATAGATTTACCTCAAGCGCTACCTACCAAAACTAAATACACTATAACCTTGTGAAGGCCAAGATCCTACTTTAACCTAGGCTGGTGCTATGACATTTATAAAGGTCTAAACCCTTAAAGCTGATGAAGCAACTCTGGTACAATCATCAATACGTTTTAATGGGCGCCCAGCCCAAAGAAGGAAAGATGTGTTCAAATTTCAAAAACTTTCTCCTAGATCATTATTTGCCCACCATAAATACACACAGAATGGATTTTCAGTGCTTTTATGATGACAATTTTCGTTATGTATAGAAGCAACAAATTATATAATACCAATGATATATATAATTTATTTGCCATGTTACTAATCTCAATTTGGCCAAATTCAATACTGACTATATATATATATATATGTGTGTGTGTGTGTGTGTGTGTATGCAAGGCTGGTCCAATGACAAGTGGGAAATGTGAAAATTGAGTGGGGTTTTGCACGCCACCGCTGGCATGGAATTAATGGAGAGGTGTAGCAGAAGATGATCATTTATGAGGCTGTAGTAGTAGACTGCCTTATCCAACTCCAATTGGTTCGTTACTGGGCCCGGTGGATGAATAATTGGGCTCCAAGTTGCGTCAGCCTAATAGCACTGATCTTTACTTCAGCGGTTCAGCCAGCTGGGCTATAAGCCCATTTTGAGTTTCTAGCTTGTTTCATCATGCTTGTAAGTTTAAGGGGAGCAGCTCCACTATGGTTATATGACTAATTGAGTAATTGGCAGTGAACGAGGCCCAACGGACAACTGGATAAAGTACTTAGAGCTTGTTTTGTCCTTTGATTGAAAAGCTGGACTTTAGTTACGATTTTAACATGAGTTTGTCTGATTGACCTCATTTTCTATAATTCTCTTTAAACTTTTTTTCCATTTCAAAATCACATTTCGATAAAGGTGAAAATTTAAGCTTTAGACGTGATCAATTTTGCGAGAATCAATTCTTTCTTAATCGATTACGCAATAGTTAACCAAACGCACCCTTCGGCTTGGTCCATGGTAAACAATCTTGCTCGAACCACTTCAATACATGAGCTTCCTCTTGGAGTTAGTGGTGCTCCCAACTCAAACCCTCTTACAGAATGAAATACATCGAGCTAGGGTTTGGTCTTATAATGCGGTCAAGCTCGACAAAAAAACTACCGAAATTAAGTAAAATTTGAATATACTCCAGGCTTTATACTTGAAAAAGAAACATTCGAATCTTATTTTTAAGCTTTCCAAATATCTTAAAAACAAAAACTCCCTGTCTTCCAAGAATAATTGGAAACGACAGCAATGCAATATAATAAAGCCCTAGTTGCGATGATCCATCGTTTTTCATGCCTATAAACCAAATAATTGTAATGGCCCATTTACTTTACACTTTATGGACCATCCAAACTACTCCAATTTACATCATTCAAAATTAGACCAAATTTTCTTTGAAAAAAACGATCAAATTGGGGTCTGCTCTTGTTAATTTGTTAAAAATTGAAATTCGATATTATTTTTTATAAAGTATAATAGACATTGCTAAAGGCCAGATTGGCCTCGCAATTGATAAGCCAAAATTTGTGTCTGAAATGCAGATGCAATTTGTGCGAGTGTGAGTGCCCATTTTCTATGATTTAAAATGCATTGGAAAACCTCGTTTAAACAAAAATTAAAATTAAATCTTTTGATATAATCAATTTTACGAAAATTAGTTAATAAGGAATTATGCAACGACTGAGCTAACATTATTTGGAGTTAATTTGGTCAGACAAAGCCTAATCTTTATTAATTAGAGTCAATGCTGTTTTTCCACTTTTTTTATGTGGCCACGTGTTATAAGTATTATCACAAAAGTAGAAGAAAAAATTAACTTTGGAGGATCTTTAATTTCAATGGATCCGAGACATTTTCATTCTTTCCACAAGATAAGATACCAATTTTTCATTATTATGCCAAATAACTTTGCTTAAAGTAATGTCCATTGTGGAATTATTTTCCCATAGTCCCATGTCTATCATGATCGTGACAAAAAAGTTTAGAAAAAGAATGAAAATGAAATATGAGTTATTTCAATCCATCTATAACATTATTATTCTTATTTTTATTTTTGATAAAATATCCATCTTTAACATTATTATGTTTGGAGATATAACCAAAAGCATAGAAAAGCAAGATAAGACTGCATTGGTCGGAATGGCTTTCTTGCTACTCATTAATTTGCACATGTGCAGTGACTATAAATTGGTATTATTATTTCACTTTATAATATCGTAATATCAGGAAGTACGTTATAGTTACACGTACATTTAAATATTATTTAAATAGGTTCCATGAATAATTTAGAATTCATTTTCTTTATGTTTTTTTGAAGTTTTGACTTGTAATCGCTCTTCACTAGTGCTTATCATTTGATGTTAACAAAAAACGAATATCTATTGAGATCCCATATCAACAAATACTTTAAAATTTATGATATTTATATTGTATTTTATTTCCCGATCATGGACTTCAAACTCAACCGCATTTGACTATAGTAATATAGTATTGGTTATCAACTTTTGTCGCCATACAACATAAACATATAAAAATGGGCAATTTGTCGAAACCGACAATTGATCATTGCAATAAAATACTGTAATTTTTTTTTTAACACAATAGCAGACAAATAGTTATATGCATAAATATCCAATTTTCAGATATCATACACTTGTAATGAGGTATGATATGAGATTGATAATAATAATAATAATATTTATATATGATGTGTGTGAAAATTAGGTGTTGGGTCAATCTGACAATCCCAGGAATTTATGAGCTAAAGCCCTAGAGGAAGCCGAACCACAATGCGTAAGAAGACCCGATCCAAACCTGCAAAGAAAGGATCAAAGCTAATTAGGCCTGATTCCCATGGATCTAGCTTGATTAGAGGATTTTTATCCTCCTAATAATTACCTGCAAATATTGTATGTAATTATGGAAGCAAGCTAGTATCAATCCGCACCTCTGTCACATCGAGTTATAATCATCAAGCTTGTACATATACTTGCTTTGAATGATGAATAAAACTCTAACTTTAATTTTCTAGCACTTTAATGTTATTGTTATTATTGTCTTTCATGCAATATTATCTTAATTCTATCATATTATATCGTAATATTACTGGTGTGAATTGTACACACGTCAATATATATTATATTTCTTTATTCTACATTACTTGTTTGCTATTAGTTAATCAATCTGTAATAATAACTTGAGATTGATAATTATTAATACATTATTACTTGCATTTGACGTACTCGTTTCACTTTAAAAAAATGAGACACCCGCATGTGGACATCTAATTGATCATTATTTAAGTGCTTAGATTATATCTCTTAATTAGCAAATATCATCATATTGTCTCACCCATTTGTCTTGTTAGTTCATGTAAGAAAGGTAGTTTTGTAATATTCATGACGTGGTGCATTATATAATTGTTTATTTGCTAATCATTTACAAATAAAATAAAGATTTAGTTATCTTCTAACTAAGTCAAATAAATAATGTTACATTAATCAACTGTTTCCTCCTTTAGTCCACACAAAGCCTTTTTTTTTTTTGGTTAAATACACAAAAAAATATTAGCCTTTCACTTAACTTAAATAATTGGATGACTGAACTAAATGTAGAGCATCAATGGGTAATGGCACAATCTGGTTTTTAGACTTTTAGTTTTAGTACTAGCCAATGAACGAAATTTCTTAATTTAAATATGATAGAAGTGGTTGATATATAATTGTAAAATACAAATGTTTAAAAATAAAGTAATAGATATTATTTTAAAATAAGAAAAATATAATGACCCGTGTGTTTGACCCGGGAGCTCAATTATGACCCGTGTGTGCGCACATGCCATATGACATTTTCTTTCATAACTTCAAACATAATATGATTCTACTTTATCTATCTATCTATATATATATATATATATATATGGATCAAATACGTCCCATTACATTTGGTAAGATATAAGATTCAATCTACACCATTGATTCCGTTTGATCCCAATGTCCGGATTTAACTTCATTTTTCAGATTGTATAATTTTTTTTAATGATAGCAGGGACATTTTAGTCAATGAACGTAACAAACTCATGCAAATATCATCCAGGATCAAAATTAAATCTCACTTATTGCGCCATAACATATTCTTTTCTCCAATTCATTTTTTCTTTCCAATTACAATTCGATCAGTTCACAGAACGTAACAATTTGATTCGCAAAACGTAAAATATTTACATTATTCATCATCAAACTCAATTAATCATCAAGCTCGATTCATCATCATCGTCAATTCTGCGTTTTCTCCCTCATTATCAATAGGTTTTGATTACGTTTTCATGGCTGAGATGGATGCAAGTATGCGTAATCACCATCATATCGATTTATGTTATCATTTTCAAAATCGCGTGAGTTACTGAAATATGCATGTTTATGGTATACAACAACTTATACATCAATATACAGTAAATAGAATTGTGATATATAACAACTTATACATCAATATACAGTTGGATGAGTTGCCCTTGCAAGTAGTGAATTGTATATATTAGACAGTAGATTATTCATCATTATACAGTAACTATAATGGTGATATAGAGTGTGATATTTGTTGCTTTACAAGTAGTGATTTGAATACATTATACAGCAGCTTATACTACATTATACAGTACATATAATGGGGATATACAATGTGGGATTAACTGCCTTCCAAACAGTCAGTTGAATACATTATACAACAACTTATATTACATTATACAGTACGTATAATGAGGATATACAGTGTGGAATTAATTGCCGTCCAAACAGTCAGTTGAATACATTATACAGTAACTTATACATCAATATACAGTAAATATAATGATGATATACAGTGTGGGTTAACACATCATACTTTTATGATATACTAACTAATTAAACAGTATACAATATCATTGTATACAGAACATATATTGATTTTATACAGCTGGTTCTTAAATATTATACAGTAAAATGTCTCATTAATTATTGTATGTTATATGTTAACACACTGTATCATTGAATTACACATAGTGTATAATGAGGTTGTATATAATGTATAGAGATATAGAATGTGCTCTTTAACATGTTTCAATAATGTTTTAACATGTTTTCAATATTAACTGTATGTTATATATTAACATATTGTATATCACAGTTATATTTACTGTATAATGATATATAAGTTACTGAATGTTGTTTGTTTACATATTGTATAATAGTACTACACACAATGTATGTTCTGCTATCTTATAATGTATATTCTTAACAGGATCAGTAGTGGTTAGCAATAATGATGTTGAGATCCTAGGTGTCGGATCTTCTTTGTCATCTAATTCGATCACATCACCGGGTGGTTCCAAATATTGGGCTCCAGTGTGTGCTCCTGAGTTTAAACCTTGCATTGGTAAGGCATTTGAAAGCTTGAAGATTGCATTTGAGTTTTACAAAAACTATGCTAGTTTATGTGGTTTTGATGTTCGCAAGTGTTCACAAAAAACACATAAGGATGGTACGGTCATATCGAAACACTATGTATGCAGTCGTTCCGGTATTTACAAAAACTATGATGATGTCAGTAGGAAGAAGAAGTTTATGATTGGTTGATGTGCAGGCACAATCTGTAACCTATCAGCTGAAACAGGTGTTGATGCCTCTTCTTCAGCAACTGCATTATACAGTAGATAATTACCATTATTCAGTGTGGATTAACACATTATACAGTAACAACTAAGATATTATACACTAAATATAATCTTATTATACACTAATTAATTGTATTATACAGTGTGAGTTAACACATCATACAATAAAGAACCTTTCATTATTACTTAAGTTTTTATACAGCAAATATTAGTGTATTATACACTAAAAATTCAGTATACAGTAGCTTGTTAATCACAAATACATATAATCATCATCAATTCCCTATTTGAATCCACTATACAGTAGCTGATAAAACAAAATACAGTACATGAGTGGTGATATACAGTGTGGTATTAGTGACATCACAATTAGTGATTTTAAACCATCATACAGTTGCTTATAAACCATTAGACAATAAATACAACGGTGATATACAGTGTGTGATTAGTGGCATACAATTAGTGATTTCAAACCATTATACAGTATCTTATAAATAACTATATAGTATGTTATAACACATTATACAATATCTTATAACCCATTATACAGTGTGGGTTTATACATCATACAGTTACAATCTTATAAACCATTATATAGTATCTTATAACCCATTATACAGTATCATATAACCCATTATATAGTGAATACAATAGCTAATAAACATTATACAATAGCTAATTAATCCATTATACAATAGCTAATAAACAAATATACAATAAATACAATGGTGATATATAATGTGTGATTAGTGACATACAATTAGTGAGTTCAAACCATTATACAGTATCTTATAAATCACTATACAATATATTATAACACATTATACAGTATCTTATAACCAATTATATACAGTGTGTGTATACATCATACAGTTACAATCTTATAAGCCATTATACAATATCTTATAACACAGTATACAATATCATATAACTCATTATACAGTGTGTGTTTATATATCATACAGTTACAATACACCAACTAATTTAACAATATACAACATCTATTACACAAATATGCATACCAAATCAACAAAAACACATTATTGGACCCCAATCAACAGCTAATCGGCACAGCAAATCAACAAAAATACTTTTTGTAACACAAAAAACATGTCATTATCCAGTATATGTTCGAACAACAATAGAAAATCGACTGTATAATTGGTTACCTATCATTCTGGGTGCGTTTTTCGACCTCATATTTGCTAAAAAAAATCGAATGTATTGCTTCTGTAATTTAGGTTTTTTTTGTGTTGAGAATCAACTGATTGGAATGCGTTTTGTGGTGATAATCGAAGGAATTATAGGTTTAATATGTTTCTATAATTTGATTGAGTTAATTTTAGCAACAAGTTGAGAGATTGTAGGGATGATTTTGTGCGTTTCAATTTGAGAGATTTTAAAGAGATTTTGTGCCCTTTTTTTTATGTAGATGCTGTATAATGACGTCATTTGACTATTATACCCCTGATCCAATTGGAATCAGTTTTCCCACCTGTTTTTTGCTTCCTTTTGGACTATTGGATTTAATGGATCCAATAGTGTATATTGAGTCTTATATCTTATCTAATATAGGCTATATATTGGATCTTGACCCTATACTTACTACGTGTCAAAGCTTGAGGAAGTATATTTTCTTAAACGCAGATTTAAGAAAAACAAACAAACAAACAAACAAAAAATTCTAGCATGTATAAGAAACATAAGAATATCAAAAAGTTTGTTTGTTAATTTGAATTTAAACTCAATCTCATCCTTACCTATGTATTTGATTCTTTTGGGCCAAAATCTATAATCATGTTTATTTAAGTTTAACAAGACCAAATATATGTAATTTCTCAGGCGGCAAAATCAAGTCGTACTAGATATCAACATCAACATGTGGTCAAATTCAATAAATAGAAAACTTAGATTGCCTAGATATGTCTATATTTATTATTTAGATTAGATATAGATTGTAGAATATAAATCTGGATATGTGTAATTACTTTTTGGATAAATTTCTTTTTTATTGGATAAATTTCTTTTTGTATATCATTATAGAATCAATATTAAAATTTTCTGATTCTGATGTGTGTCATTCTCATAAGTTATAATAGCATGGTTGGAAAGGATGACTTTTGAGATTTAGCAGTGGAAGGGGCTTCAAAGGGACGGCTACTCCGGTGAGTGAAGAACTAAAGATGACACAAAGCCGAGACTTGGAGGGATGATTTTGTTTTAACTTAAGGGCAATTTTGTCAACTATTAATATTTTGCTCTGACATTAGGAGAATTGCTCTGGTTGTATCATCAGCCTGATTCAGCCATAATATAAAGGTACGTAAGTTATATTTGAGTATTCATAAAGTTATTCATTTTTTGCGAAGAAAAATCCAAAATGATGTTTGATTATCAAAATAAATATTATTTTGAAAGCATTAAAGTCTCTTCATGTCACAATATATAAATTTAAAAATTATTTTCCCCACTCCCCTTGCCCCCACCATAAGACCAAGAGTCCAATTAAAATACAGTTATTTACTCCCCCGTTCAAAGATTACGTCTTTTGGTCATCGATTCTGGGTCCTAGATAGTGATTTTTCCCCGAAAAAAGTCATAAAATAAAGTTGAAGATCACGTAATTGTGCAAATAAACGTAATTTAAAACAATATGTTATATATAAGATTTTGATTTCGAGTGATATAATAGAGCAACCTTATCCAGAATTCCAAGATTCCAACAAATCAAGGAATGGATAAACAATAATGTAGTAATAAATAGAATTTCATTATTTTCTTTGCCTGAATAAATTATAATAATTATTTATACTTCATCACGTCATAAACGTCATGATTTTTTATAGGAATCTGCAAAACAGTCCAAGGAGTGCAGAACTCTTATTCAACTCTCTCTCTCCTATTTATTTAAGTATTTGAGACACTATTTATTTGGGTGTCAGATAGATATATATATATATATATATATATATACATGTTCAAACAATTATTCGATAAAATCAAATCCCATAAAAATCGCATGCAAAGGAGGATAAGATGAAGCATACAGAACGGCTTCAAAGGTATTTTTGATTTGATTTTTTGTTGGCGTTTTCTTATTATCCCTCAAACAAACTGCATGCCTGCTGTGAAGTATTATTAGTATTGGTATTGTTTTCAATTCTATTGTGTCAAAAAAAATGCATTTTTCAGTGTATGTTTATGAGTTTTAATTTACTGGCAATCTGTATTTGTTTTTTTGCTTTTCCTTTGTATTGGATTGGATATATATTTGCAGATTAATTGTTATTGTTCATGGTGTTTTTTTTTCCCCTCTTTAATTGCAAGTAGCCTCTCTTTATCAGTGTCTGATAACAAAGATTTAGGTTTTTCATGAAATCAGACTTTTTTTCTTTCTGTTTTCTGAAAATCTCGAAATTGGCATAAGTAATCTTGTGAGACTGTGTGATTTTAAAACACATATTGAGATAATTTAGATATACATACGTCTGTCTTATTATCCAAGATTATTATTGACTTATCTTTGTTTTCGTGGATGAGATTACGAAAATTGAGGTGGGTACAATGCATAATATAGAGAACAATTATTCAAGGGATAATTGATAATTACACTGACCTCCCCTCATGAATGAGCTAATTACAGCCCCTTCCCCTCAACTATGCATAATTACAAACGCCACCCTGCCTTACAATTTCCCCCCTCCGTTCACTTTTTTAACGGAAAAAGTTGACACATGGTCAAAAAAAATTATAAATCCGATTTTACCCTTGTATTGACTCCATCTAGGAGTTGAATATTTTACTGGACCAACCATAAAATGAATAACATGGGTTCTAATTGTAACAAATTTGTATTTGCTAATAAAGAAAATATTTGATTTAAATGAATAACTATGGCAAAAATGTCATTATATCGATTCTATTAAGGTTTTGGATAATTTCTTGACGGCAAGGGAGGTGTTTGTAATTACGCATAAATGAGAGGAGGGGGCTGTAATTAGCTCATTCATTAGGAAAGGTCAATGTAATTATCCCATTAGACCCTAAACATATGTTGATCCTCAAAATTGTTTGTTACCAACTTCAACTTAAAATGATGAAGCGAAGTGGGTCCTCGGTTTCAGCAGGAAGCTTGGCTCATATACCATCACCGGGAAGGGGCTGTAATTAGCTCATTCATTAGGAAAGGTCAATGCAATTATCCCATTATTCAATAGCATTAAACAAATCGAAGAGTTGATTGATAGAGTCCATCCATGGTTATGTATGTTACCTGTGGAAACTGGAAGGGTGCGCGAAAAGTGTAATCTTTGTTAATATTCTTTGTATGTGACTAGTTGAATACCAGAGAATAGTTTATTGTTTATAATTTTCTTCACCTGGTGTTAATTTAATGACCAAAGAAAACTTTTCATGTAATAATCAGAGTCGAATTGATTCCCTTGCCATTTGTTAATCATCCTGCTTCATTCGTCCAGCCTATACACTTGACTAGTTTTATAAATGTAGAATAATTGAAGAATTTTTTTGCATTAGACTATGTTAACCAAGCATAAAAGTAGCATGCTGCAAGAAATATTTTCAACTTTTGAAGCATTTTATTGCTCGTCATGCCCAAAAGTTCATTTTGTATTGAAAGGCTACCTTCCATGCCCAACAGGTTCTACTAAATTATTTGAGTTCCTTTTCACTTGGTAGAAGTCTTCTTCTGGGGTAATTATTGTGACAATGGAGGGTGGTGTTACTAAACCAGATAAGACAGAATTCACAGAATGCTGGCGCACGAGTTGGAAAACACCTTACATTATGCGTCTCGCCTTGTCAGCTGGTATTGGAGGCCTATTGTTTGGTTACGATACAGGTAACCCACAATTTACTTTTACCAAATTCCTTTTACTTTATTCAGAGAAGACTTATTCTATGTTTGGACCTCAGATTTTGGCGTGGAAAATGAAAACGAAAAAGAAAAGTACTACAAAGTAAAGCACAAAGTAATATCATTTGAACTGAGCAAAACATTTTCCTGAATGTTTTCCTCACCAATATCCAAGGACCAAATATAGCCTTAGAAATTCAATTTCAGAGCACTCATTCTAAACTCATTAAATCTCTTTACTAGGTGTTATTTCTGGTGCACTGCTCTACATTCGAGATGACTATAAGTCTGTTGACAGGCAAACATGGTTGCAGGTAAGTAATCTGTGATATGATAATCATAAATTGTATTAATGGGATAATTACCGTATCTTTTTCGCCTATGGGCAGGAAACAATCGTGAGCATGGCTGTAGCAGGAGCTATTATTGGTGCTGCTGTTGGTGGTTATCTCAACGACAAGTATGGTCGGAAAAAGTCCATACTTTTGGCAGATATTTTGTTCTTCATTGGTGCAATTATCATGGCTGCTTCTGTTGGTCCTTGGATGATAATCCTTGGAAGAATATTTGTGGGTCTTGGAGTTGGAATGGCGTCCATGACAGCACCGCTTTATATTTCCGAAGCGTCTCCTGCGAGAATCAGAGGAGCATTAGTCAGCACCAACGGATTGCTAATTACGGGAGGACAATTTTTAGCTTATCTTATCAACTTAGCATTCACTAAGGTAATTTTATTTACTTGATCTTTTGCCAGATTTAGGTTTCTAATGGTTGTTACATTGAGAGTAATATGTTATGAATGTGTTTTTTTAAGGCACCTGGTACATGGCGATGGATGCTCGGGGTAGCAGGAGTTCCAGCTGTCATTCAGTTCTTCCTCATGTTATCACTTCCTGAGTCTCCCAGATGGCTATATAGACAAGTAAGATACTTCGAGTTTTTCTGCTAAAGATATATTAATATGTTAATGTACATTCATAACCATTATTCTTAGGAAGTCACATGACTCTGTTTATTAGGGAAATAACAATCATCCGTTGGTGGGACCCATGTGGAGTCCATCATACACGAATGATTGTGATCAGATGACTGGTTAGTAGGACAATCACATCTTTCCATTTATGGGGCCCTTGTGGAGTCTCACCAAACATAGATGGTTGTGATCACAGGACTCTTGTTATTAGTGCAATCACAATTGTCTATTGGTGGGATCCATATGTAATCCATCACACATGAATGATTGTGATCGTCTCTGACTCTATAGTCCCAAAACTCCCTAGTAGTAACTCATTTTCATGTTGCTTCGGACTCACAATTAGAAAGACTTGATTCGAGGAATAGCGACAAATTGGATCTTTAACTCGACAATTTTGATCAGGGCAAGGTAAAAGAAGCGAGGGTCATTTTAGAGAAAATTTACCCTGCAAACGAAGTTGAAGATGAAATGCTGGCTTTACAAACCTCCGTTGATGCTGAGAAGGCTGAGGAAGGGTCAATAGGAGATGGGTTTTTTTCAAAACTTAGAAGTATTTGGGGAAATGATGTTGTGCGAAGAGGGCTCTATGCGGGTATAACCGTCCAAGTTGCTCAGCAATTTGTTGGTATAAACACAGTTATGTACTACAGTCCGACAATTGTCCAGCTTGCGGGATTTGCTTCTAACAAGACAGCTTTGGCACTTTCCCTTATTACTTCTGGTCTCAACGCCGTTGGATCTATTGTTAGCATGTTTTTTGTTGACAGATTTGGGAGGAGAAGACTGATGATTATATCCATGTTTGGAATCATAATTTGCCTTATTGCATTGTCTGTCCTGTTTTACGAAGCCTCTAATCATGCGCCACCTGTCAGTAGCTTCGAGTCCAGCCACTTTGGAACAAACTCCACGTGCTCTAGTTTCTTGCAAGCCTCTCAGCCATCCAATTGGAATTGTATGGCGTGCTTGAAAGCATCCTCGGAATGTGCCTTTTGTGCCAATGGAGATAACATAGTAAGGTTTCCACCCTAATCTCATTTCCATCATTTTTGTCATGGTCAAAACAAAAATTCAGACATTAATAAACATATTTCCTTAATAACAAATATCTTGCATTAATGCATCCAACTCTTGTTTCATATTAACTAACATGTTAGTGATGTCCCATTTCATTTTATGGATAATTACACGCACATCCTCTCATTTATTGGGTAATTACCACGAATCCCTTAAGGTTTTCTAAACTACCAAAGACGCCCCCGCCAGATCTTGACAACTCGAAAAACATGGGTGAATTGCTATTTGTTTTTAGTGAGAGGGTAAAATTGCAATCCCCCCTTTTACTAATAGGGCAAGTTATGTTAATTTCTCAAATATCGAGATGTTTTTTGTTACTAGGGTCTCACGTGGGGGATGTCCAAGTAATTTCATCTTATGACATAATAAGGGTAAACTTTTTCCTAAATATTGATCAGTCTAATTTATATTATATCGTCTTTGTGTTGTCATTAGTATCATCCCGGTGCATGCTTGGCTGTAACTGATGCTGTAAAAGGTATGTGTCGTGGAGAAAGGCGAACATGGTACACAAAAGGTTGTCCAAGCAAATTTGGATTTTTTGCGGTTCTTCTTCTAGGAGCGTACATCATATCATACTCGCCAGGAATGGGAACTGCGCCTTGGATTGTTAACTCCGAGATATATCCTTTGAGATTCAGAGGCATTGGAGGAGGAATAGCAGCAGTTTCTAATTGGGTTTCAAATCTTATAGTGAGCGAAACGTTCTTAACTCTCACGGAAGCGCTCGGCTCTGCTGGAACATTTCTCTTATTTGCTGGATTTTCTGCCCTTGGACTCACAGCCATATACTTCCTTGTACCAGAGACAAAGGGACTGCCGTTTGAGGAGGTCGAGAAGATGTTGGAGAAGGGATTCAAACCCAAATTGTGTTGCTGTTCAAAGGAGGATGATAATACTAATATTACTAAATAAGAGTTTATCATTCTCGTTTAAATATTCTATGAGAAGATAGGAATTATAGGAGTTGGCGATAATGATTAAAATCTTATCGATATAATTTTTCTTTTCTCTTGGAACAAACTATTATTTGGGTGGATAATTTCTACCCGTTTGCAAGCTGTTCAAACTATATTGATTGATGGATTACATATTTGGTTACGGTTTGATTTCATATAAATTTATATTCAGGTCCTCAATTTGATCTCGTTTGTACCTTAAATGGTGTATTCACGCAACATTGAGCTTAAATCAATTATAATTTATAGGTCCATGATTGATTTCGATGAGAAATTCATGATTAAACATCCTCAGATTGAAAAATTACAAATGATTGAGGGAGGCTGTGTGTTTGTTTCAATTGACAATATATAGATTCTTTTTGCTATCAATTGCTTCTATATTTTTGGTAAATAGATATTTATAACAAAAACCAGAGTTACAAATCATTGAGAGTTCAATAAAACGGATTGATACAATCGAAAGAAATAACATGATTCCAACTTGCATGAGAAGCTCATTTGAGAAATTGCATTAGCTTCTCTTTTGACGAAACTAATTTTTCTATGATTTCAATGACTAAGGAGGAGTTTTGACACGAGTGATTGCTTCATAGATATGCCCATTCAGGAGTGAAGGTAATTATTTTTGCTATATATTTCTTTTTCGTGATAATCAGGGACGAAGCCAGAAATTATGGTGAGGGGGGGTTTTGAGATTTTTGTGAGTTTCATTTACCCGGTAGTGAAGAATTGTATGGGGGTGCGGGCCCCCTGCGGTACGGTACGCTATATATATGCGAAAAAATTGAGAATTAGGTTTAGTAAGAGCAATTTTGACATACTTTGTACTCTATAGCTCTTTTTGTTAATAGTGAAATTCTCTTATCCTCTCCCGTGAACGTAGGTAATTGCAGAACCACATAGAAATAATATTTGATATATTTTTCGTAACTAATTAAATAAAATATAGTTTTAAAACTAAAATAGAAAATGGTCCCAATATTAAATAAAACAAAATATAAAAAGCCTAAAAAGTATGTTTGGAGGGGAAAGTTAAAGGAAAAAATTTAAAGTCATAATTCGTAACTCAAATTTATTGGACTGTTGTGAATGATGAATATATACAAAAGTGAAACTACAATTTAACTTGATAGTTAAATATATGAGCCGTATATAATTGTAGTCCATTTGAGTTTAAAAGTGGACTAACTACTTTACAAATTACCATATATATAAGTTATTCTTTAGTTTATTAGGAATGTAAATTAAGTTTGCAATTTTTTAGGGGGGACGAAATCAAATTTTTCAAATTTTTTACATGTGCAAATTGGATAAAATAAAAATTGAAAGTCCCTGATTATGCAAGAGTGTGATTAGTAATTTATCATTTCTACAGCTTGCCTGAAAATATCCACTTGTTCTTTTTCACTGATCAATAATAATATTATAATATCATAAAAAAATAACTTCATTTTCACTACTACTCATTTATATGATGTTTGGTTAAATCAATTGATAGAAAGATTATTTGTCATTTTTGAGGGGGGTAAAATTACAAATGTTAATATAATAGGTAAAAATAAAAGTTAAAATTTTGAGGGGGGGGGGGGGGGGGCGAATCATAAAATTACAAAATTTCATAGACAAAAGTTAAAAAATTTAAAACGCCCCCCCCCCCCCCCCCCGACGGATAATCAAGCCCATTCAGCAGCTAAGGTACATAATTATCTGGTTTCTTAGAACTGGATTTCAAAATTGTTGTAAATTCGATTGCCTTTGGTTTAGGTACGGCCAACTCTTACCCATGAAACAATTTCCCACAGGACAATTTTCTATGTAAGACTTGAACAATATGTAATATCGAATATAGTACCACAACAAAAGGTGTAACAGTATCTGTAAATATGGACCGACGCTTTTCTCCGGACGAAAAAGAAAACAAAGAGACGTGCAAAAACAGAGGAGAGGTATAGATATAATAAATGGGCCAGTACAAGCAGCACGACAAAATATACCTGCTCCGCCAGCTAACGCAATAATAATAAGAAGACAAACACACAAGCAGAAAAAGAAAGAAAAAAGAGATTCATTTTTACCAAAACTTGGTAATCTGTCTGTAAGGTTGGTGAATGGATGGCTGGTTAGCTGGATGACTGCCTTTTATCATCATGAATTATATACATTTACATATTGGTAGGCCCGTAATGGATCAACTTTACACCAGATCCTCAGAGATCAAGGCTCCCTACCCCATGCTTATGTATTAATCCTACTCCAAATCATATTCTTAACTCAACAATTAAACTATTATCAGTCGTTACGACAAAATTGTTTGTTTTCGTATGTTGTTATGACGTTCGAGTTGGAGTCCAAGCTTAATTAATTATGTGAAACAACTCCAAAGGATTAGATGTCTAAGCTGACCTACTCAGGTGGAAGCTATCATTGTTGACAAATTATGCAAGTTGGCCAGCTAAGGAGGGTTTCGTCCAAGCTTCGTGTCCTCAAGGTTTCATGAAACATGTTAAAGAATCACTAAAAGCGTGAAGAAAAAGTAGCTAGTGATGAGAAAAGCATAAAAATACAGAAGATGGAGGCGATGTTTTTATTACAAACCAAGCTCAAGCATTTACTAAACTTTCTAGTCTGAATCATACATTCAAAACAAACGAATTTGGATCTCTCCCCAACAAAACTAAGGATGATAAACCCAAATTCTTAACAAACAAGAACAAAAGCTAAGAAACAAATACAATCTAAACTCCCCACCAAAACAAACAGCAGCAGTTAGCCAAAAAACGGGGATAATATCGATAAAAGTCCCCCGAAAAAGAACCCAGTCAACAAAATTACGACTAAAAGGTCAGCTTCTTCTCGCTAGCTACTAGCTTCTAACTATTTATCAACTCTTTTTTAATCTTAAAACTCTCAAATAACTCAACCACTCTGTACAAATCCATCAAAAACACTTGGTATATACAGCCAACAGCAAACCATTACAAAGAGCATATTTATTTTATATAATAATAATGAGCCATCTATAATACCTCCCTTTATGGACTTGAAGAAGAAGCTTCGTGTCTTGGTTCTCTCAAGTACCCAAGAAGTGTTTCAGCCTGCCAAAAAGTGACCAAATACCATTCAATAAAGAATAACATGGCGTGAAGAAAATTGCAGCTTTTTTGATTCAAAGACACAAAATATAGTATAATATCAGAGTCTATGAAAGCAACACTGCAGTAGATATTATTCCCTCTAAATCATGAAAGATGAAGATTTAGGACACCCATATACCAATTATGGATAAAAGAACAAATAAGACAGCAGTGGCCAACAATCAATCAAGATCACACCACTAATAATTTTGAAGGCAATTTGCAGGGAAATCTATGTCTCTTGTTTCCACAATCAATCATGTCAACTAAGATACTTGAGCAACCCATTTACAGAAAATAATAATAATTGTAAGTCCTCCTAGCAATCCAAAAGGAATCAAATGCAAACACACTGAGAAAACAAGGGCAATTATAATGGCAATGGGGTAAAGCAAGTATGACCAAAGAATCAGAACAAACTTTGTTTGAATTTGTATTCGATTATAGCTAACATCCCAAGTCATAGGTGCAAATACATGATTGTCTTTCTTTCAACAAACTAAGAAATCAATCAAACCTACTAGAAATTTAAGTGAACACAAAAGAAAATTAAGGGAACTAGATATACGAGTTATGCAGCGAGACAAACCTTATGCTTAGCTTTCGCGGTCCCAGTCTGCGACAACGCCACCAATGGTGGAATACCCCCTTCCCTCACAAGCAATCCCCTGTTCCTAACACTCTCCCCACATAACTGCAGCAGAGTCAAAACTGCAAACTCCTTCCCTTTATCACTCCCATCCTCAATAGCCTCCACCAACGCAGCTAACCCACCTTCCTCGATGATCGCCTCTCGTCCCATCTCGATCCCCGCCAAGCTACTCAGCACCACCATTGCCTTCTCAGCCAATCCAGTGCCTTGCTCTCCAACCAGCCCCACCAGCGGCCTCACCACGCCTGCACTCACCGCTCTCTCCTTATTCAAACTCACCGAGCACAACTTGTACAGCGTCGTAAGTGCGTCCTTTTTCCCCCTATTAGATCCGTTTATCAGCAGCGCAACCAATGGAGGTATCGCGCCGCAAGCCCCAATTGACAGTTTATACTCGTCAACCAAAGCCAGGCTCAGCAACGCGCAGGCGGCGTTCTGTTTCGAAGTCTCGGTGCCTGTTTTGAGGACATAGATTAGGGCTTTTACAGCGCCGGCGTTTGTGATCACGCTCTTGTTGCTATCAAGGAGGGAGAGATTAAGCAAAGCCGTGACGGCGTGTTCCTGCGTCATGGGGTCAGAGCAACGCAGAAGCGGAATCAAAGCCGGCACAGCACCAGATTCTCCGATCAACGCCCGATTATCGGCTCGATTTTTCGCCAACAATCGTAATTTAGCCGCTGCCGACCTTTTCACTGCAATTGATGACGATTGCAATCCATCGACACATAGTTTCACAGTTGGCTGAAGGTCTTCCGGCGAGATACTTTCGATAATTTCCGTCGAAAACGTTTCTCTCTGAAGAAAGCCGGAACAAGGCTCCGGCTCCGGCGCCGAGCGGGAGCCGCAGCCGTCTTCCGGTCCAGGCTCAGGTAGCGTGGCGAGTCGCTGAAGCTCTCCCGAGATATCGCTGGAGCACGCCGAGAAATCACTGAACGCTCGCGAGACGTCCAAAATATCGTCGATGTCGGAGGAGGACAGGCTTTTGGAATTACCAGACGATTTAGTGGCGAGTTCGCCGAGTCGGAGGTCGATAACTGAGTCGGTGAGATTCTCCGAAACGTTAACCGATCTCTCGCTTATTGGACCGGAGTGGTCGGTCTTGAATATGTTGGACCGGATAGTGCGCATAGACCTGCCCATGGACCGGTTTATCGCGGCGGATGACGGCGGCGGAGTGTAGTAGTAGTACGGCCGAGTTTGGGGGTAGCGAGCAGAGATGTTGGGGTTGGAGTGAGAGTGAGAGCGAGAATCTTCGACTGAAACCATGCTGAGTAAATTAATTGAAGCTGTAGCAAATAAAAGACCTAAATTTGAGTGGTGATAGGATTTATGTGTGCTTTAAGCTTTGCTTAAGAAAAATTCATGGCTGGCAGTGGAGAGAGAAATAGGTGAAGAGGTAGATAAAAAAATGCTGGATTTATAGCTGAGATGATTGTTCTTAGGTAATTTGCAGTTTACGCCCTCATATTACCTCCTTTTTGTATAATGGATAATAAGTTACTGTTTTAGCATATTGTGCCCCAGAAACTATCTAAAGCTTGACATTTTGCTCCATAGAGCGAACCCAATTTGTGAGGTATATAGTCTGGAATCTATAAAGCACGGACACTCCGAAAAATCACCACGGGCGGTGTCGGGCACGTTCGGATACGGACACGGCTCCGATACGCCTCCGACACATGTCGGACACGGCTACCACGTGTCCCTAATTGTAAAAAAAAAAAAAAAATTTGGATACGTATCCGTGTCGGTGCATCATAGTCTAGAATTAATGTGAGATAAAACATTGCTTCCTGTGTGTCATTTTCTCATTTCCCAAACTATTGGAATCTTTTCAAATTTCTCCCTTATTTTTCATTGGCGATAACTGGTCCATTTAGTAAAATTGTGCTTCTGAATATTGGTGAGGTGTGCTTAAAACGAAGTGGTGAATTAACAAAGCAGAATTTGGAAAAGCTAAACTGTACTTAACGTAATGAATTTACGTAGAAATAGAATTATGCTTTATCAACTTCTGATTTTGCCTTGTTTCAACATGGAGAATCATAATATCACATATGCAAAAGTAGACACTAAATAGTATAATTCTGTATTTTTCCTTCTGCAATTTAATTCATTTGAATTTTAACAATTGCAACCTTTTCTTGTTATCTCAATCGAATTTTGTCTATTTATTTGTTAATATTTTCTTCTGAAGTTCCATATTTTTTGAGTTGCTTATTGTCTTTTATGTTTTTGGGAAATTCCATACTATCCACTTGGGTACGTGTTCACGTGAATTTTAAACCGCTGAATTTGTACATTTTCATAATGTTGCCCCTCATAGTCATGCTCCAAGCACGCGACAAAGCTGAGAGAAAAAGAGAGAAAAAATTAACATTTTAATCCCCCAAAACCAAGTCAAATCCATTCCCTTCAATGCCCCGAAATTGCTATAATATGCAATGTACCAAAAAAATAATAATTGAAGGGTGCAATCTGCAAATTATCTATTATTATTTGATAAGATCTTTTTTTAATTTTCAATTTCAATTTTGGGAGGGCAGGATTTCATTGTTCTTTGACGGATCAATGAGTGGATTTGGTTAGTCTAGCGGATGGGCCATGGGTTTGTTCTAAACTCACAGCTGGATGGTTCGAATTTAGGACCACACGTCCTGCAGTTTTTTGCTTGATAGTTGATACGTGTGTAGAGTGTGTGGGGCCTTCTGTACACGAATTGGGCTCTTTTTGTGGGGATTAAATGTCACAGCAGTCGAGGGCCCCGTCACGGTAGCAGACTGCTTTGGTACGTGTAGTGGGCAGTCGGCGACGCCTAACGACGCCGTTTCAGGGAAAATTCTATGATGGACTCGTTCCATTGGTCCTAGTATATTAAACACCACACATTTGGATTGGGGTGGGTGGTTTGTATCACCCACCACCTATGTTTTTACCACCCACCTTAACATAAATATGTGGTATTTAAGACACCAGGACCAACAGAATGAGATTGGCATAGAATTACCCCGTTTCAGGGTTGAAAGAATTGGAAAAGAATAAATTTGAAATAGAGTTGTAATTGTGAAAGTTGAAACTTAGGCTTTGTTTGGTTGTTTTTTTATTATACTTTTTTTATTTTAATTTTTATATAAAAATGGAAATACACAATTTATTATTTTTAACTAAAAATATTTTTATTTTTAATTTTGTTTTTACGCTCTCGAGAAATTTTAATTATTTATTTAAAATTATATTTTACATCACTTATCTCACATTTCTCTCTCGTCCACCAATCACCATCCTCTCTCATCCACTCATCACCGTCCTCTCTTTCTCTCCTCTCTCATCAATATTCAACATCAAATCCAATATTATTTATATAATCATTACTTTTTAATCATTTTACACATCACACTCACAAATTTCAACCATTTTCAAAAATACAACCAAACACACCTACTTTTTTCACTTTTCTCACACGAAAATTAAAAAACACGTTCTTCCATATATTTTAAAAAATAACGGTTGAAAATTAAATGAAAACACATCCAAACAAAGCCTTATAAATCATTTCATTGTTAGATTTTGTATATACATTGAAAACAGGTAATTCTATGTTATACTGAGTGTGGTGGTTAGAGTGTGAATTATGTGCTTATCTTTTTCATACAATTTTTGTGAAGATCACACATACTTCACTTTACTGTATGAAAAATATAAACTCTAAGATCATTGGATGCGATTTAGCATAGATTTTTTCCCATTTAAAACTCAAAGCAAAGAAGAACTATAATTTATACTATCAAACTGCCTAATACGTCCAACAATTTTATAAATGTACTTGAATGGAAAGTTTTTAAAACTTACTCAAAATGTATTTTTGTCAAAACAAAAGTCCAACCTTCATACAAGATTGAATTAACTTCTGAAAATGGCAACAAAACAAAATTCTAGTCAAAACCAACGTATTCTCACTATATTGATCTGTAAGACTTAATTAACCAAAACCAAATGGACACGGTTAAATATTTTTGTTTTTTATAGCAATTAATATTCAAATATTTCAAAGTAAAGTCTAAACCCAGACAAGAGTCAGTGTTAAGGCAGGCCATTCACTCCCACCAGCACACGGGTAGGTAGGCCTGCAGTGGCGGATCTAAGATTTAATGTCATTGGAGGCACCAGAAATGCCCGAGGGGGGCGAGATTGTTGTGATATAACTATACAATTTATTTTTTGCCAAATAGATAGAGGATTTAAGGGGGGTGCGAGGGGCGGTACGCTATATTTATGGGAAAAATATAATAAAAAACTAAGTTCAATTACAACTTTTAAGCTGAAAATTCTAGATGAAAATTGGAAATTTGGTATTGAGGGGGGCACTTTAATAATTTGAGGGGGAGCATTCATGTAATTTAAAAATTAAAATTTAAAAATATATCTATATAAAAAAAAAATCTTAGGTCCGTCTCTATAGGCCTGTCAATCAAGCCGAGCTAGCCAAGTCTGATCATGCTCACGCTTGATTTGATATTATGCGAGCTTTTATCACCAATGCTTGAATTTGCACGAGCTTTTTATTTCAAAGCTCGGGCCCAACTTGAAAATTAGTACGAACTTCAAGCCGAGCCCGAGCCAACCCAATTTGTTCTCTTTTGAAAAATTTTAAATAATAAAGTAATCTAATATATAAATTGAAAAAATAACAATCTTAAAAACATACAAAAATAACATCATTCATGTTCTAGTGACAAATCATAACTAAAATGTACCTTGAAAGATCTCATTTTATTGAAATATATGCTCCACTCATTATTTAAGATTGAAAAATATTATAACTAAATATATAATAGATTTACTTACAAATAAAAATTGTTTTTGTCGTGAGTTGTGAGGAGAAATAAATGAACAATTCTTGAAGACAAACATTAGCAGCCCTCAATGTCAGCTTATGTGAATTGTCATATATTTGTATTGGATGCGGTCTGGTAGGTTTAAATTGACAATTTTTTACTTTTTCAATTTGTTGAGTATAGTGTTTTATATTAGGAAATTTTAAAATTGAATGTTGATTGATTTTAAGGATTCTATTCCTTAATTTTAAATATTGATATTTTCTATGCAATCTGGATTTATTTATAAAAAAGTACCATGTTTATTTTTGTATATATTGTATAAAACATATATATACATGTACATATTTTTTTTTACGAGCCCGAGCCCGAGCCCAATTCAAACCAAGCCTACTCTCGCTCACGCTCTGCTTGAATTCAAATTCAAGCCTTATCATTGGGCTCTAGCTCGGCTTGGGCGCGGCTTGTATAAAGATCGGCTTGAAAATTATCAAGCCGAACTTACGAGCTTCGAGTCGGTTTGAGCTCATTGACAGTCCTAGGGGTAGGGGTGTTGGATGGATAATGTTAGAAATGGTAGGTCATCAGAGCACGAAAAAAAAATTAAAAACAAGGAATATCAAGAAGCATAAAAACAATGACATAAGGAGATTTAAGTGGTTCGGCATAGCTTGCCTACATTCACGGGCAAACTCTAGACTACATCTTTTATTTCTGAGTCTAACTAGAGAATCACGCAATTACAATGATACAAGTTTTATTTATAAGTGAAAGACTTGATGCACAAGGAAAGAAAAACCTTAATCTAAATAGGAAACACATTCCTATTCTTAGGTAATTAGGAAAACATTATGCCGCGGCGTTCGTCCTTTCAACGCCGCTGCGTTGCCACCTCTGCTGCCCACCGCCGCGGCGTTCTGTTCTGAACGCAGCGGTGTTGACTTAGTCAACTCCGTATTTCCCTTTTCCTGGCTCAGTTTTGACTTCTCTCTTTGCTCCTCGACTTTCCTCGATTCCAACGTATCAATTGGTCTCCACAATCCAACAATCTCCCACTTGGAGACTAATTCCAAGGACTTTTCCAACGGCTATCTCGGGTTACAGACATCTCTGCTCGATGCTCCCACTGCACAAGCTATGTCACATCCCTCTGCCAATATCTTGGTTTTTCAATGGCAACTCGAATCCCCCACATATCTGCTTGGTGCTCCTACTGCACAAGCTATGTTCGATCCATCCGCCAACAACCCCCCCCCCCCCCCCCCTTTGCGAATTTGCCTACCCAGCTTCACATCCTGCCACCATGACTTCCGGCTCCACAGTCAACCCCTCCCAGCACCATTTACTGCCTTCATGGTTTCTCTCTATATGGTTATGTCTCTACAATCCTGCCACCCCCGGCTTCTCGATTTCTACATCTTCTGCCATCACGCCTCTGGCTATGTGGATTTTTCTTTCTTGTCATCGTAACACTGCCCTCTCGATCTCTAGCTAACACGTTCTTCCGCCCTCTCAGCAACATGAATCTGACCACTTGACCTCTGGCTTTACCCAATACCGCAACTGCTCCCACTGGATTCATATTTCCTATTCGACAATACAAATCTAGCTCTGCTAGTGCGGATCTACCTATCTACTGGCACCGTGATTTTTTTCTTCAACGTTTTCTCCTAAACGTTCAACGAAATTACCTATTCCTTCCCCCTCCCCCCTTTTTTTGTGTTACCAAACTAACTGATCCACCCTCCTTTGTCATCTTCTTCGACTTCACCCCGACTTCAATTTGTGCTATCTGCAACAAAAAACTGTCGATCCTCCTTTTTTTTTTCTTCAACCCCTACCATCGTTCCCACGACAAAATCTCACGCTAAAACCAAGCGCTCTCCCCAGAGATATAGATATAACACAAAGATCTATGAACCTATGACTCTGATACCGATTGTTAAGAATGGTTGGTCATCAGAGCACGAATTTTTTTTTTAAAACAAGGAATATCAACAAGTATAAAAACGACGACACAAGGAGATTTACGTGGTTCGGCATAATTTGCCTACATCCACGGGCAAACTCTAGAATACTTGTTTTATTTCTGAGTCTAACTAGAGAATCACACAATTACAATGATACAAGTCCTATTTATAAGTGAAAGACTTGATACACAATGAAAGAAAAACCCTAATCTAAATAGGAAACACATTCCTATTCTTAGGTAATTAGGAAAACACTCCTAATACAAGTCATTTGCCAAATCACATGCCAAAACCAATAAGGAAACCAATCCGATGAATTTTCAGCCTCAAAGATGCGTCTTTGACTGACTGCCGCGAAGGCCTCAGCGTTTGGCCAAAACTCCGTGGCGTTCGCTTCCCGCCATTTCAAAGCAGCGGCGTTGCCTCCTCTGCCGCCCATCGCCTGAACGTCGCAGCGTTGACTTGGTCAACTCCGCTTTTCCCTTTTTCTGGCTTCGTTTTGACTTCTCTCTAGGCTCCTCAATTTTCCTCGATTCCAACATGTCAATCAGTCTCCACAATCCCAACAGATACTTCTACGCGAAATCCAGTTTAATAGTTTGAGTGTATATTTTGTATTTATTTTTTACACAAATGTGTATGGGGACCTCATACAATATACTTTATTGTGTGAGAGAGATAAAAACTAGGACCATTAAATTCAATCTAGCGTATACTGTTCCATGTTGGAGGTTGAATTCGGTGAAACGTAATGGCAACTAGTGTCTTAAGGTTTTCGACGGATGGAGACAGCAAAATATAACCCATCATTAGATCAAGATCAGGTGGTGCTCAAATCTTGAAAAATATATGCTAGACCAAATATAATGGTTCTAATATTTATTATCTCACAAAGTAAAGTGTATGGTGTACGATCCCCACATATATTTGTGTGAGAACAATCGACAAAGAATTTATATTTTATGTGTGGTCACCACACATATTTTTTGTAAGAAAAATAGGCACAAAATTTATACTCAAATTATTGAACTCGATTTAATTTAGAATTAACACCAAACCGTCAACCCTTAGATTTTCACTTACTTTGATGAGTTGTTTATGCTTTGCTCCATGACCTGCCAACCAGCATCCCACTTGCAGCCTCACAATGTACTATTTACTCAACCCTGCTCACAGATTTTAACGTTCTAAACGTGTTGCACGGCTGGAGGCCGGCGCATCAATGTACATACATCACCTGAATAAGGAATAGGGCAAAATTCAGTTTGCACTCCTCTATTGACATACTATTAAATAACTCCCTCTACACTCAAAACTAAAATCTTCAAATACTTCCATCTAGCCCATGGTGCCTAACTTAGTTGATTAAGTTTAAAGCCCCATAACCAAGAGGTTATGGGTTCGACTCCCACTGAACTCATGTGGATTTTCTCTCTACTTGTAATAGTAGTTTGTTTGTATTAATTTGTAGATTATGATTGTATTTGCTTATGATACTTAATTGTAATAGATTCTCTCGCAACCGATGTATTATGATGTTGTAATTGTTCCTTCAAAAAAAAAAAATACTTCCATCTACTACATTAAAATATACTAATTAAATACCCCCTGAATATATTGATAGACAAAATGCACTTAATTTAAAATGATAAAATCACTTAGAACTCATTTAGTCCAATCTATTTTGTACTTTGCCCCCTCTATGATTAAAATTTAATTAATTTGATCCCAAATTTTATTTAAAGATAATTTTTATTAAATGCACAATCTTTGAAATCATTCTAAATAAAATAAAAGAAAATGTTTGCTGTAATATAGATAGAATAAGAATAAGTTTTAAAATAGTTTGTGTAAATTTATATAACTAAGCTATTATATGTTTTTCCTTTAAAAAGAATTTAATAAATTTACTATTCTTTTTTGTCTTTCGATAACTTAGTTGCATTAATAGATATTAGAAAACATTCTTGTTATTTTGTGCTTTCTAATTTTGGTTGCAATTCTTGTAAAAGTAAATGACTAAATATTGTAATATTTTATTTAATATATCTTGAACTATGTATGCACGTCTTATAAATATACCAAATAAAGAAAGGGTAATAAAGAGAAGCATTTACCACTAATTAATGTAAAAGAAAGTTGTGCTCATATGTGTACATGTTATATAATAAAAAAATATATGAATAGATTTATCACTTTATCTTAATAAGTAATGTAACTTAAAAAGATAAATGATTAGTTTTATAAAAACTAATAATGAATAACATGGATCATCAATAGTTATTTAAAATTAAATTAAAGTATTATATGTAAAAGAATATAATGTATTGATAGTGATCATAAACATTTATGTGATATTTTTTAAAGTTTAATATGTCTTATTCACAATACTACAATCATATTTTACTCTTTATTTCATATATATTGAAGATTAATTTATTTAATGACTTTTGCATTAAATCAATTTTGGAGTCTAATTATATTGAAATATAATCGTAAGGGTGCGTACTATAGATTATTCTAGAGGGTGGAAAATGAATTTATGATTTTACATAAATGAAGGGTATTTTTGTCTATCAATGTGTATATGGGAGTGTTTGATGTATTTTAATATAGTAGAGGGGAATATTTGAAGGTTTTGGGAGTAGAGGGGTATTAATTTGATGGGGTGTCTACTTTAATAGAGGGGGGCAAAACGAATTTTTTCCTAAGGAATATTACCAATAAACCCTCCCACTTTATCAGTGTTTTTACCGACCAATAATTGATCATTCTAAATTTTAATACCCGAGTTTAATTATGAAGTTTTATTCATTTAATTATATCTTTTTTGGTTGCTAATGAATTTGTTATTTTTTGAGGAAGCAGCAAAGAAACTGTTCTATCAATATATTGCCGAAAAGATATTGGGACGAATATGTTTATTATTATTTCATACAAGCATCAAAACATCACTGTTGTTTATCTTTTTCCCCTAAAAGAAAAATGATAAATAATGGGAGTAGTTTCTTTTGAATAGCAAACCATAAATTATATATTTAAATACTTGATTGAGCCGGATATTTGGATTATAAATTTATAATGCATACATGGCGGTACGCAACATTTATTGTGCACAAATGGTCAAAATCATTGGGATAATAAAATATACCCACAAAAAGTACATTTAACTAATATATATGATATGAAATATCATATTCAACATTTGCGCTTTTGCTAGAATTGTTGACGTACAGTGACAAAAACTATAGAATAGTTGCGTAATGTCAATATTTAAATATGAAGACCCTGTTATAGTATTTAATAGTTGTATTATAATTGGCTGATCAAAAAGAATAAGTTGTATTATAATTGCGTAATTTGCCAATATTTAAATAAATGTCCCATTTCATATTATAGCACTGCTTGGTTTCTTTTCATATGTGACATGCTGAGTTCTTTATACTTAATCATATTACTCTAAGCGGTTTTGGTCGTCACTAATTGGTACTGAGATAAGAGAGTTATTAAAAACAAAACCCATCATTAGTTTAACGGCACACAATAATGTTGTTTACATATTATTTGTGTTGCTTCAACATTATTTGTGAATGGTGATGCTATATATATGGCAATGCCCTTTGGATATGATGTCGTCTCACCAGCAAAACTTGATATTAATTTATAATCATGATTTTGATTCTTGATTAACTATGATGCACGGATATTTCTAAAAAAAGTTTAGTGCAGTATCATACTCGTACCGGATATGGGGTGAATATGTATCAGTCTATCAGATATGTTTTTGAAGTAACCGAAATTAAAAAAAAAGAAAAAAAAATTGAATATGAGGTGGATACGTTCTGGATGCGTTTAGGATATGAAAAATTATAGTATCTAATACGAGTAATATTATGCAATAATTTTGTGGCCAAAACAAAACCAAAAAATAGTCTTTTGACGATGATCATCCTTTAATGAACAAAGATTATTAGAGTTTTTCATATATTTTTATTATCTAGTTTAACTAATTGTTCAAACTTACGAATCATTTTATTGCTTGTGACTAGTGATTAGAAAATTTATTTGTATAGTAATTATTAAATTAACAAATTTTTTAAGTATGTGACCTCATTTAATGGATTACATGAAAATTTGAGTTTTTGCAACTATGTTTGTAATAAAATCCTTAAAAAGTAAAATTTTATTATGGATTAGAAAACTCCAATATGCAAGAACATGTGTGTGGTATAGATTATATTATATATAATATAAATATATTTTGGATCCCCGACGTATCGTATTCTAGCATTTTAAAAAATTGTATATCCCGTATACGTATCGTATCATATCAATATCCGTACATCATAGTTGATTAATGATGAGTAGGAGTAGACAACATTGTAATTAAACAAAAAATAGCATTGTCGTTGCTACAGTTGAATTTGAATAGTTTTCTTCAATTAATGGTATTTTTTATAGTTCATTTATTTAATTTTAAACATGAAAGATTTTGTCAACATAAAAATTCCATTTGTCTATCACCGTGTTGTGCAATGTTCAATTGAGCTAAATTAAGTCAAAAGATGAACTCACTAACAACCAACAAAGTGTTGATTAGATAGTAAAGTCCACTAAACATAGAAGATGACGAACCATTAAAGTACTATAATTCATGGGAACTAATGATTGTTAATTTAATTTTAATTATATAGGTATTGTCCAAATATCATGGAGTCCCACTGAATTTTTTTAAGATAAATTTGATTTGGCAGAATTCAAGTATTATTCACAATAATTGTGAATTACAGAATATGTCATTCGTCACTCCCTCAAATTTAACCAAAATAAATTCGTGTTAGAATTTTTGGTCACTAGCACTAAGGTTGAGGTTTGCTTTAAATGCTCTTCCCCATACATGATTTTCCATTTAAAATATACTAACAATTAGCAAATATGATATTGTTAGTTGTTTACCCACTTTCACACTCAGTTTGCTTCGAAAAAAATGATAAGGAAATAATAAGAGAAAAAGAAAATAGGAGATAAAATCTAATTATACTAATTTGAGATATCGGACAATATATTTTCCTCACTATTTTGGTGAGGAAAGTGGGGAGAAAAAAAAATGTTTTTCTTGTGTTTTTTTTTTCCTGAACACTTTTCTTGACCAAACAAAATGAATCGTGAGGTGTTAAAGATAAAGAAAGATCCAATAACTGATAAAATAACAATTTTACGAGTGCACTAAGAAAAATATCATTTCGGCACAAAGTGGTACCGTAATACTAAGATTACAAGCATTAATGAATCTTAGTATATTAGTTAGTGATATTAGTCATTACTTAAAACAAGACTTACGCCTTAATGCGAAGATGCGAACAGCTCAAGATAATCCAATCGTGTTAATGGATAATGGTAATTAATTTTGATTGTGGTGATAGTTATAATTACAATCTAGAAAGTGTCATCATGGACCAACTTACAGATAAATTTCTGAAAAATAACAAAAAAAACTATATCATATATCACGTTTTAGACGAAAAAACTACAGTTTTAGTATATAATACCTAGTCTTCTGACACGTTCGCCCCCCCCCCCCCCACCCCCCCACATTCGAACTAAAAATTTCAATTTTATGAGGTTCATGATGATTGATTCACATTTCACACACACTTTTAATGAACTTTATGCACAAATGACACAGTATTAAATAATGGTAGACTTGATAAGTTTTCATGTACCTTCATCATTAGCTTTCGAACTCTAAACTCAACTTTAATGAGTATTAAATTGACTTCCCCAGTTTCGATAAGCCAGCTTGGTTTGACCACGTAGATTAATTTGATTAAAGTCACTGTTTATTTAAATTAAATCTTGGTACGTGTATGCATATATATATATATACATACAAATACAATTAGAGCAAAATGTAGTCATCTCAAAATATTTAAGTGGTTGACCTAATAAGATTGTCCCAAATATATTAGTTAATTTGAGCAGCTTTCCAACTCCCGTCACTAAAAAGGTACTTATTTTGATCCCAGTGGATCAACAAATTAGACCTACTCAATAAACCAAAATTTCTAATTAATGGAACGGCAACCACAAGTCTGAATTAAATTAAAATATAAATAGCAGCATAGTGCCACTTGTATGACATAAATCATATAAAGTCCAAACTTCAATAATCCAGTTAATTAAGAATACTTTTTTTAATAATAAATCACTTAATAGACATCGCAGAAGAACAACCCCTCTCTCTCCCATCTCTATCTAACCCTAATCTTCTTTTTTATTTTTCTCCGTCGATAATGACTTGGTGAAGCAATTATTTAATTCACCACTGTTACCACCACCATCGTCGGCAGGCTGAATTGGAGCACCCTTCTTCAAGTTGTTCATCACATTCAAATTTGACGAAACGGATATAAATCTAAAGAGACAAAGACAGATCTGACGAGATAAAGACGGATGATACTTAAGTTTTTATATAACGTTTTAATTTTTTTTAATATTTTATTTTCTCTCTCGTATGAGAGTTTGCTTTCTCTCTCGAATGAATGTTTCATCTCTCCTTTAATAGGAGTTGCACAAAAATTTTCTTGTGTTCGTTTGTGAGTTTTTAAGATTTCTTATTTTCAAGAACTTGATAGTTGGTGTTTCAGATTTCTTACTTCATCGTTTGAGTCGATATGAAGTATATTATTCCAAGCGTTGTAAACTTTCGATTAAATAATATATAAGACCAATTTTTCTTCCAAAAAAAAACATCGCAGAAAACGACACAGCGGCTACTTGCCGCTAGTTTGGATTGTTCTATTTTAGTCTAGATTTCAGTTCATATAAAATATCATATATAAATGTCAAATATATATAAAAAAATTAAATATATACTATATGTGAATCTTATAAATTCGGTGTACATCTATAAATTAGATGATTAAAAGTGGCAGGCTATCTAGCCATTACAATTTGTGACCATAAGATAAGCCATGATCATAAAGTGGCAAATGAATAGTTTTATAATAAATTATGATCATAAAGTACATAATAAATTTGCATGAAAATTGGGTAGTAGTACTACCAAGATAAATCATATCCACGCAATGAAGCATATGTAGCATGCAACAGCTGTACCTTAAACATATGCAAATTGGCAAAGACTTCTGCGAACAGTTAATGAATGGTGATCTTTAAATTCTCCATGGTTTTAATTGTTTTGCTTTCATGAACTAACAGAAATTAATAATATTGGTTGACAAATTCTAAGCTCCAAAATTCATGGCTAATATGTATAGGTGCATTGATGGATATTATTTTGGACATTTTCCATATATCCAATGGAAATAAAGATGTTGACTTGTAACAATTGGTGGAGGATGTCTGACGGTGACTCCATGGATGGTAACAAGATTTTGATTCGGATATAAATTATAATTCATTATCTTGAAGTACACAATTTTTGTGTATTAGTCCAGGTAGTTTCAAAAAATAGAAAAAAAAAGGGTAAAATATCATTGATAGTTCTTAAAGTGTATCTTTGTATCATTTTGATTCTTGAAGTATAAAATATTAAATCACTATTCTAAAGTTTAATTTGTGTACAGGTAACGTATGATGTGTTTATGAAAAAAATGGGTCTACCTACTAATGTAAGATCTGAAAGAATATATCACAAAGCAATAACTTAAAAAATATAGGAAAAATTACTAAATACCTTCTAAAATAAATTTTTATATTCAGAAAATTCATTAAAATATTTTTTCAATCTCAAAAAACCACTCTACAAGCTTTTCATTCCAAAAAATCCAAGAGTTAATATTAAGAACTTTTTTGGGTAAACTACCCTTCATTTATTAAGTTGAGTATTGATCAACTGGTTTTTTTTATCAATTTTTTTAAATTTTAAATTGATAAGTTGAATAATACAAAAAAATATTTTTAGTATTAAATATTTTTATATAATTTAGTTTTTATTTTACTATGATAATTATCTAAAAAATATATTTTTAAATTTTTTTAAGAAGATTAAAATCTCAAAATATTAAAAATAGCATTATATATTTAAACAATTATCAATATAAAATTTCAAAATAAATAAATCTCTATACAAAACTACATTTGATTAAATCTTTAGTCTAGAAGGCTAAGGACAATTAAATCCATAAATTTATTAACCCTAAATTTTGGGCTTTTTGGAATGAAAAGTTGGTGGAATAGGTTTTTTGGATTGAAAAATTTTAGCATGAATTTTTTGGATATAAAAATTTATTTTAAGGGCTTTTTAGTAATTTTTCCAAAAGAATATCCATTTGGCCACTTTTTTTTCCTGATGAAGGATGTTACCCTAGCTACTTAGTCCGACAAACCCGAACTAATAGTTGTACCCCTTGGCCAACGTTGGCCCGCCATATCTTGGTCATATAGAGTTTTCGCTCGATGTTCCGGAGGTCCCCAGAACTCTATGCTTTGATTACCGCTTTGGCAAAAAAATAAGCGACTTGGTTAGCTTCCGAGGTATGAGTTGCAAACTAGCCTCCCATTCCTTCTTAAGCATATCTCGAATATTCTGTACGATATCGAAATGTTAATGAGCATATTGGGCTTCGTTTCGTCAATACTTCGTAATGCTTCAACACAATCCGTCTCAATCATAGTTCTTTTGAATCCTTCATTCCACGCCAATTTGTTTTTTTTGGTTACATCCACGCCAACTTGAATTGAATATGAATGAACACTAGCAATTTCGTTTGTTTGGTGCATTGCGCCGGCCCCTCCTACTTTTAGCGTCAGCAGGTTAGATTCAAAGCATTTAAACTGTATTTTAAGCAACAATAGTAGATCGATGGGCCAGGAAACGTACATTGGCAAACAAAGAATTATTCGTTTGCGATGCCCTACCCTAGTTGTACCCTACCCAAGCAAATAATAACATGAAATTCCGAAAGTATTTTATTAATACTCTAGGCATTCATCGGTAGGTTAAAGGTTAAAACTTTATGCGTCCAATTTATTTATTCAGGCCCATTTTGGAGCACTGGCCCATTCTTTGGCTCAAGATTTAAGCTACTCAAATTTTATATCCGTCTAAAAAAATCTTAAACCGGTGTGCAACAATTTGTTAATGACTTCTACAATCTACACCAGTTATTTATTAAATGAAAACAGTATGAGGTATTTGTTTAAGAATTTTTTTTAAGGAAAAGCGGTATTTTATTTCATCCAATAAAAGTTTACAATGTCAAGAGCAATACAATTGAGATTGTGTTTAAAGATGTAGTAAAAAACAATTGAAGCACCAAATATCGAGACTTTTCAAGATAATAAGTCTTAATAACTAACAAACGAGTCCAAGAAAATTCTTGTGCAACTCCTAATCGAGGAGAGACGAAACTCTCATCCGAGAGAGAAAATAAATTTTCGTACGAGAGAGAAAATAAAATACTAAACAAAATATCTAAAACGTTATATAAAAACTTGTGTATCACCCGTCTTCATCTCGTCAGATCTGTCTCTATTTTTGTCTAGTCAGATTCATATCTATCTCTTCAGATTTGAAGATGTGATGTATAACTTGAAGAAGAGTGTTCCTTTCATCCCAACCCGCCGACGATGGTGGTAGTAACAGTGGTGGAGTAGACGACTGCTTGACCAAGTCACCGCTGGTGGAGGAAAATAGAATAAAAAAAAAAGTTAGAGTTTAGATAGAGATGAGGGAGTGAGAATTCGGAATTTATTTGTTTGAGAAGAATATGAATTTTGAATATTGACCGAATTACATCATTTTTTTTTCATTTTTTCTATAAATCGAATTACGTCAATTATGTTGATCTTCTACATAGAAAACGGTCTAAAAACCAAGTCCAAACCCTAACCTTGATACTTCAGGAATTGGTCCTAAAAAGCCCAAAAACAATTAGAAAGTATCCCAGGCCCACTTTTAAGTTAGTCCAATGAGCCCATCACCCAAAAGTGGATGAATCTTCTAGGGAGAGGTTATCCGAAAAGTCAAACATAAACTTTTTAAGTGAATTGCACAGTCAAATCAATGTCGAACTAAAATTCTCCATGATCATTAAGGAGTCTCAAAATTTCAAATTAATAGTAACACTCATATATAATGAATCCGCGTGAAAACATTTAAGATTAGGAGTCTCGGACTCCAAAAATTCGTTAGATAATTAAGAAAAGAATATGGCTGTATTTGTTTTTGTTTTCAATCACATTTTGGTCAAAACTTGTTTTCTTTATGTTTTTTTTGACCAAAAAAGACCTTTTTGGTCAAATAATCTGTCAGCTATTGTCTTCCTATTTGTGTCTACTTTAGGGTGCCCACTAATTATATCAACTACAATATATATAACCATAATATTACAATCATTTAAAATTTATATTATATTATATTTTTCAATGATTAATTAATTATAAACACAACTTTTCAGACAAAAACTTACATAATTTGACTGCTACAAAAACTTTTGTCTTTTTTGGAAATAAAATTAAACACAAAATCAAACACATTTTCATCAAAATACACAACTTCCAATAAATTTTTTCAAAAAAAAAACCCCAAAATAAAAATAAACACAACCATAATAGCAAAAGTTGTAAAATCTATGATTTGATGATTTGGGGCAAAGGAACCATTATAGCAAAAGAAACTTTCAGCTAAGCCTTCCAGAAATTGTGGGAGTGGTTGAGAGGTTCAATCTAATTTGTTGATTGGGACTGGGAATTGCACAACTTTTTCAACGAAAGTTTATTTCCAAATCTTAGTCTGATTGATACCTCAACCTAGAATTATCATCTTCCTGTGTACTAAAATTCATCTTGCATGTTATGCTACGTGCAACATTTGTTCACTAACTCTAATTAAAGTCATTTTCTTACCGACCTCAGCCAAGGAACAAAAAAAATAGTCATAATGAAGCGATAATATGTATAATGACGTCCCTTCTAACCAAGAATTTGTGTAACACAAATTTCATACGCCTTTCGTTTTCTCATATTTATATTTATTTATCTTTATGTTGTCATGACTCGTGAGGTTCAATGGGGATACTAATATATACTCTGGTGGCGTCATGCTTCATCATGCTTATGTAACAAATTCCTAGAATTTAATAATAAACCGCAGCTGCTATTATTGGTTAATGTATTGTTGTATTTTCTATCTGTATGTTTCTATACAACTAATTAGTGATGAGAACTAAAGTCATTTTCATTTTCATATATATATATATATATAATCTAATCTATCTATCTATCTAATCTAACTTTTATATAAATGTGTGAATAACTCAACTGTTTGTTTTATTGTGAAAAGACTTCCATACCCTTGTTTAAATTTGAAATCCTATTGGTAGTTGGAAACTATTTAATTGATTCATAAAAGAAAAAAAAAACCTATTACTATTAATATAGTAGGACACAATTTAATACAAAGAATATATATAGTAGGACACATCTAATAATCAAATTTCTATCTTGCTTGGAATACTCTACCCAAACAATATATTTTACAAAGCCAAATAATTTTGCCCCACTAAATATATGGATGTTAATTTGATTCCGTATTAGTCTCTTGTTCCTCGGCATGATAGCTTGTCGATTGCATTATCATTTATTACTCTTAATTAGTCATTGATATTTGAGTTTACTAATTGACTGACTTTCCACGTTTATAATATGAATTGTTAGATTATGATTATAAATTAATTATGATTCTCTAATTTCAAAATTGAAGTCCTTGCATAGCCAACAACTTTTCTGTTAATTATTAGAATTAAAGTGAAAGAAATCCAATCAAACATTAACTCTTTGGTGGAAGGAATCTCTCTCTCAAGTTTTCTACTATCGGCTAAATAAAAGGATTAAGGATTTTGATCAATAGAAATTTGATTGTGTTTCCCACATAAAGAAATATGGAGATTGGACATTATATTTTCAACATGATTAGAATTATTGATCGGCGAAAGAAATAAATGGCCTTGTGTGAATCTCACGAAAGAAAATGGATAATATTATTTATAAAATAGGAAAGATTTATAATCATATACATATTCTTTGAAATATTATTTTACATTCAAATAGATTAAAATATTTCATGTGTTTAAATGATTAAATAAATTTATAATAGTATGAAGTATTTAGTACTAGGAAAATAAACTTTTAAGTTTCTTCATTATCTAACAGTAATTAGGCATTGTGCTTACAAATTTAATTAATGTATGAGAACTAAAATAAAATAAGATACCTATAGAGTTCGTACAATTTTTTTAAGAAGATACTATATGAGCTCGAGGATGTAAGTTGAGAGAAAAAAGTTAAATTAAAAGTTAACTCATCAAAGCCAACATTCATGTCATGCCAATTTTAAAGGTCTATTTTGACCAAGTTATAAGTTTTAAATGAGATTTGAAAAAATGAAAAAATATATAGTACGTGTTTCATAGTGGTTATCATTATTAGTTATATTAATATTGTCTAAAATTGGAGAAAATATTTTTGAAATAACTTACTTATACACAAACGGATGTAACAAAAAAATGATAGAGTTCTTAGGATCATATTTTTAAATATGAGATGTTGGAGATAAGTTGAGATACAAATTGTTAATAACAAAAGTTTGCTCACTTGAGATGGTACTTTTTTTAACCCAATTTTGAAGGTCCATTTTGATCAAATTCTAAATGAGTTTTGAAAATGTAAAACTTTTAGCATTTGATATATTGTAGTTAATTAATCGTTATTATGGCGTTACTTTAACTGAGTAATTTAGAAAGGAAAAGAGGTTCTTTATTTGTTGAGCAAGGAAGAAAAAGTTCATCTTCAAAAAAATAAAATCTATTATGGCATGTCTCAAGATGAAAGAAGAAATAATAGTTATGAGATACATTCAGTATTGTACTTGATGCTACAAACACATGCCTATATTATGAAAATATTGATGAGTTATTTTTATTACACATGCCTTTATTATAAAAGTATTGATGAATTATTTTATTACATATAATTATTTTTATATATGAATGTATATAAGGATACAAAAGTTAAAACTGTATATGATTGCACAAATGGATTATCATGTTATATCTAGAAGTTCACATGTTCCTGAAATTATGAAATGAGTAACAAATGTAAAACATATTGTGCTTTAAATAAAATCCTATAATTAATGTTTTGAGAATATGACATATTTTATGTTTAATTGGAAAACCAATCGGAAACACACACATGATGCTTATGGTTATTTTGTCTTTAAATTCTCATAATAAAGAGTGTAATATATATGTTATTGCATATAAAAATGTGAAATTTGACTTTATATTTTCAACACAATTAGAAAAAGTGATTGTAGAAAATAAATGAATCTAATTGTGTGGATCACAATTAAGAAAATATAGTGTCAATTTACATATTTAAAAGAGATATGATGAAGTTTTTAAATTTGTAAATTTTTAAAGGGAAAATTTTTATTTTTGGTCCCCCAGTTACACCGCTCATCAAATGTAGTCCCTAAACTACCACATTTTTCATCAAATGTGGTCCCTCCGTCTAATTTTTCGTGAAATTGATAACTGTTGGGGTTAATTGAAATGTGAACAATTACATTTTACACCACAAAATACAACTTTTGACACTTTCCACCCCAAAAAAGAATAAACAAAATAATTGATAAATTTCACCACTTAATCGTAATTTTTTCACAAATTACATCATATCCACATCCTTATCTACGGCTTCAATATAGTATTCAGAAAATAAAAAGCAAAAAATAAGATGTTAAGGACAAAGAAAAAATGTTTTGGTAATAGTATTTAGTTAGCGATCTACATTTCAACTTGTATATAACTGATGCTAACCAAGGCAAGAAATTATTAGAGAGTAATGGTAAATAGCTAAATCTATCTTCAACTTTGAAAAATTGTATTAAAAGGGTGAAAATTGTTAGTGATTCTTCCATTGGTGGAAATTGTCAAAATTTGTGCACATATGGGATGCAAAATATAATTTTTGACATTTGAATTAACCCCAACAATTACAAATTAGACGGAGGGATCAAATTTGATGAAAATGTGGTAGTTTAGGGACTACATTGATGAACGGTGTAATTAGGGGACCAAAATCGGACTCAACGTATAACTAGAAGACCAAAAATAAACTTTTTCCTTTTTATAAATATGAGGTGTTAGACATAAGTTGAGAGAAAAATAAAAACAATAAAAGAGCTCATTTCATTCCAATTTCATCAATCTATTTAGACCAAATTACTAATTTTAAATGAGATATAAAAATAAAATAAATTTTTGCATTTTATTGTGTTAGATAATTACTATTGGATACCTACAATATTACATTTAATAAAAGTCACATACATATATTATAGAAATATTGATGAATAAGTTTCTTATGCAAAATATTTATTAAATTCTTTATAGTGCATGTATGTAAAGATACACCAGTTAAAACTAGAATATACTTTGCACAAATGTACTATCATCACATGTACTTAAAGTTCATATGTACTTGAAATAATTAGAATAAATAACAAATATAAAAAAATGCACTTATCAATAGAAAACATGCGCAAGAAGGTGAAATTAAAATGTTTTATGTATTTAATTTTGAACAGATTTATAAACATGACTATTCTTATGTATACATTTTTAATAATATCTTAATATAAGAAATTTACTCTATACATATATATTTTGAATTATTAGAGAGAGTGATAGAGGAAAGAAATTGATCTACTTGTATGGAGTACACAGATGAAAAACCGATTAATGATCGATCTTATGTACGAATATGTAAAAAAAAAAAAAATTATTAAAAGAAATCTAGGTGATTTTTAAACAAATAAATGAAATGTTATCAGAAATATATAAAAAATAATTAATTGTTTTTTTGAACAATTATTAATAAGTAATAATTAAATTTATTTGAACAATCATATATTTCTTAATTCTTTACATCAATTTCCCTCCTCATTATACCACCATGTGCAACACACATATGACACTTTCTAGTATATATATATATATATATATATGTGTGTGTGTGTGTGTCTGCGCCGAATAAATTCCATAAATTCAGTCACTTATCACTGTAACATTTTTCCCTCACCCATCTGTCACACAGGACCTCGTTCATGGTGCAGTATATCTAATTAAGGTCAATTAATATGAAGAAGAATGTCACGCTATATAAATTGGTTCAGAAAATCTCTTCCAGTAGATGTGTAACGAGGAAAAATTAACTTGACAATGCACAGTTAATTCAAGCATAATTACGTGGACGTGGAAGTCTAAATTATGGTGTCATTATGTTACTATTGTAAGATAACACGAGATTAATTATTATTATTGATGATGGCAATTTGTTTTTAATAAAAAAATGTATGCATATGTATTATTAAATATAAGGAATAAAGATACACCCAATGGTGAGATAAAATGAATTAGGTTAAAAAAATCGTTGTAGGACAACACGCTAATCTTCTTGAATTTTGCATCTGTATTCTGCTACACTAGGAGGAACATGCTTTGCAATAATTGTCGTAATTTGAATTAAATTAAAGATAATTTACAAAAAGACAAAAACATATATATAATGAGGGGAGGGGGCCATCTGTAATTATCAAGGACGTATGCATCAACATCGGCAGGAATTTCATTGAGTTGTATAATTGTATTTGATACTAAACCAAGTCCGTTCCACATCAAATTTATTTTACTACAATATATTAGTAACCTCACATCGCTCCTAAATACTTTATATTGCGATTTCGTCCGAATTTTACATAGCAATATCTCTATGATGATGTTTTCTTACTCAATATGTTTCTAAAGTATGAGAGATGTATTCTATGCCCCCCAACCCACAAATAAATCTAATACTGTTATTAGGCTAAAATGACATGCATTTTTTACTCGCACACTGAATATTCTTGCACGAGGTATTGTCCGTTTTAGCTGAAGTAACATGAGTTTATTTTGTAAAAGATTCTCACTAGGAAAAATGAGAGTTTAAATCTTATAAATATCTCAAATCCCTCATGTTCATCTGATGATAGTAATTGCATATCAAAGACGGTAAAAATTCTTGATCATGAGAAAAAGCCTATTTCCCACTAAACATGACGGGCAAAAAATATATTATCTGATATTTGCTTGACAATGCTTATTATTTAATTAACTCCACTAAACATGATACACGAATAACATGTAGCCAAAAACCTCATTTGAATGAAATGACTATCCTTATAACAAAGTTGTGCATACTTACTGAATTATAAAAAATAAAAATAATTTCTTTTACATGATTAGTGATAAAGTCCGAGAACAAGTGATAATTCCATGCACAGTAGTAATAAGGCTAATAGAGGTTGGATTTGATTTGACTAATGTTGGATTCCCACCTGCTATATAATTCATCTAATCCAACTTATAAAAATCTAGTACCTGTCCACATGTCCTTCTATATATGAAAATGGATTTCTTAATATATATATATATACACACACACACGCACATGAAGTCGGTAAAGATACAGATATGAAATCAATAATTTTCCCAACTTTTTATTGTGTGAGTTGTTTTATAATGGTTAAAAAGGTCAAGTGGTTAGCCTCAAAAGGCGAGTAACTTATGAGTTATGACTTGGTAAATCATGTTCTGTTTGGATTCTACTTCTTTGAAAAAAGCAATCATTAATAAAAGGATTCTCTTCTATAATGTACAATAATTAGTTTGTAAAACTATCAAGGTTAGGCCGATAATTTGTGATTGTGCTGAGAGAGTCTTTGACCAATGACTAAACAAGAAAATACTCCCAATTAACTAAATCAAAAAATTAAAAGATCCAATACTTCAACTCCCTCGATAATCACAATCATTAATGTCATGTACGAGGTGTGACATGGTGGTAACTCATCTCGTCCCTTAATCATGAGGTTGAAAGTTCGATCCTCGCCTATGGGAATGAAACACATTTCGTGGCCAGCCGTTTATCTCCAATGAGAGAACTCTAACGACGAGAGAGAATAGTCACTGCTGTCAGCGGTGGACACCATTTGTTAAGACTAAAAAGAAAATGTTTTTGCACGACTTCTCTTCACGCAAATTCCATTTTGAGCAAAGAAGGGCGTGCAAACCTCCTATCATGTTCATTCCATTGAATTGATAAAAGGCTATCATGTGTCATCTATGTTTCATGACATATTTCACATGGTCCCAATGATTGTTCATTCAGAAAGGGCCCATCTCCACATCCCAAACTAAAAGGTGAATTGATCATGAATCAAAAGAATTTGATAAACAAAATAGTTGAAGTTTCGTCTTGCCTCACTACGTTTTGTAAACAAAAAGTCTAAATTAGTACAAGTACAGTTGAAGTTAGACAAACAAGCTGGTTTGAGAACAAAAGGTGGTTGGAAAAATGAAACCTAAACACGGATGTAATAACTGTTTGCCAAATGCCAAAACTCCAAACCTCTCTCTCTCTCTCACACACACACAGACACACAGAGAACCTTCCTTTACCAAACTGTAACTACTCATGTCCCACATTTCAGTATTCCCACACTATAATAACACCTTTCTGTACCCTTCTTTTCATTCCCTTCATAACCCTTCTTTTCTCAACCAAAATCATTCTCTCACAGAAAAGAAAAAACTGTCCCCATTTACATATTCAACATCAAAATCTTGTCTTTCCAAGTTCTTGATTTTGGTTCATGAACAGGATGTTAAGGCCTGTTTTGATCATCTGTGTTCTCTTCTCTCTGTACACATCAACCTATGGCCAATCATGTTCAAGATACAACTTTGCCAGCAACCAAAGATTCAGTTCCTGCAATGATCTCCCATACTTGAACTCATTTCTCCACTGGAGCTATGATCAATCTGCTAGAACAGTTAGAATCGCATATCGCCACACCGGAATCTCATCTTCCAGATGGACGGCATGGGCCATTAATCCAACTGGCCAAGGCATGGCTGGTGCACAGGCACTTGTGGCTTTCCAGAGATCAGATGGCAGTATGAGAGCTTATACGTCGCCTATCGCCAGCTACCAGACTCGGTTAGAGCAAGGAGATTTGAGTTTTCCAGTTTCAGATTTAACAGCAACTTATTCCAGGAATGAAATAATCATTTTTGCTACTCTGAGGCTTGGCAATCTTAGCTCCACACTGAACCAGGTGTGGCAAGAAGGCCCTCTTTCAGGAGATTCTCCTGCAACGCATCCTACTTCTGGCCCTAATCTTCGGTCGGCGGGGACGCTTAATCTTCTATCAGGAGAGACGGGGTCGACAGCCGGAGCCATCAACCCCGGAACAAAGAAAAGAAATGTAAGTTCTCCAATCCATGAAAAATTATGTTTAAAATCTCCTGGTAAATTACACAGACACCGCCTACATAAGATTCTAATTACGAAAACATCCTGAGGTTTAAAAGATTACCATAACTTTCCTTTTCGAGTAAAAGTCCTTACAGTTTCGAAACCTTAGGGGTTCCGGTTTTTTTGAGTTGTCCCGATCTAACAGGGGGTGTCTTGATAATTTGCAGAGCTTCAGAGTCATTGTAATTACCCAATATGTAAAGGGGTATGCACATAATAATCCCTTTTAATAATCAAAATCTTTGATATTGTGGATATACAGATCCATGGAGTGCTGAATGCAGTGAGTTGGGGGATCCTTTTGCCAATTGGTGCTGTAATTGCAAGATACCTAAAAGTGTTTCCTTCGGCGGACCCAGCATGGTTTTATCTTCACGCAATATGCCAAACCTCAGCCTACATCATCGGAGTTGCAGGCTGGGCCATCGGTCTCCGACTAGGAAGCCAGTCTCCGGGAGTTCAATACACAGCTCATAGGGTCATTGGCATTGTCCTTTTTAGCCTCGGGACACTCCAGGTATATCATCAAACTCATTGATGCAAAGTAGCCAAATTTATAGTAAATGTCCATATACAAGTTGTGACTAGATTGATGTAGTAGAGCCATTTCCAGAGTCTCGGAGATAAAAGAAGATTGAAAAGGGAAAAATATGTTACTGTTAAATTAAGGTTGAGTTTGGCTTGAATGGTTGAGGGAATCATTTGGAATCAAACGACTCCAATATTAAGTGGATTTACATTCCATCTTAATAATAGATATAATAAGTGAAACCCACCTTAATAATAGATAAAAATAACTCAAAATGGTTAATTGTAATCCATACTAACTGGAAATTATTCAAACAAGTGCAGGAGATTTGTAATTATGTATTTAAATCCCTAACTCCTAAACAAGTGCAACTGGATTAAGTTTGAAAACATTAACAAGCATTCGAAGTTTTGAATTGTGCTCTAGAAATTTGGTTTGATATTATGTGAAAGTGAAATTGAAATCATAATGAGGAATTCTTTGGAAACAGGTGTTCGCTTTGCTTCTAAGGCCGAAAAAGGATCACAAACACAGATTCTACTGGAACATCTACCACCACTTGATCGGATACTCTGTCATAATACTCAGCATCATCAACATTTTCAAGGGTTTCGACATCTTAAATCCAGAGCAGAAATGGAAGAGAGCATACATTGGAATCCTAATAGGTCTGGCTATTATTGCTGCAACCTTGGAAATTTTCACATGGTTTGTAGTTGTGAAGAGGAAGAAGTCTGGAAACACTAACAAGACGCAAAATGGAACAAATAGTTACAGTAATGGATATGGAGCAAGGGCACAGTCACAGGATAGAGTATGAGTCATATATACTTTCATGATATGAAGTTATTCTATTTGCCCTCGGTTTTCTATTCTTCTTCTTTTCCTTTTTCGAGTTTTTATGTATTTATGTTCTTGTACTTTTCCATTAGGGAAGCTTAGAGAGTGATGAGTTTTTGCTGCCCCTTTTACCCAGAGCATGTAGATTTTGTGTTGGACAGTTCTGCATATATTTATTATTTCTTTTGGTGTATCATGAATTGTTCATTCTTGTTTGTTTAAGAAAATTTTATGTTCTGAAAAAGTTACAAATTTAATTTCATGAACGAAATTGATTTTCCAATAGGTGTGACAGATGTAAGACTGAAAACGAGCCGATAAAAATTTGAGCACTAAATGAACCAAATTGAGAATTCCACAATAATAAAATTTCAGGTATTGATTGAGATTTGAGAGTATACAAATAGTATGGCATGGCTCTAGGCCTCAGCCAAGAAGAAGAATCAGTAAAATACATGTATTTCCATTAGCAATGATCTTTAACGTCACCAACATGGCTCAGCATAATCCTTCCAGAAAGTAACAAGTAACTTAACTGGCCAGAAACGTTCTTTATTTCTCATTGACAGTTTCCATCATTCTTACTGCTGCAATGCCTCAATAAATGCGTCCTTTAGGAACGGATTCGTAGCTGCTACTCGCTGAGAGCTGATATCGAAATCCTTACCAGAGCTGTCACAAAGAAAAAGAAAAGGAAAAAAAAAAACATGACTTGGGCATGCAAACTCGTAGTAATTTGTGCCTTATATTTATCAGTTCTTTGAAGTAGTTACTTACGGATCAAAAACAAGTCCTCCAGCTTCAGTTGCTATCACAGCACCAGCTGCTACATCCCTGAACAAATAACCCATCTTTCAGTAATTTACGAGATCATGGTCCACTCACTATAAAACAATTCCAGATCTTACCAAGGGCCTCCAAAGCCTAGTTCATAGAAAAGATCAAGTCTTCCACTTGCAACCCCACAGAGATTTAATGCACAAGAGCCACTCATCCGGAGGGACCTAACCTGATCAAGCGAGAATGCATGCTCTCTCAGCTACTTATATTAAAAATAAAGTAAAATAGAAGAAATGCTGAAAATAATTTTTATGAGACCATCGCTAAGTTACCTTGAAGAGTAAGCTATTAATCCTATTTGTAGTGGCATCCACAGTAGACTTGTCACGCTTGGTACCAACCTGTCATCTCGGTGTACAAGGATCTTGATAAGCATGTTTTAGGTAAAATTAAAACAATAATTTTCAAATTTCACAACTTCCACTGCAAGACTATAAACAGACTCAAGAATTCAGTAAGTAGAGCCGACTCAAGTATGCCAAGGCCAACTATCATCTCCAAGTTCATTCATAGTCTGGCTGAAATAATTGAATGGCCACAACTTTTGTCGGTCTAACAAAGCAATGTGCAGCAGTATGTCTAGCTGAATACCTCGGTGGCAAGAAGGGACTTCACAAGCTCATTTTGAGAAGACGCTGCATATTCCCAAACATAGTTTCAGAGATCTCAAACCGTAACAGTAGTTTGCCATAAAATATCTAAATGAGGGAGCAACTTACCTTTGATGGGTTTTCCATTGAGAAAAGCACCTTTTCCACGAATTGCAGTAAACAGCTGAACATTGGAAGACAAGATTTATTATCTAATCAAAAAGCAAACTCTGCCAAAAACAAAAATGCAAGTGTATAACCAACAGTAAGGTTGTCTTAAATTGAAAGTCACAAAATGGAAGAAAGAGCTCGTGGTCGCTTGAACGGCCAATCATAAAAAATGACGCATTTTCGTTTTATCAAGACAATATAATTATCACAAATAGAGTAGAAACAGAAAACACTGTGCATCACTGGAAGAGCTAGGATTTGAGTTTCATGTTACAAGTGGTACTCACCTAAGTGCTTAATAATTTATGGGAGCTACTTTCAGATTTATCAATTTGCTAAACTTTTATGCTCAACATAAGCAATAGAGGCATTGCAGAGGTTAACCTATAGTGGATAAAACTAACAAGTTATACAAGTGTACCTCATCCATAATTGGATTGTAGACAACACCAACTGTTGGAATTTGTCCAATTGTGAGTCCAATTGACACACATACAAATGGAAACCTGAAATTCATATATCCTATAAACTTAGAATGGTCATCTAGATATTCCAAAGCATAAACCCAAATAAATATAAGATACTTGCCCATGCACAAAATTGGTCGTTCCGTCCAGAGGATCAACAATCCAAGTTGGTTCATCTGTCAATTCTGTGACACCATATGCAGCAGTGGTTTCTTCCCCAATGAACTAATATAAACAAAGAATGGAGAAGCATCCAACTCGAAATTGTCAAAAACAATATCATTCATCACTGTAAAACAGGAAGCAGTGCAAAATACGGAACTAACCTTATGGTCAGGGAATTTTAGTTTGAGAAAGTTGAATATGAGCTCTTCACATGCCTTGTCGGTCTCTGTGACCAAATCCACCTACACAGAGAAACCATTTTATGATCGACGCACATAGATAATAGCATAATTATAAGCAAACGAAAGAAACCCAAGATTCATGGCAGTATTTCAATTTCTTTCTTTTCTACTGATGATGCATTTTGGAAATATTTGACCGATAGAGTCATCTTTCTTCCCCTACACTTTCTTTTACTGTGTATTCCTCACTCAGTCCCAATCCTAACTCGAAGATTTCGAAATCCAGCAACAGAACCGGAGCTCCTCATAGAGCAATCAAAGTGTACCACAATTAGCACAATCGAGCATCCAAACAAATTCGTTGCATAAACTATATTCTAAAAGCAGTGATCCTTTTATGCAACGTCATTAACATACAGCAGATTACTTGAGAATTGAGATGCACCTATTCTTGGCTATGAAATTTCTCCACGAGATCTAAACTCTTAACTACGAATTTTCCAAATCAATAAAAATCATAAGATTTTACCTGGCCTTTGTGCTCCACATTCTTTGTCTCGTAGAATCCAAAGCGAATAATCTGTTACCCAAAGAATTCAAATAAACTGATTAATGACAATTCAGAATTAAGCATGTCGAATAAAGCTTATTATCAAATAATTATAAGCAAACACGATTTGGGGAGTTTTAGACAGAATGCCATCACCTCTCCAGCTTTCTTGGCAGCTTCCACCGCCATGGCCAAGAAATCGTCCATTGAACCTGAAAGTCCAAGAGAATTCTATCATCAACAAACTACTAAAAACAAGCATTGAAATGTGCAGAGTGAATATATATATATATATATATATATATATATATGCAAGTGAAATTGTGCGTGAAGTTGAAGAAGAAAGATTTTTATGGGGTCGTGCCTTTTTCTGCCATGTTTTTTGTTGAAAATTGAATTAGGTGATGATATGATATGAATTGATTGAGAGATTAGGAGGAGAAAGGAACACACACTGTTGTATGGCAGCACTTGGTCTTTCTCTTTGTTTCACGTAACAACATATTATATATATATATATATAGATGCTTGCCAATTATTTTATAGAAAAACGTCCGAGACATAAATGGCCCTGGATTTGTACTTATTTACACCACATACTCGCATTCAGAATATTCCCTTCCGTATATACGGCGTCGTTTAGAAGGATTTCGCTTTTCTAATTTTTTTTGGTAAGTAATTTCTTAGTTAATACTTAATAGCAATCAGCAATTCATTAACAGAAAAATACAAATTTAACAGTAACGATTCAAATTTTTTTGCTTAGTATAATTGAATTGGTTATCCCTCTAATAAAATTAATAGGCAACTTCAATATATAAAATTAGAGTTTCCATAATTATGCAGGGATTTTTTGTGAATTTGCGATATTGTGTACTGATGAGATAGGGTACCTATTCAATCTCCGATACAGGGAATATGCCAATATGCCGGTTCTTTATTCGCTCATATTCTTTGGAAACATTTTGCATCTTTTATTTTATGCACAACATATATAGAACAACACTTCTCCACAAACTATTCTTAGAATCAGGATCGTCCACATACTCCTATACTAAAATCAACATTGAACAATTATATATACGAGTCAGTATGGTACATCAGATACTTCCAAATCATATCAATATATATACATTCGTTCGTGTGTGTGTGTGTGTGTATATATATATAATATATATATTATATTATACACACACACACACACACTTGAATTAAAGCATCCCTTCGAAAATAACTTTTGATTTTCTATCTCTATTTATTGTATCATCTACTATAACATATTATAAATGCTCGTCACGTGTATATAGCTCATGACAAGTGCATATATATGAAGAAACACTTTAATACACTTGGGAGTTCATCTCATATGACGAATTGAAGCATGGATTGAAAAATTTACAACAGGAATGGCGAAAAAAAGGAGAATCAACATATGTGGCCTTGCCTCAATAATTCCTCCCAGAAATTTCAAAAAAGGGAATATCAAATGTTAAACTGCATCTGCAAAATATGAGTTAACTAAAAGATGAAACAGAGATCATAACTTTCCAAGGCGTTTTCGCATTAATGTTCACAGCATGAGGCCTAAGAACTATTATTAACAATTATATGGATAAAAGAAAGGTATACCAACAAACTAGGATACTTGTACAACACTGCCATGACAGCTGAAAGACTAAATTAGAACTGAATCCATGATCATTCTTTGGGTTCAAGAGCAGCAATTTCTCTGACAACTTGTGCTTTATCAGCCTCGAACTGTTCATCCTCTGTAACAAAAGGAACCAAGACTGAGATACAACGTTCGAACAAGGTGATTCAAATATAACATAAATGCACACTCATTCCTCACTTACCCTTTTCAGTCTTAAAATCAGCAAAGAGGCGTAGAAGCTTGCTTCTATTTGTTAGAAGGATACCAACAATGTCTGGGGGTTTGTTCTGGTTAGCTGCGAATAACTGCACATATTTGTGTGGGTCAGAACAGACAAATGAAGAGCAAATCTGGTCACAAGCTTAGGAATGGATAACGAATTGGTACCTTAAAAACATGAAAAGCGTCGATCTGAATACTCTTGCTCGACTCCTGAAACAGGACAAAAACTTAACATTGAACATGCAACATAGGAACTATTATGATAAAACACATTTTTTCTTACAGAGATGATCACAAAGATCAGAGGATCAGATTGTATCCCATAACCTTTTTTTTTTCTTTCTTTTTTCGAAATTTTAAGAGGCTAAGTTTAAGAATATGTTTTACATCATCAGATAAAACGATTTCAAGTACTTCAATCATGCAGAAGACTAGGAAGAGGGATTGATTCTAACAGCCAAGAAGGCAACGTACTCTAAGAAGATTCATGAGGATTCTCAAGTTGTCACGTGAGCTAACATATCTAGTCATTACGGCCGAATTTGAGCGATCCAGCAAGATATCCCCCAATAGCTGAAAGAAATGCATCACTGAATCAGAAACAGCACAAAACTGAACAGAAAAATCAAAGGGGACAAGAATCCTGCAATTTTTCCTTAGCTCCCAATTATATTTTTATTATTGCCTTCTTTTACCATTTTTTCTCAGGAGAAGAAAGGGGCTCGCGGGGTTGTTTCACTTTGACCATGTCAATGGTACCCATATATACCCAAAGAAGGAGAAGGGAATAGTCATTACCTTGATTGCTTGCCTTCTAGTGATGTAATTAGCCGATTCAAGCAACTTTGAGTTATACTCTGCAAAGAACTATCAATACAAAAGTATCCAACAAATTAGAAATGGGAACTCATCCAAGAATCCAAGAAACAAATAATTCATTTCCAATGAATTATTTGAAAAATCAGAATATAGTAAGACATATATAGAGCTCCTGAGAATGCTGTTGTCCAAAAGCCTACAGAAACTACTTGTGGACTTTGATTAAAAAAAAGGAAGCTCTATCAAAATCACTACAGAAAATATAAAATGATTTAAGAATGTGTGAACGGGTAAAACACTGAAATAAAGATAACAGTTTTCAAATTAGTCAGTGAATGTGTATGGAGATGCATAATGATGATTAACATTGAATCAAAGCAAAATCACTTACCCACTCGTAATTTTTAGAAAGAAATTCAGCAACAGTTGACTTATGCCTAGTCAATAGTTCCTGTAATAAGATATATAAATTGAATATTGTTAGTGCTAGATTAGTGCACAACTCACTTAATTCAACATTTCAACTTAAATAAAACAAATAAGGGAACGCATCACTATCTCAGAGCCCATGTCCCATGTTTGCTCAGCTATCAAAAGTACCAAAACGTGATTGTACATGCTCAAGGTTTCACTCAACGCCTTTTCATACATCACGACAAGATGAACGAGCATCAGGAAATAGAGAATCTCATTTTGTTCAATGCCAAATGATCATTCTTCAGAAAATACAAGGAGATGATGCATACTATATTTTTCAAGAAGGGTGTCCTTTATTATGTTCATCTTTCCAGAAAAAGGGTCCTTTCAGTCTTATTCTACAAGTCTAATAGGTGATTCCTTAAGGTTGTGTTTGGATGGAAGTATTTGGATTTGAGGAAAGGATTATGGATTTTGCAGTAACTCCGAAATTAAGTCGATTTGACATCCATATAATAACAGAAAAAATAGCCAATGTGCTAAAGGATTTGAAATCATAGCAACTCAAAAATACTCAAAGAAGGGCAAAAAATTTATTATTATTGACTTGAAATCCTTAGCTCCAATATCCTTATATCCTAACGCTACCTAACATCTTATTCAACATTTTTTATTGACAAACTGTTGTTCTTAACAAACCGGAGATCTGAATTAAGACGCAATGCTGGAAATCCATTATCTTCTGGTGTTTGAAATGATGCATTTAAACGCTCCCCTAATAAAGGAATTCCCAGAAGAATGGTATAAACTGAAACAACAGTGAACAATACAATTTTGTAGGCCGCCAACCTTACAAAGACTCTTCTACTTCAAAGCATGCATAATGTAGCATAGAGAAGGTCGATGAAAAAGCTTATATAGAAAATGAGTCATGGATTACTGTGCTATTTCAAGAAGAGTGCTTAACCTTGAAAGTGGCAGCAGCATCGGAAGCAATGTCAAAATTTGGAACTTGTATATAGTCAAAAAATTTCTTCATATGCTCTGATTCCAAAACATACCTGTAAACCAAAGCAGATCCTAAACTAGTAAATGAAATTTGAACATCTGCAATAATTCATCATCAGACCCTGCTTATGCACTGATGGGGAAACTAATACATATAGCACAGTCAGGTGCAAAGTAAATGGCACATAATTGCCTCATGTGCTGTGTGCAGAATTTTACCCATGTGTGCATCTATCGCAAAAGTCAGAAAGTTTATTACAGTAAGTTCCTCTGGTTATTTTCTCCATATAGTGTAAACCAAAGCCATCGTACACAGCTCAACTTTCTTGAAGGGCGATGAGAGAGGGAGTTGAGGAAAATAATATAAATGTTTAATTCATTTCGCCTGTCTCCAGAATTATCACTGTAAATTTATCTAATGTCTAATTCATGCACAGAGAAGAAAACATTGGTCAATCAATACAAATACCAGAATGGAAATTATATAATTACAAAAGAAATGATGTGTCTATGAGATCAAAAACGTTATGAAGAACCAGCTCAACATAGTTCATATTGCTTCCATATACAATTAAATTTAACAATATCCTCAGAACTCAATCCTCTTGATTGACTTGAATGATGCATCAATAAGATAAGAGTAAATCACGTCTACAACATAACATTTTAATCTATGACACACACAAAAATCTGAAAGAGCATGAAAATTCAGTCGTTGACTCACCGCGCAACACTTTGGTGGCGAATGCATTCCCTCAACATTGCACCATAGTGTAATGCCAGATCAGTATTCTCATAACTAGTTGTCATAGCAAAGCAAATTTAAAGTCAATAAATACCTAAAGAAAATTGTTATGAGAAACGGTAAAAATAAGAAACTCTAAACAATGCCTCTTTCTCCAAGCATTCTCATGAAGATGTACAATGATAAAGCACAAGCCTTAATCCAAGAAAGACATAAAACAATGTGGTGGTTATTTTATACCAATAATTTCCCATTCCATCCACTAATAAATTACTAATTTCAAACCACCGGACTGTTTCTCAAAACAATATATTTATGCACGCATCCACTTTCCCGCCTGAAATAACTCAATAAGTTTTAATACTTAAGTCTTTCCAAATGCATACATAAACTAATGACAAATAACGCACAAATCATCAGATGGAACACTAAAACAAAGTAGTTGTACATAGGAGAACATGACCCTGATCCTCAAATCTATAACTCTTGATGTGCGAATCCGCGATATCCATCTCAAAATTATGCATCAACACAGTTATGGGAATATAATAAGGGACCTTATTTCAAATACGAAAAAAGCAATGATCCATTTATCTGTTAACAAGGCAATATATCACAGGAAATCATTGTCCTTTCATTCCCCTCACAAAGTAATCCAAATTTATGCCACTGGTTAACTTTCAAAGTCGAAGGCTAAACTAACTACATCTCAGCAAGGGAGAATGTAGAGCATATAAGGATTTAAAATCTTCACGGTATTAAATCTCAAATTCTCATCTTCCAGCTTTCTCATCTATAATATAAGCAAAAATAATAATCTCCTGTGTTTCTCAGTAATCTGATTTTTCAATCCTCTAAGTTCAAATTAAAAATGAAGCCTGAAACACGGAGCAGTTACAATTATCAATCCAGAGTCTCGTAAAACAATTCATGCTACCTTACCCTGATACCAAAATATCCATGAGATCTATGTTCTTTTCCAAGTAATCACAAGCAATCAACCTCGATTGAACCTGTTGCCGCTGCAGATTTGCAACAACCTGAGTAGCATCTTTGCGGGCCTGCAAAATTGTCTTCTTAATCAATATAATTTTCCCGTTATCATGATAAGAAGCAATAACAACTATAAGCTAATTTGTATTCTTACATCACCTCCATAGTTAAATTAGAAATCAAGATAAATGCACCAAGGAGAATCCTGCTAATTCATTGATTCAAACTGAAAAACCTCTAAAATTACCTCTAAGTTCAACTTGGGAAGACATATAATTAGTAGACGAAGAGTGTTTTCCCTGAAAAACTCCTGCGTTAGTTGTGCACAAGCCTCTGAAACGGGTTCAGATTCACTGTCTCCATAAAGAACTATTTTTAATTCTCGGATAAGTTTGCTCAACTCCACCATCTACACACGACAAAAGTCGAAGAGCATAACATAAGTAGCAGAAATTAGTATTAACTACACCAGCAGACATGCGACACACCCATCTGATGCAACGACATGAAGCAAACACTTCAAACAAAAGAACTATTCGCAAATTTGTCAATTACAAAGCAATGGTAAAGCCGGTTTAGCTACTCATCTATTAAAACAAATCCATTCCAATCATCATAAACGCGAAAAGTAAAATAAAAGAATGAGTATTCGTCGAGTACACCTTGTTTCACCGCCGAAGTCATATGCTCATCAAATAAATCCATACAAATAATAATTGAACGGAACAGATTATCAATCTCTAATAGCACTCATGGCACACCATTACTCAAAATTCCGATCCAAATTTAATAATTGAACGGAACAGAACATCAAATATCTAAACAATCGTAGTTCACCGCAACTCGCAATTCCGATCCGAATTACATTGCAATGCCAACTAAAAACAAAAATCAGATCAAGATAGAAAGTAAATAAAACAAAACCTTGTCGTCGCGCTTGCTCTCCTTAGTATCGGGGGCACCGCCATCCGCAAAGATGAGTAGATCCCGCGTTTGACGCACCAAATCGGCGGGAGTTTTGGGTTTAGACTTGAACAAACCCTTCATCATGGCGTTATCAACACCGCCATCGATGTTTTCTTGCAGCGGGAGCCTACGGACCACCGACGGTGCGCGCCGCGCCACCGACGGAGCGCGACGCACCGCCGGTTGGCCACTGGATGAGAAACACCCTCCTATTTTTGATATATTTGTTTTCACCCCCTACGTTTGCCCTTGAATGAGTGCCAACTGTAATTAACCTTAAGATTGGTTTCGGATTCAGTAAACAGATATTTCGGTGTATTTTAGTAGAAGAGATTTGGGCCGGGTTAAGGAAGAACTAGAATCATGTATTTTGGGGGACTTTTGAATTGTTATTTATATGTGATGAATTGGCTGATCAGGTTGATCGGACGACTCACCTGATCCATGCTGACCCGGGCGTTTCCGTGAGTGATTGTGAGTTTGTGACTTCATCTAGTTTCCATCGGATTACTTTATATATATATATAAAATATATATATATATATATATATATATATAAATTACATTATATTTGAAAATTGGATTATTAAATTAACATGAAGATTAATTTATGTATTTTTGGTCAAAGACAAGGAAAATTGATGAGAGAATATGATGTATATTATTGTTTTTTCCTTCACTCGCATTATCTCGTCAAAATTGATGAAAATCAGAGAATATTGATAAAATGGATAAATGACATTCTTTGGTTTCCTCAATATTGTTGTAATAATTTTTATATGAATTACCATCCTCTTACTTTAAACTTAAAATTCATTAAGGAACCTTCAACTTTATCTAAAAGCATTGTCATAATATTATTGACAATTTTGAATCTCTCTCGTTATATATATAACCACAAAAAAAAAAAAAAACTTAGCCTTCAAAGTTAGAATGCGCTCCCACTGCAAGAACGGTAATGCTTTTTTTGTAACTGACTCCATATTCAGTGACAACATTTTAGTAACAAGTTTGTAGTAGATGAGTAGATTCCTATAGTCAATCTATAAAGTTATTAGATCGTGGTAAACACGAATGATAATAATTAATAACAATTACATCTTATACAGCTTTTTGGTGTAAATTATTTCAAAATAGTCATTAATTTGATTTATGAGTAGGCATCAAGTTGAATCGGCTCAAACTTTAACTTTTTAAGGAGTCGAGTTGCAACTTATATATAATTGAATCAAAAAAAATATTACTTACCTATTTATTTAATTATATATGTATACATACTGGACCTCAAATGATCTCGAATTTTAGACTTGTGGTTCGAACTCGGCCTGTGTCGTGTTAGAAAAATTGGATGAACAACTCGAACGAATTATCCGCTAGAGCATTTAGGATGTGGCCCCGGCATATTTCATCATCTTTACCCCACTTTGTTCTAGCCCGAGATTCCGCCAAAGTTTCATTCTCACGTTCTTGTGGCTTTGGCGTAGTCAAAACATAATCCATTGCAAGCGTCAACAAAAGGAAACGAACTTTCTTTTGCCATCCATCGTCTAAAGTTTCCACCATCGAACCTCTCCAAGTTCATGAAATCAGTCGTGAGTTGTAGCAAATTTTGAGAAGCCATAAATATTGTCTTGAGATTGTTAGAAAAATTGGATGAACAACTCGAACGAATGATTTCGTATAACCTCCAAGTCGCGCAAAATTACGCTCTCCTCAAAACAATATTCGCTCCTTATCGAGTGCAAACGAGTTATAAGCGAATTTGTCCCAGGATACAATGGAGCCCAGTTACAAGAACTGATGTTTGACTGCGAATTGCACTTTTGAAGACAAACTCGAATACTCAAGATAATTTACTAAGCCTGTACTGAAAATATAATTTTGATCACGAAATATAGTACTGAAGACTGAAAGAGGGTAAAGAAGATAAGGTACTGCTTTGCTTTTGTATTCGGTAATTTTGTGTATAATATGAATTTGTGAACGGTTTTTGATTTTCTGTTTCTGCTTTCTTCTCAGATAATCAAAATAAAAAACAAACTATGAACTATGTAAGAGAGAAACAGAAAAGTCAAAGATCTTCATTTTTCTGTCAAATGATTTCTCCTATTTATAGGAAAACTCACATCCCTTGAACCTTTCACAAAAAAGAGATGCAATCTTTGGAGAAAAGAGTCACTGTTTTTCAGACTTGAAAAACTAACGGTCAACTTTTGTTCAAAATGAAAAACTCTTAGAAAAGTCACAACCTTTGGAATTTAAATACATCACTAAATCGTTAATCAAACAAACTATTCAAATTTAATTTGAAAATTATCTACATGTCGTCCCTAGTTTTTCCACCGCTTACAAAAAATGTCCATTGATGTGTTTGGTCAATGATGAATTTTCTATAAATGATACAAGTAGAGCCAATTTAGTACTGTTATTTTTCTTTCAATTAATTATTAGATGTAGATATTTATTCTACTTGGCTTTCCAAGCACATTTGAAATATAATTAGCAATATCACAAGTTTATCACCTAAACCCTAGAGGAATAAAAAAAAAACACTTCAATAGTTTTTCTCAAGTTTATCCCCATCTTCCTCCTACATTCCTTATGCTCGTACTCTTTTCTTCCTTTTTCTCTTTTCAGTTTGATTTCATTTTTCTCTTTGAATTCTTTTTGTATGTTTAGATTGCTTGGTTGGCAACGGCATGGCGCCTTTTCCGTTCTTCATCATCATTCCCTCTTCGGGGTCTTCTTTGTCCTTCATCCTCACCCTCTTTAGCAAGTAATAGCTTGATCTGAAGTCGATAATGATTCTTTTTTTAAAAAATTTAGTACGATAATTCTAATCTCTTTCGTATGAAAGTTTCTGTCTTTATAATTTCATTGTTAAGACCAAGGGGTTGTTTAATCTGTGGCACGAGAGCGCTAATAATTTTTAAATTAATGGCGTAGATAAAATTACCATATTGTCTTGTCATATTGATTGTAAACTTTAGCCTTATAAAAAGTTAATAAACAATTTTTTTTTTCACAAAAGTTAATAAATAAATATTTTTTTTACAAAAGTTTAATTTTTACATCCACATCAAACAAGTAAAATCATAATTGATTATTTTCTTTAATCCCACTTAATTATAATCATTTTTCAAACAGTCGGGCTAATATCACAACATATTCTAGACCCAATCTGCCTCAATAAAGCCTATAGCATTAACTCCGCATCATTTTATAATAAACACGATTCAAAATTAACAAATTGGATATTCTAAGTATTTTGTAGTCGTCATAGAACATGCGTTGAAATCGCGTTCATTGAGATATATTTGAACTAGTGATTGACAATAACATTACCTACGAGACTAATTCATAATCAAATCACAAATAATTTATTCTAAGAATATACTTCAGCTGTCTTTGTTTTTATTTTGGGGTTTTATTTGGTGAAAATGTTTATTGAAAGTTGTGTATTTTGATGAAAATGTGTTTGGTTTTATTTTCAAAAGAGGCAAAAATTACTGTAGCAGTCAAATCATATAAGTTTTTGTCTGAAAAGTTATGTTTATAATTGAAAAATATAATATAATATAAATTTTAAATGATTATATTGTAATTGATGTAATTAGTAGGCAACCTAAAATAGAGACAAATAGGAAGATAATAACTGACAATTTTTTTGACAAAAAAAATTATTTTTGATCAAAAAAATATAAAACAAACAAGTTTCAGCCAAAAAATTGTTTGAAAATAAAACCAAACACACCCTTCATTTTTGAGTCTGTAAAATCAAAATTATATAAAAAAAAAAAGGGTATGTAAAATCTAGATGAAGATGATTGGAAGGATGTCTTTTCAAGGATGGGACGAGGCAAAAACTTTTGGTTCAACTTTCCACCTTTTGTCTTCACATGTATATATCCTTTCATTTATACTTCCCCACAACTCATCTCTTATGTCGTCCACTCTACATCTCTTTATTTCCTCGCCTCTAAACTGAAATGCAAAAAAAAAAAAAAAAAAAAAAAAAAAAGCTCAAAAAAAGTCTTGATAATTATTTATTTAAATTAATTTATATAAATTTGTGTGCCTTTTCTTATGCCACAAAATGAAACGTTCATATGATGTAGACTTCTCACTTCTCATAGCATGGTAGGGCGGCTAGCAAAATGAAATTGTCAAAACCCCTAAAAAATGTAAATACATTTTGCTTTATAAGAACAGTCGTCAGAGACCCTCTTATGCTTATGATGAAATATCTTAGATAAGCCATTGCTCAAAAGCAAAACAAACAAATCTTAGATAAGCCAGGTCTTGGATACAATCAACCAGAATGATTGTTATAATTCTATGAGAGACCGATCATGAGTTCAATGGTCGAGAGTGTTTTCTGTGTATATTTCATTTACATAAGTGTGTATCGACAGTGACGGAGCTAGTGGACTAATGGGAGCACCCATTCCCCTCAACTTTGAGAAGAAAAACAAAATTGTCCTTATAAATTTTTGATATTTGAAATTTCGTCCCCAAAATTTTAAAATATCAAGTTTTTTTCCATTTTTTTTTTTATTCACCTTTCATAACCCCAAATCATGTATTCATCCCCATACACAATATATTTTATTGCGAGAGAAACATAAACAATAAAATTCTGCATTCAGTTGATCTAACATAAATTTTCCCTTTAATAGTTTGGTGTAGGAAAAATAAAATCGGTGCATAAAATCTCTATTCAAAACTGTGGTGCATTTATGTAAGTCGATTGACACTGACAACAAAAGGTGGTAGACCAGCAAATTGGGCCTTGGATATTGGGCTTTACTGCGCTAAAAAAAAAAAAAAATACTGGCAACTCCATCAAAAATAAAATCGAGTAATATTTGAGGGCTCCCACACCTGCTGTTCCAAATAATCTCCACTCCACTCCTCATTATAGATATACATATGGGACGTCCACTATCAAATATATATGTGATGGTAAAGATTATCTGAGTGCCCAAATATAACCCAATTGGGGGCCTGATTTTTTAAACCAACTAAGGGTGAGTTTTGACCAACATTTGTTGATTACAAGATAATTGATCTTCGAATAAATTATGTCAAAAGCTAGAAATTCCAACTTTGGCAAAAGATTATTTTGTAATGCTAAAAGGTCCAAATGAAATTTTAAGAAAAAAATCAAACAGTCATCAAAATAACATTTTGACTCAAAACGCATATTTTAGGTTTTTCGAACGCTGAGCCAAATGCACTATATAAGTTCATAGGCCATAGCGAGTTATAGTGATTGTTAATTCTATGCAATAGATAAACCCACTTGTTTCGTGAAAACTTTAATTCAAACATAGTTTGTTTCATTTTAAATATAATTTACTCGTCCCGTAAACATAATGTAAATAAACTACCTTATGAATTATACTTAAAATTTTAACCATTCAAAATGCCCCCTTGAACTATTTTTACTGTCGCATATACCCCCCTAAATTTTAAAAAGTACCAAAATAGTCTCTCGTGAAATTTTTTAAGCAATTCCAAATACTTCAACCCAAACATAACCTTACAATATTTAAGAACCAAATAAACTTGGTTAATTCTTTTTCCATTGAACGTATATGATTTGTAAGAAAATGCAAATAGATTTAAATAGGATTTGTTGGTTGATACAATTAAATAACTTATAACTGAATATGATACAATTAGAAAACACAAATCTTCATAGTTTAAATCTACAATTTGTTAATTGATAATTTTTTAATTTTATTAATTTAAATTAAATATTTTGTTGATTTATAAATTATAAATTTATAGATTACAAGATTCAAATGATTTGTTAATTTTGAAAACTGAATTTGATAAATTCATTTAAAAAAATAAAGGAATCATCAGTTAAGTTAATATAGTGCTTAATATTGCAAGGTTGTATTTGGATGAAAGCATTTGGATAACTCATGAATTTTCATGAGAGACCATTTTGGTACCTTTTAAAGTTTAAGGGGGTATATGCAATATTAGGGATAGTTCAGGGGAATATTTTGTATTTGGCCCTATTTTATGTACACGCAATAGCCTAAAGCAATCCTGATTCTCTGTAAAGGCATAAATGATAAACCCCGACGTTGAACTTTTGGACAATTTTCCAGTTCATGACGATCAAAACAAAAGAAAATTATTTCAAGATGCTAACATAAATCAAATATAAAACATCTCAAATGCTAAAAATTATATTATGACATAAAGCATTACAAAGCGTTGGTACACCCAAACCAAATTAAGCATTAATCTCTAAATCCACGTTAATTAACCTGTAACCTCTTTGAAGGAAGTTAGTTCACGCTCTTTCCCCCACGGCACGTCATAAACAACCGCTTCATAATTTTTGGTCAGTGCCGCGGCGGCAGGTGCGGCTGCGCCTCCATCCTTGGCGGAGATGATGAGCTTGTAATTCAGACCGGCAACAAGTTCAGTTTCTCCCTTGACAACAGTTACAAACTCCAATGCTGCCTTAGCCTGCTTGTTGTGCTCCGCCACCGCGAACTTTGCGATCTCCACCACCAACGGATCGTTTAGCTTATGAATTGGGTCCCAACCGCCGAGGAAGTGGGACGCTTCACAGGAAGAAAACGAAAACACCAAAACTGAGAGGAGAACGAGAAGGAGCGAGCGTGATTTGAGTGCCGCCATGTTTTTCTTTTTTCTGGATACTGCGGTCAGCGAGTGGTTAAGGAATGGGGAATTACGTGGGTGGTCAATTTATTTATAGTGGCTTGGGACGTGGGTGTAAATAAAATTAGAGATTTGCACTTCATTGATTTTCTGGTTGTTTGAACTTGAAGCATGAATTTAGGCAGTTGGATTCCGATTGTTTTGATAATAACTTCAGTTATGTTGATGAAATCTAGTATTATCTGTATCAACTTTGCAAATTAATCCACGTAAAAGTTAGAGATTGCTCAGTTTATTCATGGATACTTGAAATAACTTTTATTAACTTTTCGTCCAGGGAAAATTACACCAACACTCATTGATATAATAGGTAATTACACAAACTTATCCTCTTACAATTGAAATTACAAAAGTTATTAAAAATTATATTTATCCCTGGAAACCTTCGGGCAATGGCCAAACAATACTAAATGACATTTTTGCCTTCACTTTTTTTTTTTTAAAAAATCGGTCTTATAGATCATTCAGTCGAAAATTTACAACGCCTGAAACAATACCATTCATATCGATTCAAACGATGTAATAAGAACATCTGAAACACCGACTATCAAGTTCTTGAAGATAACAAATTTTAAGAATTCACAAACAAACACAAGAAAATTATTGTGCAACTCCTATTCAATGAGAGATGAAACTCTCATTCGAGAGAGAAAACAAACTTTCATACGAGAGAGGAAATAAAATACTAAACAAAATATCTAAAACGCTATATAAAAACTTAAGTATCATCCGTCTTCATCTCGTCAGATCCGTCTCTACCTCTTTAGATCCATATCCGTCTCGTCAGATTTGAAGATGTGATGTAAAACTTGAACAAGAATGCTCCAACCCATCCCGCCGACGATGGTGGTGGTAACAGTGGTGTTCACCAAAGTCATCGCCGACAAAGGAATATAGAATAAAAAAGAAGGTTATGGTTTAGAAAGAGTGACATTTTTGCCTTCACTTAAATTATTAGAAAAAATAAGAAGCCGAAATAATATTTTTGTTACGGTCGTACCCCATCTTATAATGTGTAATTACCAAAATCCGCCTCTTATTTTTGAATACCAACACCCCCTACAAAGGCCTAATTGTAAGGATTTTAGGGGCTAAGTTGTATTTTTTTTTTTAATATATTGGGGTGATTGATGAAGTGCATTACAACAGGGAAGATTTGTGTAATTTCAAAAATAAGAAGGGAGGTTGGTATAATTTTTCCTAAATGACATTTGGACAAGGGCACTTTTAGAAGTTTATATGCTGACGTTATCAAAAAAATAATCTCAGGGGGGTAAATATATTTTTCAATTATATTGGGTTAGGTATTTGTAATTTCAAGCAAAAGAGGATGAATTTGTGTAATTACTTATTGTAGTAATGAGTGTTAGTGTAATTTTCCCTTTAATCTATCTCGAGTAAGCTTGAGCTAATAGAAATTAGATCGTTTAGCGCAAGTCCGACAAGTTATACTTGAACTCTGTTAAATTCATTGAATTTTTTCGAGATTGGCTCGAATCGAGCTCGTTTGGACTGGACTGATGGGATTAGTGTGGAGACACAAATCAAAAAAGGAAATGGATGTCATACATGACCTATGCATGACCTATCCATTGGCAAATGTCATGGATGACATATGAACCAACTTGCAAAAGAATTGATGGCCAAGATTAATGCAAAAGAATGGAAGGCATGGATTCAATCTTGTGGGCTTGGAAATTGCCTATAAATAGAGGGTCATTTCTTCATTTGTAATCACTCCAACCAAAGAGAGCAAGAGAGAATAGGAGGCATAAGTGTGTAGTGAGTTAGGAGCAATTTATTGTGAGAGATAAATTGTGGGTTACGGGAAACACTTGTGGGTTTTTTTTTTGGGGAAATACAAAGGGGTTGGGAGAGTGTTCTATATAACTTAGAGAGTGGTTGTACAAAAGTAGTTTTCTTGAGTTTGTCTATAAACTCAAGTGTGTATTTTGTACCGGTAAAATTCTCTCTTAGTGGAAGAACGGAAACTCTGGTGGACGTAGGCAAATTGCCGAACCACGTAAATCTGTTGTCTCATTTTCTTGCTTTGATTCTTACTTTTAAGTTCTTTTATGCGCGTTGATTCCTAACAACTAGTATCAGAGCACGGGTTACAGCGATTCGTGTACGAATCAATGGCGTCTGAAGATGGTAAAGTAAGGATAGACAAGTTCGATGGAAAGGATTTCGGATTCTGGCGGATGCAAATAGAGGACTATCTGTACTAGAAGAAACTCCATGAACCGTTGTCGGGGGAAAAGCCTGAAAAGATGACGGAGGCAGACTGGGGATTGTTGGATAGGCAAGCTCTTGGGGTTATTCGGCTGACGTTGGCGAGAAACGTAGCGTTTAACATCCTGGAAGAGAAAACCACGGCGGGTTTGATGAAGGCGCTGTCCAACATGTATGAGAAGCCATCCACGTCGAATAAAGTCTACTTGATGAGACGTTTATTCAATCTGAGGATGACGGAGGGAAGATTGGTGGCCAATCATATCAACGAGTTCAACGTGATCATCACTCAGTTGAGCTCGATTGATATCAACTTTGAGGACGAGGTAAAGGCCTTGATTTTATTGTCTTCATTGCCGAAAAGTTGGAGTGCGACGGTAACTGCTGTGAGCAGTTCGTCTGGCCAGAGGAAGTTGAAACTTCAGGAGATTCGGGATCTGATTCTTAGCGAGGATATTCGCCGGAGGGAATCAGGAGAACTCACATCTGCTGCATTGAGTGCGAAAAGCAGAGGGAGAGATTTTCAACGAGGTGGTCAGAATGGCAGTGGTCGATCCAAATCAAAGGGGCAAGGGAAATCAAAACCGGGCAAGGATGCTGAATGCTGGGGCTGCGGTAAGGAAGGCCATTACAAGAGGGACTGTCAAGAAAAGGTGGGTCACAATCATAACCGGGAACATCAAGCAAACGCAGCTGCAGACGATGTCGGAGACGCGCTGGTTTGTTGTGTTGATAGTCCAGTTGACCAATGGGTACTGGTCAGGTGCGTCGTTCCATGCTACTTCGTGTAAGAAATCTATCAAATTATACTTCTGGAAAATTTGGAAAGATATTTCTTGCAGATGACGTACCCTTGGAAATTGAGGGAAAGGGTGATGTCATGATAACGACGAAACAGGGAATACAGTTGAAACTGGAGAATGTCAGGCATGTTCCTGGGTTGAGGAAGAATTTGATCTCGATGGATCAAATTGATAGTGATGGTTTTACCATAGTGTTTGGTGGTGGTGCATGGCAGATCACTAAAGAAAATCTGGTGGTGGTTTGTGGTAAGAAGTCGGGGACTTTGTATACTATGAGGAAAATCGTGGTGCAAAATGCAGGGGCAGAGTCGTAGCAGCGAAGGCAGGTTTATATTGCCGGGTTGGGTAGACATGAAGCCAGTGGGAGCAGTTGCATTGCTGGGGGCAGATCCGTATAGTCCGAGGTCAAGTGGGCAGACTCGTGTTACCAAGAGGGCGGAAGAACGAGCAAGCCAGGGACCAGGGGGAGGCAGAGTTACGGAGGCATGACCACGTGGATAAACCATGAAGGCAGAAAACGGGGCCGAGAGGGGTTGACTGTGGAGCCGGAAGTCATGGGGGCAAGATGCGAAGCCGGGTAGGCAGATTCGTGGAGCCGGGGCAGAAAGCGAAGCCGGGAAGGCAGATTCGCGGAGCCGGGGTTTTGTTGGCGGATAGATCAGACATAGCTAGTGCAGTGGGAGCATTATGCAGATATGTGGGGGATCCGAGTTGCAATTGAAAAACCAAAAGTGTTGGCGGATGGATCAAAACATAGCTCATGCAGTTGGCAGGGAGCAGATATGTGGGAAGATCCGAGATAGTCAACGGGAAAGTCTTTGGTGTAAGGGTGTCGCGAGACAGGTTGACCAAAGCGGAAAAGTCTTTGGTGTAAGGATGTCGTGAGATAGGTTGACCAAAGCAGAAAAGTCCTTGGTGTAAGGATGTCGTGAGACGGGTTGACCAAGGTGGTTATCCTCTAGTGAGGAGGATGGCAACGAAAGTTGCGGGGTTGTGAGACATGTTCCGGATCTTGGGAGTAACCTATATCCAAGGGTCAGTTGGACCGAGATGGATAAGTCACAGTATTCAGGAGTTGGTTGATCACTAAAAGAATAGGGTAGTGGCGAAGGTTCAAAGAAGGGGAACAAAGTTCAGGAAGAGATTGTGTTTTCAACATTGAGTTTGGTCTCCAAGTGGGAGATTGATGGGATTAGTGTGGAGACACAAATCAAAAAGGAAATGGATGTCACACATGACCTATCCATTGGCAAATGTCATGGATGACATATGAACCAACTTGCAAAAGAATTGATGGCCAAGATTAATGCAAAAGAATGGAAGACATGGATTCAATCTTGTGGGCTTGGAAATTGCCTATAAATAGAGGGTCATTTCTTCATTTGTAATCACACCAACCAAAGAGAGCAAGAGAGAATAGGAGGCATAAGTGTGTAGTGAGTTAGGAGCAATTTATTGTGAGAGATAAATTGTGGGTTACGGGAAACACTTGTGGGTTTTTTTTTTGGGGAAATACAAAGGGGTTGGGAGAGTGTTCTATATAACTTAGAGAGTGGTTATACAAAAGTAATTTTCTTGAGTTTGTCTATAAACTCAAGTGTGTATTTTGTACCGGTAAAATTCTCTCTTAGTGGAAGAACGGAAACTCTGGTGGACATAGGCAAATTGCCGAACCACGTAAATCTGTTATCTCGTTTTTCTTGCTTTGATTCTTACTTTTAAGTTCTTTTATGCGCGTTGATTCCTAACATGGACCCTACAAACAACCAAATTGTCTTCTAAACATATGCTTGTTTTTGACAAAACTTTTTGAATTATATGTGCTTATTAAGCAAGGTTGGGTTATCTTTGGTCTTTTGGTACACAGGTGACACACAAATATTGCGAGGATCTCTGACATGTTGTGGGCTTTTTTGAGTTGGCATTTAAAATTTAAGATTGAAAAAAAGCCTTTAATCTTGAGTTCTTGAGTCTTGACCCCGATCCTTCAGTATATACGTTGTTGGAGTCTTATATGGTCATTTTAGGCAGAAGACCGAAATATTCTCAACAGTAGCTGGAAAATGGAAATCACCAATAACACACAAATTCTTTCCGTGTTTTTTGGAAATATGGAACAGTTGACCTGCCCGACTCGAGAGAAAATTCTATTTTGGACCCTCTTCATTAGTTCTAGTGTGTAAACACCACACGTTTGAGTTGAGTGGGTGGTTTTTTTATTACCCACCACCTATGTAAAAATCACTCACCTTAATACAAATATGTGGTATTTAAGACTCCAGAATCAACGGAGTGAGACTAGCATAGAATTACCCGACTCGACGGTCCTAATTCATAATTATAGATTATGTGCATTTGGCTATTCATGATAGTGCCACATGTCATTAAGATGTCCGTACATTATGAAAAATTCTAAAACATCCCAACCCTAACTATTTATAACATATGTAATTTACTGTATATCTTTTCATTTAATATTGCATGCAAACATTAATTGTTTTTGTTGAATTGATATGATGGTTGATGGTCTATACAAAGATAAACTCGAATTTGACCTAACGAGGATCTTTTCTCAGTTCATGTGATTTCTGGCCTAGGCCTGGCAATGGGCAGGTCTTGCCCATATTCAGACTCAAACCTAAAGTTTTGGATCTAAATCAAAACCAAAAGTTTTGAGTTTAGACCCAGACCCAAAACTTTGGGTCTATTAGACGCAAATACCCAATCTGCTCACAAATTATTGAATTACAATCTCAGTTTAATTTCAATTGCAATCTCAGTTTAATTTTGTTGTGGAACTCAGAGTCATATTCCACCAAATATAGAAATAGCGAGAGAAATATTGTACTAGAAAACCACACTAGATTTAATTCCCAGGAAAGATTGGAGGCGTCACAACGGTCGCGCTTAAAACCCAACCTCCTAGACAGAATTAACTAGACGAATTTAATAGCACAATATAACACTACAACTATAACTAACAATGGCTACTTGAAGAATAGCACAAAATAAAGAACACCAAATTTAACGAGGTTCGGCTAATTTAGCCTACGTCCTCGGACCCCACCAAAATATTTCACTCAAGGACTAAAGTGAAACTATTACAAACTATAGAGGAAGAAAGAAGAAATTGCTAAAAGACTTAGGCAATTTGGGATGATATTCAAAGTGAAGAGGTGGGCTCTTTTATACAACAAATGAGCCCATCACTTCTAATGTTTTCCTATGTGGGATTCTTTGCTCTTCTTTGAAAGAGCCATTCTTCAACAAATCTCCACCTTGGCGAATTTCAAAATCTTCAATCTCCTCGTCAAACGGGGTCACCAAAACCAATCTTCAAACTTTGACAATGTTGATCAAGTCCAAACAAAATTTGAACTTGATTGCAGTCACAACTTTTGTCAACATATCAGCAGGATTCTCAGTAGTATGGATCTTCTCGATTCTGACTCCACCTTCTTCGAGTATCTCTCTTATGAAATGATACCGAACATCAATGTGCTTCGTCCTTGCATGATAAACTTGGTTCTTTGCTAAATGGATAGCACTTTGACTATCACAATGAATTTTGACATACTTTTGTCCATTCCCTAGTTCACCAAGCAACCCTTGAAGCCAAATTGCTTCCTTTACAGCCTCTGAAATTGCCATATACTCTGCTTCCGTAGTAGACAGAGCAACCGTTGACTGTAAGGTAGACTTCCAACTGACTGGTGCTTTAGCAAGAGTAAATACGTAGCCTGTAGTTGATCTACGCTTATCTAAATCACCAGCATAGTCTGAATCGCAATATCCGACTACACACTGACTATGTTCCCGCTCAAATATCAAACCAACATCAGCTGTGTCATGGATGTATCGCAAAATCCATTTCACAGCTTGCCAATGTTCCTTTCCAGGATCATGCATATACCTGCTCACAACCCCCACTGCTTGGGAAATATCAGGCCTCACACACACCATAGCATACATCAAGCTACCAACAGCATTTGCATACGGTACTTTTGACATGTATTCCCGTTCTGCATCAGATTTCGGTGACAAAGCGGCGCTAAACTTAAAATGAGGAGCAAGCGGAGTACTAACTGGTTTTGACTTTTCATCAATGCCAAAACGCCTCAACATCCTACTCAGATATTGTTTCTGAGTCAAACAAAGCCTCCTCAATTTTCTATCTCTGAAAATCTCCATGCCGAGAATCTTCTTCGCCTCACCTAGATCCTTCATCTCGAACTCCCTTTTCAAATGAGTCTTCAACTTCTCAATTTCTATTAGACTCGGGGAGGCAATCAACATATCATCAACATACAGAAGAAGATATATGAAGGATCCATCTTGTAGCTTGTGCAAATACACACAATGATCGTATTTGCTTCTTGTGTACCCAATTCCCATCATAAACTTGTCAAATCGCTTGTACCACTGCCTCGGAGATTGCTTCAATCCGTACAACGATTTTTGAAGTTTACAAACCAAATTTTCATTTTCAGCAACTTTGAATCCCTCTGGCTGAGTCATATAGATTTCCTCTTCCAAGTCTCCATGTAAAAATGCAGTTTTTACATCCAACTGAACTAGTTCAAAATCCAACTGTGCTACCAAAGCCAACAAAATTCTAATGGAGGAGTGTTTTACAACTGGAGAAACACATCATTATAATCAATGCCCTCCTTCTGAGCGTAACCTTTGGCCACCAATCTGGCTTTGTAGCGAACATCACTTGGCTAGGAAATCCATCTTTCTTTGCAAATACCCATTTGCATCCAATTGCCTTCTTTCCCTTCGGGAGACTGGCCAGTTCCCATGTTTGATTCTTATGAAGGGACTGCATTTCTTCACTCATGGCAATCCTCCACTTATCTTTCTCTGGTCCTTTGACTGCTTCAATATAGTGGTAGGAACATCATCAGCGGCAATTGCAGATGCACAAGCCACCATATCATCAAAGCGAGCAGGCTTTCTGATTGTCCTCTTGGCTTGCTAGTTGCAATTGATTCAAGTTGCTGTGGAAGTTCTTGGGGTTGAACTTCCTCTTCTTCAAAATCTCTTCTACCGTAGGAGAATGATCAAGAGTTTCTTGATCTGCTGGGACAACAAACTTTTCAAACTCCACCTGTTTGGGAGTACCATCCTGCTGTTCTGCATTCACCTTTTCCAACATGGTAGATTCATCAAAGGTGACATCCCTGCTAAAGATTATTTTCTTTGTCTCTGGACACCAAAGGCGATAGCCTTTTATACCAGAGGTGATCCCCATGACACTGCTTTCTTTGCTCTAGGATCCAACTTTGATTCCTTAACATGATAATATGCAGTGGAACCAAACACATGTAAGGAATCATAATCAGCAGCAGGCTTTCCAAACCATTTCTCAAATGGTGTTTTTCCATCAATAGCAGTAGATGGTAGACGATTAACGAGATGACACGCATATGTCACAGCCTCAGCCCAAAATTCTTTACCCAACCCAGCATTGGATAACAAACACCGAACTTTCTCCAGCAAAGTCCGGTTCATGCGTTCTGCCACTCCGTTCTGTTGTGGTGTATATCTAACAGTGAAGTGTCTGACAATGCCTTCATCCTCACAAAGTTTTTGAAATGGACCACTCCTAAATTCTCCACCATTGTCTGTACGGAGACGTTTGACCTTTTTATCAGTCTGAGTTTCCACCATCTTTTTCCATTTGAGGAATATCTCAAACACTTCATCCTTTGTCTTCATCGTATACACCCAAACTTTCCGGGAAAAATCATCAACAAAGGTTACAAACTAGTGCTTCCCTCCCAAAGAACTCATTTTTTGAGGGACCCACACATCCGAATGAACATAATCCAAGATACCATCAGTATTATGGATTGCTGTTCCAAATTTAACCTTTGTTGGGTTCCCACGAACACAAAGTTCACAAAACTCCCATTTGGAGTATTTCACTCTTTTGTTTTGTGAACGACCCCTGATGAACAAAACTTCTGCATCTCCGCCTGAACAAACTTGCTTGTCCTTCTCAGTTCATAACTGTATAGGGCAGCACAAACTTCGCTAAGAGATACAGCAGCAGCCTTCCCGTGAAGTAGAGTGGTTTCAAGAAACTCAAACTCCTCAGGAAGGGATCCCAGCAACATCAGAGCCAAATCCTTCTCATCCAAATTCCGTTCTTTTCCTCTATATCATTTGGTTTCTTTCTTCAATAGCTAAGTATAGACCTTGTCGAAAGAGTGCGTCTACAACTTCGCTTTGCCACATACCAAAATGGCTTGTGCCATCAAAAGACTCCACTGCCAATCGCGTATTCGCCACAGTGGTTCTCGCCCAAATGGCGACGAGAGCTTTGAGCTGCCTTCCATTTTTGGTACAAATTATTCTTCAATAGCCCTCAAATGCGAAAGCCAAATAGCCGGGAAACGTTTTTCTGATGTGGAGATCAGATTAAACTGCGACCACATAGCATACTTCGAATACCGGCTCATGATAACCATCTTGTTGTGGAACTCAGAGTCATATTGTATTCTAGCCCCCCCCCCCCCCCAACCCCCCAATCAATCTAATACTGTTACTAGGCTAAAATGACATGCATTTTTTACTCGTACACTGATATTCTTGGCACGAGGTATTGTCCGTTTTGGCTGAAGTACATGAGTTTATTTGTGTAAAGATTCTCACTAGGAAAAATGAGAGTTTAAATCTTATAAATAATCTCAACCCCCCTCATGTTCCTCTGATGATAGTATTGCATATCAAAGACGGTAAAAATTCTGGATCATGAAAAAAAGCCTATTTCCACTAAACAGACGGGCAAAAATATATTTCTGATTTTTGCTTGACAATGCTTATTATTTTGATTAACTCCACTAAACATGATACACGAATAACATGTAGCCAAAAACCTCATTTGAATGAATGACTATCCTTATAACAAAGTTGTGCATACTTACTGAATTATAAAAAATAAAAATAATTTCTTTTACATGATTAGTGATAAAGTCCGAGAACAGTGATAATTCCATGCACAGTAGTAATAAGGCTAATAGAGGTTGGATTTGATTTGAATAATGTTGGATTCCCACCTGCTATATAATTCATCTAATCCAACTTATAAAAATCTAGTACCTGTCCACATGTCCTTCTATAATATGAAAATGGATTTCTTAATATATATATATACACACACCCGCACATGAAGTCGGTAAAGATACAGATATGAAATCAATATTTTCCCAACTTTTTATTGTGTGAGTTGTTTTATAATGGTTAAAAAGGTCAAGTGGTTAGCCTCAAAAAGGCGAGTAACTTATGAGTTATGACTTGGTAAATCATGTTCTGGTTTGGATTCTACTTCTTTGAAAAAAGCAATCATTAATAAAAGGATTCTCTTCTATAATGTACAATAATTAGTTTGTAAAACTATCAAGGTTAGGCCGATAATTTGTGATTGTGCTGAGAGAGTCTTTGACCAATGACTAAACAAGAAAATACTCCCATTAACTAAATCAAAATTAAAAGATCCAATACTTCAACTCCCTCGATAATCACAATCATTAGTGTCATGTACGAGGTGTGACATGGTGGTAACTCATCTCGTCCCTTAATCATGAGGTTGAAAGTTCGATTCTCTCCTATGGAATGAAACACATTTCGTGGCCAGCCGTTTATCTCCATGAGAGAACTCTAATGACGAGAGAGAATAGTCACTGCTGTCAGCGGTGGACACCATTTGTTAAGACTAAAAAGAAAATTTTTGGCACGACTTCTTCTCTTTCACGCAAATTCCATTTTGAGCAAAGAAGGGCGTGCAACTCCTATCATGTTCATTCCATTGAATTGATAAAAGGCTATCAGGTGTCATCTATGTTTCATGACATATTTCACATGGTCCCAATGATTGTTCATTCAGAAGGGCCCATCTCCACATCCCAAACTAAAGGTAATTGATCATGAATCAAAAGTTTGATAAACAAATAGTTGAAGTTTCGTCTTGCCTCACTACGTTTGTAAACAAAAAGTCTAAATTAGTACAAGTACAGTTGAAGTTAGACAAACAAGCTGGTTTGAGAACAAAAGGTGGTTGGAAAAAAGGAAACCTAAACCCGATGTAATAACTGTTTGCCAAATGCCAAACTCCAACCTCTCTCCTCTCTCTCCACAACACAGACACACAGAGAACCTTCCTTTACCAACGTAACTACTCATGTCCCACATTTCAGTATTCCCACACTATAATAACACCTTTCTGTACCTTCTTTCTTCCCTTCATAACCCTATCACCTTCTTTTCTCAACCAAAATCATTCTCTCACAGAAAAGAAAAACTGTCCCCATTTACATATTCAACATCAAAATCTTGTCTTTTCAATTCTGATTTTGGTTCATGAAACAGGATGTTAAGGCCTGTTTTGATCATCTGTGTTCTCTTCTCTCTGTACACATCAACCTATGGCCAATCATGTTCAAGATACAACTTTGCCAGCAACCAAAGATTCAGTTCCTGCAATGATCTCCCTACTTGAACTCATTTCTCCACTGGAGCATATCATCTGCTAGAACAGTAGAATCGCATATCGCCACACACCGGAATCTCATCTTCCAATGGACGGCATGGGCCTTAATCCAACTGGCCAAGGCATGGCTGGTGCACAGGCACTTGTGGCTTTCCAGAGATCAGATGGCAGTATGAGAGCTTATACGTCGCCTATCGCCAGCTACCAGACTCGGTTAGAGCAAGGAGATTTGAGTTTTCCAGTTTCAGATTTAACAGCAACTTATTCCAGGAATGAAATAATCATTTTTGCTACTCTGAGGCTTGGCAATCTTAGCTCCACACTGAACCAGGTGTGGCAAGAAGGCCCTCTTTCAGGAGATTCCCTGCAACGCATCCTCTTCTGGCCCTAATCTTCGGTCGGCGGGGACGCTTAATCTTCTATCAGGAGAGACGGGGTCGACAGCCGGAGCCATCAACCCCGGAACAAAGAAAGAAATGTAAGTTCTCCAATCCATGAAAAATTATGTTTAAAATCTCCTGGTAAATTACACAGACACCGCCTACATAAGATTCTAATTACGAAAACACCCTGAGTTTAAAAGATTACCATAACTTTCCTTTTCGAGTAAAAGTCCTTACAGTTTCGAACCTTAGGGGTTCCGGTTTTTTTGAGTTGTCCCGATCTAAAGGGGGTGTCTTGATAATTTGCAGAGCTTCAGAGTCATTGTAATTACCCAATATGTAAAGGGGTATGCACATAATAATCCCTTTTAATAATCAAAATCTTGATATTGTGGATATACAGATTCATGGAGTGCTGAATGCAGTGAGTTGGGGGATCTTTTGCCAATTGGTGCTGTAATTGCAAGATACCTAAAAGTGTTTCCTTCGGCGGACCCAGCATGGTTTTATCTTCACGCAATATGCCAAACCTCAGCCTACATCATCGGAGTTGCAGGCTGGGCCATCGGTCTCCGACTAGGAAGCCAGTCTCCGGGAGTTCAATACACAGCTCATAGGTCATTGGCATTGTCCTTTTTAGCCTCGGGAACACTCCAGTATACTCATCAAACTCATTGAGGCAAAGTAGCCAAAATTTATAGTAAATGTCCATATACAAGTTTGACTAGATGATGTAGTAGAGCCATTTCCAGAGTCTCGGAGATAAAGAAGATTGAAAAGGGAAAAATATGTTACTGTTAAATTAAGGTTGAGTTTGGCTTGAATGGTTGAGGAATCATTTGGAATCAAACGACTCCAATATAAGTGGATTTACATTCCATCTTAATAATAGATATAATAAGTGAAACCCACCTTAATAATAGATAAAATAACTCAAATGGTTAATGTAATCCATACTAACTGGAAATTATTCAAACAAGTGCAGAGATTTGTAATTATGTATTTAATCCCTAACTCCTAAACAAGTGCAACTGGATTAAGTTTGAAAACATAACAAGCATTCGAAGTTTTGAATTGTGCTCTAGAAATTTGGTTTGATATTATGTGAAAGTGAAATTGAACTCATAATGAGAAGTCTTTGGAACAGGTGTTCGCTTTGCTTCTAAGGCCGAAAGGATCACAAACACAGATTCTACTGGAACATCTACCACCACTTGATCGGATACTCTGTCATAATACTCAGCATCATCAACATTTTCAAGGGTTTCGACATCTTAAATCCAGAGCAGAAATGGAAGAGAGCATACATTGGAATCCTAATAGGTCTGGCTATTATTGCTGCAACCTTGGAAATTTTCACATGGTTTGTAGTTGTGAAGAGGAAGAAGTCTGGAAACACTAACAAGACGCAAAATGGAACAAATTTACAGTAATGGATATGGAGCAAGGGCACAGTCACAGGATAGAGTATGAGTCATATACTTCATGATATGAAGTATTCTATTTGCCCTCGGTTTTCTATTCGTCTTCTTTTTTCCTTTTTCGAGTTTTTATGTATTTATGTTCTTGTACTTTTCCATTAGGGAAGCTTAGAGAGTGATGAGTTTTTGCTGCCCCTTTTACCCAGAGCATGTAGATTTTGTGTTGGACAGTTCTGCATATATTTATTATTTCTTTTGGTGTATCATGAATTGTTCATTCTTGTTTGTTTAAGAAATTTTAATGTTCTGAAAAGTTACAAATTTAATTTCATGAACGAATTGATTTTCCAATAGGTGTGACAGATGTAAGACTGAAAACGAGCCGATAAAAATTTGAGCACTAAATGAACCAATTGAGAATTCCACAATAATAAAATTTCAGGTATTGATTGAGATTTGAGAGTATACAAATAGTATGGCATGGCTCTAGGCCTCAGCCAAGAAGAAGATCAGTAAAATACATGTATTTCCATTAGCAATGATCTTAACGTCACCAACATGGCTCAGCATAATCCTTCCAGAAAGTAACAAGTAACTTAACTGGCCAGAAACGTTCTTATTTCTCATTGACAGTTTCCATCATTCTTACTGCTGCAATGCCTCAATAAATGCGTCTTTAGGAACGGATTCGTAGCTGCTTACTCGCTGAGAGCTGATATCGAAATCCTTACCAGAGCTGTCACAAGAAAAAAGAAAAGGGAAAAAAAAAACATGACTTGGGCATGCAAACTCGTAGTAATTTGTGCCTTATATTTATCAGTTCTTTGAAGTAGTTACTTACGGATCAAAACAAGTCCTCCAGCTTCAGTTGCTATCACAGCACCAGCTGCTACATCCCTGAACAAATAACCCATCTTTCAGTAATTTACGAGATCATGGTCCACTCACTATAAACAATTCCAGATCTTACCAAGGGCCTCCAAACCTAGTTCATAGAAAAGATCAAGTCTTCCACTTGCAACCCCACAGAGATTTAATGCACAAGAGCCACTCATCCGGAGGGACCTAACTGATCAAGCGAGAATGCATGCTCTCTCAGCTACTTATATTAAAAATAAGTAAAATAGAAGAAATGCTGAAAATTTTTATTATGAGACCCGCTAAGTTACCTTGAAGAGTAAGCTATTAATCCTATTTGTAGTGGCATCCACAGTAGACTGTCACGCTTGTACCAACCTGTCATCTCGGTGTACAAGGATCTTGATAAGCATGTTTTAGGTAAAATTAAACAATAATTTTTCAAATTTCACAACTTCCACTGCAAGACTATAAACAGACTCAAGATTCAGTAAGTAGAGCCGACTCAAGTATGCCAAGGCCAACTATCATCTCCAAGTTCATTCATAGTCTGGCTGAAATAATTGAATGGCCACAATTTTGTCGGTCTAACAAGCAATGTGCAGCAGTATGTCTAGCTGAATACCTCGGTGGCAAGAAGGGACTTCACAAGCTCATTTTGAGAAGACGCTGCATATTCCCAAACATAGTTTCAGAGATCTCAAACCGTAACAGTAGTTTGCCATAAAATATCTAAATGAGGGAGCAACTTACCTTTGATGGGTTTTCCATTGAGAAAAGCACCTTTTCCACGAATTGCAGTAAACAGCTGAACATTGGAAGACAAGATTTATTATCTAATCAAAAAGCAACTCTGCCAAAAACAAAAATGCAAGTGTATAACCAACAGTAAGGTTGTCTTAAATTGAAAGTCACAAAATGGAAGAAAGAGCTCGTGGTCGCTTGAACGGCCAATCATAAAAAATGACGCATTTTCGTTTTATCAAGACAATATAATTATCACAAATAGAGTAGAAACAGAAAACACTGTGCATCACTGGAAGAGCTAGGATTTGAGTTTCATGTTACAAGTGGTACTCACCTAAGTGCTTAATAATTTATGGGAGCTACTTTCAGATTTATCAATTTGCTAAACTTTTATGCTCAACATAAGCAATAGAGGCATTGCAGAGGTTAACCTATAGTGGATAAAACTAACAAGTTATACAAGTGTACCTCATCCATAATTGGATTGTAGACAACACCAACTGTTGGAATTTGTCCAATTGTGAGTCCAATTGACACACATACAAATGGAAACCTGAAATTCATATATCCTATAAACTTAGAATGGTCATCTAGATATTCCAAAGCATAAACCCAAATAAATATAAGATACTTGCCCATGCACAAAATTGGTCGTTCCGTCCAGAGGATCAACAATCCAAGTTGGTTCATCTGTCAATTCTGTGACACCATATGCAGCAGTGGTTTCTTCCCCAATGAACTAATATAAACAAAGAATGAAGAAGCATCCAACTCGAAATTGTCAAAAACAATATCATTCATCACTCTAAAACAGGAAGCAGTGCAAAATACAGAACTAACCTTATGGTCAGGGAATTTTAGTTTGAGAAAGTTGAATATGAGCTCTTCACATGCCTTGTCGGTCTCTGTGACCAAATCCACCTACACAGAGAAACCATTTTATGATCGACGCATATAGATAATAGCATAATTATAAGCAAACGAAAGAAACCCAAGATTCATGGCAGTATTTCAATTTCTTTCTTTTCTATTGATGATGCATTTTGGAAATATTTGACCGATAGAGTCATCTTTCTTCCCCTACACTTTCTTTTACTGTGTATTCCTCACTCAGTCCCAATCCTAACTCGAAGATTTCGAAATCCAGCAACAGAACCGGAGCTCCTCATAGAGCAATCAAAGTGTACCACAATTAGCACAATCGAGCATCCAAACAATTCGTTGCATAAACTATATTCTAAAAGCAGTGATCCTTTTATGCAACGTCATTAACATACAGCAGATTACTTGAGAATTGAGATGCACCTATTCTTGGCTATGAAATTTCTCCACGAGATCTAAACTCTTAACTACGAATTTTCCAAATCAATAAAAATCATAAGATTTTACCTGGCCTTTGTGCTCCACATTCTTTGTCTCGTAGAATCCAAAGCGAATAATCTGTTACCCAAAGAATTCAAATAAACTGATTAATGACAATTCAGAATTAAGCATGTCGAATAAAGCTTATTATCAAATAATTATAAGCAAACACGATTTGGGGAGTTTTAGACAGAATGCCATCACCTCTCCAGCTTTCTTGGCAGCTTCCACCGCCATGGCCAAGAAATCGTCCATTGAACCTGAAAGTCCAAGAGAATTCTATCATCAACAAACTACTAAAAACAAGCATTGAAATGTGCAGAGTGAATATATATATATATATATATATATATATATATATATATATGCAAGTGAAATTGTGCGTGAAGTTGAAGAAGAAAGATTTTTATGGGGTCGTGCCTTTTTCTGCCATGTTTTTTGTTGAAAATTGAATTGGGTGATGATATGATATGAATTGATTGAGAGATTAGGAGGAGAAAGGAACACACACTGTTGTATGGCAGCACTTGGTCTTTCTCTTTGTTTCACGTAACAACATATTATATATACATATATATATATATAGATGCTTGCCAATTATTTTATAGAAAAACGTCCGAGACATAAATGGCCCTGGAGTTGTACTTATTTACACCACATACTCGCATTCAGAATATTCCCTTCCGCATATACGGCGTCGTTTAGAAGGATTTCGCTTTTCTAATTTTTTTTGGTAAGTAATTTCTTAGTTAATACTTAATAGCAATCAGCAATTCATTAACAGAAAAATACAAATTTAACAGTAACGATTCAAATTTTTTTGCTTAGTATAATTGAATTGGTTATCCCTCTAATATATAAAATTAGAGTTTCCATAATTATGCAGGGATTTTTTGTGAATTTGCGATATTGTGTACTGATGAGATAGGGTACCTATTCAATCTCCGATACAGGGAATATGCCAATATGCCGGTTCTTTATTCGCTCATATTCTTTGGAAACATTTTGCATCTTTTATTTTATGCACAACATATATAGAACAACACTTCTCCACAAACTATTCTTAGAATCAGGATCGTCCACATACTCCTATACTAAAATCAACATTGAACAATTATATATACGAGTCAGTATGGTACATCAGATACTTCCAAATCATATCAATATATATACATTCGTGTGTGTGTGTTTGTATATATATATATATTATATTATATATACACACACACACTTGAATTAAAGCATCCCTTCGAAAATAACTTTTGATTTTCTATCTCTATTTATTGTATCATCTACTATAACATATTATAAATGCTCGTCACGTGTATATAGCTCATGACAAGTGCATATATATGAAGAAACACTTTAATACACTTGGGAGTTCATCTCATATGACGAATTGAAGCATGGATTGAAAAATTTACAACAGGAATGGCGAAAAAAAGGAGAATCAACATATGTGGCCTTGCCTCAATAATTCCTCCCAGAAATTTCAAAAAAGGGAATATCAAATGTTAAACTGCATCTGCAAAATATGAGTTAACTAAAAGATGAAACAGAGATCATAACTTTCCAAGGCGTTTTCGCATTAATGTTCACAGCATGGGGCCTAAGAACTATTATTAACAATTATATGGATAAAAGAAAGGTATACCAACAAACTAGGATACTTGTACAACACTGCCATGACAGCTGAAAGACTAAATTAGAACTGAATCCATGATCATTCTTTGGGTTCAAGAGCAGCAATTTCTCTGACAACTTGTGCTTTATCAGCCTCGAACTGTTCATCCTCTGTAACAAAAGGAACCAAGACTGAGATACAACGTTCGAACAAGATGATTCAAATATAACATAAATGCACACTCATTCCTCACTTACCCTTTTCAGTCTTAAAATCAGCAAAGAGGCGTAGAAGCTTGCTTCTATTTGTTAGAAGGATACCAACAATGTCTGGGGGTTTGTTCTGGTTAGCTGCGAATAACTGCACATATTTGTGTGGGTCAGAACAGACAAATGAAGAGCAAATCTGGTCACAAGCTTAGGAATGGATAACGAATTGGTACCTTAAAAACATGAAAAGCGTCGATCTGAATACTCTTGCTCGACTCCTGAAACAGGACAAAAACTTAACATTGAACATGCAACATAGGAACTATTACGATAAAACACATTTTTTCTTACAGAGATGATCACAAAGATCAGAGGATCAGATTGTATCCCATAGCCTTTTTTTTTTCTTTCTTTTTTCGAAATTTTAAGAGGCTAAGTTTAAGAATATGTTTTACATCATCAGATAAAACGATTTCAAGTACTTGAATCATGCAGAAGACTAGGAAGAGGGATTGATTCTAACAGCCAAGAAGGCAACGTACTCTAAGAAGATTCATGAGGATTCTCAAGTTGTCACGTGAGCTAACATATCTAGTCATTACGGCCGAATTTGAGCGATCCAGCAAGATATCCCCCAATAGCTGAAAGAAATGCATCACTGAATCAGAAACAGCACAAAACTGAACAGAAAAATCAAAGGGGACAAGAATCCTGCAATTTTTCCTTAGCTCCCAATTATATTTTTATTATTGCCTTCTTTTACCATTTTTTCTCAGGAGAAGAAAGGGGCATGCGGGGTTGTTTCACTTTGACCATGTCAATGGTACCCATATATACCCAAAGAAGGAGAAGGGAATAGTCATTACCTTGATTGCTTGCCTTCTAGTGATGTAATTAGCCGATTCAAGCAACTTTGAGTTATACTCTGCAAAGAACTATCAATACAAAAGTATCCAACAAATTAGAAATGGGAACTCATCCAAGAATCCAAGAAACAATAATTCATTTCCAATGAATTATTTGAAAAATCAGAATATAGTAAGACATATATAGAGCTCCTGAGAATGCTGTTGTCCAAAAGCCTACAGAAACTACTTGTGGACTTTGATTAAAAAAAAGGAAGCTCTATCAAAATCACTACAGAAAATATAAAATGATTTAAGAATGTGTGAACGGGTAAAACACTGAAATAAAGATAACAGTTTTCAAATTAGTCAGTGAATGTGTATGGAGATGCATAATGATGATTAACATTGAATCAAAGCAAAATCACTTACCCACTCGTAATTTTTAGAAAGAAATTCAGCAACAGTTGACTTATGCCTAGTCAATAGTTCCTGTAATAAGATATATAAATTGAATATTGTTAGTGCTAGATTAGTGCACAACTCACTTAATTCAACATTTCAACTTAAATAAAACAAATAAGGGAACGCATCACTATCTCAGAGCCCATGTCCCATGTTTGCTCAGCTATCAAAAGTACCAAAACGTGATTGTACATGCTCAAGGTTTCACTCAACGCCTTTTCATACATCACGACAAGATGAACGAGCATCAGGAAATAGAGAATCTCATTTTGTTCAATGCCAAATGATCATTCTTCAGAAAATACAAGGAGATGATGCATACTATATTTTTCAAGAAGGGTGTCCTTTATTATGTTCATCTTTCCAGAAAAAGGGTCCTTTCAGTCTTATTCTACAAGTCTAATAGGTGATTCCTTAAGGTTGTGTTTGGATGGAAGTACTTGGATTTGAGGAAAGGATTATGGATTTTGCAGTAACTCCGAAATTAAGTCGATTTGCCATCCATATAATAACAGAAAAAATAGCCAACGTGCTAAAGGATTTGAAATCATAGCAACTCAAAAATACTCAAAGAAGGGCAAAAAATTTGTTATTATTGACTTGAAATCCTTAGCTCCAATATCCTTCTATCCTAACGCTACCTAACATCTTATTCAACATTTTTTATTGACAAACTGTTGTTCTTAACAAACCGGAGATCTGAATTAAGACGCAATGCTGGAAATCCATTATCTTCTGGTGTTTGAAATGATGCATTTAAACGCTCCCCTAATAAAGGAATTCCCAGAAGAATGGTATAAACTGAAACACCAGTGAACAATACAATTTTGTAGGCCGCCAACCTTACAAAGACTCTTCTACTTCAAAGCATGCATAATGTAGCATAGAGAAGGTCGATGAAAAAGTTTATATAGAAAAGGAGTCATGGATTACTGTGCTATTTCAAGAAGAATGCTTAACCTTGAAAGTGGCAGCAGCATCGGAAGCAATGTCAAAATTTGGAACTTGTATATAGTCAAAAAATTTCTTCATATGCTCTGATTCCAAAACATACCTGTAAACCAAAGCAGATCCTAAACTAGTAAATAAAATTTGAACATCTGCAATAATTCATCATCAGACCCTGCTTATGCACTGATGGGTAAACTAATACATATAGCACAGTCAGGTGCGAAGCAAAAGGCACATAATTGCCTCATGCTGTGTGCGGAATTTTACCCATGTGTGCATCTATCGCAAAAGTCGGAAAGTTTATAACAGTAAGTTCCTCTGGTTATTTTCTCCATATAGTGTAAACCAAAGCCATCGTACACAGCTCAACTTTCTTGAAGGGAGATGAGGGAGGGAGTTGAAGAAAATAATATAAATGTTTAATTCATTTCGCCTGTCTCCAGAATTATCACTGTAAATTTATCTAATGTCTAATTCATGCACAGAGAAGAAAACATTGGTCAATCAATACAAATACCAGAGTGGAAATTATATAATTACAAAAGAAATGATGTGTCTATGAGATCAAAAACGTTATGAAGAACCAGCCCAACATATTTCATATTGCTTCCATATACAATTAAATTTAACAATATCCTCATATCTCAATCCTCTTGATTGACTTGAATGATGCATCAATAAGATAAGAGTAAATCACGTCTACAACATAACATTTTAATCTATGACACACACAAAAATCTGAAAGAGCATGAAAATTCAGTCGTTGACTCACCGCGCAACACTTTGGTGGCGAATGCATTCCCTCAACATTGCACCATAGTGTAATGCCAGATCAGTATTCTCATAACTAGTTGTCATAGCAAAGCAAAATTAAAGTCAATAAATACCTAAAGAAAATTGTTATGAGAAACGGTAAAAATAAGAAACTCTAAACAATGCCTCTTTCTCCAAGCATTCTCACGAAGATGTACAATGATAAAGCACAAGCCTTAATCCAAGAAAGACATAAAACAATGTGGTGGCTATTTTATACCAATAATTTCCCATTCCATCCACTAAAATTACTAATTTCAAACCACCGGACTGTTTCTCAAAACAATATATTTATGCACGCATCCACTTTCCCGCCTGAAATAACTCAATAAGTTTTAGTACTTAAGTCTTTCCAAATGCATACATAAACTAATGACAAATAACGCACAAATCATCAGATGGAACACTAAAACAAAGTAGTTGTACATAGGAGAACATGACCCTGATCCTCAAATCTATAACTGTTGATGTGCGAATCCGCGATATCCATCTCAAAATTATGCATCAACACAGTTATGGGAATATAATAAGGGACCTTATTTCAAATACGAAAAAAGCAATGATCCATTTATCTGTTAACAAGGCAATATATCACAGGAAATCATTGTCCTTTCATTCCCTCACAAAGTAATCCAAATTTATGCCACTGGTTAACTTTCAAAGTCGGAGGCTAAACTAACTACATCTCAGCAAGGGAGAATGTAGAGCATATAAGGATTTAAAATCTTCACGGTATTAAATCTCAAATTCTCATCTTCCAGCTTTCTCATCTATAATATAAGCAAAAATAATAATCTCCTGTGTTTCTCAGTAATCTGATTTTTCAATCCTCTAAGTTCAAATTAAAAATGAGCCTGAAACATGGAGCAGTTACAATTATCAATCCAGAGTCTAGTAAAACAATTCATGCTACCTTACCCTGATACCAAAATATCCATGAGATCTATGTTCTTTTCCAAGTAATCACAAGCAATCAACCTCGATTGAACCTGTTGCCGCTGCAGATTTGCAACAACCTGAGTAGCATCTTTGCGGGCCTGCAAAATTGTCTTCTTAATCAATATAATTTTCCCGTTATCATGATAAGAAACAATAACAACTATAAGCTAATTTGTATTCTTACATCACCTCCATAGTTAAATTAGAAATCAAGATAAATGCACAAAGGAGAATCCTGCTAATTCATTGATTCAAACTGAAAAACCTCTAAAATTACCTCTAAGTTCAACTTGGGAAGACATATAATTAGTAGACGAAGAGTGTTTTCCCTGAAAAACTCCTGCGTTAGTTGTGCACAAGCCTCTGAAACGGGTTCAGATTCACTGTCTCCATAAAGAACTATTTTTAATTCTCGGATAAGTTTGCTCAGCTCCACCATCTACACACGACAAAAGTCGAAGAGCATAACATAAGTAGCAGAAATTAGTATTAACTACACCAGCAGACATGCGACACACCCATCTGATGCAACGACATGAAGCAAACACTTCAAACAAAAGAACTATTCGCAAATTTGTCAATTACAAAGCAATGGTAAAGCCGGTTTAGCTACTCATCTATTAAAACAAATCCATTCCAATCATCATAAACGCGAAAAGTAAAATAAAAGAATGAGTATTCATCGAGTACACCTTGTTTCACCGCCGAAGTCATATGCTCATCAAATAAATCCATACAAATAATAATTGAACGGAACAGATTATCAATCTCTAATAGCACTCATGGCACACCATTACTCAAAATTCCGATCCAAATTTAATAATTGAACGGAACAGAACATCAAATATCTAAACAATCGTAGTTCACCGCAACTCGCAATTCCGATCCGAATTACATTGCAATGCCAACTAAAAACAAAAATCAGATCAAGATAGAAAGTAAATAAAACAAAACCTTGTCGTCGCGCTTGCTCTCCTTAGTATCGGGGGCACCGCCATCCGCAAAGATGAGTAGATCCCGCGTTTGACGCACCAAATCGGCGGGAGTTTTGGGTTTAGACTTGAACAAACCCTTCATCATGGCGTTATCAACACCGCCATCGATGTTTTCTTGCAGCGGGAGCCTACGGACCACCGACGGTGCGCGCCGCGCCACCGACGGAGCGCGACGCACCGCCGGTTGGCCACTGGATGAGAAACACCCTCCTATTTTTGATATATTTGTTTTCACCCCCTACGTTTGCCCTTGAATGAGTGCCAACTGTAATTAACCTTAAGATTGGTTTCGGATTCAGTAAACAGATATTTCGGTGTATTTTAGTAGAAGAGATTTGGGCCGGGTTAAGGAAGAACTAGAATCATGTATTTTGGGGGACTTTTGAATTGTTATTTATATGTGATGAATTGGCTGATCAGGTTGATCGGACGACTCACCTGATCCATGCTGACCCGGGCGTTTCCGTGAGTGATTGTGAGTTTGTGACTTCATCTAGTTTCCATCGGATGACTTTATATATATATATATATATATATAATATATATATATAAATTACATTATATTTGAAAATTGGATTATTAAATTAACATGAAGATTAATTTATGTATTTTTGGTCAAAGACAAGGAAAATTGATGAGAGAATATGATGTATATTATTGTTTTTTCCTTCACTCGCATTATCTCGTCAAAATTGATGAAAATCCGAGAATATTGATAAAATGGATAAATGACATTCTTTGGTTTCCTCAATATTGATGTAATAATTTTTATATGGATTACCATCCTCTTACTTAAACTTAAAATTCATAAAGGAACCTTCAACTTTATCTAAAAGCATTGTCATAATATTATTGGCAATTTTGAATCTCTCTCGTTATATATATAATCACAAAAAAAAAAAAAAAAACTTAGCCTTCAAAGTCAGAATGCGCTCCCGCTGCAAGAACGGTAATGCTTTTTTTGTAACTGACGCCATATTCAGTGACAACATTTTAGTAACAAGTTTGTAGTAGATGAGTAGATTCCTATAGTCAATCTATAAAGTTATTAGATCGTGATAAACACGAATGATAATAATTAATAACAATTACATTTTATACTGCTTTTTGGTGTAAATTATTTCAAAATAGTCATTAATTTGATTTATGAGTAGGCATCAAGTTGAATCGGCTCAAACTTTAACTTGTTAAGGAGTCGAGTTGCAACTTATATATAGTTGAATAAAAAAAAATATTACTTACCTATTTATTTAATTATATATGTATACATATTGGACCTCAAATGATCTCGAATTTTAGATTTGTGGTTCGAACTCGGCCTGTGTCGTCCCTAGTTTTTCCACCGCTTACAAAAAATGTCCATTGATGTGTTTGGTCAATGATGAATTTTCTATAAATGATAAAAGTAGAGCCACTTTAGTACTGTTATTTTTCTTTCAATTAATTATTAGATGTAGATATTTATTCTACTTGGCTTTCCAAGCTCATTTGAAATATAATTAGCAATTACAAAAGTTTATCACCTAAACCCTAGAGGAAGAAAAAAAACACTTCAATAGTTTTTCTCAAGTGCCTCTAAGGAGAAGAGGGACCCCATCTTCCTCCTACATTCCTTATGCTCGTACTCTTTTCTTCCTTTTTCTCTTTTCAGTTTGATTTCATTTTTCTCTTTGAATTCTTTTTGTATGTTTAGATTGCTTGGTTGGCAACGGCATGGCGCCTTTTCCGTTCTTCATCATCATTCCCTCTTCAGCGTCTTCTTTGTCCTTCATCCTCACCCTCTTTAGCAAGTAATAGTTTCAGTGATGAATCTGAAGTCGATAATGATTCTTTTTTTAAAAAAATTAGTACGATAGTTCTAATCTTTTTCGTATGAAAGTTTCTGTCTTTATAATTTCATTGTTAAGACCAAGGGGTTGTTTAATCTGTGGCACGAGAGCGCTAATAATTTTTAAATTAATGGCGCAGATAAAATTACCATATTGTCTTGTCATATTGATTGTAACCTTTAGCCTTTATAAAAGTTAATAAACAATTTTTTTTTACAAAAGTTAATAAATAAATATTTTTTTTACAAAAGTTTAATTTTTACATCCACATCAAACAAGTCAAATCATAATTGATTATTTTCTTTAATCCCACTTAATTATAATCATTTTTCAAACAGTCGGGCTAATATCACAACATATTCTAGACCCAATCTGCCTCAACAAAGCCTATAGCATTAACTCCGCATCATTTTATAATAAACACGATTCAAAATTAACAAATTGGATATTCTAAGTATTTTGTAGTCGTCATAGAACATGCGTTGAAATCGCGTTCATTGAGATATAGTTGAACTAGTGATTGACAATAACATTACCTACGAGACTAATTCATAATCAAATCACAAATAATTTATTCTAAGAATATACTTCATTTTTGAGTATGTAAAATCAAAATTATCCAAAAAAAAAAAAAGGGTAAGTAAAATCTAGATGAAGATGATTGGAAGGATGTCTTTTCAAGGATGGACGAGGCAAAAACTTTTGGTTCAACTTTCCACCTTTTGTCTTCACATGTATATATCCTTTCATTTATACTTCCCCACAACTCATCTCTTATGTCGTCCACTCTACATCTCTTTATTTCCTCGCCTCTAAACTGAAATGCAAAAAAAAAAAAAAAAAAAAAAAACAGCTCAAAAAAAGTCTTGATAATTATTTATTTAAATTAATTTATATAAATTTGTGTGCCTTTTCTTATGCCACAAAACGAAACGTTCATATGATGTAGACTTCTCACTTCTCATAGCATGGTAGGGCGGCTAGCAAAATGAAATTGTCAAAACCACTAAAAAATGTAAATACATTTTGCTTTATAAGAACAGTCGACAGAGACCCTCTTATGCTTATGATGAAATATCTTCGATAAGCCATTGCTCAAAAGCAAAACAAACAAATCTTAGATAAGCCAGGTCTTGGATACAATCAACCAGAATGATTGTTATAATTCTATGAGAGACCGATCATGAGTTCAATGGTCGAGAGTGTTTTCTGTGTATATTTCATTTACATAAGTGTGTATCGACAGTGACGGAGCTAGTGGACTAATGGGAGCACCCATTCCCCTCAACTTTGAGAAGAAAAACAAAATTGTCCTTATAAATTTTTGATATTTGAAATTTCGTCCCCAAAATTTTAAAATATCAAGTTTTTTTCCTTTTTTTATTTTTTTATTCACCTTTCATAACCCCAAATCATGTATTCATCCCCGAGAATTTTAAAAAAATAATATAAAATTAAATCGAAATTAAGAAAATAATACACAAAAATATATAATGCTCAGATAATAGCACATTCCGCGCCACGTAAGCGCGGAATCTGCCAGATTTCGCGCCACGTCAGCGCGGAATAAAATATGTATTTTTTTTTAAAATTAAAAGGCATTCCGCGCCACGTCAGCGCGGAATAGAGCAATTTTTATTTTTTTAAATAAATTTGGCCCATTCCGCGCTGACTCAGCGCGGAATGGCCAATATTTTTTTTTTATTTATCTTTTGTTTTTTTTCCTTATTTTCCGCTCGTTTTTCTCCTTTTTTTGTGCATTTTTGAGTTTTGACTTGAACATATAAATTGTAGACTTTCATATAGACTTTGTAACCACACAAGAATGAACTCATTCTGATACTCGAGTGAAGAAATATAACAAGTAAAAAATGACACATTAGAGTAATTTTTTAAAGAAAATAATAACGTTGTCTATGTTTCCGGTTCATTTTTCTCCCTTTGTCGTTCAATTTTGAGTTTTGACTTGAACACATAAATTTTAGATTTTCATATAAACTTTGTAACCACACAAGAATAGACTCATTTCGATACCTTAGTGAAGGAATATGACAAGTAAAAAAAGACACACATATACGGATTTTTCAGAAAAAAATATTTTTTTGTCGTCTTCGGGATGATTTTTCGACATTTTTTGTACATTTTCAGGCTTCGACTTCAACACAAAAAATGTAGATTGACTCACAAAGTTTGTAACGGTATGAGAATTGATTCATTTCAATATCCGAGTGAAAAAATACAACATGTTAAAACGGAACGGATTTTTCCGAAAAAAATATTTTTTCGTCATTTTCGGGATGATTTTTTGACCTTTTTTGTACATTTTCAGGCTTCGACTTCAATACAAAAAATGTAAATTGACTCACAAAGTTTGTAACGGTGTAAGAATTGATTCATTTCGATATCCGGATGAAAAAATACAACGTATGAAAATGGAACGGATTTTTCGGAAAAAAATATTTTTCATCATCTTCGGGATGATTTTTCGACATTTTTTGTACATTTTCAGGCTTCAACTTCAACACTAAAAATATAGATTGACTCACAAAGTTTGTAACGGTATAATAATTGATTTATTTCGATATCCGGGTGAAAATATACAATATGTTAAAAAAGACATATATATACGATTTTTTTGGAAAAAAAATAATTTTTCGTTATCTTCGGGATGATTTTTCTACATTTTTTGTACATTTTCGGGCTTCAACTTCAACACAAAAAATGTAGATTGACTCACAAAGTTTGTAACGGTGTAAGAATTGATTCATTTCGATATCCGGATGAAAAAATACAACATGTTTAATAACGTCTTTATTAAATTTAATGTATGTTTAAACCTGAATATCGAAATAAAACAATTATTGCACCGTTACAAACTTTGTAAGTCAATCTACATTTTTTGTGTTGAAGTTGAAGCCCGAAAATGTACAAAAAATGTAGAAAAATCATCCCGAAGATGACGAAAAATTATTTTTTTTCCAAAAAATTAGTATATATATATCTTTTTTAACATATTGTATATTTTCACCCGGATATCGAAATGAATCAATTATTATACCGTTACAAACTTTGTGAGTCAATCTATATTTTTAGTGTTGAAGTTGAAGCCTGAAAATATACAAAAAATGTCGAAAAACCATCCCGAAGATGATGAAAAATATTTTTTTCCGAAAAATCCGTTCCATTTTAATACGTTGTATTTTTTCATCCGGATATCGAAATGAATCAATTCTTACACCGTTACAAACTTTGTGAGTCAATCTACATTTTTTGTGTTGAAGTCGAAGCCTGAAAATGTACAAAAAATGTCGAAAAATCATCCCGAAGACGACAACAAAATATTTTTTTCGGAAAAATCCGTTCCGTTTTAACATATTGTATTTTTTCACTCGGATATTGAAATGAATCAATTCTCATACCGTTACAAACTTTGTGAATCAATCTACATTTTTTGTGTTGAAGTCGAAGCCTGAAAATGTACAAAAAATGTCGAAAAATCATCCCGAAGACGACAACAAAATATTTTTTTCTGAAAAATCCGTATATGTGTGTCTTTTTTTACTTGTCATATTCCTTCACTAAGGTATCGAAATGAGTCTATTCTTGTGTGGTTACAAAGTTTATATGAAAATCTACAATTTATGTGTTCAAGTCAAAACTCAAAATTGAACGACAAAGGGAGAAAAATGAACCGGAAACATAGACAACGTTATTATTTTCTTTAAAAAATTACTCTAATGTGTCATTTTTTACTTGTTATATTTCTTCACTCGGGTATCGGAATGAGTTCATTCTTGTGTGGTTACAAAGTCTATATGAAAGTCTACAATTTATATGTTCAAGTCAAAATTCAAAAATGCACGAAAAAATGAGAAAAACGAGCGGGAAATAAGGAAAAAAAACAAAAGATAAATAATAATAATAAAAAATTGGCCATTCCGCGCTGAGTCAGCGCGGAATGGGCCAAATTTATTTAAAAAAATAAAAATTGCTCTATTCCGCGCTGACGTGGCACGGAATGCCTTTTAATTTTAAAAAAAAATATACATATTCTATTCCGCGCTGACGTGGTGCGGAATCTGGCAGATTCCGCGCTTACGTGGCGCAGAATGTGCTATTATCTGAGCACTATTTTTTTGTGTATTATTTTCTTAATTTCGATTTAATTTTGTATTATTTTTTTAAAATTCTCATTCATCCCCATACACAATATATTTTATTGCGAGAGAAATATAAACAATAAAATTCTGCACGCAGTTGATCTAACATAAATTTTCCCTTTAATAATTTGGTGTAGGAAAAATAAAATCGGTGCTTAAAATCTCTATTCAAAACTGTGGTGCATTTACGTAAGTCGATTGACACTGACAACAAAAGGTTGTAGACCAGCAAATTGGGCCTTGGATATTGGGCTTTACTGGCAACTCCATCAAAAATAAAATCGAGTAATATTTGAGGGCTCCCAAACCTGCTATTCCAAATAATCTCCACTCTACTCCTCATTATAAATATACATATGGGACGTCCACTATCAAATATACATGTAATGGTAAAGATTATCTGAGTGCCCAAATATAACCCAATTGGGGGCCTGATTTTTTAAACCAACTAAGGGTGAGTTTTGACCAACATTTGTTGATTACAAGATAATTGATCTTCCAATAAATTATGTCAAAAGCTAGAAATTCCAACTTTGGCAAAAGATTATTTTGTAATGCTAAAAGGTCCAAATGAAATTTTAAGAAAAAATCAAACAGTCATCAAAATAACATTTTGACTCAAAACGCATATTTTAGGTTTTTCGAACGCTGGGCCAAATGCACTATATAAGTTCATAGGCCATAGCGAGTTACCGTGATTGTTAATTCTATGCAATAGATAAACCCACTTGTTTCGTGAAAACTTTAATTCAAACATAATTTGTTTCATTTTAAATATAATTTACTCGTCCCGTAAAAATAATGTAAATAAACTACCTTATGAATTATACTTAAAATTTTAACCATTCAAAATGCCCCCTTGAACTATTTTTACTGTCGCATATACCCCCCTAAACTTTAAAAAGTACCAAAATAGTCTCTCGTGAAATTTTTTAAGCAATTCCAAATACTTCAACCCAAACATAACCTTACAATATTTAAGAACCAAATAAACTTGGTTAATTCTTTTTCCATTGAACGTATATGATTTGTAAGAAAATGCAAATAGATTTAAATAGAATTTGTTGGTTGATACAATTAAATAACTTATAACTGAATATGATACAATTAGAAAACACAAATCTTCATAGTTTAAATCTACAATTTGTTAATTGATAATTTTTTAATTTTATTAATTTAAATTAAATATTTTGTTGATTTATAAATTATAAATTTATAGATTACAAGATTCAAATGATTTGTTAATTTTGAAAACTGAATTTGATAAATTCATTTAAAAAAATAAAGGAATCATCAGTTAAGTTAATATAGTGCTTAATATTGTAAGGTTGTATTTGGATGAAAGCATTTGGATAACTCATGAATTTTCATGAGAGACTATTTTGGTACCTTTTAAAGTTTAAGGGGGTATATGCAATATTAGGGATAGTTCAGGGGGGCATTTTGTATTTAGCCCTATTTTATGTACACGCAATAGCCTAAAGCAATCCTGATTCTCTGTAAAGGCATAAATGATAAACCCCGACGTTGAACTTTTGGACAATTTTCCAGTTCATGACGATCAAAACAAAAGAAAATTATTTCAAGATGCTAACATAAATCAAATATAAAACATCTCAAATGTTAAAAATTATATTATGACATAAAGCATTACAAAGCGTTGGTACACCCAAACCAAATTAAGCATTAATCTCTAAATCCACGTTAATTAACCTGTAACCTCTTTGAAGGAAGTTAGTTCACGCTCTTTCCCCCACGGCACGTCATAAACAACCGCTTCATAATTTTTGGTCAGTGCCGCGGCGGCAGGTGCGGCTGCGCCTCCATCCTTGGCGGAGATGATGAGCTTGTAATTCAGACCGGCAACAAGTTCAGTTTCTCCCTTGACAACAGTTACAAACTCCAATGCTGTCTTAGCCTGCTTGTTGTGCTCCGCCACCGCGAACTTTGCGATCTCCACCACCAACGGATCGTTTAGCTTATGAATTGGGTCCCAACCGCCGAGGAAGTGGGACGCTTCACAGGAAGAAAACGAAAACACCAAAACTGAGAGGAGAACGAGAAGGAGCGAGCGTGATTTGAGTGCCGCCATGTTTTTCTTTTTTCTGGATACTGCGGTCGGCGAGTGGTTAAGGAATGGGGAATTACGTGGGTGGTCAATTTATTTATAGTGGCTTGGGACGTGGGTGTAAGTAAAATTAGAGATTTGCACTTCATTGATTTTCTGGTTGTTTGAACATGAAGCATGAATTTAGGCAGTTGGATTCCGATTGTTTTTGTTATGAACCCCAAATATTATGAAATATATACAAATATTCTAAAGTAGAGAGACTAGAGAATTAAGAAGAGAATTCTTTCTTTTATTTTGGTGTATTTCTCAATACAATGGCAAAACCTATTTATAGGCACAAAACAAGATCAAATATTGATTACAAAATGAGGTAATGGAATTGTAGGTGAATCCACTAAATGAGATATTGGAGTTGTAGGTGAATCCACTAAATTATTTATTGGAGTTATATGGACATCCACTTAATGAATTATTCATAACACTCCCCCTTGGATGTCCATCACTTAAGAATATGCCTCGTTAAAACCTTATTAGGAAAAACCCTGTGGGATAAAAACCTAGTGAAGGAAAAAGAGTACATAATTCTTTCAATACGCAATCAGATGCTGCCTCATTAAAAACCTTACCAGGAAAACCCAGTGGGAAAAACCTTGGTTAAGGGAAAAAGAGTGCAGCGCGTATTATCTCCCCCTCATAACAATATCAGTTAAGATCTTTAAGTCTACGCACACCAATATTGTAGACTAGCTTTTCAAATGTTGTTGTGGGAAGTGCCTTGGTGAACAAATCAGCAATATTATCTTTGGAACGGATTTGTTGAACATTGATATCACCATTTTTCTGAAGATCGTGAGTGAAAAAGAACTTTGGTGAAATATGCATTGTTCTATTTCCTTTAATGTACCCTTCTTTCAATTGTGCGATACATGCAGAATTATCTTCATATAAGATCGTCGGGATCATTTTTCCAGAAGATAAACCACAAGTCCCTCGAATGTGTTGAATCATGGATTTTAACTAAACACATTCTCGATTTGCCTCGTGAATAGCCAAGATTTCTGCATGATTAGATGATGTGGCCGATATGGTTTGTTTTATAGATCGCCATGAAATGGCTGTGCCACCACATGTAAATAAATAGCCTGTTTGTGAACGACCATTATGAGGATCAGACATATATCTAGCATCTGCATATCCAACCAATTCGGATTTGGGTACATTTGAATAAAACATGACCATATCGATTGTTCCTCTAAGGTAGCGGAGTACCTGTTTAACCTCATTCCAATGCCTTCGTGTAGGAAAAGAACTATATCTTGCTAATAGATTAACAGCGAATGCTATATCAGGTCAAGTATGACAAGCAAGATACATTAGTGCACCGATTGCACTTAGATATGGTACTTCAGGACCAAGTAGTTCTTCATCACTTTCTCGAGGTCGAAAAAGATCTTTGTTCACATCTAGTGACCTTACGACCATCAGGGTGCTCAATGGATGTGATTTATCCATGTAGAAACGCTTTAGCACCTTTGATATATAAGCGTCTTGATATACAAAAATTATGTTCCTTAAATATTCAATTCGTAGTCCAAGGCAAAATTTTGTTCTTCCAAGATCTTTCATCTCAAATTCTTTCTTTAAGCAATTAACAGTTTTTGAAATCTCTTCAGGAGTTCCAACGATATTTAAATCGTCAACATAAACTGTAATTATAACAAACTCATTTCCAGATCTTTTCATGAAAATACAAGGACAAATTTGATCATTCTTATATCCTTCCTTCAATAAATATTCACTGAGACAATTATACCACATTCATCCAGATTGTTTCAGTCCATACAATGATTTACTTAATTTAATTGAATAATGTTCTCGAGAACTTGAATTATATGCTTCAGGCATATTAAATCCTTCAGGGATTTTCATATATATATATATATATATATCATTATCAAGCGAGCCATACAAATAGGCTGTAACAACATCCATTAGACGCAAATCAAGTTTTTCATGCACTGCCAGACTTATTATATAACGAAAAGTAGTTGCATCCACCACAGGAGAATAAGTCTCCTCGTAATCTATGCTAGGTCGTTGCGAAAACCCTTGGGCAACAAGACGTGCCTTATATCTTACAATTTCACTTTTTTCATTTCGTTTTCGCATAAATACCCATTTGTATCCTACTGGCTTTACATCTTCAGGTGTACGGACTACAGGTCCAAAAAATTTTACATCTTCAGGTGTACGGACTACAGGTCCAAAAACTTTTCGTTTGTTCAAGCGAGTTTAACTCTGCCCTCATTGCGTCTTTCCATTTTGGCCAATCATTTCTTTGTCGACATTCATTAACAGACCTTGGTTCTTGATCCTCATTATCATTCATCATATTTAGCGCTACATGTATGCAAATTTATCGTCAATGTTGACTTCATTTCGATTCCATCGTTTCCCGTTCATAACATAATCTATTGAGATCTCATTATTTTCACAAGTTTCAGGTACCTGAGGTTCTTCTGGAACCGAAGTATTAGTTATCACTGGGGACTCTTCTGGAGTTATTTTATCCTCGATTAGACCATCTTGATTCTTAGCTCCTTTTCTTTTTCGAGGATGACTATCTTTGGAACCGATAGGTCTACCACGCTTCAGGCGTGCAGTAGACTCATTACTTTGACCTTCAGGGACAACAATTCTTACTAGAGCATTAACAGCCGGTACATGTGACTTAGTCACTTTTTTTTAGGTCAGTAAATGCGTCTGGCAGTTGGTTAGCTAAACCTTGCAAGTGAATTATCTTTTGAACTTCCAGTTCACTTTGTTTTGTTCGAGGATCAAGATGATATAAAGATAATTCATTCCAACTAATTTTCTTTTCCAGCTGCTTATTTTCTCCCCCTAATGTTGGGAAATCTGATTCATCAAAATGACAATCAGCAAATCGAGCCGTAAATAAATCGCCAGTCAATGGCTCTAGATACTTTATTATCGATGGAGACTCGAATCCAACATATATTCCCAACTTCCTTTGAGGACCCATCTTAGTGCGTTGTGGTGGAGCAATTGGAACATATACCGCACATCCAAAAAATTTTAGATGGGAAATATTTGGTTCCTGACCAAAAACCAAGTGTAATGGGGAGAATTTATGATAACTTGTTGGCCTTATGCGAATAAGTGCTGCTGCATACAAAATAGCATGTCCCCAACAAGAAATAGGAAGTTTTGATCTCATAAGTAAAGGTCTTGCAATTAACTACAGACGTTTAATAAACGATTCTGCTAGACCGTTTTGTGTATGAACATGTGCTACAGGATGTTCAACATCAATTCCAATAGACATATAATAGTCATTGAACGTTTTGGAGGTAAATTCACCCGCATTATCAAGGCGTATCTTCTTCATTGGATAATCAGGAAAATGTGCTCGTATTCTAATCAATTGAGCAAGCAATCTCGCAAACGCCAGGTTGCGAGTTGATAACAAAGATACATGTGACCATCTTGTTGATGCATCAATTAAAACCATAAAATATCTAAATGGTCCACACGACGGGTGTATTGGTCCACAAATATTGCCTTGAATACGTTCCAAAAACGTAATAGATTCACTTCCTATTTTTGCTTATAAACAAGCAGCACATTTGAAATCATTCAATTGAAGAATCTGCTGGCTCTTCAATGGATGACCATATGAATTCTCAATTATCTTTCGCATCATAATTGATCCGGGGTGGCCCAACCGGTCATGCCAAACAACAAACTTATTTTGATTTGTAAACTTCTGGTTTACGATAAAATGTGTTTCAATAGTAGATATATGCGTGTAGTACAAACCAGAGGACAATGCTGGCAACTTTTTCAATATACATTTGTTACCAGATATTGTATTAGTGATGTAAAGATACTCAATATTGCCATCACTTGTTGTCTCAATATGATATACACTTCGGTGGATATCTTTGAAGCTTAGTAAATTTCTTTGAGACTTAGTAGAATATAAAGCTTCATCAATATAAAATTGTGTTCCTCCGGGTAACAATATATTAACTCTGTCGGAGCCTTCAATTAATTTTGCACTACCCGATATAGTATTAACATTGGCTTCTTGCATTACTAAATAAAAAAAAAAATTATTCTTGAGAATGGTGTGAGTTGTTGCACTATCAGCGAGACATATATCTTCATTATTGATGTTGTTGTTGATCGAGTAAATACTCATTCTTTTCATAAATAAATGATTCATTGATGAAAACTACACATTTTCATATTTATTTTAAAAACTACTAAAAATAAGATTTATAAAATTGATTATGAACACTTTCATCTCTAATCAAGTGATCACTTTTTTTTTTCAATCAGGATCAGCAAAGAAATCAGCAATATCTAAATGAGTGTCATCAAATCGGCCATGATTAGAATCGCCTTCTTCAAAAGCAAAATTTGTTTCTATTTTCTTTTTTTTACTTTTTAGCGATTCTTGGTAAAGGTCCACAAGATGCTTTGGTGTACGACAGGTACATGACCAATGACCTTTACCACCACAACGATAGCATAAATTTTTCACAAATTTGCTATTTTGGCCACTTTCATGTTTCTCTTCATTATTTTTCCACTTCTGGTGGAAAGATGTGTTATTTGAATAACCACCACGATTTCTATGACCATATCCACGACCACGTCCATGTCCATGATTTCTTTAATGATTAAAATAGTTATGTGCTGCTACTTTCACTTCAGGGAATGTAGCAGAACTAGTTGGACGGGACTCATGATTAAAATAATTATATATTGCTCAATACATTCACTTCAGGGAATGCAGTATAGTTATTTGCACCAAGATGAATTTCAATATCTAACGCCCAAGAAAAATAATTTTTCCTCGTAATATCAAGAGTCACAAAGTCAAGTTTTTTTCAAGATTCATCATATAATACTATTATCAAAGTATAAGATGAATAACATAACAATCATTCAACTTCTTAAAATATTTTCAACATGATAGGATTATTCAAAAGAATAATATTAATCAAATATATGCACATATATATACATATGTCTTCTTTCTAAACATCAAGAGAATTATTGCATATTTCTATTTTTGTTAAATATTGAAATATACATACCTTTTCTTTACCTTTTCTTCTTGCTTTGTTTTGAAAACCTTGTCCATCAATTTTCTTTACAAACTCATAATAACTCATAAAAATTTCTCACTACATTTACATCATATGTTGAGTACCCCATGTATATCTTTTGCCAAATTTCAAAATGATTAACACCTTGAGACGGATCGTGCTGATAACGTGTTATGAAATAACCCCAAATATTATGAAATATATACAAATATTCTAAAGTAGAGAGACTAGAGAATTAAGAAGAAAATTCTTTCTTTTATTTTGGTGTATTTCTCAATACAATGACAAAGCCTATTTATAGGCACAAAACAAGATCAAATATTGATTACAAAATGAGGTAATGGAATTGAAGGTGAATCCACTAAATGAGATATTGGAGTTGTAGGTGAATCCACTAAATTATGTATTGGAGTTATATGGACATCCACTTAATGAATTATTCATAACAGTTTTGATAATAACTTCAGTTATGTTGATGAAATCTAGTATTATCTGTATCAACTTTGCAAATTAATCCACGTAAAAGTTAGAGATTGCTCAGTTTATTCATGGATACTTGAAACAACTTTTATTAACTTTTCGACTAGGGAAAATTACACCAACACTCACTGATATAATAGGTAATTACACAAACTTACCCTCTTACAATTGAAATTACAAAAGTTATTAAAAATTATATTTATCCCTGGAAACCTTCGGGCAATGGTCAAACAATACTAAATGACATTTTTGCCTTCACTTTTTTTTTAAAGAAAAATCGGTCTTATATATCATTCAGTCGAAAATTTACAACGCCTGAAACAATACCATTCATATCGATTCAAACGATGTAATAAGAACATCTGAAACACCGACTATCAAGTTCTTGAAGATAACAAATCTTAAGAATTCACAAACAAACACAAGAAAATTTTTGTGCAACTCCTATTCAATGAGAGATGAAACTCTCATTCAAGAGAGAAAGCAAACTCTCATACGAGAGAGGAAATAAAATACTAAACAAAATATCTAAAACGCTATATAAAAACTTAAGTATCATCCGTCTTCATCTCGTCAGATCCGTCTCTACCTCTTTAGATCCATATCCATCTCGTCAGATTTGAAAATGTGATGTAAAACTTGAACAAGAATGCTCCAACTCATCCCGCCGACGATGGTGGTGGTAACAGTGGTGTTCACCAAAGTCATCGCCGACAGAGGAATATAGAATAAAAAAGAAGGTTATGGTTTAGAAAGAGTGACATTTTTGCCTTCACTTAAATTATTAGAAAAAAATAAGAAGCCGAAATAATATTTTTGTTACGGTCGTACCCCATCTTATAATGTGTAATTACCAAAATTCGCCTCTTATTTTTGAATACCAACACCCCCTACAAAGGCCTAACTGTAAGGATTTTAGGGGCTAAGTTATAATTTTTCTTTTAATATATTGGGGTGATTGATGAAGTGCATAACAGGGAAGATTTGTGTAATTTCAAAAATAAGAAGGGAGGTTGGTATAATTTTTCATAAATGACATTTGGACAAGGGCACTTTTAGAAGTTTATATGCTGACGTTAAAAAATAATCTCAGGGGGGTAAATATATTTTTCAATTATATTGGGTTAAGTATTTGTAATTTCAAGCAAAAGAGGATGAATTTGTGTAATTACTTATTGTAGTAATGAGTGTTAGTGTAATTTTCCCTTTAATCTATCTCGAGTAAGCTTGAGCAAGTAGAAATTAGATCGTTTAGCGCAAGTCCGACAAGTTATACTTGAACTCTGTTCAATTCATTGAATTTATTCGAGATTGGCTCGAATCGAGCTCGTTTGGACTGGACCCATCCAAACAACCAAATTGTCTTCTAAACATATGCTTGTTTTTGACAAAAACTTTTTGAATTATATGTGCTTATTAAGCAAGGTTGGGTTATCTTTGGTCTTTTGGTACACAGGTGACACACAAATATTGCGAGGATCTCTGACATGTTGTGGGCTTTTTTGAGTTGGCATTTAAAATTTAAGATTGAAAAAAAGCCTTTAATCTTGAGTTCTTGAGTCTTGACCCCGGTCCTTCAGTATATACGTTGTTGGAGTCTTATATGGTCATTTTAGGCAGAAGACCGAAATATTCTCAACAGTAGCTGGAAAATGGAAATCACCAATAACACACAAATTGTTTTCCGTGTTTTTTGGAAATATGGAACAGTTGACCTGCCCGACTCGAGAGAAAATTCTATTTTGGACCCTCTTCATTAGTTCTAATGTGTAAACACCACACGTTTGAGTTTGGGTGGGTGGTTTTTTTATCACCCACCACCTATGTAAAAATCACTCACCCTAACACAAATATGTAGTATTTAAGACTCCAGAATCAACGGAGTGGGACTAACATAGAATTACCCGACTCGACGGTCCTAATTCATAATTATAGATTATGTGCATTTGGCTATTCATGATAGTGCCACATGTCATTAAGATGTCCGTACATTATGAAAAATTCTAAAACATCCCAACCCTAACTATTTATAACATATGTAATTTACTGTATATCTTTTCATTTAATATTGCATGCAAACATTAATTGTTTTTGTTGAATTGATATGATGGTTGATGGTCTATACAAAGATAAACTCGAACTTGACCTAACGAGGATCTTTTCAGTTCATGTGATTTCTGGCCTAGGCCTGGCAATGGACAGGTCTTGCCTATATTTAAACTCAAACTTAAAGTTTTGGATTTAAATCAAGATCCAAAGTTTTGGGTCTAGACCCAGACCCAAAACTTTGGATCTATTAGACCCAAATACCCAATCTGCTCACAAATTGTTGAATTGCAATTTCAATTTAATTTTAATTACAAAAAGTTTGGATTTTATATATATATACCTACATACATACATATATATATATATGTATATTACTGTTCGTGTGTGTGTGGGTTTTATATATATATGTGTGTATTACTGTGCGTGTGGGTTTTATATATATATGTGTGTGTGTGTATTACTGTGCGTGTGTGTGTGGGTTTTATACATATATATATGTGTGTGTGTGTATTACTGTGCTTGTGGGTTATATATATATATATATATATGTGTGTGTGTGTATATTACTGTTCGTGTGTGTGTGGGTTTTATATATATATGTGTGTGTGTATATTACTGTGCGTGTGGGTTATATATATATATATGTGTGTGTGTGTGTGTGTGTGTGTATTACTCTGCGTGTGTGTATTAATTGTTGTGTGTGTGTGGGGGGGTGGGGAAGACGATGTGCTGTTCCCCACCCCCCTTTTTTTTTCTTTTTTATTTAATTTACAAAATAATATATTAAATATTATATTATATATATATATATATATATAAATATCTATATATAAATATTATATTATATATATATGGATTAGATATCAATTGCATTAAATATGAGTTGGGTTTGGGCCTTAGGCTTAGATTTTAGTTTTGGGTTTAAGTTGGGTCTAGCTTAATGTTTGGGTCAGGGTCTAGACCCAAACTTATTTTTTGGGTCTGGGCCTAGACCCAGACCCAAACTTTTGGGTCTGGTTCTGGGTCTGGCCCACCCATTGACAGGCCTATTCTGGCCCATAATAGCTTAATAGGTTCAGCCTTAACTCTTAACGCACAAAGATTGACCTACAAAGATGACCAATGTCAAAGTCGCAGACTCTCGGCCTTCAAATAATTGCAAGCCAAAAAGATGTAGCTAATGGGTGTATTTGGATTGAAGAATTTGAAATTTGTGGATTTCAAATTCATCAACAAATTCATTGAGATTGTTTGGATGATTTCAACTTACAATGGATTTCAAATCCATTAGAACTCATTTTATGTTATTTTTCAAGTATCGTGGTGGATTTCAAATGACACCAATTTGGAGTCATTTGAAATTCATCCTCCAAATTCATTCCTCAAATTCAAAGACACCCTATATATATATGTATTATGCGGATCATATAATGTGATTGTAAAGCCATGTTATTGGTAATTAATTTGTAATGTGTATGATGTATATAAGTATTCTTTTCATCACATGGCTGCAGCTTACATATGGAAACCCAATGCATGTAATATTGGAGTTTATTTGTATAGGCGCTATCTGATTTTCTAACATTTCTAGTCATTATACTTTAATTTGGACTTGTAAATAATTGACTGCTTCGAATTTGAGATAAGTTCAAGTCAGTTATGAAGATCGAATCATAATAATTTTGTTATAAGTTTGAATGTTTGATAAGTTTGAGAGGTACGTACTTCAAGATTTATAAAATATTTAGATACCTTATTTTAATTCTAAGAATATTTAAAGAATGGTTTTCTTCATTATATTTCGTTTGGTTACATTTAATTTTCTTCTTAATGATGATTTTTTGTTGTTTTGTTTTATTTTTTTCTCTAGAACATATGCAAATATTTCTCATTCATAAGGACAATTCCTCCATAATATAAAAGAGCAAAAATAAATTTTCACGACCAATCAATTTCATTTAATTTGCTTATTAATATTACAACCCGATGCTGATCATATATACTTACTACATTGGTCAATTTTCCTGTTTAAACTCCACAAGATAATTATTATGTAACCAAGTTCTGACGAATGTTCCATACTTGTGTGATGCATGACCATCTTTCGCAGATATAAAAAGCATGTAATATGTATTACGTATTCCATGATCAAATTGGCTCACCCCACCGATAACATGTTCAAATACCAAATGGGTATTTTTCTCCTCATTGTGTGCTTTCACAGCAAATTCTCCGACACCCTTCACCTTAGGATCTTCTACATTTTCGATCACGCGCCAATTGTCTACTGGATTGCTGTCCAGGGCCACCACAAATGAAAGGACTAGGAGGAGAAGACATATAGACTTTAGACCCATATTTTTTGTTGTAATAAAATTTAGTATGTGAATGTTGGTGATATATAGAAGTGTATCAACTGTATAATTATAGGTTCCATTGAAGTTAGATAAGTTTAGTGAAGATTAGAAGATGAAATCATAATAAATTGACACTAATCTTATTAGTGATATTCTCATCTTGTCTTTTCTGAACTCGTATGAGAAATTTAATAGCTTTCAATGTATTTTTTTAATGAAAAAAATAAATGGGGTGACAACATTAAATAAATTACATGGAAGTTTACATTTATATTTAATTGCAAAGTTTCATTAAAACGTTGGGCTTTCGTACACATATTGTGGGCCTTTTGAACTGGCGCTTACATTTTAAGAAAGAAAAGAGGCCCGTAGTCTGGGCCTGGTGCTTCAATAGATATGGACATTGCATATTGGAGTCCGATATGGTCAATTTACTCAAATAACTGCTTTGTTTGTTTATGTTTTTGAGTTTAAATCTTGAAAATTTTTTGGGGAACGCGTACTATGGATATTTGTGTGAATTTGATGAGATATGTTGGTGTATTTGTTTATGTTTTTAAAATATGGTTCAAATTTGTAAAATGTGTAAAGTAAATGAATATTGACTGATAATTGTATGAAATGATGGATGTGGTGATTGATAGGTAGTTATATTGGAGAGTGAAAAAGTGAATTTGAAAGATGATGAATTTGGTTGAAAATAGTTTGAAGTGTGAATTCTTAGGATTTTGTGATCCAAAATACTGAAATTGGAATTTGAAAACATAAACAAACAAGAAGGCTCTGTTTGAATGTGTTTTCATTTTATTTTCATCCGTCATTTTGTAAAATGCATGGGAGAATGAGTTTTTTTATTTTTGTGTGAGAAAAGCGAAAAAAGTAAGTGTGTTTGGTTGTGTTTTTAAAATGATTGAAATTGGTGAGTGTGATGTGTGAAATGATTGAAAAGTAATGATTTTGTTATGACAATTCATGAAATAAGAGTATAAAGATTAAAGACACAAGAATTTACATGGTTCTGCAATTGTCTACATCCACGGGAGATGAGAGAGTATTTTACTATTGATGAAAGAGGTACAAATTACAATGAATGTCAAAAGTACTGAACTAAAACTTAGCCCTTGATTTTTTCCTAAAATACATGTGTACCGTACCGCGGGGGCAAGCCCCCGCACCCCCTGGCAATCCTTCGTCGAAGCGGGTTCAACTACAAGCCAATTCTAAGGACTTCACCCTCTTCAGAACTTACCCTTTCGATAATGGGCTTACTGCATAATTTTGAGTTTAGAACTTTAAAACATATCGCAACAGATTTGATGGTAAATATTGATGATGTTTTAAAAATATAAAGGAGAGAAAAATGTTTAAAAAATTGAAAGGAGATTAGAGAGAAAACTAATAAAAAGAAAATGTGAAATAAGTGAAGTAAAATGTAATTGTAAAGAAATGAATGAATTTTATTGGAAATATAAAAATAAGAATGAAAATGAGGATATTTTCAGTTAAAAACAGTGTAAAATGTGTATTTTTATTTTCAGATTTATATATATATATCACAGGCTAGCAGCATTGGTCCTTTCATCTATATATCTGAATCAGTGAGGTTCCTTGAACTTACATAGAAATCTCTGAAAAACCTCTGAAATTTCATACATAAAATTATTAGAAAAATCCACTAATTATTAATTTCCACCAAAGAAATTGAGGAATGCCAACATTAAGCTAAAGTTACAACCTTTTTGAAGCTAATAAGAAACTTGGAATGTTGCCAAGGCTTCTCATAAACAAGAGCTAGATAGTTATCTGGAGCATTGCCATCCCTGGCAGAGATAACAAATCTGTAAATTCTGCCTCCAACTACCTTCATGGTTCCATTGATCACATTTTGAAATCTCAAGTTAGTTTTGGCCAATTTATTGTGTTCATCCACGGCGAACTTGGCAATTTCTAGCACTTTGTGGTCTTTTGGATCAGTGATCGGCCGCCAGGGGCCGCCAAGACGAAGCAATTTTAGGTCGCCGGAGTTGGCTGAGGATGTTGAAGGAGCAACCAATAGTGAGAGGATTATGAAGACTAGAGGGTGAGCTTCAATTAGAGCCATATTATGATATTTTTCAAGAAAATGTGTGACTTGTTATATATATTGGATTTTAATTTGCTCCACACAACAATACCCTATGCGGCTATGCCATTTTGGTTGTTCGATAGAGAAACAATAAATTGACATTTGACATTAATTTTGTTAGACACATTAAGATATGGAGCTTGTAGGGGTCGAGTTGGACCAAAATGGCTCACCTCCTCACTTGTTTATAATTTCAAACTCAAATACTACATTAAAATTTAAACTTTATCCTCATTCAAATTCCTAAATTTTAAATAAATAGATTCTTATTTAGCAAAATAATAATAAAATATATACTTGTAATTACTCATTTTTCTTAATGGCGACGAGTGTCTTAGAATCTTGGTTCACCAACACATTGGCGTCGTAGCTATACAATGCGGTTTGGTCAGTTACCGCAATAACAAGCCCATAACTTAGTCCTCGTGCAATGTTGGTGTAAGCAGCCTCAATAACCTTCGTAAAACATAATGAGGTATTTTGCTCTCTGTTATATTCATCAATCACAAACTTTGCTAGTTCTACCACCTTTAGATCCTTTGGATTTAATGCAACGAAACCTTCGTCACAATCTGGGGCCGAGGTTGGAGCTGAAATCGGACCCCGAGCTTTGACATCAGCAGCTAGTGTTTTCCGACCGCCGTAGGCGGTGGAGACACCAAAAGGAGCTGAGGATACCAAGAAAGCAAAAATCGAAAGGAAAGATTGTGATTTTATCACCATTTTGGATTCGGATTATAATGAAAAATGTAAAAGCCGCACGTTTGATAGTTGGAGTGTGAAACTGTTTGTGGTGCCCATACTATTGTGGAATTTTTCCTCTTAAATATAGAGAATCAAATCTTTCTGCATTTAATACTTCGGGTGAAAAGTTGCGTAAATAATCCAATATCAAACATATCCTGATCGTGTAATCTATAATCTGTAACAATCACGTGTAATCCTATTACATTTCAGAGATCCAATTACAGAAATTTTGAATTTTTTATTATATATCTTTCGGTATTTTCAAATTTTACAAATTTGTACAAGTTATGAGGCGAGGTCCTAAAACTATAAACAGGTTTTGGGTTTAAGATTTTGACTTCCATAAAATCTATTTTAGTTACAATTATATGCTTTGACTTTGAGTCATTGGTTGAATCAAATCGTTGATATAATAATATCTTATGTTATGAATGACTATTAATTGACATTTTTTCTAGAAAAAGAACAATCAAATTACTGAAAACTTGTATTAGAAAAAATTTACAAAAAAGAACAATCAAATCGCTAAAATGTTTATAATTTTTGAGATTGAAACCCAAGCGTTCATAAATAAAGTAGTCATGGGAACAAAGCTTATAATAAAAGAAGAAAAATTAAATAATCAATACTGGATTTTGGAACTTTGTCAATTACAGAAATCCGACCTTAGCAAATGAATTTTAATGTTTGCTGTACATTCTTTTTGCGAGATGTAAATTAAGAAGTTAATCATCAAAATTACTTCTATGGATTTATGGATATTTTTCTTTACTAAACAATCATAAAGTTGTTTCTTCTTCAACTTAGTTGAGAGTGGCTTCCAACTGATTTATTGTTTGTTTGGGATAACCTCTATATATTTTCGTCACTTCAAGTATTTGACAATAGCGAGCTTTTTGGTGTAATTAGGGGTATATTAGATTAGATTTGCTTAACTTACCTAACTTTTGTTGGAAATCTTGATTGAGTAAATTGTGTTTAGCGCAATTTTATTGGAGATTTAAGTGAATTCCACATGTTGAGAGTGGAGTGTCTTTGACTTAAATTAATCTACGTTTTGAGTAGATAAATTTATAGTATTTAATTACTCAAATCCGATTTCGGGTGAATGAGAAATTAATTAGCAAAGTGATCACTTAAAATGTTTCTCGTAATTGGAATCAATAATTGATGTGAACAAAGGCGAATAAATGATCTCAATTATACGATCGACGGCCGCGGTTGTATAAGAAATAGTTCATTTAGCTCGTGGTCTAAAATGTTCAAATTGAAAAATTGAGGGACCAATTTGAAAGGACTTAAGGAATCAAGATTCAAAGTTTTGGGGTCAAAATTAAAGTCTGTGGAAAAATAGGGGCTGAATTGCACAGCCGGATGGTGCAACCGCCCGCACCTAATCATTTCCCGAAAATAGTGGCTTGTTATTGGTTGAGAGGCGGGTGTACGGTACACCAGCCACACTGGATCATAACCATGTCAGGCGGGTTTTGTCTTTTAGCTCAGGGGTTGTTTTGAACAATTGCAACTCTTGGGGCTAATTTGAAAAGTCCGAAAAGGTGCAATCAGGAGGCATTTTGTCCAAAAGACACAACCTTTGGGCCTTTCTGCAGAAATCCGAAAAGTCACACTTTTTGACCCATAACCTTTCATTCTCTATAAATAGCCCCCCATAGTTTGGATTTATTTACACCAATATCATATTCTCTTCTCTCTTTTATTCTAAGTACTAATTTGAGTATTTTGAATATTCTTTTGTTTCTTAAATATTAATTTTAATATTTTAAGAATAGTGTTGAATATTAAATGCTAAATTGAGCATTTAAAATATTCTTGAAGTTCTTAAATATTATTTTAAGAATTATTTAGTACTAATTTGAGTACTTTAAATATTCTTAAATATTATTTTAATATTGTAAGAATAAGTTTGCATATTAAATGTTTAGATGTGCATTTAATTCATCCATGTCCATCGAGAGAGTTTGGAACAAGTATTTTGTTCGCTAGGCTCGAAAATTTGTAGTGGTACTATTTTCGAGACGTTTGTCGTTGTATCTTAGGAGACAATTGCCGTATTCCGTGACCACCAAGTGCGGGGCAATATTGTCTTAAGGAAATAGGGTAACCCTTGCCTCGACATATCATTATCATTTTGCATCTTCATAAACACCGCCTGTTACGCGCTAGAATTTTTCCCAACAACTTAAGACAATATCTGAGTGTTTCTTGAAGATAGCGTTATTCGATGGAAAGAAAGAGGGAAGCTCTATTTAGTTTATTGTATACTTGAATACAATAATTATATTATTCAATTTTGTGACTTACTGATAATGATTTGTAATTGTGCATGACCAACAAAGCAAAAATTGATGATCACAATGCCATTTGGTGAATTGGCTAATCAATTGCAGAGTCGGCGTCATATTTATCCGATGCAATTAAAGGATACGACTTATGAGATAAGTTTATTTGCTTTATTTGAGATTAAAGCGTTAATTATTCTATTATGAGAATTGAAGGCAGAATGCATTATGTCATCTTATATATTATATATTTAATTCTCAATGTTGAATTATGAGTTGCCTGCATAACATTTCGAAAAGTTGCATGGCATTTCGTTGACACTTTCAGATAAGTGTATTATTATTCAATAGGTCAAACTATGTTATGAAGAGTGAATGGTTATTCGTAGAATTAATATTTCTGAAATTATTGTTGTAGGATGAGATTAGTCTACTGGATTGGAATTGAAAGGTTAAGTAACTTCTCAATTTCAAGGGATCGACTTCGACATGCTATGAATAAGGAAATACATGAAAGCAATTGAAGGCGAAATATTGGTTACGAAACCAATAATGAGATAAGTTCATTATATGAATTATCAATTTTATAATTGCTTCATTTGATTACATATTGTGTTGAATAATATTAAACGTGATTTAATATTTAGTTATGCAACAATGATGTAATCATGTTAGATAAATTTGAGCATGCGGTATTATATGATTAAATATTTAATTATATTTTATCTTTGTGATTTATTCTTGATAAAGAATAAATAATTGTGCATGCATAAAATTACTTTATTTTTCTACGCATATATGAAGTAATTGTTTAATAGTTTTCTTTCGGCTTATGAATAAATGCAATAAGTGTGATTCTTCACTATGTTTGACAATCTTTAGTATAAAGTCTGATCACAATGAATGAAAAAAAAATGCATTAATTAAATAGTTGATTTAAATTGATTGCATATTCTTTTCATGTGATAGTGGCGTTTATTTAAAGAAGTCAATTTTGTGTTAAGAATAATTATTGCATTATTTAGAGTTGTAGCCTACAATTTTCACCGTAAAAGTGAAATAGTTGTAGAGGCGAAACTAGTCATGGTTTTATTTAAGCGAAAGAAATCAAGTCTATTTTTAAGAAATTAAAATAGACATTGTGGAATGTCGGCACTATGAACCTGTAAGATTTCTAAGTGAGAATTTTTCCAAATGTTTCGTATTATGAAACATACTCTCTGAAGAGAGAAATGTGGACAACATATTATACAAAGTACACAACTTGGTCAAGAATAAAGGATGTTAATTGTCAGAGTGAGATCGTGAAATTCGATCAAACGTCTGAAATTAAATCCGAGAAAATGACTCTAAGGATATGGACAATTTGGTAAAACCAAATTATAGTTGGTGTATTGACAATAGTCGAAATAAGGATAAGGAAAAATAGTTCCGAGTGGACAACCACAAACGTGGTAAATCCACGCCGACAATGGTTAATCATAGATAAACTGAACCATGTAAATGGTGGGTGACCATTGAGGACAAGTTGAACCATATAATTGGTGGGTGTTCGTCTAAGACGATCCCAACCACACAAAATGTGCGTGATCATCAAGACAAACCAAGCTAGGCAAATGGTGGGTGATTAAATCACTAAAACCAAGCTAGGCAAATGGTGGGTGGTCGGACCTTAAGCTCTCGACTGTAGTGAGAGGTAACTAAGCGAATGGTGGGTCGACACCGGTGCTACACATACATCCGAGCTGGAAAGGCAGATGTATTGAGTATCACGAGTAATTGACGTAATGACCTTTTGAAGGCATTGATTAGAGTTCGTAGATATATAAAATATGCTATGAACTGTGACTACTCTATACGATATATCCAAGTGTACTAATAGAATACACTGAGGAAAAATGGATATTCTTTATTGGCTAGATTTTGTGACACCTATTCCGATATATTGTACAAAATAGTCGACAGTCGGAAGGGCACAAAATAGCATGTAAAGTGGTAGTCTCGACACAAACGTCGAAGATATAAAACCATTAGCAGTGATCTTCAGTGGCATTGTCTCTATTGATTGAGTAAAATCAAATGAGAATGCATGGATCCAAATGTATGCCTAAAAGATCAAATAAACTGCATATCGATGGGAATGGGCCTAAAGCCTACATAATTAAGAATCGACATAGTGGAAACCCAACCTTGTTGACTGGAGATCCCAAGATCTTGGTTCAATGGGAGAACGAAATTATGAAGATTCAGTGATGCACTTGAGGAGTTTAAAACTCCTACCCATTCCTAGGATAAACAAGTGCAACCTGCAGAGCGTAGCTGAGGTTAAGCAAGTAGCTTTTAATGATTCCTATACTGTCTAAATGTGTGACGTAACAAAGTGGGGTACGGCAGGGTACTCTTTATAGGAGATCACCTATGTAAGTGAGAAGTGAGGGCCGCTTCAATATAGTAAACACTTATGAATCCAAGATGGTGTTCCATGGCCAAAACGGACCCAATTGAGAACAAAATCTGTTAGAGAAGTTATTGTGTGAGTATCATTGTCTTGGTTTACACAAACGGCTGACCAATTCAAGACATCACGTTCATTGGGGAGCCAAGTAAATCCGATGGTATTTCACTAAGGAAGGTTCAAAGCCACAAGCTACCTCTCCTGATGCAATAGCTTTTCGCCCGAACTCTCTCATTGTCTGCATAGTCTGCATTGTGTCTGCATAGTCTGCATTTGCATTAATTTCATTCATGGTGGGTATGTTGGAAATCTTGATTGAGTAAATTGTGTTTAGCGCAATTTTATTGGAGATTTAAGTGAATTCCACATGTTGAGAGTGGAGTGTCTTTGACTTAAATTAATCTACGTTTTGAGTAGATAAATTTATAGTATTTAATTACTCAAATCCGATTTCGGGTGAATGAGAAATTAATTAGCAAAGTGTATCACTTAAAATGTTTCTCGTAATTGGAATCAATAATTGATGTGAACAAAGGCGAATAAATGATCTCAATTATACGATCGACGGCCGCGGTTGTATAAGAAATAGTTCATTTAGCTCGTGGTCTAAAATGTTCAAATTGAAAAATTGAGGGACCAATTTGAAAGGACTTAAGGAATCAAGATTCAAAGTTTTGGGGTCAAAATTAAAGTCTGTGGAAAAATAGGGGCTGAATTGCACAGCCGGATGGTGCAACCGCCCGCACCTAATCATTTCCCGAAAATAGTGGCTTGTTATTGGTTGAGAGGCGGGTGTACGGTACACCAGCCACACTGGATCATAACCATGTCAGGCGGGTTTTGTCTTTTAGCTCAGGGGTTGTTTTGAACAATTGCAACTCTTGGGGCTAATTTGAAAAGTCCGAAAAGGTGCAATCAGGAGGCATTTTGTCCAAAAGACACAACCTTTGGGCCTTTCTGCAGAAATCCGAAAAGTCACACTTTTTGACCCATAACCTTTCATTCTCTATAAATAGCCCCCCATAGTTTGGATTTATTTACACCAATATCATATTCTCTTCTCTCTTTTATTCTAAGTACTAATTTGAGTATTTTGAATATTCTTTTGTTTCTTAAATATTAATTTTAATATTTTAAGAATAGTGTTGAATATTAAATGCTAAATTGAGCATTTAAAATATTCTTGAAGTTCTTAAATATTATTTTAAGAATTATTTAGTACTAATTTGAGTACTTTAAATATTCTTAAATATTATTTTAATATTGTAAGAATAAGTTTGCATATTAAATGTTTAGATGTGCATTTAATTCATCCATGTCCATCGAGAGAGTTTGGAACAAGTATTTTGTTCGCTAGGCTCGAAAATTTGTAGTGGTACTATTTTCGAGACGTTTGTCGTTGTATCTTAGGAGACAATTGCCGTATTCCGTGACCACCAAGTGCGGGGCAATATTGTCTTAAGGAAATAGGGTAACCCTTGCCTCGACATATCATTATCATTTTGCATCTTCATAAACACCGCCTGTTACGCGCTAGAATTTTTCCCAACAACTTTCGTGTCTAATTGTTAGTACTCCGTTTTTCATTTCCTAGTTGGATAGGCTCGAAATCTTGTGTACTACTTTTATCTTGACATATAGAAGGGAGGGGATCCCGAAAAATCTCTCCACCATAATATAGGTGGTTTTTGTAAAAAAAAAAAAAGAAAAAAGTTAAATTTACAGGACCCACTAATTCTATTTCAAAACAAATGTGTTTGCTTAATGACATCGACAACATGAAGTTATAATATCAACCCAAAGATTTCATTAAAATTGGCAGACTGTTAGCTACTAAGATCTACAAACCCCAGAAAGATAAAATATTAATACAAGCTTTCTTGTGAAACATGTTCAAATTTTGTTTCTCATTTAATTTCCCCATAAAAAAAGGCTAAATTATAGGATAAAACGGAGTTAGAGAAATGAACAAGTATTTGATCAAGCTATTTCAAAGTTTATAACAACAAAACATGAAAGCATGAGCACAGAGTAGAGACGTACAAATGCCAGAGTTAACTATAAACTTAGATAATAAAAAAGCAGCCTCAGGTAGTATCAACAAAACCTGATCCTGGGAAGAAACCAGAAAAGCTCGATCGAAAAGTTACCTATGTGGTTTTGAAACACCAATATATATATAGAAAATAGAATAGAAAAGTCAAGTTCAGAAGAACAAACAAAAAAGGCAAATTTCGGTATTATAAGAAGTGAAGGATATTAATTGTTTCAATTACTTGGTCTGCAAACTAGTGGTGTTTCATCGCCCCATTTTATACACACTCCACCTTCTGAGCATCAATTATTTCAATTACTACTTGGTGAGCAAACCAGTGGGGTTTCATTTCCCCGCTTTATAAACACGTCACCTTCTTTTTTTTATAACATTCACGTCTTCTTCTCGGTGTCTAATTTCCTCAATCGTTGTTTCATCAGATCTTTAATTTTATTAATTATGTATGTATATGTCTTTTAATAGTGTTCTTTAATTATCAATTATTTTCTCTATAATTGTATATCTCTCGATAAGTAAACTTGTTGATTTTGCCAACTTTTTTGGAGTTCGTTCGCACTGTGATCTTCCCATTAATTACTTCTTTTATCTCGTGGAATTATGTGGTGTGGTCCTCAAGATTCCTAATTATTATTATTACATTCTTTTGGCAATATATATATAGAAAATAGAATAGGAAAAGTTCAGAAAAACAAACAGAAAAGGTAAGTTTCAGTATTATAAGAAGTGAAGGGCATTGACTGTTTCAATTACTTGGTGTGCAAACCAGCGGGGTTTCATCGCCCAATTTTATAAACACGCCACTTTTTGGGCATCAATTGTTTCAATTACTACTTGGTGAGCAAACCAGTGGGGTTTCATTGCCCCGCTTTATAAACACTCCACCTTTTTTTCTTTATAACATTCACGCCTTCTTCTCGGTGTCTAATTTTCTCAATCGTTGTTTCATCAGATCTTTAATTCTCTCTTCAATCTTATTAATTATGTATGTATATGTCTTTTAATAGTGTTCTTTAATTATCAAGTATTTTCTCTATAATTGTATATCTCTCGATAAGTAAAGTTGTTGATTTTGCCAACCTTTTTGGAGTTCGTTCGCACCGTGATCTTCCCATTAATTACTTCTTTTATCGCGTGGAATTATGTGGTGTGGTCCTATAAGAAGTTTCGGTATTATAAGAAGTGAAGGGCGTTAATTGTTTCAATTACTTGGTGTGCAAACCAGTGGGGTTTCATCGCCCCTCTTTATAAACACGCCACCTTCTGGGCATCAATTGTTTCAATTACTACTTGGTGAGCAAACCAGTGGGGTTTCATTGCCCCGCTTTATAAACACGCCACCTTCTTTTCTTTATAACATTCATGCCTTCTTCTCGGTGTCTAATTTCCTCAATCACTGTTTCATCAGATCTTTAATTCTCTCTTCAATTTTATTAATTAGGTATGTATGTCTTTTAATAGTGTTCTTTAATTATCTATTATTACTCTATAATTGTATATCTCTTGATAAGTAAAGTTGTTGATTTTGCCAACTTTTTGGGGTTCGTTCGCACCGTGATCTTCCCATTAATTACTTCTTTTAACGTGTGGAATTATGTGGTGTGGTCCTCAAGATTCCTAATTATTATGATTACATTCTTTTGGCAAGTGATTGCTAATTATTTACGCTATATATATATATATATAGAAAATAGAATAGAAAAGGCAAGTTCAAAAAAACAAACAGAATAGGCAAGTTCAAAAGAACAAATAGAAAAGGTAAGTTCAAAAGAACAAACAGAAAAGGCAAGTTTTGGTATTATAAGAAGTGAAGGGCATTAATTGTTTCAATTACTTGGTGTGCAAACGAGTGGGGTTTCATCGCCCCGTTTTATAAACACGTCACCTTCTGGGCATCAATTATTTCAATTACTACTTGCTGAGCAAACCAGTGGGGTTTCATCACCTCGCTTTATAAACACGCAACCTTATTTTCTTTATAACATTCACGCCTTGTTCTCGGTGGCTAATTTCCTCAATCGTTGTTTCATCAGATCTTTAATTCTCTCTTCAATTTTATTAATTAGGTATGTATGTCTTTTAATAGTGTTATTTAATTATCAATTATTTTCTCTATAATTGTATATCTCTCAATAAGTAAAGTTGTTGATTTTGCTAACTTTTAATTCAAAGTAGATAGCATTTTAGTCTTTAATTAGTTTATAATGAAAAAAGTGAAAAAGAGGAGGTTCATGCCAATATTTTAAAGATGAGGGGTGTGGATGCCTAGGCTATGTATGGTTAGAAATTTTAAAAATATTTTTATTTTTTTAATCACAAAAAAATGAAAATACACAGTCCAAGCCAAATTCAACAAAAAATGATCAAATTTTAAATATAATGCACATTCCCCTATACAATAACCAATCATTTCATTATTTCAATTTATTCATATCATTAATTACATTATCCCACTATCCAACTCATTCTCTTACTTTCCATATTTTATATAATAAAAATACCTATTCAATTTTCAAATATTCCAATTATTATTATAAAATAATATTTAATAATATATAATTTGTATAATATATAATCCACTATTCACATTTTCCTCCCCTGCACTATCCACTACTTTTTTTGGATAATGTTGTATTTTTATTTGTAAGTTCCTATTTGTTTGTTTCATGTATGTGTACTTGAATTGAGACTTACTTGGCCATGTTTTTACCAAAAGTATGTACAATCTTGTGTGATTTATAATTTTATTTTAATAATTTCGTTTGTTGTTTATTAGATTTTAAATTATACTCTTTTAGCTTCTCAATATTCAAATAAATACTGATCGAATCTCGATTATTTCATTTTGGTACTAACGTGGTATTTAATAGCGTCGCCCACGAGCCGAGTCTCGCCAAATTTCTCGACTCGAACTCGAGTAAATATTTTATGTAACATCATAGTATCTCATTATAAGAAGATGGAAATAATTTGCTTCAATCAAATTGGAAATAAAAATTATATGTAAATGGAAAAAGAAATATAGAACTACTTATACTCCAATCATATTTACACATTTCATAAAATATTGTATATATGGACCATATCCTATTTTTATATTTATCCAATGCGAATCGTATAATTACACTAACTATTATAAATATAGACGAATCAGATTCAATTTTCTTGAACTTTTAAAATATAAAATTGACAAGAAAACATGAAATGAAAAAAGGATAAAAATTTAAAGCTAAAATGAAATGAAAAAGGTGACAAAAAAAAAAAAAAAACTAAAAATGAAGCCCCCTCCCCCTTACCCCCCAAACCCATACCCACGCGCCTATCCCAACCCATGAACGCCCCCCACTGTTGGCTGCCTTTTTTTTTTCTTTTTGTCTTTTCATTCTATTTCTATAATATATATGATATTATGTGTGTATATGTATATATATATACACACATATATATACATATTACTTTATTACCAACTCATAACATTATTTAAAAAAATATTATTTTAATATCTTTTCCCTCATCATCATCATATTCATAATCAACGTAATCATTTCATATATCAAATCCTAATAAAAATCGACTTTATATCACATCTACATTACTTTCAACCAAATTCTAAAAATATATCCAAACAAATAAATAAAGTCAACATTTTCACATAAATTTCTATAATACACATTTTTTAAAAATAATTCAGAATTCATTTTCGAAAACACAACTATACGAAGCCCTAGCGTCTATATTTCCGGGAGGTCAATGCAATTGTCCCTCTATTTATTGCATTTAAATGAAAGTATTAATATTGTCTTCCGAAAAAGAAAATGATAATTAATAATACTTGATTTGGTGTGTGGAAACTGGGGTGGCAGTGATGACATAATGACATGTCAGTTCAAATATTTTGACATTTTCTCTTTTATACCCGGGATTTGATTTATTGTTTGATAATGAAAAACAATGGATTAGGCACATTCTTCGCACCATTGGTCCTGGTGTGATGTACATCATTGGATCGATGGGAGGTATTTTAATAAATATCCCTCCTATTGTGGGATCAAATAATGTACACCATACTGAGATCATTGATACCGATGTGACATAAAATGACCCCAAATTACATGTAACAAAAAACATATTAAACAACTGGCAAACTGGAAGGTGCAAGCAAATCGTACAGTACAATATTGCCCTTAAAATAATATAAAAATTATATATTTTTTTCACGTTTATGTTCCTAATGTTCTTTTTAACAAAATACTCCTAAAAGCATATGTTTATGAAATAATATTAATTACTTGGGAACAAGTAGATTACAGAACGATAATAGCAAAACAATTAAACGAGGAAAAATAGAAGATAAAATGCAAGATTTATGTACAAACTCAATTTTTTTTTTTTTAACTTAAATGCGAATGATATGACGATTTGAATCCATATATGACTTGACTCTATCAATTCCGGAACCCTCCCAAAAGAAAGAGATGTATTGACAGAATGGTAAGACTGCGGTTCAATGACTTAGTGCTCATAAATTCGATTCTATCATATGTGTGAGTTCAATATTTAATTTAACGATGTAACCATCTCATTAAAAAAAAAAAATCTTCCCCTTTAGATAATTTCCCCAAATTCGTTGTCCCATGTACATTACGAAGTAATGGAAGCATCATCATAAAATAGTAAAAGAGCCAGCTAATAATAATTTAACAACTCAACCAAAATGCGTTTCCCATTATTAAACCTGGATTTTTTTCACATTCCTTTAATAATAACACCTACCATTCTAAAATTTATCCGGCGAATTTTCGGCAAAGACGATAATTTTCTTATCATCTTCTTTGTCGACCAACACTTTGACACTGTAGTCATTCAATCCAGTGTTGTCAGTCGCTGCAACGACAAGCCCGTAAGTTGTACCTTGTGCACTTTCGGTGGATATTGCCTCAAACAAGCTTGTGTACACTAACTTGGTGTTATGCTCTTTGTTATATTCATCAATAGCAAACTTTGCAAGTTCTATCATTTTAGGGTCATTTCTATCTAAAGGGACAAAGCCAAAATCGTAACCGGCTTCGGGGCCTGGGGCCTCGGCCGGGGCTAGAGTTTTTCGGCCGCCGAAGGCGGTGGAGACACCAAAAAGGGACGAGGCGACCAAGAAAGTTAAGATCAAAATGGAAGAGAGAGATTTGAGAGCCATTTTAGGGACAACAATTGATGAATGTGGGTGGTTCAGGTTTGGTTGTTGGATTTTGAGGTGGTCTTGGTGGATGATTTGCTGTGTTATTTATAGTGGATTTATCTTTTGTGGGATTCTCAAAATTCGTAATTGGATTATGTTTTGAGGAATCGATTGCATGCATCATTGTTCTGGCGAGATTTACGTAATTTACAATTAAATTTTTGACTATCTTGATATGGAAAATATTCTTTGTTAAAAGATTGCGGAAATTTCTTCTATAATCCTACATCAGATTTTCAAAATCCGATTATAGAAACTCGATTGTACAACAGGACATTGGACAAATATTTTTTAAAAAAAAATTTGTTTATATAATTCAGTAATGCCAGCAAAATTCAATGGAACTTCTTACCGGGAAAAAGGACGAATCCAAAATCTTATATTTGAGGCCTCAATCTTATGATTGGAACTCTTTGTAGCCAATTCATAAGGTGGGCAGGGTACTATTATTTGCATGGTCTAAAATTTTTTTGTTGGAAAGAATTACCTAAAAACTCTATCATCATATGGTTAATTATCGAAAACTATATGACCTTTCCGAATTTTTATAAAGTCTCCTCATGTTAAGTTATTCTTAAAATTACACCCCTTCTGTATTTAAAAATTCTTACAGTTTCACGTCTGCAAACTTTACAAATAGACCTCTTGAGGGAGTTTTATTGTAATTTACCACAGGAGATTTGTGGTAATTATCACTAAAATGAGGAGGTGTGCATGTAATTTTCCCTTTTTTTTTTCCCTTTGATAAGTTGCATGGTATAAGATTAATGTATGACATTCTTGTAGCGGCCTAACACTTGCTGGTGCAGTGACTTATTTTGAGTAACGTAATTTAGTGAAGAAAATAATTTTAAAATTGAGATTTAGCTTATGGTATTATTAAAGTGACATGCTTAATGATCAATCGTCGCAAAAAGATAGTTGTGATGTTTACACTTATAAAATGGAAGATTTCAAAATAATGAGACAACAAATACTTCTCCAAATTGAAATTAACAACCTAATGGATGCGCATAAAAAAACATATACATATTGATGTGTACATAAAAAAGTGTATGTTTTACTAGTATCACACGTAATTTCAACTATAATCAAGAAAGACATATATTTTCCAACAAAATATTTATATGAAAAGAAATAAAAAACGAGTTGAGCTGTAACTGTACCAAAAATTTACAAGAGTTAACTAACTCCTCGAGAAGCCTAGCATTGGGTCATCCGTTCGAAAAACAAAAGCTCCTGCAAGAACAAAATACTTCAGTTCAACATAAATAAATCAAACCAAAATTTTAGTATCCAAACAAGAAAAACAACAATTACCAAGTGTAGGCATTAGAATAGACAACACCAAAATGCCAGCAATTTTCAACGGAGTTCCCGTTACCAACATATCATTGATATCGATATGCCCTGTCGTGAACCCAACGATATTCGAAGGCGTCCCAGTTGGCAGCAGAAACGAGAATTGTGATCCAATAGCACCGGGAATCATAAGGAGCAACGGGTGCACGTGCATAGTTTGCGCAATTTGGATCAGGAGAGGAACCAAAAGAGTGGTGGTGGCATTATTGGACGTGAATTCTGTGATTGTGCCACTGATGATGGACACGGCCGGAGCGATAGCCCAATGAGGGACCTCTTCTAAGAAGTCTAGCATTTCGGATAACACGTCTGCTAGGCCACTGGTACGGACCCCATCGGCTATGGCGAATCCAGCCCCGAGGAGGAGTATGATGTTCCAGGGCAGTTTCTTGCATTTGTTCCAGTCCATTAGCTTCTCCCCTGGCTGTTTCTTGTTTGGGATTATGAATAACAGGGTAGCCATCATCACCTATTGATACATTAAAATAAATTGCGAAATTGTCATTATTGTCACTAATAAACCTCCCAATAGTTATTTCAATAATTTTATAATAGTAGTAATAATCGCGTGACAAGACGAATAAATGTGACAATTTAGTTGCAGACTTTATAGAATGGTTTAATAAAATGGTACTCACACTAACAGTTCCATCACCAGCACGACCCTTGAAGAAAGATCCCCAACCGGGCATGTCATCTGTTATGTTCCTCGTCATCCACAACACTATTAACACCTGTGTTAATCAAAACAACTTTAATTGTTAAATTAATCAAATTAAATAAACTAAAATTATGACTAATTATTCAATAATAAGAGTAATATTACGTGACGCACCGAAAATACAGCTAATACCATCTTTTCAGCAAACGCCATCGGACCTGCAGGTCATAGATAGCAACATGTTAATGTCACACCATTAACAGTCAACAACTTGCATTATTATTATTAAAAGAGAAAAATGTGTAATAATTTAAGCAATAATTGAATAAATTATTGGGCTTCACCTAGCAAATCAAGCTCCCTCTTCAAATGGGCTTTGTCCAAATAAGCAGATAGGGCTTCACTGGACCCCTTTCTACAGTACAACAAACAAAGTATGGCCCACAGAGCAACGAATAGCACCAAAGCAAGTGGGAGACCAAAGAAGAGCCAGGTGCTGAAGCTGATGGGCCTGGCCTCAGGGAAATAACTCTTCCACATGCCAACCAATATGAGGTTGACACCTGTCCCTGTGAGTGTGCTCATTCCTCCGACGGCCGCAGAGTATATTACCCCAAGGACCACTGCCTTGCAGAATTTGGAGACGAGAATTGAATGAGTGGGGCCCGATGGCAACCTCTGTAAAATTCCAGTCGCCACGGGCATCATCATCACAGCGGCTGCCACGTTGTGCATCCACATGCTGACGAATGCTGTCGTGGCGCATATTCCAAGAAGGAGTAGGGATGGGTTTAATGGATCGCCACAAAATAGGAAGGTTATCTGCATGCCACCGTAGCATGTCCCATTAGACCACGAATAATTTTATGATACACTGGAAATATTATTTCAAGATGTATTATATTATTTATATTTTTCACACAATTGTGAGTGGAATCCACACACCGTACATCTTAATGTGTGAAAAAAATAGACACAAGGAACTTTACTCCCGATCTACCATCGAAAAATCCACATAATTCCAAATAATTTAATTGACCAAGTGACAATTCTTTTTTTTTTTTTTTGGCCAAATGACAAAGTGACAGATTTACATGTATGATTGTTATCCTAAGTATAAACATCTGGATTGTACTCATGGGTCGCGAGCACAAGACCAAAAAATTTAAATAATTAACCATGGAATAAAAGAGATTAATTAAAATGGATTGATGATTAGTATGAGTTTTACTCTATCAATTAGACAATTTTAGCACATTAATCATATCCGAATAGAATTCATTATCAGGTCGTTGATTGCAAGATAAAATTGACACGTCAACTTTGATTAAATAAGATTAGAGCCTGAATTTTCGGACAATGATACCATTAACTTTAATTCCTAGTCTACATACGTGATAAAAGTGGTAGTAATAATTGTCAATAAGGTCTAATTAATTCCAATCAGAGACGTGTGCCCTCAAGTTTGAGAATTTCTTTTTTGCCCCAAAAATTATAAAAAGTAAGACTATGTTTGTTTATATTTTGAGTTGGAATTCCGAAAATTTTTCGTGAAATACATATTACGGTGTGAAAATGATGTAATGTGTCTTGTATTTGTTTAGATTTTATAAAAATGGTTGAAATTTGTGAAATGTGTCAAATCAATGGTGATTAGTTTATGTATGATGTGTTGAATGATTGAGTTAGTTATTTATATAATGACTATGTAAATAAAAAAAATATATAAATTGAAAAGTATGAAAAGAAATAAAAATAATGAGTGCAGTAAATGATTTCAATTAATGATTAGTGAGTGGTAGTAATTATATATGGGATTGAGAGAGTTAAGTTGAAAAAAATATGAATTTAGATGGAAATAATTTGTGTTTTTTTTTTTTTTTTTACGAATTTGTTATCCAAAATATTAAAAATAGAATTTAAAAACATAATCAAACAAGGCCTAAGGTTTCCTTTTATTTATATATTCGCCCCTCGAACCCCAAATCTTGACTCCATCCCTTATTCCAACTCGTAAGGTGAAGATTGTGATTGTTGTATTGAAGAATTCCAATAGAAGATCTCAGTTGAATCCGCACCGTGGAGACAAGCTAGACTTTATTCATTATCAATTTTTAATAATTATTGTCAATTGTTGATTGTTACTTTTTATATTTTTTGAACATAAATTAATTGTTGGTAGTTGGTAATAAAGATTCAATGTGTAGAGAATCGATGTCAAAAAAAAATAAAATCAAAATCATAATTCTAAGTTTACAATGAAAGATAGAAGGTGCAAAGCTTACATTGAGAGCCAATCTCCTGTGTATGTTGTAATGCTCAACCGCAAGCGCGAGGATGAAGCTCCCTAGCACAAGCGCAATGACGTCGTCCATGTACGAATGCGCCACGTCATCTGCTGACGAGATTCCGAAGAGGGGGAAGAGGAAGAGCGGCGACATCGAAGTTATCGGCATCGGCACCGCCTCCGTCACCCACCACGTGAACACCCACGCCAGCACCGCCAACATGTTCCGGCTGGTGTCTCCGCCGCCGCCGTTTAACTTGACGGAGAGACAAACGACGCCGCATAGCAACGGGCCAAGTAGAATGAAGAAATTTTTCAACGTGAAAATGGATCTTATGTTTGACCTGAAGCTCTGTGACCTTTCAACCGGGTCCTGGACTGGAAGAAGTGGGGCTTTCGGGTCAGCTGCATGAACTATATCGTTGCCGTTCATTTTGGTGGAGAGAAAATATTCAATTAAAGAAAAGAAAAGAAATAGGAAAGAATAATATTTCTCTCTCTTTCAAATGATATGTATAAGTATATATAACTGAATATTTGGTCTATATGGTTTTCAGAATTGAAAAATGGAGAAAAAGAGTTTTGGTTCATTTTTGTGATGACCATTGATTGAATTGAATTTTGGTACAATAATTTGGCAGCCCACATGTATTAATAAGGTCATTGGACTTCAATGTTAATGCTACGTTTGGTACCCAAAGCTTGTTAGTGTGGGAGATCATATATTCAATTTCAGGTTGTCATAAGTTGTAATTTTTTTTTTATTATTTGAAGTTTTGTAGAGTCTGTATGACCCATAATTAAAAATTATCGGACTGAGTTTGTTGAGTCAAGGTATCCCCTCGTTTAGAATTAAGAAATTAAAAAAAAATGCTACGTTAAAAACACAAGAAAATGAAAAATGTTTGGTTACTATAGAAAATGAAAAGACAAAAAAAATGAGAGAAAAAATTTAATATTAATTTGAGACAATAATTTTTTCCACCATTTGGTGAGGAGAAGAGGGTTAAAAGAAAAATTATTTTCCTTGTGTCTGTTTTTCCTTCCCCTAGTAATTGTTTTAAATCAAACGGAATGTAAAGTAGTAGTGCATTATTTTAATTCTCAATTTCTAATTTTCTTTTACTCTCATCTGTATATAGTTTTTGGTTTTTCTACTAATAGTAATGCCATCTCATCTATTTTTTTATAAAAAAAGGTACTATCTCATTTGCCAGCTCTAAAGCTAGAATGGACAATTGTTAATAATGCTCTTTAATAGTGCATAAATTGGACAGGGAAAATTGCATAAGACCCCTGTGATATTCGAAACCTGCGCCAAATCTTTTGTATTAATTTTTTTGCTAATCACTTTCTTGTGTTATTCTTTATTTTGTATATTCTCTCTTTTTTTATTTTTTTTTGTGTTTTTTCCCATCATAAATGTCAACTCAAATGCATTTTGTCCCAAACATGTTTATAATAGTTAAATGATTTAATTTGGGTCGGATTTAGAACATTAATGATGGAAAAAAACACCAAAAAAAATTGAAAAAGAGGGAATATGCAGAATAAAAATAACACAAGGGGGTGATTCACAAAAAAATTAACACAGGGAGTTTGGCGCCGATTTCGCATATCACAGGGGGGTCTTATGCAATTTTCCCAATTGGACAAGTACGTACAAATATGAGATGTAATTAATTCATTTTAAAATAAATTATTTTTCAGGCGTCATTCATTTACTTTGTAAAACGTACGAATATGAAATGTAATTAATTCATTTTTAAATAAATAAATTATTTTTCAGGCGTCATTCATTTACTTTGTAAAAAATACGAATATGAGATGTAATTAATTCATTTTAAAATAAATAAATTATTTCCCGGGCGTCATTCATTTACTTTGCAAAAACAAAATTCCTTCAGTATACCGTGGCTACTAAACTTGCCGTAACAAGTTATATCCTTGTCCATGTTGTCAAAAGGGTTATTGTCAAACTATATTTTCTAAACAATGTAGTTGTATCTAATTTTGATTAGAATGACAAATTTCCCTTCTTACTCTTATTTGGTCTTTTTATCGTGTTGATTTATCTCTCTTTTAATTTTCTAGTTAAGAATTTTCTTTAATTTGTATCCCTCCTCCCCCAGGTGGAACTATGCAAGTTGCAATCTATCGACCTAATTTAGTTTTATCCATTCAAGTACAATTATTATAGGCAATTCAGGGGTCATTCTATACTGGGTTGAGACTATTGGTCTCGGCCCAACATGACCGTTGGATCCCCCCACTAGGGGGGGTCATTTACCAATTTAATCCCCTCCCTTTGGAGAGATTCAACGGTCCATACTGGATCGATACCAATAATCTCGGCCCAATATAGAATTTCCCGCACGTCAGGGCAACAAAATAATAGTGATGTGAAATCACTCAACTTTCAGCTGTAGAATGAAATCCAATCAGTCCCTTGCCATCACATATTTTGATTGTCCTCCCGCAGACGTGTTTGGACCAGAAGATTTGTACCCAATTCCTAATCCAATAATGCATACCCAATAGGGTCCTCATCACCATAAATTGTTGATTGGAAGTTGACAAATATAACCGTCACAACTGAACAAAAATTACTTGAAGTTTCTCGAATGCCTTGTTTAAAAAAAATCCAAAGTATCCCATAAGTTCCTTTTCTTTTCTCATTCTATTGTAAGTTTATTTTTATCAAGTAAATTGTGTTTTCATTTCTTTTTTCTCCTAAATTTTGTTGATTTCAAGAGAGGTCTTGGGTTCGGCTTCCATCTATGGTGAAACATTTCTTAATTTTCATAATAGTTGTTAGTAGGAAAGGAGTCAAGAATTTAGATTTCGGGGATGAAAACAAAACATAGGTGGTAATAATGGGGGGCGAAATTTTAAATCTAAAAATTTTATAGGGTAAAAAGTTTATTTTTTCAAAGTTGGGGGGCCGGCGGGTTACAATTTGTTTATCGTACTAATTATTAGCTAATTGTACCTGGCTATTAGTTTATCGTACTAATTATTAGCTAATTGTAAATTGTTACAATTTAATATTCATTAGATGTATCATATATTCGATTTATTAAATATATATATATATATATATATAGTTTAACAACTTTTTACGATTGGTATAGAAGATTTGAAATCCCAAGAGCTCCTAAAATACTAGCCCCTCCCCCGGCTCCGTACCTGGCTATTAGTTTGTCGTAATAATTATTAGCTAATTGTAAATTGTTACAATTTAATATTCATTTGATGTATCATATATCCGATTTATTAATATATATATATATATATATGTATATAGTGTAACAACTTTTTACGCTGATAAAGAAGATTTGAAATCCCAAGAGCTCCTAAAAATAATCACTTCTAACTTCTAAGTCGAGTCGTGTTTTTTACTTCAATTCCCTAATTCCCTTGTACTTGCTAACTTGTTTAGGGAGCTGTATACTTCGTATGAAATGACTTATTTCAATGGGCTTAAGAGAGAAACCAAATAACGATTAATCCTCAAACATTCTAACCTTTAGATGGGCCTTAGGGTTTACAAGATATGCAGCTAAGCCCAACCCATATAGATTTACTAAATCACAAAAATTATACGGAAAGTACATTTAATAAAAAAACTCCACAAATGGGCAATCAGGTAATTACAATAATAAAATCATGACCACCACATAGCAGATTCCATATATTCCTCAAACACGATGAGGCTCCTTCCAGTCCCCCCTTCCTCCTTAACAATGGCGGCATACTGTTTGGATTCGGATGAAGTGCTATCCCTATTCTCAACCTGGATTAAGAGCATGTAGCTTGATTGTGCGAATAAAGCTTTAACCACGTTTTGGAATTTCAAATTGCTATTACTAAGCCTGTTGTATTCATCAACGGCGAAATGTCCAAGCCCGACAACCTTAGGATCCTCGTTTGTCGCATTCAATCCGATAATCCTGTCATCTGGATATCCAATGTTAAACACACCACCAAAAATTGCAGCATAAACATCCAGTAGAATGTAGGTGACCAAGAAGAATTCAATAGTTATAAGGAATATGTTAAGTTTATGGGGCATTTCGTTTTTTTTTTTTTTATCTTTTTTCTTTTGGTTGTGTTCTAATTAATATGACAAGAATGGTACGTGTCTTTATATAAAACACCTTTTCATTTGAAAGATTTTCATCATCTCTGGTTAGATTATGAAATTCTTTTTTTTTAATTATTATTATTTCGTGGTGAATTTTATATAAGTTAAAATGAATTCGAGTAATTGAATTACATTTGATTATTCTATTTGGGAAAGTGGTTTGTTTTTTGGGCTAGTATGTATACTATTATATTAACACTATCCATACTAAATATACAAAGCAAGCTGTCAAATTCTGGTGAAAAGATTATCATTCTAGCAACTTAACAAGTGTCAATTTTTTTTATTTCTTTTTTATATTTCATATTTTTGAACTTGTAATTTTCGTTTTCTTATTTTTTATCTCACATTCTCTAGCTTTCTACTAATATTTCTTCATTTCTCTCATATATTCTTATACACGTTCTCTTTTTATTCCCCAATCATTTTGTCCCTTTATTTTAACTTTTTTTCATTAGTACTTATTCAAAAAATTAAATATTAAATTACCTATATAATTTAACTTTACACAAATTTTTTAGTTTTTCTTTTTCCTAACACATCAAGTGTGCTACTCCACTCCGATCAATAAAATAAAATATTTCGTACTTACATTATTATTATATATATATATATATATATATATATATCTGTGTTGAAGAATTTATGATTAATAATAAAGCCTTTTATGTTTTAAAGGGAAATTTTCACTTTTGGTCCCATAACTTGGTTTTTTTATAATTTTGGTCCCATTATTTACGGGTTTATTACATTGTATCCAATAACTTTCATTTTTTCTCAATTTTGGTCCCACCGTCTAAAAAACTAATGGGGAGATGACACGTGTCCGTTAGTCAAACTAATTTTTTATTTTTTTATTATGTTCTATTTTTTTTTTTGATTTTTTATATGCATATATATATACATGTACATATAAAATACATATACGTATGAATACATATATATACTTATATGCATATACATATATACATATACATATGAGATTGGTGGTGGTGGCGACAATTGGTGAAGGTGGCGGCTGCGCGGGTCTGGGGGGGTGAGATTGGTGAAGGTGGCGGCTGCGCGGGTCTGGGGGGGTGAGATTGGTGATGGTGGCGGCGATTGGTGAGGATGGCGGTTGCGCGGGTCTGGGGGGGTGAGATTGGTGGTGGCGGTGGCGGCGGATTTTGGAGGTGAGAATGGTGGTAGTGGCAGCGATTGGTGAGGGTGGCGGCTGCGCGGGTCTGGGGGGGTGAGATTGGTGGCGGAGGCGATTGTAGCAGGTCATGGTGGTGGTGGTGGCGGCGGATTTTGGGGGTGAGAATGGTGATGGCGGCAGCAGGGGTTGAAAATGGTGGTAGCGGAGGCGGCGGCAGCTCTGAATTGAAGGTGGTGGCTGGAGACGGCGATTGCAATGAGGGTGGTGGCGATGGCGGCGATTGCAGTGAGGGTGGTGGTGGTGGCGGCGATGATTGCAGTGAGGATGGTGGTGGCTGGCAGCGGCAACGGTGGAGGTGGTGACTGGCGGCGGCGGTAGTGGAGGTGGTGGCTGGCGGCAACAGTAGGGGTGGGGGGAGGAAAGGTGATGTTCATGGTGTTAGGTGATGAAGTTGGTGTAGAGATAAAATTAGAATTTTTTGGGATATTTTTGGTGAAGAAGATGAAGAAGAAAAAGGAAAATCAAAATCAAAAATAGAAAATAATAAAAAAATAAGTTTTTAGGGATTTTTTTTTTAAAGGTTAGACTAACGGATTACATGCCACGCACGTGCCAATTCCGTTAGTTTTTGGACGAAAATCGTTAATGGGACCAAAATTGATAAAAGATACAAGTTATGGGATACAATATAATAAATTCGTAAACAATGGGACCAAAATTGAAAAAAACCTAAGTTATGGGACCAAAAGTGAAATTTTCCCTGTTCTAAATAGTATTTTCCAATTGGAAATGCTTAATTAAGGCACAAAACCTTTGGAAGCCACATCATTCGTGGTTTGACGAGACTACCCCTATTCCCCCACTTCTCACACTCGGCGCATTTTTTTTTTTGGAGAAAAAAGATTTCACACATTCCATAGAGAGTACTCCACAAAACGTTTCATTGTCATCCCCATTCCTGCTCCCAATTTAAATCCCACCTTTTCAAGGCCACACTTCAAATTCCTCTCTCACAAAACCCTAAACCCCCTCTCCGCCCAAATGATCGAAATGCCAAATTTATCTCAAGAAATCATCACAGACATTCTTTCGCATCTCCCCGTGAAACCTCTCGAAACCATGGGGCTCTCTCATTGACACCAAAGATTTCGTCAAGCTGTATTTACATCAATCCATCGTAACAAACTCGAACCGCTCCCTACTGATCGAAGACACTTTTTCGAATGCATTTTCAGTAGATTTGAACTCGTTCCAACCCTTAGACTTTGGTGAATGCCCATTTTAGTCCCACGGCTTAGCAAACTCTTGCAATGGACTTGTTCTCGTCGTCTCCGACGAGGCTTTACTGTGGAACCCTTCCACGAAGAGATACAAGAAGTTGTCGCCGACGCCGCACGAGTTTGAGGGAGAGGTTCATATCAATGAGCATTACAATTTTGGATTTGATTCCAAAAGCGATGACTATAAGGTTGTTACGGTGACTAAGGTTGATGATACGAGCGGCGAGTACTTGTTTTCTCAGACTAATATTGTAGCTTGAGAACTGATTCATGGAAAATGGTGGAGGATTTTCCGCATATTTTACCTAGTGGTAAGAAGATTTGGGGTGTTTATCTGAATGATGCTTTACATATTGTTGTGAGACACTATTATCATAACGAATCGATAATGGCAGTTGATCTTGGGACAACAGATCATTATGAGGTACCGAAGCCAGATCTTAGAGGTGAGAATATGGGCGTGTCTTATGTTGAGGTCATGGGAGGGTGTCTAACTGTTGTCGTCCCCCTTAACATGAATAGAAGCGAGACATGGAAAGAAGGAATATGGGGTGAAGCAGTCTTGGTCTAAACTGTTTTGATTTTCCCCACTTATGCCTGAGCCTTACATGAATTTGACCCCATTTGCTTATTCTAAGAAAGGTGACGAGGTTTACTTGAATTACGATGGGAGGTGCATCCTTTCGTACAATCTGTGGAAGAAATGTAGTAGGATAGTCTCGATTCGTGGTCCGGTTCCCCAATTTTATGATGTTTATAGTTCTGGTTCCACCTTTTGGGTTGAGGTTTGTGTTGGCAGCCTTGTTTTGCTTGACAGTCGTGATCAGGCTGATGTGACCGAGAAACGAAATGTGCAAGGGGAAACAGATTAAGAAGAAGAGGTAAAGCCAAATATCGATTTTCACTTTATCACTAACTCATTGTTTTCATGCTATCTTTTGTTATCGGTGGTACAATCCTTCTTTCTTGTTTATGCTTTCTCTTTATTCATTTTTGTAAGTTATATGTTCTTTGTTTCTCCATTCCTTTGCTATTTGTTTAATGAATTATATAGTTATAATCTTATTTTCAACACTTCTGTAACATATGGTAAATCATGAACCATCTATTGTTTAACCTAATTGTTTGTGGTAAACAATACCCCTGCTATGTTTGTAGGGATGATTTTCTATTGGTAAGATTCAAGCTTGTGCTATGAAGAAATTATAATGGAAATGAGGTAGTTTCTTGTTCTTCATACAAAAGACTATTTCCTTTTCTAAGAGGTGTCTTCTTGAGTTGTATCATCTGTTCTTTAGCTGGTGTTTAGCTACTTGATGTTGATACTTTTTTAACAGGTATGATGTAAAGAATATGGTCTGAGAGGAACAAAGAGAAAACCGCAGGAATGTTATGCAACATTTTAACCTTTTGGTGTAGGGTGAGAGGATCCAGTTGTTTTTTGATATTAGGATCAGCCGTTAATTTTTTACTTCTAGTTTTTGGGACATGTTTCACCTTGCTTTCATCCTGTAATGGCTTTGTGAATTCGAATTTCCCGACATTTTGTCTTATTTTGAAATGTTTTTGGGTTTTATTCCTGATTGCTGATGAGAAGATAGATATATTGTTTATGCCTTGGTGGTGTGCTGCTATTATCTAGTGATCTGTGAATTGTGATTGTGCTGATTAACCATTTTGGTTGTGAGTTGTGACATAAGTGAATATTATCACCTATGAGGACAAATAGAGACATTAGCTAAATCCTCAAAAATTTGCTGAAAAAACAGAATCGAAATTTGATGATATAATTTAAGTTTAGTTGATTGCATATCCATCTTTTATTGTTTATTTCTTATGTTCTTAATAAATATATTAATAAATGCAAACACATAATAATAATCTCAATCAACAACCACTTATTTATTTATTTTAATTCCGAGAGGGGGGGGGGTTTACCCAAAAACAGTTATTGAGTCGACAAACCCGAGTTCATGGTTACTAAGCGTGGCCATTTATGGCCATCGACATCCAACGAGAGAAAATAAGCACTACGCATATCCGACACATTTATTATTTGCATGTGGGTTTTCAAACCCTTTTTAGCAAGATCATCAGCAACATGGTTTGCTTTCCTCCAAATATGGCAGAGCGAGACCTCCCAATCTCTCTCTAGTATTCGCCGGATATCCACAATCATGTTGAAGTGATGATGGGCAATGGAAGCGTCTCCAATACTTGAGAGTGCGAGTGTGCTGTCAGATCCAGAAGTACCTTTCTTACTCCCGCCTCCCATGCTAATTCAAACCCCAGTAGAATAGCTCGTATCTCGGCTTCCAGCACCGAACATGGATCAATACTCCCACTGAAGCCTTTGATCCATTTACCTTGTTCATCTCGTAGAACTCCCCCGACCCCTACACGATTGCCAAGACCGTTCGTATTGGTGAACACTGCAGCATCCACGTTCACTTTAGCATACCCCGAGGGTGGCTTGTTCCAACCCGTGCGAACATGAACCCGTAGTTCGTTCGGGTCAAAACATTTTGCAAAACGGGCTCCGTCAATTCTTTTCAGTAACATATCTAGACTCAATTCAAGTCCCGGGCCATCCTTGCGTTTGCCATGGAGAACCTCGTTCCGAACCTGCGACATAAATGAAATTGTTTCAGTGAAAACCATGGCCCAATCCTCACAGCTATCATACCTGTTCGCAGCATGGGTTAAGTTCCAGTCGATCCAGCTCTTGTGAGTCCCTGCAAAAAAGATTGTATGCCATTTTGGATGAACAATATGGCTCCATATTCCTCGCGCCCATGAGCAATCTCGAAGAACATGTAAAATAGATTCAACAGCGCCTCCACACTGGGCACATATAGCAGTGTCTGTTAGGCCCCGCGAGTAAAGATGAGCTCTGGTGAGGATTCGACCGTGTCTAACAAGCCAAGCGAACATCTTACGCCGGTGGACCCCATGTGACTTCCAGATTCTTGTCCACTGTTTGGCTTCCCGGGAGTTGTCATCCATCCGTGTGAGTTCAGAGTAAGCGCTCTTGCAGTTATACTGGCCATTTGAGGACAGTTTCCATCTCGGGGTATCGACATGGACCCCTGTTCTGTCCAAGTTCACATTGTCATTCTCCATCTTCACTACCAAAGGAAGGCCCCCTATATTATCCCAATCCCAGCCAACTCGAGGAATCCAGTAACTAGACACATTTCTCTGGAGTGTATCCATGTCTAGAGCTCGATCGACAAGTCGCTCAAGTGGGTCACCCTTGATCCAATTATCTTTCCAAAAACGTATGTCCTCACCCGTACCCACAATCCATTGAATCCCTTTCTGGAGAAACGGCAGCGTGGCAGAAATACTTCTCCATGAGTATGAAGTGGCAGTTCTAGCACGTGCCCGTTGTCGCCGCACGTATTTATGAAGCATTACTTGTACCCAGAGTCTCGACTCCTCGGTGAGCACCTGCCAAACAAGCTTCCCAAGTAGCGCTAGATTCACTTCCCGAAGACGTCTTAAGCCTAATCCCCCACTATCTTTGGCCTTGCAAACCGTATCCCACTTAAGCATGTGCATTTTTCGATCTGTAGGCGTACCACCCCAAAGGAACTGCCTATTTGCCTTATCAATGGCATCACAAACCCCAAAAGGTATTCGGGTAGTTTGCATGTAGTAAGCTGGAATGGTTTCAGTGACTGCTTTGATGAGCGTGGCTCGTCCCGCCAGGGATAATTGTTTACATTTCCACCCTTTGAGTCGTGCTTTAACCTTCTCTACAAGGAACCTGTAGTCTCGTTTGAGGACCCTCTCGTGATGGAGAGGCACACCAAGATATCGCCCGAGATTATCAGTTGTCTGGAGCTTTGAGATCTGAGTGATCCGGTGCTTGATTTCGGTCTTAGTATTGGTCGAAAAATAAATCCGAGATTTTTGAGTTTTAATCTTCTGACCCGACATGCCACAAAAATGCCTAAGAATATGAGTTGCTGATTGCACCTGTCGAACCGAGGCCTCTCCAAAAAGCAGAAGATCATCTGCGAACATTAGATGTGATATTTGGGGTCCGTTCCGAGATGTCGGGACCGATTTCCAAACTCTATCTTTCACTGCCTTGTCAATAAGCGAACCTAGTTTCTGAACACAAAACACAAACAGATAAGGCGACAGGGGGTCCCCTTGTCTTAGACCACGCTTAGGCACGAACCACTCCGTAGTTGTCCCGTTCCATAACAGAGACAACTGGGCTTGGGTAGTGCATGTCATAATCAGCTTGGTCCAATTCTCGGGGAATCCCAACTCACCCAACACATTCTCCAAAAAAGTCCAATTAATCCGATCATAGGCCTTCTCAAAGTCAATTTTAGCGATAAAAAAACTTTTTTCCCTTTTAACTTACTCAAATCATGAACAATTTCCTGGGTTATCAAAACGTTATCGATTGTTTGTCGACCTTTGATAAAACTACTTTGAGTTTGGGGAATTAGCACATTCATAAGCTCACGAATCCGGTTAGTCATAGTTTTGGTTATGATTTTCAGAGCAACATTGGTCAGACTAATCGGACGAAACTGCGAGAGATGTGTCAGGTGTTTTTCCTTAGGAATAAGCACAATACGAGATTTATTCAAACTAGTATTGAGTGTACCTGATTGGAGAGAGTCACGTACAAGCTTGAAAATGTCATCTCCAACAATGTCCCAGCATCTCTGATAGAAGATGGGCTGAATACCGTTTGGTCCTGGTGATTTTGTAGGGTTCATATCCCACAGTGCTTGTTTCACTTCCTCTTTGGTCACTGGGAGGTTTAGCATATCCTTGTGATGTTTCTGTAACTGAGGGAAGTCGGTCGTCTCAGTGTAAGTCATGACTGGGCCTTCCTCCCCATAAAGTCGTTGGTAAAAATCCACAGCCATTTGTTGGAGCTTTATTGGGTCGGTCTCGTCGCTGCCATCCTCTCTGTAGAGCATACGAATCGGTTTTCTACTTTGTCTTGTGACCGTCGAAAGGTGAAAAAACTTGGTATTAAGATCACCCGCTCTCAACCATTGAACCTGAGATTTTTGTTTCCAAAAGAGCTCTTCTTGTCGCAGTGTATCATTATATTCCACTAGAAGTTTCCCTTTGAGTTTCCGGAGAGAATGTCTAAAAGATAGTCTCTGTGCCCTCTGAATGCCAGCGATCCGAGCTATCAACCACTTATTTTAGATAATGTTATTTGACTCTAATAGAGAGCAGAGAAAAACTGAAACTTGACTCAAATCCTTTTGACGACTAGTAATAGGAGACTTGATGTTGTTATGCCACTAATGATGTTGAAAACTTGAAATGGTGTATAGCTTGATAGTTGATAGTCTACAAGAATAGTGCACTTCGTGGGAAATTCTATTTCATCTTCATTTAAATTTCTTTTTCTATATCACACATAAAAATCTATTGTATTTTATGAAAATACCCTTCTTTATAAGAAACGGTTCGTGACTGCCAAATTCATAAATAAGGGCAAACTATTTCACCCACTCCAAAATCTACCTTTTATCACTAAACCCTCTAAAATTCAAAAAAAAAAAAAAATAATGTGACCCCTAAAAAATTAAAATGTGTAGAACTTTTCCCCAAATCAATGTTCAGATCATATTTTTGCTCGATTTTCAATTGCATGTCAGTCATTATAAACTTGTTTATTTATCATCTTTTCCGCAAATCAACTATGCTTTATAATGTACTTGGTATCAAACGTGATTAGGTGAAAACTTGAGTTCTAAAATTGGCTTATGTGTTCTTGAAAAACATGAATTCCAATTTTTAAGTAAAAAAATTATCCATATTCATACAAATAATAATAATAAAAAAAGTTGACATGTGATTAAGATTCCCGATGGGCAAAGTGCTATACATGTAATTTTTTTAGGGAATATAGTTCATTTTTTCAGTTTTGAGGGGATTTAATGATAAACGGTGAATTTATTTTGGAGGGGTGAAATGCACTTTGGTCTAGGTGTAAATATATATGCCTCAAATCAAACGCTAAGCACGTCCCCAGATAACTGTCTTGACACGGACCTCGTCATTCATTTTCATGGAGGAATCATTTAATTGTGAAAACGCAAAATGTACTCTAGTTAAATAAACTGCCTTAATTATCACACATCTTAATTTTGAGCCCTAGAACTTCCTTGAACGTAGTCAAATCCTAGCACTAAAGAAAGTCCCTTCGACTACAAAATTTCCAAGAAAAAATAAATACCTATATCAAACTCCTCAAATCAAGCTAACCAAAAAGTTCTGTTACAAAAAATATAATTCAATATAGAAACCAAATAAAGAAAATTGGAGCGACAAATATATATATATATATATTAAGAAAAAGATACTAATGAAAGAGACTTTCCAATTACTCGCGGTGAGATTGCGAAATCTTTGGCCCAGTACGCATGTTCCCCGGCACAAATCGAGGTCATTATGGGGAAAATGGATTTCATAAATCCACAGCCAAGTTAAGTCCTCCCTCTTTCTAACCGAAGTATTCCAAACATTTCTCTAAAAAATAAGTAAAATTCCGATTGAAAATGTCAGATATACCTCCGGAGATCATCAGAGAAATCCTCATATGGCTGCCGGTGAAGTCTCTGTTGCGTTTCAGGTGCGTTTCCAAACCATGGCGTTCTATGATTGACCGCAAAGATTTCATTAAACTACATTTGCGTCACTCGTATGAAACCAACTCTAATCGCACACTCGTAGTGGATTCCACCCAACTTTTCTACGTAGATTTAGATTCATTCGAGCAATTGGACATTGGCAATAATACCCAATTTGAACCTCAGACTGTCGCATGCTCTTGCGATGGCCTTGTTCTCATTGTGGTCAGCATCAATAGTATTGTACTGTGGAACCCTGCCACTAGGAAATTGAACAAATTACCGGTGACACCACTGGAGGATCGGATTACGAACGAGGCTAAGCATATAGAGCAACGATATGCTTTAGGCTATGATTCTAAGCATGATGACTATAAGGTTGTTATGTTCCAGGTTAGTACCAGGCTCGATGGTGGTTGCTCGTTCTCAGAGACGCAGATTTATAGTTTAAGATCAAACACCTGGAAAAGGATCGAGGATTTTCCATACATGTTGCCTCGTGGTAAGAGGTGGGGTGTTTATCTGAACGAGGCCCTGCATACAGTTGTGAAAGACGGTCAAGGCTCTGAAGTGATTATGGCGTTTAATATTGCAAAGGAAGAACACTATGAAGTGCCAAGGCCAAGTGTGAATTACCGCTTATCTTCTGTGGAGGTAATGGGAGGGTGTCTTACTGCAATTGCTCCTGGAAAAAGGAACAGCACTGAGATATGGGCGATGAAAGAATATCGGGTGAAGAAGTCTTGGACTAAACTATTATGCTTTGAACCGCCTCTCCGCGAGCCTTGTTTAAATCTGTGTCCATTGTCTTATTCAAAGAGCGGTGATGAGGTTCTTTTGAACTATGATGGGATATGCCTTAATTGGTACAATTTGAAGGAGAAAACTGTTTCAATTGCCTGTGTTCCTGGTTTGACTGCTTCATTTAATGCTTCGGCTCATGATCCCTCTTTTCATTCGGAGTTTTGTGTTGGAAGCCTTGTTTCACCTTATAGTCCAGCTGGACCAGGGTATGAACGACAGGGGAAGAAGGGGAAAGAGATTAAGAAGAAAAGGTCAAGCCAAATACTTTGCTATCACCCTATTATTTAACTCATATGAAGAAAATAGTTGCTTTTGAAGATAATGATATATTCTCATAAATGGGCCTGAGCTTATAATTTTACTGAATTGTGCGGAAACACAATTCTCTCAAAACTTGTTCTGTTAATTTCCTGCAGTTACGAAATATGTTAATAATTGCTGTGTTTCTGATGTATCTTTGTAGGGATGATTTTCTGTCAGTTGGATTTAAGTTAGTGCTCTGAAGAAATGAAGATGGAAATGAGGTGGGATTGACATAAAGTTGCTTCCTTCTTGAGAGCTGAAGTGCCTCTTTTGTTTAGCTACTTGTTTTTGTTCTTGTTGAAGTTGTTAGGTAATCCCATATCGCTGTGTCAACAAGATGGAAGCCCTTAGTTTAGGTATTCTGCATGTTTTGTAGATATATCTTGCCGACATCTTGGGCTATATGAAAATGGATTTCCTGATAGTTTCTGTTTCTTCAAAATTATGAAGATTCTCTATGGCTGAAGTAGGTTGTTTGCTTGTTCCTTTGTATGTGTTTTGAGATAATTACAAATTTGTTCTATCTATGGTGAACATTCCGAGATTGACCACCTCCGGATCTTTTTTCATCTATCATTTGAAACCCTTTTATGGCTTTTGGAGTCCAACTCTCAGGGATATGTGAATGGTCCAACATCACATATGCGTGTGACGGTGGAAATCAACCTGGGAGTTGGAGGCCGAATTATGTCTTCTGTGCGCCAAATGGTATTGATTTTGCCACATCTGTATGTGATTTGTAAATATAACCTTGCTTATATGGCAAAATCCACACTATTTGGGATACAAGATCGGGTGTGTCTAATAGCTAAGCCACCTTCTCTACAAATCAGTTGCGTAAGTATACTCGATGCGTGTGTTTAATCAATTAACAACTAGTTGTCAGAGACTCAGAGCACACTTGATGTGTGTGCAATTAAAATAAATAAATAATAATTTTAATTAATTCTTATTTCATGGAGGAGAAATTTAATACTGAGTGGTCAGAAAAGGGAAAATTTAATTTTGATTCGCCAATTATATATCTAATCCGATTTTGGTTCCCCAGTTACATTACTCATCAAATGTAGTCCCTAAACTACTACATTTTCATCAAATGTGGTTCATCCGTCTAATTTTCCGTCATATTGATAGCAGTTGGGGTTAATTGAAATATTCAAAATTGCATTTTGCACCCCAAAAGCATAAAAAAATTGATAATTTCTACCTCATAAATGAATAACTAACAAATTCCACCCACTTAAACAAGTTATATTCCCAAACCACTTTTCAATTTCCACCGCAAATATTACATGTATACTGTGGAAAATCATAAATTTAGTCCCGTAACTATATGGGGTGACAAACTTAGTCACGTGCTTTGTGACACATGCAATCTAGGGACATCTTTTAAAAACTTACGAATTTAATTCAAATTTGACCGAAAGTTATTAAGTTGGCCGAAAAATGTCATATGGCACTCATGTGACCCTCCCAACTAGGTGATTTTTCAATTTTCCGACCTAGTCTATGTGTATGTCTAACTTGGCAATTTTGCCAACTTGTCTACCCCTAGTCCCCTACTAACAAGTGGGAGAAATGACAAGTGGAAATTAAAATTAAAATAATAATAAATTAAACATATCATTTTATAAATTAATATACTAAATAATTTTAATAAATAAACAACTGAAAAAAGCAAAGAATAAAAAAATAAAAATAAAAATAACAAACCCATCTTCTTCAACAAAGTAAGCCCGCCTTTAGGGGTGTCCACGAGTCCAGTCTTGCCCAATTTCTCAGCTCGAACTGGAGCTCGACAAGACTGAGTTTGGGTCGAGTCGAGTCGAGTTCAAGCTCGAACTCAGAAAAAAAATTCTTTTAATATATTAAATTATTAATTTTGTATTAATATATATTATTAAATATAATTAAGATAAATATTAAATATATCATTATTTATACAAATACAATATTATAAAATATTATATTATGTATGTGTGTGTGTGTATATATATATATATTAATAAATAAATAAATATTATATTATATACATTAATAAAAAATAAATAAAATATTATTTTTTATTCAGGCTTGCGAGCCTTTGAGGACTCGAGCTCGAGTGGAGCTACTTTCGAGCCGGCTCAGCTCGTTGGTCACCCATACTTGCCTCCTCCCTCCCTCCCTCCAAACGCCAACCTGACCCTCCCTATTTCACCATCCCCGGCTCACCCTCCCACAACCGACCGCGACCCACTTCAATCCTGTTTTAATCCATGTGTACGTGTGCAATTTTCATGTGTATGTGTACTTATTTGACTATGTCGTTCAACAACAATTATAAAAGATATTTTTAATACTTCACTATTTAAAAAGTTATATGTTATAAATAGAAAAAATGACTTCAAATTTTATTTAATCGCAGTTGCATAAGTTAAAGGATGCTAAATTCTAATTTTTCTTTTCATCTTTTTGTTATTTTCAATTTGGTCTACAAAGAAAACTTAATTTTCAACTAATATCACAATATAGTTTATAGATATTGCTTATAGATATTGATCAATCTAATTTGATGCTTGATAAATTTATTTTTAATAATCTTTACATAAAGAATGGTCTAAACCAAACAAGTCTTAAACAAATTCAAAAGGTTCATAATAGCATATCTATATATTGAGTTCATTGAAAAAGTGAATATCTTATTTCAACTTTTACCTTCAAGAATCTTGAACAATGAGCTTTGTATAATTTCTTAAACTAACATAAACTCTAAATAGGTAAAATAATTTAAGAAATGTTTGATATTCTTATATTTACGGTTTCATTTCAACATTTATCAATTAAGGAGGCGAAGAGAAATGTCACCAACAATCATAAATTTAAAGAGATGAATAGATAATTGAATATTCAACAAGAAAAATTCAAACAATCTTAGAAAAAAATAAAATTAAAGTCCAACACCATGAGTCATCAAGCTCAAACAAAGAATTTATACAAGATTAAAACTATTATACTTTATCGAGTGAGAACTTATTTAATTAAATTATTATTTAATATTTAAAACATTGTATTGATTGATATTTTCTCATTTTATTGCCTTCAAATATTTTAAATATTCATTCAATAAATTATAGTTTTGCCTCATAAGTATATAATTTATTAAATATATTTATGACACTAAATCATCAGCGTTAGTAGAAGAATGTTTATCTGAAAGATAGTTAGGGCATTGTTTAGTGAAAAAAACGAGAGTCATGGAATCCAAAATACTATGAGAACAAGAATCACGTTAGAATGGGGAAAAAATCCCCTTTATGTTGTTATTATTTTCTCTATTACGCATTAGGTTTTATGTAGGACATACGTATTCTTTAATTTTTCCTACATTTTAATTAATAAAACTTATTATAAACGAAAAAAAGACATTCAATAGTAGCGAAGCAAACAAAACAGAAAGTATTATCTACGTCAATCTATAGTGATTTTGTCAAAAATATAATTGAGGTTAAGATGGGGCCGGACACATTGAATGTTCTCGAGAAGAAATATGCTATTGTTGCTTTAGAAAATAGAAAAAAGCAAAAAGAAAAATTCAAGGGAATAAAGAAAATTGCATAATATCAAATTTTGAGTTGTGATGAAGAGACGGTTACAAATACACAACAAACTCAAGGAGAAAAAAAAATAAGAACGTTTGGTCCATAAAAAGAAAAATTTATATAAGAATTTACTTATTATGTTATTATCAAAGTTTCAATTTTTCTATGTAATTATTTTACGTATTGATTAAGTTTTTCATGTTAATCAATATATAATCTTTAAATACTTACAGTCTATTTAGCAATAATTTCACTTAATTAGTTAAATTAATATTAATTAAATTTTGAATGATCAGAAGCATTTTCAACTTGAATAAATATCTATATAGTTGAATAGTTTCAACAAGGTCATATGATTCACGTGCGACGCATATGTTGTTTTCTAGTCTTTCAAAAATTACACTCCTGCAAAATTTCCAATAAAAGTATGCTTAAATTAAGCAAATCAAAAAGTTCTGTTGCAAAATTTGATTCATTATTTAAACCGAGATAAAAAATTAGAGGGATATTATACAAGAGACTTTCCAAATACTCGCGGTAGAGGGTACGAAATCTTTGGCCAATACCCATGTTCTCCGGCAGAAATCAAGGTGTTAAAATTTGAAAGAGAACATTTTATTGAAGAATTAATCTCAAAATATTACAAGAAAGATGAAAGGGAAAAGACTTAAACCCTAATCATTACAACAACAATATCTAAATAAGAGTTGTACACTCTAAACTATCACCTTGCTAAATTACAAGAACAAGAAGAGATTTAGCACACAAGTATGTTGCTAGAGAATGAAGAAGGAAAAAGCTGTAACATTAAAATGAGATGGCAGATGTGAAGAAGAATGTTGTCTGTGAATGTGGGTGTTATCCGTATTTTATAATAGGGCTGAAGAATAATATTTGCACTTCAACCCCTGCACCAACGGTCATCTTGAACATGGGCTGGACGATTTGGACCAATCTTCAACTGAGCTGGGCCTCTAACAATATACAAGCTTGGGCTTGTATATATTCGAACACCCCCCCTCAAGCTCATGGGGAGTGAACACGCAAAAAGCGAGCCAAAAACGGACCATGAGATTGGACAATGAACTTGAAACTTCAAAGATTGATCATCAAACTTGAAATGAGAGTCGCTTGAAAGTAAGGTCTTCTTGTAGGAAGCAAGGACCAATCCAACAATCGAGCGAAGCCGGGACAGAAACCAAGTTGACAACCCGAACCGTCAACACCAAAAGGCTGAACTTACAAGAGTCCTGAAAAAAGATTGCCAAAATCAGCAATGAAGAACCAAAAAGCATCGAGTGTCACCTAAGACAAACACTCAACACCAAACCATAAGCATAGCCAAATCACTAACATCGAGCATATGATATATAAGAATAGATAATCCAACAAGTTATCCAAAAAAGGTACAACAGCACCAAACATATGACAAAACACTAAATACTAAACCAAAGTCAAATCACTGAATCCAGTGAGAAATGACAAAACGAATAAACATGTAATCGATCGCAATATCCAAAAAATGAACAGCCAAAAACACTGAACCTAAGGATAAATAACAAGATCGAAAACAAGAAACAATGGCCACAAGTCCGTATTTGAATCGGTATAAACCGAACCCACGAAACAAAAATAAAGCCATAAACAAGCAAATAAGGTCGCATATCTCGCATTTCAATCAGACAAACACTGAACCCACGAAATAAAAAAAACAGGACCAAATAAGCATAACAAGGATCGCAATTACCGCATTTGAATCCAAATAATGGAACCCACGGAAAAATTACAAAGATCCAAAACAAGAGTAGTACTCATAAAAGTACTACCAAAATCAGCTACACAAGCAACTGACAAAGTGACACATGTCACAAAAATCTGACCAAATATGGACAGAACAACAAGGGAAATCCCACCGAATATAAATCGAAACCATACAATGAATCGACACGGATAGAATCCACCAAAGATAAATCCACCATCCACCGCATATAAATCGCAGGATGAAACAGATAAGAAGTAACCGCAAAACACAACAAACATGTCGCATCGCATCGAATCTGAACCAAAATATGGTCAGCATAACCAATAACATGCCGTAGAGATCTTAATCATCATATGACAACATGTAATATCATAAACAACTATCAAACGTGATCAACATTGAACACATGCTCAGAAAATGATACGGCAGGATGATAGAATAGCATATACTCAGAAAATGATACGGCAGTATGATAGAATAGCACATAATGAAGGAGAAACACGTGATATTCCCCCCGTGATGCATAAAATGCAGCAATATAACAATCGAGAAACATAACATGTTGTAGCAAAGGGACACAAACCCCACAAAATAGATACACGAAAATTTAGTAAAAAACTGGACAACAATTCAAGAATGCGAGCGAAGCGGAAGCAACTGAACCAACATATAAATCGGCACACAGACCGATACATAAACCCGCAAATAACATATCAAAATACAAATCGATACACAGATCGATAAACTGAAAAGAGGATAAGCCAATTTACCACCGTATTTTTTGTCAAAAAAAAACACGAAAATAAAATAAAATAGATATACAGACAATTCAGTACAGAGAATAGAGCGGAAGAGTGAACTGCGAAAGGTTCCAGTGATAACAGTGGTTGTGTTTCTTGAAGAAGACCACATAAACGATGTCTAAGACTTTAAAGAGTGCCAAATTCGTAGGTGTGTGAAAGCATAAACCGATATGCATATAGAAAATGCTAAAACACATTTCATGCCAACATAACATCAGTTGAAGCTAACCATAATACGATAAAGAAAATCATATCAGCATGCACTACACATAAGCAAGACAAAATAATAAGCAGATTGAGAAAAGTCTACAATCAACCCTAAAGAGATGAATCTGACCACACAAATAAGCTCATGTAATACAAGTAGATGCTCAAATCGGGCCGATTTTAACAGATTTATCCACCAGAAAGATCGCCTAAACCATAGAACTAAACATATCACTTAAGAACTGAATAAGAACATACGAATCAAGACAAATCAATCAAAACAGTTTGTATAGCTATAAACAGCCATTGGGCATATACAAACAAACAAGCAGAATACCAAAGAATCTCAAGGATCAAGGGTAAAAGCGACATTACCACTGTATTTTTTGTTTCCAAAAAAATACAGAAAAAATGCACGACTGAAAAACAGAATTACACCAAAAACAGAGGCTTCTGTTCGAACTGAATAACTCGATCTAGGCAACATAAAATGGAAATCTGACCGGACAGAATGAACCACAATGTGTCGTGAACCTGCTGTCCAAATTTCAGCCAAATCCGACAAGAAATGACCCCTCAAATGACAGTTCCAATTCTGCTGCGCGCCCAGAAAAAACTGCTGCTGTGTACCTGCGGCCTTTTTCCTTTTTTTTCCTCTTTAAACCCTTTTTCTCTCCACATAAAGTTCACCATGCATTACCGTATAAATCGACTTCAATGCTCATAAAATAGCAGATGCTATCAACATAATTTCAGCAGATTATTACAAGAACCCGTCACGAAGAAACGAGTGTGTCAAGACTCCAAACGACCGAATTCCAAGAATTTATATGTCTTTCAGGCATTTCATCAAACAGGTATGACCACATTTCCAACCCTTCAAGAAAAGCTAAAATTTTCCAATGCAGCAGAAATACTCAAACTGATCTGCACAAACACAAATCCAACACCACAAATCCCTAATAGTAGTCCCAGTCAGTGAATGAATGAAGCGTTACATACTCAAACCTCCCCACCACATTTTCACACAGATAGATACAAAGATAGATAGATCTATGCTGCTGCACTACTCAAAAATTACCATATAATAACTCAAAATCATAAGACACCTAAGCCAATTTATTTTAAAAACCAATAATACTTTACCACAGATTTATGTAAATAAAAAATTTAATTAAGCAAGACTGAATCCAAGAGTCAGAAAAAGAACCCAAAAGTGGATGGAACTATTTAAACACACACTTACACACGCGCAGATCGCCGCGACTGTTGAACGACACCGTAGAAGCAACAGCTCTACATCAGAATTTAGAGGGTGCAAAGTGTAATTAACGCAAACTTCAGGGATGTACAATGCAATTTTCCCATTGGAAAAGGGCTGTTGGTTAAATAAATAGAAATCATAGGCAAAAGCAGAGAGGGGCAACCACCCTTGAAGGAATTCCCATTATATATCATCACTCTGATGCCTCATTCTCCGAGCTTCAAAATATGTTATACAGAGGCTGTGATGATGCAAGTATATTTGTTGAGTGAAACGAAGGGGGAATTTAGTGAAGAATTTCTCGTGAAGTGAACGGCATTGAATCATAAAGAACCTGCAGCAGCAGAGAAAAGACTTGACGAGGCAAATCTTACGAAGAAACAGAGGCGCCAAGAAAACGGCCGGGAAATTCAAAAACACCGCCGGAAAAATCAAAAAAAGGCCCTTCGCTTCAAGAAAACGAAAAATCGAAAAAGAAAGACGTCCATAGATCGGTAAAAGAGCCTAATGCTCTGATACCATGTTAAAATTTGAAAGAGAACATTTTATTGAAGAATTAATCTCAAAATATTACAAGAAAGATGAAAGGGAAAAGACTTAAACCCTAATCATTACAACAACAATATCTAAATAAGAGTTGTACACTCTAAACTATCACCTTGCTAAATTACAAGAACAAGAAGAGATTTAGCACACAAGTATGTTGCTAGAGAATGAAGAAGGAAAAAGCTGTAACATTAAAATGAGATGGCAGATGTGAAGAAGAATGTTGTCTGTGAATGTGGGTGTTATCCGTATTTTATAATAGGGCTGAAGAATAATATTTGCACTTCAACCCCTGCACCAACGGTCATCTTGAACATGGGCTGGACGATTTGGACCAATCTTCAACTGAGCTGGGCCTCTAACAATATACAAGCTTGGGCTTGTATATATTCGAACACAAGGTCATTATGGGGAAAATGGATTTTCACAAATACACCGCCAAGTTTTAGTCGACGCATTTCGAATATCTTCATTTTAAAACCCTAATTAACTCCCTTACCCCCTAAAACCCTAATTCAAAATGTCAGATATACCTCCGGAGATCATCAGAGACATCCTCAGCCGGCTGCCGGTGAAGTCTCTGCTTCGTTTCAGGTGTGTTTCGAAACCATGGCGCTCCATGATTGACACTAAAGATTTCATCAAACTGCATTTGCGTCACTCGTATAATACTAACTCTAATCGCACACTCCTAGTGGATTCCACCCAACTTTTCTACATAGATTTAGATTCATTCGAGCGCTTGGACATTGGTGATACACAATTTGAGCCCCAGACTGTTGCATGCTCTTGCGACGGTCTTGTTCTCATTGTGTTCAAGTTCAATAATATTGTGCTATGGAACCCTGCCACAAGGAAATTAAACAAATTACCAGCGACACCACTGGAGTGCCAGATTTCGGTTAAGGCTAATTGTGTAGACGAACGATATGCTTTAGGCTATGATTCCAAGCATGATGACTATAAGGTTGTTAGGGTGATCCAGGCTAGTACTAGGGTAGATGGTGGTTGTTTGTCCTCTGAGACTAAGATTTATAGTTTAAGATCAAACTCCTGGAAACAGGTTGAGGATTTTCCATATATGTTGCCTAGTTGTAAGAGGTGGGGTGTTTATCTGAATGATGCTTTGCATACAGTTGTGAAAGACAGTCAATGCTCTGAAGTGATTATGGCATTTAATGTTGCAAAGGAAGAACACTATGAGGTGCCAAAGCCACGTGTGAATCGCGGTTTATCTTCTGTGGAGGTAATGGGAGGGTGTCTTACTGCAATTGTTCCGGGAAAAAGGAATAGCAGCGAGATATGGGCGATGAAGGAATATGGGGTGAAGAAGTCTTGGGCTAAACTATTATGCTTTGAACCGCCTCTACGCGACCCTTGTTTAAATCTGTGTCCATTGGCTTATTCAAAGAGTGGTGACGAGGTTCTTTTGAACTATGAAGGGATGTGCCTTAATTGGTACAATTTGAAGAAGAAAACTGTTTCATTTGCCTGTGTTCCTGGTTTGACCGCTTCATTTTATGCTTCGCCTCATGATCCCCCTTTTCAAGCAGAGTTTTGTGTTGGAAGCCTTGTTTCACCTCATAGTCCTGCTGGACCAGGGGATGAACGACAGGGAAAGAAGGGAAAAGTAATTAAGAAAAAAAGGTCAAGCCAAACACTTCGCTATCACCCTATTATTTATCTCCTGGTTTACATTTCATAGCTATTCTGTGTTGGTTTTACATTCCTGTTTATGTTTTTTGCCATGCCGGAACATATTTTTATATTTTAGTTTGGAGTTATATTTCTTTCGTTCTTCTTAAAGAATTTTGAAGATAATGATAGATTGTCATAAATGGGCCCGAGCTTATAATTTTGCTGAATTGTCTGGAATATATAATTCTTTGAAAACTTGTTCTGCTAATTTCCTGCTGTTACTAATTACGTTAATAACATCTGTGTTTCTGATGTGTTTGTAGGGATGATTTTCTGTCAGTTGGGTTCAAGCTTGTGCTCTGAAGAAATGAGGATGGAAAACGAGGTGGATTCACATAAAGTTGCTTCCTTCCTGAGAGTTGAAGTGCATTGGTTCACGTAGTTTTTGTTCTTAAAATGGGTAGATAATCTCATATGGCTGACTCTAAATGTAATGCAAACTTTTTACCAACTACTTTGGGTGTAAAGGGCTCCTATCTTGTTGACCAACTCTTTAGTCTAGGTATTTGTGCATGTTTTGTATATATATATATATATATATATATATTATATATCATGCTGAAATGGGCTTATATGAAAGTGAATTTCCTGATAGTTTCTGTTTCTTCAATATTATGAAGATTTTCTTATGGCTGAAGTAGTTTGTTCGCTTGTATGTGTTTTGAGATAATTACAAGTTTGTATGTGTTTTGAGATAATTACAAGTTTGTATGTGTTTTGAGATAATTACAAGTTTGTGCAGCGGAGCTCTGGAGGAAAGTTGTACACTGTTAGCTTCTTGAAAAATATAAGACATGTATACTGTCCAAGGCGGTCGCCCCCCCTCAATTTTGAAAAATCATTTTTTTACTTTACAAAATTTTTGATATTTGTATTTCGCCCCCCCTCAAAATCGAAAATATCATGTTTTTTCCATTTATTTTGAGTTCGCCCCCCTCCAAACCCAAAATCTTGGCTATAATGAAAGAGATATAAGAATATAAAGTATGTTAAAAGCTGTAATTGAACTTAGTTTCTTATTATATTTTTCTTCACAAATATAGCGTACCGTATCGCGGGGGGCCAGCCCCCCGCACCCCCCTTTAACTCTTTCGACTATTTGCCAAAAAAAAAATGTATATCTATATCATAACAATCTCGTCCCCCCCCTCATTCACATTTCTAGCTCCGTCCCTGGTCCAAGGTAGTGCTAACATCTTCTGAATGCAAGAGAGGACATTAAAATCGTAGTGCAAGAAGTTAACATTGTGAATGCACTCAATAGCTTCCCAACTATCCATCTCGATAAAAATCTTAGGGACACGAAACTCCCACGCCATGCAAATCCCATGGAGGACGATGGAAAAATCTTGAGAAATGCTTTAAAAAATATTTACTTTTGCTTCTTTACTTTATTTTACTTTGCTTTCAGAATGGATTTATTTTCCTTAATTATTTTTGGAATAAGAATCTATTCCTCTACATTATTTAAATCCAATTTCCACACTTTTTTCTTGGGAAATGGAAACCCCCCCCCCCCCCCCCCCCAATTTTATTTAGTTAAATAAACTATATAAATTCCCCCTATTATTTTTCTTAAACAAATAGCAAATATTGACACCTACTCTTCTCTTTCTCCGTACCAAGTAGTTGGCACTTCTTTTTTCAGTTGAAAAACGATTCCGTGTTTAGGCCCAAAGCAACAATAACCAATAAGTACCATATTAAAATCTTGTACAGGTTTCCACGTTTCCAGCAGCATGGTGTATTGCCAAAAGAAAGAGGCACCCTCGCATATTTAGCACAGCCAAACAGAAAACCACATGCCAACCCTTAGCATGGATCATGACACAAAAACAAAAAAAATATTTTCCAAAGAAAATTCAAGTTGAAAGAAAAAGGCTCAAAACTGACGAAGGCATGGCGAAAAGGTCGCAGAAAACATTCTGCACAAGTGGCGCCACAACGCCACTTTTGGTGCCAGGGAGCTAGATTCTGCATAAATGGCGATACAACTCCACTTTTGGGGCCAAAGCGCCACGGGTGCGGACAACAGTTTTAATACATGCTTTTTTTTGTTGTTTTTTGCAAGTTTTGGGTTTCCTAATTGTATTAGGACTTGTATTACTTAGTCTCCAAGTTTCTACTATATAAGTCGATGGTTACTCATCTTTGTAAAGATTGATCGTTCTCATAAATCAATAAAATCTCTCTACATAGGTCCGTGAATTTAGGCAAATTGCTAAATCACGTTGTCTCGTTTTTTCGCTTTATTTTATTTGTAATTTATTTTATGCGCATTGATTTCTAACATGGATTCCACCAGGAAATTTAATGATATCATTCGAGACCTTGAAAAGATGTAAAGACCCTTGTGTTCACTTAGAGGTTCCTGATTTGCCCGAGCGACGAAGCCTAGCGACTTGAAGAAATGGTCATAGTCGGGCTCTGGATTCCTTAACAAGTATAATTGGAATCTTTGGATCCATTGTCCTCACTATAGTTTGACTGTCTTGAGTGAACGGTTGTTGATCTATTTAGTAACTGCCAATATAAATTTGCCTCAAAACAACCCATGTCCACGGATAACTGTCACCAAATGCATCTCGTCATTTAGCTTTCATGGAGGAGAAATTTAAGTGTGAGTATTGAGTGGTCAGAAAATTCAAAATGCACTCTAAATGAGCCGCCTTAATTATCACATATCATAAAAATCTGAGCGAATTTTTTATCCCATATTATTGTGACACCAATGTGTGAAATCATTGTAAAATAGAAAATTCATTTCAATTTTTAATATTTTAACTATTCGTTCTCGTACTGAATATCTTTCAAAAAATGACAATCCCCACTGAAAAAATTCCAATTAATGTAAATACATGTCCAAACTTAAACTAAGCTAATCAGAAAAGTTTTGTTTACAAAGTCTGATTTAATATTTAAACCAAGTTATAAAATTAGAGGGATAAATATACAATTTATGAAAAATTTTAATGAAAGAGACCTTCCAAAGGGCAAAAATTATGGTCATCCCATTTCTAAGCGAACGCCATTTCGAGTATCTTCCTTTTAAAAACCCTAATTAACTTCCATGCCCCTCGAAAACCCCAATTCAAAATGTCAGATATACCTCCGGAGATCATCAAAGAGATCCTCAGCCGGCTGCCGGCGAAGTCTCTGCTACGTTTCAGGTGTGTTTCAAAACCATGGCGCTCTATGATTGACGCCAAAGATTTCATCAAACTACATCTGCGTCACTCGTATGAAACTAACTCTAATCGCACACTCCTAGTGGATTCCACCCAACTTTTCTTCATAGATTTAAATTCATTCGAGCGATTGGACATTGGTGATATTCAATTTGAGCCGCAGGTTATTGCAAGCTCTTGCGATGGACTTGTTCTCATTGAGTTCGAGTTCGATAATCTTGTACTGTGGAACCCTGCCACAAGGAAATCAAACCAATTACCATATCCACCACTGGATTGCCGAATTACGAATGGGTCTAAGAATGTACGCGAACAATCTGCTTTAGGCTATGATTCTAAGCATGATGATTATAAGATTGTTAGGGTGGTCCAGGCTAGTACTATGGTAGATGATGGTTTCTTGTACTCTGAGACTGAGATTTATAGTTTAAGATCAAATACCTGGAAGAAGGTTGAATGTTTTCCCTATATGTTGTCTAATTGTAAGTCTGCATACAGGTGGGGTGTTTATCTGAACGATGCTCTGCATACAGTTGTGAATGACAGTCAACGCTCTGAAGTGATCATGGCATTTAATATTGCAGAGGAAGAACACCATGAGGTGCCAAAGCCTGGTGTGAATTGCGTTTTAGATTCTGTGGAGGTAATGGGAGGGTGTCTTACGGCTATTGTTCCGGGAAAGACGAACAGCAGTGAGATATGGGTGATGAAGGAATATGGGGTGAAGGAGTCTTGGGCTAAGCTATTAAGCTTTGAACCGCTTCCCTGCTACTCTCGTTTAAAATTAAATCTGTGCCCATTGGCTTATTCGAAGAGAGGTGATGAGATTCTCTTGAACTATGGCAGAATGTGCCTTATTTGGTACAATTTGAGGACAAAAACTTTTTCAATTGCCTGGGTTCCTGGTTTGACTGCTTCGTTTAGTGCGTCGCCTCCTGTTCGCAAGTTTGATGCAGAGTTATGTGTTGCTAGCCTTGTTTCACCTCATAGTCCTGCTGGAATGGGGTACGGACGAAATTGAAAGAAGTGAAATGAGATTAAGAAGAAAAGGTCAAGTCAAATTTCGTTATCACCCTATATTTACTGTCTGTTTACATTTCATAATTATTCTGTGTTTTGAGGTTTGTGGTTTCGTCCCTGTTATGCAATTGTGCCATAACGAAAGATAATTTATAGTCTAATTTGGAGTTATATGCCTTTTCCTTCATTTTTTTAAAAAGAATTTTGAAGATAATGCTATATTCTCATAAATGGGCATATGAGCTTATAGCATCTGAAAACTTGTTCTTATAATTTTCTGCAGTTACCAAATACATTTGTGAATACTGTGTTTGATGTGCTTTTGTAGGGATGACTTTCTGTCTGTTGGATTCAAGCTAGTGCTCTAAGAAGTTAAGATGGAATATGAGGTGGATTCAAATAAAATTGCTTTCATTCTGAGAGCTGGAATTGCCTCTGTTTAGGTAGTTGTTTTTGTTCTTGACAAAGTTGGTAGGTAATCTCATACATACTCGAGAATGTTTTGATGCAAACTTTTTACCAACTATTTTGGGTGTAAATGTGCTCGTATCTTGTGGACTCACTCTTTATGCCAGGTCTGGTGCATGTTTTGTAGATATATCATGCTGACATGGGCTTGTATGAAAATTGATATCCTGATAATATCAGGTTTCTCTTATGCCTGAAGTAGGTAGTTTATCTGTTTTAACTTTTAACTACAAATTTTGTTCATCTATGGCTAACTTTACAAGTTCCACCACCACCGTCGGGTCGTTATTGTGTATTATTTGAAACCCATTGACGGCTTCTTTTCTTTGTGCCTGATATCCTTCCGGCCACAAAATACGGTGGAGCTCCGGAGAAAATGGTGGCGATGGGGTTTAAGAGCCATCTTATTCTTCTCTACAAATGAATGATTGAATTCTTCTCTGCTAATTAATTCTTGTTGCAACATTTTTGGTTGGTATCGATATATTTTTGGGACTGCGAGACAAAATCAGCCCAAGCATTTGCAGGCCAAGGCTAGGCAGGCCCATATCAAATCTAATATAGTGAGCCTCATATGAAGCCCAGTGCAGCACTTTTTCAATATTCTTTATCGATCTCCATCAGATTGTTCTCTTCTTTCTACAAATATTAATTTTCAATAGAACAAAGAAAAGGTAAAGATGGAAAAAGCTTGAGAAATGTTCAAAAAAAAAAAAATTTGCTTTCTTACTTTCTTTTACTTTACTTTCATAATGGGTTTTTATTGTACTTAATTATTTTGTTGAAATAAGAATATATTCCTATCCATTATTTTAAACCCAATTTGCGCGCTTTAAGTTCCATTTCTTGGAAAATGGAAATTCTCCCTTGCCACACACTCTTCTCTTTCTCCATACCAATAGATGTCTGGCACCTCTTTTATCAGTTGAGAATCAATTCATGAAACCTTATTGAGGCAAAAACATGAATTCCGTGTTGAGACCCAAAGTAACAAGTACCATATTAAAATAGGAAAAAAGACATTTAAAATATTAAATGCAAAGTGCTTTGCCCTGCCCACTACGCTACGCAAGTACGCGTGTCTATAAATTCATCCAAAATAGATTTCTGAAGATTAAATCTAAATGAATTTTCTGTAAATCAAATTCAGTACTTGAATTTTATTTTATTTTCATATTCTTCTACTTGAAAATTCATTTAAGTGTATTTCCATCAAATAGTAATTTTTGAAAAGCCATTTCATAAATAAACTTTATTCACTTTAACCTTGAACGAGAAGCCCATCATATTCGTCCATGAAAAATTTTAAAAGTGGACCGGGAGTGTTGCTCCCGATCCATTTTACACCACACATTTAAAATAAGTGGGTAGTTTTCACGCCCACATATCATATGTAAACCATCCCAGCCCAAGTGTGTATAATAAAAAATAAATTGAGAGCAACACTCTCATTCCACCACACAATTACCCTTCGTCGACCTATATTATCCACTTGGCCACCATTTCCTATTGAAAAATAATCTCCACATCATCTCAAAAGTCTCGTCCTCCCACCACCAACTCGAAGAAAAGTAAATAAAAACCCACAATTCAAGGCCCTCCAAATGTACGTTTTTCCTTTAACACTAGTAAAACGTCTTCCTCTCTCCATATTCACTAGTAACTTTGCATTTTCCTCCTTTTTCTTTCTTTATTAAATCAATTTAACACAATCAAATCCTTGTAAAGTTTCATATTAGCAAACATTAAAATGTTTATTATGTTATTTTCACACAAATATTACCACTACTTATAAGATCTGAAATGATTTTTCCGGCAGTATCATCATTATTTTGCAAAATTCAATGATCAAAATAAAATAAAAATTGATTTTCAGCCTAACCTTCATCCCCACTTTACGTTATCTTGACACTTGCATAGCTGTGGGCTATGACTCACCACTTAACGTGTTCCCATCAATTAAAAACTCCACCCATCCAACTTCAAAACCCTAAAACCACAGAACAATCCATCAAACAGCAGCTTCCGAAAATGGCGATTATACCTGCCGAACTCATCGAAGACATCCTCCGCCGCCTCCCTGTCAAAACTCTGAAGCGATTCCGGGCCGTTTCCAAAACCTGGTGTTTTCTGATAGACAGCGAAAGATTCATTAAATTGCACTTCCGCCACTCATTAATCACGAATTCACATCGCAATCTCATCCTCGGGGGCCTCGCCCTCTACGCAGTCGATTTGGATTCGCTCGACAAGGCCCACGTCATCAAACCCCCGTTTTATTACAAGAGTGTGGATTCAATCTCGAATTCTTGCAACGGTATAGTTCTTGTGATGAGCGAGCCCCCTGTTCTGTGGAACCCCTTTTCGAGATCGTACAAGGTTTTGCCAAACACTTGTGTTGAATCTCCGCCGGCGGCTGATTTGGAGGAATCTTACTCCAGGACTACGTATGGGTTTGGGTATGATTCTAGAAATGACGATTATAAAGTTGTGAAGGTTGTGGAGTATAGAAACACGGAGACCCATATTTGGTTGTCTTCCGAAGCTAAGATCTACGGACTTAAATCCAATTCGTGGAGAACAATCAAGAGCTTTCCGTATTCGCTGCCGTTCTTGAGGGGACACTGGCGCGTGCTCGTTAACGGGGCGTTGCACACGCTGGCGGGCGGATCGCCTGGCGATGTACACGGTGCGAGGATCATGGGTTTTAGCGTTGAGAGTGAGGAGCATTATGAGGTGAAGATGCCCTATGGGATCCAGATATGGAAAGTTGATCTGAGTTTGGATGTGATTGAGGGGCGTCTTGCGATGATTTGCGCGACGAGGTCTCGGGTTGTTATGTGGGTGATGAAGGAATACGGTGTGAAGGAATCATGGATGAAATTGTTGACAATTGCCCCCCCTGCAATTGAGAAGCATGATATTATGAAGCCGTTGGTGTACTCTAAGGAAGGTGATAAGGTTCTGTTGAATTGTGATGATAAGAAGCTTATTTGGTATGATTTGAAGAAGAGAACTGTAGAGGATGTTACTGTAGATGGTCAGCCTTTTGTGTTTTATGCTGAACCTTGCATTCAGAGCCTCATTTCTCTCGATGGCCCTAGTGGGGTCAAGAAACAGGGGAAAGAAAAAGAGAAAAGCAAGGCAAGGAAGATGATCAGAAGAAATAAAAGGTTGAGTAGTAGTATTCTGAACATTAGTCTATTGCCTGTATGTTATATATATATATATATATATATATGTATGTTCTGAACATTAGTCTATTGCCTGTATGTATGTATATATATATTTGTCTTGTCTTGACTTGTGTTGACTTGTAAAGTATTTAGTCAGTCAACTATGAATTCTATTTTATAGTTGTAATGACTTCCAGCCCTTTAGATAAATCTGTACTTGTCATATGGTTTTCATCATTAAATAAGTTGTCTACTTAATATACTTTTAATCAGCATCAGTCAAGTGTAATTTTTTGCAAAACAAAAATTTACTTAGTGGTATAAATTTCTTCAGCTCACATTAATGGTGAAAATATCTGGGTCTCTGTCATCATATTTTTTGCTTGACAGCTTTGTAAATATGACAGATCTGAGGAAGTTTATAAACAAATCATCTCCCTTTTTAAGCCTGAAATGACTTTTTACTAACATGAACTTGGACTGTTATTTGATCAGGGACGATTTCTTGTCTGAGGGATTCAAATTGGTGCTCTAATCAAATTAGCGGAAGAGAATAAGATACCGGAAGAAGAGGACGGGCGAACGAGGTACATTGACTATCTTTCTGGTAAAAGTTTTGGACTCGGGGAGTTACTTATGTGTGAATTTGGATCTTCTCATACTATTCTTATGCGAAGGGGTAAATTAATGTCGATTTGCATTTCTTTAAACGAGAAACTTCCAGAGTCATTAGCCTCACCTTTTTCATGTCATCTTTATTTCATCCGAGAACAAGTCCTAATCTAACATATTATAGAAGGGAGTAAAGTAGTGTATCATTTACAGAGAGGAAAAGAGAAGTGTAAAGGCCAATTTCCACCATCCCTGTCGGAATTGGTTTTACTACAAATATTCTTTTATTTAGGTCGGAATCGGATTTACTGCAAATATTCTTTTCTTAAGGTCTTCTAAAACAACCGCTTATGTTTCCTGCATCCCAAGAACCATTCCGTTGTTGCATTATTGGTGCAGAATAACAACGTACTGAGGTGCTGAAGAATAATTGGAAAAGAAAGCTCACTCTAATCTTCTGTCAAAAGTTAATGTTCTTCGTGCCTTCACTAGCAATCTTGGTAAAGCTGGGGGTATATTATTACAATCGACGTTTGGGTGATCAGCCGTGTGCAATTTAGCTGTTCGTCAAGAAGGAAGAAACCTTACATTGAAATGGGAACAAACCTTCACAGAGTTGGGATTTACCTGATCAGTAATGTTACCGGTTGAAGGCCACATTATATTGACAATCGACTTGCAGGCTGCCAGAAAATCGATTGTCAGTATCTCGTGCACTGATGCTGTGTTCTTGCTGCTGCCTTTTTTTTTTCCTTGTCTAATCTTGAAAGAAGTAAAAATGGGAATCGTCTGGTCCGCTGTTACTTTGATGAGTGATCAGTTTTATAGTTGCTTCTTACTTTTATTTTTTGGTATGTATATTGGCTCTTTTATCCACTCTCTGAAACGTGTTCTGAAATTATATGTACTGGTTGGTGGTTTGCTCTGTATATCTTAGCTAAGATCGAACCCCCAGTTTGAGGTCAAGCACCTCTCTAATGTCGATCTAATATTATGTTTGAGCCATAACTCGGTTTATGGCTACATGGTATCTGCTTCAATAAAAGCGGAGCAACACGTGAAGACCGCGAAGGCCTCAAATCTTCGGGTAGCATTCAATTAATTAAATACAATTCCTCTCTTTCTCTTTGATTTTTCATTAAAAATACACTATCAAATATGTCCAACAAATTGCATTATTAATCCAATTAATTACTTCGGCTCTGTTTGGTTGTGTTTTTATTTTATTTTTAATCGTCATTTTCTAAAATGTGAGAATGGGTTTTTTGATTTTTATGGGAGAAAAGTGGAAAAAGTAAGTTTGTTTGGTTGTATTTTTTAAAAAATGGTTGAAATTAATGAGTGTGATGCGTGAAATAATTGAAAAGTAATGATTAGATGGATAATGTTGAATTTGATAGCGAATCGATGATGTTTAGAGAAAATGTCTTAAAAATTTAAAGTATTGAAGAGAAAAATGTTTAAAAGGAGAGGAAGGAGAAAAGTTTAAAAAATTGAAAAGAGGTAAGAGAGAAAATGGATAAAAGGAAAATGTGAAATAAGTGATGAGAAATTTAATTTTAACTAAATAATTAAAATTTATTGGGAACGTAAAAAATGAGAATAAAAATGAGAATATTTTTAATTAAAAATAATATAAAGTGTGTATTTTTATTTTCAGATGAAAATAAAAATAAAAAAAGGAAATCAAATACACAAATAACCACGCCCTTCCTGTTTCCATTCTCTAATTTTGAGGAAATAAGCTATATTATTGATTCCAACACCCGATTGCTGATGGCATCGGAGCTTATACTTTATACGTATCGTGATTGAAATATTTATATTAGATCGAGTTTAATAATTATTGTATCTATATTTCTCAATGTAAGGTGTGTATTATGTGCGAGAAAAATAGACACAAAATTCACACCAAACTATTAGACTAGATCTTGTATAGAATTACCCCGAACGCGATTTAAAATTATTTAGATTAAAAGAATCAGACATTCTTCGGATTAAAAAAATCAAGAGATGGGATGTTCAAAAAATAAAGGGATAAATACAAAATACCCCCTTGAACTATTTTTACTATCGCATATACCCTCTAAACTTTAAAAGGTACCAAAATAGTCCCTCATGAAAATTTTTAAACAATTCCAAATACTTCAACCCAAACAAAATCTTGCAATATTTAAGCACCAAATAAACTTGATTAATTTTTTTTTCATTGAACTTAAATGATTTGTAAGAAAATGCAAATAGGATTTGTTGGTTAATACAATTAAAAAATTAATAACTGAATATGATACAATTAGAAAAAGCAAATTTTCTCAGTTTAAATCTACAATTTGTTAATTGATAATTTGTTAATTTTATTAATTTAAATTAAATATTTTGTTAATTTATAAATTACAAGATTTAAATGATTTGTTAGTTGAAAAAATTTAATTAAAGAATATTTAAATAATTATAATAATTTTTCATAATTTTTGAATTAACAGATTACAAGATTCAAATAATTTGTTAATTTTGAAGACTTAAATTGATAAATTCATTTAAAAAAAATGAAGATTCATCGGTTAAGTTAATATAGTGATTAATATTACAAGATTGTGTTTGGATGGAAGCATTTGGATAATTCATGAATTTTTATGAGAGATCATTTTGGTACCTTTTAAAATTTAAGAGAATATATGCGACGTTAGGGATAATTCAGGGGGTCATTTTGTATTTAGCCCAAAAATAAATAGAAAAATCCAAGGACGCTCAGCGGGAATCCAAGGACACTTAAGTCATTTCAGTGCAAGGAAAGCCTTCTTTCTAAAATTCTACCCACAAACAAAAAGCCCCCAACCTTTCTCATCACTCTCATGTTTCGTCGTTTACACACATTCACGCACACACACACACACATATATGTATATACAGTACACACACATATGTATATACAGTATACACACACACACTTTCAGTTTCTAGGTTTCGACTCTAACTCTTGCGTTCAAAATCTCTCCCCAAATTCTCACACAACAACAAAAGAGTAAAAGAAGAATTCGAAAAAAAAAATGGGGGTTTTGTTGTGCATGGGGGTTTCGGATTAATCCATCCCAACGTAAAAAATTCCCTACTCCCCCCTCCTGGTCGTCTCCTTCCAAGCGCAAGCTAGATGATTGTGCCGACGACGCCGTTTTCGCTGTAAGCTCTACGAGGATGCAAAAGGACCAGACTGACCTCCCCTCCTCCTCCAATTTACCGCCCCGGCCCCGATCAACACTCACTGAGTCCGGTGACTCGCTAACTCGTCTTCACATAAACCTAATAGGTATGCTGCAGATGAGGCCATTAAACAATTTATCACTTCTATTAAGAATGTTTTGCCTAAGCATACCTATCATGAGTGTGTGCCAATAGTTTTGGAATTCTGTAGGTTGTTGAAGAGGGCGGCCGGAATTGATGGTCCGTTGTATGGTGTGTGTCGAAGTAACTTGGGAACGATTTTGGAGTATATTGAGATTGGGGAAAAGAAGGGGATGATTGGGCTTTGCCATATATTCCCATTTGTCAGTGAATTAGCATCTAAACTATCACATGATTTGGTGTTGAGTACGGAGTCGTCCTCTTTTGTGGGGCCGTCATTGAGTGATGTGAGCGATTTCACTGCTTTTCTGGTCCCTATGACGAATGAGATCAAGGGGAATGCCGTGTTTCGTGGGCCAATTGGATTTCCCTTGAACGAGGAGCTTTCTAGCCTACCGGTGCTCTATGCTGAGCCGATTACTCTTTTGCATAATATTTTTGTTGATTTATTGAGTAAATTGGAGAAGTGCATGGTGAAAGTTGAGGATCATGTGGACCGAGCAATGAAACAGGACGGCGAGACCCTTTTCTTTGGATGGTGCCAGTATCTTGCTATTTTGAGGGAACTTTATAGTATTTCAAAGTTTTATTATGGTTGTGAAGAGATGTTTTGGGAGACTATGAAGAGGAGAAAGGGTGCTTTGTGTTATCTTATTGTCAAGTATGCAAAGAGGGGCGATGGTCATAAGTGGATTATTGAGTGTAAGGAAGTGACGAATTTTGAGCCAAGTAGGCTTTTAGCAATGATGATGCTTCCTGAGGTGAAGGATGACTGTGTTACGTAGCAGAAGCAGAAGAACAGAAGATTTTAAATAGGTTTCCTTGTTAAATTAAGTTTGTTGGTTGGTTCGGGGGTTTATTTAATTGTTTAATTAGGAGTCTGTTTTCGTAATTCAGCTTTTGGAATTAATAAAGAATCGAGTTTTTGGCTTTAAGCAAGAAATTTTCTTGTCGGAATTTCAAGTTATCCAAATTACTTTTTATCAATTTGGTCTGACCTGCCGGATTCCTTGACGCCAGCATGACCCGTTCAATCTCCGCGATTCTAGATTCCTTCGACTCCAAGCTGGCCAAAATCCTATCAGCGATCACCGCTCTCAAATCCACAGCCCCCAACGCTCAATATGCACCAACTGTGACCTCATCAGCCACCGCCCTTAGAAATCCCAACGCCACCCGCCAATCCTCATATCAACACCACATACACTAATCGCCCCATCACCAATCTGCAACCGCAAACCACCGTACACCAAACTATTGCCACCGCTACACTCCCTACTTGTGAAAGCTTAGCAGCTTTATCTTCAAAGATTTATCTTCGTTGGGGTTACCATCAGATTCGAGTTACATCATGCAACAGTCCCAAGACTACGTTTCACACCCATACAGGCGCTATGAGTTCTTCGTCACGCCTTTCGGCTTGACGAACGCACCAGAGACGTTCCAGGCGACGATGAACGATGAATTTCGTCCACACTTGAGGAAATTCGTGATAGTATTTTTCGACAAACATATTGGTTTATAGCGTCTCTTGGAATGAGCATATGCATCAATTTCCTGAGTTCAGTGTTGGGGACGAGGTTATGTTTACCGGGGGGAAGGAGGAGGATTGTTACGTAGCAGAAGCTGAAGAACATAAGATTTAGTTGGGCAATATTTTATTTAATTAATAAAGAATCGTGCTTTTAGCCTGGGGTTGTTGACCGCTCACAGTTGTTGGCTGAATCATTTGAGTATATTGCACATGCAGATGCAGATTCCCTGCATGCTGGTTTGTTTATGGAGTTCAAGAATGACGAGGCCACGAGCCCTGGTATCCTGCGAGAGTGGTTTTTCTTGGTATTCCAAGCAATCTTTAACCCGCAGAGTGCCCTCTTTGTAGCTTGCCCTAATGATCCTAGAAGGTTCTTTCCCAATCCAGGTATGACTTATGCCAGTTGTGAAATTTATATATGCACATCAGTAAATGGAGACACACCATCCTCGATATTGTGAAACAATTAGGATAAAGTATGCATGGTTATATTTTATCAGGATAGTGATTATTCGTTTATACTTACCATACAATGGTAGAGCTTTATAAGGTGGATGCTTCACCCTTTTTACATGTTAAATGCTATGAAAGTGGAAAGCATACATCTTGAACATCATATTTGAAGAAACTGTTTAAGTAATTCTTATATAATGACATGCTGAGGAACAATATGCAGATAATCATTGTTATGAACTTCCCTATCTGTTGGTTGGGAGATAATCGATAATCAGAATGTGTGTAGATATGTAAATTTCTGTATGTAGTACCTGACTGAATGTTAGAAGGGAACGTTCTTGGAGTTTAGCTATAAAGGGCGAGCTTTGACATGGTGGTGTAACTAAGATTTGAAACTTCACATATGTGATTGCACTGTTGAGAGTAATTACCTTTAGTGGCCTTACGAATAAAAAGCACCAAAACCCTATACTAGATGATGATAGAAGAACATTGAAACTGATATGAAACAGTGATACTTGTGGGACCATCTGGACGAATCAGGAGTAGAAATTCGACATATAAATAGAAATGAGTTGAAATTTTGAAAAGAGAGAAAAAGAAACTGAATGAGTGCAAGATATTTGAATATTGAGCTAGTATACTCAACATTTATTACATTAAGGGATATGGTAGTATTTACTGTTTGAATGTGTCACATGCTTTATGACTGATGGATACCGCTTATATTTCACTTTCAGATTAGATAGCTTTTAACATGAACAAAATTATATGTTCCCCGTCTCATGGAGCGCACGGCCACACTGGTCAGGTGACTGCCGGAGATTTCTGAGTGCACATCTAATTCTCTTGCATACTCAAACATTACACATGCTTTTATGACATTTTTTTTAATTAATTTATTTATTGGTAGAATGGATGATATCCTTTTTAATTTTGGGGTAGGGTTATTGCTACTTGCTCCCTTTTCATTTATTTTCATGAAGGACCATATATTTATTTTAAGTTTTTGTTTTCATGAAGGACCATATATTTTAGAAATTGAATAAAGATAACTTGTTGCTTTACCCGACTAGAGACATATTGGGATAAATCAATTTTAACTGCCTTACCTGACCTAGCTTTTTGAGTCCCAGACTGCAAAATTGAATCAAAATAAGATTGAAATTGACCAGATCAGAACTGGATACAACTTTTCTTCAATCATTGTAATGTTCTCTTGAGAGTTTTGCTTGTTTTAGTTAAAAATTTCTGACCTCCAAAAATGATCCTCCCAATCAAAGCATCACTTAGACTGTCTCGCCCCCCCCCCCCCCCCCCCCCTCCATCCTGGCCCAGTTTTATGTGTTTAATTTCAGCATTAGATGATGGGAAGGGGTCATGAAGGTTCAGCTTTCAGTGTGTGGATAGAAATCTAAAAGACACCGGCAAGATGCTATGAGGCTATGCTGTGATATGGGAAGAATAACCAAATTGGTGGGCAGCTGGGCGTAGATAATCTTTTGTCCTAGTTGACAAAGTTCCAAAACTAACATATATGAGTTATTATGTATAGTCCAGTAGTTGTCCAGGAATTATATATGGCTGACTTGGTTTATCATTTTAGCGCGTCAATAGGTTATTTTTATGTGACAGGCGCTTTCATGATTGTTGGCTCAATCTATTGGTGGCCAACCTAGTCTGGCCAGAAGAAAAGAAGGAAACATAAGAAACAGGAAATGGGAGAATTTTATGCCTTCTTTGTTAAGAGATTTGTTTTCCTTGTTTTCTTTTTTCATTTTTCCCTGGTCTCGAGCGCTGACTCAAATGCGGTGAACTACGATAAGTTTGAGGGCTCTGAACCAATTATTGAGTCTCCTATGCCTTAAGGTTTATTGATTTTGACGATAAAATAAATTAGTGGATGTGGTTACGATCTTGATTAATTTAATTAAGATTGTATGCATGTGTTTTATGTATATTTGCATAATCTATACCCTTTGAGAGTAATTGCTAAATTGTTGTTGCTTCCTAATTGCGTGCTAATAGATGCCATAGAAAGTATACATTCTCTCCTCTTTTATCATTGTTGGCTATGTTTTATCCCGTCTAGTGCAGAATTTCTAATTGTGGTCATGGTTTTTTCAGTAAAATATCATAATCCAGGAAAAGAAAAGATCTTCAAAATATTCTCAAGGGGAAATCGGAATCTGTGATGACTATGACTTACAACTTCCTAGTTTCCCTTTCCCCTCTAACAAACACTCTAAATGCATGTCTTGCATTCTTGTTCATAATATTTTTGTATCTCTAGTTCATGTTTATTAACATCTTGTTATTGAATGAACTTATGATAAGGCCAATTTCTTTCCATTTTGCCAATTGTTTTCTATTTGCAGCATCCAAGGTGGACCCTTTGCAACTCGAATACTTTAGCTTCTCTGGTAGGGTGCTTGCTTTAGCCTTGATGCATAAAGCACAAATCGGTGATCGTGTATTATTTACACAATTAGCTGGGAATATTGTTACATTGGAAGATATACAGGATGCAGATCCCTACTTATATAGTAGTGGCAAGCAAATCATGGAGATAGATCCCTAGGCCGTGGATCAGGATGCCTTGGGTCTAACCTTAGTTCATGAAATTGAGGAGCTTGGAACAAGGAATGTCTTTGAGCTTTGCCCTGGTAGGCGAAGCCTCGTCAATAGTAAAATAGAGAGAAGTATGTTGACTCCCTTATTCAACATGCTTTGTCATAACTATTGCTGAACAGGTAGCCCATTTTGTTCAAGGGTTTCTGACATTATGAGTTGCAAGCGGCTTCAGAGATCCTTTTTCCAGTGCTTGGATCCAGAAAATCTTGATTGGATGCTACATGGCAGAGAAAGCGCAGTTTCTGTGGATGATTGGAAAGCACATACAGAGTATCATGGCTTCAAAGAAACTGATGCTCAGATATCCTGGTTTTGGAAGGTGTGTTCCAATAGAAGCTTTCTTTCTGCTATCCCTTGATCCTGTCCTAAGAGTGTGTGATGGAGAGAGAACTAACATAAATTTTTGGAATAATTAAATGCACATGAATATGACTCTATTTCAGTGATTTTCTTGCTTGTTAAAATATATCTGAGTTCTGATTGAACTTGATTGAGATGCTTATCTAAGTTGAACTAATTGAACACTCACCCCCTGTCGGCGCTGGCATGAATGCAAAGGGAGTCTGACTTTTTTAGTGAACATTTTATATTTTTTTGTCTCATTTTTTGTGTGATGATATTTCAGTTGGAATATATTTCTTTCTAGGTTGCTGCATAAGCTTGTTATCAGCCAACTGGTTAGATCTGTTGTTTTTCTGTTCATTTTTCTTCTCTTTGTAATTTTTTTACATAACAATTGAAGGGTTTTTTGAATTATTGGTATAGAATTCGAGCTACTGTCAGATTTCGCATGGAAACAGTTAATTTCCGTCAGAACTCTCTTCACTACAAAATATTATCAAAATTTAAAACAACTTTGATGCACTGGAAGGTCATCCTGTGGTTATATGTTTGAAGCTTAAATCTTAAGGGTCATATCCTGCAACTAATTTGGCTCCATATTTGTTGATTCGTAATTGGTTTTATTAAAAAAATGTTCTTGTCTTGAGGTCTTCTAAAACAACCGCCTATTTTTCCTACATCCCTTGCATTATTGGTGCAGAATAGCAGCATACTGAGGTGCTGAAGAATAATCGGAAAAGAAAGCTCACTCTAATCTTCTGTCAAAAGTTAATGCTCATGGTGCCTTCACTGGCAATCTTGGTAGAGCTCGGGGTATATTATTACAAGCGACGTTTGGGTGATCAACTGTGTGCTATTTAGCTGTTGGCCAAGATGGAAGAACCTTCCGTTGAATGGGAAGAGGCCTTCCCAAAGTTGGGATTTACCTGGCTGGTAATATTACCGGTCGAAGGCCACATCATATTGTCTACTACTCCAGAGCTAGAAAAAGCTTTCAGGCAGAAGCTAGACTTGCCGGCTGCAAGAAAATCAATTATCGGTATCTCTTGCTTCTTCTTTTTTTGTTTGGTTTTGTCCAATCACCATTCATCAATGTTGTTGGTATATGGCTCTTTTATCCACTTTGTGAAACATTCTATGGAAATCTATGTATTGTTTAGTGGTCTGCCTTCCATTTTAGGGTCGTAAATTATTATAAGAGATACATTTTACTCTGTATATTTTTCTTCAGTATCTAAACTGAAGTTTTTTGATGTTCTTGATTACCATTAATATTTTTGTTGAATTGTGGTGAAGAAATGACTCATTTCCCTTTGATAATGAAAGAGCAATTTGTCCCACACATAGGAAGAATTTTGTAAAGGGTCATCCCTTTTCCTATAAAAGGGGATCCACCCTTTAGTTGTTTGATATCCCTTAGCCTCTCATCTTTGGCTATTCTTCTTTTCTCCTCTATAGTTTTGTATATTTCACTTTTGGTCCTTTCTTTTGTGTAGTGAAATATTTTGGTGGGGTCCGAGGACGTAGGCTAAATCAGCCGAACCTCGTTATATTTGGTGTTCTTTATTTTGTGTTATTCTTCAAGTAGCCATTGTTAGTTATAGTTGTAGTGTTATATTGTGCTATTAAATTCGTCTAGTTAATTCTGTCGAGGAGGTTAGGTTTTAAGCGCGACCGTTGTGACGCCTCCAATCTTTTTTAAATCTAGTGTGGTTTTCTAGTACAATATTTCCCTCGCTATTTCTATATTTGGTGGAATATGACTCTGAGTTCCACAACAAGTGGTATCAGAGCTCGGGTATTCTGAGTATGCTCTGTGGTCGCAGTTTAATCTGATCTTCCACATCAGAAAAGTTTTCCCGGGCTATTTGACTTTCGCATTTGGAGGGCTATTGAAGAATAATTTGTAACCAAAAATGGAAGTTACCTCAAAAGCATCGTCGTCGTCCATTTGGGCGAGAACCACTTTGACGAATACACGATTGGCAGTGGAGTCTTTTGATGGCACAGACCAATTTGGTATGTGGCAAAGCGAAGTTGTAGACGCACTCTTTCAACAAGGTCTATACTTAGCTATTGAAGAAAAGAAACCAAATGATATAGAGGAAAAAGAACGGAAATTTGGATGAGAAGGATTTGGCTCTGATGTTGTTGGGATCCCTTCCTGAGGAGTTTGAGTTTCTTGAAACCACTCTACTTCACGGGAAGGCTGCTGCTGTATCTCTTAGCGAAGTTTGTGCTGCCCTATACAGTTATGAACTGAGAAAGAAGGACAAGCAAGTTTGTTCAGGCGGAGATGCAGAAGTTTTGTTCATCAGAGGTCGTTCACAAAACAAAAGGAGTGAAATACTCCAAATTGGAGTTTTGTGAACTTTGTGTTCGTGGGAAACAGACAAGGGTTAAATTTGGAACAGCAATCCATAATACTGAGGGTATCTTGGATTATGTTCATTCGGATGTATGGGATCCCTCAAAAACGAGTTCTTTGGGAGGGAAGCACTATTTTGTAACCTTTGTTGATGATTTTTCCCGGAAAAGTTTGGGTGTATACGATGAAGACAAGGGATGAAGTGTTTGAGGTATTCCTCAATTGGAAAAAGATGGTGGAAACTCAGACTGATAAAAAGGTCAAACGTCTCCGTACAGACAATGGTGGAGAATTTAGGAGTGGTCCATTTCAGAAATTTTGTGAGGATAAAGGCATTGTCAGACACTTCACTGTCAGACATACACCACAACAGAACGGAGTGGCAGAACGCATGAATCGGACTTTGCTGGAGAAAGTTCGGTGTTTGTTATCCAATGCTGGGTTGGGTAAAAAATTTTGGGCTGAAGCTGTGACATATGCGTGTCATCTCGTTAATCGTCTACCATCTACTGCTATTGATGGAAAAACACCATTGGAGAAATGGTTTGGAAAGCCTGCTGCTGATTATGATTCCTTACATGTGTTTGGTTCCGCTGCATATTATCATGTTAAGGAATCAAAGTTGGATCCTAGAGCAAAGAAAGTTGTGTTCATGGGGATCACCTCTGGTATAAAAGGCTATCGCCTTTGGTGTCCAGAAACAAAGAAAATAATCTTTAGCAGGGATGTCACCTTTGATGAATCTACCGGGTTGGAAAAGGTGAATGCAGAACAGCAGGATGGTACTCCCAAACAGGTGGAGTTTGAAAAGTTTGTTGTCCCAGCAAATCAAGAAACTCTTGATCATTTTCCTACGGTAGAAGGAGATTTTGAAGAAGAGGAAGTTCAACCCCAAGAACTTCCACAGCAACTTAAATCAATTGCAACTAGCAAGCCAAAGAGGACAATTAGAAAGCCTGTTCGCTTTGATGATATGGTGGTTTGTGCATCTGCAATTGCCGCTGATGATGTTCCTACCACTTATATTGAAGCAGTCAAAGGACCAGAGAAAGATAAGTGGAGGATTGCCTTGAGTGAAGAAATGCAGTCCCTTCATAAGAATCAAACATGGGAACTGGCCAGTCTCCCGAAGGGAAAGAAGTCAATTGGATGCAAATGGGTATTTGCAAAGAAAGAAGGATTTCCTAGCCAAGGTGATGTTCGCTACAAAGCCAGATTGGTGGCCAAAGGTTACGCTCAGAAGGAGGGCATTGAGGTATTTTCTCCAGTTGTAAAACACTCCTCCATTAGGATTTTGTTGGCTTTGGTAGCACAGTTGGATTTTGAACTAGTTCAGTTGGATGTAAAAACTGCATTTTTACATGGAGACTTGGAAGAGGAAATCTATATGACTCAGCCAGAGGGATTCAAAGTTGCTGAAAATGAAAATTTGGTTTGTAAACTTCAAAAATCGTTGTACGGATTGAAGCAATCTCCGAGGCAGTGGTACAAGCGATTTGACAAGTTTATGATGGGAATTGGGTACACAAGAAGCACATACGATCATTGTGTGTATTTGCATAAGCTACAAGATGGATCCTTCATATATCTTCTTCTGTATGTTGATGATATGTTGACTGCCTCCCCGAGTCTAATAGAAATCGAGAAGTTGAAGACTCATTTGAAAAGGGAGTTTGAGATGAAGGATCTAGCTGAGGCGAAGAAAATTCTCGGCATGGAGATTTTCAGAGATAGAAAATTGAGGAGGCTTTGTTTGACTCAGAAACAATATCTGAGTAGGATGTTGAGGCGTTTTGGCATTGATGAAAAGTCAAAACCAGTTAGTACTCCGTTTGTTCCTCATTTTAAGCTTAGCGCCGCTTTGTCACAGAAATCTGATGCAGAACGGGAATACATGTCAAAAGTACCGTATGCAAATGTTGTTGGTAGCTTGATGTATGCTATGGTGTGTACGAGACCTGATATTTCCCAAGCAGTGGGGGTTGTGAACAAGTATATGCATGATCCTTGAAAGGAACATTGGAAAATTTGAAGATTGGTTTTTTGTGACCCCGTTTGACAAGGAGATTGAAGATTTTGGAAATTCGCCAAGGTGGAGATTTGTTGAATTGTGGTGAAGAAATGACTCATTTTCCTTTGATAATGAAAGAGCAATTTGTCCCACATAGGTAGAATTTTGTAAAGGGTCATCCCTTTTTCTATAAAAGGGGATCCACCCTTTAGTTGTTTGATATCCCTTAGCCTCTCATCTTTGGCTATTCTTCTTTTCTCTTCTATAGTTTTGTATATTTCACTTTTGGTCCTTTCTTTTGTGTAGTGAAATATTTTGGTGGGGTCCGAGGACGTAGGCTAAATCAGCCGAACCTCGTTATATTTGGTGTTCTTTATTTTGTGCTATTCTTCAAGTAGTCATTGTTAGTTATAGTTGTAGTGTTATATTGTGCTATTAAATTCGTCTAGTTAATTCTGTTGAGGAAATTGGGTTTTAAGCGCGACCGTTGTGACGCCTCCAATCTTTCCTGGGAATTAAATCTAGTGTGGTTTTCTAGTACAATATTTCCCTCGCTATTTCTATATTTGGTGGAATATGACTCTGAGTTCCACAACAATTTTGTTATAATATAAATTTATAATGTAATATATATTTCTGGTATTATTATCCTCTTGATTATAATTGTTACTAAGTATGTATATATGATTGTTATTGCAATTATTATTTTTATTTAAATTATAGTATAATAAAAGGGCTAAGTACAGAATGTTCCCCTTAACTATTTCTACTATCGCATATACTCCCCTATACTTCAAAAGGTACCAAAATAGTCTCTCATGAAAATTTACGAATGTCAAATGCTCCATCCAAACACAACCTTACACTATTAAAGTATCAAATTAACTTACTTGGTTATTCTTTTATTTTATTTTATTGAACTAATAAGATTTGTAAGAAATTGCAAATCTTATAAATTTCGGTCAAGATTTAGGATGTGTTAATTGATAAAATTAAATAATTTATAATTGACTAATTGAGTATGATACAAATGGAAAATACAAATCTTCTTAGTTAAAATCTAAAATTTGTTAATTGATAATTTAAGAATTTTATTAATCTAATTAAAGAGTTTGTTAATTTAGAAGTTATGAATTTACAAATAACAAGATTTAAATGATTTGTTAGTTGATAAGATTTAAATGATAATAATAATAAATGATTCTCCATAATTTGTTAATTAACACCGTACAAGATTTAAATATTTTGTTAAATTTAAAAACTTAAATTTGACAAATTTATTAATAAAAAAAAAAGAATCATCAAGTAAGTCAATATAGTGTTTAAATATTATAAGGTTATATTTGGATGAAATTTTTTTCATGGATCATGAATTTTTATGAGACACTATTTTGATATTTTTTAAGATTTAAGGAATATATGACAATAGAAATTGTTCAGAGGGCATTTTGTATTTTGTCCGTAATGAAACGTTAAAGATTCACCAGCTCTCAATTTCTAACCCTTGTTAAAAAAACAAATTCTCACTTCAGCAAAATTTACGGACTTTAAACCAAAACAGCTCGATTCACATCTGGAATGACATTTATTTCACTACATTTTTCACTCTGTAACTCTTTATCTTTTATTCTTTGGTTGTTAAACATCCAAGTACAAGAAAGTCAAGAATAAATCTTCATTTTTCATTTCAAAATTACAACAATCGCATTACATTTTACAATTATTTACTTAACCCACAACAATAATCTTCGGGTAGCATTCAATACTTAAATTAATACAGTTTCTCTCTTGCTCTGTTCCCCCCCCACCCCCAATTAAAAATACAGTATTAATATATTCCAACTAATCGCATGATTAATCCAATTAATTACTTCTTGGAAAATAACATTTTATATAATTGATTCCAATACTGAATAGCTGATATGGCAGCTCTCATCCTTATCCCAATTTAAAATGAGATAAAGATAATCAGTCATACTTTTCGGATTAAAAAAATCAAGTGACGGAGATATCCGCGGGAATCCAAGGACAGTTCAGTCATTTCATCCAACGTAGCGTAAGAAAAGCCTTCTCTCTTTCTACCCACAGACCAAAAACAAAAGCCCTCGACCATTTTCATCACTCTCTCGTTTACACACACAACACACAAAACACGCACTGTATGTATTTTAGGTTTCATCTCTAATTCTTGAACTCAAAATCTCTCCCAAAATAAGAATTCAGTAAAAATAGGGCTTTGTTGTGCAGGGGGGTTTCGGATTCCATGGGCTCCTGCCCACCGTAAAAAACCCCCTACTCCCCTCTCGCAGATGTCGTCGTCCTCTCTTTCCAAGCGCAAGCTAGACGATTATGCCGACGACGCCGTTTTCACTCTAAGCCCCACCACGAGGATGCGGAAGGACCAAACTGATCTCCCCTCCTCATCCAATTTACCCCCCGTACCCACCTCCCTCTCCACTCGCCCCCGATCATCACTCACTGAGTCGCCTAACTCGCTCACTCGCCTTCAATTCTTCGTCCGCATCCTTTCTGATCATACCCAGGTAGTCCAAGCAGATTCTAACGACACCATCATATCAATCCATGAGAAAATTCAGTTGGCCACCGGTATACCCATCATAGAGCAGAGGCTAATTTACGGCGGTAAGCAGCTCCAATGGGAGCAGACTTTGGCTGATTGTAAAGTCGAAAAGGATGCGGGTTTGCACTTGGTTGGGCGTATGCGTAGCACCGGGCACCCCAAGGCCTGGCAACTGATCGACGATGTCGTATCGTTGATTATCCAGCTGTGCAAGAATAATTGCCCGCCTCCGCTGCTTGCCCCTATGACGTCCCCGAAAACGGTGAAATCGATGCTCATGCAGTTCCTATCTATGACGCCACGGACGGTCTCTGATCAAGCCTCTGGTCATTTGCAGATTTTCACGGCGTCCTCTGCTCCTTCAGCATTGGTAATGCTCTATATGTCTTCACATAAACCTAATAGGGATGCTGCAGATGAGGCCATTAAACAATTTATCACTTCTATTAAGAATGTTTTGCCTAAGCATACCTATCATGAGTGTGTGCCAATAGTTTTGGAATTCTGTAGGTTGTTGAAGGGGGCGGCCGGAAGTGATGATCCGTTGTATGGTGTGTGTCGAAGTAACTTGGGGACGATTGTGGAGTATATTGAGATTGGGGAAAAGAAGGGGATGATTGGGCTTTGTGATATATTCCCGTTTGTTAGTGAATTAGCATCTAAAATATCACATGATTTGGTGTTGAGTACGGAGTCGTCCTCTTTTGTGGGGCCGTCATTGAGTGATGTGAGCGATTTCACTGCTTTTCTGGTCCCTGTGACGAATGAGATCAAGGGGAATGCCGTGGTTCGTGGGCCAATTGGATTTCCCTTGAACGAGGAGCTTTCTAGCCTACCAGTGTTCTATGCTGAGCAGATTACTCTTTTGCATGGGATTTTCGTTGATCTGTTGAGTAAATTGGAGAAGTGTTTGGTGAAAGTCGAGGATTATGTGGACCGAGCAAAGAAACAGGACAGTGAGACCCTTTTCTTTGGATGGTGCCAGTATCTTGCTATATTGGGGGAACTTAATAGTATTTCAAAACTCTATTATGGTTGTGAAGAGATGTTTTGGGAGACAATGAAGCGGAGAAAGGGTGCTTTGTGCTATCTTATTGTCAAGTATGCAAAAAGGAGCGATGATCATAAATGGATTATTGAGTGTAAGGAAGTAACCAATTTTGAGGCAAGGAGGCATTTAGCAATGATGATGCTTTCTGAGGTGAAGGATGACTGCGAGGAGCTGCATGAGATGCTCATTGATCGCTCTCAGTTGTTGGCTGAATCATTTGAGTATATTGCACGTGCAGATGCAGATTCCCTCCGTGCTGGTTTGTTTATGGAGTTCAAGAATGAGGAGGCCACAGGCCCTGGTGTCCTGAGAGAGTGGTTTTTCTTGGTATGCCAAGCAATCTTTAACCCTCAAAATGCCCTCTTTGTGGCTTGCCCTAATGATCGTAGAAGGTTCTTCCCCAATCCAGGTATGACTTATGCCAATTGTGAAACTTTATGCACAGCAAGTAAATGGAGACACACTATCCCCAGTATGTGAAACAATTAGGATAAAGTATGCATATCTATATTTTATCAGGCTAGTGATTTTTCGTTCATAATTATCATTCAATAGTATAGCTTTATAAAGTGGATGCTTTCGCTCTTTTTACATGCTAAATGGTATGAAAGTGAAAAGGAGGATTATATTTGAAGAAACTGTTTAAGTAATTCTAGTATAATGAAATGGTGAGGAATAGTATGCAGACAATTATTATTATTATGAGCTTCCCAATCTGTTGGCAGGTAGATAACTGATAATGAGAACGTGTGTGGATATGTAAAATTGTGTGTGAAGCACCTATGGTAGCTGATTTTGAATGTAAGAAGGTTGTGAACATTCTTGGAGTCTAACTATAAAAGATCAGCTTTGGCATTGTGGTGTAACTAAACTTTAAGACTTCACATATGTCTATGTGATTGCAGTGTTGAGAGTAATTCACTTTCGTGGCCTTACGAATAAGAAGCACCAAAACCCAATACTAGGTGATGATAGAACTACATTGGAAATGATATGACACACATGATACCTGTGGGACCATTAGGACAAATCAAAAGTAGAAACTAGATATATAAATAGAAATGAGTTGAAATTTTGAAAAGAGAGAAAAAGAAATTGAATGATTGCAAGATATTAAATATTGAGCAAGTACACTCAACAGGTATTACATGTAAGGGATATGAGTATTTACTGTTTGAAATGTGGCACCTACTTTTGTGACTGTTGGATGCCGCATACGTTCAACTTTCAGATTAGATAGCTGTAAACATGAACACCTAATTTCAGTTTAGTAAACTTATAAGTTCCCTGTTACGTGGAGAATGTGACCATAGCGGTTAGGTGACTGCCAGAGACTTCTGAGTGCACACCAAATTCTCTCACATACTACACATGCTTCTGTGACGTGTTTCTTTACTTAGTTTATTGATTGGTAGAATGAATGATTTTCCTTTTTCCGTGTTTGGGGAGGGTTATTGCTACTTGTTTCCTTTTCATTTCAGTTAGCAGGACATAGTATATATGTTAAAAATTGAAAATAGACAACTTGTTGCTTTACCCGGCCAGAGACATATTGGGATAACAATGTTGACGACCTCCTAACCTAGCTTTTTGAGTTGCATTGCAAAATTGAATCAAATCAGATTGAAATTGACCAGACCAGACCTGGATACAACTTTCCTTCACTCATTGTAATGTTCCCTTGAGAGTATGTTTGTTTTAGTGGAAATCTGCCCTCCAATAGTCTTCTCCCAATCAAAGCATCACTTGTACTGTCTTTCTCTATCCCCTCCATCCGGCCCCAAATTTGTGTGTTTAATTTCAGCATAATATGGTCCGAATGAGCTGTGAAGATTCAGCTTTCAGTGCGTCGATAGAAATCTAAAGGACACCAGCAAGATGCTATAAGGCCATGCTGTGATATGGGAATAAGAACCATATTGGTGGGCAGCTGGGCGTAGATAATGCTGTCCTAGTTGACACGGTTTCAAAACTAACATATATGAGTTATTATGTGTAGTCCAGTGGCTGTCCAGGAATTACATATGGCTGACTTGCTTCATCGTTTTAGCATGTCAGTAGGTTACCTTTGTTTGACAGGTACACTGTGGATTGTTGGCTCAAACTTTTAGTAGCCAACCTAACCTGGCCAAAAAAAAAGAAGGAAACATAAGAAACAGGAAAGAAAAGTATTTTATGCCTTTTCTTTAAAGAGAGTTTCTTCCAGGGGGTTATTTTTTGTTCTCTCCTGGTCTTGGATGTATATCCAAGTGCGGTGAACTATGCTAAGTTGGGGGGCTCTGGACAAAGTAATGAGTCTCCTAAGCCTTAAGGTGTTCTTATTGATTTTGATGATAAAACCAATTAGTGGCGGAGGTTTTGATCTTGATTAATTTAATTAAGATTGTCTGCATGTGTTTTATTTATATTTGCATTATCTTTATCTTTAAGAGTAATGCTAAGTTGTTGCTTGCTAATTGTGTGCTAAAATATGCAATAGAAAGTATATTTTCCTCTTTTTATCATTGTTGGATATGTTTCGTTCCTGTCTGGTGCGAAATTTCTAATTATTGTCATGGTTTTTTCAGTAAAATAGCATAATTCAGGAAAAGAAAAGCTCTTCAAAATATTCTCAAGGCGAAAATCCAGAATTTATGATGGCTAACTTACAACTTCCTATTTTCCTTTTCCCCTCTAACAAACTACAGTTAATCGAACCTAAATGTCTCGTAAATTACCTTGTTCAAGATTATTTTGGTATCTCTAGTTCATGTTTATTAGCATCTTGTCATTGGATGAACTTATGATAAGGCTGTTGTTTTCCATTTCGTGCATTGTTTCCTATTTGCAGCATCCAAGGTGGATCCTTTGCACCTTGAATACTTCAGCTTCTCTGGTAGAGTGATTGCTTTAGCCTTGATGCATAAAGTACAAATCGGCATTGTATTTGATCGTGTATTCTTTACGCAATTAGCTGGGAATATTGTTACATTGGAAGATATACGGGATGCAGATCCCTACCTATATAGTAGTTGCAAGCAAATCTTGGAGATGGATCCTGAGGCCGTGGATCAGGATGCCTTAGGTTTAACCTTTGTTCATGAAATTGAGGAGCTGGGATCGAGGAAGGTTGTTGAGCTTTGCCCTGGTGGGCGAAGCCTCGTTGTAAATAGCAAAAATAGAGAGAAGTATGTTGATGCCCTTATTCAACATCGCTTTGTCATAACTATTGCTGAACAGGTTGCCCATTTTGTTCAAGGGTTTTCTGACATTATGAGTTGCAAACGGCTTCAGAGAGCCTTCTTCCAGTGCTTGGAACCAGAAGATCTTGATTGGATGTTACATGGCAGAGAAAGCGCAATTTCTGTAGATGATTGGAAAGCACATACAGAGTATCATGGGTTCAAAGAAACTGATGCTCAAATATCCTGGTTTTGGAAGGTGTGTTCTTATAGAAGCTTTTTCAATTTCTTTCATATATCCATAAGATATTCATCTTTCTGCTATCCCTTGATACTGTCTCTAAGAGTGTGAGAGATGGAGAGAAAAGGAACATAAATTTTTTGACAAAATGAGTACATAAACTTTTGGGATAATTACATGCACACTCCTTCGCTTATTGGGTAATTACAACGAACCGCTTGAGGTTTTGAGAATTTCCAAGAAAATCCATGTAACAACTTGAAAAACAGGTGTTATGATTGTAATCTGTTTTATTTATTGTTCACAGGGGATGATTTGTAATATGTTTTTACTAATAGGGGAGGTTATGTTAATTTCTCAAATCTTTTGGGTGTTTTTCGTAATTAGGGTCTCATGCAAGGGGTGTCCACGTAATTTACCCTTATATTTTCAACAAAGAATTGCATATTTACGCCAAGGTAACGAGGATAGCTGTATAACTTATCATAATGCCATCACCCAAAAGTGCTTACTTTAGATAATGCTTTGGAATTTTTTGACCTTCGTAAAATTTTATGATTATCCTTGAATATCCCCTTTTATTTGTTTATGATACATCTGTATTTCCACCTTCTAGGAGGTTGGCAATATGTCTTCAGAGCAGAAAAAGGTGCTCCTCTTCTTCTGGACATCAATCAAATATTTACCCATCGAAGGTTTCAGTGGCTTGGCTTCTCGGCTTTACATCTATAAGACTTCGGAGTCCTCTGATCATCTCCCTTCTTCTCATACATGTTTTTATCGGTTATGTTTGCCTACTTACCCTACCATTGCAATCATGCATGATCGTCTTCGTATCATTACTCAAGAGCATGTAGGTTGCAGCTTTGGTACTTGGTGAAAATCTGCGATTTTGGGACCCGGTCTTTCAGCTGCACATAATAGATCTATCTTAGTTTGTACATAAATAGATGACTCAAACTATTTTGGCAGTAGACTCTGTAAGGAGGTTTTCTTTTTTATCATTATGCTTTCTTTGGTAAAGATTGTATTTTTAAGTTTCGGATTTTGTAATTGTTGATATATGTCTTTTAACTTTAGAAGTATATATAAGGCAAGAATGATCAAGATTACCCTTTGCACTTTTGGGTTTTTCTTGTGCCTTTGATATTGAACACTTTCCCTGTTTGTGTTTGATGCAGGTGATATATTTTTGGGTGTATTCTAGTAGCCAAGTAGATGTTCAGATTTTGATTCAAAAATTCATGCATAGTTCATTTAGGCTCATAGTCAAAGTATGTTGCATCAATTCTCGCGAAATTCATGCATTGTGAATTTATGGACATTCTTAAGAGTCATCAGAACTTCAAGTCTCAAAAAGTCGCGGTTATTCATTTAGAATGATCTGTATGAATATATATACATGGCGAAGTAAGAACTATCAAGAATAACTCGAGTCTCAAATAGTAGCTGTTATACATTTAGAAGGATCCACAAACCACAAGTATGTATATATATACATGCAGGCGAAGAAGTGCGAACTACTAAGAATAACTTGTGGTTTGAAGATTTAAGATTGGACAATAGGAAAAGAAGTTGCAATATTGCAAATATAGCCGGCCACTGCTATTGTTGCTTGCTTAGTTTAATTGGAATGTCTAAACTAGCTAAAACCTAACACAATAAAATACATCCCATTTTGTTTTTCTTCAGATTTTGGAAACTATACCCGATTTTTCCCTCGATTTTTCCTCTTACTTGAACATTACCTTCAAACAATTCTTCATAAATCAAAATTCAAATCAAGAACAACTTATCAATATAATAAATATGTATTAATGAAAAGCTAAGGATCACATTCAATCAAAAACCAAGTAGACAACTTTAACCTCAGTGGGGAAGGAACACTTCATTTGAATCACTACTCATATATATGACTTGGACTGGACCCAAAGAAGTTGGATATAAAGTTCTGTTTTAAAACACTCCCAATACAGAACACTCATATATATCTTACCTCATACAGAAATACAATAACAAAGTAACAAATAGTAACAAACTTAACCAACTTTTGCCCATCATGCACCTTCTCTAGTAATTCCACTTCACATACAACTCTTCATTCCTCATTTTTCCTCCGTTGCAGCAGCGGCTTCCTCCACCACGGCTTCTGCTGCAGGCTCGTCAGCAGCTGGTGCCTCGGCCTCCTTCGCTGGGGCCGCTTCTTCTGGTTTTTCCACCGCAGCTATGGGCTTTTCAGCTGCAACTTTCTCAGGCTCATCTTCAGCCGCTGGCTCTTCCGCCACAACTTTCTCAGGCTCGGCTTCAGCAGCTGGCTCTTCCGTCACAACTTTCTCAGGCTCGGCTACAGCAGCTGGTTCTTTGGTCACAACTTTCTCTGGCTCGGCTTCAGCAGCTGGCTCCTCAGCCGGTGCAGCTTCTTTGGTTGCTACCTGAGGTGGTACTTCATCGGCCCCCGCCTCGGGAGCTGGTGTCTCCACCGCCTCTTCCGCCTTCTCTGGGGTGGCGATCACTTCCTCAGTTGGAAGTGGAACAGTCTCTGTCACTGGTGCTGGAACTGAGTCAACCTATACGTATATATTAGAAACCAGATTTTTTATTTAAATCTAAAAAAAAAAACTAAAAATAAAGTTGATCTGATCATCAATGCATTTTGGCTACACTATTAATAATGGAAATGGCATATTTTGTAATGCATGTGTTGTGAATCGGAATACATGGAAAAAAAAGCTGCTTTTTCCGTTATATCCTTGAAAAAATTGGAATTAAATCAAGATGTTGATCTTTTTATTTTCATATGTACTAGAACACGGATGAAATTGTAAAACAGATATATATATATATATACACATTTAGCTATTGGTTTATGAATAAAAATATCCACTTATGATTGGTGTTGCAAATTCATAAATATATCAACTCATACAAAATTGTTGATTATCAAAAGTGTAATATTCCTCATTCATATTGGATTGTATAGTGTAGCTTAATCAACATGCACACGAACTTGAACAAGTACGATCAACACGATCGAAAAGTTCGATCTAAAGCAACGATTAATTGATCAAAACATCAAAATCTATATATGTCTGTAAAATTAACTAGTAGAGAAACTTCATCAAGCTAGAGAACACAAATGATGTATACCTCAACTGTGGCCATTGTTTTCTAAAGAGTGGTGAAAAGAACTAAATAAAGAGGAGAAATGAGCTGTGGTGAAAACTTGGAAAAGAGAAGGCAAAAATGCAATGCTTTTGTGAATGTGGATGATAGGAAATGATCAATTAGAGGGGTATTTATAGTGATGCAAATCATCTGTACAAAAAATTAAATAATGGGGAAAAAATAAAAGAATCTTGGGCAATTGATAAATCAGATGATGGTGATGCACGATGACACCTATTGCATTTGCCAAGTTGTAAATGGTACTTTTGCTTTACGGTAAAATGGAAAGAAAAATTATTAAATGTTGATGAGGTTTCCCTCCACTATTTTTATTGATTTATTTTCGGTTTTTCAAGGTATTTCAAACAGATTGTACACGATTAATTGCTCGAAATTTGTGATTTTGGAGATTTCTTGAAACAAAATTTTCTACATACATAAGACTAGAACCCCAGGACGGAGCCTCCCCCCACCAAAAAATAAAAAGTAAATTTTTTACTCTACAAATTTTTGAATTTTGAAAGTTAGAATTTTGCCCCTCCCAGTGTCTAAAAATATTCAGTTTTGTCCCCTTTATTTTGCATTCGTCCTCAAACTTATATTGCTGACTTTGTCCCTGCTAACATCGGATCGAGATACTTTAAGTGATCGACTAGCATACACCTCATACCTTCTCTTCATTTCAACTTCTTTTAATTTTCCCTCTATTAATGATTAATGTTAAAGGGGGGTTTTGAATTGGCAAAGGCACATGGTGGAGGCCATTTTCAGCATTGCCTATTCATATCTTTTTCTGGCTTATTCTGTGTTTTGATCCCGTACGCGACTATCAAGATCATCATGCTTTCATGTTCCACTAATTTTATACTACTACACACTTTCCCTTGTTAAATGCTAACATTATGTTTGGTATAGTTTTCCCATAACATTTCGCAAAAATGGTTTTGGAACTATGCGGATAAGCTTAATTATTTTCTAAAAATATATGGGAAAGCATTTTTTAAATAGCTCAAGCAAATGTTTTTTTGGCCTGAGAGACGCATAATGCTATGGCAAATCAATACCAAACATGCCAAACTTCTATGCTCTTCCTGTCTCTTATTCGGTATTAATGGGATGACAACGAATATAACATAAACTTGTAGCAAATGAATGCTAATTCCTTTCTTTTCGTAGTAAATATTAGGGTGTACGCGGTCGAGTTCGGGAGGTTTTACGAAAAAAAGATCTCTCTCTTGCTAAGATTACTGCATTTTCATTTTGTTATTAGTAAGGACTTTTCATATATGTTTAAAAAATAACGTCATTTCAATTCTGATGTGTAGTACTAATTCGTTTAAAGATTAATGTGAATCCAATTATAATTTGTTGTAAGGATTGAACTAAAAAAGCGGATAATAGTTGTAATTGATAAGTGTAACATTGGTCTTAACTATGTTAACAAGATTGACAATATTTAAAATAGTGAAATAAGATGTTGATAAGTTTTACCGGATTTCAAAATTAGTGTTAATAGTTTTAAATATTCTACTATATAAAAACGATTTTCGCACGTGCACTTTACTAGTTTATAAAAAGGAAAGAAAGTAGAAGGAAGTAAATGTTCATATTATGGACCACTTGAAGTATCGCATTTGTGGTGAAGATTAGGGTAGAAATCCATCTTTTTGGTCTTGAAAATAAATTGTAGAAAATCATTACAATATCTAATTCCTATGATATCGCCATTGAAATCATTACAGTATATGTTGTGTTAGAATGATTGTTCGCCAAAATGAAATAGCAAACTCTATATCATCTTCTAAGTTAAACATAAAGTTAAATTAATAGCCGTTTTCTATTTACAGCTAAATTTCAGTGGTGGAAGCTGGCTGGATGCACTAAGGATTTTAAATTTTTTACTGAGACAGTCAAAATCATTTTCTTTTTTTGGGTTACAAGAGCAAAATCAGAATTAATGTTCAAAGTTGTGTGTTCGAATTCCTCTACCGACATGAGGGCTGCGTTGATGGGCGATCTGTAAATTCTCAAGTAAACACCCTCTGAAGTGAACAGTCTATTCGAGGTATACCCTGACTCTAATAGGGAATTGGAGTTGAACCTATCTAAATTTTTTTAACCAAAAAAAAATAAATTAATGTTTAAAGGTTAACCATTTGAAAATCAAGAACTTGATATGTGTGAGGATATGGACCAGTTGGGCCAAATGTAGGGCCCGCAACTTTTTGAGTGGGACCCACAGCAACCAGCTATTGAATGACGCGCCTGTTAGTGTTCCCCCATCAAGCGCTGACGTGGCGTTCTTTTTTCTCTATTTAAATCGTCCACTTGTACGAAAACACTTTGCCTATTGCCGATTCCTTTACACCGGGATCCCCTGCTTTGGAAACATGCAATGAGTTGTAGGACCCACAAACGAGATGCTTTAGGAGTCGTACTCTCGTGACATGGGTCCCGCATGCGTGCCGTCAGATGGTGCCACGCTGGATCACAGTCATCCCTCATCTTGTCTCCCCTCACTTCTCACCAATCTCAATATATACATATGTATATATATATATATATTAATCAGTACTATTGATTTGCATCCATCAATAATGATGCTATTACAAATATCAGAAATTTACAAATATTATCGTAATTTTCAGAAGTGTACTTTTTCCTAATATTTTAAGAAATATTTTTGTTTAAAAAATAATAATAACAACAATAAAATCAGATAAAATAAAAGGGAAATCAGTTGTGAACATCCCAGCTAAGGAGGGGTAAAAAGTTGGGAAAATTTTAAGGTGAATCGGGAGTATTGTTTCGGATCTATTTTACAGCACAAATTCAAAATGAGTGGGGTGGTTTTCGCACCCACCTACTCTATGTAAACCACCTCACCTCAAGTATTTATATGATGAAAAATAGATCGAAAGAAATACCCCCGATCCACCATAGAATTACCCTAAAATAGTAAGAATTATGCTCTAGTAGTAGCCTATACTACACCCATGCCTGATGCCTCTCTAGCTTTCAGTAGGTGTATATACTCTGTAAAGATAGAAAGTTGATTAAGAGCTTTGGACGGTGAGATAGGTCCCGCCGTCTGGCCCCAGATGCTTTTGTTTTCCTGATGACCGTGCCATCACCCACTAACAACGAGCCACGTGGACTTTTGAACGTTCTGGATGAAAGAGGATTATGGCGTTTAGCATTTTGGTTTCGACATCCTTTATGATATATGATATTCTGATTGATGGACGTGATCAAATGGGGGATCCCACCTTGATTTTCAATTTGATTATATCATTGAAGCTTTGACGTACCTCAATTGGCGTATTAAAGGTGAGGATTATTTGTCTAATCTACAAGATTTGGACATGAGTGGTTTCGCTTCTGAGATTTTAAGGATGCAGTATAACTATTAATTTGAGATCAAAGTATTAAACATCTCTAATTCGGGACGTTAACAACCACACAAGGTTGCAATAGTTTTCAAATGTCTTTTAATCTCTTTGTATTGGTTAACAATTTTACGGCATGAGTTTTCTATCTCGCAATCATGTACCATAATAGTATCACATCATTGTGGGATTAACAAGTGTTTATTTAAAAAAAATCTGCTAATAATAATTCAAATTAAATGGACACTTGTCAATCCCACAATGATGTGATATCATTGTGGAATAGAAGATCCGTTCTGCCTTTTTTTAGGTGTCCATACAATTATTAAGATGTAGTAAAAAGTGAAAATTGGTGGGATGAACTTAATCAAATCTACTTTATAGTGTAGCTGTGTAGGTCATAAGATAACAATAATGCTATAATTAAAAGGGTAATTCTATGTCAGATCGAGTCCAATATTCGAGTGTAAAATCTGTGTTTATTTCTCTCACATAAGTGTGTGTTGGGATCGCACACAATATACCTTAATTTTACTGCGTGAGAGATATAAACACTAAGATCATTGGATTTGATCTAGCGTTGATTTTTCCAAAGGGCCATACTTAAATGCTAACAATAACATTATATGACTATTCAAAATCAACTTCAAAAACATTAAAAATACTCAAAATTATATTTTGAACCAGAAGATATGTAAAATTCTTACTAATTTCTAAACTTTAATTTGTTTTTGTTGGTATGAAGGGCCATGGCGTATAAGTATAATGAAGGGGCAAAAGAAGAACTTGTCATTCAAGAGTCAAAGCCAAGAGAGAGCCATTTGAAAACCACAAATCCAAAAGTATTTAGTTCTGTTTATGGACATCTGTACAATATAAATGGATAATTATTCAGGAAGACAGTTTAACAGTACAACACCTTAACACTTTACGATGATGGCGATAGATAGCTACCAACTGATTTAAATTGAGTTTTTCACGCTCGTAATTGTTATGATTAACAGATTTAGGAGGCATAACTAATTAATTAAGTGCAATTATTATAATAATAAGCCCGTGTCTCGAGGCAAATCCAATGAAATCATGACGAGGATCAAAATTGGCTTCATGAAATCTTCATCCGAGGGTGATTTTCCAGTATGATTATTTTAAGCACTTTAGTAAATTATGGCACAACATTTTGGTCCTAGGTTGTCACGGCTTCACGAGACATTCTTTTCTTCTAAGATCATAGAGAGTCTACAAAGGCCTTTATATCATGGTCCACCTTTGAAGGGCTGTCCAAGAGAACTCATAATCTGCCCATGGGATTTAATATTGTAGGAAATAAAGGAACACAATTACGATTTCTCAAAGAGTTCATATAGGAAAATGAAATACAGTCAATTACCGAAAAAAAGGTTCATCTGTGATCAAGTCTATCAAATATACTAGAGGAGTATTATTGCGGAAAAATAAATATTACAAATATTGGAACAAAAATGTTGGTTCCTATAGTTGCGGTAACATAAAAGGCTGGGTTCCTATAGTTAAAGTAAAACGATTGAGTGAATGTCCATGTCAGCTTCTCGGCTTATACCAGCATAAGACCCAACAGACTGCTAAATAGCCTTTCAATCGTTTCTCAGCTGACAAGTTTCTTCAATACAGCTTCTGCTCTCTGTTCGAATTTTGGCAAGGCCCATTCATGTTGAACAATGTCCAAATTATCTTTCTCAGCACCCAAACTCTGGGTAATACAAAAAGCAACACATCAAAACAATCATATATTGATAATAACAGAAAATGAGTAAAATATTATGTTTGTGCATATACCCAAATGCAATTTACTTCAGAGAAATTGCATTAGTTCACAAATCAATTATTGGAGTTGCAATGATAAAATTTATAAATATAAGAATGTTCATGATAAATCAATATTTCAATTAAAAGACCACAAAAATGCAAATGCCGCTTTAATCTGGGCATAGATGTCTACACATTCAGTGTACCTTGTGCAGGTTCCTTAAAGAGTCTTATGTCTTGTCTCAGTTTTGATAAAGGCTTCTTTAGTTAACATAAATAAAGAGAATACATGGCCTCTCCAGTTAGGTGGCTTTTCAAACTTCAAATGCACATTGATCGAAGACTTTACATCACCTCCACAGCAAAAGGAGTAGGAAAGCCATGGGGGTCATGACTTTGAAGAATATAGTGGAAATCAGACAACTAATTACTTGGCTAATCAAAAAGCAAGTTCCAATAATGTAACAACTAGGCACAAGCATGAAATATTATTCGTTTGAGATTTTGTGCGGTGTTCCTATTTCAAGGCAATGGGCCTCAAAGAATCAATCTCAAAAATCTGGTCAAATGTCTGAATTACTGAAAGTACCCCACAAGACAACAGCAAAAGCAGGTTTTCTACTTGAAAATATTGTATTAGAAAGTTCAAAATTTTGGTTATGCAGAGTAATTGAACAAAAGATGGCCAAAGGAAAAATGCTCATGTCATAAGATTAATGAAGGTTTGTCCTGAATCTAGGAAAATCTTTCAGGGAAAAGCTGAAATCAAACTACTAAGATATCAGAAGAATATAATATAGAACTCCTAAAGCCCCCATTGTGTAATTTGGTCATAGAACTAGAACTAAAAAGAACCTCTTTATGAAGGAAAATTGTATCCACAGCGAAAACCCAGTAAGGTTTATCAAATATCCAATTATTTCTTCTGCAGCAGTTCTACGTAATAGTGAAAACAGTTCTGGGGACACAAAACATAGTGAATTGCTCTTTTGCATGTCCAGTACAAGCATAAAGAAACTGCAGAAAAGAATATGGTTATACCCTTGTGGGGTCGAATCCAAATCCACCCATTTGCATCATGCGTTGTGTATCATCAGTTGCTGATCATAGTCAAATACTTGAGTTAATTGACTTGCTCCAATATAAAAATAGATATTTCTCCAGTCAGAAAAGTTTTCTAAGTTACTGACCATTATCTTCTCCAAGTATAAGGCTAAACAGACCCCTTAACCCGAATAGATTGAGGAAGTACCTGCCGTGAAAAAAGATTAATGATTATCTCCATTCAAACATCATCAATACTCTAGAATTCAACTTTCTGTTGGTGATATAAAGATCATAAGAAGTTGGAAGAAATACCAGGAGCGACTGCTGACATAGCTGACATCAACAGTGCTCAAGTCTATGCCATTTTGCAACATTCCCCTGAATCTCTGAGTAAGTGGAAATGGAATCTTTGCTGAAAACAAGATGTAAGTTAATTCATTCCAATTTTGCAAGGTATGGAGATCAGAAAGAAAAAAATTATCTATGCAATATGAAATTTAATTTAAGCATCAAATGTTCAACATTTGAAGCGGCAAATTAGATAAAAAAAAATCATTAATGAACCAGAAAGTTTAGCATCTGTGAGTTAGCAAGTCAAGGTTCCGATATGTGAAGACAGGATGAACAAGAAAATAAGGAAAAGGACAAACCTGCTACAAATCCAGAGAAGAAGAAATTAACCCATGCAAAAGTTAGAGTCTGTTCAATAAAAGATAAGCATATTAAGAGTGATATATCTTTCCTCCAAAGGTATAAATGACATTAAACACTGAAGTATGCAGCAACTATACCTGTGGTATAATCATTGATAGATTTTTTTTCATCATATCCATAGCCATGTTTGGATCAGAGAACATCTGTGCCTGTGGATTCTGAGCTTGGCCCTTAGGCACATGTAGCAACCCATTTTCCTGCAATTTCAAATCAAATGTTACCCCTTTAAGAGAAATTCATAACTCACTGCTACCTCTCTATTATATTTTCAAAGTTTAACTACAAGCCAATTTCGCAAAAAGTGTTCGTTATGGAGAACGCCAAACATAAAGGACACGCATACTCATTGTGATAGCAAATAGATGTTCGGAGAATTAGATGCAAAAGAACAGATGGGAGAAAGAAGATCGCTTTACAAGGCATTCTAATTTTCAAGTAGATATGTATATCAAACCAAAGTAATAGACACTAAAAAGTAAAAACAATGGTCACTCAGGTTTATATACATGTTTTAATATTCAACTGGTGTACTAATACAGAAAAGGAAACCTAAAATCTATTTGTGCAAGCCCCAAATCTGGAATAAGAGTTCTGCTTAAGTCCTGATGTCACAATGAACAAAGAGATGGTTAATTTCACTAGGAAAATCTGTACCATCATTCACTTGGCCAACGTTGAAATTCATGAGCTATAATAATAAACACATGGATAAACATTATTAAACACGTGCTATAATAATTGATTATGCATTCAAGCATATTCCTTCTTTCTGATATTCAATCTTATCCACGTATCACCCACATGATTCTTATTACTCAACTCTTTCTATTGATATTATCCTGACACCTAATTTTAAGTTACAAGCACACAGAACAAGATTTTTGTGGGAAAACCAAACAAACTTAACTTCATGAGAGCTCTTTCTAGAAAGTATTAAGTCACAAGGGAATAAAAGTAGAAGGTAGTGCAGAACTATGATCAAATATTTGCTTTGAATTCACTGTTCCATGATTCCATCCATCCTGCCCTTGTCCTGATGAGAACCAAGATATAACATAATACGCTCGGAAAACTGCAGAGGTTGTACTGATCATTGAAGTCATCATGCTTATCCTCACCAAACGGTCGCATCCTAACTACAGATTCAATTCTTGCTCGCTCATGGTGGATTTGCTTGGAATCATCACGTTGGTTGTCATATGCATAACATCGAGGCAGCCAAGCCACTATTTTCAACTAACAGCGTTGACAAACCATCATACCTTGTTTTTTCTTTCGGCAATTTCATATTTATGTTTAAACATGTCTAATTCTTATCCTAATTCTAATGTAACTTATTATCTTGTTAGAAACTTCGGAGAGCAACCAAAGCAGATTCTCCTGTACTCCAAGCAATAAGATTCTACCCCTAACTCTCATTAGTTAAATCACTCCACAACATAAATCAGAATCTCAATCGACACCAGACCACAAGCAAAAGGAGAATAAATCTCTCACCTCATTGCTGTAATAATGCCTACGAGCACGAAACGACTTAGCAGGGATGAAATTCGCCGACGACCTCAGATTCCTTGCCCTAATTACCAGTTGCCTGTGAACAAATACCAATTCCAGAAAAATCATGAACAAATCATACACTGTATCACATCAATATACCCTAGATTATATATATGAAAAAAGTGCGAGTAAAATTTACCCTTCTTTGACGATTTTGACGTCGGGGATTTGATCGGAGCGCATGAGCTTAGATACGAAGTAACGGAGGACGCCGATGAGTACCATCACCACCGATAACGGTATCAATACCCAGTTTCTGATCGCCGTATCCAATACCAAATCTTCCGCCATTGTTTCGATTTTGGATCTCAGCTCACGCACTTCGGATTTTGAGTTGGTATTAATTCCAACTTCGGAATATCCAAAGTAAGTAGTAGGAGTTCAGCCGTGATATTGTTCCAAAGTAATTATAGGCATCTGCTGGCCCAAAAAAGAAGTGTGGGCGGCCCAATTTGACCCTATCTGACTGCCCGATAATATGAGGAATTAGGAAAATTCTAATTCAGACCCAACTTGGCCGCACCTAAGTATATTTCACAAGTAGATTGTATTTTACAAGGAAAGTATATTACACTTGTCATATAATTGATAAGTTATTTTTAAAAATACAATTAGTTGGGCCGAGCTGGGAGCGGACTAGAATTTCTCGAGGAATTATATTCTTCAGTATCCAATATCATTGCTCGGCACAATTGGAGCTAGTGTCCAATAAACCAATAAATTAACCACAGAATTTCGCTAAAGTTCGTTGCCTAATTAGTTAAATACAAGATGGGAAAAATTCGTCGTTAAGTATGTATGAGTATATTACGAAAAAAAATTCAAAGTTATGGTGAAAAAGTTGGTTGAATAATACGGGGACGAGAAATAAACAGACTCAGAAAAGTACAGGTGTATATGAATACAAATGAATTATTCGGGAGAAACTGAAAGGTATATTACTTATACTCGCATTTATGTAATAGAAATAATATTTTATATGAGTTTCTAGTTGACAATAATTAATATTTTGATAAATTATCGACGTTAATAGGTTTTAATTGTAAAAATTCAATTAGTAGTTATAAAAAAATTAATTATAATTTTCTAATTTTAAATTAAAAAATAACTTTATTTTGCGAGTATTAGCTTCGTCAAGTATAATATGGGACACTTAAAGTACATGTACTAAACGGATTAACTCAGATGTACAAGTATTATATGTTACGTTCAGAATGCATATAAGAAAAGAAATATTTTTCAGTTATACATACATATGCGTATTTTATGTAATACGAGTTTTAACTAACAGGGGTTCATTGTAGTTCGTATATGATTATTAAATTATTATCATTTAAATTGTTTATTACGAAAATAACTAGGTAGGGTTATTTGAGACAACAATTTGAAGCGGATTTTCAGGTAAAATAATTTGATAAAATTGTCTGTGATTCAATGATCGGATAATAAATTAAGATTTTGTCTTTTATTCAAGATCCCTTGACTTCTCACTTATAATGTTTTTTCAATCAACGAAGTCTCTAATATAGTCGATAATCATATGAAAACAAATTGCTTCAATATAATGCACCATAAAGCAATGTGTAACATAGACTCTTTGATGAATAAATACCCAATAATACTATCATAATTAGACTGCCTAATAAACAGAAATTAAAGGATAAAAATCCAAAGGAAAATTTATGGGTTATGGAAGATACAGGGCAAACATGTTTTTGACGACAATTTCTGAACTTGGAGGAAGATTCTAAGCTTGCTATTGAGATTTTAGCTTTATTCTTTATATTATATACATGCAACCCGACATTCCTTTTTCTCACATGATTTTAGTCATTTCTTCATCTTTCAATATTCATTTTCGATCTGAATCATCGCTAAATGGGCTCAATCTCTATTCCCTCTGCCACACTGTTCACAAATTCCCCTCCATTTTTACGTGCAGTAAAACTTGCACACATTTCTATTCCAAAAGTGAAATTTCACGATGCAAACATGTCATGTATTTCACATGTAACATATCCCCAGAGAGTTTGTATCAAAGGCAATGGCTCCATCAGAATAGGCCGAGCTGGGGTCGGTTGCGGTGCCAAAGAGTCGGGGTCTGGAGAAGAGCCCGGAGCTCTTGAGACCGTCCTTAAGCTTTATGAAGCAATGAAGAACAAAAATGTTTCTAAGATATCTGATATAATAGCAGAAGAATGCTTGTGCTCTTCAAACTTTGTTTCTACTTTCAAACCTTTCCATGGTAAGAAGGTATGTTCAGTAGCACAAATCTTCTGCCAATGTGGCATTGATTGATTTAGCCAATATGTAATGTATATATAACACCAAAGCTATGAAGTCTGATAAGTTAGTCTCTCTAAAGTGAATTTTCTTCTTGGTATTATTATTATTGTTATCAGTTCCATTTGAGTATTTGTTATAATATAATTCTTTTTGACTTTTGTTAGCAAAAGTCATTTTATGGAATTTGACTCTTTTATTGTTGTTGGAATATAATTTTGTTTTGAAGCTTCCATTGTCATTCTTTCTGGTGTTATCAGCAAGTGTTGGGTTTCTTTTCTTCTCTAATGAAAAACATGGGGAATAACATTGAGTTTGTGGTGCAACACACATATGACGACGGAATGGTGGTTGGTGTAACCTGGAAGCTAGGTTGCCTCCCTTCTCCATCCATGTCCATATTTCTTTTCCTTTTTTTGGGTATTCCAGTACAAGTTTCTAACGTTGTTTACGTTTCTTGTCTTGTTCCGTTTTCGGTTCAGAATGGAAGAAGGTCCGTTTGCCTCTGGGCAAAGGCTTCAGCATCCACATGTGCCATGTTTACCAGGGAAAGGTCATGATAAAGTAAGTCCTCCTGGTTATTGCTAAACTGAAATATCCAGCTCAAATCTATGTTTTACACTATTCTAATTCTTGATCTAGGAATGTGGAGATATTTATAAAGCCACTACTTCACGTTGAACCGCTAAGATTGGTAAGCCTTCAAACTCCAATAAGCTTAAATTCATTATTTTTATCTCTCTGAAAGGAAAAAGAGCAAGAAACTTCAACTAAAGGATGTTAGTTTCAATTTGTGGGCAGAAAATCATCAGCTTGGTGATGAATGCAATGGAAAAGCTAAATCCTCAGGCTCTGTTCAAGAACAAGGCAATAAAAGCTGTAAAGATTTTGTTCATTCTTTTCTTCGTGGCGGCTATTGCCTTTGTACTCAAACACAGGATGTCCACGTGAATTGTATGCTGCCACAGTTGCTCACTGTTAATCCCCAAAAGGGGTCGGAAGCTATCGCTCGGTCAGGACCGATCAATACAAACCAATCACTGCTAATATCTTATTTACTAATTTCTAGTCGATCAAAACGTGCCTCATCTAGCAGCCATATTGATTAGCTATACGTAAAACATGTGGTACAACTCTCACCCAAAAAGCGGGTCTGAGAAAACTGAGATTAAAGACATAAATTATATCACATAATAATTCCACCCAGCAAATATAGCAATACAAACTGATGATATGCTATTATACCGTGCAACAAGTGACATTTATACACCAATTCTCAGGTGAGATGGCAATCTATCGTTCTACTAATTTGTTATATCCAGTACAAGGCACATTAGTCAGAAGAAAGTAAGCCAAAACGACAAAAGAAGCCTAAACCAAGGCGCCATAGGCATAATTACAAAATATTTCTAGCCCATAGCCAGCGCTACCTTAGTGATTCTGATCATAGTTGCTAACTGTGAGCAAAAATACCATAGCATCTAACCACTAACCAAGTCAAACGAGACTAAAATTACATTAAAATTACATCATTTGGCATCCAGTCATGTCAACATAGCAACTACCCAGCTGCAACTTTAAATTACCTGCAAATGTACAACGAAAAGGTTCATCAATGCTCTTGAAAGGATTTAAGAAATTTCGCAATCTAAAAGGGTTGTTTATGTATAGAATGAGGTACTTTAGGATAGAGAAAAAGATATTTTTGTTTAGGGGCAGTTGTTATTTTGACACATAGGAAACGCAAGGGTGGCCACTGTCGAGTAGAGTTGGATTGCAAACACTCTGACAGAAACGATGGGAGCAAGGATATTATTGGAATAGTTAGACAAAAGCTGAGTACAAAAAGGTCATTGCAACCCGAAATTGTAAATAACTTGTTTTAGGTATGAAATGATGTTGTTTAGGGTTTAGGGTTTGGTTGAAACAAACAAATACGGTAATTCTATGGTGGACCGGGAGTGTTGATCCTGATCCATTTTTCACCTCACAAACACTTGGGGTGGGGTGGTTTACACAGGGTAGGTGGGTGTGAAAACTACTCTCTCATTTTGAATGTGTGGTGTAAAATGGACCGGGAGAAACACTCCCGGCCCACCTTAGAATTTTCCCAGACAAATACTACAAAAAGTAGACTGAATATTAAAGAAGGACCATATGAAGAGCAATAAATGAGGTACAATGCAGGTAGATAGATTGAAATTAAATATGCATTTGGCACATCCAAGGCATTTTATTAATTACCATTCACATAAGAAAACATCATGATTGCTTGAATAAATGATGGCGCACAAGCATCTCTTGAATTCCCAAAGCAGAAATACTTTCACATCCTAAAAGTTCCTGAAGCTTTGCATCGCAATGAATAACCATAGAACTCAGAGGATCCTGCAAATGACAAGCAAGGTCAAGAAACTTTAAAATAGAAGTAATAAATCCCAAATATGTGATAATTCAGGTAGTGAATAAATATTGCAAACACGACATAACTAACCAAGCCGTTTGCAATATATGAGAGTTAGATATGTAGGGCGTAAAGTACAAGTGCTCAACAAGAGTGTCATACATAAAAAAGAAAAACCTTGTTAGGTGTAAACTTTCCAGCAAATATAGCTATAAATTCCAGAATCGGCCGTTCAACTCACGAAAGTTGCATTCATTATGGTATAGCAACTAGCAATTAGTATGCAACAGCCCAAACTCCAGATCTTTACGAAAGTGTTCAGATGTGGCAGTCTCCTATTGATTTTGATAGGAAATGTGTCTATCATGATTGGGCCCACATTACATCATAATTCTTGAAAGGGATTTCTGAGTAGGGATGCCGCACTTAATGAGGAAAAAATTAGTAACTGAGCAACTAACTACTGCTGTTTTCAACAGCTCTTAATATCGACATAATTGACATAATAGAAGTAAATGATTCAACAACTCAAGAAGTAAAACATGATGCATAAAATTGGTTGTTAATGATCCAAAATGTAACCAATGCCTAAACAAAGCACACCATAACAATATATTGATTTGTGCTGTGTTTTGCACAATAAAAAGAAAGGTAAGCAATTAAACATTAGTTCCTTTTTTCTTGACACATATATATTAAAACTTTAATGAGGTTAAGGAATGTATCTCAAATTTTTTATATTTATTACTAACAGTCGACCAGTTGAATCAAAAGCTGTGGCACTGACAGGGTTAATATACTTGTTGGATTTGGAACTTTGAACTCTATGCAGTAAACAAGTTCTGAGATCTTACCTAAAACTAAAGTCATAACAAACAATAATCAGATTAACACTAATGTAACATATCAAGATATCTAACTTTCCTTTTACATAAATTTTTTAACACATGATCAGACCTAGTAATATATTGGAACAAAGAACACATAGTACTTCTGATCCCATATAGTAAACTAGCATATACGTTATAGACCACTAACCTCCAGCTGGTTAACCTTTATGTACTCCCAGAGACGCCCCAAAGCCTCTGACTGGACCATCTCCCTTTCTTCAGTTCCAAAAAATTTTGCAAGTGCATCTGATATTATCACAGGTTGAGAGCTCAAATCTGGACTTTGCTTTGCAGGCTCATCTTCAACCTTTAATTTCTTAGCTTCACCTGATTGTTCTGCAATATTTGAAGCATGCTGTAAGAATAGAATCTTACTGAGAAAAGATTGTATGTAAGATATCGGTCTAATGTTCATCTACGTACTTGTTGGATCAAGAGGCAAAATGTGCTTTGCCAGCAACTTATTCATCTTGAACATGTCAGTGCAGTCCGTCTCAAAGACCAGTCGCAGAGCATCATCACAGATAATCTTTCTCTTGTTACCTGGATCTTGAAGGTTGTGTTTTCTAATGTATGCCCACAGTTGCTTCACAATCTGGATTGAATACAAATAATTATTTAGGCATGCTATATGATATACGAGACAACAAATTGTAAGTCAAGTTCCTGAAACTAGTTAAGCTGCTTGATCTAAGGATCCAAACCTCCGTTCTTGGTAATGCTGGCTCACCAACAATGGCCTGTAGTTTAGGTGAAACACCGCATACTTTGTTTAGACCCCCTGGACCACCTCTTCTTTTGGTCCCAGCAGGAGCTCTGAAATAAAAGACAATAAATAATACAAACATTAAAAGGTGCTCATGTGTCTCATTCCAACTCACGAAATGATGGTCTGTGCTTCGTCAGCCCCCCGTAGGAAGAGAGAATACAATTAAAACTTTAAAGAAAATACACCACATGAATAAATATTGATGAGTAATTATTGACAATTAATTGAACAGGATACTTAGATGTCAACATTAAGTTTCTCGAAATGGTAAATTACCGGCCCACCGTACACGGTTTTAGAAAAAAGTAATTTGCATGTTAAATAGATGGGAAAAAAAAGGAATTTGCATGCCGAATAGTAGGCAAAACTTATTCATGCATAGCTTCAATCCACCGTTCTACTTGACATAAACAGTTCAACAGCAACACTAGGAAAACGAATTTTAGTAACTTCTTGTTTGTGGCACCCAGACATTCTCATGTTGCATATTCCTGGACTTTTAAACACTAAGATGCTTGCTTATCAAGAATACATCATAGAATAACAGGTTATCCATAGTTTTATCAACTCATGGTGAACAATTAAGGTTGTAAGGACCCTGAATTAACTCCTGAAATAGCAAGACACCAATACAAGAAAACTTAACCTCAAAACTACAGAAACAAGACTAAACGCTTAGAACAATGTTACTTCAAGAATTACAAATTAACCCTAAAAAATGGCAATTGGACGATAACCTTAAATCAGAACATTACCATCTTTGCGCGCAATTACATCAATAAAGCCACTACAAGGCTGAATTTACAACATATATTAAACTTTAATATACATCAACCAGACAACAGAGCCTAACCCTAACTCTCCATAGCACAGAGTTAACCATTAAAACCAAAACTCTAGCATCTGGTGCGCATATAACACTTATTCAAGCAACTAATAACCCTTACTTCCTATAAGCGGTAAAAGTCTGCATGAACACCCATTTTATGTACCCAAAAGCCTAAACCCTACTCGTTAATTCGTAACCGAATAAAACCCCAGACCTCAATTACACAACATTCAAAAAGGTGACAAACGCACCTTCCCTTTGGCGTCTCGGACGCACTTGCCGCCGTCGACGCCGGCACCGGAGGTGTCTGGTGGTGTTGTAAATGCGCTTGCGGCGTCGGCGGATAAGTAAGGTTGTTTTGCTGGTGGAGACGCGGCGGCGGTGGTGGCTGGAGGGCGAAATGGGGTTGATGAAACGGCTGCTGAAGAAGAATGTTCTGGAATTGTTGGTGAGGATGAGGGGGTAATTGGTCTTTTGGCACGGGGTGCGAGCGTAGGAGGAAGGTGATCTGGTCCCTAATGAAGTCCGCTTTGTGCGAGAGGTCTAACCCTAGCTTGGCTTCGAGTTGCTGCACGACGCCGTTTAGGGAAGTGACGGCGTTAGGGTCGGACTGACGGAGCACTGTCTCTACACCTTTCGCTATCTCTTGGTCCGACGCCATGGTTATGCTCCTGCTTCTGCCTTCATATACCCTTTTTTTAAAACGGAAAATTTTAACGGACCACACAAAACACAAACGGCTCTTCCCTCTCTTCTTCTTCTTTTCTCTCTCTATCTCTCTCCTCAGGAAAAACTCTCTGTCTCTCTCCTCTCTCTCACTCCCTCAAATATACATATACAAATTATAAAAATCATCGAATGACGAAAATGTCCTTGTTTCAGTTACCAAAGTACCCCCATGAGGTCAAGAGTGAGTTTAAGGTGGGCTAGGGTAAGATCGGAAATTGACTGCGGGGTGGGGTTCTTCTAAAGTGATATTTGGTAATTTCGGGAGTTTTATCCACCACATGAATTGTTAAAATACACTAAAATATATATATTTTTTGTTAAACCCACACATATTGTTGTAACAATGTATTTGGTGATATTTTTCAAGAGTTAAATTGTCAAGAGCTACCAAGTATCAGCCCGTTCTTCCGTGTCTTTTTTTCTTTTTTTCCTCAAAAGTACCCAAAAAGATAAAGATGAAAGTACAAAAGATAAATAAAAAGGCAAGGGGTGGGGCTGAAACAGAACCTGTCTCGATTTTTGGGTATTATTAGCTCTTGTTTTCGAGTTTGGGGTGGAAATGACCTCCATGCCCATGCTTTATGTTGATTAACAAGAATTTTGTGAGGATACTTTGGGGATATGCATTTTATGAGGATATTTTGGGGATATGCAGTAACTTCATTCTTGGTGAAGCTTTCCATGTTAGATATGAGATAGTGAGGTTTGCTCAACTACTGAAAAATGGGGTTGGGTTTTGAGTTTGTCGATTTTGATTTTTGAGTGACAAATTGTTTGTTCATTGTTTATTTTATTTTATTTTATTTTGTGCTTAAAAATGGATTCAATAGAGAAAGCTAATGCTTGTATAAAGACTTGTATTATTTTTTTTATCTATTTATTTACATGAATAATTGCATCAATCCTGAGATATGGACATTTGACATTTACGTCATTTACTTTGCTATACTGACATAGATCTTTCCTCTTTCAATTTTTTCAATATATTTACTTGATAAAGACTAAAATACTTTCACTTTGAATTAAAAGAAAGGCTAAATTTACTAAATAATATGTTGAAAATATCAAAATATCAAAGTATCCAAAAATGGCATAATAAATTTAAAAAAAAAATGCAACATCCACATTTAAGAATTTTTAGAAATATAACTCTAAACTCCTAAAAAAAATATCTTCTGTATTAATCGTGAATTTCCTTTGGTGATCCGAAAGTCTTATTACTTAATTACAACAAAATTGATACTCTTTTATCTACAAATTACAAGAAAATTAAATCCATGTTTATAAAAAAAATCTTTGAATCATATTAATCTTTGGAATTTTCTTTTAGAAGGTTAGAGTTATACTTCTATATATTTTTAGTTGTGGATGCTTCGTTTTTCTAATTATTATTATGATGATGATACTTTGATATTTTTTCATTCTCCATATATTATTTAGTGGAACTGGACATTTAATACAAAAATGGAGGGTGTTTTTTGTCTTTAGCTAGTAAATAAAAAAAAAATTGAGGGAAAGAAAGCACATACCAATATACCAAAAGTGAGGGCGGGGAGTGAATGCCAATGTTTGTAATTAAGGGGAGATCCATGAAATTATCTCAATGTAAATATGTGTGTCGATTGTTTTTTTGTTTTTTGAGAGAGAGAGAGAGAGTCATAACTACCATCATCAAACTTTGCTTTATTTTTTTTGAAAAAAAAATCGTTGGTTTAGCTAAACTATTACTATAAGTATTTTCACAATGTGATATCGTTGGACTAGTTTTTATTCCATGCTATTGCACGTGAAAATAATTTATAATTTACATACAATTTTTTAAAAAAGATTAGTGTAAAATTAAAGATCAATGACATGGACAATTATCAAAATGGAAAATTTGTGGATATGAAAAAGGTTAGAAAAATTCAAAACCATCCCTAAAGTTTTAATTGATTGTCAATATCATCCCTAAAATTTATAATTATTTTAATATTGTAGATTAAATAGAATTTCTATGTGAAAGGTGGGCAATTGAAGGACTATTTGGTATTTTTGCTCAAATCATAATAAAGTAAATACAACAATCTCATGAAAATTCAAATTTTGTCCCTGAGGTTTTCGTAGATTATCAAAATCATCATTAGAATTTTTAATTTTTTCAATATTTCTTTCAAGTTTTGAGAAATAAATTAAATTAATATAATTTTAACTCTAACATGTACTACTTAATCAATAAAATCTTTTTATGTTTGAATATTTAATTTGACAAATTGAGTAAATTAAAGCTCAATAATATTTTGCTCAAGGTTGGAACAACTAAGGTAAATCAATCGCTATTTTCTCAATAGTAATTAAGACAATAAAAATGGATCATAAATTGTATTTCACAATGTAAATAAATACCAAATGAAGTTTCATGATTAAATTGAAAAACTTTTTAACAACAATTTTTTTCCCTATTTACCTACAAAAGAAAGTGATACATCTAAAAAGAATTTTTCATGATGTTGACAAATAATTGAACACATAAATAATTTATTACACTGATAAGAATATTACAAAATAAAGTAGACTATACTTAATCTATTTTTGAAATAAGACATACACTATTGACATTGGCACATTTTTCCGTGTGGTTAAATTTTAAAAGTACAAAATTAAAAGTTTTATTTTTCTTTTATGATATTGCAATTTTTTAAATTAATCTGATTTATTTAGTATTTCCTTTGGTTATGATAAAGTGAAAAACAAATTGATATGATTTGAGTTATTAAAAATAAAAATTAAGAGTGAGATATTAGAAAAGACAAAATAGATAAAGAGAATAATATCTTTTTGATGGGTTAATCTTCAATTAAAAGTGCAAGATAAAAAAAAAGTAGTATATAAGGGTAATTTAGTAATTTAAGAAGGAAATACATTGATTTGTTGGAACATGCCAATAAAATTTGATTAAAAGGATGATATTGACAAAATTAAAAATCTCAGAGATGATTTTGACAATCCATTGAAAAACCTCGAGGACGATTTTAAATTTTTCCGAATATTCGCTTTCTAAACTCGACTCAAAATGGAGATACACTATCTTATATTCTATAATTTGGACGCTTTTGAATATTATGAGTATTTATAATGATGTAGATTGTGCGTTTGTGTACATAGTGATAATGGCTAGTATGTTATTGAACCCTTCCTCTTTTGGTACAATGTATCCTAAAAATCTAGTTTAATTCGTTATTCTCTTGAATCACTTTTTGCTTGGCAAATGAAAACTATGATGACTTAAAAGTACAAAACTTCCATGCATCAAGTTAAATTAGTTTGAGTGGGGTAAAGAGGCTGAAAAATATTTTTATCGCGGATCTGTTGCACATACCTTGAATCAAGAGTTCGAGAGTGAATTCAGTCAGAAATTGGCTTGCTATAGTCAAATTATATATATATATATCTATATATATATATTATTATAGTATAACATTATCTGTGATTACATTATATGTTTACCTCCTTGAACAAATATCTACACAAAGGATGAGTCAATTTGAAACCAGTGAAGTGACATGTGTTTTCTTTAGCACAAGATTAGGGGGTGCAATGTAACTTAAATACCTCATACGTAATAGTTCTCATTTCTCAAGGTCAATACACAAACAGTTCTCATTTCTCAAGATCAATATACAAACTATTGAACACAGAAATCTACAAAAAATCAAGCTCCCATTAATCCCCAATCAATGCGAAAATCAAGCAATCTACAGAAGTGGAGTCACAGAGACAACGCTAAGCTAGAAAACAATATGAGAAGTTGAAGCAAGTTCAGAAGATGACCCTGGAGTCGATGCAAGCTCTGCTACGGACTATTGCCGCCGCCTTGGTGAGAACAAGATAAGACTCGATGAGGCGACGGACCATCGGAAGAAATGTGACAAGATAATTGCTGACGTTGTGTTGCAATTGTTTAGAAATAGAAGCACTAGTATTGATCTATTTTTGTGTTGCAATTGTCTAGAAGTAGAAGCACCAGTAGTAATGATCTATCCGCAAATTAAATTTATAACGGTATGAATTTTGCCCCGTGATATTGAGATTTCAAGCTGTTGCAATCACGAAACATGTATGAAATTGCAGATCCATCACAACCCCTTCTCTTTTTAATCTTTGCTTTCTTTCTCGGATGATTCTTGTTTATTTTATTTATTTATTTTTGTTAAATATATTTCCATGTGTATCTTTTCTTATTTATATCTTTCCATGTATCTAGTATAGGTTTTACTTGTTTGCCAAAACTCCTGTAATTATATATACTTCTTGAGGGGAAAATTGCAATTTTAGTCCCGTAACTTAGCCCATGTGCGGTTTTAGTCCCAGTATTATTGACTTTAGCAATATACGTCCCGTAACTTCAAAAATTGTGCGATTTTGGACCCAACATACGATTCCGTTATGTATTGGACGGAAATGTCATGTGCCTCTCATGTGGGACGCTAAGTCAGTGGTAGGTGGCGGAAATTGGCACCAAATTGCAATTTATAGCTACAAATATGGAGGGAAAATTGTAGGTAAAAAAAAATATACCCCTCTCTCTATTTAAACTCAAAATTGGAAAGCTTAGGGTTCCAAAATCAACCCAACACAAAAAAATGAATTCAGCTTCTTCTTCTTCTTCAGCTAATGCAAAGGTTGTTCCTCTCTGTAGTTGCGACTCCCCGATGCCGGCTTCATTGAAGACCTCTTGGACAAGTGATAATCCGGGTAGAAGGTTTTATGGATGCATATTGGGGCGTAGTGGTTGTACCTTCTTTGACTGGTACGATCCGCCAATGTGTGCTAGAGCGAAGGTCTTGATCCCGGGGCTGCTGCGTAAAATTAATGGGTTGGAGAAACAGGTGGAGGAGATGCAAAGGGAGATGCAAAGGAAGATGCAAAAGGAGATGCAAAAGGAGATCCAAAGGGAAATGCAAATGGAGATGGAGATGCAAAAGGAGAAATTAATGGAGATACACAGTGAGATGCTAAGGAAGATGCAAAAGAGGCAAAACTTTTTTGTGTATGTTACAGTGTTGTCTGTTTTGATGGTTTTGTTTATGTTGTTTGGATGAAATTTGATGATGAAAGTTGCTGCAAAAGAGGCACAAGAATTTAAGTTGATGATGAAAGTTTGTATTGATTTAATTTAGTTTAGTGTAATGTGGCTTAGTCTTTAGTCTTCATGTATGCACTTAACTTATGTCCATTTTGATGTGTAATTTTGGGGCATATCCGGATAGTTTTAGTCCTTTTAGTTCATGTGTAATATTTTGTTGTGTAATTTAGATGTGTAAGATATCTGTTGTCCAATTAATGTTCCATTTTATGTTTGTAGTTCATCTTATATAACCAAATATGAACTTACTCTTTTTTACATTGCTCATCTCATACAAACCAAAACAAAATATAACACTTCTAATACCATCAAAACCAATTCCATACACCAACAAGTGTAAATATAACACTTCCAATACCAAAATTAACAGACCATTTCTATATATCAACATAGTCCAAATATAACACTTCCAATACAATCACTGTAATATAATCATCTTAATACCAAAAGAGCCAAATTGTACTTAACATAAGCGGTACACAAACCACTAAATCCAGTCAAAAGGTGGTACGGAGACCACTAAATCCAGCCAAAAGGTGGTCACAGACCACTAAATTCTAAATTCAGTCAAATACAAATACCACCAAATCAAATACAATTTGTAGTTAAGCACAAGTACAAAAAAGCACTTTAACAATAGACCACAACCAAAAGAAAACACTAAGATATTCTTATTAATCTGCCAACTTAATCATTTTTCTCACTTTGCTGCATCCTTTCTCTCAGTTTTGAAACAGTTGCCTCCATAGCTGAATTGAGATTCCTTATTGTGACATATCTTTTCCCATTCTTCATTAGTACTGGGGGTATGTTGTGCTTATGTTCTTCACTGTATCTTTTGGTCATCATACTCACAGCCACTCTTGGGTGATTAGGAGCAAATGGCACTGGTTCTCTGATGTTTACTCCTTTAGAAGGTCTGTTTTCAGGTAGTGAAGGTGAATCTGAAGATGATGAGGCCACTGAAGTTGCTAGCTTGGACTGCCTACTTGTTTGAGAAGAATCACTGGCCGGCCTTTTTCTATGCCTTGAAGGAGCTGCAGATGCCAATCCTGGTGGCCTAAAAGGAGGCTTTTCATTTACAGATTTCCTTAATTTGTTCACTGGACCTACAGCTGGTGGCCTTGAATTCTTCAATATTCCAGTCAAAGGCTTTTGTATTGTAGGAGTTTCCACTGGTGGCCTTGGTGTTGCAGGTGGTCTCCTTGGATACAAACTAGGGTTTGGAGGAACCATTGAGTTTACCTTTGTAGATTTCTTAGACTTTGCCCTTTTCCTCACCTATGAAAAAAACAAAAAACATGATATCAAAAGTCAATTAAAAAGTAAAAAACAAAGTAAATTACATTAAATTAGATAAACTTATTTTTCAAAATGAACTCACAGGTATTTTAGTAGATTGATTTGTTTGAAGTTGGCTCAATGATGGATCAGTTTGGGGTTGGCTCATTGGTGGATCAGATTGGGGCTGGCTAATTGGTGCATCTGCCATATCAATGTCCTGCATAACAAAAACAGTGCACAATATCAATGATAAATTACTTAACTTTTACAAAATTAACTGAAATATTTTTTATTACCTCATTGATAGACTCTCCCTGATCTCCTTGATCATGTGCACTTCTTTGTTCCTGTATCAATTAAATAAGTTAGTATGTTAGTAAATTATGCTAAACTATAAAATAGAATAAAACAAAGTACCTCATGGAGAGGGTCATTTGCTGCTCCACTGGTCTGTCCCTTAAACAATAATTACACAGTATGTTATTTAGCAATAAAAAACTTAAATAATTAAGCAATTAACTTAAACAATTAACTTAAACAATACCTCATAGATTGAATCTCCTAAACCTCCTTCTTCATTTGGCACCCCAGTGCTCTGTTTTCTATGGGCTTTACTATTGTGACCCTTCTCACCACACACTCTGCATCTTATTGTGGATTGTTGCCTTTTCAATCTTGTGCCATGCCATGGAGCCTTCTTCTTTTGCTTTTTTGCAGGTTCACCAGGCTCCATTCTCCTTGCACTTGGTGGTCTTCCAGCAGCTCTTCCTTCATTTGGTGGTTTTGGTCCAGGTAATCCAGTCTCTTTCCACAAACTGGAACCATTTATTGGGTAGATGGCATGCTCATACACCTTGTGGTATGTATCCACCCAGTAATACTCATGCACATAATCCTCTGGATCTTTTACCTGACTGCATATTGCACTCATAGCATGCTGACAAGGGATACCTGATAAATCCCATTTCCTACAAGAACAAATGTGTTTTCCCAAATCCACAGTGTACTTAGAAGATCCAAGCCAAGTTCCAACTTCATAATGAAATTCATTTGACTTTATAGGGACACAGTCTGCTGCCAATTCAATGTTCTTTGCCATTATTGTTCTTATCTTTGGACACACTTTGCTATGCCATTTTTGTTTAGCTCTGTCCCTATTTACTTGCAACCTAGTCATCATCCACTCCCTAATCATCTCCAGCATAACTAAGATTGGCTTCTCTCTAGCATCCAGAATATTAGAATTGAAAGACTCACATAAGTTATTGAGTAAAATATCACACTTAGGATAAGGATTAAAGTGTGACCTGCTCCAGTGGTTTGGAGACTTGTCACTCAACCACTTCAATGCATTTTTATCAAGTCTACCTATCTCTTTCATGGTGGACTCAAAATCTGGAACTGTTGTGGACATGGCAGCTTTCCACAATAGTCTCTTGTATGCTAAACCCTTAAATTCTGCCCTCTTCATATTGCCATGGAAATGTCTCACACAGAATCTATTGTCACATGCTGGAAAGATTGATTCAAATGCAGGTATGAGACCTTTTTGTTTGTCTGAAATGAATGTAAATTCATGGTCCCTAACTATGTTCAAATCTGACTTTAGTAACATTAAAAACCACTCCCAGTTATCCTTGTTTTCCCTAAACACAACAGCAATTGCAAGGGGATAAGCATTGTTGTTGGGATCAATCCCAATTGCTGCAAGTAAAACCCCACCATGTGGCCCCTTCAAATGGCAGCCATCAACACCTATTAATGGTCTACACCCAGACTGAAAACCCAATTTTGAAGCTTGAAAACAGACATAAAATCTACCAAATTTTCCTGAATCATCATCTGCTAGATTCATAACAACCGTTGAACCAGGGTTTGTCCTTCTTAACTCAGCTGCATAATCCCACAGCTTTGCATATTGGTTCTCATGATTCCCCTCAATTGTTTTCAAGGCTTTCATTTTAGTTCTATAAGCTTGGAATCTAGAAATATTGCATCTTATTGCCATTACTGCATCTTCCCTAAAACCCTTTATATTTCTTTTAGGATCAGTCCTAAAACAGCTCTCAAACTTTTTAGACAACCAACCAGATTTCACATTTTTAACACTATATGAACCATAACACTTGTGAACTGAATTATATAGTCTAATCTGAAAAGTTGATTCTGTTCCTAGCTTAAGGGCATGAATTTTCCAGTCACATTTATGGCCCATACACTTAGCATAAATTCTTCTTTCATCATTCTTAGTTATTTTCAAGCTCCTTCTAGTTCTCACAGCATGTGAATTAATAGCTAACCTGAACTCTTTTTTTGTACTGAATATCATACCTAGTGAAAACTTTGGATTATCAGAATCTATTTCACTAAAGACTGGGTACTTAGGCTCATCATTCTCACTATCAGACCCTCTCTCACTTTCAAAATCATCTTCACTTAACAATAGATCAGGTTCACCATCACTACCTATACCCTCATCATTGTATTGACCCCTAGACTGATTACCCTCATCAATTCCCTCCCACTCTACCCCTCTGTCAACATGTTTTTCAAATGCAGTATCATCCTCTAATCCACCTTCATCACCAGTCTCCATGTCATAATCACTGTCAGTAAAGTCACTTCCCTGTTCAGATTCAGAAGTTTCAGATTCATTCAAGTGTGATGACCCTACTTGACTATCTATTAGGTCTGACATTGCCTCTACATATATATCAACAACTCTGTCAGCATAGTGATCTAAACATAGTTTTACAATATCATCCCCATTCATGAGTTGCTTAAATGTCATACTATCTAACCAGAAGTATCTTTTTAACCCCATATAACCCAACTTCTCACATAATCTATCTACAAAGTCAATTGAGACAAAGTTAATATCCACATAATCAAATATAGATAATCTACCCCCTTCATATGTTGCAGTCATGTTTCTAAATTGACCTCCATGGTGAATATGAAATGTAATAACAGGATCCACATCATCTGTTAACACAAGATATATACCAAAAACAAAAGACATATAAGACAAACAATCCAATTTAATAATAGACAAAGACATTGATTAAAGCAAAAGATATATATGAAAATGGACCACATTGCATTTAAAAAACTATTACAGAAAGGAACCACATTGCATACACATTGACAAAGGGACCACATTGTAATTTAAGTAAAAGACATGCAGACACTTTGTCAATGGACCACAATGCATTTCAGTTTTTGTCACCTGAAAGCTAAATCACATAGAATTGAAGAATAAAAAAAGTATCGCTTGGTCCATTGAAACAATAAACAATGAAAGTTAAACAAAAGTATGCATCTTTTAGTTAACTATTCGTTTAAAGGTTCACCTTTTCAATATTTTGCACCCAGTTAAAAGAAATAACACACACAGTTCAAACAAGGGTCCACCATTTCAATTTTGTCCTCCCATTTAACAGAAATAACACACAAAGTCCAAACAAAGGTCCACCATTTCAAGTTTCTGCTTCCATTTAACAGAATTAATACACAGAGTAAAGGTCCACCATTTCAATTTTTTCCTCCCTTCAACAGAATAATCAAACACATTTGTTTAGCTGGGTCCAATATTGCAAAAAACCAATCAAAACACACAATAATAACCGATATTATACTAAATCGCACAAAAAGTTTAAAAAAAAATTGGGAATTTCACTACAAAATAAAAAACGTGACTTTACCATATTCAGGGGGAGGGTTTTCAAGTAATGCCTCTGGACGTTGAGCCATTAACACAATTGAAGCTCTAAATCTTCAGTATAATGTAGATTTCAGTGGATTTGCGGTTGATTGGATGAATCGGCCATGCGAATTTGGGTGTGAGAGAGAGAATAGGGTTGGGACGGTGAAAAATGTGTGTTTCTGTTTTGACTGCTGACCCAAGTCCACCTACCACTGACTTAACGTCCCACGTGAGAGGCACATGACATTTCCGTCCAATACATAACGGAATCGTATGTTGGGACCAAAATCGCACAATTTTTGAAGTTACGGGACGTATATTGCTAAAGTTAATAATACTGGGACTAAAACCGCACATGGGCTAAGTTACGGGACTAAAATTGCAATTTTCCCACTTCTTGAGTAATACAAGGTTTCCTACAGGGTTTATACAACTCTAATATGGTATCAGCCTAAAAAAAAGGATTTTTTCCTCTCGATCCTATCACTGATCCGCCTCCCTCCAAGTCGCCGAAACCCTGCGGCGCGCCTCCTCTTCACTATATAGCCTTCTCCGTCGCGGCTCCATCTTCTACAGTAGACGCAAGCTTTCTTCTTCTCACGGTAAGAGCTCGACTTTTCTTTTGCATCTCGTCTCCCTCTTCTCTATTTCTTGTTATCATTATGGCCGAAACACCAGCACCTCCCACTTCTCATCCTGCTTATGCTGTCAATACGGTTTTCCACCTTTTCAATTTTAAACTCTGTGAAGAGGACCCCCGCTTTAAACTCTGGAAAACTATTTTTTCTGATATTTGTAGAAGCTATCGAGTTCTTGGCCATATTAATGGCTCCTCTTTACCAAAATCTAAAGATGACGAAGATTGGTATTCTCTTGACTCCAAAATTAAAACTTGGATTTATAACTCCGTTGATGCGAGTCTTCTTGACAGTGTTAGTACTGATGGTAACATGGCTAAACAAATTTGGGATAATCTGGAATCGTTTTTCACAAATAATAAACCTTCCCGATGTTTGCAACTTCAAGAAAAATTTCGTAATCTCAAAAAGGGCAATTTATCGATTTCGAATTTCTGTCGTGATATGAAACATATTTCTGATAACCTCAAAGATGTTGACAATCCCATCTCTGACCAAGAACTCGTCTTACAAATTCTGAATAATCTCCCCGACTCATACAACAGCATTATCGATGTTATCACAAATAAAACTCCCTTTCCAAACTACTCTCAAGCCCATAACATGCTCTTTCTCCATGAAACTCGTGACCACCAAACACCCTCTCCTACAAACACATCCGACTCGTCTGTTCTTCTTTACTCTCAATCCTCCCCTCATAATGATAACGGAAAAGGTAGAGGTCGGGGGCGGGGTCGGAATTTTGGTGGTGGCTCAAACCGTGGTGGAGGTTAGGGTGGTCAGTCAAATTATGGAGCCCGAAACAAATTTAATTATTCTACTACACCAGCCCAGTTTCACAATCAATTTAATGGCCCACCGAATCAGGCCCCATTTTCTTCTTATCATTATTCAGGTACACAGGCTCCTCCTCACCAGGCCTTTCCCAGCGGCCCAACAACGCCTCCTTCTTTCTCTGGCGGACTGGGTATTCTTGGCCCACCTCAACAGCAGCCCACTTACTCAGCTGCCAACTACTCCTACCTCCAGCAGCAGACGCCCACTCCTCATGCGCAGCCCACCTTCCACCACTCCGGCCCACATCCCCATTAGGCCTATTATGCGCCCACTTCCAACAATGGGCCTCCACCACCCACGGGTTACCCAGCACCACCCGTCCAACCCACGGATCTTGCATCACTTTTTTCAACAATGAATGTTCAAACTCCCGATGACAGTTGGTACATGGACATCGGGGCTAGTGCACATATGACCTCAACTCAAGGTAATCTTAATTTTTCTACACCTTGTGAATTATCTAAATACATAATGGTTGGAAATGGTGTTGTACTCCCCGTCTCCCATATTGGTCAATCTTTTTTTTTCCTTCTCCTCCTTCATCCCTTTGTCTTCAAAATGTTTTAGTCTCTCCTAGCATAGTTAAAAATCTTATATATGTTCGTCAGTTTACTAGGGATAACAATTGTTCTGTTGAGTTTGACCCGTTTGGTTTTTCTGTGAAGGATCTTCGAACAGGCCACCCGATTTTTCGCAGTGACAGTTCTGGTGATTTATATCCCGTCATCCCATCCACCGTTAATCTATCTTCTTGTGCCATCAACCTCGCTGCCATCTCGCCTCTCATCTGGCATCAACGTCTCGGTCACCCTGGCGATTCTGTTTTCAAATTCTTAGCTTCTAGAAATTACATTTCCTGTCAGAATAATAGTATTTCTTTATGTCATGCTTGTCAATTGGGCAAAATCATCGTCTTTCTTTTAGTTCTTCTAATTCTCGCACTACGTCTAGTTTTGAACTTATACATTCCGACGTGTGGACATCGTCTTTAATTAGTACTAATTGTTTTCGTTATTATCTTATTTTTTTGGATGATTATTCGCATTTCTTATGGGTTTTTCCTCTTCGTGCTAAATCTGAAGTTTTTCATGTTTTTCAATCTTTTTATAATTATGTCAAAAATCAATTTAACAAAAATATTAAAACTTTTCAATGTGATCATGGACATGAATTTGATAACACTGTCTTTCACACGTTTTTTTACTAATATTGGCATTCAATTTCGTTTTTCTTGCCCTCACACTTCCCAACAAAACGGTACAGCTGAATGCACTCTTCGCACCATAAATAATATTATTCGCACACTTCTTTTTCAAGCTCAACTTCCCCCCTCGTTTTGGGTCGAGGCTTTGCATATGGCAAGTCATTTACTTAATTTACTCCCGACCACCACTTTTTCCTTTCGTACTCCTTTCGAACTTCTTTATAACACCTTTCCACCTATTCTCATCTTCGCATTTTTGGTTGTCTATGTTATCCGAACCTCTTCTCTACCACACCTCATAAACTCGCTCCCCGCTCATCTGCATGCGTTTTCTTAGGTTATCCGGCAAATCATCGTGGTTATGGCTGTTTCGTTCTCGTGTCAAACAAAATTATCATTTCTCGACACGTCATTTTTTATTAGTCCGTCTTTCCTTACTCGTCTTCTCATCAACCCGCCCCTTCTTCGGTATTCGACTTCCTTTCACCCGACGACGATGACCCCCTTCCTGCTATTCAACAAGCAATTCTACACGGCTCGAACCCCAATTCGCTTCCCACACCTCCTAACCCCCCGCCAGCTCCTCCACCCACCGCACCCAATCAACACACTATGGTCACTCGCGCGAAATCAGGCATCGTTCGTCCTCGTCAAATCCTTAATCTCTCTGCCTCCACTTCTATTGCTCATATCCCTCGCTCTTATTCTCAAGCTCTTAAGAATCCCTCTTGGAAAGCTTCCATGGATGCCGAGCTCTCGGCTTTGCACTCCAATGGCACTTGGGATCTCGTCCCTTGTTCTCCTCAAGTTAATCTCTTCGGATTAAAATGGATTTTTCGTTATAAGTTTCGATCTGACGAATCTCTTGAGTGATATAAAGCTCGTCTTGTTGCTCAGGGCTTTTCCTAACAACCTAGTCTCGACTATGATGAAACTTTCAGTCTTATCGTCAAACCAACCACTATTCGAACTGTTTTTAGTCTCGTTGTCTCTCATTCCTGGCCTATCAACCAATTAGATGTTAAGAATGCTTTTCTTCACGGTGCTCTTTCTGAAACCGTCTTTATGAAGCAACCACCTGGCTATTCTGATCCTTCTCGCCCCAATCACGTCTGTCGTCTCAAGAAAGCTCTGTATGGGCTTAAGCAAGCTCCCCGCGCTTGGTATCATCGCTTTGCCTCTTACATCTCTTCTATCGATTTTGTCAGTAGTAAAGCTGATACTTCTCTCTTCATTATCCACCATTCTACTCACACTGCTTATCTCCTCCTTTATGTCGATGATATTATTCTCACCGCCTCTTCCGCTTCTCTTCTATCTCGTCTCATCTCTCTTCTTTCCTCCGAGTTTTTCATGACTGATCTTGGTTCTCTCCATTTCTTTCTTGGTATTTCTGTCTCTCTCTCTATCTCGAGTCTCCATCTATCTCAATCCAAGTTTGCTAGCGACATTCTCGAGCGCGCTTCTATGTCCTCTTACAATCCTTGTGCCACTCATGTTGATACCAAGTCCAAACTTTCCTCTTCTGGTCCTCCTGTTCCCGATGCCACCTTATACCGTAGTCTGGCGGGTGCTTTGCAATACCTCACTATTACTCGTCCTGATCTCACCTACACGGTCCATCAAATTTGCCTCTTCATGCATGATCCGCGCATCCCTCATCTCACTGCCCTCAAACGTATTCTTCGATACTTAAAAGGAACTCTCTCATACTATCTTCATATTCGTCCTTCTTCCACTTCGAGTCTTATTGCCTATTCTGATGCCGACTGGGCTGGTTGCCCTGACACCAGACGCTCGACTTCTGGCTATTGTGTCTTCTTAGGTGATAATCTCATTTCGTGGTCTTCCAAGCGATAGCACGTCGTCTCTAGATCCAGTGCTGAAGCTGAATATCGTGGTGTTGCTAATGCCGTTGCTGAAACTTCTTAGCTATGCAATCTTTTATTTAAGTTACGTTGTCCTCTTTCTCGTGCCACTATCGTTTATTGTGACAATATCAATTCTATTTTTATGGCCTCTAACCCTGTATAGCACCAACGAACCAAACATATTGAAATAGATATTCATTTTGTGCGTGAACGAGTTGCCTTGGGCGAAGTCCTTGTGCCCCACGTCCCCTCGTCTCATCAATTTGCAGATATTTTCACCAAAGGCCTCCCGTCACAGCTTTTTCTTGATTTTAGATCCAGTCTCAACATTCGGGAACCTCCCGTTTCAACTGCGGGGGAGTGTTAAATATATTTCCATGTATATCTTTCCTTATTTATATCTTTCCATGTATCTAGTATAGGTTTTACTTGTTTACCAAGACTCCTGTAATTATATATACTTCTTGAGTAATACAAGGTTTCCTACGGGATTTATACAACTCTAACAATTTTGTTTATTTTTCATTTTTCTTCTGCCCTCTTCCAAAGTAAAAATGAACACACAACGACTAAGGTATTTCAAAGTGCGATCACATGTTTTGTTGATGATAGTGGATATAAGAACTATTGAAACCCTCTCAAATTGATTCGGCACATATTTGTATGCGAGTATATTTTGCCTCAAGTAGGGAGTGCATCACACAACGCTAAATGCAGATTGATGGTATTCAAGTGGTATCCATCTTCTACTTTATGTGAGCAATCCTGGGTGTGAATCTAGGCTGCCACAAGTTTGTAGCTCTCCCCTCCTTTATGGATCCAGATAGAGTATTTATGGCTCAAAATAATAACTATCAGCTTGGGTTTGTCGGACTAGATATTTAGGGTATCCCCTTTCGTCTTGAATTTAAAAAAAGGCAGATTGATGGTGTAATTTGCCAAACTGACAATTAAAAGTGCGTTGTGGAAAAACATTTCATTAAAGAATGCAATTCCCATATCACCCTATTGATGATGAGTGATTAACTAATTTGATAATCCCTCGAAATTTCTAAAATAATAGTATGTTTTTCTTTAGTTTGGCTCGGTATTCATCACTGAAACTTGTGTCAAAATGCTGAATCAGTAAATGACCACTAAAAATGAGTGGATATTTATTTGTCTTTAAAATTCAAACTGTTTGATCGAATATTTAGGTGAACAGTTTCTATCTCGATCATAAGGGGTTGAATTAGTGATGTAATTAGTACAACCCTAGTGATCCATTCGGGTCCACGAATTCGCAACCCAACCCGAACAAAATAATCGGGGCTCCAACTTGATATTTGTTGGGCGGGTCGATCCAATACGTTTCGATATTCCGAACCCCATTTGTCTACCCGTATTTTGGATGTTGCAAGAGCAGTAACATTACAATGGCGCAGGTCCTAAATCTTCGCCTACCAGCCCCAATCAAAACCCGAACCCCGCGCCACCAGCTCAGTTCAACTCGGCCACAACTCACAGCTTCGAGTAGCTCAACTCACACCTGGGCTTCTCTTTCACATTCCCTCAAGTGCCACGGCAGGTTTTCCTGCCTCTTCTCCGACAATCGCAGACAGGTTACTATACACTTTCACATCAAATCTATCACTTTATTCGAATATATATACATATATATATGCCCCGTATGCTTGTGGTTTGGGGATTCCTTTTGCCGCTTTTTAATTTTGTAATTAGATTGTAATTTTTGGAGCGGCGAAACGAAGAGGAGAATTAAATGAAAAGTATTGACCTATGGTGGGAAAAATTGTCATGCTAGTAGCTTGATATTACATGTTCTTTGTATCTAACTATTTCTAGTAGTGAGTGGCCACTCAAAAGGAAAGGGAATGCTTTCATCACCTCTAATACCTAACACTGATGACCCATAATTTGGCAACAAGTCTCAAGTGTTCCATTTGGTGGGAATGGCTTGGGTTCTTCATTCTTGTCATTGACACTAGAAATCCCACTTGAATTTTTGATTTGATTATTAATAATGTACCAATTTCAACATCCTGATTATGGAATTCGTTATCCAGTGTAAAACTTGCACTCAAAAGCATAGTGCTTGGTCTTTTAATGCATAACAAAAATAGACAGTAGTTGTAGAATGAACTTACGGGTGATTTAAGGTAACCATATTACATGATCAATTTTATAAGTTCCAAGTGTCGGACAATCTGCCAAAACCCTATTAAGCCATATGTCGCAGTTGCATCAGTCCATTCCTAATGAGTTCAAATTATTATTTTAATTTTCAACTTCTTATAAGAAGTTTTACAAATTTAACTCGAGTTGTTATAGCCATATTTAACATGAGTTTTTACAAATGATATTTTTTTGGCAAGTTAATATTTTCACATTTAGATTAGTCGGTTATTTTTTACCCTTGAGCAGATTGCTCTACTGTAGATGTAAGATTGTAATTTGCTGCTAGTCTCGATATTTGATGTTTCTCGTGGGGCTAGCTCAAGCTTGGGGTTTACAATAAGCGCTAGAGCGAGTGAGTCTCAATGGATCTTAAATGCCTATAATTACCTATTGGATCTCCTTATATCTCTGATACCAGAGACCCTGAGCAAATGCTGATGGATGAAGTTTTTTATGGTCCTTTAACACATTTTTTTACAGGATTGGATGACTTTATCTGACTGTTGCGGTACCAATTTTTTTTTTGGTTATTTGTTTTATTTATGTTTCAAATGAACTTATACTAAAACTTAAGTTCATGTTATCTACCAATATTGGAAAACCAGTTATTAACTGAAAAAAACTATGCGTGTTGATACTTAATAATTAATATTGGTAAGGAAATTCGTCTCAATGAATGATGTAATTGAACTAAATCAGCTTTTACCAATGGAGTCCTTTTATGGATGATAGAAATGATAAGTAGAAAAAGTCCTCTTATAGAGATGGGATTGTCTAGGAAATATGTATATCCAGATAAATCAGGATTAGTGGACTTGAGAGTGCTTTGAGATTTCAATCCCCCGAGCAAAAAAATTTATGTGCAGGCTTTCTCTTATCTACATTCTTCTGCTTTTACTTACCATTTGTATTGGTCAATTACAGGAAGAGGCTCGAAAAGCCTTAGAAGGTGCCCTTGGTGGAAAGAAAACGGAATTTGAGAAATGGAATAATGAAATAAAAAGGAGAGAGGAAGCAGGTGGAGGAGGAAATTCAGGGGGAGGTGGTTGGTTTAGATGGGGTGGATGGTTTGGTGGATCTGATGGTGACCGTTTCTGGCAAGAAGCACAACAAGCAAGTCTTGCTGTCTTGGGTATTCTTTTTGTGGTAAGCATCTTTAGCAGTATCAGTTTGCAACTGTTTTTTCTCAGAATCTGTTCCTATTCATCGTTTTGTCTCCTCGTTTTTTATTTCTTTATATACTCATACGTTACGGCTTATATAGAGAGTTTTATTGACACAGTATCTGATAGTGGCAAAGGGGGACGTGATGCTCGCAGTCATTTTCAATCCTTTGTTGTTTGCTTTGCGAGGAACACGGACTGCATTCGCCTTTTTGACATCAAAGGTTCAGAATAAGATAAATCCCACTGGGGAAAATTTTGCTGCACCACAAGAAGAAGTGGCTGTACGTGTTTCTGCAAAAGATCGAGTGGTGGGAAAATGGGGAAGCAACTGATTCCGTTTCAGGTGAAATTCATGCAACCCTTTTATTCTAGATCTTGATCTTTGTCAAAATGTAACAACATTTTTGTCCATACCCCTTTTTGGTTAAGCTTAGCAAGAGTGTTCAGTTTAAAGACTTCAGCAGTCTCCTTTAATTGGCAAAAGTTTTGCTTCATCATATTTAACATTTGTTGAACGGCTAATACTGCTATACTAAATCTGTTGACAGATTTTTGTCAATTTGAACAATGTCAATGAATTAAAGAAATTCGTCTCAGAGTTTCAGTTAATTTGCAAGGTGATGAACTTAGTTTTGAGTTATAGTTACTCCACTCCTTTGATACACATAATAAATTAAAATAGAAAAACAAAGATCTCTGCTTTCACCAACTGTTGGGAAATTGAAAATATTGCTTAGTTTGTGTGCTTAGATCAGAGTAAGATAATGCCTTTCTTAGTATGTACTATTTGGTCTATCGTCTCCTGCTGCCGTGGTTTCTATAATTGGTATATTGTTCAATAGTTTTGGATGTTAGTATGAAAGCCTCTGAAAAGTGACACAGCGGCTTCTATAATTGGTATATTGTTCGATAGGTTTAGATGTTAGTATGAAAGCCTCTGAATAGTGCCAATTCTTATCTTGTGTCCATTCTTACATACTCCTCAATTTGTCTACTATCTTGAATATTGGAAAATTGTGGCTATGTTTGGTTACGTTTTCAAGCCCATTTCGGTCCGAATTTTTGGTCCACTCATGTTTGGATCATCCATTTTTTGACCAGAAAAGTGCATAATTTTTTGTCCAAAAAAAGAGTAATCATTGTGCTCCTTTCTCTCTGACAAATTCTCTCTCTCTCCTCTTTTTCTCTCACTCTCTCACGTTCTGTCTCTCACTGACACACTCTAGGGGCTATTCTTCGCATCGAGAAAGAAATCAAAAAAGATGTTTCACTATGCTTAACACATGCAATTCGAATTTCTTGGTTGGCCAGTAATGGCCATGCCCTCTGATCAGCCAACTCATTTTATGTCTTGCTTGATATGATCCACATACTAAGGACCCTCTCCTCTCTCTCTCTCACTCTCTCTCACACACACACATTATATATATATATATGTATATTTATATATTTTTTTAAACATAAATAATATGCCGTCTTCACTGTGTATAATAAAACAAAAGAAAATTGAAGACGACATATGAAATGTCGTCTTCAATTTTCTTTTCTTTTTTTTAATTTTCGTAAATTAAATATAATTTTGTAATCTTCTTTATGTCGTCGTATAAAATGTCGTCTTCATAATTAAAAAAAAAATGAACAGTGAAGGCGACATGTGGCATGTTGTCTCCACTGTTCACAAATAAAAAAGAGAAGATTGAAGACGACATTTGAAATGTCATCTCCAATTTTCTTTTTCTTTTTTATAATTTTCGTAAATTATTTGACACTCCAATTTTGATTTTTGAATTTGTCTTGGATATTGGTTAATGTCACAATAATAAAATAAAAGGCAAATATGTATATATACTAGAAACTCATGTTTCTACTTTTTAAATCTATTTTCTCGCCTCTTCAAATAATTTTGTAATTAAATATAATTTTTTCTATATATATATTTTATATATAATTTTAAAAAATGAACAGTGAAGACGACATGCCACATGTCGTCTTCACTGTTGGTAAATATAAAAAAAAAAGAAAAGAAAAGAAAATTGAAGACGACATTTGAAATGTCGTGTTCAATTTTCTTTTCTTTTTTATAATTTTCGTAAATTAAATATAATCTTATAATTAAATATAATTTTTTCTCTATATATATAATTTTATTTTTATATATAATTGGAAGACGACATTGTCGTCTTCATAAATAAAAAAATGAAAATGAAAAAATTGAAGACAACATTTGAAATGTCGTCTTCAATTTTCTTTTCTTTTTTTTTAATTTTCGTAAATTAAATATAATTTTTTCTATTGTTGATTATTATAACAATTGACTTTAAATTGCAAAAATAATAAATCATTCAAGTGATTTATTTAACATAAAAATCATGATTGTCTAAAAATGTCCCCCAGTACCACAAGGACTTCGTTGCCTATTTCTACGACCTCTAACTATTTGCCTATCTTCATGAGCATGGGAATCCTAATAGTGACGTTGCAAATTATAAGTAAGTTTTCTCTTTATGTACCACAATTTTCCACAATGGTGCCTTCCCCGGTTGGAATCCCTCCTCTACGACATGCATAACAGGTGATATATAACGACGTGTAAATTATTATAATAGCTTATAAAATCAATTTATATTTTAAATTAACATTATGAAATTTATAAATAAACTTAAAAATTGTATTTTAATAATTTTTCAATTAAATTACTTATTAATATATTATTTTATAAATTAAATAAAAAAGAAAAGGAAAAAAAATAAAAAAAGGGAGGGGGTTACACACGCACACACACACGCACTGTTACACTACTATATATATATACTACTACTATTACTTACATATATACATATATATTTATCTATATAATAATTATTACAATCTCAATATTATATATACCACTATTACCTACATATATACATATATATTTGTATATATATACATATATATTTATCTATATAATAATTATTACAATCTCAATATTATATTATAATTTTTAATTATTGACAGGCAAAAATTTACATGATTGGACAACTACAGTGATTTATGTTCCTTTTGAAAACAAAACCAAACACTATCTCACCAAAAAATCACTCAGAAATCAACTCCCAAAACATAACTAAATATAATCCCATCAAAATTACACTTGTCCTCATAAAACTTTCACCAATAATTCTCACCAAAATACCATCTCAAAACATAACCAAACATAGCCTTATAATTTTGATTAGATTCTTCCACGCCCTACTGATCTTATGGCAAATGTTATATAACATATTCTGTGATAAATTCGCTCTTATCTTAGTGTTACACATGGTGAGCATTATTCAAATTCCATGTGATTGATTTTGGTTTGTGAAATCAGTGTAAGAGACATATCTTTCCATGATTATGTTGGCATGATGGGGACATAAAATGATTGAGAATTAATCCTTCATAATACGCACATAAACTTTGATAATTAAGTCATGCATCAGAGTTAGACAAACTATGAAATCTTGCAGTTGATCATGCATCGAGATAATTCTGTGGGTCCAATTAATTAGTTAGATGATTGTTAGACAAACTATATTCAACATATCATGGGAAAGGAAAAATTGCAATTTTCATCCCGTAAATTGCTCTTATTTTAATTTTGGTCCCATTAAATTGAGATGTGTCACATTTAGTTTCATAAATCAAATAAAATCCCAATGTTGGTCTCATGGACAAGTTGTCGTTAAAAATTAAACGGAACAAAGCGCGTGCATTGCACACTTCAGTTAGAAATAGTATTTAGAAGAAAAAATACACTTCTTGGATTGAAATGAGCTGGAAAATCAGATTGTCATGGGACCAACATTGAGATTTTATTTGACTTATGAGACTAAATGTGGTATATCCCTATCCAATGGGATTAACATTGAGATTTTATTTAACTTATTGGACTAAATGTGGCACATTCCTATCCAATGAGATCAAAATCAAAAAGTGGGCAACTTACATGCCGAAAACTGCAATTTTCCCTAGTGGGAAATAACCTGCAGAATTTCCATTTGGTGTAATTACCGCCTAAAGCAATGTAATTTACTTTTTCTTCAATTGACAGTATTTTTACAATTACCACAACAATTTTTGTCCTAAGCACCCAAAGACGCGAAAGAGGAAAAGACAAACAAAAAGAAAAGAAGGAACTAAGACCAACAACGGACAATTTCTACTGAAATTTATTTATACAGTGGAGTTCACGTGAGATCTGTTGTTGTAAGCGGATTGAGAATTGGTGTGATTATATAGATTATTTTAGAATACCTCATGGTAAATGCAAATAATTACCACAACTCGAGCCAATTTCCATTGTTATGCTAATACAACTTGCATCTTTTCTTGTTCTATGTGAAATTTTAATATCTTCCCAATTATTGCTTCAACGCATTGATTTGACTGAAAAGTTGGCAAATGTTTGGTATGACAAAGTCGGCGTTGCCCAACAACACCATCACCTATTTTATTTTATTTTTTTGGACATTTTATGGTACATCAAGAGTGTTATTATAATTATATTTTTGTGTCTATTTTTTTCACGCAATTATTTGTTGAGTTCAAAGATACTCAAAATTCGAGGGTCAAAGAGTTTTAAAAAATGCGAAAGCTACCTGTTCAAGTCCCACCAATCCCGATGGAGAACCTGGTGAATCATTACAATATGTGATCCTACCATACACATTATAACTTGATGTGTGAACTAAATAAACACAGAGTAATACTTCAGTGTACATTGTATTATCCAGTAGTTCTATGATTGATCTTAGTCGATCAATCATCATACAATCACATAGGGTGATGGTTTTTATCACCTACACCATGTGATCCAATGACTCTCATGCACCAGGAGCAATGATCACGCTATGTGTCCCACGCTGATCCGGACATGGTGTTCTCCGCTATAAATATTTCACTCCATTTATCACATTGAAGTATAACATTTATTACTCCACATTTATTATAGCGATCTTAATCCTTCAGTCTTTACTGACTCGTCGGAGGGTTTACGCTGGGATCAACTCAGCTTGACCTTAACGAAGATCCTATGGGCTTGTATGATAATGTTTTCATTTTCAATTCTCAATTGGAAATTGTAGAAAAGTGAATTTCCAAACTTTCATTGATTTTTGTGTTAAAAATGAAAATATGTTTGGATGAATGTAATTTTGTATGAATTTTTTTACGAAAAGACGTGATGAGAATAAAAATATATTTGGATGAATAGTTTTTTTAGATATAAATATAATAAAAATTTATAAGATTGATTTGACAAAAAGTAAATTTGATTTATAGTTAGTGATATAGTTATATATATATATGTGCATAGGTATATGTATGTATAAAAGTTGTATGAATATATATAGTCATCCAAATTAAGTAGATATATAGATAGGAGAATAGGAGTGGTTGGAGAATTGAATTGATGGAATGGGAGTAGGAATACATTGGAAACATGAATTGAGAAATAAATTCCCCCAATTTCATGTAAAAAGGAATCCAATTTCAAATTTGTGCATGTGGATTTTTGATTTGTTTCCCATGTTTTGGGCTTAGGTTATCAAAACATTGAGAATTAAAAATCAAGATTAGGGAACAATAAGTTAGGCCAAGCATGTTTTGGATTTCAAATAATTGAGAATTGGGTGGGTTTTGAAAACAAAACCATACAAGCCCTATGATTTCAAATTGTTCCATGCCAAGAGTTTCGCAATAGTGTTTGAACCAAATTTTATTGACAACGATCGAGTTCATTTTAGACCCATCTCTAACAAAATGACAGCAAATCTCCTCTCTCTAGAAATAGTAAAAATCCTTCTGACAAAATCATCGTCCTTAATCTCGTACATTATGGCAACAAACTTAATGCCAACCCATGTGAACCTCAAGAAAAGCGACGGCCAATGGGGCACTCATATTAAGAACAACGGTTAGATTACAGGATGGAGTTATTACAGACTGCTGCTGGGTGCATGTACCATATCCAACCATGAACCAATCAGAGGAGGTCAAAGGCAAACAAAAGTACACATTGTCCAACCACCCCTAGGCTGTCTCATATCATTCGTTGAATCCTTGAAAGAAGTGCAACTAAGTGACCTTCACGATCTCGCCACCTCTTCCCCTCTCTCTCTCTCTCTCTCTCATAATTCTTTCTTTTTTAATTAATAATTAATATTTTCCCTGAAAATTCTCTCTCACATTCATTCCTCATTTATTCACAATCCCGGATCACCACAAGATCATTTCTCTCTCTCTCTCTCTCTCATCTTTTTAATTTATGTTTTTCTTTTTTCTAGTTCCTTCTTCGTGGCCTTATCCTTTGCGGTGTAATTTCATTTTTGTTTCTTATCCTTTATTGGATTCTTTCTCAGACCAACTGTGATTATTTTAAATTTTAATTTTTCTTACACTATATAAAATAAATTCTTTTGCTTTCTGTCTTCTGCTTTGTCTTTGTGTTCTTTTTCTCTTTGTGCTCTTTTTCAGTTTTCGTTATTCTTGTTACATTGGGTTGGGGAGAGAGAGAGAGAGAGAGAGAGAATCAGGGGTCTCCTTTATCTGGTTTTTTTTCTTTCCTTACATTGAACAAGAACTGTAAAATTTCATTTTTAATGTCTATAGCTGTTGGAGCTGTGTCAAGCTCCAAAAGCATGGGATTTGATGAGAAAAGGGGTGACGGAGAACAGAGCAATCCGAATAAAAATGAAGGAAATAATTCGGACTCCGAAATCGAACCCGATACCGATACCGTGGCGACGGTTAGCAGGAAGATGAGTGAGAGTTCTCTGTATGCTACTGAGGATGAAGATGATGAAGATACCGAAGCCAAGATACAGTTGGGTCCTCAATGCACTCTCAAAGAGTTGTCAGAAAAGGACAAGGTTTGTCTTTTTAATTTCTTTTAGGACAAAAAAACTAGTACAATTTTCTTTTTTGCTGTTTTTTAAGGATGTTACGCTTCATTTTTCATTGTAATTTATTGGTTTTTGTTTGGGAGAATTTAGGATGATGAGAGTTTGAGGAGGTGGAAGGAACAACTGCTTGGGAGCGTTGATGTGAACGCTGTTGCTGGTAATCATTTTCCCCGAATCTCCGTAAATTCGACAAGAATTCTAGTCTCTTTCTATGGTGTGTTATGTTGTCTGGCTCAATTATGTACTACTGCACACTAATCCTGACAGATCTTGCTACATTTATCTAGATGTACAAAAAGGGAGGGGGGGGGGGGGTGGGAGTTGAAGGAGAATAAATGGCAATTCATTATATTTTTCCAGGATTTAATATGGGTTTGATTGACTTAACTTTTCCCCTGCTTTGTGTATTATAGAAACGCTTGATCCAGAAGTGAAAATATTGAGCCTTGCTATCAAATCCCCCGGTAGGGATGATATTTTTCTCCCGATTCCTGAAGCTGGAAATCCGAAAGGCCCCTGGTTTACATTGAAAGAAGGAAGCCGCTACAGCCTTAAATTTACTTTCCAGGTTAACAACAACATTGTATCAGGCCTCAAGTACAAGAACAACGTTTGGAAAACCGGGATTAAAGGTTAATTCCCCTTTATAATTTCCATTTAGCCAAGCAATAATGGATGTTGCTGACAATTTGACTAAATCTGTTGAAAACTGTGTTTTTGTTTTCAGTGGACAGCACGAAAGAGATGATTGGAACGTTCAGTCCTCAGCCAGAGGCTTATACACATGAAATGCCAGAAGAGACGACCCCTTCCGGCATTTTTGCTAGAGGATCATATTCAGCAAGAACACAGGTAAACTAATTTAACCACTAACTTCTGGTTATGCCTGTTAATTCTCCTGTTGTTCCAAGTCTTGATTTGGAGTATAATGATATTGGTTGAATTCAAGCCATGACTTTGTTACTACTAATTCTTGCGAAAATGCGAATCATGATTATACTTATATATGTCAGTGTCTTACATTTTGTATCAGAATTTTGCCGTCTTTCAACCCTATATTCCAATTGTCTATTGCATACTCAATTTTGTGTCATTGATGCATGGTATGTTAGTTGTATATTTAGAGAAGCATTTAGACACTTGGAGAGCATCTATTGCATAAAATAGTAGATGACACACCAAATCGAAGTAAATGATCACAGGTACAAACTTAGTTTTTGTATTAATGTGCAATAAGTTAATTTGTAAAAATACAAATTTAGTTGGCTTTTGTACTTGCCCTAGGAATTTATGAATGTGTACAATGAAAGGTCCGTCTTATTAATTGTCTACCTCTCTATTTCATGAATGTGGATAACAAAATGCCCCACAAATTTAACTCTTTGTTTGTCTATTTAAATAATGTCGATCATTTTACTGATAGATATTGAATGAATTCTTTATATTATGCATTTTCTCGCCAACAGTTTTTAACTCTACCGAGTTCTGTGTACAGTTCCTTGACGATGATAACAAATGCTACTTGGAGCTGAATTATACATTTGACATCAGGAAAGATTGGCAATCGACTTAAACTAAGATTCAACTTTAGAAGCATTTTTCCTTTGCCCCGAGAATGTATCTCGTTTAAGTTTCGATTTTTTTTTTTCTGTTGTTGCTATGTGATCTGATGAGTGATAGAACCAGGAAGCAGGAAAATTGAGTGGCCCTAAGATTTGTTTCTGAGATGGCAATGTGGGTAAATTTTAGTGATAGCTTCTTATTTGTTGATAGTCATGCAATAAAGTTGTGCTTGACTTGTGACAATTTGACAAATTTTCTTCCTGTTCTTAGGCCTTTGTGTGTCTTTGTGAGAGTTTGTATGAATATGAAGAAATGTAATGTTATGCTATATACCCGAGGATCGCATGAAGATTACAATTTAAATCATCTACTTTTCATATATATATATATATATGGAATTGACATTAACACTCCTCAAATTGATAGTTGCACTCCAAGTTCACTTTTTATATTGAGCAATTGAATGAAATATCCCTCAATTTTGAAACATTTGACCTACCATTTTAGACAAAATACATGAGCTCTATCAATTATTCAAGTCTTTGACACACGACACAATTTCTTTTTCAATTTTCTAATTGTAAATCAATAGATACTTATGAGACTTGTTAGTTAATATAATTATACCTAGGCTCTTCAATTTTTTTTAACTCGACTTGTTTACGCTTTTTACATAATTTAAATATTAACAAACAAAAATGTCCTCAACATTAGTCATTATTGAACTATCCATAATTAGCGTCAACCTATTAGCTATATTATTAAGCACTTTTATATTCCTACAATAAATATAAAAATTATTAAGTCCATATCAAGTGAAGAACAAATGATCCTAAAATGAACATATTTTCACTTCTATGATGGTTAATTTTGATGTGATTCAATTTGGATTAGTAGCTATACATTTTGGAAAACAATGGACCTTTGCTTAACGCTATTACTCATGAACATGGTGACATGCACACAATGCGAATATGAGAAATGATAATGTTGACATATGGTGCATATGGCACTATATGTCTACGCAGTCGGTGCTCGACAATGCGCGTACTGATTTTTACGAGTGTCGGTATATTCTCAGACCGGAAAATACTTATATTTACCGAGTGATCAAAGAACAAAGAATCAGGATGAAGCTACATCATCAATGAATGATGGTGAAAAATGTTAAAATATATTGGGTGTTTAAAACATCAAAGGACAACGATGAAGCCACATATTGAATAGTTATTTTATATTATTGTTTTCTTTAGTAAATTGTTGTGATGAAATCCATTTCCCAATTACGAACTTACCTCATTTTCTTGCAGCATGCATCTCATTTATGCTATATTGTGTACCAATTTCTCATGTATTTGGACATTAAAATTTTCATCCAATCTCTGTACTTATAATTATTGATTCTGGTGCATTTTAAATCTTGAAAAACTACCACTAGCAATGCAATGGTTTACTAATGAGTTCTTCTACTTTCCACTTGAATGTTTAGGTAGCTATGATATACGGATATGGATACGAGGATATGAATATGATACAACATGGATACGAGGATATGTATACGATACAATACGGATACGAAATACGACAAGTTTCAAAATTTTAGGATACAATACGTTAAGGATACGTCAATATATATGCATGTATAGTACTTAAAAATAAATTTGATTCAATAGATTCATTGACATAAATACTCGTTCCTTTAATTTCTCTGTCATTTGTTTAACTTTATGTTTAATTTTTGAAAAAAGACCAAAAATATTATCTTTTTTCTTATTTTGGCCCAAAAAAATATTGTATAATATTTAAAAAAATATTTTGTCTGATATCCACGGTGTGTCAGATACTTCAAATTTGTTCGGATACGTTTCTTTTTATTTCGGACATTTCAAAAATATCCCGAACATGGTATCCGATAGTATCCGCGTCAGATATGAGTGCGAGACTGCACTTAATTATTTTGAGGAGTACCCGTACATCATGGCTAGGTAGTCATTCAAAACATAAAGTTTGCCACATTATCTAGGTGTATTAGATGTTGCCGACTTGCGTTAGCTAATTTATAATGCTTGATAAAATGGAACTAATGTGTATTTCTTAGTTTGTTTGTAGTGTTCGATGGCCAACGTATTAAATGGAACTTACGCTGATTTATAATTTTCTTTTAGAATGTAATAAAATTTCTTGTAAAGAGAGGATTCGTGCAAATGGATAATCCTATAAGAAAAGTACTTAAAACACGTTTGGTACGAAAATTGGTCATTCCAGGAAAGTTCAGTCCAAGAGAAAGGGATTCCACGTAGAATGGTTTTTCCCAATCCACTACTTGGTTACATGCATGAACTGAAGTTGGTTGGAGTAGTCTATCTCTTTCATTTGTTTGGTTGATTTAAATGCACAATTGGACTCAATAAAATTTTGATTGTTCAACTAATATACACTTATTTATACTAATAATTATAATATAAATGAATATATCCAAATATAATGTACAATAACAAATGCAATACGTATTAATTTAGATATACACAAATAGATATGAGTATTTATCTATAAATAAAATGATAAATACAAAGATATTAAATATCTACCATACATCTATACATAATAAACAATTAATGTAAAAAATATTATATATACATGTCTATATAAAATCGATCTTTGTATTTTTATTTATATGTGGTACATGTATACTTATAAATATAATTATGTAATTGATATTATATATATACATATCATAGAATAGATATTGTAGATAAAATATAATTTGTATATATATAGTATAAAATATGACTTGTATATGTGTGTGTATTTATAGTATATATACACAAATTCATTTGTATATAGAATTTATACGTGTCAAATATACACCTTAATATATATATATATGTAAATTATTGCTGCAAAAATACATTGTATAAATATTTTATAATATACATATATTAGATATATGTATATCTAATATTTAAAATATACATATACTATAACATACCATTTATTCTAGAAATATAGATAATCTGTGAATATATATATATATATAGCATATATTTTATTTATATATATAATATAAATAAATACACACACACACACACACATATATATATATATATATATCTATATTTAGTTTTATTTTGTTAATTGCTTAATTGATATATATCATAATCCATGAATTTGAAAATATTTGGTTGAAATTGAAATTTCCTTTTTTGTTATGACTCCTACTCATTCCCACTTAAGTTGGAATAATCCTTTCTTATGGCTGGATGAGGAATGAGTATTCCCACTTTTAGTGGAAATGAGTTATCCATGTACATTCCAATTCCACTTGTCTCAGTCGTGCCAAACAAGGACTGGGTTATAAAAAGTGGGAATGCCATTTTCTGACATCCTCATTCCCTCATACCAAACGTGCCGTTAAAGTAAAGAGTTGTACTTGGAACTTAAGTTGCAGGAGTAATCATACATGGAAACTACATCTATCGTAGAAAAATTCTACAAGGAAAAGGATTGGAATAACCTAGTCTTATAAATAGGGATTAGTAAGACTCAAATATAGTATTCTCGAGTTCTTCATCTATTGGGTGAGGAAAAACTTGGAGCTTCCGTATAGGAAGAAGAACAACTTCGATTTTTGCAAATCAAAATACTAGTATGATACGTGATATGCCCATAGGGTTGAAATAGCTTGTATGTTTAAATTCTAGAAAACAAAATTTTAAATTTTTCCCAACAAAAACAATAATTTGCAAAATTTACCAATAGGTTTCTATTCCATGGTCACAAATCACAATCACAAATTCAAACAAAAAGTAAACTATTGGGCCTTTGTGCCGAGCAATATGGCTTTTAAGATGGGCCAAGTCAATTGTTTCAATAATACGAATGGTGGTTATTTTAAGAGACTATTGTGGCCCATAACTGTATTTTATCCAGAGCCCATTTATACATGAAAATAATCAAAATTACAAACGAAATGAATTTGGAAACAAATTCTTACCTCTGCAATTGGGAAAAATTCGTGTCAAATCAATCGGAAAACCTAGAAACTTCGTCGTCGTCGTCTTTCTTATCGACTCATCTCCACTGCTTCCTCACGAGAATAACCGGTGAGTTGTCCTCGCATTCAGTAATTTTGATTCTATTATATGCTTCAATCGAAGCTTGTATTATTAGATTTGATTTCTTTTTCGCGCTCTTGCGGATTAATGAGTTTCTTATCTGATTGATGTTTAAGATTTTTTATATTCTGTGTTCACTTTTCCTTTTGTTTGGTGTTCGTCTTGGAATTTGGTTTAATTTGATTAATTTCTTCAACTGGAAAAGAAAAGGGTGATAAAAAGAATAATATTCTGTTTTTTTCTAAGGCAGGTAACGAGTTTCTGAACTTATTTAAACTGTAGGAAGTAAAGTACAGGGACTAATCGCTGCGCAATCGATGAAAACTAAAAGAGAAGAAGCAGAAATTGCTGCGGATGAAGAGGGGGCTGCAAAGAGGCAGAAGCTAATTGAGCAGTCCTCACCGCAGCTGGCGTTTGACAATCCACTCCTTCCACTGGCTTCTTACGATGATGATGACGAGGAAGAAGAAGATGATAAGAGAGGCGGGGAAGAGGGTAGACTTGTGAATAATGGCAGAAGAGCAGAGCAAAATGGGCAGAGCTACTATGAGGAAGATGATGATGAAGAGGATGAAGGTGGTAACGGAGGCCAAGGGAACCGCAGTCGCACTATTGAAATAAGAAGGGATTGCCCGTATCTTGATAGCGTTAATAGACAGGTATGGCACACTTCAAAGCTTGTGGTTTATTAGTCAGTGAACATATGATTGTTTATGTGGTACTGATTTGTAATTGATATCCTTGTTGGTGTTAAGTTTAGAGCACTCTTAACTTGAGATGTCCTAAATTTATTTATAAAATCATACAATTGCTCGTTTTCCCCCTAGCTAATTAATCTGGTCGTCGAGATTCTTAATCAAACAAAATCATGTACAGTTAGATGCCGCCACAAGCTTGTATTTCTTGCTGAAATGCATTTGTGATTTAACTAACAGCCTGCTCGGAAACTATCGGAACAGAATCAAACCATATGTGGTCGAACTTTTTTGCCTTAACTGTTTTCATTAAACTAAGTTATTTGTGAACCATGTTTTATGAATCTCAGTTTGGTTAGAAATTGAACCACAATTGGTGTACTTGTGAAAACAGGTAATAAAATACGTTTATCATTGAGTTCATGGAAAAGAAGTGTATTTATCTAGTACTGCATAAGAATAGTTTAATCATGAGATGACTTGATGGCTAGACTATTATCAGTTCACTCAAAACCAGAAAACGAGTTGTCAAATGCTACCTAAAGTACGGCTTTTGTCTCGGATGAAAAACATAAACAGTTTGTAGAAGAACAAAAAAATATTAATTTCTATTGTTTCCTACAAAATTAATTATATGCCTATACAGTGTCTAAATTACATGTATTTAGTTTGTTATCATTTCCGTCGTGTTCATCATCAATAGTATGTATTATGTAACAAGTGATGTCTTACATAATCATGTTTCTAGCCCTGAATCCATATTTTGTATCTTTGCAGGTTTTAGATTTTGACTTTGAGAAATTTTGCTCCGTATCTCTTTCAAACTTGAATGTTTATGCATGTTTGGTTTGTGGGAAGTATTACCAAGGAAGAGGACAGAAATCTCATGCATACACACATAGTCTTGAAGCAGGCCACCATGTCTACATTAACCTTCGAACAGAGAAAGTTTACTGTCTTCCTGATGGATATGAAGTTATTGACCCGTCCCTGGATGACATTCGGCATGTTCTCAACCCTAGGTATGTTTGCATGATTGCTATGTTTTATTATCTAAATTTGATTTGTTTACTTGGGCTTGCAGTTCGTGATTCTTGTTGAGTCAGGAAGTTATGTTTCTGAGTGGTGGATAACTTATGTATGTTAATTAAGTTTACATGTTTTATTACTGAAAATTACTATTATTTTTTTCCCGCATACTGTCATTTGCTGTTTTCATGTTTGTCTTGCTATGTTATGCTTGTTTTCATGGGTCATTTGTATTGTACAGGTTTGCAAGAGAGCAAGTTGGTCAGCTTGACACGAATCGACAATGGTCCAGGGCACTTGATGGTTCTGATTATCTTCCTGGAATGGTATATGATGTCTATTAATTTATTATTACTTGTCTTCTTGATATGCATCCTGAAATGAAAATATTCATTTTTTTTTTTTTTTTTTGCCATTTGAAATGTTTTATAGGTGGGGTTAAATAATATCAAAGAGACTGACTTTGTTAATGTCACCATTCAATCCTTGATGCGTGTTACTCCCTTGAGGAATTTCTTTCTCGTCCCTGAGAACTATAGCCACTGTAAGTCTCAACTTGTTCATCGATTTGGAGAGCTCACACGAAAGATCTGGCATGCAAGGAACTTCAAAGGACAGGTTTGATCCTTCATCCAACTGTAAGTGACATATTTTTTCTGTCTTCCTGCATTTGCTGATCCGAGGATATTGCAGGTGAGTCCACATGAATTTCTGCAAGCGGTTATGAAAGCTAGTAAGAAACGTTTCCGGATAGGTGCGCAGTCGGATCCGGTTGAATTCATGTCATGGCTTCTTAATACTTTGCATGGAGATCTTAAAAGTTCAAAAAAGGGTAGCAGCATCATACACCAATGCTTTCAGGTTTTCTCTTCCCCTTCCAGTTCTGGATTCTTTTCTATTTCCAGTGGGACCTGTATCTTTGTCCCCTCTTCCTTTTGTAACAAAAATGGGAAAATATGCATGACTTTCTTTTTTTATAGGGTGAACTAGAGGTTGTGAAAGAGAGCCACCACAAGCAAAATGGAGATGATGGTGGAACTGCAGTGGGTGAAGTTATCATGGAGACGAGCAAAATGCCTTTCTTAATGCTTGGGTTGGACTTGCCACCTCCTCCTCTGTTTAAGGACATCATGGAGAAAAACATTATTCCACAGGTTAGATTTTTAGGTTTGTGTTGCTTGGTAGTTCTTTACAAAACCTTTTCAATTAATTGTTACTTGTTCCAGATAAAAAAGGTGGTTATAAATTTGTTTGTGTTTGAGATGTACATCTAGCAGTATTACTCTAGCTCTATGTATTTTTCGTTTCTTTGCTCTTTTTGGTCCTCTTTTAGTGCTGTTTGTGGCACAAATGCCAGAAACTTGAGACAACTTCCCAACTTATAATTTTTTTTTTATGCCTTTCAGCTTGTCAATTACTTAAACCAAGTTGCCAACATTATCTTTGCATACTAACCATTGAAACTAGGGTACCCAGTATGCCCAATTTGACCATTGGGGTGAATTATGCAATATGTTGGCTGGTTTTTGCTGTTCAATATTTCACGACATGCTGGTGTTTTGTAGTCAAAGCTTATATAATGTGTACTTGCATGTTTTTCTGTGGACAAGTTCAGAGGGAGATCTAATTTGCATAAGCTTTATGCACGTAATATGATTTGTTACTTCTATTGATTGTATGATCCTATATGGTAATATTTATCTCGACATATATACTAAAATTGCACTAATTAGTCACCCAATTAATATATCTAGGTTCCACTTTTCAACATACTGAAGAAGTTTGACGGAGAGTTCGTTACTGAAGTTGTGCGTCCTCGTTTAGCAAGGATGAGATATCGTGTCACAAAATTGCCCCAATATCTTATTCTTCACATGCGTCGGTTTACAAGGAACAATTTCTTTGTGGAGAAAAATCCTACCCTTGGTAAGTGTTTATTTTATGTTTATCAAAATGCAAGTCACTGTTTGAGCAACTTATGTTTGGTTTGTTATTCCTCGAGTACATGGGTGAGTCTGAAAATATCATGTTCTTATTAGCTTGCCTGCTGATGGTAAAATATTGGTCAAGAAACACAGACCCTTTTTCATGCTATCGACATGGATTGCTCGTAAAATATTCCATGTGTGGGCACATAATTTTTACGGCCTGAACGTAGTAACAATGATGCAGAAGTTAAATTTAGCTGAATGTATTTTAGTCACATTTATAATTACGTTTCCACATCAATGACGTGGAAAATTTCCCTGTTTTGTATACTCGTGTCGTATTTTGTCCCCTGATTATGTACATTAGGATTTTCTTTATGTGTTTTCTTACACTACCCCCGTTTTTTTTTCTTTTGGGTCTCAGTTAATTTCCCTGTGAAGAATCTGGAATTGAAGGATTACATCCCTCTGCCTGTACGCAATGAGAAAGAGAGGTTGCGATCGAAGTACGATTTGATTGCCAATATCGTTCATGATGGTAAACCGGGTGAAGGATCCTATAGAGTCTTTGTGCAGCGAAAGTCGGAAGAGCTATGGTAATATTTTGATACATTTTTGCTTTTAATATGATTTAAAGTATGAACATCTCTCATCCCTAACCAATTTTTTGCGACATCAGGTATGAGATGCAGGATCTTCACGTGTCAGAAACATTACCCCAAATGGTCGCACTTTCTGAGGCATACATGCAGATATATGAGCAGCAACAATGAATGACCTCTAAATTTAGGTTACACTTGAAACAGAGAGTTTGGACTTTTGTCTGAGATGTCCGATTAAGTAATAGCGAGTTGACATTTTAGAATTGAGGAAGGAACTGAATTTTGTCATTTTCTCTTGTTTCTTGGTGTAAATTTTCTCTTTTTCTCACAAGATTTTTGCTGTCCGAAACTAAATGGTGGTTGCTGTATTCCCCAGTGCTTCCTTTGTTGTTCATTCATAGGATAAAAACATGGAGGCCTATAATTTTTTGATAGTTAGGGAATAGGGATTCAGGATTCTAGTCCCTGACTAAATCTCAGTCGTTGAACCAATATGTGAAGAAAAATTGATGTGTAATTTCCTCGTGTAATTCTCTCTAGTCTGTGATCTGGAAAATTTGCCTAGATAAGAACATGGATGTACTTTAGTTTTGTACGTGTTATTTTTTTAAATATAAGCTATTACAACTGGTAAGCATACGATACTTGTTTACCAATGATCTTCTAAATCAAAAAATCTAGAAAAGTTATTGCTGATTGAGACCTAACAGTTGTACAAAGCCCTCAAATTTGGAACCATTCATACATGTGGTCCAATGTTCACGACTTTATCCATGCTATCAAAGTGGGTAGTAGTCAAGTGTACTTGTCAACTATGATGATAGTATAAAGTGAAATAACCATCTCATTATGTATGATTCAACAATTTAAAACTTATTTGGGTACATACTCATTTGGATAGCAGACAAAAATGGAATTTTCCGAATAGAAATCAGCACCTTCAAGGCTTTTACTTGTATCTAGATCTAGAGGCGTCCCTCAAATTTTAAGCGCCGACTTAATTATTTATCTTAATACTTCAATAGAACCCTCAATAAACAAACTCAGTATACACACTTGTTGAATTTTCGAGTTCTATTAATCTTTACTGCAGAAGGAGCATAGAGAAGTTTAAATTAATTGTTAACGGGGAAGTAGAAGAGAGATAGGGTTGAAAACTGGAAAAACAAGCCTACATTAATTGGGGAACTAATTTTATTTTTCCTTTTTCATTAATCAATTAATTGTTAATTTATTTTTCTCCATTTTAAATAAAAAAAATACATATTTATTCTTCATCGTGCAGCACCACCAAAATGTCATAGAAGATCTGCCGCGCTTCTGGTTGTCTTCAAACATTAAACGAAGGAGTAGTTAAATACTCTACTCACATGCCATCTTTTTAGGTTAGCCAACCCACCTACATTCCCATAGAGAGAGAGAAAGAGAGATGGAGGGAGACATGGCGAATGTGATGAGATATTGGATGGAAGGAGAAATTAAAAGCTTCATTAAAGTATGGTTATCAGCCTTCCTATCTCTATGCTACTGCTATTTTGCCGGCAAGATATTGACCAAAGCCGCCGCTCGACTCGCCGCCGTCCTCCCGGTGGTGTGCCTGTTCCTCCTCCTCCCGCTGCAGCTCCACTCGATGCACCTCGGCGGCACCACCTCCTTCTTCCTCGCCTGGCTCGCCAACTTCAAACTCCTCATGTTCGTCTTTCACGAAGGCCCTTCATCGAATCCCTCCATCTCTCTCCCGAGATTTTTAGCTCTCGTTTGCCTTCCCATTAAACTAGTAGAAAATGAAAATAATCAGTTCAGAAAGGGCCAAAAATCGTTCTTCAACTACGCGATTAAGGCTCTTTTGTATGCCTTAATAATGAAAACCTATGACTATCAACATTATATATATCCAACAATCGTCATGGTTATATACTGTTGCCACGTGTATTTGTGCTTGGAGATCATCCTAGCCGTCGCTGCAGCCACGGCTCGCGGCTTGCTCGGCGTGGAGCTCGAGCCGCAGTTCGATGAGCCGTACCTTTCCACTTCCTTGCAGGATTTCTGGGGTCGTAGGTGGAACCTCATGGTAACGCGTATACTGCGCCCCACAGTATACATTCCCGTTCTTGAATGGTCGACTAAGTTTGTGGGCCGGAAATGGGCCCCGCTGCCAGCGGTGATGTCCACTTTCGTGGTTTCGGGCCTGATGCACGAGGTGATATTCTACCATTTGGGCCGCGTGAAGCCCACGTGGGAAATCACTTGGTTTTTCTTGCTGCACGGCGCGTGTCTGATGGTTGAGATAGTTTTCAAGAAGGCGGTGAACGGCAGGTGGCGGTTGCCGAGGATCTTAGGAGTGATCCTGACCGTTGGATTTGTGATGGCCACCGGTTTCTGGCTGTTTCTCCCACCGTTGCTGCGGTGTAAAGCGGATGAGAGAGGGCTGGCCGAGGTAGCGGCTGTCGGCGCGTTTGTGAAGGATGTTTTGCGGGCTTTCAATTTGACGGTCATCTCAACGGTATAGAGTTTTTTCTTTTCTTTTTCTTTTTAGTACAAAATTCAGGTCATTCGTTCCTAGCTAATTATAACGGTCAATTGGGCTGGCCGAGTTCCACGAGTTTGGTTGAGCCGAGAGTGGACTAAAATTTCTCATGAGTAAAATGTATTTTCCTTTACTTCTTTCATGATATTATAGCTGTCGATATTGTGTTCAAATTACCAAAAGTAAATTAAAATAATTTTATTTTACTGATCAATTGAGATTTTATATTTTAAATCAGTGTTTAATTTTTATTTTAAATTACACACACACTAGGTATAAATAATGTTTTTAGAGGTGTATTTGAATATGGAATTATGGATTATTTGATATGGTAAACTATATAAGATAATGAATTTGAATGTTTTTGAAATATTCCAAGAATTATCAGATCTCTGTTTTATTGTTTAACTAGTTTGTAACTCTAAGGGCGACCTAAGTTACTTAAAATATAGCTTAGGAAAAGTAATACAATTTTATTTAAATTTGAATTGAATTATGCTTTTGTTATTTTAACACAAAATCATTAATCCTCTTTAGAAATATCTTTGTGCATCATAAATACAAAAATAGTGCAAAGCAACATTATCATTATCATTATGCATTATAAATGTTTTATAAACTCATAAATAACAAAAGTAATTTTTATCATTATTTATAGAAATTGCTAATAAAAAGCTTAAATATCTATGAAATCTTTAGACAACTAAAATATTGTATTACAGCCCAATACCAACTTTGTAAAGTGCTAGACAATAGTTACTTTTAGAGGTGGGCAAAACGTGGCCCATTTGCAAAAGTTGTACATTTCTTTAGATACAAGCTTTCTTATGTAAACGGCTAATATAAAAAGATTAAATTCTCTTTAAGTAATTTGATTATTACCAACGGGGTTGGTCTGAGTGGTAAGCAGCTCGATTTCACTTAAGTAAGGTCTTGGGTTCGAGACCTTATGAATACAGAAAACCTTCGTTGGGAGACTCACCCACTATTGCCAGGTGTGCGACTAGGGTCAGATCCGGATGTAGTTGGGGCAAAGTTCCGGTGAATTGAGTGCGCAAGCAAAAAAAAAATTGATTATTTGTGCAGATCCTGCTACCATTCCACCGTATGCGGTGGAATAGACATGTCCACTACCTTAATTTTTTGTTGTGAGACTATAAGTTTCAATAGACTTATAGAGTCGTTGGATTTGGTATCAATAGTGATCCTCCATCCAACAATCAAGTAGATATATCTAAAAAAAAATGAAACTTTGCACACTCAATGTTAAATATAAAACTGACTTTTGCCATAATCTATGAGCTCCACATATCAAGGTTAATGAGCTCCACTTGACTGACTTTTGATAATCATAAAGAGAATCGATTGCGGTTCAAGCGAGGGATTGGGTTAGAACTTAGAGGTAAAATTGAGAGTCGATGGATTCACATATCTTTGTTTTAGTGATGTTTGTGAGGTCTCGTACTAATTCTTATAGTGAAACTTAACAATGGTTAAAGTACCTCGTACCAATTGCTATCCTAATTACTATGGTTAGGCTGTGAATGTGATCAAACGTGAATTAAGCCAATCAACCCACATAAATTTAGCCCACAAAAAGATTGCATTTCTTCTTCACAGATCATATATATTTACCACACAAATTCCTCTAGTTCTTCATTCCAAAAAAAAGCGAGAGAGATAAGAGTGCAATATGGAGGAAGAGATTAGCAATTTTATTATGATAATCTCTTCAATACTTATATCAACATGCTATTGCTATATCATAGCTAAATTAGTCCCTAAAGGTGCACTAAGATTCTTGATGTTTCTTCCTGTAGTGTGCCTTTTCTTTCTTCTTCCTCTCAATTTGAACTCTATAAATTTGATTCTCCCAATTTCTTTCTTCATAACTTGGCTAACCACATTGAAGCTTCTACTCTTGGTTTTTGGATCCGGCCCATTATCCGACCCATCTCTCTCTATGACCCATTTTGTTATCATTTCTTGTTTGCCTATTAAACTCAAACAAGCCCAAACCCCAAATACTATCACCTATAAAATTAGCCTAAGATCCATTTTACAAAAAAATGGTTTTATTTTAATTATCTTGATTGGTTTGGGTTATTATAAGGACAAATTGCCTCGAGACATTGTCTTATTTTTAGTATGCCTGTTTATCTATTTCGGGTTAGAAGTGCTTCTAGGGGTGTTTGGCATTATAGCCCAAGTCCTGCTAGGGACCGAGGTCGAGCCACCTTTCGACGAGCCTTACCTCTCAACCTCGGTGCAAAACTTTTGGGGCCGTAGGTGGAACCGTGTATCCTCGAGTAGTCTAAGGTGGGTCGTATACAATCCTACCATATGCCACTTATCACGGGCCTTGGACCGAAAATGGGCCGAGAAAGTAGCTTTGGTAGGCACATTTGTTGTGTCTTATTTAATGCATGAAATTATTTTTTACTATTTGGGCCGAGTGAGGCCCGGTTTAGGCACCACATCGTTCTTCCTCATTCAAGGGCTGTGTGTCGCAATTGAGATCGAATTAAAGAAGAAAATTGATGCTAGATGGCAACTGCCACAAATAATTATGGGCCCATTGGTTTTTGGATTTGTGATGTGCACCTTTATGTGGTTGGCAGTGCCAGAACTACTGGAGTACAACGTAGATGACAGACTTCTTAAAGAGTATGCAGCTTTGGGTGCTTTTTTTAAGGATTTGGGCCTGGCTTTAGTGCAAATTTACAGCCCAACCGCCAAAAACTAGTAGGATTATTATAAAAATAACTATTGTAAGATCAAAAGGAAAAAAAAATATTGTGTCAGAATCGATAAGGAACAATATACTACTAAAGAGATTAATGCAAAAATATAATAGATCTTTTTTCAAATGTTACAAATCTTGAGGTTCCTAGAGTTACAAGTCAAGTGTGTATATTTTTTGTCATTTAAATATTTTTGATAAAATTTTATATACTTGGTGTGCATGTTGAAACGAAAAATGAGATGAAATGGACTTTTGTAATAAATAAAAATTAGAGCCGGTAAAGAGTACAATTTTTAATAGCCAATTCTCGGACACGTAGAATGATCTAAACCCTAATCTTGTTTTTCCATATACCATCGCAACTATCAAAGTTAGTGAACTTTTTATTACATGAACTTGCATATCTTCGGAAGTCTTGTAATGTCATTCATCACCTCTTCCATAATCCAACGATTATGAAAAGTTATTCAGATTAATCAATCGAAACTCTCCAGCAGCCGAATCATGGTTTTTTTCCTTGTAAACAGGGACGGATCGCGGCTGGGGGCCCTCAAATTTTTTAATTTTCTAAATTTTAGGTATGAATTTTTAAAAATTCATATTTTCCCCTACGGGGAAAATAACAAAAATGTAAAATTAATTTCGTATTCCTAACTCACAAGGTAGCCCAAACCCACATAGTAAAATAGTTGACTCAGTTAGACATTTCAGTGGGCTACATAATCAAGTTTTTATGTAAGAATTCTTGTTATAATTTTATATTTTCTCATCACCCATAATTTGTTCAAAGCACATCAACTTTTTTTTTAAGATCATGAGCCTATAAGGATCAGATTTTTCTCTGGTCCACATCCAAAAGCACAATGCTTCCTTTTGATTTCGGTAAATGCACACTGCTTCTTCTGTTCTTATCGAAACAAATAGAGAAAAAGAAGAATTTTTGGTCTTATGTCCCTCAAGCTATACTACCACAATATGTTAATTCTCATTTCAAAGCTTAACAAGGTGTATTATTTTAATACAACGTTGATATATTGTTATATATTTAATATGTGTTAATTTAAAATCTAAACTGTAGTCAAGAAATTTCATTTAACTTAGAAATTTCAACAAATAGATGATGATATTACTAAGAAAAATAAATAAAGAAAACTGTCTAATGATGAGTAACATGGGGTTTCTCTTGTAGAAAATGAGCGTGAACATAGAATAGTGAAGAAAAATATTGGGAGCTTAAGGAAAAATCATATATAGGTAATATGTGGCATGAAAAATTGATAATGCCTTTTCACTTGCAAAATGCAATTTTTCTTTTGTCAAATTGAGGTGATGTTGAATCTTTCTCTTGACGATGAGATTAAATTTATTTTAGAGGTTTGAGAGGTAAAGTAATCATTAAGATATAAAATAAGAAATTCTGTGATTAAAATTTACTAAATACGTAGCTCTTTTCTTCTTGTTTAATTTAATGCACAATTAGTTTAAAGTCTACCCCTTAAAGGCAGCCATTTTTTAGCACAGTTGACGATCAATTGTTAGTGTTGAACAAATTTAACGAACAATTTGAAAAATGTAAGAAAAGGATGAGAGTGTTTCGAGGCGAGAATTAACTCTATCCTTAACACGAAATTGCCCCGGCTATAGATGGTACCGGTTTTGACAAAAGGTGTCCCAAGATACAACGAAACCTTTTCTGAAGATTGAACCACTTCAATTTCAGAAAAAATCGAACTTTACTAAACTGCTGAAAAAACTCAAGAAATGTTTGATGATGATATGATGAACTCAAGAACACTAGAGAGAATGTGTTTGAGTTGGTGTGAATTTCAGAATGCCGGAGGACCCCTTTATATAGGTGAAAAATCTGATAGAATTAAATCAGAAATTCAATTCTGCCATTAACCATTTTGTAACAGCACAAATAAATCAGATGTTATGGCTGTTATGAAATAGTCTTCTAGAAGGCTGAATTTAAATTTAATTCGAATTAAAAAAATGTGGCCAGCATTTTATTAATTCAAATTGATTTAATAAAATCAAATTTAGCTTTGTTGGATTTTTTGGAAAGCCCAATTAAACTTTTGTCCAAAAAGAATAATAGAGAGGCACAAGCCCACACCAAACACCTCAAGCCACAAGACCAAGGCCCACGGACCACGGACCACGCCCTGGACTGAGTCCGGACCCGAACCACGGACCCGGCCTCGGTCCGAGTCCGAGCCCGAGTTCGTGGTCCGAGGTCCGGTCCGGTCCGGTCCACCGGACCGCCCGAGTGAGGAGCTAAGAAATTGGGCCTAGACACAATTGCATAGCTCCTCCCCCTTTCACACAAAGGCCCAAAGTGGATGACCCAAGGGCCAAACCCTTGTCTTGAGGTAAGGAATTATAAACCCACTTGAACAGTGATTTATATCCTATGTGGGATACACAAGTTCAAACACCTCACTTTAGCACTTAATTTCTCATTCGTTACAAGTCCGAATTGAGAAATTCGAAATGCTAATCTCATCTACTCGGAACGTAGATTAAGATTATCCAATAATCTTTTGTATCCCGGATACGTATGGTGTTCGAATTTCGTACACAAAAGTGGTGGAACACACACTTTGTAAAACTCTTAAAATTCAATTTTTTCCAACAATCCCCCACACGAATGAAATTAATGCAATGCATGCTCTTGAGATTTCGATTGAAAGTTAATCACATCAGAAGAGGTAGCTTTTGGCTTTGAACCTTTCTTAGTGAAATATCATCGGATTTACTAGGCTACCTAATGAACGTGATGTCTTGAATTGGTCAGCCGTTCGTGTAAACCCAGACAACGATATTCACATAATAAACTTTCAGCAGTTTTTCAGTTCTCATGGTTGCGTCCATTTTGGCCGTGGCACCCCCTCTTGTTTTCAGTAGTGTTTACATTTTACTCAATGTTGAGGCGGCCTACACCTCACACTTACATAGGTGACTTCCTAATTAAGAGTATCCTGCCATACTCCACTTCAATTAGACAGTGTAGGAATCATTAAAAGCCCAGTTTAACCTTTGCTACAACTTGCAGGTTGCACTTCTTTGTCATAGAAATGGGTTTAGAGTTTATGTGAATTAAACTCTTAAGTGCCTCACCGAATATTCACAGCTTAGTTGTCCCATTGAACCAAGATCTTGGGATCTCCAGTCAACATGGTTGGGTTACCACTGTATCCATTCTTTAATTTGTAGTCTTTAAACCCATTCCTCTTGATAGGTATTCTCCTTGATCTCTAGGCAATCCTTTCGTCAAAGGATCTGCAATATTCTCCTTTGATTTCACATAATCAATGGAAATTATTCCGTTGGAGATCAATTGTTTAATGGTATTGTGTCTACGACGAATATGTCTAGACTTACCATTATACATACTATTTTGCGCCCTACCAATTGCCGACTGACAGTCACAATGAATTAAGATAAGGGGCACTGGTTTTTCCCAACAGGGAACATCTTCTAAGAAATTTCGTAGCCACTCAGCTTCTTCACTAGCTTTGTCTAAAGCTATGAATTCTGATTTCATTGTGGATCGGGCTATGCAAGTTTGCTTAGATGATTTCCATGACACCGCTCCACCACCGATGGTAAATATATACCCACTCGTGGACTTAGAGTCATTTGTGTCTGATATCCAATTAGCATCGCTGTATCCTTCTATTACAGCTGGATATCTTGAGTAGTGTAATCCAAAGCTCTTTATGTACTTTAAGTACTTAAGTACTCTAGTTAAGGCCTTCCAGTGGTCTAAACTAGGATTACTTGTGAACCTACTCAACTTGCTCATAGAGTAAGCTAGATTAGGGCGGGTACAGTTCATGATATACATTAAACTCCCAATGACCCTAGCATACTCTAACTGTGACACGGGTTCGCCATAATTTTTACTTAGGTGAACGCTCATGTCTACTGGCGTCTTAGCAATCGCACTGTCGCTGGGAAGGAATTTTTCCAGAACTGTCTCAACATAATGAAACTGTGACAGTATGATTCCTTCAGATGTTCTTAAGATTTTAATCCCAAGTATGACATCTGCCAACCCCATATCTTTCATGTCAAAGTTCTTCTTTAACATTCCTTTAGTATTCATGATGATTTCATGATTACTACCCATAATTAGCATGTCATCGACATAGATACACACTACAACATATGCGTTATGTGTTTGTCTAACATACACGCATTTGTCGCACTCGTTTATCTTGAAACCATTTAATAACATAGTGTTATCAAATTTTTCATGCCACTGCTTTGGCGCTTGTTTAAGTCCATACAAGGACTTTACAAGTTTACACACCTTTTTCTCCTGTCCAGGAGCAACATACCCCTCGGGTTGTTCCATATATATTTCTCCTTCTAATTCTCCGTTCAGAAACGCAGTCTTAACATCCATTTGATGTATCTCAAGGTTATGCAGCGCGGCAATAGCGATGAATAATCTTATTGATGTTATTCTCGTTACTGGAGAATAAGTATCAAAGAAATCTAGACCCTCTGTTTGTCGGTATCCTTTGACTACCAGACGGGCCTTATACTTATCAACAGATCCATCGGTCTTATATTTTCGTTTGAGAATCCATTTACAGCCTAAAGGCTTACTTCCCTTTGGAAGATCAACCAACTCCCAGGTATGGTTGTGCATAATAGACTCGATTTCACTTTTGATAGCCTCTTTCCAAAGTTGAGCATCTGGACTGGACATTGCCTCCTTAATCGTCCTTGGTTCACCTTCTAATGTATAAGATACAAAGTCGGGACCAAACGTTTTAGGAACTTTTTCCCTTTTGCTACGTCGAGGTTCTTCATCCCCGGGATTAGAACCACTCATAGACGCTTCATGTGTTCTTTTAAGAGGATTTTCTTCAGTTCTTTCCTTATTTGGAAAGATGTCCTCAAAAAAGGAAGCATTTCTAGATTCCATGATAGTATCTTCATGAATCTCAGAAATCTCAGATTTATGTACCAGAAATCGATAGGCGCTACTATTAAGTGCATAACCAATGAATATGCAATCAATAGTTTTAGGCCCTATCTTAACTTGTTTGGGTTTGGGTACTTCTACCTTAGCCAAACACCCCCACACTTTGAGGTACTTATATGAAGGTTTGTGACCTTTCCAGAGTTCGTACGGAGTCTCCCTCCTACTTTTGTGGGGAATTTTATTAAGTATATAATTGGCAGAGAGGATCGCCTCCCCCCACAAATTCTGAGGTAATCCAGAATTTATCAACATCGCATTCATCATTTCTTTAAGAGTACGATTTTTTCGTTCAGCAACACCATTTGATTGAGGTGAATATGGTGCCGTCGTTTGATCCCAGAGTTGGTACAGAATTTATCAAAAGGCGCTCCGTATTCTCCACCTCTATCACTTCGGATAGCTTTTATTCTTTTCCCAAGTTGATTCTCAACTTCAGTTTTGTAATGTGTAAACGCTCCAAGCGCTTCATCTTTACTTTTAAGTAAATACACATAACAATACTTTGTGCACTCATCTATGAATGTAATGAAATACTTTTTCCCACCTCTAGTTTGCACAAACTTTAAATCACAGATATCACTGTGAATAAGTTCTAGAGGTGCGGAGTTCCTTTCCACTGAGGGAACCGGAAGTTTGACTAGTTTCGCTTCAACACAAATTTCACATTTGTGTTGCGTTTCAACTTTGAAGGTAGGTAATAAATTTAAATTTATTAATCTTCGCATAGTATTAAAATTCACATGTCCTAATCTAACATGCCATAAATTTGAATACTCAAGCAAGTAAGCAGAAGATGTAATTTTATTATCATCAATTTCGGTTACAACAACGCAAATAATGTTCATTACATTCATTTTAAAAAGGCCCTGTTCTAGGTAACCTTTTCCTACGTAAATTCCATGCTTTGTAAATGAAAACCTATCTGCCTCAAACACTAGCTTGAACCCGTTCTTCACTAGGGTAGATCCTGATACCAGATTCTTGCGAATATCAGGAACATGTAGCACCTCGGTCAGAGTCAGCTCTTTCCCGGAGGTCATCTTCAGCACCACTTTGCCAATTCCTAGAACCGGAGAAGTGGCAGAGTTTCCCATATACAGTTTTCGCCCATTAGAAGGAGAGTAAGATGAGAACGCCTCCTTATCAGAACAGATGTGGCGGGTTGCCCCAATGTCAATGAACCACTCCCTTGGGTTATCCACCAGATTTGTCTCGAACACAACAGCGGTGAGATCGAGTTCAGACAAGTCTAGTGGGACCCTATTGTCAGATAGGTCATCGACCATTTCGTTGATGCCCTTGACGTCATCAACAGCCAAGTGAACCTGGTTCGGAGCCTGGTTTTGAACCTGCTTGCCTTTGTTCTGGTTCTGACCAGAACCTTGCCTTTGAGACTTATTTTTCTTGGGCTCTTTGCAGTCTCTAGCCCAATGATCCGGACGACCACAGTTGAAACAGCCATTTGCCTGTTTCGTCTTTCCTTTCCCAGTTTGCTTTTTCTGGGCATTTCCTTTGGGTTTCTCCTGGAACTTTCTCTTTCGGTTGGAGCCTTCCGGAACTTCGGCAATGTTTGCCATCGCCTGCACTTGAGGATTCTTGTCAGAGCCCCGATTGTCTTCCTCTATTCTGAGTCGGACAACCAAGTCTTCTAGACTCATTTCCTTCCTCTTGTGTTTCAAGTAATTCTTGAAATCCCTCCACGAGGCGGTAACTTCTCTATAACTGAAGTTACTTGGAAGGATTCACTTAGAGCCATCCCTTCAGCGTGAACTTCATGAATTATTATCTGAAGCTCTTGGACTTGGCTCGTGACGGACTTGGAGTCCACCATTTTGAAGTCTAAGAACTTCGCGACCACGGACTTTTTAAGTCCGGCATCCTCAGTTCTATACTTCTTATCCAGTGCCTCCCAGAGGTCTTTGGCAGACTTCACTTCTTGAAAGACGCTGTAAAGTGAGTCACATAATCCACCGAGTAGGTAATTCCTGCAAAGGAAATCACCTTGGATCCAAGAATCATAAGCCATCCTTAGTTGGCTATCAGTTGACTCAACCGAGACATAGGGAACGTCTTCCCTTAAATACCTTACTAGGCTCAGAGTCGTAAGGTAGAACAGCATCTTTTGCTGCCACCTCTTAAAGTCAGCCCCGCTAAACTTGAATGGCTTTTCAGACTGAGCCGGTATCACCGGGTTAGCCATAGGAACAAATGGAGGAACCGGACCAGAGCCAGACCCGGAACCAGGACCTAGTCCTGAACCGGAGCCTAACCCGGCGCCCCCACCAGAACCGAAGCCAGAACCGGAACCAAACCCAGCACCGAAACCAGGACCCAGCCCTGAACCGGAACCAAAACCTGAACCTGAACCTGAACCGGAACCAGGACCCAGCCCTGAACCGGAACAGAAGCCTGAACTGGAAGCAGGGCCCAGCCCTGAACCGGAACCAATGCCGAGACCAAGGCCTGCTCCAGGACCAAGGCCGAAGTCTAGAGTATCAGCAGCAGCTGCAACATCATCACAGTTTGCCATTTTCAGATTTTTCGAAAAAATTTGAATCAACAGAAAAAATTTTGTGTTAAGTTCGTTGAACAAATTTAACGAACAATTTGAAAAATGCAAGAAAAGGATGAGAGTGTTTCGAGGCGAGAATTAACTCTATCCTTAACACGAAATTGCCCCGGCTATAGGTGGTACCGGCTTTGACAAAACGTGTCCCAAGATACAACGAAACCTTTTCTGAAGATTGAACCACTTCAATTTCAGAAAAACATTGAACTTTACTAAACTGCTGAAAAAACTCAAGAAATGTTTGATGATGATATGATGAACTCAAGAACACTAGAGAGAATGTGTTTGAGTTGGTGTGAATTTCAGAATGCTGGAGGACCCCTTTATATAGGTGAAAAATCTGATAGAATTAAATCAGAAATTCAATTTTGCCATTAACCATTTTGTAACAGCACAAATAAATCAGATGTTATGGCTGTTATGAAATAGTCTTCTAGAAGGCTGAATTTAAATTTAATTAGAATTAAAAAAATGTGGCCAGCATTTTATTAATTCAAATTGATTTAATAAAATCAAATTTAGCTTTGTTGGATTTTCTGGAAAGCCCAATTAAACTTTTATCCAAAAAGAATAATAGAGAGGTCCAAGCCCACACCAAACACCTCAAGCCACAAGACCAAGACCAAGGCCCAGGCCCACGGCCCATGACCCGACTCGAGCCCGAACCCGGCCCCGGCCCCTACCCGAGCCCGAGTCCGTGGTCCGGTCCGGTCCACCGGACCGCCCGAGTGAGGTGCTAAGAAATTGGGCTTAGACACAATTGCATAGCTCTTCCCCCTTTCACACAAAGGCCCAAAGTGGATGACCCAAGGGCCAAACCCTTGTCTTGAGAGGTAAGGAATTATAAACCCACTTGAATAGTGATTTATATCCTATGTGAGATACACAAGTTCAAACAACTCACTTTAGCACTTAATTTCCCATTCGTTACAAGTCCGAATTGAGAGATTCGAAATGTTAATCTCATCTACTCGGAACGTAGATTAAGATTATCCAATAATCTTTTGTATCCCGGATACGTACGGTGTTTGAATTTCATACACAAAAGTGGTGGAACACACACTTTGTAAAACTCTTAAAATCCAATTTTTTCCAACAGTTAGTCCATACATTTTTTGAGGTGCATCAGATTACACTTCCCTGTTTACCTCACCACATTTTTGTTTATGTAAGCTCTTAACTAACTTTCCTCGAAATAGGAAGAAAAGAAGATGTAAGAACACTCTGGCTCTCATAAAGCATTATATTCATTTCGTGTAATTGATATATTTGTAAATTTTGAATATTTATAGTATTTGATATAGTAAAATAGGAGATAAAGCCCAATAGGAGCTGAATAAGGAATCCAGGCCCAACAGAGGCCCAGAAACCGAATTGTTAGACTAGGTCCGCACTAAGTAACAGTACCGGGTCGGGTCGTTCCTTGACCCGACCCCACAAATACGAGTCATCAACCGTCCATTAGTGCCACCTGTTAGCATCCTATAAATGCCCAACAACCATTGGTACAGAGTGTACACTATAAATACCCCCTCATAACATTTATTGGGGGTTGGAATCTCTAGAATATTCTCTCAAGAATTAGCCTCGTATATTCATTAATAACGAGTTTACAGACTGAGAAGTACGTTCCCTTATACTTACAAATTTGGAGGCTAGATTTGTTCACCGAGTACGACCCTGTATACAATCACCAATATAGAACTACGTTGGCTTGATCCTAATTAGGTACGTAGGTAGCTTAATTATTATTGAGTGCAGTCATAATTCTTCATCATCATATTGGTGGAGTGAGTCGTGTCATTCCAGACTGAGAAACTTGGGTCCCCGGATTTGGGTTAAATCAGTATTCATATAAAATATGTTAACTAAGCAAGAGATTAAAAAGGTCGAGCATGGTTCATGATGCCCAAAACTGTATGAAAATAAATAGCACATATGATTTTAATTTGCTGCAATTTGCATATTTTTGAAATATGACATATCTTAATTTTCGTCAATGTTAAATACAATATTTTCATTATTCACTTGTGTGTTAATTGACACGCTAAAAGCTAACGTGCTATGATAGCAAGTGCACTAGTCGTGTGTAGTAATAAGTGTGGACGAAAAGTCCGGGTTGTCGAACCATGGAGACTTGAATTCTAGTTTATGATTTTATACAAAAAAACAACTACAATAAAAGTAACTTAAATGTAAAAACGTGTACAATAAGAACAAGGTTATGCAAATGAATTAAAACCAATTATAAAGGGAGACTAAGACACATGCTAGGTTCAAATTGATCAAATATACTTATAAAGGTTCTTGTTGAAGGATTACACTTATATTGTTATGGTGAGAGCTCCGAGGGTAGAGAATAACCGATGTCTCGCGTATAAACTCCTATGCTTAGATCGTGATTTCCCAAATATTCCTATCCGGAAATCTAACCACTAAACATGCATTAACGTGCTAGAGTTCACTCGATTAGAATCGAACAACTTCACCCGGGAATCTTTACCTATGTCTAGGGCAATTCCTCATTAGTTGCGGGTCATGATGTGAATTTCTTGCACCCTAAGTTAATTTTCTCCCGAAATATCAACCTAGGCATAAGATTCTAACATATAGTGATCAAGTATATGCAAGAAAGGTAAAAACACAAATTCACATCACATAACAATATAAGTATAACCTCAACAATCATCTATTATAAGCATATATCACAATTTGATCTTACATGGCCTTAGTCTTATGAATTTAGTTCATGATAGATATTATGAAAAACAATAATGAATAAATACACATGTTCATAGACATGAATGAAATGAAAAGGCTATAAAAACTCCCTCTAATGTGATAGATGTTGGCCCCTTGATTGGAGCTTCAATTCCTAGCTTTCTCCTCTTAGAATGATAAAGAATGGTGATGAATGAAGCTTGAGGACCGATTCCTCCTCCTCCTCTCCTCCAAGAATCTGAAATTGATAGTGAATGATGAAGAGTATGGGTTCCCCTCCTTTTATAGCCAAAATTCCACTAAAGTATGCATTAAGAATTCCCATTAAAGTTCCCCAATGAGAATTCCACCTAAGGTGATGCTTAAAGTTTGACTTTTAAGATTCCAACCAGCTAAAAAATGCTAAACTTTCGGCCCTTAAGAATTCCACCAAGCATAACCATGTGAAAACTTCAACAAAACACATGCATGCTGCCATTTTCTTGATTTCCAGCGCAGTCTTAGTATTGTCCTCATAAAAGTCTCCACAGATCTCCAAATTGGATGATTCAAGTCCCCATGTTCAGATAAAACATAGATCTACAACTTTACAGAAGGACATTTTGTCCAATTCAGTTGCTAAGTATACCTAAATTACGTTTCAATATGGAGATTGTTTCTGATTTGGCACCCATAAAGTAAATCTACCAAGAAACACACTTATGACAACCCCTCAACACATGTGCTGAATTATGGCCAAAAGTGATTCTTAACCATCATATAATGCTGGAATTTAGGCTGAAAAGGAGTAACATTCGGACTATCCATGCCTAGGCATGACTAGGAGGGCGTTGGGGCGTATCCTGGCACATGTACTTCTCTGTTCGGCGCAGCAATCGTATTTCCTTCACAATTATCTCTATAGACCTCCGATTTGGATGTTTCAAGTTCCCATTTGAAGCTAAGACATACATCTAAAACTTTGTAGAAGGAAACTTTGTCTAAGTCGGTCTCGAAATGTAAGGAATTATCGCTCGAATGTGGTAGGAGATGCATAAACCGTCTAGGTGTTGAAAAACATGCTTGAACTTGTTTTGTACATCGTTTTTCTTCCCTTTTCTTCATGTATTCTCATTTATTACCTGTATTCACTTAACACACCTATTAAATGCAAATGTGACATGATTTAAGCAATAAGTGAATCCAAATCATAAGAATTACGGTCTTAAAAACACGTAAAAACACCTCTTATCATTAATAATTAATTATTTGAAAAAAGGAAACGAAAAAATATGCGTAAAAATAATAATATTTTAAACATTTTGGTCTTGCCTCCCAAGGAAAATTTACGAAAATTTTCGGCTGTGTTTGGTTTTTTTTTTTTTTTGGTGAAAATTTTGGTGAAAAAGTTTATTGAAAGGTGTGTATTTTGATGAAAATGTGTTTGGTTTTGTGTTTGATTTTATTTTCAGAAGAGATAAAAGTTACTGTAGCAGTCAAATCATGTAAGTTTTTGTCTGAAAAATTGTGTTTATAATTAGTTAATGATTGAAAAATATAATATAATATAAGTTTTAAATGATTATATTTTAGTTGATGTAATTAGTAGGCACCCAAAAGTAGAGACAAATAGGGAAATAATAGCTGACAATTTATTTATTTTTTTGTCAAACAAATGTAAAGCAAACAAGTTTTGGTCAAAATTGGTTTGAAAACAAAGCCAAACATAGCCTTCAACTTTGAAAAAAAAGTATTGATGTACTGTGTACAAGACATTTAGGTTATGTTTGGTTATGTTTTGCGATGGTATTTTGATGAGAATTATTGGTGAAAAATTTATGGGGACACGTGCGTATTTGATGAGATTGTGTTTGGTTTTATTTTGGGAGTTGGTTTTTGAGTGTTTTATTTTGTGAGATAATGTTTGGTTTTGTTTCCAGAGGGAACAAAAGTTACTGTAGCAGTCAAATCATGAAACTTTTGTCTGTTAGAGATGAGAGAGAAGAGAGAGAACACATAAAGAGGAGTGTAGGGACAAAGTAGGTGTAGAAAGATGAAAAATAATTATTATGTTTTTTTTGGACAAAAAAAGTAATGTATTTTGACCAAATATTTTGTGAACCAAACATAATTTGGTGAGAATTTTGGACCAAACATGATATGAAAACATAACCAAACATTGCTTTAATATTTTCCCTCTCACCGTATATCATAAATGAAAAATTAGATTTATGTGTACTCGGTTAGCCTTGATCGCGCATTTAATGGATCCACCAACCACTACCAGCACAATTGTACGCAATTTGTGTTGTAAAACGTGTTTCATTCAATACTATTTATTTTGGCTACATTTCATTTTACAATTAATATTCTATTTTATATACTTACCTCTGTTAGTAAAACCTCGTATTATATTTATATAATGCACGTACGCACATATAATTAAAAGTTATTTCTGTTTCCCGTATGCATTCTGAACGTAATAAATCATACTCATACTTTTGAGTTGAACCGTTTAGTACACGTACCTTACGTATTTCATATAATACTCGACAAATAATACTCTAATTTTGGCAAAAAAATATTCTTTTAATTTAAAACATAAAAATTATTATTAATTTTTATAAATACTAATTGAGTATTGTACAATTAAAAACTCTGAGCGTTAATAATTTATCAAAATATTAATTATTGTCAATTAATGACTCATATAAAATATTATTTATATAAATTTAAAACAAGTACAAGCAATAAATCTCACAAATTTATATAGAAATAAGTCGTATTTTTACTCCCGAATAATTAATTTATATCCGTATTATACTCGTATATCTACGAATCCGTTTATTTCTCGTTCCAGTACTTTTTAGCCAAATTTTTTACCTTAACTTTCAATAAAATTTCATAATATACATGTATGTATTAATGACGAACTTTTCCCGTCCCTTATTTTAGTAACTATGATACCTACCACTTAGAAATATAATAATCTGAGGGAAAATTATAGCCCGCTCCAAGTTTGGCCAAACCCACGTGTACTTTTTAAAATAATTTATCAATTATATGACAAATATAATACACTCTCTTAGTGAAATACACTTGATTGCAGCCAAGACGGGTCTCTAATTTGAGTTTTCGTTCATTTAGTAGACGAATACATCTTTGTTGCCCTTGTCCCCTCGTTCTTAATCATGGCTGCGTCAAGGACTTGGATCAATTCTGCCTATCATTATCTAATTTTCCATATTCTTCGTTTACAGGAAAATCAACACAAATGTCGTCACTTCATCCAACAAAAATAATTCTACCAAACTTGTGTAATGAACAGTTGTGTAATATAGAATAAAGGTGAGAAAATAGATAAGAAACGCAAGGACTTAGAGAATGGAAGTAGGAAAACTAGATAACTTTTTCATTAATTGAATCTGAAAAGCAACAAAGCAATATAGTGATGACTCCAAAAGTGAGTACAATTATGATAAAATACCAAAATTAAGGTGGGTACACACTCACCGGTTGTCCTCGTACTATTTTATATTATTTGAACCTAGACATAAACCCCGCGGGCTATTAAAAAAAATATATTTAGAATGACTTAATTAATTAATTTATAATCTAAAACAAATTGATTCAATTTTAATAATTATCATCGAAAATTTTCTCTATATGATGTTAAATTATATCGATTTCATTTTAATGATAACAACAATACATTATTGGTAAGTTCAATAAAAATTATTAAAAAAGGTGAGATGTAGCTATCATCATTAATCAAAAAAATTGATTCAATTTTGTTGATTATCATTGAATTTTTCACCAAATAGGGAAAAAAACGGAAGATGATCTAGATAATTTGGACTTAAATAATTATAATGAAGTGAAATTTAAATTTTTTTATATTTAATAATAATAAAAGTCCTCAACTCATACGTTGAAGAAAATTCAAAATATATTGTCATAAATTGATATGCTTGGGCGAAAAGTGGAAAATACAAACACAAGCATATGTACTTATCATGTAAAACTTGTAAAATAGTCGCGGTGCAGTGGATTCAGGCATGTGATTTAAATTCTTGTTTTTTCCACACCGCTGCTGCCACTAAGCAAAGTCGATCCCGGATACGTGGGCTTTTGAGTGATAATGGAGAGTGGGAGTCTGATGAATTGAAACTAAAAATTATGGCGGTGGATTTCTATAGAGCCCTTTACAATGCAGACATGCTAGTCAGTGTTTATCGTGCCACAACTGATTTCCCAAGGCTCGACGAGAGCCAGGTCAACTTACTTGTGATGCCAGTGACCAAGGATGACGTTAAACGGGTTGTTTGGGGGATGCACCCAACAAAATCCTCGGGTTTGGATGGAATCCGACCTATATTTTTTCAGAAGTGTTGGGACACAATAGGCGATGTTGTGACACATACGGTGAGCCATGCGCTAACCACAGGTACGATACGCCAGCAAATTAATGAATCTCTTATAGTGTTAATCCCTAAAGAAAGTATCCAGACTCGTTTTACTAATTTTCGTCCAATCAGTTTGAGCAATATCATTCTCAAAATTATTACAAAAACCATGGCTAATCGATTGAGACTTATGATGGATAATTTGATTTCTCAAACCCAAAGTAGTTTCATAAAAGGTATGCAAACTATTGATAATATTATCATAACACAAGAAGTGATTCATAACTTAAGGGTGATGAATTTTTCATTGCGAAAATCGATTTTGATAAAGCATATGACCGAATTGATTAGACATTTTTAGAAAATGTTTTAGGTGAAATGCAATTCCCCTTGTCTTGGATTAGACTTGTTTTGGAATGCATCACCACAGCTAAATTATCCCTATTGTGGAATGGTGTAGCGACGGATTGGTTCAGCCCAAAACGAGGCTTGAGACAAGGGGACCCCCTATCCCATTACCTCTTTGTCTTTTGTGTAGAAAAACTTGGCTCCTTGATTACGGAAGCGGTCCGGGCTAGCCATTGCCACACAGTCCCCACATCTCGGACGGGCCTGAAGGTTTCCCACTTGATGTTTGCCGATGATTTGATATTATTTGGTGAGGTATCGGACCATCAGACTGATGTCATTAGATATACCCTTCACACGTATTGCTCTATGTCAGGACAGTCGGCCAATTTGAACAAGTTTAAGATATTCTTCTCAGAGAATGTGCGTCGGGCTCGGGGCTCGTCTCATTAGCAGGTGTGCCAACCTCAATCTTACAAGAGATTTGGGGAAATATCTAGGAGCTCTTCTCCACCATTCACGAGTTTTGCAAAAAGATTACAGATTCATTCTCGATAGGGTGAGAAACAAACTTTAGGGTTGGAAACAGAATCAATTGTCTATGGCGGGAAAAACGACACTAATCAAAGCAGTTACAACTACTATGCCCTCGTATTATATTCAGACTTCGCTAATACTAGTTGGAATTTGCGATGCGATTGATAAGGCCAATAGGGCTTTCTTGTGGGGCGGAACTGAGGAGACACGAAAAATCCATCTCGTTGCTTGGAACTCAATCTGCAAGGTTAAAGATTCGTAGTCTTGGACTTATACGTACTCGAGAGGTTAACTTGTCCTTTTTGGGAAAACTGGGATGGCAGATTATCACTAATAAGCCGAGACTGTGGATGCAGGTCTTACGGCACAAATATGTTTATCGTCAACGGTCACAAGCTCGCAGCTCTACATCGCACATGTGGAGAAGTGTCCAAAAGGGATTTTCTCTTCTGGAAGCTGGACTGAGATGGAAGGTGGGTAATGGTAATAAGATTCGGTTCTAGAGAGATACATGGCTGGACAACTCTGAATTGGAACAATACTTGGAAGGCTCTAGCCAAGCAAATGACATGGAGAGAATCGTGGCTAGTTATTGGACTCGTTCGACGGAATGGAATTGGGCAGAGCTCACAATGCTCCCCGAGGACATATGCAAGGATCTTCTTCGCTTTAACCTCGACGAGAACTCATGGATGATACGGTGATTTGGCGATACACGAAAAATGGTCGCTATTCTTATAAAAGTGCTTACGAGCAACTACTTCCCGAATCTACAGTGAGTGATCATAAGGAGAGGGCGACATGGAACAGGCTTTGGAAAATTAAAGTGGCACATCGCCGAAAGTTCTTTCTCTGGTTAACAAAGCATAACAACCTCCTTACCAATCACGCGTTGGTTAATAGAGGTATTGTAGATACAGGGCAATGTCCAATTTGCAATAATGTTGAGGAGACGATTCTACATGCACTGGGGGACTGTCCTCAGGCGGCCAAGCTGTGGCGTCATCTAGTCGCACCCCGTCATCACAATACGTTATTTTCGCTCACCAACCTGGCATGGTTGGACTGGAACATGTCGGCTTCGGCGAGCAAGTATGAACGGTCCAAAGATTGGAATATATGTTTCACTGAAGTTCTTAATTTCTTGTGGCAGGTTCGGAATGAAAAAAAGTGCATGGAAAAGAGGACCGAAACCCGAACACCGATCTCAACATGGTACGATTGTGAGTAGAGGAAGCCCTCTACTTTTACCACTGTGACAAGAATGAACTTGATACCACTATCCGTGTTGGATGGAAATCGCTTGATACGGGCGATGGAAAATCGATGTTGAAGGGGCAGTTCGCCGGGGGGATGAACTCCAAGCTGATGTGGTGAGTATAGAAGGAGTTATTCATGACCACCATGGTCACTGGGTTCGGGGATTTAGTGGTGGTATAGGCATATCTATGCCTCTAGGTGCCAAATTAACAACAATTTTACATGGATTGAAGTTGGCATGGGACACTCGCTTGCGAAATGTAATCATTGAGTCAGATAGTAGGGAGGCTATCATGAGCATTCGCGATGGCACCACTGTGCACCACCACCGGCACCTAATTGATTTGATTAGGCGTAAAATGCAGCTGACATAGAAAATTGAACTTACTTGTATATGAAGAGACGCCAACCGTGTGGCGGATGGTTTGGCTAAAAAGAGTTTTGAGAAAACCCTCACTGTCATGCAATCCCCGAACTTGGATTTGCAGAGTACTTTGGAGCAAGATCGACAATGCCTACTTAGCTTAAACAAACGATTGTAAATCGGGGTCTGTCGGGATAGATCGTTAGGGTCCCCCTCTTCTCTTTGTATTAAAAAAAAGGGCAAAATTGTAAAAGAGAATAACAAATGGAAAACATTACCAATTAACGATTATAAAATTTATTCATTTTTGTTGCAGAATATTTGACATTTCAAAACTTTATAGACTGGATAGTTATCCCAATAAAATATTACAATGATTAATTTTACTCATAGATGCAAATATTAAACAATAGCAAATATTCAATAAAAAAGATCTCTGAACATTTGAATATGTTAGACATTATATAATAAGGAAAACATTTTAGAAGCAATCTAGCACTCTCATTTCTTTAAAAATGCCACCGCTACAGGATGTTTGAAAATTATAAAATCAAAATGAAAAAAATAGGGACATATAAATTTGTAAATATAGTAAAGTATTTATCTCATTGTACTCAATTCACAAACTTCTATTTTGCGATGACGGTGAGTCAGTTAAGCCATTTAGTTAACTTTTGCTGGGTTGAAGTGAGTTGGTTTCTCCACAATTTGTATTTTTTTTTTTGAAATGCGATAATGAAATGTTGAAAATAAAGTAATTTTTTTTTCATATAAGTAGTACATGGAGATTATCTTTAAAAATAATTTTGAATTTGAATTCTGAAGTAGGCAAACTTTTAAATTGTGGCTTATCTTCGAAAACAAAAAAATTAGATCATATTTAACCGATTTCTTAACTAAGTCCTCCCTAGATTTCATGAATTTCAAATTTGAATTTGAATTTTTTTCAGTAATTTGTTTAAAGATAAGAATGTTTTTTTAAAAAAATTAAATTGTGGCTATATTAGATAACAAAAGAATAGATTACATTCAAGATATTTCATAATTGAATTCTCTCCCCTTTTCTTCAACTCTCAAACTCTAAATTTTTTTCTTCTCTTCTTCTCCGTCGATGATGGTTTGGTGAGGCGGTTACCTCCATGACCACTATTGTCAGCACCATCATCGGCGGGCTGGGTTGGAGCACCCTCCTTCAAATTATGTATCCCAACTTCAGATATAACGAGACATGGATGGATCTAAAGATACAGAGGTGGATCTGACGAGATGAAGACAAACAATAAACAAGGTTTTAGATAGTATTTTATATTTGTGTTTAGTTTTTATTTTCTCTCTCGAATAAGAGTTTGATTTCTCTCTCGAATGAGAGTTTTTTTCTCTTTAATAAGAATGTGGTCTTGAACACAAGAGTTTTTTTGTGTTTGTTTGTGAGTTCTTAAAATTTGTTATCTTCAAGAAACTTGATAGTTGGTGTTTCAGATGTTCTTACTAAATCGTTTGAGTCGATATGAATTGTATTGTTCCAGTCGTTGTAAACTTTCGATTGAATGATATATAAAATCTATTTTTCTTAAAAAAAAGAAAAGAATAGATTACATTCATAACTAATTTTGTTGAATGGTTGGGAGGCCGTGTTCTACTTTAATTTTGTTGAATGTCCAAGCCCGTTGTAAATGAGTTTGAAATTTAATTTTGGCCCAAGAACACATGTTTAAAATGGAAAAAAAATCAATTAATTATTCTAACTTTATCCAAATAAGATATGAGGTTATTGATATATTTAGATAAAGATCAATAATTATATTTATACAAATATAATATATACATATATATTAATTTCATTACTTACGTGGCATAATTGAGTTCAATTAATATATGCGTTAACTTAGATGGCCTTAAAAGTTGTGTTATTATATATAGATATTCAATAGAAGAATATATAATAATTAATTATAATTTTATTTTTCCTTACATAATTATTGTTTATGTATCCCAACTAAAAAAAATTGATTCGTATATGATAATTATCATCGAAAAAGTTCTTCAAAGAGTATTAAATTATATTAGTTTAAAAAATAATATTTCATGATTGTTAAACTTAATAAATCAAATATTAAAAATAAAAATTATCTTAGAAATGTAGGAAAGTTAGTTATTTTTTTTTATTTTTTTTTTAATTCAAGAAGAAGGGGGATACCCTACATATCTAGCCCGACAAACCCTGGTTGATAGTTATAATCTTGAGTCATAAACACTCTATCTAGCTTTATAAAGGAGAGAAGAGCCACAACTTGTGGCAGCCTGGATTCGAACCCAAGACCTCTCACATAAAGTGGGAGGTGGATACCACTAGACCAACAGGTCTTGGGTTTATTTATTTAAATTTAAATTACATTTTTAACTACCTTATTTTGAATTTTAAAATTCGAATTATATTTGGATAAGGATTGATAATCATGTAATCTAAATTTAAAATATATAAATATATAATTACTTATGTGGCAAAATTGAGCTCAATTGAAATATTCATATGTACGCTTATTTGGATAACATCAAATGTTATATTTTATTATATATAGATTAGGTATCTAACGGGCTAATTCCAACTTTTATCTCAGCCTTTGGATTCTTTTCTTGGATGTTCACCACAATCCCTTTGCTGGATATTTCTTTAGTCCACTCTCATGGGCAAATTATTACCCCACTATTAATAAATAATACTTTCTTTTTTGGTTTATACCAAGGGTTTTCTCCAACCGAATGTCGGAAACTTTCTTTGAGGCGTAGAAATCACCAAAGTGGGTTTTGCCTCTCCCAACAAAGGCTTTTCCATACATACGACCAGGAATAAATAATACTTTCACTATTAATAAATAATACTTTTATTTTCGACAACAAATTACACTAAAACAAATCGACGTAAAATGGTTGTTCCACCATAAAGGTTATGAGTCAGATGGTTAGCCTTCACCCATTTATATGAAATAACCCACAAGAATATTTTTTTAAAAAAGGGGACAATTATAGTCTAAATTCGATCTGGTCGAACCCAAATGTAATTAGAATAAATCACATTTGCCATATAATTGGTCACTAACTATAATGCACGGACACGGGACACGGCTACACCGACACAATACAGACACGGGACACAACATTTTTCAAAAATTTAGGACATGACACGGCTCCGACACAACTGCCAAATATATATATTACACATAAATTAGATATTGATTTTAATTTTCATATAATTTGTTAGAAAAATAAACTATAAAAATGTTATTTACTTGTTTATTATTAAATTTGTATTTTCCTTGCTTCTTTGCAAATTTATATATGTTCGAAAAAATTCAAGTACTTATCAACAATAAGTCAATAACAAATGGAAAACAAAAAATAAACAACCACAAATGACAAAGGAATTACAAATACAATCTCTTTCTTAGATTTCAAAGTATCAAATGCTCAAAAAATTCTCGTTCAGTTTAGGCAAAGATAATTCTTAATAACGTAGTAATTTCAAAATAATGTAAGTTTCAATATGGGAAACACTGACAACCGTATCCTCACCGCGCGTGTTGGACACGCACCTGGCCTTCTCGGACACGCACCTAGCCGTGTCAGACATGGTGCCCGAATTTCTATTTTTATTTTTTAATCATGGGCACGAATTAGTCGTGTCTGACACGTGACGGAGGAGTGTCATGTCCGATACACGCCCGACACTGCTCAGAGATAATTTTCGGAGTGTCCATCCTTTATAGGTCACAGAATAAGAGAATTACTTAAAGTAGTGTCATATAAATATGGGAAAATCGCACACAGACTTGTAACTTATTGTGTAATTACCAAAACACTCCATGTTAAGAGTATCTTACAATTATATTTCGTATTTGACAATTCTTACAATTTTATCCTTATAAACCTTATAAATGGATCCCTTCAGGAAGTGTGCTAATAATTTTCAATGCATGAACTGTAATTTTGATAATTACACAATAAATACGAACGCCTGTGTGTAATTTTCCTTACAAATATTTCGTCTCCACAAAATGAATCAACACAAGGGATAATTTCGTGAGAGAGAGAGAGAGAGAGAGAAATGGAAGGCGAAATCAACAACACGATTCTATTATGAACCACAGTTGTGGCATCATTATGCTACTGCCACACCGCAGCCAAAATCTTCTGTACAGGTATTTCCAGGCGCCTCGCAATACTCCCAATAATATGCCTCTGTTTTGTTCTTCCCTCCAACCTCACTTCCATACACATTGGTTCCATCACCACTTTCGTCATAGCTTGGCTTGCAAACTTCAAGCTTATGCTTTTCGCCTTTAACAAAGGCCCTTTATCCCTCCGATCCCATTCGCCCCTTTCATTCTCTTAGCTTGCTTTCCTATCAAAGTTCAACAATCTGATGATCAAACGGCTGATGAGAAACCCCGCAAATCGCCTCTAAATTATGTCACCAAAATGATGATCACCTCCGCCATTATGATGCACGTATACGGATACAAACAATATATACATCCGCATATCATAATGTTTTTCTATTGCCTTCAAATTTATTTCATGCTCGAGATTTTGGTGGCAGTTTTTGCCGCCTTAGCTAAAGCGTTAATTCATGTCAATCTCGAACCGCCATTTAATGACCCTTATTTAACTACTTCTTTGCGAGATTTCTGGGTAGGAGATGGAATTTGATGGTGTCAAAAATTTTGCACCCGACAGTGTACCAGCCCGTCAGGTCGGTTTCGGTCCGTTTGGTGGGACGAGAATGGGCTTCAATTCCAGCAATACTGGTTACATTTATGGTATCGGGCCTGATGCATGAGCTGGTTATATATAACTTTGGGAGATTGAGGCCTACTGGAGAGATGATGGGCTTTTTTGTGATACATGGGGTGTCTTTATCAGCGCAAATTACTGCGAAGAAAATGTTAAAGGGGAAATTTTCATTGCCTGGAATTGTTTCCGGGCCGTTAACGTTGGCGTATGTGATATACACCAGTTTTTGGCTGTTCTTTCCGCCATTTCTGAGGGCCGGGGTAGATGTTAAAAGATGCATTGAATATCTTGCGTTCATGGAGTTTGTTAAGAATCACAGGCTTGTTAGCCCCAGTGATATGTCCTGCCCGTTCATATCAAAGTAGGAGAACGTTTGCGAAAAGAGAAACACGTGTTCCTCCATGCACTTTTTTCATAATTCAACATAAGGACAATAAAATCGTATGTTGTTTAACTTTAGTGCTTTGTTATTAATTTACATGCTCTTGTTTACAACATTATTTTGTTGATTCTAATATCTTATCGTGCTTTTCAGAATAAAAAAATATATAATCACAATGTCTTACCTAAAAATTATTTTTAATTCCAAAATATTTGAATATATGTATATATATATATATATTGTATGCATATACTCTTTAGATAAAATATATAATTATCTTACACTTTTAGAAAAATACTCATTTATATATACATGTACAAATAACTATTTATTCAAATGTATCACAATTGACTGTTGTCATACAAATTTAAAATAACAATTGTGTAATGTTTTTTTTTCTACATTAAATTAAAATTAAAATTAATTGCTAACTTAAAATTTAAATTTATCGCATAAATTGTCATATAAAAATCACAAATATATGTTTCCAAAAAACATCAAGTCAAATTTAATAGATTTAAAAAATATAATCAAAAAACATATGGAACTTTTGATTTACAATACATACTTTGATATTTTCATAATTAGTAGTTAGAGCCTTAGAGGTATAATAGTTTTTAAAGAAAAATATATAATGGAGAAATGGATGGAAATCATCCATGAGGTACCAATTTGATAATTATGGTAGAAGGTCGGGTACCAAAATAAATTTCACCCCTATAATAATGTCTAGGTTAGTTCAATGATCAATGTAAATTTTAAGTAAATAAACAACTCCGGATACAGAGGACCAAGATTCAGAGTACCGTCGTGGGAACCATAATGAAGATAGATTCCCGTGCTAGAACAACATAAGATTAACAGCATTGAAGAATTTTGTTCACAATATTCAATTGCAGAATTAATACTCTATTAAGCACAACATTGCCGAACCATATTAAAGAATAACCAATAAAGAACCATTACTTCTATTATTCTATACAAAATGAATCCAATGATCATTATTTTGCTATTGAACATAACATAACGTACAATTTGCCCGAGTCGTGTCTAAGCATGAGGAGGAATAAGCCACCAGCAGCAGCGTCCTCAGAATTTCCTCGTTTCATCCAAACGGTATGCATTGCACGTCCTCAACTAACAATATAATAATTGAGATACCTTTGACCTAAAACTATTCTCTTCAATTTCCACAAGTTTCCATTCAAGAACTCAACCTGCTGACTTTCAGAAACTCCTTGTGAACTCCAAAGTTAAACATATTTGCTAATCTGTCTGTAACAAGGATCTCTATGATGAACTTTATCATTTGGTAGGCCCTGGCAAGAAATATTTCTTAGCCGGCATGATTGTTCTAGGATAAGTTTATAAGTCGAAGGATATTTCCAGGCTACAAACGAAAATTCATCGCTATATTCTTCAACTCCTTCAACCAACAACTGCCAAATTAGAACTCCAGAACCTGCTTCCCTTTTCTTTGCAGACTCGTAAATTTTGTCATACACATTCATCATTATAATATCTCTATCATATAACCCTTCTGTCTTAATAGTCAAAGGGGCACCCACTTCTGTAAAAAGAACCGGCTTCTTTAATACATTCTCGCTATCACTTATATGAGCGTCTGCCCAATTTGAAAGGTATTTCATTTTTGCTTCTAAATCAGCCTCTGGGATCCTACAGCATGTAATTGCAGAAGGTATTTAAATCCCGAAAAGGATATATGAAGACAAATTCAATTTTAGTAGTTGATTCCAGAGATTGAGTGTATGACTAACCAGCTGTGGGGGTAGGCATGAACAGAAGCAAAGTCTATGTCTTTAACAGCTGAATTAACTATAAAATCTGTTCCAAGTGATGCAGCCCAGTCTCCAGGATTTGATCCATAATTCTCGGTTGATTTGGAACCATAAAACCCTTCAAGTCCGACAGTTATGAGATGTTTGTGGTCCATACTTTTCACGAATGCAGCCATCTCTGTTATCCAAGCCTGTACACAAATGTCATTAAACAGTAATCAAATCGTGCAGGTTTGGTCCGTAGATTTAAGAGGTGAAAAACACTAAAGAAATTGTTTTCACCACTTCAAATGATAATGCTTCGCGCTTTATGTTTTTATCATTCGATTTTCTTTCCATTTCCTCACCAAGAATCCAATGTCCAAACATAACAATAATGGAGTTAAAAGTGTCAGAAATACTACGCCAAACCGTATCTATAGTAAATTATTATTTCCGAATGCTTAAATAGACTCAATATTGTTGCCCTGTAAGTATGTAACATAAATTTTCCATCTAGACTAGACATTGAGGCAGAAATAGAAGGAAAACTCGATTTTCAACTTTACCTGAAGAGCAGGAGCAGATGAAATGGATTCACAGCGAGGCTCATTCATGAGTTCCCACGCAAATATCGATGGTTCCTCAGAATACCTCACTCCAGTAAAAGAATTCTTCCTAGTTACAATTGCCTGCAATAGTAGTTGATTAAAAAAATGGGCCGAATCGACTAACTATTGAAAGGTTATATTGGACAACGATTTCGCTACCTTAACATAAGCTCTGTAATAAGCTTTTATGAGTGGATCAGAGAAAAATGGATCACTTGAAGAAGATACATTAATTCCAGCTTCTTCAGCCCAACGCACATACTGCGCTTTTCCACCGAACGCATCCAAATTGTTCACAAGACTCAGTATTAATCTTATCCCATTCCTCCTCGCTTCAACTAATACATAATCTAATGCCTAAAATCAAATTAAAATTCAAACTAAAAAAATTTAAAACACTAAAATTGCAGATTAAATAATACTATTAGCGCTACAGAATCAATAAATAACCTTGAAGGCCCTTTCATTGAAGACACCGGGCCGGAGCTGAAGAGAATTGGGGCCAGGCCCATCACTGAAAGCCCAAGTCCTGCAAACAGTCAACCCCATTTCAGCCCCTCTTTTCAGCATCTCAGAAACCCTACGCCTGCCATAGATGCCCTCTTCCATCAACCAATAAGAATTCCACCCGTTCACATACACTTCTTTGTGAGTCTCTCCTTCGAAGAGGATAAATCTGGTGTGGTTGACCCCCACGAAACCCATCCTGGGGAGGTTCCATACTATAACAGGGAAATCGATTTGATCGTTGAAGTTGAGATATAGGAGGCAGAAAATGGTGAAGATGCCGAGAACTGGGTACAATCTTTTCTCCCTCCATTGCGGGTCCATCGCTGTTCCGGTGAGGTCGCCGTAGTCAAAAGCTTTGGTTCAGAATTTACAGCATATTTCCTTTTATTTTGCTATTCATTCTGGGAGGGCGATATATATATATCACCATGAGTATATTATATATATGTGTGTGTATGTATCACCATGAGTGGCGGAGGCGTGTGGGGGATTGGTGTGTTCTCGGTTGGTGTGTCTTTTTCCAGCAGTTTGCTAAAGTCTTCTAATGTACGTTCTCAATGATTACTCTGCTCTTTTGTATTTTTCCTGCTCAAGGCTGTCGGCATCAATTTATTCTTTTCTTCTTTCTTTTCTTTTTTTTTTGGGGATGAAAACGGCTTCATTCATTTGGAAAATAAATAAAATTGAAGATTTGGATAAATAGCAACGGCGAGCCAAATCCTACGACCCCAACGGCTCGAGGCCAGACTTGGACTTGATAAAATCAAGTTACGTACATAATCGTAGATCAATTTTATTTAATGAAAAGCTATATTCATCTACGAGGCCAACTACTCACTGAATATCTCACAGATAATTAAACTTAGTAAAATTAAGTAGTACTGAGAGTAAGTCTCTTCTTGGTCCCCTCATAATTCACACATTGGTGACTGATTGGACCTAGACACATGCCGAATTACCATTGCACTTTTGGATTGTCGGATTGGTTATATAACTGGTCTTAAGTATTTGCCATAGTGACCATAGATAATTATACATATATATGTAATATTTATACTCATCAGATAAATATAGAAAGACTTGGCAGTTAGCACCCACACAGACCTCCTCACTTATTGTGTAATAATTAAAAATTCTAGAATTATTTAAAAATACTAACACACCCATGTAATGGTCTATTTGGGTAAATTCATTTTGGTTCCCCAGTTTTCACCTCATTTCCAAATTGGTCCCTGTGACTTTAATTTGTCTCATTTTAGTCCCAGTGGTTCTTTAATCTATTTCAATTCAATCCTTATGGCAAAATTAATCCTTACTTATCATTTAACCAATTTACAATATTGCAAATTTGGTACCGTAGGATGCAAGTTTGCAAATACCATTGAACCAATGACAGTATTTTGACGGATTTTGACACGTGTCCATCAACTTTGACACATACAAAATTATATAATTTTTATATATGAAAATAACCACATGCTTTCCTTTAACCCATGTCTTGTTCAAGCTTGAGTTTCTTTTTTGTAACCCTGATTCTTGTTCTGAACAAGGGTTTTTCTTTAATTTCATTGGGCATATACGATTATGCCATTTCTACATGCATCATATTGCATGCTGTTGCAGGTAATTTGTTCGTTCAGATAAGAGTTCGTTTTTATAGAATAATTTTTTCGCATACTCAGTACTTTTTCCTGTCATAGAATTTTACAAGAATGATCCATTTAAATGGATACTTGACTTTGTCCATCTCGGTGAGAGCTCTTCTGGTAGAAATTTCGCCTTCACTGATCGGACTTTAAACGAATGAGAAATTCCAAAAGTGAGAAAACTCACCATTTTTGCCTTATCCTACGGTACCAAATTTGCAATAAAAATTTAATGATAATAAGGAAATTTTGCCATACCACAAGGACTAAAATGAGACACTACAGCCTACATAATTGAGGTGAAAACTGGGGGACCAAAATGAATTTATCCCTCTATTTATTAAGTTTATAGGATATAAAATTGTAAAAAAAAAATTAAATACACAGTTGTATAATTGTGACAAATGCCTTAACATGACGAATACTTTATGTTTCAATCTAAGCGAGGCGTTTGTGTGTAATTTCAAAATTCACTTTTCATGAAAATTATTAATAAAATTGAACCCCACTGCGAAATATTACAATCTCGCAAAATTACATTCCCCAACATTTAGAATTAATAAATTTATGAACTTAATCACCCTTAGCCTTCTAAGTTAAGAATTAATCGATTGTGCTCATATATAGATATTTATTTATTCAAAACTTTTATATCGATTACAAATATTAATTATGCTATTAATTTTTAAAATTTTAGATTTTTTCAATCCTTTTAAAAAAACGTATTTTTAGATAATTACCATGTTAAAGTCAAAATAAAAGATATGAAAATATTTAAATTTTAATTATTAGAAAATAAAATTTGTATTATACAACTCATCAATCTGAAAGATTGATCCAAAATGAAAATATCTTAAAAAGAAAATTTAATTAATCAATTTTTAACTTAAGACATGAAGGATAATTTAGTCCAATTTTTTTTAATCTTAGCATTTGGGTTTTTTCGAATGAAAAATTTGTAGAATGTGTTTTTTAAATAGAAAAATATTTTTCAGGGAGTTTTTGGATATTAAAATTTATTTTAGGCAGGATATTACAGAACGGCAATGAATTTTCTTGAAAGCTACGTCAGATTAAACGAATACATTGTAATCATGGCAAGCGTATTGAATGAACCAAGTGAGTAGGAGGAGGAGATTTCAAACAAGGAATTAGACATTTTTCATAGTTATATAAGGAATAACCTTTGGGTGGCCGAGCTCACTGATACCCGCCTATTCAACACCATCGATTACGGGGTGGTGAAGGTATGAACGACATCAATCATCTTAATCTATTGATGTAGGTGGATCAGCCTCAATGAACTAGGTCTATTATAGAATGACCCGCAATCTAACGATGACAGTAAAGCCGCCCAAAGAAACAAAATCATTGAATGAAGATGCAAGTCTTTTAACTTGGTTCACTTTTGGGGGCAATTTTTGTTTCACTAGTCTTTCAGTAGCATGTATCATTCTTCTTCATCAATAGTTCTCTTCGCACACCCTTGCTGCTTACCTGCTGCAATTTATATCCGAAGGGTAGACGCATGGACAGTGAGCTTGAAATTGCACAATGCTTAAAAATTAGCTGGGTTTGAAACTATTTTTCTACTTATAAGTGTAAATTACAACAATAAACATTACTTCAAAGTAAAACATTTCACTGAAAGTTACAACTTCGCATCACAAAAATCTTCCCAGAACTTACTGTACTCAGTTCCTTGTAAATCTTTTCTTACATCATATATGTACAATAGGTAATATGTAGGGTTTTTGGAATATAGGGAAGCATAGGATTAGTGACAACTTATAGTATATGAATTTACAGATTAAAAAGGAAGATATATGGATATAATATAATACCTATGTGTACCTAAGATCATTATTCACGAAGGAACCTCTGCAGACACTGGAATCCCAAATGCTCAGCACAAAACCTTTCCATTTCATGCCCGCCACCTCTTTCTCTGCAAACTTCTTTTTCAATTCCCACTACAATGTCATCCCAATCACTCAAATATCCATCCCAGTGGGAAACTCTAGTATCTGAAACTGCATCCAGTATCTCTTGCAACCCCACAATCCTACGGCTAACATGCCTCCGCAGCTCCCTTACATTGGGGTCAAGCCCGGGTACTGAGTCGAGCTTCAACAGTAAGCTCATCAACGCCTCATTGATCTTGATGCGCTCCCGCTCATTAGTACGCACAGCATCAACTGTCTCCTGTCCATACATAATTAAGATGTATTTAGAAGTATACATGTTTGAACTTCAAAACAGAGAGTTATAAGTGCTGAAAACAATGTGCATCTTTAGTTTCTTATGTTGCATCTCCAGTTAAACAGATGTATCAGATACCAGTTTGTTTTCCAGTGAGGGAACACAGAGAAGGTTAACTGCATTACAGAGAGTACTCAATTACGACACCTGATCAGGAATATGACAAGAAATATTAACATGTCCATTGTTTATTCACATGTAGTGTTCCAGTAAAAAAAAAATGCAGTGTTCCAATAACTGGCTGATGATATGATTGTTAGAGTAACAGCAAGCAGAGTTAGATCAACGTGCCAATAGTATGCTCAATTGCGCATTGGAACTCTTGGTCAGAGCCAGAGGAGAATGTCAATATTGACTGAATCACTTCTGCTGCTGGGAATTCTCCCATTACTCCTTTTAGGGTAGAATAGAGATGGATGGGAGCTTGTAAAGAGGGCATGAATTTAGACCAGAAAATATTCGATAAATGTACTCTAGTAGCCATTTCTATAGCCAAGCTCCCAAAATTGTACTTCATGCATCCTTCTGCCTCTTTTCTTAAGTTTTAGTTAGTTCAAACGAGGTAATAAAAGACTTTCAATATCCTCAATCCAAAATTATCACAAAGCAAAGCGCCAGCGCCAAAGCAAACACACATCATAACTAAGTAACTCAACCTCCTGGAACAATTTCTTCCCAGACATTTTTCATTAATACCTAGAAAATGTACGACGTAGCGATTCATTATTGAATCATAGTTGATTGTCTACCGTTTCCTGCTACACGACCTACACTCTGTTTTATTAGAAAAAAATATCACTGGTAGCCGACAAATACAATAACTTTACCAATATTTCAGCATATTTTGAATAATTTCTAGTTCAGCCTGATATGAGCTAACTAAATTAAATCATGAAATTCTCAAAACCTAGATTTATAGAAAATACGGATCAGTGAATGGCAAAAGGAGTGACCACATATGAGTGAAAAAAAAAAAATTGGAATCATGCCTGGCGTTGGATGAGTCTCTGCCAGTGATTGGCATCAGAATTGACGGCGGAGATCCTCCTCACAAGCGTGCGAACCATGTGAGATCTGTAGGCCGACTGTATCTTAACAGCAGCATAGGATTGTTCTCGGGATTGGGATTGTCCAGGAAGGTGAACAGTTATTGGGACGGATTTTGAGGGTGATTGTTCTTCGGGGACGGACTGGATGGGTATTTCCGTAATTTTGGAGCCGGAGCCAGGGGCAGAGTGGTCATTCCGGTATGCAACGGTGGTGGTGGTGGAGGAGGATCTAGGCCTGCGTGAGGACTTCATTTTGAGCAGCGCGCACACAGAAATAAAAGGGAAAGTAGGTAACAGTAAAGAGCGAAGTGTAGAGAGAGTGACGTTGCGGAAAGTGGGCGTTTTCTAAATTTATCTTGGCGCGTATTACGCATGGGCTTATTTACTGCCCGTTATTTGCGGGACCCAAATATACTTTTTAGGCTTGTGGGGCTAAATTTGACTGGGGTTCATCCTAATCCATTCGCGGGTGGTAAATGTGCTGTCACATACCCATCCATAGATGATTTAGAACTTTTTTTTTTTTTGATAATTAAAATTTATGCATTGATAATACAGAAAGTAATTACAAAATTCAGTCCAAATGTATATTATTCGTGCTCATCAACAAATGGCAGAGAATAAATAAGACTCTAAGGTGGAAGCACAAAAATTGTCACAGACACTATAGATGATTATAAATTGTAATATATTGTGAGTTTCTTGGTCATTTTTGTGTTACTTTCTGGATAATTAAGTCGGATTTCAAATTTGCCTAATTTTTAGCCTTTTAGAATTAGCTTTCTAAATCTGTGCCTCAATCCAAATTTTTCATCATTAAAGATTTCATTTTTCACTAGTCATCAAGCCAATTATTCACTATTTCTTTTTCTTTTTATGGTTTTTTAAGGCACCATTTCTTAATTTTCAGAAAGTATAAATTACACTATTGTATTAAATACATTTGTAGACACCAAAAGGAAAAGGAAAATAGTATCTGCTCGGTTTAAGCCTTTCAAGGTGAAAATATGAGTAGAATGCGTAGGCTCCGTATAGTTGTGTTTTTCAAAATGAATTCTGAGATTTTTTTGGAGAATGTGTATTATAGAAATTCGTATGAAAATGATGATTTTATTTGTTTGTTTGGATGTATTTTTAGAATTTGATTGAAAATAGTGTAAATGTGATATGAAATTGATTTTTATTAGGATTTGATATATGAAATGATTGAGTTGGTTATGAATGTGATGATGATGGTGAAAAGATATTAAAATAATATTTTTTTGAATAATGTTATGAGTTGATAATAAAGTAATATGTAAATATGTGTATATATATATATACATATACACACACATAATATAATATATATTATAGAAATAGAATGAAAAGACAAAAAGAAAAAAAAAAAGGGACAGCCAACGGGTGATTCTATGATAGACCTGGTGTAATGGAGTCGGTGCCCATTACACCACACATTTGTGTTGGGATAATAAAATTCACACATCCCAACACAAATGTATGGTGTAATGGGCACTAGCTCCATTACACCTGGTCCAACATAGATTTATCCACAGCCAACAGTGGGGGGCGTTGATGGGTTGGGGTGGACGGGTGGGGTGGGGTGGGGTGGGGTGGGGTATGGGTTTGGGGGTAGGGGTGGGGGCCCTTTATTTTTAGTTTTTTTTTTCACCTTTTTCATTTTTTTTAGCTTTAAATTTTTATCTTTTTTCCATTTCGTATTTTCTTTTCAATTTTATATTTTAAAAGTTCAAGAAAATTGTATCTTACTCGTCTATATTTATAATAATTAGTGTAATTATACGGTTCGCATTGGACAAATATAAAAATAGGATGTGGTCCATATATATAATATTTTATGAAATGTGTAAATATGATTGGAGTACAAGTAGTTTTATATTTCTTTTTCCATTTGCATATAATATTTTATTTCCAATTTGATTGAGGCAAATTTATTTTCATTTTCTTATAATGAGATACTATGATGTTACATAAAATATTTGCTCGAGCTCGAGCTGAGAAATTTGGCGAGACTCGGCTCGTGGGCAACCCTATTAAATACCATGTTAGTACCAAAATAAAATAATCGAGATTCAGTCGGTATTTTTGAACCGACATCAAATAAATAAATTGATAAAGAAGTTAAAGAGATTTTTTTAGTATACATGGATTCCGCAATCACATTTTTGAACCAACATCAAATAAATAAATTAAAACACATAAGAGAAATAACAAATAAAGGAAGATAGTTTAGGGAAATAAGGAAAATGAATGTGTGTTAAAAGAGAAATTAGGAGAGATAAGTTACTCGGGATACTTGTCAAAATTTTATAAATAGTGATTGTCACACCAAAGTTTAAAACCCTAGACGCCTATTGTTTTATTATATAGTTAGAAGTATAGATAATTTTGATAATTTACCATTACTTATGTTAGTTACCACATATTAGATGTATATGTCGAATGTACTCAACTTACTATGTTAAATCAGGTTAGCATAATGATTCAATTAGTTCTATAAGTAAATAAGTGAAAATTCCTAATATAAGTGTGATTTTGCATTAAAATTGATATCTTAATAACTTATGAAATTTAACCTGTGATTCTACCTAATTAGCTAAAAGTTAAGTTGTCTTTTATAATTTATAAATTTAATGTTCCCCTTAAACATAATTTTTCCTCTTTTTAAATTGTGTGTTACTCAACTAATACTTATATAACATTTAATAAAATTATATATTATTAAATATTATTTAGTAAATTGCGAGTTACTCAACTAATACTTATTAAATATTATTTAATAATAATAATTGGAATATTGAAAAATTGAATAAGTATTTTTATTATATAAAATATGGAAAATAAGAGAATGAGTTGGATAGTGAGATAATGTAATTAATGATGTGAATAGATTGAACTGATGAAATGATTGGTTGTTGTATATGGGAATGTACAGTGTATTTAAAATTTAATAATTTTCTGTTGAATTTGGCTTAAACTGTGTATTTTCATTTCTTGGTGATCCAAAAAATGAAAATATTTTTAAAATTCCTAATCATACATAGCCGTAAATTTTCCATTCCAATGATGCTGTTAAAGGTCCTTCACCATTTATAATTCTTTTCTGCCTAGAATTCATTTCTACTATCAGGTGCTTAAATCAGAGACATAAAGAGCAACATCCCCCCCCCCCCCCCCCCCCCCCCTCATATGGAATTATTCAAAAAAAATTCTGTGATAAAAAAATTCACAGAACACCTCATATAAAAAAAATAATAGTACAATTTAACCCCCTATGCGCCTCACTCGCGCGTTATGCGACTGGTTGTAATTTTTTTTGACCTTTTTGGACAATTTTACCCCTGATTAACAACCATTGTATCAAATAGGATAAAAACTGACGGTCCAGATTAATATCTATATATTGTTTAAATTTGATTAATCACATCCATAGATCTAAAAGATATCAACGGTCCATATTAAACATATTATATTTAATTATTTATTTTATTTAAAAACATATTTTATATATTTAAAAACATATTTTATATATTTAAAAACATATTTTATATATAAATATATACTTTTTAATTTATTATTAAAGATATATTAATAATATATATGTATATATATACACACAAGTATATCTACAACATGCTACCACCACCCCACAGTTCTATCAAAAAAAAAAATGCTACCACCCCACAGTCCCACACCACCACTCATTCACTTCGCCGGGCCGCCGCCGGAAGCCACAATGCCGACCACCACCGGAAGCTACCACCCGACCGCCGCCCCTTTGCAAATCACCCCCCAAGCTTCAATGGAGATCTCAGATTTGCATTGCAAATCTGAAAATCAAATCTGAAATCAAATTTGCAAATGGGGCTTTCTGATTTGCATCAGTCTTCTAGCCTCCACCATCGCTTTTCGTTGCCTTTCTAAATAGTTATAAAACTATGGGATACGGACGGAGCCAGGAATTATAGTGGGGGCGAGATTTTTGTGAGTTTCATTGTATGGGAGGTTGCCCCGCGGTACTATACGCTATATATATACGAAAAAATTGAAGATTAAGTTTGGTAAGAACACGTTTGACATAATTTTGTACTATATATCTCTTTTATTAATAGCAAAATTCTCTTATCCTCTTCCTTGGCATAGGCAATTGCCGAACCATATAGAAATAATATTTGATATATTTTTCGTAATTAATTAAATAAAATATAGTTTTAAAACTAAAATAGAAAATGATCATCATATTAAATAAAACAAAATTTTGAAGGGGGACGAAATAACAAATGTTATAGCTTTATAGGTAGAAGCGAAAGTTTTAAAATTTTGAGAAGGAGCAAAATTATAGACAAAAATGAGATTTTTAAAAATTTTGGGAAAACCCCCCCCCCTATGGGATACAGGTCAAAGTCTATGTTTACTTGAATTCATTTTTCTATGTGTTAACCTTCGGGTACCTCCTTTTGAAGTAAGTTTCTCGAGTATTGGTACGGCACTTAGCTTTCAATTTGACCATGTTGTATTATGGCTGTATTTTTTGGACCGAGAATGGTGGTGGTGTATAGGAGGTTGGAGGTGAAGGTTTTGGGTAAGAAGAAGATGAGAAAAAAAAAAATAAGAAATTAAATTAAAAATAATTATAAAATTAAATAAATTAAACAGAGTGTAAATATTTTGAGTATTTTCGTCTTCACAAAAAAATTCAAAGGCAAAATATATTTAAAGAGGGATCATTCTATGCTAGACCGAGACCATTGGTCTCGATCTAGTTTACACCATTGGATCCCCCAACAAGAGGGACATTTACTAAAATACCCCTTGATCCAATGGTGTACACTAGACCAAAACTATTGGTCTCGATCTAGTATAGAATTTACCTTTAAGGAAGCGGTGAGTATATTTTTTAAAAATACAAAGGGGAAAGTTAATAATTTTTTTATCACAAGGGGCTTTTGAAGAATAATATCTATCGGGGTAAATTGAATTTTACTCGAAACATAAAGCATGTGACAGCAGGGATAATTTGATTTTACTCGAAACATAAAGCATGTGACGGCATTAAGCGCCTAATTCTACAAATTGTAATAACATAAAGATGGTGTTCATTATTCACAACTGATACAACAATTAGGCAGATCCTATTTAATAGCAATACAAAGATCAGTGAATGATGAAATCTCTACACCTAAAGATAATTCCAGCCAGTTCTACTCGATTTCAGCTGAGCTCAACATGTTTCAAAGGCGGTGATGGTATGATCTTCCCAGAACACTCCCCAAAGCCAACATTGTAACCATCCCCCTGCAGTTATATCCAACAATTTATTGCTGAAACAAGGCACGAAAAATATAATTTAAACGTAAATAATGCCAACACAAACTAAACCTTGCAACAGCCAGTCAAAATGACTTCATCTCCATCTTCCAGAAAAGTACGAGTAGTTCCAGTTAAAGATAAAGCTTTTTGTCCATTCCATGTTAACTCTAGCAAGCATCCGTAAGACTCAGGTTCCTGCAGATGAATGGAGATTTATATACCAATCCAACTTATATCTAGGATAACATGCTAACGGACAAAACAATGCATTTGGATTAATATCTTACAGGACCACTGATAGTTCCGGTCCCAAGGAGGTCACCAGGCCTTAAGTTGCAACCGTTGATAGTATGGTGAGCAAGTTGCTGAGTGATGGTCCAGTATCTATACCACAAAATATAATCAGTCTATTAAAAGAAATTATCAAAATGAAAAGAAGCAGATAAATGCTTACAAGTGTTTCAAGTTGCTTCTCGTGACAGTGCATGCATCTTCGTGGCCTGCTGGGATAATGGAAACCTGTGAAAACAAATATTTAAACGGGTACTCCAATAAGCATAAACTAAAAACAGACCCTCTTTGTTAATTTTTCAGCAGAGTAAAAAGTTGCACTTAGCTCACATCAAACTGAGACACAAAAGATTAACTGTAAAAAGTTTGAAAAATCAGAACACACAAAGATATATAGAGGCGGTGAAAACCTGCAAGGAAATATCATAGTTTTTGGAGTTCTTCTCTGCAAGATATGGCAAGGGAGGAGGATTCTGCGAACAACATTACACAAGCAAATATGTTCAGGGAAAGACCAAGTTAACTAGCTTGATGAGATCCAAAATCATAAGCAGATTAAGCACCTGTTCTGGAGCATCAAAAGCAAATGGTTCTAAAGCATCTAAGGTTACAATCCAAGGCGATATAGTCGTGCCTGCAGCGGAGCCAAAAGCAAAAGGTAAGCTCCTGTTCGATTAGCCAAGAATAACAGGCAACAATTTCATTACCACAGAAATGAAATATAAACGTTCCGGTTGCACCATTTAGAATATTTTAATTCAATTCGAATAGAGTTCACAAACAGTAAAGCGCAGATCTCTTACCAAAACTTTTGCCCAGAAAAGGACCAAGGGGCATGTATTCCCATGCTTGAATATCTCTAGCTGTCAAAACCAGCTTCTCATCATTATGGCATCAAAAATTAAGTGGGCAAACTTATAATTGGTTTATTCTAATGAATTTGTATAGTTGGAGAAAGTTCCATCCATACCACTCCAGTCATTCATCAAGACAAGTCCAAAGATATGATCTGCAGACACATTAACATCCACGGGCTTCCCCAATTCATTTCCTGGACCAACTACTGCAGCCTAAATACATTATAACGGTTTGCAAAAGAACAAATATGGATTAGTTCCAAAAGCAGTAGATAAATTATATCCATCACAATTAAATAGAAACAGATGTACTCTGTTAATAGTTTGACCCCAAGAAACTATTCATTTTCTCTTTATGAAGAAAAAAGCTTACCATTTCCAGCTCAAAGTCCAACTTACGAGAAGGTCCAAAATAGGGCAGAGAATTGGCCGTTGGATGTCCTTGTCCTCTGGATTAAACATCATACCAGAAGTCATGCATAATCCTCATTTCATTAATCCAGAAAAAGGAAAATCCTCATTTTGAACAGCAAAAAGATAAGGTTTGCTAGAAACCAACTCGAGCCTTGAGTCTCAAGGCGCAACTCTTACACCAAATCAGAGCATGTACGATAAGAACTTTTGGATCAGCCATCCCAACAATAGAAATGACCGAATTAAGCATGTTAAGATGATTGAAGGCAATCCTGTCCCTCGTAATTAGATGCAAACAATTACTAATCAAGTGTTCCTCCCAGGGTCATGGGTGAACTAAGCAAGGTGGCAGTCCTTGCGAAACTGAAAACCGATAAAATGGAACTACTAGTTCCTTAGAGAGTTATTAAGACAGTTAAATAGAGAAACTCAAAGACATCATTGAAACAGGTTATTAAAACAATTTTCATCTAAGTAAGAAAGAATCCTCTACTTTACAACCTTGGCCTGATGATGTCTGTGCCAGAGATAACAATAGACGATGCACGCCCATGGTAAGCAATAGGAATGTGAAACCTGAAAAATGTGCATTCAATATAAAAGAAGAGCGGGGGAAATATGAAGGAAATTGAAAGCGAGATATGCTTCAGCATTGGATGAAATTCTAAATTGCCATACCAATTGGGGTTAATTGCATTTTCTGGGCCTCGAAACATAAGTCCACAGTTCCTGGCATGATGCTTCGATGCAAAGAAATCCGAGTAATCCCCTATTGCTACAGGGAGAAGCATTTGGACCTTGACCTGGTACATCAGCATGGATTAAAATAGTAACACATGACACTTTATCAATTATACAAATCTACAACTATGTGTATGCTGTACCATAGGCAAAAGTGCTTTCTGCCTTAGACTTGTATTGTCACGCAATGTTGGTTCAGAATCTGGATCATGACAAAGCAAGAGAGCATTTCTAATTCAGTAGAGATTACAAAAAAAGCAACCCCTGTATTCCAATATGTACAATGAAATGATGTGATCAGGAATTCTGAATTTTCCTAATTGCTACATAAAGCCAAAGATATAAAAAGTGTGTGAACAAAAGGAGCAAGGTAATTAGATTACCTGATAACAGCTTTTGCAATGTAGTACGAGCTTCCTTCCAAGCCGGACGACCCAATCCCACGAACTTGTTGAGATTAGGCTGTAGGATATGTCATTTACCAAGCATTAACAATTAAACTTCTTCATATTATTTCTCGTTAAAGTTTATTCGACTAAACTTCCGCATATAATAGATTCAAAGACAATTACTTTCCACCTGGTAAGGAGTTCAAAATCACCGAGAATGATGTGTAATTACATAATAAATGGTACCTTCTATTAATTACTCATCAAATAATTAAAAAAATTGGTAAAATTTTACACCACTGCCTCATTCATTATCAACATCTAGCTCTTGTGGCAGTGTCGAATTCCCAAAAAAAAAACAGGGAAAAATAAAAAATGTGTTCCTATTTAAGTATAATTCTAATGTTACTTCATTAAAACAGAGGCTGCATGAAAACAGGCAAATACAACATCACCAAATTCAACCTAGAATCTACTACTTAGAAATCGTATATATGTCAATTTAAGACTCACGAATTACGTTCCCCTTCAAGTTTAGTAATTTCTCTGAATAGCGAAGTTTTGTTTGTACGTAAACCAAATTCGAAAATAAATAAAATAGTAAAATAAACGGACCTGATTGAAGCAATCGGAGTTCTTGAGATACGGACCGTCGAAAAGACCAGCCAATGCAATCAGTGACAGGTCCAACACATAATCTCCAATTGCAACCCCCGGTCTGGGCTCCGAACCCGGCTCGGGCTTGAACACACCGTACGGAAGGTTCTGAATGGGGAAGTGTGAGTCTGGGTGGACTTCGACGAATGACTTCAGCACCATAGCTAATGGAAGAAACGACGTCGTGAGGGGTTAAGCCAGGAGAGAGGGAATAATGCAGAGAATAGAGAGGAGAAGAGTGAGTAAGTTGGTAGCTGAGTAGGGGGGAGTAATGAAGGAAAGACGGAGAAGGGTATTTGAAAGGCTATAATTAATCCTTAGTACTAAGAAAGTGAAGCGGGTTGTTGGAGACGGAGGAGGAGTCGGGGCCATCAAGTCATCTTCTTTTTCCTTGTTATTGACGTGGTTTATTAGTATCTACTAACACCACCGACACCGATTCAGCACAACTGATAGATAGATGAGTTCCTTAATCATACTATTCAGAATTCAATCTCCAATCATGTGTATGAACTTGTCTCTCCGATGTTCGACTGGGGGACACCCTTAGTTATAAAAGCAAAAACAATATCTTAGTATCTACTAACGGTACCAAAAGAAAAAATATACGAGTATCTATTTCTACTAGAATTGCACGGCATACGACGAAACATATATGATATTGGACTAGTTCTTTGTCGTGTTCGATATTGCGTCATTTTTTCTTTTTCTTTTTAATTATGGACACATCAAGTGACGTATCCGACATGTATTCGAGGCGTGTTCGTATCTCCCGAATATCTGACGATGCATCGAGATATTTTTAAGAGCCTGTGCATCATAGATTTGTACGATGTAGAAATTAAAGGACTGGTACGGATGTAGTGTTTGGATCAGCTTCTCACATTTATTTATGAAAGAGACTCTTCAAGATGAATATTTCCAATAAATGCTTTCAAGCCGATCGAATATTTAGTGAAAATTCATTTTAAGTTTTTTCAATAGAAGTGCAGGAAAAGAAAGTGTAAAAGTTAATAGCCTGAGCTTTTTTAAAATCAGTTCAGATTATTTGGTACAAAATGGTGTTTCAATAGCATTTCCCTCTACTCGTGCATGATATGTATAAAGTTGATATGGATTAAGTACATTTGATGTGCTTTGGTGAAATGAAATATATATTTGAAATAAAAAATCTAAAATGCTTCAAAATGGACTTTTAAGTACACATCTTATTTCTTATCAAAAAAATAAGTACCCATCTTATTTTAAAATACATCTAAAATAACTACAAAGGAACTATACGTTTAGAAATTAACTTCCATATTTATAAGTCCTTTTCAAGTGGAGTTTCCAAACAACTCTCCACAGTGAACATATAATGCCAAGGCCCCACCCTTGTAAGGTACTTAGGTAGGTGGCATATCGTCCAGCGTAAGATCAAATGTTTCGGGTTTAAAAATGAGTCTAGATTCATGTATGCTTAACTAAGGTGCATGTTTGCACGTGTTTTTAATCTATTTTTTCATTGTCATTTCACCTTAAAATAAAAATACACTGTTTACATCAAAATAAATTTATTTTTCATTTTTTAATTGTACATTCTTCAATAATTACCTTTTATTTTATCCAATCACACTCACATATTTTCTCTCTCACATTTCCTTCAATAAATTCATATTTTCAGCAAAAATTGTGATGTTATAGTGGAATAAAATGCATTGTATTAACTTTTATAGGCTTGTGCATATTGTAAGACCCATTTTGAGTATTTTTTTAAGCTTTTCTTGGGCTCAATCTATATCATTGTTACTTATAAATATATTTAATCGATATAACATTCTCTATTATTTTATCTATACTGTCATTTCACACGTCATCAAATCATCAATTCCAAACATTTTTGAAAATACAACCTAACATGCCCACATTTTCATATACAAAAATAAAAATAAAAACTTATTTTCTCATACATTTTAAGAAATGAATGTTGAAAATGAAACAAAAACACATCCAAACTGACGAAGGGAGATACCATAACCTGACAAATTCAGGTCAATAATTTTTAATCATGTGCCACATAGACCCTATGATAGCTTGAAATAAAACTCAAAATCTCCCAAATACAAGTGAAAGAATCAACCAAAAGACTAACAAGCCTTAGGTGACTCTAAACATATGTTGATCCTCAAAATTGTTTGTTACCTTACCGATTTCTTCTCAAAAAAAAAAATTGTTTGTTACCAACTTCAACTTAAATTAAAATTATCAACAAAAGAAAATGAAACGGTGAGAAAAAAGCAAAGCCACTAATAATTAAGTCTAGCCCTCTTAACTCGTAGAAAGTTGGCTAATCCACTGAATTAGTATTTGATGGAATGTAGGTATCGGTTCAACTTCAGTATTGTTTTGAGCCTTTGGCGCCTATAATAAATAGGGAAAATTATACAGACACCCTCACTTATTTTATCCTTTTCAACTTCTAACAAGTATTAATAATTCAAATTAGATTACTGAAAACGGAATTGGATTTTCCACATAAATTTGTCCGTCCCAATTTTGAATGTGGGATTGAGGAGTGTCTGTGAGCGGATAATTCAAATTTGAATTTGAAGGCAAAATGCATTTATGTATATAATCGAATTATAAAGTTTGACTTGATCCATAACATATTTTGCATAAATTACTTTCTCTTTACTGGGCGAATTATAAGAAATAGGTGGGTATTTTTTTAAAAAAAATTCACACGTACTTGGTGCTCGTTTATTCATGTTGTGTTGAGATTTTATGGGTCTTTCTTGAGGTCCTGAGATTCACACCACCAACACCTTTTGTATGAAGTTCACACAGGATATGGATAGCCTAGAGTAGAACCTCTAGTCCTACTATCCTCGAATATTACTCTATTTTGAATATAATAAATTGATATATAAATGGAGTAAAAATAGTTTAAACTTTAAAGAAAAAAGTACATATGAACCTTGCTTTGATAAGAAGTGAGTGATAGCTACATACGAGTTACTATTAATGTTATAATTAGTGATATTTCACTTTTCTTTTTTAACGCATTGGCAACATTGAAAATCCATAGGGGTATAACCGAAAAATTAGGGAAATAGCAACATTTTGCATAGCCTTTAGGGAAATAGCAACTTTGACTTTTGCCTCTTTTTTTTTTTCTTTTATTGAGTTGTGGACCCATGTCTTTCTCCAAATAGTCCCTTTTAATATAAAAATAACAAAATAAGTTAATTGAATTTGAATTGACTTATATACCCTTTCAGTTCAAAACAAACAATAAACCCAAGCGAAAGTCATTTCTCCTTCTCCCCCCTGATTAAACAACTTCATACTCTGAGGAAAAAAAAAAAGAGAAGAAGAAGAAGAACTATACACAACGAGAGAAGAAGAAAACGAAGAAGAGAAGAAGAAGAAGAAGAAGAAACAGAGTCAAGGTTGAAGGTCTTTCTCTCTCTAACATGTCGTTTTGGGGGCTAGGGTTTTAACATATCCCTAATTTCACTTCAAACTACACACAAATTTTTTTAATATTCATGCGTTTTTTTATCGACGTGTTGGTAAATTTGTTGTACCCAAATCTATACTGATATTTCATGTTTTAATCAAGAACTTTGGGATTGACCTTTATCTTCAAATGACAAACGAATGAAAATAGAAGGAAAACGAAAAAGAAGAAGAACGAAAAAAGAAAGAAAAGGTCAGACCGAAAGTAAATGCAGTAATGTTGGCACTTGGCACAAATTGATGTAATTAGTCGGAGGGGGGGATAGCTAAAGAACGCTTTTAGCTTTTCACAAATTGATGTGATTAATGGGTTTGTGGGAGAATGGCATGTTTGACTACTGCATTTGGGTTTTTTATTTGTTGAGGTTTTGAAGTTTGTCCAGTCCTGTGCAGGTGTAGAATTATTGTGTAGTTTGAAGTTTGTGCAGAAATTGTTGAGGCTTTTAAAATTTGAAGTTTGTGCAGAAATCGTTTTGGTGTATTAATTTGATTGGATTTTGGGGGTGAAACGGTTATAGGATTCGATTTAAAAGGGGATTGAAAAGCTCAATTGATTGTTGTTTAGTGCGTTATTGTTTTAACTTTTTTCGGTTTTTGAATTGGGGAAAGAATTTTAGTTTCATCTTTTAAACTAACGAAAGAGTTATATGGTGTTGACGGAAGTCTTCGTGTCGCGAATGGGGGTTATTTTGTATATTTGGGCATAATATTTGAAAGTAAAAGTTTTAGTAAAGGAAAAAATGATTTTTTGAAAGCTATTTGCTTAATTTTCCCATTTGATTATTATTATTATTATTATTATTATTATTATTATTATTATTATTATTATTAGGTTCATAGTTTACACTAGTTCGTGTGTTGTTTGTGTACTAGAGCATAATAGTTTAAAATAGAAGTTTATTGAAGGATAAAAACTAATTGTGTTCAATTGAATCTGAATTGTGATTTTTCGACCTTTCTGTTTCCATGCTCCATATAAAGATGTCACAGAATCGATCTAGGCGGAACTCATCCACTCGCCCTACTCCCACTCTCAATCCCATCCCGGTAAGTAAATGAAATGATTTTTACTTTACTCTTATTAGTATATTAAATGTGTCTTAATTTTTTGAAATATATTGTATAACTTATTCTTAGGTTAATGGCGTAAATGTCATTCCTCGACCCAATCATATATTGACTTCCAATGAATTTAATTTCAAGTGTAAATTCGCGACTCATTGCAAATTGGCTAAAGAAGTAAAATTTATTGAAAATTGCTTGAAAAATCATCCTGATGGGTTAAATTGGTTTAAGACTTCACAATTTGGCCATCTCTTTGAAGTTGCTCCTTACATAGAAATGTGTCTAAATCCATTGTGGATGCTTCTAAGCAGACAAGTGCAAATGAACAATAAACTTGAATTGTGGTTTGTTCTTAATGGCACCCCTATACGGTACTCTCTAGTGGAGCATACACTTATTAGCGGGTTGAATAGCTCTCCTTATCCATCAGAGGTTTTACGTGGTAGTAATGGTTTCGAGGAACGATTCTGCGGAAAAAAAAATAACACTGAAGGTTGTAAGGAATATGCTTAGCAACTTCACTATCCCTGCTGAAGAGGTTGGAGGTATAAGTGGAAGTGTTAGGCAACAAGAGAGAGAAAGCCTTTTGTTAGACAAGTTGAAGTTAGCTGTGTTATTCTTTTTGGCATCTGTGTTATTTAGTCGCAGGTCAGAAGATTGTGAAATAGATCAAGCTTTGGTTGCAATTGTCGATGACATTAATGTTGCATGCACTTATCCATGGGGTAGGATGAGTTATTGTTATCTAATAAAGGAAGTGCAAAATTTGAACATCAAAAGACTACGTAGTTCAGCAAATCCACAGTGGACATGTTGTGGCTTCATTCTACCACTAATGGTAATGAAATTTCTGTATTCCATTGTTAAAACCTGTGTTTTAATTTATGTAGTTTGTTATCTCACAATTTTGATTGTCTATGTTTGTAGTTGCTGCCGTTTGAATGTATTCCAGCACTGTCACCGAGCATTGGGCGTGTGAGGGATGTTATCATTGGCCAATTGCCGAGAATTTGCTATTGGGACACTCAATTCAATTTGAGAAAGCAAGCTGCATCTTTGAGCCAAATTCTACAAGTGGTTGGTAACTCGAAGGTTGGTGCTTTAAATTCAGCATGTAATATATTCTATGTTTTATAATATGGTATTGATTAGTTCTATGTTTTTGAGAGTTTCAGAAAATCAGAAGCATACTTACACCGATGGCAGAGGAGTTGCAAGCCCGCCACATGCAAGGTTTTGCTCCTATCGACCAATACCTTCTCGTCACTATCGTTGACACCACTACTGATCAGTGGACAATTGTACTTGAGAATGGGGATAGTATATTCTTTGAAGATATTTGGCGAGAAGATGTTGAAGGTCGACATTCGTTTCTTAAAAAAATGACTGTGTCTGAACACATTGCTACAGCTGCACAGGACACCGTTCCAGTTGGTTCAACAATACCTTCCGAGTATACCAATCATGTGCTTAAAATGCTAGAATCCTTGATGGAAAATATGTCCGAGTTAAGAAGTGATATGACTCTTCAAAATGAAAGACTACAACGGTTGGAAGATAAGGTAGAAGAGGTGGTAAAATGGCAAGCTAAACAATTGAAACGGAAATTAACAAACTTCACTAAATAATATAAAATCGAACAAAATTAAAATCGAACAAAACAGAAAATTAAATATAAAGACAAAAATTAACAGAAATTAAAAGAAACCTAACCATTTACAGACTCATATCATTTCAACTTTTTAAATAGAATAAATATCTCATGAGAGTGGAAATTAAATCATCCAAGCAATTAAAAAAAGAGAAAATAGCAGATACCCCCCAAACTATGAGGTGATGTGCGTTTTGCCCACTAAACTATTAAAAGTTGCACTCAACACCCTAAACTATCATATATGTGCACTTTGCCCCCTCGGTCAGCTTCGGGCAGCACACAGGGAGCAAAGTGCTACAAACCGCATAGGTGAGGGGGCAAAGCGCACATCACCTCATAGGTTGGGGGGATATCTGCTATTTTCTCTTCTTTTTTTAAATTCAAATATTCTTAATATTAACTTAACCCCCCTCGGTTAACTTCGGAAAATTTTTTACCCATTCATCGTTCAATTTAAATCATGCATATTGGGATTTATTTGGATTTTTCTTGAAATATTATTTCTAGGTTTGGAATAAATAATTTTCAAAAATGAAAATAAGAAAAATAAAAATAAAACATGAAAATAAATAAGAAAACAATGAAAAGAAGTATAAATTCAAATATTCATAATTTTCTAAAAACAAAAAAGATAATTCAAAAATTCGAAAACACGAAAATAAATAAAAAAAGTATAAAAATAAAAAATTTTAAAAATAAAAAAATTAGTAAAATTTTATTAAAAAAATCTGTTGATGTGCGTTTTGCCCCCTCACCTATGCGGTTTGTAGCACTTTGCCCCCTCTGTGCTGCTTGAAGCTGACTGAGGGGGCAAAGTGCACATTTATGATAGTTTAGGGTGTTGACTGCACCTTTTAATAGTTTGGGGGGCAAAGTGCACATCACCTAATAGTTTGGGGGGTATCTGCTATTTTCTCTAAAAAAAATATCAACTAACATTCTCCACCGGAACCTCTTTAGTTCCCATTACAAGAAGTTTTATCTTCTTGTAATTAAGCTGAAAATATTTAAGCTTTAGCCTCTTTGTTTTTCATCCAATTGCATGTCTGGAATCTCTTCCATTAATTTCATCTCTTGTTCCAATTTCTGCAATTCTCTCAACTTGCCATCTTCTTCCTCTTTTCCCAATTCCTGTTAAAACCACATTTAAACCACAGTGGCACACACATTCTAGAGAGAGAGAGAGTACATATACATATACCTGTACATTCTTGATTAGGGTTTGAAGGCTCATGAGTTTTCTATGAGGTCATCTCCTAATTCCCAATTCCCTACACCTTTTCTTCAAAAAGGTTAACCCTACATTCAATTCTATTGCTGCTTGTGTTATTGACATGTAAAAATACTGCGAAATCGTTTTTCTCGACAACGTCTTCATTACTTCCCTTGATCTTTTAACTATTTTCCCAACTCCATCCACATGTAAATTCTCATCAAACGTCACCATTGTCGCGTTATTGGTAGAGTTATCAAATAGCAACTGCTGCTGGTTTAGTTGATCTTCAAATCCTGTTCTCACTTCATCCCATAACCCTAATACATTCCCAGAGTTGCCCCACAATAGCTCTGAAATTAAACAAAAAATGAAATGAAAATGAAAATTTAATTAGCTGGAATGTTAAAAGCAGGGTTATGTGGCAGACTGAAAGATGAATAAAAAGAGTTATCTACTATCATCTTCGTCAAAGGAACAACATCAAATACAGTTTCACAAATGGAAAATTCAGGTTGGAAATTCCAATCACTACTATAACCAGATAATAATCCATTGTTTTGCCCAGTTTCCATCGTAGTTTGATGATGAAAATGAAAATAATTTCTGATTTTCTGATTATATATATCTATATATATATATGGAAGAGAAGACATTTTTGGTTTTACTCAGCAGACATTTTTTACTCAGCCGTCGTGTGACTGTGCTCACTTTAATGTCGAGAGACGTCGTGTCCGTTAATGTCAAGAGTCGTGCGACTGTGCTCACTTTAATGTCAAGAGACGTCGGGGTACCAATCTAACCGGTATACATAATTAAGTGTAATTCATGTATGTAATACAAGTTCATATGGTGAGCTAAATAATTTCTGTATTAAAGTATTATTTAATTGTGTTCATAGTATTTACGTGTGAAAATGGTCAGTCAAACAATTTTACTGTGAAATGTACGTGGGTAGTATTTATATGAATTGTGTTCATAGTATTTACTATCATTACATTTTTTTTAATTAAATAAACTCCTAAAAGCGTGGGATATGAAACTCAATGAGCAATTGCAAAATCGAGAATATGAAATTTCAAGATAAGGAAACAACTTTAGGGTACAAAGAATTATTATTAAACATAACAACTTTAGTACCACTAACTTTAATTAACCTTTTACCACTTTTTGACTTTTTTTCTTGACATAATTGAACATTCATATGAATGGAATATTTGCAGATACCCAATCGGTTGAAATTTGAAAAGGAATGAATTGAGGGGGAAAGTGTGAATTGAATTGAAATTGTTCAATTTTAGGGTTTAGTTTAGGGTTTAGGGTATTAACATATGAGCTTAGTGAAAACTAATTTAATCTTGATTATATTGGGATTGTGTTTAAATGGATTACACAAATATCACATTTTGATATTGTATATAGGAGGTGATACTATACTATAGTGGTATAGTGTATATTAACATATGAACTTAATTGAGTTACACTATAATAGTTATACAAACTCAATAGGAACAATGAAAATTAATTTAATCTTGATAATATTTCGATTATGTTTAAATGGATTACACAAATATTACACTTTAATTATTTTGATATTGTATATAGGAGGTGATACTATACTATAGTGGTATAATGTATATAACAATGAACTTAATTGAGTTACACTATAATAGTTATACAAACTCAATAGGGACAATGAAATTTAGTGAAAACTCAATATGCAAAATTTGGGATGATCGATAAAACAAAATTAATAGGGACAACGAGATTTTGTTGTGCCCTTGTATGCAAAATATTATAAATCGATAAAACAAATTAAAATTTGGGATGTGAAGGTTTTTCATAATTATTTGGGAGGTAAATAAGGTAATATTACAATCTTTTTCATGGAAGTCTACCTTAATATTTATAAGGGAAAATTACACACAGACCCCTCGCTTATTGTGTAATTTTCATGAGATGTATCATATATCATGTACCGAATCATTCACAAAAACAAAAGGAGAAAGAAAAGATAATGATCGGTTTTGTAATGAAGTTTTCAACTATTTTTTTGTCATCTACGTAGTTTAGCAATATTTCAATAATAATAAATAGAAAAAAAAATAACAAGCCAAATTCATGTATATTAATCAGAAACTGTACACATATAACAAATTCAACATAAAATCCATTATGTATATGATTGTCATTGTCCCATTGTCCCAACCCAAATATGAAAGACTCACATTCAATTATTGGGGCCACAAGCCTTAATCACGTGAGGTATATACCAATATGCAACTTTTCTGGCCTTAACATGCAATAATGTGGCAACAAAAAAGGGGGCAAAGAAAAGGAACCAAAGCAATAATAAACAAGTGAAATTAAATTCTTATATTTGCATTGCATCTACTGAATTACAGCAGATTGCAGAATTATAGCAGCAGATTGCAATATTACAGCAGAATGCTGCTTGCAATCTACTGCATAATTACAACAGCAGATTGCCTTGCAATATGCTGGAATTATGCAGCAGATTGCAATGCAGACAGATTGTAATCTCTTGCAATCTTCACTTAACTTACGGCAACTGAACCTCAATACGCAACTTACCACATCAATACGCAACACTTGGAAACAAACAAAATAACAAGTGAACAAGGTTATGAAATTGAGAAATGAACAAGATTTAACAATTAAATCATTTTACAAATTAACAACTAAAATAAAAGTAAAGGGTAAAATTACAACATCAATTTAGAAATTGGTGGGTCTTTCTTCGATTCTTGCGTTTTGGTTTTTGGATATTTTCTTTGGAGGTGGTCGAGCCTCTCCAGCGGAAGCCTTTCTTTTCACCACAGGTCTTCCAGCCTTCACGAATGAGGAGGAGGTTTCAACTCCTCGCCTTTATTTCATCGAAGACGACCCACTTTGATTGACTTGAACGGGGTATATGGTCCGTACATATGACGATGCCCATGTACTTTTTCAATAGTATTTTGAGCATAACTCTAGCATAGACGAGCCAATCGGAACATAGCAAGGGGTCGTGAGAGCACGGGGAGCTTGTCCCAAGTTAAATACCTCGCAAGTGCACTGTCGATCCAAACAATGACAGAGAAGCTTTCCCCCTTGTCAAAGAACGAGGTACTCTCCTGTTTCCCTATCTAGTTCTTTATATGTCATTTGAAGGGACTCTTGTTTCCTTGCATACAACACACTTTCCACCGTTGGAGTTAGTAGTGCGCCCGAAGACCCCTCAGAAGCTGCAATTCGGTAATCATTGAATCACTTAGATATTTTCTCCCACGATCTCATCAATCAAAGTATTAACGATATCTTCGGGCATATCTCAAGGTGAGTTAATTGAGCTCAGCGCCATGGTTGTATGAGAATTTGTAACGAACACCTTCAAAGAAAGCACCTAGCCCATTTCTTAGGGTCAAGACTGTTTTTGGGAGTTTCAATACTTAACAGTTGTAGGATGCCTATTCCCTAACACCTTATACAGTCGATCAAACTCATCTGAAGTATATGCTTCACACAAGCCATGAACAATTAAACCTACTTTTTTGCCCCGTGTTCTTTGTCTTCAGGGGTCCTAACCTATATTAATGGGGAAATTTTGAAGAATAACATTAATGCGGAAATTTTGAAGAATAACATTAATGCATGACTTTAATATACTTTAGAAGATTGCAGTATTTTGAGAAATAAATATACCTAACTTAACGCGTGACTTAATATTTTGAGAAATATGCCAAGCACAATAACCGTGTTGAGCCTTCGGATAAACTTTAGGAACTGCATTAATAAGGCCTTGGTTTCTGTCTGACATGATGACCAATTCATCATCATCTGGGTACGAGCTCCGCAAGTTTCTCTAGGAACCATTGCCATGATTCTTCACTTTCTAATTTAACTATGCCAAAAGCAACTGGATATTGATGTTTATTCGCGTCTTGTGCGGTGCAAACAATTAATATGCCCTTATACTTGGTCTTCAACCAAGTCCCATCAATTGCAATTATCTTCCTCATACATTTGAAACCTTCAATGCATGCTCCCAATACAAAAAAAAAAAAAGTAAACTCGTTCTCCTCATTTTTAACCAAATGATAGATTGTACTGGGATTCAACTTTTTCAAAGTATACAAATAACTAGGAAGAATAGCAAAACTAGATTTCAGATCTTCCCTCCTAATAATATTTCTAGCAATATTTTTACCATTCCACGCTTTGTAGTAAGTTACTTTCACGCCATAATTCTTTTGCATTGTGTACATTATTTTCTTTGGCGTAGGTGTGTCCGCCTGACCTGAGAATTCCTTTGCCAACATATTAGCAACTAAACTTGAAGTAGACTTCGTGTGTCTATTTTCGTTCCTCACTACTACTTATTAAATATTATTTAATAATAACATTGGCAATATTGAAAAATTGAATACGTAATTTTTAAATTATATAAAAATATGGAAAATAAGAGACTGAGTTGGATATGGAGATAATGTAAGTAATGATGTAATAGATTGACTGATTAAAGGAATTATTGTATTTATGGAATGTCACATTAGTATTTAAAATTTAATAAGTTTCTGTGAATTTGGCTTAAAAACGTGTATTTTTATTTTTGGGTGATCCAAAAAGAAAATATTTTTAAATCCTAATCCATAAACATTCCAGTAAATTTTCCAATTCCAATGCATGCTGTGTACAGCCGTCCCATTTATAATCTTTTCTGCCTAGAATTCATTCTACTATCAGGTGCTTAAATCAGAGACATAAAGAGGCAACATCCCCCCCCCCCCCCCCCCCCCATATGGAATTTTCAAAAAAAATTCTGTGATAAAAAAATTCACAGAACACCTCATATAAAAAAAATAATAGTACAATTTACACCCCCTATGCGCCTCACTCGCGCGTTATGCGACTGGTTGTAATTTTTTTTGACCTTTTTGGACATTTTACCCCTGATTAACAACCATTGTATCAAATAGGATAAAACTGACGGTCCAGATTAATATCTATATATTGTTTAAATTTGATTAATCACATCCATAGATCTAAAAGATATCAACGGTCCATATTAAACATATTATATTTAATTATTTATTTTATTTAAAAACATTTTTATATATTTAAAAACATATTTATATATAAATATACTTTTAATTTATTATTAAAGATATTTAATAATATATATGTATATATATACACACAAGTATATCTACAACATGCTACCACCACCCCACAGTTCTATCAAAAAAAAAAATGACCACCCCACAGTCCCACACCACCACTCATTCACTTCGCCGGCCCGCCGCCGGAAGCCACAATGCCGACCACCCCGGAAGCTACCACCCGACCGCGCCCCTTTGCAAATCACCCCCCAAGCTTCAATGGAGATCTCAGATTTGCATTGCAAATCTGAAAATCAAATCTGAAATCAAATTTGCAAATGGGGCTTTCTGATTTGCATCAGTCTTCTAGCCTCCACCATCGCTTTTCGTTGCCTTTCTAAATAGTTATAAAACTATGGGATACGGACGGAGCCAGGAATTATAGTGGGGGCGAGATTTTTGTGAGTTTCATTGTATGGGAGGTTGCCCCGCGGTACTATACGCTATATATATACGAAAAAATTGAAGATTAAGTTTGGTAAGAACACGTTTGACATAATTTTGTACTATATATCTCTTTTATTAATAGCAAAATTCTCTTATCCTCTTCCTTGGCATAGTCAATTGCCGAACCATATAGAAATAATATTTGATATATTTTTCGTAATTAATTAAATAAAATATAGTTTTAAAACTAAAATAGAAAATGATCATCATATTAAATAAAACAAAATTTTGAAGGGGGACGAAATAACAAATGTTATAACTTTATAGGTAGAAGCGAAAGTTTTAAAATTTTGAGAAGGAGCAAAATTATAGACAAAAATGAGATTTTTAAAAATTTTGGGAAAACCCCCCCCCCATATGGGATACAGGTCAAAGTCTATGTTTACTTGAATTCATTTTTCTATGTGTTAACCTTCGGGTACCTCCTTTTGAAGTAAGTTTCTCGAGTATTGGTACGGCACTTAGCTTTCAATTTGACCATGTTGTATTATGGCTGTATTTTTTGGACCGAGAATGGTGGTGGTGTATAGGAGGTTGGAGGTGAAGGTTTTGGGGAAAAAGAAGATGAGAAAAAAAAAAATAAGAAATTAAATTAAAAATAATTATAAAATTAAATAAATTAAACAGAGTGTAAATATTTTGAGTATTTTCGTCTTCACAAAAAAATTCAAAGGCAAAATATATTTAAAGAGGGATCATTCTATGCTAGACCGAGACCATTGGTCTCGATCTAGTTTACACCATTGGATCCCCAACAAGAGGGACATTTACTAAAATACCCCTTGATCCAATGGTGTACACTAGACCAAAACTATTGGTCTCGATCTAGTATAGAATTTACCTTTAAGGAAGCGGTGAGTATATTTTTTAAAAATACAAAGGGGAAAGTTAATAATTTTTTTATCACAAGGGGCTTTTGAAGAATAATATCTATCGGGGTAAATTGAATTTTACTCGAAACATAAAGCATGTGACAGCAGGGATAATTTGATTTTACTCGAAACATAAAGCATGTGACGGCATTAAGCGCCTAATTCTACAAATTGTAATAACAAAAGATGGTGTTCATTATTCACAACTGATACAACAATTAGGCAGATCCTATTTAATAGCAATACAAAGATCAGTGAATGATGAAATCTCTACACCTAAAGATAATTCCAGCCAGTTCTACTCGATTTCAGCTGAGCTCAACATGTTTCAAAGGCGGTGATGGTATGATCTTCCCAGAACACTCCCCAAAGCCAACATTGTAACCATCCCCCTGCAGTTATATCCAACAATTTATTGCTGAAACAAGGCACGAAAAATATAATTTAAACGTAAATAATGCCAACACAAACTAAACCTTGCAACAGCCAGTCAAAATGACTTCATCTCCATCTTCCAGAAAAGTACGAGTAGTTCCAGTTAAAGATAAAGCTTTTTGTCCATTCCATGTTAACTCTAGCAAGCATCCGTAAGACTCAGGTTCCTGCAGATGAATGGAGATTTATATACCAATCCAACTTATATCTAGGATAACATGCTAACGGACAAAACAATGCATTTGGATTAATATCTTACAGGACCACTGATAGTTCCGGTCCCAAGGAGGTCACCAGGCCTTAAGTTGCAACCGTTGATAGTATGGTGAGCAAGTTGCTGAGTGATGGTCCAGTATCTATACCACAAAATATAATCAGTCTATTAAAAGAAATTATCAAAATGAAAAGAAGCAGATAAATGCTTACAAGTGTTTCAAGTTGCTTCTCGTGACAGTGCATGCATCTTCGTGGCCTGCTGGGATAATGGAAACCTGTGAAAACAAATATTTAAACGGGTACTCCAATAAGCATAAACTAAAACAGACCCTCTTTGTTAATTTTTCAGCAGAGTAAAAAGTTGCACTTAGCTCACATCAAACTGAGACACAAAAGATTAACTGTAAAAAGTTTGAAAAATCAGAACACACAAAGATATATAGAGGCGGTGAAAACCTGCAAGGAAATATCATAGTTTTTGGAGTTCTTCTCTGCAAGATATGGCAAGGGAGGAGGATTCTGCGAACAACATTACACAAGCAAATATGTTCAGGGAAAGACCAAGTTAACTAGCTTGATGAGATCCAAAATCATAAGCAGATTAAGCACCTGTTCTGGAGCATCAAAAGCAAATGGTTCTAAAGCATCTAAGGTTACAATCCAAGGCGATATAGTCGTGCCTGCAGCGGAGCCAAAAGCAAAAGGTAAGCTCCTGTTCGATTAGCCAAGAATAACAGGCAACAATTTCATTACCACAGAAATGAAATATAAACGTTCCGGTTGCACCATTTAGAATATTTTAATTCAATTCGAATAGAGTTCACAAACAGTAAAGCGCAGATCTCTTACCAAAACTTTTGCCCAGAAAAGGACCAAGGGGCATGTATTCCCATGCTTGAATATCTCTAGCTGTCAAAACCAGCTTCTCATCATTATGGCATCAAAAATTAAGTGGGCAAACTTATAATTGGTTTATTCTAATGAATTTGTATAGTTGGAGAAAGTTCCATCCATACCACTCCAGTCATTCATCAAGACAAGTCCAAAGATATGATCTGCAGACACATTAACATCCACGGGCTTCCCCAATTCATTTCCTGGACCAACTACTGCAGCCTAAATACATTATAACGGTTTGCAAAAGAACAAATATGGATTAGTTCCAAAAGCAGTAGATAAATTATATCCATCACAATTAAATAGAAACAGATGTACTCTGTTAATAGTTTGACCCCAAGAAACTATTCATTTTCTCTTTATGAAGAAAAAAGCTTACCATTTCCAGCTCAAAGTCCAACTTACGAGAAGGTCCAAAATAGGGCAGAGAATTGGCCGTTGGATGTCCTTGTCCTCTGGATTAAACATCATACCAGAAGTCATGCATAATCCTCATTTCATTAATCCAGAAAAAGGAAAATCCTCATTTTGAACAGCAAAAAGATAAGGTTTGCTAGAAACCAACTCGAGCCTTGAGTCTCAAGGCGCAACTCTTACACCAAATCAGAGCATGTACGATAAGAACTTTTGGATCAGCCATCCCAACAATAGAAATGACCGAATTAAGCATGTTAAGATGATTGAAGGCAATCCTGTCCCTCGTAATTAGATGCAAACAATTACTAATCAAGTGTTCCTCCCAGGGTCATGGGTGAACTAAGCAAGGTGGCAGTCCTTGCGAAACTGAAAACCGATAAAATGGAACTACTAGTTCCTTAGAGAGTTATTAAGACAGTTAAATAGAGAAACTCAAAGACATCATTGAAACAGGTTATTAAAACAATTTTCATCTAAGTAAGAAAGAATCCTCTACTTTACAACCTTGGCCTGATGATGTCTGTGCCAGAGATAACAATAGACGATGCACGCCCATGGTAAGCAATAGGAATGTGAAACCTGAAAAATGTGCATTCAATATAAAAGAAGAGCGGGGGAAATATGAAGGAAATTGAAAGCGAGATATGCTTCAGCATTGGATGAAATTCTAAATTGCCATACCAATTGGGGTTAATTGCATTTTCTGGGCCTCGAAACATAAGTCCACAGTTCCTGGCATGATGCTTCGATGCAAAGAAATCCGAGTAATCCCCTATTGCTACAGGGAGAAGCATTTGGACCTTGACCTGGTACATCAGCATGGATTAAAATAGTAACACATGACACTTTATCAATTATACAAATCTACAACTATGTGTATGCTGTACCATAGGCAAAAGTGCTTTCTGCCTTAGACTTGTATTGTCACGCAATGTTGGTTCAGAATCTGGATCATGACAAAGCAAGAGAGCATTTCTAATTCAGTAGAGATTACAAAAAAAGCAACCCCTGTATTCCAATATGTACAATGAAATGATGTGATCAGGAATTCTGAATTTTCCTAATTGCTACATAAAGCCAAAGATATAAAAAGTGTGTGAACAAAAGGAGCAAGGTAATTAGATTACCTGATAACAGCTTTTGCAATGTAGTACGAGCTTCCTTCCAAGCCGGACGACCCAATCCCACGAACTTGTTGAGATTAGGCTGTAGGATATGTCATTTACCAAGCATTAACAATTAAACTTCTTCATATTATTTCTCGTTAAAGTTTATTCGACTAAACTTCCGCATATAATAGATTCAAAGACAATTACTTTCCACCTGGTAAGGAGTTCAAAATCACCGAGAATGATGTGTAATTACATAATAAATGGTACCTTCTATTAATTACTCATCAAATAATTAAAAAAATTGGTAAAATTTTACACCACTGCCTCATTCATTATCAACATCTAGCTCTTGTGGCAGTGTCGAATTCCCAAAAAAAATAAAAAGGGAAAAATAAAAAATGTGTTCCTATTTAAGTATAATTCTAATGTTACTTCATTAAAACAGAGGCTGCATGAAAACAGGCAAATACAACATCACCAAATTCAACCTAGAATCTACTACTTAGAAATCGTATATATGTCAATTTAAGACTCACGAATTACGTTCCCCTTCAAGTTTAGTAATTTCTCTGAATAGCGAAGTTTTGTTTGTACGTAAACCAAATTCGAAAATAAATAAAATAGTAAAATAAACGGACCTGATTGAAGCAATCGGAGTTCTTGAGATACGGACCGTCGAAAAGACCGGCCAATGCAATCAGTGACAGGTCCAACACATAATCTCCAATTGCAACCCCCGGTCTGGGCTCCGAACCCGGCTCGGGCTTGAACACACCGTACGGAAGGTTCTGAATGGGGAAGTGTGAGTCTGGGTGGACTTCGACGAATGACTTCAGCACCATAGCTAATGGAAGAAACGACGTCGTGAGGGGTTAAGCCAGGAGAGAGGGAATAATGGAGAGAATAGAGGAGAAGAGTGAGTAAGTTGGTAGCTGAGTAGGGGGGAGTAATGAAGGAAAGACGGAGAAGGGTATTTGAAAGGCTATAATTAATCCTTCGTACTAAGAAAGTGAAGCGGGTTGTTGGAGACGGAGGAGGAGTCGGGGCCATCAAGTCATCTTCTTTTTCCTTGTTATTGACGTGGTTTATTAGTATCTACTAACACCACCGACACCGTTTCAGCACAATTGATAGATAGATGAGTTCCTTAATCATGCTGTTCAGAATTCAATCTCCAATCATGTGTATGAACTTGTCTCGTTGATGTTCGACTGGGGACACCCTTAGTTATAAAAGCAAAAACAATATCTTTGTATCTACTAACGGTACCAAAAGAAAAAATATACGAGTATCTATTTCTACTAGAATTGCACGGCATACGACGAAACATATATGATATTGGACTAGTTCTTTGTCGTGTTCGATATTGCGTCATTTTTTCTTTTTCTTTTTAATTATGGACACATCAAGTGACGTATCCGACATGTATCCGAGGCGTGTTCGTGTCTCCCGAATATCTGACGATGCATCGAGATATTTTTAAGAGCCTGTGCATCATAGATTTGTACGATGTAGAAAGGACTGGTACGGATGTAGTGTTTGGATCAGCTTCTCACATTTATTTATGAAAGAGACTCTTCAAGATGAATATTTCCTTTCAAGCCGATCGAATATTTAGTGAAAATTCATTTTAAGTTTTTTCAATAGAAGTGCAGGAAAAGAAAGTGTAAAAGTTAATAGCTTGAGCTTTTTTAAAATCAGTTCAGATTATTTGGTACAAAATGGTGTTTCAATAGCATTTCCCTCTACTCGTGCATGATATGTATAAAGTTGATATGGATTAAGTACATTTGATGTGCTTTGGTGAAATGAAATATATATTTGAAATAAAAAATCTAAAATGCTTCAAAATGGACTTTTAAGTACACATCTTATTTCTTATCAAAAAAATAAGTACCCATCTTATTTTAAAATACATCTAAAATAACTACAAAGGAAATATACGTTTAGAAATTAACTTCCATATTTATAAGTCCTTTTCAAGTGGAGTTTCCAAACAACTCTCCACAGTGAACATATAATGCCAAGGCCCCACCCTTGTAAGGTACTTAGGTAGGTGGCATATCGTCCAGCGTAAGATCAAATGTTTCGGGTTTAAAAATGAGTCTAGATTCATGTATGCTTAACTAAGGGAAAAATCTATGTTGGACCGGGTGTAATGGAGTTAGTGCCCATTACACCATATATATAATATGTGTGAATTTTATTATCCCAACACAAATGTGTGGTGTAATGGGCACCGGCTCCATTACACCGGGTCTACCATAGAATCAACCTGCATGTTTGCACGTGTTTTTAATCTATTTTTGCATTGTCATTTCACCTTAAAATAAAAATACACTGTTTACATCAAAATAAATTTATTTTTCATTTTTTAATTGTACATTTTTCAATAATTACCTTTTACTTTATCCAATCACACTCACATATTTTCTCTCTCACATTTCCTTCAATAAATTCATATTTTCAGCAAAAATTGTGATGTTATAGTGGAATAAAATACATTGTATTAACTTTCATCGGCTTGTGCATATTGTAAGACCCATTTTGAGTATTTTTTAAGCTTTTCTTGGGCTCAATCTATATCATTGTTACTTATAAATATATTTAATCGATATAACATTCTCTATTATTTTATCTATACTGTCATTTCACACGTCATCAAATCATCAATTCCAAACATTTTTGAAAATACAACCTAACATGCCCACATTTTCATATACAAAAAAAAAAAAAAAAATCATTTTCTCATACATTTTAAGAAATGAATGTTGAAAATGAAACAAAAACACATCCAAACTGACGAAGGGAGATACCATAACCTGACAAACTCAGGTCAATAATTTTTAATCATGTGTCACATAGACCGATAGCTTGAAATAAAACTCAAAATCTCCCAAATACAAGTGAAAGAATCAACCAAAAGACTAACAAGCCTTAGGTGACTCTAAACATATGTTGATCCTCAAAATTGTTTGTTACCAACTTCAACTTAAATTAAAATTATCAACAAAAGAAAATGAAACGGTGAGAAAAAAGCAAAGCCACTAATAATTAAGTCTAGCCCAACTACATATTAAACTCAATTGGGCTTAACTCGTAGAAAGTTGGCTAATCCACTGAATTAGTATTTGATGAAATGTAGGTATCGGTTCAACTTCAGTATTGTTTTGAGCCTTTGGCGCCTATAATAAATAGGGAAAATTATACAGACACCCTCACTTATTTTATCCTTTTCAACTTCTAACAAGTATTAATAATTCAAATTAGATTACTGAAAACGGAATTGGATTTTCCACATAAATTTGTCCGTCCCAATTTTGAATGTGGGATTGAGGAGTGTCTGTGAACGGATAATTCAAATTTGAATTTGAAGGCAAAATGCATTTATGTATATAATCGAATTATAAAGTTTGACTTGATCCATAACATATTTTGCATTAATTACTTTCTCTTTACTGGGCGAATTATAAGAAATAGGTGGGTATTTTTTAAAAAAAATTCATACGTACTTGGTGCTCGTTTATTCATGTTGTGTTGAGATTTTATGGGTCATTCTTGAGGTCCTGAGATTCACACCCCCAACACCTTTTGTATGAAGTTCACACAGGATATGGATAGCCTAGAACCTCTAGTCCTACTATCCTCGAATATTACTCTATTTTGAATATAATAAATTGATATATAAATGGAGTAAAAATAGTTTAAACTTTAAAGAAAAAAGTACATATGAACCTTGCTTTGATAAGAAGTGAGTGATAGCTACATACGAGTTACTATTAATGTTATAATTAGTGATATTTCACTTTTCTTTTTTACGCATTGGCAACATTGAAAATCCATAGGGGTATATAACCTATAACCGGAAAATTAGGGAAATAGCAACATTTTGCATAGTGTTTAGGGAAATAGCAACTTTGACTTTTGCCTCTTTTTTTTTTCTCTTTTATTGAGTTGTGGACCCATGTCTTTCTCCAAATAGCCCCTTTTAATATAAAAATAATAAAATAAGTTAATTAAATTTGAATTGACTTATATACCCTTTCAGTTCAAAACAAACAATAAACCCAAGCGAAAGTCATTTCTCCTTCTCCCCCCTGATTAAACAACTTCATACTCTGAGAAAAAAAAAAGAGAAGAAGAAGAAGAGCTATACACGACGAGAGAAGAAGAAAACGAAGAAGAGAAGAAGAAGAAGAAGAAACAGCGTCGAGGTTGAAGGTCTTTCTCTCTCTAACATGTCGTTTTGGGGGCTAGGGTTTTAACATATCCCTAATTTCACTTCAAACTACACACAAATTTTTTTAATATTCATGCATTTTTTTATCGACGTGTTGGTAAATTCGTTGTACCCAAATCTATACTGATATTTCATGTTTTAATCAAGAACTTTGGGATTGACCTTTATCTTCAAATGACAAACGAATGAAAATAGAAGGAAAACGATAAAGAAGAAGAACGAAAAAAGAAAGAAAAGGTCGGACCGAAAGTAAATGCAGTAATGTTGGCACTTGGCACAAATTGATGTAATTAGTCGGAGGGGGGGATAGCTAAAGAACGCTTTTAGCTTTTCACAAATTGATGTGATTAATGGGTTTGTGGGAGAATGGCATGTTTGACTACTGCATTTGGGTTTTTTATTTGTTGAGGTTTTGAAGTTTGTCCAGTCCTGTGCAGGTGTAGAATTATTGTGTAGTTTGACGTTTGTGGAGAAATTGTTGAGGCTTTTAAAATTTGAAGTTTGTGCAGAAATCGTTTTGGTGTATTAATTTGATTGAATTTTGGGGGTGAAACGGTTATAGGATTCGATTTAAAAGGGGATTGAAAAGCTCAATTGATTGTTGTTTAGTGCGTTATTGTTTTAACTTTTTTCGGTTTTTGAATTGGGGAAAGAATTTTAGTTTCATCTTTTAAACTAACGAAAGCGTTATATGGTGTTGACGGAAGTCTTTGTGTCGCGAATGGGGGTTATTTTGTATATTTGGGCATAATATTTGAAAGTAAAAGTTTTAGTAAAGGAAAAAATGATTTTTTGAAAGCTATTTGCTTAATTTTCCCATTTGATTATTATTATTATTATTATTATTATTATTATTATTATTATAATTATTAGGTTCATAGTTTGCACTAGTTCGTGTGTTGTTTGTGTACTAGAGCATAATAGTTTAAAATAGAAGTTTATTGAAGGATAAAAACTAATTGTGTTCAATTGAATCTGAATTGTGATTTTTAAGACCTTTCTGTTTCCATGCTCCATATAAAGATGTCACATAATCGATCTAGGCGGAACTCATCCACTCGCCCTACTCCCACTCTCAATCCCATCCCGGTAAGTAAATGAAATGATTTTTACTTTACTCTTATTAGTATATTAAATGTGTCTTAGTTTTTTGAAATATATTGTATAACTTATTCTTAGGTTAATGGCGTAAATGTCATTCCTCGACCCAATCATATATTGACTTCCAATGAATTTAATTTCAAGTGTAAATTCGCGACTCATTGCAAATTGGCTAAAGAAGTAAAATTTATTAAAAATTGCTTGAAAAATCATCCTGATGGGTTAAATTGGTTTAAGACTTCACAATTTGGCCATCTCTTTGAAGTTGCTCCTTACATAGAAATGTGTCTAAATCCATTGTGGATGCTTCTAAGCAGACAAGTGCAAATGAACAATAAACTTGAATTGTGGTTTGTTCTTAATGGCACCCCTATACGGTACTCTCTAGTGGAGCATACACTTATTAGCGGGTTGAATAGCTCTCCTTATCCATCAGAGGTTTTACGTGGTAGTAATGGTTTCGAGGAACGATTCTGCGGAAAAAAAATAATAATGAAGGTTGTAAGGAATATGCTTAGCAACTTCACTATCCCTGCTGAAGAGGTTGGAGGTATAAGTGGAAGTGTTAGGCAACAAGAGAGAGAATTCCTTTTGTTAGACAAGTTGAAGTTAGCTGTGTTATTCTTTTTGGCATCTGTGTTATTTAGTCGCAGGTCAGAAGATTGTGAAATAGATCAAGCTTTGGTTGCAATTGTCGATGACATTAATGTTGCATGCACTTATCCACGGGGTAGGATGAGTTATTGTTATCTAATAAAGGAAGTGCGAAATTTGAACATCAAAAGACTACGTAGTTCAGCAAATCCACAGTGGACATGTTGTGGCTTCATTCTACCACTAATGGTAATGAAATTTTTGTATTCCATTGTTAAAACCTGTGTTTTAATTTATGTAGTTTGTTATCTCGCAATTTTGATTGTTTATGTTTGTAGTTGCTGCCGTTTGAATGTCACTCAATTCAATTTGAGAAAGCAAGCTCCATCTTTGAGCCAAATTCTACAAGTGGTTGGTAACTCGAAGGTTGGTGCTTTAAATTCAGCATGTAATATATTCTATGTTTTATAATATGGTATTGATTAGTTCTATGTTTTTGAGAGTTTCAGAAAATCAGGAGCATACTTACACCGATGGCAGAGGAGTTGCAAGCCCGCCACATGCAAGGTTTTGCTCCTATCGACCAATACCTTCTCGTCACTATCGTTGACACCACTACTGATCAGTGGACAATTGTACTTGAGAATGGGGATAGTATATTCTTTGAAGATATTTGGCGAGAAGATGTTGAAGGTCGACATTCGTTTCTTAAAAAAATGACTGTGTCTGAACACATTGCTACAGCTGCACAGGACACCGTTCCAGTTGGTTCAACAATACCTTCCGAGTCTACCAATCATGTGCTTAAAATGCTAGAATCCTTGATGAAAAATATGTCCGAGTTAAGAAGTGATATGACTCTTCAGAATGAAAGACTACAACGGTTGGAAGATAAGGTAGAAGAGGTGGTAAAATGGACTCGGCGTAACCACGTGGAAGAGGAGGAGCACCGAGAACAAAGTGTGCATAATCGGGATGACAATGATGATCGTGTTGGGGAAGAATATGGTGGGCAGGATTGGGATGCTGCCGTTGTGCAACCAGTAGTTGGGGATGATGATGTTCCGGTTGCAGACAAAGAAAAGAGGGTGAAGAGGAAATCCAAATATACGCAGCCCCCATTCACAAGTCCTGCTTATTTGACGAGGGGACGGAGGGTGTTGGGTAAAAGAAAATAGTCCCTGTCCCGTGTAATTTACTATTTTGTAACTGAAATATATTTATTTTTTCACTTGTACTTTAGTTTTTTTGTGGACTGATTATGTAGACTTCTATTTCTAATTTTGGGGACAAACAGGTAGGAAGATACTTTTCTAATTTTTCTAATCTTTGGCAATTCATGAATATACCGGCTAGATTGGGTGTCCAATCTGACCGGTATACATGTATACCGGATGGATCAGGGTACCAATCTAACCGGTATACATAATTTCACTTTATTAATTAATTTATTATAGACGGATATATATATGTTTATTCCTGTGAATATGGTGAGCTAAACAATTTAAGTTTCTAAATTTAATTTACTTTGTTAATTAAGTGTAATTCATGTATGTAATACAAGTAGATATATCAACATTGCTTTTTCTAATTTTTGGTAATTCATGAATATACCAGTTAGATTGGGTGTCCAATTTGACCGGTATACATATATACCGGATGGATCGGGATACCAATCTAACCGGTATACATGATTTCACTTTATTAATTAATATATTTTAGACGAATATTTATATGTTTATTCCTGTGAAAATGGTGAGCTAAACAATTTAAGTTTCTAAATTTAATTTACTTTGTTAATTAAGTGTAATTCATGTATGTAATACAAGTTGATATATCAACCTTGATTTTTCTAATTTTTGGTAATTCATGAATATACCGGTTAGATTGGGTGTCCAATCTAACTGGTATACATATATACCGGATGGATCGGGGTACCAATCTAATCGGTATACATAATTTCACTTTATTAATTAATATATTATAGACGGATATATATATGTTTATTCCTGTGAAAATGGTGAGCTAAACAATTTAAGTTTCTAAATTTAATTTACTTTGTTAATTAAGTGTAATTCATGTATGTAATACAAGTTGATATATCAACATTGATTTTTCTATTTTTTGTTAATTCATGAATATACCGGTTAGATTGGGTGTCCAATCTAACCGGTATACATATATACCGGATGGATCAGGGTACCAATCTAACCGGTATACATAATATCACTTTATTAAATAATATATTATATACGGATACATCAACTTTAGGGTACAAAGAATAATTAATATATTGGCTAAATATGTGTATTCTACAATAAGAAAACAAACTTTCAAAATCAAGCAACTCCATTATCGCAAAAGCACAACTGGAGCAAAAAATTCCACTAACTTTAATTTATTGTTTTTGGTAGTACCACTAACTTTAATTATCTTTTTACCACTTTTTGACTTTTTTTCTTGACATAAATTAACACAAATTTTTTAACATAGTTGTCATAAAAATTACACAGGGCGTACAAATTGTACTGTTTTTCATTCTAGTACAGTGTAGACTACTTAAATATTACAACAATGGCCAAAACACAAACAGCAACCATCAATAACTTGAGAAATTTTTGTTGTCCTTCAAATTGTTTTATCTTTGATGTCAGTTCTTCGCATATGAACAACAACTCTGCATAAAGCCTCAGGTTTATCTTGTTAGTTCTTCCCATTAAAGTTGATTTTCATCAGAGTTCAATGTTAGAACTTCAAAATAAAGCCACCATTCAATTAAATTCAGCGAATCTGGCCTAATTCTCCATCTTATTTCCACGTTTATTCATGTGAAAATAGCAAGCTAAACAATTGAAACGGAAATTAACAAACTTCACTAAATAATATAAAATCGAACACAATTAAAATCGAACAAAACAGAAAATTAAATATAAAGACGAAAATTAACAGAAATTAAAAGAAACCTAACCATTTACAGACTCGTATCATTTCATCTTTTTAAATAGAATAAATATCTCATGAGAGTGGAAATTAAATCATCCAAGCAATTAAAAAAAAGAGAAAATAGCAGATACCCCCCCCCCAAACTATGAGGTGATGTGCGTTTTGCCCACTAAACTATTAAAAGTTGTACTCAACACCCTAAACTATCATATATGTGCACTTTGCCCCCTCGGTCAGCTTCGGGCAGCACACAGGGAGCAAAGTGCTACAAACCGCATAGGTGAGGGGGCAAAGCGCACATCACCTCATAGGTTGGGGGGTATCTGCTATTTTCTCTTCTTTTTTTTTAATTCAAATATTCTTAATATTAACTTAACCCCCCTCGGTTAACTTCGGGAAATTTTTTACCCATTCATCGTTCAATTTAAATCATGTATATTGGGATTTATTTGGATTTTTCTTGAAATATTATTTCTAGGTTTGGAATAAATAATTTTCAAAAATGAAAATAAGAAAAATAAAAATAAAACATGAAAATAAATAAGAAAACAATGAAAAGAAGTATAAATTCAAATATTCATAATTTTCTAAAAACAAAAAAGACAATTCAAAAATTCGAAAACATGAAAATAAATAAAAAAAGTATAAAAATAAAAAAATTTAAAAATAAAAAAATTAGTAAAAATTTTAAAAAAAATCTGGTGATGTGCGTTTTGCCCCCTCACCTATGCGGTTGTAGCACTTTGCCCCTTCTGTGCTGCTTGAAGCTGACCGAGGGGGCAAAGTGCACATTTATGATAGTTTAGGGTGTTGACTGCACCTTTTAATAGTTTGGGGGGTAAAGTGTGTTTACCGTCCGTAACAACACGGAATCGAACAAATAATATAGTGAAAGTAAGATCGTCTCCACAGGGAAGGTTATCAAGTACCAAACAAAGTTTATCTTATTATTTAGACTATCGATTATCAAAGATTTGAGATTTTAACTAATTAAAAGCAGAAATTTATAAAAACAGAATTAATTATAAATAATAAACACAAATATAATTAAAACGAATAATCAATTAACGAAAAGCCTAGGGATTAAGATTTCATCAAGGTATTTCTATGGATTATTGACTTTCAATGGATTATCATTCTTGTTTAAATTAAAGACCCAATTTCCTTAAATACACGAATACTCTCCCGAGATCTTCATGAGTACCTACCTAAATTAATTAACGTCACTCCCATGATCAAAAACTAATTTAGATGAATCCATTAAGTTCTATGAATATTGTTTAACTAGTCTCATGCAAAATTACCAATATCCCTATTAAGCAATTTACACATGTCTATTAAATCCGAACCAATAAACTAATTCACCTCCCGGTACTTCTTAATTTATCTTAAATCATGCAATTGGTGATCAATCAATTACAAGCATTAAACACTCATTAATAGATAAACCAAACAAGAAATCACATCCATCAATCATCATTAATCCAAATCAATACACAAGACTACATCTTAAACCCTAGAAAATAATTTAGCTATACATAATTAAAGAAAAACAAGAAATAAATTGCATAAACATAAAGTTACTCATGTTCAACAATGGAGGATTGGAAGAATACAACTTGAGAAGATGAAGCTTTTCTCCAAGAACTCTTCAAGATCTCCTTTCTCTCTCTAGAAGTCTTCTTTTTCTCCAAGATCTACTTTTTTTGTGCAAGAATGAATGAATATTATGCTCTTCCACCTCACTCTAGCCTATATAAATGTTTTTGCCATTTCTTTTTAACTAAAAAGGAGTCTTAGATACATAAATTATGCCCATCCAAGTCATAAAATCGGCCCACAAAAATTCACAGCTGCACAGCTGTGCAGAATATCTGCACAGTTGTGCAGTTGCCTGTGCAGAAATCTTCCTCTTCATTTTTCTTCAACGAAACATTCTCGTTTGGCCTTTCAAATGCATTTCTTCACATCCTCTTGGATAACCTTCATTATTCTTGTAATAAATACTCCTTCAACTCATCAAAATCATCGCTTTTATGCCTATAAAAGCATTGAAACGACTTAGAAATCAAAATACATGAATTAGGCTAAAATAAAGCAAAAGACTAACAACAAGGCATAAAATAAAGATAAATGTGAGGTAAATCATAATGAAAATATGTAAAATATGAGACCTAACAAATACCCCACACTTAACCTTTACTCGTCCTCGAGTAAATCCAAACAAAACAAAAACAAAAATAAAGATAACACCACTTTCGTAGGGAACACGATTGCACTTAGCATGTGCAACAAGCCGTTAAACCCCTAGGTTACCCCTAGTGGACGAGTTTTGTCTCGTGAGGGTTTGCAGAGAATATACCCACAAAATTCATGACAATCGTCTATCTATCTCACCGTGCATCAATCAGCAACTAGTCACAACATTTATGGCTCCCCACAATCATCACACATAAACCAATAAACACATAGAATCATTATTTTTCCACATATGAACATCTTTACTCTCAAGTCATCACACTAATCCCAAACAAGTTCAATTTCATATATATCCATTCGTGCTTGATTTATGAATTCTAGTAAGGGAACATTTCGGATATTTCAAGCAAAAACACAACATCTATCATATTGCATCTTCATTCACTTTCCTTCATTCAAAATTTATCAACCCGTGCAATGTCTCGCTAATCAAGCTTTCTATGTCACCCTGGTAACGAGTTTTGGGCCAATGACTCTCAAACCAGTCGGTTTTAAGGCACTAGGTGTCAAGACACCCCAACGGACTTAATCACTCAAGTGACAAAGGCTAGAAACGAAACTGGGTGATTTTAGCTTTCATTACCCACTGAATCAACCTTTTCTTTCCTTATTTATTTATTTATTTTTTTTTTAACCTTTTATTTCCTTATTTTTTTTTCTTTTTCTATTTTCTTGATTTTTTTTTTCCATAAACTTTCCTCCAATATCAATGAAATATGTAATTGCTTTTATCTCCCCGATCAATTCCCTTTGCTAGAACTCGTGTGTAGTGTGTAAAGATGCATAAAAATTTTACAAATTTCAGGCTCAGCGATCAAACTCAATAAAAAGAGTATCCATGTACAGAAATCAGATTCATATGTTTATATAGTCAAGAGCTCAAATATGGGAACACAAATATTATGAACAAGTTAACCAAATTTCAGCAACAACTCAACAGAAAATGCCGTATGCCCAATTCTTTCACCAATTTTCCACATTACCCCACACTTGAGCAATTCAATAAACTCTAATCACAATTTGTAAACAATCCACCCCACACTTAAAATCACACATTGTCCTCAATGTAATTAAGTGAGACCGATATGCAAGAATGAAAACAACATGTAATTAAAAGAACTGTGAAAGAAATACTCCCTATATATGTGCGTGATGGCCCGGGAGTCGGTAGGGTGGATCTCACTGTGGTGGAGGATGGAAATTCACGAACTGGAAGTAGGCTGACAACTGCCTCATCATTTCTGTCTGAGTTCGTTGAATTTCTGCCACAGTAGACTCAAGGTTGGCGAAAGCAGAAATGGGAACCGAGGTTCTGCTAGTGGAATGATCATCAGATGAATGCCCTTGATTATTACCCTCTGCTGCCAAGTGAATCGGATCTCTCGGGTGTCTCTTGAAAATATACCCTCCTCGTCTGTCAAGTCTCAGAAGCTTCATGTCACAGAGATATTGATAGTCAATGGTCAATGGTCCCGGAATGGGCTCGAGATTTGTCTGATGTCGATCAAAAGCTCCTATACTTTCTGCAATGCGTGTAATCAACCCACCGATGAGAATTTGACCCTTATGCTGCCTGGAGACTTGAACCATATGTCCAAGGAAGAAATTTGTCAAGTCACACTGTTCACCACGGTGGAGACAATAAAGGACACAAAGCTCCTTCGAAGACACTTTCCCACATGCTCCTCTCCCAAAAATAGTAAATGCTAAAATTCTATGAAAATACCGAAGAGTGTAATCGACAATATCCGAGGCATTAGAACAATGACCAGAGTATATCGTATTTGGCAACCGAGTAATCTCTCGCCAAAATTCAGTTTGTTGGTCCTTGGTCAATTCTGTCAGTCCACTAGTTGGCCATTTAAAGATATGAGCTAATTCCGATTTCGTGAGCGTATACGGAACATTGGCAATACAAAACTTCAACAACTCATCAACATACTCCACGGTACCCAAAAATTCCAACGTAAGTAATCGATAACTCGGTTCATTCATATTAATCAAATCACCCCATCCCAGAACAATTAATTTTTCAGTCAAATCATCATCAATAAACAGAGACAACATAGCAGCTTTGTCTAAATAACGGGATGGGGAACAATCTAACTCACTGAGAATCACATAAGCCGGTGAAGGGTTTGAGATTTTCGGATATTTGGTCAAACTTTTGTTGATTAATCTTTCTCTCTCGGTAATATTCGTCGGAACCAATTGTAGAGCCCGATCCGTGGAAGATCCCGTACCTGTGCGTCTTCTTTTTGCCATCTTGAAACAAATAAATGGCCCTCTGTAAGGAAAATAAAAGGACTTGTTGTCCTTTGAATAAAAACGCCCCCCAGAGGAATAAAAAATGGCAGCACTGCGATGTTGCCTTTCGAGACGGCGGCGGCGGTTGTGAGACGGTGGTGTGGTGGCTGTGGTCGAACACGGGAGGCGACGGTTGCTGTGAGTCAGATAGAGAGAGAGACAGAACGCGACGGCTGTTGGACGGCGGCGGCTGCGTGGTGTGAGAAGAACAGCGACGGTGGTGGTTCTTAGTGGCTGATGTGAGTCGAGCAGCGGCGATGCGGTGGAGATGCGGCGAGCGGCGGTTGACGACGACGGCTGAAATGAGGAAGATGACGGTGGCGCGGGGAGACGAAAGTTACGCCGGATCTGGTTCTAGGTGTTGATGACGGCGAAACTCGAGTTCTTGATGTTGCTGATCGGAGATGGGTGGTCGAAGGCGGCGAAGAGACGGCGAGGATGCGACGGTGTCGACTGGATATTGGAGTTGAGCTCGGTGGTGGATATACGAGACAGATCGAGAGAGAGACAGAACGCGACGGTTGAGGCGACGAGCAGCGGCGCGGCGGTCGGCGGCGGATCTTGGTTGTGAGCGTGACGGCGGCGGAAGGCTATGTGGGGTGAAGAAAAACGCGAGAGAGAGAGAGAGATTGTGGCTGATTTTGGGGTTTGGTGGGTGTGTTGACTCAACTGGGGATTTTGACCCCAAAAAAAAAAAAAAAAATTTTTTTTTTTTTTTTTCGAAAAATTTTAGAGTGCAAAAGTGCGAAAATTGTGCACAATTGTGCACGAAAATTGCACAGTTGTGCACGGCGAATTTGATCTAGTGCGAAAATTTTGCACAACTGTGCTGAAAAATTGCACAACTGTGCACTTAAAAATTCTTTTAAGTGCGAAAATTGTGCACAGTGGTGCGAAAATTAGCACAATTGTGCACCTGATTTACATTGTATAAGAACCCATGCACCTCGTTTTTTTGTGATTTTTTTTTTTTTCCAACAAGAATAGCTTGCAATAGTAAGCATTTGAGCACCGAAAAATAAAATAAATAAAATAAAATAAAAATTCTAAACATAAAACATTGAAAACAAAATAAGAAGAAAACGACAATGACAAAAATAACGAAAACTCTTGGGTTGCCTCCCAAGAAGCGCTTGTTTAAAGTCATTAGCTCGACTTAGACAAAATTATTGTTGAGTTTTGGCGAGGAAAATTGATTTCCCTCGAGGAATATCATCGCCTGAAAAATACAAAACACGATTAATTCTGTTCATATCAGATATATTCCAACCTATTCCATCTTTCTTCCATTCCAAATCACTTAACCATCGGTCCAGTTCAGGTGTACATAGAGTAGAATGTACGATAACAGATAAAAATTCATTATTGCCAAGAAGAGCGTACCTGAGATATGGAGGAAGAGATTTAATTTTTACCTTAGGTCTAGAAGATATTTCGCGATACGACTCTAATGGATCTCTTTTACCTTGAGCAATTTCTTCTTTGATGGCCTCTTCAATCACATCCACTGAATAACATTTTTCTTCAAAAGGCGGAGATTTCATCACTTTATTTAAGTCGAACTCCACCTTCTCCTCTCCAATGTTCAACGCGAGCTTGTCAGCACGCACATCAATGACGGTTCCCGCAGTTGCGAGAAACGGTCTTCCAAGGATGATTAGTGTTTTCAAATTTTCATCCATCTCAAGTACCACGAAGTCACATGGGATGTAGAACTTGTCCACTTTCACGAAAACGTCTTCTAATATTCCCATAGGGCGTTTTATGCTCCCATCCGCCAATTGAAGTGACATCTTTGTGTTTTTAAGCTTTTGAAAGCCTAATTTCCTGCAAATTGAATAAGGCATTAGACTAACACTAGCTCCTAAATCACAAAGTGCTTTATCAAAGTGAAATTTTTCAATAGTGCAAGGAAGTGAAAAACTCCCTGGATCCTTTAGCTTTGGAGGAATGTTTCGTTGGATTATGGCACTGCATTCTTCATTCAAGGAGATTGTTTCCACGTCTTCTAATTTCTTTCTATTGCTCAACAGCTCTTTGAGAAACTTCTCACAAACAGGCATCTGAGCCTGAGCATCTGTATACGGAATGTTGCGGTTCAACAATCTAAGTGTTTGAAGAAATTTCTCTTGCTGCTTGTCCAACCTCTTGTGTTGCAACCTTTGGGGAAATGGAATTGGAGGAACATATGGTTTCACATATGGCTTCGGGATAACCTTTTCTGGCTCAACCTTGCCTGAAGGTTCAAAGATTGAATTATCTTTCATCACAAATTCATCTCTGTGTACAGCATGTGGTTCAAATTCTTCAATTATATTTTCGTTTATCAGAGTTACTGCATTACACTGTCCTCTCGGATTCTCCTCTGTTTGGCTAGGCAGTGTACCCTTTGACCTCGAATTCATAGAACTTGCCAATTGTCCAATTTGTAATTCTAGATTCTTCGTTGCTCCCACTACCAGATCAATTTTTGCTTCCAGATTCTCAAACCGTTTTGCTGTTCCATTAGCGAGCTTTTCAATGGCTAATTCCCAAGCTTGTGGTTCTCGAGGTGGTGGTCCCTGCTGATGTGGTTGTTGAAAATTCTGAGGACCATGCTGTTGGAAACCTGGAGGAAATTGTTGTCTAGGAGGATTTGCTTGAACTCCTTGGTTCCCTTGGCCTCCCCAAGAAAAGTTCGGGTGATTTCGCCAACCCGAATTGTAGGTGTTCGAAAATGGATTTCCTTGCTGTTTATTCTGATTGGATAGGTAATTAGCTTGCTCAATGAGTGGGCAATCAGTAGCCATGTGAGGTGCTCCACAAATATCACAAGCTAAAGTTGGTGGAGATACTGCACTAACATTTCCCTTGAGTCCCTCCATGTGCTTGACAAGTGCTTCAATGTTAGCATTGAGCAATGTAATGCTATCTACATTGTGGATGCCTGGTGTTTTCTTTGTAGCCCGACTATCACTTGCCCACTGATAACTGTTGGATGCCATTTCGTCCATAAGAGCCAATGCATCATCCGGATTCTTTGCCATAAAACTCCCTCCTGCAGCTGCATCGATATTCATCCGGATACTATGTGACAAACCATTGTAGAAAGTCTGCACAAGCATCCAACTAGGAATACCGTGATGTGGGCATTTTCTGAGTAATTCTTTGTACCTTTCCCATGCTTGGTAGAGGGTTTCACTATCAATTTGCATGAATCCTGTGATTGCATTCCTTAACTGGGCGGTCTTGGCTGGGGGAAAATACTTCGTCAGAAACGCAGTCGACAAATCAGCCCAAGTGGTGAACTTATTTGCCGGCTGGTTTTTCAGCCACTCCTTAGCTCTTTTAGACAGGGAGAACGGGAATAGTCGTAGTCTTATGGCATCTTCAGTAACGCCATTCATCTTGAAAGTGCTGCAGATTTCCAGAAAATTCCCCAGATGGGAATGAGGATCCTCCCTCTCAATATCTCCCTCAAATGCAGTGTGTTGGAGCATTTGAATAATAGCCGGCTTCAACTCAAAGGTATTGGCCTGAACACTTGGTACTGCTATGCTGGAGGTTAAATTCTGATATGTTGGTGTAGCATAATCTCGGAGAGTTCTCTGCTCCTCAGCCATTCTGAAACAACAATATCAAGTATCAAAGTTCAAACAAATAAAAATCCAAAACAAAAATAAATAAATAAATAAATAAAATGTCTAAACTAATAAGAATCAACTTTTTATTGATATTAACTATTTGTTGCCTTCCCCGGCAACGGCGCCAATTTGTTTACCGTCCGTAACAACACGGAATCGAACAAATAATATAGTGAAAGTAAGATCGTCTCCACAGGGAAGGTTATCAAGTACCAAACAAAGTTTATCTTATTATTTAGACTATCGATTATCAAAGATTTGAGATTTTAACTAATTAAAAGCAGAAATTTATAAAAACAGAATTAATTATAAATAATAAACACAAATATAATTAAAACGAATAATCAATTAACGAAAAGCCTAGGGATTAAGATTTCATCAAGGTATTTCTATGGATTATTGACTTTCAATGGATTATCATTCTTGTTTAAATTAAAGACCCAATTTCCTTAAATACACGAATACTCTCCCGAGATCTTCATGAGTACCTACCTAAATTAATTAACGTCACTCCCATGATCAAAAACTAATTTAGATGAATCCATTAAGTTCTATGAATATTGTTTAACTAGTCTCATGCAAAATTACCAATATCCCTATTAAGCAATTTACACATGTCTATTAAATCCGAACCAATAAACTAATTCACCTCCCGGTACTTCTTAATTTATCTTAAATCATGCAATTGGTGATCAAGTAATTACAAGCATTAAACACTCATTAATAGATAAACCAAACAAGAAATCACATCCATCAATCATCAATAATCCAAATCAATACACAAGACTACATCTTAAACCCTAGAAAATAATTTAGCTATACATAATTAAAGAAAAACAAGAAATAAATTGCATAAACATAAAGTTACTCATGTTCAACAATGGAGGATTGGAAGAATACAACTTGAGAAGATGAAGCTTTTCTCCAATAACTCTTCAAGATCTCCTTTCTCTCTCTAGAAGTCTTCTTTTTCTCCAAGATCTACTTTTTTTGTGCAAGAATGAATGAATATTATGCTCTTCCACCTCACTCTAGCCTATATAAATGTTTTTGCCATTTCTTTTTAACTAAAAAGGAGTCTTAGATACATAAATTATGCCCATCCAAGTCATAAAATCGGCCCACAAAAATTCACAGCTGCACAGCTGTGCAGAATATCTGCACAGTTGTGCAGTTGCCTGTGCAGAAATCTTCCTCTTCATTTTTCTTCAACGAAACATTCTCGTTTGGCCTTTCAAATGCATTTCTTCACATCCTCTTGGATAACCTTCATTATTCTTGTAATAAATACTCCTTCAACTCATCAAAATCATCGCTTTTATGCCTATAAAAGCATTGAAACGACTTAGAAATCAAAATACATGAATTAGGCTAAAAATAAAGCAAAAGACTAACAACAAGGCATAAAATAAAGATAAATGTGAGGTAAATCATAATGAAAATATGTAAAATATGAGACCTAACAAAGTGCACATCACCTAATAGTTTGGGGGGGGGGTATCTGCTATTTTCTCTAAAAAAAATATCAACTAACATTCTCCACCGGAACCTCTTTAGTTCCCATTACAAGAAGTTTTATCTTCTTGTAATTAAGCTGAAAATATTTAAGTCTTAGCCTCTTTGTTTTTTCATCCAATTGCATGTCTGGAATCTCTTCCATGAATTTCATCTCTTGTTCCAATTTATGCAATTCTCTCAACTTCCCATCTTCTTCCTCTTTTCCCAATTCCTGTTAAAACCACATTTAAACCATAGTGGCACACACATTCTAGAGAGAGAGAGAGAGAGAAAGTACATATACATATACCTGTACATTCTTGATTAGGGTTTGAAGGCTCATGAGTTTTCTATGAGGCCATCTCCTAATTCCCAATTCCCTACACCTTTTCTTCAAAAAGGTTAACCCTACATTCAATTCTATTGCTGCTTGTGTTATTGGCATGTAAAAATACTGCGAAATCGTTTTCCTCGACAACGTCTTCATTACTTCCCTTGATCTTTTAACTATTTTCCCAACTTCATCCACATGTAAATTCTCATCAAACGTCACCATTGTCGCGTTATTGGTAGAGTTATCAAATAGCAACTGCTGCTGGTTTAGTTGATCTTCAAATCTTGTTCTCACTTCATCCCATAACCCTAATACATTCCCAGAGTTGCCCCACAATAGCTCTGAAATTAAACAAAAAATGAAGATTTAATTAGCTGGAATGTTAAAAACAAGGTTATGTGGCAGACTGAAAGATGAATAAAAAGGGTCATCTACTATCATCTTCGTCAAAAGAACAACATCAAATACAGTTTCACAAATGGAAAATTCAGGTTGGAAATTCCAATCACTACTATAACCAGATAATAATCCATTGTTTTGCCCAGTTTCCATCGTAGTTTGATGATGAAAATGAAAATAATTTCTGGTTTTCTGATTATATATATATGGAAGAGAAGACATTTTTGGTTTTACTCCGCAGATATTTTTTACTCAGCCGTCGTGTGACTGTGCTCACTTTAATGTCGAGAGACGTCGTGTCCGTTAATGTCAAGAGTCGTGTGACTATGCTCACTTTAATGTCAAGAGACGTCGGGATACCAATCTAACCGGTATACATAATTAAGTGTAATTCATGTATGTAATACAAGTTCATATGGTGAGCTAAATAATTTCTGTATTAAAGTATTATTTAATTGTGTTCATAGTATTTACGTGTGAAAATGGCCAGTCAAACAATTTTACTATGAAATGTACGTGGGTAGTATTTATATGAATTGTGTTCATAGTATTTACTATCATTACATTTTTTTTAATTAAATAAACTCCTAAAAGCGTGGGATATGAAACTCAATGAGCAATTGCAAAATCGAGAATATGAAATTTCAAGATAAGGAAACAACTTTAGGGTACAAAGAATTATTATTAAACATAACAACTTTAGTACCACTAACTTTAATTAACCTTTTACCACTTTTTGACTTTTTTTCTTGACATAATTGAACATTCATATGAATGGAATATTTGCAGATACCCAATCGGTTTGAAATTTGAAATGAATTGAGGGGGAAAGTGTGAATTGAATTGAAATTGTTCAATTTTAGGGTTTAGTTTAGGGTTTAGGGTATTAACATATGAGTTTAGTGAAAACTAATTTAATCTTGATTATATTGGGATTGTGTTTAAATTGATTATACAAATATCACATTTTGATATTGTATATAGGAGGTGATACTATACTATAGTGGTATAGTGTATATTAACATATGAACTTAATTGAGTTACACTATAATAGTTATACAAACTCAATAGGAACAATGAAAATTAATTTAATCTTGATAATATTTCGATTATGTTTAAATGGATTACACAAATATTACATTTTGATTATTTTGATATTGTATATAGGAGGTGATACTATACTATAGTGGTATAGTGTATATAACAATGAACTTAATTGAGTTACACTATAATAGTTATACAAACTCAATAGGGACAATGAAATTTAGTGAAAACTCAATATGCAAAATTTGGGATGATTGATAAAACAAAATTAATAGGGACAACGAGATTTTGTTGTGCCCTTGTATGCAAAATATTATAAATCGATAAAACAAATTAAAATTTGGGATGTGAAGGTTTCCCATAATTATTTGGGAGGTAAATAAGGTAATATTACAATCTTTTTCATGGAAGTCTACCTTAATATTTATAAGGAAAAATTACACACAGACCCCTCGCTTATTGTGTAATTTTCATGAGATGTATCATATATCATGTACCGAATCATTCACAAAAACAAAAAGAGAAAGAAAAGATAATGGTCGGTTTTGTAATGAAGTTTTCAACTATTTTTTTGTCATCTACGTAGTTTAGCAATATTTCAATAATAATAAATAGAAAAAAAAATAACAAACCAAATTCATGTATATATAATCAGAAACTGTACACATATAACAAATTCAACATAAAATCCATTATGTATATGATTGACATTGTCCCACCCAAATATGAAAGACTCACATTCAATTATTGGGGCCACAAGCCTTAATCACGTGAGGTATATACCAATATGCAACTTTTCTGGCCTTAACATGCAATAATGTGCAACAAAAAAGGGGGCAAAAGAAAAGGAACCAAAGCAATAATAAACAAGTGAAATTAAATTCTTATATTTGCATTGCAATCTACTGAATTACAGCAGATTGCAGAATTACAGCAGCAGATTGCAATATTACAGCAGAATGCTGCTTGCAATCTACTGCATAATTACAACAGCAGATTGCCTTGCAATATGCTGGAATTATGCAGCAGATTGCAATGCAGACAGATTGTAATCTGCTTGCAATCTTCTGTAATTACGCAACTGAACCTCAATACGCAACTTACACATCAATACGCAACTTGGAAACAAACAAAAATAACAAGTGAACAAGATTATGAAATTGAGAAATGAACAAGATTTAACAATTAAATCTTTTACAAATTCACAACTAAAATAAGAAGTAAAAGGGTAAATTACAACATCAATTTAGAATTTGGTTGGGTCTTTCTTCGATTTCTTGCGTTTTGGTTTTTTGGATATTTTCTTTGGAGGTGGTCGAGCCTCTCCAGCGGAAGCCTTTCTTTTCACCACAGGTCTTCCAGCCTTCACCGAATGAGGAGGAGGTTTCAACTCCTCGACCTTTATTTCATCGAAGACGACCCACTCTGATTGACTTGAAACGGGGTATATGGTCCGTACATATGACGATGCCCATGTACTTTTTCAATAGTATTTTGAGCATAGCTCTAGCATAGACGAGCCAATCGGAACAGTAGCAAGGGCGTGAGAGCACGGGAGCTTGTCCAAGTTAAATACCTCGCAAGTGCACTGTCGATCCAAACAATTGACAAAGAAGCTTTCCCCTTTGTCAAAGACGAGGTACTCTCCTGTTTCCCTATCTAGTTCTTTATATGTCATTTGAAGGGACTCTTGTTTCCTTGCATACAACACACTTTCCACCGTTGGAGTTAGTAGTTGCGCCGAAGACCCCTCAGAAGCTGCGATTCGGTAATCATTGAACCACTTAGATATTTTCTCCACGATCTCATCAATCAAAAGTATTAACGAATATCTTCGGGCATATCTCAAGGTTGAGTTAATTGACTCAGCGCCATTGGTAGTGAGAATGTTGTAACGAACACCTTCAAAGAAGCACCTAGCCCATTTCTTAGGGTCAAGACTGTTTTTGGGATTTTCAAGATACTTAACAGCTGTAGGATGCCTATTCCCTAACACCTTATACAGTCGATCAAACTCATCTGAAGTATATGCTTCAGCACAAGCCATGAACAATTAAAACTACTGTTTTGCGCGTTTTCTCTGTCTTCAGGGGTCCTACCTATATTAATGGGGAAATTTTGAAGAATAACATTAATGCGGAAATTTTGAAGAATAACATTAATGCATGACTTTAATATACTTTAGAAGATTGCAGTATTTTGAGAAATAAATATACCTAACGTAACGCGTGACTTAATATTTTGAGAAATATGCCAAGCACAATAACCCTGTTGAGCCTTCGGATAAACTTTAGGAACTGCATTAATAAGGCCTTGGTTTCTGTCTGACATGATGACCAATTCATCATCATCGGGGTACGAGGTCCGCAAGTTTCTCTAGGAACCATTGCCATGATTCTTCACTTTCTGATTTAACTATGCCAAAAGCAACTGGATATTGATGTTTATTCGCGTCTTGTGCGGTGCAAACAATTAATATGCCCTTATACTTGGTCTTCAACCAAGTCCCATCAATTGCAATTATCTTCCTCATACACTTGAAACCTTCAATGCATGCTCCCAATGCAAAAAAAAAGTAAACTCGTTCTCCTCATTTTTAACCAAATGATAGATTGTACTGGGATTCAACTTTTTCAAAATATACAAATAACTAGGAAGAATAGCAAAACTAGATTTCAGATCTTCCCTCCTAATAATATTTCTAGCAATATTTTTACCATTCCACGCTTTGTAGTAAGTTACTTTCATGCCATAATTCTTTTGCATTGTGTACATTATTTTCTTTGGCGTAGGTGTGTCCGCTTGACCTGAGAATTCCTTTGCCAACATATTAGCAACTAAACTTGAAGTAGACTTCGTGTGTCTATTTTCTGTGGCACTAACAGGGGAGCATGTATGTATCTTATTATGAATACGCAAGGAGAATTTATCTGAGCCTTTAACCTTCGCTGCGTACAACCTCCACTCGCAATCCTTGATTTTACACTTTGCCGAAAATATTTTATTGTTTGACCTCGTTATGGTAAAATCAAAACAATGTTTCAACGAAGAGGTTACTACCAAATTTCTCAACTCTGCTTTGTCAATGAATTCCGCTCCGATCGCAATATCAATACCATCACTAAAATTGAACTCTCGACGGCTGTCATCACTCACAAATGGTTCACAATGATCCCTAACATCTTCAGCATTATCTTCGTCTACAAGTCGAATCTGTTGGATTGGAGGTGGGGAATCTGGAGTAGTATTAGAGGGAGTTGGAGCACCAACAATACAATTTGATGACTGAGGTGCGCCAGTAAGATTTGACAAGGGAGTTAGGGAAGAGGCTATTGAGGTGTTATCTTGATAGAGGACCAGGGACATTGGTTCATCAATATTTACACCCTCGCGACTTTGTGCAAATGCAGAATCATAAACCCTTATTTCTTCCATGTCCATATAGAAATCATCATCTCTACCATTGTCATTATCAAAAAGTCCATTGTCAGTTTCATCTTTCCTCATTAGCTCAAAATATAGAGTGCTTCTATTCTTTGATGCATTACAACGGTCCTTAAGATAACACTTTGCATCAAAATTATTCTCGATATATACGTGACCTGAATCGTTATATGACGATGGAATGTAACTCAATCTAATATCTGTACTCGTCTGATCAAAAGGAGCCCTTTCAAATATCCGGTCATGTAAATGGGAAAGGGTTATCGTGTCTGAATCATCTACTATTAACGCATTTTTCATTTGATTACCATTCCTTGAAACCCATCCATATGATCCATTTTGTCCCTCTTTTTCCTTCCACTCACCATCATATCGATAATATAATGGAATCTCAGACATTTACCTGAAAAAAATAAAATAAAAATTACTATATTAAAAATATCAAAAACAAAAAATAAGAAGAGGCTAAACAATTTTTAGTGGGAATATAGTTGTTAACATTTGTCTTCATCTGAATAATGAAAATAATAGATCGTAGTTGTAAAAATGAACCAATGCTACATTATTTTGTAAAATCATGAAATTCTTATGACTTTAAAGGGCTTCATTTCACATTAGGAATGTTCTTCTTTCAGTGGCTCTTTAAACACAATGACTAAACTGTACCTTGTGTGCTTCTAATTTTCTTCTTTGCAAGAATTCAAGGATCAATGGAACTTTTGGGCTACTGGCTGAAAAGATGGATGAATCAGACAAATTCCACTAACTTTAATTTATTTATTTTGGTAGTACCACTAACTTTAATTAACCTTTTACCACTTTTTGACTTTTCTTCTTGACATAAATTAACACTCATATGAATGGAATATATTCTTATCAAAAAAAAAAAAAAAACATGAATGGAATATTTGCAGATGCCCAATCGGTTTGAAGGGGAAGATAAAGGCGATGTGTTTTGAAGAGATGTAAAATTAATCTTAAAATCGAACAAAACGAATCGAAGAGGCATATATTAAAAGTTAAGCGCGAGATTTTATCACTAAACATGATACTCTCATCTGTAAAAACAACAATAAAATTCAACCTCCAATATTGAATATTCACTTAACATTTTGCACAAGTCTTTCTATATCTCTTAACATATGGAAAATGGTTTTAAACAGCAGCTGTAAGCAGATTAATTTTTTGAGCACTTTTAGGCTACAAATGGCAATTTGCATATGAAGATGTAGAAAGACTTGTTCATTAAACACTTCAATATTTCACTTAACATTTGAGCCTCTATGTCCACATGGATTTTCCACAAACACCCATTAGAAACATCACACACCCGACCAAAATAAGAAGTCATATTGAATATTCATTTTCATTTTACCTAAAATAATCTAAAATATAATCTTACCAAAATAACAATAATAGCCCCATTTTCCTATATAATTAGGCATAATCAAATTCTCAAGAACCCTAATAAAATTCAAGAAACTCAAAAATTGTTAAAACAACCGATTAAACAACAAATTATCATATTTTAATAACAACCCATCCTATTTAAACACCACATTGAATGTAACAACTCAAACTTTGGGGAAAAATTACCAATTTAAAAAGCTTTTCAATGTCAATTTTTCCTCTTCAATTTTTTCCGACGGCTGGCCTGGTTGAACTTCCCGATGGGTGTGTGCCCGTGCCGCCGATAGGGACCATTCGTTCCGACAGTGAGAGAATGTAGAGAGGGACATAGATTACAGAGAGAGAAGCGATCGAGAGAGTAAGAGCAGAGAGAGAGGATGCAGGAGATATTATCAGTTCATTTGTTTAATAGGGCATTTTGGGTAATGAATAATTATTAGTTTTTCTATTTATTTTAATTTCTATTTGGAAGTAAGGGTATCTCGGTAATTTCCCATAATGGGAATTTTCTCTACCCTTTTTTTTCTTTCAAATGAGTTGGAGTGGACCCCAATTGACTTGCTATGCTATATGCTATGCACTTAAAGATTTCCAATTTGGTTGCCATTCACTTAATAGACTATGCAAAATGTTGCTATTAGCCCAATTGTCCCGGGCATAACACGATGTTTATAGTACATATGTTTTTAATTTTTTTCTCATTATCAGGTAATTTGAGGATTTTTTATATTTTTTGTTAAACATCTTATGTTTATAGTTGAATCCTATATACATTTGTAAAACTTCGACTATTTTCTATCGGGGTCGTCAGTTAACGTGTCAAGAAATTTTAGGCATGAGATTAGAGTATATGATGTGATGAGCTTTCTATTTTTTAATATTTTAGCATGTATAAATTTCAGTTGCTTGTTTTCGGGTGATATTTGGTGGCTCTTGAAGTTGACACAAAATGTTAAAATATAATAAAATATATATATTTTGGTGGACTTCACACATGTTTTAACACTGTTTGTGGTCGATATTTTTTAGGAGTTGGACTCCCAGGAGCCACCAAGTATCACCCCTTGTTTTTTATGTTTAGTTTTCTCAAAAAAGGGGAAAAAATTAAAATTAGAAATAAATCAATTACAATCTGATTATCTTGTCTGGGCCTTTAAAGACCCAACTTTAAAGCCCAGCCCATCCGGAAAGGATTGAGCCCGTAATATTCACGAGCGTCAAGTGAACGCGACCAACAAACGCGTATTCGGCGACCGATTAGAGAAAACAAACGGAGAGGAGAAATCAGAAATCCCACCCCTTTTACTCGCGTCTTCTTCTTCTTCTGCATATAAAGCAGCCCCCTCCATAATGTACTACACTCTTTATTTCCGTCGTACCAAATCGAAAGTGTCGACGCACGATTTCATTTTACACCATTGCAAGTCAATTTAGACGCCAAATATTCAAGGAAAAACCGTTAATTGTTTATCAAATAAGGTGAATTTTACAAGTTGTGAACAATTGTTGCCAATTTGTCAAACCCTAAGATTCTCGATTTTAGTTAGTAATTTAATCGATCCTTAAGTTTGCTATCTTCATTGTAATCTTGGTTTTGGTAACAAAATTGCTGTTGTTTGATGCAGGCCGATTGAAACAGCAAAAAAAACGAAACGAAACGAAAAGAATGTCGGTAGACTTGATATTGAAGCCGTCGTGCAGCGGTTGTGGATCGACGGTGGAGCTTTACGGCAGCGCGTGCAAGCACCTGACTCTTTGCGTCACTTGCGGCAAAACTATGGCCCAGAATCGTGCCAAATGCTACGAGTGCGGCTCTCCTATCACTCAGTTGATCAGGGTTTGTTCGCAATTTAATTTAGAATTGCAATAGCTTAATTCATTTTTTTCATGATTGTCTGTCTTTAGCCTGCAGTTGATATACAGTGAAGGTTTTTAGTTTGATGTCATTTTCATGGTGGAACTCGTGAAAGTATTGAGCGGGTCAGTTTTGTCGAATTGGGGGTGTTGAAGATTATATTAGTAGCTTGACTGTAATTTTTTTCTGTCACAATGTATTGTCAAGACTAGTGAGAATTAGGTTTGAGCGTGTTAACCGAATTTCTCTGCGTAAAATGACGTTCAAGATACCTGCTACATGCCTTGAGAGCAGTGAGCAATTTTATCTCATTTGGGGTGTTTTCTCAATGAAGGGCTCAGCAGAAGGCATTTGTCAGTCTAAGCATATCAAGTTGTGTAAAATATAGCCAATTAGGTGAGATGTTCCTGCGGCTGAACTGGAATGGATATTTCTCTCGTTAAATTAGTTGAATTACACGTGTTGTTTCTATAGGCTGTCGGGTGCCAATGATTCCAAACATCTTGTTACGTAAGGAAAATTAATATCATCATAGTGGGAAGTAATTGGGAGCCTATACTTTGAAAGATATCTTCATTGATTTCGGAGAATGATCTTACTAAAGCTTGGGATTGCAAAGGGAGAATAATCATAATATCTGGAATAGATTCTGCCAGAACTCAAATCACTTTCCCAAACTCTGTTTTTGTGTGCGCTGGTGAACTTTCTTTAGTTTTCTTTCATTGAAAGGCGCTGTTATTTTGTCATATACAGGAATATAACGTTCGGGCGAGTTCCAGTGGCGACAAGAATTATTTTATTGGAAGATTTGCTACGGGACTACCAAATTTTAAGAAGAAGAATGAGAACAAATGGTCGTTGCAGAAAGAGGGTCTGCAGGGGCGCCAAGTTTCCGATACATTGCGGGTATTGCTTTTACTTAATAATACGTCCAGTTCTCATTTGTCAATGGCATTCCTAATTTGTCTCTTACGAAAGAGACAGCGGGCATATGTCTCTACAATAAATTTTCTCGTCAAATATCCTAGTGTCAAGCTAGAGAAAAATGTCTCGCAAAATAGTTGGTAAAGAGCAATTTGAAAGAACTCAAAGTACCTTTTTGTGGACTAACTGCATGGCGTTTCCACATTTAGTGCTTCTGTCTTCAGAGATTATGGAAAAAGCTCTAACGCTTTACCTTGTTTATCTATGTCTTATAGTATCTTTCTTTTAGGAAATATTTCAGTATTTCTCAAATGACTCCACTTTGTGATGTCCAGAGCAGATTGAAGCTGCGAGACAATCACTTTTAATTAGACTGAAGTTTATTTCCGGAAAAAAAAATTAATCCAAGTATTGAAATAGAAGTTCCCTAATCTGTCTCAGGATGGTTAGCCTTATATTATTTGCCAGTAAATCTCTTTTGATCTTTATTTTCTAGCTGCTTGCTATCATCATGTGATTGCATTGCGTAGGAGAAGTACAAGAATAAACCATGGCTGCTGGAAGATGAAACTGGCCAGTTTCAATACCATGGGCATCTTGAGGGTTCACAATCAGCAACATATTACCTTCTAATGCTTCAAGGGAAGGAATTTGTTGCGATTCCTGCTGGTTCCTGGTAATCACCAATGTCACTGCTTGTCCCTTATTGGAGTTTGCATTTTTATATTCATACTTTCTGTTGATTTTAGGTATAATTTTAACAAAGTCGCACAGTATAAGCAACTCACCTTGGAGGAAGCAGAAGAAAAGATGAAAAATAGGAGAAAAACGGCTGATGGTTATCAAAGATGGATGATGAAAGCGGCAAATAATGGAGCTGCAGCCTTTGGTGAAGTTGAAAAATCCGATGATAGGGAAACTGCTGGTGGTGGTGGTGGGAGGGGGCGCAAAAAAGCTACAGGGGAAGATGATGAAGCCAATGTATCAGATAGGGGAGAGGAAGACGAAGACGAAGAGGCAGCAAGAAAAAGTAGGCTAGGCCTCAACAAAAAAAATGGAGATGATGATGAAGAAGGTCCAAGAGGAGGGGACCTTGACTTTGATGATGATGATATTGAGAAGGGTGAGAATTCTTCTGCTAATTTTTGGTTTTGCTGAGAAATGTTTTGACACCTTTGGCGATTTCTCTCTCCTTATTTGTCTCTCTTTCCATATAAGTTTCTAATGCAGAGTTGTTCTTGGTGGTGACATCTAATCTGTTGCTAATTTGTTTGTTACCCAAAAAATTATAAGTGAGCATTGTCATGCCATGTATCTCATCTACATTTCTTCATTCCCTCGACTTTAGTGTGACTACATCAAACGTATACCTGATGCTCTGATGCTCTAAATTGCAGTGGCTCCTCTGTCATATTTAATTGCCTTTACAGGGACAAAACCAAATTTCACTTGCTAAGGTTTTTCATTTCCTTAGGCGATGATTGGGAGCATGAAGAAATTTTCACAGATGATGATGAAGCAGTTGGAAACGATCCCGAGGAACGGGAAGATTTGGCCCCTGAAATTCCTGCTCCTCCAGAAATTAAGCAGGTTATTATTTACATTGCTCCAGCTGTATGCATTTGTGGACTTCAGTACACTTGTATCACTAAAATGCGTGAACCCCTTACCAAATTTTACTATCAATTTTTGGTGTATGCGACAAGGCATATACATAACTATCTAAGCTTGTAAAAGATAATTGAGACTTGACTTCGTCTGCACCTCCTGGGGTGAAGGTTTTTCAATTGGGACACATGAGGTTTGAGATTTGTTGGTCGTTTAGCATATATGAAATTGTGACCAAAATAACGCAAGTGCACGTGCTGACAAGTAATAAAGTATACCGAAGTACGGATATCGTTTCCAGAGAGACTTAACTAAATTTATAAAGAATTAAAGTGAATATTATATCTAAGTGCCTCAAACTCCAAGTAATAAGATGATTTTGAACATACTACGAAAATAAAAATTAACAACTAATTAAAAGCAAGAATTATGCGAGAATTGACCAAATTAATTAAATGTAAAATCCCCCATTCCCTCTAGTTACCAGATTAAAGCAATGAATTAATCTCTACATCTATCACCATCTCAATTGCTAACTCTAAACACTAATATACTTCTATGCAACTGTTGAACACATAGAGCTTATCTAACTCTAGTCTTCTCCATATGTCTGTGAGAAGAAATCAAAATTAGACACATTAAGATTAAGTCACTTCAAGCTAAGAAGGGTCTGTTTATCCTCAACGACAAATAACACAACTTATCCTATCGTAATTTCATATCCTTCTTTGTTTAATTCAAGTTCTATGCTTAATATTCTCATGTCTAGTTCAATTAAGCAAACAAATACTCAAAATAGGTGATCAAGCTAGGCACAAAGCACAAATTAAACAAGCAACAAGATGAAGAATCAAACTAAAAGCAAATAAACTTCACATTAAATCCAAATAATTAGAGTTTATTTGAGTTCCGGGGTGTGCCTACTACAAAGTTTGCTCATGATTGTTAAGAAAAACACACAAAAACTAATGAAAATCATGTTTACAATCCACAAATTCAACATTGAAAGATCTAACCAATAGGAAAACAAATACGTCTTGAATATGAAATAATCTTCTCGCTAGTGATGTCAATCTTCGCTTGAATCCTTTGTATTCTCGTAGGAATTTACTCCTTTTGGTCAAGACGTGTTTTCTCTAGGTTTCTCACTCTTCAGCAAAACGTCTATCTTGCCTTGTGTGGCTCACAAGTCCTTTTCTATCTCCAATATTCCCTTCTTTTCTTCTAACCAATCACAACCGTCCAGTTTGAGCTCAATTTTTTCTGATCTAACGGCTTCCCATGAGTTCACCCCAAATTGGAAAGTTGAAGCTGGTCTTCTTAGCTTTAAAGCCCAACTGGAATCAAGAGATTTGGAGATTTGGTTGAGGAGATATGGTCAAAAAAGTACAGATTGCTGGACAAAAAATCAGGAGTTGGTACTCGCAGATCTCGAGCCGCGACATCAAATGGCATGTTGCGGCATGTCAAGTTCATTTTTCTTCATGTCATGTGCGTGTCATGACATCTTTTGCCATGCCACGACGCGATGTTAAATGCCCAGATTTTTCTTGATTCTTCCTTATCTTCTTTCCTTAATTTGCGATTTTCTCCTCTTTCTTTGCGATTTGCTCCTCACTTGTGGATTTATGACAATGAGGACCTATAAAACACAACTTTATTCAATTGCAACTCCCAAGACTCTAGAATATTAAAAACACCCAAAACATAACAAAAACACACCAAAACAACTACTAAAACGACTCAACATGAAAACAACGAAAAAGCGGCACAAAAAAACTCGAAACCACCAACACAAAACGGCGAAAGAGCAAGCAAACCACCAGATAAAAGCGAGTATCAATATTCTTCTTGGTCGTACAATGTTGCCACTAATTGGCAAAAACATGAATTACCAAAAAAAAAAAAGAAAATTGGCAAAAACATGGAAAAATTGGAAATTTTTGGGCTGGTGGTGCAGGCACCTAGTACTGAATAATGGTTTTGATTACTCCCTATTTCACTGAAGATTTGATGTTCATTGCCCTGGCAGTTAGTGCTGGGAGTATCAGAAGAATGTGATGTACGGAGAAATTCGGATAATCGTCTTAGTATTGATGGTTATTTGGAAGTTTGCATAAAACACATGCTCGGGATGGTATTTGAAACCCCGAGAGTGGCTCTGGCATTGTCTTCATTGCACCTCTCCAGAAAAGCATATCTACTTGAGGGAAACAATGCATTAATTAAAAGGTTTTGGCATTTTAAGGAATTAATAAATGAATATCAATCTACACATGTTTGAAGAATTCCGAGTCTTCTACAGAATTGGTGAAAGTCCTCTGCATTATGAGATGTCACATGACCATGTTCTTTCTTCTCTGTTCTATCTTTGAGAGGAGAGTAGTGAATTTCTTAGCATTTATTATCACATCTGTTGCCGGAAAATTTCTCGATTTGAGAAATTCTAATGAATGCTTGTGTTTTCTGTCATCATTTTCTTGTATGCTTTTGTTGTGGTAGTGAAGCCACAATATGAATTAAGTTACAGGTCTGGTTGTTTTCCATTCATTTCAGGATGATGAGGATGAGGATGAAGGTGAAGAAGAAGAAGGAGGGCTGAGCAAATCGGGAAAAGAGTTGAAGAAACTGCTTGGCAGAGCTAATGGAATGAATGATTCAGATGCAGATGATGACGACGACGACGACGATGTATGTTTTCTGATGGCAATGCTTAATCCTATGTTGAGGAGTTAAGGATGTAATTTTTTTTGTGTCGTAATAATGTGAATATTCAAACATTGAATGGCTAAAAAAATATATCATGGTGCTCAGAACTGTTTATGAACTTCTGATATGATGGTACCTGAAGAAAGGTATATAAGTCTGAGACGTGATGTTTAGCAGACTACCCATGTTTCCTCCCTTTCTACAACTCCTCTTTCTTTTTATTACCTCATGGCCAAAGTTGGAAGGTTTGGTAGCTTTGTTTCTTTGAATAGAGGATTGCTCATTGCTTATGTATTCCAGCAGTTTGAAGTTGTTATTTACTAAAATTCATTGAGTTTTTTATACAAACTGTAAGCATTTGTGTAATTTTGTCTGTTTTGGCAGTTGGAAGATGATATATCTCCTGTTCTTGCCCCGAAGAAGGAAGCTCCTAAAGAAGAGCCAGTTGAGAACAGCAGTCCTGTAAAAGCATCTGCTTCTGGCGCTGGTCGTGGGACACCATCCACATCGAAGTCTTCAAAGGGGAAAAGAAAAGGCAATGGCGAGGAATCTAAAACAACTAATGGTGCGCCTCTGAAGAAAGTGAAAACAGAAAATGTAAGTAATTAGTTATGCGTAGTTTTATTGCGCTTCCCTTTCCTCATCTTTTTTTCTGTTTTAAAATAGAATTTGTACTCTTTGGTCTCTTTTGCCTTTCTTTCTTTACCCCTTTTCCCCCCTGACTTTGTTGATTCAGGAAGTAAAATCTGTGAAAGTTGAGCCTTCTTCTACAAAAAGCAATCCAGCTCCTAAAGGTGCAACACCACCAGCATCAACAAAAACTGGTTCAGCACCACCTTCTGGACCAGTTACTGAAGAGGAAATCAGGGCTGTTCTAGTGCAAAAGTCATCAGTGACCACACAGGATCTTGTAGCAAAATTTAAATCTAGACTGAAGTCTAAAGAGGTATTGATTTTTTCTCTTTTTCTTTTTTCAATTTTTTCAGCTGTTACTTCGGTTGAAGATTTCATAAATTTCTTTTTCTTGCATCAACAAAATCTTGTTTCGAAAGTTTCTCATTTGCTGACTGATAATTGTGGGATATTCTGGATTTGAAAATTTCTCATTTGCTGATTGATAATTGTGGGATGTTCTGGATTTGAAAGTTTCTCATTTGCTGACTGATAATTGTGGGCTATTCTGGTTTTTAATCCCCTATTCTTATTCTTCATTAACTTTTTGGGTCGTGGTGGTGGAGGTTGCGGGGGGTTGGGTGGGGGGGCTTTCTGATATGATTCTATAGAATACGATGGGTCATCAGCAGTTCTTCTTGATATATCCTTTCATCTTTTGTTTCTGGAAAATAAATTTATGTGTGGGTAGGGATAGGGAAGTTTATTTTCAAAAGGAGGTGTTAACTTTTAGTTTTTAAGGGAGAATGTAATGTAAAATTACACCATTTTTAATTTGATAATAATTTTAGCCTGAATCGAACTTTGTACTGAACTGCTTGTAATAGTATCCCATATGTAATTAAGTTTGTATATTTTCTTTGTTTTCGAGTTAGAAAGCTTGAATATAATTTAAAATAGTTATAAATTTTATTAACAAAGAATCGCACTACAATGTCTTTGAGCAGGTGATAAGATATTAGTTTTTCTCTCTCTCTCTCTCTCAATTTAAAATAATTATAAATTTTATTAACAAAGAACTGCAATTCATAGTCTTTCTTTCTCTCTCTCTCTCAATTTAAAATAATTATAAATTTTATCAACAAAGAACTGCAATTCATAGTCTCTCTGTCTCTCTCTCTCTCTCTCTCTCAATACTTTTCTAACTCTTTTGGAGTCATTGCTGCCACTCGTTAACATTTTTTTCAAAAGAACTTCAAGCATCTTCTTGTTAGTGTTTTTTTCTTATGCTCTTCCACTCGGCATTTATGTGACTTGCTAAAGTGATGAGTACATCATTCAAGACGTAAGAGGATACAATCCTACTATCTTGTGGTAACAGAATGCCATAAATAAACTTGTTCCATATTTGATGGCTATTGACTTGTTTTGCCTTTTCCTGTTGGGTTAGATTTTATGTCAATCTTTCTTCATGGATTATGTTCGTCTATATTGAGGTGTACTGTGCTTGAATACCAAGTTATATATATCTACTATCTCAATTGCACCCTGCAATTTATTCAAAGTATTTAATGCAGGCATTAGTATCATCATTTCCACATGTATTTCGTATTAAGTGAAAGTTTGTGAATGCAGGACAAGGACGCTTTTGCGGCTATATTGAGAAGGATATCAAAGATACAGAAGACTAATGGGGCAAACTACGTAGTTCTGAGGGATCGATAACCTATTCGTATCTAACTTGTGTACCCTATGTACATCAATACTTTGTGCAATTCCGATTGCCAAGCTAAAAACTTTTGGTCTGTAATGGTTCTTCCTTTGAGTCAGTTAAACAAGAAACTTGTATTATTCTAATTTGACTCCATAAATTGGAAAGCAGAAAGAAAGAGCTGAAAGGATTGGGACGACATATTATTAGCAGGCTTGTGTATTTCTTTAGCACAAGTTTCACCAACCCGTCCCAAGCAAATAAATGGATCTACTATTGTTGTGCTTGTGCTCGAAGAGCTAATATAAGAACTTGAGTTTGAGTTCAAAAACTAAATAAAAAATACATATATTATTCGAAAAAAAATACATTTTTATATTTGAAAAAAATACATATATTCGCGATAAATGTTAAAGTACATTAATGTACATATTATTAAATATATTACTACTATATCTATAAATATTAATAATAAATAAATATATCTTTATATATATAAGGCTTAACAAATAAATATATCTTTATATATATAAGGCTCGTGAGTCATATTTGGTATTATTGGCCTTGAGCTTGGCTCATCAAAAAAGCTTCGGTCGAGCTCTAATCGAGCCAAAAAAGTTTAGCTCAAGTGAAGCTCTAATTAAGTTACGATGCTAGTCGGCTGGATTCAATGCGTCCTATACAAGACACTAAGACAGGCTACGTGATGAAACCTGCATCTCAATACATGCAAGTTATTTGTATCCTTCAAATCTTAACTCTAAAACTAACAAAATAAAACCCATAACTCCATTCCAAAGAGGTTGAAACAATAATGAACTTTATTTCTCATTGAAGCAAATACTGTGGCCACTGTTGTGGGCTTGTGGCAGCAATAAATGAGGCAATATAATACAAAGGAAGGCCCATTTAAATAGTTGTCAATAGCGGGTGGATGGGCCTGGGTCGGCCCAAATGCAGGAAAGGGCTCAAACTTGCCCATTTGTCTTTCTTTTTCATTATACTACTTACTATTTATTACTATTTTAATTCTTCCTCCCCTTTCCAATTGTTCCATTTTCTTTTTGCCAGGCTTCTTCATTCACCGAGTTAGAGCTGTTGCTCATTGTTGTGTAAAAATGGTGTTCGGTCAGGTTGTGATAGGACCACCAGGCTCTGGCAAGACCACCTACTGCAACGGCATGTCTCAATTTCTCAACCTCATCGGCCGGTACTCCCTTTATATATATATATATAGTCTCAATTTCTCAACCTCATCGGCCGGTACTCCTTTTATATATATATATATATATTTAGTTCCTTGTGTTTATATTACTAAATAGTTTTCGCTTCTTGATGTATCTGTATCGCTGCAAAGAATTTCTAAAGTGAAAAAAATATTCTGCTTACTTTTTGATAATTCTCGTCTTATTTGAGCCCTATTTGTTACTTAATAAAACCTTTTTTTTCTTATAACTATGTTGCAGGAAGGTTGCTGTGATCAATTTGGATCCTGCAAATGATTCTTTGCCGTATCCACTTCATTAGTTCTTGTTTAGTCGCATAATTAGTTTCTTGTTTTATGCCGTTGAATCAGTGTGTTTCATGGCTCACTGCTTTTGCATTTCTCCCTACTATCGAATATATCAGATGATGTATTTCCTTATACAAAAGAAGATATGAATGTGCTATAAACATCGAGGAATTAATAAAACTCAGTGATGTCATGGCTGAGCATTCTCTCGGTCCTAATGGCGGTACGACCATTATGCTGCACTTTAGCTGCATTTCTTTAGAATTGTTCCGAGCTTTTTGAGAGTTTAAGAATCCAGTAGCATGGTGTGATTTCATGAAGACAGATTTACAATTGATAGTTAATCTTTATAAATTCAATTTTATTTACTGGTATATGTGTACATGCCAGATGAAGTCGTCAGATTCTAGTGCTGATTTCCAATTATGTGATAGATAAGTTTGAAAATTGCCACACGTGTAATTTACATATATATCTTTTTTTGCCTACTGATTGTTTTGTGCTGAAGCCTTCCCATTTTATATTTACTCAGTTATTTCATTTTTCTTAGAAATTTAGTACAATACTTTGCATTATGAAGGCCTCACTCAGTTCAAATTAAATACTTGAAGTATCTCATTTCGGTAAATACTAACCATTTTGTGAGTCATTCTGCTGGCTGACCTCCTAATTGTCAAAAACATTCTATCATGTCTACAGGTCTTGTTTATTGCATGGATTATTTGGAGAAGAACATCGACTGGTTAGAATCCAAACTGAAACCCCTAATCAAAGGTTGTTATAATCTTTTAAAATGAGTTTGTTTGGCTTATTTATCTACTGGTGCATGCTTATCTGTAGATTGAGTTTTTGTGCATACGACATAAATCTGATTGATGCTATCAGTCAGTAGGTTCTCCATGTCTATGTAATCATCTGCAAAACTGATAAATCGATACTAGTGATTAGTGGAGCGCCATTAATATTTGGGTCACTAATGTCAGTGGCTGTTCGGAAGTTTCTTTCTAGCATTTAGATTCTGTTCACGTAATACCAATTGATGTAGTCTTTAATAAGATTTTGACTGGATCATAACTTCAAGGAGATTTTGAGGAACATCTTTTGGTGCTTGTCTTTTCCACGAATATATTCCAGCAGTTTTCTGATACTCAAGTCGTTTAAGATTACTGGATCTCTATGCAAGCAGGAAAAAAAAAACCCAGAAAAAATGGAAAGTGGGTCTAAAGCATAGGTGCATTATAAGGTTTGGTTTACTTGAAAAAATGCTATTGCTCCTTGACTCGTTCACATTATATTGTTTGAGCATGCCTATCCAAACCCATACAACATTTCTTGCTGTCGTGTCAACCATTTCATTTACCAACCAAGTTTTTGACATTTAACAAACTCTTTGCAGAACACTATGCATAATCTGTTAATAAAGCACCAACAAATTCCGTCTGATTGCGTAGTTTGGTTTTCACATGCTTGTATACTTGCTCAGTTCACATGCTTGTTCCTCATTCTCTGCTTGCTTGTACTTTTCATCTTAACGTGAATCTAAATTTACTCTAGCTTTGTTTATTTCACGCAATAATATTATTATTATTAACCATGGAATGCAAACTATTGTTATTTTGCAGATCATTATCTTCTCTTTGATTTCCCTGGTCAAGTGGAACTATTTTTCCTTCACCAAAATGCAAAGAGAGTTGTTATGAAACTCATTAAGAAATTAAATCTCAGGGTATACTTTTCATCAGTCTAATAATCTCCATTACCATGAAATTGATTTTGAAGCTGGGCCTAGGCTGCAAAGTCTATCTTTGTAATAATGAAATTCCTTTTCTGAACCTGAAAGAAATGAGATACTTGGTGTTCTATTCTGGTGACGTCCAAAATTAGACGCTTAATTGTTCTGTATTCTTTGCAGTTGACTGTCGTGCATTTAGTTGATGCCCATCTTTGCAGTGATCCAGGAAAGTATGTGAGTGCCCTGTTACTTTCGTTGTCAACCATGCTACACTTGGAGCTCCCTCATGTGAATGTTTTGTCTAAGATCGATCTGATTGAAAGCTATGGCAAGCTAGGTTAGAACAATTTTAATCTTTACCAGTAGCAAATAAAGATTTTGCAGCTGATGCATATTTTTAAGTTATACTACCATGTTTGAGCATTTTGTCTGATTATTTTGCAGCTTTCAACCTTGACTTCTACACTGATGCACAAGATTTATCTTATTTGCAGCATCATCTTGATCAGGATCCTAGATCTGCTAAGCTTAAGTATGACCCATGTCTTTTTTTTTCTCATTTATAATCTGTTTTCATCTTTGGCGACACTATGTGTAGAGAGAATTTACCATATGCGTCCAACTCTTTTCAAATTATTTACTATTCTTGTGCAGAAAGCTAAATAAGGAGCTGTGTGAGGTGATAGAAGACTACAGTCTTGTCAATTTCACCACTTTGGACATTCAGGCGTGTCCATATCTCTTCGTGATGTAAACAGTGCATGCTGATTACTTATTGACCTTGTTCTTAACCATGTCTTTTTTTCAGGATAAAGAAAGTGTTGGAAATCTCGTTAAACTGATCGACAAAACCAATGGGTATATATTCGCGGGAATTGATGCGAGTGCAGTGGAGTTTAGCAAAATTGCAGTTCGTTCTGTTGATTGGGATTATTATAGATATCCTTTGTCGTGTTGGATGTTTAACTAACATGTGTTTCGACTTTTTCAATTAGTTTCATCCTATTTTATGTGTATGTGACAAGCATATCAGTTCACTTGCTTTTCAAATTTTAAACAATTCTTAGTATAGGTCTATGCCAGTGGGATCAGGTAGTTCACAATTGTGGGAAAATTTGTGAGATGGGTGCCATCCAAGTGTATATTGTATGTTATAAATTGAATTGCAGCCACCATTATGTCTAATTGGAAGGTCACAGTGAAAGTGGGTAGCACGTCATGTCCCTGAAATTCCTATAGACTACTTTCACTTGAATGGATGCTTCCTTTGCATTGACCCCTAGAGTCAGAGAAAAAAAAATATAGAATTTAATTCCTTTGCATTGACCCCTTGAGTGTTTCTGCTTTTAAGTAGTATTTGAGATTCTCAGAGTAGATTTCTTCTTCTTCTTCAATTGGTTATCCTTGACATAATGGTCTCACAGTTGCAGCTGTGCAGGAGAAGTACATGAAGGACGACGAGGTCGTCTTTGATAATGATGACTCAAGCGATAAGTGAAACCCAGTTTGTGATAGGGAACTTGGGAGTCAGCTGAGCATACGTACAATTAAAGGTGTATATTTTGTGGGCGGGATGTCATTGCTTCTTGCTTATGTTCACTTCACCATTATCAGCTAGCTACTTACCATCATGCTGCACATGATTTGTGGAGAGTTTTGCTGTTACTTAGTGTCTTGCTTACTAAACCTTTTAGTGCCGTAGATATCTTATTGTAGACTGTAGATTGAACAATATGTGATACTTTGATGTATACTTATATTTATTGATTGATCTTAAGTTGTTCTTAATCTTGCTAAAGCTGTAAAAGCTGCATAGACATAAGCTGAACGAGAGATTAATTTGTATTTTCACCTCCAGGCCGTGAGTGGATAATCCTGTTTTTTTTTTTTTAAACCAGAATGCTGGCATATAATTTTCATGTGTATCAAAGATGCTTTGGGGCGAACTTTGTAGATATCAGAGGTAGATAATAACTCTTTATTAAAAATGACAAAAATCTTTCGGTGTTTTAACTCGTGTACCCATCCATATGTCAATGTGCTTAGAACTTTTGGTCTGTAATAGTTCTTACCTTTCAAAACTAAGATCTTGTATTGCTGTAGTTTTAACCCATAGCCTTTAGCATCGTATGAGGTTAGCACTGCACTGCATGCATAATGAAACCCTCATCTTCTTACACACTACTATAACCATCCACATTCTTGGGTTTCACCTTCAATCACCCTTGGAACTTAAGCTGTGTGTTGGTAAGTGGTTTTCATCACCTACTGATTATGATTATGATTTAATAGGCTCTATAACACATAAAATTACTCACATCTCAACAGCAAAACAAAAATGTCATATAACTCACAAATATTCCAATACCAAGCAGGCATAAAATTACCCAAATCGCAACAGCGAAACCAACAAGTCATAACCCAGAAATATTACAATACAAAGAAGTTGGAACATTAGCAAATTATTACGTTAAACTGTTCCAAATGGAAGTTTGCAAGTGGTACAAATGACACTGAAACAGAATTACAAAGAGCTAAGCAGTAATACTACAGTTTTTCCTGAATACTAGAAGGATACATCACGAAGCAAATATCATCGTGATTCATTCGTGGCTATTACTTGTGGCATCTAGAAGCCAATGTAGCAAAGCAACAATCCAACAAAGAACACAAAGGAAACCTTATTCAAATAGGTGGCAGCAGAGGGTGGATGGGGCGGAGGTGGGGATGGGGGTGGCGGTGGGGGTGGTACAAATGCAGGAAAGGGTTCAACAGGTGGAGGTGGCCCAAATTTAGGAGATGGCTTAGGGGGCGGAGGCGGGGATGAGGGCGGCGGTGGGGGTGGTACAAATGCAGGAAAGGGTTCAACAGGTGGAGGTGGCCCAAATTTAGGAGATGGCTTAGGGGGCGGAGGCGGGGATGGGGGCGGCGGTGGGGGTGGTACAAATGCAGGAAAGGGTTCAACAGGTGGAGGTGGCCCAAATTTAGGAGATGGTTTAGCAGGCGGAGGCGGGGGTGGCGGGGTATCCCATGCAGGATATGGGTCAACTGGCGGAGGCGGCCCAAATTCAGGAGATGGCTTAGCAGGCGGAGGCGGGGGTGGAGGGGTATCCCATGCAGGATATGGGTCAACAGGCGGAGGCGTACTCCATGCAGGGGGAGGGACGCCCCATGCAGGATATGGGTCATCGGACTCAACCGCAACAGGCAGCTTGAGCCCGTTTTTGCAACTCTCCGGGTTACCACTTGTGAAGTATCTGACCCCTTCTTCCTCCAGGGAAACATGATTTCCTTTGTCAGTGTACATTCTGATCGGGTTTGTGAGGTTGCATGACAGAAATTCCTCCAGGCCTTTAAGCTCTACCAAGCTTTCCTCCATTCCTGCATTTTTGAACCCTGCTCAAAAGCAAGTGAAAAATTAATCACCAAATTGGAAAAAAATTAAAAGATGCTATATATCACCGTTTATATAGTAATAGTTGTCTAGTTTACATACAACCGCAATACCTCCCTTTCTTCAGTGAAGAAAAATATTGATGTGTTAGATTATAAAAATCATTTAATTGTAACAAATTCTAGCCAAAATTACGGAAAGCGGTATAAAGGTGATAAGAAAAATTGCTCTCCTGAAAAATATTGGTGAAACACTGAAACTGTATAGAGCTAACAAAATAAAGAAAGAAAAAGGAAGTTGTGCATACTAATGCATCAAATTAGCCATGGATTTGCTGTTCAAAAAAATTATCCATGGATTTCAACATTTTCTTTTATCCTTCTTACGAGTTGCGTAAACCCCCATCATAAACCTCGTTAAAAGAATTTATTTTGTTTTATCCTAAAGTATACAACAGCTAACAAAAATCTAACAAGTATACAGCACAACTTTTTTTTTTTGGTTTCCACTCCAGTATTAACCTTGGTCGACGGTCATCAGCTGCTCGAGCCGAGAACATCCACAAGAAGTGTGAGCGGGGCTAACTCCTTGACATTTGTTCCATACTCTGGGCCCGAACCCGAGACCTTTGGTTAAGGAAACTGGTACCTCGACCAACTCTCGTTATTACTATACAACAGAACAGCTAACGAAAATCTAACACCTAACCGATGCAAACTTTCAGCTTCAACCCAAAAAAATAAAAAGAAAAAAATGAAAAACAAATTCGGTTGCAGACCCAAAAGGAAATAAATAACCAAACTCATGTAACCAGAAACACAATATCATAGAATATACAGAAGAGAAGGCGGGGGGTTACATACAGATTTTGTCGCCAACCTTGAAGACCCGACCCGACAACCAAGAAGTGATATTGAAAGCGGGTCCCCAACCGCCATCGTCTCCCACCACGTGGTGGGTTTGGGCTGAAACCCCAGCCCCACACAAAGCTGCAACCACCACAAACACGGCGGCGGTAGCGGTGAGCTTCAGTAGCGCAGCCATTTCTTCGTCTCTACTCCAACTAGTATTAATGGATTCCCTCCCTCCAAAAGCATGAAAAAGCTGTAAGTGGGAAGTTCCCTATAAGTAAAGGTTAAAGAAGCAAGTGAGAGGGTTTGGTGTGACTTTGCATTCACTTTCTTACTCCTCTATATTAAGGTCGGTGGGTAAGTGTGTGGGGGTAATGGTGTACGAAAAAGAAGCCGAATCAAAATAATCGATACTCGATTTGAGCTCGATCACTAAAAACTCGTTTAAACTCGATTTATTAACATATCAAACCAAATTTGAATAATTTTTTGTGTTTGATAAATTTTGAAGCTCGGCTCGATTAGTAAAAATAATAAAAATATATATAAAAAATCAAACTATTCGAGCTCGACTGGTGTTCGACTCTATTAAAACTCGTTTAAGCTGAGCTCGATTAATAATCAAACAAACTCAAACACAAATTTCGAAGTTCGATTGTGTATCAAACAAACTTGAACAACGTCTCGTTCAGCTCGACTCGACTCGTGTTTCACCCCTAATGCTCGGTGGCTACGGAGTCCAACTTTTGGAGTATTCTACACAAAGCGTTAATCTATAATATTATATAAATTGGAAGAGATCTAGAGTAATTGTTTTGGGCGATCAAATTTTGGTGAAACCTTTATCCACCCAAAAATTTAACAAATATCCCAAATAACTACCATTTCCCACTCTAAATTTTATTAGTTCTCCTATTTTCTATCACATTATCTTTATATATCACATTTATTTTCCTTTTCTTTTCTTTTCCATACCTTTTTTTTCCCACTATCTTCTTTATATTTTATTTATTTGATTTTGGTCAAAAAAAAATAATTATCAAATTAACTTTAATTAAAATAATTTTTTTTAAAAAAATCTTTTTTGCACATGTAAACATGAGTGTGTGGCATTTATTAGTATACAATAAAAATTTATATATTTTGATATTTAACAATGTGTGAGACAAAAATTTCTGGATAATTGGAAATATCTATATTAAGGTCGGTTGGGGTGTGTGTGTGTGTGTGTGTGTGAGTGGGGGTGGTGACTTAATTCAATTTTTACTGGATATTTGTTGACCACGTGCCTGCTCTTCTACCCAAACAATCAAACAACAACCAAGTCCTCAAGTAGGACTGAATTCATTTCCGGGGGAACTGATCCATTTTTTGCCAAATAGTCCGCACAGCCGTTCTTCTCCCTCAAAATATTCATTTGTTAATGAGGATCCGACAGTCTTCAATTACGCTACCCAGGGGATGAACCGAGGCATTTCCCTTCTTTCTACCCTAAACCCAAGTACTTTATTTACCAAAATAGATAACTAGAAAATTAGGTAAGGCTATATTTCTTTTGCTTTTATTTTTTTCTTCACATTTCAATGACCACGTTTACCACCTCTTTCTTTTTCTTTGCTTCTTTCAATTTCTTTTCGCAATAGTACTGTACTATTACAATCCACATAAAAATGTCTATCTTTAGCTTAATCATAAGTCATAACTAGAAAATTAGGTACTTTACCAAAATAAATAACTAGAAAATTAAGTGAGGCTATATATTTCTTTTGCTTTTATTTTTTTTTCTTCACATTTCCAATTGCTTAAAATAAAGTGATAATTACGGACATACCCACCCCACTTATAATGTGTAATACCAAAAAATCAATTATATTTTTTAAATTACCAACACACTCTACAAAAGGCTAAATGTGGAGTTTTTAGGGGTTAGATTGTAAGAATTTTTAAATATATGTAGGTAATTGTAACAATGCTTCACATGAAGGGAGCTTTATGTAATTTCAAAAATAGGATAAAGTAGTTAGGTAATTAGACATTACACGATGGGAGGTTTGTGTAATTTTTCGTAAAGTAAATATTACAAAAACTTGCTTGTTTCCAAGAATTATGATCATTTAATTTGAAATAATTAGAGAATTATGGATTGCAAAAAATAATTAAAGAATTATGGCCTCCTATGAAACTAACGTGTGGTTTGTGTTAACTGATGTTAACTGATGGGTATCTGTCGAAAATTAAAAGAAGACGCATATAACACGTGCATGGCTCAACCTACTCCCGTCGTTTACCTTTCTTGGTTACTATCAAAAATATAGTACAGGCTTATATATTCGGAATATTGCCATCTCAACCTGATGTGAGGAGCTAAAGACGCGATAAGATTGGTAAGTCCAAATATGGGTATGCTATAACAATATGTAATAAACTTTTTCTCAGTTCCTAATTAATTATAAAATTATGTGATGATGATAAAAATCGTCAGTCGTTGAATGTCATGTATTTGATCATGTGGGATGGTGGAACTAATTCAACACACGACAAACTAGGTTGGGTGTTGATGAATGTATAGATTACACTCGCTACTTAAGTCAGCTACTTGCTGCCTACGTACCCCAATGGGGATCAAGTCTGTTCGTAGTTCTTTTATAGGGTTACTTCCAATAGCTAGTGAATTTTTACTGAGAGAGTAGATAATGACAAGCTGTTTTCATTCCAACACACTTTTTGGTGTAGAGAGCAGATCATAATCTGTAGATACCCTCTTGGGGGTATTTATAGAGTTGGTTATGGGTCATGGGCTAAATCCTTATTTTTAGCCCATCAAATATATATATATATATATATATATATATATTAAACTAATAATATTTATTTCATATTTATTAGCTCAATTATTATTATTGGCCCTTTTGACAAAATTGACTTATTTCATAATAAACCTTGGGCCCAGCGGGCTCGTCCATACGATTTATACCAACTACGCCGGAGTGATAACTGGGTCCAAATACATAGGCGGGCTAACGACTATTATGCCCTTAGCAAAATCAGTGCACATCATAAGCCCCCCACTCCCGAATATTTATTCCAATAGGTGAGATATTTGGGATTAGGGCGTCGATACAATTAATAGTGTAAAATTTGCCCCCCTTTATTATTTTTTATATATATATAAATACTTGTCGATCCATTAAAATGGGCCAACATAACCGCGAGGCATTATTTGCACAAGGCAATTGCCTCAAGGCAACCTGCCTTGAGGCAATTAATTTGCCTCGAGGCAATTAATTTGCCTCGAGACATTGCCTAAGGCAAATGCTTCAAGGCATTAAAATTTGCCTTAAGGCATTAAAATTTGCCTTGGGGCAAATTGCCTCTAGGCAATTAATTTGCCTTCATTCTCAAGGCTCGGAAGGTATGTTCTACCCTCGGGTTGAACTTAGAAATTTCGAATGAAGCTTCAGCCCTTTAAAACCGCCGAGGGGCATGTCACGATTTACATGGAATATTTTTAGTGAAATGGGACTTAGCCTCCTCCAAAACTTTGAGTTGTAAGACCTCCATTCTGAAACTCTGAGTTTCGTAGGAGGCTCGATATTTTGAGATCTCGATCTGGGCATTTATCTCCTCGGAAGAGACTTAGAGTTTTGAGGCCTCTATCCAGGTTTTATGGTATTTCAGCATCCCAGATGGGACTTATAATTTTTAGACATCAATTTGAAAATTTTGGCATCTCGGAGGGGAATTGGGATTTTTAGTGGCCCTTTGCCTCGAGGTGAGGAGGCAAGGTCATTTGCTCCGTAGCACGCGGGCTAGGTCCTTTACCTCAAAATGAGTGGGCAAAGTCTTTGGCATCTAAGTGTAGTGGGTGTCTTCCCCTTATTGTAGAAGAGTCCATCCCTTCAAGAGGGGGGCGATAACGAGCCCGCGGAGGTGGGCGAGAGGGTCATTTTATGGATGCCCCCAGTGCGCCGCGAGGCACGAGGCACCGGGTGCAGCCTCGCGGTTGGGTGCCGCGAGACATTGTCTCAAGGTCATTGTGTCGCGCGGTCATTGTGCCGTGGTGTGCCGCAAGGCCTTACCTCGCGGTCGGGTGCTTGCCTAGAAGCGTGGTGCTTCGGGACTCTTTCTCAAGCTTTTTTGCTTAGTAAGACTTGAGCTGGTTTGATTGATTTATGTGCTATTTTAGCTTCCGCCATTTTATTGCACTTTATTCTATTGCACATGACATATTAGCTTGATACTTTACCCAAGTAAGTCTTTACTTCTCTTTTCGTGGCTTCACGAGCTCTAGGGGGTATACCCCATGGCTTCATGAGCACTAGGTCAATTACTTAATTGAATTATTGTGCCCCGTGGCTTCATGAGCACTAGCGGGGTGTTTTGTACCTCAGGTCTTCATAAGTGCTAGTGGGGTACTTCGTATCTTTAGTAGGATTTTACTCAACAAGTATTAGCGTTTTGATAGCTAGTTACCGACTAGTGTTTTGAAAACACTAGCGTTTTGTTAGCTTGTTTAGACCCACCAACTTGGGAATTATTTTATATTGAGATTTATATCCCTCTAGGTAGATGTATATCCACTCATAGGGGCTAAATAGAGGTGGGTGTTAGGCCTCTCATTCGGAGTGGAGGTCGCCATCCGGATAGAGTGCCTCGCAGCTACCATCGCGAGGTGTGTGCCCCAGGGCCAGTCGCGAGGCTAGTGCCTCGCGGCACTGCACCCTCTTTTGGGTCGTTCCCCCAAGGTGACCTATAGCTTTTTTATATGTCTTACGTATGTATTCGTGTACTTTATCCTACTATTGTTTTTTGCTTGTACGACTATAAGCTAGTCGAACATTAGCAACATTCTTGCTTTTGACTTAGCACATTTGTGAGCTACTTATTGGCCCTTAGCAGGCTTTGAGTAGGTCCTTTGTTTTCCTAACACTGTTGCTTCATGAGCTTTGTCGGGTTGTCAGCAGTGGCGTTGCTCGTTGGCACCGTGTGATGCCAATAGGTGCCCATGATGGCATTACTGTGCTCATGACACATTTCGTTTTTCCTACCCCCATGATTAGATTTGGTGGGTGGATAATTTTGGCGGGTGGACTTAGCACCTCATAAGGTTCTTTGCCCCCCCCCAGTCCTTAGTGATTTGCATGGTTAACACCTTAGGGAGTAAGAATTATACGGGGTAGACGTTATCTTTTGTTAGCGGAGGGCTAACTTAGAGTTTGGTCTCACCCTTTATTTACACCTTTTGAGTAAGTGGCGTTTGATTGTGTCTAGCAAGACTATCTTTTGTCTGCTCATTTTGCCATAGTACCTTGTGCTTCATGAGCACTAGTTTAGGTACTTAGCCATTTTAACATGCCATTGTTGGGATTCAATGAATGGTGGGGCGATGCCTCTTGGGCATTTTTGCTGTATTCGAATTCTCTTGTTAGCAATTCATTTTTTGAATGCTGAAAATTGCTTGGCCTTGAAATATCAAATTTCCATGGCCTTTGCTTATTCTCTAGCTAGCCCTTGCATATTAACTAGTTACTAGCTAGCTATTTATTCACTAGCTAGTCGTTTACTGCTACTGGCTAGCTATTCATTCGCTAGCTAGCTGTTTGTTTATTCCATTCCTACTTCTCCACTACTTGCCCCCTACTCCTTAGTATGTGAATCATATTCAGGAGTAAGTTACCAAGTGGTGTTTCTTTGACACCAGGGGTTTAGGGATGGTTCCTTGATGATGATGAGAACTCTAGGCTATGTTCGTCGAATGCCGACTATTGTGATTTTGCAGACTAATGCCCTGAGGCTTTGAGCCTCACGACCTTTCACTAGGGTGACCTCTGTCTTAATTTTAGGAGGTTCGGATAGCCGCTAGTGTTCATTATTTGGCGCATGAAATGAAATATCACCCTAGCCACATTGATAAGAGGTAAATCATCACCCTTGTTATGTTTGTATGAGGTGAGTTATCATCTTAGTTATAATTGTATGAGGTGAGTTTTCACCTTAGTTATACTTGTATGAGTTACCACCTTCATTATATTAGTATGATCTCGGTCCACATTCCACATTGGAGTGGTGGGGGTTGTTTTTTAAAACCTCATACCCTCTCGGTAATGCTGGAGGGATCATTAGCTGGGCTAGTTTAAACCCTTGTTATATTTGTTTGAAAGAGAGGCGTGGGTTTTTGATACTCACAAACACTTATTAGTGGTGGCTTGGTCGCCTCTTATTTGTTTGTTTTTACATAATCTCGTTCCAGAACCTTAATGGGAGTGGGGAGACCTTTCGTGGGTCCTCAACCTCTCTCGATGTTACAGGAGGGATTATGGGGTGGCCCATCCTCGTGCAAGTCCTTGACAGCTCGGGGGATTGTCGCACTGCCACCCATATTGACCTCGAGTGGAGTTGCGGGTAATTTTATAACGCCTCTAGTGGAAACTTGATTAACTCCCAGGGGTCGTATTGGCATTTTTGTTTCCCCACTATGTGGGTGAAACACTTAAGTATTTAAATGTCTTTTGTCAACATATCAACATAATAAGGGTGCTATAAGCATTCAAGCATATGTTTGGCCAGTGGTCGTTAGCACCAAGTGTTAGCAGCAGTTATAATGGTAACACATCTAGTAGCCAAAATAAACTAAGTAATAGATTTTTGAAATAACCTCTGTCTAAAGAAGTGATCCCGAGGGGCTTTTGTTTTGGGTGTTGTTAAATCACTCATCGTTAATGTCATCCTCTTTTGTATGACGCGAAATGCCTGTTATTTAAACAAGCCTAACATATCTAGCTGCCTAAAAGTTGATGTGCCTGAAGTCACTTAGCAATCATATGACGAAAACTTGAAACATCCAACACTTAATAAAAATATGCGGGAGTGCACTTAGGCACCTTAGAACTTAAGTAAAGGAAGCCGGCGCTGGTGGGCGTCCCCACTCAATGCTTGACTTGTTCAATAGTAATGTAGGAAAAAAAATAGTCTTTGTTATTTGTTACCTGAAAAGGCCTCATAAAGCTTGACATTTTGTCAAGCTTGGGGGATGTTTTCCATGGGGGTCATCCTGCTAGTGGTATCCACTGCCGACGCGCCCGTCACTTTGGAGTCTTGTCCATTAGCGGCCGTTGCTGTATCTTCGAAATAGGCGTTGTCTTCTTGGGGTGGCATGTCGTAGCATGTGTCTTTTTCATAGTCATCTGACTGCTGGGATTTTCACCAAATATGGACTAAGTTGATCTTGCCCCCCAAGCAAGTTTTCTCTAGCGAGATTAAGTTTATCACTATTTGTTCCCCCTTGTATCTGTGATCAATGTCATGTTTTCTTTTAGGCTTCTTCAATGTGTTAGCATAACACTCTCTTGCTATCTTCACGTCACCAACAGCTTCCTCCGTTCCTACAGGGGTTGGAAATTTTACCTTCAAATGGAAGTTGAATATGACATCTAGAAGCAAGTTTAAGCTCGACCTCCCCAAAATGGCGTTGTAGACGACGGGGGCTTTGACCACCAAGAACTTCAGCACCTTCATGGAGCGGGCTGGAAATGCACCCAGAGATATGGGCAGAGACACGCCTCCTAATGCTTCCACTATCTCACCAGTGAATCCAGTGAGGGGGGTTTACCACTTGAAGTTGTGTGTTGTCCACCCCTAGTTGGGTGAAAGCACTGTAGAGGATGATGTCTGCTAAACTCCCACTATCGACCAGAACCTTCTTCACCCAAAAGTTGGGAATGGTTGCTGAGATCACTAAGGCATCATTCACCAATGGGATGTTGTTTTCTAGGTCTTTTAGTCCAAACTCTCTGGTTTTCGTCTTCAGCTCCACTTGATTCACTTGTCCGATAGCAACCCTTAGTGAAACTTTCCTTGAGTTTGCGGAGTCACCCTCTGCTGGGCATCCCAAGATAACCTTTATTATTCCATTCACTGAGAGGTTATCCATCTCTGAGTCTGCCCTTAGGGGGTTGCCTTTGACTCCATCTCTACCCCTCTGTCTCTTCAATTCTTGTATATTCTTCAGCTCTGGCCAAAAACTCCTCCATAGTTGATGGGGGCTTCCCTGATAGCAACTCATGGTTGACGTGCGGTACTTCAGACACCGCGTTGGAGAAACGCTATACGTATTCACTCAAAGATTCATCATCTTTTTGAACTATAGTGAATAAGAAAGATGATACCTTGGGGCACTTCTTGTTCACGAAAAAGTGATTGAGAAAACTCTTGGTCGGCTGCTCGAGGCCGGCGATGGTACCGACGGGCAGTCGGTTGAATAAGCTAAGTGCCCTTCCAAAAGGGTGCGAAAACTCTTATAGTAGGTAGCATCACTGACGTCATACATGTCAGCCTTGGTGTTGAACTTGTCAACATGCTCTTGAGGTTCTCCAGCTCCCTCATACTCACTCAAATGAGGCATCTTAAGCCCCTGCAGACTGCAGTAAAGACTCTGACAAAATCGCCTGGCAGAAAGGACTTCTTTTAGGAGGTGATACAATTAATGGCACCAGTTGCATATCCTCATCTCTTCCATGGTCATCTAAACTCTCATCACATCAGGGTATGTGCCTATGTCGGCCTTCGCGCCTCGGCAAGGTCTCTTCGGGGGTCAAGGATGTTTGACCTCTAAGTAGTGAACTTGGGGGTGTTGGCCTTCGGTCTCTTCCCCTTGATGGCCTCTCAGGGGATGAGACCACACTATTCCTTTTTCTTTCTCGTGCTGCCCCATTCACCGGTGAGTTGGATCGCCTTGATCCAATTCCGCTGTGAGTCAAGGACTCTTGACCTCTGTGGGGGGATTGGCTTGGCGCCACTCGGTGAGGGCGACTCTTCTCCTGAGGCTCCTGATCCTTGCGTGCAGATGGAGGGGACGGATCTTGAGGCTCCTTCTTTTGAGGTTGGGGTGCCTTTTGATGGCCCATTTCGTGAGGGTCTTGCTCCCTGTTAGTCGATGGAACAGGTGTTGCTTGTGACAGGTGTGTGCAAGGGCATTTGCTGGACTGCACGAGCAGCTGTCCTCACTGATGCATCCTTAACAAGAGCAAGTAGTGCCTCCTGAGTGACGGCGAACACCCTAGGGGCAGGGTATGGAATCACTGATGGCGTCACAAGAGGTGAGTTCTGCTCGTTCAGAGGGGGTGGTATGCCTAGACCCCCGCCTCCAGCTTGCCGGGTCGGGGGGTCTTGAGGACCATCCTCAGCATTGGGCTGATATTCAGGCGTTGGGTTAGGAAGTTCATCGATAGCTGCGGCTGGTGTTGGCTGGTCATTCTATCTCCGGTAGTACGAGCTTGTGACCTAGTTTGCATACTCAGTGGCTGGAGCGCTGTTTCCCACAGACGGCGCCAATCTGATGATGGTTAAAATCATCAGTCGTTGAATGTCACATGTTTGACCACGTGGGATGGTGGAACCGATCCAACACACGACAAATTAGGTTGGGAGTTGATGAATGTATAGACTGCACTCACTGTTTAAGCAAGCTGCCTACGTATCCGAATGGGGATCAAGTCTGTTTGCAGTTCTTTTATGGGGTTACTCTCAATAGCCAGTGAATTTTTACTGGGGGAGTAGATAACGACAATCTGATTTCTCTCTAGCACACTTTTTGGTGGGGAAAGCAGATTGTAATCTATAGATACCTTCTTGGGGGTATTTATAGAGTTGGTTATGGGCCATGGGCTAAATCCTTATTTTCAGCTCAAATCGTTTAAGATTACTGAATCTCCATGCAAGCAGGAAAACCCCCCCAGAAAAAATGGAAAATGGGTCTAAAGCATAGGTGCATTACAATTTACAAGGTTTGGTTTACTTCAGAACACTATGCATAATTGTTAATAAAGCACCAGCAAATTCAGTCTGATTGCGGAGTTTGGTTTTCACATGCTTGTATACTTACTTGCTCAATTCACATTCTTGTTCCGCATTCTCTGCTTGGTTGTAGTTATCATCTTAACGTGAAATCTAAGTTTACTCTAGCTTTGTTTATTTCACTCAATAATATTATTATTATTAACCGTGGAATGCAAACTAATTAATAATATTATTTCTCTTTGATTTCCTTGGTCAAGTGGAACTATTTTTCCTTCACCAAAATGCAAAGAGAGTTGTTATGAAACTCGTTAAGAAATTAAATCTCAGGGTATACTTTTCATCAGTCTAATCATCTCCACTACCATGAAATTGATTTTGAAGCTGAACCTGGGCTGCAAAGTCTATATTCGTAATAATGAAATTCTTTTTTTGAACCTAAAAGAAATGAGATGCTTGGTGTTCTATTCTGGTGACGTCCAAAATTAGACACTTAATTGTTCTGTATTCTTTGCAGTTGATTGTCGTGCATTTAGTTGATGTCCATCTTTGCAGTGATCCAGGAAAGTAAGTGAGTGCCCTGTTACTTTCGTTGTCAACTGATATAGGTCAAAATGACCTTTAGACAATTTTACCCTTTACACTTGGTTATATTCACAATACACTTCAGGATCCGCGCTTTTTAGATCGGGTTCGGGTTGACCCGATCCACCCGACCCGACCAACCCATGTTCTCAGCCATCGATTAGCTTCACCAGGAAGCTTGAGATTAAGCCACGTGGCCCATGCTGATCAGTACAAAGCGCCCAACACTATAAATACACCCACTTTCACAACTAGGAGGTATGACATTTATTACTCCATATTAAATATTGTGATCTCGATCCTTAGAGTCGATAACTGACTTGATCGTCGGAGGGTCTACGCTGGGATCAACCCCAGCTCGACCCTAACGAGGGTCCTTTGATTTCAGGTTGTTCCATTTTGGAAGCTTCGTGATCGGGTTCATTTCCAACCCAAATCAGATGGCGCCGTCTGTGGGAAACCTTACCAGAAATTGAAGTTTATTCAGATCGATATCCTTACAACTGATGGAAGAAGCTACAAACAAGAACAAAGAGGTTCACTTCGAAGGGTCTACTTCGCGATTACAGGAAGACCCACCGCAGCGACAAGATGCCCCGCCTGATGAACCTATGATCTATGTGACAGAAGCAGAGCTTGATCGGAGGATGCAAGATTGGGGTGAGAGAATGTTAAGGGATATATACAAAAAATGCCATCTACCCCGAACATTCTGGTCCACCCGCAAACCCCCGACCCCGCGCAAGCTATTCAATCAAGGTTGCCGGAAGGAACTGAGAACGATCAGGCACAAGGTGGAGGCGTGAGCATGTATGTGATTCTGATGAAGTGGAGAGTCGTGCTCCTTCGCACGCTGGATCTGAAAAAGATCGGCCTGCGGAGAAGGAGAAGGGAAAGAAGAAGACGCTGGACTATCTGCTCAGGGAGTATCAAAAGCTGATTTGGAGAGATGTATGAAAAAATCAATGATGTGACTCAAAAGATCGAGTCGCATCAAAAAAGACCGCGCCGATGCCAGCAGCTAGAAGATTTTTCTCCCCTTTTAGTGAGGAGATCTTAGCAGAGTAACGGAGCAAATTTCAGACTCTGGGATTTGCAAGGTATGAGGGGGAGAAGGCGACCTAGAGAACATCTAGTCTCGTTTGAAGGAATTACCAACCTTCATGGATTTACGGATGCGATAAAATGTAGAGTGTCTTCACGACCTTGAAGGGTCGAGCTCAGAAATGGTTCACCAGTCAAGCTCCGGGAACTATGTCGCTTCACCAACTTAAAGAAAATTCAGCTATCACTTCGCAAGCAAAAGAAAGGCGAAACGATCACAACTCATCTTTTGGGAATAAGACAGAAAAAAGATGAGGATCTTAGAAATTTAGATAGATTCAACAATGAGGCACTAGAAGTACGGACATCTCCAACGAGATTTTGATCCAATTACTCATTCACGGGCTGAGAAAGGGACCGTTCGCATCAGCGTTGGCGATACAGCAACCTTCGGATCAAGAGGAACTGATGCTAATTGCGGAACAATATATTCAGGAGGAAGAGATGAACCTGATGAAGGATGAGGAACAGAAAGGCATGAAAGCTGATGAGAAGGATCGAAGTGACCGTGATAAAGGATCGCGATCTGAAAAAGATCATGAGCGACCTCTGAGATTTCAAAAGTACGACAAGTATACCCCACTGAATGTGAGTCGAGGTCGAGCATTGATGGCAATCGAGCATCGCGATATGCTGCAGTGGCCTAAGAAGATGCAAAGTACACCGAGCAAGAGGAACTCAAACAAATACTGTAACTTCCACAAAGATAAAGGTCATGATACGGAGGAATGTTTTCAACTCAAAGATGAGATTGAGAGGCTCATTAAGCAAGGATACTTGAAGGAGTTTTATGATAGAACCATGGAGGATCATCGTCGTGAGGAACATCGTCACGAGGATCATCATCGTGAGGATCACCGTCGGGAGCGAAGCCGATCAAGGGATCGGGGAAGGCGAGGAATGATCAACAAAGATATAACCGACCCAGAGAAGGGCATAGAGATGCCAAGAGAAATCAGCCCGAACTAGACAATAATCCTAGGCTCGGAGTGATCAATATGATCGCAGGAGGACCAAGTTGTGGCGATACAGCAAATGCAAGGAAAAGACATGTAAGGGAGTTGAGATCTCACAGGTCATCTCTTAAGAGTACGTCGATCCTTGCAATTAATAGTGGTGAAAGGATCTCTTTTGGAGATGAGGATTTTGATGGTATGGTAGGTCCTCAAGACGATCCTATGGTAGTTTCGATGGACGTAGCGAATTTCTCTGTCAGAAAGGTTCTTGTGGATAACGGTAGCTCGGCTGATATCATATTCCATCATGTAATAGAGAAGATGGGTTTGAACATGAAAAAGCTTCACCCAGTCAACACGCCTTTGACAGGCTTCGGTGGCTCAGAGATCATGCCCTTGGAACGATTGAGCTCCCAACCTCATTGGGAACATTACCCAAAAGAAAAACGGTGATGATAAGATACATTGTAGTAAAGGCGCCCTTCGCTTACAACGCGATCCTAGGACGACCAGGACTTAACCAATTTGGAGCAATTGTCTCCACGCTTCACTTGAAAATGAAGTTCAAGACTGAGGCCGGAATAGGAGAGGTGCGATGTGATCAAGAGGTGGCTAGAGAGTGTTACACCACTTCCCTGAGAAAGCGAGGGGATAACACACGAACTCGAACCAAGATCCATCAAGGGGCAGTAGAGTTCAATGTCGCAATAGATAACCTTGGAGCTGACACAAAGAGAAAGAGGGAGAACGCAAAGATGGAACCGTCAGAGCATAAAGCAATTGAGTTATTTCCTGGAAATCCAGAGAAGATAACAAGGATCGGGTCCCAAATGACACAGGAGACGGAGGTTCTCATGATAACTTTCCTTCGTAATAATGCCGACATTTTTGCCTGGAAAGCCTCCGATTTTCATGGTATTGATCCGGAAGTTATAGTGCATCGACTAAATCTCGACCCTAAAGCGCGACCCATAAGGCAGAAGAAGAGAAATTTTGGAGGGGAGAGAAATAAAATAATAGAAGATGAAGTGAATAAGCTTCTCGAAGTAGGTTATATAAATGAAATTCAGTTCACGAACTGGCTCGCCAACGTGGTCGTAGTCCCGAAGGCAGGGGAAAAGTGGAGAATGTGTACGGACTTTACAGACCTGAACAAGACCTGCCCAAAAGATCCGTACCCCTTACCAAGGATCGACTTACTTATTGACTCAACGACAGGATGTGCGTTGTTAAGCATGATGGATGCTTACCAGGGATTCAACCAAATTTTCATGGCTAAAGAAGATCGAGACAAGACTTCGTTCATCACAGACAAGGGTATTTACTGTTATAATGTAATGCCTTTCGGGTTAAAAAATTCGGGAGCTACTTATCAACGATTAGTGAATCGAATGTTCAAGGATGAAATCGGAAAGAGTATGGAGGTCTACGTTGATGACATGTTGGTAAAAAGTATTGATGAAAAGGATCACATCGCTCACCTAGAGCGATCCTTTCAGATCATGAGAAAATATGGAATGAAGCTAAACCCAGAAAAATGTACCTTCGGAGTTCGAGGTGGCAAATTTTTGGGTTTCATGGTAACGGAAAGAGGGATCGAAGCAAATCCTGAGAAAATCCAAGCTATACTCGACATGGAGTCGCCACGATCTGTAAAAGATGTGCAAAGGCTCACGGGGAGGATGGCAAGCCTTAACCGCTTCATTTCGCGGTCAGCTGATAAAGGTTTGCATTTCTTTAAGATCCTTAAGAATGTCAAAAAATTCATTTGGTCAGATGAGAGCGAAAATGCATTTCAAGAATTGAAGGCCTATCTGATTTCACCTCCCTTGCTCACGAAGCCGATCCTCGGAGAACCCTTGATCCTCTACCTAGCTATTTCGAAAAATGCTATAAGCTCAGTGTTAACTCGTGAAATTGAGGCAGATCACAGACCCATCTACTATACTAGCAAGATGCTTCAAGGGTCGGAAAAAAATTATTCGGAGATAGAAAAATGGGCTTTAGCTCTAGTTACTGCTGCGCGAAAGCTTCGACCTTATTTTCAATCACACCGTCTCATCGTTTTGACCAACCAGCCCCTGCGACAAGTTCTTGCAAAGCCAGAAGCATCGGGTCACCTTGTTAAGTGGGCGGTCGAGCTAGGGGAATTTGATATCGAGTATCACAGCCGAGCTTCGTCGAAAGCACAAGTGATCGCTGATTTTGTGGTCGAGGTCGCTTCGATCCAAGAAGAACACACAATGGAAGAAGTCAAATCTTGGATGCTCCATGTAGATGGATCCTCGATGACTTCAAGGGGTGGAGTAGGAGTGTGGCTCGGTGACTCCCAAGGAGTAGATATGGAATTTGCAATAAAGCTAGACTTTGTTGTTACAAATAATGAAGCGGAGTATGAGGCTCTGGTTGCCGGATTGAAGATGGCGCAAGACCTAAAAATCGAGAAGCTCGAGGTCTACACGGATTCTCAGCTAGTGGCGAATCAGATAAATGGATCCTATGAAACTAGAGAAAGTACTATGACAGCATACCTGAAAAAGGTTAAGGAACTGATGAGCCTATTCAAAGAGGTGAACATAAACCAAGTTCCACGAGAGGAGAACGAACGAGCAGATGCTCTGTCAAAATTTGCAAACATGGCAACTGGAATCAAGACAAGGCAAGTGACCCTAATGGTGGCGAAACACTGGGAAATAAGATCTGAAAAAGATATACCCGAGGTGTTGGTTATGGATATAGAAAAAAGTTGGATGGATGAGCTAAAACTCTATCTGTCAGAGGGATCCCTACCTCAGGACCGTGCGGTTGCAAGAAAACTAGTGCGTCGAGCATCACGGTTCACACTGCTCAATGGGGATTTGTACAAACGATCCATTTCTGGCCCATTGCTTAAATGTTTAGCACCTTCCCATGCGATAACGTTATGGAAGAAATCCACCAAGGATGCTGCGGAAACCATTCGGGAGGCAGATCCCTTGCTCAAAAAGTCCTAAGGCAAGGATTCTTTTGGCCGACAATAGTTCGAGATACGTTCGAGTTCGCAAGGAAGTGCAAAAATTGCCAGTTACATTCGAACCTCTCTCATCAACCGGCTGTCCCACTCGAGACTATTAAAATTGCATATCCGTTCGATCAATGGGGTATAGACATCTTGGGCCCTTTTCCCCAAGCCTCAGGTCAAAGGAAGTTCATAATCGTGGCTGTTGAATATTTTTCAAAATGGATAGAGGCAGAAGCTCTAGCAAAAATTACTGAGGGAGAAGTAATGAAATTTTTATGGAAAAACATTGTATGCAGGTTCGGGGTCCCCAGGGTCCTCATCTCAGATAATGGAACTCAATTCCAAGGGAAAACGATACAAAATTGGTGCAACGAAATGAAGATCCAGCAAAATTTTACGACTGTAAGAAACCCTCAAGCTAATGGGCAGACGGAGGTGGCAAACCGAATTATTCTCCAACACTTGAAGAGTAGGATTGACGGGGTCAAAGGAAATTGGGCGGAAGAGCTTCAGGGTGTATTGTGGGCATACAGAACGACACCGAGAACCTCAACAGGTGAGACACCATTCTGTTTAGTCTATGGTTCTGAGGCGGTGATCCCAGCTGAAATAGTCGTCGAAACACCAAGACTTGAGTCATACGATCATGAAGAAAATAAACCTCAAAGAACATTCGAGCTTGAGGTCATTGAAGAGGTCCGCGAAAAATCTTATGCAAAGATCCTCCAACAAAAAGGGGATATGGCTAGAGCCTACAACAAGAGAGTAAAGGAAAGAACGCTGCAGATTGGGGATCTTGTTCTCAAAAAAGTAGAAGTCTCTAAACACGTAGGGAAGCTTGATCCCAACTGGGAAGGACCGTACAAGATAATTGAAATTACAAAAAGAGGAACTTACCGGCTCGAAGACCTACAAGGTAAATCACTACCTCGACCATGGAATATTCATAACCTTAGACGTTTTTATGCTTAGTGCAATTATTTCAAAATTACGTGTAATGTCATGAATATTTATATGCAATGAGGCAACTTTTGGCGTGTTTACATACATCTGTTTTACGCACAAATTTTAACGGAAAACATTCGAAGTCGACCTTACCTCTGAAAAAGGGGGAAAATCGATAAATTAAAAGGAAGGTTCATAAGGAACGCGATCCTACCTCTGAAAAAGATGGTATAATTATCCAAAATTAAAAGGAAGGTTCATAAGGAGCGCGATCCTACCTCTGAAAAAGATGGTATAATTATCCAAAATTAAAAGGAAGGTTCATAAGGAACGCGATCCTACCTCTGAAAAAGATGGTATAATTCTCCAAAATTAAAAGGAAGGTTCATAAGGAGCGCGATCCTACCTCTGAAAAAGATGGTATAATTATCCAAAATTAAAAGGAAGGTTCATAAGGAGCGCGATCCTACCTCTGAAAAAGATGGTATAATTATCCAAAATTAAAAGGAAGGTTCATAAGGAACGCGATCCTACCTCTGAAAAAGATGGTATAATTATCCAAAATTAAAAGGAAGGTTCATAAGGAACGCGATCCTACCTCTGAAAAAGAAATATATAAGTCGAAAGGTTCATGGGAAACCGACCCTATCTCTGGAAAAGAACTAAATGGTTCACAATAAAACAGACGCAACGATTCTCTTTGAATTCAATTCTATCCCTTGGAGGAAATCGTCAACAAAATCAAAGCTTCACTAATAAAGTCGATCCTCCTTGAACAAGGAAGTTTAACAAAAGGACTTCTTACTTCGACATAAGGATCTTACATTTATAAATTCAAAAATAGATGTCGAAGTTCAAGACAAAAACAAGGTCGAGATACTATATTTTAAATTACAAAAATTCACACATCATCAACTCGACCTGAGAAACCTATGAAGCTCTCAGTTAGCTTCATCGTCATCTTCATCTGACGCATCGGTAGGAGCTAAGTCTCTAAACTCGTCAAATTCAACGTACATCTCGGCATCACCTTCACCCTCTTCGTCATCATCATCATCATCATCACCGGGTATGGGCTCCGAAATCATGCACGGATCTAGTTTCTTCAAGTCAAACCCCTCCTTAATACCGCCAAGATGAAAAAACTGCCTCTTACAATTGGTGAATCCGCTCAAAGTATCACTGGAGGCTTTGTTTAGCATTATCTTTTGGAAGATGGTGGATTGTTTGAAATCTTTAGCTCCATCATGGCGATGTTTCTTGACAAGCTTCTCGTAGTCTTCTGACCTGAGAAAGCCATCGACGCCTTTGCTTAGACCAGCCTTGAAGCTAACCTCCTTCTCTTTCTTGGTCTCTTCTCGCAACTGAGCATGAAGGTTCGACATCTCATGTTGCAGATCAATGAATTTCTGCTTCTCAATAACCAAGAGCTTATCTTTCGCGTCAAGTTCCGTGGTATGGCGCGCCTCAATTTCATCAAAGCGCAGCAAAGCATCTCTTAAGGCCCCCTTAGCATCTGCTAAATCAGCGTCAAGCTTTTCCTTCGTCTTCCTAAGAGAACTTATCTCAGCATCGCCTACAAGCTTCTCATTCTTCCAATAAGAATTGCTCAAAGAAAGTTGATGCATAGCCAAACCAGTCTGAAATGAAAGAAATTAATAATATTTCATCTTCGAAAAGAAAACTATGATAAAATCATAAATTACGTTACCTGTGCCCAAGAATGAGCTCCATGCTCTTCAACATTAGGATGAGGCGCATCAATGAACCGAGCTTTATCCCAAGGCAGCATACAAGCTTTGTACAGCTTAAAACTCGTACCACCAGCTCCCATCTCAAAAATACTACTCTCACTACTAACCTTCCATTTTGGATCCCAAGATTCTCCATCAAAGGCAAAGAGAACCTTTCCCCCTCTGGTATACGCTTCCCTACGATCCTCAGCTAAAAGTTCCTCGATCTCCGCAACCTTCCCTTTCAAATGATCGTCCTTACCACCAATAGGACGAAAGGACCCCGATGACCCTTCTCGAAAAGGTGCTTCAACAGCCTTTCTTTTGCCTAAAACAATTCGAGCAGGCGGATTAAACGCTTGATCTCGATCTCTCAACCATGTTACACTTGGAGCTCCCTCATGCGAATGTTTTGTCTAAGATCGATCTGATTGATGGATCCTTGATCTGCCAAGCTTAAGTATGACCCATGTCTTTTTTTTTTCTCATTTATAATCTGTTTTCATCTTTGGCGACACTATGTGCTGAGAGAATTTACCATATGCGTGCAACTCTTTTCAAAGCTGTGTGTGCTGATAGAAGACTACAGTCTTGTCAGTGTCCATATCTCTTCGTGATGTAAACACTGCATGCTGATTATTTATTGACCTTGTTCTTAACCATGTCTTTTTTTCAGGATAAAGAAAGTGTTGGAAATCTCGTTAAACTGATCGACAAAACCAATGGGTATATATTCGCGGGAATTGATGCGAGTGCAGTGGAGTTTAGCAAAATTGCAGTTCGTTCTGTTCATTGGGATTATTATAGATATCCTTTGTCGTGTTGGATGTTTAACTAACATGTGTTTCGACTTTTTCAATTAGTTTCATTCTATTTTATGTGTATGTGACAAGCATATCAGTTCACTTGCTTTTCAAATTTTAAACAATTCTTAGTATAGGTCTATGATGAGTGATGGAAATTATAGATTGAATTATAAATTGAATATGCAATAAATCAACAAGAATGACTTCTTGCCCAGCCAAGTCCAGTCCGTGATCAATCTTTTGATCAAAAACTCACAAATAAACCTAACAAACATTATATATGACTACTCTCATCTCCTACCCAAAATAGGACTGCTAATTAAGGAACTAATAATTAATAACTAGGACTCTGCTAATTAAGGAAACTAATAAATAATAAAGCAACAAATAATAACAATAATACTATCAACTAATTAATTATCCGCTGGTCCTTCCTCATTTGCACGCTGGCCCTTCATCAACATCTTGCGCCTCACATAGACTCGAATCGGCTTCGATTGGCCCCCATCACTCACCACTGGCTCGGACTCGTCCTGTTGCTGCACATCAGTCTATCCCAGTGGGATCAGATAGTTCACAATTGTGGAAAAATTTGTATATTGTATGTTATAAATTGAATTGCAGCTACCATTATGTCTAATTGGAAGGTCACAGTGAAAGTGGGTAGCACGTCATGTCCCTGAAATTCCTATAGACTACTTTCACTTGAATGGATGCTTCCTTTGCATTGACCCCTAGAGTCACAGAAAAAAAAATGTAGAATTTAATTCGTATGTGACGTATCACATTGAGTGTTTCTGCTTTTAAGTAGCATTTGAGATTCTCAGAGTAGATTTCTTCTTGTTCTTCAGTTGGTTATCCTTGACATAATGGTCTCACAGTTGCAGCTGTGCAGGAGACGTACATGAAGGAGGACGAGGTCGTCTTTGATGATGACGACTCAAGCGATAAGGGAAACCCAGTTTGTGATAGGGAACTTGGGAGTCGGCTGAGCATACATACAATTAAAGGTTTATATTTTGTGGGCGGGATGTCACTGCTTCTTGTTTATGTTCACTTCACCATTATCAGCTAACTACTTGCCATCATGCTGCACATGATATTCGGAGAGTTTTGCTGTTACTTAGTGTGTCTTGCTTCCTAAACCTTTTAGTGCCGTAGATATCGTATTGTAGACTGTAGATTGAACAATATGTGATACTCTGATGTATACTTATATTTATTGATTGATCTTAAGTTGTTCTTAATCTTGCTAAAGCTGTAAGCTGAATAGACATAAGCGGAACGAGAGATTGATTTGTATTTTCATCTCCAGGCGGCGAGTGGATAATATAATCCTGTTTTTTCTTTGGTGACCAGAATGCTGGCATATAATTTTCATGTATATCAAAGATAGGATACTTTGGGGCGAACTTTGTAAATGTTGAGGTAGATAATAACTCTATTAAAAAAGACAAATCTTTTGGTGTTTCACTCGTGTATCCTTCCCTATGTCAATATGCTTAGACCTGCTGGTCTGTAATAGTTCTTACCTTCCAAAACGAAGATCTTGTATTACTGTAGTTTTAACCCATAGCCTTTAGCATAGTACGAGGTTAGCACTGCACTGCATACATAATGAAACCCTCATCTTCTTACACAGCTACTATAACTATCCACAGTCCTGGGTTTCATTCCTTCAATCACCTCCGGGGAACTTAAGCTGTGTGTAAAACCAAGTGGTTTTCGTCACCTACTCATGATTATAATTATGATTATGATTTAATAGCTCTATCACACATAAATTACTCACATCTCAACAGCAAAACAAAAAGTTTAGATCACAACTCACAAATATTCCAATACAAAGCAGGCTTAAAATCGCCCAAATCGCAACAGTGAAACCAACACAAGTCATAACCCACAAATATTACAATACAAAGAAGTTTGAACATTAATAAATTACGTAAACTGTTCCAAATGGAAGCTTGCAATTGGTACAAATGACACTGAAACAGAACTCCAAAATACTACAGTTATTCCTGAACACTAGACAAATACATCACGAAGCAAATATCATCGTGATTCATTTGTGGCTATTACTTGTGGCATCTAGAAGCCAATGTAGCAAACCAACAATCCAACAAAGAACACAAAGGAAACCTTATTCAAATAGGTGGCAGCAGATGGTGGATGGGGCGGAGGCCGGGATGGGGGTGGCGGTGGTACAAATGCAGGAAAGGGTTCAACAGGTGGAGGCGGCCCAAATCTAGGAGATGGCTTAGCAGGTGGAGGCGTGCTCCATGCAGGGGGAGGCACGCCCCATGGAGGATACGGGTCAACGGACTCAACTGCAACAGGCAGCTTGAGCCCATTTTTGCAACTCTCCGGGTTACCACTTGTGAAGTATCTGACCCCTTCTTTCTCCAGGGAAACATGATTTCCTTTGTCAGTGTACATTCTGATTGGGTTTGTGAGGTTGCATGACAGAAATTCCTCCAGGCCTTTAAGCTCTACTATGCTTTCCTCCATTCCTGCATTCTTGAACCCTGCTCAAAAGCAAGTGAAAAATTAGTCACCAAATTGGAAAATAAAAATTAAAAATGCTATATATCACCGTTTATATAGTAATAGTTGTCTAGTTTACATACAACCGTAATACCCCCCTTTCTTCAGTGAAGAAAAATATTGATGTTTTAGATTATAAAAATCATTTAATTGTAACAATTTCTAGCCAAAATTAGCACACGATATCTACTATTGCAAAATTGTGTTGCATCATACAACAAGTGTATATATTCCATAATAAATTTATATTCAAAAAAATATTTTATACACGAATGGTTCATATATGAAACCCAACACGATTTGCAATAAAAGATCCAAACTGAAAAGCAGTACAAAGGTGATAATAAATAGGTGATAATAAAATTGCTCTCCTGAAAAATATTGGTGAACCACTGAAACTGTATAGAGCTAAGAAAATAAAGAAAGAAAAACGAAGATGTACATACTTATGCATCAAATTATCCATGGACTTCAATATTTTCTATTATCCTTCTTACGAGTTGCGTAAACCACCATCATATGAACCTCGTTAAAAGAACTTATATTGTTTTATCCTAAAGTACACAACATCTAACAAAAATCTAACACCTCATACATCTAACAAATATCAGACAAGTATACAAACAGAACAGCTAACAAAAATCTAACACCTAACCGATGCAAACTTTCAGCTTCAACCAAAAAAATTAAAAAAAAAAGAAAAGAAAAAAATATTTTACACAAAAGGAAATAAATAACAAAACTCATGTAACCAGAAACACAAAATTATATACAGTATATAGAAGAGAAGGCCGGGGGTTACATACAGATTTTGTCGCCAACCCTGAAGACCCGACCCGACAACCAAGAAGTGATATTGAAAGCGGGTCCCCAACCGCCATCGTCTCCCACCACGTGGTGGGTTTGGGCTGAAACCCCAGCCCCACTCAAAGCCGCAACCACCACAAACACGGCGGCGGCGAGTTTCAGTAGCGCAGCCATTTCTTCGTCTCTACTTCAGCTACTACAAATGGATTCCCTCCCTCCAAAAGCATGAAAAAGTTGCAAGTGGGAAGTTTCCTATAAATAAAGGCTCAAGAAGCACGTGAGAGGGTTTGGTGTGACTTTGCATTCACTTTTTTACCTTCTATAAGGTTCTGTTGGTGTGTGTGTGTGTGAGTGGGGGGTGGTAACTTATTTCAATTTTTACTAGATATTTATTGACCACGTGCCTGCTCTTCTACCAGGACTTTCACCTACCACCTTTTTTTTCAAAAACCAAATTTATCACCTCTTTCTTTTTCTTTGCTACTTTCAATTTCTTCCACATAAAAATGTCTTATCTTTAGCTTAATCATAACTCAAATCCAAAAAACTATGGCCTTGTTTGTTTATGTTTTCAAATTCCATTTAAATCACAAAATTCTAAAAATTCATAACACAAACCATTTTCATTTAAATTCTACTTAACTTTTTCAATTCCCCATATAACTACCTATCACTCACTATATCAATCATTTCACACATTTATCAATCAAGATCATTTCCTCCAATCATTACTTTTCTATTCAATCTTCCACTTTTACTATATATTAATAATAAATTTCAAATTTTAAATTTCAAATTTCAAAATATATTAATATTAAATTAACTTTATATATCTATCTATCTTATTTTATTATTTATTTATTCACATAATCATTACACAAATAATTAACTCAATTATTTAATTCATATTTTACAAATTTCAATCACTATTTAAAAACATAAACAAACACAACACACATCATATCAATTCTCACACGAATCCATGTAATACGCATTTCCCGAGAAAAATTTTCAGAATTTTATCTCAAAAATATAAACAAACAGAGCCTATGTACTTTACCAAGATAAATAACTAGAAAATTAGGTGAGGCTATATTTCTTTTGCTTTTATTTTTTTCTTCACATTTCCAATTGCTTAAAATAAAGGGATAATTACCGACATACCCACCCTACTTATAATGGGTAATACCAAAAAAATCAATTATATCTTTTAAATTACCGACACACTCTACAAAAGGCTAAATGGAGTTTTTAGGAGTTAAATTGTAAATTTTTTTAAATATATATAAATAATTGTAACAATGCTTTACATGAAGAAGAGAGATTTATGTAATTTCAAAAATAGGATAAAGTAATATAGGTAATTAGACATTAGGAGGTTTGTGTAATTTTTTGTATAGTAAATAATACAAAAACTTGCTAATTTCCAAGAATTATGATCATTTAATTTGAAATAATTAGAGAATTATGGATTGCAAAAAGTAATTATCATTCTGTTTACTAGGGCTGGGCAACAATTTTCTGAAACCGCCCGAACCGCCCGCACCGAACCGCACCAAACCGTTTTCGTCAAATCGTTATGCAAACCGTGGTTTCGATTTTTAATGAAAACCGCACCGCAAAGTTGGTTTAGTGATGGTTTTGGACCAAAACCGCACCAAACCGAACTGCAAAACCGCCATTATTTTATATATATATTTATTTATATTTATACATATGTATATTTATATACATATTTATTTTTATTTTCTAAACATTTATTCATTATTTTACATGAAAATTATGAATTTGTTATTTAATCATATTGAAATTGATATTGAGAATTAAATTTTATTTGCTATAACTAATTATTCATTTTGAATTAGGATTAAAGTAATACTAGATTAGATATATCCAAATAACATGAACTGAACTGATGAACCCCTCTATAGATTGATAGCCCTAACCCGTAAACCCTAAGCTCTAACCCCTAAACCATGAACTCTAAACCCTAAACTCTAAATGCATGATAGATTAAATAAATAATTAAATAGAATGAGTTTCTATCTAATATGGACCAATAAAAAGTATATAAAAATTATTGAAGTGTTCACCCAAGATGCGTGTCCATATTTTGTTGAAGCATGGACTTGGGGAAATAAATGAAATCTTAGATATACAAATTTATATACTACAAATATAATATCTTTTTGAACTTTAGACAAATTAAAATAGGTACTTCAAAATGTTATTTAATTGATTTTTGAATATTGTGTTATAGATGATATGTTCTAATTGAATTATAATTTGATAGAGATAATTTCTCGATAACTTATAATGCACATATAACACATATCTCGTCTCAACCTTATAAATTTGAGGTGAGTTTAGAGACGAAAATATAAATTTAAATTTCATCTTCAATTGGAGACAGTAGATAAAATTAAATTTTTATATTAATTCAAAATAAAAATTATAGGTAAAAATTAAATTATATTAAAAAACTGAATTCATATTCATGCATCTTAAATTCTTAATCATGAAACTAAAAATGATTAATATTAGAACAAGAAAACAAGTTTCATTCTAAAAGATTCGAGTCTGTGACTTCTAAGGCTTTCAAAAGGCTAGCGAGCTTTTTCATTTTTTTATATATATTTATTTTTATATTATAAATATTAAATATTAACTATTAATAGGTTGTTTTGTAAGTTAAAAGTACTGAAAAATTTGTATTTCTCTTATTTTATTTTAGCCTTGTAGACCAACTTTCGTATTGTTTTCATTTAAGTCTTGTAGGCTATTTCATTATTATGTATGGACTGTTTAGTAGGACGACTTAGTTCAATATTTTAAGTTTTTGCGAAGTTTTGATTATGTTATGTAGTTTTTGGATAAATAATTTTTGTTAAGCATAACTTTTATCTTTGTGAAATATTATTATTAGGTTTAGTTAGGTAATGTTTAAAAAATGACACTTTTATGCAAATATCCTGAAATATTTATTTTTAGTTAGATAAAAAACGTAAACCGCACCAAACCGCACCGAACCGCCCAAAACCGCTCCAAACCGCACCCTTGGTTTTATTTTTCAAAGTGGCAATTTGAGATTTCTCTATCAGAAAATCGCACTTGGCAATTCGGTTTCAAATTAGTAAAAAAAAACCGAAACCGCACCACGAACACCCCTACTGTTTACTAAGAATATCTTTCTTTTTTTTTGTTAAATATTACTAAGAATATCTGAAAATAATAATGAAATAAAGAGGGTACTAAATTAACTAGGGTTACATAAATGCTAGTGATACATAGCATGACTGATGGCCTCCTATGAAACTAACATGTGTTATGTGTTAACTGATGTTAACTGACGGGTATATGTTGAAAATATCAACAACGTCCAACATAATTAATAGATAGCTAGATTCCTTAAACATTCTTCCAAAGATCGATTTGTGATCGTGTGTATGAAAAAAACTTTGATCGATTTGTGATCGTGTGTATGAAAAAAACTTTGTTGGGAGAGGCAAAACTCATTTCGTTGATCTCTACGCCTCAAAGGAAAATAGTTTCCGACATCCGACTGGAGAAACTCTGGTATATACTAAAAAAAAAATCTGTTAGAAAATTAAAAGAAGACGCATATAACACGTGCATGGCTCAACCTACTCCCGTCTTTTACTTTTCTTGGTTTTTTTTTTTTTTTGATAGAATTTTTACTTTTCTTGGTTACTATCAAAAATATATTACTGGCTTATATATTCGGACCCGAATCAGCCCGAATGAATTTGGGCCTATAGGTTGGGTTGAGTTATGAGGAGCCCGGTTGTAATGGGCCAAGGCCCATGACCCATTAGAATTAGATATTGCCATCTCAAAGGCTGATGTGCGGAGTTAAAGAAGGATAAGATTGGTAAGTCCAAATATGGGTACGCTATAACGATATGTAATAAACTTTTTCTCAGTTCCTAATTAATTATGAAATTATGATTTAGATTATTTAGAAATTTAGTGTTCGTTTTGTGTTGGCAAGCATGCTTAGATGATTGTTGATAACTTAAAAGTTCAAAAATACGTTAGTAATTTTCTTAGTAGACAAGTGGATGAGAGTTTAAAGTTCATGGTGGAATTGGAAATATACTTTTAGGATATATTGATATTATTTTAGCCCATTTGAATGGATTCGGAAGCAAGATTTTTAATAACTTTCATATTGGGCGGACTAGCAGCCAGTAGGGGTGTACACGATCGGGTTCGGACAGTTTTTTTAAAAAAATTAACCCGACCCGACATGTGCGGATTGACAAAATATCAAACCGAAAACGCTTAATTATCTTTTCAAATCGAGCGGTTCGGGTCGGTCGGATTTAATGTTTTAGAGGGCGGGTTGGGGGTTATCAAATTATAGTTATAATTTTTACAACTTAATTTTAGTTATAACTAGTAAGTAAGAAATTAAATATTATACTTGTTGTATATTTAACTAAAAAAAATTGAGTTGGTGAGAAATACACAAATAAGTGATGTTATTAAATAAAATTCATATTATTATGATTTCTAATGAGTGAAAAACTCTAAAAAATTAATAAAATTAATGTTTTTTTATAAATTTATCATCAAAATATACATATACATATAAATTTTTTGTTCAAATCAAATAAAAACAAGTGTTCAAATGAGTCAATTTGTTTGCTCAAATAAAAAATAAAGTATGTTACATGAATATGAATAAACCACTCTTATTAGAGAGTATATATGCATATATAATTTTCAAAGTATAGTATTAATCTTTAACTATATATACTTATACTTGTAACATAAATGATTAGCGGTCGGGTTGCGGGTTAGGCGGGTTACAATTATTAAACCCACCACCCGACCCGAAAGTGACAGGTTGCAATATTTTCAACCCGCCACTATTATTTAATAATTCTAAGCCGACGATTTTCGAGCGGATCGGCTCGGGTTGAGCGGTTCGGGCGAGTTTATGTACACCCCTAGCAGCCAGTGTTCTAAAAATTGAACCGGACAGCGAACCGAAAAAATGATCGGGTCAACCGAGGTCGAACCGGTGACGTCATAATTACGCAATAAATAATAATTAATATACTATTAAATATATAAAATATGAAGAAAAAAATATATATTTCCTATATATATATATATGAAAATGTGAAGAAAAAAAATGTATTTCCTATATTGGGGGGCAATTTCAGATTTTAACAGATTGAATTTTATTATTTTCAAAATCGCCCGATTTAACCGGTTTTGATCGATTCTGACCAGTTGAACCCCGTTTCTAACCGATTTTGAGCCCTGAATGATTTTTTCGCATAACCGGACCGGTTTGATGGCCAGTTCCGGTTTTAACCAGTCGGCCCGGTCCGAGTTTCAAACATTTATTATGGAGTTTTTATCTTGGATGTCAAATTCTAAATTCTTAACACCTTCGATCAAAACACAACTTTTATATTAACAACCAAACATAAAATGGGTATGAAGAATGATATTTAATATAAGAATAGTCATAGTCCATAACAAGTACTAGCTACTGATGAAGAATGATATTTAATATAAGAATATTGTCGTAGTCCATAAAAAAAATTTATACAATTGAAATTTGTAAATGAATTAGGAACGTCGTATCTTCCGCTCTTGCATTAGTATCTGTTTTATCTTATTCCACTTATATTTTGTGTAAAATATTATTTTTATTTTAGAATATTAAATTAAACACCACAAAATTAGAATAAAAAATCAAAAATTGAGCACATCATGCTCCCTATGTCAACCGGTCCGAATTTTTTATAACATCTGGTGTTACCTTAATACGATGCAGATACTTGTAAGGAAATAAGTAATTGCAATTTAAAGACACAATATATTACATCAAAATGTTATAAAAAATCGGGACCGCAGCGGGCAGCACGAGAGTCCAAAATCACTTATTCAATGAAAGTTTCTGTAGGAGAGTAGAAAACATGAATAATATCAGCTTCCTCAGGCAACTTAAAAGTCACCTTCTTTTTCAGCTTCCCACTCCCACTTCTGCTCATCGACACCTTTTCTTCATCTTTTTCTCCAAATTCATCAATTTTTTCCAGCTTCAGTACCGATGAAAAACTCATTCTCGGCGTGTAAAACGTGTTGTTATTATTATAATCCGGGGAAGAAGGATAAACCCTCTTGCTCGGTTGCCTTAAAACCTGGATATCACCTCCCTTAATATTAAACGAAGGATTCAATCCTGGTGAATTCATTAGACAATGCTCTAGTGTACTCATCCTTCCAACTTTCGCGGATTTATCGTCCCATAACGAGTTTGTTTCTCTAAGGTTTCGAAGTGATGCATCGCTTGACTGGTTTTCGGAAGTTGATGGAGGCCTTAAACAGCAGAGTTTTTGTCCCATTGGATATCATTTAAAAACTAAATCTAAAACTAAAATAAAAAACTGTTATGTGAATATTCAAGGTGAGAAATGGTTTATAGGTTGTATAGAGGGGATTATAAAGGGAATTCTTGACGATGGAATCCATGGAAATTAATTAAAATATGTGTTGTCGGATATATACTACGATGGATAAGTAGTTGTCGATACTGAGGTTATTATTTAATGTTCGGAACAAACTAAAATTATTTCGTTTTCAGAATCTCTATCTGCATAAGCAAGATTAGTGTTCAGTATGTTGAACTAATGTTTTCTTGTTTCCTTCCATCTTATTTGCCCATTGCGAAAATCAAATTCTGACAAAAGTGGCGATATGATCAAAGCAGGTCCCGTTTTGTTTGAAACTTGGGTTTAGTTGAGCCCTGGGATCCGGGGTGAAATTAGATAGAATAACTGAAACGAAACTTCAATATATATAAAAAAGAAAATTGCTATATACCACTGTTTTTATACCACCAATTTTTCACCGCCTCTTGACTTAGAAAGTATGGATATATTAAATCCATTAAAATCAGTTAATTTCAAGTGATTTCTTTCTTACCAAAAGTAAGGAAAGTGAAAAATCGATAACATATAAGTCTGAAACTAATTAAACTTAATATATTTTAGATATCCGGTTGTGCATCACAATTCACAATCTGTAATGCCAGTTTAGATATCCGAGTAGGCCCAGAAGGATGTTCAAAAAGCCCATTCGGATCCATTCCAATTTTAATTGTTATGTTTTAGTAGTCCAATTAGGTCAATTTCAGAGTTAGTTTAGAGTCAGTAGTTAAGTCATGGCCACCATCTGCGGAGTGGAAGTTGTGTTTTCCTTCTTTGTAGGAATTATTGCTATATTATTTGTAATTTGCCTTTCACGAGAATTCGATGAAGAATTAAATCCAAAACAATCTCTCTTCTCTCTTAATATTTTCTGGAGCTTAATCCCGGCTCGAACAGGGATATTACACAATTCATTTAATTATATGATCTCTCTATATTTCGGATATCCGGACCGAAGATCAACTCTATATATATATATATTAATTTATTTCATTCTTCATACAATATATGTTCGTCATGATAACTTTTTTACATGTAAATAAGGAAAAATATTTCCTAAGAAAAACTTTCTAGCTTGTTGGCAAAGAGCTAGACCCCATATGCACACCGCTGATAGTCTTGTTCTGCAAATTTAATTCTGCCCTATTTATATATTTTAATGATCATTATCGTTTATTTTTTCACATTATCAATATGACTCATGAAGTTATTAGATATGTCAGCACTAGTAGAATTTGAATCTGGAAATTTATTTCGAGTTTCGGGGAACATTGTATATATAATGTTTATATAAAGGACACATAATTGTTCAATTCGTACGTATATAGATAAGAACCAGGGCAAGTTCATTATAAATTACACATGAAAAGTGTTATGCTAATAAATTTTACGCTTTTCCAAGTGTATGAATATGGCGATGTTGAATCTATCCATAAATCAGGAAAAGCGCATGCAAACTCTACATGTGAAGAAAAAGACATTTTTAGATATCCAATAATTTGGTGGTAGCAATAATTTTAACCCTGAAAGATTCAATGTATGTGGACGGAATTTAGGTTCAATGAACTTAACCATTATGAGCCCAAGCCCTCGAGTCTCCACATCTCTATCCATAAGCCGAAGGACCGGAAACATTTAAAACAAAAGTTAATAGTGACAAGATTTTAGATGCCAAACTCTCACCATTTTTGCACCCCAAGAAGCCTACGAGAAGTCAGGTTAATTATAGATTTGAAATTAAAATACTATGGTGTTGCACACTGCTATACGGCCTATACCAAAGGTTAAAGGTAAGGATTAAAATTTTGTTTCGATAATAAGTTTTGAGTTCTTTAATTAAGCAACGTATCAGAAATATTTCAGAAAAGTCAACTTGAAAAATGCTAAAAACAATGTAGAAACCATGAAAAAAGAAGTAAAAAATAATTGCTTCCTCTTTTCACTAGCAAAAAATAATAGTTGTATAAAATGTTTGTACATCTACATCAATAATCGATCAAATTACACTAATAAATAAAGTGGTAATGTTTGATTCAAGTTTAACATTCACAGAACATATAACCGACAAAATTTTAGTAACTTAAATTGTGAAATAAAAATTCTAAAAGTGTTGTCGTGAAAAAAATGAAAAGTGGTAATGTTTGATTCAAGTTTAGCATTCACAGAGCATATGATTGATAAAATTTTAATAACTCAAATTGTGAAATAAAAAATTCTAAAAGTGTTGTGAAAAAAATAAAAAGTTAATATGAATGATACCATAGTTTCAAACCTCTGCAAATTATATGAAAAAATCACTTTGCGTGATAAAAAGTCACTCCTCGATGAAATAAATATTTGTTTGATTGTTAGATTTATTACTCTTCATTTCTTCGTCTACATCTTTTTTTTTCTTCTTTTTTTTACCTTTTTCCCTAATATTGAGAGATTTGAGAGCTCTGTTGTATTTGTAATAGAGCAAATCTTTTTTAAAAGGAATTATCAAACTCTCAAAGTTTTCATGATTTATATGTAACATGGAAACATTGAGTACACCACTTTTTAGGTCCAAAAAAAACATAATAATTATTTTTCATCTTTCTACAGCTACTTTATCCCTACACTCCTCTCTATGTGTTTTCTCTCTTCTCTCTCATCTCTAACAGACAAAAACTTTATGATTTGACTCCTACAGTAACTTTTGTTCCCTCTAAAAACAAAACCAAACATTATCTCACAAAAAAAAAACACCCAAAAACCAACTCCCAAAATAAAACCAAACACAATCTCATCAAACACGCACATATCCTTATAAATTTTTCACCAATAATTCTCACGAAAATACCATCCCAAAACATAACCAAACATAGCCTGAGTTTGGTAATTTCTTTTCAAAACGATTTCCATGGAAGTCATGGAAATATTGAGAGTTTGGTAGTTTGGAAATATTGAGAGTCTCCATGGAAATCATGGAAACATTGAGAGGCTCCATGGAAACATTAAGAATTTTATAGGAAATAATGTAATTTCGAAACTACATGGTAAATTCTTTTCCGTGAGTTGAAAAATAGAAACTTTTCGAACGTTTCAGTAGAAAAGAAAAAAAACTTTGAACTATGATCAAAAGTTGTTTTTTTGACATATTATGCAGACAGAACAAGTGACTTTCTTTTTATAAATGTACAAAAATACATAGAAAATGTATCTGTCATTTGATGTATATTCCCAAAATTAGATCAATCTAGCTGGTATTTATTGGAAAATTCTAGCCCATTTTCGGTTTGTCCACGCTCAAGTGTTTTTCATAAAATGAGTGACCAATCATCTGTTAAGTGTAATACACTCTCCTTATGAAATACACTTGAACGTGATCCGGTGGGAGTGGGCTAGAATTTCTTTTGAAATTCTTTTCAAGTTTAATTTGAATTATTGTCATATAGTTTTCCATTGGACAATGAACCTGGTCCGGTTTTCAACTATAGGTTCATTGGTGCTAGACAAATGCATGCTTTAAATTTTGATGGGTAACTTTTAGGTAAACCTGACTTTGTATGTAACTTCATGTACATACACTGTGTATAAATATATATCAACAAAATGTCTTCATCCATACACTAGAGTGACTCCATTTCTGGTTTAACTTTCTACCAGATGTTAACATTATTTTACATGATAACGACATAGCTAAATCACTCATCCAATTCCAAACATACTTTCTCTTCTATAAAGCATAAGCATCCGCAGGTGTCGTCCATTCCATCATTCTCTCTCAAAAGTGTGAAGATATATTCATATATATATATACACATATATATAAAAATGGTGAATATTCCGGTGAAATTCAAAAGGACAGCGGCCGCTTTTGATGAGGTGGTTAGGGTTAGGTCCTGCGAGAGCAGCGGCAGCGAGCACTCTGCTGCGGATTTGTCTGATCTCGTCAATTCTTTTCTTGAGAGAGAAATTAATGAAGAAAGAAGAAGTACTGAAGAGATTGATCTAGATATAGATGCTGAGAGCGAGATCAACGATGAATCAGAGGGCAATAATTCTGCAGACTTTGAATTACAGGATTCCTTGAAGAATTTATTTGATCGTAAAAACGACGGCGTTAAGAGAAGCATTCATGCAGAGGTAGAGAAAGCGTTGCGAGAAGAAATCGGCGACAAGAACTCGTCGCCGGAGTTTAATCGGAGGTTAATGGCTCGGCTGCGTAACAGAGGCTTTGATGCCGGTGAGTTAAATTTATTTTAGTATATATAGATATATTCTATCCACTCTTTTGGCTTTTAATTTAATTTCAAGAATGGAATTAAATATAAATGTTTCTTTAGTCAAGCTTGGAGATTTTGGTTTGTGATTTCTCTCTCTTTAATTTGGAGTCTTATAGTCTTTGTAACTCATTATTAAAAATTATCGATTCGAATTTATCGGGTCAGAGTATTCAATTCGTCTAGACGTGGAAAAAAAAACTTAAAAGGATTCTTTAATCCGATATAACGTCTAGTTTAATTTGATGATAAGGTTGTGCGTCATTGAAGCTCTATGAAATCTCAAGTTAAAGTCTCCTCATTATTATATTAATTATTACTGGAATTAATTTATCTTTCATTCTTTAATATATACTATATCGTCTCCACTAATCAACACAAAAATTGTTTTTTCCCTTACAATTAATTAAATCAAATTCATTTTTCTCATTGCCATGTAACGTACATTGAAAGGGGTAAAACCGTAAAAGACTCTTTTTCAATTAATAATCTAAATTCTTGCGTTTCCAATAATTACAGGCCTTTGCAAATCAAAGTGGGAGAAAAACGGGCGCAACCCGTCCGGAAATTACGAGTACATCGACGTAAATGCAAACGGAAACCGTTACATAATTGAAGTTTTTCTAGCTGGAGAGTTCACAATTGCACGCCCGACGATTTGCTACGCCTCATTGCTCGATATTTTCCCGCCGGTTTTCGTGGGGAAACCCGATGAGCTGAGGCAGGTGACGAGACTAATGTGCAGTGCCATTAGAAAGTCCATGAAGCGCGTGGACCTAAACGTGCCGCCTTGGCGCCGCCTTGCGTACATGCAAGCCAAGTGGTTTGGCTCCTACAAACGAACCACTAATGAAATTCCAAGCCGGAATGTGGGTGGCCGGGAATTGATCGGAAATAAATTCGTAGGTTTTGCGCCGGTGCCCGGGGTTTCGTTTTATTGCAGAGAGGATTTTGCTGCCAAAGCTGGGGGTAGAATTGGTAATTTGGCTGCGGCTTTCAATGAAAAAGAAATGTTACCGTAAACTCTTTTTCGTGCCATATTTTGGCGACAATTAGTAGAAGCTTACAATGATTATTTGATCCGGTTTTTGGACAAGAATTTTCGTGAAGGCTATTCGGACATGCAATTGTGAGTATGAAGAACATATCAATTATCAAGTCCAGCTGTTCATCTCATGCAGAATGTGATCTCCAGATGCCGTATTGGTATTAATAGAAGTTTGGAGTATGTAAATAATTATTTTTCTAGTGGAATCAGGGTTTTAGGAATTTAATATATATTCTCGATTATTTGGTTTTAGTCTTTTAGATGTCCTATTAAGATATAGAAATTAAAGTGGGAGCTCTCAGATTAAATTAAACCTTGGATCGGAGGCTTTAATTAGAAATTAGTATGTTATATTGCTTCTTAAAATAATGAATGAAATAATATTCTTATTAATTCAAATTGTTATAGATGTGATGTTTGAAATTTCAATTTAGTTAATTTAGGATAATTGCTCTGGCATTATCACCAGCCATAAGAAAGTACTGTCTCCATAATGCTGTAAGTAGCTTCTTAGTAAGGTTATGGGACAATGCAACTCTATAGATTAAAATGCTCAAAATTGTCTTAAAAAAATAGAAGTGATTTTAGAAAATTCTAGCTCAAAACTAGTCAGGCCGAAGGGTGAGTAAGTTTTGTCACATAATTAGTTATATGACATGTCACTTAATTAGTTATAAGACATGTGAATTAAGATTAGGATCTATCAAACAAAATTCGAGCTAGAATATCTCATCATTTTATAATTACAAAGGCCAAGTATCAATTCAATTTGTGTTAGACAAATCAGTCTCTTCAATTCACATGTTAATGTGCAAAAAAAAATTTCAACACATAATCAAGGTATTAAATATCGATATCATTGTAGATTTTGGGGTATTAAAATTAATAAAATTTCGAGGATATCCATAATTTCGATTTCAATTATTGAGAAATCATAAAATTAATAGAAGTAATTGAAAATTTTAAATGAAATTTTGGATATTTTTAATTGACATTATTATGCATTTTTTACATTAATAATATTGTGCGTATAATGTATATAAAGTAAGCTTTGTTAATTAGTATGAGTAAAATCTTTGGCAGAAATTTAAAATAAATAGGATTTGGAAGTAAATATCTTTAAAACCTCCAAACACATACAATTCACATAAAATATATTATTCATAATCATATGAAATTTTTAGAATCAAAATCGTTATATTCCCTCTCACGTCAATTTTTCATACTCGATAATTGTGGTTTCAAAGAAAGAAAGAAAAAAATCTATAATTAAATTTTACAATTTATAATTAAAATTAAATATTTAAATCAAATATAAATAATTTAAATATTATCTTCAAATTTGGGAAATATTCAGAGTCCGATGAAAATTTCGGGTTTCAGTGGATATCTGCAAAATTATTTAATCTTATTTTAAAATTTCGGGTTTCAATAAAAGTTTCGAGAAAATTGGGGTTTCGATCGGAACTTTAACATATATTCTACAAAATTGAATCGAAAGTGAAATCTCACTTTGGGACCCTAAAAAACCCGAACACCATGCATATAACAAATGTTTGCAAACGCAGTTGCTCATAAAGAAATAAACATTAATGAAGAATAATTAGAATTGAGAAAACAAGATAGTGTTTGCAAGAAATGTCTGAAACACTAATGATTAAAAGTATGAATATGTTTAAAATTTCTATGATTTAATTAAAAAGGTACAATCAATTTTAAGCGTCGCTTACCAACTTAGACATTATCAAACTTAAACATTATCACTTAACATTAGAGAGTTAGAAGCACAAAATTTGAATTTGCAAATGCTACCAAATAAATTATTTCTAATACAATATTTTTTACAATTATACCAATAATTTTTTAACTAGTACATCTCTCTCTCTCTCTTTTTTTAAAAAAAATAACTAGTATATCTCTTGAAATTTCGATGCATACGACTTTCAATTATGGACTTGGAAGTCCAATTTAAATTTGTCTAAATAAGCTAAATAAATTTACTGATAAATTTAAAGTTTAACTTTTAGGTCTTTCGATCAAAACACAACCTAAATCATATGCACAAATTATGAAGATAATTTCATGGTCAAAGATATTGCTCCTCCATGCTTTCCTGTTGAATACTTGAATACACTGGGCCAAAACTCGAAGCTGGACATATTAATCTTCTTCATGGGCCTATCCTTACTAGGCCCGTAACAATGAACACTTATCACTCTACCAACCTAATAGCCCAATGTTGCTCCATGACCTAGGCTAATGTAATTATTTTGTTTTTTTTTTTTTCGGTTGCATCCCACAGTATCTCGCACATTATCGGACTAATCTGTTGGTCGACTCGACTAATCTGTTGGTCGACTCGAATCGCACATCTGGCCTGGTGGGTGAGTCTCCCAACGAGGTTAACTTTGTACATAAGGAATCAAACTCGAGACCTTACTTAAACGGAATCGAGCTGCTTACCACTCGGACCAACCCCGTCGGTAATTGTTTTGTTTTTGAATAATTTGGATAAATTACGATCTTTTTTAATTTGATCATTTCAATTACATAATTATTATTACTTACATCGTAACATTTATTTTATCCACACATTTAAAATATTATTTTAAAATTTAAAATCAAACATCTTATTAGTTTCACAAATACTTATTTTATCTCATCCCGTACTAACCTTACTATTGCTTTTTTTTTTTTTTTTAAAGAAAAAATAAAATTTATTCAGATAGAGTCAGACGAAAAAGCCAAAAGAGCTTGAGGGGGTAAAACCGTATCCCCTTCAAGTTGCTCCCGAGCAGACCGAGCTAAGATATGAGCAGGTTCGTTGCCTATTGCTAAACGTGAAAAGTTAAAGAAGTCTGGGGAAAAAATAATTGAATTTTTTTTGACATTTTTCCATGGGGTTTTCAAAGTCAATGCAAGTAGAATTGCTTATGCTATTATCATTTACATGCTTTAAATGAATTGTTTTTATCAATGACCTATTCTATAGTATCCTATATATATATATATTTCAATGGACTGTGTGTTAGTCACTGTGAGCACCAGTTGAGGCATATATACTGCCGTAAATTCAAAACAGTATAATCCTGAAAATAGCGGATGCAACGGACGATTGATATGAGAGAAGGTCCTCTTAAAAGGGCTTAATTTCCTGCCGTTCATTCTCCCCTACCTCCTCTTGTACTACACCCCCAAACAAATTCCTCCAAAAATGAAAAGAGTAAATGAAAAAGTAGTAAGAAAATGTGAGAAATTCGGTAAGCAGATATGTCGACGAGAACAACAACCGGCCAGAAAACTTCTTCATTTAATATGGCTACAGCCGATTTGGCAATTCAAGATTAAAGGGTACTTCATTCACCCTCCCTTGGAGTACTTGCAGCCTTTAATTTTTTTTCAAAATATATTTTTCAAAAAATAAAAGAATACTAATAAATGAAAAAAAGAAGAATTAGATAACTATAATGAAATCATAGAGCAGTTCTTGTGGATGAATATTGGAGAGAAAATGGAATGACGAAATGCGAAGAGCAGCGGTGGTGTTAAATACATGTGAAAAAAGGGGGAAACCCTAATCAGTGATCGCAGCCTTCAAATAGGCCCAGGCAATTCTGTACAATTGGGCCTAGTTGGTTTACTCCTGCACTTTCTTTCACAAATTGGGCTCTTTATTTTTAGCTTGGTCGGTATGTAAGTTTGCTGACCCACCACCACAGCCCATTTTATTCTTTTACCATAATTTTGTTGAAGAAATTGATGTCGTATCTTTGTTCATTAAAACTCGTATTACACTCATTTAATATGTTTGTAAGTATAATTAAAAAATACTTCATTTTTGATATGCATTCAGAAGATAATAAATAGTACTCATACTTTTAAGTTGAACTGTTTAATACACATATTTTACATCACATATTACAATTGACAAATAATAGTCTATATTTGGCAAAATAATATTCTTTTTTTAAATTTAAAATTATATTTAAATTACCAATTAGGTATTATACAAGTAAAATTTACATACTTTAATAATATATCAAACTATTAGTTATCAACAGGTGACTCTCATACACATATTTTTTCCATGATTTAAATCAGAGTATAAAAGCATTATACATTATAAAATAATACAAAATAAGTTGCATTTTACTTCCGAATCATTCATTTTTATTCGTATTATCCATACACATACAAATTTGTTTATTTCTTGTTTTTGTATTTTTTAGCTGAATTTTTCACCATAATACTTTTTTTAAATCGTAGTATACTTGTATGTATTAAATACTGAATTTTTGTCATCCCGTATTTAACAAATTAGGCGTCGTATATGGGGCGATTGAAATTTTAAAAAAATCCAGAGATATGAAAAAGACGGAAAATTTTCAAATATAAGCTAAAGTTTGAATTTAATTTGCTATTCCATAATGCTAGTCAAAAAGGAGCCAGGGACAAATCACAAATACACCGTCACTGGCAGCAATAGCCAGTCAGTCGCCCCCACAATGGCAAAGCAATAAGATTGAATACAAAACATATCTGATATAAAAGATCAGATGTGTTACAGTCACCCAATACAATGGCACATCAATGTGGCAGGTAAACTCGATAGGAGACGAGATGTGATAAACAACGGCGATCACCAAGCGAGTTATGATAAACTGCGTAAAAACTGTCATCCAACTCGAGACTGAGGTATGAAATGCTATCCGAAGTTAGTTTGCTACCGATAATTATTGGGGTTTTCTTTGCTCTGGATGAGTGGGACACCATCTTCTCGATATGTAATCCGCTCTTCACATAATGCTGCTGCTACCTCCACGTATAATTTATGCTCCTGATTCATACTAATTGTGTCAACGGAATAGCAAGATATAATCAGCGTTTTTGATTCACCAGATAAAATTTTCAAGCCAGCTAAGAAGTTTTCAAGTTTCTTATATCTCGAAAACTGGATTTGAACAGTTAGACGTGGTAGCCAAAAGATAAATCAGATAAAATGATTTAGCATGAGAGTGGAAGACCTCACGAAGAACCCTTGCAGCTAGCTCCTCAGCTGTATCCTTAGCAAGCACAGGCACTACCCTTTGAGCAAGGATGCGGCCCGTGTCATACTGCTCATCAACATAATGGATTGTAGCACCAGAATACCTATATAAACAACACCAAAGGAACATAACAATAAGAAATATCTTTATAGAAACGCTAAACAAACAACATTCTGTATCTTAGAGCTCTAGATAAACAATGGTAACATGATAGAAGGAACGGGAACAAGGTGAGAATGAGCTAAATCAGTAGTTGTCCCAAGGAGTTCAGTAACCAACACCATGGTCATAGATAAAATATTCAAACAATAGAAAAAAACAAAACTGATGTTTGCCCTGACACAAGAATCGATATGTCACAGCAAAACAGTTTCGCTTTATGTTGACCAACCATACATTCTTTTTCAGCTTATTTATTGAGAAAATTAGATTGGCTGGTTTTGGCTAATTAAGATAGTTTTCTACAAGTTGTTAATCTTAAATTCAAAGTAAATCATATGCATGAAAAAGTCATATTTAACAATAATTAGCGAAAGGTTAAAGCTTTGGTCAGGTATCCTAAAACCACTCATGGTCTCGAACAAATTACAAACTGCACCATTGGTTGGTAAGATAACGCTGGTAACAGTTGAAGAACTAAGGCCTATGGAACCTAGAAACCTGAATAAAATCCGTGCATACAATAGTAGATTTCTATCTAGCCTATCGCAAATGTCCTAAGAAATTTATTTAAATAGGAAAACAGATCGCAAGTGGTATTAGGACTTTATACCTTGCTCCAGAAGCAATGACTGCTTTGTGCACCTTCATACCATAATACCCTTTCCCACCAAATGCTGGAAGAAGCGACGGATGAATATTCAATATGGATTTTGGATAAGCTCGGATCAACTCAGAAGGAATAAGCTTGAGATAACCCGCTAAAAGAATGAAATCAACCTTGAAGGATCTGTAAAATAAGGTAGCATAAAAGTGAAAATTGACATAAACCAATAGAACACGGAATTGCATCAATATTTCACAAGAAAATTTTATGTTATGATAATTCAATAAATAAGAGCATAAAGATTAAAGACACAAGAATTTACGTGGTTTGGCAATTGCCTAAATCCACGGGAGAGGAAAGACTATTTTACTATTGATGAAAGATGTACAATTTACACTGAATGTCAAAAATACTGAACTAAAAACTAGCCCCTGATTTTTCTCTAAACATACAAGTGCCCCCGTCAAAACTGGTTCTTTTGATAATGGGCTTGGTGCATAATTTTGGGCCTAGGACTTTAAGACATATCACAACATTTTACTTGGCCTAAGTGATCAAGGAGTATGAGTATCCATCAGCAGAGGCGTAAGTACCTAAGGTGCACTAGCCAATAGAATGCATAACCGAATTACTGACAACACGATTATGAGTCTATGACCGATAAATACATAGTGTTCGAACATTAGTTCCAACAAAATAAAGGCCTAACCTCAGTGCAATTACAAGGTCTTCTGCAGAAAACACCTCTTGGGCATCTTTCTTTTTAGGAAAAACAATAATCGGAATATGCTTATCGCGTGCATACTCTGCACCTCCACAATCTGCATCATATGCATACATGGATTGTGGAACTATAGTGAATAAATTAGAAAAATATAAATGCCATCATTTACAGTCTTAATACTTCTCAAGAACAATAATCAATCTTCAAAAACTCATTAATAGCAATAAAATTGAGAGCTTTTAGCCAATCAAGAATCATCTACAAAGTCTACATCACAATTTAACAAACTAAAGAACAATAGAACAAATAGTAGCTAAATGTGCATAAAATAACATGAAGCTTATACCATGATTATTGGTGACCAAAACAACAATGTCACCGTGTACAGATCCATCAACAGTCGCCTCATAAATTGACCTGAAATTGGAGCCTCCGCCTGATACAAAAACAGCTATATTTTTCCTTCTAATGTTTGCTTTTGGCTTATCTTCTTCTATATCTGGAATCCCTTTATATTTAACTTTATCAACACTCTTTCTACTACACTGCAAGTTTGTCTTGGTGAGTAAAGTGTCTGAATAAAATGGACAGTGAATTTTGAGAGAAGCCCATTTTGAAGAATGGATTTTGGATGAAGAGTGTATGGGTAAAGTTAAAGCCCTGTGAATTTTGCGGGAAAGAATTGAAGGAAAAGCCGAATGAAAAGAGCCCCGATGAACAATGTTTTGGGTTTCCATGGCAATTATGATTAGCTGAGCACAGCAGTTACAGAGTGAGAGTTGGGGTTTATCATGTTCTTCGAGAAAGGGTTTTGCCTCAAAAACAATTTTTCGGGCCAATTGCAATTTTCATGCTCACATTTCAATTTGATCCCATTGAATTAGGATATGCCAGAATTAATCCCATAAATCAAATAAAATCTCAATATTGGTCTCACCCATAAATTAAATAAAATCTCAATATTGGTCTCATTAAATAGGGGTGTCACATTTAGTCTCGTAAGTCAAATAAAATCTCAATGTTAGTCTCATGGGCAAGTTGTCATCTAAAATTAAATGGAATAAGGCGCGTGTATTGCACACTTAGTTAGAAATAGTAACTAGAGAGAAAAATACACTTTTTGGATTGAAATGGAGCTGAAAAATTGGCTTACAAAAAATAAAAAATCAAATTGTCCATGGGACTAACATTGAGATTTTATTTGAATTATGGGACTAAATATGGTATCCCCTATCCAATGGGACCAACATTGAGATTTTATTTGACTTATGGGACTAAATGTGGCACATCTCCTATCCAATGGGACCAAAATCGAAATGTGGGTAACTTACGAGATGAAAATTGCAATTTTCCCACAATTTTTCTTATTTCGATTTGATATATTATTTATTTTTATTTTTGATTAAACAAAGTTTAGGTTGTCCCTGGTCACCTATCAGGGGTAGGGCATGCTTTCGAGATCATAGGTCACTTAAATAGGTATTTACAGATTGCTCACCAATAACAAACTCATGTCGATAGAAGGAATCGAACAGAAATTGATATGTCCTTACCAATTAAATCAACATGTATTGGCATTTGATATATTATTTATTGGTCTTGCTTTTTAGGACTAGATAATTTTGTGTAACTTTTTATTTTATAAACGTGTAAAACGATTATTGAAAAACAATTGCCTTTTCATGTATATACATAGCCAAATTCATGAACACATTATAAAAGAATAATAAATTATAGATAGATGCTATTACATCATAAAACTATGATTTATACACGCAAGATTATCCAAAAAAAAAAAACATGAATACAATATAAAAGAATAATAATTTTTCAGTTAGTTATACTTATACCTCAAGACATGTCAAAAAAGATTTAGTAGTAAAATACGGAAAAAAATAAATCATTGTCTACTTGATCGTATAGAGAATTCATATTATTCATTCAAAATATTAAAAAAATTATGGAAATAAGTACATAAAACAATCATGAGATTGAATGTATTCAATTTTATTTTTTTTTGGTGAAAATAAATTCAATTAATTGATTACATGTTTGAGCGTTATGAAACTAATTTTATATAGAAAAAAAAGGTGAACATATGTGTAATTGTGTATTACCAATCTATATTTTCTGTCTTATTTTACTAACATAATCGATCTAGGAGGGTCAAATTTTGTGTTGATTCAAAATATTGAAATGGGATATTATATGGGTCATTCACTTCAATAGTCCCTCATGTGAAAATATTTTAATATTTCAGTTCCTCATATCAAAAGATTGACATTTTCGTCTCTCATGTCACTAAATAATACCACGTTAATCCTCTCTTGCAATTTCGGCCATTTCTTCCAGGTGAAACGTGCACGCGAAATTCACACACCCCAAACAGGAGCTTTTTCATTTTTTAACATATATTTTTACACACGAGGTACTTGAATCAATTAAACCCAAATTTTGGGTTTAATTCCACCGGATTACCAACGTCTGAAAAGAAGGAACAAATTAGGGATTCCAAATACTCGAACAAATCTATCAAGAAATTGCAAAAAGGCTACATATAAGTGCGATTAGGGGTAGGTTAATCACATTAGAGTCAATTCTTTTTCTAAAATTGACTATGTTAAGAAATAATGGCTTAAATTTCAATCCAATTGAAGTAACAAAAAATGGGTGAAAATCGAAGTGAACAATTTTACCTAATTTAGTTTGCATCTGTAGAACTTTCTTTCCATATTTGAATCAGTCCAAGAGCACTTAAGCTTGGCAAGTGGCATAGTAGCATATATTATTCACATGAGCAGCCATAGCTTAAAGCTTAAAACTTAAATTTAAGAAAAGAAAATAGCAAAAGCTTGCCATGGTTATATACAGCAGAGCAGAAATCAGACAGAAATGTACAGAAACTATTATTGCCTGATTTTTGGAGGTCCAAATTGAGAAAAATTTCGACTTATGTGTAAAAATATAGGTTAAAAGATGAAAAATCCCCTGCTTGGGGTGTGTGTGTTTCACAGGGAAAAAGTAAACGAAAATTGCGAGAAGGATCAACGTAATACAATTTAGTGATATGAAGGACGAAAATATTAATTTTTTGACATGTCGGACTAAAGAGACATAATGTCTTCACACGATGGATTACTGAAGTGAATAACCCTATTATTTGGTTTCCAAAGTTAATAGATCTACTTCTGTTATTATTTTTCCTTTTCTTTTTTTTTTTTATAAATGGACTTTTAATCTTATTATCTTGCGGGCCAGAGTGTACTTTACTGAGACGAAAAGGGCGAAAGATAAACCGAGTCAGAGTTAAGGGGGCAAAAAGTTATTTAACTTATTTTCTTTAGACTTGGGCATTAAGCTATAAATCGCTAATAGATGTAGCGCAAATACGGATGTAAAACCGCGTAGCACTTTATTTGTAGGAAGCATCAAAGGTACGACACGCCTTCTACAGTGGAACCATACGCCAGTACATATATATATACATATACATGCGATTTAATCGCACAGCGTTTCCTTTTTAAAAAACAATTAAGCAACGCCGCCGCCGGGAATCGCGTCCGCCGCCGCGCTATTAATTCAAATAATGGAGGGAGTGGGGGCCAGGCTCGGGCGATCCTCTACTCGTTACGGCCCCACCACCGTCTTCACCGGTCCGGTGCGCAGGTGGAAGAAGAAGTGGGTCCACATGCCGCCGTCAAGTTCCAATCAACACCATCACACGGCAGCTAACGGAACCGTTAATGGCGGTAACGGCCCCTCCCACCTCTTGCTCTACAAGTGGACTCCGATCACTCCCAGCCAAAACAAAGACGGTAATAACAATGATAATAACAGCAGTGATAATAGTAATAATGGCAATGCGGACCCCAAGATTTCCAATAAAGACGATTTAGTCGCAACGGAGGAGCCTCCGAGGAAAAGAACCAAGTATATTCCGGTAATTTTACTTGATCCCAATTTTGTTGTGTATTATATGTGTGTTGATGTGTATGGATTTGATATTAGGGCATCTAGTTTTGAGTGGGGAATTGAATTTTATATGGGGATCTGTGAATTTAATAAATGGTGAGGTACGGTTTAGGGTTCTTTACCTGTACGGTGGTTTAGGGTATTGATTTCATATTGGATGAGGATTTGGGATCAATTTATGTTCTTTGACTGTAGTTTACTTTGCAGGGCAACCGAGTTCAGTGGTCCGAGAGTGTATTATGGGTCTCTCTCGTTCACACATGTGTGTGTCAGGACCACACATAATACACGTTTAGGACCATTGGACCTGGTTTAGCATAGATTTTTCCGTACGTTGCTTATTTTCTAGGGCAAAGATAGGTAGGTATAACCGTATAAGAGAAGCGAATCTGATTTTCTGAAGTACCTCATTAAAATTTTAAGGCTTTAAGAGCAACCTTTTAGAATGCTGATAGAGATTGAGGAAGATTTGATCTTAAAAGAGCTGAAACTTGAACTAGACACATGGCTTTGATTTCTATGGCGCAGTATTCTTATCTCAATAAGAGTTTTATTGGAGAACATGTTTTATGTGAAATGGGAATATTTTGCTTGTTCAGAACGTTGACGAAACATTTTAAGCAGTTTCTCATTGAGTGCTCTCAGTTTTGTCGATTAAGCTGTCAATTGTGTTGAGCTATCTTAAGTGTTTGAACTGTTTCCAGTATATATGAATGGGCTGCATTTAGAGGACTTGTTTGATGCTAAAGATTCAGTTTTTTCTCCTTTAATGTGGTTCTGCATTGTGCATACTCTCTCCTCGTGTCTGTGTGTGCTTGGGGAGAGAGCAGTCTGTGTCTTTCCATTGTTAATAGGAAGGGTTCTAGGAGGCAGAATAACCTTAATGAGGCATCACTGCATAACAAAACACTCACCAAGCTTTCTTTTTTTTTTTTTTATTGACTCTGAAAGTATTATCCATGAATAAACATCTGTCAGGATGACTGGCTGCCAAGTCTGGTCACTGTATGACTTACCTTGGCTATCTCCATTTCTGTCTCTCCTTTGTCTCTTTATTCTTTTCCGCAGCTGACCAGGACAAGATCCTGTTGTTAGGTTTTGATTGCATATAGAGATGCATTTAATATTTGCGGGCTTTCTATTAACGATAATTAAGGCACATATCTTGTGTTGTTAGGAAAACATTATGGTATTTCATAGACTATGCTTGAAATTTTAGTCCAATTGCATTTTTATATTTTTAATAATGTGTTTGTATATAGTTGGAAAGTAAAATAAAGTATCAGTTTAAAGGATTTGCTCTGTTTTATTGGGCTCGTCTTTTCTTTTAACAATCACCAGTGTTCTTAAATTGAATGTCAGAAAGTCATTAATACCTTGACTTTTATGCACCACTGCTGACATATTGTGATTTATAGTGGTCTTAGATTTCATGAAATTAAATTATTGAGCTATGTGTTGTCTTTCATTCTCGGTAGATAATTTTGCTCGAAGAACAAAAGAATGAGTCCTCAGAACAGATTGAGGATGAAACTAAACCAATTGATATTGATGCAAACACGGTCGAGGTGACCTCCAAGAGTGATGGATATGACGAGAAGCCCGACATCAATGATGTACCGATGGATGAAAACCAGGTGATTAACATACATCCTTAAAACATATTATAAGTTGTTTTAGACCTTATAAGCTCTTGAAGACAGGTTTGAGAACTTATAAAATTCTTAGAAGATGTTATTGGATGTTCAAGAAATTATAATATGTTGAAAATATCTTATAAGCTCTCAATTCTCATGTCATCTGCTCTTCTTGTTGATTGGATTTTCAATCTCTTTATTTTCCTATTAAAAACCATTGTTTACTGACGAGTCCCGTAATATTTGATTCTTTATATGGGAAATCATTTAATTTTCAACGTAAAAACAGTTTTTCCTGGGTTCTTTTTTCATTCTTCTTTCTTGAACCTGATCATATTTAAGATGGCCACATCATCAACCTCTCTGGTTTCAAGTTTAGCGTAGTCAACTCCAGAAGATTGAATGTTAAGTATTCACCATTCAATTTCTCTCTTTTATCAGGCTCCAGAGAATAATCTTGTTGAACGGCAAGATCTGAATAAAAGCACATTGGATTTGAGTTTGGGCTTGAATTCTCAAGATGGTGAAAATGAATCCGACTCAAAAGCAGATGAGGAAAGTTAAAGACGACCAGCTGGAACAAGCGAGCTTCATCATCACTGAGCATGATGGCTGCTCTGAAGCAGGTCCAACGCATACCATTGCTTCTATGGCGTCTCAAGACTATTAATTTCAAGCAAGTTATGGCTGTAATTTTATTTTCATTAATTGCATCCCTTGTTGAGGTGATTAGAATTTGTATCGATTCCATCTCCTTGGAGATGAAATCAATTTTTTCATACTAATGATAAAATCAAAAAGTTTACATTGCTATTCATAAGTTTTCTTTTTCAAAAGAAAAAAAAAAAAGTTGGGCATTGTGTAATGTAGAGACGCTGTACCAGATTGAATCATTAGTTATTACAACTTGGTGATGATCTATCTCATAGCCTTTTCTTGTTCTTTTGTTGTTTACCTCGTTTAAACTTCTGTCTAGATATTACCATGTTCTGATTCACATTTCTTATAAAAGTAGTCATAATAAGTTTTGATGTGATATTCCGGTAGTAGGTCGAGTTACTTAAGAGGCACAAATGCATTTTGATGATGGGTGTAAAAGAATAGAGTCGAATTTGATAAAATATTGTCCAAACTTCTTTGAATTTTTATCCAACTTTGAAATTTGTGATTGAGCTTGGTGTGATTGTTATCAAAAAATAAGTTGGGTTTGCTATGTTAAACGAATCGAGCTATGATCGATCTCGAGTCATGATTCATGTCGAGTAACTTGATTATTTACACGATTATGTTTTTAGACCTAACTCTAGGGATCGCTTGGTTACCAAACCACCTCATACTGCATTATCAAATCAGACATGGGGTATTTTCCATATTTTCAAGATACATGTATTCCAAACAGAAATTTGAAAGCAGACAAAAGATTTACTAATTATTTTCCTTCATCCAAGATGATGGTAACTATGAAAGGGAAACTTGGGGGAGCCCCACCAAGGGCATGCACAAGTAGCGAATCAGGAAATTTGGTACAAGAGAATAGAATTAAGGTGATTTTCGTCATTATTCTTTGGCCACAACAGCTTGCTTCTCTTCGTTGAAGTAATCGTGCCTGTACGCAAGCATAAAAAAGGATATTGTAAGTATGAAACTCAATAACACTGTTAAAACGCAATGTATTTATACAAATAAGAACTCACCGAATTTTACGGGTAAGTTGGTAAATTCCTGTACCAGCCATTACAATGTTTACACTAAAGAGGTTCCAGTTCTTCTGCAGTCCATAATAATGGTATCCCAGATATACAAGGCAAAATAGTCAGATGGTTTGGCATTATGAAATTAAGAAGCTGATACAAGGAAATAGAATGTGATGCATGGAGAGGTGGTGAAAAATTACACATACTACAAAATGATCTATCTATCTATCCATACATCTATCCAACCATCAAGCAAATTGTAATAGATAGACAGATACATAGCTAGCTACAAGACACCTTCAACGATTCCAACTTTTCTCGAGTCAGCAGTACGAAGTAGATATATTGCTAGTCATCAATAAAAAACTTTATTTTATCTCTACTTCTCTAACCTCCTAACCAAAAGAATTCCAATAAGAAAACAAAAATGAAAGATTTGATTAACAACCTTTTGGGTCCTGTTAATAAGACTTAATTTGCTCAGACCATGATAATTGATATAAACAAACACATATCCACAGTAGAGTTGTTAGAAGATATTAAACGGTGAAAATATGCCAGAATAAGGTGATGCTTGATAATATAGAGATAGAGTAGATTGTTGTCTTCATTTCACAGGATTTCGACTAGACAATTTACGTATCCAAATACTCACATAACTCTGCAGCCTTCCAGTTTTCTTACAACATCAGGACTTTCTATCTGACACTTCTAATCCAGGATCAAAACTAAAGATAATGGGAAATGGTGACGTACTATACAAACTAATGAACAAAATGTTTACTTTTGTCATACAAAAAATATAGAAAAAATAACATTTACTGCCCTGCTCAGACATATATATATATATATATCAAAATATGTAACCAAAAAAAATATATATATATATATATATATATATATATCAAAATAGAACTTACGGGAGTAATAACAGTGCTGTAGCGTGACCAGATAACTCCCGTTGCTGTAACAGCTGCAATATTTTTTAAGGAGTAAACAAAATCAGATCGACTAAACGCTAAAGAGAATAATTTCCTGCTGACATGGATGAAAAATGAGAAACTTAAAATTGTTATCATAGAACACCCAAACAAAAGTTTACGGATGCTCTTTGATCTAATATTTCCAAGCACACAAGAGAAACGCTCGAGTCATGTAACAAATTTGAGAGACAAAATATCGTCAAGAATCACTCACCAATCTGCTGGGGGTATGAAACTTTCTCCGGGGGTTTAACAGAGTCGGCAAGATTGGCTATGCTAATGCCCCACTTGAAGGTCGGTGCCCAGAAATGAACTACAAAATGAAAAGATCAATTCAAGCATAAGTTATTATGACAAAAGATAAAAAAAATTCAAGCATAAGTCATCTACTTATAAATGGAAACATCAATCAAGGCTGTTTAACCAATTTAAGGGCAAACTCATAGAAAAAGAACAGAAAACAAACTCCATGACTAATTTATGATTTAAAGAACTTATACGCAGGGTAGCTACGACATTCAATAAGGTATGTTCTATACCATCTTCTCGATTTATGTGGTTGATTCTAAGGTTATCACCCTCAACAGGATGGTGCTCCAAGACAGAATCAAGTTGCCCAAATAGAGAAAGATCGCTCTAATTGTTACTGAAGCATTTGAAGGAGGATCCATGTAAAACTGAGATAAAAGCTATTTAAGTTTTGAAAGCCACACCCCATATATCCAGACTAGCCTAAAGTTCATCTTCTTTACCAATTCGCCCCTTCAACAACTTAATCTCCATCTCCACAATTTGACTCTTTCAATTTCCCTTCTAAATTCACCATCCCTTAAAACCTTTCCTAAATCAAATTGCATTACAAATAAATCAGGAAACGGCAAAAACTCCATCTATAAACAGATTAAAAATAATCCCCAAAATTCAATCTTTTTCACACTCAAAAATTAATTAAAATAAGCACATAAAATAAAAGGTCATAGCGGGAATACAATACAATACAATTAAAATAACAAAGATACGAAATTTTAGTAATCCTATGATGGAATTACATGTATATAACTGGACGGGGAAATGGGATCTCAATTTAAGAAAAAAATTATTAATATAAAGAAAATGAACGGACTGGTTTTAGGGCCAGCGGGGTGATTCCAAAGAGCTTGCAGTTTCGATGCCGCCATTGAATCTTCTCTCGTCTGTTTTTGAGAGTTTTTGGGGGTGTTGATGATGACTATATGAAGATGGGCAATGACGGCTGGGAACTCTTTGTCCTTGTGAATGTTTTAGTTACATCGTTTTATTCGTTTCCTAATGAATAATGTGGTAGTAATACTAATACTAAATTTTTTAGTACACATTTGATGTATTTCAAATATTTAGCCCGACAAATTGAGGTGGATAGTTATCACTAAAAAGCCATAAAAACGAGCTTGGATTTGAATATAAAATCTCTCACATAAAATGAAATGAAAGGTGAATACCACTAGACCAACAACTTTTTGGTTTACGTATTTTATTTTAAGTTTGATGAATAATACTTCAATTCTAAAAGAAAATATAATTTTTATAAGAACTAATTGAGCATTATACAACTAAAAAGTATGAACATTGATTATTTTATCAAAAATATTAATTATTATCAATTAATGATTCATAAAAAATTTAATTTTTATAAAATAAAAGCGTGCGTTTACAAATTCATTTATTTTCGTTTTTGTATTTTTTAGCCAATTTTTTTATCGTAACTCAAGAAAATTTCATAATATACACGTATAGATGACGAAATTTTCTTGTCCACTATTTAACTAACTAAGCTCTTCTCTTTGTCGGATATTAATCACTAGACTTGGAATTAATCTTCGTCTAATTGCTGTTGGGTACCTTCTATTTTTTATATATTCCTTTTTAATAATTAATGCTGTTGAGTACTTGGGTTTAGTGGACCACCAATTGGATACTTTCCGCAATTTTCTGGTGGCTCATGGCTGACTTCTTTTTTCTCTTTATTAATTTACCCTTGGTCCCTTCAAAGCAATAATGCATGCTCTAGACTCTAATGAAAAAATTTTATCAAGAAAAAAAAAAGACATTAATTAAAATATTGAATTTTTTTTTTCGGTATATATACAATAAGCACACTTTATAATTTTATTAGCCTAGACTAAAGTATTTTTATGTCAGACCAAGTTCAATAATCCAAATATGTATTATGTGTCTCTCTTTCACACAAATAAGAGTAATGACCATACACAATACACTATACTGTATGAGAGATATAGACAAAAGGACTATTGAACTTAGTCTAGCATAAAAAATTTCGCCTAAGCACATTTGATATGTGTACATGATTTTTTTATATATAATGTTCACGATTTTTTGTTATTTTTTTATGATAGCCATTTTACAATTTTTTTTTTATTTTTATTATAAACTAATACGATTTACGATTTTTTTCAGAGTAAATAGAAAAGGGTAGAAGAAGAAAGATGAGAAATGATATAGTTGGGATAAATATGTGTTGGAGGAAAAAAATGTTAAGAAATAAAACTAACTTGACATAATCTTTTTTTTCGGAGGGTAAATTTGTTTGTTCATTAAAAGTATATCATGATGGTTACTCTAAGTTTCTTACAAATTATAAAATAGTATAGGTTTATAAAAGTCTAATATATTTTGGAATTCACTTATTAAATTTTGCTCCACTATTCAAGCTGCACATCAAATAAAATGTTTGGGCCCAGTCTACTAAACCTTTATAATTTTATAGGTTTGAGCTCGAGCTCGTCTTAAAAAATTTGAGCTCAAGCTCATTGAACCCACTATTTTGATCTCGAGTTTGGGTTGTTGGCCCATTTGAGCTCGAGCCAAACTCGAGATTTTGGCTCATTTATAAGCTCAAACAATTTTTTTCTATTGAATGAACATATATTTTAAATTCTTAGATTTATACAAAAATTACGCAAAAACGAACAAATAACGGTAAGCACTCAAACCGTTAGCGTAGAAGAAAATAAAATAAAACATATTCTTTAAAAAATATACATACAATTATTAATTGCAAAGTGAATATATGACAAAATGAACAAATATATATAGTGTGAAAGACAATAGTTAGATTGAGTTCATCTGACTGGAAAATTGTAAGAATAGAAATTTTGAATTAAAAAAAACTTTCATAATAATTTTGAATATATTATTTCATAATCACTTAGTTATTATCATTACAATATTATTCATATAATTCTCATTACTAGTATAAATAAGACATGGATACTAAAAGTATTAGTACTATTTTATATATATAATATTACATATTCGAAAATTGTCACTTAACAGGTGAAATATTTATTCAATATCATTTAATCAAATATAATATGCAGGAACAAGATTACAAAAAAAAAAAAAATTGAATATAATATTAAGTAAACATAAATATAAATACATATACATATATATAAATTAGTAAAAGGTTGTGAACCGTTTCGCGAGTTTATAAACACTCAAATGCAAGCTCGAGCCAGTGAAGCTCCGGCTCACGAACTCATGTACACTCAAATGCAAACTCGATCTCGATTCATGAATAAGCTCGAGCTAGCGAAACTTGGCCTGAGCTCGAGCTCGAGACATCTCGAGCTCTGGCGAGCTTTAATCGAGTCGGCTCGACTCACCTTACACCCCCTCCCGTGCAATTCCTAGGGTGTAAGAGGAGCAGTCTGTAAATATGAAAAAGTAGCAGGGGGTAAAGTGTAATAAGACTGGTAAGCAAATACAACTCTTGCCTTTTCCTGAAACACGACGACGTTTACAAAGGAGCAAACGCCCGCGGCTGTGACTTTTGCAGCCATGGATCCACAGGGCCAGACCACTTCATTGCAACGACTCCAGAACGTTGAAAAGGTAATTTCCTCTGAATTAAGCGCAAAATTTCCAGTAATTTATTGTAGTTGAGCCTATAAATTTGCTTGTATATGTTATGTTACTTACAGAGAATAGTGAGGGTATTGGAGTTAGCAGGTGCAGTAATGGATGAAATGGCAAACCCTAGCGGCCCTAGAAAGGAGCTTGTTAACAATCACTGCACTGAATTCATGCAATTAGTCAAGGTGCTAATCGATTCTGTTTAATTATTTTCTTAATTATACATTTAAGCTTTCTTTACGTAAGTACAAATGCAGTTTATGAAGGAAATAGGTTTTAGGAATGTAATTTGTTGGGGATTTTAGGGGTTTTGAATCTGATGGAGTACGTGAGCAACTAATCGTGGGCGTTTTTTGCTTTGATTTGTTTATATAGGACATTCAGATGACTCTCCGGGAGGAAATTAAAAGCGCGTGTGAGTATCGTCCCTTTGAGAAGTGTGACTATGTTCCGAGAATATCGAATGAGATTTGTTGCAAGAAACTAGAATATGTCATTGCACAACTAGATGAGATGAAGCAAACGATTGAGGGATACGGTGATGCAGCTTGATGTTAAGCTATGTGGAGTTGTAAGTAAGCTTTGTTCAATGTCATGAGGTGTGTTTGGGAAAATTAGGATGGTGACTGTTTTATCTAGAGTTCACTAGCAATGTTGAGGACACGGGAAACTTTGAATCATGCTAATATGTTTGGCGTCTGTAAGAACATGCACATCCGACTAAAATGCAATGTGTTATACCATAGGGAAATGTAACTGGATTTGTCTTTTAGTTGATTGAGATGAGATTATGAGGAATGTTTTACTCGGAAGTTGTACTTTATAAATTACATTTTTGTTTAATGTGTTCATTCTCTTCCTTTGTTTCTTTCTTTACTTTCCTCTCCTGTTTAGAGTTTCATTTGCTCCCATATTTGCATATTTTAGTCTTCGTGCTTGCATTTGAATCACGAGTTCACGACGAGTCCGATGGTATCCTGCTGTATGGAATTATCCTTTTTCTGTACTTAGAACGCTCTTAATAATTATTGGATAGATGAAGAATGTTATGTACAGGCTTGGCTGAAATGCAGGTCACATATAATGTCGTGGAAGAGCTGTTCATATTCTTTTTCTTGCAAAGGTGATTTTGTTTTATGAAATCGGTAGTTGTATAAATCTTGTCGATCTAAGAACTGAAGCTGTTTATTGGTCCTGGAATGGCTGTTTGATCGCCTTTCCATTTGATGCCTTTATAGTTGCAATATTCATATTGGATTGGCTTACCGAGACTTTTAGTTTTTGTACTTTAGCTGTCTCATTTGATGTACTTTTGCATGGCTTCTACCAATTTTGTTTACTTTGGGGGAAGGGTGAGGTTTATGTTATAAAGAAGAAAGGTAACACTGAATGTAAATAGAACTATTTTCTTTTATCTTTCTTTCAACTAAGCACTAGCTGTTTTCCTGGATCTTGAATATCATATTAGTAGAAACACTTAAAGGCAGTTCATATGATCCATCCTACAGTGTCAGCCAAAGTATCTGCCATCCCATATATTTCTGAGGTAGTATTTATTTCTTCTTGCTTCTACAGATCACTGGGGATAGCTTTCTCAATTTTTCTTTCAATTGTTGTTTACGTCTTGGCTAGTATGTGTCTTGTAAATTGTTTAGCGTTGTATGATTCATGAGTTAGCTGCGTATTTATAAGATAAATATATGTGTTGCATGTGAAGATCATGTTGCGAAAAAGAAACTTAACAAAAATATAAGTCGTAGAATAGTACTTTATTTTTAAACTTGATTCCTGGTTAGTGGTTAATAGAGTATTTCAGTTTTCAATTTTAAGTTGTCTTTTGAATTAGAAGTCTTTGATGAGGCAGTAGATAAATGTGTTAAGTCATTCAAGCTAGTGAAGCATGAGACATGTTCTGTGTTAAATCGTACAGTTCTGCTCTTGACTATTTGAGGAGTGCTAGTAAAATTCCATGTTAACTAAGTAATTAAGAAGTTGGTTTGAATTATTTCTTTTTGTTACCAAGCTATTCATCAAATGCAAAGTGCCACTTATAAATTCAGCAAACTCTACTTTAAACTTATATTCCTTCGTTGACCAAAGACTCATTGCATTCTTTTCCGTATTTCTGGTAGAAAGAAAGCATGAAACTGATGCATAATTTTTTGGCCAGTTTATTCCCAGCTTTTGCATGTATGTAACTTACTTATCTCTTGATTGAAAGTCCATTTTGGAGTTTGCAACTTGAAATTCTTTCTTTTCCCTCATCTTCATGGCTGTAATGTAGTATGGTTATGATTCATGACAGGTGGTCATTTTCTTTCTCTGTTTTCTTTTCCCTTTCCTTTTCTTGGGTAATTGGGTGGTCGAAATTTTTTAGCTCGTCTCTTAGACTTTTACGATACCTTCTTTCTTTTCTTTTTTGGGTAAATTTTTTGATGTTTTGGCAGTGAAATGTTTATGATATACCACTTCAAAAATTGTCAAAAAGAAAGATTCGAGAGCAGAAAATCTAAATGGCTAAGAAGTACTACTACTAATTAGAATTACTGGAGAACTTTTATTTGCTGCAAAAAGGATGAGCATATCCCAATTAAACTGACTGGGATTCATATTTTCACTCTAGATCTCTTATATGAGAGATCTTTCACATAATGAACTCTGCTTTAGCTAATCTTTTCTAATCTCACCGCTAATCCTTCAGCGAAGTTTCATTTTTGCGCTTGTCCATCTTCTGGAAGTTGGTGCTGTAAACTGTTGACATTTCAGGTGCTCCATTTTCTCTCTCGAGCGGGGGATCTATTGAGTTCCCTCTGCGTAAGGCATCATAGGTGATATATCTTGTTTCTGCTGTTTGAACCAAGAGGAGGGAGCATATCACCAGCACTCCGAACAAAATGCCTTCAACTTTCAGTAAACGAGCCATTAAGTTTTTCAGCGAATACTCTCTTGCAACGAGGTTTTGGAGTTATAAAGATGCTACTGTGGGGCCAAACGGGTAAGAATTTATTGACATTAGGTGACAGCTAGATACTGATGGTGGATTACATAAATCTGATAAGCATGGCTCTAGTGTTGAGACATATGGCATACGCTATGCTGTACAGGATTTGGATTTGAGGTTTTGAAATAAATATATATTAATTGCTGGTTGCCATAGGCTGTGAGGTGCAATTGCCAGAATGTATTTTCTCTTCAGCAATGGATAACTTCAATAAAGTTTTTATAGTGTTAATTTGAAGAGTAAGTTTCATTCATGAACTTGAAACCCTGCTCTCTTCAGCCTATAATGGAGTAAGACTAGAGTAAGTTTGAATGTTGCTCCTTTGTTCTTTTGTCTAGGTAATAATGATAGTATCTTGCAGCTAGATCGGTAACTCTTTCTAAAAGGGAACAAACTTCTTGAGCGTATTTGCCCTATGTATGTATGATGTTTTATGCTACAACTCGCGAAATAATGTCTATTTAGGTGTTTTATATATATACCATTTGTTCAAATTGTAGGTGTCTCGCTTCGGGGCCTATGGACATGTGACTCGTCGGATGAGAAAACTGTACAAAAATGCAGAAATCCACCAAGCGGGATTTGGAATTGCATTTTGAACAGTCGATCAAAAGGAATATCTAATGTTATTCAAATTGTTCTTCGTTATTAAATGATGCGAGAGGCATCACAAGAAAGGCACATTACACACGCGAGTAAGACTTAGTACCCCCAATTCACTTTAGGTGTTTTACAAACAAATCGTCCAAATTGTAGGGCAAATGTACTATTCTAAAGCTAAGTTGTAGTCATGCACATAGTTATTCTAAATTTGACAGCGTTCCTAATTTGTGACAACAGATGTTTCTAGATTCGATCGACAAATTGTGAATTTAGCCAAACTCATGAATAAATAGTTGTCACTTGTCAATCCCAGCCACAACTTACATGTAAGGGTTGAAAAATAAATCAAATTACTCAATACTCGATTTGATATCGATCGATAAAAGCTCGTTTGAGCTCGATTCGTGAATGTATCAAATCAAGTTTGAACTAGCTTTTGTATGTTCGATAAGCTCGAACCTCAATTCGAACTCGACTCGATTAGTAAAAAATAATAAAATATGTGCAACAAAATCAAGTTACTCAAGTTCGATTCCATTAAAGTTCGGTTCAATTAACCATCAAACCAAATTTAAACACAAATTTCGAAGCTCAATAGTAATTCAAACAAGTTTAAACAATAACTTGTTCAATTCAATCCGACTCGACACGTTTACGGCCCTACCCACGTGGGACATTCTCAGAGAACAACTTTCAAAAGAAAACAAAAATAAATATAACAATGTATTTCAAGTTCAAAACGAAAACGTGGATTACTTGCAACGCCTATGATCTCCAGCGCTAGAATACAAAAGCGTTTTGCTAAACTCTACGAAAATGGAAATCTCATTAGGGGAAAAGTGAGACTGAAAAGCGCAAACCAAATTATAAGACGGCGGCATGGGACAGACAAAATGAAGTCCGCCTCTCTGTTAGCGAAGTCAATAGCACTGTTCGCGGTAACTTTCGGTATCTCCATTTCCTTCGTGCTGCTCAATCAGCAAAACCCATCGCTGATTAAACCCGACCCGATGGCACGGAGCTTCGTATTGTGGCTGCATGGGCTGGGTGATTCGGGCCCCGCCAACGAACCCATCAAGTCGCTCTTCACTTCACCCGAGTTCAGAAATACCAAATGGGCATTCCCTTCTGCCCCTTCTAATCCTGTCACTTGCAATTGTAAGTTAAATTTTCATTATTTTGTATGTTATTTATGATTCGGTTAAAACCTAGGTCATATCTCAAAATTTGAGGTTCTTGAGGCCAAGTCCACTTGAGCTCTAAGTTGAGCGGATCCATCCTGAAATCACAAAGTTGGTTAGCCTAGCCGGGGTCACCCGGCGAAGACCCTTTAATGCTCAAATTAATATTGAGGTCTAAGAAACATATAGTAAAGGTGTAAAAGAGGGGAGAAAATGATACATTGCAGTATTTATAGAGTTTTTAGGAGTTGTACGGATCTGACAAGTGGCGGAATCTGGGTCCTCCATGTGTCTCCATCCAACGGCTGAGCGAAGAGCCCCAGCCGGGTCGGGTTGTGTCAGAGAGAACCACATGTTTTAGACCGCGGATCCTGGTTATTTTGTAATTACGAAGAGTCGCATGGGTCATTATGGTCTAAGAGATCTTAGACCTCCACATGTCCTTAATGATGAACGGCTGGATTGTCAGGTCTAACTGAGTCGGATCCGGGTTAGGCGAGATCTATGGTAAGAACACGCGGATCTTCGGGTGACATGTGATTATGAGCTTCTGCGGAGGACATTTTGGTAAAGAGGTCATTATGGGGTATTTTACCCATATCATCCAGTCCTCTAATTTCTTAATTTTTGGAGTGAGTTTATGAGCTCCAAGAGTTGAGAAATTAATAGTGAATTTACCCGTTAAATGGTTACAATCTAGTCAGTTTTTTGCACTTCCATTAGATGGGTGTATCTACACCACGTATTAGAATGGTAGAGCTCGCATTTTGTTGCTTACTTATGTGATTCTAAAAATATTTTTGGATAAAATCTTTTAATATCATAACTCTTATGCAGATAGTGATTGGCCCATATTGAACCATCTTTGAGAGTGTTGTTGTAATTTGTCATTAAACATGGATTGTCTTTAATCCCTTCTCCATTTTGTGAAGAGGTCCTCAATTCTGAGGTCACGCATGTAAGACCTTGAGCTTGACCTTTTTTAAATTTCTTTTTGTGCATGTCGCATTAGACCTTGAATTGTTTTTTTTTTATATTATCTGATGGTCACGCAAATTTTAAACCCTGAACATGCTTCTTGATATCTTCTTGAGGTCATGCATGTTCGGCCTTGGCCTCCTTCATGTTAGACCTCTTTTTTCAGATCACTTTTGATATCGTGTGTGTTAGACCTTGGGGTCATGTTCATCAGGCCTCGAACGTGGATCTTCTCCGGATCGCTCAAGAGACTGTGCGAATTAGACCTTAAGGTCATGCATGCCAGATCTTGAGTGTTAGTCTTCTTCAAATCGCTCGAGAGTCCTGTATGTCGTGCTTCTTGAGGTTAGTGAATGCTATACTCTTGGGGTCATGCATGTTAGACCTCTTAGGGTCAGTACACATTAGACTCATATTGCATTCTAATCTTTATGTAGATCTTTTTTGGTCATTGATGTTAGACCTCATAGGGTCAAAACATATTAAACTCTTTGATCTTTCTTTAGATCTTTTTGATGGTCATGCATATTAGACCTTATGTGGTCATTACATGTTAGATTCTTTGATCTTTTTTTAGACCTTTTTGGTGGTCATGCATGTTAGACCTCATGGGGTCATTACATGTTAGACTCTTTGATCTTTTTTTAGATTTTTTTGGTGGTCATGCATGTTAGACCTCATGGGGTCATTACATGTTAGACTCTTTGATCTTTCTTTAGATCTTTTTGATGGTCATGCATGTTAGACCTCATGGGGTCATTACATGTTAGACTTTTTTGATTTTTTATGATCTTTCTTTAGATCCTCTTGATGGTCATGCATGTTTAGACCTCATGGAGTCGTTACATGTTAGACCTTGGTCCTTGACAATAATTATCTTTGAACTTTCACAATAATTAAAGAAGCAAAATAGAAATTAAATTTGATAAGAAAGTAAGAATAAAACCTTTTGAGGTTCTAAGCCTTCCGAGATCGTATTAGATCCTCTCCATCCAAAGCTCGTTGTTGATAAGCTTCCGCCATTGATTTGATTTTGACTTACATGTGCTCACCTTTGTTTGGTAGTCATTTATGGGGGTATGTCCGCCTTTAATTTGTACATAAGATCAAGTGACATCTCGTCTGTGCTAGCTCTTGAGGTACAGTAGACCTTTTAGGCTCTTAGCAATTCCTTTTTTTTTTTTTTTTATAAGAGCTTTCCTCCTCTATGAACATTGATCAATCAGTTTTATCCATGACCTTCTTGCCTCGATCCCATCATCGGATTATTATTATTTAGAGCTCAAATATTTCACAATCTCGTTTCTTCACCAAATGTTTTATGTTCATTCTCTTAATCATCTTTAGGCCTGAAATGAGTGTTTCATACTCCGCTTTATTGTTAGTTTCCGAAGAAATCTCTACCTTGATCTCAAAATTCTCGACCTCCTTTAGTGGGCCCTTGTAGTTAAACTCCAATTCCTTCTTTTTGCTTATTCGATGAAGCATCCTCGCTAAACTTTTACGCCTCTGAGCTCTTCATGGAGACCTCCTTTGAGATAATATTATAAAATTCATAATAGCCGAACCTTGACCACTGGTCGAGCTTGATACTCCGTAGAGCACACCGAGGTTTCTTGCTTCTTTGGAAGGTCTTCACGAGACATCCGGCGTAGTTAAGATCTTCCTCATGAGCTGATTCAGCGCTCACAACTATCTCTCACAACATCCTACTTATGTAGTGGCTTTGTTTACACTCACATTTATATGCTTTTATCAAAATCGAGCTTGCCATTTTCATTGAAATTGCTAGATATAAAATAGTTTCTCTTCCACGACTCGTTCAAGCAATAACGGTGGGGAGGCCATTGTGGGGTATCATCTAGTCCTCCAATATCTAAACTTTGGAGTGAGTTTATAACCCAAGAATGTTCCTCATTTGATCGCAAAAGTGCACTTGTTAGGGATCAACTTCATGCTCAACTTCTTTATAACTTGGGAAGCTTTATTTAGGTGTTTCGTCTGATCTTCTTCTTTCGAACTCTTTATGAGTAACATATCTTCATTAACCTTTATGGCTTTTCCTATCTTCTTGCGGAACATCATGTTCATCATATTTTTATTTGTTGCTCTTGTACACCAGGAACATACTCGTTAAGCTTAATCAACGCATGTCCAGTCATTGAATCTATCAAATATCAGTGAGGGTCATTGAGACACATTCTACTTTGGTGAGATTTGCACATATCCTCCATTGTCCTTCATCTTCCGCGATCATGACCATGAGAGTCATTTCATGGACTGGATCTCTATTATCTATCTGGCTTCCAAGAGCTTGTTGACCTCTACCATTATAATATTTGGGGTCTATGCCTTCGATAGCTGGACATGATAGCTTTTCTTGTTAGGTTCTGTCATCATAGATGTCGGGTGGACCCTAACTACCACTTTCATGACCTCAATTCTTCCACAAATCCTTAGCGGCGTACTGACTAACTTTAACATGATTAAATTGAGCTCCAGTTTTCTCTAATGCCTCTATAAATGAGATGTTTGTAGAGCCCACTTTTGTCTACTAGTGTCTTCTGTTCCACAAGGTTAACTATATCAATAGTCACCACTTTGGAATCACTTGGCGGAGCTACTTAACTATGTTGATAAACCATCTCCTCTTCTTTGGGTTGAATCTCCCTTGCTTGGACCTCTTGCAATTATATGGATGACTCACCTCCGGGGTGAATTGTCTACCTTGGACGCGGGTTCGACTGATCTATGGGTCTTCCCAACATTTTCATCTTGACTTCTTGAATTCGTTCTTGTTCTTGGACCAATTTACTGACTTGGCTGGTGCTCCTGATCATTTTTCGGCTAGGACCTCATTCTCTCGGGTTTTTAGCCACAAATTACTTCAGAAAATGTAGCTTGATTAGTAGATCAACTTTTTGCCCCTCAATTGAAAATACTCATTGAGATCGTGATCTTTATTGTCGTGAAAACGATAATACTTGCTAGGGACTTTTTGGTTTGAGGACTTTTTCACTTTTGATTCAGCACGTTGGAGCTCTCTATACTCGAAAGGGCTCGATATCTTGCGGTCATTAATATAGTTTAGTCATTATGATTTCTGTAAAGGGGCCTTATTGGATATCCCTCGAGTCGAGGTTCTATCTAATGGTTCTTCTTGATCTTTTTCAGTCTGTCTCTTGACATGGGAAGTCTTTCAATTCTTTATTCAACATTTTTTATGGTGTTCGACTCTCCGGATCGGGCTTCGTCTGGGCATATTTATGAGCCATTTCTTTTTGGTTCCTCCAAGTTCACAGGTGCTCCTGAGATAAGCAAGATGCCAAAAGACCTGTTCGAGCCCATTGCTTCAAGATGCTCACCGCCAAAATAATGCATATCTCCTTATTTTGCCTTGACTTGAAGGGGGTGAGCTTCAGATTTCTCTGAATTTCTTTTTTTGGCAAAATGGTACTTGACTTCTCGGGCTAATCGTTCATATGAGACCATCGTACTTAGGAGGTAAAGATGTGAACCTCTCCTGGACTCATCCGCTATAATGAATATTTGGGTTCTTATCACATTCGTCTTATCGTGGGACGTCATTATGCGCTCTAAGACTATGACATGCTCATCTGGATCTTTGATCCCATCACATTAAAGTAGGCTCGGGCTTCTAAAGTTGGGCAACACCGTTCCAGCGACCGTGTATTTGTGAAAGGGGACCTCTTATTGGGGATAGTTTTGACATATCTCAATCGATGCTATAGATTTCTCCTCTCATTCTCCACTGGCTCTGGGGACCTGTTCAGCGCTATGTGATAATGACTAGGACATCATTGTCTTTTTGTCTTCTTTCGTGCTTCTAAAATGGGTGGTCAATTCGGCTCTTGGCCTCATTTAACCTCTCACTACTATACATCTCTTGGCGCCCACGCTGGATTCCTCTAGGTCGGCTCTCCTTCTTCATGGCCTTCTTCATCCACTTCACTATGTGGGACTTTCTAATGGAAACAACAATTGTGGTAGGGCATTACATCTCTTGGGATTGCTCTATCCATAGGTCCACCTTGCCCTCCTTTTTTGGTATAGGTATCTGGAGTTCTACTCGCGAACAAGAGCACTCGATCGCAATCGCTCATTACCCTCTTTAGGGAATAACTAGATAAACAGGGGTATGCTACTCCTTAGCACCATTCTAAATTAAGGTCGAGCTGGAGAGAGGTTGTGAGCTTGATTATTCTCCCTCGTGCCCAATCAATTATTGTATTTCTGAGCTTTATCTGGGGCACCTGGGTCGCAGGTATTTTGATAATCCTCCTCAACATGGGCTCTGTGAGGTCACTCCAGTCTGAAGTAGATAGTCATTTTTCGTCGGGTGAATGTACGCGTTAGAGATTTGCTCTCTGGCGGTGGACCGGCTCTCTCGCGCGATGGAACTCCTCTTTTGGATCGTCATCGATCAACTCCTCTTCGGGAAACAATTGGCGAGGTAGGACCTGTCTTCTCATGACGGAACTACTCTTCTAAATCATCATTGGCCGACTCCTACTCGGGAAACAATAGGCAAAGCGGGTGCATATCCTCCATTGGTATTACTCCCACTCAAGGTCAAGTTTGTTGAGGGCCATGAGTCTAACTTCCTCTTCAGGATGGATTTTCTTTTAAGGTCCTCCACCGTTCAGAGCTCTCAACCTCCGTTGATCATCATCTCTATGAGCTCGGCTCTGCCGTTTTAACTGCAGGCTGTGGTGAAGGTCCTTCCTCACAAGAGCTCTGCGGGGTTACTCCAGATCGAAATAGGTTAAAGTTCCTCGAAAGGGGTATAGGTGCTAGAGATCTATTCTCTGCTTCATTGAGCCACGCACTACTTTAAACCTCACGTTGTTGATGTGATGGCCTCCTTGCTGGAAGGACCTGCTCCTTCTCATGGTGGTGCTCCTCTTCTAGATCATCATCAGTCCACTCCTTTTCTGAAAATAATAGGAGAGGCGGGGGCACATCCTCCATTGGTACTACTCCAACTCGAGGTCTAGTTTGTTGAGGGCCATAAGCTTGATTTTATCTCATGGATGGGTTGGCTCTCGACCTTCTCTTCATTTAGAGCTCTCAACCTCCATCGATCATCATCTTTCTGAGCTCGACTCTGGTCATTTGGACCACGGGCTCCGATCAAGGTCCTTCCTCACATGGGCTTTGGGGGGTCATTTCAGAATGAAAATGGATGACCATTCATCCTTGGTGGCTTCTCGCCTACCATATCTTCCTTAGGACCTCTTCATTTAGAGCTCTCCACTTCCATCGATCATCGTCTTTCTGAGCTCGGCTCTGGTCATTTGGACCACGGGCTCCGATCAAGGTCCTTCCTCACATGGGCTCTTGGACTCTGGGGGGTCATTTCAGAATGAAGATAGATGACCACTCGTCCTTGGTGCTTTCTCCCTTACCAAATCTTCTTGGCTTATGACAACTTTATTCGTAATTTCAGGAGTTTCCAACAGACCGCGCCAAATGATTCGGGTCTAAAACCTAGGTCATATCTCAAAGCTTGAGGTCCTTGAGGTCAAGTCCACCTTGAGCTCTAAATTGATCGGGATCCGTCCTGAAATCACAAAGTTGGTTAGCCTAGCCGGGGTCACCCCCGGCGAAGACCCTCCGACGCTCAAGTTAGTATTGAGGTCTAAGAAACACATAGTAAAGGTGTAAAGGAGGGGAGAAAATGATACCTTGTAGTGGGAAAATGGTGTGGTATTTATGGAGTTTTTAGGAGTTGTACGGATCTGACAAGCGGCGGAATCTGGGTCTTCCGTGTGTCTCCATCCAACGGCTGAGCGAAGAGCCCAACCGGGTCGGGTTGTGTCAGAGAGATCCGCGTGTTTTAGACCGCGGATCCTGGTTATTTCGTAATTACGAAGAGCCGCAGGAGTCATTATGGTCTAAGAGATCTTAGACCTCCACATGTCCTTAATGAACGGTTGGATTGTCGGGTCTAGCTGGGTCGGATTCGGGTTAGGCGAGGTCTATGGTAAGAACAAGCGGATCCTCGGGTGACCTGTAATTATGAGCTTTTGCGGAGGACATTTTGGTAAAGAGGTCATTATGGGGTATTTTACCCCACATCAATTTATATGTAATTGATTTCCCTATTGTGTTATTCCTTTTGTGTTTCGATTAATCTTTATTTCGTTGCTATGGAGTTTGATTGAATTATGATGACTGCAAATCAGAAGATTTATGCCGTTAAAGTTATAGCATCGGGTTTAAGACAGTTTGTCCCTTGATTGTAATCTAGTGACAATGTTGCTTTTATTATTGTAACAATTATTATTTTCTGTATGTATTTTACGGTTGCTTAAGCAGGTTTATTGAATTATGGATGCAGATTATATGCTCTATGTTAGTCGAATGCTTGCTAAAACATGTCTCAGATGTGATCTGAAGTGGTCGCGAAAATTGATTTTTACGCATAAATATCAAATAGGGTGAATTACATGCATCCCCCCCTCACTTTAGTGTTAATTGTCAAGACCCCCCTGACTTTTGGTAAATTACAATGAGAGGCCCCCTCAAGGGGTCTATTTGTATGGTTTACAGGGGTGAAATTGTAAGAATTTTTAAATGCACAGGAGTTGTAATCGTAGGAATGTTAACATGAGGGGGACTTTATGTAATTTCAAAAAGGTCAGGTGGTTTTTGGTAATTTGCACTAAAGTGAGGGGGTATACATGTAATTTTGTTTATCAAATATGTATGTGATTTGAATTATGCATCTTCAAATGTTTGTGGATCTGTTGAAACCTTCATTTGTGTGTGACAGTGTGTTCAATTCTTTGACGAAGGAATTGAAATGAGAAAACAAAAGGCCAATTGAAATGGAACGAGAAAGATCTCTTTACTTGGAATGTCCGATGTAGGGAACTCCATAAAGCAAATGCTGTTGATATTTGTTCAAAGGAGGTTGTAAAAGAGTTTGATATAGTTTTTGTCTACTATCTGTAGGAATTAAACTACCTGTAACTGTAAGATGTGTAAATTTCGATTATCCCCTCTAAGAAGATCTTTAACACTTTGTCTTCATGTGATTTTTGTTGATCCATGTTCCTTTGTCTTCTTGTGGTGATCCTTTGAAGCTAAGTACCTCATACTTGCCTTATATTCTCTTTTCAAAAATAACTATCTTCGCCTATGGAAAAGCTATAAGTGTCCTTATCAGTAGTTGACCTTGTTGTACCCCTTGTATTTTGATTCAACCAAATGGGAAACGATTTGATCTCTTATTATGCCAACATTGGGTGGTAACATGATTTGAGATGTATTTTGGGATATGATTATATTTAAGGTAGAGTTAGCTAGATTATTACATGCATAAGTTTTGCTTGAATTTTCTTGTAGATGGTGCCGTGATGCCTTCATGGTTTGATGTTCACGAGATACCGGTGACAGCTGTGAGTTCTTCTTCTCCCTTATCTGTTCATGTTCATGTTCATGTTCAACTTTAATTTCTTTTATCATTTATTTGTATAGGTTGTATTTTAGCTTCATTCTGGAACTTGATCAATTGATCGGATCCAGAAACCGAGCTCAGTGGAGGCACTAGGAATTTTACACACAGCTAATTTATGGGGAGGTTCAATTACAACTCATAATTTTCTTTTATACCTCTTTTGTTATAACCAGAATTTTGGGTTTTGGGGGGGGTGAACTCAAAGTTGAACGATCTTGTGAGAAGGATTTAGAGGGGGGCACAAATGTAGAAGCAATGACCAGACACCTTCAACCAGTGTATCTACTGAATGGAATATAATCACATATATATTTACATATAGACATGCTTATCAGCTTATGGTGATTTTTGACAGTTGTAATATGTTTGATAATAGAATCTCTTATGCTTAGCATAGCGAATAGACGATGAGAGTGAATGAAAATACATGTTAACCTGACCTGACCCTTAGTGCACTTGATCATTGCTTAGAAATGAACTCCTGTCATGATATTCCACTTGATGCACTTAGTGATTATATGGAAGTAAATTGCCATAACGTTTCAGGATTCACCAAAAGATGAAGGCGGGATTCTCAAAGCAGTTCAGAATGTTCATGCAATGATAGACAAAGAGATAGCTGCGGGCACCAATCCGAATAATGTCTTTGTATGTGGGTTCAGTCAAGGAGGTTTGTTCTGTCTTCTCCCTCACAAATATACCGATGAACCGCGTCTCATTGCTCACGATTCTCATGGTAATTACAAAATCTAATCTTCTAGGTGCCTTGACATTGGCAAGTGTTCTGCTTTATCCCAAAACTCTGGGTGGAGGTGCCGTGTTTAGTGGATGGGTCCCTTTTAATTCTACAATTCTAGAGCGGGTTACATCAGATGCAAAAAGGGTTATTTCCTCAATTACTTCCTGGAATTCTTATCCCTTTCGTTTGTAATTTTTTTTTATTTTACTGCCAACTTTGAGATGCATTTGTGCTGCATTGAAGTTATTTTCTTGTATAAAGGATCTAATATTTGGGAATGTGGCTGTATTCTGTAGACACCAATCTTGTGGTCTCATGGAATGGCTGACAGAACTGTACTCTTCGAAGCGGGGCAGGCTGGTCCACCCTTTCTTGAAAAAGCTGGTCTAAGCTGTGAATTCAAGGTATATCAATCTTCTCATCCTTTGTATAGTGTGTTTGTTTTTGGTTGCACAGTACTTCTGCTTAGTTTTGGATCTTGTTCTTGTTTGGCAGTTTTAGTCTTAATTATATGCATATATGATAACCACACAAATGCACATTTATGCATTTGTAATGTGCTTTTTTGATATATATATATATATGTATGATGTATATATATTGTGGGGTTGTTTAGCCTTAAAAGTTACTTGGCTCTGAATCTTCAGGCTTATCCTGGTCTTGGTCACTCAATAAATAATGAGGAGCTGAGTAGCTTGGGATCATGGATCAAATCTCGTCTTCAGAGTTCATCCTGAACAATCATGAATTGCCCTTGCCATTCAAGAAGTACTTATACGAATATGTTATCTTATTTAACCGTTGGATTTAGGTGTACCAACGTAATTAAATTTTCTTTTTCCTCATCTTTTAAGTAAATGTGCATGGTGATCTGGGTAATTTTGTCAAATCATAGATTTCAATAATCTTGATTGAATAAATTATAAATAGCATCATATTCATAACATAGCATATTAGTAATTTATTTTGCAAAAAGTTCACAGTAAACCATGATTAAAGCAAAAAATGGTCACATGAGTTGATCATTGTAATCATCTCATTTCCACTAATTCTGCATGGCATGCAAAAAACTTTTACCACCATTTGGTTGTGAGACTTGGAAAGTGGAAAAATCAAATTAATTAAAAAACAATTTAAAACTAATACTCTTGGTATCCACCCGAGACCTGTTGGTGTATTCACCTTTCACGTTATGTGAGAGGTCTTAGGTTCGAATCTAGATTGCAGCAAGTTGGGCTCTTCTCTCCTTTATAAAGTTAGATAAAGTCTTTATGGTTTAGAATTAAGACTATCAATCGGGATTTATCGGGTTAAATATTTAGGGTTGTCTTTTCGCCTTGAATTAAAAATAAAATAAAATAGGCTTTGTATCTGTTGGGCTGAAAATAAATAAGGCCCAAAACTATGTTTAGGTTACTAGGCCCCAATATCATGAAGCTTTCCTTGAAGTTTGCAGAAATGTTACCCTGAAACAGACAGAGTGTGATAATTTCTGAAAAAGAAGATATGACCAAGAGATTCGCTGTGGGTCCCATCCCATCATATTGCCTATTCCGCTGCTCTTCGACCAATCAAATTTCATCCTCTCTCTAATTGCATTGTTCACCAATGACCCTACAGTAACTCCTGCGTCGCACGTGAACACTCCCCAATATACCTCACCAATTTCTATGCTCGAGCATCAAAAGACTTCATCAAACCCCCCCCCCCCCCCTTTCTCTCTCTTCCTTCATTTCTCTCTCTCTCATCAGTAAAACCTAGAACTAAATTTCTCTCTTCTGCTAAATATTTCAACTATGAAGAAGCTTTATAGAAAAGGTACGGTGCATCCGACGCCGTCTGTGGTCTCGGACCACCTCCTTTCATTTTTGCCGGCGGCGATATTGACTTTGACGGCGGCGCTATCGCCGGGAGACAAGGAAGTGTTGGCTTACCTTATATACTCTTGCTCATCCGCCAGCTTCTCCAACAACCACCGCAAGACCACTCAGAAGACCGCCGCAGGCGGCGGCTCTAAGGTTGGTGACGACCACGCGCCTTGCTTCAGCTGCAACTGCTTCCGTTGCTACATGAGTTACTGGATAAAGTGGGACTCATCGCCGAATCGACAGCTCATACACGAGATTATCGACGCTTTTGAAGATAGCCTCTTGAAAGAGAGCAAAAAAGAGAAGAACAAAAAGGAGAGGAGGAAGGGTAAAAGTGTCAAAGCAAATATTACTAGTCTTGGATTGGATGAGGCGAAGAAATCTGAACTGAGTTTGAGCAAGGAGGAATTGAATTCTGCCGAGTCAAACACGGCGGCGGAGGACGGCGGCGGCGCTGGTGATATTGGCGGCGGCGGCGAGGAGGAGGATGATAATTTGGAGGAGGAGGAGGAGGAAGAATTGGAGAAAGGTTCAGTTAGGAGGTTTGTGAGTTTTCTTGGAGAGAGGATATGGAGTGTTTGGGGTTGAAGAAAATGAAAAAGGAAAAAAGGTTTGGTTTAGTTTAATGTTTGCTCATACAATCGAAGCAAAAATTTTCATTTTTGTTGCAATTATATCTGTTTTTGGCATGTAGAACAAACACCATCTACAATGTAAATTATGGGTAGTTTTATATCATCAGTTAAATTTTCAGCAAAAATTTACTTTAGATATATTGATTCTTAGTTATATTATTTCCTTTCACAATTTCAGTAAATTTGTAACTTCAGTTCAGAGTTCAAGCTTTGATTATCTATTTATCTTATATATATATAGTACAGACATTGATCATACTTCAATCTCCGTTTGAATTTAAGCTATCCAACTTCTACCTACCTACCCACACGCCATATTTAGTAACTGCAGTTATTATTTTCTTACTTAATATCTTCTGGTTTTAAGTTTTAACTGCGAAATTGTCTCTGTTTTTTTTTTTTTTTTTTTTTTGGGGGTAAATTCGAAATTGTCTAGGTAATTAATGGGTTGTTACTGCTTATCTGTTTGATTTTGTTAATTCTATGGGGTATGGCCATTGTTGGAAGTATTGATGAGTTAAGTGGAGTGAATAATAATAAGTGGCTTTTCTTGGTATCTTCTGCTATGTTCAAACAAAAAACATCATTTTTGTACTCTTTGTTTTCTCCCCTGCATCATTTGTTCCTTTTCGAAGATGCCCTTTTTGGCTTGTCGAATTCATGTGAAATGTTATGCTTAAAGATTATACCCCTTGGGAAATTTCACTTCATGAAACTTGAGTGGTTGTTCATACCCTTTTTAGCATGAACTTGAGTATTGAAGAGTTAAGCATGTTGTGCCAACACATGTTCACCGGGTTTGTGGGTTCGATTTTCTTTACCGGGAAATTTGTAACAGATAATTCTGTAAGTGATCTCTGGTCCCGGAGGCATGCTCTTGCCTGGTAGGTGATCATAGCCGACTCTAATCAAATTTTTAACAATCGAGAGAGTTAAAGCGAATTGTTTAAGCAAATTACATCTGAACAAAACAGGGGTCAAATATGGTGTCCAAATTCTAATTAAAGTTGGCAAAAATTTATGAACTCTGCCAAAATTGAACTTGGCTTTATTGAGTAATTAAATCAAGATTCTAGACTAAGAAATTGGAAAAATTCTTGATAAGTGGAAGATTCAAAATACATTTTTGGACTATTGAATTCACATAAAATTACCCATAAAAATTGGAAAAGTATACTTGTCATCACTCATCATTTTGGCCTTGACGAAAGTAACCGAGTTTTCTGCACCCTTTTTGCCTCTGGTATTTGTAAGGAAGCCTAAAAATTGCGCGGTGGAATTTATCTGGTGAAAAAGTTGATTTTAGCGGAGGCGTGGAAATTAAATAGGATTAGTAGGCGGATGCGCACTTTTAATACATTACATTAGATTACAGGGATATGATCACTGATCTCAATAAGAAATGGATAAAGGAGCAGGCAAAAAATGAATGTAGTGGTAATGGGAAATGGGACATTTGTTTGGTATGAGGGTGGCGTTAACGAGGTCGGCAAAAGTGAACTTCGATCAAAGCGACGATTAGACTTCCCGCTAATGACTTATGTCCAAACTGTTCTTTTTCCTCCATTTTTCCCTCTAAAAGTTAAAGCCTATATAGATCTATTCTTTCCACATTTTCTTTTTAATTCTAGATTAGGGGTTACCTGTTCAGATAAATTTGAATTTATAATTTACAATTATAGGTCACGCGAATTTTATAAAATTTCAATAAAGCAAAAAAAGTCACAAGTCTGGAATAATGCATCTTTCATATAAAAATGGAAATTGATATCACTAGACTAATAAGTCTTGAGTTATTCTTTTCACATTTTATATTGGGATTCTTACTCTTGCCCAACGGTGTGTTTGGCACGGGGTATTTTGAGAAGCACTTGAAACTGCGCGATGTATGAATAGTTACATATATATTTGAATGTTTATGCATGATAAGAATATAGTTCTAAATCCACTGACTCACTAAAATTAACTTGTTTAGAGTATATAAAAGGGATTAAAGAAATGATATAATTGGGAAGGGGAGTGGGGAAGAAATGGTGATATAGAACAAGTAATCAAAAGATAAGAAAATAAAAAAAATTACAGATTAATCTAAAACTGACTAAGAATATAGAATAAACTAAATATATTCAATTCATTCATCAAACATAATTTGAATGGTGTTCAAGCTCATGTATTTATAGGCTATACATAAAGATACCTACAAAAACAAATCGTAAATCAGGGATTCCAAATAAAATGATGTTATGATATGTCTTAAAGTCCTAAAACTGAAATTATGCAGAAGTTTCATTATCAAAATGGTCAATTCTGAAGAGGGACGTGTATTTTAGGGAAAAATTAAGGTTGTGTTTGCTTTTGTTTTCAAACCAATTCTTTCCAAAAAAATTTGCTAAAACTTGTTTGCTTTATGTGTTTTTGAACAAAAAGGATTTTTTTGATCAAAAAAATTGTCAGCTATTGTCTACCTATTTGTCTCTACTTTAGGGTCCTGCTAATTACATCAACTATAATATAATCATTTAAAACTTATATTATATTATATTTTTCAATAATTAACTAATTATAAACACAACATTTCAGACAAAAGCTTACATGATTTGACTGCTACAGTAACTTTTGTCTCTTTTGAAAATAAAATCAAACACAAAATCAAACACATTTTCATCAAAATACACAATTTCCAATAAATCTTTTCACAAAAAAAAAAACCTCAAAACAAAAGCAAACACTTAGATTGTGTTATTGGATAAAAAAACCCCAAAATAAAATTTATCTAATTATTTTTCCAATCATTCTCCTAATATAAATCTGTTAAATACCTTATCCTACTTCTGGTATACGTTTTTCTCTATTTATTTTCTCTACCAAAAGTATTCAATCGGTCCTTGAGATAGTAATTGATTAATTTATTCTGGTATATATATATATATATTTCTCTATTTATTTTCTTTACCAAAACAAAAAGAAGTAAGAATAGTGTTATAATTATAAAGCAAGAGGTAACTCATAGTATTATCACTCATCTTAAAAATATATTCTTTCAAATATTTTTTATCTTTGTTCTTTTAAGGTAACTCTGCATTACCCCTATTTCCTTTAAAGAAGTTGCTTCAGCTTTTATGTTTCTACAGTACTTTAACTTAGTTTAATGGAGGATTGCATGTTTCTATAATTGCTAATGTTGTATTTGGGGTATGTTTGACTATCTCAAAGCAATATTGAGCAGGCATGATCATGAATTGTCATTGGTGGAGAGAACTTGTGCCTTTGTTAACACTTTCGATATCTAGAAATCCAGTTTGGCTGTTCGGGGTAAGTTTACAGGTGGTGTTGCTCTCTTTAAGGAAAATTCTAGTCTACACTCCTTGTATTTAACAAGGAGAGTGTATTACGCTTACCATATAATTGGTAAGTTATTTAAAAAAATACACATGAATTTGGCCGAACCGGAAACGGGCTAGAATTTCCCCTCTTTTAATAGGTCCCCACTTCAATATTCAGGGATGATACTTGGTGGCACCCGGTGTTGTGCTCCCGAGCAATATCAATCACATATAGTGTTAAAACACTATAAAATATATATATTTTTATGGACCCCACACATGTTTTAAAAATGTTTGTGGTTAATATTTACCGGGAAGCCCCACACCGAGTGCTACCAAGTATCACCCAATATTCAGCCTCATATAGTATTTGATTCTCAAAGCATCATTCAAGAATCGCCAACACATTTGGCTCAACCAAAGGACGAGTCACTTTGTGATAGAAGTTTGTGTGATTGATTCTCTCTATAAATATAAAGGTTCTATCGGTGGACAATATATAATTTACCTTTATAATCATTTTCGGTTCCGAAGGTATGCCCTGTCCCATGGTAGATGATTGTCCGTCTCCACCCAAACTTTAATCAACCAAAAAAAAAGAAAAAAAAAAGGCATGATTCAAGAACCAGGACAGCATTATAAAGGGCGATAAATTAAAAGGGAAGAAAAGTATATATGTATAATATATTGTAATATTACATGTGTCCACTTAAAAAAATAGAATACTCATTTAGTTAATTTGATTATTTTATCAGTTAGTAGTCGAGAATTTATTCGCCCAGTAGATAATATTGATTAGTGTGACAAATTCTAGGATTTATGAGTCTAGTAGTGTTAGTATTATAAAATATTTAATACAGTAAATTAGTCAAAAATTTAAACGAGTATTTAGGTCGCTTTATGTTGAAGAATTCAACACGAAAAGCATGTATAAATTGACTTGTGTGAGTGAATATTGGTGGGAATAAGTCAATTATCAGCCCTTCTTTCAATTTCAAACCTATTCAAAAAATAAACATCAACTAACATTTTGGCGTTCTGATCAGACAGTGACACGAGGCTAATTTGGTGATAATAACGTGCCCTATTTGACTGCTTCTTTCATATCACATTTTCTTCTTGACATATGTTTCCAGACTTCTTTTACGTGTAAAATGTGTTCCTCCGTTGAATTGATTCGAGGTACTTGCTGTTGGACCGAGATAGGCCCAACTCTATTTGTGGGCTCGCTGAAAGAGAGTTTGAAATTTGAATGTTTGATTGGTAAAACATGGATTAGGCCTTCTTTGGCCCAATCTAGATGGACCCAATCCATTAAGGGAGATAGGGAGAGGGAGATTAGGGTAACAGAATAATTAATTAGTTTTTGATAATTCAGTTGGACCTAACCCATTAAGTCAAGTATACTAGGCCCATAATCAAAAGAAAATGGTAAAAAAACTCATGGGCCGGCGATCTATTACCAAATTCATCTAGCTCCGACTCCGAATCTGAGGGTCGTCAAAGTCAGAGATCCCCATTCAACCCCAAGATCTATACTGGGACCCACAGTTGAAGACCATGGGTCAACCGTCAATGGCAAACTCTTGTACATCCTCAAAACGCAGAGCTTCATCGCCTTCTTAGGATTAAACCATTGATTCCAGCATTCATCAAGAAGTTATTGCAGGAGTTTCAGAGTTCTAAAGTGAATATATATATATATATATATAATCATCAGCAATGTCGATGATCTATGACAATTGGGAGAGGCTTGTTGAGGCGACACTAAAAAGGGAGCAGTTTTATGAACTCTGTTACGCCCACTCTAGGACCCCCAGCATCACCTCTTTATCGTCAGATTTCACGTTCCCTTCTCCAGCTTCCATCGCCGCCGTCGAGCCGCCGCCGTCGGTGCTTCCGATCAGAGACCTCTTTCAGACAAATGCCCAGCCGATTCAGTCGCATTCTAACCCTAAAAAGGCTGAACCGCCAAGAAGATTCAACAGATACATATTTAATTTTTTATTGTCAATGAAAGCTCCGAAGCATCGTAATAGCTCCCAATCATCCGATTACGAACCGGAAATGACGCCGGTGCATCCGACGCCGTCTGTGGTCTTAGACCACCTCCTTTCTTCTTTACCGGCGGCCTTGTTGACTTTGACTGAAGCTCTATCGCCGGGAGACAAGGAAGTGTTGGCTTGCCTTATAAACACTTGCTCCTCCAACAACCACCGCAAGACCGCCGCAGGCGGTGGTCCTAAGGGCGGCGACGACCACTCCCCTTGCTTCAGCTGCAACTGCTTCCGTTGTTACGTGAGCTACTGGGTGAAGTGGGACTCATCGCCTAACCGAGAGCTCATACACGAGATTATCGATGCTTTTGAAGATAGCCTTAAAGAGAAGAACAGAAAGACAGGTGGAAGGGTAAAAGTGTCGAAGCAAATATTACTTTTCTTGGATTGGATGAGGCGAAAAAATCTGAACTGAGTTTGACCGAGGAGGAATTGAATTTTGCCGAGTCAAACACGGCGGTGGGGCTGGTGATTGCGGTGGCGACGAGGAGGAGGAGGAAGAAGAAGAATTGGAGAAAGGTTCAGTTATGGGTTGTTTTGTATGACAAGTCTTCAGTTGATTTCAGCACAAATCTACTTTAGATAGATTGATTCTTGGTTATACTTCCTTTTACAATTTGATCTTGTAGCTAGCACTCATTCAGCTCACAATTTAAGCTTTGATTACCTTATAAGCCTTCCATTGATTTTTTTAATATACATACTTTAATTCTTCTTTGAATTTAAGCTTTCCAACTTCTACCTACAAATACTCCCTTTTAGTAACTGCGCAATATTCACTATCAAATTTGGAATAGGCCAAGTAAGAAGCAGAAAACAATAGCAATATACACTACATATATGAGTCAGGCATTTACAGGTATGGATGAAGTCATGGATACACAACCTTTCAAGCGTCCAAATATGGCGTTTCGACTAACGAGACCCGAGTGGCGGGTTAGAGGATGTCCCTCCTTTACGCACTCATCGTACTTCTGCAATGCAGATACAATTTCACTAAAATCTGGACGCTTGGACGGGTTTGCAGCCCAGCAGCACTTTATTAGATGTGCAAGTGCAGGTTGACAGCTCCCAGGTAAAGGCGGCCGCTCATTCTGCAAAATTGTCTCATGAGAACATATTTGAGATGTTTATAAGTATGTTATACCCTGTACCTATGTTTCAATATGAAAAATTGCAGGATTAATCTCATATGATAAGTTTTATTGTAAGTTTAGTCTTACTATTTACAAAATTGTAAAATTAATCTTATATGACATTTTTTTTTTTAATTTTTGGTCCAACAATTAAAAATTGAATGAGAACGGTTAGTTTATCACATGTAAGTTTAATTTGCAGAATTACAGTATTAGTCTCATGGGATAAAATCATCTGTTGCATATTTATCTCTACTTTTTACAAACTTGCAAAGTTAGTTCTATATTACATATTTGTTTTTAATTTTAGTCAAACTGTTAAAAAATCGACGGAAATCGCCTGCTGGATCATGTGCCTTGCGCATGATTTATTTTGCATAAATTTCACAAAATCTTTGATGCGTGATGCGTGAAATTCTATCAGTTTTTAACAGGTGTGATCACAATTGCAAAAGAAATCATCCTATTAGATTATTTTTGAAAATAATGAAACTAAGATTACAATATACTTTATTCTGCTGGATCAATATTGTAATTTTCCAAACCAATTTTTATATGTAAATTTAGTGAATTCCAGAATTGTGGCTTCTGTCATGCTGATCAGTTGTAAATCTAACCTTTTCAGCGACAGCAAAAGCAGCTTGCACAGGAGTCATCCCTTGAAAAGGAAGCAATGCTGTTGTAAGTTCCCATAACACAATCCCAAAACTATACACATCGACTTTCCGAGTGTAGTTTTTCTCCTTTATCATCTCCGGCGCCATCCAGCGGTAAGTCCCCATGTTTCCTTTAGCTTCCATGCACTGTGTTTCCAGACAAGACGTTCCAAAATCCGCAACCTTAACGCGCATCTCATCGTTTAAAAGCAAGTTGTTCGATTTGAGGTCTCGGTGCATGACACCTTGCGAGTGAAGGTACTCCATCCCTCTTGATATATCAAGGGCTAATCTCAAAATGGTGTCAGTTGAAAGGGAATATGGCTCTTTCTTGTTTAAGTACATCCTTAGTGTCCCTTGTGACATGTATTCTGTAATAATACAGTATACCGGAGGCTTCTTACACGCTGCAATAAACTGCAGAGGAAGAACAAGATAATCTTTAAAAACGTTAAATTACATAGATACCCCATGCTTGAGACTCTAATTACGAAAATAACTCAAAGCTTGAAAAATTGCAAGAACCTCAGCTTTTGTTATTATCATTTCAACCCGTGTTAATAAAAGTAGGTTACAATTTCACGCACTATTTTTCGAGTTGTCAGGATATGACAGTATCTTTGTAATTTGCAAGAAATCTAACCTGAACGATATTGGGATGATATAAACGCGAAAGAAGGGCAACCTCGGACTTAAATTGCTGCTCGAGCAAAGATCTTGTCTCTTCCTCATGAGTTGGAATTCTCACCATTTTTATGGCAACTGCTCTCTGTTTGTAGATTCCTCTGTAAATCCTACTATGTGCTCCGGAAGCGAACTTATTGCCAATAAATAACTGAGAAAGATCAGCCGTCCATTCCTCTTGATCATCCTTAAATGTCTCCCAAGATTCAATATTCTCCGAGTCAAGAATCATGGACCATGATTCCATACTATCAAATCTCTTCTTCTCCATAGTATTAGCCTCTGTATTAAACTGGCTTCTTGAAGATGAAGGGTTTGATAAAGATTTGCTTTTGTTTTTTCGCTGTCGAAATGGATTGAAACACGAGGCAGCCATTTTTATAACGATGTATCCTTTCTTGTGGGTTAAGATGTGTTGAAACTTACAATTACAAGATATTTTCCTTCAGAAAAGTGTGAATTGATTTCAGGAAGTGCACGAACTGATTCAGAGACATGGGTTTCGAGGGAAAATACCGAAAATTTCTTATGGGGTTTCATTATCAATCAGATAAAAAAAAAAAAAACTGCTCATCAAAAACAAGAAAAGGAACCAAAAGAGCTTCCCATTTGAGGAGCTCTTTGTGTTACTTATGGGAAAAAGATAAAGAGCTCATGAACACATCAGAAGAGACTTACATACAAATAAGAAATTCAGGAACTGTGCAAAAAGGACTAGAGTTTGTGGATTGAATTGCATTGGTTTATCATCAAGTAAAGAAGTAAAATAAGTTTGTTATGTAGAAGTAGATGAATGCAAAGCAGAGATTTCAGGGATGCCCCGTGAATTCTAAAGTATAGTGGAGAGAGAGAGAGACAGTGAGAGAGAGAGTACTTTTTCAAATGAATAGTCTCTCCAGTGTTTGGAAAATTTTAGCACGTCCACGGGTTGATCATACATTACGATTAATCACATGTCAAGTGTAATTCATGATTCAAAGTATTGATAATATTGGTTGACATGTATCCGGATTGACCCTTGCCAATCCGATAATATAAGGCGATATCTAATATTATCTGAGGTTATACACATCGCCGATACGATGATATTATCGGTCATATCAGGATATTATCAGTGATAATATCAACTAATATTGGACATTTCGGATATTATTTTCAAGAACAAAACTTTTATTAATTTTTTATAAATATGCTTTAGGATATAATTTAATGGGTATATTATTACATATACCGTGAAACTTGTGATATAAGTATCAAAATACTCTTTTCTATTACAAATTTAGATTCGACAATAATATTATATTTAAATTATTTATACTTATTTTACAATGTACCAATTAATGGAAACTTTTGTTTTCTATTTATTATACAATTATATAATTTTTTTAGCAACCTATTATGCGTTATTTCGTATCACCCGATAATATTCTGATACGCAGCGACAGACATGAAACAATATCTGCCGATACTATATATCATCGATACCGGACTTTGAACCATGGTGTAATCACTCGCTTTGTATAATTAACTTGGGTTCAGGTAAGGCGGGAGCGGGCTAAGAGAATTTTAGAAGCCATAACTCCAAAGCTTTAGCACTTTATACTTTAGAATTCCACATATAAATATATATATATATCTATATATTTACACGAGATTTTATCTCAGCGTAGCAGTACACAATGACTGATCTTCCTCGAGAGATTAGTTAAATTCAGTTAAATTTATCGACTATATATAGAAATTTAATTGGATCAATAGCATCAGGTCTTTCCTTAATCAGTTTAATAAAAAAATTAAGGTTATGTATGGTTGTGAATTCTGAAAATATTTTCATTTTTTGGATCACCAAAAAATAAAAATACACAGTCCAAGCCAAATTCAACAGAACATGGTCAAATTTTAAATATACTACACATTTTCCTATATAACAATCAATCATTTCAATCTTTTCACAATATTTTATCCTTAATTACACTATTCCACTATCCAACTAATTATCTTTCTTATTTTTTCATATTTTATATAATAAAAATTTCTATTCAATTTTTCAAATATTCCAATTATTATTATTAAATAATATTTAATAATATATAATTTGAAAAAATATATTGTGTGATTTAATATTTAATATTTCATATATATTTAATAATATTTGTACTTGAATTGAGGCTTAATTGGCCATGCTTTTACCAAAAGTATATACAATATTGTGTGATTTAATAGGGTTGCCCACGAGCCGAGCTCGAGTCGAGTCTCACCAAATTTCTCGGCTCACCAAATTTCTTGGCTCACCAAATTTCTCGGCTCGAGCTCGAGCAAAGATTTTTTGTAACATCATAGTATCTCATTATATGAAGATGGAAATAAATTTGTCTCAATTAAATTGGAAATAAAATATTATATGTAAATGAAAAGAAATATAGAACTACTTATGCTCCAATCATATTTACACATTTCATAAAATATTGCATATATGGATCACACCCTATTTTTATATTTGTCCAATGCGAACTGTATAATTACATCAACTATTATAAATATAGATGAGCAAAATTCAATTTTCTTGAACTTTTAAAATATAAAATTGAAAAGAAAACATGAAATGGAAAAAGGATAAAAATCTAAAGCTAAAAAGAAATGAACAGGTGACAAAAAAAAAACTAAAAATAAAGGGCCCCCCAAACCCATACCCGCCCTCCCACCCCAACCCATGCACGCCCCCCACTGTCTAGCTGCCTCTCTCTCTCTCTCTCTCTCTTTTTTTTTTGTCTTTTCATTTTATTTGTATAATATATATTAGAGCTATTAACGCTAATCATCCCCCATGTCACGCAAAAGTGTCACTTTAATCCCTCTTGTGAAAAAATTATTACTTTCATCCCTCGTGTCCATAATTTGTACCCAAATGGTCCTTGTTTCGAAATTCTGACCAGATTTTCCAGCTTCCCACGCGAAAATAGGGCTATCCACGCATATATCATGCGCGTCTTCACGAGAAAATTCATAACTAATTGAAGAAAGCTTGAATTCATAAACCGTTTTCTTCCCATGAAACTAGACACATAGGGCTATCTACGCATATATTGCACATAATCAGGAGATATCTAGAACAAATCAGTTTTGTATTAAAAAATTAGCTAAAAATCTGTCGAAATTGATGCTTAACTAATTTTTTAATACAAAAATGCTTTGTTCTAGACGTCTCCTGATTAAGTGCAACATTTGTGTGGATAGACCTATATGTCTAGTTTCATGTGCAGAAAACAGTTCACAACCCGAGCGTTCTACAATGAGTTATGAATTTTCTTGTGAAGACGCGCACAGCTGTCTGCACAGTCGACAGATTTTTGGCTAATTTTTTAATACAAAACTGCTTTGTTATAGATGTCTCCTGATTATGTGTGATATATGCATGGATAGCTCTATGTGTCTAGTCTCATGGGAAGAAAACGGTTCATAAATCCGAGCTTTCTACAATGAGTTATGAATTTTTTCGTGAAAATGCGCATGATATATGCGTGGATAGCTCTATTTTCGCGTGGGAAGCCGAAAAATCTGGTCGGAATGTCGAAAAAAGGACCATTTGGGTACAAATTATGGACATGAGAGATGAAAGTGATAATTTTTCACAAGAGGGACTAAAGTGACACTTTTGCGTGACATGAGGGATGATTAGCGTTAATAGCTCTATATATTATATTATGTGTGTGTATACACACACATATATACATATTCCTTTATTACCAACTCATAACATTATTAAAAAAAAAATTATTTTAATATCTTTTTCCCCCATCATCATCACATTCATAACGAACTCAATCATTTCATATATCAAATTCTAATAAAAATCAACTTTATATCACATCTACACTACTTTCAATCAAATTCTAAAAATACATCCAAACAAACAAATTAACTCAATATTTTCACACGAATTTCTGTAATACACATTCCCCAAAAAAAACTCAGAATTCATTTTCGAAAACACAACCATACGGAGCCTACGTGAAGTAGTATTTTCCACGCATAATGCTAAACAGTCCTTTGCAAGAAGACTTTGTACAAAACGGCAAGAATATGATTATTCCCTTAAAACTGTAGGTTTAATTACTGGGCTTTAATAGTAATAGTGATTAAAAGAATGGACGAGATATAATATTCCTTGAGCATTTCTTTCTGGAATAAGAAATTCATGCCACTTTATGCTACGTTAGAATGATAGAATCTAATGACATAACGCATATAACAAAAAAAGTATATGAATAATCTTTTATTGTTTTCTTCACAAAAATAGAATCTTCAAACATAGTGTTAAGTAAAATCTTAACTCAGTGCAATTTTATTTCATAAATATGATCTTGAAATTGTAAGAAATGTATGCAGTCACTATCGCTAGTCACATGACATGACAAATGTAAGTTGATTCAAACTGGCTCCAACTCAATTTGAATTATTATTTTGTATTCATTTCTTTGTCAAAGCGTTCTCTTATATATAGGGTTATAAACGAATCGTTCGATTGAGTTATTATTTTGTATTCATTTCTTTGTCAAAGCATTCTCTTATATATAAGGTTATAAATGAATCGAGTCAATTAGGACAGATTATTGTTTAAATTTGTTTGAATATTATCGAGCTTCAAGATTTATATTTGGGTTTGGTTTGATTGTTAATCTAGTCGAACTCAAACAAGCTTCAATCGAGTTGAACACAAGTCGAACTCGAGTAACTTAATTTTTTCGCACATATTCTTTTATTTTTTACTAATCGAGTCGAGTTTCAAACTTATTGAACACACAAAAGATTTTTCAAATTTAATTTGATATGTTAATATGCCGAGCTCAAGGAAGCTTTTATCAAATAATCTCAAATCGAGTGTAGAGTAATTTGATTCATCTTTTAACTTATATCTCCTCTGATTTAGGCATTGTGTACAGGAAGATACCACAAAATATTGTAATATGTGGGTTCTTTTAATTCAGTCACTTAAAATTTTGTTGCTATCCAAAAGGTTGACTATACCAATTGCCATGTTACAAGCAACTGGTGAATTAGGGCACTCCAAGCAAGTTGCTTTTGTAATGGCTCTTTCACCCATATTGGCCTGGATTATCCTATGGGCTTAGCCCAATACCACGCTTAATCCTATTTGGGCCTGCCTGTTACAATGTCTGCTTAACATCTTGGGCTCTTTCTGCAAAGCCATAAGGAGAAGTTTGATATTAATTATTAAAGGAATTGATTCCAAGACTTATGTTTTATATAATTGAGAATATAACTATTTACGCAAGTATCATATGCCAGAAGATTTAATAGCTTAATCACAAATCATAACGAGATTGCGAGTTTTATTTGTAGGTAGACAATCTATACAATATTTTAAGATTTTTACAATATGACTATGTATGTACAGACTTTTTATTACTTCTTTTAGTAATTTTTTTCTCATTTAATATTGTCGGTCACTTTTTATATAAGGTTCAGTTCTCTTGTATGAGGATTTTAACTTTATGTTGCTTTGAAACTAAATTGGATCATTGAGATTCACTATGCATTATATGCTTTACTTAATTGTTGTTATTTATTTGTTAGAAATAATATCTTGTTTACTTTTGGAATGAAATGAAGTGACCAAAATTCAGAAAAAGAAAAAGGAAGATTCTTTACTTTTTACCTTATATATCAATGCAACTATTTGTTACGATCCTAGTTCCAAGTTTATGGGGATTTGGATCTTGCATTTGAATTATGGTGTTTTAATATAGAATTTATATGATTTTGGATTCTTCCACCTCAATAAACTAATTTTTTGGGTTGAATTTTCCCAATATCATATCAATTGGTATTAGAATCGGCTATCATGTCTTCCAGTGCGGCCCCGGTGGTGAGGGCACCTACTTGATGGATCCAGAGAGAGCCGAGGTTCGGAGGCTGCCTCCCGCGTGAGGACCGGACTGCGGAGTTTGGTGGAATATTATGATCCTAGTTGCAAGTTTATAGGAATTTGGATTCCACATTGAAATTATGGGGTTTATATGATTTTGGGCTCTTCCAAATTGTCTTGTTTTATTTTACAAATGTTTGTCTACATTTTCGATATTTTACGGAGGAGTTAAATTGTAATTCACCCCGTATTTCCATTGACAAATCAATGAATCATATTATAACACTAATTCACTCATTATTCTGCCAATTTAGTCAAATACGAGACTTTCGTTTCTGTTTGTTTATCAAAGTTTAAATGCCCTTAAGGTTTTTTTTTTGAAGAAAAATCGGTCTTATATATCATTCAACCGAAAGTTTACAACGTTTGGAACAATACAATTCATATCGACTCAAACAATGTAGTAAGAACATCTGAAACACTAACTATCAAGTTCTTGAAGATAACAAATTTTAAAAACTCACAACCGAACACAAAAAAATTCTTGTGCAACTCCTATTCAAGGAGAGATAAAACTCTCATTCGAGAGAGAAATCAAACTTTCATACGAGAGAGAGTAAAATACTAAGTAAAAAAACTAAAACGCTATATAAAAACTTATGCATCACCCGTTTTCATCTAGACGGACCTGTCTCTGTCTCGTTAGAATCATAGCCGTCTCGTCAGATTTGAAGGTGTGATGTACAAATTGAAAAAAGGTGCTCCAACCCAACCCGCCGACGATGGTGGTAACAGTAGTGAAGAAGACGACTGCTTCACCAAGCCATTATCGACGGAGGAATATAAAAAAAAAAAATAAAATTAGAGTTTAAAGAGAAATGGGTAAATGCCGTTAGGTTCTAGCACTCTAAATCTTTAACTACATCATTTGATTTTTGGTGTGCAGACAATTATGCTTTAATCCTCTTTAATTATTAGCAACTAAAATAACTTTTTCATATAACTTTGTTTTAATGACTAAAAATAGCGGAAAAGACCAAGGATTAAAATTTCGTTTCGACTATAAATTTCGAATTGTTAAATATAAGAACGTATCGGAAACGTTTCGGAAACGTCACGAAAAACTTGCAAAATGCTAGAACACAAGATAGGAATAGAGAAAAATGAAGTAAATAAGAGTTGTTCCCTTTTTTTTATCAACAAAAAGTCAATATTTTTCGTCACAATTTATACACCTGCTCCAATAATCGATCAAATTTTATTAACAAATAAAGTGGTAAAGTTGGATTCAAATTTTGCATTTATAAAGCATCAAATCGACAAAGTGCTAGAAACATATATGATTTTGTTGATTATTTAATGGACTTGTTTGATTCAATTTATGATAATTTGGTAGATTGTTAGATTTATTACTCTTTTTTTATTCTATTTTGATTTTTTTTAAAATTTATATATTTGAGAGCTTTGTTATCTTGGCAATAGAGCAACAATTATTTTCCTAAATGAACTACGAAACTATCAATGTTTCCATAATTTTGGTGGAAACTATGGAATCTTTGAGAGTTTCCGTGGAAACTATGAAAACATTCAAAGTTTCTCAGAAAACAATGTAATTTCGAAACTCCTTCTCCGTAAGTTGAAAAAGAGAAACTTTTCGAACGTTTTGGAGGAAAAAAAAAGAAAATTAGAACCATGGAAAAGACGACCATTGTAGCAACAACTTTTCGGTCTGACTACAAGAATTCATCCATGTTGATGATTTGTTTGGATTGAGTCTATCTACTGCCTAATATTCATTTGGCGAGTTCATTACTCGACAATCGACACTCGCCAGAATGCACAATAGTTTAATTTACTACTTATATGATCAAATTTACTACCGCAAGTACATTATTTAAGAGGATTTGAATTCCTAATTAACCATGGTCACCACCCATTGGTGTTTTTCCATTAAATCTACTACAGCTTCTATTTTAATCCCATGAGAAACTAAAATTATAAATGTCTAACATCAATGGAATCAAACTTGACATTATAATGAAATATGAGATTTCTAAGGTTGATTATTCCTTAATATAGTAATTGACCCTACGTTTTTCTGTACTAACGATTCCCTTCATCATTGCCACAAAGTCACAAACCTAAATTAATTGGTCAGATTTATACTCATTTTAAAATAATATTACTACTAATCATCATTATAATATGTTCAAGTATCAGTATCTTTAAGAAGCGACATTTCATAATAATATACTATGTAGAGTGACATGCATTAGGACAAATCACAATTAATACATATATTTAGCTTAGGAAAGCAAAAGATCACCCACTTTCCTTATACATAAGATTTGAAAGTGATTGTATTAATTTAATGCTTAAAAAAGGTTTTTGATTTTTAAGTAAAGTCACATGTACTCTTTCAAATTATTATCAACCGACTTTATTTTTCTACCTTTGCGTTTAATTTTTTTCCACACAATCAAGGTGCACATGCACACTCAAAAAAAAAAAAGAAACCTTACATATTCATATGAGAAAGAGAGAAAAAATTAAAAACATGTTCAGCCAATTGAATCCTATAAAAAAATGCGTAAACTAAATTAAATATCATTAGCAAACCACGCCAAGTCGCAATTTGCAAACTTGCTTGAGATTAGAAAACCTTTTATCAATGGTTAGATTTGTGTTATCAAATACCAGATGTTTAGTCAATTTTTGGTTTGGTTCACTATCTAAGTATCCTTTGTTTAGTCAATTTCATATCAAACATGTGTCAAATTTAGTTAACATCTCGGGATCGTTCAAATTTGAATCCGTAAATTTCAGTTGGACATGGATTCCAACAAGATTTGAAAACATAGGTCCCCCAATATAATATAATGCACGTCGAATTCTCTGTTCCAACATAATATTTTACTTGTATTTCGTTTCGCATAAATGTGTCATGTATAGAAATTCACATTATCACACGTTAAAAGAAAACGTTTAAATGAGTAATATATATATATATATATATATATATTTTGTTACCAATAAGGTCCAACACAATTGATAGATGGTTGAGTTCCTTAAGCATTTGTCCAAGGTTCGATTCCTGATAGTGTATATGGAAAATATTTTGTTGGGAGACGCAAAACCCACTTCGGTGATCTCTACGCCTCGAAGGGAAATAGAATTGGCGTCCGGCTGGGGGGAAACCCTAGTATATACCAAAAAACAAAATTTTTTTTTTCATTAATTAATCTAGTAATAAGATAACAAGATTATGATTTTTGGTCTAAAAAAATGTCTTAGCCAGTGCAATTCAATTTGTGTCACTGCCCAATAGGAATGGTGAATAAGGAATGGGGTTTCATATTCATTCTACCCAAGTTATGGGACCTACTCACATTCAAAGTTACATTGCGACCGACACTATATTAACGCTGTATAAACAAAATAAACTCCAAGACAATGACAAAAAATAGAGATGGCGAATTGAATTATTAGGTGAACTTGTCTATTCATCTCAACAAAGATGGCTATATATATATATATATATGCATATAATTTTATTCTTTTGGTGAGGTGTATGGAGGTGGGGGGTGGAGATATACTAGTGATAGGGAATCTATTAATTAAATTTACTCTTTCTTTTTTTAATTTGGATAAGAAAATTTTTGGTTCCATTTATTGTGCTTTATTTACTCATGTAGATATAACAAAACGTGCTTGTTAATTACCTGAACATGTTCAAATTCCGGAGATTATTACTCTTGATCCGTGCATATTAACTATTTCAAAATATGGTTCTTAACAAGATCAGCTGAACATAAATATTTTACGCTCATAATAAAAAAACTAGCTATAAAAATCATGATAAGTTAAAAGGTTTTGGCAACTGCTCAAGATACATAGTAATTATTATAGCAAAAATAAAAATAAAAAAAATTCTTGAATTATTCCGATACCGAAGTACTTAAAACTCTTGGCTATAATTATTTCACCCAGTATTTCTTTTTTCAAATTGAAACCTCCAATCAAATACGAAATTCATTCGAAATGGTGAAGCAAGTACGACATTATGGATGATGGAGAATAAAAACTCAAAATCACAACTTTAAATGAAAAAATTAAATAAAATCATTCCTCTTTAGTAAAAAAAAAAAAAAAATCTAGATATTATATCAAACTAAATACACTAAACAGGAAAATGTAATGATTTTATATTGCTATAAAATTGCTTCCCGGCCATAAATCCATAGTAACTATTTCTGGGAGCAATCACTAAATTGGGCACGCGAGATGATCCAACGGTTAATATTCGAAATTAGGAATAAGAGGTTTCAACTTTCACCATTAAAGTTAATGAGATAAAGACGTCACTCAAGTAACAAACTTTTGAGAATCCCAACACGCAGCATGACAGCAAAGTCACAGAGCAACTATACCCCGTATACAGAGACAAAGGGCACTAACGTAATTACACATCCCCATCCCAGGCCCTTTCTAGTCATTTCACATCGACCTCCATTACCTTCTCCTCCTCCATCCCCCCCACCTACACTCTCACTCTCCACTTAAAGCTTTTCTCCTCCAACAATCCATTTTCATCCTCCTCTAAACAAAAATGAGTACCCGAACCGGGTCGCACCAGCTAAGCAACGGGCTCATCGTGTCGGGTCGACCCGAACACCAGCTCAAAGAACGCCAGCCCACCATGGCGGCACGCGCCGTTCCATACACCGGCGGTGACGTTAAGAAATCCGGGGAGCTTGGGAAAATGTACGGCATCGGCTTTACCAGTGGGGACCACCACCAACACCCTCCGGGTGGTGGCCCACCCAAGCTGCCCTCCCGCCCGCCCTCCTCTTCTCAGCACAACAGCGGATCTGCCAGATCCGGCCCGAATTCCGGCCCATTAGGCCCAAAAGCAACGAACTCCGGTCCAATGAGCAAGAAATCGTCATCCTCTTCGTTCTCCGGCCCGATGACGCCGATTCAACCGACCGGTCTAATTACGTCCGGTCCGCTGGGACTCGGATCGTCCAGCTCGAACCGGAGGTCCGGTCAGCTTGATGCGCAGCCTGTGGCAAGTTCATTTAACAAGGCTATTTACGGCTCGGCTGTTACGAGCTTGGTGGAGGAGTTGAAATTAGGGTTTAGGGTTTCGAGAGTGGCAATGTGGGTGTTTTTGGTGGTGGTGGTGATGGGGCTGGTGGTGGGGGCGTTTCTCATGGCCGCCGTGAAGAAGCCGGTTATTCTGGTGGCAGTGGTGGCGGTTTTGGTCCCTGCGGTGGTGATTGTGATATGGAATTACGCGTATAAGAAGCGCGGCGTGCTGGCGTTCCTGCGGAAGTACCCTGACGCTGAGCTGAGGGGCGCCGTTGATGGACAGTACGTCAAGGTCACCGGGGTAATTTCACACACCTGCAGGCTTCTTGGTTTTTGATTGAATTATGTCAAATGTTTAACAATGATTGGAGATTTTGGTGGTATTAATTGCTTATGAGAATATGCTATGGATCAATCACTAATTGTTTAATTTATTTCACTCACTCTTGATTTGTTGAGTATTACTTTATTAAATTCTTCCAGTACACAAATTATAATTTCTGTTTGGGTTTGTTAGTAACCTGCATTGATCTAGTTGCTATTTATGGTAGTCTTAAGAAGTCTTTTCCTTTCTTTTATATATATATATATATATATATATATATATTAGTTGCTACCTTCTTTTGGGACCAGTTTGACTATTTGTATTTTTGGATTGGACATCTTTAGAATGGAAATCTTTTATTTAGAATGTACATGTGGAACTCGGACTTAGTAAAATCTAAATAGCATTTATTTTTAAGATGGCTTGTGATCCAGCATAGTGTTATTCTATAAATTGGGGCATCTGGGAGTTAGACTGAGTGAAAATTGTTTCACCCTGTTTCAATTTAGGAGCTCATGCATTCATGGTAGGAAAATGTGGAATTTCCTCGTAGTAGCTCGTCTATACAAGCTGTTTGAAATCCTGGATGCTGTAAATTAGGTTTCAATAGCGAAGGTTTTGATTTGTTATCCCCTTCAGAATTGATTCTTACCCAGTAAAATATGGTGATTATGCGCTTTGGAGATCTAACTTCTTTATCATTCACTAAGAAGAGATTTGTTTCCTGGACCATGTTTTTTACAAGACAATTGTAGAACAACTTAAATTGATTATGTGATTTCCATGAGGCAATATTCCTTTGGCTTTAGTGGTAGTATTTGGTGTAGTCCAGACCATTTTGTCACGAGGTAATGCCTACGGGTGACAACATCAGTCTTTGAGTGTCTAATTTGCAAATGTAATTTCTGGGTGTTGTGTTGGCAATAAAGCATCTACAGTAAGGACCAATTTATGCTGCATGATGACAGATAAACAATGATATGATAAATGCAGGCATGCTATCTTTGTTCCTTGGTTGCTTTTTTTTAATTTTTATTCCGTGTAGTTCATAAAGCATGAATACATTCAGCTTTTATTTGGTTATGACTCAATCCACCAAGCGTTAGCTCGAGAAAGTGGCTTAATTTGAGGCAGATCTCACTATATCTCATTACTAGTATAATCTAGCTTGGATGGTAAGTTCGATCTTCATGAGAATGTATTATGGGGGAAAATGAGAGAGCTGACATTGTGTTGCACAGTAATTGACATATGGAAATGTCAATGTGGATGCAATCGAAAATATTTTAGTATAGCCTAAATGTCGTTAAATTCTGCTCTATATCGGATGTAGTTTTACTCACCTACTATTGAAGGTGGTATTTCTTTATTTTGCCAATTTTCATATATGTAATGCACCTGCTACCTGTGTCCACGACCGGTAACTTTTAATTGTAAACAGAAAGAGGAGAAAGAGTAGAAATGTCCAATCTGGTTCCTTTCCATGTGTCCATGTTCTGTTCCGCCAGTATTGCGGTTGCACGTCTTTCGTGACGGTTACTCCACTATTTTTTCATCTTGTTTCACTTTCTTCTGTTTTTTTATTTTCATCTATTTTCTCGACTAATGGGAATTTTTAGTTGGCCTCTATGTTTTTTAGAGAAAAAGTGGTTTTAGTTTTCCTCTACTTTCTTTTTCGAGGAAAATTGTTTCTTCTATGTTCTTCACTAATAGGAATTTTATTTCTTTCCCTTTCCATTTGAACTTATTAAGTTGCCTAGAAAGGTAGAAACTAATAGGCAAAAGAGTATAGTTGGGATTTTGGTGAATAATAAGAAAAAAGTCTACATTAGGAAAGTTCTCCATGTAAACAGTAATGCCATTCTACGTGATATTCCCAATTTCATTTTACTGAGTTGCTAGTCGAGTTATTCCCTGATTTTGCAAACCATAAGCTGATTTGAGTTTAGAATTACTTGTCATACTCTCAAATTGCTTGTATTTATTTTAGTGTTGCTTGTTTTGTGTAGGTTGTCACTTGTGGCAGCATACCTCTTGAAACTTCTTTCCAGAGAATACCAAGATGCGTGTATGCTTCTTCAGAATTATATGAATACAGGGGCTGTGGCGGGAAACCAGCAAACCCCCAACATCGGTTCTTCTCTTGGGGATGCAGACATTCAGAGGTCAGTTTGGTGCGACTTGCTGTGAATCTGATTGGGACTATATTGCAGAATATTTAGTTTCATATGACAGAAAAATTAGTAGTTGCACCCAATGATGTACCTCGACAACCCCACTTCCAACACATGCATACTTATGGCTGTCCTTTTGATGGGTTCGTTGTAGGCCTGTATCTTCACTTTCAATTTTCATTTTCAGAATTTTTCCAATTACATTTCTGGATACACCCACAAGCTGTTTTCAAATATCTTTCTTTGTTTTGTATGGATCACATGCATTTGGCTGAACGATGATATAGAAATGATTCATCAAAATACATTTGTTTTGACATTACTGTTGACATAGGAAACCACCACGTTCTCAAATTCATTTTCAGAACTCCATTTCCCTCTTATTGAAACAATATTGAACAGAAAACCGTAGATTGCCTACTGGCTGAACATACAAACTTTTCTGTAAGAGGTATTGGCAAAAAACTTAGTGTCATTCCTAGCAGCCAATACACCACAAGTTTAGTTTATCCCATTTGTTTCTGTCTTGCATGTTAGTTGGATTACGCTGCAACTCATTATGCTACCAGATACTTGAATGCAGTATTTCTTGGTGTTTGGGGGTAGATATATTAAGGAGCTTAATAATATTGATTTCAATTGTAATGTTTTGCTGGGTAGCATGGCTGTTTTCAAGTTGTTGTTCAAGTGAAAAACTGCTCCATTGAGGTAATTGATTTCTTTTGTTTTTTTATGCTGACAGAAGTATGTGGCGGATTTTTATATATCAGACTTCCAGTCTGGTTTAAGAGCTCTAGTAAAAGCAGGCTATGGTGCTAAGGTTGCACCATTTGTCAAACCAACTGTAGTCGTTGATGTGACCAAGGATAACAAGCAGTTGTCTCCAAACTTTCTACGCTGGCTTTCCGACCGAAGTTTGTCAAGTGACGACCGTGTAATGCGTCTTAAAGAAGGGTAAGATACTTTTGCGGCCAAGTGCATTATATCTGTACATTGCCTTTGACATCTACAGACTTCTATAACATCCTCTAACTCTGAGTTCAAGTTGGGAATAGTTATATACCATTATAAATATATTTGTCATATTCGGCTCCCATAAGATTGCCTGAAAATATAAAACAAGAGATACTTTGACTTCACATGGATGAGTCTCTTTTACAATATACTTGTGAAATTTCAGTTTCTTTATCAAGAGAACTGCCTAAATGTTGAGTTAGGGAGTTTATACTCTGGGTGTACTGAGAATATGAACTCTCAGGATTTTAAATATGAGGTTGGGCCCTGCAAGAAGAGTAAGCATGATCATGGTTAGCTTAAGTAAGAACAAACAATTTTAACATCTCATATTTTCTTTGCAGTTATATCAAAGAAGGAAGTACAGTTAGTATCATGGGGGTGGTTCGACGCCATGAAAATGTACTCATGATTGTTCCACCCACTGAGCCTGTTTCGACAGGCTGTCGATGGCCTTGTTGTCTTCTTCCGACATATGTTGAAGGCCTTATTTTGACGTGTGATGAAACTCAAAATGGAGATGTAATTCCTGTATAGATGGATGAATTCTTTTTTTTCATTGGTTTGAAGACAAAGTAAATAGTTGGAGTGTATGAGATGGTAAAGAAGAATCCAGCCAGGCCACTGTGTATTCTTTTCCTGGATGAGGATCAAGATCTTGTACAAGTATCAACATGCTTAGTGGATATAAGCAACATGGAGATGTAGTAGGAGAGAAAAGGAGTTCCCCGTGAGGAAGTGGACGGCGATTCGTTCGTTCATCAAATTCTATTCTCGCCGTCATTGTACAGAGGTTATCAATCAAGGTTTTCCTTTTGCCCTGATTGTTTCCTGTCTGCATATATGGTCCACGTTTTCTTTGACACTATCAATATCAAATGTAAAATTAATATCAACCTATTATTGTCTAATAATATATCTGAGAGAGTTAAGTTCAAATCCCAGTGAAAAATGACTGGTTCTGGTGCATGGTCACTAAACATTTCAGCTTATTGTCCAGTGTAAACTAATCTTTGCTGCACCATCTGCACTTTTGTTTTGGCCCCAATGTATTTGATCCAGAGGAGTGAGAACCAAGTTGACTTAAGATTTCCACAACTGTAAGGCTCAATTTTGCAATCCATTTCTAAAGGTCAAATGATTTTCTGACGCGATATGAATTGGATATATCTGTTTCTTCAAGATACATATGGATTGAGTTATTATAGATCTATGGGATTTCAAAGTCCTGCTATAACTGTTATGATTCTGTGTGGGTCGTACCAGATGGTTGTGTTTAGAAGATTCTTATTTCGACTTTGGTTGGATCAAATCACACATGGGGATGAATAAAACTTGTGATTGGTGTATCCTAGTAGGGAAAAATTACACGGACCCATCACTTATTGTGTAATTACCAAAACCATTCCTTACTTGTTGGAACTTATAAACATACCTCCTTATGTAAAGAATTTCTTACAATTACACTCTCTGTGTGTTTAAAAGTTATTACAATTTGTACTCATGTAAATTTTATAAATAGACCATTGAGGAAACATAACAATAGCAAAGAAGAAATTAGAGCCTGGAAGGCAGTCCTCCTGCGACTACCAAAATTTCTCCAGTTACATAAGAAGCATCATCAGAAGCCAAATACGCAGTTGCCGCAGCCATGTCTTGTGTGGTACCGAGTCTGTTGAGTAGCGTCGTCTCCTCAATGCTCTTTCTCTATTAATGAAACGAGAATACCATGTTACTCCATTATCTTTACAATGCAACAAGATCCATCACATTTGGACCATAAATGGAATACCATTTAAACAAAATCATATTCTAAACGAAAACATAATAATCAATATTAATGAATGCTTACAATGCTCTCATTTCCCGCAAGAAAGGATGCAAAGTGAGTTGGAACGGTACCAGGTGCAACACAGTTTACACGTGTATTTGGAGCCATCTCAGCTGCAAGAGCCTAAAAGCAAGCAACATATTGGGACAAGATACAAAACTTGTGGTCAAAAAGAAGCATGTGGATTCAATTATATAAGTACCTTTGTGAGGCCAAAAAGGGCGGTTTTGGTGACACCATACATAGCCAAGCCTTGAGGGGGTTGGTAGCCAGCTATAGATGAAATGAACACGACACACGAACCTTTATGCAAGTGAGGAGCTGCGTCCTGTCACAGTGAAATACAAATGACAAAAAGAACATGAACATGCAAGCAATGAGCAGCGAATTAAGTGTGATTGCAAGTAAAATTTAAAAGTCTACATAGTATTGACATACTTGTAGAAGAAGAATAGAGGTTTTGACATTGATCTCCCATAGTTTATCAAGCACTGGTTCTTTGGTTTCCAAGATGCCATCCACAGCAGGGTTGGCAGCGGCATTCGACACAATTACATCTATTTTCCCGTATTTCTGTAAGCAAAGGAGCAAGTTCCACGGGAACGAAATCTTGTAAGTCTTCTAAATTGAAAAGATTGCTTAAGTAGACCTAAGAAATGCATATTCCACAGCAGATTCTTTCAAATTTGAAAGCCAAAATCAAAACTGCAGTTGTCTAGGTCCAAAAATGTGATAACTGATAACAATGGAAAGATATAATAGCATATAATAATACAAAATCACACCCTCTTGATACTCTGGATGCAATCAGGTAAGTTTTCCACAATGATAGAATCATAGAAGGGCTTGTTGCATAAATATACTTTGCGGATAACAATTTATTATACAAGTAAATACGGGTCTTAAGCCGCGATCTCACCCTCTAATATATAAGGTACCGCGGAAAAAGTTGAAGCAACGAACGCAACAAGACTACTAACCGTAAAGTGGTTCTAACGATGATCCATTCAACAACTGACTTAAAACGAGAAACATCTCAAACTACCCATGAATCAACATGTCAGAAACGCTCAAGAAAATCCTCTAATTCAACAAGTGATCATAGCCATAAAACAGGACATGAATTAGCAAAATATAGCAACAAATAGCAACAATTTGTATATCTACCTGAAGTGTCTTGTCTATCAGATCCTTCCTTTGTTGTGCATTTGAGACATGGCACACCAACCCCAGTACTTCAATCCCTCTAGCCCTAAGCTTTTCCACTGCTTCATCTACATTTTTCTGCAAACACTCTTGTAAAACTTATATAGCACAAAACACTTCCAAGACATTCAATTACACTAGTACTGCCAGAGTTTTACGGAAAATTCTTGTGTCTTGGTGCATGCATCTGGGTTCCACAACGAGTGTATCCAAGAATTTTCCGAGTTTTACAATCAAAACATGTTAAGAAAGAGAAAATCAATAAATTGAGGAAGATGGATGAGTGTGAAAGCATAATACCTGTCGGCGGGAGGAGATAACAACGGCGGCGCCTTCCAAGCCGAGGCGCTCAGCTATGCCGAATCCGATGCCCTGAGTGGAAGCCGTAACTATGGCCACCCTCCCTTCAAATCTTTTCCCGATCTTCATCGTTTGTTTTTCTTTTTTCTCTCTTTTTCGATCTTTACAAGGACTACAAAAGCTACGTCAACCCAGATCATGTATTCACGGCCACGGGTCCACATTACGACCATACACGAAGTATATCATTTCTAATTTTACTGATTAGTGTTAAAAAACCGTGGGTGTGCCCCTCCTCCAGAAATTAAGAAACAAATAACTCAAAAATCAAATTCATTAAAAATAATAGGAATTGAAGTTTGATGTTGATAAAAATACGGGTCATTCTATGCTAGATCGATCTAGTATATACCATTGAATCCCCCAATAGGGGTCATTTACTAAAATGCCCCTTGATCCAATGATGTACACTAGACCGAGACCAATAGTCTCGATCTAGGATAGAATTTACCGTAAAAATACCCACACTCCTATTCGACCAGTTAATGATTCGGGCAAATGGTTCGATCTAATGGGTTCGACCTCACCTATACCAGTTCGACTCGGGATACTCTGGCCTAGATTGGACAAACTGAACCAAATATATATGAATAAGGATCCAATATTGCATATGGGCCACACTACTGGTCCGAAAAATGTGGCCCATGACATCTAGAAGTAACCGTAATGTAACCATAGGCCTATAAATACAACATTTAGGATCCTAAAGAGAGGGATGACGTCTAACGTTTTGGACCACGTTTTGCAACAATACATTGTCTACGCCATCAAGAAATGGTCTATTTTTTGAAGATTGCTCGAGTATCATATTCTTGTGTATGATACTGATGAATGATTTTTTGAGTAATATTTCCTTGATTTTAATTTGTGAATCGTACATGATGAATCTGAAACGTCAATTTCCATTTAAGCCTTGGTGGTTTTTTTTTTTTTTTTTTTTGATAAAGATCTAAGCCCTAGTAAATTTTTGTAACAAATTGAGATATGAATTTGCTCGCGGGGAGCATAAATAAGAACCTTGATATTAGTTGCAATCTGAAATGTCTCTAGAGGTTAATTAAACTTAAGAACAATAATTTTCTTTTTGGTTTACTTTTTAACAAGGAAAATAGCACCCAACTTTTCAAAATAGGATATCCACTCTACAAAACAAGTACAGTCATGAGCTACCTCTAACAAGGAGCAACTATTAAATGTGGAAGGCAGCTTTATATTTCATCAATTTTCCGTGTAATAGGCAAATTTGTCTCGACAAACTTCTATGCTACACTTGAGTACTAACCGGTTGTAAGTCATGAATACAAATACAATGTCGTCATAAAGTAAAATGCATTACATTATGTAATCTACGAGTCTACAACCCCACTTTGATAATACCCAAATAATATAGTATCTTGTGAGCTGAGGAGAAGTGCAAATACAAGGCACAAATAAACGGCCTTATCCCTCGGAACAGACATAACAAGTATGCTATTCTACAGAAAGTATAACGCCCAACTATCAACCTTCAAGTGATTCCGATGTTCTAACCCCTAATCTATATTTGAACAACCATCTCTAAGTCGTATTAATATCGCAATACGTCTCTACACCTATGTAGTACACTCAAAACTTTCAGAATTATCTCTGCTCAAATTTATTTTCCTAATGCAACTTGACATACACATGAATTTTCACAACACCAAATATAAGAGATTCTGGGTGAAATCATGGTGGTGGCTTCTCCATTAATGCAGAGATATCAAAGTTACCTACAACTCCTTGACTTAAAAGGCGCATGGCAGCTCCTTGAGAAAATTTCCTAGCAAATAAAAAACAGGGGACAGATGTAGAATTATTACTGCACCACTCAGTTCTGAACTCTGTTTCGTAGTATACGTGGTTAATATCCTGCATATAAACATTGAGTTCAGACAAATAATCAGAGTCTTCAAGTAGCAATAATATACAAACTTAAAAGAAAGGAATGCAGATCGTCAATCAGCAAAACCTTTATTCGTTTTATTTGTTGAGGCCCTGAATCTGCATAGCTAAATGTAAAAGGATGCCAAGCCTCGTTTTCTGTGTTTTTTCCGGATTGGCTCCACAAGGTATAGGTCACAGTTCTTCTTTCAAGCTCAGATTCGAGATCATTCATCTGTAAATGAAGAAAAGAAGGCAATATTCAAGTTATTCAGTATAACAAGCCATGGCAAAATTGCCTAGGAGAAAACAAAGTGAAGTTTAGCTTCAACATTTGAAAATTGAAATCAAAATCAATTGAGATATAATTGGAAAATTTGCTTACTGCAAGTAAGGTCTGCACATAATGTTCATCTGGTATACAATTGTGTTGTTTCTGAAGTTTCTGCATCCAATTTATATGACATTATCAGCCAATATTATTATTATTATGTATAAATAGAAGTTGAACAAGGGGAACCACAAGAACATAAAAAAAGTGCAGGTAGCCTGCTAATGATTTTCCACATGTTAAACGATACGGTTTATAATCATTTAAGAGCTAGAGACAAAGGTAACTTACAGTATTCATCTTGCCCTTACTGGCATCAACTGGTGGACGTCTCTGCAAAGCACAAAAAATTATGAAGTCTCTGCTAAATAAAATGTACCAAGGATCCATCTAACATATGTCGTTTGAGAGTAGATTTACATTTACATATGGGAGATCAATCGCTTGTCCCCCTACATAACTTTATGACAAAGTCCACAACACAATCTGAACTACTCAAGCAGAGAGAGAGAGGGAGAGATGTACCTTGCAGAACTTCCTGAATATTGGAAAAACGGTTTCATCATCTACAACAACTTCTGCATGGCTTCGAATTAAGGTGACCCACTGGAATACTAAGTAATTAGATTCGAATGTGGCAACATATTTCAAAGGCAACTATAAAAACTGAGTTATTAGAATCCATGTCGCTATCTAATTCATAACCACCCGATAGAAGGATTTCATAGAAATTTATTTAAGGGTTGGAAAACAAGTCATGATTCTTGATGAATCATTGTTTTTACAAGAGAAATGATTGATCTCTTTGACCAACAAGAAACTAATATTTCCACTAACAAGCAATGTTGATCGTATGTCCTTGAATTTTCTTTCTTTTCTGTTGTATTTTTTTTTTTGTGTGTGTGAGAGAGAGAGAGAGAGAGTTTTTTTTTTGTATGTGTGTGTGTGCGAGAGAGAGAGAGAGAGGTTTTGACGACAAGGCAAAAGTACTATTCCAAAAGATTACCTGTGATCCTTTTCGCCATTTCTTCTTGGGTATAACTGGTGACATCTTTGGGTGGTAACGCACATCTTTTTTATCAAGAAAGCTGGGACAACAAAATCATAAATCCCCAATATGGTTATTAATAAGTTAAAATATACACACAACTGGAAATAATCCAAAGTTATCTAAACACCATTTTATTCAATCTATATGTTGCATATATATATATATATATATATATATATATGAAATCCAATTAGACCTCACTCAAATTTATTTAAATACCTGTCCACGAAACTCCTTGGAGAAACCATCAGATAGTTGTAGCTAAAGCTGAAGTTGTACAAAGGGACACAGCTGTTGAAATGGAACATCTAGTATCAGACAAGTATCTATGCTCAAGCCGCAGCCTAAAGTTTAAGATACACTAAATGGAATGAGATACATGGAAAATAAACTTAATAAAAATGTAACTGTGTATGGACTTAACTAACAGTAAGTTCTGACTTCTGATAAGCGGGAAACTAAAATCGAATGATCAACACAATTGGCAAAAATCTCAAATAACACTCGATCAACCGAGATACTAATACAGCAATCACATTAGGATTAAGTCAAGTGCTACCAAAACAAAATAAATAACTCCGCACCCCACAATATATAGACATAGATTTACCCGAGAAAGGGTAAAAATGCAACACAAACATATATTTTTCCAGTTCTTGCAATAGCCAGGGTTTATTGTGGCTCTACAGGTTATGCAATCATTATCCCATGAATAAGCTCTTAAGGTGAATGAAGCATAAGAACCTTAAGGAAAGACATGTACTTTCATTTGACTTTTACACTATAAGGTTGGTAATTATATCTTCTCTCTCTCCACCACCAAACAGAATAAGATTGTTCAAAATATTGCAGGTGAGAACGAACTTGATATGTCAAGATGGATGTCAGCACTTTTCATCTGTCTATCTTTTCACTAGCAGCACATATCATTGCTCATGCGAGAAAATTAGCTAAAGAGCTAAGTGCACAATTATGTTATGACATCCCACATCGGTTCCACATGAAAGTGTGGAAGGGTATATAAGTGGGGAGTCAACCCTTTACCTTTGACCATGGTTTTGGGTTAAGTTAGGGCCCCCTATCTTATATGCTTTTGGTCCGACCTGCTGGATTCGGGCGGGTTGCGAAAAGGGGCTACCCGATGGTGGACCCAGGGGTTGCCACCCCGGACGTGGGCCCAAGGGGGTTGCCACCCGGGAAGTGGGCCTTGGTATGAGTTGCCACCCGGAGTGTGCCGTCCGTGGACGTCCATTTTGAAAGGGGGATGGATTGTTATGATATTCTACATCGGTTCCACATGAAAGTGTGGAAGGGTATATAAGTGGGAGTCAACCCTTTACCTTTGACCATGGTTTTGGGTTAAGTTAGGGCTCTCTATCTTATATGCCTAACAATTTAGTTGTTATGGAGCAAAGTGACAAGAAGATGTAATAGATTTAAGTGTTAATTTTAAGTATTATAAGTGTTGTTGTAATTTAGGGTTAGTATTATAAGTGTTGTTGTAATTTGGATAAGTTGTTATTTCCTTGCTAAGTTGTTGTTTTCCTTTTCAGTTAGAGTTTCTCTTTTATAGGGCAGTTAGCAGCGTGTGTCAGTTAGAGTTTTTAATTTGTGGGGCAGTTAGCAGCGTTCAAAAGGTGTGTAACTGGTATTACAGAATCATTATCTAAGGAAAAAATATTTCTGGGAACTGGGAAGCCTCTGGCTTTTGGGCAAGAAGTAATTCTTGTGGAAAATCTTCATTCTTGAATTTAATTCTTAACAAATTACCTCAGCACGACACTTATTTACCAACAAAAATAAAGTTCAAGAAAAATTTCTTAATTATTATAACGTATCAAACATAGTACAACCTACAGCACATACGCATATATACGTGTGCTAAGGTCAACTTCTACTTATTTAGACAATAGATTTCAATAGTAAGCAAGGTAACCTGTCTGATAAGAGAACAAATCTCTGGTTTGCTGGATCCTGAAGAGCTTCTTCAAATAGCAACCTCTCAGCTTCAATCATGCTTGCTTCTCCCCATGCTACCTACATCATAATTCATGATATCAGTTTCTTCTCTACTTGTTTCCATATGATTCTCCATAACCAGACAATTGATAATGTGATAGGTTTACCTTAATGCTGTTTCTTAATTGCCTATTAAAAAAGAAAGCTGATCTTGTACTCGATTCATCAAACACAAAACCAGGCTCAGAATGTACATATATCGAAAAATTTGCTTTGTCCACATTCTGCAAAGAAAAAAACACAACACAATTAAGAAATTAGCAATCGCAATCCACTTTCAAAACTATTATTTTCGCACAAATACTAGCCGAAAGCAAACTCAGAACTAAGATACCGAAAATTGAGACTGCAAAACGTGAAACTCTCAATTAATTCTTTGTCAACCTTCTGTAAACAAAACCGCAATCACCTCAAAAAAGCTTTCCCAAACAAAATCGAGCGGTAAGTTTCTCCGAACGAGGAACAAAAACGCGATCTTAGGATTGCCTCTGAACTGATCACCAAAAACACGCGATTTCCTCGGCAGAGCAGTCGAATAAGGAGAGACCGTGGACTGCGAATACTGCTGGATTCTGAGAAAGGCCAATATACAGATAAAGAGGGAGACTAGAATCACCACCTTCCACCATACACACAACACGTGGCGCATAGACAATCCAGGTTTCACAAATGCCTGTGCCTTCTTCGGCATCGCTGCTTACATATACATACACAAATAGAGATACAATTTTTTTTCTTCAATCCTTCTCCCTCCTCTTCTTTCTCTTCCTGTAATTCAACATTCAATTAGTAAATTATAAATTAATGAACAAAGAGTAGTAAATCAATGTAAACTAAGTTTTGGAGGAAGAGAAGCGAGTGTACATGTACATCATAAATGTAGAGACAGAGAGAGAGAGAGAGTAGATTAAACGATCTCTTATACATATATATATATATATATATAAATATATATATAGGGAAAAGAAAAGTTCGGTTTGAAACCAAAGCTTGCGGCCGGTGCGTTTGTTTCTTGTTCTGGCACTGAACCTAATATGACGATATCACGACGTCGTTTTACTTTTCTTCCCTTTTTTTTTATTTTCGTGTGGGCTGTTCTCTTCCCTCTTTACTTTTCATTTGGGTTGGCCGTCTGGTCCGTCTCACAATTTATTTCTCTTATTTCAAGTATTATTATTATTATTATCATTATTATTATAATTAAAGTACCTTAATTGGGAAAAATGACTTCTTAATACTGTAAAATAGCAATTAATTGATTAATAGTAATAGTATACTCATTACTACTAGGTTGAATTTAGACCTCAAAATCCAAGAGATGTAAATGATTGGGCCGAAATATATCATTTATTGTTGGGAGTTGCTAAACTATTTGACTAATTAGTCTTTCGTGGGAATGCCGTAGAAGTTTTAGTACGCCATTAATTGCGTTTACAGGTGCCAAAATCCACGATACGCAACTAATTATCTTAATAGCAATTCGCCCTAGAAATTCCTTGTAATAACAATTAATCATACTTAGCAGCATAATATTGGCTTGAATATTCGAAATAAAATGAAAACAAGTTAAAAAGTTTTTTCAATTTTTAAGGGCGACAAAGCCAAGGGGCAGATAAAAAAAACAAAAAATCAAATGTACTTGAGAATTTAATGTATGGACTATGGAGTTGAGATGGCAATCACAGCATTTGTGGATAAGTTAGTTATTAAGGTATCAAAGTGCATGTTAACCTAATTATCCTCTACCAAATTTTCCTGGGACATTGTTAAAGTCACACATGTTAATCCTATATATATATATACGTACCCACTATTCTTACAGTATGGGACACCCCACATTTTAATGAGATATATGTCCAATAGGCTTCCACATTTATGAGATTAAAAGTAAAAAGTCAAAAAGATAACCAGACGCAACATACATTCTTATTCCCAAGTATTCATTTCATCAATAAAGCCATAACAGGTAAAATATGCCGATATGTATACTCAATTTGTTTCACAGAATGTAAATACTAATGAACATTTACAACAATCACAATTTAATGTTACACAAAAATATCATAGATATTGACTAAATTGAGGAGCCGGTTGTGAACTTACAAAAAAGGCTTAAGAGGGAGGCAAATATAATGTCTTCATTCATCTCATCAAGCTTTAAACGGACTGTTTCAGGGTGCTTAAGAGTGGAACGCAATGCACATCGCCCCCAAAACTGCTAGCCATGGAGACTACCTTTGAACCACTTTGACGCTCTGTGCATCCAAAATGATATTCAAAATCTTACCAGGAACAAAAATTCTTTTTTTGATGGTTTTGCCATCCAGATATTTGGACACTTTTGAATCCAGTGAAGCTAATTTAAAAGCATCTTCTTCTGTGCATGTTTTCTCAACCTGTATAGTGCCCCTCGTCTTCCCATTGATTTGGACTGGTAGAACCACTGTTGACTCCTTTAAGTAATCAGGATTCACCTACAACAATTAACTAGAGATCACCAAAGGACTGGAAGAAAAAGGCGGTGGAACTACAAAAGATGGTGCACTCCTCAATTTCTCTATTTTATTTTATTTTTATTAATTAACATATCAAGAGTTACTGAATATTTTGGTTGTCAAACTGTGCTATGGATAAAACATGTTATGACACTAATAAGGATTCAAATTCAAACCTTGGGGAAAGACTCGTACGCCAGTGAACTTGAGTGTCCCAGACGGGACCACAACTCCTCGGCCATGTGGGGTGCATAGGGTGAGAGCAACAAAACAAATGCTTCAGCGACCGATCTTGGAAGCTTGTCCCACTAGAAAAAAGAAAGTGAAAAATGTAATTGACAATTTTTGCCTATATGAAGCATCATCAACCATTTGATGTATTACTCTGTGTGTGTGTGAGAGAGAGAGAGAGAGGACCCGGACCTTATATGCTGCATTAGTGAATTCCATCATTGCAGAAATTGCAGTGTTAAATCGGGTTCCTTCAATTTCTTCTGTTACCTGTCACAATAAACAATTTGCATATTCGAGTTCACCATCTCTTATACCCTCCGCATTCATATATCAAAGACTTTCATTATCAAAAATGGTTATTTACTGGACAAATATCAAATATACAGAACTGAGCATTACAAGAAGTTGACATAGAATGCATGATGCCAACATTTTACATCGATATTGTTTTTGTTTTTCTTTGGGCTGCCATGAGTGTTATAATAACAACTTATGAGGTGAATGTCAATAGAAAAAATAGAGTATTATATGCTACTGAAAATAATTACCTTATTAATGCATCTATGAAGACAACGAAGCTGTTCCACAGTAGGTTCCCCATCGAGATCAATTGTTCCGTCTTTGAATTTACCATCAAGTGATGGTGAACCAACAATCAATCTCCACACTCTTGCTAAAAAGCGATGAACACCATCAATACCACTAGTACTCCATGTTTTTGAGTCTCTACAAGGGCAGATATGGAAGAGAAATATTGTCAAAGGAAAAAACAAGGAAGAAAGAAAATGAACAGACATTTCACTGGAAAATTGTGTCTGAACTGAAAATCAATATTTCATCGGAAAGAAGACATTACGTAATAAAAGGGAATCTACCTGAATGGGCCCATGAACATTTCATATAAACGAAGAGAATCTGCACCATATTGCAAAACAACATCGTCTGGGTTTACCACATTTCCTCTACTTTTACTCATTTTATGGGCACGGGCAATCAAGCGGATATCGGAATTGTCTTTCATCACAAAGTATTCACCAGATTTCATGACCTGTTCCAAAAAATATATGAAAGATTTCATGAGAATACAACTCTAAAAAAACATTTGATTTTGAAAAAAAAAATCTAAAATTAATTTAGGAACCAATTGAGGGGAACACAAATGCTCAACAGAATTGCATAATAAAGAATTAATGAAGAGACGAACTAGAAACAATCTCAAGATGACATGCCTTCTCCTCGAGTACGCTTTCTTGACTGAAGTTACTCATTTCATCAACAGAATCAGCAGAAACTAAATTCCCATCTGAGTCTCTGAATGCCGTATATTGAACCTGCCACTCAATCCATTAAATATTTGCAAAACTGCAATTTTATTTAACCAGGAATAAACAACTTATACTTACTTCTCCAAGAATAATTCCCTGGTTTATGACACATTTAAAAGGTTCCTTAGTAGAAACAACACCAACATCATAAAGAACCTAAACCAAAGTAACGAGTCATCAGGTTAGACAGAAAGAAATTGAAGAAGAACAATTTACACGTAGGATAGAGAACATCTAAGCATCAGTTTACTAATAGACATTTCAAGATTTCTCACATCAAACAATAAATTCCAAGAATAGTGGGACGTCGTAATTAAAGATTCAATGGTTGATAGGATGTGATTATACTGAAGATTAATCCCCGACCCCACACACACAAAAAATAATGATAATAATACTATTAAAAAAAATATAATCCCTGCATCCAGAACAAGCCAAACTGGGATTACAAACCTTGTGCCAGAATCTAGCATACAGTAAGTGAAGAACTGCATGTTCTGCACCCCCAACGTACACATCAACAGGGCTCCAATACCTGCAGAAGAACGGATGACATGAGAGGCAAAAGTCATCCAAGAACAATGCACAAAACCAAAACTAACTGTATAAAACCACAAAGATATACGCAACAAAAACTAAACTTACTTCTCTTTTTCCTTGTCAACCAGGGCCTTGGAATTTCTGGGATCCATAAACCTCAGATAGTACCTGGATATTTGATATAAAAAATAATGCTTTTAAAGACCATATGTGTTGAATGAAAAACACTAACATTCTATTTGGTGAGCTTTCACAGAATTTTGTAAATTTACAGACCCAAAAGTAGTATGCCTAAATATAAGTAAAAACTTAAAGCAATAAACTTAAAATCAGGGAAATTTATTTAAGCTACTTAGGCATAGAAAGAAGCCACACCAGCAAGAGCCAGCCCATTGCGGCATAGTGTTAGTCTCGCGTTGAGCAGACCTGCCTAAGGTACTGTCCACTGTTTTTACCTGAAAATTCAGAAATACAGCAGATAAAATAATGGGAAGACAGTTCATCTGACTCATTCGTTGAAATTCAGAGACTACTATGATTCATTATGGATCTCACCACGAAATCATGTTAGCAACATAATGGGAACACAAGAATCAGTCTGCAAAAATTTGATTTAGATGAACCCTTAAAAGAAGACAAACATACCCAAGACAGAGCCTTAGTAAGTGGTGGTTCCCCTGTTCCAGTTGGAGTAAAATCAGCCAACTCAGGAAGGGTAAGAGGCAGCTCAGCTTCAGAAATTGGAATACATTCACCTGTATCGTCCAGGAAAATCACAGGGATGGGCTCTCCCCAATAACGTTGTCTGGCAAATAGCCAATCCCTTAATTTGTAGTTTACCTAAAAGTACATAGATAGTCAAAACCATAAACTTGTCCAATGGGAAATTAAATCATGAGCAAAAACGAAGACTCAGATGACAAGGCACCAGCAAAATATAAAAGCTTTACCTTTTTCATCCCATTTCCAGTTTTCTCAAGCCATTCAATGACTCTAGAAGCAGCATCTTTGCTAGGTAGGCCATTAATGTCAAGTCCTGATGTTGGACTTGATGAATTTATCATAATACCTTCACCAGAGTAAGCCTTCTCGAAGTAACTGAAACTTCCATTTTCTGGAGTCACAACTCCACGGAAAGGTATATTGTACTTCAAGGCAAACTCGTGGTCTCTTGAGTCATGTGCAGGTACAGCCATAATTGCTCCTGTCCCGTAGCTGTGACATCAGATTAGAAAACATCATAGTATCAACAAAAATTTCTAATAAAGGGCTAATGTTTTTTCATTATTGAGAATACTTGAAGACTAAGTGGACCATAAAATTGTGGACCACACATGTTGTACAACTGGGAGAACAAATAAATTAGGAAACAATCGAATCACCTTCCCAAAACATAATCAGCAACCCAAATTGGTATCTCTAATCCATTAGCTGGATTTCTTGCATAAGAGCCAGTAAAGACACCAGTTTTCTCCTTTTGGAGCTCAGTCCTCTCAAGATCACTCTTACGGGAGGAAAGTTCTTTATATTCTTCCACCTGTACACAAGAAAATTTGTTTTGTACTTCCCATGAATATCTCAGTGCCGCATTTAGCAAAGCATAAAATTAACTTACATCTTTCCGTTGGACATCAGATACAATGGATGACAAGAGGACATGTTCAGGTGCCAGCACTAAGTACCTACAAAGTAACAAATGCAATGAGAAAATATAATTCTTGTACAATAAATTTAAAAATAAAATGATGAAATGTGAAGCATATACGTTGCACCAAAAAGGGTATCTGGCCTGGTGGTGTAAACGGTAATTTTAATGTCCCTTTCCAAACCATCGGTATCAACGACATTAAATTGCAGCTCTGCTCCTTCAGACCTCCCAATCCAGTTCCTTTGCATTTCCTTAACACTTTCAGGCCAGTCAAGATCATCCAAATCTTCAAGAAGACGATCAGCATATTCAGTGATCTTCAGCATCCATTGCCGCATAGGCTGCTCGGTAATAAACAATGAACTGTAAAATCATAAAACCATCCAACAAATGAAAATAAGGAATGTAGGAAAAAGTTGCACATAGAAATATATCAAGAAAGCAAGAAAAAATTAAAATAAAAAACATACTTTTCTAATTACTGGGTGTCCCCCGCGCTCACTCACACCATCAACCACTTCTTCATTTGCCAAGACAGTGCCAAGTGCAGGGCACCAGTTGACAGGAACTTCAGCCTATGATATAAATTTATAAGAGCATTATATATCATGTACCAAACTGATATCAAAATTATTTCACAGGAAACTTAATACCTGATACGCCAATCCTCTCTTTAAAAGCTGAAGAAATATCCATTGAGTCCACTTATAATAATCAGGCTCTGTAGTAGAAATTTCACGATCCCAGTCGTATGAGAAGCCCAACAATTTAAGCTAAAAATGAATACGCATGTCAGTATTATGAGAATTGAATCAATTAGCAATGTTAAAAGAGCACTCTATGAACTGTCAAACCTATTTTTTTGCTGAAAACCAATCATAGACATTACTGCCTTGGATCAAACTCTTACAATCTTTTTCTTCTTCTGATCAAATGTAGTCTTATTATTATCATAAGCCTGTTTCTTAGGCAAACTTACTTGTAAAAAACCAATTCGTACCAGGATTATGCTTATATATCTAAAAAAATTCAGGATATGGACCCATACAAGCAGCTAAATATCCAATTAGAATTCAGGGAATATCCTATAAACTCTCTCCAGAAGAAGTACCAATAAACTGCTCATTAGGGTCATAGTGTGCATAAAGGTTGCCTAATCTTGAAACAGAGTTCATCTTGAATGCTTTCAAAAAAACAAATAGTCACGCCAATTATCATAATTCCAGAACAAAGTTAATGACCTGGGCGCGGAACCTGTCAATGTTTTTTATTGTGGTGATCTTCGGATGCGTCCCCGTCTGAACAAGAAATGATGGTGTTAATTAAAACAGAAAGAAACACGGCAGATAGCAATAAGATATTGAGGAGGGCGAAATGACCTGAATTGCATATTGCTCTGCAGGTAAACCAAATGCATCCCAACCCATTGGATGCAACACATTGAAACCCTGCATCCGTCTAAGTCTAGCAAGGATATCCGTGGCAGTATATCCAAGAGGGTGGCCCACATGTAAACCAGCTCCACTGAGACAATGAAATTGCAAATTAAACCATTGACATGTGAGCCAAATGAATTCTAAAGCAAAACTACAGATTTGATCGTAAAGTCCTTCAAATATCAGTAGGCTTAGCGAACGTTTATTAAAATGAATCAACTCTACTATCAGTCACATGAATCAAACACGACTTCAGGTACATATTTAGCAACTGATTTCAATTCCTTCAGCATTGGGCTACAACTACACCAATTTTTTCAGCATTCTGAACGCCTTTTTCCTCTCCCCGCGCCTCAGTCCTCGCGATGACACCCTCGGCTTCAGCATTTCCAAGTAAAATCCGAATTCCAGTCAAACTCTTTAGATTACAGAAAAGCTCCAATTCTCGCACATACGTACATTCAAGTAACGCATAAATCAAGAATTCAAGACAGTAAGATTAAGGAAACATGTTAACAACCTCTCAACACATATTGCTTAGCAACTAACTAATATTTCCACGAGTACCAATTGAATTTAAACCCCTCGAGACATGCAAAGCAAAACTAAAACAATAAATATCCAAGAGAGAAGGGACCTGGGATAAGGAAACATGTCAAGAACGTAGAATTTAGGCTTGGAAGTATCAATCTCATCTGGAGTCCGAAAAGTTTTATTCTCCTCCCAATAACGCTGCCATTTCGGCTCTATTTCGTGAAACGGATACGCCCTCCTCACTTCACCTTCTTCATTCGTAACAATTTCTTCACCAGAACTAGTACTTTTACCACCAGTTGTCGCCTTCAAGCAATTGAATACTCGTAGGGCGCGAAAAGAAGGGCGCGAACGGTGGTAGCGCAATAGGGGTGGGCGGCGTAGAAATGGAAACTCCGGCGAAATGTGCTGCGGCGGAGGGAAGTGAGGTCTTTTAGTTGGTTGAATTTGGGCGAACATTGGTTTGGCTGAGTTTTGTGTGCGGCGGAGATGCGACGGAGAATGTACCGTTGGGTGAGGATTGGATTTGGGAGGGGAGCGTGGGGGTGAAATACGAAGGAAGGTAATAGATAAGAGTTTAGTTGGATTGGCGGCAAGTGAATGGGCTGGGCTGATTTTACTTTGGCTGCCCACAAGTTCTAGCCCAAAATAACAGGCTTCGGCTTTGAACTTAAATTCTTAGGGCCCTTTCGGCCGGGTAAGCCTATTAAGGAGATAACGTAGGACTCTTTGGGGCCTGAGGGGATAATTTAGGGCTCTTTGGGCGGGATAAGCCTATTAGGGGGATAAAGCCAACTAGCTCAAGTTTAGCTTTTTGTAAAAAATTAATGCTCAATCTAGTTCTATAAAATTTGTGCTCGACATTTTAGGATTGAACCCGAGCTCGTATGAAAGATATTGAGTTCGGCTTATAAAATAATTTTACAACTTAACATCGTTACACCTCTCAAATTTTGTAAAATAGATACAAATGACTCTGACTTGGATTATTGAGTAGTTTGCGAGTTATGATTGATACTCTTAAGTGATTTTAGGTGGTTTGTCCCAACCCCAACACTATTAATAAATGAAAAGAAGTGAATATATTTGTTGGTTTAAAGTTTTGAACTCCCCAAGATCTTTGAACTTCATGAAAGCGAAAAATTTAAAGTGTTAGATTTGAAACATATCTAAATTCATGACTTAAGAAGTTTTGATTTGGGAAGATGACGAAGGTTGATAGTCTTCCAAGCCAATACTAAAGAATCCTTATGCTCTCTTGATGATGATATATCAAAGAAAATTGTTCTACTTAATATGACTTGGAGACCATGACCCACTTATTTATAATAAGTTATCAAGCTTCGATTTCTCATTTTGCCCTTCATAAAATGCAAATAAAATATGGTCTCTACATATAATGAATTAAAACCTCATACTTAATATAAGATGACTACCTAGATTGGAGCTTTTGGCTTCTGGGAGCTTAATTTTAGATAATCAGAAGCAAAAACAGGATTTGCAAACATTACAAAATTGCTTTTTTTAAGCTAAAAACTCAAAAGTGCTTTTGTTTTAGAATTTGCAAACACTCCCTTAGTCCCATATAACTTCATTGATCACTTGAATTAGACCCTAAACTTTAAGATAATGTAAGATATATAATTAAATCGTAATGCATACACTTCTGTATACTCAATATTAATACTTGCATATATACATAATATAAGTCCATAAAATACTAACAGAACATTCATAAAAAATTTCTTTTTCTTAATGGAACTTAGAAAATTGCCTACCTAAATTGTTGGATGAATTTGCTAAACTAAAACGTCATGACATTTTCCCCGTTCTGTTTTATCATATCCTTCTCATGTGAGTAATGCATCTCATCATTATTATTATGTGCTCTAGTTATAGATTTAAAGTCTATTGGTCAACCATTTATATATTTTAGTTACCATTGAGTGATTCTTTGTTTTTATTCCCCTGATACGGGAGTTTTAGGTTTTGATTGGATGATATATTCATCTCAAATAAATAATATTTTGTAGAAAATCGTGTTTGTTTGGGTTTGTTTACCGGAATTTTTAAATGTCAAATTTTCTTTATTCTTAAAGTAGTTCATCTAAAAAATTCGGATAATGTGTGGAAAAAAATCTTGGAAGGAAAAGAGGAAAAAGAACATTTTTTTTTCAATTGTTCGTTATTAGACAATTTACTCACTTGCTAAAAGGGTTTCATCTGGAAATATCTGAACATGGATCATCAAATTAATAACATTTTTTGATTCGAAATGTGTGAAATAACATGCATATTGGCTATATTTTGCTGGAGACTTAAATATGTCTATGAATAATATTACGTCAACTTTTCCAACGAAAAAAACATATTACAACAGAAAATCTAAGATCGAGTTAAATGGTCCTAATTTTTATTTATCTCACATATTAAGGTATACTGTGTGAGATTTCCAGAAATACTTTATGAAAATATTTTTTTAGAAAGGGAACGTCCCCTAATCGGGGTCTCTATTTGTTGATTGTCACTTTTGTAGAGATCCATTATTCAAATAATTTTATCATCTATACTATTATATAAAGCATAATAGATTTAGAGTAACTACCTTGAGCTGTCGAATTTTTTGGTAAAGCCATTCCAGTTCTTAAATTTTAACAAGTGTCCCATTTAATTTTTTCTTTTTTCTTTTATATTTTATTTTCTATTTCCTAATTTTTCTCGAACATTATTTATTTCTCTTCTAATATTTTTCTCTCATCTCTTAATACACGGTTATTTTTCTTTCCCCTCATTTTTCTGTATTTATTATCTTCCTATATAGTTATCTATATATTTGTTTCATTAATCCATTATATTAATCTCCATCTTATTTATTCTATTTTTTATTCTCTTCTCTCATATTTTATTTAAATTTAACTGAATTTTGCTCAAAAAATTCCATATCAATTTTATGTTTTTGCACACGCATAGAGTGTGCCTTTACCGACTAGTTATTATGTGATCCACATTACTATATTGTTGTATTGTCATCTTCATTGTACATATTTTCTTTTATTTAAATAAAAGGGTTAAATATATTCGACCCCCTGTGAAATGCCTTACTCTACACGTCTCCTCGTGAAAAAAAAATTAACAAGAACCCCCTTAAAAAAAATTAAACTATACACACCGCCTCCCTTAACATTTTTTGCCTGTGAATTCTTTTGTAAAGACGAAAATGCCCTTATATTTTCAAATTATTTACACAAATATTTATTTTATATTTTATTAATTATTTTACATTTAATTTTTATTTCCTTTTTCTTTTCCCCAACTTTTTCTTCTTCCCCAAAGCCTAACCTTAATACATAACCTTCTTCCCCAACTCATCCCCTTCGCTAAAACTCAGTCCCTAATACACTATTTCTCAATCCCAACTAATTTATCAATATAATATAATATAATATAAATAAGTGTGTGTATATACATATGTGTATCTATGCAACTCTAAGCCACCTTACAGCAACCCCCGCCGTTGTGTATATATATATCTGCAAATTTGCAAATTTGAAGTTTCTTCAAATCTGAAGATTTGCAGATTTGAAGCTTAATCTATGGTTAACTTGCTGACCCCTCATCAGATCATGGTTCAAAGTCGCGGTATCGGTGATAATATCGGCGGGTGCTGTTCCATATCGGTCGCGGCGTATCGGGATATTATCGGGCAATACGATATAAAAGCATTATAAAATGCTCTAAAAATTCTAAAAAAATTAGAAAAATTAAATAAAAATTTAAATAACACAAATTGCTAGTTTTTAATATATATTAAAAGTATTTACTACATCAACCATCAATAAAACTAAATATATCGTTCTAGTCGCTCAAGAAATTAATTCATAGAAATAAGACATGAATGCACTTAGTTTGTTATAAAGTTTTACATATGAATACAAGAAAGTGCATGATGCCAATGACATGATCTTTCCAAATCCTACTCCAAGTGCCTCCAAGCTCGTTCTCAAATTGATGAAGTGTACTTGTCTAAAAGAAAAACATAATATTATTTGAAGGATTGTTCATATATTAATTATTCTACTACTATCTTATAATAGCTCTTCTACTATTTTGAGTTTTATAATATTTCTAAAGTTTAAATATTGTGTACAATACATGTTCTAATGATTTATAAAGTATTTTTATATAATTCAAAGATATCTTCATAATCAAAAGAAAGATGACTGCCGATGGGGCTCAAAATGATCGATATCTCCATCATCATCATCGTCATTCCTCCTATAATAAGCATGTTGTCTAGGCGAATAATTAGGAGGAAATTGTGTGCCTGAAGAACCAGTATTTATCACACCTGCTGCATTAGAAGGTATTCCATAAGGGAAATACATCACCGGTTGAGATGGTAATATATACGAGGAACTGTGGGAATGTGCTCTGATACAATCCATAAGGGGCCTAAGGAAGTGGTTGAGGTGGTCCTACATGATCCGTGCCTTGGTTATAATAACCAAAGCCTCGATAATGAGTACTAGAAGTACCACTTGGGGAAGATCCTGGACCTGAATATTGGTTACTTCCACCAGCACTATTAGATGATCCTAAATGATATCCAGCTACACCGGTCATACCACCTGAAACTGATTCACTAGTTTTTCTTCGAGGACGATCGTAGTTTCCACTAGTGCTAGTACTCATCGATGACCCTTGGACATGCATAGGATATGGTACATTTCTATTGCCATACGTAGTGGTCAGCCCATAAGATTCAACTTGTCCATGTTCAATATCCAAATCCTGCATGTAATTTGCAATGTCATTCTGCCTTGGGCTAGACCTTTGGGATTGAATACCATCATTAGCACTAGAGAAATCAGTCAAATTTTCCAGGAAACGACGTTGATTCTCTATTCCAGGACGGTATCCATGGTCTGTATCTTGCGTTGCATAATAATTGTCATTCGCCTGAGTCCATGACGAGCTATCTCCCTGTTGTGTATCTTTATACCCGCTACCACCTCCACCATCATGGTCATCATCATCATAACCACCACCACCATCATTATCACTGCTCGTATTTCTTTTTTCAATGTGTTCCTCACTACTAGAACTAGGTAACACTTGTTTATTTTTTCCCTTTGATGAGAGGTGTTCACTCTTTTTCCTTAACAAAGTTTGTTTAGACTTTTCCTTTATATGATTTTTGTTTGTCCTTTACTGATGATTTATGAATTACCCAACGAGACAAAGGAAGAGTAGTGTCATTGTCTTCGTCATTATTTTCATCTTCATCACTCGCCTCGTCACTGTGATGGATGACTTTATCCATCCAATCTAAATCATCATCTGGTATTGATGGAGGCTCTGTTTCTCGAGTCCAATCATCCGAAATATCATTATCATGAAAAATGTGATTCAAGTCAATCGAGTTGTAAAAGTCATCATCTTGTTTTTGGTACATTAAGTTTCTCACCTTGAGTCACATATTATAATGGCATATACCAGATTGTGCAACTTCTCAATTGCCAATCGATTGCGCAATTTAGTATGAATTAAAGACCAAATGCTCCAATTTCTTTCGCACCCCGACGACGCACAAGTTTGACTTAGAACTTTGACATCGATCTTTCGAAGGTTTGGTGCTTCATCACCACAGTCATACCACCATTGAGCTAAATTTAAAAAGTTAATATAAACAATATAGTACAAAAATGATATAAGAAAATAATTTTAAATAATTAAATCGAGTAAATACCTGGTAGAGAGTTGAATACAACTTGTTTTGCGAGTGGTGTCTCGAACTCTCCCAGTTTATCAACAAAAATCTTCACCTATAATAAATACGAATAAAGTTAATTTAAAGTCAAATGCTTGAGAATTGAAAAAATATGGCAAATTCTCTGTAATTTTCTGAGCCAAAAAGGGGGTAATAGTTGCATATTTAACTTTACCAATGTGAATACATTTGTAGAATAAGAAATATAACTAGTACTAAATAATCATACTAAAAATATGATAACTAGTACCTCATTCATTGCACTGGATTACATGATTAAGTCTGGTTCGAGCCTTTTAATAACTTCTTTGACTCCTCGTCTAACCTCCATATCGTACACACAAGTATTCGAGTATTGAAGGACTGGATTCAAGAAATAAGCTAAGACAAGAATAAAAGCGGATTACAATTGATTTAGCAAAAAATTATTTAAGACAAAAAAGATAGCAAAATCATAATATATGAAATTACCTGCAGCGTGCAAGTGCCTATGCAATTGTCTATACCATCTTTCATCGATGATTTCCCAGTATTTTTCCCAATTTTTAACACTTGCTTGTATTGTCATTTTCGCTCTATCCACGACCTCATAAATGATACATAGTGTGGGCTTCTTGTCTTGATCAACAACTTTTAAAACTCTCACAAGAGGCTCTATAACTGCACAAACCTCTCTTGCTTTCTTCCAAAATCTCTCTGTCAATATTATCTCAGACACTTCTAGAGCTTCATTTCTTATTTTCTTAGTGTTATTATAAGCACTCCACTCATCACAAGTGTACAATTGTTTTAACCCACTTCGATGTCGAAGCAAACTTTCAACAACAATGAACTCAATAGCAAATCTCGTGATGCCCGGTCTCAACAACTCTCTATCTTTAGTGAAGGTCCTCATGAGATTCACAATCTTGTCAGTATTGTAGATAAAACTGGTAATCCTTTTGGCCTTGTCAACGGTCGCCTTTACTGATTTCATCTTTCCAATGTCTTCTAACATCAAATCTATGCAATGTGTCGTGCATGGAGACCAAAACAAATGCTTTCTTTTCTTCATTAGCATTTCACCTGCAGCTTTGTAAGCACTTTCGTTATCTGTGACAATATGCACAATATTTTCTTTCCCAACTTCTTCAACAACTCGGTCCATAAGGCTAAAAAAGAATTTAGCATTTTTCTCTTTGTTGGTGCAATCTATTAATGAATGGTAAATCATTGTTCTGTCACAACCATCAAATTTTATGATAGGATTTTTTGTTCTACTACTCCATTCATCACACATTAAGGTGTATCCATAAATTGGCCATTTAACTTTCAAAGTATTAATATACTTTTCAATTTCATCAACCTCTTCATTCAAGTAAACACCACCAATTTGGTAACCTGAAGGCCCTTTAACACCACCTCCAACATCTGCAATTGTATCAATCATAGATTGCATATAAGGGTCACTATCCGCTGCATTAAAAGGCAGGGCATTAAAGATGAAGAACTTTGGGATAGCCTTGCCAATTTTCTTTATGCCTTCCTTATTGAGCATTCCCTTTACTGTTTTGTTTGCCGAAGGAAACATGAACGGAACAAATCCAGTGGAAGGCATTTCAATACCCGATTTCATCCCAAAAGTCTGTGAAACTCCACGTTTTATTCCCGAAATTGACTCTTTTGAACTACTCCATAATACCCTAAAAGATATAAATAAATAAACAAATAAAGAAAGTAGTAGCTAAAAAATATTCCAAATGTTAAGAAACAATTTTATTAATTATTAGCATACCCCCTTGTTGGTGTACGCTCCTTGAGGTCTCCCCACTAGCGTTTCTACGACTTTCTTCTTCCATATGTACAATATATCGGCTTTCTCTCATAGCTTGCTTGAGGTGATTTCTCTCTAATGATGACATTCCATGTCCATCCTCATTATCATCATCACTACTACGTCCACAAGTATATGACATACCACCATATAAGTTCTCTTCCCTCACAACATTAATAATTGATTCTTTCTTTTTAAGAGCCGCTGTCATTTCTTTAATCCCTTCATTGAGAAGTGATTTTACCATTTTTCTAATTTCCTTTGGAACTTTCGTACATGGTTCCACATTTACAGAAATATGTGCAATATGATGTTTAAGATGAGTGATCCCACCATGTACAATTTTTCCGCAATAGTTACATTGACATTTTTTTTTATCTCCATCAACAGGAATAGCATGTTCCCATCCAATGTCCAACTTTGGAGTCATAACTGCATAAAATATAGTCGTTTAATAACATAAAATTGAATAAGTAGTGGATATGCTATGAATTTTATGTTGTGAAGCTCCTGTAAATTTTTTCAGCTCATAGGCAAGCTGGACTCAAGGAGAAATTTAATGTGAATCCAAGTCTCGATATAATCATAATGATCATCATTTAGTAAATTTAATGTGAACCCAATGACATGAATAATATTGATTGTAAAAATATCATGAATTATAACCGACGAATTTGAATAAATAAACGAACTCTTTAGACTATGCATGAAATACTTTGGTTAACCATTTCCTAATCACCAATTTGTCAAAAGAAAATTCAAGAATACATAGATTGAACTTTATTGAGACATCAATTATGTTACTCCAAATAGTAAAGAAAATGAATAAATGTGGAAACAACATACAAGTTCTTATTGTTTGCTCTCCTCACGGTGGTAAGTGATGTTTTCTCTTCTTACTTTTTGCCACATAAACAATATATTGCACAACTATTACTTGAATCAAATTTTTGATGTTCTCTCAATTAATTGTAGTTAGTTATTCCAATAATTTTATTTGGATTTCCTTTTTCTATTTAAATTGTTACGATGAGTAATTCACGTATGCAAGTTATTATCAAACTAATTTGCCTAATCTTAAGTTTATTCTTTCTCCCCTATTTCAGTACCAGTTTAATTTTTAATTTATTTCTCAATCCTGCTAATTTTATATTTCCTATAATATATTTTAAACATACTATATAACATAATTCATTACAATATATACATCACATATACTATATTATTAATGTAAAAGATGCACAATTGCATTAATTAAATGTACTCATCATATTTTTATTTATATTTCTAATTATTGCTACATATTTTAATGATTGTTCTGAAATCTAAATCACAATTAATCTAATAAGTTATATTTCTAATCATACTCTGCACCTGCCTTCTACGACTGTAGCATATTATAGATCTTACAAACATAGCCATATATCCAAAAGAAATACAAGTAAATTGAAGTTGGAGTCCAAGTCCAATTCCACTACCACACTCGGTTGCCATGCCTACACACGCACACACGAACCCCTTTTATTTCTTCATACCAAATGTTATTTAGATTAAAATTTCAACAAGAATAAAATCAAAATAATCAAATCCCAATAATTTAGCAATTCTCAAAATAGACAAAAGACATCTTGATTTGTTAATTACTTTTGTTACAACTATAGTACTTTCATCAACTATAGTATTTAATTTGTATTGTAAATTCAATTTCACTAGTACAATTAAAGGCACATTTGTCATTCCAAGTCTCGATATAATCCTAATGATCATCATATAAATTTAATGTGAATCCAATCACATGAATAATTTTGATTGTAAAAATATCACGAATTATAATCGACAAATTTGAATAAATAAACAAGTATCTCTTTTCACTATCATGCAGGTTAACCATTTCCTAATAACCAATTTGTCAAAAGAAAATTCAAGAATACAAAACTAAAGTCAACAACATTTCAAGAATCACCATTTCCTAGTTTTGTGTATCTTAAGTTGATGATGGGTATGTTAAATCAAAGGAAATTTCGAGATTTGCAGATAAATATATATAGTAGTATAAGTATAATTAGCAGCAACATATGTGACAAATTATAATTTAACAAAATTTAAAAAATAAAATAAATAAACAATTTAATAAATATATTTTTAATTAAACTAGCTAATTAAATAATTACCTTCAGGAAATGACTTAAACAAATGCTTGATATTAATATCTCTTTCTTCAAAATCTCCTTTTCACCATTGAATTTTATTTGAAGAAAGAGTGGAATAATGAGTAGAGAAGTATGAGTTAATAAGCAATATATACATGCTTATATACTTTTTCCAAACTATATTTACATTTCATCCCGTGAACTACTGTTGTGAATAATACAAAGAAAGACATAAAGCTGGGAAATTCTCTAAAAAAGAAAAGCAAACCTACTCTCTGAAAAAGGCAAAAAAAAAAAAAAAAAAGAAAAGAAAAGCAACTTATTCTTTTTTGCTTTGTCTTCTTCAAAAGGATCCCAACAGGCAGCAGCTTTTCCTTCAAACAGCAACATTTCCTTCAAAACAAAAAATCGGCCGCTATCATTGGAAAATCGGCCAATATTATCGATATAATCCGATATTATCATGATATCTCCGATATTATTGGCGATACCATGTCCAAACGGTATCGAATCAGAGGGGTCCGGTCCAGTTACGTATCGGCCGATACTTTGAACCATGCATCAGATGCTTTGTCATCATGTACATGTATATATAATAAATATTGTTTAGGACCTAATTGGATGGACGCCTCATCTTTTAAAAAATATTTTTCAGAGATATTTTCCCACAAAAACACATTTGGTTGGCATATCATGAGAATCTTTGTGAATTTTTTTTTTGAAAATTTCTATTGAAAATTCTTGGAAAAAAAAAAGAAAAAAAATATATTTTTTACTATTCATGATTTGGCCGTTTAACCATCGATTAAAATGGTTTATTCCGGCTATTGTTTAACATCGAGAGTCAAATTAATTACATATTCTAATGCAAAATAATGTAACAAGCAAAATAAGATCCATTTTGCCTATGTTTTGATAACTAAATCAATGAATTTGACTAAGATATGTTTATGAAAAATTATATTTAAACATTAATCCAAACAAATTTTTCAAAAAAAAAAAATATATCACATCAACCGTAATCATTACATGTTTTTCTCTACAAAAACTCATCCAACCACATTTCTAACACAACATTTTTTATCCGTAAAAATCTTTTTTGTCACTTTTGTCATAAAAAAAATTCTCCGAGATGGATATGTCATCCAATTAAATCCGATTGGATGGGACGTCTATTTCCTATTTCTTATTTTTTATAGATAAAGTAAGAGAAAATATCTTTAAGGAAATAAAGATATGAAAGAGGAAGTGTGTTTGAATGAGTTTTTTTGATAGAAAAAAGTGTAATAATTAAGTGTAATGTGATATATTTTTTTTGTAAGAAAAAATCTTTTTTTGTGGGAAAGTGGTATGGATGAGTTTTGTTTTTTAAAGAATATTTAACATATTTAAGTTAAACTCATAGATTAAGGCATAAAAAAATATGCAAAGTGGATCTTATTTCGTAACCTACATCATTTCAAATAAAGATATGTGATTATTTTGATGATTATATCAAGATATTGGTGGATAAGTACTTTTAATTATTGGGTGAATTGTCAAATCATGAATAGTAAAAATTCTGACTTTCTGAGAAAAATTTGAAAGAAATGCCAAGTAATCCATTTTTCAAAGGAATTTGAGATTTTTTTCTGAGAAATTGTGTGTACTATTTCTTTGGGATATTTTTGGGAGATGTAAAACAAATGCATTTTTGATGAAAAAAATCTCTAAGAAATCGAGAAATGGGTAACAGCATCCCATCCAATCAGGGCCTTAATTTCCACCTCTTTTTACATTTTCGTCTTGGATTTGACTTGATTTTTCTTTTTGAGGTAAAAAGTTTTTTCCAATATTTTCATACCACATTAGAATTTTATACAAATAAATTAATAAGACAATTTTCTTTGGGAAAATTACTTATTTGGTCCTTTAACTATAAGATATTGGTACTTTTCGTCCTGTATATTTCATACTTACACTTTTAATCCTAAAATTGACACCCCATATTTCAATTTTAGTCATTTTTTCACTTATTTGGTCATGAGTTACACATTTAATCCTAGCTAGCTAATTTGTTTTTTGCATATTTAGTCTTGTTACCATCAAATTGAAAAGGTTGCGGCCAAATTAATGGCAAGAACTTCGCACATGCAGCGCACATGTGTTCAGAGCTTATTTTGTAAACAAAAAAATAGAAGAAGTTAAAAACGTACCACTTCCCAACAATTATAACAAATATAATTCATGTATATTCCATACTTGCACTTTTAATCCTAAAATTGACACCCTATTTCAATTTTAGTTATTTTCTTCACATTTTTGGCCCTAAGTTACACATCTAGTCCTATTTAGCTAATTTTTTCACATATTTAGTCATTTTACCGTCAAATTAAAAAAGTTTCGGCCCAATTAATGGCGGGAACTTCGCATGTGCGGCGCACATGTGTTTAGATTTGATTTTGTAAAAAAATGAAATTAAAAACGTACCACTTCCCAACGACTATAACAAATATATGGGTTTATAAAACCCTAAATTCTTCCTCAAATTTATTCATCTAAAATTAAACCAATTACTCTTCAATTTCCTTCAACATCACGTGCAAACCCAACCTACAAAGTATATTTTTACCTTCACCAGTTCAATTTCAGCGAAGAATGTGGAATTTAGCTCAACCAAAAATAGCTAAATCATGTGTACGCCACACGCAGGGCTGGGCGTTTGGGTCGGGTTTTCGGGTACCCACCCGACCCGATCGGGTTCGGGTAATTCGGGTAGCAAATTTTAGAAAAAAATCGGGTATTACCCGAACCCGATCGGTAGTTCAGGTTCGGGTATCGGGTAGGAATTACCTACCCGATTACCCGATCGGGTACCCGACCCTGTCAAAGCCAAAAAAATAAATAAATTTATATACATATATAAGTTAACTTAAACGCAGCAGCCAGCAGGGGGCAATAGAAGCAACTCAGCAAAGCAGAAATACAACAAAAGAAAAGTAAACTTTGAAGCCAAACCCTTCACCTCTTACTTTAATTTCAATTTTCTCTAATCATTCGTCCCCACTTTAAATTATCACCGACATTGTTCTCCTACATCTCATTGAAGATTATTGAAGGTAAAAGTTTATATTTGTTCACAAAATTTTCTTATTCTTATTTCTTGTTTATTCTTATTTCTTGTTAATTATTGATTAGTCGTTAAATTGTAAATGAAATAATTATTAAAGCTTCACTTATTTCTTAATTTTATATTCTAATGAATATTAATAATATTCAAAATAATAAATAAAAAAAATGCAAGCAACAGAGGCTAAATAGCCTCTGTTGCTTGCAAAATGTAAAGCAAAAACAGAGGCTTTCAAGCCTCTGTTTTCAACCTTGCAATCTGCTTTTGAAAGCAGATTGCAAATATCCGGGTACCCGAAACCCGACATTTCGGGTACCCGAAAATTTCGGGTTTCGATTGGGTAGCAATTTTGCTACCCGAAACCCGAAAAACCCGAACTACCCGAACCCGAATTACCCACCCGACGCCCACCCCACACGTGAGATGTTCCGGCCATTAATTTGGCCTGAACCTTTTCAATTTGATGGTAGCGAGACTAAATGTGCGAAATAATTTAGCTAAACATGACTAAATGTGTGACTCAAAATCAAAGAGGTGAAAAAAAGGATTAAAATTAAAATGGAGGGTGTCAATTTAGGACTAAAAGTGTAATTATGGAATATATAGGACCAAAAATGCTAACACCCTATAATTACAAGACCAAAAAAATAATTTTGCCATTTTCGTTCTATGTTTTAGGTTTTTACATAAATACATTGCAGATTTGAAGTTTGGCTCAATTCTGCAATTTTGCATATTAGAAGTGGCAAATTGGCAGATTTTCAAATCTGCAATATATGTACAATATATGTAGATCTGCAATATTTGTGTTTGGCTGTCGGTGGTGGGCGGAGGAAAAGCCGCGGCAGCGGCGGTGGAACGGTGGTGGTGGGAGGTTTTTATTTGTGTATGTATAAATATAATGTTATTAGTATATATTTTTAAATATCTTTTATGATTTTAAAATTTAAAAATAGTACTTTATATAAATATAAGAAATTTAATATGAACGTTGATCTCTATCAAGATCAAAGGGTTTTTATAAATTGAATTTAGTAAAATATGAGTATGTAATGATGACCGTAGATTTTTAAGAGTTAGATCCAATGGTTGCTAGATCAGGAGTAAAATAGTCTTTTATAGGCCAAAACTCCATAACCAATTGCAAAACACGCGAGTGAGATGCGTAGAGGGTTAAATTGATTCTTTATTTTTTTTTATAGGGGATTTTGTTGTTACTTTTTGTTTCACATGGGTGGAGTGATAATAACGACTTTTACAAGGAGGTCGAATGTATTTTAACCCTTCAATAAAATGATTGAATTTTTAAAAGGAAATTGAAGAAATATCTCAAGAAATCCAAATACAAACCAATAGGATAAGAGTACAATGTACCATAAAACTCTTTTCAACATGTTTGTAATATTCTTGGAATCTAACTCATATAAGTGACGTAAGGAATATGGCAAGTGCAGGATCAGATGGAAACCGCCCCGCTTCCAGCGCAATCCCGATACTTGCGCATGGTGATTATCCTTCTTTGATCTATAAAGGGGTATTTTTGTAACTTCAGCAAATAACATGTGAAACCCTAATAATACCTTTTGGCAGACTATAAAAAGGATACATGTGAGCAAGATCTCAAACCTCCATATTTGTGCTCTCTTTTCCAAAGGAGAAAAAGTGGGAGGGATTACATATGAAGTCAAGCCAAAGAAGTTAGATCTTGATTTGCATAGAGATCAAGAGAAATTTATCTTTGTTCAACTCAAAGAAAGCATGTACAACTTTGTGTCATGAAACTAACTTTTGTCAAATTCAATAAGAAGAAGAAGTTTTCATCAAGTAAGAGCTTCAATAGAATTCAAAGTCTTGAGGTAAGTACTCTCCTTTGAAAAGAAAAAATATATTCATATTATGTTATGATTATTGTTAGCATGATTGAATATCTTTACCTTTATAGTTGATTTTACTACTTTTAATATATTTTTAAAATCTAATTAATGTCATTTTTTGTTTTAAGTTGATTGGTGTGATCATATTTATGTTAATCACATGATATTTATAATGCAAAATATATTTAATTAATTTGAAAATTGTGATTGTTAGACTAATATTTCATTTGATCTTAAAGTGACAATGATTTTTTGGTAAAGTATGCTAAAATTTGATGTCTATTTCCAAGTGATTCTAGGATTAGGATAAGAGATGTGCTTAAGATGTACAATAATTTTTTCAGCCAACTTAGTTGTTAAGGATGAGTCACTTCCCCTCAGAAGGTTCTGTGATCGATTTTCTGCTGACGTGATGGCTGTGTTGGTGGGCGATTTGTAAGTATATCTATAAACAATCTATGGTCCTGGAGGCATCCCTGGTAGGTGATCGAAGCCGACCCTACCTAAACTTTTAGAAAACCAAAAAAAAAAATAAAAAAATTCAAGATCTTAATATATGATATGTTTGTTGTCAACATCTAATTTATTGAATGACATTGGTCTCTCACTAATAAGTAGTGTGTCTGTTGGTGTTCAATTCTCACCCTGTCTGTTGGAGTTTAGTTCTCACCCTGTTGGAGTTCAGTCCTCCACAGTTATGTCTGTTGGTGTTTAGTCCTCCCCGGTTTGTGTTGGTGTTCAGTCCTCCCCCGGTCTGTCTGTTCGTATTCATCCTCCCTCGATCTGTGTTGGTGTTCAGTCCTCCCTCGATTTGTGTTGGTGTTCAGTCCTCCCCCTGTCTGTCTGTTCATATTCATCCTCCCTCCTGTGTTGGTGTTCAGTCTTCCCCGGGTTTGTCTTTTGTTGGTGTTCAGTCCTCCCCCGGTTAGTCTCCTGTTGGTGTTTGTTGGTGTTCAGTCCTCCCCAGATCTGTCTGTTGTTGGTGTTTAGTCCTCACCTTGGTCTGGTGTTCAGTCTTCACCCGGTCCTGGTCTGATGTTCAGTCCTCACCTAGTTTTCAGTCCTCATCTGATCTCCTCATCTGGTGTTCATTTCTCACCCGACAACCATGCTCCCTTATTTATTCATGTCATATGTACTTTTAAAGTACACTACACAGAAGGATTGTTTCACATTTGTCATGCCCCGAACTCATAAGACGGGGGTCGCAAGCGAGACTCTGACAATGGATGTCATCTGGAACTACTTATCATTTGTCCTTGTCTTTTGAAAATGATTGACTCAAGTTGTTAAGGCTTTTACATCCACTCATAAATCCATTCAAACTTACTCTTAACAATTTATGTGGGATATCACATGTCATTCTATCTTTTACTAGGTTGAAAAATAATTAGACTATTTGAATCATTGTTTCATTATTTAAAGTTCGTTTTAACTAAGTTCCTTAAACATAAGGAGACAAGCGTAGCTACATTTTTTCTATACGTTTTGAAATTCGGGCCACTCTACTTGAATAGTTAAGAAAATGATAAACACAACTAGATTCAATTGACAATCAAATCAAACTCAAAACACATTCTTTCAACTCAAAATATTAAAAAAAGTTTGAACGACACTTTCTATGACTTTTCTTAATTAGTATAAAGCCCTATTGTTTGATTAGAGGATTTTGTATATAGTAAGCCTTGTGCTACTGGTCCATGTAAACTCGATCACTTAATTAAAAGACGCCTTTTTTTAAAACATTTTACAAGAGACATGAAGGAGCTAACTTAGAACCTTCTTGCATGTGAATAAACTGACTCGTATTGAACACAAAAATTCTTTAAGCATAGTTCATATTTTTTTTATCAAGGAAATGTGTTTAAGTTTAGTTGTTAAGTAAGTCGAACTTAAATAAGTTCTGATCGAACCAAATATGAGTTTAACATCCAACGATTGGACTAATAAAGATGTCTATGTCAATTTGAGTTTAATCATCTAAAGCATGATGTCATGATGCTTGAGTTTTTTTTCTTTCTTTTTTTGGTTTGGTTCCTCACAGATGTTCCTAACTTTTTGGGTCAGACTAATGCTGCTTGAGTTTTAAATGTTATAGAATGAAAATTGTCTTTATTTCGAACTTTCTATACTTCACAAACTAAGCTTAAACAAATTTTAAAATTCGATCTTCAATTAAGTTCCAAATCAATAATCCATTTTACCTCTTTAGATGCAAATGAACATATAATGAGAGCTTTTGGTTGTATATGTTGGAACTTACAGATCAGACCTTTTGACTACGATCCAAATTGCATTCATATTTGATGAAGGACTATTCCAACTTAGGTCGCAATAAGAGTCCTTGTTTGATAAGGAAATATACATCTACATATAAAATGTATCGTATATATATTAAACACAAAAAACCTTCTCTTCTCTCCTATATATGCCTTCTCCCAATCTCTTTTTGGAGTATCACCACAATAAACTCCAATGTTTAAGGTGTGTAAAACTCGTGGATCGCTCAGTTTATAATGTCTAGGAAAGCATTATTCAGATTCATTTGGACCGAGAAGCTAAAGTTATGTTCGTGATCCAATTAAAGTGAGACTTTATAGTGTAATTAATGAGAGATACGTGAATAGATGAATTCTCGACGGGTGTAGATAAATCCGATTAAATCTACTCTCATGTATATGTATTCACATAGTTTAAGTTTCACGCTGTACGTATTTAGGATAAGGGCAAAAACACTATGCCATTAAGGGTGGATGGCAGTTGGTGGACACAATACAATCAATAGTTTAGGTTATTCGTGCTTGTGTTTGTTTGGTTATGATGGAAAAAATTCAATCCGACATGCATAAAAGATTAAAAAGAAATCACTTAATTGTGTTTCAAATCAATTGAATTTACTTTGCCTGATTAATTAACGAAAGCGTTGATGATTAGAATCGATATATGTTATGTAATATTGGCATTAAGTCTAGATTGGATCTTCTATTCCTTGGTGTTTCATCTCGAATTCAACATCACATATGAATGCCATATGTACACGTATAATTTCCTAAAATATACACATAAGTCTTGATAAATAATATTTGGACATGCATCTATGAAATGAAATGAAAGATGAAACACAAATTGCAATAGAGGTTTCAAATTGCAATAGGAGTATCTATAATGCAGATTCTATTATTTCAGCTGAGATTTTTTATTGCAACTCGTGTTGCATTTCGATTTTTTATTGCAGCTCGTGTTGCATTTCGCATTATAAGGTATTGAGTGAATGACACATGTCGTATTATATTTATATAGGTAATTGTTGAACTTTTTACTGGGCACGCATAATTCACTTAATACCTTGCAATAGGAGTCCTATTGCAACAAAACTTGCGATGGAAGATCTAAGCTCGGTAGTTTACCACTTGACATTTGTCTGTAAGGTGTTTTAAATATTCTTTCAATTAATTATATACACTTTAAATTTGTCTCTAAGGTGTATAACAAAATGAAATGCTAAATAAGAATGTTAAAGTGCTCGAGTTCTTTTTCCTGCAAATAAAAGTCTACTTTAGTTTACAAACCAACAACCTCCTTGTTTCTTCTGATTTTTATTTCATTTTTTCACAAATCACACCCAATCTACAAAATTTTCTCAGTTTTCACATACACTGATACACAGTACCTATTCTAATTACGTTACCATTCTCCAGGCTGTTGTTATAGGAAAACATGGAGACAGTTACAGCAATGCCAAAGGTTATTTATTTGTCTGAAAGACACGAGGCAGCTGTCGAATAGGCATCTCTGAAGATGACTTATTATTGCTGGCAATCCTCATTCTGATGTGTATCATCTTTCAGAGCTATCAGTTTTTCAAGATCATCAACTGCTTGGTTAACAGCATGAAGGACCATCTTCTTGACCTGCACAATATAGCTATTGTAATTCATCTCTTCAACAACAGCAACAACAAAAAAAAGACGTCAAAGCTGTTTGATATATATCAAGCTACCTCTAGTTTGTCTTCTCGAGCTCTGTGGTCCTTTGGAAGCTTCCTGAATTCCCCAGTTAGTCTAAGGCATTCATCTAAGTTTTCAGGAGAAACAAAGTCCGCTGCAACTTTCGTACATGACTGCACAAGCAGGAAACAGGTTATGAAAAATCTTAATATTTCAAGCAAAAACAGATATAACTTCTTTAACACCTTTAATATTTTATTATACCTTTAGATTTCTCACTTGGTGTGGACAGCCTGCAGGAATAAAAACGGCCTCTCCGAGTTTCTGCTCAAATGTCCAAGGTTCTATACCTGCAATGATTACGTAAATGATTACATCAGTAATAAAGAGAAAACAATCTGATCCTGAAAGACCCATAATTGGGAATTTGACCCCTGATAAAATAACATTACTTACCAAATTCTTCCTTCAGATTATGTTTATGTTCTGAAGTCAAATAGAAGGTTTGGTCATGAATTGGATGAATGACCTAGATAAGCGAGGCCAATAGACAGTTAAGTACAAGGTTATGCTATAATGAACTTCACGATTTTAATAAAAAATAATTACCTGATCAACTGGACAGCAGTAAGTGTGTCTAAATTCATTTGAATGCTTGATGAGATACTCTTTCAATTGCGGCACATCTTCCCTTCTGAAAATGTCCCACAGAGCGCCTCCTGTATTCTCTGAATGCCATTGTGTTTGATGCTTGTCATATGAAAGGCAATTTGTTTTCCGACTATCAGATTGCTCTTTGCCTGCACCGTGATCAGATACAACCACCTCGGAAACAGCACTTCCATTTTTCTTTTCGTTCTCTAGGCACTCTATTTGAGCACCAAAATTCAATATGTCGCTGCATTTATCAGGACTGATTTCGATTTCATTTTTCCCTCTGGCCCTGCATTCTGCTTCATCCTGGGCTCTATGCTTATCCTTCAACATTTCAATTGCTTGGCGCTGCTCGTCACTTATAGCTATTTCTGCCGTGTGTGTCAAAATATTCACCTGAACAAGTGAGATATTGGGGAAATATGAGCTTGCTATACACAAAATATATGAATCTCAACTTTTCCTATAAAAAGTAAAATGAAATAAGAAAATTGCCTCAGGGAACCTCCTTGATTACTAATCAAATGGGACAGCTTCAATTATGTGAGTATCACATTCTGATTACAAAATTTATAAGCACACAAAGAATACAGACCCACAAGAAAATTTTGGAGTGAAAAAACCTACTGATGAATCGTTCCAAACTGTGTGAATTTGGTCAAAGTTAATGCAATTTACTTTCACAAACGTACACAGTACATTGTGCAACATCATGAGTTCATACCGCATCAGACATATCACAGTGAAGCTTAGTTACAGAATCCCCTCTTCCGAGTTCATCAGCAATCCCATAGGCGATGTATGTCTTTGGACCCATATCAGGTTTAATGACATTTGCTGGCAACTTCACAGCAAGGTTAAGAAAACCAGCCCTTGGATCTGTGTATTCCTGGAATGGCAAGGCACGAATGAACTCATCGCAATGACGGGGTAATAGATCCTCAAATTTGTCAGATGGTGGCCAGTCCTTGAGTTTAAGCATCTCAGGCCAGAAATTTTCATATTGTCTCCCTTCCACATAACCTTTGAAGAATTTGCGAGTGCAAATCTCCACCTGCCGAAGTGAACGAGAAGAATTGAATATTAGCATCAATAGCTGCAAATGAAGTGGAATGTTTTTCTACAAACCAAAAATGACCCAAGTATTCAGAAACTACTAGATTAAAAATGATAAAATGAAGTAGGCATGAAAAATTAAAACGATTTGTTTTATATGAATTTTCGGGCGAAGAAAAGATTCAGCTAATTATTCAAATGTAAGTATAAGAGGAAAATTGGAAATGACCTCACAACCAGCCAGGCAATCAATAGCCTTCACATCAGACATTCTTGAACTGCTCCGGTCATCTGCATGCTCACACAATGCACGCCACATCACCATTGGTTCCCAACTTAATCTACTTGTCTGCTCAAGAACATTTCTAACTATTACTGGTTCTCCTTTAGCCCAGTGTCTTCGAAAGTGCAGAAGCTCTTCTTCATTCAGGATGTCCTTTGATTCTGGGCAATACAAGCAGTTATCTTTAGAGCCTAGTCTAGAAGCCGCCTTATATGACTTTTCAGGGTCGCCATTACAGGATGTAGGTTGAGAATTTGTCTTGATAATTTTACATGTGTTCATGATTTTTTCAGCTCGAGTTTTTAAACTTGAGATCCAGTGTTCTGGAAGAAGACACTTTAGCTCTAAATTACAACTACCACATCCACCGAGTTCTATAGGAGGACAAACAATATTCCCGTCTTTACTGGCAGCCCACTCAACAGACATCCCAGAATCTATATCTCTAGTCCCAGTATGACTAGAGTCTGGTAGTGGATTTCCACCATGCATGTAATCAGAGCCTTTATCCACATATCGAAGAATTTTTTTGTTGCAACCTCCTGGAAGCTGACCTTCACGAATCTCCCGGAAACAACTAAGACACAACTCGTAAGAGCAATTTGGGCAACTCCGGTGAAGATCAACAATTGAAGTTGAACAGTGGTTGCTGCTCAAAAACCAAATGAATAAATTAAACAGTTTTACACATCTGAGAATTAATGAGCATAAAAAGCACAGGTCAAAGGAAAGAAGTCTTACCAATATACACGCTCATCATTATAGCAAACTGCGTGTTTTATTTCTACCGAAGATGACGGTACCCCTAGCCATTCAAATACTCCTATCAGTAGCAAAATAGATGGTTTTGTAAAAAGATGAATGCTATTTCGAATAAAAGACACATACCTTGAATACTAGACTCCATCTTAATCTCTTCAATTTGTTCTTGATGAATATGTTGTATGTATGGAAAAAGTTTGCTGATGAGATAGTGCAGATGTCGAATTTTCTCATCATCGCCGAGATCTCTTTTAGATGTCTAAATTGGAACATGTAATCAACTTTTTAGCAGATAAAATAATATATAAAAGACAGTTAACTGCTTCAAAAAACAGACAAACCTTCATTGTGGAAGTTGAATGCAAACACAAGTTGCAGTTGCAATTTCCACGGCAGAATGGGCAAACCTCTGACACTTCCTCTTCCGATAATGTTGGATACCTATAAGTACAAGTTAAAGAAATTATTATATAAATTTTCATGAATTTATTGGAAAGCAGAAGAGTAGAGCCAAAGTGATCACCAGAGCCTAATGCACTGTACACAATACAATTTCTCTTTACACTTTGTACATGGAACAACAATTCTTCTATCCACTCTCCGACATTGATGACATTTCATGGATTCCTTTTCACCTGTCTGCTAAAGAAAATGATAAAGCATCATTCACAAGTTATCATACCAGACGAAATAAGGAAAAAACATAAGCATTTTCTACTAAGGCACAGACACCTAAATGTATGAAATAAAAAAAGAATACCTTCATGTTTTTAGCTAGAGACCTCTGTATGGTTTTCCCATCAAATTTTTCAATTGATGCACTAGAGGAGGAGGAGGAGGAGGGAGAAGCTGATAAGTTAGATGAAGTATGTTTGGCAGAAGCATCACACTTCCTTTTCTTGCCCTTTAAACTTCTGTTTGCCTTCATGGTATCAGGATCTCTACTTTGGTTATTTGATACATTAATCAAATGACTTTCTCCCGTCCTTGTATCTAAATATGACGTATCTAAATATGACGCTAAATCTTCTTCATCATCTACCCAATCAAAACACATGAAATTACTCTGAGAAAACCTGTTTGAAGCAACACGACGCCTTTTTGATGTTCTATGCTTATCCATATTTTGATTCTGGATGCATGTTCCAGCGAATGGTCTCTGTTTCTCCTTGCTCTCATACCACTCTTCTTCACTTTCACTTTCTTCCTTTTTCCTTAAGTTATTCTTACAAATCTTTTTCTCCATTGGACTTTCACAAACTTTCCTTGATTGTCTTTTCCCAGAGAAGCCTTTTATTTTTCGAGCCACCTTTCTTTGTTTGGTTGAACCTTCTTTACGCGGTAAACATTCTAGTGGCCTATATTGCCCTTCATCTTCCTTATCTGAACTATCAAAGTCTAATTCACCTGAAGAAACAGGACGTTCTCTCTTGATTAGTTGTACACATTTGCCTGAGGATGAGCTACCAACATTCGCATCTTCACAGGTTTGAGCCCTCATTGTTTTGCTCATGGGTCTTCTTGTCTTTGCTGATGATGATTCTTTTCTAGTTGAAACCCTATGATGTCTAGTTGGTGTTCTCAGATCATCGCTACTTCCACATAGACTTGCTTCATGATTAGACACATCCCCCGATTGTTTAGGGACCTCATCTTCTTCCTCATCGCTACTTCCACATAGACTTGCTTCATGATTAGACACATCCCCCGATTGTTTAGGGACCTCATCTTCTTCCTCATCATCCGAAATGAGGATAAGCTTCCTCTTCCTCACGGGCACATGTCTCATGCTTCTTGCTATCACTGGCATTTCATTGTCTGTATAACCGTTACGCTGTTCTTGCTTTGCAATTAGTACTGCCATCGCTACACTGCCCACACATGAACAAGAATGCATATTTTATAAATAAATCCCCCAAATCCAGTTCTGAAGATAAAACCAAACGTATTCAGTAAAAAAGCAACAGTGAAGGACATTATTTTATTGCACAATATATGCCCAATGTTGTAAAGACATTTTAACTTTTGAGTCAAAACCAAAGTTGATTCACATTCAATAGCACATTTGCAGATACCTGAACCAGAAATCATGCGTCTCTTTGTTGCGTTTTCACCGGATCAAGATTTTCATCAATTTTATCTCTGTAACAAAATTATTCAATTCGATTCGCCACGCAAAAAAGCTAGCGACCACTATATTTTAACATACACTACAAAAGAGATTGTGATACAAAGAGTATTTGCACATAAACACAAATTAACAGCTCATGCATTGGGGATAAATTCGAGGAAAATGAGAAAAACAGAGGCGTTGACGCCGAGTCAACTCGAACTGAGTCAACACATTCAATCCATCACCAAATACAAAAACAAAAAATTACAAATAAATCACGAAAACAGACCGAAGAATCAAATTTCCACAATTGAAAATCCACATTAATTCAAACACACTCATCGTCTCATCAATCAATGATTTTCATATATAACAAAGAAAAGTTAATCCAATGAACAAATTCACACAGAAAAATCACCAACGCATTGAAAAACAACCGGAAAAAACAGCCGGCGATCTCATCTGACCTGATACATTAATTATTATAACGTTTCTTCTGTCAATTCAATTTCTTTAGCTACCGTCAGTGTGTTGAATTGCTTAGGAGATGTAATCAAATTGCATGTCAGAGAAGGATTAGGTGAAAAATGACAATTGAGATGAAAAAAGAATCCTACACAATCTGTATATCTATAGAATTTAACTTATATTAGTTATTATGCAGATGCGAGTTCCGTGGGAGAAAAGTAAAAAAGTATATAATAGATATATATATAAGGGAAGCTAACCGAAAAACAGAGGGCTCTCCAAAGCAGTATATATTTTTAGCTATATATATGGTAATTATATAGATGAAAAATGGTCGAAACAGTGGGCTGTGAGAGGTAAAAAAATTTTAACTGTGCGTATTATATTGTGGTAATTTTACTTTAGTTGCAGAGTAAAAAAGAAGACGTGTTCTGAGTTAAACGGTGGTGAACAGAGTTGGGATAATGACATTTTCTTATCCAAATTATTTGGATTTTTTGCACTTTTGTAAATAATGTTTTTTATATTTTTTTATTTGAACTAAATGAATTTTGTATTATTTTATCTAAATTTGTTTATTTTTAACACTTTTTTATATGAACTGCACAGATTTTTACAAAATTTTATACTTTTAGCATTTTTCGATGGGATATTCGCCGGAATTTCATTATATACAATTATACATCGCATATGACCCTTTTAAGTGTAAAATTTGACGTTTAATGAAACTTACAACTCAATATTTTTATCCTTTTAAGCTGAAATGATATTTTGAATAGTAGAATTCAAAATAGCGAAACCACAACAAATTATTGTTTTAATTGATAAAATTTTCATATTTATCCTTAAAAAGATCACATGTGATATATATGATGGAACCCTGGCAGAATACTCCCGCTATTTGGCTGAAAAATGCTAAAATATAAAGTTTTGTAAAAATAAATGTAGTTCGGATAAAAAAAATACAAAAAAAAAAATTGTTTTACAAAAATGCAAAAATCCGGATGAGAAAATGCCATTACCCAATAGAGTTTATATTCTTACCCGGACTTTACAAAAGGATGGTTCCTTTTGGGTAATTAATTAGGTTGTGGCTTCGGATTATTTTTGGTATTAAATCTATTGCAATTAATTTTAGGCATGAAAGAAGATAATATGTATCTTAAAATTTATCACTTTTTTCCCCATTTAAGGTTGCCACAGTCATAATGATTAGACGGGTTTTTATTACGATTTCTTTATTAATTATATTATGGATTTCATTTTTGGTTGCTAATAAGATTAAAAGATGTGAGATTTTTACGGTTTTGTAAAGCCAATTATACTTAAAAACTAACCCGAACTGATCAAGGTATAATTCTCGCAATCAAGTGTATATCGATCGGATTATGAAATAATTAAATGATATGTAACGATTTCATCATCTTTAAGTACCATAATTTTTTTTATTTTTTGGGTAAAAATTGTGGATTTTAAGTACCATAAAATACAAGGTTTTGAACAATGACTTTTTTATTGGACAAAGAAAAAATATTTTAAATAATTTGTACGATATATTTATTTATATTTACGAACCTTTTTTTCGCAGTTTCCTGGGACCGGAACCTGACCGGGCTGGAGGCTCGTGTTACACGATCATTTTCTTTCTTGGGCCCATTACTGGGGCCCAACTATTCCTTAGAAAGATGAAATACTGGTCCACCATTTATTCTTGCACATTATTCTCGTTTTCTCTTATTTCCGTACAATCAATCTCAATTATTGAAAATTGTAGTAGGTTGGCCCAGTGCTTTTCTTTTGTCTTATTTAATGAATTATCTGCAATTAATAAAAACTAATCCGATGGTGATTATTTCATTAAAAAAAATATCCGATGGTGATTAGATATTCCAAAATAATTTAAATTTTCGTGAAACCATCTTTTCTTCTTTGAGTATTTTAGGCTAATTTTAGATAAATATTCTAAAGCTTATAATAATGGTATTTTGTTTTCAATTCATTCAGAAAGCTTATTAACTTATTAAAACATTAAAACTTTATGGGTTCATAAATAAAACACATCAAATCTCTAACTAAAACCATGCCAAAATGCAAAACTGATGGTACCGTCCATACTTGTGTAGGTTTTGTGACAAGGGGTGAAAAAACAAAATCTCGCTTGAAACTCGAAAATAACTTCAAGCTATGGCTTTATTTTGCTTTAACAAATATTTACTGCGGGAGATTGTATTTGAAATTTCATAAATCCGATAATTATTCTCTATCTAATATTATGAGTCTAAACAAAAACAAATTTTTTTAAGTGTATATACAAAATATATTCATACAAGATAGTAGATGCATCTAAAGTAAGACAACTACATTTCTAAAAAGAATTCTACTTTGGAAAATAAAATCTCACCTTAAAAAGTTCCAAAAAGTAAAATGCTAGCTAAATCATTCATTTAAGTACAAGAATATTTTTGAAAAGAATTTTATCTTGGGAAAGGAATTCTCACTTTAAAAAGTCCAAAACAAAAAGAAGAAAGAAAAAATTAAACACAAACCCCTTCACTTATTCTGTATTTATCAAAAATTCCCTTCACTTATTAGGAATTATCAACACACCCCTTTTGTATGTGAAAATTCTAACAATTTTATCAATGTAAATCTTACAAATAAATCCCTTCAAGAGATGTGTTGGTAATTTTTAATAAGTGAGGAGGTAGTTTGGTAATTACAAAATAAGATTCTTCAGGGGGTGTGTTGGTAATTTTCAATAAGTAAGGAGGCGGTTTGGTAATTACAAAATAAGTGAGGCATCTGTGTAATTTACCCAATTATAAGAAATAGTAACAAAAATATACATATTGATGCGGTTCGATTTCACACCAAGAAAGTCGTGCTAATTAAAAACGCGATTTTATTTATATACGTATTAGAAATCTAACTTTTATGGAAGACGAATAATTTTGTGAAATGAATGTCAAACTTTTAATAAAAAATAGACAAAAGAAATACTTTAAATTTCCTTTTATTGATGCTTGAATCTTTCTCCAAAGAAAATGAAGAACATAAAAATAATATACTTTTTCTTGAATTGTGAATCTAAAATTACAAAGAATGGAATTTCTCCTATTTATAGGCCTTAATGGCCGAATTCTCTCCCCTTTTTTCTAGGAATGGGCGACCACTTCTCCATTTTTTGGGGGGAGATGAACTTTTTGAGGGATATTAGGTAGGATTGGATACGATTTGATTTTTATCCAATCTTATCCCTTCTTGAGCTATCCTTCTTGATCTGAGCCTTCCGCCATTTCCTCGAGCTATCTTTCTTGATTCGAGCCTTCCACCATTTTCTCGAGCTATCCTTCTTCAACCATGCCTTCCATTATTCCTTTCAGCTATCTTTCGACTTCTTTATGACTTACTCAGCTATCCTTCTTGAATAAACAATCAATGCTCCGACTTGTAGGCTTTCTTTGAGCCCTCTTTCATGAAACCTCCTCCGAACATTTGGGCTCCTTCTTATTTTTGGCTCACTGCTTCATCCTTCGTTTGAGCCCATCTTTTAATAAAGCCCAAAACCATGTTGTAATAATTTAAGGGCATATCACAAGTCCCCCTACTCTTGTCATAATTCCAAAGAGGATTTGATCCTTCTTGATACACTGACTGCCTCGTTAAAAACCTTACCCGGAAAAACCCGATGGGAAAAAACCGAGGCTAAGGGAAAAAGAGTGCAGGGTGTGTCAATTCCTCCTTGTAACCTTAAGGTGGGCTCTTGATCTTTATTTTGAGGTTGCTGATGAGCTTTCCACTCAGAAGGCACTCGAGGTACCTGAAGAGGCACCTTTGACCTGAATTAATACTCGTAGTGCATTGTTTTTGCCGTTTTTCTTCTTTTGAACTTGGCTTTGATGACACCGTCTTTAGTACCTTGCTCTGGATACTTAGAGGCCATTATGAGCATTCCTATGGATAAAGAGACTGGCAACAAGATGGCTAAAGGGCAGGCAGCCTCTGAGCCCTTCTTGGAGATAACTGAGGAACCTGCAACTCAGGCCTTCTTCGTAGTGATATTTAGCTATTCCTTTCATTTGTTTTCCTTTCTTCAAGTTGTTATCATAGCACATTTTTAATATTTCCATTTGAATCTTTTATTGTAAATCTCGCTTTTGAGGCATAGATTTCGTATTTACATTCTAAGGATTTTGTTTTAATCATTATCTCGTATGTGTCTTTTTATATATGTGCTTATTTAATGTCAATACCACTGTAATATTTGTCCAGCGATTAAACATGGTAAATAAGACATAAATGAAAATGACTAAGGAAAATGAATGCTTAAAGAAAATACTTACCCATGTATAGGGGAATGCTCTGCCTTCGGGCAGCTTTACAGCTTGCTTTAATTGAAGGTGTCTTTTTTTTTTTTTTTTTGTGCTTGCCATTTAGGTGCTTGCAATCAATGAGGCTCTTTCAGGTGCTCGAAATAAACGAGGCTTCTTCAGGTACTCGAAATAAACGAGGCATCTTGAGGTGCTCGGGATAACATAGACTTCTTGGAATACTCCAGGTTCTTCTTGAGTGCTCAAAATAAACGAGGCTTTTTATTGAGTGCCTGAATTTTCACAAGGCTTATTGGAGTCTGGTTTTTCACAGGGCTTAGTGGTGCCTGGTTTTTCACAGGGCTTAGTTTTTTCGGTGTCTGGTTTTTCACAGGGCTTAGTTTTTTCTGTGCCTGGTTTTTCATAGGGCTTAGAGGTGCCTGATTTTTCACAGGGCTTAGTTTTTTCGGTGCCTGGTTTTTCACAAGGCTTAGTTTTTTCGATGCCTGGTTTTTCACAGGGCTTAGTTTTTTCGGTGCCTGATTTTTCACAGGGCTTATTGTTGGTGCCTTGTTTTTCACAGGGCTTATCTTTTGCATACAGGACTTCTTTCTTCTCGGGGTTGTAATACTTCACGTGATGCGTGAGTATACTGACTTCAGGTGGAATTACAGCGTCGGCCCCGTATACGAGGCTAAAAGGCGTTTCAGCCGTGGTGCTACGAGGGGTGGTGCAGTATGACCAAAGGACACTGGGTAACTCGTCTACCCAAGAACTTCCTCCTCCTTGGATCCTTGTCTTTAAGCCTTACACGAGGGTCCTATTAATCACCTCTACGTGGCCATTGCACCATGGGTGCCCTACGGCGGTAAACAGTTGCTTTATGCCCAAGTCTTGGCACCAGTCTTGGATTTTTGCTCCTTGAAATTGTCGCCCATTATCAAAAACTATTTCTCGAGGGATCCCGAATCTGAAGAGTATTGAATTCTTCAAAAACTTGATCACCTCTCCCTCCGTGATCTTGGCCAGTGGTTCGGCCTCCACCCATTTACTGAAGTAATCGACCGCCACCAAGAGGAACTTCTTCTGCCCGGCCGCCAAGGGGAATGGTCCTAGGATATCTATCCCCCATCTGGCAAAGGGGTATGGTGAACTCATGACTCCCATCGATTTTGCTGGTTTATGAAGAAGACTAGCATGCCTTTGACAATGCTCACACTTTATTTACCAAGTCCTTAGCGTTAGCCTTCATGGTGGGCCAAAAATAGCCAGCTCTGATTTCTTTGGCTGCAATAGCAGTCCCCCCAGCATGGTTAGCAAGAAGCCCTCTATGGATCTCCTCTAAGATGAGCACTCCGTCCTTCTCCCGGCTTTGTATTGCATGCGTCCAGCTTCAACTTTGTCATGAGGTAATTCTCCTCCTTGAAGGTAGCACAGAATGGGTTCTCTCCAATCACCAGCCTCTTCAATGGCATGCACAAAATCCTCCGCGGTGGCACTAGGCATCGACTGTATGGTGACTTACCTTGTATAACAGTCCACTAGGGCGCTAGCTAGTTTGGCTAGGTAATATGCCTTGTTATTCTCTGGCCAAGGTATTTGTGTTATCTCGAAGCTTTCGATCTCTCCTTTTAGCTCCTCTATCTTCTTAAGGTACTCTATCATCCTAGCTCCTCAGCCTCATATTGTCCAGCTACTTGGCAAGCCACTAGCTGGGAATCCAAGTAAACCACCAGGTGCTTAGCTCCGGCTTTCAAAGCGATCCTCAAACCAACGATTAAGGTTTCATATTCAGCTTCATTATTAGATGCTCTGAACTCGATTTTTATCGCGTACTCCAGTTCGTTACCCTCAAGAGTGGTTAACACTATCCCAGCTCTACTCACAACCATTGTCGATGAACAATCCACGTGTAAAAGCCAAACTTTCCTCTCTTGTTGCATCGAAGGGACCTCCGAGATAAAGTGCGCTAACGCCTGAGCCTTGATGGTTGGCTAGGGAGGATAGAAGACATCGAACTTGCTCAATTCTACCGCCCACTTGATCATTCTTCCTGATACTTCTGGACGGCCTAAGATTTGCTTCAAGGGATGGTTGATACGAACTTTCGCATGGTATGTGAGGAAATCAAGCCTCAGCTTCCTTGCAGTAGTCACCAGGGCGAAAGCAACCTTCTCAATCTCGGTGTATCTAAATTCAGCACCTTGTAACATTCGAGTTACATAATATATGGGTTTTTGGTCCTTCCCTTCTTCTCTTATGAGGACTGAGCTGACGGCGTGTTCTGCGATGGCTAAGTACAAGTATAGAGGCTCATCATGCACTGGTTTTGTTAACAAAGGCAGATTAGCAAGGTATGCCTTCAATTTTTGGAAAACTGTTGGGCATCCTTCGCGTAAAGCTCTTTCATAAGCTCGCCTTACTCTATGTGAATTCCCATCAGTGGGACCTCCAGATATCATGTTGATGACTCCTTTTCTGGCTATGACCTTTCCCTTCATTGGCGCATTTCTTCCTTGGCCACCTGGGAAGCTGGAGCTTGCGAATTGTGCGTCGCTGGGAAACTGTTTCCCATATTGACCTGGGAAGCTGGAGCTTGCGAATTATACGTCGTTGGGAAGTTGTTTCCCATATTGGTCACCTGGAAAACTGGAGCTGGCGGATGGTATGCTGCTGGGAAGATATTTCCAATATTAGATGCCTGAAAGCTTGAAACTTGTGGATTGTATGCAGCTGGGAAGCTGTTTTCAACGTTAGACACCTAGAGGATGGGAGCTCGGGGAGCATGATTTATCTGGAAGCTATTCTCCACGCCGGACACCTGGAAAGATGAAACTTGGGGAACACACGTCACTGGAGGCCTGGTGTTCATCGTGCCCAACGATGAAGGTATCGGGTCATTAACCACCTGCGTAGATGCTGACACAACGCCAGTGATAGTGGAATTGGGCGCCATTTCTACCATGGATTTCTGCGAAATGGGCAAAAGTGACTCCATACTTCTAGTGTGTCTTCTCACATACACGATTGGATGGGTCTCGTTTCTAGCCTCCTAAAGAGTCATTACGAGCGGTTGTGAAGAGACATACGCCGGCGGCTCCATGGTTTGGGGATCAACTGAGACTATTTCCAAGCCAACGATGGGGGCGGATGGTAGCGCCGAGCTCGCCTCTTCTCCCGTAGTTGGAATGACTTGATTTTCTTTGGGTGATAAAGTATTGCTGATTACGATGCTGCTTTAAAGGATTGAAGCCATGGGAATGGCGAACAGATGTTCTTATTGACCAGCTAGCTGGGGTGTATTCTCCAATGGAGGCATGCTCAGTAGCAGGTTGTAGGGCACAGAGTATGCATGTTGTGCATTCTCCAATAGCGGCATGCTCCTGGCCTCCTCTTTCAACTTGTTTCTCTTTGCCCATGGGAAGTCCACTTCCGTATACCGGAGTATGCATTCTCCAATAGTGGCATGCTCCAGGCCTCCTCTTTCAACTTGTTTCTCTTTGCCCATGGGAGGTCCATTTCTGTATACCGGAGGTATAAATTCAGTAGTCCCCCTTGTTGATAGCACTATGTTGCATCCTTCGATGGCGGCATGCTCTAGGCCTCTCTATCAACTTGTTGCTCTTCACCCACGGGAGGTCCATTTTCCGATAGTGCCATGCTTTGCCAGGCGCCAGGGAGCACCGGACACATGTACGCTAGCTAAGGAACATTTCCCCTAGCATATAGCTCGAGGAGATGCCGTCAAGTGCAACAAGTGTGTACTTCTGCCCTCCTTCTTCTCCTTGATGCTCCTCTCCATTAACAGGTCCACTTTCTTGTACCGACAATGTATGCTCAGTAACTCCTTGTGATGCAGGTGCTTTGGGCCTGGGTGCTCATAAGGGATAGATGATAGGAGTGCTAGCTGGTTAAATTGGGTGCGTATGCCATCGCAGTCGCCTGTGAAAGGCATGGCACTCCTGCTGATCAGCTAGCTAAGACACATTTCTCTATTGGAGACCACCTTGGTTTCACATCAGGGAATGTGGGATGTGCGTGGCTAGATTCTATCCAAAATTCCCGGTACGCCGGTCTTCTCCATGGCTAGGTCTCTTGCTAAGATTTTCTTCCATAGCTTTGGGCGCTGTTTCCCAAAGGATCCACTCGGTATCTGACTCTACTTCCTTCTAGAAAGTTGTAGATCTGCTCGTGATCTTTTCATTCCAACTGACTTTGACCGAATCCAAGGCCTGAATAGCAATTTATGATTTTTCCACCGAAACTGCGCAGCCCAGTTTGCAACCGAATTCTGCATCATCTTCACGAACACTTTCGAGCCTTCATACTTCCGAACTGGATCTGGACATCTTCATAACAATTGTAGCTCTTTGTCTTGGCTTTTCAGTAATATAAAAATTACTGAAAATGGATGTATGTAACTCCAGATATGTCGATATTTCCAAAACTGCGTAAAATCACCTAATTTGGTCGAAAATAACTCTTTTCACTCCAAAACCGAGATTTCCACATCGGAAAGTGGAAAAGAGTCAAACTTCTGGATTTTCTTCAAAATTTGTCATCATAACTCACGTCTTCAACTCGGATTTTCCCACAGACGGCGCCACTTGATGTGGTTCGATTTTACACCAAGAAAGTCGTGCTAATTAAAAACGCGACTTTATTTATATACGTATGAGAAATCTAACTTTTATGGAAGACGAATAATTTTGTGAAATGAATGTCAAACTTTTAATAAAAAATAAACAAAAGAAACACTTTAAATTTCCTTTTATTGATGCTTGAATCTTTCTCCAAAGAAAATGAAGAACATAAAAATAATATACTTTTTCTTGAATTGAAAATCTAAAATTACAAAGAATGGAATTTCTCCTATTTATAGGCCTTAATGGCCGAATTCTCTCCCCTTTTTTCTAGGAATGGGCGACCACTTCTCCATTTTTTGGGAGGAGATGAACTTTTTGAGGGATATTAGGTAGGATTGGATACAATTTGATTTTTATCCAATCTTATCCCTTCTCGAGCTATCCTTCTTGATATGAGCCTTCCGCCATTTCCTCGAGCTATCTTTCTTGATCCGAGCCTTCCACCATTTCCTCAAGCTATTCTTCTTCAACCATGCCTTTCATTATTCATTTCAGCTATCTTTCGGCTTCTTTATGACTTACTCAGCTATCCTTCTTGAATAAACAATCAATGCTCCGACTTGTAGGCTTTCTTTGAGCCCTCTTTCATGAAACCACCTCCGAACATTTGGGCTCCTTCTTATTTTTGGCTCACTGCTTCATCCTTCGTTTGAGCCCATCTTTTAATATAGCCCAAAACCATGTCGTAATAATTTACAGGCATATCACATATGCAAAATTGTGAAGGTGATTCTGTTTGTTATTCTTCCTGGTCAATTCTAAAATCTCTATGCAACATAGAGAAAATCATTAAATAATTTAAGGGATAAATACGCTCACACCCACTCAATAATGGGGTAATTACACAAACCTCCTCTCACCAATTGATAATTACAAAAATCTCCCCTCAATTATGTTTTGGATTAGACGGACACCCTCTGCCAATTTTTTCAGGCAGATTTTTGATGACGTCATTAAAAACCTGGTCCAGCCTTGACCAAAAAGTCCAGAAATTTTGATTGTCCAAGATACTCCCAGGGGAGGTATATGTAATATATACCGAATTTTCAGGGGGTGTCAATGTAATATTAACAATCAATGTAACATTTTTGTTTTTATCTTCAATTAATAATGAATAAAATAAAAGAAGAAAAAATTGTTAATTATTTTTTACTCCTTAAATGAATTAACAACCATTTAAATATTTAATTAATAATAAGTAACCACTTTTATTAGTTATTATATATGTTATATATATTCTAATATTATTTAATTAATTTAATTCATTAATTTCAATGAAATATGAATAACTAATTTTATAAATCATCATTTTATTAAAAATTAGTTATAATTGATAAATTATCAAATTAAACAAATGGCTAATTGTATTCTTAAATTCAAAATTACAAATAACGAGAATTATAAATAAATTAATATTTATTTTTCATTTATGTTATTTTATTAAGTTATAAATAAATAAATTAAAAATTATTAAGTTATTTTATTAATTAATAATAAATAATTTTACAAATAATCAAATAATTAACAATTAGTTTTACTTAATAATTAATTATCTAAAAAGTTCAATAATTTTGATTCTCAAATTCAAAAATTAAAATAGAATATGTTTTACAGCAAATTCAATTTTCTTTGTCATTTACTTTACCAATAAATGATTTTTTTAAAAATATTTTAATTTTGTTAAAAAAAAATTCTTTTTCATTTTTTCCCCCACTCCTTCTTCTTCATCTTCATCACCTAAACCCCTAACCATCACCGCCACCACCTCACCACCAAATCCACCCTGCCACGCCTACTTAGCCCTCCCCCAGCGTCCACCATCCCGCCATCTGCAACCCCAGCCAGCGTCTCCTTATGCTGCCGTCCATCCCACGGCACCAATGCTGGCTATGCCGCCTCCACAATCAGATCCACCACTCCCTCCTGCCCCCTTGTCGCCGGTATTCTCCCGCAGCAACAAAACCCAATACAGACCCACCAAGACCCCTCAAAATTACCCAGATCCACCACTATCCACCCCCCACCCCTCGTCGCCGGCGGCCTCCCCTGTGAAATCATAGATTTGTTAGAACTAGTGATCAAGAGTTAAGCACTAGTTTATACTATTGTTAAATATATATATATATATGGTGTTGTGTGTGTGTGTGTGTGTATACTAGCGACCGGTGCACATTCGATGCATGTGCAATGAATATCTCAATACAATAAATGCATATGTATGGATGCAGTACTGGTGTGAAATTAGTAAAAAATAGCAATGAAATTTTGATGTAAAAAAACGTATGATTTCAAAATAAAGAAAAAATGACATATAATCCAACCTAAACATACATTTGAACTAAAAAGAAAAAAAAAACATTTGCAATGTTAATTTACAAACAAAGTGAAATTTGAAAATTATTTATAACTCCATTTACAACTCGAATTAGGATAAATAAATACAAATTCGCACAACAAACTCGTGTCATGGACCTGCATTTGTATTTGGAGATTAAATGACATATATAGATTTAATTTTTTAATATTATTGATGTTAAATACAAATTCAAAAGAATAACCTCATAGCTGCTTTGCAATTACACTTGTATTCTTTGATGCCTGCCCACCACTTTTAATAACGATGCTTGAAATACTAAAATGAAAATAAAAATTAAAAATATAACGAATAGAGTTTTTGTAAATAATAAGAATTATTTTTTTAATAAGTTATTTTGTACCACTTCCATGTCGACATAATCTCGAACTCTTTTCCTAATAATAAGAAAATAATGAGGATTATTTACCGAGACATTCAATTTTTTTCAAAAATTAAAAAAAAATTGAGAGATAACTACCATACCTAAAGAAAGTCTCCTCATCTGTGTTTCTCTTTTTTATTATATTTTTCTATCAATTATTTTTTAAAAAAATGTCTAAGGTAATAGATTTGTCACAATATATACTTTTGAATATTATTGATAGATCTAGACTTTTATACATTTGTCAAGTCTCATTCTTCTGTCGAAACTATGTGTTTTTCCCTGGAAAAATAAATGTCATAGTTGAAATTGTGAATAGTACTTAGAAATTAAAACTATAAATTAAACAACATAACCTTACCTTTGTTTCCTTAATACTCGTAAGATCCATCTTCCTAAATCATTTCCATTTATCCCCACAATAGTTTTCCAACCTGGACTCCATATTTGCATCTTGGAATGCTACACGATTTTTTATTAAAGAAATAACAATCTCATAAGTCTTTACATTCGAATATTATACTAAGCAATATGTATGTAGTTCTCGAGAGAAAATAGATGCATACCCTTACATGTGGATTTTGTTGTCGAAATTCCTTCCACATGTACCATGATTCCATCTGTTTTTCCAATTCTTGAACGCAAGCAACAAAAGCAGGAAAAAAATGGTTTGTAGTATATATATGTCTTTTTGTAAAAATCAAGTGGTAACATAAATCAATCTTCAATTTTCTGATAATCCATTAAATTTTAATATTTACAAATTAATGAAATAACTGCATAAATTTTAAACTATTTTTATGGATTACCATCTGTTTGACGGTAACAAAATATCTTTGTACACTACATTCCTTGTATATACACCATATCGACGCTCCTGCTTTCCATTTTTAACCAAAACTTTTGTGGATTGTTGAGAAACTCCTCTAGAAAGTGCTACATAAAGTTGTCCATGACTGAACACATGATTCCTTAAAAATATTCCAACATTTGGAATCGTCTGACCTTGAGATTTATTTATTGTAAGAGCAAAACTCAGTCTTATTGGAAATTGTGCCCTTGTTAAGACAAACGGCAAGCCAGAGTTCTCCACACTTTTCAGAGGCATACGATGTAAAAAGTATCTTGTATCCTGTCATTATCTCAGCATCAATAAAGTTTCTAGCGAGATTATGACATATTAGCCAAGTACCATTGCAAAGTCCAAGTTCAGGCGCAACATTTCTTAACAGCATTATTGGAGAACCTCTTTTCAAAACAATTCTGTGAGATGGCATGCCACTTGGACTAAGAGAGTTCAAGAATTCTTCTGAGTAGAGATTGTGGTTGTCATCATCTACTGAGTCCCAAGATGTGTATACTTTCTCTTCACAAGGAAATAATTCAATTAGCATTTCATTGATCTTATCTACATCAACATTTCTTGGTGTAATTATGGCCCTTCCCACCATGTAATTAGCATCATTTGCATGATCAATCATATTGGGAAAAACAGAGTCAATCAAATAATAAAGTGATTGCTCACCTTCCCATGGTATGACCATCGTTTGAAGCAATTCTACAAAGTCACCATTGATTGTATGTTGAACCCCATCACCTATTCTCATTAGAATTTGAGAGAATTCACCATCTTGTTAGGATCGCATATTTTGCTGAAGATGTATAATCTTTACACCAAGCCAAAATGTTGACTTTGAAACACTTGCGGCTATTTGCTCACCAATTGAGCCTCCTTTTATGACAGACAACACTTGCCTAAAATCTCCACCTAAAATCATATTTTTTCCTCCAAATGGCAAATTATTTCCGGTTATATCTTGAAAGGTTCTTTCTACAGCCTCGAAAGCATAACGATTTGCTATTGGGGCTTCATCCCTTATTATTGTTGTAGCTCGTCGAATCAATTCTGCAAGATCACTTTGTTTGTCAAGTTTACAGAAACTTCCAGGGCTTGGCTTTAGTGGAATCTTGAAACGTGAATGTGCAGTTCTTCCACCTGGCAATAAAGTCGCTGCTATTCCTGATGTTGATGTTGCAAAAACAATATGACCATTACTTCTCAAATGAGCTGACAAAGCACGATACACAAAAGTTTTTCCAGTTCCCCCTAGTCCATCTATGAAGAAGATTGCAGATTGATTTTGCAAAACTGTTGTCATAATAGCATCAAATGCAGTTTTTTTGTGGTAATTCAACATTTCTGCATATCTTAGATCTTCTTCTGGAATGTGGATAGAGAGTTCATCCTCAATTATCCTAGGAACTGGTGAGCTATTGACCAAGTCATCACTAAGAGATGGCAAATCAAAATCAGAAAGCTTCTTTCTATAATAATACAATAATCTTCTCAATGTAAGCAACAATTTATTCATAGTATAAGAACTATTTGCGGAACTCGACCTTGCATAATCTTCAACCATGTAAGGGAAAAATTCATTCCACAATTGACGGACCCCAATTGGTTGGCAAAAAACTAATATTGAGGCAAACAATCTTCTTAAGGAACACGACATTCTAACAGAGCATGCTTCTTGTAGGCATTGGCGAACATAATCATCTTCTTGAAGAAAACCTCATCTTTGTGAAGCCTCTTTGAATGTAGCATATGTTATTCCATTTACAGTTAACAACTCTTCAAAAGATCTTGGTCCTCTCACATTATTTAGAATGACACGTAGATAAAATCTTTCACCTTCAGAAGGTGACACAATATATATCCTTCCAATTACTTTATTATTACCTGTACGTGGGACCCACTTTCTTTCAGGCTGAATCCATCGAAAATGTTGTGGAAATTTTTGATACAAATACTTCCCAGTCAATTGAGGATCACAATTCATTTTGAAAAATTCTGTAAGCACAGTCTTAGCATTTTGCTCATCTTCCAAGATATCATCTATACTCTGCCGACTCTTAAAAGATATTGATTGATGATTTGGTAAATGTATTTGCAATCTTACTACTGAAGGATACATTCTACTCATATTGAATCCAAAGATCCTCCAAAATGCCTCTGGTGCTGAAATCCACCTTCCATCTACAAATTGTTGGATCTTTCGATATTTTGTCCGTTTCGCAACTCGAAAGCTGCTCAATCTGGACCTTTATGGATGTACTTGTATATGTACTTGACCCCTTTGATTCCTCCACAAACCTCGACATTGATATGACAATCGTATTTCAAAAGAAGCCATGGGTTGTAAGGAACAACCCATCCATTGTCTACCATTATGTCAGAAGTGTTGTTTAGTGGAACCGGAGGACCTTCACATCTTTGATATAATGGATAAGAATCATTTCCTCGTGAAGTGAACGGAGTGAATGGCTTTGGAAATTTTTTTTTGCACTTACCCTCTTTCATGCATGAACACTGGGGATTGTGAGCGCCACATGGGCCATGAATCATATGCTTTAAAACTGCTTCATATAGTGCAGACTCTTCTTCTTTAGAAGGAATTTCAGCTCGCACAACTCGATCAAAGTCATCTGGAATGCGCAACTTGTTACGACTGTCCAAAATAACTATTAGGTGGCCATGTGGTAGTCCTCTTTTTTGGTATTCAATTACATATGTATAAGCGCGAACTTTGCCTAAAACTTTTCTATCCACTATATCTTTCTTAAATTCTTTGAATTTTGCATTGAAAACCCATGTTATCAGGTCTGGACTATCTTGCGGTGTTTGTCCTGTCTTCAATTCATTTTTTTATCTCAATCCAATTAGGATTGCATGTCATTGTGAGCATCAAATTTGGCTTGCCATATGTTTGAACCAGAGCTATAGAATCTTGATAACGTTGATACATGTCACGTGGACTTCTAGTAAAAGATGATGGAAGTACTACTCTGTGACCAACATTTCCTAAAAAATTCACAATTTCTTAAAAAAATCTATTGTAATTTAAATAATATTTTTAAAGAATACTGGTGTATTGATGTACCTGCATGATCTTCACCATTGTTAAAACAATCTTGGAGGCCTTGATAAAGTTCAGAGCGAATAGTATGTTGATGTTGGCGAACCCATCTAAGTTTATGCGTTTCAATTTTTACACAATTGTCTACCACATATAGTTGCAACAACCGACCTCCTAGAAGTAATAGTGAAGGATCGTTCTAATCTAAAAACATGCACACACACACACACACACACACACACATATATATATATGTATTTATAATTTAAGTTAATGAAATAGTTATATATCTTACATAGTCAAATTCCTTTGGAAAACGTTAAAGTTAAAAAAACATCATATTGATTGAGAGTTTAGATAGGTGAATCTTCTGCACTTACCTGAAAAATATATGCATAAAATTCCCGACATGTTAAACGTCTTTCCCCAGTAGTTCATGCATTTATGTTCCATCCATATGTACCATAAGGCAAAAGTAGAGGATACTGTAAAGGGTCATAGTAACCAAGAATATCTTGGATATTTATAAGTTGTTCATCCACTACTTGGATGATAATATCCCTATTGTTCAAGTTTTCAATTCCTTCAGTATCAACAATAACTGCAGCAACTTGAGATGATGTGGGAAGACTATATTGATGTTGACCATGTTCCTGTTGTTTGATTATAAGTTTGCATCGAGGAATATCATAACGCAGACCAAGTTGTCGGAATACAGAAACAAAGGGATTGCATGCATCGAGAATTCTTTGTAGCTTTATCAATAAATTTTGATTCAACTCTTCATTTTCTAAGAGACGATTATCTACTTCGTGCTCTGTATCTACTATCCATACTTGCAGATACCTGGGCCTATGATTTGAAACTAAGAAGACTTCCGATCCGATGATATATGGAACAATGAGCACGAAACGAATATATCCCTTGGCCACCATAAGCTACATCCTTATCAATATGCACACCCATGGATGTGAATGAGAATACATCATTATAAGCTCGAATATATTGCCTAAAATGCCTCCCTTCAGCATTTTGTGCTATAAATAGTTGGCACAATTCAATAGGAGCTGGTATTTGATCTAATATTATAGCTCCATTTCGACAACAAAGTTGAGATGTTTCTCCATGAAAGAGTTTGGCTCTGCAGTACGTGCATGTCCTTGGAGAAGGCAATTCATACCTAATGCACCTCCTACTCTCATGGTAATTTCTTGCAAGATTATGATATCGGCGAGGACGGGAGACATGATGTCGATTAACAACATTTCGTTTCTCTTGGCCAACAATATTGATGGATGGGTTGACAATACGGTCAGGCATTACGTGGTCATCTCCTGTTTAATACTAAGTACATTAAAGAAATATCTTTGTACCTAATTTTTTAAGTATTTCTATATAAAGTTAATGGTAATAATTTTATTAAATTCAATAATGCCATAATCTCCTAGAATTCCACTGATATGCATTTGTAAGTTGTTTAGTCGCTCTTTACTACTATATTAAGAATGTAATTAAGTTATATATATATTTAGCATTGTACTAAAATAATACATTTATCTTAAAATATAAACATTTTTGATTTTTCAAAGCCATTTGTCTAACTCAGGAAATGATTAATTAAAAGAAAGAAAGTATTTTAGTTTTTCTATACTGAATTTCTTAAATTTTTTATATAATATAAATTTATCTATTAAGTGGCTAACTCTATTATTAATTTTAGCTATTTTTGTGTTGACAATATTTATTATTTTATATACTTCTATACAATTTATTAAATGTAGAAGGTTCCAAAAAAATTGGTATGCTGTTAATAAATTAACAATACTAACCCGATGTAAAAAGAGAGTACAAATTTTGTTCTATCTTATCTAATATTCTTTGGTTTATATCTTTATTTTGTTTTTGTTCTATTTTTTCTTTTTTTTCTCCTCTTCAGTTGTATTGTACAATACTTTTTTCTTTTTCCTTTTAGTTATTATAAATTGAAATATATAGCTTGAAATGATTATAAAAATTATCCAATCATATAAAAGTGTAAATAAGTATTTTTAAAGTAATGCCTTATATATTATTAGAAGAAATATCTCTCCACGCGCATCGAGTGTCGCCTACTACTTATTAAATAAATAAGCTAACTTATATGCTTTAAAGGTATTGTGTAACATTAATTGAAAACATTATGATGATTCTAATGATACTGATACCTGGATTCTGATTTGCATGTGGATCTTGAGTACTGCTTCTGCTACCATGTCCATAAGTTGATGAAGCGGCCGTGTAAATTACTGACCTTGTACTGAAAGTTTGTTGAACCACAGTCGAACGACCATCTGCTAAAATACAATACAGAACCACAATTGATTTTTGTCTTGATATAAAAGTGTATTGTGTTAGAAATACAACTCTTAGTGGGATCGGCATTGACGTGATATGCTAAACATGTACTTGCAGCATGCTAACAATGTCATATAAAAAGTTATTGCACATTCTACTATAATGAATTTCTTTATTGAAAATCATTTTACCTTGAACTTCTCTCACGGGTGGTATGTGACCTCTACTCGTATCACCATAGTCAAACGTCGAAAAATTTGTAGTGTATGTCATAGGGCATACACGGGAGGTTTGTCCCACAATACTTCTCTCAATATCTGCCAATATATTGCAATTACATATATAAATACTTGACATTTGAAATTATTTTTATCGTATTTCATACTTTATTTTTAATAATAACTTGTGAAATATGTTTTAGAATTAGAAGCAGTGCATAAAAATATTAATGAGGTAATAGCGATTTCTTTACTCAGATAATTTGTACGATGACATGTCAAATAGGTATCCATTTATTCATCCTTCAGTAAATGTCATCTTTCATCACCTGTTTATTTTGTTCCACTCAATTGCAGTAGTTAAAGTATTTTTATTCGTGATTTTTTTTACTTATTAATAGAACACAGTACACACATGTATTGAGCGTGTCTCCTTCGCAAGTAACTTTTTCTGCAATTATAGCAATATAAAAATCAATTTCGTAACTGAGCTAATATAGAATTGTTAAATACAAAATAGATGAATATGCAAAATATTTAAGTAAAATTAAAATTTGTTTCACTTAATTTGCCAAATGAAAAATTACCACCATGATTTGAACATTGAGGTTCAGAATGGTTAGAGTTGGATGCATTTGCGTTTGCATCATTTACAGATTGAGTCCGGCGTCTTCGATAAGAATCCCGCCTGTGAGCAAGATATGCTTCCCTTTGTCCAGCCGTCATTAAATGCCTTCTTTGACGTTGTTGAGCTGCATGGCGTTCTTGCCGTCGACTGGTAGTTTCTGTGTTTTACACCAACAAATGATTGATTATATGTTGTTGAATTCATATATGAGAAAATAGACAAATAAAATAGCAAGTAGTACTTAATATGAAGATATAAGCTTAACATTATAGTATCATTCAGAATTGTATATATTTTTTTCTATATCATCCCACGTTTTGTTGGAACTTCGCCACTTTTTGTGTAAATACAAATATTGTGTCACAGCTATGTAAAAAATAAAAACAACAGGATAATTGCAATCTTATAAACAAAACGACAACCTTCATAATAAAAAATCAAAGAGTTGAAGGAATGGGGGCTACTTGGAGAAAAAATATTCCCCTTCAAGGTGACTTACATTTGATTCACCCTATTCTTTATAGTTTGCTTTATCATCCCCGTGGTAATAATTTAATTGTATTATTATATTTTTTTTCTTCTTCCCGTTAGTGTTAAATAAACATGAAACCTTTGTATCTGTTTACCTTTATATTTTTCTACCTTTAAATGACTTTTTAATAAATTTGCATCATTCTCAATCTTATATACAATATCATAACCAATACAACTTGCATATATTTAAAAAGGAAAATAAAATATTATTTTATATTTTTCCTGATTGTAGTAAGTAATTTTATTGTATCAATAACAATGATATTTCTAAGTATAGTTAAAACTGATAGAGTGTGCATCAACAGCTAGTGTTAGTAATATCTTAATTGCTATATTATTCTTAATATATGAAAAGATTCAGTAAAATTTTTAAATCCTACACACCATTTATGCTAGTAGATGATGTCAGCCTATTCACGGGGCATTCAGTTACACTGTTCACATCATTTGGTTGATTCGTATGCCTTGTTCGATATCTTTCACGACGACGTGCAAGCGATTCTTCTCTTGATAGACGATCACGTGTTGTACGACGCTGACGTGCTCTAGTATTTTCGACACTCCAATGAATAGGATCACTCGGAGTACTTGTTGGATCCATATCTAAAAAATGAAATGGTAATATAATTTTAGTATAACAATCTTTTTTTCCCCAAGCAGATACAAAAGCTTTTTTGTTACTAATTAGAAAAGAAGACTTGACAAACTGTCCAACTTCTTTAATTTTAAAATCTCCACTAAGCACATTTCAAGCGGTGATTTTGACAGATGAGTAAGACCAACAAAAAAAGAAGATATATCTTGGTTTTGCCGCAAATGCATGTAATATGCGTAGACATGCATGCATATATCTTAAAGATATATAATGTAATCATCAATGGAATTGGGTGAAAATAATGGTTGAAATGAGTACACATGAACAAATGTAATTTTTGCAATTAGATAAATCAAACATAATATCATTTTTTTTAAAAGATGGATAAAAATTCCACAACATGTGTAGACTGTAGAGAAATAAAGAAGCTTCGAACGAACAACCTTATTTTTGCAAAATCGACTTAATATATTATTTCATTGGTTGAGTTCCATGACTCCATCACAACTCTGTTGGAAATAAGCTTTAAAATTTCTTCAATTTACATTTTATTTCCAACAAATAATAATTTTTTAAATCTCACAATTAGAAGACTTAATCCCATGTTTTTTCAAAGTGGATAATTACATGTTACTAATATCTTTGAAATGGTCATTTTAAATAAGGGGCATAATTACACAAATGTTTTGGCAACGTTAAACGAACCTAACTTTGACTGAAATCATGGCTTTAGGACAGCGTCTGTGGCGTGACTCTCCATTTTTATGAAAAATTATTCCAATGTACCTGTAAATAATATATTTATAATGATTTGAGTTATTTGTATTGGTTTAAACACAAATCACAAAATTCACAACAAACTCTAGTAAGAAATCCCATGTTTTTTCAAAGGATTTACATGTTACTAAGAAAATAAATCATAATTACACAAATAGTTAAACGAACCTAACTTTGACTGAATCTTTTTTATGAAAAAACCAATGTACCTGCAAATCATCATTTTAAAGAAATATGAGAAGAGTTTAAACTGCAAGAGTTTCTAAATAAATAATATTCTCACTATATATCATATGACCCGTCATTTTTTTTAACTAAAACTATGTTCTTAACAATATAAATAAAATGAATATATATTGATATTAAGCAATTAAAAAAGGAATAGATGAAGTGCTTGCATACAATTACCCAAAACAAAAGAAGCCTCCATACAACTGCAACCCAAAGCTTTGTCAATCTGTTTAACATAAAAAAAATAAAAAAATTAGTGTCATTCTAGATTTCTAGTAAGCACGCCACCATGCATAGAGCAAGCAACTTGTAATACATTCATATAAACTTACTACTTCTTTGCTAAAAAAAACTCGAGTTGATGAAACTCTATGGAGCAAATGTAGAGCAATTTGAGCAAGTTTTTTCTTCCAGTTTTTGTGAAATTACAGCAGAGATAAAAATTTAGTGTATAAATTCAGTTTTAATTGGCGTGGAGAATGGTTGCATGGGTGGTTAATTAAAAAACAATTCATTTTCATTTTCATTGACTATTGGACGTGGGTGGTGGTTTATTAATCTGAAAAGTGAATCTCTCTCTTTCCTGCCACGTGTGATTTGGATGGATTTGGAGGTAAGCCTTTCATTCCACTTTGTTTTTGAATTAGTGAAGAGTAGGGGTGTGAGGCGAGCCGAGCTGGCTCGCGAGCCTTGCGAGCCAGCTCGAGCTCGAGATGTTTCGAGCTCGAGCTTATTGATGAACCGAGCTCGAGCTTCCACTTAGGTGTTACTGTTAATTTATATATATATATATATATTTGTGTTAACTTATTATATACATAATTATACATTATTTTTAATAAAAAATAATACTGAATAACACTTCACCTACTAAGTGTTAAATGCCAACTTTCATTTGTGTTATATGTATATACTAATAGTATTGCAATAATAATAATTAAGAAATCACGAAATAATATATTTCAAAAAAAATTTAAAAGCACTTTTTCATCTAAATTTTTCATTCTTAATTATAATATTTCATCCAATCAAACTATTGGCTTTCACATTGTTCATCTGTTATATTCTCATAATGAAATCTATAATAATATGCATATATTTTTGTAACGAATTAATTTAACTTGAAGATAACTCAGTATACGCATATCGAAATTTATATAACCACATCACATGAACAATTTTTTATCTACTTTTTTTTTTTTTTTTGTGAACTATAGTGAACAAACTACTTAAACTGTGAAATTTAAGACTTGTCTAGTTATACCAAAATTCTAGTTTTGTTACGATGGTTAAGCAAAAAAGGTAAAACAAATATAAGATAGAACCCTAAACTTTAAATCCTAAACCCTAGATTTCATCCAGTTTTTTTTTTTTTTTTTTCTGAACTATACTGAATAACTATTTAAGTTGTGAAATTTAAGACTTGTCGAGTTATACCAAAATTCTAGTTTTGTTACGATGGTTAAGAAAAAAAGGGAAAACTAATATAAGATATTATAACCCTAAACCCTAAACCTTAAACCTGAAAAAAACTATACTAATAACTACTTAAGTTGTGAAATTTAAGACTTGTCGAGTTATACCAAAATTCTAGTTTTGTTACGATGGTTAAGAAAAAAGGAAAACTAATATAAGATATTATAACCCTAAGCCCTAAACCTTAAACCCTAAGTTCTAAATCCTAAACTTAGAATTAGAATGTTATATAGAAATACAAAGACTCATAATCATAACTTTTTATTTACATGGTATATTTTTATTAGCCAAAATTTTGAGTTTGGCTCGAACTCGAACGAGCAAACGAGTCGAGCTCGAGCTCGAGCTCGAATGAGCCAACGAGCCGAGCTCGAGCTTTGCTCATTTGTCCTGAGCTCGAGCTCAAATTATTTGAGACGAGCTCGAGCTCGAGCCTGTAAATTTTACAAGGCTTGGCTCGAGCTCGGCTCATTTACAGCCCTAGTTAAGAGGCTAGTTGAGTAAATTTACTCTAAATGACCAAAGCACACCAATTCGGTTTCTCTAACCTCTTGAGGCTTAATAAAAGAGTATAAGATATAGATCTGTGAACTATCACAGATCTATGGTGAAATGTGTGTATGTTCTCCAGTGTATGTATATGTATATATATTGAAGAAGGAAGAAGAAGGGTGCAACAATGGTTGTTTGTATGTTATGTGTGTATGTTATACAATATGGAAGGAGATGAAAATGAATAAAAGATTAGCAGGGGTATATTAGTCCGGACACTATATTTACTGTTCATGTATTTTTTATTCCAAAAAATGAGGGGTAAAAAAGTCATTTAACCTTTTCGGGCAGACAAATCTGCCCGAAAATGAGTCGAAACTCAAGAGGAGATTTTTGTAATTATCAATTAATGAGGGGAGGTTTGTGTAATTACCCCATTATTGAGGGGGTGAGTGTAATTATCCCATAATTTAAAGAGAACAGCATAAGATTGCATTTCCAGTATTAATCCTAAATGGAACTTCCATATCAGGGGTGACAATTTTTCAGTTTAAACATACAAACTCGAAACCTGGACGCAATATTTAGGTACGAAACCTCAATAAAGCCATTCATATTCTACATTTTCCGTTGCAAACCTAACAAATAAACAAGGAGAAAGGGATAAAGATGCCCTGTCCTGCTACTACTACAAACTACATTTCCAGTATAAACCTGACAATGAAACTCCCAATCAGCGCATTGTATTCACATTCTATATTTTTATACAAACGGTGAACGTTTTCAAAATTTAAAACTGAGAGTTTTCATGAACAACATCTGGTAGAGATGGTGAGGATCCACCGCTAATTTTGCTGGGGACAGGTGTATTTCTTCGAGACTGTCGTTTGGTAGGTACCATCACGCTCTCATCTAATTTCGCATTGTAATGTTCGTCTTCATCATCATCTTCGTTTTTGAAAACTGGATGAATATAAGCATTTTGAAGATAGCCTTTCAAATTCAGGTTCGGTTCTCTTGCACGTTCTAGAGTATCTTTCATCATTGCTTCCTGGAATCCATAAAATGAGGAAGAAAATGAATAAATTTTTACATTTTTCAAGTAAGATGAAATGTAAAATGGATTATTGCTAAGAACCTGTAAAGGGTATTTGACAAAGGCTGGTTCATAACGGCCTTTGCAGTATCTATGGAAAAAGATGGTCAATACAGGCAGCACAATAAGGAACGGCGTGGATGCAGCAGCCCCTTTTGTTGTCATTAGTCCCATTAGAACTAGCTGAGAGAATACTAGGGCAATAACTATGCGTCCGTGAACATCTGGCCAAAATGCACCAGCACTTTCGTATTCTTGGTTGTATACATTGATGATCTGCATATAAGAAAAAAGGGATTCTAGCATATCAGCTGAGTGTATGTGTTTTAAAGCAAATAATCACTTTATCAATTCACATACTCAAAAATGACGAAACAACAAAAGTCCATTGTCTATTAGAATTTAAAGCAAAACATCACAACTCGATTCCTATGATAAGCATTTATCCATTATCTTAAGCTCATATTCTTAAAGAGTCTCTGGAAAACCACAAATGTCAATATGGCGGGGTCCACTGTACATCTAGGATTGTGATTCACCTCAGACATGGAGTCTCTAGACTTCCTAAGAATACTCTTACTTCAATGAGGGGAAAAGAATTAAAAAAAAAGAGGGAGGGATGGGGGGGAATCGACAATGGCCCTGGGATAATCACAATGCTCCACGTGTGAGGATTAGCCTAAGGCCCACTACACATGGACGGTTGTGATTAACCTGAAATACCGGAACTCTTTAAGCAACAAGAGATGACCAAATAAAATGTTCAGCATTATCATATACATTCATGTTCTCAAAACTGTTTATGAAAAAGAGACGTATGACGTACCTGATGGCGGAAAACCAGATATGCCAGGGCAAAGAATACCAATATAAAAGGAAGGAAAACCGGTGTCACCACAGCAAAGACGAGGCCTAGAAGAAAATACAATTGTATTTGAGGTTCACCCGTGTTAAAACCGATACTTCCCGGATCCATTGCCGCCTCTCTATCCTTCTCAGTCTTCACCAAGAAGAAGTTTTTCAGATGGTAAAATATCAACGGTTTCAGTCTTAATATCTCTCCCGCAATACCAGCCCATCCATCTACCATTACATATGTAATAAAGAACGTCGCGTTCATGGGTATTGCAACGCCAATTATTTTAGGGATTCTGCAAAAAGCAACCAAATATAAGATGTTAAAAAAATGGATCATAAATATTAGGGATAATTACAGGCACAACCCCCCACTTATTGTGTAATTATCAGAAACCTCTGGAGGTTTTGCAAATTACCAACACACACCCTCTCAGAGAGTGAAATTGTAATATGTTTTTACTAATTGGGGTGAAATTGTAATTTAACAGGGGATGAAATTGTAATTTAACAGGGGATGAAATTGTACACTGATTGGGGAGGTTATGATAATTTTTCAAACCTAGTGATTCTTTCGTAATTAGGGATCACAAAGAGGGTCTCTCTGTAAATTACCCTAAATATTTTAACTGTCAAAGACAAACAGAAGCATAATAGTTTGTGGTCAAAATTAGATTGACATACTCGGCGGGAGACTCATGAAGAAAAGTATCAAGTTGTTTCATGGCAGTTCCTGCTATTACAGTCACAAGGAAAACGTTGAAAAAGTTGAATATATAGTATCTCAAGGCAGATCTTCTCTCCAGCGAAGATATCGACAGAAAGCCCTCAAATTTGGACATGATCATCAATATTGTTGGTAGCACTATGAGGAAAATCTTCAATGCAATCCCAGGCAAAACACCTTGGATGAAAGACTTGATGAAAGGTCTGCATTACAAAAATCTCGTCAGTAGCAAACATAAAGCCGAAATGGAGACCAACAAAAAGTAGCAGCAGTTGCCATACAGAAGAAGAAAAAACTTTGCAAATAAAACTACTGCAAAGTGAGGCTCAACACTCAAAGCAGACAGAACACAAAGAGAATTTTATATATCTAGAGAATGAAAATTAAGACTAGATAAGAACCATACGTGGCTATTCGCAAACTATTCGGTAAATGGTAACTATCTCTAAGAGGGTTCACAGAGTCTGAGAGATCACTGTGAATTAACCTTCCAAAACTCTGGTTCCACACCAACACATGTCCCAACACAGGGAACTTCAGACATTGAAAAAGTGAGTTGTTAAAAAACTAACAAAGGTATACGCAATTTTCGCTCATTCTAATGTTTGTCTACTTTGTCAATTCAAGAAAATATTAAAGCTCCCAAACGTTAAAAAGTTGTGGTTAGGCCAGAGCAAAAAATAAAAAGAAAACTGATAAATCTAACAATTTATCAAAGACAATACAGCGGTGACCACTGATACTTGAACAAAAAGTAAACAGATGCATGAAGTTTATTGAGAGGAGTAAACACGTAAATTTTTAATGTTTAGACAAACAGTTAATATATGATGATACAAATAGCTCTAAGGATCCATACTCACACTTCAATTATCGGCCTCAGAAATGGTGCCCTCCTTTCAATACCTTCGATATTTGCAAAAGATTGAACCGAAGCGACAGGGATCATGAAGAAGAATGTAAGAAAGAAGAAAGCAACAGCAACAATGAGCCTCCTAACAGTCAGTGAAACATAGGGAATTGCTAGGTTATCCCAGTACACATCACGTGGCTCCGAAGCCCATTCTGTTAACCACAAAGTTGGATTTCTGGATTGCTGTGTTTGTGCACACACAGCAGCACCCCACCGAGTTTTAAAGGAGACAAAAGCCGCTGGCATGATACACTTAGGATCAGTTTTTACCCTCTCCCGCTCTTCAGCTATCTGCATATCAATATCATACTTAGACTATAACAAATGAAGTTTTAATGCATCAATAATGTTTTAAGGTAGGTAAAGAGCAAGACATGTGTGCAGCAGAAGAATTCAGATGAAATAAATCTGTTTAAACAGATGTGCTCATAAACTAAAAAAGTAAAGTTAGCAATAAACAGAAAGCAATTCTTAGAATGTTTAGATGAAGGGAAAAGTCATGTTTGCTCTGAAATTTTCTCATTCACGAAGTGTTTCCTGAACATGCTATCTTCTGGACTATACAGTGGCTGACATGATAACTAATTTTATGCAAAAGTAAACAATAGTTAAGCAACATCGTGGATTAATCACCCTCACCCCATCTGATTCACATCAATGCACTATATTTCTAATCACCACAGATAATGTCGGGAGAAATTACTCATCAAAAGAAAATATGGCTAAAAGAAATGTTCATAACTAATACACGTATCAAGATCTATCTGGCTGAGTGAAATTTCACTTCTCCTATATTTGGAAACAATAAAAATGGGGAATAAGAATTAGTAAAGAACATGAAAACAAATCTTGAAAACAAAAATATCTTTTTTTTCTGGTGCCTATCGTTTCCCTTAGGTAGGTATTTCAATCTTTCTCTATGCAACTAATGTGTCCTTGGCACAATAATGTAGGTTGGCTCGTTAAGGCCTCGAGGTCAAAAGTTCAAATAGTGGAAACAGTCGTCTCTGTTTTGCACGGTACTGATATATATACACATCTTACCCTTCCCAAACCCTTCAACGCATTGGGGTTTAGCATTTGAAGGAAAAAGTATCTAATAAAGATATACTTAATTACTCACCCTGAACTCTTCAGGGTGGAACTAGTTTGTTGTGATGGTGAATCTGAACACTACAAGAGATGTTTTTGCTGTACAAAGCAGCTTCAGCTTTTAATATTTGATGACAGGTGGAAGATTATCTAACTCTCGTCAATTACCAAACTTATTTCGCAGACTTTGTAAGTGCAACCCTGTTTATAGGTAAATGCATATGCATGCAGAGAAGCCAGATAGATTATCTCACTTCTTGTGATAGTCTCTCAATTTCAGCTGTCTGATAATTAATTGCATCCACTTTATCTCCACATAGGCCAAGAAAACCAGTCTGCACGTTTGAAAATAAGTAAAAGGTGTCATTTAAACCTCTCAATCAAAGCATAATATCACAAGCCAACTTCAAAGTTTCCTAAAAGCAAGAAAGAAATAATTCCTAACAATTGATGAAAGAGATATTAAAGTTAAAACAAGTTCAGTACCTTTGTCATGGGCCGTTTTGATTGATTTCTTGAAAATTTTATTTGGTAATAGTCAAGCCAATTTTCCTTACTTTTCTTCTCCTTTACCAGTTTTGCAAGTTTATTGGCATTGATCACAACCTGCATATATCTTCTGAGTTAGGAGAAAAATTGCAGATACCACAGTATACAAAGCCTAATTCGCAATAGAATACCAGTCCACAGTCATTTATGTTTACAAAGAAGCAATATGTAGTCGTTGATTTATACCATGAGATAACACCACAGATGTAAGACATGACATAAACGAGACAGCAGACAAGAATTCCCAAGAAAAAGACACTATTGACAAGCGAAATGACAAGACAGAATGTGCTTCTCATACTCTCAATTTCTTGTACAAAAATGAGTGCTTAATCAATGATTTAAAACATTCTTGCAACACAAAGACAAGCAACCTAGGGTAATTTCTTGCTCTTCTGCAGTGAAATATGAATTATAGAAGAGAAAATGGCTTGTGGCCAGACAGTGGTCATGAAAACATCATAAGTCTTAAGTTAAATACTTGCTTTACAACTTTCTTTCTTCAATTCATATGATACTTTATTTTATTATTGTCTTCTTGACCTATATATGCCTCATCATAATACTCAACTCTTACTTTGTTTTCAAAGTCACACTTGGATTCTCATAATATTACATGTAGCTTATGCTCATAAACACATTTTATTTTAAAAAAAGTAGACTTACAGTTGAGGGTAATTACAAGAAATGTTTTTAGCCTGTTAAGAATTGGGTAAAAGAGTTAGGCATGGGCAAACTTTTATTAGAACAAATGAATTAGTCTGAATAAATGAGTTTTCTTCTCACTGATTCTCAAAACCATTTTCTAAATAAAATGAAACAGAGCTAACCCGAAAACAGAATCAAAAGTAACAAACCTTTGAACATAAAAAAATTATGGGCATTGCCAGTAAAATAAAGTAAATCATTCTATTCTAGCCACAAAAGAAGCCAGCAGAAATCTCTGCTACTCCTAAAACATTTGTAAACACAAAAAATAAATTATGCCAATTTAAACATGAAGAAAACCTGATGAGTCAGATAGTGATCCGGATGGTTGACCAAGAAAAAGTGCTCCACACATTCACTAACTGATTCGTCTGTGTCTGGTGGCACATTTTTAACAAGAACCTGCGAAAAATCAAGTTTCAGCACTCCTGGTCATTACAGAGTAAAGGGAATAGAAGGTTGGCAAAGAAATCACTAACTAGGAAATAAACAAGAAAAAGTTGCCGATGTAGACAGAAGACTAAACTACCCAGATTATAGAACAAACGACTGTGCATAAAGTGTGTTTCACAGGATATATTAACACATATATTTCTCATGTATCTTATGCCAATAGCCCGAGCTTGGGTGAAAGCCATCTTTACTTGCAAAGCTTACTCCATAACATTTCTAAATATTGAACAACCAAGTTTCAGCATTCCTGGTCATTACAAAGTAAAGGGAATAGAAGGTTGGCAAAGAAATCACTAACTAGGAAATAAACAAGAAAAAGTTGCCGATGGAGACAGAAGACTAAACTACCCAGATTATAGAACAAACGCCTGTGCATAAAGTGTGTTTCATAGGATACATTAACACATATGTTTCTCATGTATCTTATGCCAATAGCCCGAGCATGAGTGAAAGCTATCTTTACTTGCAAAGCTTACTCCATATCATTTCTAAATATTGATCAACCAAAAGCTTCACAAGTTTAGGCGCTATGAAGTGCTACATCACAGACTTAATGAGCAAGTTATTGCTTCTTACCGTAAATTGATCAGGACGACGTCTTTCTGAAGCAAGAAAGTGTAGGCGCATTGTAGCAACTTTTTCGTACTCCTTGCGCAGGGTATAGCATGTCCAAAAAGTAAAGGCATAGGCCATTACTATATGAGTCCAAAACCTGTAAATCAGGCATATAAAGCTTCAGTGATATATCAAGCACACCCTTATATAATTCAAAAAATTCCTTTTCATTATCATACATAACAAAATATACTAATGCAGACAGTTTTATTGGGCTCGTCTCTAGTCTATAGAAACGAAACAAATAATAAAGTAACTAACGAAATGAAAATTAGGACGAAAAGGTGAAGTTCCATAGCTTATTCTGCACTTCCGTAACGTTCAAGTTTTCAAAAGATTTGGAGGACCTGCAGAGCATTCAACTTCCTTACTCTATCATCTTATATTGGCATTGATTGATGAATTCTACAACCACCGCGTATAGACGTTTGAAAGCTGACTCAGAAAATTGCAAAAACACAGCCAAGATTCTCGAATCCTCACTAATGGAAACCATTATTTTAGTGGGACACACTGTTATCTCTGGAACCCACGTATATCCCATATGTAAACAGCAATTAAGTTTCCACCTGACCACTCGGTTGACTTTCTCTAACCATCTTGGTGCCAATGTTATAGGAAGGCAATAGAACAAAGAGGGAAAGAAAGCTAATATCATAAAAAGTAGTCCTATATACTCGCAAAACATAAATCCTCAAAGAGCATATTATCAAACCTAAAACCTTACCGTGTAAACAACATAATTAGTCATTCTTACGTAGTCTAAATAAGCTCAAAACTCATAACTGAAGCTCAGGTAGCCTAAAGATGGCTGAGAACCATCAAATTTTAGACAAACCTAAAACAAATGTGCATCGGCTCAATTATATTTCCAGCTCTAAAAGGGAGAGTTAGATGAGTGGGACAATGATTGTCAACAATAAAGATAATGCGGACACTTTCTTTTTTTGGAAAAAAGAAAGAAAAGGTACAACAAAGTATAAAGCTCCTAACCTTTGGGATCCATGTGGAATGTTTGAAATAGAAAGCTTGTCAATGTCACTGTACTGTAGATTATCAGTTGCTTGAGATTTAGCCAAGGTGTCGTTTGTCCAGTTGACGGGTACTAAGACAGCCCATGCAAGCAATGACACCGGAACAAAAATCTTAAGTCTGCATAACCATATGCAGAATCAGTACACAATTGAAGAACTGAAAATTCGGTACAAAATATTGTAGTTGTTCCCTGCAGCACACAAACCCCATACACAGACATAGACATGTGCAATCTGAAGTGAAAACAATCGTTGTTTGCTTTTAAAGAATGTAATTTGGAACGAAATTCGATAAAGTAAGAAGGCAGAAGCACACGTCCAATCAACAACTGTGGACACAATCTAGTCCAGGTACCTGTAAAGCATCTCATTAAAAATACTAATGATGACATCACACACAGGACTCCACGACAATCTTGCAACAATAACTATTTAAGGGAAATAAACATCATAAATTTCAAAGTGGCATTTATACATATAACTTTATATTCTCTAGACAAGACTGAGACGATATCCCAGCCAAGTTCTTCAAGTCAATTATAGCAGAGTATTTAACAAAGTTCAACATGTCCTACTCAAAGAATGCCAAGACAATCTTGAAACCAGAAGACAAAGCTCAATAAATTCAATTTGGAGAGCATGGACAGCTGCATATTTCTAAAACATTATAGGCTCATAGAATATTTCTTTGCATATGAAACAGATAAACAAGTTCAATGAGCAACAAGAAAAAACAATACTATAATCAAATGCAACAAAATGGAAGACAAATGCATGTGTCTAATCTATAACTGTGATAAATACATTTGCAACTTTAACGTAATGAATCCTTTTCACTTTTTAGAGAAACAACATACCCATATTACTTCAAAAAGACTTCAATCCCATTCTAATACAAGGAACTTCAGCATAAAATCCCAACAGTAAGTTGTGCAGGTGTATTTGTGGAATCTAATAGTAAAGGTCCATGAAATTGTTTTCTTAATCATAATTTCCTTGTCGTTATTTCTTTTATACAAGCTAAGTATACAGCACCAAGCCCAGGAAATATCAGATGTGCATACTTACCCCAGCAGATAAATTCGCAAATAGACAGCCGAATCCAGTCCTGCATGGTCAATGAGCTCCGGCTCGGGCATTTTCAGTGCATCTGGAACCCAATTCAGAAATCTAATGTACGATCTCCAGTCCAGATTGACAAATTTGCTTACGAAAGCACCAGATTGAGTGGGACTGCTCCTCAAACCCTTAAGGTACCATTTTGGGAAATATACTCTGTCATTAAACGGCTGAAGCCTTAGGATACCAAATGCTATAAGGAAAACCAACGCAGTGATAATATTTACTCCTGCAGCAAGCCCTATATCCGCAAAGGTTGCCATTTCGTGCCTCTCCTAAATAACTGAACCTCCTGCAAAAAAGAGGAAATTTTAATGCACATTTTCAAGGTACACAATTAAAAGTGAATTTCAAGTAAGGCACCCATAACGTACTGGTACACAATGCACCCACTTTGACATCTAATATGTTTAAAAGATCAATAGGATTTTGTAGTAATATAATCAATACATTTTCAGAAACTTGCACAGTAAATTTTACTTGCTGAATAATCTGATCGAATGAAAGTTAATCACTCCGATGCAGTAACAAATTTTTTGAGTGAATCTGACACATGTAACATACATCATGAATATCAATCATCATTCAACATCTGACAATTAGTAACAAATTAATATCATCTACCAGCTACGAACAAAGTAAGTAGAGAAACACACACGTTCGTAGGAGCAGGACACAAAAACTCTAGTATCATCAATAGAGTAAGGCCTACAAATGATAACTGATAAATTGCAACAACAAAAATTCATTTACATTATGTTCACATTCAAATGTTTTGAACCAATTATCAAAAAACTAGTAATCAGTAGCAAAAGTATGAAATAATTTTCTAATAAGCCCGAATTAGTAAACACAGTAATTCCTCAAGTATTGTTCAAAACCCTCTAGATCATAAACTCTTTTTGTTTTTTTAAAGGCGACAAAATATGGACAACGCAAACACAGAAAAAGTTGTATTACCAGAAACCCTCACCAAGAACAACCACTATTCTACTCGTTTTCACATAAAAGAAACAATTCTGATCGCAATTCCGCAACAATGTAACATCAAAAAATTATCCCAGAATATATATACAAAAGCACTATAATCACATAATAAAGGGAAGAATCATAACGAAATACATACCGTCACGATAATTTAGGATGAAGCCGTACGGATTCCGAAAATCGTTACGAGAAGTCAAGAATATCAGTTCAAAATTATATTCAACAAAATAAAAAAAGAAAGTAGGGAGTTGCGGATCGGAGAGTTAATAGAATTGCTTCAGAGTAGAATGGAAGCCAAAGAACATTCTAACAGTCCCTTCATAATACTAATACTAAACAACAAAGCCACCCACCTATACATACACGATACATATACCCGCAGAATTACTGGTAGAGAGATAGAGAGGAGTGTTGGAGATGTATATAATGTGTGTGGTGTGCGTGTATATGTCAGATGGGACTGGATATATGAAAGGTGAACAACAGTAAAGATTTTTGTTGTGAATTTTTTGGCAAGTTTTACCTCAATAATAACTGATTTTATTTCTCCTGAAATTCATTCATTGATGTGTACGTTTCGGGATTTGGGGATTTGAAGCGGGTCAGAGCGATCTTTAATTATGGAAAGTGTAATTTAAGGATGCAATTAATAAATATATTTTATTGCTAAATAAGGGATTATCAAAAAACAAAAAAACGGATTATCTGTAAAAACACGTTTGCCAGTTGCCGGTACATGTGTCTTGAGGAAGTTGGTGTCGGCAAGGTCCCACGTTTTAGTAGTCCAACGGCTACTTGTCCGTGATAAGGATTGTTGCCTGAGGAAAATAGCACGCGCTACATATGCGCGTGGTTGTAAGAAATCCAACAGCTATTCTCTTTCCCTTATTTTGTCCTCTTCCTTTTTCGTAATGGTAGTTCCTTATTTTGTCAAGATTTTGTACTTCAAGTTTGTTTTTTTTTTTTTTGGTAATTCCTTATTTTGTCAAGATTTTGTGCTTCAGGTTACTTTGTCAATTGAGTCAGGCTTATTAAAAGAACTACAATTTTAATCGCTTATATTTGAGATGAGCTTAATTCACCGTGAGCAAAATTGAGTTTTAGCTTATAAATTAAGCGTTAAAAATTTGTGAGTCAAACTTGAGTTTTATTAAGTGTCATACGGATAACCTGAAACCTTATAAATTAACCTCTAATTTAATGTTTTGTTGTTATACGTCCAAGTTATTTTTAAGCTACATTAGTGCAAAATTTTATTTTAAAATTTTTAAAGAAACTTTCATTTTCTTTATGTCATCTCATATATATTGAAAAGGACTCTAACTTTTGATAATTATTTTTGTAGATTCATTATTAAAACATTGGAATTATACACTTTCATTATTGTAAACCTTTATTTAGTGTATTATTCAAGGTTAATCTCTTATTCCTATTTTTTTATAGAAAATATGAATAGCGCGAGTCGACTCGAAGTAAGTTTGAAATTCGTAAAAAATATGAGTCGAATTTGAGTCGGGCCAAAAAAAAAAATTATGAGCTGAATTTGAATATATAATATGCAAGCCCCATGATTTTGAACTTGAACTTGCCCGAGAGACGTACATGTATGAATAATTAGTATACTGTATATATAATGTTTTTGTTTGCAAGTCATTGGCTAAGTAACGCATGCTAACAGCTTGTGGTTCATGCAGTAAATTCCAATGAGAAAGAACAAAATTTAAAGTAGCAAATTAATGAAACATCAATTAGTTGGTCAGAATGGTGATTAATAGTATTAAGATCACATTAAATAACATTTGTTTGCTAAAATAGTGAGTCAAAAAATACCACGAGCAACTCTATGTTGAATTGGACTCTGATAAAATTAATTGTCTTATCGTCGATTTTGACCTGAATTTAATTAAGTACAAAGGAAAATGCTATATACCACTGTTTTTATATCACCGATTTTTCACTCTCCCTGTTTTGGAAAGTATGAATGTATTAAATCCATGAAAATCAATTAATTGCAAGCTATGATGCACCGACACTCCAAAAAATCACCACGGACGGTGTCGGGCGTGTTCGGACACCGACACTCCTCCGACACGCCAGTCGCCCATCGCCATCGTCCGGCAACCACAATCGCAGGTTTATCTTCTTACTTTTCAACTCCTATTTCACAAATTGGAAACCCTAAATCCCCAAATTGAAGAAACTTATATAAGAGAAATAGAGAATTGAAGGTATGAGGTATCTCTCCAAGGTTTGTTGATTGAATTTATTTGAGTTATATGTATCTATATAGATCCATTTATTATATGTGTTTGATTTGGGGTGTTTTTGGCTTTTTATATTTCATTTGTGTTGAATTATGTGATTATATATAATATATATATATATATAAAAAAAAATTGGAAAGTCGTGTCATTTCCTATTTTTTTACAAATGTCGTTCCTCGTGTCCGTATCAGTGCATCATAGATTGCAAGTGATTTCTTACCAAAACTAGGTGGTATAAAAAATGTGGTATATAGCATTACTCAAGTATAAAGTGTAAAATATTAAACATTTTGGTGCGTTTTCTTTCCCATTTTGTTTTTCTCATTGAAATTAACATACAGGGTAAAAAAAAAATCTTCAATACAATGTAAAAGCTCAAAATATGGAATCTTATTATGTTGCCACGTACTTTGAATATATCTTTTGCGCTGGATTGAATTTATCAACTTGCATATGTTAAATAATTCCTTTATTTTATTTTTTTAATAGAAAATAATTCCTTTATTTGTTGCTAAGAACTAAATAATCAAAGTTGCATTACTTTGATCATATTCCATCGACAAACCCATCCCTACATCCAGCTTTTTCTAAATTTGAAAACCAAAAGGTGGCTTTTAATTTTGATGATTGTTTTTGCCTAAGGAGGGTTGTTTAATGCAATTTAGACCGTGTTTAAGTCGTGTGTTACCGTCTAGAAAATGGAACAATATCTAGTATGACTCTATTTGACCGTGTTTTGTTTTCTTCTAAAGTTTTTTTTTTTTTTTTTAACAGACTAAAGATTTATAGTGTGGAATCGAAATAAGAAATGTCAGTCAACAACTGCGATTTGGTCAGAATAAGAAACTTGTTCGATGAATTCATATTTTAGTAGTAGTTTGTTCAGATCCGCCGGAATATATAATAATTAAAAAAATTTTTAATATTAAAAAGAAAAATTGTTTAGCTACAATACACGAATACACATACGATGATACAAATACAATACGACATGAATATAAAATCCGGCAAATTTTAAGTTACAATACATTGAGGATACATATATATGTAGGCATGTATAATATTTGAAAATAAATTTGAGTCTTTATATTCATTGACATAAATAAATTTTTATCTAATTCTTTAAATTTCTTTTTTATTTCTTGAACTTTTAAGTTTTAACAAAAGATCGATAACGTTATCTACCCCCCCCCCCCCCCCAACCCTATTTTAACCCAAAAAGTGTTGTACAATATTAAAAACATACTATGTCTGGTAACTAAGGGGTGTTAGCTTCAAATTCCGTATCGGATCGGATATGAAATCCAAAATTTTATCTTTTTTATTTTATTTTTGGGACACTTAAACATGAAATTATTTTTAGAAATTCACATGCATCATAGGTGTTTAGCATAATCTAATAGGAAGGGGGAGGAGGAACTTAGTTAGAACTAGTCGGTAAGGCACACTCGATGCGTGTGTAAAAATATAAGGGTAATAATATATACCATAATTTATATACCACTGATTTTTCACCCCATTTATTTTATTAAAAAATCACTTGCAATTAATTGATTTTAATTAATTTATTATATTCATACTTTCTAAATCAAGAGGACGATGAAAAATTGGTGGTAACGGTGGTATATAGCATTTTCTAAAATATAAAAAATAATTAGTAAATTTTTAATTTAAAATTAATTAGTTCAAATAAAAGGTCAGAGAAAAAAAAGAGGAAATAGAAAAAGAAATGAGATGAGAAATAAAATTAAACTTAAATATTAGAATTTATGAACAACACTTCTCCACATTCATGTCATTCAAGTGGATTATGAGCCGTTGGATGATATATGATGATATCATTATTTCATTTTATGACATCATCATATATAGATCTAAAAGCTTACATACATAGTTGGGTAGTATCAAAGTGAATTATATGAAATAAATCGTGTTTCATGGACTATTAAATCATTATTACGCAGCCTCATCAAAAAATATGAATAGCATCATAGCTATATCATAGTAAATATCAAATTTATATAACACTTATCAATATATGGTACCAAAAGAGTTTGCAAATCCAGAACACATTTGGCCTTTGTAAAAGACCAAATTGCTGATGCAAATGGTGTATGAAATATATAAAGAAGATAAAAGCGTAGTGCTGCTGGGGTCCCTCTTTGTTGCATCATTAACCTTGACCAAATTGACCATTACCTAAATCTGATTGGGATTCGTTGGATTTGTCATAGTTGATGACTTTCGATATGCTCGAAGCATAATTTTCAAAGGGATAATAGCATACACCTCCTTAGTTATGGTATGATGTACATTTTACCCCTCATTTATTAAAATGTGCGCTTTACCCCCTCTCTTATCATAAAATGTACACTACACTCCTTTAGACAGCTTGGACAGGGATAAAGTGCTACAAAACACATAAATTAAAGGGCAAAGTGTTACAAAAATACATAATTCAGGGGGCAAAAGTCCAATTTTTATGACAAGTGAAGTGCTCGAATCTGTCCGAGGGGGTGAAGTGCACATTTTATGATAAGTAAAGGGGTAAAGTGCATATTTCAATAAGTGAGGAGCAAAGTACACATCACCCTATAACTGAGGGTATCTGCATTTATCCCATTTTCGAAAGTTATCTAATATGAAGTATTTACTGACAATCCTATAACTTTAGAAAATTTGATTGATGAATTCCACTTAGAATTTTAACAGTTGGAGGGTAAAAGTTGTGTAATCAGCATACAAATGCTACCTACCCCAATATATTTGTTGACTTCGTATCCAAATTTGTTTCCCTGTCAATCAATAATTGACCTTGTATTAATATTTTAACATGTCAGATATCAAATGGCCCATATTATGGAAAAATTTATGCTGGATTGGGTTCAATGATTCTAGTGTTTATATCTCTCATTTAATAAAATATATTGTGTACGGTGTCTATACACATTTATGTAAAAGATAGATATATAATTCATATTCAGACTATTGAACTCGATTTAATATAGAAATACGCACCACACTATCATGATAAGTCATTTCCCACTTGCATAAATGTGACGTTCACAAATACTTTTCAAACACAAACTGAGACAAAATACGACTGATACAAGTTTTAAATCAATTAAGCAACCCCCAAAAAGAAAAAAGAAGGAAAGTTCGAGATCAATTGATTTGATGCATATGTCATTATTATCAAAAGATCGATCATTATTATCAAAAAGATAGGTGATAGTGGGGTGTACAGTGCAGATTAAAGTAGAATGATCCTTTTCTCTGTTCTGTTCTGTTCCCCAACACTGAAAGGTAACATTATATGTATAGACTAGCAAGAGTTATTATTAGGACCTAAACCACACAAAATTTGGTGGGTCACACTTATTGATAAGGTTGGCCACATTTAATTTGTTGTTGCACTAGCAGGGATATCATTCATTGGAACATAGTATCAAAATATCATTTAACAGATTGGATTGTGTTTTCTTTTTATCTTTTTTGTGAATTATGGGATTCAAAATCTAAAACCTTTATTCCATTATTCTGTATTAAAAAGAAAAAAGTTGTCAACTAGGCCGGGTTGGATCGGCCTACCTGAGGAAAACTCTGTGGGCCTAGCACTATAATTGGGCCGGTTTAGAACAGGCCAGCATTGTAGTAGGTGAGCCTGGGCTGAACCACTAAGATGGTTAAGAATGCAAAAGCCTTCCTCCGTGGCTAAGCTGGAAAGTTAAGCAAGGTTTAAATATAGCGGTCTAGTGATTTGAGCTTTTTTTTTTAAATACAAAAAGCGGGGTTACCCGAAATGTTTTAACCCGACAAACCCGAGTTTATAGTTATAATATAGGGCCAAGTATGACCATCAAGGTCATCTTGGAGAGCTTGATGGATTTTCACATCCGGTATGTCCATATAGCTCAGGGGCTTTGCCAAGCCCTTTTTGGCTAACTCGTCTGCCACTCGGTTAGCCTCTCTCCACACAAATTGTATGGAATCATCCTAGTTGCGTCTCTTAACACTGTGAATTTTAGTGATGACGTCAAAATGGTGATGTGCCGTGGAGGCGTCCACAATGCTTTTGATAGCTTCCTGGCAATCAACTTCCAGTACAACATGTTTCTTTCTCGTGGCCCAGGCCATCCGTAACCCTTTGTGAATGACATGCATTTCAGCCTCCAACGGGGAACATGGATCGATACTCCCACCGATGTTATAACTTGAAAAATATAGAGATGTCAGTGTATTATGAGCTTATGGTGATCAATTTATAATAATAGTTTCAGCGGAATTATGACTCACTTTCTATTGTGTTTTTGGGATGTAGTGATTAAGTTAAATTATATGTCTCAGCATACTTAGGTGAAAGAATATTTTGTGAAGATTAAATATTTAAATCCCCTTTATAAACTCTAGTCGCGGTGGCACACTTGATGCGTGTGCTTAATTATTTAAAAATTATAAATATATTATTTTGTAATAAAAATTTCTCAATATCAAATATGTTACTTGAAATTTTATGAGCATACATTTTACATAATTTTATGTTAATTATTATAAGCAGTTAGAAATTAGTAAAAGAGAAAAAAAATTAAAACAGAAAAACAGAAAGAGAGAGAAGAGAGAAGGGAAACAACGTGTAGGAGAGAAAATAAGAGGAGTGGAGAAAATTAAGTTTGACATATGTCAAAGTTTTAATGGGTGCAAGATGCTATACCAAAAAAATGAGCGGACCAAAGGCACATGAGATTTTCTACTGCAAAATTGTGTTGCATCTTGTATTAAATATCATGCTTGCACGACAAGTATATATATATATTCCATGATAAATTTATATTCAAGAAAATATTTTATACATATGTCTTTCATATATAAAATACAAAAGGAGATTATAACACGGTTTACAATAGAAGATGCAAATTAGACCAAAGGTGGTTATTTTGAGGCGTCATCTCTTTATTAATAGTATAGTTTGTCACTACATAATTTATTTGGCCTAATCTTTTTAACTATAGAAAAAATAAAACAAAAAAACTGTATAGCCCATGGCCTAATGGGCTTTCCCACTCTAATTTATCAGGAAGTATCAATTTGGATTAATCCACAATCACCTCTTTGTTCTGATATTTTGAGAAGGCAAGGGAAGATATTTTTTACCTTCTTCTGTAAGCTCCCCTCACAGGCTCACACACAGTAGTAAACAAATTGAAATCTTTCATTACTAATTGGTAGAAACCTACAGAGATAAGAGCGAATCAATGGAATCCTCTACAATTATTCTCCCAGTTTCTCAATATTTCTCACTTTATCCATCATCAATACCCCATACCACCAGAAACAGGGCTCCTCCCTTTAGACCCTGGAAACAAAGAATTTCTCCTTCTTCCACAGCTCTCCAATGTCATAAGATGTTTGTGCCTGGTGGGTATATATATATATATATATATATCACTGCTGATGCATCAATTGCTGTCTTTTTATACTATTTTGATTCCTTGAAAGTGTGTTTGATCGATGTTGCAATGCAGGGTTTGGAGAAGCATCCCCAGAAGCCAAAGCAGCTAAACATTTACACGACTTTTTCACCTACACCGCAGTTAAAATTGTCACTGCACAGCTCGAGGTCTCTCTCTCTCTTTAATGGCGATTTTTTTCCCCACCTAGTCTTGTTGGATAAATTAACGCTTTGTTTGGTTCAAGAATTTTGGTGACGCAAAGAAAAGAAAAGGAAAGGAAAAGGAAAAGGTTCTTGTTTTTCACCATCTTTTTCATTCTCATCAATTGGCGAGGAAAAGGAATTTACACAAATTAATATTAAGTTTTCTCTTTTATTTTTTTTTTCTTTTTCTTTTTCTTTTCTCTGGTAACTAAACAAAGAAAATTGATTTTTCTTCTATTTCTTTTTCCTTTCCTTGTCAAATTCCTAGAACCAAAGTAAGTGTAGAAACTTGAGAAATATCCTTATTCTTAATATCATAAACATACTTGATACTCCCTTGAATGATAGGAAATTCTAGTATGCTTCCGGTTCTGTCGCAGTCAAGTGAATTTCACAAAATGAGTGACTTATCGTGTGGTAATTCACTCATTTTATGAAAGACACTTGGTGTAGCTGAGTCGGGAGTCGGGAGCAGGCTAGAATTTTCCTAAAAGTAAGGTTGATAGCGCAGGACTACAACCGAGAGGCACATGCAGAATTGATGGAATTCCTGGAAACACACTCTTTGAGTGATGGCGATAAGTTTTGTGCTGATTTGATGCGGGAATCACCAAACCATAAAGCTTTAGGTAACATTATTAGTATTGCAATATAACTTAATGACTCTCCTTACAACATAGGACTATTACATTTACAATATATTTATTGACATGAGTTGCTGATGTTTAATTTGATCTTTCCCCTGATCACGTACAGCTCTGCGCATATTAGAGGTCAGTGTATTCTCTACTTATAAAATTAATAGATTTTTTGATGTTTTTGCTCAATGTTTACAGCTTTTATTAGTATTTCTGATACAAATGAATATGGTTTACATCTTCGTCATGAAGGTTCGATCGGCGTACTGCAAGAATGATTTCGAATGGGACAACTTGAAACGATTGACATTCAAGGTCAATACACATTCATTACCTTTTCAAATTTTAGCATTGCTTATCAATGATGATTATTATTATTAATATTCGATAGTGTGTATATATATATGTTAGCAGATGGTGGATGAACGTAATACGAGACTCATGAGGGATTATGTATCGGAAACTATAGTTCAGTGAAGAGCGAGAGTCAGCAGTAATTTCTCCTCAGGCAGACATAGACATACACATTAGTATTGCTCATGCATGGTGTAGTATATATTATGTATATTTGTGTGCAATACTATTAAACTGGAAACCAAAGACAGCAAAGGAATTGAAAGGAGTGTATTTAGTTGTACCAAGTATGTTGTATATATAAATTGTTAGTGGAGTGAGAAAATCACCTAATAAATTATCTTACAATCTTGCTTTAAAGAGGACAAAAAAATAGAAGCAAAAAGGAAAAAAATTCAATCTTCAACCGCAGTTTTTGTCGTAGCTTTTTGTAAAATAGAACGTGAATTGGGGGTATAAACACGGTTTTCATGGATCACACCAGGCTGTGTGTCACGTGTGCTGCATGCTTTTCTGGTGCATGCTGGAAGTCCTCACTCCTCCCTTCCTAATTCCTAGAAAATTGTAGTCCAGACCCGGTTTGGCTGCGCCTAAGTGTATTTCATAAGAAGAATGTATTACACTTGCTATATAATTGGTAAGTTATTTTATAAAATAAAAATGGGCTTGGTCGAGTCGAGTGCGGGCTAGAATAGCTACTAATTCCTATTGAGAATTTTTTTGTAGTTGGATTTGATGTTCTTAACATAAATATAACCCAATTGTATAAAATATTTGCTTAAGTTAACCTCAAAGTGAAACATTAGATGAAACAGAGTTCAATCTTCTATTGAAATCTGCCGTTTCATTCAGTGTTTCATGTCATTTATTCACGTTAAATATACATAATCTATGCTAACTATATAATTAAAGAAATATTTTGTAAAATTAGCATTGACTTGTATAAACAATAATCAAATCACGATGAAGAATCAAAACAACAAGAATAATGTACAAATAGAATAATTCTCATGTCCTTGCTGAATAACAAGTGGCAAGAACATTGCACTAAAGGGCTATGTTCAACCATTGCAGATGACCAGCCTAATAGACACAAGCCTATGTGTTGGTCACATGATTTCACTAAAAACCCCTAACAAAATAACTTAGTAGTGCAAAGTATGAGATCTTCTATTACGAAATAACACGTCCTCCTCCGATCTTTTTAACACGTTACTCTGCACCTCAAATATTTACATTCCATATAATATTTGTATTTAAAAATATTTATACACTTGATATATATAGATAAAAGGGAACACAAATTAAAGTCGTGTAATTGCATATTTCGTTACCGGTATATATTTGTTACATATCTGCTACATTTTCCTCCCTCCAGAATTTGGGACTTTTCTCACCAGAATAATTACAAGTAAGAACAAGTAGAAATTCTAAAGCAGCAAAATTTGAGAAGGATTTAGCGAGGACAGGAATTTTTTTACGACAGTTGATGATTTGAATTTCAGTCACACTTTCACAAGTACAGCAAACGCAATATAAACCCCAAGTACGGCTGAAACAGAATTCCAACGTCCTAAACATTTCCATGGCCTTAGTACATCTCAATTCTCCCGCATAAACCATCCCTAATTTCTTCAAACCTGAAAACCCTAATTCCATCACCGGCAATCATTCGTAGCATGTCTTATACCAATTACCCCCAAATCATCAGAGTTTTCAGTAACACATCGAACGACGATGACGACGACGACGACGATCGAGAAAAGGATCTTTTGTCGCGGATTTCATTCCGCAGGTCACCAAGCCCAGCCCGGCCGAGCTTTTCTTCACCCGGAGCTTCGTTCGGGTCGATTCGTTCGCTCTCGCCCGTTTCAACATCGTCGAATTTGTCCAACGGCTATGTTAGCGGCACAGCGTTGGATTCGAAGAAATCGAAGAAGAGTAAGAGAAAGGCGTGGTATAGGAAAAAGATGTCGATTGGATTGGCGGTATTGATGTGTTTATTTTTCTTGATGAACTGGTGGATGATTTATCGGATCCAAGGTCCGGTTCGGTCGCAGGGGGGTATGAAGGTGAAATACTTGAAAGCGAACTCTTCCACTGTATTCATCCGGGTATGCTTTGCATTTTGTGAATTTTTTTTTCTTTTTTGCAATGTTTGTGGTTTAGTGAATTGGATTGTAAGGTGGATTTTAGATGCATTGTGCACTTGTCTGAAATAGATTTGAGAAAGGATATATTCTTAGTAATCATAAAGTCGAATGCTTGATGATAATTAGGTAGGGATTATAGGCGAAAAGGATTAGTAATTACAGAATTATATTGCCATGGTCTATGAAGAGCCGAATTATAAGGTTATTTAAATTTTTAGTTAACTGGAGGCAGTAGTTGATAGTTGAGATAGGTGATTGGCAATGCGATGGAGTACAATAAATATCGGTAGGAATTATGAAGGATCATATTTTGCTTGGCATTGACATGAAAGAGCTGTTAAATTGTTGGATTCTGTTACTCCGTTCTAAGATTTAGTAGTGCGAAGTGTAAGGGGAAGTAAAAGGGTAGCGAATTGAATTTCACAGCGGTTTTGTCTTGAATGTAGCTTAGTATTATGAAAAGAAATGAAATAGATCTATGAAACCTGAAGTGTGTCTCGTAGTTAATTTTTGCACAACAAGCTCGTAATGTGTTTTCCTTCAATAATGAAATGAAGAAAACGGTTTTCATCAATGAAATTCAAAGCCTAAATAGATTGTAAGTTTTGAGTATAAATGAGTTGATTGTATATATCAATTTGGATGTTGATTTACCGAATCGACAGAGCAACTAGCATCTTAGTTTGCTGGGGCAGGTGGTGCAAGAATAGCTCCTTCCTGCTGTTTACCCTTTGATTCTTTTAGAATGAACATAACTACTTGTTGTCCTCATGCAATGATGCAATAAATCTTTTAGTTAACACCCTTCTCCCCAGAAAAAAAGGACGCATATGAAATGGTTGGAAATTTGGAGGGGAAAAGGAAGTAGGACAAGCACACTTACTTTTTCTTTACCATGTTGTACACTACAGACAGTTCTTTATATGGATGTAGGAAGAACTACAAAAACTTGGTAGAGGGAAAAAGCCGCAGAAAACTATATATGCAAGGCTCCTGTCTAAGGCTGCTCATGCATTGGCTGAGGTATGCTCAAATCTGAAAGAGTAACTTTTCTTCATTCCGCTCTCATGGACTAGTATGATTTTGGTGATTGTATCACTATTTGCATTCTTATGCTGAAATTGTTATGGTTCAGGGAGAGAACAGGCCTGACCCTAAGGACTTGTGGATGGAACCATACACTCGTGCTTCTTCATGGACCCCTTGTGCTCATCAACGAAATTGGAAACCTAGTGGTATCTCTCTTTCTCTCTCTGTGTATGGATGTGCTAAAATGTCAGTTGAACCGATTAGTCGTGAAATGTTGTACTACCCTATGCAGACTAATGTTTTCTAACCAATTTCAGAGGGTAACAGTGGCTATATAATGGTCACAGCAAATGGTGGAATAAATCAACAGCGAGTTGCTGTAAGTTATGTCTATGTTTAATTTCCTGGTGAAGCAGCTTCCAATTTCTGAATATATCTGACTCATGTTTTTGTTTGCTATTTTTATTTTGACAATGAAAACCATTTTCTATTTTCTAATATACTCTAATGTGGTTGCCAACAGGTCTGCAATGCAGTTGCTGTTGCAAGATTACTTAATGCAACGCTTGTTCTCCCCAAATTTATGTACAGCAGTGTTTGGACAGATGTTAGGTGAAATACTTTTTAACCTAATAAATTTAGCTTTCTTAAATGTCTGTTTAGGTTTGTCAAATGTTCATGAACACAGTTTTCTCTCTTTGTTGAGCATGTATATGCAAATAAGCCTGTGCCCATGTGCACATTTTTCGGTGTTGGTTTCCGGCCATTAATGACATGATCTTTGCTTTCATTGTGATCTTAAATTATTCATTATGGTTAAGGTTAAAATCCGTCTCAGTCTCAGTGTTATTAAGTATCTATCATGTTTCTGATTGGAAGATTGACTGGAAACTTCTGTAATTTCTTAGTCAATTCGGCGATATTTATCAGGAGAAGCATTTCATCAACAGCTTAAATCCTGACATCCGAATTATCAAGGAACTTCCCCTGGAATTCCAGTCGCTAGATCTGGAGGCAATTGGTAGTGTGGTGAGATTCATATCTTTATACATTAGATACTTAAAGTCAACGTAGAATTTGCTCAGTGACATCTCTGGTTGCTGCAATATTATATTTGGACTTGCATTTCAGGTTACAGATGCAGATGTTGTGAAAGAGGCTAAGCCAAGTTTTTACTTGAAATACATCCTTCCCATTTTACATCTTAACAGAGTCGTTCATTTTGTTGGATTTGGGAACAGATTGGCATCTGATCCTATACCGCGTGAGTTACAGGTACCTTTAAGCACTTGGCTTGTTAATTAATGCCTCTCTCTCTACTTTGCCTCCTAATTAAAGAATTTCATCTAGAGACTTCGATGCAGATGCAATTTTCATGCCCTGAGATTTGTCCCCAAAATACAAGAAGTTGGTGCGTTGCTTATTCAGAGAATGCGCCAAAATGATACAGGCGTGGGTCGTTTGGACAATTTTCTTGTTGGACCATATGCTGCATCAAAGCTGAATGGGCGAAAACCTCGTGTGGCTAAAGCCAGTTACTTAGCCTTACATCTGAGATTTGAAATTGACATGGTGGCTCATTCTTTGTGTGAATTTGGTGGAGGTAAGGAAGAAAGGCGAGAATTGGAGGCTTATCGGGAAATCCATTTCCCTGCATTGATAGAACAAAAGAAGACGAAAATGTAAGTATCTGTGGTAATTATGACATGTCTTGGTTTGAGTATGAAGCTTCTATAGAATTAGGGTTTTGACAGGATGAAGAGAAAAATGTTGGTTTACCTCAAGTTTGTCATTTTGACAATGTGAATGAGGGAACAGATTTAGAAAGTGTACACTTTCTGATTTTATCATTATCATCGCTAAGATTTTTAAGCAAAATAATTCCTGCAGGTTTCCCTCTCCAACAGAATTAAGATCTGAAGGACTATGTCCATTGATGCCAGAGGAAACCGTGCTTATGCTTGCTGCCCTTGGTTTCAACCGTCGAACCCACATATACTTAGCCGGTGCACATATTTATGGAGGAAAGTCGAGATTGGCAGCCTTGACCACGTTGTTTCCTAATCTAGTCACCAAGGAGAGCTTGCTTTCTTCAACTGAAATCAAACCATTTGCAAATTTTTCATCTCAGGTGAGTTATGGTCTTTCTTTATTTTTCTGATTTTATTATTTTGCTAATCCATATGATCTTTGCTAGTGATTTGCATCTAATATTCATTATGTTTGTTTGGTAATGATTATAACCTGAGTTTTTATTTTTTTGCAGTTGGCGGCACTTGACTTCATTGTTTGCACAGCTGCTGACATGTTTGCCATGACAGACTCGGGAAGTCAATTTTCTTCTCTAGTAGCTGGTTACAGAATCTATTATGGAGGAGGAAGAATGCCAACAATACGGCCAAACAAACGCCGGCTTGCTGACATTTTTGTGAAAAACAACACGATAGAATGGAAGGTGTTTGAGACAAGAGTAAGGAAAGCGGTGAGACAGAATAAAAGAGTATTTTCAAGGCCCGTTGGTAGAAGTGTATATAGATATCCAAGATGCCGGGATTGTATGTGTTATATGGGTTAAGTTATACTGTCATAGAGTGTACTATAGTCATGTCATTTTTCTTTTTTTGGCTCAGAAGCTGTTGATGTTAACTATTTGATTCATTGAATCCTTTTCTTTCACCAACTATATATATGAAAGATTCATTCATTCAATTTATTCCTGTCCCTTGCATTTGCATTATTGTACTCTCTACATGTATTATCTCCATTTTCTTTCTCTGATTTATGTTGCAGACTGCTGGATTTTGTGCGTGGAACATATGATTAGAGAATTTTCACGGGACATTAAACAGGTCAGGAAATAATGCAACTGTTATACTAAGAGTTATATAAATACTAAATACAGAGGCTCATTATTTCCCATTACACATATTATTAATTACTAGATTTCCTATTCAAGAAACACTGCTTCAAATTCTTACTAATGCTTTCAGGCTCACTATAGCATGCATCTTATGTTTCACGCTCTTGTCTCTCTCAATGGTTTTCCTTTTGATCTGGTAGTAGATTTCGCCACTTTTAGCTCTCAGAAGATGATTTGGTCCCATAAACCTGAATATTGATTATAAAGGAAATCTTGTCGTCCAACTTAAACAGAAACGGGCAAAACTGACAAGGGCATTCTCACAATGTGATTCAAACTCCCTATCAGAACAATCTCCCCGAAGCTGAAGTCGTCCAGCACCTGGGTTACACCAAGTCGTATTTCCAAGGTTTGTGTTTCTTGAGGAGCTATAGTGAACCAGGGTGGATCCACACTAACTGTCACCCCCTTTGGTGGCAGCACAGCACACAGGTATGTCTCTGGTTTGCTTGCCACATTCTTGACAACTCTCCTTGTCATTCGCATTCCAGAAAGGGCAGTTATTGTCACCGAAGGTTGGTTCAGGTCAGACGGGTTGCTAAAAGAGGCAGCACATGACCCTCCAGTGGCAATTCTTACTCTCTCTGGATCAGTATTTGGAAGGGAGCACAAGAAACTAAGATAATCTTCATATCCTGCTTTAAGATAATTTATCAAAGTAATTATATAAGAAATGAAAATTAGATTGCTGACAATAATCATACTATCATAGTTTATAGTTTGTTCCTTAAAGTGGGAATCTACCGACTCGGATCTTTTATTCAACATGACAGATGCACGTTAAATGTATAAAATGTTCTTTTTGATATACACTTGACACGCCTCCGCAATATTGTCTATAAAATGCAACACTAAATTGGAATAGAAAATCCAGAACGAGAATTTACCACTAGAAAAAACTAGTCCCGGGTCCAATGCACGAACAGGATCCACAAGGCCAGCCCCAAAACCAAATGGAGCGGCCTGATACAAAGTATAGGCGGCGAAGCCTTCAGCCATTATAGGTTCCCCATGGTTGTCATACTTGGAGGCCGTCGTTGACATAGCTGAAGCTATCATTGATGGTGTCCATGAAGGATTATTTTGCTTGAGTAGTGCAGCTATGCCTGCAATATGAGGGGTTGCCATGCTGGTTCCAGATATTAGCGCGAAACTGTAACCTGCACCCAATCAAATTGGATCATCAGGACAGGGCCAGACTTAATAACTGTCGAAAACCTGTAAAAAAAGAATGCAGTTTTTTTGTATTTGAACTACCAGATAGGAATGGATTCTGAACGCTCATGGGACTCCAAGCTGCCCAAATTTGGTGGCCTGGAGCTAAAATATCAGGCTTAAGTAAATCAGCAGGATTCCTTTTCTGGTCAATGTAATTAGGGCCCCTTGAGGAGTATCTGCTGACAATAGGCGCTCGTTCCATGTAAGAAGCGATTCTGCCCTCGCCTATAGCTGCCCTCCCACTGTATCTTATAACCATCCCTTCCTCATCTCTGTAAGTTTGCTGTTCATAATATTGAGATACTATCTGCAACAAATACAAAAAAATATTTTGGAAAATTCCGCAAAGCTTTAATCCTATATAGTGAAAATGTATACCTGTGCATCACTTGTCCTTGGGATCATTATGCCAGGAACAGAGAAAGGAATAGGCTCAGCTATGAAGTCTCCATAACTAGGGTTAGCTATGAACACGAATCCCATGAGTCCGAGAGCCTTAGCCGTCTCTATAATGGCTGTTAGAGATGAAGTTCCATTGTAGAAGCCAGCTGAGAAAGTGCAGATAACTACACTGCCTTGCACCACAGCAGGGTCCAGTGCCTCTGGATGTTGGCACTCTTCTATGTACTCTGGAGTCTTAGGAAATGTTCCATTCACCTTAGTTGCATCTCTAGCCAGCACTAACTTGTATTGAAGCAATCCATTTCCAAAACTAGGTCCTGAGATAATCAAAACCGTTCATGTACTGAGACACATGTATGGTTCATTATATATAAATGATTGTATTGTCCTGAAGTTGAAATTGGTTCAAATCTCGGGTTTTGACAAGAATTACTCAGTGAAAGTATAATATTACCTGATAACCCGACACCGCCAATCTTTTGACTGTTGCCAAGGATGAGAGTGCCAGGGTAAGTCCTGTCTGTACGACAGGAGGCGACACCAACAGCCCAAGGGCTGTATGACACGACGGTGTAAGGTCCGGGGCCCTGATTACCGACTGCCTGAACCACGAAAACTCCAGCCTTTTGTGCAGATAACATGAATATCTCAAAGGCGCCCAAGAACGTGAGTGTGTCTTGTGGTGGTGCATCGGGTCCTATAGACAGTGTTAAGATATCAACTCCGTCTAATACAGCCTGCAAAGGTAGTGAACCCCATCATCCCATGATACATTTTTCTTTTTGGTAAATTCCATGAAAAAACAAAAACCACCACCTTTTTTGGTAAATTGAAGACAAACAAATGAATAAAATTGAGTTCAATGGACCCAAGTTTCTTAGGATTTGTTATGTTTTTACTTCATTAAATGTAAAATTTTGGAGTATATTGTATGGTATAAGGATTCATGGTTTTTGATTCTGCTAAAATTCTACATAGCCCACTCAAAAACACATCCTCAAATCGAAGTGCCCATCATCAAATGCATTCGACGTGCAGCATGCAAACTTAAAAACAACCTAAAAATTGATTTTATATTGCATTTGCCTTCTAAGTTTTCGTGTAATATGCCATGCAAGCTAATTTATATTATGCTTTGGGGGCAAAGAAATGCTCACTTGATCAATTGCTGCTAATACATCTGTTAAAGTTCCAATTGTCGGGTAAATAGCTTTATACACAGCAATCCTGCTTAAGAAAATGGTAAAGAATTTAAAAATGTATTAAAGACACTTATAAAAATGTATTAACAACACTTAAAGTTCCAATGATCATTTCTCTTTATTATTTTTATACTTTTAGCTTATTTTCCTAAATAATAGATGATTGGCGAATTGGACCTAGCACGTGGCGCCATTCCACTGGCTCTACCATAGAAGAATCCGTCCACAACCACTGGAACTCCAAAATTTCCAGCAGCAGTTGAAGCCACATGACTGCAAAACAAGAATACAATATTTTTAACAACATTTTTGCTCATGCACGTAATTGATATATATAGATATGTGTGTGTGTACCTGCCATGTCCAACAGCATCGAAGGGTGATTGTATATCAGCAGAAGCATTGAGTGTGGCAGCAGCTCTCGCCCCGGAAGCGAAAAACCTAGCAGAAATAATCTTACCATTGCAAGAAGTCTGAGGAAATAAAGGGCCTCCCTCACAAGTTCCAGAAAAGTGAGAAATATTTGAAGTAAAAGGATTCATGGGATCATAAGCAAAGCTAGGATGCACAGGATTTATCCCTGAATCCACAAAACCAATCACAATTCCTTCACCTGCATTTCTATCACCTCCTTGCTGACTCCAAACTGCTGATAACCCTAAGAACTCCGGTGTATAACTCGTCATTAATTTGACTCCCGTATCTTTCTCTACAAGCTTCACTCCATGTGCACTCTTGAATTTGTCAATCTTCATTTTTTTTTAACAGGAAATTTGAATTAATTTTTCTTTTTTACCATGATATAAATGAACAAGAATCTGTAGGCATATATATAATAACCTGAGAATGGGTTGTATGCACAGCGAATCCATTGACGATGTGTTTAAAGCTGTAAAGCTTGTTATAGCTGCCTTCATCTAGAGTGCTTTGCAGAAATTGCTCGTGGGAGTCCACCAGGTGCTTTGCATGAGCTATGGAAGCTTCACTAATAATACAAAAGATATTATTCAGCCCAAGAATAGGAACCAAAAATTGAACTAAACTAAAAATGAAATCTCTCATTTTGATTTTCTTTAAACTGATTTTAAGTTACCTGCTGGCGACTCGTCTTCCGCCTTCTTTACGAGGCACTGGTTCCTGATAGAAAGCAACTGGATCACCTTCCAGTAAAACCAGATAGATGTCTCGCTTCTCGGCAATGCATGAAATAGCACTAAGGACTAAGAGTATCAAAATAACTCTCAGCTGAGTTGAAGCCAACATATATATCTTTCCTTTCATGGCTTGTTAATTAGCATGACTGTGAGAGGAGATCGATACAGTTTTCGACCTTTCGTTTATATGGAAATTTGTGCAGAAAAAAAGGCTGAAATCAACTAACCATGCAAAACAAGTTAAGGGGTTTAACCACATTATTAGCGTGAATAAAGCTGGCTTCATTAGCTTTTTCTTAGAGGAAAAAACAAATCATTCTGGAGTAACAGTTACTTTTTGAATGTTGTTTCTGTCCAATAGACCCAATGTTTATTTAGGTGATCTTTGTTCACGCCAAACAACCTTGTAGGAAAAATTCATGCAATAAGTACCTCTCCTTTAATTTTCCCCTTGTTTACTGCATTTTCTTTCGTATATTAGAATTTTACAACTCAATTAAAAGTAATCTTCGCCGGATAATTATATGTTCGAATTAATGAGTTCACCAACGAATTTTCCTTACAACTTGTATATCTGCATCACGTTAGAGGGTGTTTGGCTAATCTTATTTTAAAGAGCTTATAAGCTCTTAGTGATTATAAGATGTTTTGGAGCTCATAAGATCTGTCTTATAAGCTCTTAAAAAGCAAGTTGGATTGCCTTACTTATTTTTAAGTAGCTTATAACCTCCTATTTTGAGAGCTTATAAGTTATTTTACTAAAAAATCTACCAAACGCTCTCTTAGTAATTAATGACTTCAGTCAATTAGTTAGCAAATCCAACTTATGAATTTATGTAAGTGGCATCTTTAATCAAGAGTTTGATCAGTTAATTAAATGGAGTAGTCTTTTGGCCTTCAACTTGGGATATTTGCCTTCCATGGAAAATTCTCTTAAACTATATGAGGATCACCATATGCTTAATACAAGATTTAAAATAATCCCAAAAACAAGAGATGTAATTAATAAAGAAAATAGAAAGGATTTTAATTTCCTTCTTCCTGAACAAGTTAAATTTACTGATTTATCTCTTTACCAAACACGTCGTCCTACAAAGTCAGATTCTAAATCTAATACACACATGCACACTACTTGAGAGATTTATTATTGAAAGACACTACTGGTCTACGCACAATGCTACAAAATCAGCACAATGCAAGCAAGAATGCTGGCCAAGCCTCACTGATGAATTGAATGGATACTCCTTCTAGTGCTTGGGTTCTACCTGCAGGATGACAAAAGCATCTGATTAGCAAAATCGACGAAGATGACTTAGATAGAAGAGTGTAAGAGAAAAAATATTCTTACATATAGAAGTAGCGAAAACAATTCTTGGAAGAGATGCAGAAGATACTATAATGGCTCAATTGTATATATGGGCAATGCTTTCAGCATTTAGGTGAAGATTTTGTATCACAGAAGTAACCAGTAGAGGAAGTTGCTATGTACATAGTACAATATCAAAGTATTGAAGAGATGCATGAGCTCACAACCATAGATCTAGAAGATAGGTGTTGCACATTTCAAACGGCAAATTTCATAGACGTAAGACTAGATGCTACTCTAAGTCTCTAACCAAGGCCACACTGATCCCACGAGATGACCAATTTTAAAGAACAGATCAATAATCCGCTAAACAAACTTATGCTATTCACTTTAAATGGATGACTTTCTTAATATTCTGTTGATTTGATTTAACTTTAGCCAGGGTGGAGATTCGAAGACACGCAAGAGTATTGGATACTCGGAGTAGATTATCCATCTTTAAAGAAAGTTCTTCGGTAATTGTATGACAAACTCTTAATCAATAATGTGACTAAATAACTAGAAACTATAAATCATATACAATCCTATCTCTTAAGAGAACAAGCGCTCGTATTTATAAAGATGTATGTATAGATAAAGTCCAGTCCTATTCACAAGTGTAAAGCAATAGAAAATTAGCTATAGCAATTAAGTTTCGCACCGTATAGTGTTCTGTGTCCTATACTTTCCTTTTTAGCTGAATTCCACATCTGTTTCAATAACCTAAAATTTCACAAAAAAAGGTCTAATCTTACACTTTCCTTTCAGTTAGGGCTTCTGTCTAGCTTTTGATTTTTCCCTACCCTTTCTATTTTTATTTAATTTATTCAGGTTGAGAAGAGTGTTGTTCCAGAGGCTGTTGCCAAACATATTTTCCCCACCCAAAAAGCTAAGTTTATGTACAGGGTTGACCTGATAATCAGCCCAGAGAAGAAAAACAGAAATCATATTTTACATAGAGAACAAAAAGTGTCAAACATTGGACTGTATAATGAAACAAAGTAAAGCAACTTGACAAGAAATTCAGCGCAAGTAGTCTTACCTAGCCATTTTGGAGCAGGGTGTTAAGCGGTTTTCACTTCCTCATCGTGTACGGAGCAAACAAAGTGGTCCAATTGTTTCGCCTGATTTATTGTCATATTTACACAAGTAGGATGATACCTACAACCCCACCAAAGATCACATTCCACATGAGGAAACATCAGAACAATTGGTGGAGAAAGTGTTCCTGGACCAATTAAATCACACTCCTAAACAACTTAAATTTCTCCTTGATCGACATTCATGATTCCAAACATCTGACTTATGCTTAGAGGAGCTTTTGAATTTAATGAAGTGTCTACATCCTGACAATGGAAAACTAGTACATGAGAGAACAATTATACGTACCAGTCTCTGCATTGCTCACATTGTATCATCAGGTCATCTGGATTATAGGGCTGCTCACATTTGCAATACCTTATAACGTATTATCATAGGAACATCATTTAGTACCTCCCAACCATGTAAAACCGAAGCTTCCACTATTACGAAAACAAATCATGCAAGAAAAATGCATAATGTATGCAGCACTTACACTAAAACATGGTCTGGCAAGAAAGCTCCAGTGGCAGGTCTATATTCAAATCGACAATAGTAATCCTCAGGTCCACCATTTGCTAGCTTAGTATAATTCTTGAAAGTGTGAACAATGCATTTGCCCTCAATGGTGTTAGCACTTTGAATGTCATAGTGATCTGACAAGAATAACTCCTTCGCTCCATGGAACCCCTTCCGCCCTCCAACTACTTCCTCCGGCCGGTAGTACCACCTTACCCGAACTATCACGTTGTTACGCTTATCAGCCTCAATATTCTCGACACGTGCTACATAAGGGGCTGATTTCTTTTTTGCGGGACGCATCAAGACGCAATCCCCAGCTTCAAATCCAGAAGAACCAATTAGAACACAAGATGTAATCACTCCCATTCAAAAGTTAAATGAGTAAACACTCGGTAAATATTTCATAAATCTTGTCCAACAATATTTGTTAAAGAAAAGAAGAAATAAATTAACTTGCACAAAGTCAAAAATTCGACATAAAAATGAAAGAAAAACTTCAAATATCCTCCCTCTGGGAATACAAAGAAACTGAGATGGAGCCAAAGGGGGCCTGCTAGGGGCACCAGCCCCCCTCAACTTTGATAAAATTGATTTTTGCCCTATAAACTTTTGAAATTTGACATTTTGCCCCCCCCCATAATCCAAAAATATCAAGTTTTGACCCCTTTTGAAATTTGAAATTTGACATTTTTTTTGTTTGCCCCCTCGAACCTCAAATCCCGGCTCCGTTCCCGCAAAGAAATAATATAAGTCTTTTATGGAACCACCAATTTTATGGGTGTAAGATTTTAATTATGGATCTTCATCAGTGATAAAAACGAACATCAATCGATAAAGAACAGATTCAAACTAAAGAACTAGCCAACAACATATCTTTAGTTTCTTTTTGTAATAAACAATCAAATCACGTATACAATTACCAAACGAGGAAAATATAATCGGTACATAAACATGCATGCACACGACGAACTTTCAAGGGCGTTTCTACTAAATAAAATTCCACAGCTTCACTAGTGAATCAACTTCACCATCAACAAATTGCATTATATATAATGTATGTATACCTCTAACCACTTTGTTTGTGCCTCTAATGCGGTAAGAACTGAATTCTGTTTTACCAGGTTTTGTTTTCGCCATTGATTATCAAACAAATCTTCTTGTAAACTGCAAAGAATTCTCTCTCTTTTCTGTAGAGTGATCGGCAATAAGATTTTGATACACTTTACTCAAAATACAATATTTTGATACAGATAAATGGATAATTTGCCTTGAAGGGTGAATTTTGAAGTAAGATTTCAAAACTGAACGTGCATTCTTGTGTGAATTTGAAGGAAAGGATCATTAATTTTAGATTTCGGTGAAAAATGGAGTGGACAATTTATAAACCCTAGATTTTTCGGTGAAAAGGCTAGAGCTGTTTTGGTTTTACTCGTGGAAATTACTAGGCTGGTATTTAATTAACAGCGTTTTACTAAAGTCAAATCAGATTTTATTTAAATTATTTAGTTTGATGTAAAATATATTTTGAAAAACCAGAAAGAAAAAACAAGAGTATTTCTCACTTATTCTTTTTACTTTTTAGAACATAGAAGCAATTAATTAATAAAAATAATTTATATGTTTCAAAAATGGCATTTTAGCTGTAATATTTTTTTTTTTGAGAGAGAAAATGTGCCACGTAATCATTGGAAAAGGCAAAGCCTAATGTCGCTGGACTACCAAATTGTATTATTCGCTCAAGATAAGTATCCACAAAGCAGGCCCAATAATGTTTAAATTATGGGCTTTTACGTAGGGCCAATTGCAATATTAGTCCGGAAGGATAGGGCCTGTTGCAATTTAAGTTGCGTTGGTTTACAATTTTACAAAAAAAGTCCCGTGGGATGTCTTTATTTGCAAGTTTGGTCTCATCCGAACAAAATTTGGCGAAATCCTGCGTGCGCTTATATTTCACACGCCGTTAAATTTATTACTGATTTACACTTACGGTTTTCATCCGTCTTTTAACAATTGATACTAAAAAGACAAAAATATAACATGCAAACTTCCAATGACTAAAAAAGGCAAAAATTGCAGCATTGGTCTCATGAAAGAGGGCATGTTACATTTTTAGTCCAATTGAAAAAAATTGGAAATTTGAAGACAACTGGACTAAAAATGTAACATGCTCTCTCTTATGAAACCAATGCTACAATATTTCCTTTTACATGTCTTATACTCAAAGTTGAATCGTTATAATTACATTCCATTTATTCACCCAGTCCTTTCCATCAAAGTGGATTACAAAAATGCAATATGTAATTAATTATGTTGGAAATTTTTTATATTATTATAAAGAATTTCAAGATTTAAGGTGTGTAAAATCTATAATGAGTTACAAGTATCTCAATCCACTCCTTAATTTATAATACCTTATTATGCGTTATGAATTTATTTCCTACAAATTATATATAGGAAAAATTACACATACACCCATTGTTACAATAGATCTATGAAATTATTTCCTACAAATTAAATATAGGGATAATTACATAAACTTATTCTCTTATAATTGAAATTACAAATACTTAACCCACTATAACTGAAAATTATATTTAGCCCCCTGAAAACCCTCGATCAATAGTCAAACAATACTAAATGATATTTTTGCCCTTCACTTAAATTATTAAAAAAATAAAAAAAATTGAAATAATATTTTTATTAGGCTGTACCCTCTCTTATAATGTGTAATTACTAATTACCAAAAAATCCCTCTTTCTTTTGAAATTACCATCACCCCCTACAGATCCTAATTGTAAGGTTTTTAGGGTTAAATTGTAAATTTTTCAATACATAGAAGGGTGATTGTAAGAAGTGCATTATAATATGAGAGGTTTGTGTAATTTCAAAAATAAGAGGGGGGTGGTTGTAATTTTTCCTAAATGACATTTGGATAGAGGCATTTTTGGAAGCCGCATGATGACGTCATCAAAAAACTGATCTCAAGGGGGTAAATGTAATTTTCAATTATAGTGACTTAAGTATTTGTAAATTCAATTATAAGAGAGTAAATTTGTGTATTTACATATTATTGCAGGTGGTGTTAGTATAATTTTCCCTTCTATCTATATATAGGGTACAGATCAAACACATTCCTATAATTTAGGTAAGATATAAACTCAATCTAGGTCATTTAAACCATTTGATCCCAAGGTCCATATTTAAAGCCATTATTTCGGATTTTATATTTAATTTAATGATGATGATAGCATTTTGGTCAATAGGTCTAACAAACCCATGCAAATAACATGCAAGATCAAATCAAATCCCACTATATGCCCCCATAACAGATTTTTTCCTCCAATTAATTCTCTTTTTCCCAATTAAAGAATGTAAATTTTTTACAGAAGTATTGATGCGTATTGACGCAAAGAATGCAAATAACATAAAATTGATACACAGAAGTTAAAGATTGATGCACAGAACTCAAGTAATCATCGAGATCGATTCAACATCATAGTCAATTCATCATCCATACAAGCTCGATTCATCATTTCCGGAAATTCGCATTTTGTCCTCTAGAACATAATATCTTAATAATAATGTTGTATTCACCAAAACATAATATCTTAACAATACACATGTTGTATATTATTAAATTAGTTGGTGTAATGTAACTGTATGATATGCAAACACACACTGTATAATTGATTATATGATGTTGTATACTGGGTTATAGGATAATGTATAATGGTTTATGAGATTGTAACTATATGATATATACTCACACTGTATAATTGGTTATAAGACATTGTATATTGTCTTATAATATATTGTATATTGATTTCTATTATAATGTATAATAGTTTGAAATCACTAATTGTATGTACAGAAATCAAATCCCTCTTATTTACGTTATTTATCATCAAACTCAAGTAATCATCAAGCTCGATTCATCATCATCGATCGTGAATACAAAATCTTATGCAAAAGATTTCAACTTTGTTATGTGATTCCTCTGTTTTCACCGGCATCCCAATTTCAAATCATTTTTTTTTTGTTCTTTTAATTTAAGTAGTAATGACAATTTAGAAAGATAGAGTAAGGTTCAATGTTGGTGACCTCCGCAGAACATGGGAGCTATACATTCCCACAAACATCCTGAAAAAATTGTTGTGCAGAGAGGCCCTGTTATATGGCCTCATGGACCACCTGTTATACAGCAAATATTAGTGTATTATACACTAAAAACTCAGTATTGTAAATCACAAATACACCATCATACAGTAGCTTATAAACCATTATACAGTAAATACAACGGTGATATACAATGTGTGATTAGTGACATACAATTAGTGATTTCAAACCATTATATAGTATCTTATGACACAGTATACAGTATCATATAAATCAATATACGGTATCATATAACTCATTATACAGTGAATACAATAGCTAATTAATCCATTATATAATAGTTAATAGACAAATATACAGTAAATACAAATAAGGTAAAGTACGGAAATAATGGAAATAAATAAAAATAAAAATAAAAATTCCACTGAAAACACAAAAACGCGTAAAAACCTAGTAAAACGATGGAATTTGGGCCCGAGAGGGTGGTGCTCAGCATACTTATGACTGAGTTGTTTTTAAAACGACGTTTCCTTCAAGATTGGAGTAGAGCTTGGGGCCAAATTCCAAAAACATTTTTTGTCTTTCGAAAATTTAAAATATATATTTTATTATTACTTTTTTTAAAGCAAAATATAGTACATGAGTGGTGATATACAGTGTGGTATTTAGTGACATCACAATTAGTGATTTTTTAGACCATAATACAGTAGCTTATAAACCATTATACAGTAAATACAACGGCGATATACAGTGTATGATTAGTGACATACAATTAGTGATTTCAAACCATTATATAGTATCTTATAAACAATTATGCAGTATGTTATAACACATTATACAGTATCTTACAACCCATTATATAGTGTGTTTATACATCATACAATTACAATCTTATAAACCATTATATAGTATTTTATAACACAATATACAGTAACATATAAGCCAATATACAGAATCATATAATCCATTATACAGTGAATACAATAGCTAATAAACATTATACAATAGTTAATTCATACATTATACAATAACTAATAAACAAATATAGGGAGATTGATATTTCGCGATCGACTTTTCAGTTTGTGAAAATCTGTCATCTTCATGGCTATTTTCTGGTCGTCTTTCCCAGCAACTCGAACAGCGACATCACCGCCATCCCATAGCGGCGAACATCGCCGCTCGTCGCGCCTCCCACAGCGGCGCATCTCGCCGCCTTTCTCGGAAGATCATTGAAGTCGACGAGTTAACACAAATCCAGAAATTCAATATTTCAGATTTTGGTTTTTTCAATCTCGATTTTCAGAAATTCAGAAATTTCAGAATTTTAATTCAATCAAAACTGATTTTAGTGAAACCAAAATTTCATATTGATATTTCTTAATTTTCGGTGATTTAATTTTGGCAACAAATCGAGAGATTGTAGGGGAGATTTTGGCAGTTTCAAATGGAGAGATTTTAGGAAAGATTTTGTGCCGTTATTTTTGGTAGTTTGATGTTGTATAATGATGTCATTGACTATTATACCCCCTGATACATTTGGAGCCAAATATTCCGCCTTTTTCTTGATTATTTTTTGGATTGTTGGATTTAATGTATCCAATGATGTATATTAAGTCTTAAATCTTATCTAATAGAGAGTATTATATCTTATCTAATAGAGGGTATGTATTAAATCTTGACCCTATATATATATATATATATCAAACGAGACTATATTAATAAATTGAATCAAAGTAGATAAAGATAATATTCATTTGATATTGTTAAATCATCATTCGTCCAATTATTGACTAGCTTGCCACAAAATTCTAGGCTAAAAACTAGATTTGGTCAAGAAATTTGTATATATTTCACAAAATAAAAATAAGGGGTAAAAACTTTATTTTTTTTACATTTTTTTATCTCATTCCGCCGAATATGTTGAAATTCCGCCGGAATATTCCGCCGAATATGCCAATAGATAAAAAAGTGTAAAATCCAAAAAGTTCAGATAAAAAAGTGTGAAAAAAAAAAGTTTTTATAAAAATGTGCCAAAACTCGAAAAATTCGGGTAGATTTGTGTTTTTACCCCTAAAAATAAACCAAGAACGTGACAGGTATTGAAGCTAAAATTCATTTTGGTCTAGTAATGAAAGCATAAAGAAAAGGCAAAAATAGCACCAGGCAGGTAAATTCGATGATATTAGTCCAGGTGAAATATTACAACCTGAAATGATAGCAGTCCCTGGCATACAAGTTTGTATGCAATTACCAGCTTTAATACACTAATAACATCACATTTTATCTTAAATATAATAAATAGCAGTAGTTCACTAATTTTCCTTGCAAATACTAATATTTTAATATAGTTAAGTTGCTAATAATTTAAAATTGAGCTGGAGAGATATCCATAGCAAAAGGATTGCCCAAAACATTGTCCATATAGTAGTGGGGGTGCGTAGCATCCATCACTACGAACTGCATATCCTCCGAAGGTTTCCAGTGACGCTTCCTTTGGTTAATGAACCAATTGTTTATCTGCTTCTGATCCAGCCCGGTCGACTCAGCCAACGCCAATTTCTGAGATTCCTGTTAACACATTGCATGAAATACCTGTTAAGAACGATTAAGGCGATTTACAAATGAATTAAGACGATTAATGCTCAATTTATTTATTGCGATTTTAAGGTTAAATATAAGTATTTAGATACCGATGGATATGGCCATTTGTAATGCCTGCTCCACCAATCAAGTAATTGTTGCCTCGCTTCTTTAGGCAGTTTTCCTTTCTTTCGTTTCTTCATGAATTCCTGCTTCAGGCTGCCCAAATATCCACTGTATTTTCGAAGTAGCTGACCTTTCAGTTCGCGGTCTTCTGCTTGAGGATCTATCAAATTGTTATTCACATCAACTTCTTCATCAGATGAACCGTTTCTCTCCATTGCTTCCACACAAGCTGTCACATAGTACAAATATAGATTATAAACGTAGAGTAACAAGATATAATTTCCCGAAGTTGATGCAGTCATTTGCCAGAACTAATCAATTCACTTTTATTTCTCGTATTAATCCATCAAATATGAAAAAGTAATGACGTATAAAAAGAAAGAAAACGCAAATGCAGGCTTCAAAAGAATGTAAATGCATAAAAGCCGATAACGTATTAATTAAAGAACTACGAAAACTGAAAAGTGAATTGAAGAAAAGGCTTGAAGTCTCAACAAATTATCTTATTGACCGCGATACTATCATAGTCCGGTAGAAAAGTTAGGATTCACGAAAGGGGCAGTTAAATAGGGAATGGGAGCATATAAATTAATGTCATAATTAAAGATAAAGATCTCTTAGTGAAGACATAATCCTTATTAATACATATGCATGCTGTAAAACTTGATTTATTCTTGTAGAAATTTTTAGACCAACAAAAGAGTAGTTTCAAGTGAAAATTACTAATCATTATCAAGATAGCTTTATTTCTTGTCCAAGCAAGTCTATCAAAGGCTTCTTTTTAATCAATAGACATGTCTGTCTTCCTCACAATAGTTGACCAACTTATATGCTTATGCCCCACGAGGAAGCTGGCATCGAACATGAGAAAATCATGTATTATATTCATCAAGCTACATAAAGATGCCTTCTCACAATTAAGTGTACTGCTGGGCAATGCAGCCGAAAAGAACGAAACCAAGTTAAATTTAACCATTAGGTAAATATACGTAAATCACGTTTCGTAAAGCTAGACTTAAACCCTCCCTAGCTTCATAACGTACTTTCACATTCAATTATTATTATTAAAGTTAACAACTTCAAAGCAGAAAATTAACGAAACTACTTTTATGCAAAGGTTGTAGATTATTAAAGCCATAGGGTTAGATAACAATTGATTCATTACAAGGACAACTTGATCCATCAAGTTTCAATAGAGGATGCAGCATGATTAGTTGATGATAAAATTCTTCAGTATAAGAAGCCTCTTTCAATTTCATGAAATAGCTCTCTCTATGAATGAGTATTATAACCACTACAAAGTTAGGTTTAGATAACCTGTATACTTGCATTAACAATTATTTTACATGAACAATAAAAACTATTTTAATTCAATATTCTAATGAATTGACTTGATTTACGAACCCTAGTTGACTTCACAAAAAAGATTATAATTTAGCTCTCATGTGCCATAGCTTTACTATTACTCTTGATTTTCCACATCAGTAATGAAATCTTTCAAAATTTGTAACTTTTTGGCACTACAAAACAAGCCTCATTAAACACAAGCAAGATTTGGTGGAGAAATTTTGAAGGGGAACAACTTTCAAGCCAAGCTTTACATATATAGTTTCATATAAATATGACAGTCTCGATTTCAATGGGTAAAAGAGCACAAAATCTGATGGTCTCAGTGTTTAGCATTATACAACATAAACTTTATTTCATTTCTTTATTCAAATTTACAAGGGTTAAGGATCAAACTGTATAATAATTAATGGTACTGCTGCTCCTAGCATGCTATACATATATATAGAAGTATAAAATGTTTCCAATATAACACAATCTGTGAGAAACGAAAAATAGAGAAGCCGCCAACTGAAACTTGTTAGAACATTTCCACTTGGAGGAATTAATGAACAATGTCACTGAAAGAGAAATCAATGCCATACACAGTTTTAATTGCAACGTGTAGTAAACCTAGCTTAAAGTTTTAAATTGGAAAATTGTCCCTTCAGATAGTTCACATGGACAATAGTAAACAATTCAAACAGCAAATTAAAGAGTAAACTGGCAGAAGAATAAAATAAAAGAAGATAAACATAGAATATAAATATGGAAAGAAAGAGAGAGATTAAACAATTCATATGAAGAACTGCATATCTGGAATTAAACAGACTCATTCTGTAGCAACTACAAATCACCATTTTCTTGGAAACATGCACGTACAGGCAGGCATACATACATAATATATATATATATATAACACAAAGAAATCAAGCAGTAATCCAACTCCAAACAGTAAGATCTGAGAAGAATAAATGCTATCCATTAAAAACTATAAAAATAAAAAAACACAAAAGAGAGAGAGATCTAGAGAGAGAGAGAGGAAGGTTTTATCACCAGAATCAGAAGGTGAGAGAGTGAGGGCTTTAAATTGGCACTCAATTCTTGAGAGGAAAAGCATGGCTTCTTTGAAGGGTTTCGAGAGTTCTTGCTCATACTTTGTAAGCATTTCACAGTAGGCCTCCATGAACTGGTCCAGCGCCGGATCTTCCCCGACGGAGCTTGAGTCGTGGCGGCCCACCGTGGCGGCGGACGCGCAGGCTTCCTCTAGTCTCGCCACCACTTCAGGTGGCGCTCCTATCTGTCACAATACCTAGTCCTCGTCAATTACACGCGGATATACAATTATATATCCAACAATTTTTACAACTGTCCCTATCATCACTTCGTTTCTCAAGAATTTCATTTTTTCTTTTCTTTTTTTTTTTTTGATAAATGAAAGGGTTTCCGTTGACACAACATTTATTGACTCTTTACCAATTCTTGGAAAACCCTTAAAACTTATCATCGCTAAACTTTACACACAAAAGGCAGAAAGTTTAGTTTCTCTCTCAATATTTTAGTGGTTTCAAGGAAGAGAGAGAGAGAGAGAGAGAGAGATCCTAGAGAAGGTTAAGGTTAAAAACTATAAATTAGGGTATTTGAATTTTACCTTTTGACAATTAACATAAGCAGCCAAGAGGCGCTGGTAGTGAGGATGAGCCATGATCTTTGCCTTGACAGAGCAGCCGTCTGTATTAATATTATTACTATTATTATTATGATTATTCTCCATGAAATAATACCCAGTGCTCGTGTTGTTGTTGTGATCGCCGTCTTCAAGCATCATAGAAGAACCGCCGCCGCCGTGACGGTTAAGGTTGGTTGATGGAAGAGGAAGAAATAGGGTATTATTGTTGTTATTATTATTATTACCTGCAGTACTGTCTGCGTTAGGGTGAGAAGAAGCCATTGGAGGCTGCATCATCATTATGGGACAAAACAAATTAATATTCTCTCCAAAACCCATCAAATTGCTACTTGAGCCACCACCCCCCTCCATATTCTTAATTTCTGAGTATTTGTGTGTGTTTACCTTGTGCCCTTCGGTTTACCTTATAAACCCTCGAAAAGTAATTGTTCAGTGGTATGTATGTATGTATGTGTGTGTATATATCAATATCTAACTTTCTCTTTCCTTGTAGTATATATACGTACACACGCATAAGCAATATCCTTTTTGTTTCTGTTTTGGACTGTATACTATGCAAAGACCTCCCGAGATTTATGCTTACTAGTTTCAGCCTTTTTACAGAAAATCCTAAATAGTTGTAGTTAGTCTGTTCAGGTTTATCTAGCTTTTTCCTTTTGGGAATGGATGTATGTTTGTGTGTGCAGTTTTTATCTCTCTGTGGTCATTAACAAGAAGCATTAAAGTCTTTTTTCCTCTATTACTACTCACTCCGAACAGACACAACAAAATGACTTGTTAATGAACTACGAAAAAGAGAAAATGCAGTGAGGACATAGAGAGATTTGCAGGGAGCACGCGGTGTTTGCAGGAGAGAGAGAGAGAGAGAGAGAGAGAGAGAGATTGGATGTATGTATGTATGTATGTATGTATATATGCGTATAGGTTTATGTATAAATTATATATAGGGTTGCCCGTGTTATGTTAAGAAGGGTTGGGTTGTGGTGCAAAGCTTTTACCTTCCCAATGAAAACTCTTGCCCTCTTTTTCTTGCACTGCCACTGAATCACTGCCATTACTGGCAAACTAGAGAGAGAAAGAGAGTGAAAAAAGTAAGTAATTTAGTTAAAAGAAAAGAAAAGAAAAGAAGCAATGAACGATCAAATCGAGGTGTACGTACGTAGTTTAGTGTTGTTACGGAGGGGCAATTTTATACTGAAGTTTCTCTCTATTCATTTTTTATTGTACAAATATTTGAGGTGGGGTGATTTTTATAGGATAAGTGGATGTAAAAATCACTTATTTATTTTGAATGTGTGGTATAAAAAAAATCGAGAGTAATATTCCCGAACCACCTTAGAATTTTCTGTTATCTAGTGCCGGATGAATTGATAGGAGGCAATTTCTTCTTCCCCACATATGTTTCAATTATTTGTTTTATTTATTTAATCTAGTATTTCAAAATATGAAAACATCTAAATACACAAAAATTTACATTTGGTATATTTTATATTACAAAGCATATAGTATACAAAGGTCACTTCATATTCTCTATTTTAGTTGGTGTTTTACTTTTATCTGATATCTTTCTATATTTTCATAGACAAATACTATCTAGAGCTAGATAATTCTATTATTATATATCTTAATATATCATGGCAAAATAATATATTGCAGGCATACATTAAAATGCATTTGCTAATTATGTTTGGTTTATACAAATATTTCTTTATATTTGCTAGACGAAGCATGTATCCAACATGTTAAGGTTATGTTTGACAATATTTCTAGAGATGGATTTTTATTTTATTTTTATCACCTGAAAATAAAACTCATACTCAAACTCATTTTCTCTAAAAGATACTTATTATCATTTTTTATTACCCATTTGTTTATGCAAACATCCATCATTATACATATACAATCATATCACATTATCTACACTATCAAATTTATTTTCTCTTATTTTATAACTAACTCAATTATTTCATACTTCAAAACCCAATAAAATATATCTTTATATTACATAAACACTGCTTCAAACCATTTTTTACAAATACAACCAAGTAATCCACAAAATTCAACATTTTTCTCACGAATAATGATAAGTCATTTTTCCAACACAAAATTCTAAGAACATACTTGAAAATACAACAAAACATAATTTCAATGTATTTGTTCGTAATATAGTTGAACGTGGTAAAATAAATACAGACACTATAAAAATTAAAATATTAGGGATAAATTGATGTTAAGTAACAATGTTAAATTGTTATTAATTATAAACTTTAGTTGACAAGAGTTATTGTTTTGTTACAAAAATAGTTTTTATATGTTTAATAGTGACAAAAACTACATACAAATTGTGACACCTGATAATTTGTGAGAAGAAAGTTGTTTTCATTATTGAAAATTAGTGACAGTAAACCTTTAATGCACTACAAAAAAATTGAGTATTGGCAATGAAAATATATGTTATGCCTTAAAATCGTGGTCTATAGTGGACTAAGCTCACGGCTAACTTGGTCGTGGTAAATATTTCATATAGCCGCACTAAAGTTAGCCGTGGTAAAAAAGAATGCTAGTTATTTTAAGCTCTAACTAGCCGTGGTGGAAAAAATGTTAACCTAACACTTTTTTACAATGGCTAAAAGCCATGGTCTTTATAATGAACAAAACATTGACCATGGCTATAAGTCATGGTAAATGTTTTGGTCATGCTTGCAAATACCACGGCTAAAGCCGTAGCAAAGCCGTGGTCAATTGGTTTTAACCCCGGCAAAGAGACTTTTCACCATGGCATATTGACATGGACAATAATCATTTTTTTTGTATTGATGACAACAAATATAGTTCTCATTCTATTTGTGTTGTCAATTGTCACTAAATCTCAATAATAATAACAATAAAAGACTCTTATTGCTAACAATTATAGTACGACAAAATAAAAATTATTGTCACTAATTCCGTATATTTAGTGACAAATGACAATTTAGATAGTATCACTTTAAATTTTACCATTAATATTTATTTTGGTCTAGTGTGAATGCATATACGTATACAGATTTTTCTTCATTTTCCTATAGTACCGTAAAAGACTTTCTGTGTTTTCTGCGTAGCAAGTTATGCTACATTTAGATATATTTATACATATACGTATTTTTTTGTCTTTACCTGTGATGCTCTGGTCAATGATTGGTCTGAGTTCAACCTAATGTGTGAGTATTAATTTATTGTAATAGTTGTAATTTGTCATGTTAAATGCTATAAAACACAAACACTCCAAAAATTATCTCTGGGCGGTGCCGGGCATACGTCAGACATGACACGCCTGCGATACGCCTCATTCACGTATCGAACATGGCTAATATGTGTCCATGGTTAAAAAATAAAAAAGCAATTCGGTCACTGTGTCGGATATGACCAAATGCGTGTCCAACACGGTGATGATTCGGTTAACAGTTTTCCTAAAAAATTAAAAAGTGTGGGGTTTCAATTATAAATAGAAAAATTTCGAAAATTCTAATTCTAATTCTTGAGCATTTGATACTTTGATTGTATTTGTAATTACTTTGTAATTTGTCACTGTTTATATTTTTATTTTGCATTCGTTATTGACTTATTGTTGATAAGTAGTTGAATTTTTTCAAATATATAGATATTTACAAATAAGTAAAGAAAATACAAATTTAACATAAACAAGTAGACAACATTTTCATAGTTTATTTTTCTAACAAATAATATTGAAATTAATATCAATATCTAATTTATATTATATATATACACACATTTATATATATATAACATTTGTGTTGGAAGCCGTGTCGTGTCCTAATTTTTTGAAAAATGCCGTGCTCTATGTTTATGTAATGTTATGTCTGTGTCGCTGTATCAGCGTGTGCATCATAGGTTAAATGTAATCTTGTTTGTAAAAGGTCACATGCAGTTAAATAATTAATATTTGAAATAGTATACATATCTTTGTAAGGGATGAAGTTACATATATTGCAACCCAACAACATAGATAGTTGTTTTTTAGATGCTGCAAATCTTGAAATCATGAAGAAGATAACTGTGGGTATAATACATTGCCATGCGCTAGCTAATACAAAATATGTTCATGGCTTTTAACAAAAATCATCAATTAACTTCAAATAGGCGAAGAAGTTAGTTCAAGTAATTTTATCAGATTTGAGAATATTCAAATTTATTACTATTACTTAATATGCGAAAAAAATTGAGTCCAAATCAAAAAGGGTCACGTATATATCTTGGTATACAACAAATTTACAGCTGATATGAATTGCTCAAAATTATCTAACTATTGTAATGCTATGGAAAGTCGTACGTCTATTTAATTTTACTGTTGATAAGAAGAAAAATGATGGAAGACCCTAAGGGCTTAATTGGATAGCATATCCATCTCGGAGAATTTTTTTTCATGACAAAAGTGATAAAAAAAATTTTAGGGATAAGAAATGTTGTGTTAGAAATGTGGTTGGATGAGTTTTTTTTAGAGAAAAATATGTAATGATTATGGTTGATGTGATATATTTTTTATTGTGAAAGTTTGTTTATATTAATGTTTAAATATAATTTTTCATAAACATATCTTAGTCAAATTCATCGATTTAGTCATAAAAAAATAGGCAAAATGAATCTTATTTTGCTCGTTATGTTATTTTACATTAGAATATGTAATTAATTTGATTTTCGGTGTTGAACAATAGCCGGACCAAACCCTTTTAATTGGTGAATAAACTGTCAAATCATGAATAGTAAAAATGTATTTTTTTTCTTTTTTTCCAAGAATTTTTCATAGAAATTTGAGATTTTTATTCAAAAAAATTCTCATATATGCCAACCAAACATATTTTTGGGAGAAAAAATGTTTGAAAAATATTTTTTTGGAGATGAAGTGTCCATCCAATTACAGCCTAAAGTATTGAAAATAGTAAGAGAGCAATTATTCACCTGAATAATTAATATAGAGCTGGAGCTACTGCAATACAAATTAAAAGCTAAGTTGGTGATTTGTGGGGCATGGGTGGAAAAATTATGCTAGATCAAGTTTAATATTTTTTAATGTCTATTTCTTTTTAATAATAAGGTGTATTGTGTGTGTTTTTTACATATATTTCAAAAGAAAAGATATATATAAATATAAAATACGCACTTGAACTAATAAACTCGATGTGAAGATAGAAATATGTACTGGGCAGTCCAGATGTTCCCTTCTAGCTTTTCCGTTCAATACAATCTGTAATTTTCACCTTATAATATTACAACAAAATATGGAGTTGCAGAATCTCTTTTCACTCGTCGGATGAAGGGCCTGTAGTGTCTGGAAATGAAGATTAGCATTTCTGTCTGAAAATATTCTGGCGAATAGTGAAACTTTCTTTTGATGTATCTTGCTGTAGAATAATAATGCAAGATAGGTCCCTATGTTTAAGAATAAATATTACGTCACCTTGTTGCATTCATATAATTAAAACTCCACACATACCTTAATTGTTATATACTAATAGCCATAAGACCATCTTCAATGTGTTGTAATATTTTACAACAGTTATAACACTTTCACTTTAATGTACTACACTATCTTTTGCACCAAATCACTATTCATTATAATAATATTATTTTTACACCTCATTTATACTATTTCTCATATTTCACAATACACCCAATTTTAAGTTTATATTACATATTCATCCAAATAAATATTTTTCTTATTTATAATAATAAATAATATTAAATAATTAAAATTTATTAATCTACTTCAGTATTTCGTAAAATAAAATTAAAAATTACCCAATAATATAAAGGCCGAATTTTACAACTTATATATTACATAAAACAAAATTTTCATAAAAAAAGGCATATGAAACAAACATGATATTGATTAATTAACAATAATACAACACGACGAAAAGAACTTGACACAATTATTCACAATTGTCTTGTGCATTACCAAGTGCCTCCCATAAATGCTCTATTAATGCATTACGAAATTCAATATGAACATCTCTATCTTGAATTTGTCTATATCAACCAAGGAATTGCTGAGATCGGAGATGTTCATCTGGCGGATCAACCATTGGAATTGGTGTTTCCAGCGCACCATTAATTGGTGCATTGAAATCACGTTCATTCTCGATTATCATATTATGCATGATAATGCACGCAGTCATTATGTCATGTAGCACATCTTTACTCCAAAAACGTACGGGTCCTGTAACAATTGCAAATCTTGATTGTAGAACTCCGAACGCACGCTCCGCGTCTTTCCTACACGACTCTTATTTCCTTGCAAAATGTTGTTTCTTTCTTCCACGCGGCTGTTGAATACTTTGTATTAGAGTGGACCATTTTGGATATATACCATCAGCTAAATAATTTCCCATATTGTATTGTTTTCCTTCAATAACATAATGAGCTGGGGGAGCAATACCTTGAGCGAGATTGGAAAACAAATGCAATGATTCTAACACATTAATATCATTCTTGGTGCCTGGCATACCAAAATACGCATGTCATATCCAAAGATCATAATCAGCCACGGCTTCAAGAATGATAGTTGGTGATCCGCTACGTCCTGCATATTGCCCGACCCAAGTCGTAGGACAATTTTTCCACTTCCAATGCATACAATCAAGACTACCCAACATTCCAGGAAAACCTCAATTTTGACCAATGTCAAGTAACCTTGCGATATCATCAGCATTGGGCAATCTAAGATGTCGCTCTGAGAAAATCTCAACAACAGCTCGGCAAAATCTCTCTAAGCTTTCAATTGCCGTTGACTCACCAATCTTAACATACTCATCAGTAGCATCTGCCGCTACACCATATGCCAACATTCAGAACACGACTGTCATTTTTTGTAAAGTTGATAATCCAAGTCTACCAAACCATCTCTCTGCTGTTGGAAATATTCATCATGATCTTTGATTGCATCAACAATACGAATTAACAGAGTTCGAGACATTCGATATCGTCAACGAAACATTTCATCATTATATCGTGAATTAGCGCTAAAATAATCATTAACCAGATTAAGATTTGCTGCTTCACGATCACGATTGATTATTCTATGACTGGTTGGGAGGGCAAGACTGGTTGGGAAGGCTATTTTGATAATACTTCATTATCCTATTATTATTTTGCAGCATAAGTTGAGCCACTACTTCATCGTGATCAAGACTTGGCATGAATAACTCATTATCGAATTCACCATAAGAAGAATAAAAAGGAGGAGATGGTGTTGAAGATGGAGATGAAGATGAACTCTCAATATTAATATTAGAAGGATCTCCAATATTGAAATTCATTTTAAAATTATATTTCTTGCCTATTTTGAAGAAGAGAAGAAAGAAGTGATTTGTAAACAATGTAAATGAGGAGAGTGATGAGGAAATCGATTCATTAAATCTATTTATTTATAGAATAAGAATAAATGATAAGAAAATCCATCCAGTGGTTAGGACGGGGAGGAAATCTATCCAACGGTTGATATGAAGATAATATTTTGGATAAAATTTGGATGATGATGATATCCATTGAACGGTTAAGATGATAAGAAAACTAATCCAATGGCTAAGATGACGAGAAAATCCATCAAACGGATAAGATTGAGATAATATTTTGGATAAAATTCGGATGATGATATATATACATATATAATTATTAAACTATGTATAAAAACATATATATACATATATGTATGTCTATATATATATAATTATTAAAATATACATATATGTATGTCTATATATAATTAAGTGGAAAAAAGAAAATAACTTAGGACCTAATTGTAACTTTTTAAAGTTTATGGACCAAATTATATAGTATCTAATTGTTACTATTACAAACTTAGGGACTCAAATAAAAAAAAAATTAAAAAGAAAAGACCGCCCAGCGATAATGTATCACTGGGTTTACAGCTCCATTGAAAAAGTAAAATGGTGCTTCCATTGGAGATGGTCTAATAAGTTTAATGGTCACTACTTAAACATCCGACGTAGATTTTTTTTTATATAATTAAAAATTATGCATTAATAAATTAAAAGAGATTACAAGATTCAATCCACTATAATTCGAGTTGTGCTTGTCAATACAAATGACTAACAAATCAATAGACTCATTGATGGAGGCACAAAAACACTCACTATAGCTAGAACTGATAATATAGAATGAAGGACTAAAATCTTATACAATAAACCAAATCTAGTGGGAGCTCCCAATTCCAAAAATAGAGGTAACAACTTGAACAAGAATCACATTTTCCACGAGGGAATGGTTTCGACGAAAGTCTCTATTTTGAATCCTCTTTTTGAGATTAATGTGGAGAAACTCCAGACTTGTAATCTTCAACGGGACAATGAACCTACAAACTACAAAAGGAGACACACATACTAACAAAATATAAATTAACAACAAAAATAAGGGCCAAATCAAGTTTTCACTGAACTAAAGTGTTTATGTATAAGATTTAAAAGCATTTGGAAAGTGAAGTAAGGGTATGTTTGGATTGAGTGATTTGAAAGTCATGCATTTCAAATTTATCAATAAATTCATTGAATTTGTTTGAATGATTTTAAATTTTAATGAATTTCAAATTGCTTGGTGCTTATTTTAAGTTATTTTCTCAATCATTATGATAAATTTCAATTAACATTTATTTAGATTCATTTGAAATCCTTCCTCTAAATCTATTCCCCAAATCCAAATCCCTCCATCCAAATGTTTTTGAAAGTGAAGCAAGATCTAGTAGATACAACTTAATTAATTATAAACTTTACCTTGATGATGATTAACTTTTGGCTTTTTGGTAGTTAACTTGATGATGATTAATATGACTTTAATCCTGATTACTCATCCCCACACGTGATGGCTCATCATAATTAAACAAATGAAAAATATAGCACTGCTAGTGGTTCTCGATTTGAGACAGTAAGAATATAGCACTGTCTTACACTCAAAGGTTAGGTTACGCTTTTGAGTTAAACTTGGCATTAGCCCTTTTTTTAGGGTTCAGTCTCAATCGTTGATAGGACAGAGAGTCCTATATTATTATTCTACTCAATACTTTATAGCGTATAAATATTTAAAAGAAAAAGAATCAAGATTGGAGAGACGTCACCAGCCATGTAAAAGAGAAGAATGGTGTAAGATTTACAGCTAATTGATTGTAGCTATGGAATATATATACATATAAATATATATATTTTTGTACGTAGTAAGGTTATATAGGAAGCTAGGGTTCTTCCAAGATAGCTTTTCTGAGTAGTATTTGCTTTAAGTCATGTCCATCAACAGTAACCTCGACCCTATGGGTTTCATACAAGAAAAGGTAGAAATAAATTACTGGAGATTAGTATATAAAAATACTGTGTAATTTAAATGAATATACTTCTTTCTATTTTATTGTTCTTTTCCTTTGGTGGGCGTGGGGAGAGGGGTTGGAGCTTTGGTCTATTTTATTAATAATATAATTTTGGATTCGTTTTTTGTTATAATAATTAATAAAGTCGGAGTCACAATTAAAATTGTTTTTAGTATATTATATTAATTCATACGAATCTCATCATTTAATTAATGCATCTTTTTGTGTCAAACGTGGCTTAGTGTCCACTTAATTAATCAAGATTATGTGAAAGTAAGACCACTTTTCATATCAAAGAGAGTTGACTGAGGTAAGTAGTACATGTCTCAATTTTTTTTAACTGAAGGTCTTGGGTTTGAGCACTAGTATGAAATAAAATTTCATTGCAAGAGTTAGCTTCACATTTTTTATGAATGTTCATGGCTCGAAGAGCATTAATTTGGTTCAAACGATTTGGACAGCCGTGGAAAAAAAAAAAAAAACCCCTCTTTTCATGTATGTTATCGGGTGGAATATTGCTATTATAATTAGGGTTGCCAAACTTCCAATCATAAGCACCAATTAATTTTAATTACCTGACAGTGAACTCTTTTTGGTGTTGCAATCATACTTTGCTTTCCACTTTTGGTCCTTCATCCAATGAGTAAATTAAATACAGCTTCATATGCCCTAATAATTACAGACATTAGCAGTTTATGTGCATATATATATGGCCCGCCCATAAACCCCACTATATATATTTATATTTAGGGAAAATTGCATTGACCTCCCCTGAATTATAAATATTTAACATCAACACCTCTTCCCGTTTGATATATTAGCAAAGACCTCACCTTTTTCAATTTTTTCCTAAACTTTACAAGCTAAAGACTATTACATCCTTCACATTTTAGCTAAGAAAGTTTAATTAAATGAAAAATTGTAAAAATACTTTCAAATTACTTTGTAATAAAATATTTAAAATGAATTTCTTTTAAGAAATATCTCTAAGATCTCTAAACCTTAAATTAAATATCTAAAAAGAATCTTTCCTAATTTCGTGAATAGTTTACCATGGACAAATAATTTTTGTTTTGATTGTGCTATTTTATTTGTTACATCATTATTTATTTCTATCATAATATTGAATCAATTTGTCAACTACTTTTGTTATACGGTATTTAGTATAATTTCATATTCGGAATTGAAGATTTATGGTGATATTTAGGTTTTTTCTTTTCATTCAATTAAGTAAAATTCATTAATATATATATACACATGCGCGCACACACACACCCCACAACACACACACACACACACACATATATATATATAGACTTGCTCCTTGTTGAGTTATAATTTTTCATTAATTTGTAGTTTATTTATACAATAGCTAGAAGTTAATTTCATTGTACGTTTTTCAAATTTCAACATAAGAATAAAAGTATCCGAGGTATTTTTTTAATATTAATTTATGATTTAAGAGTTTTAGAAATATATCTCTATTTTTTTATTTTGGATGATTGTGTTTTGTATTTTATTACAATGTCATTTAACAAGACTTTGTAAAAAAAATTCCAACAAATTATTAAGTCTAATTCAACATTTTTAGCTCTAACAATAAAGGATATGTTAGTCTTAATTAATAGATTTAATTGAAAAGTTGAAGGAAGAGAGGTTTATGTTAATATTCCAATAATGAGGGATGTGGATGTCAATTGTCTATAGTTCTGGGGAGGCTGTGCAATTATCCCTTTGTATTTATCTATGATGCACGGACACGCGTAAAAATCACCTCGTGCAGTGTCTGACACACGTCGGACAGGGACACGGCACCGGGACGTGCCGGACACGGCACGGACACAGCCAGGACACTTCGGGCTGATTTTTTGCATTTTTTTATATTTTTAATATAAATGTATTTATATATATATATATGTAATTATATATAGATGAAGTTTTATAGTTTACAGAAATATTGTCATTAATAAGTTGTTATTTTGTGTAAAAATAGGTTGCTTATATACAAATAGTGAATATATATATATATATATAGGTTGTTATTAATAAGTTGTTGAATTGTTGATTATTGTCTAATGACTAATAGGTGTTCAATTACTCATAAGTTTATAACATATTATATATATATATATATAATATGGGCAGACGTGTCCGAGCCGTGTCTGTGTCCTAATTTTTTAAAAATTGACGTGTTCTGTGTTCGTGTCGTGCAATGTCCGTGTCTACATGTCCGTATTTGTGCAACATAGGTATTTATAGATCCCTTCTCTGTGTGTCGATGTGCAGGTCGTGTAGTTCATGCTTTCAAATATCTATAATTTGTGTGTATTGATCATTATGTTTAACAGGTGTTAATTAATTATCAAACAGACGAAAGTTTAAATTAATTTAAGCACCAAAGAAAAATTAAATTAAATTAAGTTATTTCAAACCGGAAGCTTGAAGGGTCTCATTTTATAAGCCAAAAAAAAAAAGGGTCTCATATTATTATACCTTTATATTCCATGCATCATGTATTATCGACTGTAGAATAAAGACCCTGCCCAGAGGTTCAGTCCGTTAAAAAGCTCACGATTTTATGCTAACACCAAATATATATATATACACACACACACACATTTCTATGATGAATTTTTTATTGGAAAAGGAAGAGATAGTAGACGTATTGTCACATGAAAAAGCTCAGCCTAGCTGAAATATGTGAAAATTAAGTCAGCTAGGGAGGTTTTAGGTGTTACGTGCAGTGATGGTATTTCTCAAGTGTGACAAAAACCAAATGAAATGAAAATATTTCAGTAAGTTGCTCATAATTAAATCTTAAGGCTGTGTATGGTAACGTTTTCAGAATATTATTTTTATTTTTTGGATCATCAAAAAATAAAAATGCACATTTCAAGGTAAATTTTACAAAAATTACTCAAATTTTAAATCATACTGCACATTTTCTTATACAACAACCAATCATTTCACATTTTCAATCAATTCACAATCTTTCATCATTAATTAAATTATCCCACTTTTCAACTAATTTTCTTTCTTACTTTATCATATTTTATGATAACTATGTATATATATATACACACATACTTTATATCAAATCATTCATATATATACATATATATATATACACATTCATAATTAATTTAATCATTTCATATATCAAATCCCAATAAAATTTAACTTTATATCACATCAAACACCACTTCCAACTATTTTCTAAAAACACATTCAAATAAACAATAAAAGTCAATATTTTCACACGAATTTTTATAATACACATTTTCCAAAAAAAACTCAGAATTTAACTCAAAAAATATAACCATACGGAGCCTAAATATTCCAACAATATTCTGACTACATATATTTTTTCTTTTCTTGATAAGTAAATAATAGTTCGTTATTCAAAAAGCCAAAATGTAATCTGGACCTGAAAAATGCTGCTTATCACAATATAAATTAGTAAATGAATTTCAAGAAGTATTGAGAACTAACTAGCAAAAGACTTCTCTCTTGATTTCTGATAATCAATTTAACTTTAGCTGTGAAATTGAACGTCTTTTGACAATTATTTTTCAAAAGATTGGTAATATATACACGAGTAATACTATGGTGTATCGGGAGCAACCCATCACCACACATTTATAAGGTGGGGGGAATTTTCATCACCCACCTTCCCATAAAAAAACTACCCCAACATTTGAATATGTGATTATGCTGCATCGAGAGCAACACTCTTCATGCACTATTGTATTTTCCTTATATACACATATAATGTAACAAATACACAGCCCGCCCAGCAACAAATTGGCAGCTCGCTCTTTGCAGTCACTGACCAATCAAGACATTCTTTTGCAGACAATAAATATAGGGGGATAGAACAAAAAATTCAACGCTCTCAAGAAATTATGGATAAAATATATATCAATTTTATATATATATATATATATATATATATATTAAGTATTGGCCTATTGATGATGGGATAAGTTTGCAAAGAAAAGAAAGATTTAAACTTTTCTGATTTGCGTTTGTGTAGCTTATCGTTTATCCCACGAGAGGTAAAGGCCAGACTCATTGGCCCATCCTATTCTTTCTTTTACTTGACAAGACTACAAAAATATACAACTCCACTTATAGAGGGTTTGTTTGGTTTGTGAAAGTTATTGGCCATATTCTTGGTCGATGAATATAAAATTGAGGGACCCCTGTCGGAAGAACCCTAGATAAGAAAAGAGTTACTTAAGATAGTTAAAATATTTTTTGAAACTGAATTAAAAGTTAGAGAAGATTGTACTTTTGGTCCCATAATGCATGTAAGTGAGCACTATTAATCCCAAAATATATAGAATTTGCACATTTGGTCCCATAAGATGAAAAATCGTTTCACTTTTGGTCTGCTCCATCTATTTTAGACGGAATTGAGCGCGTGCACCTCAAGTTGCCGCTGGTGGTGAGCTGACTGTTGGTGAGACCAAATGTGCAAGTCCCGTAAACTTTGGAACTAATAGTGCTCACCTGCATATATTATGAGACCAAAAGTGCAATATTCTCTTTTAATTAAATAATAATTTTTTCTTTATTTTCGGCTCATTTTTCTCCCTTTTTCGTGCATTTTTAGGTTTCGACTTGAACATATAAATTGTTGATTTTCAAATAAATTTTGTAACCCCACAAGAATGGGCTCATTTCGATGTTCGGGTGAAGAAATAGGACAAAGTAAAAAAGCAACATTAGAGCAATTTTTTTTAAAAAATAATAATTTGTTTCTTGTTTCCAGCTCATTTTTTTCCCTTTCTCGTGTATTTTTGGATTTCGACTTAGACATATAAATTATACATTTTCATAAAAGTTTTGTAACCGCACAATAATGGCCTCATTTCGATGCCCAAGTGAAGGTATACTGCAAGCAAAAAAACAATATTTTAGCTTTTTTTTTAAGAAAATAATGATTTTTTCCTTATTTTCGGCTCATTTTTCTCTCTTTCTCATGCATATTTGGGTTTTGACTTGAACATATAAATTATAAATTTTCATAAAAGCTTTGTAACCGCACAATACTTGACTCATTTGGATGCCCAAATGAAGGAATAAGACAAGCAAAAAAGCAACACTTAAGCATTTTTTTTTAAAAAAAATATTGACTTTTTCTTTGTTTCCGGCTCATTTTTCTCTCTTTCTCGTGCATTTTTGGGTTTCAACTTGAACATATAAATTATAGATTTTCATAAAAGCTTTGTAACCGAATAATAATGGACTCATTTCGATATCCAAGTGAAGAAATATGGCAAGCAAAAAAGCATCATTTGAGCATTTTTTAAGAAAATAACGACTTTTTCCTGGTTTTCAGATCATTTTTCTCCCTTTTTTGTGCATTTTTGGGTTTTGACTTAAACATATAAATTATAGATTTTCATAAAAGCTTTGTAACCGCACAATAATGGACTCATTTCAATGCCCAAGTGAAGGAATACAACAAGCAAAAAAGTAACATTTGAACAATTTTTTTAAGAAAAGAATGACTTTTTCCTTGTTTTCGGCTCATTTTTCTATTTTTTTCGTACATTTTTTTGTTTTGACTTGAACATGTAAATTGTAGATTTTCTTAAAAAAAAGTCATTATTTTCCTAACAAAATTGCTCTAGTATTGCTTTTTTGATTTGTCCTATTTCTTCACTCGTGCATCGAAATGAGCCCATTCTTATTGGATTACAAAATTTATTTGAAAATCTACAATTTATATGTTCAAGTCAAAGCCCAAAAATGCTCAAAAATAGAGAAAAATGAGCCGAAAATAAAGCAAAAATCATTCTTTAATTAAAAAAAATTGCACTTTTGGTCTCACAATATATGCAGGTGAGCACAATTAGTCCCAGAGTTTACGGGACTTGCACATTTGGTCCGACCAACAGTCAGCTCACCGCAAACGGCAACGTGAGGTGCACGCGCTCAATTCCATCTAAAATAGACGAAGCAGACCAAAAGTGCAATGATTTTTCATCTTGTGGGACTAAATGGGCAAGTCCCGTCAATTTTGGAACTAATAGTGCTCACCTGCATGCATTGTGGGACCAAAATTGCAATTTTCTCTTAAAAGTTATTTTGAATTCTTGATGATTACCCATGAAAAGATGTAATTGTTACTGAATGTTCTTATGATTGAAAGTTATTTTGAGACAAATAACCTCAAAATCGTAATCCCCTCAATTGTACGTACTTCTGAAAATAAATTTTAGACTGCATTGGATCAAGCATTAATTGGTAAGTCTGACCACTACAAACCCTGTAATCCACTTACATAGTGAATTTTACATTTTTAATGATAGTGAATTTTACATGATTAATGAAGTTCGAATCCATGATTAAATTTTTAATGAAGTTCGAATTCATGATTTTTTAATGTAAAGTTAGAAAGATAGTAAATTTAGGTAAAAAAAAAATGTGAGTAGAACTTTTGGCCGACATAAACTTGCTTTTTCTCGTCTAATCCAACGCCACTATGAATGGAGAAAAACTGTTTGCCTCACTATCCTATTCTTTGTGTTTTTTTAAGTTAGGCTGTATATGTATGTATATCAGGGGAAATCTCCAATAGGCATGTGTGTAGAGCGAGATAGACAGAGAACAATGGAGATATAGGGATGGAATCCAAAAGTCTTTGAGTGGTTCATGTATCCACATGCACTAACACAAATCAAGGGTTTGAGAAAATATGAGAAATAGACCACACCAAAAAAAAAATAAGAAGGTTAGGAGGAGAAAAAGATGGTTATCTAATGAGCTAGAGTTATGGCACCAAACTAGTTTACATGAGCTTATTAGGCATTTTAGAATGTTTCCATGGTGGTCCGTAGTTGTTAAGGAAAAATACTAGAATTAGGCTTGAACCACCAAGGATTGGATCATTTTACAAGTAATGACAAGTAAATATATAGGCGATGATCAACAATCAAAATCATCTATGTGCAAGATTCAATACATCTAAGCATTTGAAATATCAGAAATTTCTACAGATCACTCTCACATATTGAATAATGAATAACGAAGTGTCACTAAAAATAAATAAATAAATAAGACATTGATGACAAAATATCAAAGTGATAATGTCAAAGTTGTCACTAATTATGAATTTTTAGTGGCAACAACTTTTGTTTTATCAGTATAATAGGTTCAGACATATTTAATAGTGACAAGATTTGTATAAAAGTTGTCACTCTTGATAATTAATGATAAAAAAATTGTTGTCACTATTGACAATTAGTGACACATTTTGTGATAACAATTTTATTTGTCACTCTATTTGTGTTGACACTATACATGTGTCATTAATTGCGAATAATGACAACTTTTAAGAAACTCTTGTCACTAAATTTTTCTATTGTGACAAAGTAAAAATTATTGTCACTCATTATATATATCATGTGGCAATTTTAACATTATCACTTCAAATTTTATCACAAATATTATTTTTTGCTGTAGTGTGTTTGGAACTAAATTTCATGAAGCTTTGATGCTTCCACCCAATATAATATGATTCATTTTCCTTTATTATTATTATTATTGTTGTTGTTGTTGTTGTTTTTGCTTTTAAATATATATATATATATATATATATATAATAGTAAATTTTTTAAAATTCAATGAAAGTTATTATCAAACGAATTTAAATTCAAATAAGAAACTGTATTTTATTATTTATTTCTCTTGTTTATAATAGTTATTATCTACCATTTCAATTTTTTTAAACATTTACTTAATTAAGTTTGTCAATCATATATTATTACTTTTAAAATAAATTATCATAATTTGATGTTCATATAAAGAAATTTTTCATTGGTAATCATCAAAATTGCCGATGAAGCCTAACTCTACGGGCGAAATTGAGGCCTAAGATATTAGAGATTTTAGATTCGACTCCTACCGACGTGTAGTAGTTCTTAACAGATTCTAAATTATTACTATTTAATATTAATTACACGTATCATGTAATTGCTTCGGAAAAAAAAACATCAAAATTGAATCAAACTTCTAGTTCATAATAACTATTCATGATCTTATTTTTTAATATTTGTTTTATTAAATGAAGCAAGCATGATAATCATTAAAATTGAATCAAAATCTTTTAATATTGCATAATGTATAAAAATTTATATAATAATGGATATTTAATTTTCATTATTTTTTTTCATCATAATTAGTATCGCGCACCTTAACATGGAGTTACGGCTAGTAAGTTTTATCTTTACAAATAAATGAAAAATAAAAATAGTAATCCACATATGTATAAAAGATTAATCCCTCCTACCTTATTTTAGGATATCAAACAATCTTAATAAATAACAAATACTATATGTATTTCTCTGCGCCGGAACAAACTTCATATCCCCTTCCTTTCTTATTCTAAATTTCTACGTCTAACTATTCCATTCATGCCGAATATGCACACATCAATCTGGAGGATTAAACACACATTGAAAACATAATTCAATTGAATAGACATCCAGAAAGAAAATTAATGATATGACTTTAGGAGAACCCAACATCAAAAGCTAGCTATTGAGGTTGAAGAGCCCAAGGTCATATAAACCCCACATGGGAATCTCATAATTTCGATGTGGGATCCAAGTCCTATACTGTGCAATTGAGATCGTAACAATCCACAACGCTCCGCAACCCCGGCGCCCACGCGGGCTCGATGTGCGCTAGTGAATTAGCCCCGGGCGAACACTGCAATTCCGACGTCACCATCCGCGTCACGGATTGACTTTGCGCTAACTCCTAGCCTTGGGGGAACACTACTATGCTAGCACCACCACCCCGCCGCACAATTGCTACTGGAATGGGCAGTGGACGACTTTGATACCAATTGAAATGACCTTAGGAGAACCCAACCTCAAAAGCTAGCTATTGAGGTGGAACAACCCAAAATCACATAAGCCCCACATGGGAATCTCATAATTTTGATGTGGGACCCAAGTCCCATACCTTGCAATTGGGATCGTAACAATTACTAGTATGATCATAAACAAATTAATAAAATGTACTGAATTGAAATGCGAATTACCGGAATTAGTTCAAGCAATGGGTTTGATTTTCAGGAGAAACCAATCTGAAGCGAAACTGTGACAAATTCTTGGAAGTGCTTCCATGGAGAGACGGCCCAGTAATTCTCTAGATGGGCGTGAAATGATGGGCCCATTCTGAGAAAAATGATGGACCCAATGAGAGTAATTTTCCACTAACCTTGACATGAACCAATCAAACAGTAGGACAATTAGCTCACTTTTTTGAAAATCGGACCGGCTATCTGAAAAATCTACCAGTTCAAGGTTCACTGTTCGGACTATGGTTCAATCTTTGTCAGACCGGTGATCTCATAAATACGATATAAATAATTATTAATATATTAAAATTAGATAAAATAATGATAAAAACATAAATATGCACCAAAACAAAAAGAAAAAAATATATACTTCAAAATTAAGCATCACATGTGATTAAATACATAATATTTGCGATCCATAGTTAGAAATTTGCTTATTTAAGAGCTCTAAATGGCTTGTCAATCCTTATAGGCATTTCATACTCGTACGTATTCAACAAACAAAGATGCAAAATTTGACAAAACATTTGCTAAAAAAATTGCAACAGCACAACACTTACAAAGTTATAATTCCCTTTTTGATTGTTACTTATAATTGCAGAAATGGAGAAATTCCCTCTCTGACTTGTAGTTATAATTCTTGAATTTCTTATTAACAAATAACCAAAATATCAAATATAACTAATCAATTTGTATGAGAGTAAAAGACAGTTAGAGATAGAGAAAAAGAAAGAGGACGAAGGAATGCAAGTAAAAAAGAAAAAAAATTACTTATCTCTGCTCCTTTCCGTAGAAAGAAAAAAGAAAAAACTCTCCCAAAGGCCAAAGATCACAACAGACATGTTTGGTAGAAAATAGGAATTTTGACCAACCAACTGCACATATGAAAAACCATTCATTTTTTTGAACAAGTCCCGGTTCGACCAGTTCAGCGAGCCGAACGATTTTGGCCAATTTTTCAACCATACTGGTTCTAAGGTTCGAATCGAACTGTTATGTGGCCCGATCGACCGTCCAAGCAGTCGGACCGGCCGGGTCTGATTTTTAAAACACTTTTTAGCTTCAAACGTACAATTTTTTTATACTAGAAGAGCAATTCTTAAATGAATCCATGTTTTTATAACCATCGATGGAACTTCAGATAGTGTTAGTCGTAGCATAGTCCGTTGACCAGTTTTTTTTCCAAGTCCGTTTACGGATAGGTGATTCCACGGAGGATCCAAAAATGGGCTTCCAGCGGACTTGGACTTTAGCGGCCCAGTAATCCACGTGGTTACCAAACTCCCAGCCTTTGATTCTTGCTGCAAGGAGGAGGATGGGTACGACCCGAATTCTCAGTGGAGCAAAAGAAAGACCTTTTGGCCACTTTTGGTGGGCATAAATTTCTCTCCAGAAAAGCAAGCACTCTCAAATACTGTATCAAATCTCACCACCTCCACGAATCACCCTCTTTCCATTTCTACATATTTTGTTCTTTAAGCTTCGGACTTTGGACACACATGGACCATCCAACTCAAACAAATCGCCGGGGTGAAGGGAAAAGTAGCAGTCCCATGAAATACACCTTTGATGGCCGCTTCTTCCCCACAACGCCTCCAGATACTACAGAATCCGAAGATGAGGATTCTGATACCAGACAAAAACCCAACTCCAGGTACTCGGCCCCGAGTCAGACTGCCAATCTGCGCTCGAGTATCGGAGTCATCACCAACACCATGCTGAAGCTGGAGCATGCTGAACTGAGAACAATGAAGAAAAGAGAGATGGCTCGGCTTGAGGCCGAGAATCGGCGAGCAGAATTAGAATTTGAGATGACTCGGATGATGTTGCAAACACAGTTACAGATTGCTTCATTGGTTTCTCAGAATAGCTCCACCCGGAAGAGGAAGCGTTTCAGTAATGAAAATTCAACAACTTCCATGTAATAATATCTTCTTCCGTCATATAGTGAGATAAAACAGTTCAAGACTGAGTTAATTTGCATCATCTTGTCGAGTGCAGGGATGGAGCTTTGATTCTGAGCATGCTCCATTGCAATCTGATTTAACAGGAAGCTCATTTGCAACAATCGTGTCAAAAGGTCGAGATACTCTCGAGAAACCCATTCGCAATAGTGTTAGTTGAATTTCTTTCATTTGCATAATAAAAATAACATGTATACAATACCCAAGAAGAGTGTGCTCAATGTGCATGAGGCATCTTCAAGTGATTTTCCAGTTATATGAATATAAACAGATTTTGGATATTATAAGTAAAAGAAATCTTTCGACTACCATATTATGTATAGAAAAACCTCACAGAAAATCAAACTGAGGCTTCTTTGAAAGAGGGTTAGGGTTTCGGGTTTGATCTGCAAGACCATGGATAGCAGTTCGCCGTTTCATAGCACTTTGAATGTATTCATTCAGAGAAGGAAGAGAGCCCTGTTCTTCTGTTTTTGGTGCTTGCCCCCGAATAATCTACCATTCAGACGGATACGTGAAGTGAGTTTTGAGTTTTTAATTTTATTATTTATTTATTTTTTTAATTATTGGCTTTGATTATACCTTCGATGCCCAATGCCTCTCCGCTTGTTGGCACACATCCCTTATATCGCGGCCCGACATTCTGCAGTTGCCAATTAATTGATTTGTAATTATAAACTTGCTATAATTTCAAATCAGACAGATGTACAGCAGGAAAAGCACAGCTTCAAGGATTTTAGCTTACTCGTCAGTAACCGCAGCAAGTTCAGCCAAATCAGATTTTGTCAAGTGTTTCGCATACTGAGCAATTATTTGTTCACGAGTGTGCTGATCAGGTAGGCCAAATGCGATCATGGAATCAAATCGACTGAAAGAAGATAAAATGGAGCTTAGATAAACCCATAAAGAACTGGTTAGCGGTCCCCAGTATAGAACAAGCAGCAATTTCAGTTACCTAATCAATGCAGGATCAAGGTCTTGTTTTCTATTGGTTGCAGCGATAACTACTACTTTCTTCTCCTGCTCAAATCCATCGATCTGCAGACATGCAAATCTACAATGTTATGGCAAACTGCTTCCTTCACTAGAACATTTCTAAAAAACATACCACCATGGGTGAAATACATATTGAGTATTCTAAACATGCCAAACCCATTGGATAGGTTGACTATTGCTAATAAAAATGATCCATCTATGTTGTTTTTCGATCGTTTTTCCTTACCTATTTTATATATTGCACCCAAGGGTTCCTTTAGAGAAGACCCACGTTAAATAGATAGAATCCATTTCCACCAATTTCATCAATTATAAAAAATAGCCAATGGAAAAAACTTAGTAGCGGGTCTCTCGGGTTAGAAAAAGGAAAACCCGAAAGAAGATCTCTAAGATTACTACAAAGAAAGAGAATGAACCAAGCAAGAAGAGATAAAATATTTCTTTTATCTTTCCCCTATTCATACACACACATATACACACATATATATATTTCCGGGGGTGGGGGCTAGCATGTGATTATTGGTCCTTTAGCCTCAATTAGATCCTTTATTGTTTGTCCAAAAATGGCTACTAAGAAGCATAAAACATTGAACATACTTTTCTGATCAACCACATTATTGACTTTTCCCCCCTGAATTTGACACATTAAGATAACCAAGAACATTACCTGTCTTAACAACACAGACAAAAGTCTTCGTGTGGCTTCATGTGTTTCATTATCACGTGCAGTAGCAACAGAATCGACCTGTGATCAAGTCCCAAAGGAATGAGTGAGAAATTTACTAGCATACAAGAGATTATATTTCATTCAACATGCACAACCACAATCCTCTGCAAATTACCTCATCTAGGAAGACTATGGCACCGTTAGATATTTCATTAGCAAGTGAAAACACTTTCCCCAATAAACGCTCACTTTCGCCATAGTATTTAGACATGATAATCTCCAATGGCACGTATAACAATGGGACACCCTGTCAAGGAAGGAAACATGCTCTTCATTTAAGTGACATTCTAATCTCCACACGCAAGTCTGAAAGGATATAGTATCTTAGAAAACAAAAGATAAGTCATACACATCATTGTAACCAAAAATAAAATAAAATTCATACACATCATATAATTCATTACGTGTTAGGACTTCAAAAATTAAATGATATAATCTGGCTGAAAAAAAAAATCATACAACCAGCAGAAACGGCACATGATAGAAGTTTAATCAGAGGAAACTTTTAAACAAAGAAAATGATATACCGCTTGGCTAGAAATTACACGAGCACAAGATGTTTTCCCCGTACCTGCAACCAAATTCAACATATAAGCAGTATTTTGGTTGTTCGATAATGCTAAACCTCAAAATTGGCCTCAACATATGCTCCTTATTTCTCCATATGATAAATGAGGCATGCGACGGAACCCACAGGGCAGTAAATATGATTTCAACAAACCTACCAATCCTCTGCATTAACGAAAACTATCATCAGACCTACCAATTTTCTACTTCAAAAATCACTCTTTGGGAACACAGATAAGACAACATATTAGCAATCCGGACAAAGATGCAGACCCTTATAACCCTATCATACTCACATGAAAACCTGCATCCCCCCTCCAAGTAGTGAACAGTTTGGCCCACTCACAAACACACGGATGATGGCTAATGTTCAATTGGCTTTATCATTTCAGGCATTAATCGTACTACTTCAAGCAATAAAAAATAATGATTCAGTGTCATCATTCACCTAAAAAACCCTGACCTTTCTTGAAATAAAATATTGTGAACTGAATTTTCCATTTTCAAACCTGGTGGGCCTTCAAAAAGAACTGCACGTGGTCTGTTTGACTCGAACTTACATCGAGTGCCACGAGCAATATCATCATACACTTCAGGACTCTTTAGAGCAAGCAATATAGTATCTTCTATTTCCCTACAAGATTGACAACAAATGGCAACATAAGCAGTAAATTCAAGATAATTTCATACTCATACTGCCGAGGTAAGAAATCAAACAGAAAATGATGAAAACTTCCATGATAGGAAGTTCAGAGAAAATTGAAGTCCCGAGAAAATCTAAGATATCGTTTCTCAATAGGAATGAGGACAAAATAAATTAGATATGTTTATACTTTATATATTCTGTGAAAAATGTGGAACGGAAGGTGCAGCTTAAGAAAATTAGATAAATAATTGAATTACTTAAAAAGACTTGAATATTCTTTCAAACACTCTGTTATGGCAACAAATTCGATGTCCCCATATGCACGCATTTCCTTTGATGAAGGGACTTGTTTTTTCCTTGTGGGACCCTCATTCTATTCTAGACGTGGTAAATTATGCTGGGAATTACACAACCACCTACAAACTATTATGTGCATGTTTCTTTGTGCAAGTAGAAATGTTAATGCTTGCATTCAATAAGTTAAAGTACGCCACTGTCCGTTAAAGCACTAAGAACTAATCACAGCACTGAGAATCTAGAGTCCTAAATTTTCATACCGCTTCTGATTATCATAGCCAGCAATATTTTCCCAGGATATATCAGCTTTTGGGTTTTCTACATTGGGTTGGTTAAGACCATAAATTTTGACTCCCATCCCCTCCAGACTAGTGATTGTTTTGTCCATTGTTGGAACACGTGCAGCCTCTCCCTTTGGCCTTAATTCTAAAGCTTTTGGTTGTCCTGCTAAATGTAAGATAGATGCAAAAGCATCAAGCTCCTCAATAGTAAAACTCCCCTGCTTCATGAACTCAATTTCCTGTGCATTGGCAAGCAAAAACCTTTTTAGAAGAAAATTGAGGTTTCACTTCGAAATGAAACTTGTAATAGGTAACAAGTGCACTATTGAGGTACAAGAACTGACAGCTTTGTCGGAGCCAATGAGCGGGCGAAACATGAGAATGCATAAATCTCCCTCGTCTTCAAGTTTATCCTTTGCTTGAATTTGATCTCCACTGGTTCCTTTTTCAGTTTTCGGACGTCTGAGCGTCAGTTGCCAAGCAACCCCGCTGATCAAAGAGTTCATAATAATTATTGACAAGTAATAAAGATTAAAAGGCCGTGTAATAAGAAATAGAATCACAGAGTTCAAGTATTTGTTTTCCACAAGAGTAGGAACAAAGATTTCGGTGAATTAAATCAAAATTAAATTATAGCTGCAGTTCGCAACACAAAATAACCTGTCCCAAGCCTGCAACATCATATCTGATCCAACACCACTGTCTTCAGCCCTGACTCCAAGACGTGAAACAAGGTTTGTAATTAAAAGCGGAATTTCACAGGATGGAGGAACTTGGAACTTGAAAGTCACCTGTCAATTAGAATCTATTAGGCCAGAATCTCATTTAGACTTAAAAATAAAAATCACATCGGTCATAAAAAAGGTAAATCATAAAAAAGGTCAATCAAGATGCAACATTCGATAAACCACCAAAGTGATCCAGCCTGGCAGTGATATATACACTGCAATTTGAACACGAGGCACAGAGAATGAAAAGGAGACAGATACACACGCCAGCATAGAGAAGCCTACTGACCTTTTGTCCTTTAACGGAAACAGTAAAACGAGGATAAGAACCAAATCGGACTCCTTTACTCTTAATCAAATCTTCTAATCGAGCTTTCTCCCTTCTTGCGATTTCCTCAAGGTTATGATGGCTTGAAGCTGTAGGAGCTTCCGGTGACACAGGAGTTTTAGCAAATTCAGGTGGCGGAGGAGTTTTAGCAGATTCAGGCGGCGAAGGAGGTTTAGCAGCTGCCTGCAAATATGTCAAGTTCATGACAAAATCAATAGAGGAATCCAACTTTCCCAAAACCTCTCTCTCTCTGTGTTTTCTTTTGTTTTTGTGTATGTGTACGTGTTTGTGATTGAGTTTGAGGAAGGGAGGAAAGCACGGATGGGAGAGGCTTGGCAACCCACAAAACATAGAGAAAGTAAAAGAGAAAGTCAGCAGCAAACTCACTATGTAAAGTAAAAGGGTGAATGGATAACCAAAGACATTGGAACTCAACTAAAGTAAAAGAGCAAGGGATATCTACCTAGAAGATATTCAATCATTTTTCTTACTGCAAAAAATGGAGGATACCCATTTGAATCTTCATGAAAATGGTTAATTGGAAAATATACAAGGACTCAAATTATCAAACACTCCTGAAATCAATTTGCAGTGCTTCCAGAGGCGGCCGGGCATAAGGCACAAATAAAGCAATGCAGCTAATGATACACCCCTTCCAATGTTGACATCACATGAAGAAGGCACCAATTTAAGTGAACAGAAGGATCTCATTTCAAACCAGATGACTAGTTCGTTTGATACCTCTACACTTCCAGTTCCACCTTCATTCTTAAAAAGAATATATGTATGCTTATTTGTGCGTTCGGGTTTGGTCGTGTGGGGAGTTGGTTGGAAGGAGCACTGACCTCATCGCCATCAGCAAAGGCTACATCTATCATTCCAAATCCAAGCAATCCAGCTAACACTGTGCGAGCAGCCAGTTCGGGAACTGCTTTTGGCCTCGGACCTTCTGATTTATATGTCTTTTTGTGCAGTTCAGAGCTCACTGCTTGTACAAAATTGAGTGTAAAAAATGAGGGCCTTTTTCTTTACGTGAAACAGGAAACAAAAAGTCAAAATAAAAACAGGAAAGAATAGTGTAAACAAACCCAAGCCAATAGGTTGCCAATTTGTCATTCACAGGATGAGAGCAGTTTACATGTAACTCAAATTGACCTTTTGACCAAACCATCAGCTTGTACAACAAAGAGTTAAACAGCCATCACAAAAGAGAGATGTTCAACTTTAACTAGACAATTCAACTAAGTAGAAAAAGCAGTTGCAGTTTAAATACCATACAAATTATGTCTAACAGCTCAGGCACTCTAGTACAATGGCTTTATACCAAAATGCAGCTTCTGATGGTGGCATTCTCATTACCAGACAATCTAAACAATGTTTAGATTACTTTGAAGCATGACACTGACAATACTAAAAAAGAGATGGTGGGAACTATCTCACATAGTCAAATTGCTCCCCTATAAATTATTTTTATCTTTGAGTGATCTCTTATTAATGTTACAATATTCACAAATTAAACAATCGAATTATGTAACCATGCTAAAATTCGCTTGCCGATAAAGTTATAGGACAAGTGAAAGCAGCTTTCGCGGTAGCAGTTACCATCGAATGATGTTTCTAATTTATTAGTTATTTGTGGTATATTCAAATGTAACCTACTTCACATAACCAAGTGATCATCCTAACTATAACTCCACTTCCAGGTCTTCATGTCCCCAAGTCTCTGCTTGTTTCACTCCAAGCTGCTGCGGGAGAGGATGCGTGAAAGAGATTTTGCAAAGTAAAATCCACAAGAACAATCTAAGGATTAACAACAATGACTCACAGTACCCTACAAAATCCCCATCAAAAGCTCATACTAAGACAGTTTATCAGAAAGAAAAGAAACTATTCACATAATATAGATATATACATATATGTGTGTGTATGTGTGTGAGAGTCGGAAGACTGAATTTTGACTCATTTTCTAAATAAATAACTATCTTCGAAATCTTAGAGAAGTGCGTATATATATATATATATATATATATATATAGGACTAACATTGAAAATAATAATCACGATGATCCAAAATTCTGAGAATTTCGATCTGAATAGAATGCATAAGATTAACAGAAAGTACACAGAGAGAGAGGAGGGGCATACGATCGTATAGAGGTATAGGTAGCGGAAGGCGAGGAGATGGGGCGAAGGAGTGCCGAGGGTTTAGGGTTTTGGCGGAAGCGATCGTACGGCAGGACCGCAGCGTTCGAGCGAGACGCGTAAGAGACGCCATGGCGGTGAATTGTGCTACCTTCCTCTCGGCGGGAGGCGGTGGTATTTTCGTGGCGCGCAAGAATCACTCACTCTTCAGCGAAAACCTTTCGAAATTTCAATCATCGTGCAACGTAAACCTGCCTGGGAACAGAGCTTATTTATACCTGTCAACAATTCGTCGATATGGAAAGTCGGTGAAATTTTAAGAATTAATAATAATAATAATAATAATGGGCCTAAAGAGTTTTCAAATAAATTCGGATCAAGATCTTACTATCATTCATGGACCACCACACACATATATATATATATATACGTCTATGGCCCATTATGTATCTTATTTTTCCAATTGGGCCTTTGGTGTTTTCCCGTTGTCCATTAATAACATGTATTTTGCTTCATGACTGGATCCACAATAAATAATATGATTAAGATTAAAGTTTAAAAATTTAATTGCATCAATTTTTTACCATATTATTTGTTATGGTACTCGCGAAAAATAGTCAATATCATTGATCAAAAGTAACAAAAAATATGTTCTATGGGACGAAATGACGTGACCGTTTATTTAGTCATAGCAGTATATTTAATTATTTTCTTTTGGAGTGTAGATAGGAGGAACTTTTATACCTTTCATATACGATGGTTCGGCTATATTTAATTGTTGGAGTTCGAATTTAAAGAGCTCCTAAATCGAGTCCAAGGATGAGGACATCACATATTTCAAATATGTTATTGATTTAAAATTAAAGAAAAAGCTTCACCATCATCTTTATTTAACAAATATTTTCTTCTTATTATTATTATTATCTTTTTCTTGTATTTTTATGCAGGTTTTATATGAGTTTGGAATTAATCAAGACATTTATCTTTTATACATGGTTAAGATTAGTGAAGACCTTAAACAAGCTTAAGGCACAAGAATGTCTGCTGACAACCTGCGAAGCTTTGGGCCTGGGATTACTCAAAAGTCAATTAAATCTAGAACCAAGGAATGGAAGCTAAATTTAATTTAATTTAATTTAATAAATGATGAAGCAGCAGCAGCTGCACAACATGCGTAGGCATGTGATTTTTCTAAGAGGCTGTGCAGAAACTGTCATCGTACACTTTGACGTTACTACTAACATTATTAACTGCACGTTCTAACACTACACATCAAATCACAGTGACATCAAACTACCTCACCATAATAATGGGACTGCTCTTATTATATATATATATATATATATGATTCCCAATAAACATTATATTAATGACAATAATTCTCCAAATACCAGAGCATGATTAATTAACTTCCACCATATTCTAGTTGTCGTAATAATTTTATTTTATTTTTACAAAAATGCCTTGAGAATTCACTACCGGATTCTTGCACTGTTTAAAGCATAAAATAATTACTCAAGACATATTGATATAACAGTAGTCACCTCCCACTTTATACGAGAAATCCTGAATTCGAATCTAAATTGCTATAAATTGTGGATCCCCGTCGTTTATAAAATTAGACTGAATTTTTATTACTATAAAGTGTGAATCCCCGTCCTTTATAAAATTAGACTGAATTTTTATGATTTAGGCTTATGACCATCATTCCGAGTTTGTCGGGTTTAGATATTTAAAATATCCCCTTATCTTGATTTAAAAAAAAAAGCATAAAATAATTAGAATATAAAATTGTACACTAATCGACAAACACATAAACTTACAAAAGAAAATGACAAACAGATATAGATTATAAGATGATGTCCAAATCAACTCCAAATAGATTACAAGATATGATGTAAACAAGAAGCTATAAAAAAATTAACCTCTCAGTTTAAATATGATAATTAATTTACATGGAATATACCAGTACAAATATGTGAGGGTGAAATACTGTCATGAACATATTTTTCTTTTTCCTTTTACAGCAGAAAAGGGCCAGCAAAAATACCCACTAAGATATATATAGATGAGAATTAAAACTTACTATAATGTGATTAATTAATACACTTTCTTAGTAAATAGGCTCCTGATGTTGAATAAATTATTTCCACGTACCCCATCACCGGAGACACCGCCGCCGCTCTGTCCGCCGCCGCCACCGGCAGCCGCGGCGGCGATACTAACGGCACTATTCTCATCACTCTTGCAACTCAAATGAGGTCGGTAGCCAATACACATAGGAACATTCAAACTCAGTACCCTAGCTTTAGAGGAACCTCCGGCAACGACGGGAACTTTCCGGCGACCCTCGTTTCCATCTTTTTTGGCACCCTTTTCACCACTCTTGACAGCACCGGCGGCGGCGCTGCGGCGGACCTGCCAAACAGGACTGTTTCTTCCCAAATGAACCCCTGCCCTGCCAGGACTACTAGGCCACTTCCTGGACTTCGACTCACCGCCTGAGTTACTCCTAGAGCACGGCGCACTACTCACTTTCCGAGTAGCCGCCGCCGCTCGCGGCCGAGCTCCGCCGTTCCCGGCGGATCTACTCCTTGAGAACGGCCATATATTAATATTAAGCTCCGCCGCGCTCACCCCATTACTAATCACACCGACACCACCATTTTTCTTCTCTCTCTTCTTCTCTTTAACACTATTATTATTATTATTATTATCCTTCTCCTTAGTACTATGATCATCTCCATTAATAATGTTAGTAGACGACAATTTTGAGCTTTTCTTATCATTCTTCTTGAAAATTATATCCCTCCAACGCTTCGAGGAAGTCAACGGGGGAGTGGCTGACAGCTCAGCGGGTTCGGGTTGGGTCTCGGGCTCCGGGGCTTGATCCGACCCGGAAGCCTCAGGCGGCGGAAGCGGTGGGTGGTGGTGGAGGAGTTGGAGGGGGAGGAGGACACCGTCGGAGAAGAGCTCGTCGGCGGAGTGGAGATTAGGCTGAGGAAAAGAAGGGTTTCTAACCATCCAAAACTCAAATTCAGGTGAATTTGAATCGTTACTTCTTCTTCTTCTTCCACTGCTGCATGGTGTAAGGATTGGAAGGAGGGATTCAGGTTCTTCCATTTTTGTTGAAACTGAAGAAATTTTGTGAAAAGTATTTAGTTTATTTTCTGAGTTACTACTTGTTTTTTTAATATGGAAAGGGGAGAGCAGAGTAGTATAGAAAGGTGGAGAGGCTAGGACTGGCAATAAAGAAATGAGGTGGGGAATGAGCATTGGGTAATAAAGACACAGAACGAGGTTGGTTGAGACTTGAGCCTTCACTGGCACCATTCGTTGGACAAATATACATGATAATGTCTGATGGTGAAATCATCATTTTATCATATCAACGTCTTTAATAGATATCATAATTCACTACTTAATATCCTTTTCATATAAATTTAACAAAAGTATTTTATATCATCGTTTTTATATCATTTTTTTTTCCCACTTCCCCTTGGTTTGACTAGAATTTATTATAATCAGTTCACAATACATTTAATCAATTAATACTTTCTAAATCAGGGGATACAAATAAAAAATTATTAGATAATTTAATATCTTTTCATATTTTTTTAGTATTTATGTTAATTTAAGTTTCTTTATATTTCTTTGTATTTATCTTTTTCCTTATTTATAGTTAGGGCTTCTTGTTTGCCAAATACATGTATCTCTATAAATATATTACTCAATAATACAAATTCCCTACAAGGTTTTCTCTAATTTAACATGGTATCAGAGTCATGGCTTCAAGCCATGGTATCTCGATCTCTCGCTTCCGCATCCTCAAGTCGCCGACCCCGTCCGACGCACCCTATCTAGTTTAATTTAGGGTAATATTTTTTTCTCTTTATCTTTGTTTATGCTCGCCGCTCACCCTTGGAAAAACAAGGACTTAGAGTCGCCGCCTTATTTAATAGTTTTCAGACGAAACTGCTCCACATTGAGAAGCGCTTTCGTCGAATCGCCGCTTTATGTAATGATTTTCAGACTAAACTGCTCCACCTTGAGAAACATATTCGTCAAAATCTCTCTACTAAACATTCTTTATGTCCGGACTGTTGTAACATCTTTTCTCGATTTTTAATTCAGTCTCAATGTTCAAGACTCTCACGTTTCGACTGCGGGGGAGTGTTAGATAATTTAATATCTTTCCATATATTTTTAGTATTTATGTTAATTTAGGTTTCTTTATATTTCTTTGTATTTATCTTTTTCCTTGTTTATAGTTAGGGTTTCTTGTTTACCAAGTATATGTATCTCTATAAATATGTTACTCAATAATACAAATTCCTTAAGGGGTTTTCTCTAATCTAACAAGAATGATATAAAAACGATAGTATATAGTATTGTTAAATGATGGGTAGGGGAGAGGTGAAGATCAATTGGGGAATTTTTTTAATTTTACATTAGTTAATGTGATAGAAAAATAATTTATTGTGATGCTCATATTCAATTCGGTGACAATTGAATCTTCAAATGCTTTGATTATTATAGAAGATTCTAATAATTTATTGTGATGCTTATATTCAATTCGGTGACAATTGAGTCTTCAAATCCTTTGATTATTATAGAAGATTCTAAGAATATGTACATACGGCTACAAATACAATAGTTACGAGATACGGTTGAGTTACTCTTAACTTACTTTTACGCTCAGATTTGGCGAAAATTGATCTCAATTGTAATATCAAATAGGAGGACAATATGTAATAAATTTTCTGCATGTATAAGCTTGTGAGTTACCTCATTAGTTTGGATAATTCTATGTCGGACCGAGTCTAATGGCTCTAGCGTGAATTCTGTGTCTATCTCTCTCACGCAAGTGTGTGTGGAATCCCCGCGCACGCACAATACACGTTACTGTGTGAAAGATATTAACACTAGGCCTATTTGACTCGGTCTAATATAAAATTTTCCTCATTAATTGCATGTTTGAAGACTATTCATTGTGTTGATTCTGATGACAGTGTTTATAGTCTTAATGTTAGGGTCCAAGTAGCCTAATTAGTCTAAAATGGAGGTTAATTAATCTGCTAAGGTCTATGATCCAAAAAAAAAAATTCAATGAGATCTTAGAAACGGTCATTTACTAAACATTTTTTTCATTTATTTTATGAATTACAAGATAAATAGATTACAAAAGAAGAAAGTTACATAAAGTAAAATAAAATGAATTATATTGTAATTAATCATTCTCATTTATTGTACAACAAATTAATAGATTATCTTGAATTAGGTTTGAATGGGACAAACACAAATCCGACTAGAAATTCAGTGGAAATTTTTATGTTAAATCGAGTTCAATGGTCCTAATATCTATATTTTTTATATAAAAAAGTGTATTGCGTGCGATTTTCATAAATATTTATGTGAAAAAAATAGATATAAAATTTATAATCAAATTATTAAACTCGATCTGATATAAAATTACCTCTATACTACCCACACTTTTACATTGAAAAAGGCAACTCAGATACTTTTACATTGAAAAAGGCAACTCATTGGGAGTAAATCTAGATATAGATTCGTTCTCTCTCCTTTTTCCCTTTTTCATGAGATTGTAAGAGTAACTGAAACTTTATGCCATTTTTACATCATAATTTCTGATTACCTCTATTTCTGCTTTTGCTTTTCTCAAAGTCAAATTTGACAGTGCATTGGAAAATAACTTAATTTCATCATGATATTTTCAACGACCACAATAAACCCAACAAGAAATTTGGGACACGGTGACATAAAAAAAATTGTTGTTCTATACTCAACTCATACTGTTTAGGTGATCATATAAAAATATTTCAGAAGATACGGTCTAATTTAGTATAGCTACGAGAGGAATTTTCCTTTTAATCTGAGAATGCATGCAAATATTAGATGCTACTGCATTTTACAATGTTTATGGATTCCAATTGCACGAAATATTTGTTATTAGGTATAAAATTACGATCAATTAAATTTAACAAAATGAAACACGAAATGAAACATGCTGAAATAAAGAATTTGAAGTGGTATGTTTTCATATGTAAAGCAATAGGCTAAAGTGCGGTTCGATAAGAAAATCCAGATAATGTCCACATACATATGCATATACCATGCATTTAGTTAACTATTGTATATATTTATTAAGGAAATTGATGATTTATTTTTATTACGTGTGATATATATAAAATTGGCTCGAGGCTCGTAGCCTCGTATCCTCGTATAATTATATAGATTACTTATGACTGAGGCTCGTAGCCTCGTTGCCTCGTATCTGCTAACGATCAGCTAAATTACCACTGTTATACGAGGTTTGGGCATCATAGAAGCATTTACACGAAAGGTCCTTAATGGCACCATAATTGCATAACACTACAAGATCCGCGTGTTTTTAAGTGATCCGGGTCGGGTTGACCCTTGACCCGACCCTACGACCCAAAATCCTAACCCTTCATAGCACCACGTGTCATCATCTGTGTGAAACTCCTGTCACTATCAGATCCGTACAACATGAACATCTATAAATACCTCCTCTCAACATATATTTGGGGGGACAATCTCTAGTCCCAACTCTCTTGAACTAGCATCGTATCCACTGATACCTTGACAATAGCCTCGAAGTACGTTTCTAATATACAAATTTGGGCTACTCAGCCTCGTAGGCATACGACCCAACGAACAAACGACCCTACATATACGACCCTACGATACGACCCAAAAGGATACAAACTCATTAATAGAACTTAAACTTTTGAACTACGTTATGACTTAATCCTCCAAGGAGGTACGTAGACAGCTTGGACTAGAATCTAAGTGCAGTCATAAATTTATCATCACCACCTTCGTGTGCCATACGAAACAACCCAAATTGAGGCAGATCGATCCCCCAAAATCGAGCTAAATCAATGTGACATTATATATATCTTGCATGTGTCTTATTTGATGCTCCAATTAGTGCAGTAAATAATTCGGAGACTCTTAATTAAGCTACCTAGACCCTGTGCAATTCGTTTCAAGTAATTGAGACAGCGATTTAAAATGCAAATGCCACCAAATAATGTGTAAAGTAGTATAAGAATTTACTTGTCTATTGCATCATTTATGTGACCTCTAACCGGTATTAATAATTTCTATAACTAAACACTACTCTACTACTTTCGATCAACAAAGGTATTAAATTTCAACAATATAATCATTTGTGTAAAATTCAGTGCTGGTAGCTAGGTAAAGAAAAAGGTTCAGATGAGAAAAAAATGATTTTCTTTTATGAATCAGCGCAACGGTCTAAATGAATCATATCAACATTGTGAATACTCAATTTATAAAAGCACTTTTCAGCATTTTATTTTACATCATTTTGCACTTGGTTGTGTTTGTTTTTGTTTTCAAATTAAATTTGGTCAAAACTTGTTTGCTTTATATTTTTTTGACCAAAAAAGATTTTTTTGGTCAAAAAAATTGTCAACTATTGTATCCATATTTGTCTCTACTTTAGAGTGCCTACATATTTGTCTCTGCTTTAGGGTGCCTACTAATTACATCAACTACAATATAATCATTTAACACTTATATTCTATTATATTTTTCAATTATTAACTAATTATAAACACAACTTTTTAGATAAAAACTTACATGATTTGATTGCTACAGTAACTTTCGTCTCTTTTGAAAATAAAATCAAATACATTTTTATCAAAATACACAACTTGCAATAAACTTTTTCACCAAAATTTTCACAAAAAAAATAATCTGAAAACACAAGCAAACACAGCCTATAATCTTGGATTATTTTATAATTGGTTGGAGAAAAACATGTAAATTTGATTCAAAGAAATAATGGATCACACTGTAGACTCTGATTCTTTGATCATTAAGAAAGTGAGTGGTGTCTTGTCACCTTTAATTCACTGCATTTTGGAACATGGATGCACTGACAATCAATTGTTATGCTCATTATAAACATTTTAGTGGAAATTAATTGTTGATCATATATACTAAACTATCTGTGTATGTATATATATAGTAAAATTACAATTACATATGTATATATATATGTTTTAAAATAATATTACCAGACTTTTCACTCGAAATATGAATAATTAAATGAAATAATCTAATATGATCTAACTCATTCAATAATTGTCACCTAAATTTTTGCTCAAACATATAAAAGTCAATCTTAAATAGAAATAAATGACTTCAAAAGCAGTTGGGTGAATATGGAGAAGACTACTAAGAAAAAGTAAACTGAATGAAAAAAGAATAATTTTATTTAATAATATTGCTGATAATAAATGCTGATTTATTTTTATATGTACAATGATAGATTTACAATTTCGCTAGAAAAGTAAAGACGGAAAATAAAAATAGTAATTGACCACACCATCTTTTATATTCTTAAATATAAAATATACTGCTTGTTGGGTAAGTAAAGCGAATATGAGATGAAATACAGTTTTGTTAGTGTTTAAATTCAATCATAATATAAGATTCAAATTAATCCTATGCCTTTAATTACAGTGTTAGAATTTAGAAACATGAGATATTCCAAACACTTCAACAATTGTTAGTACTTATGAGAAAGAATTGAAGAAGGAGAACATAAGACGATAAATAAGAATGTCCAAAGATGACAGCTTAATGAGGGCCCATTTGAGAAAGATAAGGGTAGATAAGTGGTGCTGTTCATACAGAGCATATATATATATATATATATACATATATATATTAATCACTTTTTAGAAGCTGAAAGCTGAGTGATGGTGGGGCTTCACCTGAATCCAAACACACACTATGGGATTTGGAGGCTGTTTGAGAGTGATATATTTGTTTAATGGTGTTTGTTTTAAAGCTATAACTTATTAAAAAGAAAAAAAGAATAGTTCTAAGATCGACGTACACAGGGACGGAGGCAGGAATTACGGTGAGGGGGGGCGAGATTTTTTTGAGTTTCATTTACCCGGTAGCGAAAGAATGTATGGGGGGTGCGGGGGGCTTGCCCCCTGCGGTACGGTACGCTATATGTATGCAAAAAAAATGAAGATTAGTTTAGTAAGCACACTTTTGGAAGGGAAAGTTAAATGAAAAAATTTAAAATCATAACTTCTAACTCAAATTTATTGGACTGTTGTTAATAATGGATATATACAAAAGTGAAACTACAATTTAGCTTGATAGTTAGATATATGGGTCGTATATAATTGTAGTCCATTTGAGTTTAAAAGTAAGTTAACTACTTTACAAATTACTATATATATAGGTTATTCTTTAGTTTATTAGGTATGTAAATTAAGTTTGCAATTTTTGACTAGGGGCGAAATCAAATTTTTAAAATTTTTTACATGTGCAAATTGGATAAAATAAAAATTGTTCTTATTTATTATAGAATGCAACAATGTGATTAGTAATTTATCATTTCTAGAACTAGACTGGAAAGATCCATTTGTTCTTATTCACTAAATAGTATTATAATATCATAGAAAAATAACTTTAATTTCACTACTACTTATATGATGTTTGGTTAAATCAATTGATAGAAAGATTATTTTTGTCATTTTCGAGGGGGCAAAATTACAAATGTTAATGTTGTAGGTAAAAGTGAAAGTTCAAATTTTGAGGGGGGGCGAAATCACAAAATTACAAAATTTCATAGGCAAAATTGAAAATTTGAAAATTTGAGGCCCCCCCCCCCCGTCCCTGGACATGTGCAGGCAAAAATAAAAAATACAGCGCTAATCTATTAATGCAATTTATGGCCCCTACCCGCACCCAAACACGTCCCTTTTCCGATAGCAACTGCCACGTGCCATATGGCATCTTAATTTTGCAATTCTTTGATTTCAAAAATTTACTTCACTAAGATATTACTTAATTATTACTATTATATTATATTCTTTTTTATTTTCACACATTCCATAAGTTTGGTATGTATCCAATCTATGATTTTTTAAGTTGCATTGTGTGCACGAAAATAAAGTCAGATACATGTATATATATACACACACATACACAATTAGTAGTTTTTCATATTGTGCGCTGTTTTAGATATGTAGCACTGCCACTCCATTATATGTCTCTCGTTTTTGTGGTCCTTGTTATGAAAATATTTGCTAAAATAATTTCGGGCTAAATAGAAAATGCCCCGCTAAACTATTAGTATACACCCTTTAAATTTTACAATGTACCAAAATACTCTCATGAAAATTTATGAATTATGCCACATGCATCATCCAAACACAACCTTATAATATTAAAGTACCAAATAAACTTACTTGATTATTCTTTTTTTATTGAACTTATAAGATTTGTAAGAAATTACAAATCTTATAAATTTCATTCAAGATTTAAATAGGATGTGGTAATTGATAAAATTAAATAACTTATAACTGATTAATTGAGTGCTATACAATTGAAAAATACAAATTATAAATTTAAATCTACAATTTGTTAATTGATAATTTTTTTATTTTTTAATCTAAATTAATGACTTTGTTAATTTATAAGTTATAAATTTACAAATAACAGGAAATGATTGTTAATTGATAAGATTAAATTAAACAAGTTTTAAATAATAATAATAATGATTTTCCATAATTTGTTTATTAATAGGTTACAAGATTTAAATATTATGTTAATTCTGAAGACTTAAATTTGACAAATTCATTAAAAAAAAGAGAGAATAATATGGTAAGTCAATATAGAGCATAAATATTGTAAGGTTGTGTTTGGATGGAAGAATTTTCACGAGGGACCATTTTTGTACCTTTTAAAGTTTAGCAGGTATATGTGACAATAGGCATAGTTCAAGGAGGCATTTTGTATTTTGCCCCAATAATTTTTGCATTATTTCGTTAATAATAAGGAACACACAAAGACCAGATACATTATTTTTGTTATGTATCAGTCCTAAAATTGTATTCGATTATGTAGAAGCACTTCTTAATTACCGACGTTGAAATTTCACGCGGTAAAGAATAATAATTACGATCATTGATCAGATATCTCAAAAAGCCCAAGTTCGATATCAAATCTTACTAGATGTATTTTCTTCTTCTTATCCAGTATAAGAATATCCCAACACAATAGAAAGTGACAGGTAAAGAAGAAATAATTTTTTTCAAACGAAAAAGAGAAGACAAATTAAAGGGTTATATTCGATTTATATATCCTTGTATTTTTCTTGTTCATTCTTTAGTTTTGCCTAAATGAATATTTTGTAGCAGTAAATTTTGCTATCACAAGCATTAGTGGTTACCATGATGTCTCTAAAGAAGTCAAAGGTTCAATAATATTGTTGATTCTATTATGGCTACTTAATCTTAATCCCATGTGAAAGGATGGTCCATTTGTCCTACACCCAGCTGCTTTAGGAAACTTCAATTTATTGAAGGATAGTATTGGCCAAATATAAAATTAAATATCCACCAGATAGAGTATATGCCGTACTATGTTATATAAATAATATGAGACTGATAAAGAAAAATATTATATATGACCACTACTGCGTATCCATCCGAAGTTGTCTCCATAAGCAATATTATATGGGCAAAATGAAAATTTGCAGAAACTAGAACCATAAGCAATTACGTCACAAAAACTTGGCAATCTTAAGGTTTGTTTGGCCATATTTTCAAGTTCATTTGAAGGATTTTATCTTGGAAATATGAATTATCAATATTTGTGTGAGAATTCTAATATTAAATTTTGTGTTATGTCTGGTCGTCTTTTGAAAAAATTGTTTAAAGTAGTGTTGATATGATATAAAAATGGTATTTTATTGAGATTGATGTAAAAAAATAATTGAATTAGTTATAAAGTAAGAGAGAGAATAAATTTAATAGTAAAGATAAATTAATTAATAATGAGAGATAGTATAATATGAGTGAAAAGTGTAATAATAGAAATTTGTATAGAAATATGTGTAATAGAAAATGAGAATAAGTTTGTTTTGGAGAAAGGGTTTTGGGTGTGGATTTTTTACCTCAAAAATAAAAACACAATTCAAAAAATATGGCCAAACACAACCTAAGTTATCGTAATACATTTGATGAGAATTTACGTTTTTTGGTGGGGCCAATGCATGAAAATTCACTATAAAACCGACAATTTCAGCACTAAAACTCTTTTTCCTACAATCTATGATGGAAAACCCGCTCACAAATTTTAATGGTCAAATCATCTATATTTTTTATATATTAACTTGTATTATGTGTGAATTTCACACACATTTATACAAAAGAGATAAATATAAAAAAATAAAACACACACATATTGTGAAACATCTTTTTATTTATTTATTTTACTTTTAGCATCACAAATCGGAGGCACTAGGATTCATAGTTTGAATCCGGTACGTGGATATCCCTAGATTAATGTTTTTGTTATTAGTGAAACTGAATTGTATGTGATAATGATTAAAAATTAAATAATTGATAATCAAATAAATAACTTCTCGTTAATTAAAACTCAAATATCGACTAGATATTAATCGATGATGGCTGAGTGAAAACAAAGAACTCTCAATGCCATTAAACCTTTCAAAAGGTACTTATAGATACACTTGATGTATCATGGTGAAATTTTATGCTGGACCGAGACCAATCCATTGGAATAGGGGGATCCAATGTTGAAAACTGGACCGAGACCAATAATCTCAATTCAGCATATAATTTCCCATGTATCATGCACTGAAACAAATTGATCATAATACAATATGTATATCATTATTAATGTGTCATAATTCATTCCTACTCAAAAATTGGGTTTATTGCAAAATAATTCAGCTGAGTTGTGTAGTGATGATGGTTAATTTATGAACCCACTTTGTTTGAAAATTCTTACATGTGCCTGGTGTGAGACACAAATTACCCACACCAAAATACAAGAAAAAATAATAAAAAATGTTTGATTTATTTTTATATTGAATATATATGTTTTTTTTTTTTGTGTCTTGATGTAAATAATTGAATCCTACATCGGGTGTATATAAGAATTTTTTTACTTTAATGGTAACTGATAACCAATTGGTGTGTGAATTATTTAATTTATATATAATAATGTTATAAAGTGAATGATGACATCGGATATATCGTCCACTAGCTTGCATGTCACTTGGTCACATGGAAGTGTGTAGAGCTAGGGGTTCGCGGACAGAGAAAGTAGGTTGGTCCCAAACCTTCTACTGTCAATGTAATAACCAGACTAATAATCCATCTGACAATTTTACCCCAATTAAGACCATGTATCTATGCACCTACAATAGGATGGGAAACCCCATGAAGAAATTATGTACCCTGTTGAAATGGAAATAATGGAGAGTCACTCTCCATGCATGTATACAAGATATAATGGAGTCGATCTATTAAATATCGTTAGATACAGATGGTTTAAATATTCTTTAATCACCCATCATATGATCTTCACTATTTTTCCTTTTCTGTTTCATTATTGTTGCTTTATACCAAAATCAGCTAAAGTGGTTATCAAAAGGGTTTTTAATATGAATATGAAATTTTTAACCCTATTGACATTTAGTAGCAGTAGGTGCTCTTGACATTGGGGCTTGGGTTCATCTCATAGCGAATTTCACAAAACTCATCAAGGCGCATTTATTTTTCTTAAATAAATGTGTTACCTCCCCCCCCCCCCCCCCCCCCATTAATGAATACATATACATATATGTCCCTATATATGTTGTGTGTATTGATTTCTTACTTTATTGTTAGAATGTATACAATATCTCTCATTATTTAGAATTTAGATTAACAATTTCTAGGTTTTATTATTGATAAGTTCGTTTTCTTATTTAAACTTCATTTTTAACATCGTATTTATTTAAATTCTAGTTGATAAATTATGAATGTGGCGGAATTACTGGAATTCATATTTCATAATAAAATAATCATACATAAATATTGCAAATTTCGATTCCTACCAGGTTGTCTTAACAAGTAAAACTTTTTATTTTTTTATTTAATGTTCCTAAAGCTCTTCTTTTTGTGTCGTTTCAATGTGATGCGTACCTACCTACTGATTAAATAGGAATTTATTCTTTGTGTAACCAATCGCCTTTCTCTCTTCTGGATGTTGTGCTCACATGCTAAAGTACAATAGCTCAATGCGAATATACTCTCTCGTCTCAATTATTGTTTTAATATAATGCGATCCATATGATTAAATTAATAAAATAGCTAGGTCAAACACTTATTGATGCATAAAGTCATATATGTTCCCTAACCTAAGAAAGCCTCGTATTACAAATCCTTATTTATGTATACAAATCATTACACAGTAATTGAGGGATATGTGCGTAGTTTTCCGAAGATCATCTTAAACGCAATACGTTTATATTTTTACATTTTCATTTACTATTTGTCGTTGACTGACCTAGCATAAGTAGACAAAATTAAATTGCATTTAACGTTAATACAAGTATAAGAGCAATATATATATATATATATATTGAGTGTGTGTATTTAATCAGATTGGGATGCGACAAGGGACAATGGAAGTAGCAGAATCGACATGTAAATATACCCTCTAATTTGATACCAAAGGTGACTTTTACTTTTAATGTGTTTATATGGAATATAATTTTCCTACAAATAGATGCAAGAAAAAACAAAAATCTGGCGCACGTGAATATCGGAATATCTGATGTAAAGTCGATTTAGAAAGCATTTTCTGAGTTAAGAATTAGATAAAAAGATGCCAACTCTTTTTGTCTTCAAAGATAAATATGCATTTTTGTCTTTGTTGTCATCCTACAAATGATAGTAATTATACTCCGAGAACCAAGCTCTAATTTCTAAACTTAACTGTTTAAAAACAGATTATTTCATGTATTAGTCCATTAAAAGGACAAAACACAAACATTACATTCTAAATAAACTAATCCAAGAAAGAAAAAAGAAAGGGACAACTCCGGATACACAAAATTATCCCAAAAAGTCCAGAAAACTCAATAACTCTTTGATATAGTCACGAAGAATAACACTACACTTGCGTTTATTAAGCTCCAAGTTCCAGCAGTAAGGTGTGATTAAGTTGATCCAAGTTCCAGCAGTAAGGTGTGATTAAGTTGATCCAAGTTCCAGCAGTAAGGTGTGATTAAGTTGATCAGACGTTGGCCCGACAAATTGAATTGGACCTGTAGCAGCGGGTATAAAAAGATACCGGAGAGGTCAATTGAAATAAGTAATTTCCAGAAATACAAGTGAGAAAATAAAATGACTATTTCACAAGCTCGATGTCTTTTGGAAACTTGGAGTGAATTATTTTCAAAGAATGCTAAAACTGTTCACTTACCAGGATTCAGATATCGGTTATTAATAGCCCAATCTTCCCTCACAGACGCAAAATTCTTGAATGGGGCACCTGAAAGGATGCTCAGTATACAACAGTTTAGATTGGTCCAAGTATAATGGTATAAGAATGGGTGATAATATCAGTGCCAATGCAGTTAACCAGAACTACTTAATTTTCAGTAGATTAACAGCATAAAATATTCCACAGTGAAAGTTTTTTGAAAAGCAAGACGTTAAGGCATATAGCTAAATTCCCATATAAAAACGTAGGTAGAAAGAGAACAGACTCTCACCTTCTAGCTCAACCATTGCCTTCTTTATCACAGGCTTGTACTTACCTGCAACATGAAATCTAGCTTTAGGCCAAGGTTTCAAACAAGCAAAACGAAGATTGCAGTTGATAAATGTGTCGGATTGTTGTCATGCTTAGGCTAGAAGATTTTCCAGGCATTTGTGTATTATGACAAGGTAGAAACAATTGGCATACCGTGTCTCCTTTCGACATCCATTAGTGAAGTCAGCGCCGTTCCACCAACAGTCCATTCTGCCACTGGAGCAGCCAAGTTTGCCACCTGTAAATGAAGATAGTAATTAAAATAAATAAATCCAAATTCTTAAAGCTCTCCAAGATAAAGCCTTTAGATCTTTCTCGTTAGCAGCTGAGCTGAAAAATCAACTTTTAACGTATTTCTGGGAAATTGTATAATAATAGCACACAAACCGATGATATCAAGCCCGTTTTCCCACTCTGAAGAAGTGCACCAGCAGCGTAACCCAAAGCATAGCAGTATGTGGAATCAAAATTAGATGGCAAACCACACCTTCCCTCGTATCTGAGAGGTTAAAATCATTATGAGATGTAAGACATCATTGGTCCATGCAATATTATGCAAAAATCGAATCCTCCTAAGTAGAGAAAGGATAGAGGCAAATTTGAAAGTGGGGGCGTAAAAAATTAGAGTATTGTCCAACCGGACAAAAAATAAATCTGTTTCCTTGAGAAATAAATGTATGTTGATTAAACCATCTTATTCCATGAAAAAATTAAAGGATTGCTACGAAAATGTATGCTTACCCGAAAAAGTGAGATTGCCCTTTGAATTCACCCTTGTATCCGCTTCCTTGCTTCCTCACCTCCAACTCAGTTTCAACCATTTGAATAAGCATTTTCTCGGTTTCAATTTTGGCAACCTGGAAGTAAAAGCAAAAATAAAATATAACACATAATGCAGAAATATGGATCTAAATGCTAAAGCGAGATGTGACAAATGTACCTGGACATTTCCGTGTGGATCTCTCTCAAGCATCAATTGATCCTGGATTGCTGGGGGTAGCATATCGAAAAGCTTAAGAGACTGAGGGGTGAGTTTATTTTTCCAGACACCAGCTTCATCTACAATTTCATGGGCCAAAATTTCATTCAGTTCTGCAATGAGCTGTTGAACCTGCAAATCAAATGTAAATCAATAAAATATATAATCAGCAGAGAGAAATAGATCAATTCAAAAGCAACATAATAAACTTCTTCGGGGTCTATACTCTATAGTTGTTTTAAAGAGTGTCTGGGAAGAAGATATCTGTAGAGAAAAATGAAAAAAATTGAAAGGACCATTGAATTGCAAGACATAGTTTTACCTCTGGAATGAAATCTATAAGTCCTTCTGGTATGAGTATAACACCATAATTGTAACCAAGTTCTGCACGTTTACAGATCACATCAGCAATGTAGTCTGTAACATTCTTAAGGGTCAGTTTCTTCGCAGCAACCTGCAAAAAGAGTGAAGTCGTTAATGGAAAGTTGTTCTGGGAGTTCTTCAGAATTCTGGTGACTCAATGTTCACAAGCAATTTGAACTGTTAGATGATTAATTTCTTCATCCTTCTAAAGTCTTTTTGAGATTAAACAATGTACAGGTATGGAATAAAACTAGCATTAGTTGTTCTAATGAAATTAGGTATATGTCAGGAAATGAATTACAAAAAGTATAATGTACCTCTTCTCCGATAAGAGTGATATTAGGATGAGTTTGCAAAGCACACTCTAATGTAATGTGAGAAGCAGCACGCCCCATAAGTCGAACGACTGCACAGAATGAGATATATAAATGACTTCATAATTCAAGTACATATATAAAACCAGTGTACTGCCATCTTTGAACTGTAACATCTATAAGTTAAAAAGTTAATAATAATTAAAAAGTGAGATTAGAAACCCAAAGAGTGAAGAAATCAATAATAAGGGGGGCGTAAAAAAAAAGAACAGACTGAATTTCTTTTGGAGTAAATCCTTACTTAAACTATACATAAAAAACAACATTTATAAGATCAAATTATCTGGAGAATGTAAAACGAATTATCGTAAAAGAGAACAGAACTTAAGGAATATAAATGGCAGAATGATTGAACAGTTCTTCTCCATTTAAAACATTGCAATTTAGATGATTGAGAAGATTAAGAGATCCTCCTTCTTTAATAAGATAAAGGAAATAAAAATAGCCCAGATAAGCGCCCATATAGAAATAGAGAACATGAAAGTCACTTCTTCCATAACATATCAATTCCAATTACTTACAGTGGTAGTATTTTCCAGTTGAACGAGCGTCTATCATGACATTCCCAATCATTTCAGAATATATCTGCAGGAGGAGTTGAATACTAATATGTTAGAGATTATTTAGGATACTACTAAAAACTAACAAAATAATATCTTGATGAAAGTGCATTTAATGTGAAGTACTTAATAGTTGGAAAATTTCGTATGCTATTGCCACCAAGAATATTTCTGATTTTTCTTGAATAGTGTCCCATATATTAGCCTTACCCCAATATTATTTGGCCAGTAAAGGTGTTTAGTATAGAACAAAAATGAATTGTAATAACTAAATGCACATATATTTTAGTGTATAGTGTAGAAGACATAAATAACTGGTACATGCTGGTGATAAACTATGGAAATAATTTCATAGGTAAATTACCTTGCATGCAGTATCAAACCCAAAACTTGCGGGAACCTCCTTGCATTTCAGATCACCATCAATGGTCTTTGGACATCCAATGACCCTAGTTTTCAAATTATTACTCCTGAAAAAAATAAAACCGTACGGACGAAAGCAAGTTAATGCAACTGTCAATATAACTAGTTAAGTACCAATACAGTGGCAAAGAGGAACCTCAGGGCTAACTATAACTCTCTATACGTAGTACATTACGTACCTAAAATTTTCAGCCAGAAGACAGGCATTTGTGTTTGAGTCATCTCCACCAATTACGACAAGGCCATCTAGATCAAGCTTAATTGCTGTTTCTTGAGCTAGCTTAAACTGAAATGAGTTTAATGCAGCTTCTTTTCAGTCATAAAGCTAAAGCCTAAAGGCTTGTCTAGGTACAGTATAAGTTCGCATTAGAATGAGAGTATACCTGTTCTGGAGTCTCAATTTTGTCTCTTCCACTAGCAATCATATCAAATCCACCCTGAACGTAAATACCATAAGTATCTTACAGAATGATATAAATAGTTTAAGCTTGAACATGTTGATTGTAGACCAATATATATATATATCAGTGGTACAAAGTTTGGATAACATATTATATCAAGAAATTTCACTCAACATACATGCAAAATAGCAATTGAACATGAGTCTTTGATCATTCAACACGAATAAAAGCAGTGAAACGCGAGATTACCGTATTCATCTTAAAAAAAAAACAAAAAAAAGAAAAGAGGGCAAAAGAAAATAACCAATATCATTCTGTTAAGAGAAAAAAGGTACATAAAGGTCTCAAACAACTTCTTTGCATCCAAATAAGATACTGTTGCAAATGTAACGTTCATTTTGCCCAGTTTCTCTTCATATCTATGTTTAGTAACTTAAAACGCAAACAATCTGATTGAAATAAGGCATCGTCACTTAAACTACATTAACAATCAATACATTATGGATCTCACTTTTTTCCTTTTTTTGGATAAATTATGGATCTCAGTTGAGGAATGAGCTTACCTGATTTCTGTAAGGATAGACATACTCTGGGGTTAATACTACATATTTGCACTTCATTATTCCAGCTGGTCCACCCCTGAATCCATACAATGTGCTTCCTTTGCAGTGATCCTGCAAGTAATCTATAACCCATATACATGCCGGAAGAAAATCAACGCACATAAACATTTCAGCACAGAAAACTTGATGAAAAATTCAAGGCCTAACCAAAAATTCCAGAAATAACATTGTGGCCTCCGGGAGCTTGCCCTCCAGATAAAACCACTCCAATCTTCAAGCCCTGACCCGTCAAGCTATCACCCGAATTTGCTGGTACCAAGATCGCAGATGGTTGTCCAAAGAGGCAAGGAAACAATTTTGCAATCTCATCTGCATATCAACCAACCAGTTTAGTATCACCACATGTCTTAATACTCCAAATGGTTGCTTATCGAGTCAATTTCAGGTCAATCCATAGACTAAAACCATAATTGGAGAACTTCTTTGACTCAGTAAAGAAAACAAATATGTGTCAGGATCAGTTGAATATTATGACCATATTATCCAGTCATGAATAGATATAACTGGAGTGTCCTAACACACTTCAACTCTTTTAGAAATTAAACAGAGATCATTATTCCCAATTCAAAAGGGTAGAAACTTTGGCCACACACACTCCCAAGAGTCAAATTTCGAGCTCAACAAAATTAATCAAGCAAGCATAAATATAATTTTATACATGATTCTTATGATCACTGATACCGGGATCAGCAAACTCAACCAAATTAAATAAAAAAAATTGGAGGCAATATTATGCATAACTTAAAATTGTCTATTCAATTTCAAACTCGAACACGATATTCCTAATTTTCAGTTTCAAAGGTTCCAATTCGAGAACCTAATTCCAGTGTAGGACAAAATGGCCGTAACAAATCCTTCAAAATCATATCACTAAACTTATTCAAACAAAAGAGCTTTAAATTTTCCAGGATCACACAGTGTTATTATAGAATTCTAGGGTAAGCAATTTCCGCAACCAGATCATGAAAGTTATCGTCAATAAATCAACTCAACATCCACATCATGCATTCATATAAAAACCTGCGCGTAACGTACGTTAAAGATTTAACGTCCGAGTGTGTTAGTATATGTATAGATATATATATATATATACCTGGATTCCCTGCGGCGGAGCTAGGTGGACCGCCGACGACTTTGAAGGGGCTTCTGAGGACGGAGGGTAGAGGGAGGGGATGATCGAGACGGCTATTCTGTACTTCACTGTAAACAGCCGCCAATCGGCCGGTGGAGGGCGTTTTGACGGCGGCGATCTCGCCGTTAGCAGCCATTGCAACAGCGGCCATCGGAAAGTATAGGTAATTGCAGACTTTTACTTCGGAGGATCACCAAACCTTTCTTGGAGGAGTCTTTTTGCTTCCAATGTTTTTCTTCTCTCTTTTATTAGTGTTAAAGTGTTAGTGTTGGTAAGAGTTGTGAGGGGTAATTATGTCCTTGGAAGCTCCGCCAGAAACGGGTAGTTGTAAGTGACGGGTGTTTTGGTAATTTAGTACGTACACGAGCGGTGCACGTGACTATGGTTTTTAGCATTTAGATTTCTAGTGGTACTTGCTTTTCAATTTTTGGTTAATTAGGGTTTGGTATGGTAAAGTGTACCACATTTATTTGCGGTTTGAATTTTGTGATCCACCTAACATAAGAATTAAGATAGCACTATTTAGAAGAAAAAAAACCTTTTGTTTATTTTAATTCAAGCGGAGGGGAATACTCTATAAATTTAACCCGACAAACTTGAGTTGATATTTTTTAATTCAAGAGGGAGTGGGATAATTTACAAATTTAGATTAATAGTTATAATTTTGAGCCATAAATACTCTATCTATCTCTATAAAAGAGGGAAGAACCACAACTTGTGACAATTCGAATTTGAACCCAAAATTTCTCATATAAAGTGGGAGATAGATACCATTAGAACAGGTCTTGGTAGTAGACACTTGTCATCATTTTATTATTGTATTATTATATTAAATGGATCATCAATACATATTTCTTTGTCCAATTCATTAAAATCAGCTATATAATCTTTATATTAAAATTTCAGTTAAATTGGACAAATCACTGTTCACTTAAATTCTTATTGTTTTATCTGAGAGTGGTAGGTAGATTCAGTAAAAGGGAAGTAGGGAGGAAGCATATTCCAATATCAAATTCTTTTATCCTCCATGTGTTTGGGCAGTTCCCAATCGATTGAAGCAGGCCAAGGTCCATTACTTGGGCCTGCGTACAAGATTCTGGAGAGGCCCATTACTTTGATGTGCTCCACATAATAGTTACCTTAAAACTCGTGCCAAGCCCAATATTTTTTGCTATGCTTAAAATTAATTTGGCAAGGACGCAATGAGGTGGTGCTAGATATTTAGGGGGCATCTCCTTCGTCTTGGAAAAAAAAAAAAGGGACAGTAATGAGGTGGTGCATAACAATGACCGGAATACCCCACGACTTGACGTGAGTACTGTTAGAAGTACTAGGGATGGCAATGGATCTGGGTAGGGCGCAAAACCACCTCAGAATCGCCACAACGCTTTCGATTCCCCCGGCTCTAACCGGTTCCGATTTCAGATTCGGTTCCAATGTGTACGGTTCTGGTTCGGTTCCGAATTGGACCCGGAACCGCTGTAACTCTTGTGCTTAATTTTTTTTCAAATAACAAGTTAATATTTGAATGTTTCCCCAAATAGAAATATGCAAAAGTCAAAATCACAGAAGCCAGAAAGTTCTCTCAACAAACTCAACCCACCGCCCAATCATTTTCGCCATTAATCTTAATATAAATTTGTGTCTCTGTGTATGTATGTTTGAAATTGAGTTGAATCACTATATATTAGTATGTGTTAGTGTGTGATGCAGAGAGAGAGAGAGAGAGAGAGTTGACTCACTATTAATTATTTATATCTACGCTCTCATCATCTAATAGCTTGGTAATTAGAGAGAGAGAGAGAGAGAGAGAGTTGAATCACTATTAATTATTCATATTTAGTCTCTCATCATCTAATAGCTTGGTAAATAGAGAGAGATAGAGAGTTAAATCACTATTAATGGTTTATATTTAGTCTCTCGTCATCTAATAGCTTGGTAATTTGATTGATTTTCGCTTCTAAACTATTAATTAAAATATAGATATGGAGAACGTATAGAAGAAAAAGTAATGAAAAAGTAATGAAAAAGAAAAAAAGCTAACGAATAACATTAGTTATGCAAAAAAATAAAAGATAAGGCAAAAATCTAGCCCAAAAAAGTAAAAAAGTCCCACGGTTCTGGTTCCGATTTCAAACTCGCGAGTACCCGTGAGTTTCGTGATTTCGATTCTTGTGCGCATCCTCGAGTTTCACGATTCTGGTAGTGAAAAACATGTCTCGCGAGTGCCCGTGGGTCTCGCAATTTCGGGTCCTTTATTATGCAGTTCCGGTTTCAGATCCGCAAGAACTGATCCGGAACCGGCCGTTGCCATCCCTAGTTAGAACTCGGGTGAACGAAGCTAGACATGCAACATTGGTTGACCGCGAGAGAGAGACGCATTGTATAGAGATTGGCTGGATGACTCCCATTATGGAAGGTTGGCAACTGAATGTGGATGCAACCTTCACCACAAAGGCCGAACCATGCACCGGACGTGGGAATTGTCGGGTTGCTCTGCGACGATGAAGGCAAGTGGTTTCGAGGTTTCTATGGCACTGTTCGAGCAAAATCAAGTTTGGAAGTGAAACTTATTGCTAAGGCTGTAAACGAGCCGAGCCATGTAAAATTTACAGGCTCGAGGTCGAGCTCATCTTAAATAATTTGAGCTCGAGCTCAGCGAGCCCATTTTAGAAACTCGAACTCAAGCTCACGCTTGACTCGTTTGCTCGTTCGAGCCAAGCTCGAATTTTAGCTGACAAAAATATACCTTGTTAACGAAAAGTTATAATTCTGAGTCTTTGTATTTCTATATAACGTTCTAATTCTAAGTTTAGGGTTTAGGACTTAGGGTTTAGGACTTAAGGTTTAGGGTTTAGGGTTCTATCTTATATTTATTTCCCCTTTTTGCTTAATCATCGTAACAAAATTAGAATTTTGGCATAACTCGACAAGTCTTCAATGTCACAATTTGAGTAGTTATTCAGTATAGTTTAGAAAAAAAAAGTGGATAAAATCTTGCTTATGTAACGTGGTTACATAAATTTCGATATGCGTATACTGAGTTACCTTCAAGTTAAATTATTTTTTACAACAATATATGCGTATTATTATAAATTTCGTAATGAAAATATGACAAATGAATAATGTGAAAGCCAATAGTCGTATTGGATGGAATATTATAATTAAAAATGAAAAATTTAGATGAAAAAGTACTTTTATATTTTTTTAAAATATATTATTTCATAATTTCTTAATTATTATTAGTGCAATACTATTAGTATATATATAACACAAATGAAAGTTGGTAGTTAACACTTAGCAAGTGAAACGTTTATTTAGTATTATTTTTCATTAAAAATAATGTATAATTTTGAATATAATAAGTAAACACAAATATATATATATATATATGTAAATTAACAGCAAAAGGCTCGCAAGCTTATGAACACCCAAGCCGAGCTCGAACAGGCTCGCGAGCCTTACACCCCTACTTATTGCCATAAAAAAAGGGCTGGGCTTTGCGTGGACAACTAACAGAAATATCTTGGAAGTTGAAACGGATTGCAATGAGGCTTGCGAGAGCATTAAAGAGGCATCTCTCGAGCGGAAATATTTCATCATCATCTCGGAGATTCGAGACAAGATACACATGAATTGGTGAGTGACTCTTAAACACATCTGGAGAGAAGTGAATAGAAGTGCCGATTATTTGGCTAATCAAGGACGACTTCATCACCTTGTCGTTATAGATAAGCCTGATAATCGACTAGAAGAATTACTTGAGCAAGATTGAAACGGTAAAACTTGGAGTAGAATAGTGACTATGAACTTGGATTTGTCAAGTCGAAATCATTAGGATATCCTCCTTATAGTAGCAAAAAAATAAAAATAAATTAAGTATATAAAACTATCCAAATTTCATAAAAGTGCCCAATATAAAAAACCAAAATTTCCGACTTTCAACTATCATATAAAACTCGCGTAAAAGGTGTGAACATTCATTTGGAATGATGACTAACGACCCGGGTCTCTCGGGACTCGGGCTAATATACTTTAGGTACCTCTTTGCTGGGAATGGGAAAAAAAGTGTGAATACTCGATTTAGGCATTCATTTGCAAACAATCATTTTGCACCTAGATTCCTCTATCAATTTAGAATCTTTAAAAGAGTTTTTATGATAATTAAGGATTGGGTGTAAACAAAACTTGCATGCCTTTATTTATTGTAAAGCCTTTTTTGCCTAGTTTTTCATGTCGGGATGAAGAACTGAATTTCCACCTAATCCAGTACTTGCAACATAATCAAACATGTGTTCTTTAAACTTCCACCACTATTAGAAAAGCATGCCACCTAATGCAGTCCTAGAAAGGACATTAAAAGGCAGATCTATGTAATAAACAAACCAAATATACACTTTTGAATCTCCCAAATCCAGACAGGCCGCAACTTTTGGACACTTTTCATGCACTTTAATCTGAAGACATAATCATGATTAGCGCCAGCCCCACTGCATAAATGATATTTTTCAGAGCTCAAATTTTTACTTCAAATGTGTAAAAATGCAAAGATCCAGAAAAGTAAACAAGAAGCAGAAGAAGCCTCAATCTAGAGGATGCAAGGCATTTTGCTGTACTTGTAGTAGGCTCAGCGTTTCTTCCTCAGACGAAGTCGAAAGCTCCAATAGTTCATACAGATTCCACAGTGTTTCAAGTATAGCTCATGCTATGGTACAAGAAAGGCTTGACCAAATGATAAGAGAAAGAGAGGAAGCAAGAAATGAAGAGAGAATTAGAAGGGCAAGACGAGAAGAAACGAAGTTCGTTGTGATGATGGCTATGGAAAAGTCTTCTTATGATCCCAGACAGGATTTCAGACAGTCTATGGAGCAAATGATTATAGCAAACAGAATTCAAGGAGCTAAGGATTTGAGACAACTCTTGAATTATTATGTTACGATGAATTCTGATGAGTTTCGGGGAGTTATACTTGAGGTATTCCATGAAGTCTGTACTGATTTATTTCTGTATTGTAAAATGTAAATGTCATTGATATTGGAGAGATTTTTTGCTGGTTGAAAAGTGCGTTTGATCACAACATCTATTTTTTTCTTTTTTTGAACAACAAAAGCAGAAAATAGCCAACTAATGGAAACCAAACTATATATTAGCCAATTATTAATGTGCAAGTATTGTTGGTTTCATAAAACATACAACAATACATACATATATCAGAATTTCGTCTCTTTGGTATCTAATCTGAATTTTGTATATATAACCAGTATTATTTATCATATGCAACTTACAAGCACTCCAATAGAGGATGAGTTGTATGTCTAGGGAGTCAAAAGGGGGCTGCCTTCCTTAATGAGCACAAATATACTGCCTCCATCGCCTCTTGAAATCCGAACCTCTTCATCAAGGTATGTCGTTAAAAGCCATGAGTCAGCTTTGGTGCTGGAGACGGAAAACTTGAAAGGTGGTTGGCTAGATATGGTCTTGGCAACAGAGGACGCTGTGTCCTGTACAGAAGTGAGCAACCCTTTGAAGGGAGTGAGATCGATGTTTCGTCCCATAAATTCAACGTTTTCTGGAAATTCAATGGAATCTGTCAACTGGGGTGTCCCAATTATGCCTTCTTGGAACTTAATCTGCAATTCAGCATTAAGAAAACTCAGAAAAACCAGAAATAATTCAAAACAGGAAAATTTAATGTTGTATAGTTTTTGAAGGAAGCTCTAAAAAAACACAAGTAAAATTGTAAATAATATATTAATTTCAAGAAATGAGTAGTGATAAAAGACCTGGACACGCTTGGGACTGCGAACTTCGAATTTGGCATTTGTAGTAATTGAAGTGGTTGCCAACGGTCCAGAAAAGAGGACTGAATTTTGGACAGTGAAATTTCCCGAGTCAATAGTCTGCGATATCTCTTCAAGCTTCACCAAGGGCAAAGCTCCGCCTCGTGATAGCAAAGGAAACAATCCCACAAATGATGTGTAACTACAGAGTTTCAACAAAAATGAATGAGCACGAAGTTGGCATGTGAGTTTGTTCACAGGAAATAGTTCTTGTCACATTCTGTTCAAGAATCGAAAAGACTTTAACATTCAAAATAAAACATAACAGATGCTCGAATTCCACATTAACATATTTTTCCTTCAATTTTCCTGACATTTTAAACCTAACTATAGAAACTTATCCAACAAAAGAGTTCTAAGTGCCAGTGGTTGATTTAGTTTAATAGACTGAAACCATCAGATTGTTCAATAAGCAGCTGAGATCGGATAGTTGCCGAGCCTTAAATTGAATATCAGGCCAAAAAATTGCAGCCGAAGGGTATTCATAATTGAATCCTCGAAAACATTACTATCAACAGAGTGACAGACGATTACAGTTGCATTTACACTTGATTTGCTTAAACTGATTAGTCAATCCATTTCTAAAATAACAAAAACAAACCAAGATTATTGGAAACCTCAGTTTTCTGCAGATATAATCATAACTAATCATATTGCATATCGCCTAACAACTACACGTGCAACGCTTTGAGAATGATAACTTTCAAAATCCACATGATCAATATGGAATAGGAGGAGCAAGTGAGCAACTAAAGATTCTTTTACGGAAAAACAAAAAAACAATCAAGAGACTATTGCTCGAAAAAGTCGCATATAATTGAACAATCAACACTCAAATTTGTTCCTCTAAGTGAAATATAATTAAAGGCTTATAAGTCTCAAGATCCCTCTCTCGGCGAACTCGCTTTTTTAAGGACAAACCTGTGAGGCTCTGTCCAAAGCAGACGATACCTCGTGCAAGGCGTCTGGTATGTGAAAAAGGCGAGTGTACGTCACATCAAAAATACAAAATTGGAACTTACGCAAGAATCCATTTGCCGTTGAGCAGGGTGAGAGCCTCAGTTGGAGCCGGAGTCGGATTTTTGGCTTCGAGCTTTGTGATCAACTCCACAATCTCCGCTCTGGTTTCACTAGTGGCGCTCAATCCCCTGCATGTTCCATAGAAAGAGTCCACCAGTTGTTTCTTCAATACCTCAATTTCCGTCGGCTCCTCATCCACAACCGCCACTCCTGGACCCACAGGCTCGTTATCTGGACCCCATTCGTCATCGCTCACCACCGCCCGAACCGTGAAATTACGCCTCAGCCTCACACATTTTTTGATCGAAAGAACAGAAAGATCTACCCGATTAACGGGAGAAACAGAATTTTTAACGGTGAATTTTGAGGTATCAGAGGATTTTTGCAGAGTATTACATGAGAATTGATTTATAGAAGGAATTGAAGCCATTTTCAGATGATTCCAAACTGCAGGGAAGCAAAACAGGAAACTGACTTCTCAGAGTCAAAATGCATTGCCAATTTATATACAGCTTCGTTAGATATTACGTGGTGGTATTTGGCAGTTGGAAAGGAAAAGACATTCTTGACCTTATTTTGGGGCTTTTAAATTTGGGAGAAGGATGGAGTGACACGTTTCAGTTGTTTAGAGGTAGAGGGAAAAGCTGTGATTATCTCTACGCATGTTTTGTAATTAGCAACTCAGAAGAAAACAACATTGCATGTCGACGTGAGGCGGAAAATTGATCTTTTGATTTTCTTCATTTCCGAAAATTGGAGCACTAGGATTTCCAAAGAGACGGTTCTAGAATATTCTTGTCTGTCTTCTTAATAATGTTTTATTTTCTTTCTCATGTACATTTTTTTGTATGTGTGCTTGAGAATAGGCTATTCATGTTATAACGTGACTCATAATCTGGACCAACCTTATTAACATTTGGTAATCATGTTCATGTTCTTGTTGTTTCTTCGATTTTTCCTATTTTGGATAGTTTACGTGTTTTTCACATCGATTTATTTTTAGTTTTTAGTTTCATTTCGTACGCTGGCAAAAGAATCAACTTAAATGATACTATCTCAAACATAAAAAGTTGGGAACTGAATTCAAGATTACATAAAGAGGTGGTATTTCGAGTTTTTTTATCAACGAAAATTGACGTTTCTTAATGATATATGTACTAATACATGAAATGTAAACCAACCGTTGTTATAATTTATTTGTCTTAATAAATATAGAAATTTCACGAATACTCAAGAAAGATCGAAATTCTTACCAAGTGAAAATTTGACATATGTGATGTAATAACATCTAATTTGTGATAAATCTCCTCAAATTACATACCAACAATATAACAAATGTGGGAAAATTACAGTTTTCGTCTCTGAAGTTATAGCCAAAAACAGATTTGGTCTTTCATATTTCAGACTCGATACATTTAGTCCCTCAACTTATAAATTTTGGACAAATATGGCCCCCGCCGTCAATTTACCTCTTAAAACTAAAGAAATTTGCCTAGGTGGATTATAAAGTTGCCAACTTGGGAAAAAATTAATAAATGTGCAAATCCCAACATGCCAAGTGGAAAATTAGCAAAAATCACAAACATTTTGGCTATGTTTGGTTATGTTTTGGGATATCATTTGATGAGGATTATTGGTGAGAAATTTATAGGGACACGTGCGTGTTTGATGAGATTGTGTTTGGTTTTATTTTGGGAGTTGGTTTTTGGGTGTTTTTTTTTTGGGAGATAATGTTTGGATTTGTTTCCAAAGGAAACAAAAGTTACTGTAACAGTCAAATTATGAAACAAGTTTTTGTCTGTTAGAGAGGAGAGAGAAGAGAGAGAGCACATAGAGAGGAGTGTAGGGACAAATTAGGTGTAGAAAGATGAAAAATAATTATTAGGCTTTTTTTTTACCAAAAAAGTAGTGTATTATTTACCAAATATTTTGTGAACCAAACATGATTTGGTGAGAATTTTGGACCAAACATGGTATGAAAACATAACCAAACATTGCCTTTATATTTTAAACTATAATATATTAATTAACATTTTGAATTAATATATTAAAAAAATAATCATATAAAAAAATCTGTATTCATTTTCCAACCCACCTTCCCCACCCAAAACGGACCACCTATGAGTGGTTAGCCCATGACCTTCTCCCCCAAGATCGGCATCTCCCAAGGTTGTAGCATTTATATGTGTGTGTATATTTCTGTTCTGAAACGAAGTGTGTGTGTGTGTTGCTGGTATGCCAGGGGAGGGTTGGGTAGTACATCGGGCGGCGACGACGAGGGGAAATGGGGGAAGGACTAAGGGCGGTAACGGAAGATGGGGCTAGCCGGCGACGAGCTGTGCGCGAGAGAGTTGATGTTGGGGTGGGGGGGCAGGTACAGGTGCAGGTGGAAAAGAAGACGCATTTCTCACTTCTTCTTTTTTGGGTATTTTATTATTTTTTGTATTTTTTATATTGTTTAGTTATGATGATTCTGTATAAATTTTAAAATTAATTTGAAATAATTTTCAATTTTTTTTTCTTGGATATTTTAATATATTTTGATATTAATATAATTGAGAAACTTTAAAAAACCCCAATTTTGAATGTTTTGGGGGATTCCGTTAGTTCTAAACAGTAAACTGACGGCAGGAACCTCGTTTGTCCAAAATTTATAAGTTGAGGGACTAAATGTGTCGAGATTAAAGCATGAGGGACCAAATCAATTTTTGGCTACAACTTCAGGGACAAAAACTGTAATTTTCCCAACAAATTCATTATTTGTTGTATGATTTGTTTGGATTTGACTAAATTGCACTAATGCGTGATAGTTATACATCCAAATCTCAATTAACTAAGATTTGAGGGATGTTAAAGTATATTTACGCACGAAATAACGATGCGATACACATGCGTGTTATCATTTATATGTAACTTCCCGAGAAACAATATTAGATTGATTATCCGTTTATTTCAAGTAATCATGATAATGACTATGCAACTATCGTTTCACATTGAACAAAAACGATGGGCTTGAAGACTTATAACTTATAAGTCTCAAACTCTCATCTCCTTAGCAAGATGTAATTTGAGGACAAATTTGTGCGGTTTCAGTTGACCAAAACAGACAATAAGAACAAATTTGTGCGATTTCAGTTGACCAAAATGGATAATACACGCAAGATCATCTAGTGTGTAAGGAGCCAAGAGTACGTGGACGCCACATCACTTGATAAATCAAACTTATTATAGTGAGTAATTTTCACGGACTAGCCATGTTGCTTTTGACGTGTTAATGCTCTAATAATTAAGAGAGCCCAATTAGTTTAAACTTGACTTAAGCACGCAACTTTTTGGTTGCGCACGCAAAGCCCCTGCATCAGAAAAGGCTCCATGTGTTCCGCAGCGCAACTTGGGTCGATCACAACCTCCGTCACTTGTAACTGATAATAGAATTTTATATGGATTCTTCTTGCACACAAAACTTGTGTTAATTTATTATTACGTTTTAATTAAGCAATTGACCGAATTTATATGATAGAATTATTGTGATTAATTTTAGGAGTTATCGCAAATATAATTCATATATAATCTCAATCATCTCTGATATAGAATTTATGCTACACGAATTGTGGTTATATGAGAGAATGAATCTTAAGGCTTTCTAAAAATTAATTGTTCTAATGGACACTGAACTTTGTTTGTAAAATTGCTCTCAGACCTGATTTTTGATTAATAGTGCCAAAGAAATTAAAACTTAATCTAAGATTATTTGTAAATTGGTAGATGTGACTATACTCTTTTTTTCTTATAAAAATGATAATTAAATGTCGCTAAAGAATGGAAAGGAAATGAAGCACAAAGTAGAAAGCCAAGGTGAGATGATCTATTAATGGGCTCAATCTCAACACCTCGTTTTGCGCTTTTTTTTTTTTTTTGGTGTTGTGCTTTCTTATAATTTTGAGATCAAAAGCATTTTGGGCCTACAAAAACATTGAGCTAATTTACCCCCAGTTTTTTAATAGGCCCATAAGATACAATTCTATGATGTGCTTATAGCCCACTTTCGGTTTCAGAGTAAATTACTGAAATGCACGGACACAGGCACAGGTATGGACACGGATTCCAACACGGGATACATCAACTCTTAAAAAAATTAGTATACAGATACGGTTCAGACACGATTGCCCATGTGTATTTTTTCCTTTCTTTCAATAGCTGAACACGGACACGACACGTAGCCAACACTGTACGAGATGATTTTTCAGAGTGTCCGTTCATCACAATTGAAAACCCTATTAAATTAAACCATAATTTTAAAGAATCCACTACTTTTCCTTTATCAATACTTTCAAACTTTTAACTAAGTCTCTTGGCGCAGTGGTATAAGGCTGTCACTGGGACAACTTGAGGTCGACCTGATGTGCTCCCAGAATCGATTCCTAGCGTTGTCAAAATAATGTTTGGCCAGCGGTAGTCACGCACCGCTAACGGGGATTAGTCAAGGTGGTCGAAAGCTGGCCCGAACACCCCGCGGAGAAACCAAAAAACAAAAAGAACTTTCAAGCTTTTACTCCAGCTTAATTTTATAGTTCCAAAAGGTATCTATTTCTATAAAGTCTCAATATTTTTCGAACAAGAAAATTCCTATCAACCTAATCAATTAAGTTGAACCATGGTTGCAATTGCAAAATATATATATATATATATATATATATATATATAGAATCTTACTCCCCGACAATCAGTTTATTGATCTGATAATCCCTTCATTTAAATGTCACGAGTATAAACTTCAACGGGTCTTTTTGATTTTCGGTTAAGATTGATTAGCACTTCGTCACTGTGTGGATTAATAATCCGAATTAAAAATTAAAGCGGAGGAGGCTAGCTGATTCATTCTGACCTCTTATGAAGCATATCTTTGTTTTGCCCAGGTGTACGTGTGTCCTGCCTTGACTGGAACTTAAAAATCCAATTATGGTAGTGGCCGTTTTAAGGTTTCAGCATGCACTTACACTTGTTGACTAAGTTCCGAGTTAATATTGTATTTGTAAAGGTTGCTTGTGATAAAATGGCTCTGTCGAGGCGAGAGTTGAACTCTCTATCCTTAACACAATATTGCCCCGCTATTCTATTGGTGGTACGGGTTCGGAAAATACTTCTCGGGATTGAACCACTTCAAAATCGAGACGAACGTTGAGACAGGAGGGGAAGAGGAATTGTTATTCGCTCGAAGATGAATACTGTTCATTCGGTGGATCAATGACTCACATGTGATATGATCAATACACATGTGATGTGATCAATGACTCATTTCATTAATGACTCACATGTAATGTTAAAATACAGCTCGTACGATCACGTGGCCATCGATCGTAATGGAGTATCTTCCTCCTCGTGGTTGATCAGAAGAAATTCACGGTAAACCCACAGATTTCAAACCACAACTTCAACATTTAATTTCTCATTCGTCCAAACTCGGATTAGAGAAATTCGAAATGCTGTTATTCTCTAAGTACGTCACTCGTACTTTATTTGCATCTGATTTCCAACAATCCCCCACACGAATGAAATTAACATATGCAGACACATTGAGAGTTCGGGTGAAAAACTATAGCATGAAGAGGTAGCTTTTGGCTTTGAACCTTTCTTAGTGAAATATCATCGGATTTACTAGGCTGCCCAATGAACGCGATGTCTTGAATTGTTCAGCCGTTCGTGTAGGCGTAGTGAATACTGTTTGTTTTTGGTCGTGGCTCTTGGATTCATAAGTGTGGCTTCATTTAGGTGACATTTAAGAGTATCCTGCCATACTCCACTTCATTTAGACAGTATAGGAATCATTAAAAGCCCGGCTTAACCTTTTGCTACAACTTGCAGGTTGCACTTCTTTATCCTAGGCAATGGGTTTGGAGTTAAACTCCTAAGTGCCATACTGAATTTTCACAACTTAGTTGTCCCATTGAACCATGATCTTGGGATCTCCAGTCAACATGGTTGGGTTACCGCTGTGTCCATTCTTAGGATTTCTTGATAGGCAGTCTATTTGATCTCTATCCTTTCGTCAAAGTCTAGTGACTGATTGGGTATTGTTACGTGTCTAGACTTACCATTACTTATGCTACTATATGCCTTTGTTATTGCAAACTAACAATTGCAATTGTATGCACGTGCTATTGCCGACTTATTGTCTCAATATATCAAACTGGGCATATGTGCATATTGCAATATGGGTTCACCATGGTTCTAACCGAGGGGTATGTTGAGTCGGTTTACGGACTCGAACATAGCTCCTAAGTAGTGGCATGAAAGGTTTGACAAAATATTATGTTATCAAACAACTTCATAATCAACTAGCATGATACATGTGGTTTTTCAACAAAACACATAGCTCATAGTATGAAATTTCACTAAGGTTCAAAGCCAAAAGCTACCTTTTCTGGTGTGAAAGTTTGATATGTTGATTATGTAAGTAATCATGACTACTGAAAGGATGTTGATTCGACATCCGGTGACTTGTCTTACTGAGACTATACACCGTTTCCATAACAGTGCTCTTGTAAGAAAGTCGACTTCCCCGGAAAGATTTGCGTTGAGAACCATGCTACCACACTTGCGAACTCGCGACTTTCTCGATTGTACTCCAGCGATGGTCAGTATTTTGACCAAGTTGTGTACTTTGTACACCACGTCGTCTAGACGTTGAGAATATGTGCTTAGGACCGATGTATAGTTTAAAGTGACGAAAGGGGGGATTGTCAGAGCAACCTACTCAGAATACCCGAGCTCTTTGAACTCAGAGTCTCAAAATTTTTTCGATTACATTCATGTTGGGCCGAGCCCACACATGATGGTGTAGCATTTTCCATAATGATATCAATTCGTGGGTACTTTAACTACTTTAACCTTAAACTCTTTTTTTTCTCCGAGCTTTTGTGACTTTTATTCTTACATTATCCACTAATATATTATTTAAAAAGTGACAACGTTCCGTAGGCAAAGACTTGTGATAGCCCATTGATATTGGCTCCGATCCGGGAGGGCGAGATTCGTGAGTCTGTTCTCGATCTTCCGGACTTTGCTTCACGAGCTTTGGCTGCCGATATTTTGGTTCATTAATATATTACTATCGTTTTGTGTCAAAAAAAAAAAAAACTCCACCACGTCACGACTCTTTAATTGATTTTCGTAGAGAAAAAAACATAAGATTGATTAGCACGGTTCGTCATATTCATAAAAATAGAGGTTGGTTTTGACTTTGATTAAAACAAATCGGATCGATTTATCCAGGATTCCAAATTAAAAACAATTATCAAGAGTTATCCAGAGATCCGTTTTACTCGACTTATGGTTAACTGATTAAGCATAATCTGACCTCTTATGAAGCATATCTTTGGTTTTTAATTAAACAAATACGAGGAATAAGCAATTATCGACAAAATCCCAATGGTATTATTATCAACTAATCGTACGTGGAGCTGTTGAAGCCTGCATATCGATTGAGTAGGCTCCCATTATATATTGAACTTAAAAATCCAATCACGGCCACAATATAAAATTTCATTAGGTAATAGGTAGTGATTAATTAGTATTAATTAATCCGTTTTAATTGAGAGAAGATAAAGAATTCAATCATGCATGCACTTACACTTGTTGACTCATTCTCCAAACTCGGATTAGTTCCGAGTGTAATAATTTGTTACCGTAAGTACGTCACTCGTACTTTATTTGCATCTGATTTCCAACAAAGGTAAATATATATTGCTAATGATCTGATGCTATATTATTATGCTTCTATCAATAGTCCACGATGTCTTCGGTTTAGATTCTTCATCCTTATGTCATTTGCCAAGCTATGCAAGAAACATATATAAGTCTTACATATGTTACCTTTTCAAAGCATTTTATTCTACAACTCACCAACCACTTCTATATATTAAACTTTTACCACCTAAATTTTATGTGTGTATATATAAATAAAATATAAAAAATCCACATAATTAAAATCGAAAATTCAAGATATATAATTTGTATAGAATAATTAACTATTTCTATGACTTTTAAGTATTAAGTATAATACATTCTCCTCGTGAAGTAAGATGCGAGATTTTTGTTGGGTAAAACCTATCATGCTCCAATACTTGTTGTATATGTTATAAAACATTACTGATTAATCCCTAAGACAAAAGCTATGTTATTATTATTATTGTAGTTATTATTATTATTATTATAAAGATAAGTAAAGTAATATTAAAGAAATTATTTATTGAGATGGAATGGAAGGAGCAAATGGGGTAATTCTATGACATATCAAATTTATTGGTTCGAATGTGAATTCTATGTCTATTTAATTTTATACAATTGTGTATGAAGACTGCACACAATAATGCTTACTTTTTGTTAGAAATAGACAATGAAACTATTCGACTTGATCTACATGGATTTTTATAGCAAAAATGTAAAATGATGGTTAGGCCAAGAGTGTTTTTTCCATAGCAAGAAGAGACAAGTACAAGTACTTTTTTCCCAGTTTTGTTTGGAATGGAATATTTGGATCAAGTATTCTGAAGCCAAAGGCAAATGCCACATGGAGCAAAACCTCGATTGCTTCAACGACTTTTCACTTAGTTATAGCCGGCGCCACATTTGCAAGAAATTTAATTAATAAATAAAATCTCACGAAAGCAAGTATTATTGGATAGAAGTCATAGAACCAATATATATATATATATATATTATTCCATTATTTTATATCCTCTTGTTCTTGTAGTATGTTGTAATTAATCAAAAGAAGAATATATTAAAGTATCTCTTTCAATAACAAGGTAAAGAATTATATGCATTATATATGTATATATAACAAGAAAAAGCCTCTGTCCCAACCAAGACCCACAAATTTGTTCTCTCTTTTTCATCTCCCTCCACTTCTTCCATTTTGTCTTTTGTTATTTTGTTTCATCTCCAAACCTCTGACAACAATATTCCTCTCTCTGTTTGACGGAGCTGGCAACGATATAAAAAACGCTTCTTTAAAACACCGCTTTTGCCTTCTTATAGAATTTCCTCTGCCTATTGAATCATAGAGGTGGTGCTGGTGGTGGTGTTGAATGTGGGCAGGCTTCATTTCTTGAAAATCTTGATGCGATTCACGTGATTCCGATGATATTATAACCTCTCTCACTACTCATTTATCCATTCTCAGTACGTTAATTCTCTTCACCATCTTCTTTTGTATCTATTTATTATGATGGCATGCAGGTGTGAGGGTATATATATATATTTGAGAGTATTTGCCGTCAAATTTATTCATTTTATGATCTTTTATTGTATTTTTCATGTTTTTATTGAACTGTGAAATAATGGGTCAAATAGGTGAAATTTTGGGGTTCGGATTTCAGGCCAGAATAGAGTTAGAGAGAGGAGCGAGAACAGTAGTGGAGCTCTTGAGGGAGAGGATGGACGGCGTGGATCGTGCGGTGGTCAGAAGGCAGAGTCTGAAGGAACGGCTGAGATTGAAAGGCTTGGGCTGTTGTGGGCCCAACTGGGGTCTGGGGCCCACCACCATAAGCGTCAGGGATGATGATGAAGAAGAAGCTGAAGGCCCTCTGAGCCCACAAATAGAGGTCAATAACGTGGGCCAAATTGGGCCCGTTGTAAATACGCCTACGCCGCCGTGCGTGGGTCAATCTCCGGCGGGTAGCGGGATGAACTTGGCGGCGGCGTTGGCTGCCGAGAGGCAGTTCAGGGCGGCGGTAGATACGGAGAATGAAGGGGCTATTGTCACACCCAGCCCATCAAGGCCCAATAGCAACGATGACAGAGGCCCAACTCCCGTGACTGCAGGAACCGCACCGGGGACACCGGGAAGAGTATCGTTGTTGAGATTGCTGGAGGAAACGGACGGCTACGATGGAGAGACGAAGAAAGAGGAAGATGGGGGTGGTTGTGATTCGGTGTGCTGCGTGTGCATGGGAAGGAAAAAGGGTGCCGCGTTCATACCATGTGGGCACACTTTTTGCAGAGTGTGTTCGAGGGAGTTATGGTTGAATCGAGGGTCTTGTCCCCTCTGCAACCGTTTGATTCTTGAGATTCTCGATTTATACTAAGATCAATGAAGGAAAAAGTAAATGTTTTTATGGAGGTTTGAAGAATTTACATAAAGGTTCGATGTTTGTGCACAATTCACACTTCTCCCACTTGTTACACGTATATTTACTATGTAATAACTTCTTAAAAATATTTATAATTAAAGTTGATTTGTGAATTATGATGCTAAAAATGGATTGTTTTTGGAAATTTTCTAGCTCAAATTTGGTTCCTTGGATTCCAGTGCATATTTGCTAAAGTAAGTGACGATTATAAGTGTTTTCACTCATTCCCTGAATTGGGATTTTTGAGGGGAAGTACTTTTGGTCCTCGTTACTTAATGATATAGATTTTGTCACGTCAACGCAACAATGTCGTACGCCATTTATTGAAAACTTTCATTTTCTTAGGTGGTAATTGCCAAAGGGTCTACAGCTATGAGCTGCCTATTGTCATAGACCAGTATAGGCTTCACTATTGAAGAAATCAAATCCCAAAACAATCTCACTTGTCAAAGATAAGTTGGCCCAGATTGGTAATGGCCCAATAGTAATGAGGCTTGAATAGCCCATAAACAAATGGGGTGTGGGCTTTAATTTAATTTAGGAACACAGGGGATATTATTGAGTATGACAAACCCAAGGGTGTGGTGGAGTGGAAAAGACTCCTCCTCCCTTAACCAAGTGGTGAAGGTTCGATTATCGACCTTGGGTGTGAAAAACTATTGAAAACTCTGGGTCAGCTGTCTCACCCTTTGAGGTGCCTCCAATCAACGAGAGGATTAGCCAATGCGGTCGGTGGTGGAATAAATAAAAAAAAAAAGGTATGACAGATGTTTAATGGGTTGTGGGATTGTGCGTTCAAGCCTTTATGGTCATCTTGGTCAAAGTAAAGATGGGCCAAACAGGGTATGATGATATGGTCATGTAGCCCAATAACTTGGCTGAAAATACAAAAGCTTATTTATAGATAGATCTCCCAAAGTGAGAATAATGCAATGCTCCTTGCCCATTTGCCATGCCATATTCATAAATTCATCAACACACACATGTATGTGATAGAGACATTTCACATGCAATTGGACCCCCTCTATTATTATACATGCAAAAGGAGATAGATAGGATCAAGTTAGAAAATAGGAAGCTGTGATCAAATAACCATGGCTACAAATAGAAAAATGTTACATGCCCCTTTCTAATGTTTTTATTTTTTTTATCAACAGTTCTTGATATGGTAAACATTAATCACGAAATTCTATTAGCTGCATTGCATGGGAGCGGGTGGGACCATCCACTTTATCTATTATTCAAATATTATTCAAAAGAAGTGACGAGTTAAGAGGTGAGATACAACTTACCAGAAAATGCGAATAAAATTTTTGCCAGTGAATATGACTCATATGAGGTATAATATACCATAATGAAAAATTCGGGAAAAAAGTGCTAATTAGTTAATAGAGATGACGAATACAGATTTTGTTTAGATTGCATTAAGTCGGTTAATTTCAGCAATCAAAAGTACAAACAAATGAATGGTGAAGGACATGCAAGGTTTAGTTGATTACCATTACTAGTTGAACGGTTGACAAATCTTATCACAATTATTTTCCTTCTCATTGTCTCATTGTCTCCCAACCTGTAATTAACAAATTTGATCAAGATTCATTTACCACCGTAGATCAATATTCCAATCCATCAAATCATGTGGTCAATCTGGCAAACATTCATGAGAAATAAGGGAAATAATTGATGGAAAGAAACTGCCAGCGAATGGACCCTTTTGTAAATGGACATATCCGTACAAATCAACATCAAGACTTGAAACTTAAAGCCTGCTCTTCAGTTCATATACTTTGACCTTCTTTTTTATTTTTATTCTTTGAACAAATTTGTCAGAATTGAGCGTTATTATCAGGCTAAAATTATAGAGGATAACATAAGCATAATTTTATTTTTTTATACATTTGACAACACCAAGTACTGAGAGGCAATGTTGCGCCTATACAAATGCGCCATGGGCCGGGCAATTTGTCCCGGACCAATCATAATACTCCATGTGATTTTGCCAATAAACATAATTTGTAATAAATCAACAAAATTATCCCAAAATCTAGTGATATCTTCTCTTTTTTGGGGGTGGGGTGATATTGAAACCTCCATCAATTTTGGTATCTTGTTCATGGTGAGCCCCCACCATGGATTGAGACTGTATCAGGACAGATACATAGCACGCTTAGACTATGATTTTTTTGGAATAGTTATCAAGAAGCCAAAAATTGCATAATTTCCAGCCTTTTTTTTCCTTTTCATAGAAAACAATTATTCCATTTATTGGTATGTTAAATTATTTTTCGAACACAACCAAACCCAATTTAGTTATACCTAACCTAAGAGGAAATTAATTTCAATAAAATCTTTGTCCCCGCCGAGATTCATGGCACTCTTCAGTGTTGACCCAAATCATAATTCTAACATGTCCCTTAGAGTCAATATTTTATATATAGAGAAAAAATTACACGTATACCCCTCACTAGTGCAAAATTACCAAAAATCCCTTGCCATTTCAAAATTACATAAAGTCCCCTCTTGTTAAGATATTCAAACAATTACACCCCCTATCTATTTAAAAGTTATTACAATTTTATTTCTTGTAAACTTTACAAATTGACCCTTTGAGGGGGTCTCGTTGTAATCTACCAAAAGTCAAGGGGTGATTTTGGTAATTATAACTAAAGTGAGGGGGTGTACATGTAAGTCACCCACACATATATATATATATAATCGAGAATTCTTCTTGCTCTTTTATTATACCATGATTTTTTCGTCGTATAGTATGGATTTATGTCGATAATCTAACTGATTAATGATTTTTTATTTTTTTTTTGGTACGAAAAGTTCGGGTGGGATAGGTGTCGGTCCCCCACCCGGGCCAGGGCATGTCACACGCTTTCTACGGCGCTGGAAAACTTACAGATCGTCCACCAATAGTTGTCCTCAGATCGGTAGAGGTTAATGATGATAAAACAAGGCATGTGTTTTTAGAGAAGGAAGAAATATCAAATAAGTGATCATAGTGGATTGTCCCATGAGTAACTTAGTCCTGACCCCATAATTTTTAGGTACAATTCTATGTAACAAGAATACCCTGATTTTAGTAATGGACTGATCATTATAGTAATCAGCACTGAATTAAGATGTTTCCTCAGGATGCAAGTTTTGCTACTAAAATGGAAATTTTAGGAGAGAAAGAAATGTGAAGAAATATATATAATTGATATATGCATTTAATTCTTGATTGGAATATTACAATTATTATGGTGCATGGTGGAGCCCAGTATGATTGTAAATGAAGATTGGCATCTTTCTCCAAAATTGGAGAGCATATAGGAAAATAAAGGAGAGCTCATTGTAGAAATTCATAGAACCCAAGACCAAATCCAAATTTTCGACGATTTACTTGGATTCGACTCCATAGCCACAAATTTTGAAATATGTTTAGTCGTATTCATTCATTTATATTTTGATTTAAAAAAAAAACTCAGATATATATTATGAACTAGCGTGAATCTCGTGCTATGTACAGGTACATATTAGCTTTATGTGTTGGGAAATATACATATAGTCCGACTAAACACAGCGAAAAATTAAAATTTTAGTTTTGAGGATTTAAACATGCGAGTTTATTAACCCTACGGGCTTATCACGTATCATAGGTTTGCGCATCTCTGATCTAGTTATTTAAAACTTAAATAAAGAAGATCTTACCTTATTCGATTTTTCGCAAAAATCGAAGAGTTTCTTCTTCTTTAACGTTAGCTCCCTAGCTTGCTCCTCGTTCTTTGAATCAACTCCTTCGTTTTTCCTTTTGATGAAGATTTCGAATTCCTCCACCAAAAACGCCTTTGATCGGATTCTTGATTCACTTCAGAGACCCAAGTGTTTCTCCTCTAAAGTTGATCCACACCTCGGATACCCACTCCTCTATAATCTTTAGTTAGGTTGATCTATAAACGTTTATTCTAACTCTAAGGAATAGTGTATGGGATTACGGTGAAAACAAAAATTACTTCTCTAAATATTTTGGAAGAGTTCTTGAATTCAAGATCTTGATAAATAATCAAGAACTCAAGAACTTGTATGTGGAGAGAGAGAAACGATTTTCTATGCAAGAGAAACAAAAATTTTGGCTTCAAAAGTCATCATCCAATATTTGTTCTCTACATGTCCTATATATAGGATTATATTCTTGCAATTCTTTTTCATGTAGAATTCTTATACATTAATGCTTTAATGTAGGAATAGAAGACTAATTAATTTCTAAATAGAACTCTTCTATTTTAATTAGTTTCTTTTCTCTCCAAGAAATCTTATTTCCTTCTAAAAGAAAATTAATTAAACTCCTTTAGTTATTTTCTTCCATCAAATTTTCAACCAAGGCTTAATAAAATAGTCTTTTAATAATTAATCCACCATACTAGATTAATTAAAAGTCACTTCCAATTAATTAACTGCTTTCTAGATTTAATCTTAATTAAAATGATCTTATCAGCTTAATTAATTTATTTATCCAACACTTGAATAAATAAAAGTCTTAATTAATTAATCTAATTAATTAATATATTAATTCAATTACTTTGAATTAAATTTCCTTAGCTAAGAAATGGATTTGTCCGAGTATTGTGTGTGACCCTTTAGGTTCACCAACATACTAGTAATGGGTTCATAACTTTTATGATTTAATTTGGACAATTAAATTGTCTCGATTAATTAAACACTTTTAATTAACCATTTTATTATTTAATCTTCATTAAATATAAGATACCCATAAATCAAAAAAAAGTTTCTAGCTACTTATCTTGAAAACCTAGATGTAGGTGATTCAAAGTGAACCTTTCCAATCGCACATTCCATGCAAGTGAGATTCCTCCATCAACTAATTTCCCAATTGAATTAAGGATCGAGGAATCTTATTGGTCGAAATCCTTGTAAATTCAATCTTAATAATTCAAATGTGTTTGACTAGTGATTAATTAATTCAAGAAACTCATTTCTTAATTAATTACTTACTTGCCTTAGCCAAGGACTAAATCAATCAAACCACTTAGAATATTATAGGAAATTCACTTATTCATCTAGACAAGTGATGGATCCTTTGTTGTCAACACCAACCTCCATATAGGAGTCATTACACCCAATCACCAGTCCATATGTGTTCTTGTAAAAGAACTGACACGGGAGTCAAAATGCAGTGAGTTATTATACAAGATTACTGTGATGACTCAAGTCAAAGAATTAATCTTGCACCATCGTGATTAAGAAACTCCTAATTCGACATATATAGAAATAATTCCAATTTAGGAAGTTTCAGTTAGGGTAATCAGTGAACTTGTTCTCAACAAGCACCCGCGTATGTGCATTTGTGTCAACTACACTAATGTCTATAAAACGAGACATTCTCTAATTAAGAGTGTGCATCATAGGCGCAAGTCTATCTGAATTATCAATGTCCCATCTTGATAATTCTATGACTTGGACAATATTTAGAAATCACAACCTTAGAGACTTGTTTTATGATATCCATCCAATGAGATATCAAGCCCCATAGCTATGTGTGAATTCTAGGGATTTCATCATACAGTTATAACAATATAAACATAAGATGAAAAAATGTCTTTTATTAATATAATGTAAAACGAAATTGTTTATTACAAGAATAGAAAAAAAAAATCTGTCTAGGATTGGCTCGCAGGACACTATTCTAACATCACGTAGAATGACAAAATTAGAGTGTTTTTTTTTTCCATTTGAAGAGTGATTGTTTATTGTGCAAATTTAAAATATATATAGTGCTACAATTATTACTTTTTCAAGAATTCAATCATTGAAATTAATATATTTAAGTTGATCTAGTCAAGATAGTTTAATTTGACTTTGTGCTTAGATTATAAGATATGTGTAACACAAAAGCCACATTAGAAAAAGGAAATGAAAACTTAAAATGATACGTTAAATGGTATAATCATTGTGACTTTGTATTCATTTTTATACTAATTGTTAACTTTTAACTTAAGGTGTATTTGTAAATCTTACCTAATGCTGAATCTTTATTACATAATGCATATATAACACCCCACATACTATCAAGTATATATGAACTGTTGTATTTATTGAAATAGATTTTATTTGTGACAGTTTTAGTTAAATCGTGTTTCTGATCTTATTTATTTAAATTATTCTAAGCATAAGCTCAATAAATTAAAAATGTGTCAATACTCATCTTTCAAATGTAGTTTTGCTTGATGTTATTTTCAATTCCTTTTCTTATTTACTCATAATTTATCTTTGTTTTAAATGAATTAGAGAGGAAAATACTATATGCGTAAGGAAATTGCAATTAAAGTGTCGTGAGCAGTTTAATCTAAAATGGTTGGCATCACGAGCTCCTTTATCCTTCCCACTTTTCTCCTTCTATTTTAAAAGAGAAAATTTAAGTTAGGGAAAATGACATCTATAGTCCCTCTGATTTTACGTTTGTATCACTTTAGTCCCTCTACTAATAAAAGTGGCACATTAGTCCCTCAACTATAAATTTTGTTGCACAGTGGTCCCTAAACTCAAATTCCGACTGATTTCTTCCGGCCAACATAGTGCGTGTGTTGCACCTAAATTTAACAGGGGTATTTTTGTCATTTAGCCCCATTTTCACCCCAAATAATAAATTTCACTTTAGTCCCCCCTCTAAACCCTTCTCCCCATAAATTCTGAGCAACGAATATGAAGTCAATTTATTTAACATTAAATTCTTTAGTAGAGATATTCTCAATGAACTTTCTTTGTTTATTCTTCTTCTTTTTTTCTCTTTTTTGCTCTCTTTGACATTTATAAGATGTGGGGGCAGCTTTCTTTTTTTCTTTTTTTTTTTTTGAGACGAGGGAAACCCGCAGTCTCTACCCTTAGGGTGCGCACTGGGTAAAACCCCCTTCCTGTGCAATAGCATGCAAACCACACAGGAGAGATAATCCAACATAGATTGTCCATAACTGACAGGCTCACAGCAGAGGAAGCCAATAGGCATTCCCTAGGGGGAATCGAACCCGTGACCTTAGGTACACAGGTTCAGCTGCCTGACCAACTCTGCTGGGTTTGCCCCGGAGGCGGTGTTCTTCCGAGAGTGAAATATGTAATTTTAAGAAAGCATTTCTTTTTCCGAACAAAGATGGGATATATACTTCTGCATGTCTCTATCACACACACACATATAAATTTTTTATTGATTCCATTGTTTTGATGTCCTTTTCCTTTGCTTTATTTTTTTTATTTAATTTACTCACTTATTGATAGAAATTGAATTTTTGATTTCTGCAACGTTTCCTTTTACCTTACATGGATTGGATAATGGATTTCTACTTTGTTCAACATGAGATATTTTGATTCTATTGTTGGATATGGCAAAATCAGAAAACCAAACTTTGACCAAAGAAATCACTTCACTTTGATATTTGAATTAGAGATTCTTATTTGAATTTTCATAATTGTTATTGATAATACCATTCATCGTATTGGGGTATCATAATTCAAATTATTGTCCACCCTCAAATTTAATTCGTGGGTAAAAAATATAATAAAGGTGATTTAGGCAAACATAGATGGGTAAAAATTAAGAAGACTCTCTTTTAAATATTATAGATACTTTTTTATTTTGAATTATGATATCTGGATAGTTGATCAATTTCATGAGTAGTCTATTTTTTAAAATTTTGTTACATGAAACCTTTTAAAATAAATTTTTATATTTAAAAAACCCGTAAAAAGTATTTTTCCAATTTTAAAAACCCCACAGATTTTTCATTCGAACAAACTCAAAGTTTAAGATTAACAATTTTTAGGACTAAATTGCACTTAATGTCCTAAGTTAATAATTGATCAATTGATTTTGGTTTTGGGATTAATGCAAAAAACCCTCCCTGTGTTAATGCAAAATTGCAAAAAAACACCTGTGTTAACGAAATAGGCTAAAAATCACCATGTGTTTTTAAAAAGTCTGCAAATAGTGGATTTTTGGAAAAAAAAAAAAGTTTGTTTTTCATGTTTTTCACCTTTAATGACATGTTTTTTTGTCATTTTTATACTCTCCAAACAAAATAACATGTCGTTAAAGGTGAAAAACATGAAAAATACGCTCTTTTTTTTTCTCCAAAAATCTACTATTTGCAGACTTTTTAAGAACACATGGTGATTTTTAGCCTATTTCGTTAACACATGTGTTTTTTGCAATTTCGCATTAACACAAGGTTTTTTTTTTTGCATTTATCCCTTTAGTTTTTCAAAAAACTTTCATTTTGGATTTTTCAGATTGGTAAACTATGTAATACAAAATTTATTTTGTAATATTAATATTTTAAATATTTTAATAAATTTATTTTTGATTAAACATGGTAATTATATAAAATTGTTATTAGAGGGGGGACTAAAGTGGAATTTATTATTTGGGGTGAAAATGGGGCTGAATGATAGAAATACCCTTGTTAAATTTAGGTGCAATACACGCGCTATAATGGCCTGAAGAAATCAGCTGGAATTTGAGTTTAGGGACCACTATGCAACAAAATTTATAGTTGAGGGACTAATGTGCCACTTTTATTAGTAGAAGGACTAAAGTGACACAAACGTAAAACCAAAGGGACTATAAATGTCATTTTCTCATTTAAGTTATCTCTCCTTCATAAAGAAATAAATAACTCCATGAAAATCTATGTTTTGAAATATATTATAAAAAAATATATTAATAATTTTTAAGTAAAACAAAAAAGGGTTTACCCCAAAGATAGTAGTTTGCTTTCTTCCAATAATAAAAAGGCTAATGATAAAGCCTGAGCATCTTTCCTAACGCCAGAGCAAAAGTAATAAATTACCGCATATGCCCTTTGATCAAAATGAAAAATAAACGATTCTCTTACTCAACTCTCCCTTCCCCTTTTCCACCCACCGCACCACCCTCCCCTTCTTTTCCCAGATCCACACGGTCAACACCACCAAGGACGGAGCCGGGGCGGCGGGGTGGAGGGTGTGCTCACCCCCTCAATTTTGAAAAATAATTTTTTTACCTTACAAAATTTTTAATATTTGAATTTCACCCCCTCAAAATAAAAAAATATTATGTTTTTTCCCTTTATTTTGAGTTCGTCCCCGCCCCAGCCCCCAACCCCAAAATTCTGGCTATAATGAAAGAAATATAAGAGTATAAAGTATATCAAAAGTTGTAATTGAACCTAATTTCTTATTATATTCCCCCCATAAATATAGCGTACCGTACCGCAGAAGCATCCCTTTGAATCCTTCGATTATCTGACAAAACAAAAAATATATACCTATATCAAAACAATCTCACTCCTCAATAAAATTTCTGGCTCAGTCCTGAACTCCTCCATAAACTCATCTAAGAAAAAAAAAATTGAGGCAATTCTCAAGAGTTTATGAAGATATAATTAAAAAAATTGTCATGCTGTTCCAGATTTTCATCCTTCCATATCTCCATTAACTTTTGAGAATAGCCCCAATTTTTTATTTTCTTTGCAGAAAGATAATCTAGGGTGGGGTGGTTATTCAAAAATTCAGTGGTGAATATAATTTTTAGAAGAAAATCAAATAATGGGTTGAGTATATATTATGCTCGTCATCATTCTTGTGTGAATATAAAAAAAATGTCATGATTAAATATGGAGATGAAACCAGACTATTATACTACAGTGGTTAAATATAGAGATGAAACCATACTATTGTACTACAATGGTTAGAGGAAATATTGTAGAATTGTTAAAGCTTTGAGGATAAGACAAAAATAACATTCTAATTTTAGTGATTGATTTAGATCTTCTTGTGAGAAGAGAATGAATTTTTTGATGCTGTAGAGAGAGCAATGGTGGCGCAAGAACGAGGGACGGTGGTGGCTGAGAGAGATGATTTTTTTTTCTTCTATTCTTTAAGGTTGATTTATGAATTAAGGTTAAATATGTAAATATCCACATTTTTGCTCTGGTATTAAGAAATACGCTCTGGCATTATCACCAGCCATAATAAAAACACATAAATGAAAGCTCAATTAATCTAAGATAATAATAGGAAAAGGAAAATGTGAAGTTGAAAAATGATAAAAAGAAAAGGAACATTTTTGGAGTAGCCACGCTACTCAAATTGATTCAGATATAAAGAATAAATTTATAAGCAAGATTGAATTGATCCTAAAAGTTTATTGGGAGTAAAAGCTTCTTTGATGCATAAATAAGTTATACATGTCATGTGAAATTTGTTGAAATAGATCCAATAAATAAATATATCAATAATTTTAAAGCTTCCACGTTTGAAATTTTATGGTCACCAAGTACAAACGGTATAATTGACGAAAAGACGAAGTTAAGCTCTACGGTTTCCAATTTCTTTTCTTTCTAAACAATTGGCCAACTCAATTAATGAAATGACAAATAAGTCAAAAATATGTTTCTCCTAATTATATTTTTCTCTAACCATGCACACATCTCAATTTCTGCAGCAAGCGCGTCAACTTATTTCGGCTAAGTAATCAAATGACGTACAAACCTTTTATCACATATTACAGTTTAAATATGTAAGCAAGTAAAACGGGTAAAAAATAAGTATTAAGATCATGTAAATCTGAAAATAAAGAATTAACGAAAGATGATAATTTTACCATGAAGGCTATATGAAGCAAATCATACTCAACTATCAAGAATAATCTTGAATATAATAGAAAAATACAATAAATGAAAATTAAAATGAACATATAATGATATTGAGAATTGTTGAATATTAGCTTACCACGATATTTTTGACGATGAATCAAGATGACGATCTGGAGATTAGAAAAACCCCATTTAAGGAAAAGTCTATTGGAAAAAATTGAAAGTGGGTTGTTGAAAGTTTTGATCACAATTATAATTCACATACGTAAGCAAGCAAAGAGATAAAAAAAAAAAAAAAACTATAGAATTAAAGTATGAAATTGAAAATAAAAAATCAAAGCAAGATGAGGATTTTACCTAGATGGCCGTATGAAGCAAATCATACTCAACTATCAAGAATTTTTTGGAATATAATAAACCAAAACTAAAATGAATATATAATGATATTGAGGCTTGTCAAATAAAAACTTGCCATGATATTCTTGAAAATGAATCATGATGAAGATTTGAAGATAATGAAGATTAATTGAAGAGCAAAGGATAAACTGAGGAGCAATTTCTTTTTGTTTTTATATTTATGAATTCTAGAATTCAAAAGTGAAAGTCATTATGATATTAATGAGGTAAAACGTAATTGTTGGTATTTATTAAAAATGGAAGAATTTTTATTATGGAAAATATGATCTCAAATCTGCCAATATGCCATGACAACCGTATCATGCATTCTTTTTATAAAAATAAGCTTTGATATTATGAATTAAATATGCCTGCCAATTTGTGTCTTTCCTTACTTTTTTGTCTATTCTTAGTCTAGTGGTAAGATTGAGGCCCTATGACTTAGAGGTTATGGGTTTTATCCTACCAGATGTGTGAGTTATTTCTCTACTTATATAGTAATTCTTTATTTCTAGTTTGTAGTTCATTGTTACTAGTTTGTAACAGAAAAATGTTAATTACGATTATTGATTCGATATTCGATGTAATAATGGAACTGTTTCATTCGAAAAAAAAAAAACTTCATAAGTTTCTCTAAAAAAAAGACACAACTTCATAAGTTATACTCCTATTTAGAATTCTATAAATCAATCAATTTTTTTTTTCCGAAATATTAAAAAATTCAAAATTCTAGAATTCATACTTTAGTCAAAATTGGTCAAAACTGACCAATTGTGGGTCCCACACACCCTTCAAATTCAAATATATAATAATATAGATATAGATTATTGTAATGTAGGAAAATGATATATGTCATCAATTTTAATAATAACGGTTGATCACGAGTTGAACAAGAAAAAAAAACATCACTACGTTATAGATGTTTAATGAAATTTTGAATGGTTACTTTCTATAAAATCAAATATTTATGGTCGTTGTATAGGTTTTAGCTTTTTTATAGTCTTATTCAGATTAATATTGGTTGGTGACTTGACTGAACAACTTTTGGAAATATTGGTAAAACAGAAGTAGAGCAAAAGAGTTGATTTTTTTATTTTATTATTATTTTAGAACAAAAGAGTTGTTACGAGAACAATTAATCTTAATTGGATAATTTATTATTGTTCAGAACGAAAATACCCGGTTAAAACTTATAACAAGAATATATATATAGCTCCTCAGATGGGGTTAAAATCATATTTAAATTATACTTTTCCAAACTATAGTAAAATTGATCATTTCTCCTAATTATGCCTGGTTGACAAAAGAATTTAAATGTCATAACCTATCTACTAGTCATTCAACCCACGATCACTTTTACTACTTTTTGTCAAATATTCATGCTTTTGCATGTTATTCTTGTTATTATATTATTAAAAAAAATGATCTCCACATGAAAAATTAGGTAATAATACACTTGTAGATCCGTTAAAGTTTATATATATAAAACATGCAATATGCATTATTCATCAATTACTTCTCGAAGTAATTAATAAATGTACCCCACACGTGCAATGTTACTGCTATTTTCTCTATCTTTTTCTGCTTTGTCTTCATCTTTTTACAATGTTGATGATATCTTTTACGGCCAATCAATACTCTTTCACCTTTTTAATGGTCTTTTATGTTATGGCCATTTGGCATTAACATGAAGGATGAATCCACTTTACAGCATTTGTCATTTTCACACTTAATGTCTGTTTCTTATTGCAAATGTTTATTGCTATTTTTTCCCTTTACTATGATGGTAGTAAGTTCCTTACAACATTTGAACAGGATATTTTCGTTTTGTCTGGTTAGTATTTGGTTGTGTGGTCTGTATTCAAAGAGATTCAGAGTGCTCAAATTATTGTTGCTTAAAGTTTCATGTGTGTGTTATATAATATGGAGCCAGGAATTTTATCGAGGGGAGCGAAATTGTTGTGATATAATTATACACTTTTTTTAATACAGATTGTTTACACTTTTTGGGCTAATACAACTAAAGAAGGCCCAAAAAAAAGAATGGGTTGAGTCAATCATCTCTACAACAATTGCATATCTTTTCTGGGTCTTAGGAGTAGGAGTAGCTCTAATTAGGAGTAGTTTATAGCGTAAATTAGTAATAGTTCTAGTTTGTAGTGGTTTATCAAGAATCGCTGGATTCGGCTTTCAAGGCTTGTATCGGCATTTGCTTGCTTATAATTTTTCAGAATTGAAGACTTTCATGGAGGTATAAATTATTTTTTATTCAGATTTAAGTATTGGATAGGTAATTTGTATCTTGATTTGAGTTTTCATTCGTCACTGTTCTAATTTGTTCTTTTTTTAACGAAACATAGATAAACGAAGAATTCAAGGGGGTACGGGGTACAGTACGCTATAGTTATGGGGGAAAATATAATAAGAAATTAGGTTCAATTACAACTTTTGATATATTTTATACTCTTATATCTCTTTCGTTATAGCCAGAATTTTGGGTTTGGGAGGGGCGAACTCAAAGAAAAGGAAGAAAGTATTATATTTTTCGATTTTAAGGGGGAGCAAAACACAATACAGAGGGGTGATACTCGTTGGCTCCCGGAAGTTGGATTAGCGGGGTGATAGATCACCCGGAAGTCCAACCTTCGGAAGCTTCCAAGTATGATCCAATACGGAGCCAGAATTTAGGTTTTGGGGATATAATGAGAAAGAAAGGCGGAATTTGTGGAGATCAAAAAAATTTGAGGGGCAATTTTATTTCTCAAAAAGTTGAGGGGGAGCGAGTTTATTTCTCTAAAAGTTGAGGGGGAGCGAGTGTGCCCACCAGCTCCGGCTCCGGCTTCGGCTTCAGCTCTGTCTCTGCATACATATATATATATAGGGTCAAGATCTAATACATACCCTATATTAGATAAGATATAAGATCCAATCTACACCATTTGATCAATTAAATCCAACAGTCCAAAAAGGAAGCAAAAAACAGGGGAGAAATTGATTCCAATTGGATCAGGGGTATAATAGTCAAAAAGGAAGCAAACAAGGGCGCAGAATCTCCCCTAAAATTTCTCAAATTGAAACGCACAAAATCTCCTCTACAATCTCTCAATTTGTTACCAGCTAATTTAATTGTTCTATAGGTGGACGACTGCAGATTGAGAACTGAGAATACTATGGAATTCGAAAACTAATTCTACGTAGCTGTTGAAGATTTTGATTAAGAAGATGATATTGAAGGTGAGATGAATGACAAAGATTTCTGATAAGTTGAAGTACGTAGGAATTTGGTGAAGGGATGTATACCAATATATATAAAAAACATGTTCCAAAGGAAAGGAAACAAAAGATGTATAGGTTCGAAGGTATGGAATTTCATGTTTGTGGAAAAAAGTGTACATAATTGAAAACTCTATAATAAATGTTGTATATTGTTAAATATATTGGTGTATTGTAACTGTATGATGTATAAACACACACTATATAATGAGTTATAAGATACTGTATAATATATTATAACATACTGTATAGTTGTTTATAAGATACTTTATAATGGTTTGAAATCACTAATTGTAGGTCACTAATCACACACTGTATATCACCATTACATTTACTGTATAATGGTTTATAAGTTACTGTATAATAGTTTATAAGCTACTGTATGATGGTTTATAATGTGTACAGGACCTCTTCTGATGTTGATTGTATTCCAATAATGTGTTTTTGTTGATTTGGTATGCCTATTTGGTAATAGATGATGTATATTGTTTAATTATAAACACACACTGTATAATAGGTTATAAGATATTGTATAATGTGTTATAATATATTGTATAGTTGTTTATACGATACTGTATAATGATAAATACCGCTGCTGCTTTTCTTCTTCTTCTTTTAATCACCAATTATTTTAGCAAAACACTTGTTAAAATTATAAAAATAATAAATAAAAAGCAAACCCCTTCATTTATTTGGTTCCCTCTAAAAAACCAAGACTCAACAATTTCTCTCTCCAGTGTTCATTCGATGCAGTGAAATTACTCCACCATGGAATTAAAAAGCAACTTAATTTGCATATTTGTAGTGTTGTTGGTTTTCATACGCAGAATTGGAAGGAATAATTAAAAAGGGAAGAGGAATCTGTTATTACATATAATAAGGGATTTGATTTTGATCCTGCTTGTTATTTGCATGAGTTTGTTAGACCTATTGACTAAAATACCCCTACCATCATTAAATTAAAGATTAAAACCGAAATAATAGGTTTAATTATGTACCTTGGGATCAAATGGTTTAAATGGTCTAGATTAGGTCTTATATCTTACCTAAAGTATAGGGATATATTTGATCCACACCCTCTCTCTATATATATATATATGTACACGCGAGTACATCCATATATAACTTGCTATAAATTTAGATTACAAATCTCTTCAATCAAATCACATTTTGCTCGTTTACAATGTGATTGAATTATGAAAAATATTAATAAAAAAGACTAATTGATTACATATAGAGTGGTCAAACAGGGCTTTTACCAAGTTTGCGTATTTTGATTTGAACGAGTTCTGGAATTTTCTTTTGTGATTATGTGACTGCGGAGTCCCCGTTGAATGGCCTAACTTGGTTTCAATATTAATAAAATTCTACTTGCCCCTCCCTAAAGAAAATAAATAAATAAATAAATATTATACTCACACATTTTATTTTCCAAACAGTGATATATCCATTCCAATTCGTTTGACATGCATATAGTTCATATTTAAATTAAATATTTGCATTTAGAAAGAGATATTCTATCAAAAGCATGTCGACTATATATATAATCATTTCTTACGGTAACGGGACAAATACATAATCAAACAAAAAAATTCATTTCTTACGATTATGGGATAATTATATAACCATTTCTTACGAATTTATGTATTATGATAAATATTATTTAGTATTGTGATAATACCAACAAAATTCATCTCTTGTTGTTAGATTAGAGAAAACTCCGTCGGAAATTTGTATTATTGAGTAACATATTTATAGAGATATATGTACTTGGTAAACAAGAAAACCTAACTATAAATAAGGAAACGATAAATATAATGAAACATAAGGAAACCTAAATTAACATAAATACTAGAAACATATAGAAAGATATTATATTATCTAACACTCCTCCACAGTCGAAACGTGAGAGGTTTGAACGTTGAGATTGGACCAAAATAATCTGGTCATAGAGAATTTGAGCGGCGACAAAGATAAAAGGTGCGGCGGCCTTACAAGGAGGCGGGCAGGCTCCAAGTCCTCGTTTTCCAAGAGTGAGCGGCAGCAATTCACAAAACTAAAGACGGCGGAGGCCCGCGGCCAAAGAAAGAAGGCGGCGACATAAAATAAAAAGGCGGCGGCTCCAAATCCTCATTCTTCAGGGGTGAGCGGCAGCAACTAACAAAACTAAAGGCGACGGCGGTGGCCGAAGGTGGTGCGGCAGCGGTTAAGCGCGGTGGCCCTCGGCCAAAGAGAGAAGGCGGCGGCGACCATATATAGGAAACACAAAAACAAAAGAGAAAATGAGATAAGGAAGAAAAAGCTGGCAGCGGCGACGGCCATAGGAGAAAGAAAAAAAATAGATAAAGAAAAACTAAACTAGATAAGGGACACCGGACAAGGACGATGACTTGAGGATAGCAGCGGAAGCGAGAGATAGAGAGACCATGACTCGAAGCCATGATTCTGACACCATGTTAGATTAGAGAAAACCCCGCTGTGAAATTGTATTATTGAGTAACATATTTATAGAAATATATATACTTGGTAAACAAGAAAACCTAACTATAAATAAGGAAACGATAAATACAATGAAACATAAGAAAACCTAAATTAACATAAATATTAGAAACATATGGAAAAATATTATATTATCTATCACTTATGATTACGGGACAAATATATACAAAGAACAAAAATAGCTATATACTTTTTTTATTATTTTTGGTAATTAAAACTTCATTCATATCAAACACAAATCAACCACACAGACACAATATTCAGACAAAATCAATCAGATAAAAAGCGATTAGCAACATTAGCATCAAATAATTATATACGCATCACAAGGGAGGAGATTGATAGATTACATAAATATTTTGTCCCATGATTCTTTATTCATTTTAGATAGTCTATTCAGAAAAGTTATCCAACTCGTCACCTGTATATTTATAAAAGATTTCTTTTTACATGTGTCTAGATTACTTCTGTTTAGAGGCATGGACAAATCGAGTCAATCAAAATAATATATATGTTGTTCAAGATTGTTTTGAATATTTATCGAACTTGAATATTTGTATTTGAGTTTGAACGTAAAACGAGCCAAGTTTGATTAAGCTTTTATCGAGTCCAACAGGGACTGAGCTCAACTAGCTTAATCTTTTCGCATATTCTATCACTTTTTATTAAATCAGTCGAGATCAAGTTGAATTCCAAATCTCATCAAATTGATGAAAATGCACAAGTTTGATTTGTTTTGTTCGACAAACTATATAAGTTTTTCACGGTCGCAATCGAACCATGTATCGACTACTTTAATTTATTTTTCTACCCGGTTTTAGAAGCAACGCCGACGTTAACTGTTGTAAGCAATTTGCTTAATTAGTTATTATTACTCGTAAAAATGTATCAATTCCCTCCACGTATGTAAGCCTACAATAAGACAAAACAATGGCAACCAGCACGATTGGTAATTGTTAAAGCAAAAAAGAAATGTATATTAATACGAAAAGCGACGAGGCAAGTAACGCGAAACTTCTAAATAACCTGCCCAATCCAGCATCAAACTCTTTTTGCTCTCTACTTTTCCAAATTGACTTAGACATTCAAATATCAATTCTTTTTGAAATTTCCTTTTAATAGAAATAATAGTCAAGAATTTGTTTTATTTTTTATTTCGCTTGTTAGATTTGAAGGTGATAATCGTACACTTAAACAAAGATCAAATTAATTAAAATAGATGCAATTTGAAGAAGCCTCTATCTAGAGTCTAAATCATACTAATATCTTTTATTTTTTAAACTACATAAAATACGCTATTAATACCTAATTTATTTTACTCAAAACTTATTAGTTTAGTGGTATCCATCTACCACTTTTTGTGAAAGGTACTGAGTTCGAATCCAACCTGTCACAAGTTGTGGTTCTCCAATCCTTTATAGAGTTAGATAGAGTCTTTATGACTCAATATTATAACTATTAATCCGAGTTTGTCTGATTAGATATTTACTCTCTTCCTTTATGGAGTTAGATATAATTTTTATGATTCATGATTATAATTATCAATCTGAATTTATCTGGTTAGATATTTAGACTATCCCACTTTGTCTTGAATTAAAAAAAAAAAACCTAATTTATTTTCAATTCGTCCCGCAAAAAAATGGCGCGTGCATGCGAAAAGGGCAGCAGCCATTGCGCAAGAAGTTCACCCTTTCAATTAGGCATAAGGGCTGCAAAAAGGAGCAAAGAGACAGCACTAATTAGGGCCCACCCCGTAATTAAATAAAAGACCAAGGGCTACAGTGTTATTTTCACAGAATTGATCCAAAGTGTGTGTAGGGGTCCATAAGATGTGATCCACATACATACTCCACGACTCTTGTTCCCACTTCTTAGATTCGGATATGTCTCTTACTAAATAAATATATACTATTTCTTTTTTATTAGCCTTTTGCAATAATTCAATTGCTTTGTTTATATTCAGATTTAGATCAATTATATCTGTTTAATCATATATCTCACATTATTTATCTTCGAATATTATGTGTAATTCATTTTTTCACGTGATTAACTTTGAGTTGACCATATTTGATCCGAGTCGGCATTTGAACGTATTTTTTCAAATCTAGTATTTGATTCTATATCGTATGCTTTTTTGGAATAAGCTATAATTAATAATTTAATATTGAATAAGAATCTATTGTGCTGAAAAGTTTATGCGAAAGTTAACTTCCACAAGACTATTTAGAGCAACATTATAATGTAACACGTCTTAATCGGCGCAAAAAGCAGACCCTTACACCACTATAAATAGCCCTCCACCCCAGTACAGAATTTCAAACTCATCTACAAACTAAAAATTATAAACTATACTCTTATACATAGAAATACAGAGCACATACAATGGCAACTTTTCCAGTGATTAACTTGGAGAATCTCAATGGTGAAAAAAGGGCTGCAACAATGGAGATCATCAATGATGCTTGTGAAAACTGGGGATTCTTTGAGGTTAATACTCTTTTAACAATTTTTTTCTTATGATCCTGGTCCTGAACAGGGACTGGGGCTAGTGGGGGTACCCGCTCCTCTCGACTTTGTGAATTTCTTTTTGCCCCTAAATTTTTTTGAAATTTGATATTCTACCCCCAAAATCTATTATTTTATCTTTTGGAGTCTTTTACCTTTTATATTCGTCCTTCAAACCCCAAATTCTGGCTCCGTCTCTACCTGAAATAAATCAAACCAAATTTAAAACTGTTTTTTTTCAAAGAAATACTGATTTTCAACTTTTTGTTTTTAAGGTTTTGAATCATGGTATTGCTACTGAGTTCATGGACACTGTGGAGAGGCTGACAAAGGAGCATTACAGAAAATGTATGGAGCAAAGATTCAAGGAAATGGTGGCAAGCAAAGGCCTTGAAGCTGTTCAATCTGAAATTGATGATTTAGACTGGGAAAGCACTTTCTTCTTGCGCCATCTCCCTGTTTCTAATATCTCCGAAATCCCTGATCTTGAAGATGAATACAGGTCTTTTTTCCCATTCATAATATTCATGTGTGTACATATATGTACATATGTATGTGTATCAGTGTATGTATATTTACTTATATTGACTGGAGTTTGGTTGGATGATGACAACAACAGGAAGGTAATGAAGGAATTTGCAGCGAAACTGGAGAAGCTGGCTGAGGATCTCTTAGATTTGCTGTGCGAGAATCTTGGCCTTGAGAAAGGGTATTTGAAGAAGGCATTTTACGGGTCGAAAGGCCCGACTTTTGGCACTAAAGTGAGCAACTACCCGCCATGCCCCAAGCCCGATCTCATTAAGGGCCTCCGGGCCCACACCGACGCCGGGGGCATCATCCTACTCTTCCAGGACGACAAAGTTAGCGGCCTTCAGCTCCTGAAAGACGGCGAGTGGATCGACGTTCCGCCTATGCGCCACTCCATTGTCATCAACCTTGGTGACCAACTCGAGGTACTTAGATTCATTAACTTGATGATTTACTGATAGTGGTAGAGTTGTAGTGACAATGGAAGTTATGGCGATTTATCAAGTATTAGGGTGTTCTTTTTTTTATAATAATTAGAACGTTATGCAGGGGTGTTTATGTAATTTACCTTTTTTCTTCTATTGAAGGTGATCACAAATGGAAAGTACAAGAGTGTGATGCACCGTGTGATTGCACAAACGGATGGGACCCGGATGTCGTTAGCATCGTTCTACAATCCGAGCAGCGATGCTGTGATCTACCCAGCACCGGCATTGGTCGAGAAAGAAGATAGCAAGGATCTGTACCCGAGATTCGTGTTTGAAGACTACATGAAGCACTATGTTGGTGTCAAGTTCCAGGCTAAGGAGCCAAGATTTGAAGCTTTTAAGACTGTGGAGAGCAATGCTAATTCGGGACCTATCGCAACTGCATAAGTAGTAATAACTAGACCAAATTAAATTAATTCAGTGAGTTACTTATGAGTGTGATAAATGTGGGCTGTTGAACAGTCCATCTTTTATTAGTGTTGAATTTTTATGGGTTTATAGAGTTTGTTTGCACTGGTGTTTTGTTAGATTGTTGTGGTACTAGGAATGGGTGTTTGTTGGACTGTTGTTGTGTATTGGGCTTGAAATTAACATGATTTCTATATGTTGAATGGGACTCGGAATTTTAATTCTATTATAAATATTTTTATATATTAAATACTTAAATTGACCTGAATTTACAATTCTATTATTATAATTTTTTCTATTCTATTAATATAAGTTGAATTCTAAATAAGAACCTATTAAGAGAATATTTTAACGCACAAAGCAGCGTTTGGCAAAAGCATTTACAAGGGATAAAGGACAGGCTATTAAACAGGGTTAATTTTAGGAAACATTACTAAAACCCCCCTAATAATAAACTTTTATAACCAAAAAATTCTTGAAAATATTTTTCAAACCAAAAAATCAATTCCACTAACTTCTCATTCCAAACCCCAAAATTTAGGGATAATAAGTTTATGAACTTAATTGCTCTTAGCCTTTAGAACTAAAAATTAATCAATTGTAGTTTCGTGTAGAATTTTATTTATTTAGAACTTTTATATTGATAGTCGATACTAATAGATTTTAATCTTAAATTTTCAGATTTTAATCTTTTTAAAAAATTTAAAAATATATTTTTAGATAATTACCATATTAAAATAAAAAATAAATTATATAAAAATGTTTAAAATATTTAATATTAAAAAATAAAATCCATATTATACTATTTATCAATTTGAAAAATTAAAAAGAAAATAAGTTTGATAAAAAAAATCAACAATTAATCAATTCTTAACTTAATAAATGAAGGGTAATTTAGTTCAAAAGGTTGTTAATCCTAATTTTAGAATTTTTTGGAATGAAAAGTTTGTAAAATTGATTTATGAGATTGAAAAATATTTTCATGAGTTTTTTGGATACAAAAATTTATTTTCCGGGGGGGGGGGGGGGGGCGGAGGGATGGGGTTTAGTAATTTCCCCTTGATTTTATGCTAGATCATGAGTTCATGACCAATTGTCCCGGTCCACAATACATCATTGAATTGGAATGATTTGTGAATCTTTTACCATACTTGTATAGTAATCAAGAAGTCAAGAAAGAGACTTTATCAGATTTGTAGAAATATCAGCACTTTACAAGTCCTTCCTACAAACTTCCACGACGTCGTTGTGGATATTTATGTAATGGGATCCAACTCTTTAAGTGGACTTGTATCATTCAACTACAGAAAAGTGGAGTAGGTTTTGAGCATGCCAACATCTTTACGACTTTGAGATTCCTTCAAGTAAAAGGAAAAAATGAAAGCAAAACGTACCTGAAATAGTTCAAAAGTATATAATCAAGAATTGGCTTTTTAAAAGTTAAAACTGCAGTGAGAGTGAGAAGAAATCACACGAGAAAGACATGAGAATCCATGTCGACTTAATCTTTTATCGCGTTTTGGTATCACACCAATGAATAACATGTGTGTCTGAAAATTATAATTTTTTATTTTCCTTTCAGTTTTTACAAATACGTATTTATTATCCATTAGTGTGACACAAAAATAGTATATCAAAATGTGATGAAAGACCGGACTCGACACCACTTAATTTGAATGTTCTTATTGAAGTTTTTAACCGAAACGTGGGAAATACAATTCAACCATTGTATGTCAGATACAAGTACAACAATGGTTAGATTAGATACCTTGCATTTACTCGCAAGACTTCCACCCTAATTGGATGGACGTTGCAACTCCGAGAATTTTCTTAATAAAAAGGTAAAAAAAAATATTTTTTAGAAGATAAGAAAAAGTGGTGCTAAACACGTATATGTATATGTTATTTATTAGAAAAAAAACGTGTAATGATAAAGATTGATGTGATATATTCTTTTAGTGAGAAATTTGTATAGATGAGGTGGTTAGCATCATTTTTCATCAACATGTTTTAGTCAAATTCATTGATCTAGGTAAAATAAATTTTATTTCGAACATTGCATTTTTTTGAATAAAAACATATAATTAATTTGACTCTCAATGTAGAGAAATAATATGATAAAGGCTTTTTATTTAATGGGTGAACTATCAACTAATGAATGGTAGAAAATACTTTGACTTTTTCCCATAACATTTTCCAAAAATTAGCTAGTTTTTTCAAAACCTTGCAAAATATAAATAGATTTTTTTTTTTTTGCGAAAAAGTCTTGATAGGCATTCCATCTAGAGATGTCAAATGGGTTGATTAGGTTGGATTTAATTGGATTGAGTCCAAGATGGGTTGTGTTTAAGATAGATCCAAAAGTGTGGTTCTAATATGGATTCGGTTCGGTTCGGGTTGGGTTGAATCGATTCTAAATGATTCTTATAAAAAGACCTAAAATGAACCCATAATAGACCAAGATGAAATTAAATCAAGTTTTCAAGCCATTTCCATCAACAGGCTCCCAAGTCCCAACTCCCAACCTAAGTCACATACTTCGCCGGAGAAGGGTGCCGATCCGGCTATCGGTGCGCGCTCCGGCAACTTCAGAGCCGGAGCGCCGCCTTAGGCCGCTTTAAAATTTCTTAGTGCGTGCATTAGTATAATTTAGAGCGTTTCACAGATTTCACCTTATGAAGGGTTTGGAAGGGAGAAGCAATATGTGATATGGCGGTACAGTCGGAGGCGGAGGCAGAGTCTGAAACGGTGAGAGAAGCGCCGTCACTGCCGATAGTTTTGGAGGAAATAGAATCGAAATGAAAAAGAAGCAAACAAGACTCTAGTTTTGGCCTAGGTAAATGAAAGGAATTTGGGAAGAAAAGTAAAGGAAGAGTCCCAGTTCAGGCGGCGCATGTGAAGAATGAAGATGAAGTCAGGCTATTAGGTTTTTGCTGAATTTTGTTTTTTAAACAACATTTGTACTTTTTGTATTATAATATAATATTAATAGCATGATAAAATACTTATTGGGGGGCCCTGTTTTCTTAAGTTAATTAACCACTTTGAACTAATGTTAGAAGTGGGTTGCCATCATATAGATTAATATAACCTTGCAATAACATAAATACAGATTAATATTATTAATATATATAGATTAATACAACTTTTTATATATTTTTAATAGACGCTCTAAGTCGTTCCCGCTCTTATAAATTTTTTAAAATTGCCGCTCTCGTGCTCCCACATTCGCTCCCGCTCCCGCTCCCGCCCTCGAATTCGACTTATGTGACTTAGCTCCCAACTATGTAATTACACACAATACACATGCTATGAAGCAAATACGCATATCATTAAAGATTGTGTGGGATCCAAGTTGGAACCAACCTAAAACCAAGGTGGAACCAATTTAAACCTAACTCAATAGAACCCAATAGGAACCAAATCCAACCCAACCCAAAATAAAAAAGTTAGGAACCAACCTAAGCCAAAACTAGTTGGGTTGAGTTGGGTTGGAGCCATGGGTCCAAAACCAATTTGCCCCCTCTAATTCCATCTAAATGCATTTTTCATAGGATTTTCTCATAAAAACACTTTTTCTAGGGATGAGCATGTCATCCAGTTAGGACGTTCGTATCTAAGCCCGAAAAAATTGGAAACGAGAAACCAACTGAAAAGTTTGAAGAATATTATCATGAAGATGTCATACAACATTACAAGTCACTAATTTGTGTGCTCTTTTAAAATCAAAATAAGATTTTCAGTGTCATACAGAACCATTTCATAAGAAAAATGGGCAATTCTATGCCAGACCGGGTGCATTGGAGCCGATATACTTAACACCACAGATTTGTGGTGGGATGGGTGGTTTTTATCACCCAACACCCATGCAAAAACCACCCACCCCATCACAAATGTGTGGTGCTAAGTACACCGGCTCCAATGCACTCGGTCTGGCATAGTCTCACACTAAGAAAAATCGTAAATTCCCGCAAAGATCATTGCAAAAATTAGGGTCAGCCTGAAAGTCGTTAAGTTGCACAAGACAGAAAACCCTTCGAGTACACGACTCAACAACATGACACCGGCAATCTTTTCGCCCTAACGGGACACATAAAAATTAAGTTTATAAATCAGAAAAATAAACAAACACCGAAATGGCACAAAAAACACCAAGCTTAATAATGATTGTTAATTATCTCCTTCACCAACCACATCCGTATTCGGGTCTTCGTCCTTTTTCTCACCTCCCGCTTCTTCGTTAGAAGAGTGATTTTTTAAAACTGTTGAAATGTCAGTTTCAGAAGCTCCAGCAAGTTTAAATCGCTCGGCTGCAATATCCAGATTCTTCTTCCAACCAGATAACCCCAATCTAAACTCAACTTGAGATCTCTCAAAAAGCATGTTACCCCAGAATAGATGAATTTGAGATCTCATAACTGCAGCTTGCTCTGCTGCTTCCTCGGGTGAAATCTCGCTTTTACCCTCTACACCTGACGACTCACCTTCTCCACTTTTCTTCCTTCGTTTCAAAATTTCATCTTTCTTGCTTGCATTAGGATCTTTCAACTCATTAGCTCTCTGCTCTTCCAGCTTTTCCCACATCTCAGTCGCTGCTTTCATTTTTTCTTCTGCGCTATCAAAAAGACTAATGGTCTCAGTTGAGTCCCACTTCGAGAGATCTTCTTTCTTAGCTAGTACGAATGACCAATGAAGTTTCGCCATTTCAAATTGCTGCTGCCCTAGAGCCAATAACCCTTCGTAAAAATCTGGTTTGATCAATAAAGCCTCCTCATATTTTTCCTTAGCAAGAGAATACTTCTCCCTTACCCAATCATAAGCAGTTTGAAGATTTTCAGCCATTGTTTCTTTACCTTCATCGATTGGGATTCTTTTTCTTGCTGCACACATATGAACATTTCCCCAGTTGAAGAAAGCAAGAGCAGCTACCTCTTGAAACTTCAAAGCAGCCTTGTCAAAAAGACTTTGAGCCTCTTCGCTTGTCACCGTTTCCTCAAGGGCTTCAGAACATAACTCCATTCCAAGCTCATGAAGATCAATATGAGCATCAGGGTCAATCCCGACATGGTTCCTGAACAGTTGTGCAAACTCAAATAACCAATCATCCATCTCCACCTCCTTGGAATCAGGTTCCTCAGTCCCACCACGTTTCTCCTTCTCAGCATTTTTGTCGGTGTTACCAATCTCGGAATCAATAGCAAGTGAAGACAACACGTTTTCATCTCCTTTCGCTATCTCATCCTCAATAGGCTTCTCTTCCTCCTCTTCTAGTAAAGGTGGTTCTTGCTCAGGACTCACTTCAACAATATGCAACCTCAACATACCAACTGAGTCTCCTTCATCAGTGTCGGGATCTTTTGGGACTAGGTTGTCGACACAGGACTCTGCCATTCTAAGTTCTGGTGTACATGTAATAGTCACTAAGTCACCATCATTGTCCTTGTATTTAATCAGCACTGCCTTTGACATAGGAAAACGTTTGCCTACCACCTCTCTCAGAACTTTTAAAGTGCAATTCACTGGCATTTGGGCAAGCCTTATATCATGGTCATAAACAAGTTTCAATGGTCTCCATCGAATCATTGAATTCGCAGCTTGCCCACGAAGCGGAACAGAGTCTTTCAAACAAGTTGACTTTTCCTTCTGGCTCGACGAACCATTCGAAGGTTTCAACACAACATTAGTCATGTGGTGTTTGATTTCAGAACCATTTTCAATAGGCGGAATAGGATAAAGCTTTTCAGACTTATTAGATGGCACAGTGGGCCCCACTACAGCAGATGCCGGTTTTTTAGGCGTGGGCCTAGCAGGCAAACATGGTCCAAGGCCCGAAATTGGGGCCCCACGGACTGCAGAAGCACCAAGAGCTGCTGGTGATGGGCGGCTCTGGAGGTCCTGATGGGTGTCCTGCCGGGGTCCAAGCCCCATCCTCAATCGTCCAGCAATCTCCAGGGCATCACGGTGATTTGGATCAACAATCAACAAAGATTGCACATCTTGAAGAGCCATTTCATGCTTCCTCATAGCCTCGTACGCGCGAGCCCTCCTAAGAAGGGCTCGAACAAACTGAGGCTGCACATGAAGCGCCAAAGTACACTCGGATATCACAGTATCATAGTCAATTGGCTTCATTTGCATCAAACAAGCAGCGCGATTGCTGTGAAAGACGGCTCGATCGGGATGCATTTTGGGAGTAAGTTTAAGGGCATTCTCATATTGTTGAAGAGCACCTACATAATCTTTGGCCTGAAACCTTCTATTACCCTCTTCCTTGACCTCATGGGCTCTTTTCAAGAAAACTGATGAGTCCAAATTAACACCACCATTAACGACAGGTTGGGAGGGTTTATCTTTATCTCCACTCGACACTGCGTTTTGGCTAACGCCACTCTTCTTTTTCCTACCCCCAGACTTCCCCATATAATTCCTTCACGCCCTCCCAAGATTCAAACTTTATACTATAGAAATATAATCTATCAAAATTGGACTCTATTCAGATGCGTTCACAGTATAAATCGAAATCTTTTCTAACAAAAACACGGAAATATAACAGGGAAAAATGAGAATAAGAAAAATGAATAGATAGATACACTTACGCGTATAAAAGCCCACACCAGGTGTTGTTATCTTAATCAATTATGAAGAGATAGCAGCTGAATTAAGAAGCAAATGAAAGTCTCCCCATAAAATTTAGGTTATAGGGAGGAGTTTTATTCAGAGAAGGTAGTGAAATTTCGGAAGATGGGGTTTTTAGTGAGTTTTGGATTTTTGAAACCCTAGAAGAATTCATATTTTCCATGTTGAACATCCCTTGTGGGTCCACTATTATCTGGCTATCACAACCGTCACTATTATCTGGCTATCACAACCGTCGGATCAGTGCATGTTTACAGCAGTTACTTTCCACTAACTTTTGTGTCGTGATATTTTTTTTCAAATGGGATAATTTGATTCGACGAACTCGAGCCAATAAATTTTAATTGTGCATTACAGCAATCCATAATACTCCTTATTACTTGTCACAACGCTTACTTTTGGGCCATATTATCAAAAAAAAAAAAGTGACAAAAGCCTTAAACTTTTGTGCTGTCAATTCAAACTAGGCCTGAGGTCACATATGATAATAATACAAATTAATCTAACAATTGTTTGGCTAAGTTTATAAACTCCTCTAAATATTTTATAAGATATTTTAGAGCTTATAAACTCTATAAATTTGTTTGATAAATTTTTTAAGAAAACAGTTTATAAGACTAAAAAATAAGTTGTTTGGATCTTATAAGCTATTTTTAAAAAAGTAACTCATCCCCACTTTTTTTTAAACATCTTATAAGATGTTACATTTTATAAGCTCTTAAAACATCTTATAAGATGTAGGAGCTTATAAGATATTTTGAATAAGTTTAGCCAAATACCCTCTAAATCCTAGCACTTTACTTCTTCGTCAATTCTAATGTTTCTCATAATTCAGTTTAGTTTATTCCAAAAGACTCAATATTACAAAAATATATATATATATATATATATATATATATATATATGAAGGGTCAAAATCTACTACATACCCTATATTAGATAAGATATAAAATCCAATATATATCATTGGATACATTAAATTCAACAGTCCAAAATTAAGCAAGAAGCAGGCAGGAAATTTTGGAAAAAGATGGATTAGGGGTATAATAGACAAAATGACAAAATTATATAGCATCCACCTGCCAAAAATAACGGCACGATCTCCCTAAAATCTCTCAAATTTGATACGCACGAAAATCTCTACTGCAATCTCTCAATTTCAGGCCAATATTAACGCAGTGATTTTATAGAATCGTATTAACCCTATATTCCATTCGATTATCATCAGAAAAAAGCACAACAAAATATCGGCGCCAAAAAACCTAAATTACAGAAACAAAAAACCCGATTTTGTTTGGCAAATATGCAATCGAAAAACGCTCCCAGGAGGAATGGTAACCAATTATACAGTCGGTTTTCTGTTGTTGTTTGAGCGTATTATGTATAATCATATGTTATTTTTGTTACAAGCAGTGTTGTTGTCGAATTTCTGTGTCAATAATGTGTTTTTGTTTATTTGGCCTGCATATTTGTGTAATAGATGTTGTATATTATTAAATTAGATGGTTCATTCTAACGGTATGATTTATACATTCACTCTATATAATGGTTTGTTTGAAACTGTATACTGATATATAAGGCATTGTATAATAGTTTATAAGAATTTAACTGTATGATGTATACACATACTGCATAATTGGGTATATCATACTGTATAATATGTTATAACATACTGTATAATTGTCTATAAGTTGTTGTATAATGCTCTCAAATAACTATTTGTATCTCACTAATAACACACTATATAACACCGTTGAATATACTGTATAATGATTAATAAGCTACTGTATAATGGTATATAAGGTACTGTATGATGGTTTAAACTCACTAATTGTGATGTCACTAATACCACACTGTATACCACCAATCATATAGTGAACTTTGTTTTATTATATACTGTATATTGGATACAAAAAGGGAATTGATGATGATATTATGTATTTGTGATTTACAATTTACATTATACTGATTTTTTAGTGTATAATACACTAATATTTGCATAATAGCTTAAATTATATTGTAATGTTCTTTTACGACTACTGTGTGATGTGTTAGCTTACACTGTATAATACAATTACTTTATTATTTATACAATGCAGCAAACATAAATTACAAAACTCAAAAGATTGAGAGGCCTTTATATGGAAAAGATCCTGCATTCAAAGACGACGTCATCAGTTGATCAAAGGAGGTGGAAAAGGCTCAAGCCAAAAAGAAAATGGATAGAAAGGAAAAATAAGAGCAACGCGTAATGGACACAAATTATGAATTGGTGTTAGTATAATGTAAACAATAGATTAGATATATTAGAACGAAGGATAGCACTTCATTTTACGGTTTATTGTTTGACTTCTTTAAATTTCAGTGTTGGTTTTTAATTTATGAGTTCTTGTTACAATGTAACTTTCATTTGAATCATTTGATTCTATACAATTTGTTCACTGCACATAACATGATATTGTAATGCACATTGAGTTTGCCATTTAGTGTTCATACATAATTTATACTGTGAAATTTTGATTCATATACAGGACATACATAAATGTTATACAACAAAGTATACTTCATTATACATTGACTAATACTTCATTATACAGTAAAAAGAATGCATTATAAAATGAAACATATTCATTGTACAACATACAAATAACAATACATTATACAGTGAATATGATGTAGAACAAGAAGCTGATGCATTATTTTTGGGAGAAGTTTGAAGGAAGAAAAGTGAAAAATAAGCGAAAAGTTGACGGTAAAATTTCAAACGGCCGTAACTTTTGATCCGCTTGGAGTTATAGGTCCCACAAGATACCAAATCGAAGCTCTTTTCAAGATGAATCCAATCAAATTTCTAGGACCGTTTTATAGTGGCGGATCGACCCCAAATTCCATCGTTTTAGCCCTTCGTTTGGTCCGTTTAGTGTTTTTTTTCAATTTTCAGCGTTTTCATTTTATTTTTAATTAATTATCTAGTTGTCGGATGGGGCCCAAATTTCTACATGTGTCATCTCATAGGATGAGGGATTTTTGGGTAAAATTTGGTGAATTTTTGGAGTCTTTTAGAATTATGTCAGTTTTTGAGTTGGATTAGGAATAGAAGTCTTAATTTAATTAGAATAGAAGTCTTTGCTATCTTTTCTTTAAATTCCAGCAGTTTGTAGTTTTTGGAGGATTATCATTCATAATTGTCAATAAAATCTTTGTTTTTGCAATTCTTTGAGTGCGCTCAAATTTATCCGTAAGTTTTGAAGACGTGATCTTCAATTTTTACACAATTGATTGGTTCCGCTCCGTCAGAATAACACTTCATTATTCAGTAGATCATTAAAACTGTATAATACAAAAACACTCAATTGAACATTGGACACTATGACAATTTGTTATACAATGAATAACACTGCATTACACAGTTAGTAACGTTTCAACATACAGTGATTATCAATTCATTATACAGTAACCAATATAAAGACATACAAAAAAATCTAAAAAATGGCCCACTTCATTATATATTCAACAACACTTCAGTATACATTGTATTATAATGTATTATACAATGAATATTATTTCATTATACAGTAACAAACTATATAGAAAAACATCTTTATTTTTCCTTTGATGGACAAGTTCTCGCATTATGTCCATCAACTTTTCCACATGCAACACATTTTCTCCTCTTAGGAACATGCTTGGATCTCCACACTGCTCTTAATTCTTTTACCACACTCTTTAGTTCGGCTCATTTGTATATTGTATATCATCATTATATGTACTGTATATTGTTATATAATATACTGTATAATGTAATACAAAATGTTGTATAATGTATTCAACTGACTGTTGGAAGGCGCACAACCACATGTTGTATATCCCTATTGTATGAACTGTATAATGTAATATAATACGGTGTATAATGTGTTCAAATCACTACTGGAAAAAGTAAACGAACAATATACTGTATATCACCATTATAGTTTACTATATAATGATGAATAATCTACTGTTTAATATATACAATAGGTTACTTGCAAATGCAATTAATCCAATTCTATATTGATTTATTCATTGTTGTATATCACAATTCTATTTAATGTATAATGGGTTACGAGTCGCTGTATATAATAAACATTAATATTCCAGTAACTCATACGATTTTGAAGATAATAACATAAATTGAAATGGATGATATTTACGCATACCTGAATCCATCTCACCCATGGAAAACGTAATAAAAAACTATTGATAATGGAGGAAAAAAACGCAGAATTCGCGATGACGATGAATTGACGATTATGATTCGAAAGAAAAAATGAATTTGGAAGCAGAATTGATGAATGATGAAGAGATTTTACGTTCTGGTAATGAAATTGATAATTTCTGTAAATAGATCGAATTATAATTAGAAATAAAAAATAAATTGGGAAGCAGAATCTGTTATGGAGTAATAACAGGGATTTGATTTTGATCCTGCATGATAATTACATGAGTTTGTTACGTTTTGTTGACTAAAATGCCCCTGCCAGCATTAAAAAATATTATATAATCTGAAAAATGGGTTAAATCCAAACCTTGGGATCAAGTGGTATCAATGGTGTAGATTAATCTTATATCTTACCTAATCCAATAGGATGTATTTGATACATATCCTATATATGAATTACGTCCATATAAGGTAATATATATACTTTATACATATTCATCTTCAACATTTAAAAATCTACAAATACAAAAGTATTTTATGGAAAAAAGGAACTACAAAAGCATTTAAATTTAGTACGATATTGATGTGTGTACGTTACGACACAAAAAATTCTTCTTCATCTTCAAGCTTCGAGACATCCAAAACACAATTAAAATAAGGGATAATGGCAGACACCCCCCTCAGTTATGGGATGATGTGCATTTTGCCCATAACTTATTGAAATGTGCACTTTACCCCCCCACTTATCATTAAATGTGCACTTCATCCCCTCGGGCAGCTCGGGCAGGGGTAAAGTGCTACAAAACACATAAGTGAGGGGGCAAAATGCTACAAAAACACATAAGTCAGGGGGCAAAGTGCTACAAAAACACATAAATCAGTGGGCAAAAGTCCAATTTTTATGATAAGTGTGGTGCTCGAATTTGTCCGAACTGCCCGAGGGGGCGAAGTGCACATTTTATGATAAGTGAGGGGGGCAAAGTGCATATTTCAATAAGTTAGGGGGCAAAGTGCACATCACCCCATAACTGAGGGGGTTGTCTGCTATTATCCCTTAAAATAAAAAGATTGAGCCTCTTGCTCCAAGTTCGACGCCCAAGTTAATAATAGTTTTTTTTTATCCAAAACGAAGATAAAATTTACTATATCTTGCATAATGTAGAAGATCTCTATCGTTGTATACTTGAATTATTAGGTCATTTGTAATAGAGCTTAGGAAAATGGTACCTGAATTGTTTGGCAACGGATTGAACCTCGGCCCAAGGTCCAACAACACCGGACCTCAGTCAAACACAAAAGATTCTAAATAAATGGGCCTATAGCCCAATATCAACACGTGTGTCGAGTCTTCTGGACTAGGCCATTATTTATTGGTTGGGCCTGGGCTTATAGAACCAAAATGTCACATAACCTGTATCAGATATGTAAGAGCAAGGGTATTACGGTAAATAGGGAGGTTAGGGTTTTCTCTTTGTTCATAGCCAGCTCTATATAAAGCCTAAATTGCATCCAAACGATTCATTAGCTTCGCACTTGTAGACTGCACTCCGATCTCCGATTTGTATTTTTTTTTTGTATTTTTAGGTAGTCTAAATTGTTTATTTTTTTATTCCTGTCTTTAATTCGCCTCTTCTCGTAATTTTTGAATGGGACGATATATTAATTTCGTCTCGTCGTCGAGGATATGAGGTATAATGATGATGGCGAGATATCGTTTCGGTCGTCGTTTTCTCCGTCGACGATTCGATTGTTGCTCGTCCACATTTTTCATTAGGGATAATGCTTTTACGCATTTATATTGATATATTTTCGGTTTTCTTTTGTGTTTTTGGAAAGGTTTATCCGTTTATGCTTTGATTTTTATATATGACTTTTGTTGATGACTGAACCATTTTTTGAATTTGTTTTGCCAAAATCAGTACAAAAGTCAAATTATTTAGTTTTAAGATACATTGATCCTGTATTTACTAAGAATAGAACTATGAGTGTTTTTTCGTAGTTTGACTAAACCTTGTCCGCAAATGGACGCCAAGATTCATCTGTGTTTAGGTATCACATATAGTTTTATTTCTTCCAAGAATTGTAAGGAAAAAAATGTTTAAAATAATAATTCCAAGCAGACGGTGATGATAAAATTTTAGAAGTTTAAAATTAGGAAGTTAGTATTAGCACTCCCAATTTACTTTGTTTTTAACAAAATGACCAAAGAAATCACATGAGGCAAAAGGAGTAAATTAAAATAATAATTTTGAATTTGTTGTGTGTACTAATTATTATTTTTTACTTTTGGTATTTGAATTGATGTAGATAAATTGAGATGAAATAGTGATTTAAATTTCACATCGGTAGTTGTATTGTAAATGTTGAACTTATAATGTATAAAATATTTCTTAATGAAGAATAGATTATATTTCACAAGTTGGAAATGAGAATGCAATTTAAAAAATTACCTTATATTCAAAGAAAACAATATTATGTTTCAAAATTCTCAACTTCTCACCATTTTTAACTTTTAATAGTTATATGCTTTTTACAATATACAAGTAAAAATGTAAAATAAGTTAATAGGAGAAAAAATGAACAAAAATTATGTTAAAGTTGCAAATATATAGTCTGGAGTGTTCAAACATTAAAATATGAAAATGAACCTTAAAAATAATTTGGTTAAAAATAAAATAGATTTGGAATCTGACTATCATTTTTGGGAGCGTTAATATCAATTCCCTAAAATTATTCTAAATATTGTGTACAAAAATAATAAAAGCATCCGTGCAAAGTGAACATCATCTTGGACCAGTTTTCAAATGTGATGATAAATAGTTTAGGCATTTTCTAAAAATGATTAGAGTAAGTTTAAATTGTTTAACCAATATAATAATTCTGATCTTACCAAGTAATTATAAAAAGTGTCACGAGCCTAGTTCAAAATAGAAAAGGTTATTTTCATATTGTAGCATAAGTCATTAAATAATATTGCAACAAATGGAATACTCGGTATATATATGAAGGGAAAATATCATTGAACAACTTGATATATACATCATCACGTCATGCTATCATCCTCAAATATCAAGGCAAAAAATACACAACATCAGCTATTATGAATTATATAAAAGTTTTCATAGGATTACTTCACACTTGGTAAATAAGCCCAAAAAAAAAAAAAACAAAGGAAACTTCACACTTCCTTTACTTGTTTTTGTCACTTTGGCTGCTCCACCTCGTTGGCCACAAAGGCAGTACTTTTAACACCAATAATTGCAGACAAGTTTTTGTACCACAATCTGAAGTGGTATAATTGTGATTTTGCGTTATGAGTATATATTGATAATAATTTCAATATCCACAATGTAAATAGATGACAGTCAAGAATGTTACAGACACAGTTAACTGAAAGAATTGACAAACAACTAATTTATGACCAATGCAATTAAAACATAAAAATTCAGCAGCTGGTTTTTTATCCAACCAGTAAAAAAACTGTTTTTTTTTTCTTTTTTATCTTAGTTTTAGCATTTTTGACCTGCATTGTCCAAGAAGGATTCCCAAGATAGCTCCATAAAAGCATTGCTAATGAAATATGGTACAACAATAATAGAATGAGTAATTTCATTAAAATAGTATGAATTGCTCCCTAAAAACTGTTTTACAATCTATAAATCAAGAAAAAATATAAATCTGGAAACACTATAAAGGGTGTGCTTCTTTCCTCTACACTTGCGGGGCAATAAAAAGGAAGTGCAGATCTTGCATAGCACAAAATGTCGCGGCATCAACTCTTCAAATATGAAGCTGAGGGCGGCAACTGCTTTATAGTGGAGGCGTCGAACAACTCCAAAAATCTCTGGTCCGAAACTCTTGCTTTATCAGCTGCAAATCTGTGATATTCATCAAAAATTGAGGCTAGACACCACTTTTGCCATTTCCTAAAGCAACCCACGAGACAACCCGTTCGGTGCTGTATCATGCAAAGATACATATGTTAGACTGAGAATCATATGTGGTGCTTGATAAGGAAGCACAAAAGAGAGGAATACACAAGTACCTTTCCACGTTTGCAGTGAATTAGGAGTGGGCGGTTTCTTTCATCTGCACACAGAATAATCGAGAGCAAGATTTAGAAATATCTTAAGTAAAGGCAAGTATTTTATACATCCAAAAGAAGATTATGAAGTAAACATACCTAATAATACATTTAATGCACAACGAATTGTATCCTCAGGTATGGTTACAAATGGCTCCTGCACAACAATTAAAGATTAAAACTCAATTGGCTATCTACAAGAAAAAGATAAATCATACTATTGCTCAATTGAGAGCTCTAGGCGCCCCATTTAACTACTCAAACAGCGGGGGGAAGGATTTCTGACAAGCCCAGCGTAGTCAAATAAACAGACCAATAATCGCATCCATAATCAACGAAGGTTCCCCCACCCCCCGGTAAGCGCCATAATTATCCTCATTACAACTGCTGTTTCGTGTTAGTGTGCTATTGATCCTATCACATGATAATTGTTAAAAATATTAAAACAAAAGAAATTGCTTTTCACTTCAATTTTGGACGAGATTGGAACTTAAAAGCTGGTGAGTGATTGTTAGACAACGCTTTGTTTTCAAGAAATACATTCAACAAAAGGGTCGCTAAAGTATCCATACCATGGCAAAAAGGAAGGTCAGAATAGGGCATCTAAGATACAAGTGCTGCAAGAATCAAACTATATTTTCAAGCACCAGAACTGCTTATAATATTCAATTTAACCACTAATTTCTGCGCAAGATCTTTCATCCTCTAGCAACTATCAAATTGGTTCTAATTCTTCCTAGTAGAAACAACATAAAGATACAATCCACTGCCAGAAAGATCAGCATCTTACTCACAATAACAATTTCTTATATATATCACGATTGTATTCAATATCTTTTATCTGATAAACTAAAAAACATGCATCATACTCATAAAACGAATGTCAACTAAATTTTTGATGTATCTAAAGGTAATGACATATTTCAAGGTTCAAGCATATAATCTCGCACATGCGCAATACTTACTACTAAATAGTTTTTCTTGAACAACTACTCTCAACTTTGAACAAGTTAAGCCAATAAAGCATATTGGGAGTGTAAAAACCTAAACAAATTTCACTCACCTCGCATTAAAATATTCTCTTATGCAATTTTATCCTCTTATACAAAGAAGACCATTCAATTTGACTCACACATATAACTAGAATTGGACATTCACTATTTGATTTTACTTATCATGCTTCTAATGTATACCGATAGTTCCTATACGACATCCGGCTGCTTCAAGTACAATACTTAAACCATATCTCATCTCCACATCCGTGCTTCCTAACGTGAAATTCTTGTGTAATTTCAACTAACATCAATCATACATATCACTCAACCGATCGTCCCTTTTTTCCAAACCAAATTATTGATTTCAATTACCCTGCACAAATACACAACTCACTCATGTGTAAAATCTGAATTAAAACTACCTTAGATCCATCCACGCCGAAGTGAAAAAGACGAATACCATTCGCATTGAGGAACTTCATATTTGCTTCAGGATAGGGCTCCCGACATAAGTATCTGCAATAACATCAGCTCGTTAATCCTGACTTCCGATCAAGGAAATGAGATTTAGAAAGAGAAAAAAAAAGACAGAGAGAAGGAGAGTTATCGAATTGAAACATACATGATTGATCGGAGGCCTAGGGTTTTCAAGAACGGAAAATTAGGAATGTCAGGGAATCCGGAACGATATATTCCGTAATCGACCATAGAGAAGTTCAGCGGCGGCACGAAGAGGTCCTCTCCGCCGTCGACAGCGGTCGTAGGACAATTTTCCGGCGACATATCTGCGACGGTCGCTGAAGAGATGAGAGGCGTTTTAATGGATTTGTGGCACATTGGCTGCTGATAATTGTATATGCTCATATCTTTGGCGCCGAGGAACGCATGACGATGACGTGGCCAGTCGGAGACGGCTATAGATACAGAGATAGAGATAGAAATAGAAATAGAGAGAGTTCACGTATAACAGTTGAAAACTTGACTAGATTTTGGCAGAGAGAATATTGAATTTCAGAAAATGGTTTGATTCTTGGGATCTTGAAAGATCCCATTCGCCAAAAGAGAAAAAGGAGGATGATATTGTTGAATTCAATTTGTCACGACTCATGACTTGTATATACCGTAAAAAGGGATTGAAACGAAAACGACCATGGGTTTAGACGTTTGGTTTAGAATTCAGGTTGCCACCCCACCTTTGGTGTTATCGATTTTTCACTACCCCTACTTTTTACAAAAAAACAGTTATAATTAATAATTTGAACGTAAAAAATCAATAATATAAAAACGGTAATATATATCATTTTTTTAATATATTATTTTGCTGTATATTTCCTTTTATTTTTCAAATTTTTATTAAGAAAGAACGACAATATTTTAATCTACTTGATACATCCGTCTCATCCTAAAAGTCCTTTAAAAATAATTACTACATAAATAAAACTTTTGTAAATGAATTTCCTTGTCTAAGACTAAAATTTCATCCTCAATTTTTTCCCTATTCAATTTACACATGCTCTGGAGTCGATTCAAATACACTAGTACCTCGGTCCAAAATAAATATTCACTTTCCAATTTATACAACATTTAAACAATATTAATTACAAATTAAGATTTGAAGCTTATATTAAACCAATTGTTGGGTGTCTACTTGAACAAAATCAGGTTACCCTATCTCAGAAATCGACCTAAAGAGTTGCAATTTCTTAAAATTTGTCCACACTGTATTTGTTGTTTGTGGGTCATTCTATGCTAGACCGAGACCATTGGTCTCGGTCTAGTTTACACCATTGGATCCCCCCAACAGGGGGACATTTACTTAAATGCTCCTTGATCCAATGGTGTACACTAGACCGAGACCAATGGTCTCGGTCTAGCATAGAATTTACCTTTGTGGTTGTGTATTGGGAAATTGTGGCCGGGACTGCATCATCTCCAGTTTCATTGCCCTTTCCATGGGAGTTGCAATTGCATGAGGATCCATAGCCACGGAAATTACTCAGCAACCTAGCCATATTAGTATATATATCAGCTTGTCTTTAGACTTTAGCCATAGCTTTCAGTGCCAGAATCCCTAATCATTTTGGTGGGATTCAATTTTTTTCTGGCCTATTAACAACCTCACACATTCTTCTTGTTTAGGGATTAAACATTATTTAAAACGAAAAATTACATACAAACCCCTCACTTATTGCCTAATCATCAAACCCCCCCCCTCACTTATTCAAAATTACATAAAATTTCCCTCATGTTAAAGCATTTCTTACTAACACCCCCTGTATATTTAAAAATTCTTACAATTTACCCCCTGCAAACCTTACAAATAGACCACTTGAGAGGGTGTGTTAGTAATTTTTAATAATTGAGGGGGTTTTGGCAATTATGTAGAAACTGAGGGGTTTGTCTGTGATTTTTCACTACTTATAACAAAATTTTAACTTGCAAAAGATAACTCACCAAATACCCTTTCCGTTTTCGCACAAAAATTTTAACTTGCAAATTTCAGATGCTGAAATCCAAAAACAATCCACAACTTTTGAGGAGCTATTAAACAGAGGTGATTGTCACCTAACTTTTATAGATTTTACTTTCTAAAAATATTTCATTTCTTTCCAATTTGATTTTATAAATCAAGGAGCAAGAACAAGGACTTTTATTGTTCCTTGACTGTTTGCTGTTAGCATAGTTGGGCTGTCAGTTTTCCAACAAACAGCACTAATAAAGTACGAGCCTGAATTTTCATCAGCTTCGTCCGTATCACAATTGAATCTATGCCATGCTGCCGGTTTAGAAATCGCCTGCAAATCATTCCCAAACTCATTAAAATATAAAATTTAACAAAATTTAAAAAGAATATAACGATTGTAACACAATTTACCTTGTGATATGCAAACACTTCATTTGTTTCACTGCCACAGGCTATGTATTCGCTGTTTACTGATAAGCCCACAAAATTCTTTTCATTTGTGTGGCCTCTAAATGTGCGTAACTGAAAAATTTCACGAAAACAATGATAATATCAACTTAAATGAAATTAGACAGTGAGTAATTAACACGAAAAATAAAAGACCTAAAAGAAAAAATCAAAACTTACTGGAACATTATCCTTAACATCCCACAGGCGCAATGTACTGTCTGTAGATGCAGAAGCAAGTTCATTGTTTGACAGAAATTTAACATATGAAACAGCTTTCCTATGCCCACTGAAAATATGCAATGGCTGGGTGGTTTTTCTTAAGTCGTAGTAATGAATATGATGATCTGCAGAACCAACCTACAAGAGACACGGGGGTAAGAACCTATATACGTAATTAATCTGGATGGCATGTAGAGGAAGAAAGAAAGTAACACGAATTACAGTAGTAATGAGCTCACCGCTATATGAAGGCTGGATCCAGGGTTATATTTGACTGAACATATATTGGCTTTCATGTCAATATTGAGGACACTTGCCTCCTGTTTTGTACACCATATTTTGACCTGTTTAATATTTGAATTTAGTCTCTAATAATCTTTTTCAAAGGGAAAATTTAACAACATCCTTATTTAGAGCATAAGATAGCAATGGAGCAACTTATTGGGTCATTTATGCAAAGTAGAACTTTTAACCTGTTGCAAAATAAACACTCTCATTGAGTTTTATCACAATTCAAGGAAACTCTAAAAAATGGACTAAACTGCTATTTCTTAAGCAGTATGGATTATAATGTTATAGCTTTAGACCACAAGATTAATAAGTTGGGATTTCAGATACCTTGCAATCGTCACTCCCAGATACAAGCATTGAAGGTTCTGTGCGTGAAAAATCAACACTCCAGGCACGTTTCTCATGCTCCTCGTACTCCATCACACTCTGGACAAAATTTCATAAATAAGAGATTCAGATGAGAATCAGCATAACCTCATTCGACGAGACTGAAATGGGGAAACAGACCATGACTATCAAAGGTACTACCTGTCGCGTAGTGACATCCCAAACAGTTACAATGCCTTCATAGTCACTGCTTGCTATGTGATTCTTTGCGTACTTATTCCAGCTTAAACAGCTCAGTTTTGATCTCGTCGACATTTCCGCAACAGGGCATTGCACATCTGCTGGTTCATTGACCACCTGAAGAGCAATTGTCAGGTACCAATTGGAAAAGTGATACCACATATACAATGATAAAGGTCTGATGACAATGTCAATTGTATAAATAAATATCACTGGAGCATAGATATATCAAATGGTGTATCCAGTCATGTCCAGTACTACAATTGCAGGATCCAGTGGCAATTTGGAAGCAATTACCGATGAAAACTCAAAAATCTTTATACGCCGTGACACTCCAGCTGTAGCAAACAATTCATCATCTCGGTCAAACTCTATGCTGCAAGAAATAAAGGACTTTCTTAAAAGACAGAACAGGTAAGCAGCAGATTAAACTCACATGCAGGTCCATGAATATAGAAAAGTAGGGACATTATAGCTATTAATTCAGTCTAAAATGAGACCAATTTTATAGACAGCAAGAATCAAAAAAGTTTCTGAAAGTGTAACTTAATAATTCAAGTGCTCTAGATTCTAAAAAAGCAATGCATACGAGCAATACACCATTCTTTTTGGGGTGTACTACATGGAAAAAACATAAACTAATCAGAAATGGATATTGCTTGAGAAATTTAACCGCCAATTCTTTGAGATCATAATTGATTGGTAAAGTATAAAAAGAACCAGCAGTTCTATCTGGAATTGCATGCAAGCCAAAAATCGCCTTAGTTTACACGCAAGAAAATGAAATCACCAGACGTGAACCTGAACCAACTTTGAGATTTTTCCATATACTACTGCTCTGTTGCCCTTCACAATGGATCTTCAAACAATTGGCTTATGCACGTAACTCATGCAGACAAATATTTGAGATTCCTCTGTCTGCTGATACTTGCTTCTAGATGAGATGAGTGATTGATAGAGAAGTAACCCATGCAGTATGCAGTAAAATCCGCTTACCTCGATACAATATTAGCCGAGTGAAACAGATCTCCATGTCTAAGTTCGGCAACAACCCGCAGCCGACTGATTAACCAACCAAAAAACTCAATTAGTAAGTGTGCTTTAAAATGATAGAAACCAGATTTGTCCATGGAAGCATACCCGTATCTTGTGAAAGTCGACAGAACTGACTGAAAATCTTCAAGTCCTTCAGAGTAACCTTCTTTCTTAAAAACATGTGAATCCCGCTCTTGACGTTCCGGCGATAGTCTCGCCCAATATCGTCGTTTTTGCAAATAACAGTCTTGCAGGTCGTTGAACTGTTACAATAGAAATTATTATTGGACTGTCCAAAAAAAAAAAAATGAAAATATTTTAAGTTTTTTTCCTGATGACTTTAACCTAGGTAATGTGGAAACTCCAATAACTGGAATGATGCCAGTTGATATAATGGGTAGACAAAGATGTCAAACCCCGGACCAAAAATTAGTCTAGTAATTTTAACTACTCTGGAAATTGGCCTTTTGACGATGACCACTTTTCAATCTATCTTCGTATAAATAGAATTATAATCCTCAACATGTCAATGGTTAGCTCTTTATTTCCTTGCAAAAATGTTCCACAAGGGTAGAACAAGTAAGCCAAATCACATAATTGTGTAAGAGATTATTACAAAGGATTGCTGACCTGAGCATGAACCCGCCTCTTTCTTGCCACTGCCAGTCCAGATTGAGTAAGACTTTGTGTGTCGGACCCACCCTGACTATCTTTCCTAAGGTTTAAATGACTCGCAGAAGACTTTGCATCAGCTTTCTTATTTTGTGAACTACCTGAAATCGTGCGGCACTGGCCTGGTGAAATAGCAGTTCTACCGAAAGTGGCAGCATTATGTTTATCGATCGACGATGGCCACATTGATTTTGAAGATGGGTCATCGAAAAGCATTTTCAATTTTGTGGAGTATCTATCCCTACTCTGATACAACTCTATTCGACGTCTCTCCACTGCATAAATATCTTCTTTTATGTACTGAAGGTCATATTGTATCTGCAAGACAACTAGAACATGAAAAACTAAAAGTAGACAACATGTTCCGAGGGCACAATAGACAATCAATAATCAGATAGCCCAAAAAAGTCATTGATGGGTTTTCCCATAGGATGAACCTTTGGTTGTCCATTAACATTCCAAAATTCATAGATAGCAATATTGCGTTGTGATTATCCAAAGAGGAGGTACTTATTACATAGTAGGTCAAGAAATTATAGAAAAGCTGAGAAGCACACTTCTGTTTTGAATCTTTTGACACATAAGTATCCAAACATGAAACTTTGGTGAAATTACATTTGAGTTATATTTTTTTAAGCATATTTACACAGATTACTATTACTTATAGTAGACCAACGAACCCCTAATTAGTAGCAGACAAGAATTATGAAAATTTACCAGTTACTTGCAGAATAGCATCCATTAACTAGTAAGAGTATGTGAACTATTGACAAACATAAAACAAATGACCAATTTAAGCACCTCGTTCAGCTCATCAAGTTTTTTCTTTTTCAAAGAATGCAGAAAGTCTAGCAGAATCTGTAGATTTGTCTCAGCTTCTTCTTGCTCCATTTTATTTTTCTTCTCTGCAAGAAGAGTCAAGAGGCTCTCGAGGTCCTTGACCGACGCATCACATCCCTGTCTAAAGATTGTATTAGAATCTCAATCTTACAAAAGTAAATACACATGAATAATGCAAATAGAATAGTTCGAATTAAAGAATATATTATTTTAATCCGGACTACCAAAATGAGTAACAACTGGAAAATGTAGTTTTCAATCGAAACAGAATGTTGCTTACCTTCTAAGTATTCGAAGAAATAAATAAAGTTGCAACTGCAATTCTAAACCATGTTTATCTGACTGCCTCTGAAGAACAATAAATAGGTGAGGGAATGGTGTCTCTAAGTTTTAGAGAAGTACAATAAGTACCCTTATATACCACTTCTAATCAGTGTCTTTCCTGATGGGGTTAAGACGTGGCAATCTACCATTGGACCGTTCATTTAGCATCAAGATATGTATCAGATGGTTTAAGCAGCATCTAAGGCATGTATTTATTAAAGATTGATGTTATAAATAGAATTATCGCACTATTTCGTAAACAACATGAATTGATAATGGTTCCAATTATTAAATGTTCTTAGTCGCCAAATAACTGACCTGCTCTAATGACCGACGAAGTTGTTCCAAAGGAGTGGCACTTTTAGCTATCTGATGAGCAGACGTCTTCATCAACAACTACAAATGGATGCATACCACATCATAAGCTCAAAGTGGAGACATAACACACCATAAGATCAATGCAAGAGTAAAATCTCACACAAAGCAAGCAATGTCCAAAGGCACCAGAAAGCACTAAAAATGCTTGACATTTATGTTTTCAGCGTTTGATTAAGGAATAAATTATTGAAGTCAAGTCACCAATTCCATACATCAATTTTATAATTTTAACCACTCCAGATAACACACCTAATAGCTTAAACCTGGATTTTCTGTCTTTTTTCCCCGCTCTTCTTTTCCCCCCGATATTAGGACATTGATGCCCGTGTCATATTTCCATCTTCTCCTTGCTAACTACTTCTATGGATTAACAGTAACATCATTTATAATCGCCTCATGGCTAACAATTATACTTTAACAAGCAATGAAATAAAAAATGTATTAAGTTTTCCTCACAACGTGGAACAGAAGAAACAATTTCCCGATATAATTAGTTGGTTACAGTTCACATAATTTATCATAACTAGCTGAAGGATTTTATTGTACATCCTTGTGGCTCTAATTTGCTTGTTATATCAATGTGAACAGTTCACTTATGTGCTTGGAAGAGAAAAAAGAAAGAGAAAAAAAAAATATGCATAGATAAAGATCGTGTTGCCCAATCACTAACAAAAATCCTGAATAGCAATCTGCTGAATTGGCTAATTGCCATCCACTTCTGCAATAAAGTGAGAATTTATAAGAAGTTTCATCTGCACTTGTTATCTCTATTAAAGATATATCCAGATACAGTAATAATCTATGCAAGTTACCAATAAAAAAATACTTCTCAACTCTCAATCATCCCAATCTTTTCTTACAGGGAGAAGAAACAGAAACATTAAAATTTATGATTCGTGATTCAATGCAAGCTCCCAATAGAAGCTTCACTTCTTGACACTCAAATCTTTTTCTTACAAAATGAGGAAACCGACAAATTGAAGCTTACGGTGGGCCAGTAAATTCAAGGACCATTACAAATAACACATTCCAATTACCATTCCAGTACTAAAACCATCATAAATAAGGTGTAAACAAATACATTTATAGGAAGATTTTATGAGATTCATGATCATCCTGATTCGGTAGTTGCCTTCCTCTTTTCTTCTTGATTTTCACAATTTACATTAACCATAGGGTCAAACACAAACATCTATTCCCAACTTTCCTTTTTCTGTTCATTTTTATTAATTCTATTCCCAACTTCATCCGGAATGTATCTCAACTATATACTCCAAAGATTCTAAGAATTTGTGATCTATGGCTTCCGAAATGTCAAAGTTCATTGGTTCCTAAATCCTAAACAAATTGATGCCATCTTACAACTCACATCTGCTTTTTCTCAGCGGCAATAAAAGCTTTCACTTCAAATGAATTTTGAAATTTCAAACTTCAGTACTTCAAAATTCCCTCCTTTAATCGGATGTCATCTCAAGTTCATGCATTAAGTAATATTCCAAACTTTCATCATTACACAAAACTTTAAAACATTGTAAAAAGTACTGTACCAACGCCTCACAAGTGTATATATATGCCAAAGATAAACATATATTAAACAAATGCAACATTCTAATTCGCCAAATAACGATTCTAAGTATTTAACACTTTTCAGTTAAAAAAATTATGAAAAGGTAAACCTTATTGAGGAGGAAATTAGGGTAGAGATGATTGGCGGTGAGGAAATGAGAGCAGCAAGGGCAATCACTCTTGTTCTGAAGATGAGTCACAATACACATGTAGCAAAAACTATGTCCACAAGCCGTCAGAAACGCATCCTTTATGATCTGCATGCATATCGGACAGAGGATATCTTTGTCCACATCCTGATCCTTATCGGACACATCCGACGGCGGCGGCGGCGGAGGCATTGCTCTAGGAGGTAGAGCCGGTGGCGCTTCGGCGGAGGAATCTGCAGGCTCGGACTTCACGATAGGCACCATAGCGCCGGTTGAAGTGCTCTCACCTCCCATTTACCGAAGAGGTTTTAGATTCATGGACTGATTAGGGTTACATGTGGAGGTATGTGTGTGTATATGCTGTATGTGTGTATACGTATTTGCGTATGTGTGAAGAAAGAAAAGGAGGAGATGGTTACTGTGTGTATGTGTGTGTGTGTTGTGGAGAGAATAAGAGAGGGGATTTGTATGGGCAGAAACGGCCCACGTTACGCGGGCGTTTTCTTTTATTCGCATACATATATATATATTTTTTTGATACTCAGTAAAAAGTGAAAACGATAACAGCACAGCGCCAGGCGTTTCCTTTTTTTTTTTTTACTGTTTTACTGCGTCACGTGACACCAGTTCATTCTCGTCAACCCAATAAGCCAAAAACGAGCAAGTTAAATAAACTTGTCGTCTTTACTAATATTCTAATAACTCTGGCCAATTAGATAGACGTTTATTTTTAATTTTTCATTTTTTATAGATAAATTAACAAAAATTATTTAAAAAAAATTAAGATATGAAAGAGAAAATATATTTGGATGATTTTTTTTATAGAAAAAAGTGTAATGATTAAGTGTGATATAATATGTTTTTATTGTAAGGAAAAACTTTTTTTTTGTGGGAAATTGGTATGGATGTATTTTGTTTTTGTAAGAATATTTAATATATTTAAACTAAACTCATCGATTAAGGCATAAAAAAAAATGTAAAGTGGGTCTTATTTCGTAGCATACGTCATTTCAAATAAAGATATGTGATTATTTTGATGATTATATCAAGATATTGGTTGATAAAGTACTTTTAATTATTGACTGAACTGTCTAATCATAAATAGTAAAAATTCTGATTTTCTCAAAAAAAAATTGAGAGAAATGCCAAAGAATCCATTTTTTCAAAAAAATTTGAGATTTTTTTCTGAGAAATCGTGTGTAGTATTTCTTTAAGAGATGTTAAACAAATTATATGTTTGATGGAAAGAATTTCTGAAAAATTGAGAAATGGGAAACAACATCCATCCAATCGGGACCTCTATTTTTATGGTCGCGTCTTCTTAGGTTTCTTTTGTTTTTTCCTCTTTTGATATATATAGTTATGAGGGACAAATTCTCCAATCTAATATTTCACAACGTGATAATTTGTGTAAATATGTAAATATAATCAACATCGCTAAGCCATTACAAGACCTATCATCTGTACCAAAATTTAACACAAGAGGTGAAAAACAAATCAAATTATTGGATATTTAGCTTATGACCGGTTTCCAAAAATTTATTTGAGCTCGAGTTTTTAACATAACAAACTAAATTTGAATATATGTTTTTTTCTAATTAAATAATGAAACTTGATCCAATTAGAAAAATATGTGCTAAAAGAATCAATATAATTGATCTCATCGTGATTTGATTAAAACTCGTTCGACCTCGATTTGACTAACAACATAGCAAAATTAAAATACAAAAAGTTAAAAAGGAAATGATATTGGAGCCCCAAAAATTACTATTGGAGTCACGCTTGTATTCTTGCCTCTAACAAAATGATAAAAATACTCATTTCTAAATAAAACCAAACCTTTTTACTGTTAGATTAGAGAAAACCCCGTATGGAACTTGTATTATTGAGTAACATATTTATAGAGTTACAAGAGAAAGAGAATACAAGAAAACCTTAAACTATAAAAAAGGTAAAAGATAAATAAGGTAATAATAATACTAGTCTAACTAGGAAAGCAATAATAATAATAATCTAATTAGGAAAGCAATAATAATATCTAACACTCCTCCGTAGTCGAAACGTGAAAGTCTTGAACATTGAGACTGAACTAAAAATCGAGAAAAAATGTTACGACAGTCCGGGCATAAATAATGCTTAGTAGAGAGATTTTGACGAATACGTTTCTCAAGGTGGAACAGTTTCGTCTGAAAATCATTAAATAAGGCGGCGGTTCGACGAAGACGCTTCTCAATGTGGAGCAGTTTCGTCTGAAAATCATTAAATAAGGCGGCGACTCCAAGTCCTTGTTTTCCAAGGGTGAGCAGCGACAACTAACAAAACTAAAGGCAGCGGCGGCTAAGCGCGGAGGCTAAAACACGGAAAAGATAAAGAAAAGTAAAGAAACGGGCGGCGGCGGCTAAAACACGAAAAAGATAAAGATATATTGCTAAACCCAAACTAAATTACAAAAGATTCACCATAGTGAAGGAAGAACAAAAAGAGAAAAAAAAGTATATAGGAAGCCGGACGGGGACGGCGATGGTAGAGGCTGGCGGAAGCGAAAGATCATGAGGGTTGAAAGAAAAACCCTTTAGCTCGATACCATGTTAGATTAGAGAAAACCTCGTATGGAACTTGTATTATTGAGTAACATATTTATAAAGGTACAAGAGAGAGAGAATACAAGAAAACCCTAAACTATAAAGAAGGTAAAAGATAAATAAGGTAATAATAATACTAGTCTCACTAGGAAATCAATAATAATAATAATCTAATTAGGAAAACAATAATAATATCTAACATTTACTTCATCTTTTTCCCACCATTATATCGTCATACTAATGAATTCCTCTTATGCTCAGTCTAGATCAAATTTTTATTTTTTTTAACTTCATTTATACAATCATGTCAAAATAATATATTTATGAATAAAACAAACTTTTTTTAATCTTTAAAAGCATAAAATGTATACTTATATGCAACATAAAATTTATTCATCAAAACCGATTGACGAATAAAAAAATCATATTTTTTTTAATTTTTTATATATTCAAATTCATGTTATATGAAAAGTCGCTAACTATTTTTTTTTGTTTGATAGAAGAGCATCACTTTGTTATTTTTATGCACTGAAGAAAATAAACATATTACTTCAACAAATTAAATATAAAATTGACTGCTAGATTATAATATAACGGCAAAGTACAGTGTTTTTTCTTTTTTTTCTTTTTGGGTAAAATGAGTAGAGTGAATTAATTAAAATTGATATTCAGTTTTTTACTTTTTGGTTCATATAATAATTACCATCTCGAAGTTTACATATATATTATTAATTTTGTTTTTGATGATGCTCTACATTTTAATTACTTGTTTCATTTTTGCTTAAAATTATTTTTATGAATTGACTTTGATTTAAAATAGTGAAAAAAAGCACCTATCACCTGATAATAGTTTTGTTTTGATTGCATATGAGTGTTTTAAAATCCAAAAAATTTCTTTTATCATATTCAAATGTAAAACTTAAAGTTGAAACTCATATAATAGTTTGTGGAATACAGATATCATTAGCCAAGTTAAAATTCAATAATAATTGAAACAAATTCAAACACTACATTATTATTCGGGATTCCATTTCAAGTTTTCAACCATGAACACACATCACTCCATCAAGAATGGGCTTGGGAAGTATCTGATTCAAGAATTGACTTCCTAGAAATTGAAAAAAAATGAAGAAATTTATGGCATATCCAAAGGAACTCAATTAGATAGCATTTTTCAATTGTAAGGTCATGAGTTTGAGGAAAATTCTAACCTAAATCCGGCTTGGCCGCACTCAAGTGTATTTTACAAGGAGAGTGTATTACACTTGTCATATAATTAGTAAGTTATTTTAAAAAATACACATGAATTTGGCCGAGCCGGGAGCGGGCTAGAATTTGCCTGAGTTTGATTACGTATATGAGCTCCATAATTAGTAGTATGGGTACGTGCAGGATTTCAGTTTCTGTATCGTCAAACCGACAATCTATAGCTATATATCCACTACCACATAGTGCTCAACCACCTCCTAACCTTAATAAATGAATTAAAAAAACTTGTCCAAAACTAAGACATATCAGTAATGAGAATTCATTGAATCCATATAAAAACACTGATGATGCATTGATGATGTCCATATTAACATGAATTTGGTATTTTTTTTGTTTTTTGTTTTTTTGTTTTGGTTACAATGAATTTGGTACTGATCATTCACTTATCCATTAATATGATATTCCATATGACACGGCCTGATTGTTAGACTTTTATTTTTACTGATAGTTCATCTGCACATATGCTATTTAACCTTATATTGTAGTATTTGATTCTTTAAACTTTGCAACATTGTATTTACATTGTACAAACTTTTTCTATCACAAAAATATAGTTTTATTCGACCAATGTCGCAATAAAGTTAAATCTTATTTTAAGACAATACACCAACGTGTAGCATATACATGTACATCGGTACATTTATTGCTCATGAAAAGGATAGACGAACCAAAATGATACGAGCCGAACAAGTTACCGTTCAAACTCGTTAAATTTTATCAATCTTGAAACAAAGTATTTCAACTATGTTTAACTGATCGGGCTTGAACCACTTGTAATTAGTCAACTATGTACGATCAAGCTTGAGTATATTAATCTTCTTATACATTTTAATATTTTTTTTAGTAACCAGCTTCGAGCTCAAGAAGTCATATATAACCAATTAAATTTAAACGACGATTTAGTAATTAATTGAATTGGTATTTAGGTCTACTAAAATAGAAGGGGTAATTCTACGTCAGACCGAATCTAAGAGTTCAAGTGTGTATTTTGTGTCGTTCACACAACCGTGTGAGGAGACCGCACATAGTATACTTTATTGTATGAGAGATATAAACACAAGGATCATCGTACGTGGTCTAGTATAGATTTTTTCAATCGGAAGAAATGGTATGAGTTATGAGTCAAAGCCCATATATGCAAGTTCGTGCATAATAATATAATATACGCTACAATTAAAGAATTTGTTAATATTATATGTAAAAAATGGAGTGGAGTTAACAAAATCAAGGGGCTTCAACTTCCTGTCAGCTGCTGGTTAGGTATTTGGCATAATAATTTGGTGCGGATTGAAAGAATGTGATCCTCAAAGTCGTGGCTAAAGGCTAGCCATACAGATACTATTCAAACACCATCTGCTGTAAACATATTTGTTCAGTTTTGTCTCTGCTCATCGCTTTTTCTTCGTTACTTTCCTGCGTTTTGGCTTTTCATGGATGGCTACGTAGACGCCAGCTTTAACACCAATTTGTTGTATTTTCCATTTTTGTCCTCTATTGCTAAAGCTAATTGAAAGGGTGTGTTTAGTTGAGTTCATCTGCTCCTTAAAACATTTCACAAGAATCCAACGTTTATTATGTGGGAGGTCTTACTTCAATTCTAAGCTATCATAAATTATAATTTTTCTCTATTTATTTGGAGTTTTATAAGATTTAATTTGTATAGCTTATGAGTAAAAAATTATCGGTTCGAGTTTGTCGGGTCAGGACATCCACTGCGTCTAGAATTAAAACATTTTACAAGAAGCTGTTGAATTGTAAAGAGCTTTAGTTTGTATCTTTCCTATTGAGCTAGTTCTCTTTCCTAATTATTTTCCTTGGTTTGTATTTTGTACTAGTGCTTGAATTTAATAGTATTGAAGAATCAGTCAGTAACAACTAAAGTAGTATAATTTTGAAAATCATTATTAAGTTATTTAATAGTACTTGTAATATTTAACTAACACAATATTATGCGTATTAGTACATCATTAGACAGCCAAGAAATAAATTAGTAAATGATTACAATTAAGTCATTCAAATAATAATAATCTTATCTTATCTTAATCTTAATCTTATCTTATTTAAATCATAATCTTAATTATTCTAAATCTAATCTTAATCTAATCTAAAACTATTCTAATATGAGATGATTTACATTTCTTAACTTTTTTGTAGAGACTAAAATAACCCTATAGTACTAAATAGGGTTGTAAACGAGCCGAGCTCGAGCCGAGTCTTGTAAAATTTACAGGCTCGAGCTCGAGCTCATCGAGCCCAGTTTTTAGAGCTCGTGCTCGAGCTTGGGACAAATGAGCTCGGCTCGTTGGCTCATTCGAGCTTGAGCTCGAGCTCAAGCTCGACTCATTTGCTCGTTCAAGTTCGAGTCAAGCTCGAAATTTTGGCTTACAAAAATATACCATGTAAATGAAAAGTTATGATTCTGAGTTTTTGTATTTTTCTATATAATTGTATTTCTATATAACGTTCTAATTCTAAGTTTAGGGTTTAGGGTTTAGAACTTAGGGTTTAGCTGTTTAAGGTTTAGGACTTGAGGTTTAAGGTTATATCTTATATTATTTTTCCTTTTTTTTCTTAATCATCGTAACAAAACTAGAATTTTAGTATAACTCGACAAGTCTTAAATTTCACAAGTTAAGTAGTTATTCAATATAGTTCAGGAAAAAAAAAGTGGATAAAATCTAGGGTTTAGGACTTAAGGTTTAGGGTTTAGGGTTCTATCTTGTATTTGTTTTACCTTTTTTGTTTAACCATTGTAACAAAACTAGAATTTCAGTATGACTCGACAAGTCTTACATTTTACAATTTAATTTGTTATTCACAATAGTTCAGAAAAAAAGAGAGGATAAAATATTGCTCACGTAATGTGGTTACATAAATTTCGATATGAGTATACTGAGTTATCTTCAAGTTAAATTAATTCTTTACAAAAATATATGCGTATTATTATAAATTTCCTTATGAGAATATGACATATGAACAATGTGAAAGCCAACAGTTTGATTGGATGAAATATTATAATTAAGAATGAAAAAATTAGATGAAAAAGTATTTTTATAATTTTTTTAAATATATTATTTCGTGATTTCTTAATTATTATTATTGTAATACCATTAATATATATATATATATATATATATAACACAAATGAAAATTGGCAGTTAATGAAGTGTTTATTTAGTATTATTTTTTATTAAAAATAATGTATAATTTTGAATATAATAAGTAAACACAAATATATATATATATATATGTAAATTAACAGTAAAAGCTCGTGAGCCTGCTTGCGAGCTTATGAACACCTAAATGGAAGCTCGAGCTTGGTTCATCAATAAGCTCGAGCTCGCGAAGCTCGGTTCGAGCTTTAAACGAGCTGGCTCGCGACGCTCGGCTCGCCTTACACCCCTACTACTAAATTAATAATATCCCGTAGTAAAAAAAATAATTGTTAGTATTTTCAAATGAATGCGCATGAACAAGAAATTATGTGCATGGACTTAGAATTAATAGTTCACAACTTCCATTTGTATCTCCCTATTGTATTTCTCTCCTTCTTTGACTAAATTTGTGGCTACTTGTCCCTATGGGTGATGGTGTTATATCATTATTTTTGCCAAACATACATCAACGGGCTCAACACTGATGATAGTCGGATCATTCTTCGCCTCCTTCTACCATTTTGTTTTGATAGGTACATTTTCTTTTTTCTTTCTTTTTCTGTTGATTATTCTCAATTTTAAGTCGTTTTAATCCTTTGTTCCTTTATTTTGGTACATTGGTGCTTTAAGACATGAAAAAAATTCCAAAACATGTAGATACAGATAATAGATAATTTTTTTTTTGTTGCCTACCACATTATCCCGGACATAAATATATGTGTAGATAGGATATATGAAATAGAATATTTAACTAAAATAGAAATTAAACTATATGTTTAAGTATAATTGAAGTGAACTATAATTAGAATAGTAGTTCATTTTACAATAATATATACATTTTGAAGCTCTTTCTATGTTTGTTTCTGAACCCTGTAGTAGTTAATGCAGCTCTACTTTTTATTTGAAAAAACTATTCTCACTATATGCATTATTATTGTTCATGTTCGTGCAGATAACCAAGATATGCACTTCACTAGCAGAACTTGGTTCCAAACTAGAAGACTTGAAAGGTGTAATTATTTCGATTTATTTTTATTGTATATATCTTCATCTTATCTAGATCTTGCCTATTCTAAAAGTATGAATAACTTGAAATGGTTTATATTTTTTTGAACATTTTTGTTGGGGCTAAAATAACTCTATAGTAGTAAAGTACCCTTATCCTCTAATGAAAAAAAGTAATGTTAAGTCCAAAGAGCTCGTCTTAACATTTTAATTGTGGTTTAATTCCTATAATTTAGATTTAGATTTCAATTAAATGCATGTGCATGTGTTGGAATTGAAAAGTTGAACTTAGTTTAATGTATGTGAGCTGGAACTGTAAATGAGTCAACCAAGTTTATGCAAAGAGAAATTCTCCTTTAAAGTTATCGTGGATCTATATCTTAAAGGATTAATTCTCCCGAAAGTTTAATAATCACACAAATTGTGGATAGTTTAAAATTTATTAGAAGCTACTCTTATTCTTGATAATTAAAAAATGGATAGTCAAACAATTAAGATTTTCTCGAAGCTAATCCCCTAAGATACAATAGAATTTTAATTGTTATGACAAAATAATGATATAAAACAAAGTATTTACATGGTTGTTGATGGAAAAAACACTAAAATAAGAAAATTTAATTTTTTATAATACATTATTCTATATATTTATGTATTTTTGTTCATCTTTGATTAGAAGAAGAATATAAATGTTAGCATGTGTGTAACATTTAACTTAATGGTTGATATATTAATAATAAACATTATAAATAGTATGATCTTGGCGTTCTTGATTCTCAAATTGGTAATCAAGGATTATATCCTAGGTTTCTAATTACTTTAAGATTTGGTGCTTTATAAAAATCTTCAACCAGGGTTGATTTTATGAGATATTTGAGTTGGAAAAACAATATTAATTTATTATTTATAAAGATTCAAAATTTAAGATCTTAATTATAAGATACATATATCACTAAGAAAATCATGTATTCTTTCGTATACATTACTCCTATAAACTTCACATTCATATCAATATTACCATCACATACAAAAAAATAATATCAATATTACCATTTCAGTTTAGTAGTATTTATGAATTCCTTTTTTTAATGGAAGTGAACCAAACTCAAAAAGGGTTTTCAAAAATAACTTCTCATGGTTATAGTTGCTCAAGATATTTTATATATCAAATTCGTCCGAAATTCCAAAGCAAGTGAGTTTTGTTATTTCAACTTTTAGCTTTGTAAGCCTGATGAACTATAATTCTATCTACAATTTTTATAAATAACTTTCAATCTAAGCATTTTTTGTTGATAACTACATTCCATTTTTTTGCACCTTTTTGCATCTTATTGGTTAAAGATAAAAGAAACACAAAACCAACAATCAAATGTTGAATGAGGGGGAAGAGACAAATGGAATCTCAAGTAGAAAAAGGCAAAAAAATCTTTACTCACACACAAAAAAAAAATCACGAGTCTTCAAACCAAAAAATAGCTAATACAACCATAAACTTAAAATAATCACTATTAATTGATTAAGAATTTATTTGGTTTGGATGTTCAATAATTTGGTTTCTTTTCATCAACTGTAGTGATACTTTTTATTTTATTTCTTTAAGTATTTTATTCAAGTCTTTATTAAATCAATTATAACTTTGCAATGATTTCATAAAGGCCCAAAATTTACCATCCTTATTTACAAAATATATATCATGAGTAGTATTAGAGGAATATTTGATTGGAATAGTACCCAATTCAAAGTGTTAGCAATTAAAAACTAAAATACGATGATATCGAGATTCAAGTTGAGAAATAAAATAATTCTCTCCATTATATTTTTTTTATTCTACATCAAGGAACATAATATTTTACTGCTTATCTATATATTCGTTAACAAATACTAAATACATCATCTTCTTCAAAAGGACCTCAAACCTCTCTTGATGATGATACTTTTTTAAGTCTTTTACATTTTTTTCCATTAGGTCAAAGTTTTTGATATAATCTCTCTCCAAAAAAACCCTCAAAACAGACACATCGATCATGCGCAACACGCTTACACTTTACTTGTAATAATAAAAATACGAGACATGAAACGCGAGATGTAAGTCTTAAACTGCAGGCCACATATCGAAAAATAATTATGAAATTATATTTCTTTAGGCGAGAACAAGCAAAATTATTAAAAAGAGAGAATTATTTCCTATACGTATATTCCCTATAGATCAGCTATTTTAAAATTTCAGGTTTCTGATTTATCATTTTTTGTTAGCCGATGGTTCCTTTACAGATTTCTTTATACAATCAACAATGCCTTCGCAATCTGTCTGAGGCAGTATACATTCTGAATCATCTTCCAGAGCATCATCATCTGTATACGAGTGAGGTGAGCGGAGGTTACCGTGAGTTTGACAAGCCTTCATCGTCTTGCAATGTTCTGCTTCGTCATCTCTAATGTTTAGAAATACATCATACAAATTCTCTGCAAATCCATAGAACATCATTAAAATCTTGAGAAAACCAAAAACGGAAAGAACAAAATCTGACTTCCAGAGTACAAAAGTGGCTCAGTGTATAAATCCTCACCTATAATAGGCCGTCGAGAATTGGGAGGTCTTGAGGTTTGGAATTCATCTGGTAGAGTGGTAGCACTTGAAAATTGTAAAACTTGATTAAAATGTACAACAGCAAAGTAAAAAGGACTAAGAAATTGAATTCAACTCACCGAACAAGTACAAGTCGCCTTCTGTGTAATATCTCACTGCAACAGCCGGTGCAGGTAATTTCTTTAATTCATCTATGGATGAAATGAAACGAAATTACCACAAGTAGCAAAATTGTGATACATTAAGGCTAATCAAGAATATGATGTGAAAAAAGATTTTCGTATAATTATTTTTTTCGTTTTGACCTTCTATTTGCACCCTCGTTTGGGTCTCACAGATGGAAAAAATAAATAAGAGCATATACATGCAGGGCTAAGAGAAATATGATCTTGACACAAGGCATACCTCTTTGACTCTTGATAAACTTGTCATAAGTTTCATACGCATGATTCTCCACGCATTCAGAGAAGTGATCTACAGAAATAGAGCAACTATGTAAAAATATGTAATCACCTAATGGCCTTTTCTAAATAAAGAGAGGACTCGGAGAAATTTAGAAGCCTGAAACAGTTGTTACCTACAACATTATAAAAATTAAGAAAAGAGCGTTGGTGGAGAGACGATATGATCAAGGTGTGTGTGTATTTCTACCGAAGTGCACTTTAATAACCGCTTTTGAAAATTGTAATTTATAAGAGTTTGCATATCCATTGAGCTTAGTCACACAGGGTAAAAGAACAACGAAAACCTCATACTTGAAACAAGCGAGTCATGCCATGCAAGTTAAGATAAACTCGTCCAGGTATACAACGAATAATTATCATTAACTTCATACTTACATGCCATTCTTGGACTCAATGCATACATAAAAGCAGTCATAAGGTAGTAAAAGATTGCAATGTGCTGAGCAAGAAACCGGTCAAACCACCAAGCATTTCCCCCTAATTCCTGCAAAAGAGTAAGGGGATCAATCCAAAAAGGGATACTGAACCAATTAGCTATATGCCCAATAGACTAAATACACTCCCTTCATATTAAAACGCCAGTCGAGCACAAGGTGTTCAAATTATGCTAAAAATTGCAACTATATCACTTTATTTACAGAATATATCCAATTTCTTCTTCTACAATGATGAACAATCAGAACTGAGAATAAGTTGAAAAGAGGGTTGCACACAAAAAATTATAATAGGGGAACAAGGACAAAAAAGTTGAAAAGGTATGAAAATGTGCCCTTCTTCACTAGTGTATTGTATTGTGATTCCTTTGACCATATCTGCCCTCAACCTTTGTAGTAAATTTCCATCAACAGTAATTGTCTATCAGTCACCATTTATATTGATAAAATCCTTTAAAGTTTAAAAACTATATGAATTACAAGGTTATGATCACAGTGTAACTGGATATCTTTGTGGTGAAGCTTGCTAAAAAGAACAAACATAAATAAAATGATCAAGTACCAGTGATAAGAAATAAATTACTCAAGGAAGGAATATTACTTCCATAATAAGTAAATGATGCATCTCATTCCAGCTCTCAGCAAAATGAACTTTCAAATAATCTGCCCTTCGCCACCATCCAAAACTCTCGTACATGTGCAGAACGGACATAAAGGCTGCCAGGACAAAGAAAGAGAGCCACAGCTTCTTATCAGAAAAGGTATACGCAAATTGAACGCAAACTGGTTTTTCTATCCAGCCTTTCATTCAGTACAAAGAATGTTATGTCCTACCACAGAAGGATATTGAATATTAATTACTCCTTTAGCTTCTACGAAACAGTTAATGTATAATGCTTAGCTATCCATAACTGAGATATATAATCTTCATTCAAAACTTTCCGACTCCTAAAAAGTTCTGAGAAGCATAGAAAAATATGTAAATGAAGACGGGAGGAAGGAACGAAAATAAAACTGTGTGATTCAAAGTGTAAATAGTGACATGGTTTAAAAGAATTCAATTACATCTATAAACTGCAATGTCAAACATAACAAGGCTTATAATGAAAAAATCGAGTAATTACCAAAATAAGGAACTCTAGCAATAGTTTCCAGAACAAAAAACCTTGCATAGTTACGATCATGGTACAAGGTGTCGAGGATCTTTATCACTGAATCCTGAAATGGTCAATTAAATTTGGTATTAATAGAAAGCAGAACATCATGCCACATTTGAAACCCGTTGGAGTAAAGCGAGATGTGCTGATAGCTACCATTATTTATATATGATATAGAACTTTAGGCCTATAACCCCGTTATATGTGAAGGGTGTAACTCGGTAATAACTTAGTACTAGGAGAAATAAGCTTTCAATCTTCTCAACTTGTATGCATACATAATATATCAATCTATCGAATATAAATAATGCTGACCATGAATGGCTACTTGTTGTCATAACTATTCACTCATTACTATTCACCTCAGCATATAAATCTACCTCACTGCCTCAGCTGCAAAGAAAATTATATATGTCGTAAAAACGTTATTCTTTGTACCCTGACAGAGAAATTAGGGTAGTTTTCTCTCTCTGAAAAGAGTTTTATTCTCATTGTGAGCCAAATTGGTAGTCAGAGAACATAATTTTCATCCTTGCAAGGGAAAGTACCTTTTCAATATCCTCAAAATCCAATAAAATCATATCCCTAACACAATCCTTATCCTTCGAACCACATGAGTATAGGTGTGTGCCTGTTTATTTTCAACTGAAAAATGCTATTACATACCGTGAGAAAGATATTTATGGACTGCTCAAATTTTATAATCCACTTTTCGAAACCACCTGAGGACGAACCATCAGGAGGCTCACCGGAAGTTCCTTCTCCTTCCTTTTCAGGGGAACTTCTTGGATCAAATGACTTCTCCACAACCACTTTCTCTTCATCCTCTTGCAAGATTGTCGCTTGAACTCGAGACAGTTTTTTCCTTTCGCATCACAGAGGAAACAATAAATACATACAGCCAGTTAATTACATCAAAACTCAAGCCACGCTTGAATCAACCATTAACAGTAAAAACACAGAACTGTCACTTCATTTCCATGTGTAGGTTGAACACTTTTTTTTTTCTTTTTGGTGGACGGAGAAGTTTAGGTAGGGTCGGCTTCGATCACCAACCAGGTCGGCTCCTGTCGCCTATCAAGGCCAGTGCATGCTTGTGAGACTATTTATCGCTTACAGAGGTATTTACTATCGCCCACCATGTACGACTTTACAGGCAAACTAAGTTTGATCAATTTCAATCTTATGCATTCATTTCAGGACTTCCCCAGCAAATAAATCAGAATTCCAATAATAAAACCTAGAACTCCAATTAAACAAATCAAATCAGCAGAATTCCAATAATATATACCTGGCGAGCCGTGATTTTGAAGCAGCGGAACAAGTGTTATTGTGCGTGAAATTAAGGCGAAGAGTGTTTGTAGAACTGGAAAAAAGTGATGAAAATCCAAAGTCCTTTGCTTTCGGAGAAAAGGCCGAGGGCGCAGGAGTTGAAGTCCCGGAAACTATAGATATAGAAGAAGAAATAGAAATCGCCATTTTTCCTCCTCGCCTAATGGGTGGCCTAACGCTTGCACATTTAAGCTGGTGGAGGAGTGGAAAAATCTGAATTGGAATTGAATTTCAGTGGCCGACTTGTCCTTTGAGGGAAACACACAGCAAATAAAGGAGGCACTTCTATGAAAGAAAATTCTAATAGAAGGGGTCAATTCAGAAATATCCTACATTTTGGTCCTTATCGGCATAAGAAAAAAGGAATCTATTGTTTTTCTCGACCGGCGGTCGATCGATGCCCATGCGTATATTCTTTTACCAGTTTGTGGATGGATGTAAGCCGACTAGGCCTAAGTTATGGGCCTTGTGGTTTGAAAATTATTGGGCCTTGATTTTTGCTCATAAATATTTGAATACAAAATGGACTAAAATGCAATCTCATTTGATATGGGCCTAGAAAGATATCTTCCAAATTAATTTTTCTATTTAGATAGCAAATTTAAATTAACTATTATATGCTAAATACCAAGGCTTGTTAATATAATAATATCAGCTTCTAGTGGGAGGTCTTGAGTTCAATCTTAAACTATCTAAACAACTGTAGTATATGCGAAATGGACTCAAATGCAATCATATTCGATAAAATTTCCACTGAAAAAATTGGCTAAAAAGACAGAAACAAAAAATAAATGGATTGGAATTCAATCTAGTATAATATGAATGTAAATGAAATATTTGAGAGTAAAAATTATACTTATTTTCATATAAATCCGTAAGATATAGTACTTGTATTCGCGTTTAATTTACAAAATAATATTTTATATAAGTCACTATTTGGAAATAATTAATAATTCGATAAATTATTAAAATTCATAGTTTTTTAATTGAATAATAGTCAATTAGTACTAATAAAAATTAATCATAATTCTCAATTTATAAATAAAAAGCATATTATTTTTCAAAAATCAGATTATTATCCATCAAGTATAATATAAGGTACGTAAAATATATGTACCGTTTGGTTCAACTAAAAAATACAAGTATTATTGGTTAAGTTTAGAATTCATACAAAAAACAAAAGTATTTCTAAATTATACTTAAGTACATGTATGATACGAGTATATATGTTTTAAGTTTGAACTAATCGAGATTATTATTGCCCATAAAAAATAAAGAATAAAAAATGTGAAATTATTTCTACGATTGGTATTTGATACGTACGGAGTTTTTCTATTTGGGAGCAGGTTTGTGTCAAACTCAACCTCCCTTATTTAAACGCTTGTCCACTGATAAGACAACACTCTTACCTTCCCGGGGCCCGCGGCCTCTTATTTTATAACACGTATACTCCCGCGATTTGACTTATCTGTGAACGTTAACGGCTGGCTATCTTCACGCCCCGGTAAAGGGGCCGTTCAAAGCCCCGCCCCTGAATTCTGTGAAGATTTTGCCTTTTCCCTTCTCTTTTGGGTTTTCCGACATATGACTCATCCTTTCTTTTCTTTTCTTTCCTTTCCCTTTCCCTGATCGATATATATATATATATATATATATAAACCTATAATGGGAACAAAGGGGCTCTAGATAAATCCATTAGCTAGGAAATATCTGTTCTTCGCCACCTGGGGACACCTTTTTTCTGTTCTTTGACAATCATACGACAGATCGATTCAATTTGGGCATTCATCGTACACAATATACATATATATATATATATGTGCATGTATATATATATTATATTAAACATAAACCTCCATTAGAGCGTTGAAAAAGACAACCACCCCTTTCTTAATTCGTGCGTGATTACGTTTCTTTCATTTCCCAATCAACACGCCCACAATCAACCACCCACTGCATTAAAATACTCGCAATTTGCTCTTAGAGCGTTCATTCATCATTAATTGAGGGTTTTCCATAAATTTCCTATTTGAAACCCTTATTTCTGAACCAAAAAAGAAGTAAAAAATCGATGAACCCTAAACCCAAATGGAGGCAGAGGTGACGCAGATTTTATTAACAAAAAACAAATCAAACTATTCCGGAGACTCATTTCACGAATCCAGTTTAGAGTTGAAAAGTTACAGTTCAGGTCTAAAATGGGTATTTCTTGATTACTCAAGTTTATGGAGAGCAGGGCTTTCATGGTCAATCTTTTTCCTGCTAAATATTGGTGTTCCACTTGTATCACACTTCGTGTTTTCGTGCTCCGATTGCGATTCAAATCATCAGAGGCCTTATGATGCAATCGTCCAATTGTCCCTCTCATTATTCACAGCTATTTCTTTCATTAGTATCTCTACTTTTGCGCGTAAATACGGTCTCCGTAAGTTTCTGTTTCTTGATAAATTGTGTGATGAAAGTGAGAGGGTTCGACAAGGGTATACTCAGCAGCTTCATGTAAGTCTCTGATTCTCAATTTTTTAATTTTTATGTTTTCCAAATTTTTGTTTATGTTGATTTGTAGTGATCAAAGCATGCCTGACTGACAATCAATAGATTTTTGTATGTAATGGTGTATTTTGACTTGATGATGTGTATTTGATGTCATCCAAAGCAGGGAAAATTCTAAGGTGCTCCGGTCCATTTTACGCTACACATTCAAAATGATTGTGGTGATTTTCACACCCATCTACCCTGTGTAAACCACCCCACCCTAAGTGTTTGTGTGGTGAAAAATGGACCGGGAGCAACACTCCCGGTCCACCATAGAATTAGCCTCCAAAGTAGTGTGTGATTTGATCAAGAACTGGATTTTTACTCTTTTTAACACTGTTTTTCTCGTTTAGGAATGTTTTTATGATAATTGACATTTGCAACATTGACATTTTTCGTTTTTGTATATGCGTTTCCTCGTTGGTTTTTGACACGATTTGTTTACTCTAACTAGAGAAATGTTACATTTGGTTCTCATCAAGATTAAGAAAGATACGATGCCACATATTCGTTTTCTTTGATTCTAATCTAAGTTGAGAATCTGCATATGGTTCAACATTCAATCTAGTTGTGAGTTTGTGTCATTGATTCAAATATCATTTACCCCAAAATTTATAAAAATAGTTGTTTTTATTTTTCATCTGCGAGTGAATATAAAGCATAATCAGATGTTAATGATCTGCTAATTTATTTTGCAGAGATCAATGAAGCTCCTTTCAGCTTTTGTCCTCCCCTGTTTCCTTGCTGATAGTGCATACAAGATATGGTGGTTCAGCTCAGCAGGAACCCAAATTCCTTATTTGTACAACATGTTTTGGAGCAAAGTGGTTGTTTGCATACTGTTGATGTCTTCGTGGCTATACCGTATCTCGATATGTTATCTTGTGTGTGTCCTTTTCCGCCTCACATGTTTTCTTCAAATACTAAGATTGGAAGACTTTGCTCAGGTCTTTCAGAGAGAATCCGATGTTGCTTCAATCTTGATAGAACATCTCAGGATCAGAAGAAATCTTCGAGTCATAAGCCATCGTTTTAGACTCTTCATTTTGTCAACTTTGATATTAGTAACTATAAGTCAGTTTGTTTCCTTGCTTGTTACAACTGAACCTAGCTCTACAATAAGCCTTTTCACAGCTGGAGAAATCGCGGTAAGTATTCATTCCCGACATCTTATTCTGTTTGTTTCTAGGATTTTAGTGAGGAAAACACTGATTTTCCTTTTCCTAGCTAAAAACCCTTGATCCACACATATCACTTATATTACGTTATTCATGCACTTTGGATAAAAGGTAAATGTAAATTACATAGACATCATGTGAGATCCTAATTACAAAAGGTTGAGAAATCACCTTAACTTTCATTGTCAGTAAAAGCATATTACAATTTGACCACTTGTCCTGTTTTTCGGGTTGTAAGGATCTATTAAGGGGTGTTTTGATAATTTATAGAACCTCAGGGGCTTGTGGTAATCACCCAAAGTGAGGGGTCTGCATGTTATTATCCCTTGAATAAAATAACTGATACATTTTTGAAAGTTACTGAATGTAATATTTCTTTCTATGGTGCAGCTATGTTCCGTCACACTGGTAACAGGGCTTTTTATATGCTTGCGCAGCGCCGCAAAGATAACACATAAAGCGCAGTCCATTACGTCGCTTGCAGCTAAATGGAATGCATGTGCCACGATCGAGTCGTTTGATGACCTAGATGATGAAACTCCGACGGCGCAGATTGCTTCAGCCCGGGTAGGATGTCCAGTCACTTCCAATTGGGATAGCGACAACGAAGAAGGAGATGGAGATGATGTACTGGACAATACAAACATGGTGCCAGTTTATGCAAATACTATATCCTACCAGAAGAGGCAAGCACTAGGTGAGTACTATCAAGCTATTATTTCTTCAGTCCACATACTTTTGAACTACAGAAGTACCATGGGACTCTTGAGTCCCTGAATGATCACAACCATCCGTGTTTGGTGGACTACAAGTGGGTTCGATCATACGGACGGTCATGATTTTCCAGGGACTCAATAAGTCCCGGGGCTTAAGAATAACTCCAAACTGATGAGCTTGTTTTGATGACCTGATTCAGTGACATATTTTGAGCATAACAAAGCTGGAATCACAGTTTATGGATTTATGCTGGATCGGACGTGGCTACACACAATAGTCGCCATTCATCTTTCGCTCACATTGTGGATATTGAACAAGACAATCGGGATTTCTTGATTTTATATGATCCTGGAGTGTTAGTTACACTAAAAATATATCTTCTGAGTGAAGTTTGGTCTGGAAAGTTACATGGCTGCAGCCAAGTTTTGAATTTGCCTAGATTGTGCCTTTACCTGTTTCAACCAATATTCTTAATCTGGAAAACTTGGATGTTTGAAGGATGTCTCTGTCTGAAGTTTGTGTTTCTTATGTACTATATGATGTCTATAACCTCTCAAAACAATTATTGTATGTATCATAGTATGATAAAGAGGTACGGACTTTGGATGGTTTATTTAAATTTTTCGGTGATTTCGTGTTTTTATAGACCACTGATACTGAAGTTGATCTGAGTCTGAATAGAATGATGAAAGTTTATTTTATTCCTGCTTCGAGTATTGCGGCTAAATTTCTTAAATAACATTGAATTTTAATATTTTATGTATTACTGAGCATTACCAATTGAATAAGAGTGAAGGTACAATGCAACAAAGAAAAGGTTGTATTCTTCCAATTGATGATGGTTAATGTTGCAAGGCAAACTGCAGTATAGCTGAATATTGCAAGAATTTCATAAAGATCCATGGATAGAATATTTTCATCCTTTTAATTCACAAGCTAGTCATAAGCCGTAAAGGCAATCGATTAACAAGGAAATAATATAAAATGCAGTCTTTTTCCGCTTGCTGCCACTCCAGATTTAAGCTGCCGGGGGAGGGGGAAGCAACGGTGGAAGGGGAACCACCGGAGGAATTGGAAAGAACGGCGGAAGAGGAACAACAGGAGGAATTGGAATCAACGGTGGAAGAGGAATTGGAATAGCGCCGTTACTTGACGGAATACTGCATTCATAAACATTCAAAAATGACAACATGATGAATTAAAATCGTGATTTCCACACAAAAATATAATAAAATCGTAAGTTCACATAAAACAGAGACAATGAGAGGCTTACAGGCAATTAGCAAGGGGTAAGAAGCTGGTGATGTTGCAGAGATTAGGAAGTTGCTGAGCTTTTGAAGGGAGAAAGCCAGAAGCCAGAGGATTAAGCCTAAAACACTGGCACAAGCTATCGGTATCTCCCGTTTCAACAACGCTATTGGCACCGTTGCAGCATTGGACGCCAGGCACAATAGGGAAAAAATTTCCCAGATAGTTTGAGCACGGAAGTATATTTGCCAACACGGCTCCACAATCGATTGGGCTCGCTCGGCTCGTGCTCAGGAGTCGAGCCACCAAACATACTACAATCATAGACACTAATTTGGCCATCTCTGAATGTTTTCAGATGAACTTTGAAACTTTTTCTCTGTTTTGGCCATTAGAAAGGGTGCTATTTATAATGGGGTGGCTAGTGAGGATTTTGGTTAGTGACTGCAACAGCAAGAGCTGAGTTGTCGTGTGGAAGAAAATAAATGAAGATTATCGGTATCTGATAAGAATATATTGTAAGGTTTGAAGATTGTGGTAATCTGAATAGAATCTACGGCAAGTTTGGTACGTGGGAATTAATTCGTGATTAAATTTGCCTACTCATTTCTGTTGAACAATAATTATTTCCAATTGCCTTTACAACTCTGAAATGCGTCTGCTCCAGAAATTTTTTGAACTGTGACAGCATGATCCCATGAGCAATTACCCATCTGGCACTAGCTTATTTGCAAAACAAATTCAAATCAGTATTTGCAAGTTTGCTAGGGATCTTTATGTCTTTTAAGACTAGCTTTGTGTCTTTACGGCAATAGCTATAGGTTTAAATTGTGATTTTATATTACACATATTTAGGACGATAATTTATATTACTTCATTGTGCATTGAGGTATGTGTCCTTTTATTTTTCTAAGCCATCGAGGTGTGTCTTTTTTGATTGAGAAAAAGAGGGTGTTAGTGATGGTGACCAAAGCACCCCCGCTACTCAATGTTCGGGTTCTCGTGTTCACCAACGAACATATCAGACCAACTGAACAATCAGCGCAAGCACTGGCCCCGTCAGAGTAACACCACCAAGGGCAAGTATAATTCCAGAAGCCGGTTGCTCCAGTCAAGATTCGAACTCATGACCTCGGCAATACCAAACCACTTGGGAGTAAGCTTGGAACCACTTGACCACCACCCTCTGTGGTAAGTCATTGAGGTGTGTCACTGTTCAGAATTATACATACTCAGGCCCAACAAATGTTCTTTGACTTGGGCCCATATACAATCAATGGGTCCAAGGCCCAAGGTTGGCATTAGGCATATCCGCATATGGTATGTTGGGATAATTCTAGGGCGATTGCTCCCGGTGCATTGAACACCATACAATCACCATTTCTAAGTGATTATGTGGTGTTGAGTGCACCGAGAGTAATGTTCCGAGTGCACCATAGAATTATCCCTTCTGTTGGCATTAGTTTTTTCTCCCAACTATTTAAATTTTCAATGTTTTAAAAGAAAACAGGTTTGGGTTGGGGAAATTCGGGTAAGGGTTAGGATTTCAGCTAGAAATTTAAGTCTGATTCCTTACTTTAATCACTCGGTAAGTCGAAAATGGATAAATCTATTACCCATTAGTCGAATTTTCTTAAAAATGGCACTCACACTAAAAAAAAAATGGTATTACTAATCAGATCGAGATTAGGACCATATTTGATGGATCCATAGTTTATTTATTGACACGGTGAAACTGATATTCTTGGTCAACATATATTGGATATCATAGTTCCTATAGTAATTAGTAGTTAGTACCTAATAGTAGCACACAATAAAAGGGAAAAAAATTTCGGATTTTTACTCTTTTTTTTTTATAAGGGATTTACTCTATTTCAAATCCGGGTCCAAGTGGGGGCAGCACCCTTTTTTAGGAAAAATTACACACAGACCCCTCATTTATTGTGTAGTTACCTAAACTCCCCCTCACTTATCAAAAATTACCATCACACCCCTTCAAGAGGTCTATTTGTAAGGTTTATAGGGGTAAATTTGTAAGAATTATTAAGTGTTAGATAGATAGCTTGCATATATAAAGATGTATAGTGTGTTTCTTATCCCACATAGAAAACTTACTAAAATTTGGAACACTATATAAAGAAGGGCTCCACTTTAAGTTTAAAATAGAAACTTGGAGGGAAAATTTGGAGGGAGTCAAAATATAGATATATTATATATATTTATATATCAAAGACTTGGCACTTGGCACTTGGCACGCGCACGGATCCAAGGAGGATTTATTTTTATTTGGAATTATTTTTTATTAGTTTATTTATTAAAGAGTTGCAATGTTTAGAAATTGATTTTCTAAAAGATGTCTTATCTAGAATCAATTTTCTGGAGTTATTTTGACTGAATAGACACTTCTTTATTCAAGAGTAGACACTTTTGAATTGGTGCAACCTTTAAAATTAAACTAGAATTCCAAACAACGCAACTATTCCGAAAAGGTGTTTTATGTCTATATAAACGTATTTCTTGTGCCAGATTTTGATATATAAAAATTATTACTGCTTTCACTCTTACATAAAAAAGTCTTTGAGTTGTTCTTGAAAGGAGACTTCCGAAATTGCTATTCGTTAAGTCTCGGGTGGTTTGTCGTATCCTAGAAGTGAATTTGCATTTATCCCCGGTAGCAAACGTGTAGTGGGGGCAAATATCACTTTAAGGAAAGTGAAATCACGCTTCAAACCATAGAATATTAAATTTACTATAACATTAAGCACATATTGAGTGTAATTGTAAGAAATTCTTAACATGAGGAGTGGATTGGTAATTTTTGATAAGTGGGAGGGGGGTCTGTGTGTAGTTTTGCCCTTCTTTTATTAGTAGTATTTTATACGGAAAATTACTAAAACCCTCTTCAAATAAATTTTTGTATAAAGAAAACCCATCAAAATATTTTTCAATTCAAAAAACCCTTTCTACCAATTTTTCATTCCAAAACCCCCAAAATTTAGGTTTAATAACTTTATGGATTTAATCACCCTTAGCCTTTCTAAATTAAAAATTAATCAATTATAGTTTCGTATAGAAATTTATTTATTTATTTAGAACTTTTATATTGATAATCGATATTAATTGATTTTAATCTTAAAAATTCAAAATTTTCTAATCTTTTTAAAAAAAATTTAAAAATATATTTTTAGATGATTACCATATTAAAATTAAAATTAAATTATATACAATATTTAAAATATTTAATATTAAAAAATAAAATATGTATTATACGATTTATCAATTTGAGAATTTTAAAATAAAAAGAATCTGATAAAAAGATCAATTAATCATTTCTTAACTTAATAAATGAAGGGTAATTTAGTCTAAAAAGTTGTTAATCCTAATTTTTGGGTTTTTTTAATTGAAAAGTTTGTAGAATGGGATTTTGAGATTGAAAAATATTTTCATGAGTTTTTTAGATACAAAAATTTATTTTAGGGGGGGTTTTAGTAATATTTCCTATTTTATAGGCATAAGGGACCGGATCTGCTCCGGTGACTACGGACCGGATATTCTATCACATTTTGGTGTACCACTTTGGTGTCAAACCAATGAATAACAGACACGTGTCTATTATTTATTGGCGTGACACCAAAGTGGTGTACCAAAATGTGATAGAAGATTTGCTCCGCTGTGACTAGTCTTTTATAGGCATAAGGAACTGTGAGTAAATATTACCTGTTCATTCACAAACCATCGCACATAACTAGCTAGAGCAAGTATTGATCTTTTCAACTTTTACTACAGAGGAATATGTAATTAAGGAGAGAGACGAGAGACATTAGAAATAAAAATGTGTTTTCATTTTCAACCGTTATTTTCTAAAATGTACAGGGGAATGAGTTTTTTAATTTTTGTGTGAGAAAAATGAAAAAAGTAGGTGTGTTTGGCTGTCTTTTTAAAAATGGTTGAAATTGGTGACAGTGTCCTGAAAACCGGACATGACAGCGAACCGGAAAAGTGATCGAGTCACAGGTCACTGGTTCAACCATCGGGTCAACCGTGGTCGAACCGGTGACATCATAATTATGCAATAAATAATAATTAATATACTATTAAATATATAAAATATGAAAATAAATATATATTTCCTATATATATATATGTTCAACTGAAGAAAAACACTGAAATTTCTTCTTTACATCAAGAGTATCTCAAGTATACACAAAATACATTTCATTAAAGCAATACTGATTCAAAAATGAAAAAACATAAAAGTAATGAGGGGAGGAAAATTGCAGCAATTGGAACCTTAGGTATGTGCGAGGTGATTTTACATTTTGGGGGGGGGGGGGGGGGGGGATTTCAGATTTTTAGATTTTAAAAGGTTGAATTTCATTTTTTTTCATAACCGGCCGGTTCATTAGTTTTAGGACAGGTTGAACCAACGGTTCTAGCGGTTTTAACCGGTTTTGAGCCCTGAACGGTTTTTGAGCATAACCGGATGGGATTGATGGCCGGTTCCGGTTTTAACCGGTCCGACCGTCCGGTTTTCACAACATTGGTGATGTGTGAAGTGATTAAAAAGTAATGATTAGATCAATTGTGTTGAATTTAAAAATTTAAAGGAGAGGAGAGAGAAATGTTTAAAAAATTGAAAAAGTGATAAAAAGAAATTGTAAGATGAGTAATGTGAAATATAATTTTAAAGAAATTATTGAAATTTATTGGGAACGTAAAAATGAGAATATATTCAATTAAAAATAGTATAAAATGTGTATTTTCATTTTCAGATAAAAATGAAAAAAAAGTGATTTGAAAACAAACAAACAGGGCATAAATTACAAGCTGATTAGTATAGTATTTCGTTTTTTTCTTTTGGCAAGCGAAATGATGAGGAGCATTTGATAGTGATAAATTAATGTATAACAATATGATGTAGATCTATTACGTTGAGGTGTATTTTACTGATCAGTTTTTTGTACTTAAAACCTAAACTACTTACCTCGTTATTTTGCATGGGCGCGCAAAATCTATCCATAATTTATTTTCGGGTTTTTGGCATATTTGAGTGTAGTGAAGCAAGTGAAATGATGATTCACTTGATTTTTAGATTATTGAAGATGAAGATTGTATTTTGAACAATCTGACGATGTTACTGTAATTGAATATGTATGTAATGTTATAAGAAGTTACGATTATACCACTTTCTTAAAGTTATAGGTTCAATAATTATATTTGACTCTCTTTTAAAATTAATAATAAGTTGGCTAATAAAAAAATTTCAATTGAACTTGTCAAATGACTATATGATACCTTAGTTACTGATAAATAATTTCAGGGCACAAAGAGTAATATGCAATGTAATTATCTTGGTCTGCTATTCTTAATGTGACTTATGCCATCTCCCGTAATACACAGAGTCCAAACAGTCCTTCCTCACACAAGATTCTCTATTGCAAAATGGTGTTTCATCTCCTATTGCATTTATTCTATGCATGACAAGTGTATAAATCTTTTCCTTAAATATATAAGTGATTTGAATTTTGTAAAATAGAAATAAGTGTAATAGGAGATGCAATATTATTTGCAATAAAGGATCCGAATTGCCCCTTTAAAGGCTTGTAGATGGGCCTTAACCCAAGAGATTAATCATAAATGTACTTGGAAGCCCAAAGTAATAATAAATTTGGTTGCTTTATTTTCCAATTATACGAAAAAAAAAATATTGTATTTTCCAATTCGTTCCATTAATTGTAGAATACATTACATTATTTGTACTAATTTATTTTAACAAATATTTTTTCTGCAATTTTCCTTTATTTTGGTAGATATATTGGAGCTAAAATTATTGCTAATCTGCAAATGATTTCTTGTTTTAGAAAGTTACACTTTCCCTGATTTCCTGAAGAATGAATTAGGTTTATTTACCAAAAAATCAAAAAAAGAGAATTAAGAGGCAAAAAAATAGTAGAACAAATGAAGAGTGTTTGCAAAGAAAGAGTTCCATTAATACAAAATCAGGGCTCGTGGCCAATTAGATACAAAAGTCCCCCTTGGTGTCAAATATATGCACCAAATTAACTTGTTCTTCCCCCCGTCAAGTAGTAATTATTTTCACGCCCTGGCCACCCCCGAAACTCTAATTGCATGCTCTTCAAATCCTGCATGTAAAAAATAAAACCAAGAAATATCAGTAAATAACTAATTCTCCATAGAACATGTAATAATAAGTTAATTTCGAAAATATTATACACACACCAAAATATATACATACATACGTATATATATATTTACCTGTCGCAATCGATATTGGGATCTACGGAGACGCCGATGTTAAGGTGGCAGAGTTGAGGGAGTTTCTGAGCTTTGGCCACATTAATGGGGAAAGACCTGGCGGTTTCCTTAAAACACTCGCAAATGGCCCTGCGATCTCCCTGCGACGCCGTTGCGATCTTGTCAAGTGACTGTGCCGCACTGCAGCAGGCGGCGCTCGGCGCAGAGTCTCCGCTCATCAAGAAAGCCTCGCAGGGGAGCACCTGCGTCACGGCGTCGTTGCACTGAATCGCCGCCGTGGCTCCGCCAACCACCACGGCCATAATCACCACAGCCACGAACCACCTACAGTAAGCTCCCATCATCTTTTTATAATTTCTTCACAAATGATATTTGTGTGTGTGTGAGTGTGTTTTAGTTTCCTGAGAAATAACCCCTATTTATAGTGCTTGAATGAGCAAGGGGTTTAATTTTTTTTTTTTTTCTATAATGCTTTTAATAATGCTGATTTATTGTATATTGGTGTATTGTGGGTACAGTAAATGCAAATGCTGCCAAATACAGTTTGGATGCTTGGCATTACTGTAAAACCGTAAATTACTCACCAGAAATTCAGATGCCAACAGAGAATATTTAACGACTGGTGTTAATTGAAATTGTCTCTTTTACCTAAAAATTAAATATTAATGTAGGTGAATACAGAGCAAGAAACCCATCGATTTAAGTTTCTGATGTATAACACTAGGGCTTACTGTTTGAGTATGGGCACAGGCACAGGTGAGCAACTTCTAACGTGGAAAAATATTTTTTAGAGATTTATTTTTCTACAAATAATGTATTTGGTTAATATTTCATTAAAAAAATTATTATTTTTTTCTCAAATTCTGGCTATTTTTGAAGAAATTCTTGAAAAAAAAGAGGAAAAATAGTTTTTTACTATTAATGATTTGACAATTCATTCATTAATTTAAAAAGTTTCTTCCAGTTATTTATCAACACGAAGAGTCAAATTAATCACATATTCTAATGCAAAGTAACTCAATGTGCAAAATAAGATCCATTTCACCTATTTTTTGATATCTAAATCGACGAGTTTAAGTAAGATATGTTTATGAAAATTATAAAATATCAATCCAAATAAATTTCTCAAAACAAAAAATATATCACATCAACTATAATCATTACATATTTTTTTCTAAAAAAAACTCATTCAAACACACTTTTAACATCACATTTCTTATCTCAAAAAATATTTTTTCTCACTTTTGTCATGATAAAAAATTTTCTCAGATAGATATGTCATCCAATTAAACCCTATGTTTAGAATTTCCTGCGTTTAGTTGCAATAAAGAATTAATATAAATTAATTGGATGCGCTAAATATATAGTATAATCAGGAACATATTCCAATTTAAGAGTTCGGACATTTTTTTTCTAAAAAAGAGAGGAAAACATCTTTCATTCATCTTACCTCGTCTTTTTATACATTACAATTCTAAAGAAACCTGTGTGAATTTATATTTTCATACGTTCATTTAAAATTTTCATGGTTAAATTATAACCAAATGTCAACTTGAAAAATGGCGCTTCCCACAGTGGCGGACCCAGAATTTTTGTTCAGTGGGGGCACCAAAAATTTTATCCGAGGGACCAAGATTGTTGTGATATAGTTATATAATTTGTTAAGGCCCCCCGCAGTACGGTTATATCAATGTTATAGTAGGATTTTGGGTTTTGGGGGGGGGGGGGGCGAACTCAAAGTAAAGAGGGAAAACGTGATATTTTTCGATCTTGAGGGGAACAAATGTAAGGTAAAAAAATGCATTTAATAATTTGAGTAGGGGCATTAATGTAATTATAAATTTAAATTTAAAAATATCTATATATTAAAAAAAAAAAATTCAGCGGGGGCACTGCCCCCTCAGCCTAAGGTAGATCCGCCCCTAGCTTCCAGACGGCAATTTTCATGTTTGTCATCTTAGTTATGTTTGGACCTCGTATATTGACGAGAAAAGAAAATAGAAACGTGAAAATGTTACAAAATGAAGCTTATAATGTAGTACGATTTTAAAGTCGGAATCATATATATATATATTTCTTAACTTCCATTAAACTCTAGTGATTCTAAACATATTCTTAATGTAAATATACATAATCTGTAGAAGAAATTAATTGGTTAAACATTTTAAAGATAAAATGATCGATTTGCTAATGAGTTTAACTATATTATTTTTTATTAATAAAGACTAATGATCCATGGTCGTCATTTATTTTTCTATTCCAAGTTTATAAAGCTTTTGCAATTCTTTTACATCATTTCATCTGATGTAAGCATCATGCATTCTTCGTCTTCTTCTCTTTCACGACGTTGGACGCAAGCATGGCTAGAGTGAACCATGAAAATAATTTGATAGAACTGCTATAAATCAAAACCCTTTTTTTCTTTTTTGCTAAGAAATCTTCATCTATTTCTCACCGAAATCATAAAAAGATAAATGTTGGCAAGAACATACAATAGCAAATATATATACTAGAAAGACGCCTATTCTACACATATATCTGCTATCTATTCTCCCGGCCCCTCTTATTGGCTCTACCTCTACCGTTGATATCTTCTTAAGATATGAACTGCGGTCTCGTCTTGGTCACACCCACTATCCATCAAACTCTGAAAAAACAAAGAGAAGAAGCCACTAAATTTAGTTCATAAATTAATTAAAAACGTTATTTGACGACAATCTATACGTACAAAAGTTCTCAGTTAAATTTAATTAGTTAATCACAAGCATTTAGTAACCTTAAATTTAATTTAACCTGTTACAGTCAACGTTAGGGTCAATGGGCACAGTGACAGTGATGTTGCAAAGCTGAGGAAGCTGCTTAGCTCTATCCACATTAACTCCCATGGACGCCGCTGCCTGCTTCAAGCACTCACACGTACTTTTCAGCTCACCGGGCTTCGACCCGATGAGCTGACTCAACGACACGGCCCCTTGGCAACACGGAACCGTCACACTACTCGCCGTGCCCAGCAAAAAAGGCTGGCAAGGCATCAGCTTCGTCACGGCTTCCGTGCAGCTGATCGCACTCACTCGGCTTGTGGCTAACGCCATAATCAACAATGTCCTGCAGCCCATATTGAGCTGCAGTTCTCCACCTTTCCAGACATATTAATTATTGAGTAATTCTAAGTAATTATGTAACTGATTAAGTACTTAGAAGAAGTTTTGGAGAGCTGATCAAATTTTGCTGTTACTTAATTTCTTTAGTTTTCTGCTCTGATATGGAATGGCATTCTAATCTGTGCTCCTTTTATAATAACATACGGTTTGAAACTTTAAAACCCCAGTCAATTTCAAATCTATCCCGAGAGGTACTGAAGATAGATTTACTTTTAAAATGTTTGCTGGAAAGTTAATGTAGATAAGAAATATAATCTGAGAAATCCATTTTAAAAAAATAAATAAATCAATTTTGTAGCTTTTGTGAGGACAAAGTCATTTGAGGGAACATGACAGATGTTGGGGATAGCAAGCATTTAGAAACGTCTTAGGTAGAATTTTTTGTTTTAAAATTCTAGATTAAGGAAACCATCACCCGACAAATTGGAATCGATAGTTTTTAATTATGGGCTACATAGGTTCTATAAGACTCCAAATAAGAAGAGAAAAGTAGTCTGAAATTGAACGTAGGACCTCCCATAAAAGCTGATACAATTAGACTAACAAGTTTTAGGGTGTCTTATGTAAATTTTAATATTTTAAGAAGTCATCTAGTTATTGTGTTCTTGGTAAAAGGCCTCAAGCCTTCGGCCCATATCATGTATGGACCGTGTACTTCAAGTCTTCCAAGCTATTGGGTGACAAGCAAGCCCAACTAAATTGGGCTTTAGATAAAAAGAAATGGGCGTTACTCCACCATACTATTGCAGCTGTTTTCGGCCCTTCACCATGGTCTATGGTAGTTTAGGGGTTAATTTGTAAATACATATAATAAGGATTGATATATGTTTGATAGCCCAAGCAAATTGCTTTTTACTGCTTTTTCAGTCTTTCCCTCCTCTTGAAAAAAAATGCCGTTTGGATCTTCTGTTGCAATCTCCAATTGTACTTCACGTTACGAATGTCATGAGTCATGTGTCTAAGTTATTTTTTTGAATATTAAGTTATATACACTTATCGTGCAGATATTAATGTCATACAAAATGTAATACCATTTTCCGAAGCAAGATACTGTATGGAAAAAACGACATAATCCTCTTTTCCTTTATATTGATCTTTAGTTTTTTCCGCTACTAGCTTTCTCTCTCTCTCTAGTTTTGTGAGGAAGACCTCTCACATGTATCTTTCTTTAATTGATTACAATAGTATACATCGGGTCTTGAGCCCCACTTGTGCACCTTGTGGATATGATTAATACAAATTACTTATTTTGTATTTTTGAATTTAAAAAACAAGTAATGTGTATTAATCATATCCACATGGTGCACGGGTGGGATCCAAGACCAGTAACACATATTGAGTTGCACAAAGGTGAAATAGAAGCATGCATACAGTCCGAGGATGGATTAATAGATTTGAATTGTAATTTAGTCGGAGATTGATATAATGCTGACGAGGTTTGTCGTCTGGGATTATTCCGTAATCAATTATCATTATTGCAGGTTTAAGGGCTTTTGAGAGAGGACAAGTCCTCATTTACTGGAATATCAAATGTGTTTAAATGCATGTGAGAGAAATGCCTGTGATGACATTATAAATCTCTGATTAATAGATAGAACAATTTGCAAGGAGTAATATTATATTCATTTAATTGAATACTCTTAATTAGGAAGATACATATGAGAAGTCTTCCTTAACTCAAAATGTAACGAATAATTTAATTGAGAAAAAAAAAACATGAAAGAATTACACAAAATTCACTATAAACTATTTACAAAGGAAGATACATATGAGAAGTCTTCCTTACAAAACGAGAGAGAGAAAGCTAGCAGCGGAAAAAACTAAAGATCAATATAAAGGAGAATAGAGGATTATGTTGTTTCTTCCATAGAGTATCTTGCATTGCAAAATGTTGTTATATTTTGTATTCTATATATATCTGCATGATAAATTTATATAATTTAATATTTAAGAAAATAATCTATATACATGACATTCACAATGAGAAGTGCACGGGCTAAACGTGATATGGGCCAAAGGCTTGAGGGCCTTTTAACAAGATCACAGAAAAATAAATAAGTCAATAAAACCTACCCAAGACGTTTCCGGTTACTTCTTGTTAGAAATCAAGATAATAAAAGCATAAAGATTGGGAAAAATCCATCTTTGGTTCCCTAGGAGTTCGGCTAAAATAATTTTAGTTCCATAGAATATTTTTTGACATTTTTGGTCCCCTTCGACTCAAAATGTGACACTTTTGGTCCCGAAAGGTAAAAAAATTGACTGAAAATGGCAAGTGTTTTGGACGGTTGGGACCAAAAATGAATTTAATTTAGAATTTTTTTTATATTCCACTAGTTCTAATAGAGTGTGTGTCTCACGTTGGTATTTTCTGTCCAAAGACATATGGTTGGGACTAAAAGTGTCATATTTTGAGTTCAATGAAACCAAATGTGTTAAAAAAATTCCTATGAGACTAAAAGTGTTTTGGTCGAACTCCTATGAGACCAAAAGTGATATTTTCCCCATAAAGATTAAACGAAACAAAAGTTTACGTGGTTTGACAATTGACTAAGTCTACCAGCGAGGAAAAAGAATTTCACTATTAACGAAAGTGGTATATAATACAATGAATATCAAAAATATAAACTGAATCTAGTCCTGAATTCTCCCCATAAATATAGCATACCGGCCTTTTAATCATTGGCCTTATGCTAAATTTGGGTTTAGAAACACTTGTTATCCCAATATGGGGATTGAAAAAGTTAAATTTAAAAAGAAGCGAATTTAAATGAAAATAGTTTATGTTATGATTTTTTAGAATTTTGTGAAAATTTCAAAAACAAAACAAACAAGGGCTAGATTTCGAGAAAAAGTTTTTATACCTTTGCCATTTCCTCTTCTTTTAATATGATTAGGACAAATGAGATTAAAGGGCACGTGAGTGTACAAGGAATTACTACAAAATAAATAAAACATTGGTAACAAAATATTAAGTAATAATTAATGACAAAGTTGTAACTAATAATAAATTACTAGTAACGAGAATTTTGTTTCCTCACGAAAAGTAGGTTTTACATGCTTAATGGTGATAAAATTTGTATAGAAATTATCACTCTTTAATAACTAAGAAATTGTTGTCAATATTAACAACTAGTGACGCACCTATAAGGAAAATTTTCACTTTTGATAATATTAGAGTTCGGCCAAAAATAGATTAATGACCCAAAAAATCCTATAGAACAAAACAACCCTCAATTTCTCCCCATAAATAGGATTTTATAACTCTTTTGTTAATAAGTTTCAGTTCATATTTTTGATATTTATTGTATTATATACCTCTTTCATTAATAGTAAAATACTATTTCCTCTTCCGTAAACGTAATTAATTGTCAAACCACGTCAACTTTTGTTAGAATCTTTCTGCTTTTATTATCGTGTTTGTTCTTTTTTTTTTTTTGGTGTATACCAAGGGTTTCCCCCAATTGGACGCCGGAAACTATTCTCTTCGAGGCGTAGAGATCACAGAAGTGAGTTTTGCCTCTCCCAACAAAGCCTTTTTCATACACAACGCCAGGAATCAAACTCTGAATAAATGCTTAAAAAACTCAACTATCTACCAACTGTGCTGACCTTGTTGTTTATCGTGTTTGTTCTAACTTCTAACAACAAGCAATTAGAAACGTTTGCGGTAGATTTTATTGGCTTATTTATGTTTATGTGATCTTGTTAAAAGGCCCCCAAGCCTTTGGCCCATATCACGTTTGGTCCGTGTACTTGAAGTCTTCCAAGTTATTTGGATAACAAGCAAGCCCAGTTTTATTTCCATAAAAATAAGACGTATATTTCCATTCTTTTATCTATATATATATATCTACTAGGCGCGTGTTTAATTTTTAAAAAATTAAAAATTAGGATAATTGATTCATTTATTATTTTATAATATAAAAACTTTTCAATATCATATACGTTGCTTGAAATCATGTAAACATAAACCATACCTCTGATTTTAAGTTAATTATTATAAGTAGTTATTCAATAGAAAAAAGAACAGATAACAAAAGAAAAGAAAAAAAAAACTTAGAGAGAAATAAGAAAAAAAAATGAATGAGGAAAAGAGGAGAAAGAGAGAATAATATAAACAACATGAAGAGAGAAGCGAGTGGAAGAAATTATTTTTGATTGTCTATATTTTAAGAGGGTGCAAGATGACATACCAAAAAATTGACAGACAAAAATAGTAACTCTAAGATCTTCAGACTTTATATATAGTAATAGAATAGAAAATTCAAGCCTAGACCCGACTCGGCCAAACTCATGTGTATTTTGTAAAATAACTTATCATTTATATGACAAGTGCAATACACTCTTCTTGTGAAATACACTTGGGTGCGGCCAAGCCGAGTCTGGGCTCGAATTTTTCGTAATGGTATATAGTATTAGATATATACATAATTTGTATTTATAGACATATCTATAATAATATTAACGTAAATATAATTGCATATATATATATATGTATGTATGTATGTATGTATTTATAAAAAATAAATATTATAATCAAATATGTGTGAGTATTAAAATTAAGTAAGTGTGAATACGATACATAACTATTTTTAATTAATACATAAATTGGTATGCACGCATTACATATGTATATATTTGTATGTATATATTGATTTAGTTTAGTTATCTTTTATTATGTGTACTAAAATAGTTTCATATTTTATTGCACATATATAATTATATGATAATAAGTACAGTTGTGTGTGCTTATGATATGATTTAGATTAATCATTTTTTGGTTATAACATATATATAAATATGTATATAGTATAGTAGCTTGCTAGTTAGTGTAAATAAGGCGACAATAGCCATAACAAAGAAAAAAAAAAGTAAAGAAAATCTTCTGCCCACTGTTTATTTAAACTAAACAAATCAAATAAAGAAAGATGTTATATATTATACTACCGTTTATTTTTCAGCTTTTTTTCACCCGTCCTTCGTATAATAAGATATCTATTTGTTATTGCATTGAATTTAATCTCTTACCATAATCAAAAGAAGTGACAAAACGGTGACAAATATACGGTGGTCTATAGTATCACTCTTAAGCATAAAATTTATATTGTTATAACTTCAATTGATCCATACTTGTAGCATACGTGTATTTGTAATTTAAAATTTAAGTATTTTTAATTTGCAAATGTTTCTCATAACTGCAAAAAACATTAATAAGAAAACTAGTTCTTAAATATTTCCATTTCATGTTCGTTGCTACATTAGTGCAACATCTGCCAGATCCACTACATCAATTACACTCTTTTATTGTTCTCCCAATTTAACTAGCTCCCTGATTTCTTCAGTTACTGGTTCGACATCCACCTCTACACAAATCCAAAGAGGCATGGATTAGCTTTAATTGAATTGTTTGTTAGAGATTGATATAATCTCTGACAAGGTTTGGTGTCTGGGAAATGTAAATTAAAACAAATTTCAGTTTCATAATTATTAACTTTGAATTTCCTGATTTATTGGCTTTCGAAGAAGAGTCTCCTGTTTTTCTTCGGTCGATTTCAGGCTCAGCAATCGAAATCCACCAAAAAAATGCACGTAATTTAGGGGCACGGAAACTGGGATCATTAATCAGCTTCAAAATTGTAGATAAGAATTTTTGTCTTGGAAAACACACGAGATCTTCTACTGCAATGTTGTTGCATTTTCTATTGCATTAATTCTATGCATGACAAGTGTTATCACCATTTAACAAGTACTACTAGTACTGTACTAGTGTCATATGAATTGTATAAGAAGTTTTATTATACATACTAGTCGACTACTAGACACGATTCTTGTCACAATTATATTTATGAAAATCATTATTGTGCGGAAATAATAATGGTTGTCAATAATTCTCTATCACTAGTGATAATATGAATTACACGTACTATTATTTTTTTCTCACGTAGTTAATTTTGTGATATAAACTTTTTTTATTTCATTCTGTTAATAAGCATAGAAATCGAGAGCTAAAGTATTGGAATTCATAAATCGTGAATTGAACTGCAAAACTGTCCCCATAAAATATTGAATGTGTACATATAACAATCAACGTAAACGATTTCATATTGAACAAAATTGATTAGGAGCAGTTTTCTAAATCGCAATATCCAACCGCGTTTATTGTTTTGATGATTATGCGAACAAATATCTTATCATAAGATACATCATACATGTATAATAAAATTCTTATGCTATAACCCAAAAGGACATATTATGAAGGCTGGTAACTTGATCTGTCTATGGAGTACATCCACAACATTAACAAGCAATGAGGGCAAGAATTACATATATGCGCAAAGGACATATAACATGGTGGAAAACAATTAAATTGTAGAGATCTCAAGAACTATAATATATCGACAAGGAAAGATAAAAAAGAAAAACGAACAATCGAGATCGTGGGGCTAAAACTTGGGAACGACGTAGCAAGAATCAGTTGATGTCTTCATCGTCGAAATCGTCCTGAAAAGAGTTGAAGAACTCGGAGCTAGCCAGGCCGAGGTGGTAGAGGTCCATGGAGAGAGACCCCTCATCGAAGAAATTTAAGGATAAATCGACGTCGTCTACATCTACATCCACCGTCACGCCGCCCTCATCGGCCTCCCAGAAATTGTCCATCCCGGCCCGACCGATCTTTATTCTTTATCTTTGGACTTTGGTTCTCCGCTTCTCCCTCCGCCTCAGGGTAATAATATATAATACGTGTACGGGTATCGTTTGGAAAAAGAATTCCAAATAAACCAAGATTTGTATATATACGCACATTCCTGGGTGGACCATGATGGGCTTAACATGTATTCTACCAGCAAAAACAGATGTAGATGGATCCATGGGCCCAAATTGAATGTTTGTCCGTCTATTGGTGAATTGCCTTTTTTACTAAAAATAAGCAAGAGTGTTTATTGTCTAGTGAATACATGATGCCATTAATATCATTGAAATTAAAGCTAATTAACATAGATATTGAATCCATATATAAGATCCATTGTCTTAAATCTTGAATCTTCGATGACCATTATATTAGTGCAATACATACGATAATGCTTCACGAGCCACGACTTTGTTTTATTTCCATTGATGACTAATTTTACGACGTTCACCTTAAGTTTCGGCCTTCAATTTAAGAGGTACGTAATAAGAAATTAATACAATTTTTTTCTCGAAGAAGCAAAAAGGTGCTATTGTTTATTTGATTTGTTTTCGTACCGCATAAATTTCAGCATAGAAGGATGGAGATCAAAACAACGTTTAATTCTTTCCATAAAATTAAAATATAATTCATCAAATGGTCTAATAATCACTAATCTTTAGAGGTTCTAGCCTTCGTTTACCTCTCGACTCTTCAGTTATTATTTTTGTTATATAAAATTAATCCCTTGTGTGAAGAACTAAAGTTGCTGCAGCTATATAAGGAGCATTAGTATAGAAGTTATTCACCCAACCAGTATTTTATTTATGAAATCTATTTGATGCATTTACAAGAAGAAGAAAAAAATCAAAGTTCTTCTCCTGTTCTTGCATCTTAGAGCTTCATCCTTTTGCCAACAATTTCTGCCACTGAAAATTGAAATAAAAAGAGCAAACAAGAGTAAATAGTTAGTTTGAACTCCAAAATTAATTGCAACTGTGAATTTAAACCAAGTTCCAAGTTCCAACTTACAAGAGCGATGGCGCCAGGACATACTATTAGGCATGATGACGAGGAGGTGGAGTGCGATGGCCAATACCTGGGCTATGTCCCGGAGTTGTGGGCCGAAAAGCCTTCGTCTCCATGTTCTTATACCGATTCAATCTAAAACTCATTTCATTATTTGGAATCCTGCATTTGTCAAAATAAATTTTACATTATTGTAGATAGTTAATCATTTATAGCTCCAAATATATCATTCAATGAAATATATATGGATGAAATATCTACGCGTCGCAGTCGACGTTGGGCTGTATGGCCACAGGGACATCAATCTTGCAAAGCTGAGGAAGCTGCTTTGCTTTATCTTGATTAACATTAACCGACGATGCAACTTGTTTGAGGCATTGACAAACAGATTTTCGGTCAGCTTGGGAAGTCGTGGCTTGAGCCAACGCCTGAGCGCCGAGGCAACAAGGGGAGCTAATGTCGCTGATTCCCAACAGAAAGGGTTGACATGGCATCAGATACTGCAACGCTTGTGTGCATGAAATGGCTTGAGCCGGCGCGCTGTATAATATCAGGGCCAAAACCAGGACCAGCCCTACCACAGAACTTCTATGAGCCATTTTGTGTTAATAGAAATTCTATTGCCTTTTAATTTGTTGTGTAAATTGAGTTGAGTAACGTGCTGTATTTATAGGGCAATGAACTGAACTGAGGTGCTTTTCTCGTGAAATCTGATTCAGAGTGGGCCATGGATTACTTGGTAAGTGAAATGAGTGTATAGTATTGGTAATCAGCATGTCGTCTTCTATCAGAGTTAAACAAACCGAGATACTAATGAAAGTCGGAAAAATTTATGTTAGACCGAGACCAATAGTTCTAATATTGTCTATATCTCTCACACAGTAACGTGTATCGTGTGCGGTCCCCACACGCATTTGTATGAGATTGTATGAGAGAGATAGACATAGAATTCACACGGATATCATTGGACTCAGTTTGGCATAGAATTTCCCATGAAAGTCTTATCTGGATTGGAGGATAAAGGATTTGAGGGTGTTTGGTGAGGTTCTATGTTTTATTATGTAATTTTTAATGTATTTGAAGAATCTGGAACCTCAACCACCAACAGCTCAGCATGATTCACATAATTTAAAACTCATCTTCCGTTTTTAGGGTTTTTCAGTTCATGACTAGGGGAATGGAATTAACAAAGCCGAACCCCCGAAGAAAAAAGAAAAGATAATTTAAGGGGCATGATGTGAATTATAAAATCACAACTATATTGAATATACTAATAACCGCTAAAAAATAATATTATTACTTTTAGAAAATTCAGAAAATATATATTCACATAAGGTAATTATCTCCTTACATAATATAGTCTTCTTCTATCTATCTATCTATCTATATATATATATATATATATATATATATATATATATACACACACACACAAATTACAATAACAACAAAAAATTACATGTGTAGGGCCTTAAATAATATTGGGCACGTACAATAATTAACCTAAATATTGGAGTCAGTCCGTCAATCCGGATTTGAGTCAATATGTCTGAGGTGGGCCTCTGTTTATTAACTTTGTCACGTCTTTCTCCTGGCTGGGCTGCCCAGCTCAGTCTTTTCATTCTTTCATAGCACTCTTTAAAGTAGAGGCCAGTTACAGTATCATTCTTTTGGGCTTCAACACAACGATACTCCTATAGGGTCAACTCGGCCCAATTAATAATTTCCGCCAACATTAAGGCAAATATCCATTTTTCCTCAAGTTCGTAATAACAATCAATAATAATTTTTTCAAGTTATCACTTAATTTTTTACCGTAGTTATAGGTGCATTATCCCTTGTATCGATTATCTACTGTAATTTATAAGAGGACATTTTATAGTTATAAAGACACTGTAAAGAATAAAAGAAAAAATAATAGTTGACAAAATGTCAAGTTATAGTATTATAATTGACACTAGTTATGTATATTTTCGGACAAGAATATTGTAATTTGTTACAACAATGAGTTTCAAACTTATAGTAATGACAATAATTGTATAAGTTCTCGTTTTTGAAAAGTAAATAACAATAAAATGGGTATAAAGTGTTAGAGTTCTAAACCCCGTAAATAATATTATTGATGATGGAATGTATATATAGAGTTACAATGAATATAAAACCCTATCTACATACAAGGAAAGAAACCTAATGTAAATACAAGTAAAGAGATATAGAAAATATGGAAACTAATATTTAACATTCCCCCACAGTCGAAATGGGAGTTTCCCGAACATTGAGACTGGATCTGAAATCGAGAAATAAAGGTGATGATAACCCCTTGGTGAAGATGTCTGCAAACTGATGAGCGGAGGGCACATGCAACACACGAACTTCACCAAGTGCAACTTTTTCTCGTACAAAATGAATATCTATTTCAATATGTTTGGTACGTTGGTGCTGTATGGGGTTAGAAGAAAGGTAAATAGAGCTAATGTTATCACAATAAACTATAGTGGAAGAAGTAAGAGGACAGTGTAATTCAAGAAGTAAATTGCGAAGCCAAGAAGATTCGGCAAAGGCATTTGCAACACCTCTGTATTCGGCTTCGGCACTGGATTTAGAAACAACATGTTGACGTTTGGAAGACCAAGAAATAAGATTATCACCTAAGAAAACACAATAACCTGAGGTAGAACGACGAGTATCCGGGTACCCTGCCCAATCAGCATCGGAGTAGGCGACGAGTTGAGAAGAAGAAGAAGGGCGAAAGTGGAGACCTTGAGCAAGAGTACCACGAACATAGCGAAGAATACGTTTCAAAGCGTGCAGGTGTGGTTCACGAGGATCGTGCATGAACAGACAGATTTGGTGAACAGCATAAGCGAGATCAGGGCGAGTGATGGTTAGATACTGCAGAGCCCCAGTTAGACTGCGATAATGAGTAGGATCGGAAACAGGAGGACCTGATAGAGATAATTTTGCATTAGTGTCGACCGGAGTTTTGCACGGGTTACAGGAAGCCATGTGGGCGCGTTCTAAAATATCCATAGCAAACTTTGATTGAGAAAGAGTAAGACCAGATGAAGAACGAGAGACATTAATGCCTAAAAAATAATGCAAAGAACCGAGATCGGTCATAGCAAATTCAGAGGAGAGAAGCCGAGTGAGATTAGAAAGAAGAGAGGAAGACGAGGCAGTAAGAATAATGTCGTCCACATAAAGAAGAAGATAGGCAAGAGAGGGACCATGATGAAAGACGAAAAGAGAGGTGTCAGCTTTACTACTAACAAATCCTAAAGATGTAATAAAAGATGCGAAACGATGGTACCAAGCACGAGGGGCCTGTTGAGACCATAGAGAGCCTTTTTGAGACGACAAACATGAGTAGGAAAGGTGGAATTGATAAAGCCCGGGGGTTGTTTCATAAAGACAACTTCAGTGAGATGGCCATGCAAGAAAGCATTCTTGACATCCAATTGATGAATAGGCCAAGAACGAGAGATAGAAAGGCTTAGGACAGTTCGAATGGTGGCAGGCTTAACAACAAGACTGAAGGTTTCATCATAGTCCAAGCCAGGTTGTTGGGTATATCCTTGAGCAACAAGACGAGCCTTATAACGCTCGAGGGAGCCATCGGAGCGAAATTTATGACGGTAAATCCATTTGGAGCCAACTATATTGACAAGAGGTGGACACGGAACAAGCTCCCATGTAGAATTAGAATGAAGAGCGGAGATTTTGGCTTGCATGGCGGCTTTCCAATTGGGGTCGGATAAAGCTTGAGTGGTGGTTCGAGGGATAGGGGAGAGAGAAGACGGAACCAAAAGGTTAAGAAGCTGTCAGGGACGTGTGATGCCAGATTTGGAACGAGTCACCATGGAATGAGTGGAAGTGGGGGGCGGCGGCGGGGGTGGGTGAGGCGCAGCGGGAGCAGGTGGGGCGGTAGGAAGAGCCAGAAAGGAATGGGGAAGATGGGGTGGTGGGTCATCGACTAAGTCAAGGAAAGAGTAGTCAGGAACAGGGGACTGTGAGGAAACCGAGGCATAAGGAAAAGAGGATTCATCGAAAGTGACATGATGAGAAAGAATAATTTTATTTGTGGAAAGATCGAAACATCGATAGCCACGATGATTTTGTGGGAACCCGAGAAAGACGCAAGCTGTAGAACGTGGGGCGAGTTTGTGTGGGGCGACAGAGGTAAGATTGGGATAACACAGGCATCCAAAAACACGGAGATGAGAGTAGTCGGGTGGAGTTTGGTATAAAAGTTCAAAGGGTGTGCGAAAATCGAGAGTAGTAGTCGGGAGTAAGTTGAGAAGATGAGTCACCATATGGAGTGCTTCAACCCAAAAGGTAGGAGGGAGTGAGGCTTGGAAAAGAAGAGTACGCACGATATTATTAACAGATTGAAGAGTGCGTTCGGCTTTGCCGTTTTGTTGAGAGGTATGAGGGCAAGAGAAACTAAAATTTATGCCGAGGCCACTAAGGAGAGTATGAAAATTGTTATTATCGAACTCTCGACCATGATCGCATTGGAAGGATTGAATTTCAAAATTAAACTGTGTTTTGACATATGCACGAAAATTTAAGAAAACATTAAAAACATCCGACTTAAGACGAAGAGGAAAAACCCATAAAAAATGCGAGAAATCATCCAAAAAAATAACATAATAACGAAAACCTTTAGCACTAGTGACCGGTGAGGTCCATAAATCTGAATGTATAATTTCAAAAACACGAGAAGTAGTAGAAGCAGAACTAAAAAACGGAAGACGTTTGTGTTTGCCTAATTGACACGCATTACATAAAGGAAAAAATGATTGTGGACAAGAAATAAAATTCCTAGAAGCTAAGTACTTAAAAACTGAAGAGCCGGGATGGCCAAGACGACGGTGCCAAAGAGTAGTAGTGTCGGCGGTGAGAGCGTGTGGAGACGGAGTAGAGCGAATAGATGAAGGAAGAACGGGATAGAGGTCCCCTTGACTGTCACTGCGGAAGAGGAGGGTGCCCGTCGGAAGGTCCTTCACAGAAAAGCCATGTGGGTCAAACTCAACAGAGACATTATTTTCACGAGTAAAAGAACGAACGGAAACAAGATTTTTGATGATATGGGGAGAGACTAAAACATTAGATAGAGAAAGATGGGCGGAAGGTAAAAAAGTAGAGCCAATTTGAGAAATAGGTAAAAGAGCATCATTACCAACTAATATTGATTTAGAATTATCACAATGTACAAGAGAAGAAAGTGTACCCGAGTGAGAGGTCATATACGCACTAGCCCCCGAGTCCATGTACCAATTTTCATCGGGTGTGTGAACAGTCATAGTGGAAAATAATTGGGTGAGGTCCGTGGGCTGCTGCTGTGGAAGGCCTATGTGTAGTGGCTGCTGCTGGAGTTGGGCTGAGTAAGGTGAATGAAGCATTGGGCTGGCATGTTGAAGGGTGAAGGGGGCTGCTGGATAGGAGGTGTGAAGGCCCGTGTAGTTGAGGCCATTTAATTGATGTGGAGTGGGCTGCTGTGGAGGCCCAGCAAAATATGTTTGAGGGGGGCCAGAGAAATAATGTTGAGGGGGGCCGTGCTGGTGAGATGAAGTTGGGTCTTGCTTTGGAGGGGTCCATGGGCGGCCTGGTGGTTGAGGAGACCATGTGGGCTGCTGAAGAGTCCCATAACCGAAGGTGGGCTGCTGGAAGTAATTTGATTGTTGCCCAGAAGTGTTGGAAGAAGGCCGGTTGGTAGAAGGTTGGGAATAGTGACTGCCATAATTTTGGTAATTACCACGACCAAATCCACGACCAAAATTTTTACCACGACCACGTCCTCGACCACGACCATTATCACTACGGGAATTATGGTGGTTTTGAGAAAAAAGAAGAACCGAGGAATCAGGAGAGGGGGTGGTTTTATGGGATTCACGATTTTCATAAAGTAAAAGCATGTTACGAGCTTGATCAAATTTAGGAAAAGGACTTTGATTGGTGATGACATCGATAATACTATTGTAAGAATCAGGTAAATTATTTAAGATTTGTAAAACTAATTCCTGATCATTAATAGAAGAATCAACATCTTTGAGATTATCTGCAAGCCTTTTCATATCGCTACAGAAATCAGAAATTGACAAATTTCCCTTTTTATAATTGCGAAATTTTTCTTGAAGATGAAGGAAACGGGAGGGTTTATTATTATTAAAAAAGGATTCAAGATTATCCCAAATTTGTTTGGCGGTAAAACCATCGCCACTAACACTGTCAAGAAGACTTGCATCGACAGAATTGTACATCCAAGTTTTGATTTTTGAATCTAACGAAAACCAATCCTCATCATTATCATCTTTGGGGACGGTTTTTCCATTCATATGGCCTAGAACTCTATAGCTACGACAAATATAGGAAAAAATTGTTTTCCATAACTTGAAACGAGGATCTTCCTCACAGAGTTTAAAATTAAAAAGGTGAAAAACATTGGTGATGGCAAAGGCCGGATGAGAGGAGGAGGAAGTAGTGGATTCACCCATAGTGATAATGGTCACGACAAAAAAACGTAGAAGATAAGTAAAAAAAAAAAAAGAATCGCAAACTTACCGTGATGAACTACCGATGAAAGATGGCATCGAAGATGGCGAGATTTGGATGAAGAAGATTGTGCACCCGGGGATGGCGGCTTGGCTACAGATCGATGGAGAGATGAATATGTTCTCTCTTGTTAGGCTGATACCATGTTAGAGTTCTAAACCCCGTAAATAATATTATTGATGATGGAATGTATATATAGAGTTACAATGAATATAAAACCCTATCTACATACAAGGAAAGAAACCTAATGTAAATACAAGTAAAGAGATATAGAAAATATGGAAACTAATATTTAACATAAAGTGTCACAAGTGAATACACACGGACAACTTAGTTTAGACTCCCAAATGCGTGAATTAAATGCTATATAAGCCTAACCATATGCACTGGATACACACTACATTATGAATATTTTCTTGACACCCAATAAGATTTAGATATGCAAAGCGATAGTTCAGCTAACTATACGTGGTGTCATAAATCAAATTTGGTTCGATTAAGGTTATCAGATATATTTGTAGGCTCAAGTATTGTAATATGATTCTATTATGATATGAGTATGACCAGATACAGAGTCGGGGTTGGTGGTGGCAACCGCCCCCCTCAATTTCCAGAAAATATTCTTTCTTTTTTTATCTACAAGTTTTTAATATTTGAAATTATGCCCCTTCAAAATTAAAAAAATATCAAGGTTTCTCACCATTTTTTGGTATTTGCCCTCGGAGAAAAATTCCTGACTCCATTCCACAGTATGAGTATGAGCAAAGTACTTTGCTTCACTTGATTTTATTCATGTGTTTACTTATGTAGGCCAATAGTAGAATCATATATATTGGTGGACCGAGTGAGTTGCGTGCGGAGGAATTTACTATTTAGTATTCTATTTTGCTTTCAGACAAAATCTTGAAACCATCGAACCAATGTCCGCAAGCCCCAAATTCATTGGGATCTCCGGTAATGGACCCACGCGCAAACTCCATTTTTCTTGTTATTTTTTTTCCCACCGGCGATTTTCTTCTCCTTTATCTTTGGAGATTTGGAACTGAAATCATTGCCTCAAGATTCATCAACAACAGGGGAAAATTTCATTAAGCATTGAATGGCTGTAAGTGTTTGATCAAAGTTCCAATTCATATATAATCTGCTTCTTATTTACTGCTTATCTTGATTTTAACTTCTGAATAATTTTGGCTTATAATTCTACTGCAGCGATCACATGTCCCTAAGTTTGGAAATTGGGATGGTGACAATGTACCCTACACAGCATACTTTGAGAATGCACGAAAAGAAAAAATAAGCGGCATAAAAATAAACCCAAATGATCCAGAGCAGAATCCAGAGGCTTTCAATATTGGAAGCAGTAATTTTTCTCATGCAGAAAGTTATGATGATAATCATCATAGGAACATTTACGATCAGCGAAAGAACACGAGTCGTAAGACTATGGCTTCAGAATCAAGCAGTGATAAAAGCCCTTCTGATAACTCAGTGTCTTCGGTTCTTAAGCCAAATCACCAGCGTAAAAAATCTGATCGAAATAAGTATACGAGTCGGAGCCACATCCCACGTTCACCAGGACCTAATAATTATGATGATGAGTTTGTAAGTCGAAACAAACGAATCATTGACTGTTGATAATTATAGAATTGGCTTGTGTTTATTGTAAGTATTGATCTGACAAAGGTTAATAATGTACTCTGGCAGTCTTATAGATCAGTGTCTGTCCCAAAATTCGGGGAATGGGATGAAAAAGATCCGCGATCTGGAGACGGATTTACTGTCATTTTCAACAAAGTGAAGGAGGAAAAACAAATAGCAGCTTCTAAGTTCCCTCCTTTGCCAACCAACAATTATGATCAGACTAGCCAGAAAAAGGAGACTAAATCAAAGGTATGATACCGTTAACGAATTTTCATAGCAATTTTAGGATAATTTGCATTTATTAATTTGAGAATTATTAAAGAGACATTCTAGCTCGTGTTAGATGACCGTTGATCTAAGTTTGACTGATTATATACAATTGTTTTTCATCCATGCAGAAATGTTGCTGCCTGTTTTGAAGAGAAGAGAATGGATCGTATTTTGTTAATTTTTGTCTTTCCGCCTGTTTATTATGCTTGTCACCCAGATAGGATCTTCTATTGCAAAACCCTAATGCATCTCCTATTGCAAGATATTGGGTGAATAACACTTGTCTAATAGATTATCGGAAAAAAAAACTTGTCTAGTAAAAAAATAACTATTACACGTGTCATTCACTCAATAACGTGCAATAGGAGATGCAATATAAATTGAAATAGAAGATTTCATTTGCTTTTCTCAAGTATATGGAACGTAGCATTCTGTTGTCAATATCCTTCTATTGCAAGTTTCTATAGCATATGAATCCCTTGTTATTTAAGAATTCTGGTTTAGTAATTTGATTCACATTGATAAGAGCGCTTAGGATTAATATGTTATGGTTATGTTAATTTAGCGTTTTCGTTTTTTTTTGAATTTGAATGACTGAAGCAAGTCCTCCAATTGATTCAAATTTGAAAAATTGCTTTTAATGTAGATTTTATGTAGGTCATGCCAGTCTGGTAGCTTGCAATTCTTTTTGTTAGTTTACACACTATGAACAAGGTTCTATGACTTCCATCCCATCAGTGTAAAGTCATTTTAGGTACTGTTACTTCCGTCATATTTGTGGCTCTTGAGCTTCGTCAATCTTCACTTATCAATGTAGGAGCCTCATTTGTGGGCTCTATTAAATTTCCATGATTTCTTCAAGTATTGAATTTCGATGTATCAAGGCTCCGCCCAATTTATCAAGAAAATTTGTTATCAATCATTGGATAAAAATAATTTTGGTAATGGTTATCACTTGCCACTAATTACTTGACAAGTGAACATCGCATTATACGGTACCTGACCACTTTATTTGAAAATAAAATAACTACGATGAGATATGTAAATTTACATATTATATTATTGATTTACTTTGTCAAACTGAATCCGAGAAAGAAGTAACCTTTGTTTCTCAGTTCATTGTGATTTTTAAAGCTGATGTTAGTGAAATCGATAAGAAATAACTTTATTCATAATGATTAATTAATTCGTCAATTAGGCGAAAATAATAATTGAATTTATGTTTGAAATTTTAAACTTGGATATTTACAAAGATAACCATATCAATGGATGTTTATCCAAAACTAATTATTTGAGCGATGTAAGCAGAGGGAGGGGTGAATCCAAATGCAACCACTTTTATAACATAGGCATTCAATTCCCTAGAACTATTTATTTTGGCCCCTAATATTTGGGTGCTTGATATAATACTTCAACAAAGAACATTTGAAATTAAACAAATATCGTTGCAATGTTTCTTAGAAATAAACTGGCTTTATTAACGTCAACTATTAAGTTTTGTATTTACCATGAATTTAATAAAATGTGGAAGATTAATATAATTCATGTTAGTTGAAAAGCTGTAAATATAAGTGATATATAAACTTATAAGGCTTTAATGTATCAGTCATGCCTATTGAGTTTGCAAAACTAATGTGCTAAAAAATGTCACACACATTAAGTAATCAAATATAGAGCTTATTTTACTCCATTAAAGTAAAACTAATAAGTGAGGAAGAGAATCAACATTTAGACTTATTGAAGTTATAACAAGAATGACATTTAAAGAGATTAATCAAAAACAATAACCAAACAAGTTTAGAAATGAAACATAAGTGGAAAGAAATAAAATATTTATGATAATGAACAAACAACAATGAAATAAACGGGATAAATAAGACGAAAAGATTAATCATTGCAAAGCTTCTAAATAATGAAGGAAGCGTCTTGACGCACATAAGTCATTATATTATATTCGTTTATTGACTAATTAGGTGGTTAATAATGTCTATTTGCTTAGAAACAAAAATGAAATTGCAATTGGAAGAATCTCAGATGCTAAGTGAAACTTAGAGATATATTATAATTTTCTCTTAACCAATATAAATAAAATACTAACATGCCTTTTATTAACCCGAAATTAAAGGTGGAACATTGAAGAAAGGACGACAATTAAGAAATTCTGTAACTTCAAGGATGATTTTGCAATTGTTTTGAAACCTAGGGACATGAAAGTGAAATTTTCCCTACAATTCCCTCTTTCACGGTTTTCAAATATATTTGTTCTTATCAGCACGCGCACTCTTCACATTTCTTCTTAAAAATATCAGTACACTCACTTCACGCCTCTTTTCAAATACTAGAAAATCACTGAAATTTCGGTAGCTGAAGAATGGAAATCGTTTCAGGCTCTATCAATTCTTGTTCTAAAGAGCAACTCCAGGTTTATCAGACCTGGTTCAATTTCGCCGATTCAGGTCTTCTTCTTTCTATATTTTAATTTTCTTTTGTAAGTGTTTCCTTTCAATCAAATCCTTAATATAATCAGATTTTGTATCTCACCTTTTCATCAATAACCTGTTAATAGATCGCGATGGCCGTCTGACTGGCAATGACGCGAGTAATTTTTTTTCCATGTCCGGCTTATCGAAGCCTGAGCTAAAACAGGTACTAATATCAGAGTGCTTATGCCTTTATTTTTTGGATTATCTGAGTATAGTATTTTCGTTTTTTTGTTTTCTATTAATGTTTTTAGAGTTGGACTCCAGATTTTGATATTGTACATCTGTGTACAGGATGCGGTAGATTGTACCGCTTTTTTTTTTTTTTTTGTGTGTGTGTGTGTGTGTGTATATATATATGCGTGTGCATATATATGTATTATATATATTTGTGTATATATATGTATTATATATATTTATTTTCACTTGTATGTGTAGTTCTGTCGCTTAAACAGATAAGAGTGAAAATTATTTCTGTGTAGCGAGAGTTAATTCAATTTAAATAAATTAAATCAGTATCAATATCCGTCATTTACAGTACATTTTCTTTCTGCTTGCCTTATAATTCAATTTATTGGAATTGCTATTAAGTAGTGTACTGGATGATCTGGAGTTGTTCATTAGACCATAGCTTAAGTTCTCCTCAGGAGTCTTGATATAATGCTGGCGGTGCATCTATATGTTTTGTATACAACATGCTTATAAATTTTTTATTTATCAAGTGACAATGAGAAACAAAATGCAATTCGTTCTGATTAAGTTCTATAATTTGCATCAATTGGTGGATCATCAGTACTAATTTCATATTAATGTTGTTGATCTTCGTCCTGTTGAAATGACGGTGAATCACCTTTTCAATTTGCTTTCTGCACAGTAGATAAATTTCAGTAGCTTGTTTGCAATCTTCCTCTTTTTCTCACATTTTTTGTGCATTTCTGTGATGAAGGTTTGGGCAATTGCTGATACCAAGCGACAAGGATTTTTAGGTTTCAAGGAGTTTGTCACTGCATTGCAGGTTGTATTTCTTTGTGAATAGAAAGTAATGTATTATGGAAATAAAAAAGAACTTTATGTCTATGAGATTGAGAAGAGCTAACATGTTCATTCTTTTATCTTTCCCTTGCTTTTTTGTTCGGTTATTCCAATTTCAGATGATCTCTTTGGCACAAGAAGGACATGAAATAACCTCAGATATCCTTAAGGGAACAGGCAAGTCGAGAACTCTGTAATTTTCCTTACAAACAACATAGGCTATCATTTTGCTCTACAAGCTTTATGGCTCCTCATTGTAGACACTTTTATATATACTTTGTTTTTAAAACTTTTAACGATTTTTATTGACTAAGCACTACGACATTTGGTAATATGAATTCGCTAATAGATGATGCCTAAGACACAAATTTTAGGAAAGCTTTGTCTCATTGTTCCGTTCCTGCTTTCAACATTACTCAAATTTTCAACTCTAAGACTAAACCGTTTCTTCTTTCAGTTAATTTGGAAACATTGGCTCCTCCAAATATGAAAGGTCTGGACACTTTACTGGAAGTAAGTGCTTTAAACCTTCTTATAATTGTGTTTCTCTATTATGAAATTTGTGCTCTCCATTAACGTTTCACCTTTGCATTTCTCAACCAGAACCATAAAGGTCGAGTTTCAAATGGCAATTCTGATACCAATGGTTAGTAAAAATTTCACCCTATATAAGATTGATATCAAGCATTTTCTTTTTCTTTTTCCCTTTTTTTCTTGTTTTTGAGTAGAGTGCAAATGAAATATGATGCAGGAAATATGCAGTTGCATCCAGCACCACCGAAGAGCTTGTTTAGCACAAAGTCTAAAAAAAAGGTACCCGAATCTTGTGATTTGATCTTATATGCAATTATCCAAAAACTTAGCCATGCTCCCGCTTGTTCTAATTTTCGCACATAATGATTGCGGCCTTCTAAATTGTGAAGAGTAATGTTGTCCGCGTTGATAATGTAAGATTCATTATTTCAATTTACAAGTCCCATGACATTAATAAAAAGGTGCTTGTGGGTGTAAAACAAAGAAGCTGATTTTTGTTTGTTAGACATCATTGCTGACATGTATTTCAAGCATGATAGTTAGTCTTCACTTTATGCACACATTTGTGTTCAGCTCAGAAAACTGTCTGATTTTTTATCTTTCTAATTCTTCCAGAACTATACTTCTCTGACTTCGGTTACTTCGGTGATTGATGGCTTGAAACTTCTGTACAATGAAAAACTAAAGCCACTGGAAGCTACTTACCGTTTTAACGACTTTGTTTCCCCATGTTTGGTGAGTTAATTTTTTGATATCTTCATATATTGCAGAACATATTTCTTTATATTTCTTTCATGTAGCTTATAATTTTTGGGTTACTTTTGAAGGCCCCAACATAGGTTGATTTGATTGACATTTTAATGTGATCTTTATTTCCAGACTAGTAGTGATTTTGATGCGAAACCAATGGTCATGCTTTTGGGTCAATACTCAACTGGAAAAACAACATTTATAAAACACTTGCTACAAGGCAGCTATCCAGGTTAAATTCTTACATACTAGAAAAACAAATTTTATTATTTTATGTCAATTTTAATTTTTTTAGCTTATGTGACCATTGTTTCTATTTTTATCCTTCATAGGTGCTCATATTGGACCTGAGCCAACTACTGACCGGTTTATTGTTGTCATGGTATAATAAGGCATATGTTTTTTTTGCATATTTAATCATTTCACTCATTCTAGTTGAAACTCTGAAATGGTAACACGTGGATGTCAATGAATCAAATTCCCCTTGGGGTGGGAGGGCGGGTGGGGTGTTATAGCAAAGAATGCTGGGGAAAAATAATATGAAAGTCTAGAAAACTTTTTGTCTTTTTTCTTTTTTAGCATAAAAGTATCTTGTGTTTTCTTGGTGGTTTTAACGTGCACAATTAGACTTTTTCTGTCTAATTGCCTTGCTCATCTAGTAACATTCTCTTGCAATATGATGCTTGTTGATAGAGTGGTATTGGTCATTCAGATTTCTCTTCTATGTATAACCTTCAACCTTGCGTTGTGGTGTTTTAGCAATCTTGGTTGTTTCTTGTATCGTGTTACTGTGTTGAATACTTGTTGGTCATGTCCTCAGTCTGGGCCGGATGAAAGAAGCATTCCTGGCAACACTATTGCGGTTCATGCAGACTTGCCATTCACTGGTTTGAATACTTTTGGTGGATCATTTTTATCCAAATTTGAGTGTTCTCAAATGCCACATCCAGTGAGTAACAATCTTTGTCACATACACTATTAAATCACAATTTTTAGATTTAAGCTTTCTAGTTACATGATACAACTTCATTTACCTTAGCTGCTCGAACATATAACATTTGTGGACACTCCTGGGGTTTTATCGGGAGAAAAACAAAGAACTCAGAGAAGCTATGATTTCACGGGTGTCATATCATGGTTTGCGGCAAAATGTGATTTAATCCTCCTCCTCTTTGATCCTCATAAACTTGACATTAGCGATGAGTTCAAAAGGGTCATTTCATCACTCCGTGGTCATGATGACAAAATACGTGTTGTCTTGAACAAAGCAGATCAAGTTGATACTCAGCAGGCAAGATCACCAACTTTGGATTTGTTTATTACTTTGAATCTGTTTCTTTTCCTTTGATTTTGTGTGTTTTTCAATGTAAAGTAAAGCTTAGGGTCGTATTAGTTATATTTTTTTCTTTACCCCATTGCAGCTGATGAGAGTTTATGGTGCACTAATGTGGTCGCTTGGAAAAGTTCTGAATACTCCAGAGGTATCTCGTGTATATATTGGGTAGGTTTTTCATCTTCAACAACTAGGCAATGTTGGGTCTTCACTCTAATAAGGCATGTTTAGTATTTCTTCAACCAGTGATACTAGATTTCTCTTTATCATACATTTTGTTATTTGATTCCTTTCATATGTTTCTTTACCATTTCGATTGTGCGATTCCTAATTGTCATTATTTATCTCTTCCTATGTAAAAAACAAATTTTCTTGCTTTATAAACATATATTAATGATTTTTTCCCTGTAATTTCTAGATCATTCAACGACAAGCCCGTGAACGAAGCAGCCATTGGTCCTGTGGGAAAGGAACTTTTTGAGAAAGAGCAAGATGATCTCCTCCTAGACTTGATAGACATACCAAAGAAGGCTTGTGATCGACGGGTATGCAATTTTTCTATATAGTTCAATTAATATATGTTGTACTTGGTACAAAATCAATATCATCATAGATGTAATCCAAATACGTTATATTAATAAAAGTCTATTGTCAGATCAATGAATTTGTAAAGCGTGCTAGAGCTGCCAAGATCCATGCCTACATAATTAGTCATCTCAAAAAGGAGATGCCCGCTTTAATGGGTAAAGCTAAAACTCAGCGGAAGCTTATTGACAAACTTGACACTGTCTTTGAAAAGGTGCTTCTTTCTTCTCTGTGCCCCAACATTCACATGTACCTCGATCCCTACCTAACATAATACACACACGGACATATACTTTGTGCTTTTGAATCTTAATTTTTTGTGATTGGAAATTCCATAAAACAGGTGCAGAGAGAATTTCATCTACCTGCTGGAGACTTTCCAAACGTGGAGCAGTTTAAGGAAGTTCTAAGCCGTTATAACATTGATGAGTTTGAGAAATTGAAGCCCAAAATGATTCAGACTGTTGATGACATGCTCGGCTACGACATTCCCGAGCTTTTGAAAAATTTCAGAAATATCTATGACTAAGGGTAAGAAAACTTCAAGAAGGCTTGAAGTCACAACATGGAGATCCATGTTTATAATTGTGCAGGTTGCCAACAAATTTTCTTCCATTCTGTAGCATGATCGAGTCCCCAACTATTTTGAAATTTGTTAATTGTTTTAGGTCCGGTTAGTATTTTTGTCAATGGATTTTATAAACCAGGACTTATATTATCATGCATATTCGATTGAAGCATTCTTTCCTTCTGTCCTAAAGAATTATCCTTTTGGATTTGAACTGCGTCCTAAAGAAACATGCTGAAAATGGGTTTGGGTATTTTGAAGTGACTAATGTCTCGGGAGGCATATGTCTTTAGTCCATATAAGTATACTTGTAAAAGATTGAGGCAATAACCAAGGGCAAAATGGTCTTTTCGTAATACGCCGAGCATGAGTTCTGAAATCATAGGAAAGCTAGTCAGCATGATTTGGCATAGAAATACAGGTTACTTGTTAAGGGGATGTATCTAGCAATATTAAATTAGAGAAATGGATAGGGTCAATCCATGAGCCAAACATATTTATAAATGTCAAAACGTTGACGATTTTGAACATAGTAAGTGCATCCATGCCTGTTTTTTAAAGTGATTGTCAATTCTAAATGTCAAATTTTCAAAATCTGCTTGACATGTTAGGTCATGCTTTCCGGGCATAAGCTCAATTGACACCTAAGTCTTTTTTATTTCTTCCGTCTAAAAGTTTCAGCCTCTTGTACTCATTAGCATGTAGATTGGGAATATGAGAGTAGATCGTTTGACCGCGATTAATCTCTGAAAATTATCCATCATAAATTGCGGTCGTAATATTGAAATAACCCCAAATATTATGAAATATATATAAATATTCTAAAGTAGAGAGACTAGAGAATTAAGAAGAGAATTCTTTCTTTGATTTTGGTGTATTTCTCAATACAATGGCAAAGCCTATTTATAGGCACAAAACAAGATCAAATATTGATTACAAAATGAGGTAATGGAATTGTAGGTGAATCCACTAAATGAGATATTGGAGTTGTAGGTGAATCCATTAAATTATGTATTGAAGTTATATGGACATCCACTTAATGAATTATTCATAACACTCCCTCTTGGATGTCCATCACTTAAGAATATGTCTCATTAAAACCTTATTAGGAAAAATCCTGTGGGATAAAAATTTAGTGAAGGAAAAAGAGTACATAATTCTTTCAATACGCAATCAGATGCTGCCTCATTAAAAACCTTACCAGAAAAACCCAGTGGGAAAAACCTTGGTTAAGGGAAAAAGAGTGCAGCGCGTATTATCTCCCCCTCATGACAATATCAGTCAAGATCTTTAAGTCTACGCACACCAATATTGTAGACTAGCTTTTCAAATGTTGCTGTGGGAAGTGCCTTGGTGAACAAATCAGCAAGATTATCTCTGGAACAAATTTGTTGAACATTGATATCACCATTCTTCTGAAGATCGTGAGTGAAAAAGAACTTTGGTGAAATATGCATTGTTCTATCTCCTTTAATGTACCCTTCTTTCAATTGTGCGATACATGCGGAATTATCTTCATATAAGATCGTCGGGATCATTTTTCCAGAAGATAAACCACAAGTCCCTTGAATGTGTTGAATCATGGATTTTAACTAAACACATTCTCGACTTGCCTCGTGAATAGCCAAGATTTCTACATGATTAGATGATGTGGCCGATATGGTTTGTTTTATAGATCGCCATGAAATGGCTGTGCCACCACATGTAAATAAATAGCCTGTTTGTGAACGACCATTATGAGGATCAGACATATATCCAGCATCTGCATATCCAACCAATTCGGACTTGGGTACATTTGAATAAAACAAGACCATATCGATTGTTCCTCTAAGGTAGCGGAGTACCTGTTTAACCCCATTCCAATGCCTTCGTGTAGGAAAAGAACTATATCTTGCTAATAGATTAACAACGAATGCTATATCAGGTCGAGTATGACAAGCAAGATACATTAGTGCACCGATTGCACTTAGATATGGTACTTCAGGACCAAGTAGTTCTTCATCACTTTCTCGAGGTCGAGAAGGATCTTTGTTCACATCTAGTGACCTTACGAGCTCAATGGATGTGATTTATCCATGTAGAAACGCTTTAGCACCTTTGATATATAAGCGTCTTGATATACAAAAATTCCGTTCTTTAAATATTCAATTCGTAGTCCAAGGCAAAATTTTGTTCTTCCAAGATCTTTCATCTCAAATTCTTTCTTTAAGCAATTAACAGTTTTTGAAATCTCTTCAGGAGTTCCAACGATATTTAAATCGTCAACATAAACTGTAATTATAACAAACTCATTTCCAGATCTTTTCATGAAAATACAAGGACAAATTTGATCATTCTTATATCCTTCATTCAACAAATATTCACTGAGACAATTATACCACATTCATCCAGATTGTTTCAGTCCATACAATGACTTACTTAATTTAATTGAATAATGTTCTCGAGAACTTGAATTATATGCTTCAGGCATATTAAATCCTTTAGGGATTTTTATATATATATCATTATCAAGCGAGCCATACAAATAGGCTGTAACAACATCCATTAGACGCAAATCAAGTTTTTCATGTACTGCCAGACTTATTACATAACGAAAAGTAGTTGCATCCACCACAGGAGAATAAGTCTCCTCGTAATCTATGCCAGGTCATTGCGAAAACCCTTGGGCAACAAGACGTGCCTTATATCTTACAATTTCACTTTTTTCATTTCGTTTTCGCATAAATACCCATTTGTATCCTACTGGCTTTACATCTTCAGGTGTACGGACTACAGGTCCAAAAACTTTTACATCTTCAGGTATACGGACTACAGGTCCAAAAACTTTTCGTTTGTTCAAGCGAGTTTAACTCTGCCCTCATTGCGTCTTTCCATTTTGGCCTATCATTTCTTTGTCGACATTCATTAACAGAATTTGGTTCTTGATCCTCATTATCATTCATCATAATTAGCGCTACATGATATGCAAATTTATCGTCAACGTTGACTTCATTTCGATTCCATCGTTTCCCGTTCATAACATAATCTATTGAGATCTCATTATTTTCACAAGTTTCAGGTACCTGAGGTTCTTCTGGAACCGAAATATTAGTTATGACTGGGGACTCTTCTTGAGTTATTTTATCCTCGATTAGACCATCTTGATTCTTAGCTCCTTTTCTTTTTCGAGGATGACTATCTTTGGAACCGATAGGTCTACCACGCTTCAGGCGTGCAGTAGACTCATTACTTTGACCTTCAGGGACAACAATTCTTACTGGAGCATTAACAGCTGGTACATGTGACTTAGTCACTTTTTTTTAGGTCAGTAAATGCGTCTGGCAGTTGGTTAGCTAAACCTTGCAAGTGAATTATCTTTTGAACTTCCAGTTCACTTTGTTTTGTTCGAGGATCAAGATGATATAAAGATAATTCATTCCAACTAATTTTCTTTTCCAGCTGCTTATTTTCTCCCCCTAATGTTGGGAAATCTGATTCATCAAAATGACAATCAGCAAATCCAGCCTTAAATAAATCGCCAGTCAATGGCTCTAGATACTTTATTATCGATGGAGACTCGAATCCAACATATATTCCCAACTTCCTTTGAGGACCCATCTTAGTGCGTTGTGGTGGAGCAATTGGAACATATACCGCACATCCAAAAAATCTTAGATGGGAAATATTTGATTCCTGACCAAAACCCAAGTGTAATGGGGAGAATTTATGATAACTTGTTGGCCTTATGCGAATAAGTGCTGCTGCATGCAAAATAGCATGTCCCCAACAAGAAATATGAAGTTTTGATCTCATAAGTAAAGGTCTTGCAATTAACTGTAGACGTTTAATAAACGATTCTGCTAGACCGTTTTGTGTATGAACATGTGCTACAAGATATTCAGCATCAATTCCAATAGACATACAATAGTCATTGAACGTTTTGGAAGTAAATTCACCTGCATTATCAAGGCGTATCTTCTTCATTGGATAATCAGGAAAATGTGCTCGTATTCTAATCAATTGAGCAAGCAATCTCGCAAACGCCAGGTTGCGAGTTGATAACAAAGATACATGTGACCATCTTGTTGATGCATCAATTAAAATCATAAAATATCTAAATGGTCCACACGACGGGTGTATTGGTCCACAAATATTGCCTTAAATACGTTCCAAAAACGTAATAGATTCACTTCCTATTTTTGCTTATAAACAAGCAGCACATGAGAAATCATTCGATTGAAGAATCTGCTGGCTCTTCAATGGATGACCATATGAATTCTCAATTATCTTTCGCATCATAATTGATCCGGGGTGGCCCAACCGGTCATGCCAAACAACAAACTTATTTTGATTTGTAAACTTCTGGTTTACGATAAAATGTGTTTCAATAGTAGATATATGCGTGTAGTACAAACCAGAGGACAATGCTGGCAACTTTTCCAATATACATTTGTTACCAGATATTGTATTAGTGATGTAAAGATACTCAATATTGCCATCACTTGTTGTCTCAATATGATATCCATTTCGGTGGATATCTTTGAAGCTTAGTAAATTTCTTTGAGACTTAGTAGAATATAAAGCTTCATCAATATAAAATTGTGTTCCTCCGGGTAACAATATATTAACTCTGCCGGAGCCTTCAATTAATTTTGCACTACCCGATATAGTATTAACATTGGCTTCTTGCATTACTAAATAAAAAATATATTTTTTATTCTTGAGAATGGTGTGAGTTGTTGCACTATCAGCGAGACATATATCTTTATTATTGATGTTGTTGCTGATCGAGTAAATACTCATTCTTTTCATAAATAAATGATTCATTGATGAAAACTACACATTTTCATATTTATTTTAAAAACTACTAAAAATAAGATTTTTAAAATTGATTATGAACACTTTCATCTCTAATCAAGTGATCACTTTTTTTTTTTCAATCAGGATCAGCAAAGAAATTAGCAATATCTAAATGAGTGTCATCAAATCGGCCATGATCAGAATCGCCTTCTTCAAAAGCAAAATTTGTTTCTATTTTCTTTCTTTTACTTTTTAGCGATTCTTGGTAAAGGTCCACAAGATGCTTTGGTGTACGACAGGTACATGACCAATGACCTTTACCACAACAACGATAGCATAAATTTTTCACAAATTTGCTATTTTGGCCACTTTCATGTTTCTCTTCATTATTTTTCCACTTCTGGTGGAAAGATGTGTTCTTTGAATAACCACCACGATTTCTATGACCATATCCACGACCACGTCCACGTCCATGATTTCTTTAATGATTAAAATAGTTATGTGCTGCTACTTTCACTTCAGGGAATGTAGCAGAACTAGTTGGACGGGACTCATGATTAAAATAATTATATATTGCTCAATACATTCACTTCAGGGAATGCAGTATAGTTATTTGCATCAAGATGAATTTCAATATTTAACGCCTAAGAACAATAATTTTTCCTCGTAATATCAAGAGTCACAAAGTCAAGTTTTTTTCAAGATTCATCATATAATACTATTATCAAAGTATAAGATGAATAACATAACAATCATTCAACTTCTTAAAATATTTTCAACATGATAGGATTATTCAAAAGAATAATACTAATCAAATATATGCACATATATATACATATGTCTTCTTTCTAAACATCAAGAGAATTATTGCATATTTCTATTTTTGTTAAATATTGAAATATACATACCTTTTCTTTACTTTTTCTTCTTGCTTTGTTTTGAAAACCTTGTCCATCAATTTTCTTTACAAACTCATAATAACTCATAAAAATTTCTCACTACATTTACATCATATGTTGAGTACCCCATGTATATCTTTTTGCCAAATTTCAAAATGATTAACACCTTGAGACGGATCGTGCTGATAACGTGTTATGAAATAACCCCAAATATTATGAAATATATACAAATATTCTAAAGTAGAGAGACTAGAGAATTAAGAAGAGAATTTTTTCTTTGATTTTGGTGTATTTCTCAATACAATGGCAAAACCTATTTATACGCACAAAACAAGATCAAATATTGATTACAAAATGAGGTAATGGAATTGTAGGTGAATCCACTAAATTAGATATTGGAGTTGTAGGTGAATCCACTAAATTATGTATTGGAGTTATATGGACATCCACTTAATGAATTATTCTTAAGAGTGGAAATATTTTTTTGAAATAAGTTGTAATATATATTTAATAGATTAAAACACTTTCTTGTTTATACTTATCATCTAGCATCATCAACTAAACATACAGTGAAGAGTTCTAATCATGTTTAATATGGTATCTACACTCATAAACACTAATACAAGGATAAAGGCCCAATACCAGGCCCAAAATCCAACATGGGGCCAAGGATCCGCGCTAAGTAACAGTAACGGGTCGGGTCGTTCTTCAACCCGACCCCATGGTTCGAGTCATCTACCGTTTAATGGTACTACTTGTCATCATCTTACAGATGGCCACCAGCCACTCTAACAGGGTGTATGTGCTATAAATACCCTCACATAACATTTATTCAAAGGGGGCAGGAGAATACTCTCTCCAGTTTTAGCTTCGTATATTCATTAGTAACGAGTCTATAGACTGAGAAGTACGTTCCTATATACTTATAAATTTGGAGACTAGAATCGTTCACCGAGTACGACCCTATATACCATCATTAATATAGAACCACATTGGTTTGATCCTAATTAGGTACGTAGGTAGCTTAATCATTATTAAGTGCAGCCATAAATATTCATCATCATACTCGTAGAGTGATTCGGGTTATTCCAGACTGAGAGATCCGAGTCCCTGGATTTGGGTTAGATCAGTTGGCGCCGTCTGTGGGAAACTACTTTGAAGTTGCTGAGACTTGTTATTAGGAATGGAGGCTGGCAATATGAAGACTCGTTACTAAGACTCGTTCAGCCCATCAAATGAAAGGGATCGTCAGACTCGTAATTACGAGCAGCCCAGCAAAAGAAAGGGATCGTCAGACTCGTAATTACGAGCAGCCCAGCAAAAGAAAGAGATCGTCAGATTCGTAACTACGAGCAGCCCAGCGAAAAAAAGGGATCGTTAGACTCGTAACTACGAGCAGCCCAGCGAAAGATAGGGATCGTCAGACTCGTAACTACGAGCAGCCCAGTGAAAGAAAGGGATCATCAGATTCGTAACTACGAGCAGCCCAGCGAAAGAAAGGGATCGTCAGACTCGTAACTACGAGCAGCCCAGCGAAAGAAAGGGATCGTCAGACTCGTAACTACGAGCAGCCCAGCGAAAGAAATGGATCGTCAGACTCGTAACTACGAGCAGCCCAGCGAAAGAAATGGATCGTCAGACTCGTAATTACGAGCAGCCCAGCGAAAGAAATGGATCGTCAGACTCGTAATTACGAGCAGCCCAGCCAAAAAAAGGGATCGTCAGACTCGTAATTACGAGCAGCCCAACAAATGAAAGGGATAGTCAGACTCGTAATTACGAGCAGCCCAGCAAATGAAAGAGGTGTCAGACTCGTAATTACGAGCAACCCAGCAAAAGCATCCAAAGATGGCAATCGCCGTAAAATTCATATAGATAGAAGATAGAATCAAATAAACTCTGGGGTCGTACGTTGTGAACGACCCAAGATAGAAGATCTTAAAAAGATCACATTTTTAACTCTTTGGTCTAATTAGACCCCAACTCTGAGGTCGTACGTCGTGAACGACCCAAGATAGATGATTCAGACTCGTAATTACGAGCACCCTATCAATGAAAGAGGTGTCAGACTCGTAATTACGAGCAACCTATCAATGAACATCACAGAAACGATAATTATCGTTGGGACTATGAATGCAGTAATGACGACCCTTGTAATAACGAGTGAGACAAAAATTATCGCCGTAATGATGGCCCTTGTAATAATGATCGAAGAAGAGGAAGTATGAAGCCAATAGAGTCGAGGTGTTAAATGAAGAGGTGAAGACTCAGATGGAAAGTTTGGACAAAAAAAAAAAAGCACAGAAACGAGGGCAATGTTAAAAATACACGAGGTATAAACATGTGATTCCTAAGAAGATATATAACGAGAAGATAGAATCAAACAAACGGGCTCAGACTTCTAAAAACAAGTGAAACATACTTAAAACATGTGAATTCAATGATGACAAAATCAAAATGAACATTGCATTAAAAAGATTTAATTATCTGAAAAGCCACACACGGCTCAAAAGATTAACATAAAGATAAGAACAAATCAAGGGTCAACAACAGCATCGTCCTCGGCTCCTTGGTTTGATGATTGAGCTAGGTTTGTAGGAGGAACATACCACTGGGCCAAAGGGAAAAATTCTGGAAATTCGTTAGGTTCGATGTTTGGGTCGTCAGCTAAGAACGAATCACGAAGCAGCTTGCGATTGTCACACTCTTCTAGGCAGCTTATATCAAAATCTTCCCTGAAAGCTGCCAGACGGGTGCCATAATCGATGCATTTGTAGAATCCATCCTTCTCGTCCTTTAGGACCTTGGAGAGCAGAAAGCGATCGAAGATGGTCGAGCTCATGAAATCGCGCACCCCCCAAGGCGGCTCTCAGCTAAAGAGTTAGCATACTGCTGAGAAGCAGTGAACTCGTTCCTTCCATCTGCTTTTCCCATCTCATATGCCTCGTTCCTCTCTTTTTCCAGTCTTTCCACACGAGTTGAGAACTCGTTGCAATCTACCTTCAGTCGGTCGTTTGCCTTATGAAGAAATGCTAAAGACCGTTGATAATTCTCTCTATCAGCCATCATCTGCCTGCTCATTTCTAGCAGTTCCTTTTTCATGGCCTCAAAGGCCTCTTTTTCAGCAGTGTGACTGGCAACCATTTCGGCCGATTGAGCAACGACAACCGTCTTTTCTTCCTTAAAACCTGCGCAGCATAGGCAAGGTCGTGTGCACACACTGCTGCCTATATACAAATTGAAACATGTTATATATATAAAAATAAATAAATTATCTGAAATTATCTGACGAACGAGTTGAGTATGTACGAGTCATACCTTCATTAAATGCCCAGCCAGCATCTTCTCTACAGTAGCATATGACTGTTCGATTAAAATAGCCTTGTCCTGGGAAAGTAACATGTTCTTATACATCTCATGAGCAATACTCATTCCTTGGGGCCCAGACAGAACGGAGCTATCTGGATAGATTCTCCAATTAGGGATAATAGGCTCTGTATTTGGCTTCTCTTTGCAATGACTTGCTACGCGGTAGGTTCGGTAGTCCTTCAAAGCAAGGGACTCCAGTTTATCCACTATAGCTACCAATTCTGGATGAGTTCCAGGTAGGACTCGTTCCTCTTCCGAAGACGACTCTCTTCGACGTTTCTGATGGGTTAGGTCTGATCGGGGTGGTCGTTGTGAACCGGGGACCACAGAGGGATCCATTTCGGGCTCCTTCTCACCTGTGCTATCATCTACAAGTATTGGTTCATTGATAGCCAGAGTCGTTCCTGTTGAACGAGGAGTAGGAAGTTCAAGTGGTTGAGTGACGGGAGTAGTGAGGTTAACGCCACGAGAACCGAAGGCTGACCCCTCGATCATTTCCCTGGATGGTGGAAGAGACGGCTCATCCATGGGTTGCTTGCCTCGTGATGATGTAGGAGTGGGGGACCCACCTTCTTCTTCTGCCCTAAGAGCATCGAGACGAGCACGACGGGTAGCCATTTCTACAAAAAAGAAGGAAATAAAATTTCACATTCAGAAAGTAATAAAAGAGTTAACACTATAAAGGTAATAAGCTTACCCAAATCTGGAACACTTGAGATCGGAGCAAAACTTATCCCACAGGACACGAGTATAGACTCGTCCATAAGTTTGGAGACTCGATAGGGATATTCAACTAGCTCCGCTAAAAACCCCTGTCCCCAACTGGGATTTCCTATCTCTACCTCAAGAGATTTCATGCGCCATGGCCTAGGTACTAGCTAACTCTTACCTTTCGGGAGAGAAATGAAAATGTATTTATCTTTCCAAACCCCGAACGAGTCGCGAGTTTCTTCTTGAAACTTCGCATCTTGTTTGGGGGTAAAGAAGAAAAAACCCCTAGAATTGGCCACTCGGCGTCTATTGAGATAAAACATCCTATGAAAATTATCTAAACTGACATCCTTACCAAAAGCAGTCATCAAAATGATAAAAAGAACTATGTGCCTGTACGAGTTGGGTAGCAATTGGGTCGGACACAGACCATAGGAAAGAAGAAGATTATTAATAAACTTATGCAAGGGAAACCTAACCCCTGAGATTAAGTGTGCAATGTGAAAAGTACGAAATCCTACATACATACGATCTGACGAAGTAGGGAATCGGATTTCATAATCCTGAGGAATAAAATATTTTACTCTCAACTCGTTTTCCCTAGACGACTTTACTATAGAGATATCTTCTAACCAAGTGATATTAGGGTTAACGTTAACTGGACCCTCTAAATCTACAGTACCCTCGTAAGTTATAGGTGGGCCTACTAGTTCGTTACGGATACTAATCTCTTCAACTAAACGATCCAACCAGTCTGACCTAACGGGTTTATTACTCGTAGAGGCGGACGAGTCTTCGACCTCGTTGTTACTTACCGACGACTGAGACCTTAAACGAGCTATAATATAAAAAGATATAAAGACAAGAAAATGAAAACTAGAAATATCTATGGAATATACTCGTACGAGATGAGAGAACACGAGATCTGGGGATGAACTTCAAACACTAACGGCCCCTCTTTAATGAAAAAAAAAATTATCTCTTTATAAACAACAGAAACTCTCAAAAACTCTCTCTCTAAAATGTAAAAGTGAAAGTAAAATGTTTTAACAGAGGTCCTATTTATAGCAAAAAGTGATGATAGATGCAACGATTGGGATCAGTCTGTAAAAACATGACCGATGGACGAGATGACACAACCCCTGACATTCCAAAAAGTAACCGCTATAAGCACCTATTACACTGACAGACGTGTCAGTTACGAGAAGTCGTGCCACGAAAAGGTATGCATATTTATGATAAGTGGCACGCCGCCGTTTACACAGAAATGGAGCTAGACAGTAATGATTGAAGAAATGTGATTATTTAATTATGGAAGGAGGAAGACGTGAGTATTTATTATCAAGAGACGTGATTTATCAATGGATAAAAATAACTAAATCATACAAATGCTCATCTGTAGACTCGTATTCTAATACGAGTACAAATCTTTGAAATAGAATTGATAATCTACTTCTTCAGCATGAATTCAAGTCGTACTACGACTAACTCTTCAAACTGATGAAGTGGGGAACTTAATGATATACCCTAATATGGTATCTAGACTCATAAACACTAATACAAGGATAAAGGCCCAATACTAAGCCCAAAATCCAACATGGGGCCAAGGATCCGCGCTAAGTAACAGTAACGGGTCGGGTCGTTCTTCAACCCGACCCCATGGTTCGAGTCATCTACCGTTCAATGGTACTACTTGTCATCATCTTACAGATGACCACCAACCACTCTGACAGGGTGTATATGCTATAAATACCCCCTTATAACATTTATTCAAGGGGGGCGGGAGAATACTCTCTCCAGTTTTAGCCTCGTATATTCACTAGTAACGAGTCTATAGGCTGAGAAGTACGTTCCTATATACTTATAAATTTGGAGACTAGAATAGTTCACCGAGTACGACCCTATATACCATCATTAATATAGAACTACGTTGACTTGATCCTAATTAGGTACGTAGGTAGCTTAATCATTATTAAGTGCAGCCATAAATATTCATCATCATACTCGTAAAGTGATTCGGGTTATTCCAGACAAAGAGATCCGAGTCCCTGGATTTGGGTTAGATCAATGTTCAATCAGCATCGCATGTATTTTCGTAAAGTTTCGAAAATGAAATATATTTGTAGGGATTGGAGAGGCGGACCAAGTGTATTTTTAAAGTGGTCCAAAACCTCAAAATTCAATCTTCACTGTATCCAACTATAGTAGAAGGGTCGTTTGACAAAAGTTGTGACCTTTGCACAATTGAATATCAGGAAACAGGGGGCAAAGGGATTTAGCTTCATCTACTCAATTTCCCGTACACACAATAACACAAATAAGTACAAAAACGAGAAGAAAAAAAAAAAAAATCTTGTAAACATATGATACAACCTTTTCTATGATGAGGACATGTATCTTTGAAATTATATTTTCATTCAGTGCCTAAATTAGATAAATTGACTTTTTGTGCGGCTGTTGAATAAAGACCACTCCACTATAGTCTTTTGTGCCTAAGTAACATTATTTCATTCAAAAAACCACGTACTCTCCATGCATCATCAACCTATAAATTAACTTCATTTCTTAACTATCTATCACAAGTTCTAATCCTTTTCTCTCTTTGCCATTCTAAATCTTCATACAAACACTTAAAACTGTACTGTTTTTATAGATAACCGAAGCGATGAAGCTCCTTATAAAGTTTATCTTCTTGTTAGCAATGACAATGGCTTTAGCCGTTTCTCATTTAGCAGAATCAGCTGAAGTGAAACCATTGTACAATGATGATGAGGATTTTCCTTTGCCTGAAAATGGAGGGCCAACTTCTCTTCGTGGTGTCAGCCGTTTCCTTGTGCAAAAGACGCGTTTTTCATTAACGAAATGCAACAACTACCCTAGAGTTTGTCGGGTTAAGGGTAGTCCAGGGCCAGATTGCTGCAAGAAAAGATGTGTTAATGTTGCTAAAGATATGCTAAATTGTGGGAAATGTGGACATAAATGCAAATATTCAGAGATTTGTTGCAAAGGGAAGTGTATAAACCCCTTGACAGACAAGAAGCACTGTGGAGGTTGTAACAACAAGTGCAAGAAAGGGAGCAAATGTGTGTACGGGATGTGTAGCTATGCTTGAACCAAAGTGGAAACTATATACTTATTTTCTATTTGTTTGCTATATTGATTAGTAGTTTAAGTAGAATACCATCTTTTATCGTTTAGCCTCTGAAATTATTTGCTTTAATTTGTTAATTAAGTAGTAGTTTGGATGTATGCAACAAATAAAGTCAAGCAATCTTCTTGATCAATTAAGTGTAGTCATTTTTGATATTATTATTTTTTTCATAAAATGTAGATGAAATATTTTCCATACGATTGATAGTTTGAGAATAGAGAAATGATTGAATGTGACCAAACTTGTTTTGGGGAAAAAAAAATGAAATTCCTCAAAGCAAATTGCGTGATTCTAAGACCCGTGCCATATTTAAGATGAATATAAATTTCTCAACTCATCCAAATGTAAGAAAATACGGAAAAACATATTTCAACTAATTATCAAAGTTTCGTTTCTGGCATGTGTTCCTAGCTAATAAACATTGGAAATATTTCGGAAACAACACAAAAACTTTGTAAAATTAAAGAAATATATTGAAAAATCACGAAATTAATCAAAATGATTACTTTTGTAATTTGGTGCGTATTAATTTTTCTTTTTCATCAACCATGTTAAATAATTGACAGATTTAATTTCTTGAAAATACAAAAATCCAAATTAATTCACATGCACACAAGCTTTGCCTCCCTAAGAATATGTCACGCCAAGTTAATCTTTAGGTTTTATCTCTTAAAATGTACGAACTATACAAATATAATTACAATGACTGATCATTCTCCTATTTATTTCCTTTATATATTTTCGGTTAGTTTATACATAGTCAAGTTTCAAGCATATATACCCCAATATGCTGGCGACTAATCCACTAGTATTAGTATAAATCTAAGCCGGAAATATGATTCATTCCGTACAATTCTTCAATATTCCCTACACTAACCACAGATGAACAGCATTCACCGAACCAAAACATAAATATAGTATATTATATATGTAAACATTTCAAAGTCAAATTAGATACTTTCTTAAATTTCTTAAGCTAAAGATTAGATATGATCAGAAAGTCAACAACACTCAACTCGTGCAATCACGTCTACTAATTATAACTCTCCAGACTCTTAGACAAAATACCAAGGAAACGGTCCCTATATTTAACGTGGATGCCACCTTTATTCAGAATCATCTAAAATATATATTCTATCTCCCTTAGCTAAATTCTTCACACCTTAAACTTCACTACACCAGCTATGGCCTCTCTCCCTACACTAACACTAACTCTAACCCTAATTTTCAGCTTATCAACATTAACATTAGCTGGTTCTTACTACACAACTCCTAGTACGACTAACAAGAAAGTCATGAACCCAATAGACTCTTGTTGGAGGGGTAGATCCAACTGGGCCGCTAATCGTCGCGCTCTAGCCAATTGTGCCGTCGGGTTTGGAAAAAATGCCATTGGAGGGAGAAATGGAGCATTTTACGTGGTCAAGGACCCGTCAGACGACCCGGCTAACCCAAAACCGGGTACGCTCCGTTACGGTGTTATCCAATCAAAACCACTATGGATCATTTTCGCGAAAAGTATGGTTATTAAGCTTAAGAATGAGTTGATGATAAATAGTTACAAGACTATTGATGGGAGGGGGGTGAAAGTCGAGATTGCTTACGGTCCATGCATCACGATAGCGCATGTTAGCCATGTTATTATACACGGGATTAGCATTCATGATTGTAAGCCCGGGACATCGGGCATTGTTCGGGATAGCCCGACCCATGCGGGTCACCGCCGTGGATCCGATGGGGATGCTATTGATATATTTGATTCAACTGATGTATGGATCGACCATTGTTCTCTTGCTCATTCTTATGATGGGCTTATTGATGTGATTCATGGTTCCACGGCCGTCACCATTTCTAACAACTTCTTCTCTCAACATGATAAAGTAAATAATCTTGAACAAGTTTTAAAAAGATTTCGAATTAGGGATGATTTGATAATAATATATATGTTTGTGTATTATTTTTTGGTAGGTTATGTTGTTTGGACATGATGATGACAATGTAGAGGACAAAAGAATGAAAGTTACAGTAGCTTTCAACCATTTTGGCCCTGGTTTAGTACAAAGAATGCCAAGGTATATATTTTAGTCTGATTAAATCTTTAATTACACAAAAATGATTTGAATTTTGTTTCCAATTTATATGTAATAATATGATTGTCGAATTGAATGATTTCAAATAATACCGTAACGAGCAGGGTTAGGTTGGGTTACGCGCATGTGGCTAACAATCGATACGACCGATGGGAGATGTATGCAATTGGTGGGAGTGCTGATCCAACTATTCTTAGTGAAGGAAATTATTTCGTGGCACCAAATAGTGCTAATGTAAAACAAGTACGTATCAAACCAAATAAATTTTTTTGCCATGGAAATAGTGAAAAAATATTCATGATTTTATACTACAATCTTGAAAAATTGAACAGGTGACAAAGAGAGAGGTTAAAAATGGTTGGACGAACTGGAAATGGAGATCATCAAGAGACAGATTTATGAACGGAGCTTATTTTGTTCCATCTGGATATGGAACTACGGTCCCAGGCTACGGTAAAACTCAGTCGTTTCGGGTGGCTGATGGATTAATGGTGCCTGCTCTAACATCTAATGCTGGCCCTCTGAGCTGCACTGCAAATAGAGCATGTTGATTAGTTTTCTGTATATATGTACTGATTTTGATCATAAAACATGATATGTTGATCGAGAACAAAAAATTGTGGGCCGAGATCAGTAGTTTTTTCTTTTAATCGAATTGAATCAAACAGGAATACAATCTTAACCTGAGTTCAGAATTCATCGGAAAATCCTATGAACTTCATATTTTGTTTGGCTTCACATTGTTTGTTTACATTGGTGAGAGACGCATTGCTAGTGCTTTTTCTTTTTTTTATAGTTAAATTCACTAGATAATAAAAATGGGCAAATACTAAGAAGAAAAATTACAGTTGAACTTACAAAAAACAAATGATCTAGTATAATTACATCTAAATGTAACGTCGGGATACATAACCCGGGTACAAAAAAGAACAAAGTAAGAAAATAAGTCGGAAAAGATTTTTTCGTAAAAAAATTTGAACCCCCAAAGAAGGAACAATGAACATTCAATTGCCAAATTCGACTGCATATTATTTTAATATTTTGTTAATGACCGAAAGAAATGGTTCATACTTCATAGAATCATAAATAGTAGTTACCCCAAGTCCTAGTTAGTTAAATACGGGACGTCAAATATTTGATATTTAATACGTACGAATATTTTATTAATTTTTATTGAAAGTTACGGTCAAAAAATTGGCTAAAAAATACGAAAAGGGGAAATAAATGGATTGATACTCATACGGGTAAAATACGAATAAAAATGAATTATTCGAAGTAAAAATACGACTTATTTTCATATTATTTTGTAAGGTATATTGATTGTTCTTGCTTTTATACTATCAAAAAAGATATTTTGTATGAGTTATTAGTTGACAATAATTGATATTTTGATAAATTATTAGTATTTTTGTTTTTAAGTTCAATTAATAATTTTAATATATTTTTATTTATAAATAAAATTAATATTTTTTGGTTAAATATAGAGTATTATTCGGCAAGTACGATATGAGATATGTAAAGTATATGTAATAAATGGTTCAACTCAAAAGTACGAGTATTAGTCATTATGTTCAGAAAGTGTACAAAAAAAGACTTATTTGTTAATTATACGTATGTACGTATTTATATGGGTATAATACAAGGTTTAAGTAACATAGCCCAAGGCCAACTCTATAGACATGTGACATCCAAGTTGTATTGCTGTCCAAAAAGAAAAACATATGACATGATTTAGATCATCATCAATAGTTATATACCATTTGGTGATTGGCTTGAAAATTCATAATATCAATTATTAAATCAATTATTTAAAACATGTTACTAAGTCAATAACCAATTGGTTAACTAGCATCTCCTCACACTATTAAGTGAGAGGCAAGTGTTCGAATACTCACATCTACGTTTACACAGATACAATTCATTTAAAAAAAAAATACTAGTTATTTTAGAGTTAAATGCATAAAACTCTCATGTGTTATATTGAAAATGCAAGAAACCCCCATATGATAACGAAATAGCCAAGTCACCTCCTATATTCTTAAAAAGTCTGCGAAAAAGCTAATTTCCATTAAAAAATGAGCTTGTTTTTTATGTTTTTACCTTTATTAATATGTTCATTTATCACGTATACACTCTCCATACAATATAAAAGGTAGATAATGTTATTTCACCAAAAAAAAAATACATATTTCCTTCTATCTTTTTATCAGAATTTTGTCTTTTCCGCAGACTTTTTAAGAATATAGAGGTGATTAGGCTATTTGATTAATGAAAGTTTCTTGCATTTTCAATATAACACAGAGTTTTATTTTTTTAAACCCCTTATTTTTATTGATAATTTTTTCCACTCCAATTAAGTTTTAATGTTTTATTAATGATAATTTTAATATTAGTGGTTTGCTATACGACGTGTCCAATTCTAATTTTCTTTATATTTTCCCTATCTTGATTTATTAATTTAGATAAATCCATAGTTTAATCTTGATAAAATTAAGTGACCAGTCCAACACCCCTAATAAACTCTGAGAAGTCAAAACCCCCAAATTCTCGTTCTTCTCTTAAACCCCTTCTCCTCCTCCCCTGCAGCTCTTTAAGACTCTGTTCGGATCCCCCCTCTAAAATGCAAATCGCAGCCATTGTTTCAAGATCCAAAGCACCGCCGCTTAACGCCGCCGCATCCCTCCTCGCCAAACACCTCTTTTCTTCGCAATCTCTCCACAACGTTAAACCCCCTATTCTATTTTCTCCATCTCCACCACAACCTACTATCAGTAGTACATTTCCGCGCATATTGGACGGCTCCAGGGCCTACCACGACGGGAGACCTCGAGGGTCGCTGTGGCGGGGCAAGAAACTAATCGGAAAAGAGGCCCTTTTCGTTATATTAGGCCTGAAGCGATTCAAAGATGATAACGAGAGACTCGATAAATTCATCAAAACCCATGTGATTAGGCTTCTAAAGTTGGATATGGTTGCCGTTTTAAATGAGCTCGAACGCCAAGAGGAGGTCTCCCTTGCTGTCAAGGTGATTTCAATTTTGGTTGTACCTTGATTACTTTTAGTTGCTCTCTGTTTCTCATCTGTGAGTAATGTAGCTGAGTTAATGTGTGTGCTTTTGCATTAGGATGTGCAATTCAGGTTGTTGCATCCCATGTTTCAGCATTTTTTTATGGGAACCATTTGGTTAATGTTTTCAACTATTCGGTTTTAGAGACATAGTAATTGGAATGTGATGGAGTTTTTATGTACTGACAGTAGAGGGGGCAAAATGGTTTTGGACCCATGGTTCCAACCCAACCCAACCCAAAACGGGTTGGGTTGGTTCCTAGCTTTTTTGTCTTGGGTTGGGTTGGATTTGGTTCCTATTGGGTTAGGTTCAAATTGATTCCACCTTGGTTTTAAGTTGGATCCAACTTGGTTTCAAGTTAGTTCTAATTTGGTTTCAACTTGGATCTCACTCAATCTTTAATTTTGCTTCATAGTATGTGTATTGTGTTTAATTACATGGTTGGGAGTTGGGACTTGGGAACCTGTTGGTGGAAATGGCTTGAAAACTTGGTTTAATTTCATCTTGGGTCTTTTTATAAGAACCATTTGGAACCGATCCAACCCAACCCTAACCGGATCCATATTGGAACCACACTTTTGGATCCATCTTAAACCCAACCCACCTTGGACCCAATCCAATCAGACCCAACCCAAATCCAACCCAATCAACCCATTTGACACCTCTAACTGACAGATGAGTTTATGAAGCTATGCCCTCTATGATATTCAAATATGAGCTATGCGGACTCTTAATGTCTTGGATTGACTTGTTAAGAAAATTACATGTATTACACCATACTGTTGCTACTTCCTAGTGAGCTGCTACTTTCTAGTGATATGTAATCTCAGAGAAGGAATTTTGTATGAGAGACTGGTTTTAATAGTAAATACGATAATAGATTGAAAAAAAAAAAAGTATCTAGAAGTCGTAAGTGATAGCTCAACATTTTATCTGGGGATGAATAGCTAGCTTTTGGTTTTGCAAGATTCCCTGTGACAGATTAAAGTTATAGTTCTTCAATGGGAGCTTTTGTCCAAAAATTACACTTCCAACGGGCCTTATTTCTTTTACTGTTCACTCATTTTCTGAATTACAGACAAAATTACATTTGATATGTACGGCCAACAGGTGCACAATATGTTTTCCTTCACATCTTTGTGAACCACATAACATCCATTGTACTAGGGAGTTCTTGTTTGCAACGGATGATGAAGAGGATCATGATTTATGATTATTGTCTGCAGTTGACCAGGTTCTTGTTTCGTATTTCGCCAAGGATGTGAACAATATTCAAACATTGCCCAAATAACTTGGGAAATTAAATAATAATAATAATATATTATTTGGGAGCAACTTTTCTGCAAAAGGACTTTGTCATGCAGCATAGGATCTGTTTCCTCCTCGAGAGCTGTTCCCATTTCATGTGGGCTTTTGGCTAGATATAATGGGATTCAGCAAAATTCTAGCGATTCATTGTCAACTTCCTGCTTTTTTTTTAGTGAAATTTTGTATGAGAATTTTGTAATAATAGTACAATATTTTGACCTACGTGATTATGGAAATTTTCAGATGTTTAGGGTGATTCAGAAACAAGATTGGTATACACCTGATGTTTACCTGTACAAGGATTTAATTGTCGCATTGACCAGACGCAAAAAGATGGATGATGCGATGGGTTTATGGGAAGACATGAGAAAAGAAGATTTATTCCCTGATTCTCAAACATACACTGAAGTTATTCGTGGTTTCTTACAGTATGGTTCTCCTGCTGATGCCATGAACATCTATGAGGACATGAAAAAGTCTCCAGATCCTCCAGAACAATTGCCATTTAGGATATTACTGAAGGGGCTTCTGCCACATCCATTGTTGAGGAACAGGGTAAAACAAGATTTTGAGGAAATTTTTCCCGATCAGCATGTTTATGATCCTCCAGAGGAGATATTTGGACTACGATGAGGTTTGTCTTTTGTTGCTTATGCAATTTGTTTATATTTTGTGTTTTTGGTAATTGGGATATTGCTGTTCTTAACAAACCTCGGTTGAATATGGCATTAACACAAACTTTAAAAAGATCATTGATATCTTATTAAAAAATTGCTATTGTGCTGTCTTGCTGAGAGTGAATTCTTTAGATTGTTGATGCGTCTCTTTTTATTGATTTTTTCTGAAGTTGACAACCTTCTTTTGACCAACTCACATCCATTTTTGGATCACACGCTGACTAAGCATCATACTAAGTTACTAACCCTATTAAGGTTTAGGATGTCTAGTTTTACTGATACTATTTGTCTTCTGAGTTAATTCTGTTTCTACATAATACAAAATGATCTAAAACTGGTTAGGAAAATAGCCCAAACAGTGAACCAATGTACATAACATAACATGCTATTTGAGATACATGCTTTGAATGATATCATGTGAAACTTGAAAGCGTTCTCCTTCAAAAAAGAAACAAGAAATCTATAGAAAATATGAGAAATGACACGGGGGGACCCCATTTGGATTTTATATGGTTTGCCTGTGTCTCAGTCGGAGAATTAGATTCTCACATTTCCACCTGGAGTATATCACTGTGCTTGAGGCTGTATTTGGTTTCAGGATTTTGGAGTAATCTAAACTGCTGGATTGTACTTTTAACTGCTTGAAGCTGAGACCTATGTTCCAAGCATAATGGACTGGAAAACTTACTCGAGAGCTTTCATATCATGTGAGGAAGAAGAAATTTGCTGAGGTATTCCATATTGGAAGCGCAGGTCAAAGAGTTGCCTTTAGAATGTTTGCTCTGTGACATGTAGTTTACTAAGGTGCAACCCTGGTAACATGACATTGTTTTGCCAAAGCTACAAAATACAAATGTATTTGGACAAGAAGTCTGGATACTAAAGTATAATGTAAATCAAGCAGTAGTGATTTTTAATTTTTCAATTAACGGAATATGAACTTAATGTTAATGTTCAGGGACGGATTTACGGGGGGGCCTGGGGGGCCCCGCCCCCCCCCGAGATTTGAAAATTTTCTACGGTACTTGTAATTTTATAATATGGCCCCCCCAAAGATATTTAAGAAACCTTGCATATATTAAACAAGTAATAGGCTTGGTGTAGTTGGTGAAAGGCATAGGATAAGCGAGGAATTAGAGAGTGCAGGGGTTCAAATCCCCTCCTGCCCATGTTATTCACTTTTTTATTTTTTAAAGCTCCATTTCCAGCAGCCCCTTTAGTTTGATTATCATATCTAACTGTAGTTTTATTTAATATTCTTGTTTAATTAAAAGGGTAGCTAACATAAAACAAACAACAAAAATTGAATTGTTATTTTACTTTTCTATTAAAACAAAAATAAATATTGACTATATACTTATAAATAAAATTTTATTTTTTTTGTTATTGGTACTTCGGCCCCCCAACGCCTAATTCCTGGATCCGTCCCTGTTGTCAACTTTCGAGAGACCTGTTAAATTATATTTGTTGATTCTGCTTGTCGGGGTTGATAAGAAGATTCGTAAATTTGCACTTCCCAAGGGAATTGCAGCCGCTGTTATATACTATGAGTAAATGCTGCTATCTTTCTCGATACTTTGATATGAATGAATATTTACGCTATCTTTCTTGATATTGTGTAGTCTGTGTTTGATATGAATGAATATTTACGCCATCTTTCTTGATGTAGTCTGTTGGTGTGGATGAATTTGCATCGTATTCCAAAAATGGTTTCTGATTAGTTGTTGCAAGCTCTAATTGTTTGAAAATAAGTTATTTTCGAGTGCAAACTAAAGGGTTTCTTCTCTCAACCCTCACTATCTCTCGATTCCGCAGCCATCCTCAAGTTGCTGTCCCCGTCCTGCCCCTTATCTAGTTTAGTTTTCCTTTATTTAATTTTTTTTCTTTCTTTCTCTTATGGCCACCGCCATCCTCTACCATCGCCGTCCCCGTTCGGCTCCCTAATTTTTTTTTATTTTTTTTTTCTCTCCTTCTCACACACAACAATGGCAGCCCACCACTTTTTGTGTGGAGCAGTTTCTGTCAACAAATCTTTCTTCTTTCTTTCTCCCTCTCTTTCTCTCGTTTTCATTATTTTCATATCTCTAATTCTTACCCACTTTTATGGTGTTGAATTGCCAGTTGTTCAACTTCTATTTTTTTTTTCTGAATCTTAAAATTCTTTTTCCATACGTATAAGTATATATGGCGTTCTTTTGATTGTTCTTAACATAAAAGAATAGTCATCTCTTTCCTTCAAATTTCGTGTGCAAAGTATAATTTTCGGTTGCGCCTAGTCCTGTAGTCGGGTTTTGTATCTACGGGGTTTTCTCTAATCTAACATGGTATCAGAGTCATGGCTTCGAGCCATAATATCTCGATCTCTCGCTTCCGCCATTCTCAAGTCGCCGACCCCGTCCGGCGCACCTTATCTAGTTTAGTTTAGGACAGTTTTTTTTTCTTTATCTTTGTTTATATTGTCGCCGCTCACCCTTGGAAAAACAAGGACTTGGAGTCGCCGCCTTATTTAATGGTTTTCAGACGAAACTGCTCCACATTGAGAAAAGCTCGAACCGCCGCCTTATTTAATTATATGAATGAATATTTACGCTATCTTTCTTGATATTGTGTAGTCTGTGTTTGATATGAATGAATATTTACGCCATCTTTCTTGATGTAGTCTGTTGGTGTGGATGAATTTGCATCGTATTCCAAAAATGGTTTCTGATTAGTTGTTGCAAGCTCTAATTGTAAGTAATAATCAAGTTTGAAAATAAGTTATTTTCGAGTGCAAACTCAATTTATGTTTCTCTTTGTCTAAACTTAAGTAACAAAACTACTATATAACTTCTAAGAGGTGTTTCAAATTGATTCTGGTAATTTTGTAATTAAATCAAAGTTGTTATGGACATATTATCCTTAACGATATTCGATATCCCTAAACTATTCTTGCTAGAATTTGAATCCCAGAAACTTGCTTGGCTAAAAAGAAACCATTTTTATTTTAGAGATAATCTTCTTTTTTCCTTAAAAAAATAATCTCGTTTTTAATCATTTCTTTTTTAAAAAAAACACGTTTAACCTTTCTTCTACTTTTCTGTATGTGTCTGCAAACACTACCAACTTTTGATTCATTATCTAATAGAAATGTTCTTAATCGGTTCTTCATGATGAATAGAATTATTTGCAAGCACTCACTACCAATTTTATTTGTAATTTTTCGAGTAAAGGTGCCAGACAAATCTGCTTCATATCTTGTAGTAAATGTCAACTGGTCCGTGTTTGAACATGATGAGGATCTTATCAGAAAAAGAAAAAGAACATGAAAAGGAGAACAATAAAGGAAATAATTGAGGCCGAGACTATCCTCTTGGACAGACCTGACAATGGGTGGGTCTTATCCAGACCCAAAAGTTTGGGTCTAGACTAGACCAGCCCTGGACCCAGCTTAGACCCAAAACATTAAGCTCAAGCCCAAAAATTCAAACCACCCATTATATATCTCACTCTTATACTAAACCCTAATCTCTTGGAGAAATATTATATTGCAGTGTAACACTTGGTGCTATACAAATGGATGTGCAACCTATATATATATATACTAGTAAAGGGGCACTGCGCAATGCGCGGTGGCGGTGCCTGGTATAAACATTTTTATAGTTGTGGTATAGTTTTACTGTTAGTATGTCTCAAACCAAATAAATCATGGGTTACAGACAAGCTCGTAGACATTTTGAAAATATTTATAGCACATTACATTAACACCGTTAATTATACATCAACATATATAGTTTACAAAAAGCCTAACTTATATATAGCAAAAACTCTCTTATCTTTTGACAAACATCAGCCAAAAAAATTCAATCGAGTCTTGGGCTCTAACTATTTCACTAAGTTGTTCATATATACAAGTGGGTAACCTGCTTTTCACAAACATGCAACGAGTAAATACCGATGATTAGAGGATGTTGTTAAAAATGATCCGTTATGCAACGGGAATCCGGAGTATAAATAAAACCAAATTATTTTATCCGAAATCACATCCAGACAGCCTTACTAACGTTAATGAACCCTTCCTATACAAGTGGGTAACCTGCTTTTCACAAACATGCAACGAGTAAATAGCGATGATTAGAGGATGTTGTTAAAAATGATACGTTATGCAACAGGAATCCGGAATATAAAATAAAACCAAATTATTTTATCTGAAATCACATCCAGGCAGCCTCACTAACGTTAATGAACCCTTCCTATTCCATCGTCAGACTAAATAAGTAAAAATTTCCAACATAAAGTATTCACAACTCATAATTTCACATTCTCCACACCAGTAGTCAAAGTTAAATAATACACTGATTTCTAGCTCTTGCCATACAGTAAAGATGAATTCGAAAAGCACATAATTCAATACACAATACAACTAGAACAACTCACTTTTAAGTCAACCAACCACAAAAGGCGAAAAAATTAAACGAAATAAAGCTATTCAGAGAAAATTAAGACTTAAATACATAAGATTACCCAAAATATAACAAATAAGAGAATATTCGCGGGTGTATCTTTCCCCAAGCTATAGCCATCAGTTGTAAATCAAACTTTAGCAGCAATTTCTAATCCCATAACCAAAATCATATCCAATCACGAAATCACATAACTTGACAGTTTTCCTTTACATATATTTTTACTTTTAGTAAGTAATCAAACATAACTAAAAAAACAAGTAGTTGTTCATTAAATTTTTTGTGACTACTAACGCTCAGACTCCATAATCAAGCTTATGTCAAATCCGTTCTTAACAACTTTGACTCCATGTTCTCCGTTTTTATACCAGTTATAATCCTAACCTAAAGCTTTCAGAAATACAGAATGCACCAATTTCCAGACCACGCCATATAGTAAACATTAATTTCAAAATAAATACACATATAATTCAATAAACAAAACTAAAACTTATTTAGTTATTTTAACTTACCAAATTTTCAGCAAGATATTGCACCCTTCACTTTAAATTCACTAATTGAACAAGATCACTCTAGTTTTATAAATTAAAGGCGTCATGAATCAGATTATCAAGTAATCAAAATATTGTGTATTGACACGTAGAGATTATTTAACAAGATACTTTAAGAAGATGCCTCAATTACAGACAGACAAATGTGTAGCAGACCCTTTTTTTGAAATAATTATTCAACTGCAGCAAGGCTTATAAATTATAACTTGTAATGTTAGTTCAAATCATTGCCTATGTAACTCAATTCCATTTCATGGTTCTCAAGAACTTCTATCTAAAGCTTGTTATAGAAAAATTGTAAGTAGCATAAAGGTGGATAAGGCCATTTTTTAAAAGTTAATGATCCCTCCAAAGCCGACCCCAAAAATTAATTCTATGATATTGTCTATGCGACTACTAATGGGGCTACTTCGAAAGGAAAACCCAAAAATGCATCAAGGTGTATGCCTGCTTTTTTCATAAATTAATACTGTTGGCTAACTTTTTCATGAAATAAAATTCTTCAAAACAAGAATTTTAATGTCTCTCCAACGGCCGCACATGATCATATCGACATAGCTATCTTCTAATAATTACTTCCCTAATTGCAAAATACAATAACCACTAATATGAAAGATTGCATAATTATAGTCCAGACAATGAAAGAAGGCTAACTACATATATAATGCACCTTTATATATAAAAAAAATAGACATAAAGACCATAGCAACAACAGCAGCTAAAGTTGCAATAATAAACATTGGCCAGTACATTCTTTCTGCATACAGAAAATAAAATTATACGTTACGGATTAGATTGATGTCTAATTTCATTAGCTTGATTACTATCTAAACAATACAAAAACGTCATTGGTGCTTTGAAATCTTCGGTACTGCTCTGGAATCCCAGTTTAGCCAAACCATGCTAAAAGATACTCTCTCATATTACTTTCCATTTATAAGGTTATATAGGCAAAGAAAATTTAGAATTACTTTGTTTATAACGCGTAAAGGCAACATGTGTGTACGTATATAGGTGAAAGAAGGTTTGTGTTCTAACTTCAAATCTACTACAAAATCAATTTTATATTTAAATGAAAATGACACTCTTGTGGTAGGGATTTGTAGAAGAAGTAATTTAATGGAAGTAGAGATGCAAATTGAACAGAACCCATGTTTAATAAGAATTCCGGTTGTTGCTGCTTTTGATTCAAATTAAAATCGAATTCTTCATAATCAAATATGTATATGTATCTATATATATATATATATAAATATATACATACAATTCCGAATCTAAAATTTTGAATAAAAGAATACATTTCACAAGAAGAGAAAGCAAATCTGAAGTAGGAAATTATGAGAGTTAAAGATTGAGTCAGGCAATTTATGCATCAATAACAACTATGAGTAATAAATCCTGCAAGATTACCACGCGTTCCCCAGAACTTTGAGCACCTCAAACACCCAAAAAAGCAGGGGAAAAGGATAAGCAAGAGAGTAGGAAGAAGAACGCAAGGAAGAAAAGCAAGCAGAACGGCGTCGTTTTTGAAGTACGAGAAAAAGAAAAAGAAAAGGGAAGGGATCCAGTGGATTCGCAGAGGTGAAGCGAGATGCAGCCGGCCGACGGTGTCCCGTGTGCTGCGGCGCTTGTATATATGTGTATGTGTAATAACAATTGGATTATTGCGCGGTGACTACATTCAGCTCATACGGCTCAATGCTTACAGTAGCAGATTGGTGTATTAGGCTTGATCAAATCTTGCCGACGCAATTGGAGTTGACATAAATGACACTACTGATCAGCATGACAAAATAAAATGCACAACCCAAAGGCCGTACGTAACCAGATAAACTTCAAAGTGTTGAAGATTTTACATATTATTTATAGTATTTTTATTTCAGTAAAGAGAAAACATTTTATATATATAGCCTACAAAAAAGAAAGATGGATAATATAATAAAGTTTGACAAATAACAAAAATCACGGTCATTGCCAAATCCCAAAAAAAAACATTTCTCTAATCTCTATGATCTTATATACATCGATACATAATAGAGCAGAAGATTAATAATGACCCAAAGTCTACTAATCACGGGCAGGGGACGGAATAGCAGATTTGCATGGCGAAGAAGAAACATGGGACAGTACCAAAGACCTGCACAAAGGGCATGTAAACTGGCATCTGTGCAGCCATTTCTCCATACATTCCATGTGAAACACGTGCCCGCAATTCCTCAATTTGTTCACCAGATCTTCATTCTCAAATTCCATTAAACAAATTGAGCACGTCTCCTTTTCTTCTTCATTATTGATCATGATTGCATCTCTATTGTTTTTGTTGCTAATTTCCAGATCTCGAAAACGCCAAACTGGAAGATCCAGCTCGCGTACTGAGTGAATCTCTCCGTTTTCGAGCTGACCGTGCGGGTTAAAGAGGAAGGCGACAATTCTACGGATGAATTGAGTTATGTGGACTAATGGGATCCATATACATGTGTAGAAGATTAAGGTGATAGTGCATATATGGGATTCTGCATATAGACTAATCATTTTTCCTTTTTTTGTGTTGCTCTATGTTGTTGTGAGGCTTGATATATATATATATATATATATATATATATCTGAGTTTGGGAACAGAAATAGAGGTGAGAGTGATGGAAAATGAGAAATTGGCATGCCTTTATATATAGAGATTAGATGGTTCAGAAGTCAATTGCTATTTGTGGGGGTTCTAGAATATCTTTTGGATTTTTTAATGTAGATATTAGTTTCAGTTTTGACTGTGGAGGTTGTGAGAGCATGTATGCATCATAAAAGCCTTATAAAACAAAATGGTTTTGAAAATGGATCACTCAAGACACATATTATGTGGTTGGAAAATTATATTTTTATTGTACGTATATATATATATATATTATATCATTGGATGCTTCCGCCGAGTACAAGATCTTGTGAGGGACTGAGGGTGGTGGAAGGCCGACGCCGACCCCACATTCCCGCCGGTACACTCTCACTCTTCCTCCATATATATAAAGATAACATACCCTGCACCTCCACATGCGTGTCGGGTGATCAGAGCATGTTGCGTGCCGTATCAAGCACCAAAAGGACAAAAAATAAAAAATAAAAACATAGAAAAGTTTCATCAAAATTTAATTTGGAGATAGTTATTGATTCACATTTTGTTTAGCTATTCCTTTTCTTTCTTTTTTTGTTAGAGTTCTTTAGCTATTCCTTACTTCTGCACGTGTATAGTTCACAAATGTAACACAACTGCTATAACAATAAAATTTCATCCAGGAAGCAATCATTGATCTCCACCGCTGAAACATCGCAAATTTTAGATTAAAAGGTTAAGCATAATTTACAAATGAAACGAATATTCAGGGTCGTATGAATACCTCGAATTTCACTTATAGGAGATGAATGCGATAACATTTAATTTTATTTTGAATTAAGTGTGCACGTCAGACCGCATGCGGTGGTTGCTAGTTTAACATTAAAAGTATATGAAATAAATGTATAGTCATTTAGTACTTTCTCGAAACTTTATTTGCAACCTAAATAAAAAATTAACACAAACGGAAAGCAGGGGAAATTCTAGCCAGCTCCCGGCTTTGCCAAACTAATGTATATTTTTTAAAATAACTTATCAAGTATTTAGCAAGTGTAATACACTATCCTTGTGAAATATACTTGGGTGCGATCAAGCCGGGTTTGAGCTAGCATTTTCCCGGAAGCAGATCAAAATTGTAACGGCCTTGTCATGTCAGAAGAAATTAATTGATTTTAAAAAAAAATCATCTGTGGTGCGAGCTGTAATTAAGGAAATTAATAATCTGTAAGGAGTGGAACTTTATGCATTTTGGTATGAAGTATGGCATCAAATAGGTATAGGTGTGGCTAATCAAGGTACGCAAACTTAGAGGAAAACACTAATTGATTTTGATACCGACCAAATCATGGAGATAATGAGAATCATTAAGAAGTTTCTTGGAGGATTGTCGGAACCATCTTTGCTAATTCCAAGGGACATCCCATCCTTGCCAAATGATATCTGCTTTCCGATCGATTTGTTAAAAACAATTACCAACCCACGTGGTGGATTTCACGCCATTTGCGGAGAAGATTATTTAATTAAGCTGTAATTATCCAGAAAGATTGTTTTTACAACACATCAGATTCTTTACGATGATACGCTTGAGATTCAGTTTTTTGGATCCCAATACATTTGGTGCTAGTAAGTAGTAACCTACTCCTTTATTTCAGTATAATTTATTTACTCTCTTTTTTTTTTCGCCTGGAAATTATCAGGCAATCTAGTTAGGGTTGGTAGATTAAAGTTGTTTCCCGCAATTTCGGGATCTTTAGGGGTGAGCTTTTCCATTTCCACTAAAGAGATTTGGGTGATATTTTGGGTCTAACGATCGTGGATGTAATTATGAGATTTCTTTTGCTGATTTTATGGAGATCGGATGAAGATGAATTTGGAGAAAATTTTGATAATCAATTTGGTAAGATTAATGTCATAATTGTTAGATTATGTAAAACGAATCTTGTATTACTACAAAGTAACATATATATATATATATTAGTAAATACCGCACACTCATTTGCGTGTGTAAAATAGAAAAAAATTTAAAAAAATTCTTTTAGTTAAAGTCAATTTGATAATTATTTTTTGTATCAAAATCAAATAAATAAAATATAAAGAAGATAGTGGGGAAAAAAAGGTATGGGAGAGAAAAGGAAAATAAACATGATATATAAAGATAATGTGAGAGAAACTATGAGAGACAATAAAATTTAGAGAGAAAATGGTAATTATTTGGGACACTTGTCAAATTTTGAGTGGATGAAGGTTTCACCAAAATTTGACAATCCAAAATAGTTACTCTAGGCCTCTCCCACTTTATATAATAGTATAGATATATATAATTACAAGAGAAAGAGAATACAATAAAACCCTAATCTATAAATAAGGAAAAAGATAAACCAGGAAAAAATACAAATATTGTTAGATTAGAGAAAATCCTGTAGGTAGGGGCAAAAGACGAATCAAACTACTTGATACTCGGCTCGAGCTACATCGTTAAAAGTTCGTTTGAGCTCAGTTCGTTAACTTATCAAACTAAGCTTGAACAACTTTTTGTGTTTGATAAGTTTTAAAACTCGGCTCGAACGCTCGATTAGTAAAAAATAATAAAAATATGTACAAAAAAATCAAACTACTCGAGTTCGACTCGTGTTCGGTTCGATTAAAGCTCGTTTGAGCTCGGCTCGATTACTAATCAAACAAGCTCAAACACAAACTTTGAAGCTCGATTGTATTTCAAACAAGCTTGAACAACATCTCGTTCGGTTCAACTCGGCTCGTTTACACCCCTACCTGTAGGGAACTTATATTACTGAGTAACATATTTATAGAGAGATATATGTACTTGATAAATAAGAAACTCTAACTATAAACAAGGAAAAGATAAATACAAAGAAACATAAAAAAATCTAAATTAACATAAATACTAGAAATATATGAAAAGATATTATATTATCTAACACTCCCCCGCAGTCAAGCGTGAGAGTCTTGAACTTTGAGACTGGACCAAAGAAATTCGGTCATAGAGAATTTGAGTAGAAGATGGCGACAAAGATAAAAGGTGGAGACAGCCTTAAGAGGCGACGACGGCGGCGACTCCAAGTCCTCGTTTTCCAAGGGTGGGCGGCGGCAACTAACAAAACTAAAGGCATCGCGGCTAAGCGCGGCAGCTCAAGGCCAATGAGAGAAGGCGGCGGCTCTAAGTCCTCGTTTTCCAAGGGTGAGCGGCGGCAACTAACAAAACTAAAAACGGAGGCTAAGTACGGCGGCCCGCGACCAAAGAAAGAAGACAGCAACGGCCATAGGAAGACAAAAAGAAGAGAAAACAAGATAAGGAAGAAGAATTTGGTGGCGGCGGCGGCGACCAAGAGAGAGGGCGGCGGCGGCGGCGACCATTAGAGAAAGAAAAAAAAATTCGATAAAGGAAAACTAAGTTAGATAGGGGCTTCGGACAGGGACTGCGACTTGAGGATGGTGGCGGAAGCGAGAGATCGAGAGACCATGGCTCGAAGCCATGGATCTAATACCATGTCAGATCAGAGAAAACCCTGTAGGAACTTGTATTATTAAGTAACATATTTATACAGTTACATAGACTTGATAAACAAGTAAACCCTGAGCTATAAATAAGGAAAGATGTTCTAAGCAATAAAGATAAATACAAGAAAATATAAGATAAGAAAAAATTCTATGCTAATCTAGAAGATATATTCTAACACTCTCCCGCAGTCGAAACGAGAGATTCTCCAACGTTGAGACTGGACTGAAAATCCAAGAGGAGTCGGGACGGTACTCTTTTATAGAATATTTTTTAGCAGCATCTTTTATTTTCTTTGCATCTTGGTTGATATAGATAATTTTCAAAGGCTCTTTATTAAATCAAAATGGTGGGTATTGCAATGGGTGATGATAGAAGCAATTCCTCCTTCAACAAATCCCTTCACACCCATATCATGTAATCTTGTACAAAGAATTGAGAAAGAAAACATAATGTAAAAAGGAAAAAAGGTAAAAATAGGGGATGCAAATAGAGTTAAGATATATGGTGTGTGTGTGTGTGTGTGAGAGAGAGAGAGAGAGAGAGAGATAAAAATAGGAGAGAAAGAGAACATGCGGAGGCCGAGCAAACAACGGCGGAAAAAAAAAACAAAAAAAGGGAACCCCATAGATACAAAACCTGACTATAGGGCCAGACGACCAAGAGAGAGGGCGGCAGCGGCGGCGACCCTTGGAGAAAGAAAGAAAAAAAAGAATTCGATAAAGGAAAACTAAGTTAGATAGGGGCTTAGGACAAGGACTGTGACTTGAGGATGGCGGCGGAAGCGAGAGACCGAGAGACCATGGCTCGATACCATGTTAGATCAGAGAAAACCCTGTAGGAACTTGTATTATTGAGTAACATATTTATAGAGTTACATAGACTTGATAAACAAGTGAACCCTGAGCTATAAATAAGGAAAGATATTCTAAGTAATAAAGATAAATACAAGAAAATATAAGATAAGAAAAAATTATATGCTAATCTAGAAGATATATTCTAACACTCCCCCGCAGTCGAAATATACTTTGCACACGAAATTTGAAGAAAAAATATGGTTATTCTTTTACGTTAGCAATAATCAAAAGAACGTTATATATACTTATACGTGTGGGAAAAAAATAATTCTTTTTTGAAGATTCAGAGAATTAAAAATGTGGAAATAATAAAAAAAAAAAAAAAGAAAGAGATGGAGAAGAAATAAAGATTTGTTGGTAGAAGCTACGTTACACGAAGAGTGGTGGGCTGCCATTGTTATGTGTGGAAGAAGAGAAGAAAAAAATATGGAGCCGGACAGGGACGACAATAGTAGAGGCTTGGTCAAAGCGATAGATCGTGAGGGTTGAGAAAAGAAACCCTTTAGCTCGATATCATGTTAGATTAGAGAAAATCTCGTAAGGAACTTGGATTACTGAGTAACATATTTATAGAGATATATGTACTTGATAAACAAGAAACTCTAACTATAAACAAGGAAGAGATAAATACAAAGAAACATAAAGAAACCTAAATTAACAAAAATACTGAAAATATATGGAAAAATATTATATTATCTAACAAAGATATTCTAATATATTCCTTATTTAAGACTCACTCACAATAAAACAGGAAGGCTCTCGAACTCTGAGACTGGACCGAAATACCAAGAAGAGCTGAGACATCCTTTGGTGAAGAGCATGCTGAGTAGAGTGTTGACGAGAACCACAACCACAAGGGTTTCCAAGACTTTTACCACAGCAAGGAGAGGAAGAAGAGGAAGCTACGCAAGCAAGATCATCAACTGAGATAAGAGTAGATGTCATAGAAACAGTGGCGACAAAAGACATATGCAGGAAAAGAGAGAGAGCGACAACAGTAGGCGAAGATGCAGGTTTGTTTGCCCATTGTCTGATACCATGTTAGATTATGTAAAATCCTTTAGGGAAGCTTGTATTACTGAGTAATATATATAGTTTTATAAGAGAAAGAGAATATAAGGAAACTCTAAGCTATAAATAAGAAAAAAGATAAACCTGAAAAAGATACAAAAATATCTTATTGTATACTATATCTTATTTAGAAATAATAGGGGTCTCCAAGTTGGTGAGCTGAGCGTACCGAATTGAAAATCAACAATTTGGTCCGAGTTAAAATCGAATCGAAAATTTTGATTCTCTTTTTAACAGAAAAACGACTAAGTTACAAAAAGTTGAACCTTTATGACATTGTTTTAGGGGAAACTGCAGTTTCTCTTCTTTTTCTTTTTAATTGTTGAATGAGATTTCAATTAAACGAAAATCGAATTTGGCTAATTGAATTTCATTCGTTTCTTCTTTTTTTTTGGTTACAATATGAAGGGTGTTACCGTAAAAATAAAAAATAAAAAAATAATAACACTAGTTCTAATAAATCGAATCAACCAACTCAATTCGACTTTCGATTTTGTTTAGAAGATCTTGCAGTTAATCCAAAATACATTCGATTCGGTTCGTTTTATCCTCCCAGACTCCTTCCTCACTTTGCTGGCTGGGCTCAACCTCTTCTTTATTTTCTTTCAATGTAATCTGGAAGCCCAGAACCTAATGGATCATTTATTGAATAAACTAAAGAAGCCCAATTAGAACCAGCGTCATCATTGATTAGAATTGTGAACGATAAGATTAGGTCGTCAGCCACTTAGCCCATAAACCAGAAAAGCGTCTTTAGATTGGGCCTACAGAATTGGAATAATCTCATAAAATCTTCTATTATAAAATGGTGTTGCATTATATTATATCTGCACAACAAATATATAATATTCATATTAAATTTGAACTGACTTAGTGGAATAAGTGGCCTATTTCAAGTATTGCTCCTTTTGGTCTCGAATTAGCTCAATCAATTTGAAGTGACTCAATCAATTAGCTCGAATTAGTTACCGAAAGAAAAAGAATTAGAACTCAATACCAAATCTTTTTAGACCCAATTCCACTTATACATTTAGATGAAGCTCCAAAATCTTACTAAACAACTAACTGAAAATGATTTACAATCTTAACATACCTACAGCCAGCCACCATCTTCCTGCCTGCCTAGTTATACATTTCTTATTCTTGTTTTCTTTCTTCTCAACCCTCAACCATGGCAACCCCAAGTTTCCTTTTGCTAATTGCATGTCTATTTCCCTATTGCTTTTCAAGTTATAGGGCTCACCCAGCATACATAATTCAAAATAAAACCCTTACAAGTTACAATCCAATTTATCCTAGGCCAGCTAATTAACAAGTTCATGAACACATTTGATTCTTGCTGGAGATTAAACCGGAATTGGGCTTTGAACCGAAAAGCCCTAGCCGATTGTGGCATTGGGTTCGGTAATGGTGCATTAGGGGAGCAGAACGGGCCCATATACGTCGTGATTGACCCATCAGATGACCCTATTAATCCTAAATGGGGCACGCTCCGGTATGGTGCAATCCAGGTCCAACCCCTTTGGATCATTTTTGGAAGGGACATGTTTATTACTCTTGAAAATGAACTAATAGTGAATAGTTATAAGACCATAGATGGTAGGGGTGTTAAGAGTTGAGATATCCAATGGGCCATGTATCACTGTCGAGGGTTTGAGCCATGTCATAATCCATGGGATTAGCATTTATGATTGCAGGCCCGGGTGGCCAGGCCCAATCAGGATCAGCCCTGACCATGTTGGCCAGAGGCTTGGTTGTGATGGAGATGCCATTAGTGTGATTGCAACGTCTAATGTATGGATTGATCATTGTTATTTTGCTCGTTGTGCCGATGGTCTCGTTGATATCACCCATGCCGCAAATGATGTGACAATTTCGAACAATTACTTCACTCAACACCACAAGGTATAGACACCACCATCTCTTTTATATTATGGTCTCAATCCATAATCATTTATCGTGATTGTTAGTAATGAATCAAGGGAGAGAATAACATTGAAAGTTAAAATTACACAAATGAAAGATATAGGAAAAATTTAATTGAATGTAAAATTGTAGAAACAAAGCAAGATTTACGGGGGTTTCAATGAATCATACCTACGTCTACGACTTCTTTAAAGTTTCTTATCGAATTCAGAGTTACATTTATACAAAAAAGACATACTTGATATATCTACCATTGGAGTCTAGAGCTACAAGCATTACTCTATAGGACTATATACTCTTCAACAAAATATCGTTTCGAATACTTCCTTTTATCAAACTTCACAGTGTCTGCCTGCACTCGTCTTCTCTTAGTCACGTTGTAGAATAATGAGCGCTCATCTTATTTGGCACATTTATATTTTGTAACATATCCAATTTCAGGTGATTTTGCTCGGACATAGAGATGACTATATAGCTGACAGAATCATGAAGGTAACAGTAGTTTTTAACCACTTTGACCCTGGATCAGTTCAGAGACTGTCAGGTAATTTAGAGTACTAGTCAGAACTTAGAATAGCTAGGTTGCTTAAGGCTAATCATATATTTATATGTATATTAATTCGTTGATGAATTTGCAGGGTTAGATATGGCTACGCCCATGTGGCCAACAATATGTATGATCAGTGGATAATGTATGCAATTGGTGGAAGTGCAGATTCAACCATACTTAGCGAAGGGAATTATTTTGTGGCTTCAAACGATGCTAAAGAGGTAGGAGAACATATATATTAAACGGCCTAATAATCTTGGAGTAATTCAAAAGGCATAGTAACATATATTTAAGAGTAATTGTCTATTCACAAGGGAAATTGAAAATAATAATGATAAGAATTCAATTTCGTGAGAAAAATTATTGATCTTGGCGATTTATATAAGAAATTTTAATTTTTGTGGCAGGTTAAAAAAAGGGAGAGTAATGAAGGTTGGAGGAGCTGGAATTGGAGGTCCAATATAAGGATGTATTTGTGAATGGGGCAATTTTATAGCATCAGGTTGGGGAAGTTGCAATGGCGGATCTAGAATTTTTGTTCAATAGGGGCACCAGGAGTTTTACCCGGGGGAAGCCCCCCGCGGAAAAAAAAAAAGTGAGAGTATGCAGAATAAAATAGAACACAAGAGGGCGCTACACAAAAAACGTAACACAGGGGTAGTTTGGCGCATGTTTCGCTTATTACAGGAGGATCTTATGCAATTATCCCAAAATTTTAACTAGGATGATCTGTTTGGTTTAAGAAAATTTCTAGTGGAAGGAAAATAAAACATAAAGAAAATTAGAAAATGAAAAGTAAAAGTAAATATGAGGAAAAATCTAATACTAATTTGGGATAGATTCTTTTCCTCACCCTTGAGGATAATGATGAAAAACAAAGAAATTTTACTTTTTCTTTCCTTTCCTTTTTTTTTTTCACCGAAATTCTTGAGCCAAAATAAAGTGTTAAGTAAGTAATTGATAATATGCCCTTAAAAAAAACTATTGGTGTGGTTCCCTTTCATTAATCAACGATCATTTTCCATTTTCTAGAAGTGTATTTGTCCTGAAAAACCATTGAGTTTTCTCGAATTTTCCAAATGGAACCAGAAAATTTGTATTAGTCGTAATCGAATAATTTTATCCAATTGTCCAAAAATAATATAGTGTGAAAAGTATCTTAGTAGTATACACTTTATAGAGCAAGCAGACTTCCCGTGAAGGGGTCTACTTTTTCATAATTTGGTTTTCTTTGACTTAGAATTGCCAGGCCTCCACAATTCAACTTTACAGCTTTGGGTTGTAATCAGAAGCCAACGGGTAGTGATTTTTAAGGAGTCGTAAAATTTTAAATCTCGATTCGATTAATAATAAATAATAATCTTATATACATGGCAAATTGATCATGTTGATCTCATTAAACAGAGAGTTCTTTTTTTGATAAGGAAAAAAAAGAGAGAGAGAGAGAGTTCTGATTGCACGTAACTCTTTCTTTTGGTCAAGTTCATTAAATATGTTTGAACTTCAAATTGTACTGGAAAAAAAGGAAAAATAAGAGTGAAAAGATTTTTTTAGGTTTCTATTTCTATGTACTGAAGTATATTTAAAAGAGTTTAGAACTAGTATTTTCATTTTTGTCCAAAAACAAAATATGATGATTGATGAACTATTTTGATTCTGCTTAATATATTATCTAAATCTTCTGCTGCTAAATTTGGAGCCAAGTAATATGTTAAAACCCTTTTGAAGGAGCATTAATGGTCCAAAGTATTTCATTAATTTTCATATAAACAACTCTTATACTTTATTATATATATATATATATATATATATTGTATATATAAAATGACGAAATGCACTGATTCAGATACTACAAAAGTCAGAAATCGTATTAATTGTGAGCGTTCAAAAGTGATAATATTCTCAACTCTTCCATGATTTTCAAATCTCAGCTCCCACTTTATTTAATTTTATTTATCCAGTTAGCAAGTCTGCTTTCATGCATTAGATGCTAGCTCTCCCAATTCTAAATAATATAGGTTAGGTGTAGGAAGTTAAGTTCAAGTCAATGACTTGATCAGTCTGCAATCCTTCTCACCTCACATGTAGCATGAGAACTTCATAGAAAATTACTAAATCATGACGCCACTAATCCTATTTTAATTTTCTTGTACACATTTAGGCTTCAAGAATCAATTCCTCGAGCATTTGTTACAAGAAACCCGTCTAGAATTTTATAATTTTGCTTACAACGTTGTGACAAAAATATACAAAAGGAAACTTCAACATACTATTTTTATTTTATTAATTAATTATTAATGGAACTCTAAGTTTTAAATTTTTAATAATTATTATAATTTATAATTAAATTTTTTGTTATATGTGAAGCCTCAATTAATTTGTCGAGATCGATGAATAATAATTATGGAAAATTACACGCAGACCCAAAAAAAAATTCACTTATTGAAAATTATCAACACATCCTATCATGTTAAAAATTTCTTACAATTACGTCTCTGCGTCTTTAAAAATTCTTATAAGTTCACCCTTGTAAACCTTACAAATAGACTCTTTAAGGAGTTCCTTAAGGAGATATGTTGGTAATTTCTAATAAGTTAGTAAGATTTTGGTAATACACAATAAAACAGAGGGTCTGTATGTAATTTTCCCTAATAATTATGAGATGTGAAATTGTTTCCATCGGAACTTACCGGATATGTTGAAAATGATTGATGGATCCTTTTTCTATTTTCCTTCTACATACTTTCAAAGTGGTTGGCTAATCCAAAAGGTTGAATCAAAAGACTTTAATTGTCGGTCATAAAAGGGGTTTGAAATTTTAGAGAAATGGCTCTGAACTTTGTAAAAATCAATTAGTAGGGAGTAGGGACGTGATAAACTTTCTTTGACAAAAGGAAAAGTTTGGCTATTGTCGTCCCCAGCTAGTAGCGATGAAGGAAATATCCACGTAATTTACCATAACAAAGCGAGAAAAAGCCGCCCCATGTAATTGAAATACCTCTCAAAAAATTCAACATATTTGATTCCGTACCATCTTTACTTAGATGAGATATATATATACGGAAAATTACACTGGGTACTTTTGAGGTATTGCCTAATTACGGTTTACACCCCCTAGTTTAAAATATTACATCTAACATCCTGTAGTTTTATATATTGATGTAAGGTTGTACGGATTAGTATAATTATGGGTGTTATTTGTTATGCATGGTAAACATTATGAGTGTATATGTTAGGATTAGTATAATTATGGTGTTATTTGTTAGGTTTAGAACTTCTTGAATTTACTGAATTTTTTGCATTTGTGTTTCTATTTGGTGTAATATGAGTATATATAGTGTAATATGAGGATTAACTAAGAAACCTTATTAATCCATGAACATTAGAGAATTTTGCCCAACCTTACATCAATATATTAAATTACAGGATGTTAAATGTAATATTTTGAACTAGGGGGTGTAAACCGTAATTAGGCAATACCTCAAGGGTACCCAGTGTAATTTTCCATATATATATATATATGACCTTAAGAAAGAAAGAAAAAAATACAAACAATATGAATTATTAATGACTCATTGATTCCCCGTAGATCGTACCGACCTATCGAACAAATATTGATTTAATCAACAAATGATCACAGTATAAAATCTGGCAAACTTATCAAATTTGTAGTCTCAGATCGACCCAAAGCAAAATAAGAAGTTCATTATTGTATATATTCAACCCTTAACCTTTGGATTTGACCTAATGATAAACTTGACCCTTCGCTTTAAATATATAATGAATTATAATATTTGTTTAACATACAAATTCAAATGAGTAAATAACATGATTATGCAGGAATATATAGTAAGAAAACTGGCAAGTAAAGGCATTTAAAAAATTCAAAGGCAGAACATACAACTTCAATTGCGATACTGCTTTTGTTAATCGTAATGGTCCAATCACACCTAACCCATGCCCAATTTTCTACGTCATGGAAGTAAACCATGTGGGGGTTGGGTTATGGGGAAAAAATATTTTTTTAGTCCGTTAATTTGGTTTTTCTTACGTTTTAGTCTTTTAAGTTGACGCGTTGCAAAATTGGTCCGTTATTTTCTAATTTTTTGTAATTTTAATCCTTTTGTACTTAAAAAATTGATAATATTAGTCCGTCGATTTAGTCAATGACATAGTCCATTGGTAAAAATTGAAAAATCTGATTAGGTAGATATACACTACAATTTTAAGTTTTGAAATGCGAAAGTTATCTCCTTCATACAATAAAAGTTTTGTGACTTTGTGCTTTTGAGCTTCTAATTGATGATATCTAATAATAATATATGATGGTGGTAATAATGGGTATCAACGGATTAAATTTATCAATCCTTTAAGCACAAAAGAACTAAAATTGCATAAGATCATAACATAATGGACCAATTTTACTACAAGTCAATTTAAAGGACTAAAATACAAGAGAAACTAAATTAACGGACCAAAAAAAAATCCTATATAAAGTATAAATCCCAGTCAACTCTCCTTTTGTCTTCGATCAAACGCGATTTTGTTCTTTGTTTACTTTGATTTGACATTAGCGCCGCTTTGTTGACGTTGTCTCTTGAATTTGTTGTTTCCAACTAGAAAAAGGCAAACATAGTTTACGTAATTTAGGCCAACATTTAGATTATAATAATAGAACTTTTATGTAAAATCATCCCAAGTTCCTTTTAGTTTTCATATTAATTACCAACATTTCCAAAAGTAAAAGATACCTGCCGTATATGTACGAGAGAGTCGTTAAATTGTTATTTAGAAATTGTACATTTTCAAGCCTCTTTTTTCACAATAATGCGTCTCAAGAGTTGGCCGAATTGATTTGATAGGGTATTTTCTACCAAAGTAATCCGGGTTCAAACTGCTTTGGGGACATGAGCTCGTTGCACAGGATTTTTCTAATGCGGCTTACCCCCCTCATGTGGTTTGCAAGCTATTGCATGAGGACGAAATTTATCCAGAACGCACTTTCGAATATCGGTTGCGGGTTCCCTAATTAAAAAAAAATCACAATAATGCATGTGTTAGTTCAATTTTCGTACTCAGGTGTTCTAACAAATAGTAATAAGGTGAAAATAGGGGTTTTCTACATCAGATTTAACTTTTTTTGACTTACTGTGGAGAATAAGTACTTGAAAATAATGTAGAAATTTAGAAGGAGAAAAGGTGTTGTCGCAATGCAGTGTAAAGAGGATCGTGCTGGGGTCATAGTGCTGGCCACTAGCTAGTGTGAACATATATATGTGTATATATATTTATATATGTATATATATATATTATATAATCCTAATAACATGGGAAAGGAAAAGTGCGTCTATATTGGTTGACATGGGAGCCACACAGCCAAACGAGGTCTTACCTGCATATGCTAGCTGAGTGCATTTAGTTCAAGATTTTTCTTTCCGAATAAAAATAAAATAATGGAGTTCCAATGCAGTAGGTAAGAAAACACAATCATTATATTTGCAGAAAATATATATTGGATATATAAATTAAGATTTTGTATTTCTGAAAGGAATAATTGCATAATATATCCCTTTGAAATATAAAACTTGCACATATTTCTTGTGTTAAAAAAATAACTTGAAATAACCCTATAATTTTCAAAACCCTGCACGAAACCCCTAACCCTGCTTCAAATACACTGCGCGTGAATGCTACCTTCAGCGGATTTAACACGAATTGGGAGTTTCGTGCAGAGTTTTGAAAATTATAGGGTTATTTCAGATTATTTTTTTAACACAGGGAGGATGTGTGCAAGTTTCATGTTTCACATGGAGTATGATATGCAATTATCCCTTTCTGAAAACCGAATAATCTACTTATACATCAAATAGTTAGGTTGTGTTTGTTTTTATTTTGGTTTTTTTTTTTTTGAAAATTTTGGTGAAAAAGTATTTTGATGAGAATGTGTTGGTTTTGTGTTTTATTTTATTTTCAGAAGAGACAAAAGTTATTGTAGCAGTCAAATCATGTAAGTTTTTGTCTGAAAAGTTCTGTTTATAATTAGATAATGATTGAAAAATATAATATACAACAAGTTTTAAATAATTATAATATTATGGTTATATATATATATATATATATTGTAGTTGATGTAATAAAATATATAAGAATTATGTGTGTCATTGTGTATATACACACAATTTTAAATTATATAAGAGTTGTAAGCACTAGGGGTGTTCACGGTTTGGTTAACCGACCGAACCAAACTGAAATCGAGATATTCGGTTCGAACCGCTCGGTTCGGTTTTCGGTTTTAATTTTCTGAAAATTTCGGTTTTTGGTTTCGGTTTCCATGGTCGGTTAACCAAACCGAACCGAAAACCGAAATATTTATAAATCATATATAATTTTATATTGATATAGGGGGCTATTGTGGGATTTATATAAATTTTAGGGGGCTAAAATATGAAGTTTAAAAATCTAACCCAATTGCCTCATCCACCCACACCCACACACCCTCAACTCAAAATCAAATCTGAAAGGCAGCTTCAACAATCAACACTTTCTCTGCAACACTTCAAGTCCGCCGCTGCCGCGCTGTCACCGTTGGTGTCAACCCACGCCGCCGTCTCCCTCAATCCTCCTCCTTCTCATGGCTCGGCTTCCTCTCCTTGTTCTTTTCCCGTTTTTCTGGAGTGTCTGTATGAGTATGTGTGTGTGTGTGTATATATATATATATATGTATGAATTATCATCTTTGCTGGCCGAATTTTTTTTTTTTTGTCAAAAATCGGTTAACCGAAATCCAATCGGTTAAAACCGAACCGAACCGGGCCTTTACGGTTCCGTTTCAGTTCCGGATTTTGCCGAATCAAAATTTCGGTTCGGTTTTGGTTCAGTTTAACCGAATGAACACCCCTAGTAAGCACCATCAAATAGATATAAAGTAGACATAAATAGAGGTGGTTGGGTAGACATAAATAAGAAGTCAAAGCTGACAATTTATTTGCTCAAAAAAGTATTTTTTGGTCAAAAAATATGAAGCAAATAAGTTTTGGCCTTTGAAAACAAAAACAAACAAAACCTTAAATTTCGGGACATGCACAAATAGTTCAATTTCGGGACGTGTTGGACATGCACAAATAAGGCAACATTTGATATTTTGTTCATAGGGATCAAGCAACAATCTGGATTTTCTGTTTTATTTGTATTTTACTTTCACACATATGCTACATGCTTATAACATTCACATAATTTAAATATTTCGAAATAAATTTTATTGAACTAGTATTCATATATGAGAAATAAAATACAGGACGAAAGACATTAACATGTGACAGCTCAAGTGTTGAAAATTACGGGCATGGCCAACCTAAAGGCAAACTTTTCGCCTCATGTAGAATTTTTCTTTTAACATGCCTTTGAATGGATTCAGCCGACACAAGAATTAAATTCTCGTTCACAAAAGGAAGCTCCCGTCCTACAGATAAAAAAAGGTAGCAGCCAACCTTGATTTTATCCGAAAACAAGGAATCTGAATTGTGCAGATCAAATCATATTTGGGAGCTATTGAGTATTGAGCTCACGGAATTTACTACGATAGTAGACCCCCCCACATGTATATGGGCACATGTATCGTGATAATCATACCAGAGCCCAACTCTCAGGAATCATTCGTGGAGATCCATTGACTGTTCAAACTCTTTTACAAATTGCAAAGTCATTAAAATATCTTAATATTTACATCAAATCATTTGGTGGTTTTTCTTTTCATTACTTGTAGCCAGACAATGAAAAATTATTAAATCATTTCAAACTCTATTACTGTTCTGAAAATTTATAGTTTTAACCCTTACTAGTTAGGGTTGTTATAGGCGACGTTTGATTTATACTTTTGGTGAGAAAAACAAAAATACTACAAGTAATAGTACTTTTTTTTTTTTGGATAAATACTACAAGTAATAGTACATTATGCATTATTTTGTTATAGATTTATTTTCAATGTTCAAGCTGTTTACACCATAAAATAATTGGGCTTTCGAAATACAGAGCCCAAATAGCCCAAATTGTAGAAATTCGAAAAGAAGGGGCTGAGTTAATAAAACCCAAGAATCGAATCTGAAGAAATAAAATATGGTCCAAATAGACAATCATCTGCAGAAGCGCGCTAATTCAAAAATATTTGAAAGAGCAGTTGAAGACGGTTGAAGGCGGTTCCCGAAGAAAAGGAACGTGGGTTCCTTCAAAGACCAATATATATACAAGTCATGTACAGAGAAAAAGAGGAGAACATCACAAAATCACCACACTTCTGCATTTTTGTTTTCTTAGGAGTAGTTCATAGCGTAATGTAGGAGTAGCTCTTAGCATAATTTAGGAGTAGCCGTAATGTAATTTAGTATTAGACTCGAAGGAATTTGCCTTTTTAAGGCTTGTATCGGCATTTGATTGCCTGTAATTTTTACGAATCGAAAACTTTTATGGAGGTATAGATTACATGCTTTCAGATTTCAGTATTTGACAGTAATTTGTATCTTGACCTAAGTTTTCTATTCATTAACATCGTTTTGAAAAAGAAAGGTTCTCACGTAGGTACAAAATTATCTTGTGTCAGATTTAAGTATCAGAGAGATAGTTTTTACCTGGACTTGAATTTTTCTTTTATAATATTATTGTGTCATCCGAAGACGGTACATAACATCGAAAATAATACATTCGATCGAGAGATTCTCACGTAAATAATACATTCGATCGAGAGATTCTCACGTAGGTATAAGATTATCTTGTGTCAGATTTAAGTATCAGAGAGATAGTTTTTATCTGGATTTGAATCTTTCCTTCACTGTATTATTGTGTCATTCGAAGATGATAAATATTTTAGTCAATTGGGGTCCGAATAATTATTTTAAACAACACATCGAAGTGTTAAAGTCTGAACCACCGTCTAGCGTATCGAATTCGAGCGCGGGGGTTGAAAGATAATTCTACAATAAGAATTATCGCGGGGCTCGGAACACGCAGTTGGATCCACCCTAATCGAATTTGTTTTTATTTTCGAAACAAATAAATGGCGATGTCTTTCCTGTCTCTGTGGCTTGTATATATATTGGTCTTTGAGGAACCCACATTCCTTTAAACAACACATCAAAGTGTTAAAGTCTGAACCACCGTCTAGCGTATCGAATTCGAGCGCGGGGGTTGAAAGATAATTCTAAGATAAGAATTATCGCGGGGCTCGGAACACGCAGTTGGATCCACCCTAATCGAATTTGTTTTTATTTTCGAAACAAATAAATGGCGACCACAGTGGGAGTTAGTCGAACGCTCCTTTTATTACGGGAAACAATGGCTTCTCGAATGTACCGATAAGTTAAGGAAGTCTTATGTTCCCAAATAATATCTGAGTACTATATGCAGGGGGGCAAGTTGTGCCCAATGCCCGTATGGGATATCGAAATGATTATTGAGAGGATGTACAGGCTTGGTTTTCGAAGAAACAATAGGTAAATGCCAAAAAAATTGAAGACTCATCATCTGAAAGAGTTATGAAGAAGTATTGGGGGAAGATTTCTCTGATCTTATTCAGAATCAGGGATTGAGTGACTGTCTTGCCAAATGGTGTAATTAAACCTTTCTTTCGAAATTCGAGAAAGTTTATTCACTTCATTGGAGAAACGCATTTATCACTTTTACGCAATGATTCCGTAAAATGATTAACACAAGATAAGAGAGAGAATACGAAATTCCACGCACTGAATTATGACAGACAAAAAAAAAAAAAAAAACCTCGAGCTAATTGCTCGAACAAACAGCTCGAGCAAAGTTGCTTGAACAAACAACTCGAGCAGAGCTAGTTGCTCGAATAGGCAGCTCGAGCAAGCTGCATTTTGAATTGTATTTAGGAAGGATATGACAAAAGTCCACTTAAGGTGGGATCCTACCAATAATTGTAATTATATTAATTACTAACCAATCATACATTTTCTCCATAAAGAAACTACCCACACACGCACGACTATGTCAAACTTTGTGGCTGGATGGTGCTCTCTACATGTGTGTGTATATATATATATATACATATATATATATATAAAGGAGAAGTAAAAGTTTACAACCCACAGTGACTTCTAGCTTACTGCTTTTTCGAGTAAAAATGATTCTCGAACACCTTAAGATTTCAAATTACGCAAATTCGAACACTTTGATATTTCGAATTCAGCAATTTCGAATACCTTGATATTTCGAATTCAATCGAGCACATTGATATTTAGAATTCAATAATTTCGAATGCTTTGATAGTTCGAATTCATCCATTTGAAGTCAGCAGAGCTTTGAACCCGATACCCTCGAAGAACAACATTTTGCAAATCAACAAAATACTGGGGGACAAGAAGTCTCACCGACAATTTTACGCTTATTTTTAACTAAGTCAAAACGGTGAACAATTTCAAAATCGAAATAAGCCCCTTTTTCAACTCGAAATTTCAAGGTGCTTAAAATTAATGAATTCGAAACTATTGAACTCGAAATATCATGTACTCGAAATAAGGCATGTTCGAAATATCATATACTCGAAATAAGACATGTTCGAAAAATCATGTACTCGAAATAAGATATACTCGAGATACTACATCCTCGAAATTAAGCATACTCGAAAAGAGCTCGAAACATAACATATTCGAGGTACTACATAATGCATATTGGCTAGTGGGGTCTTGTCATTTTCGAGAGTCATGTTTTATCCAATTTCATCACTTTCCCCCCTGATTTGGTGACTGCTGCAAGTGCAGGGATTGTATAAAGCTTATCTTATTTCCTTTTTCAAGTTGATAAAAAGTGCAATTTATAGGTGTAATCTTGGTATTTTCTTGATTAACCATGTTTAATGCTAGTGGGTTTTTTTCAATTTCTTCTTTTCTTACGATAAAATTTGCATTTCTGGGCTTAAATATATATATATATGTATATATATATATATAATCACCACACTCGAAACATTCATAAATTCAAAAATTACGCGTTCGAAAATAATGGCAAATTCGAAACATCCACGTATTCGAAGACTGAGATGGATTGACCACGGCGATCAAGAACCCAAGGTGGAATTACATGGGTAGAGCCAAGAGAGGAGATTTTCACATCATTATAGTGGGTTTCGAAATCCTTGATAATTTGATATAAATTTTGGGTATCTTCACAATCCAAGAGGGTGACTCGAGCGACTAAGCGAGAAAGAGCGTAAGAATCCGCCATTAAAATAAGATGGACAAAGAAAAGTTGTTGTATTCGAAGAAAGCTCGAGGACTATCGAAGGGCAATCAAAGAAGATGAAACCTTCAAAGATGCTTGGCTATGGCTTCTTCGAGAGTCTTCAAAAGGAGGGAGGAGAGAGAGAAAGTAAATGATGGCCTCTTTGATGATTAAATATTTATAGAGTTTAAAGTGTCTAATCGCGAAGAGATATTACTATTACCTAGCCGAGAAAACGGAAGGGCCTCGTATAAGTTTTACCTGCCAGAATACGAAAAGTCTCTTATAAAAAGACTTATTTTTTAATACACATGAACTCGAAACGTTCATGTATATTAGGGGGCATTTGTTTACACCATAAAATAATTGGGCTTTCGAAATACAGAGCCCAAATAGCCCAAATTGTAGAAATTCGAAAAGAAGGGGCTGAGTTAATAAAACCCAAGAATCGAATCTGAAGAAATAAAATATGGTCCAAATAGACAATCATCTGCAGAAGCGCGCTAATTCAAAAATATTTGAAAGAGCAGTTGAAGACGGTTGAAGGCGGTTCCCGAAGAAAAGGAACGTGGGTTCCTTCAAAGACCAATATATATACAAGCCATGTACAGAGAAAAAGAGGAGAACATCACAAAATCACCACACTTCTGCATTTTCGTTTTCTTAGGAGTAGTTCATAGCGTAATGTAGGAGTAGCTCTTAGCATAATTTAGGAGTAGCCGTAATGTAATTTAGTATTAGACTCGAAGGAATTTGCCTTTTTAAGGCTTGTATCGGCATTCGATTGCCTGTAATTTTTACGAATCGAAAACTTTTATGGAGGTATAGATTACATGCTTTCAGATTTCAGTATTTGACAGTAATTTGTATCTTGACCTAAGTTTTCTATTCATTAACATCGTTTTGAAAAAGAAAGGTTCTCACGTAGGTACAAAATTATCTTGTGTCAGATTTAAGTATCAGAGAGATAGTTTTTACCTGGACTTGAATTTTTCTTTTATAATATTATTGTGTCATCCGAAGACGGTACATAACATCGAAAATAATACATTCGATCGAGAGATTCTCTCGTAAATAATACATTCGATCGAGAGATTCTCACGTAGGTATAAGATTATCTTGTGTCAGATTTAAGTATCAGAGAGATAGTTTTTATCTGGACTTGAATCTTTCCTTCACTGTATTATTGTGTCATTCGAAGATGATAAATATTTTAGTCAATTGCGGTCCGAATAATTATTTTAAACAACACATCGAAGTGTTAAAGTCTGAACCACCGTTTAGCGTATCGAATTCGAGCGCGGGGGTTGAAAGATAATTCTAAGATAAGAATTATCGCGGGGCTCGAAACATGCAGTTGGATCCACCCTAATTGAATTTGTTTTTATTTTCGAAACAAATAAATGGCGATGTCTTTCCTGTCTCTGTGGCTTGTATATATATTGGTCTTTGAGGAACCCACATTCCTTTAAACAACACATCGAAGTGTTAAAGTCTGAACCACCGTCTAGCGTATCGAATTCGAGCGCGGGGGTTGAAAGATAATTCTAAGATAAGAATTATCGCGGGGCTCGAAACACGCAGTTGGATCCACTCTAATCGAATTTGTTTTTATTTTCGAAACACAAGCACAAAATTTTAATATATAGTTTCAATTTGTCAATCAAAAAGCTCAGTCGCGTGCTCATACTCTTCTGGCAGTTAGATTGAACAGGGAGATCTTTACAATGTTCAGACTCCTACAAATATATATATATATATATATATATATATATATATAGGGATAATAGCAGACATCCCCTCAGTTATGGGGTGATGTGCACTTTGCCCTCTAACTTATTGAAATGTGCACTTTGCCCCTCACTTATCATAAAATGTGCACATCACCCCCTCGGGCAGTTCGGGCACCACACTTATCATAAAAATTGAACTTTTGTCTTACTTATGTGTTTTTGTAGCATTTTGTCCCCTCACTTATGTGTTTTGTAGCACTTTGCCCCTGCTCGAGCTGCTCGAGGGGGTGAATAAGTACACATTTTATGATAAGTGAGGGGCAAAGTGCATATCACCCCATAATTGAGGGGTGTCTGCGATTATCCCATACATATATATATATATATGATTTTGGTGATGAACGGTGGAGATATTGGGTAGAGGTTGTTAGTCGCTGTATACGTGTTCACATTTTTGTATAAAAATGTTTAATCAAGAGTTGTAATAGTTCAGAACTGTACTTATGTCAATATCAGACCAATGTTAGGTCCACTCTTTTTTATATTTTTTGGACAAAATAATGTTAGGCCCACTAAGAAATCAAGCTTCCTTTATATGACTTGTCATTTAATATAATATAATATTACATCATAATAATCACAGTTTTTCTAATGAAATGACTATATCATTACATATTTCATATATTAAATTAATTATCACCAATCAATCTCTTGATGCAAACTATTAGTAAACTACTACATAAGTAAAGAAATATTTAGATATTTGGTTGAATCGAACTCATAACTTTTAAATCATGAGACATTATTGGCATAATAGCCACTAATTAAATACTAACATATAATCAACTTTATTTCAAAGCTCTTTGCATCACTTGGCTAAATATTTATGGCCACGTCGTTTGAGAAAAATGATGAATAATTCTACGTAGATGATCGATCAAATTTGAGAATTGCTGAATCAATAGATTTAATTGAGACAACAAGATAAAAAATTCGAGCAATACAAAATTATAGACAATTTATTATTTTTACTGTAAACTCTTTTATTAATATTTTTATTTATTTACAACATTGAAAGGTTTGGTCTATGATATTATTTAACCAAGTGATTGTTGTTATGAACACGTTGATTTTTCTTTTCTATGTTTAATTTGGTGGTGATGGAGAGAAGTCTTCACCGGTCTTTAATTTGGGACATCAATGCGTTTAATTTATTTAATTTTAGTTAGAGGTTGGAAAATAAAATTATTTAGAGGGATCCCTGGCTATGTTTTATTAGGAGTTGGTGATAAAGATGTGAGTTATTACTTATTGTATGATATATATATGAGAAATACAAAATATAGAGGGAGGGTTAAGTTCACCCTTAGCCCTAGTGCTCAAGTCGGTATTGACCAAAATCATGATGAGATGTTGAACTAAACATTAATTTTATTTATTTAATATTGATATGTGATTATATATGATAAGCATTTTATATATAAACGTAGATGAGTCATATATTATTATCAGACATCAACCAAAATTGACACTTTACTCATTCAAATCAAGTGTAGGTATTGAATTTTTAGACCCTATAGACAAATTTCAATATCCAAATAAGAAGACAAATTAAAAGGGTCATATTTTTTAATAGCATTATGGACGCCTCCATGGAGCATCACCATTTTGATGTGATTTCTCGCATTCGTAGTGTACAGGGTAGAGACTGGGATGTCTCGTTTCATATTTTTTTATTTTTCACTTATGAAGGAGCTTTATTGTCACGAAAAACTGAGACAATTATAATTATTAGTGTAGTGAGATTTGTATGAAATTTAAAATACTAATTATATCAAATCCAGAATTCGAAAAGCTCAACAAAATAACTTTTAATTGAGTTTTAAACTGGAATATGACTTGAGTTGAGATAGATATAAATATTAATTTTAATCTTTGTATTTCTTTATGGGAAGAAAAAATATTTGTTGGGGTCACGATGTTGTGGTCCTAAAAGTCCAAATTCTTGAAGTCTAAGCAAATGACGCGGTCCCGTGGTAGCCTACAAGTTGCCCGCCCATATGATCCATTAAACCGCCACAGTCAACACTCAAAACCTAGCATCCAGCCCGGATCAAACTTCCACCCTACCCGATAGTCCTATACCCGCACGCCCTCAATTGCCCCACTTAAACCTATACTTTTCCACTTTTTAGGTTGGCAACTTGAGAATTAGGATCCCTATATTGTACCAAACACACGTGCATGCAAAATCACCGTCCAATCACGGGCAAAGCTAGGCTTTTGACTGACGGAAAAGGGGCGAGATCCAAATAGAAAAAATATATATACTTAATATTTATTTTTATAAACATTTTTTTCGCTGTGTTTACGATAATTTTTTCTGAAGATAATCAAATTTTTGTAACTAGTGTTAACACAAACCATAGTACAAAATATAAAGATTCTGACAAAAATTATTTGTGAACAAAAAGTGAGAAGTAATCATACTTTAAGATGATATAAATTCAGAAATATTTAAATTACTGCTAAATAAACATTGTGCTTACATGTTTATTAGATATAATTCGGGCATTGTAAATTTTGCTTCACGTTTTTTCTTTACATCGAACTCGTCAACGATTGAGTCGATATTAAGAGTTCGAACATTTTGGCTGTGTTTGGTTTTGTTTTGGGTTTTTTTTTTGGTGAAAATTTTGGTGAAAAGATTTATTGGAAGTTGTGTATTTTGATGAAAATGTGTTTGGTTTTGTGGTTGATTTTATTTTCTGAAAAGACAAAAGTTACTGTAGCAGTCAAATCATGTAAGTTTTTGTTTGAAAAGTTGTGTTTATAATTAGCTAATGATTGAAAAATATAATATAATATAAGTTTTAAATGATTATATTGTAGTTGATGTAATTAGTAAGCACCCAAAAGTAGAGACAAATAGGGAAACAATAGCTGACAGTTTTTTTGACCAAAAAAATCATTTTTTGTCAAAAAAACGTAAAACAAACAAGTTTTGGCCAAAATTGGTTTGAAAACAAAACCAAACACAACCTTTCTTTTTCAATGTAAGCTAGTAATGAACTACTCAAAGAAAACATTTTTCATCTTACTACGCAATCTCGTCTTGACAATTTTTATACTTGAAAATGCACGGTCTGTTGTTGCAGGATAAACCCAAAGAGTCAGATTAAGCTGAATCAATCTAGTAGATTCGCTGTCTTCCATATATTTGACAATACTTGGCCAAATGCCCCCAAAAAATGAAAGTACTATATTCCATTATATTGAACTTTCTACTTACAAAATACTACTCTCCAATAAGACAATACTTGTTACCTCGCACATCAAATACATTATAATATAAACTACATATATAAACACAACACACACTTTGATATCGGCCACATTCTTTTTTTTTTATTATTTTGTGCTAAATTATATTTATCTATCCTTTATTTCTCCCTTCTCAATTTTTTTTAAATTGTTTTATATATGCCCATTATGTATTTGTTAAAATCCTAAACCAAATAAATTTTTTAAACAAGAGTTTAGAGATATAAAGTAAAAAATCAAATTCCAAATATTTATATTCAAATGATACAATACGTTATTGAATTTTGAGATCAAAAAATGATAATACTCTTTCATCACGCATGACATAAGTGTTTTTATCATAGTTACTTAAAAAGAAGAAAAAAAGATTTTTGCACCCCCCTCCCTCCCCCCACGCCCCGTTCAGACGTCCAATACTGTACCTCATTTGGCTGAATACGTATTTTATCATAGTTACTTGAAATTTTTGGATTTAATACCTACAAGTATGTTACAATTTTTACTAAAAAGTACGGCAAAAAAAATAAAAAATGTAGGTAATATACGGACTCAAAATTGATGTGTCATGATTATGATCAAGGGTAATTTTACATTTATACATCAAATATTAAACTTGTGAATTTGTAGTAATGAGCTTCTTATAACAGACGATGGCTACTTATCACACTAAAAACATTCTCTAAAAATGTGGTTTTGAATGTCGAATCTCATCTTTTCATACACACACAACATCAAAGCATAAAAGAAATTTACAAGCAAATTGTGATTCCCACAATATTACGATCATATCATAGAATGTAACACAATATCTTTATGATTCTATTTCATTTCACATTTTACATGTCAATGAAATATTGTAACATTATATTTTGATAAATCAATTTATAACATTTTATCCAAATATAAAATAACACCAAGAATAACATTTACATATGTCTTGACGTAATAAAAATAAAAAACGCAAAATTTGTTAGTATAGCGGTATTAGCTTCTACTTTCATATGAGAGGTTATTGGTTCAATTTCAGATTATCACATGTTGTGAATTTTCTCTCCGGCTTATAAGGTATGTGTGGTCAATAATTTAAAAACTATCGACTCGTGTTTGTCTGATCAGAGTATTCTCCTTAGTCTAGAATTTTAAAAAAAATTCATACATTCCCAGCTCAGGCAGTCGTCAGTCAATGAGAATAGATCGTCCGTCAAATTAGTTGACTTTCTCTCTCACCTTTTCATTTTCATCACGTGGAAGGCGCCGCAGAGTTCGGGCCGGTGAGATTTGTATTACTATTAGTTCTGTCTTCTTTCCTACTACTCTAGTCTCTAGTCTCCACCCCAACCCCACACCCTAATTAATATCTTTTCATTTCGTTTTCTTTATTATTATTATTATTATTATTATTATTAATTACTATAATTACGAACCAGTCAAATTCAGTCTTGACGAAATTTGGACGAAACCTCGAATTTCCTCCAAGTCCAATTTATGTGGGGCCCATTGCCACCTAGCACCAAACCCTGACGCATCACCTTACGTAACTTTATCAAAATCGCCTTCGCCTCTCTAACTTCACCTCACACACACATTAAAATCTTCAATAATTTTCTTAGTCCACGTAAATAAATTTCTACATCCCCAATCCCTTTATAAAGACTTGTTCATTGCACTTGTTAAAGACTTCTCAGATTCTTGATATTTCCCCTCCCTTTTTCTCTCTCTCTCTTTCTTTCATTAAAATATCTATACAAAGAAATTTTAAATACTTTACTAGATATTGAAGTCTTTGATATTTCTTAATTCTTCACTTATTGATCTTATATAGTTATTTATTTATGGACAAAGGATGGGGTCTAACCCTTGAGAATTCTGATAAAGTTGGATTTTTCGGTAACAAGTCAGTGTTTGGATTTGATTTAAGTAGTCCAAGGTTGAATCACCGGAACAAAGGTTTGAATATGTTTCCGGTGAACTCGAGCGGTAGGGAAGAGAACGGCGCCGTTTCGTCACCGACAGGCGGTGAAGAGAGGAGAGTGGTTTTAGGTGAAGTAGACTTTTTTGCAGAGAAAGGAAGGCCCGTTAATGACGTTAACGCTGTTAATGTCAAGAAGGAAAATTATCAAGCTGCAGAAGCCACCACCTTCAGAGAATTGGATGTAAACGTGAGTTTCATATATATATAATATTGATGATATGTGGATTAATTACAGTATCTGATAATGATTAGTTCTTGCTTAGTTATCAATTTCAGATTATTGTTTTATTATTGTTATTGATTTGTTGATTTATTTTGTATGTATAGACTGGTTTGCAACTTGTGAACACTGGAAGTGATCAATCGACGGTGGATGATGGGATTTCTTCCGATGCTGAAGATAAGAGAGCTAAAATTGAGGTAATTATTAAACAAGTGAATATATATAAATATATTCTTTTGAGATGGTAATTAAATGTCGAATTGGTTTTGATTATTGTTATTTTCTTTCTTTGATTTCTCCTATGTTATAGCTGGCACAGCTTCAAGTTGAACTGGAAAAGATGAATACTGAAAATCAGAGGTTAAAAGGGATGCTTACACAAGTCAGCAACAATTACTCCACTCTGCAGATGCATCTCGTCACGTTGATGCAACAGCAACAAAATAACACACAAAATCATGAGGTAATCAATCAATGATCTATCTAAACACACACACACACACACACACATATATATATATATATATACTGGTAATTTTGTTCATGTTTTATTTCCATCATATTTTTCATTCTAATTGATGATAAATTGGCAATTAAATAACAGAATGGTGATCGAAAATCTGAAGAGAAGAAACAGGAAAATGGAGGGGCGATAGTTCCAAGACAGTTCATGGACATGGTCCCCGTGGCCTCCAACCAGATGGGTGACGAACAATCTAATTCCTCATCAGAAGAAAGAACCCTTTCTATATCGCCTCACAACAACGTGGAATTATCGAAGAATAAGAGGGTTGGCCGTGAAGAGAGCCCCGAGTCTGAAACCTGGGGTCCTAATAAGGCTCCCAAATCGAATCCCTCCAAGCCCGTCGTCGACCAATCCACCGAGGCCACCATGCGCAAAGCACGTGTCTCCGTTCGAGCTCGATCAGAAGCTCCCATGGTGAGTTAACGTCTAGAATAGAAGAACATAAATATTTTTCAATTGAATTATTAGTGTTTTATGAAGGAACTTTGTTTTTTTTTAATTTTTTGCTAAATTCTTACATGTTTTTTTTATAATTTTACAGATTTCGGATGGATGCCAATGGAGAAAATACGGACAAAAGATGGCGAAAGGAAACCCATGTCCGCGAGCTTATTATCGGTGCACAATGGCAGTCGGTTGTCCAGTGCGCAAACAAGTATGTTTTATTAAACTCATTTGCTATTAAACGTTAGATCAAGTGTTAGAATATCCATTACTACGGTCCCACCGTATTGTAATTGAGAAAAATAAAATTAAACTAGCTCCACTCGTAACTTTTTTACAATTGAATTGATTTCCTTCAAACCTAGGCTAATTATTTCATGTAATTGAATTTACAGGTTCAAAGGTGTGCCGATGACCGAACAATCCTGATCACAACCTACGAAGGGACCCACAACCACCCGCTACCTCCGGCCGCCATGGCGATGGCGTCGACCACCTCAGCCGCGGCCAACATGCTCCTCTCCGGCTCCATGCCGAGCGCCGACGGCTTGATGAATCCAAATTTGTTTGCAAGAACTATTCTTCCATGTTCATCCAACATGGCTACAATCTCAGCTTCAGCTCCATTTCCCACCGTCACACTTGACCTCACACAAACACCAAACCCTTTACAATTCCAACGACCACCGCCACAATTCCAGGTCCCTTTCCCTCAAAACTTCGCCCCCTCAATTCCTCAAGTCTTTGGCCAACCAATTTACAATCAGTCCAAGTTTTCGGGTCTCCAAATGTCTCACGACGGTAATATCAATGATGCTGCACAACTTCAAGGACACGTGTCCCAGCATCCGCAGCTTCATCAGCCGCAGCCACAGCCACAGCCACAGGCCCACCAATTCTCCGCCGACACTCTCAGCGCAGCCACGGCGGCGATCACCGCCGATCCCAACTTCACTGCCGCCCTTGCCGCTGCTATCTCCTCCATCATCGGTGGCTCCCACCCGAATAACAACAACAACAACCAATCATCTCCCAACAACAACAACAATGCCAACGTAAATACAAGTAACAGTTTTCCAGGGAATCAATGAACTTGTTCAAGTTCAACTTTAGTTTTTGTTTGTTAATTACTAGCCAATTTTCGGCACTTGTATCAAAATAGTTTTTGTTGATTACTATTTTCTTAATTTTTGTTAATTTTGGGGGTCCCGTATGGAATTGATTAACATGTTCATATCTTTTTGTCCGTTTGATGTATTACCGGGGGGAGGTTTAGGTCACGTCACAAAATATACATTCTTTTCTTTTTACATTATTGTTCTATATATATATTTCTATAGCAATTAAAATGATGTCAATTTTCATTAGATATAATATTATGCCATAAAGACAAAAACAGTGAATGGTTGGTTGGATTACTTGTTATATTTTTCTTCAATTTCGTTTTCATTCTTAATTGTGGGGAAAAATACAAAAGAGTGGTAGACAAATTTTGGACTTGTGGTAAAGAATAAAGATGACGGATGACCAAATTGGGATAATAATCAATCAAACGTTTGAAAGGCACATCCTGTTCAAAGAGTCAACAACTCCGGCCATTATTGTTTGACACGTTATTGTGATGGAAAAATTTGGATAGGAATTTGAATGCATCGTAGACTTTTAAGAGACTTCAAGGTAACTTCGTATGTTTGATTTCTTCCAATCCAATAATGTCAGAGAATTAAGTACGTCGATTATATAAACATAATTATAATAATATTATTAGTAAAATGTAGTTTATACGCCTGTGATTAAATGTGATGTGGTCAGTCAGGCGTGGCGCTGTTGACACTTCGATCAGAAGCTTGCGGCGGTCTATTTATATTAAAAATTCTGAAAATTTTGTAGAATGTTAAATTTAATTTGGTTTGTTAAAATTTAGAGATTAAATACTGTTTTTTTTTTTTTACAATAGTCAAAGTTTGGGTGTGGTTAGCATCCCTATTCTTATCTAGTTTTCTCATGTGTAAAATGTCATGATCCATTTAGTAACTATTTAATTGAATGACATTTATTTTTCATTAATAAGTAGTTGTATTGAAGGTTTTCTGTTAAAATTTCCTACCTTTCATTCCCACCATTTTAAAATAAAAAAATGTCAAAAAATTTTGTTCTTAATTAGTGAAAAGGGTCAAGGAGTATGAAAAATAAATTTTCATATTTTACTTTCTAATAATGTGTACATGTTATGAGTACTTAAAGAAATGACTTTTCTTATTTCCTAACAAAAAATTAAAAGGGACAATTTTTTTGGGACGGAGGGAGCGTATATTATTTTCTACAAAAAATATATATTTTCCGTTCTCGCTTCATGTTTATTTCTATTATTAGAGGTTTAAATTTCTAAAATATTCTTTAAAACTAATTCCAAACCTAATGTTGATGTTAATTTCTAGAATTATTCAGACTGAAAATGGAAAATTGAGAATATTTTAAAAGTTCGTATTTTCAAACTTTTGAAAACTTATGGCCTCCTCAACTCCATCAAAACTCCTCAAGAGTTAAAACCTTTTATTTGTATATATTGATTGTCCTTTACATCGAACAGATCAAATTGTAAGGAGTGCTAAAACCAGTGAAGGTGGTCTCACAAATTGTACCAAATTATACCATAAATTTTACAATTCTTGATTTGCCAAATTGAACTGTTTTATATATAAAAAAATTAAAATGAATCAAAATTCAAAGAACTGTATTCAGCTCCGATTCAAAATTCAACATGCCAGTTCAAGAAAAATCTGGACATAAAATAATTGAGGATGAGCTAGCAATTGTATAATTGAGTTGAAAATGTATTAAAAAAAGAGTTTTGATGAATCAATAGAAATATCCCTTGATAATATTTTCAAAGCGTGTTTGGCGTATTTTTATTGGGGGAAGTGAGATACGTTATTGACTTCCGTGCACACAAAAGTCGTCATTGAAATGGAAGTGCCTACCAATCATGTGCTTTAAATTATTAACTGTACTTAATTAATTGTCAATTGACAAAGAAAAAACGAACGTGTGAGATTGTGGGTCGCCACCGTACTACATCCACCGTACAACTACGTTTACCTCTCCCTCGCACTTTTATTATTTCCACATGCTTCCATGTGAATCCTGTTGTGAATTTTGTGATTTGTGTTTAAACCAATACAAATAACTCAAATCATTATAAATATATTATTTACAGATCATGATATGATAATTATAAATTATGGAATAATACATATTAAACAACATAAAACATAAAATAAGATACTGCACCGATGGAGAGTCACGCCACATGACGCTGTCCTAAAGCCATGATTGCCTCCCTACGTGCAGGTTCTGATGGCTGATCACGACTCCAAGATAAAACCCCATTAGCTCACAGCGGCGTCTCATCCTATGTGCACGACCACAAGGAGACGAGGAACCAATCCCTTAGTCACGTTGCCAAAACACTCTTGTGGGGAGTATAAAATAATATCACAATCTCTATGTAAAATACCTCACACTCTCAATGTGCCAACAAACAATTAAGACCATAGCCCCTTATATAGAGAACTAAAATTTGATCATTTCAAAGATATTAATGGACCACTAAAAACCATCATAAAATCACAATAAAACCAAATAATAATTAGGCCCACTAATGATAAAATAATGTGGTCAAATATCACATAAATAAGATGATAATGAGGCCATAAGTCTAAAATAAATTATAAGTAAATAGGCACACTAATTGTGAGATTTAAAAAATTATTATTTGTTGGAAATAAAATGTAAATTGAAGAAATTTTAAAGCTTATTTCCAACAATCCCCCACAAGATTTAAAATTTCTGAAATTTAATAAATCTAGTAAAATGGTGGCAACTTTATATCATGCAATCGATATATGTGCCTTCCGGGCTTGAACCTATACTTAGTGATAGTAATCCCCATTTGAGGGAGCCATAATGGACTAGGCCTGGAATTAGGTCCCTTGACCAAACTTCAATTACCACACACACGATATAGACTTTAGGACATGGTTATAGCGGGTTAGCGCGTTAACGGCCATGCGCTCTGATCTTGATTCTCATGAGGTCTCTAGGGTCAGCCCAAACCCATAGCCCCGGCCATCAGGGCGACTCTCACTTAGGTGAAACCTGCCAAGGGTACGTGTGACCTCCACCCCGCGGATTTCCCGCCTTGGTCTCATTAAGGGTCAAAAGCCCATCCTAACATCACACTTTTTATAGCACTTCACCTTAGGGATTGGGAAGGAGGCATCTCAATGTACACTCTCCTCAAAATAGTGCTTATGAATCACGCATTACAGGTTGTTCCTACCCATTGAACCTTCTTCATGGGGTCTCCAATCACAAAAGTTGGGTTACTCCCGGAGGTGATTCCCTTATGGACTTAGCCCATCCCCATCGATGATAAAGGATCTAGCCTCTGCGCTAGTCCCCCGAGGCAAATTCCATCTCATGGAATAAATAATATGTACCTCTTGTTTTCATTTCTCAATTCATCACATAAACATACATGTTATTGACAACTCCCCAAAATTAGAGTTATTATTTTCAATTGAATTTATATATGATAATTTTACTCATCTCGAAAAATGTCATAAAATCTTTTCAATCTCTATTCTTCAATATCATAAATATTTTCTTTGACAATATATTTCCCGCACTTAATAAAATTCTCGAATACAATTTATCACATAATATTTTCATATTGAATACAATCAATATAACCATCACATTTCATAAAATAGCCATAGTTAAACTGCATGTCACTAGGGGAGAAAATTATATTCCATATGACCCGTTTCAAATAAATTAAATTTAGCACTATATAAAATATACTTTTCCTATTAATCCACAATAGAATTAATCTCATGTATAAAGCATTTTTTTTTTTTTTTGGATAAAGACAACCCGACATTTCCAATGTATCATGAAATGATCAAATTTATGAATTTCTCACGGTGGTATCAAATGTGCATTTTAATCAGACTCCTCACAGAAATTTAATATCTAATTTTCACAAAATACTTTGAAAATAAACCACAATCCGAATATGACATCCACAATTTTATCTTAAGTTTAATTCTACCTTCAAATTGACACTACTACTATTAGGAGCTCATAATGTGTCTTGATTATTTTGCATGCACCCACTGTAACCAATCATATAATCAAAGAAACAACTCATGCATTAACTGCATATGTAAATGTAACAATTTACAGTCATTTTCAATCTCACAATAAGTCGTTAGATAATGCATTAGAGTATAAATTAGCTGTTGGGGAACCATATGTAATGGCTACACCATCAATTAAATTCTTTGCTAATTAATTATATATTTATCTGATTCTTTAATGAAATATAATAGAATATTTATTCCATGTCATAAACTTTTTCCTTTTCCTTTGAAAAGAAATCGTTTCATATATATCTTCATATCAGCAATAATCACAAGCATGCTCTCATGAAGGACTTCAATAGACATTCTAATGACATTAAAATTAATTAATTAATCATAACCCTCATATCCTAATATAATTTAAATGCAAATTTAGAATTTACAAAACTGATGCATCTATATAATTATGCAGCCTTAAGAAAGAATTGAGGAATATAATGAGGTATCAATGGTATCACATGCATACATATTCCACCGGATTTTGAATTTTATTAATATTAATATTAATTCATATACCATTATCTAGAAATATATTTTCTTCAAACTGCACAATATGTAAATAATTATCAACATGTAACTTCCAGACAATTATATTACAATTATACGCTCATTAGTAGAATGGCATTTAAACACTTTGACTATTTAATTAGCCGTTGGACAAATATGTAACTCCTATCCTTTTAAGTATCAAACAATTTCTGATACATGACACATAGTAGTATAATTTGCATAATGATGCACTATCTATCTCATTAAATATAATTTGATCTCTTGAAATAAAAGACTAGAGCAAAGAAGTTGATCCATCTTTCTAACCCCAACGGTCATATAATCTTCTATCAATTCAATCACTTTGTTAAAATTATAATACCATGCATTAGCTTTATAATGCCTATAGTCTCACATAAAACAATCATAACTGTAATCAAGATTAGTAATCGAATAAACAATTTCATTTAGAATGATAAAATATCACACACTAATGGAATATTGGTTTCCTATTAAACTATATTATTATTATTTTTATAAACTTAATTCCCATACATAAATTTAACTTGCTAATCCTCCAGAATGTTTCAAAAAAAAAATGCATATATAGCTTATAAAGCATCCTTAAATTAGCACTTAAAAAAACAGATAACAGATTGTTAAATCTTAATGGATAATTAACACATGCTCATATTCGTTTGACCAAACCATAAAGTTGCTCATACGTAAAAGCAAGATTTATTCATGCGTTCACTAATTACATAATAAGCATATGGGACTTGTCAGAAATGTAGTTGATTTCAATCATATATAAAAGAATAGAATTATGCAATCCACGTACCTTTTTAATCTCTTTAAGAAATTTCATAGTGGAGAAAGTCATACCATTTTCTGGAATTGAATAGCTCATACCCAGATCAACTAGCAGGCGCCGAGCATCATAGATTTATTAGGATACATGTTGTATCCCAATGGATTGATCAATTTCTCAATCGAGTTCACATGCAAACAACCAAAACTTGGGTTACATTAAATCATAAATCTCAAAATTATTTGCTTAAACACAAATCACGCTCATGGCTTTAGGTTGTTGTGAATTTTGTGATTTGTGTTTAAACCAATACAAATAACTCAAATCATTATAAATATATTATTTACAGATCATGATATGATAATTATAAATTATGGAATAATACATATTAAACAACATAAAACATAAAATAAGATACTGCACCGATGGAGAGTCACGCCACATGACGCTGTCCTAAAGCCATGATTGCCTCCCTACGTGCAGGTTCTGATGGCTGATCACGACTCCAAGATAAAACCCCATTAGCTCACAGCGGCGTCTCATCCTATGTGCACGACCACAAGGAGACGAGGAACCAATCCCTTAGTCACGTTGCCAAAACACTCTTGTGGGGAGTATAAAATAATATCACAATCTCTATGTAAAATACCTCACACTCTCAATGTGCCAACAAACAATTAAGACCATAGCCCCTTATATAGAGAACTAAAATTTGATCATTTCAAAGATATTAATGGACCACTAAAAACCATCATAAAATCACAATAAAACCAAATAATAATTAGGCCCACTAATGATAAAATAATGTGGTCAAATATCACATAAATAAGATGATAATGAGGCCATAAGTCTAAAATAAATTATAAGTAAATAGGCACACTAATTGTGAGATTTAAAAAATTATTATTTGTTGGAAATAAAATGTAAATTGAAGAAATTTTAAAGCTTATTTCCAACAAATTCATCCACCAATGGGGGCCTTTCTTTGCAATTAGATTACAAAAACAACAATTTTAGGGTTTGTTTCTTCTAGAAATATAGTTAGTGGTAACTTACCGGTTAGTAGTACTTGCAAGTCTGATTTTGATATGTAGAAGGGAATACATTATTTATGTGATAAGTTTGTGTTAATTCGATGAGAAAAATAGAAACGTGTAAACTAAAAGGGATATAATTAGAAAGAAATGTATTGAATGACTAATTTATTTCGCACGTATTATCGTGAATAGGTGTGTTAGCATAGTTCAGTTAAAGGGAAAAAGAATACATAAGGCCAACTTGGAATAAAACAAGGATTTTACAGAAAATAGTGATTGCCTGTCACTTATCATATTTCATTTTCTATAAATAAATTGTTCAATTTGTTATTCTCATTTCCTATATTTGATGATACGGATGTCGTACATCTTCTTGTAGGTTTTATTTTCAAGACAAGACTTTATTGGATTGACTCATATTTTTGGTTCTTACTTCCAATTTCTTCTCAATGAAACTAAGAGTTGTAATGGTATTCAAAAGTCAACAATTACCATCCGTTTTGTCTTTAAAAAAATCAATTAATAGCTTAGCTACACACTTATTTCTTTGTCATTTTCTTTGGGGTTTTCCATAAGTTTTCTCTAGACAAGACAAACTTTAGGAATTTGAATTTATTTGATTTTCTTTTTCTTTCCCTATCATTTGTTTTTTCTTCACCAAAATTCTTGAACCAACCATCGTGTAAATTTTAGGGAGATAACGTATTGCTGAGGAAAATATGTTATTTCTTTCAAATAATAATAGTTTATGTTTTTTCTTTTAGCTTCCTCATCAAAATCCAATATACTTCAAACAAATAATAAATAAGAGTTTTTTGTCCTTTTTTGGGCTAGAAAAATGGCTGTTATAGTCTACATAGGCCCAATAGCATCTGACATTGTAAATTGTAATCCTAAGAAGCTTTTTTTTTTTGGGTCAAATCCAAAGAAGCTTTGTTTAGATATTTTGTTGTAGATGAATCGAGTGCAATAAGATAGTATTCAAGTCTATTTGTAGTTATTACCTAAGCTCAAAAATTTTGTTAAAACTTGATTTGATTGTTTATTAAATTAAGATCGAACGAGCTTTAGTAAAACCCAACAAGAACTCAAGTAATTAAATTTTTTGGCACATGCTTTTTCACTCACTAATCGACCCTTCAAACTTATCAAACAAAAATAGAAGCGTTCAAACTTAATTTATCATGTTAAGTAACCAAACTCCAACAAACTCGTAGCAATTGATTTCAAATTGAATATCAAATAGTCTGATTCGTATTTTTTTCCTTTTCCAGTAGAAGTTTATAAGCGGCTGGTGGCCCAGATGCTCACTGTTCCCAGCCCAACCATAGATTATTAATTTAGTACTTGATTCTGTAAGGCAGAGCTGAACAAAGAGACTGGCCACTAACATTTGAACCCAAACTATTGGATATTTGGTCTTGCGTAGCGCACCACAAAGCAAAACATGAGAATGTTTTGGGCCTGTTGGGGGGGTTTTCTCCACTCTAAGTCTAATATTTTAATCTCTTTTTTTTTGATAAGATCTAATATTTTAATCTTGGTTTTCTAGCATTCTAGATTTTACACTTTCTAAATAAAAAAGATAACTATATTTTATTTAGAGTCTCTAGAATCCCATGTTTCCACTATAAACCTTTCAATTTTTTTTTTTTTCTTGTCCAAATATATTGATTTCTTTCATCAATGAAAATCCATGCATTAATTTGAGTTGATGCTCAAAATGGGTACAAAAGGAGATCCATTAATAAGCGTGATTGAATGAGTATAATTACAAGAATAACGTAATTAACTACAGAATAAATCAAGAATATGAACGAGTGACTTGATCTTGAAATAACAAACAGAGAAACAAAATGATTTTGTGAAGCCTAAAAACTTAATTAGTATGTTTAATGAAGAATTAGCTGTTATGAAAATAGAACAAAGACACATATATTAATGGCACTCTATATCACTATCCTATAATCTTAAGATCTCACATTACCACTTGAAATAAGCTTTATTGACAAACCACTGTGTAAATTTTCGTCTAGAATATACAATGTATCAATATTAGTGTGCATAGTGGATGGTCATGCTGACTCATGCACACTAATGGTGTGGCACTACTTGAAATTTACTCACTGAAATTTCATTAATAAATTTTGTTATTTTTGTCCCTTTTAGTTTGAAAAATGAAATGGGCATGTATAATCAATTAAATTTATGTCTTTGCTTTCCCTTTCCTTCCGATTTATTGGTTCGTTTTCTTTTTGGGCGAATTGCAATTTACCTCCCTGTGAAATAAAAATGGTCAATTTAACTCCCTGAGTAAAAAAAAAATAAAGCACACTGCCACCCTAAACAAATTTCACCTACATTCATTAATAAAAAGACCAAATTGCCCTTGCCTTTTAAAGATATTTACAATAAAGTTTCTATTTTCTATTTACTTTTAATTTTTAATTTTAATTTTTAATATTTCATTTATTTTTTATTTTTTTATTTTCATTCATCTTCTTCCCCAATTCACCATCTTCCCAAAACCCTAACCCTCATACTCTTTCCCCTTAACACCATATTCATCCTCACCACCAACCATTCAAACTCAGGCCACCATATCAGTCACCCACGCCACCACTGCCACCTGCATCTTATTCTGACCGCTGCCACCCCCAAGCGAGAAAACCCCTTAATGGAGTTGCCAAATCCGCCAATGCCACTGCTTGAGCACCCCCTTGATGAAGCCGCCATAGCCGCCACCATCACTGCTCAAAGACACACTTCCGCCGGAGTCACCAACCTCCCAAGTCTCAGACCTAGATCGCCAAAACCTCCACCGCTCACCAAAACTAACCCATCTTTGCAAAGTTGGCCCTCTCAAATCGCCGCCGCTACTACTGTAGTGACACCATCCCTAGCCAAAGCGCTACCAGTCTCCATCCTCCCCACACTCACCAACAGCATCCGTCGCCTCCCTTGCTCGAACACCATCTTCATATCGCCATCGTCATTGCCTGTCGCCACCATCATCATCGCCGCCTTTGCCGCCGTCTGCCCTACCTTCTCCAACCTCCGCCGCCGCCGCCTGGTTTCTCCTGCCCTCTGTTCACACCTCTTCATTGTGTATACATACATATATACACAAATAACATACATTGTTGTGTATATATATAAATATAATAATTTTATATTAATAAGTTTAATTATGTATTTAATTTATAAAATTATATATTAATTATAAAAGTTAAATATTAAAAAAATATATATAAAAGAAATTTATATAACTAGATAAATCTGGACCATCCATCTCTATAAAAATGAATGGTTAATATTAATTTTATTGAATAAGATATATTTATTTAATCTCAACCATTAATTTCTATTAGTTAGATCCAATGGTTATTAGATAGGGGTAAAATGGTCTTATTAAAGCAAAAATTTCATAACCACTCTCAAAATGCGCGAGTGGCGCGCGTAGGGAGGCAAGATGCTTTATTTTTTTTTACTCGAAGAGTTAAATTAATCTTTTTTATTTCACAGGTTTTTTTTTGCATTTATGAAATTTAACGGTAAATTGCAATTCGCCCTTTTCTGTTTTCTAGAATGATTGTCAAAGACAAACCTAAACCTACACTAATTAAAAAATGTCATAATCAAGAGATACTTTTGCATTATCGTCACTAAGACATTTTATTGATTAAATCACTTTGTCCACAAGGTCAATGTAGGTAATTGGATAAGTCTTCATCATCAACTATAGACTTAAATTCGTACAAAATACTTGTGTCAATTAATCTTTATTGAGTATAGAAAAATAAGTCAAGATACTATTGTAGGACAAAAATACTTTGAATTTAAATCTATATCTTGAGCAAACTCCTCTACTCTTGATGATTTTACTAGATTTAATTTGAATTTCATATAATTGCAATAATCTATGACGAACCTCACATGAATCCTGATTTTAAGTATAGTTGTAACTTGTAACTCAAAAAATTAAACACATAAGATGGACCCATTGATGATTTCATCTTTTGTTTTTGTATTTTCCCGTAAAAAACTAAACTAAAGAAAGAGATAAATAAAGCAAAAATCATGCAAAAACCTTATAAAAGATGCAAAAGAAGGGTGGTGAGTGTCAGGCTATTGCATACTTATCTGACACGTACACATTCAGTTTTCACATTTGTTTTGCATTATGCTCACCTCACTCCGACGTCGTTTTCTTCTCACGTTATTCCCAACCTTATCACACCGACCTATCTAATTCCGTCCGCCGTTGGATAAAAACCAACGCCTCAGATTTAATTGAAAGCTTCTTTGCTAGTTTGCTTACGCTCTAAGCCCAACAAATACGAGGATCTCGTGGAAGTGACATCTCTCGAGATCCAACGGCTGTCAATCAAAAGTCTTCAATTTAATTGACGGTAGAGATTTCGATATCAGAAAGTTGGTTCACTTATTATACGCACACTGTTGTGAATTTATATCTCTCAGAGCTTCTTCCGAAAATACATATATTTATTTTTCCTTTCTCTTCGCAACGTTTCGGTGAGTAAATCTTCTGATCGTATATGTATGTACTTATATTTTTGGAGCAAAATTGATTAATTCTTGTTTAAGGTATGATCGCATGTTCATGGTGGTATAGTTATGGGTAAAATAAAATAACCAACATTTGGAGGTTTTGGGTACAGATTTTAAGCGTGCCATTATTATTATTATTATTATTTGTTTTTTGTTTGCAGTTAGGTTTCTTGTTTATCATTCAAATTTAGATTATCACTTTTATGCAGGATAAATGTGTTATAATTATGAATTTATTATGAATGTTAATATTGAGTTTTGTGCTCATATTTTTGGTTTGTGGTTTTGTGTTTTGAGAAAAGAGGAGCCATTTTTGTTTCTTTCTTTCTCTTTCCGTTTTGAGAAAAGAGGAGCCATTTTTCTGAGTTGTCTAATAAGCTTCTCATCATGTGTGGTTTAAATTAGAAAATGTTTTTAATCTAATACTCTAGTTAACGAGCGAAAATCTGTAAATACTATTAATTATCGAATTAGTGGAGATGAGAATGAGATAATATCGATACTTTCTGGTTAAGATAGATAATAACAAGACATGAATGAATACTTGCGGTGTAGCTAGAGAAAATTGAAATGTCACTCAAGGTTTGTGGCATGTGCCACTGTTTTACAATTTTTACTTTAGTTTGTCGACATTAATGTATGACTGCCGTAAATTAATGGCTTATGTTAACTATTTGGTTAGTTGTATAGTATCCAAATTGTCATACAGCTTGTTCGGTTTGCCCTGGATTGAGTTTCTGACTGTTTAGTGGCATTCTTGTTTCGGTTGTGGGTGACTACAAACTAACATGTCTTTTAATGTTGTAGGCAAAAATGGGTATTCGATTTGGAGCTTTGTTCTTGACGCTTTTCCTCTCAAGCCTGCTGTTCTGTCTTGCATTTTCTGCATCAAATGATGGATTGGTCAGAATAGGGCTGAAAAAGTTGAAGTTTGATCAAAACAATAGGCTTGCTGCTCGGCTTGAGTCCAAGGAAGGGGAGGGATTGAGAGCTTCAATTAGGAAATACAATTTTCGGGGTAAACTTGGGGATACTGCAGATACTGACATTGTCGCACTGAAGAACTACATGGATGCTCAGTACTTTGGAGAGATTGGTGTTGGTACTCCCCCTCAGAAGTTCACTGTGATTTTTGATACTGGTAGCTCCAATCTGTGGGTGCCATCTGCAAAATGTTATTTTTCTGTAAGTCTTGATTGTCAAAACTTTTTATCATTTCTGTAAAATAAAACTGAGCAATTATGCACCGTTCATCGCATGGGAAGAAAATGGATTTTATTATTTCTGTAAAATAAAACTGAGCAATTATGCACCATTCATTGCATGGGAAGAAAATGGATTAACAATGGTGCATCATCTGCAGGTCCCTTGTTACTTTCATTCCAAGTACAAGTCCAGCCAGTCGAAGACTTACAAAAAGAATGGTATATTTGTTCCCTGCTCCATATTTAAGTACTTTCTATTTGTTTCCTGATTGTTGAGCTCAAGCTCTCTTGCCTCTATAAGAATATGAAAATCATTATTCTTGGGTTCCAAGGTTAAGATTCTTCCTCTTGGATCCTTGCTTAATATCTTTACATTTAAAACTTGGATTTATAAACTGTTAACTTTCTTGTGGATATCATTGAGTTTGCTGTCTGTGACACTATAGTGCATGTGTTATTTAATTGCATATAAGGTCATAGCATTTCCATTTTTTTCTTTTTGTTTGAGGTGGTGAACTATGCATTGAAATGTGACTTTGTGTTGTTTTGGCCATCAATGCAAGCTCTCTTGTCTCTGTAAAAAATGAAATCCAAAATTCTTGATTTCAAGGTTAAGATTATACTCCTGGAGCATTCTTGTAGCTTGTAAATTTAAATCTTTGGGTTTAGAAATTGTGAACTTTTTTTGGTTAATATTGAAATATGTTGCTCTCTTTAAGATCAATAATGCATGTGCAATATAGTTGCATATAACGTCATAGGCTTTCATTTTTGTTTTTTCCATTTGAGCTGGAATAAACTAAAATGTGATATTTTGTTTCTTTTCCAAGAACAAGTTCTACAGAGTTGTAGTTAACCTCATAATGTGAATTTTCGTGTTCGTGTTATTTGGTTTCAAAGATGGTTCGATCTGGGCTATGCATGAAATTTATAAGAAAATCTTTGACATCATTATGTTGTACAGGAAAACCTGCTGCAATCCAATATGGAACTGGAGCTATCTCTGGATTCTTTAGCGAGGACAACGTCAAAGTTGGTGACCTAGTGGTGAAGGATCAGGTTCTGCAATCCCCATCTGATTTATGCTTTCTATAATGACTAATGTCTGGGAACTTACAGAAGAGTTTTTACTTGTCCAGGAATTTATTGAGGCAACAAGAGAACCTAGTGTTACATTTTTGGTGGCCAAGTTCGATGGCTTATTGGGACTTGGTTTCAAGGAGATCTCAGTTGGAAATGCGACCCCTGTGTGGTATGAGCTGGTCCACTTTTTGTGTGGTTGTGATTTGGGTGTGTTGTCAATTCTTTTGAGTATGAGCTGCACCCTCCTTTTGTTTGGGTGTGATTTGATTAATTTTTATTGGTGCCTGGGCTATCCTTGTACCTTTCAATAAGTTCCACTTGTATCTATGGTTGAGTGCCGGCTTATGTGACTTTTTCACATTTGTTTTGATGGTTATGTTGTTATTCTTGTGTTTTTACAAGGTACAACATGGTCAAACAAGGTCTTGTTAAGGAACCTGTGTTCTCATTTTGGCTCAACCGAAATTTGAAGGAAGAGGAAGGCGGTGAAATAGTCTTTGGTGGAGTTGATCCAAATCATTACAGGGGTAAACATACATATGTTCCTGTGTCAAGGAAAGGTTACTGGCAGGTTGGTTGTCAACATAATTTTGAGTACTAAGGATATTTTGAAATGTGATATGTTGTTGCTAACTCCGTGGATGGTTCTATTTATAGTTTGATATGGGTGATGTTCTCATCGACGGTAAAGAAAGTGGTATGCACTCTCTCAATGCCTTAAAGCTGCTCTATTTACTTTAATGAAAAGGATAAGTTTAGATGGAGAAGATATTTCTTGTGATTGGAAAGTTGTTTTTCATGCAAAATTAGATATTTTGCCTCCTTCATATGATGTCATCTAATACCATGCTGTTCCTTAGGTTACTGCGGCGGTGGATGTTCAGCAATTGCAGACTCCGGCACTTCTCTCTTTGCCGGTCCAACGGTATGTTTTGGTCTCTCATAAGAGACTATATGTGTTATATGTATTTTTCTTTTTCTCTGTCTTATTCTGCATCAGCATGAATGCGTTATAGTGAGGTTGGACTATCAATATTAACTTATTCCAAAATCATATATTCAATTTTACCAACCAATATGCAAGCCTCCATAAGTTGTGCCATCTTGCACTTATTCTGTTAATGCTTCATGACTCAAGGACCTGATTGAGATGAAACTTTTGGAAGATAAACCCGCTGAGTGGGTTGGAATGGCATGCAAGGCTTTTTTAGTTTCTGCTTGCTGCATCCTTTTGTTTTAATACTAACAAATCATTATCATAGGTTGCGATGAGAACTTATGGGAACAGATGGATTGAGTTGGTTTTAAATCAGTTTTAGCTGTTGTGCCACACGAAATGTTGCTTTTATATTTCCTTGAGGTTGTCGTTGCATGCTTCCTCAAGTTTCTTCATATTTTTTTTTTCTGTGGTTTTAATCTTCCCAACCCTGTGGTGATGGGACTAGCTCAAGGGCTTGTGAATTCTCACCATGGTATTTAATTCCCTTTTTTATGGATATGGTGAGAAGAGTCGAAGTAGCAACAAACTCACTTTTCATTCTGTTGTTATAATGTGAAACAAAACGACACTTTATGAATAGTGTGGAGTTTGCAAGGGTTATGATATCCTTGCTGATATATGGTTCTTCTTGTTTCTGTTTGTAGACTGTTGTCACCATGATTAACCATGCCATTGGGGCCACTGGAGTTGTTAGCCAACAGTGCAAGGCTGTGGTCGAACAATATGGGCAAACTATTATGGATCTTCTTTTGGCGGAGGTAGGGATAAATTATTTACTATAATACTGGCAAATTCTTTTTGCTTGTTTTCTGGCCTATGGTTTGTTCTCCCCTAAATTGAGTCGTGATTCGATGTGACAGGCCCAACCAAAGAAGATATGCTCCCAAGTTGGGTTATGCACATTTGATGGAACTCGTGGTGTTAGGTTGGTCGCTTTACCTCTAGGCTTTCCCGTGGGCCCCCAAGCTGGTTTAGTCTGTGAATTATTAGTCTACGAGTGTGTTTTTTCTTTGCATGTGTTCTGATGTAGTTGATGCTTCTTTATAGTGCTGGCATCGAGAGTGTTGTGGATGAGCAGGAAGGCAGATCGTCTGGCTTGGGTGACGCAATGTGCTCTGCTTGTGAAATGGCTGTTGTTTGGATGCAAAACCAACTCCGACAGAATCAGACTCAAGATCGCATTTTGAACTATGTCAATGAGGTATACTTTGTTTGTTGCAAGGGCTTGGCTGCTGGCTTTTTAGTTTCACTGTCTCATCTCATAGTGGACATGCACTGACAAAACTGCAGCTTTGCGAGCGGTTGCCGAGTCCCATGGGAGAATCAGCTGTTGATTGTGGGAGCATTTCATCTATGCCTACTGTTTCATTCACAATTGGTGGAAAAGTTTTTGATCTTTCCCCACATGAGGTATGAATTCAATGGTTGAATAGAAGCACATTGTGTTGCCATCTTACAAATTTTATTTGTACTAACAAATTTATGGCGGAAACCAGTACGTACTTAAGGTGGGCGAGGGTGCTGCTGCACAATGCATTAGTGGTTTCACAGCTCTTGATATCCCTCCTCCTCGTGGACCTCTCTGGTAATTATCTCTCAATTTCGCAATATGTGCCAATAAGTCTTTTTGGTACTTTGGGACTTTTTCTGATGGTGTAATGTGACATGCAGGATCTTGGGAGATATGTTTATGGGTCGATACCACACCGTGTTTGATTATGGCAAACTGAGAGTTGGGTTTGCTGAAGCAGCTTAGACAGATCCCACCACCTGATATTGTAAATACGCGCGTTTCTTTTTCTGTGGTAAGCCAACAGCGTGGTTAGGCAGTTTCTTTTAAGGAGTTTGACTGCTGCTCTAGACTAAATATGTAAATATATGTTCTCTGCTGACTGCTCTAAGTTGAAATGCTGGATTAAAGCTTGCTTTATGATATTAACGAGTTTGAATGTGGGCTTTGTGAGTGTTGCCTAATGCCTGTGGACATTTGTGGTCATTTGAATAGAGAACTTGGAATTCCCTTTGATAGATGAGTCCGAGCTATTGCGTTTCACCTTTGTTAAGATAAACAATAAGATACAAGGGCATCTTATTTTTTATCTTAACAATTACCTACATCATGAGATTAGTACTGTTGCAAGATTGAATTACAAATCATCTTTAATCTCCATAATTCTATCAGAAACACTTCTAGAGGATTTGTGAAAGATGATAAAATGCAGCATTTTATCATTTTCAGATGGGTTAATTACACTAAATACCTTTCTTATTTATTTGTGGCCCATAACAAACACTTACTACTTATAATAAAATTTTACATTTACCATCTTATAATAAAATTTTACATTTACCCCTCGACTAATGACTGTGAATAAAAAGTTCTATTTTTGGCAATTTACTAAATTAGATTTAAGTGCATTGTATTTTAATGTTTATTATAAGAGGGGGTTATTTGTTATGTGTTCAAAATAAGTGAATTAGATTGTAATTATGCTAAATAAGAGAGTAATTAGTGTAATTAACCCTTTTTAGATATATGCTACAGTATTTGGGACTTTCCAGAGTGTTACCCGGTCCACTTTTCACCATAGGATCCCCCAATAAAGGGGGGTAATTTCTTAAATTACCCCAGATTTAATGGTGAAAAGTGGACCGGGACCAATGGTCTCGATCTAACATAGAATTTCATCAGGTATGGGCAAGACAAGTTCAGGAGACATCTCTAAATCATTGTCGCCAGACGTAAAAACCCGATTAGTGGTAATAATTCTCGTGTTGTCGTGAGAATATTACTTTACCAAAAATAATTTAGTTGCCACTGTAGACAGGTCCATATACAGTGGCTACCAAAATACGGTGATTTTGCAGTTATAATTCTTTTGTTATATACTATAATTAACGTGTCAATAACTATAGATAATAACAACTTTTGTACAGTTTTTATGTCATTAATCAATAGTGATATGTTACATATTTTATTATCAATATTAACATTTTTTCTACAGTTCTTATGTCATAAATTGTCGATAATGAAAAGTTGCATGTGTTATTATCATTATAAAATATTAACAATTTTTCTACAACTTTTATGTTATTAATTGTCAATAATAATAAGTTACACAATATGCCCATCTTGATCTTGTCACTTGATATTAAATTTGCTTGTAATTCGTCTTGCATTGTTCATTACAAGGTCAAATTCTTTAGAAAGAATGCTTGGGGGAGATGGAATACCAAAATACAGACCCTTTTATTAAGCTAATTCTATGATGAGAGACGAAACGGAAGAAAGATATATTGATTGGTTCGATTTGAGAAAAGGCAACCCAACGATCTCCTCATCATTGCTAGAATGCTCCCAAACAAGCTTAAGAGTGTAAACGACTCGAGCTGAGCAAGGTGATTTTTTCAGCTCGAGCTTGGTTTCGAGAGCTCGAGCTCGTTGGCCGAAAAACCTGCTCGGTTTGAGCTCGTTAGCCTGAGCTCTCTAGCTCATAAAGCTCTGCTCGAGTCGAGCTTGTCTTGAGTTGATTCGGCTCAAGTTACACCCCTACAACACAAGCTATTTGATTAAGACGAAAGTTCATTTGATGAGTCGTTACCTCTGAGAGCATATGTATTTTGTGAACTCTCCTATCTGCGGCCCCTCAGACTTCGTAGGATCATATCAATTTTCAAGGCAGATTAACAGAAAGGATCAAAATCAGACTCCAATGGAAACGTGATCGTGAAAAGCAGAAATATACTGGCTTAATTTAAAACCTTCATATTAGGAAAAGCATGCCCCCATTAGTTTCAAAACCACATAAAAAGAGAGAAGAAAAGAAAAAGTTATATCCAAAAGTCAGCATATTGTAATATCAAATATGTTAGATTAATGACTAAAGAACTAACCTAACTACGTATGACCGTAATCCACTTATCCACTTCATTATAAGTTTTTTGCTTTTGTCCATTTTATTGTATTTTATTTTCACCTTTGCTGGCTTGGAGTGTCACCATATCCATGCGCTCACTATTAGATCTGTCATTTTGTTAGGTCGTCAAAATGTGTGTGCTTCTGTGTTCATTTTATATATACATCTTTTCTTTGTAATCACATTTAGTTTAGAGTACTTTAACAAAGTCAGGAAAATAACTAAAAGTGAAAAAAGCAAGGGACATTATATATGATAAGAGTATTAGGCGTTTATTCATTTCTGAGGCCGTACATGAATTTTTGACCAATTATCTTTTTGAGTTAAAGACATAAAATGGGCTTTCCACTCATGTTCCTTACCCTTCTTTTGGCGTGCTCTGTTTTAGGCACAGAATACACACGCGAACTATTGGATTCGGCACAACATAGAATTACCCGTTTGAGTTATGACATAAAATGGACAGTTCACTCATGTTTCTTATATCCTTCTTTTGGCGAGCTCAGTTCTGTACTTCTCCTTTCTAATGACAGCCATTTCATTCCTCCATGTTTGAATAACGACGGGGAGTAGAAATGAACCATAGCAGGGTTAGTTATCGATAAGTCATAGAACATAGAATTCGATCACAAAATATTGGTTTCTGAAGGAACTGCTTGCACTTGCAGCAAAAGTAACAAAGAAGGTGATTGCTGGTGGCATTAATTATACAACAGTTCTCATTTGTAGGTCGTTGCGTCTTCGTATTCCTATCCCTCGGCTTAATTATTCGATAGGGCTTTGATATCAACCAAAGAAAGAAATTAAAACACTAGTTTATGTGGAAGAAGAGGAAATAAAAAGGAATTGCCTTTCATATATTATTTTATAAGTTATTAATGGTGAAAAGTCTTCACACTATTCATAAGTTTATTGCACTCTCTCCAAAAAGCACTTGCATTTCTATATATGTTGCTTTTCTTAGATGTAGATATCTTGAAGCCCAACAAGATATTGGGCCTACAAGCTTCAAGTCCAGTCCAACCCATTCTACAATGGGCCAATAACCTAGGGACTATTATGTAATTATTAGACTAGGGTTTTTTTATATCAGTTGTGTATTTGTGTATATATATGTATCATTCAGATACAACAAGAAATGCAGACATATATTCTCTTCCAACATTCTTCTCGTTTGTATTTTAGCATAAACTTCCTACTTTTAGCATGGCATCAAGAGCCTGAATCTTGAGGTTTTCTTTTCACATCCTTCGATCGATCTTGGTGTTCTTTCACAGCCTTTGGCCGATTTTTTTTTCCTTATCACTGATTCATAATTTTTTATACCTCAAGTACACCATTTCCGCCGGATCTGCTACGGGTTGCGTCTGTTCTCTCTCATTTCGTCTTCAGCAGCAGCTCTGTGTTTCTTTTCGTCGGATTCGCTCATCTCACGGCCGGATTCGCTCGGGAGAGACCTTTTCGTCAAGTCTGCTCGATTCACGCAGTATCTGTTCGTTTTTTCGCCGGATTCGGTCGTCAATCGTCGGATCTACCTCGGGAGAGACGTTTTCCGCCGGATCTGTTTTTATTATCGCCGTACTGTTCATTCGAGCGCATACTGTTCATTCGAGCATTTCGAGCGCGTACTGTTCGTTCGAGCGTTCGAGCGCTTCATTCGAGCGTGCACTGTTCATTGTTCACGGCATTACTGTTCATTCGAGCGCGTACTGTTCATTTGAGCATTTGAGCGCTTCATTCGAGCGTGCACTGTTCATTGTTCACGGCATTACTGTTCACTACGCGGTTCATTTGCGTGTGACGCGAATCTCCAACGTACTACGGATCCGATCTTTTACATACCGCTTCCGCTTCATCTCTTGATAATTTTTTTTCTGTATTTTTTTTATAACAAAAAATACAGTGGTAAATTGGCTTAATCTCTTCTTGTTGGGAGTCGATCTGTGTTATCGACTCATTCTGTGGTGTTTTTTTTATGTTGTAAATTTGTGTTTTGTCTCCTGCATAAACTAAATGGCTGACAATACAAATAAGGATGTCACCGCTGTTACTGTTGTCTCTAATCTAGATGCTAGTAACCCCTTACATTTACATGCTTCTGATTCAACTAGCATGAATATTATCCCTTATGTGCTTACTGGTTGTGATAACTATGCTATTTGGAGTCGTGCTATGTCAATTGCATTAATGGGTAAAAATAAATTGGGATTAGTGTTGAACTCTGTGCCTTATCCCACTGACCCGATCATGAAAAATCAGTGGGACAGGTGCAATGCTGTTGTTCTCTCTTGGATTCTTAATTCTATAAGTAAAGATATTTATTCTGGTTTGGTATTTGCAAGTAAAGCCTCTGATGGATGGTCTCGACTAAATTCCACTTATAATAAAGTTGATGGATCTAAAATTTTTTCTATTCATCAAGAAATTTCTCAACTTCGTCAAGGTTCTGATCCTGTTTCTGTGTATTTTTCTAAATTAAGCATGTTGTGGGATGAGTATTCTGCTCTAATTGCTTGTCCTCCATGTACTTGTGATGCCTTTACCCATTCTCAGAAACATGAACAAAACCTCAAATTAATGCAGTTTCTTATGGGTCTAAACGAAAAATATTTTGCTGTTAGAAGTAACATTATGCTTCGTGTACCTTTACCTGATGTGATGAGTGCCTTCAACATTATTTCTCAAGAAGAATCTCATCGATCTATATCTCACACGAGCACTATCAAGCATGCTTCTGCGTTCTCTAGTCAATTTTCTGACAAATCAAAAAACAAAGTTTCCACTAGACCTGTTTGTGAAAATTGTGGCATCACCGGTCACACGATTGAGCGGTGCTACCGCCTTATTGGTTTTCCGGACAATTACAAAGAAAAAAGGAAACCTGGACAGAACAAAAAATTTAACAAAAAATCAAATGTTGCTGTCTCTGAAGACTGTGATTCTTTCCAGGCTGATTCCTCAAATGTTGGTTTTACCCCCGAGCAACATAATCAGATTTTGAAACTCGTGAGTATACAAAAGGAGTCAAGTGGTAACACAGCCAGTATGGCAGGTATATCATCCAACTCCTCTTCTGTCTGTCAAACTCCAAATGGTTGGATCGTTGATTCTGGGGCTACAGACCATATGGTCTCCTCCATCCAATATTTAACTGATGTTACATGTGTGGAACAACAAAATATTTTGATAAATCTTCCAAATGGAAATCATGCTAAAGTTACTCACATTGGAAAACTTGCATTACTTCCTAACATTGTTCTTTTTAATGTCCTTGTTTGTCCTATTTTTTGTTATAATCTAATGTCAGTCTCAAAACTAACTCAAGATAACTCTTGCAGTGTTAAATTCTCTAAAGATGTTTTTGTTATTCAGGATCTTTAGAGTGGAAAACTTTTGGGGACTGGTAAGCAAGATGGAGGGCTATACTTCTTCCATCGGCATACAGGTCCCCCCCATCTCTTTGCTAATACTATTGATACATTTGCTTGCTTGGGTGTTCTCTGGCATAAACGTTTGGGACACCCATCTGATGTTGTTTTGAAAGTTCTTAAACCCACCTTAAATATTCACGGTTCTATTGAAACACAGCCATGTGATATCTGTCACAAGGCTAAACAAACTAGAGAGCCCTTTCCGTTAAGTAACCATAAAACCACATTACCTTTCGAACTTATTCATCTTGACTTATGGGGTCCTTATAAGGTTGATAGTCATGATGGTTTTAAATATTTTTTAACCATTGTTGATGATTTCTCACGAGCCACGTGGGTTTACTTACTTGTGTATAAATCTGATACTGTTCCTGTTTTAAAAACTTTTTTCTCTATGATAAAAAATCAATTCTCCAAAAATGTTAAAACTGTTCGTTCTGATAATAGTACCGAATTTATCAATCATGACCTTCGACAGTTTTTTCAAAATTTGGGTGTTAAACAGCAGTTTTCCTGTGTTGACACCCCTCAACAAAACGGGATAGTAGAGCGGAAACACCGTCACTTATTAAATGTTGCACGTTCTCTAATGTTTCAGAGTAATTGTCCTATAGAGTATTGGTCTGAATGTGTTTTAACTGCTGTGTTTCTTATAAATCGTACACCTACATCGGTTCTTCATGGTAAGAGCCCCTTTGAAGTCCTCTTTGGGTTTGCATCTCAGTTTGATATTTTGCGTGCTTTTGGGTGTTTATGCTATGCTTCTATCTTTAATAACAAGGATAAATTTGAATCCAGAGCTCGCAAATGTGTTATGTTGGGCTATTCTGAAAATCGAAAAGCATATAAATTGCTTGATTTCGAAACCCATGATATCATTATATCTCGTGATGTTCGGTTTTACGAAACTATTTTTCCTTTTCACACTAATAATGTTGTTACTACAGGAGTGCATGATTTCCTTGATGGGATGGTGGATGTGAATGCTTCTACAATGCCAGGTAGTCTAGTCGATGAGGATAATGCCGTATCCAAGGATAGTATCGAAGTCCGTACTATGAGTGTACCTCACACGAGTACTGAAAGTGTTAATACTACAACCATGGATTTGTTATTTCCAAATAATATGGAAAATGACATCGGAAATAACATGGGCACAAGAGCTGAGACTATACCTATTGTCACACCACCTCCTACCTATCAGGAAAGTTCCTCTCAAGTCCCTTGTGACACTTCATTTGACCCAGGTTGCGTTGAAGCTGAGTCAAATATTCCCTTACGCAAATCTGCACGTGTTACTAAATTACCATCTCATCTTCAAGATTATGACGGTTCTTACTCTAATTCTACTTGTCTTTATCCTTTGTCTGCCTCTTTGTGCTATAGTGGTATTGGTCCTAAACATCCCTGTTTTGTCTCACATATTGATAAAATTAAGGAACCTACCTGTTTTTTTGATGCTATAAAAGATAAACGTTGGCAGAGCGCCATGGATGTTGAAATGACTGCGCTAAACAATAATAATACTTGGACTCTCACTGACCTTCCCAAAGGTAGAAAAGCTATAGGATGTAAATGGGTGTATAAAATTAAGTATCACTCCAATGGCCAAATCGAGAGGTTTAAAGCTCGTTTAGTTGCCAAAGGATATAGCCAAAGGGAGGGTATTGATTATTTCGAAACGTTTTCACCTGTTGTAAAAATGGTTACAATGCGTTCTTTAATTGCTATGGCAGTCGTTAAGGATTGGCCTATCTTTCATCTGGATGTGCATAATGCTTTTTTGAATGGGGAACTTAATGAGGAAGTTTACATGTCTTTACCTAAAGGTTATTTTTCAAATGAAGATACTAGAGTGTGTAAATTGAAAAAATCCTTGTATGGGTTGAAACAAGCACCTCGTCAATGGAATGAAAAATTCACAAAATGCTTAGAACAACATGGTTTCAAGCAAAGCCTTCATGATTATTCTCTGTTTGCCAAAAATGAGAAATCTGTGTTCATATCTCTTTTGATATATGTTGATGATATTGTGATAACTGGAAATTCCTTGCATCATATTAATAATGTTAAGACCTATTTAGATTCACAATTTCAAATAAAAGATCTTGGTGAGATAAAATACTTTCTAGGTATTGAATTTGCTCGTTCGTCTAGAGGTTTATGTTTAAATCAACGAAAATATGTGTTAGATTTGCTTGCTGATTTTGGTGTCTTAGGAGCGAAGTCTTCCTCGGTTCCCATGGAACAAAATCTGAAATTAACTCTTGAAGAGAGTAATGCCGATAAATTTCTTGTTGATATTGGTAACTATCAAAAACTGATTGGTAAGCTTATTTATCTTACGAATACTCGACCGGATATTTCTTTTTCTGTTCATGTTTTAAGTCAGTATATGCACAAACCTAAAGAGTCTCATTTAAAATCTGCATTTCGTGTTTTGAGATATTTAAAATCCTCACCTGGACAAGGGTTGTTTTTTTCGAAAAATACTGATCTTACATTAAAAGCTTTTTGTGATTCTGATTGGGCTGCCTGTCCTATGTCTCGTAAATCTGTCACTGGTTTTTGTATTTTTCTGGGTGATTCATTAATCTCTTGGAAAAGTAAAAAACAAAACACTGTCTCAAAATCCTCTGCTGAAGCAGAATATAGGGCCATGTCCGTTACCAGCAGTGAAATTATTTGGATTTTAGGTATTTTTAAAGATTTGGGAATTTCCAACTTAACTCCTGTTCAGTTGTTCTGTGATAATCAAGCTGCTGTCCACATTTCCTCAAATCCTATTTTTCACGAACGTACAAAACATATTGAAATAGATTGTCATGTGGTTCGTGACTATGTAAAGAAAAATATTATCTCCACTAAATTTGTTCGTACTGGTGATCAGGTGGCAGACGTTCTCACGAAAGCAATAGGTCGTGTGAAACATGGTAGCTTTGTAAAACAACTTGGTATGATAGATATATTTGCACCTGCTTTCAGCTTGAGGGAGGGTGTTGAAGCCCAACAAGATATTGGGCCTACAAGCTTCAAGTCCAGTCCAACCCATTCTACAATGGGCCAATAACCTAGGGACTATTATGTAATTATTAGACTAGGGTTTTTTTATATCAGTTGTGTATTTGTGTATATATATGTATCATTCAGATACAACAAGAAATGCAGACATATATTCTCTTCCAACATTCTTCTCGTTTGTATTTTAGCATAAACTTCCTACTTTTAGCAAGATATATATGGTTAAGCAAGATTGATCAGCTAAGCAAGCAGTACTAATAAGACATTGCTCAAGTATTTCTAATCAGGGTAAAAAAGCAGATTAAAGGGTTTCTTTACAACCAATTAACGGAACTATAATTTTCACTCAAGTGGCCCATGATAGTGACAGAACAAAATGAAATCCTAGTGGCCTCTAATACACCGAATTAGTCAACCAGTTTTCAAGTAATAATACAATCTTATGTGCGCTATATTATCCAAATCCAAATCCAAATCCAAAGTTCATTTTCATACCAAACTCCCTGATGTCTGCATGCACATATATATATATATATATATAATAAATAATGTTCCAGTAAATCTTACTTAATTCCCTATATAAAGTGCCTCAGATAAATATAAACTAAATCATACATATATATTAATATTAGTCATCATTCTACTTATCTCTAAAATGGAGGAACAATTGCATGATCAATCTCCAATCGATATCGTTATTGACCCTTCCATCATCACGAATATCCCACATCGAAACGTTACCAAAGAACCAGCCGCAGCTTCAATTCTAACAAGGCTCCACGCAGGCTATTTCAGAATAAGCCTCTCTTCAGGGGGCCAAGTTTTGCTATGGAAATCTCTAACTGATCATATAAACGAATCACAAACTTTACATAACACATTTCACGTTCACAGTACTCTCCCTTCAATAGCTTTCCTTCTCCTCTGGTGGCTCTCCCTATGCACCCTCATTCTTCTCTCTTTACTCTACATTTTGAGATGCATATTTCACTTTCGCCTCGTGAAAGCCGAGTTTTCGCACCACGTAGGCGTAAACTATCTCTTCACTCCCTGGATTTCATGGCTTCTTTTGCTTCAAGCAATGCCATTTGAACATTTAAAGAATAATAACTCTCTATATCAGATTTTATGGTTGATTTTCGTGGTTCCGATTGTGATACTTGATATCAAGATTTATGGGCAGTGGTTTACAACTGAGAAAAGGTTTTTATCACTGGTTGCGAATCCGACGAGCCAAATATCGGTGATGGGGAATTTGGTCGGCGCGTGGGCGGCGGCACGTATGGGGTGGAAGGAGAGCGCTGTTTGTATATTTACGCTTGGTTTGGCTCATTATTTGGTTGTTTTCATAACACTTTATCAGCGGTTGTCGGGTGCTGATAGAATTCCGGCTCTGCTTCGGCCTGTTTTCTTCTTGTTTGTAGCTGTGCCGAGCACGGCTAGTTTGGCATGGAGCTCCATTTCGGGGAGTTTTGACATGCCATGCAAGATGCTGTTTTTTCTCTCACTCTTCCTCTTCACATCGTTGGTAAGTTTTGTTTTGAATGTCTGATAATTGTTATTTTGCGTACCATCTTATGTTTTTTCATCTTCTAGTTCATTTACTTATACCGTTATATGAATGTTACTATAAATTCTTTTCTCAAATGTTAAGATGATGTGAATTTTATACACTTAAACATGCATATAAGCAGGTGGAATAAGAAATAGAACACAACTTTGAAATTAAAGATCCCTTGCGATATTCTCCACTCTTTACTGAATTAAAACTTTTCTGATATATATGCTTAGGGTCTTAATTTTGGTGAGGGGAAAAAATGTGTTGCAAAATAAAACAAGTATTATCATTTAAAGTGACGAAATGTTTTTTCTTAATGTTTTTCCACCAAAATGAAAGCACCATGGACTTGGAACGAGACTTTTATCTTTATCCCATAATGGTATCACATGGTGACCAGGTTTGAACTAAAATTTCATGCATATTAATAGAGTGCACATACTCATTTACATTTTGTGTATTTATTTGAACTTGACACAACATTTTGAATAAGATTTGAAAAAGTGGAATAATTTCATGTCATTTTTCTATAAAAGATGATAGTTGAGAGTTAGCCATCACACAACTCATGCTTAATTACTCCAAAATAATTCTTGATCTGTTTTGTGTTGTATATATCCAGATCTGTCGACCAAAACTTTTCAAGAAATCAATGAAGAGGTTTAATGTAGCATGGTGGGCTTACTCTTTTCCTCTCACATTTCTGGCTCTAGCCTCCGCACAATATGCAAACCAAGTGAAGGGAGTGGTTGCACCTGGACTAATGCTCCTCCTCTCTGCACTCTCAGTCTTTGTTTTTCTTGGAATTATGGTTTTCACTGCAATCAACACGGACACGCTTCTGCGTGAAAATGATCCTTGTTTAAGTTTTACAATCTAATCTCAACAAGTATTAATTATGATCTAGATTTCCATTTTAAACTCCAAAAGTACTATGTACTATTTAATAATGAATTGCTTGTTCTAACAGATTTAATTTTAAAACTTCTCCAGACTCAAGTTCTAAAATTGTCACATCCCAAACTCGTCACAATTAAAGTATTACCAACATAACTCAAAAGAAAATTAAGTGATCTTATTAATGTCGTATACTAAAACTCCATTCATATCTCGAAATTAGAATAACTAAGACTGTTAACCAAAATTCTGAATCTCAAAGGAAAACTCGACTAACTCATCCCTAAGTCTAGAATGAAAAATGAAAATAATCCAACTAATAAAATCAACAAAATAATCTACTGACATGAACTAGAATCTCAATTCTTTCATCCTATAGATATCTCGAGACGTGAATCCTACCTAGTCGTACCTCCAAGTTGTGGCTTAGTCTGTCAATAGATACAAAAATAATACATGAGATATATTCCCAATAAGTAAAACACATCAAGTGAAAATATTGCACAATCCAAAATAAGAATATCAACAGTAACATATTTATTTTCCTTCATAAGTAGCAGAATGATTAACTTGAAAGAAAAATATTTTCTTTTCTTATATCTCTTTTTCTTTTCATCTTTATTTTCTCTTTTAAAATTTCCAATACATCAATGTTTACCCTCATTGAAAAGGTCCAAAACCACTATTCACCCTCGTGGTCTGAGGTCCAAAACCACTATTCATCCTCGTGGTCCGAGGTCCAAAAGAACCGCAGTTCTAATATTCATCGCTTCTTAAGAGTTCAAAATCGGATATATATACTTCTTACGCTTATCATTCCAAATATAACCCCAAAAGCTACCGACTTCAATCGCAATAAATCACAAGAATTTCATAATCACAGGATTACCAATAACTTCCACGAAGCATTCTATAAGAACAATCATAATTTTATACTTAATCATGTACAGAGAAGGTGATAGCTTTACTTACCTGTCAAGCTTGATCGACAGAGTCTTCTTTCTTCAATTTAGAATCTTTAAGTTTCACCCGACGAACCCGAGAGGAAATTGATTTCTTCTTCCTTACTCGAAATCCTTCTACTTTTTGTTTTCTCTCGTTCTCTCCCTCTACGACTTTTTGTTTTCTTTTCAGGTTCCATTTTTCTCTCTCTTAAGAATCCTCTTGTCACACGTTTTCCACCTTCCACTTTTTTTCTATCAAAATCTTCTTTCCTTATTTTGTAGTTAGCCTAATCTTTTTTTTTTTTTTTGATTCAGGGGAGGGGGGGATACCCTAACTTCTAGCCCGACAAACCCGAGTTTATAGTTATCGTGCGGGGCCAAGTGTGGCCCATTTTATCTATCTAAAGGAGAACCCTCGTCTTGTCGTTGGGGTTTTGGATAACCCGTAACTCCTTTTGCATCCCCATTTTGGCCAAGTGGTCTGCAACTCGGTTAGCTTTCCGGTATACATGGTAAACAGTGACCTGCCACGACTTAGCCAGAAGATCCAGAATATCCCTAATAAGATTCCATTAACGATGCACGGTAGTGGCTTCCTTAATTACCTCCGTAGCCTCCTAGCTATCGGTCTCCAAGATAACATGTTGGTGTCTAAACTTCCAAGCCTTCTCCAACCCCTTTTGCATGGCTAGGAGCTCCGCATGCAGCACATTTTCTGCCTGAATTTAGCCGCTGAATCCGTGAAGCCATGTCCCCTGGGTGTCCCTAGTCAGGCCACCAATTCCCGTAAGTGCATGGCCATTGTTCCCAGCATGTGTTTGGGCAACGTCCACGTTAAGTTTGACAGTATTCTGCTCCAGCTTGGTCCAACCCACCAGGACCGTATCTTCAAACACATCGGTATTGAGCTCATGCGTACGTTGGGACTCTTCGATTCGCCGCTTCAGGGTAGTAAAATCAACACGAGGTTGGCCAGGATCCTCGCCGTGAATGGTCTCGTTGTGTGCCTGCCAGATAAAAGAAAGCGTCTCAGCAAAGGTGTTATCCCAACAACTACACCAATCATACCTGTTGGCGGTGTTCGTGAGATTCCAATCCACCCAATCTTTGGTATCCAGCCAGAAGAAAAGTTCCTGGTATCGGTGGTCAACGAGGCGATACCAAATATTCTTGGCCCAAGCACAGTCTCGAACGCCGTGAATGTTGGTCTCGCTGGTGTGGCCACAAATCTTACACTGCTCATCGGTAGTGAGATGTCTAGATCGAAGATGAGAATTGGTTAAGAGCTTGTTATGCCGGAGAATCCATAGCAAGAATTTCCGACGGTAAATACCTTTGAGCTTCCATAACTTGCGCCAATTCTTAGTTTCATAAGGGTGAGGGTTTGCCCCGACAACGGTATCATACGCACTCTTGCAAAAATATGTACCGTTACTCGTAAATTTCCATGCAATTGAGTCAGCCGAGGCCGAGTGGTCAATGAAAACCAAGTTAAGGTCCTGCTTGATATTGTCCGGAATTGATGAAAGCTCTGCCCATCTCCTACCCGTATCATGATCCCAATAGCTAGACACAGATCGTCGAAGATCCAACTCGTCAAGCTGCATATTCGTTTGGTGATATATGTCCGAGTTACCTAGCCAAGCATCCGTCCACAATTTGATTGTGTCTCCATTATCGAGCTTCCAACTCAAGCCATGTTCAAGCAAAGGAAAAGCTGCTTGCATACTTCTCCAAGTGTTAGACGTATTGCTCCGAGCACGAGGACGGCCCCGGTAGATATACTTATGTCTTACAACTTGAACCCACAATTTGGTACTATCCGTAAGTAAATTCCAGCCAAGCTTCCCTAGATAGGCGAGATTGACATCACGCGTTCTTCGAAGCCCCAAACCACCATCCTCTTTCTTACGACACAAAATGTCCCAAGCTAATAGGTGCAGTTTTCTTCTCTCTGGTGACCCTCCCCAAAGGAACTGTCTATTGATCTGGTCAATCTCATCACATAACCCCACCGGTATTAGAGAGGTTTGTATATAATAGGAGGGGATCGTTGCAGTAACGACTTTGACAAGGGTAGTACGCCCCACCAGGGCTAGCTAATGTCGTTTCCATCATGAGAGTTTTCTAGTAACACGATCCACCAAAAACTTGTAGTTTTTATGGAGAGTTCTAGAGTGGTGCATTGGGGAACCCAGATTTTTCCCGAGGTCTTCCGTGATGTTGAGGCCGAGCCCGATGGGCCACACGACGAGCAATCCAAGCCGGGGTATTCTTCAAAAAGAAGATATTAGACTTGTGAAAGTTGACCACCTGACTTGACATGTTGCACTAAGTGTCCAACGTATGCTGAATAATGTCGGTTTGGTGTATATCCGCCTCTCCAAAAATGAGGAGGTCAACAACAAACATCAGGTGAGAGAGTTTAGGGCCGTGTCTAGACGTCGGGACCGTGTCTAGACGTCGGGACCGTGCGCTAAACCCTATTCTTCACAGCTTGATTTATCAAAGATACTAGCTTCTCAATGCAAAAAACGAATAAATATGGAGATAGAGGGTCCCCCTGTCTCAGACCCCGCTTTGGTTTGAACCATTCAATTTTTTCTCCGTTCCAAAGAAGAGAGAGATTGGCTAAGCTAGTACAATCCATAATTAGTCAGATCCAATTCACAGGGAATCCCATCTCCTGCAAAATATTCTCTAAAAAAGACCAATTAACTCGATCATACGCTTTCTCAAAATCAATTTTTGAAATAAAGTATCCTTTCGTGCCTTTGAGAAGACTCAAACTATGGATATCTTCCTGGGTAACGATGATGTTATCCATCGTTTGTTGCCCTTTGATGAAGCTACTTTGAGTTTGAGGTATCAGGGCATCCATAATAGGCCGGATTCGATTAGCCATAGTCTTGGTAACGATTTTGAGAATAACGTTGCACAAGCTAATGGGTCTAAATTTAGATAATAAGGAAGCATTTTTTTCTTTCGGGATAAGAATAATAAGAGATTCATTGATACTTGGATTTATACTACCTGTATGTATGGATGAGCTTACCAAGTCCGTGATCGAGTCCCCAACAAAGTCCCAGCATTTCTGATAGAACAAAGGTTGGAGACCGTCGGGTCCGGGGGCTTTAGTCGGTTGCATGCTCCACACCGCTTTTTTAATTTCCTCCTTTGTTATAGGGGCGCAAAGTCTATCCACGTGGTTGCTAGAAAGTTTCGGGAAGTGCTCGGTGGCCTGATACATCGAAACACCTTTACCCTCGGCATAAAGATCTTTATAGAAGTTGATGGCCATATCACGAAGCTTACTAGGGTCCGTGACCCAGTCTCCCCTCTCGGATTTAAGGGTGCTAATTCTAGAATGATTCCGTTTGGCCGAGGCTGCCGTGTGGAAGAATTTGGTGTTTAAGTCTCCAGCTTTCAGCCATCTATTCCTCGACTTTTGTTTCCAAATGAGTTCCTCTTGCCGAAGAGTGGTTTGGTATTGAACCAAGAGCTTAGCTTCAAGTTTCTGTAGTGAGCATTTAAAGTGATGAGCTTGAGCGCTTTGAATACCGGTAATCCGGGATATTAATTCTTTTTTTTTTCTAAACACATTTCCAAAAGAATCTCTATTCCACCTTTGCATGGCCTGCGTGATGAAATGAATGCGGTTAGGAATATCCAAATGTAAAGTCCCATTCCATTTCTGCATGATAAGCTGCTTAAAATCCGGTCTAGTAAACCATGCACTTTGCATGCGAAAAGGCTTGTGCAGTCCATTGGTTGCTTGGATACCCGAGATGGAGAGTTTTATAGGGGAGTGATCTGACCCGATATGAGAAAGATGAGTAACCGTAGCCGATGGGTGGTTATTCATCCAATCCGAGTTGCAAAGGATTCTATCAAGTCTCTCTTGAAGAGTGGATGAACCTCTTTTCGCCCAAGTGAATCTAGAACCCGAGTACGCCAAATCAATGAGCTCACATTCGTTAACACATTTGAGGAAAGAACGCCCCCTATGTGGATCATAAGTGGCACCACCCGACTTCTCATTCTCCTTAATAATAACGTTCATGTCCCCCGCTAGAAGCCAAGGCCCACGAATATGCTTGGATAAGCTCGAGATGTACCGCCACAAATATTCACAAACCTCCGTCTTAGGACTAGCATATATCGCCGAGAGGGCCCAATCCGGCTTGCCCGGGGCATGGACAATAGCCGAAATACATTGGTCATTAGCCGCAAAAAAAATCTACCTGAACAGAGTTCGAATCCCAGAAAATCCATATGCCCCCGGAGAAGCCCCTCGCATCCACCAACTCCACCTTATCAAAGTGACTGTGATTAATGATATCCTCAGCGCGATCTCTTTTGGCTCGAGTCTCCATGAGTACAAGCACACTAGGGTTATGGTTGCGTAACAAATCTTGAAGAATGGTTAAGAAAGTCGGGCTACCCGCTCCTCTACAATTCCAAAAAATGCAAGTCATTAAAGAAAATATTTGGAAAAATTTAACTTGGAACGACAACATCGTACCTCGGGGGATCAATGATCCCCACTAAACTCATTGGCGCCTGCCGATATACCTGTGGTGATATCATCCACGTCACTATGCAATTCCTCGAGCACGTCATCAAACTGATCTTCTTGTAGATCATGAGTACCCGGTTCCAAGTACACAACTGGATTTGTGCCCTGGTTATTCTGCCCATCTCCCGAATCATGATCGTGAATTTGCATGGGGTTTTTGGTCTCCCGTAAAAGAGTATCATCTAGTGCATGTGGGGGGATGTGATTTTGTCCAAACACTAGAGTAGGATGAAGAGGGTCTGCTGGTGGGCTGTATTTGGTGGGTTTAAAATTGTTTGAGGTTTTGATATTGGTTTTAATGGGCTTGTGACCCTTTTTCATGGGTTTGGAAAGGATCTTAGTACCTGGACTTGGCTTGGGCCTCGATTGACGACTTTCTTTGCTTGGGCCGCTCTCTCCTGCTGGGCCCATACTAATGTTATTCTCCACAATATTAAAACAGTCTCCAAAAGGGATTTGAGGTAAATTGGATCGGTCCACCAAGAGTGTCCTAGTTGGGCTTGGGCTATTAATAATATTTTCTTGTGGCCATGGTTCAGATTGGGCCACTTGAGATGGGCCATTGCCATTAGATTTTTCTAGGTGCAACTCCATAATCATTGTTGGGCTTGAGTTGTCTTGTGCATCATCCTCCAGAGTGTTTAGAATATAAAATCGAGAGCCAACCTTTTCTTTGCCTTTTCCCTTTGACCCATTTGTTTCCTTGGTCCTGCTTGGCCCTTCATCCGAGTCCTCCCCAAACGAATGTTGAATAGGACTGTTGGAGTTTCCTTTGTTCCTTACCACAAATTTTGTGCCACTTTCCCAATTAGAAGATTTTTGTTCCCTGATTTTTTACCCTGGCATATCTTGCAAATTTTCCTTTCCGAAATTGGTTTGGTTTCCTTCTTTAGAATAGTTTTCTTCTTTAGATACCTTTCCAAATTTGTGCGTCTTTGTCATCGTCCGGGCCGGTCTGCGGGCGCGTGTTTGAGCAATCATCCACGGCCCGTATCCTTCAGGTTCCGGGGTATGCTGGTCCGAAGAGTTCTCCGAGGTGGTCTGCTCCGGCGAGTTCTTACCTTCTTCATTGTTGCGGTCCTTGGATGCGGTATGGATATTTGCTCTGCAAGTTTCTTTTCGATGTCCGTATGATCCACATGTGAAGCAGATCAAGTGAAGACCTTCATATTGGATTGTTTGCGGTTTCTCATTGAGGATCATGTATGGAACTAAGGGTTTGGATAGGTCTAACTCGACGCATACACGGGCATATCTTCCACGTAGGGATTCTTGAGTGTGTTTATCTACTTTGATGACTTTCCCTACAGCACCTCCCATCCCCGAAAGAATGTCGTAGTCAAAGAGTTCCAAAGGTATCTCGGGAAAACGTATCCAGGCTAGGGTAGTTTTGATCATGGCTGTCGAGGCCCTGAATTTGGGACGCCATTTCTGTACCGTGAGGTAGTGGCCTAAAATAATCCACGGGCCCTCGCCAAGGACATAATCATAATCATCCTTCTTATAGAACCTGACCATGAAATAACCATTCCCCAAGTCCACCGGTGCAATTTCGTAGGCAAGTTTCCAGAGGGTCTTGAGTTTATTCCGAAGTGTAGTGTATCCAATGTCCCGTCCCAGGACCTTGATTATTAGCGCACGTCGATAGGGTTTGGCAAGGCGACGCATCTGTTCGTCGGAGATGGTGTACCGAGGATGTTATTTGTGGTATCCCCAAATGTTTTGGGGTCAATTTTAGTCTTGTTCTTCTTGCTTGACCATTCATCAAGGTCATCCTTTTCGCCCTCCCCCGTATAGAACTTTCGTTGTACATTGGCTGAATTCCATGTACAATAAAGATTTCCTGAATTCCAGATTCCGTCTAGATTAGAGTTCTTACTTTTTTCTCCTTTCGTATCCATGTTTATGGTGTCTTCCTTTGCAGTAGGTTGGCTGTCACTCGGTAGGCTTCTTTTAAATTTTTTATTCGATCTTTTGTCCACCACCGTAAGGTGTGGTGGCTGGCCTGAGTTTTCATCCATCAGGATAGCTATATAAATTATCTATGTTCTTCCTATCACTTTATCACTTAGTCCGATAAATCCGAATCAACACTAATAATTATATGGTTAGGCTATTTCGTTGTAGTTAGCCTAATCTGCCGATTTCCTTCTCTTTATTGATTTTTTTTTCTATTTACACATTATCTATTTACAAGCCCATAAAAAGTGAAAAAGAACCTAAATTACCTAAGCCCACTAATTAATAAGTCATGGTAAATATGAAAATAGCCCATAATTTTTAATGTCCATTTAAAGAACTAGTAAACAACACGTGCAGCGCACATGAATCATATAATCTCATTAAAATAGTTCATATGCATAGATATTGTGCAACGTGGTAAGTTCAAAACTTGAACAATAACTTAATTAACATCCCTCAAAAATAAAACCATAACATAACTAATGTACTATAAAATACATTATAATTATTTTAAAAATTAAAAATTGATTGTAAAAAGTTGAATGAATATTAAAGAAATTAAGTTAATTAAAAATCAAGATTTATGTAATAATATCACTAAATAAATTTTTATGTAAATTCATGAATCTTTTATAAATTATCTTGTTTAATTTTAATGGATCAAGCACTTCATTTCTTCCTTCCTCTCACTGAGTCGTGCGTACTTATAATAATATCTTCGTAATAACTCAAAATCTGGATACTTGTGTAGTATTTTTTATTTTTTTTATTTTTTTGTTTCTCCAATTTTTATAGCAATAAGATTATAGTTGATGATGCAATGCCAAAATGAATAAGTTGAATGGATAAAATGAAATCAACCCTTTACAAATAAGTTTAGTCAAGTTCTTGAGTACTGTAAAAAAAGGCGGTTAAATAAAAATTAAGTATTGTGTGAGTCATCACTAAATGAAAGAGATAAATATTGAATTACAATGGTAGATGTCAATATATCTCCCAAAACCATGAGGTAACAATGGTTTACTATTTTTTATTTTTTTTGTATTATTATAATTAATCAACTAATATTAGTAATGAAATAAGATAATAAATAGCGCCTGACTGAAAAGCTTTATAAAGCCTCTTTTACTAAGTTATTTTTTGTATGACATTTGTGATGATATTCAATTTTTTCGATCACGTAATATTCATATAATTAATTAAAAATCCAAATATAGTCAATGATGTGAATAATTTATATTTATTTGTATTATTAATTTGTTTGTTCGAAGTTCAAGTAGATTAAGTTTTGTTTTTAATCTTTCTCTTTTAATGAATAAATAAATAGGGATAATTACACTGGGGGTCCTGAGGTAAGGACTAATTACAAAAAACATCCTCTAGTTCCATAAATTACAAGTACCATCCCAAGTTTTCATGTATTAATGTAAAAATGGATAGAAAGTGTCAAAAGACTAAAATGCTCTTACAGAATAATTCTTAAAAAAAAAGAAAAAATATTAAAAAAATTAAAAAGCTGAATTACTATATTGCACCTTTACATCTCTACATTTTTTCTAATACCAATTTTAAAATAAAAATTAAACTTTAAAGAAAAATACTTTTATATATATACATGTATATGTATATGTATATACGTATGTTTTATCTTAGAAATTTGCTTGTGTGTGAATGTGTGTATTTGTACGTGTGTGTAACTGTGTGTGTATGTGTGTGTGTGACTATGTGCGTGCGTGTGTGCAATTGTGTGTGTGTGTGTCTGTGTAGGGATGGGGTGGCGATGAGGGTGGGGTGGAGAAGACGACACCCAACCCCCTTTTCTTTTTCTTTTTTTCCCTTTACTTTTTTATTTATTTATAAAAGTAATATATTAATAAGTAATTTATTTTAGAAATTTAGTTAATTAAAATACAATTTTTAAATTTATTTATAAATTTCATAAACTAATTCAAAATATAAAATTTTAAATTATATAAACTATCATATGACCTAAACTATTATATATTAATTTAATTAAAAGAATAAAATGATATTTTACACATAATTTTTTATTTTATAATTTTAATAAATTATAATTTTTTTATTTTGTTGATAATAATTTTTAGTTGTAAATAATTATTTATATTCTTTACATACACAACATTACATATAACACCTATACTTTTACAAACATTACAAATAACACCAAAAGAGTATAATTATCCGAGAAAAGTTTAGTATTCTGGTCCAGAAAAAGTCAGGGGGTATTTTTGGAAGTTCACCTAAAAATTAAACGGTGCCGTACTAAAACCCTAACGGAAGGTGCTCAATGTTAGACGAAATAAATGGAATGGATGTTACTTGTAATTTATGAAATTACGGGACGTTTTTTGTAATTAGGCCATACCTTAGGACCCCCAAGTGTAATTATTCCTAAATAAATATATAGGATCGAGTAATCTTGTTTATATGTAATTTAATAGTAGAAACCTAATGTAGTTATACTTTTTATTATTATATATACTTAAAATTTATTTTTGACTCTTTTACCATTAAAAAATTGATTTACATAGGGACATTTTTGATTCAAAAGTCACTAAATTTAAGTATGATTAAAGTTAGGATTCCAAAATTTCTATCGAATAAGCTAAGAAATTCAAATTTAGAATAAATTAGTTTGTTGAGCTAAGTTTTTTCATTCATATCCATCTTAACTTGCAATATAAAAGAAGAAATTGATTGGATATGTGTTCCTATTTCCTAGAATTTAATATTAAATCTAAATTTGTAATAATTTTATTGTACAGTATATGTTGGGATATTAGGCTTCCAATATATTATTCTTTTTTAATGAATAAATAAATAGGAGTAACTTTATTTAGAGTCCAAATATAACTATACTTTTTATTATTGTAGATATTTGAAATTTATTTTTATTATTTGTTTTTGACTCTCATTATGCAACTACATATGTACGTCATTATAGAGTCTTAATATAATTATATATACAACTTATTTATTTATTTATTAATCGACTCTTTTGCCATTAAAAAGACGAATTACATAGAGATATATTAAGTTCATCAAAAATTTCAAGAAATCACTCATACTTTTATAATAGTAGAGATAGAGATAGAGATACGGTGGTTATCACAAAAATAATCACACTTATCTATGTAATAAAAATGAGATTCCACTAAACATACCTGCATTGTAATCCTTGATATGTCAATCTATAATATCACAACTCACAAGTAGGAACACACACACCAAAACAAAAAAAGGCCTGATCTAGTAAATTAAATAATCACAAAATGGAATTTCTTTCTTCTTACAACTTTCTTTTTCTTCAAACATGGGGCTGTAATCCATGAAACTACTATGGTATAACAGAAAAGCAGAAATCAAAATCAGAAAAGAAAACCATTACGTAACTTTCTTGATATCAGAATGTGACAATCTCCGATCTAGAGATTGCAATTGGCTTCGAAGGTTCTGGTTTTCTTCAAGCAACCGATCATATTCAAGAAGAAACCCCTCTGATTGCTTCTTTAAAGCTACTGCATTGGCTTCTGAACTGCTTGCTTCTTTAGTCTTTTCTTCAAGCTGTGTCTCGAGCTGCTTAATCCTTCCAGACAATGTAGCCTTCTCTTCTTCCAATGCTTTGATTTCCTCAGGAACTGCAGGCTTACCATCTTCGAAAACTCGGCTTTGTTTCTTCACAGCTTCCATGGTTTTCCTCCTTATATAAAGTTCTCGGATATAATGATGTAGTCTGTCAATCATCAGTGCTAGAAATAGCGAAAATCCTGCACACAATTCATTTGTTAGATTCACAGTCCTAGACTCACCAAATGTGAGGAGAATATCTCCTCCAAAAAGTTCAAGTGATACATCTCTATTACCACATACAGTTTCAAAATCAGAAGAGTAAGGATACAGGCATCTCCACATGCCAAATTAGTCAGACCAAATTGCTGAAGCAAATTTGAAGCCACGTAATGTGCTATAGTTCGAGAATTTCTTAATTCAGAATGCACATTGATTAAGCTGACAATTAGAGTGCATATTCACCCTGCATTCTGTAATTTCACTGCATAACAATAACATGGATCACAAACTAGGTACCTACAACAGTGTCAATCTCTGTTTCCACTAAAAGATGATTATAGAGCCTTATATGGTCATATCAGCTTACAGTGACGAAAGAAGACGGTATTCAATTTGACATAAACTTCACATCAAGGGCCAAATGAAGAAAATGCCCACAACCCATGCATATTTATACAAACTAAAGAATAAAGCCATATGATGCAATATAACCGGGGGGAAAAAAAAACACCTGATTTTTATAAGCAAAATGTAACAAAACTGATTATGAAAATATACCGTAGTACATCTAACTGGATTCTGTAACATATCCATGTTTAAAACGTAGACATATATGGTGTATGGCCATTAATTATTTCCACCGGTTGAAGTTAAATTAAGGCACTACCACTTGGTCATACTGTATATTTGTATTATTTTTTGTGAATTGAATTTAAACTGCAGCACTTCTCTTACCATTCAGCCAAATCCATACTTCTAGGATTAAACTATTTTAAAACACGGTCTATATGAAAGAAGAATTCTCCCTCAGTAGTGCGAGACTTATAAGATTAAATTTTTTAAAGTCAGAATTTCGAAACCTTGATGACAAACTGTACATTGAAAATATATATAGAAACGTAGATTAAGTACTTAAAGACCCCAATTCATTTATTTTTCTTGGCAGAAAGAGAAATTAGATAGTTTTTCAACATACAACAAATTACAAAATACATGTCCCCGTTATTATGAAATCGATCTATTCTAGAGGAAGCCAATGAATCTGCAAAACCACTCTCATATAATTCAACTAATATAAATATATAATCATCATGCTGATTATCAAAAGACTCACCCAATCAAAAAACCAAACGCGTCACTGATACATATTACATACATATCTATTCCCAAAAAATAGACAAAAACAGTGCTTGAATAAGCTCATACAGCTACTCCGCCACATCGGACATCACAAAGTAAATAAATCAAACAGTTATATACCCCCGATGGCTACAGAATTTAAAACAAAAAAAAAGGAGATATTTACGAAGGATGGATTACCCATGAGAGAAGCTTCGAGAAGGTGCTTTGCAAGGAGAATCTGATCCGTAGGGTTGACATCACCATCTTGGATCCAACGCCTCTGGATCGCCACCACATTGTAAACGGTAGCCATCATCACAGCAAATACTGTCCCCCCAACCGTCTTGACAACGATTGGGCCACGGCCACGTTTGACCCGGTCAAGGCCCATTATCACGAGCTTTCTTAGCGGCGTCTTGAACACGAACACCACGATCAGTGACATCTCCGCGAAAATCAGAGTGAACAGTAACTGGATCATTCTTTTTTTTTTCTTTTTTCCGTCGGACGGTTCAGATTTGGTGGTGGTAGAGAATAGATTCTAAACTGGTTGGATTGTATGGTAGAATTATGGCGGGGATTGGGGTAGTAGGGGTCTGGTCTGGTGTAGTGGAAGAAGGAAGAAATAGAGGTGAATTGGGTTTTTAATTTCCTCGGATCCAAACACCTATATTTGAATTGAAAGTTTACGAGGTATTTCGAAATTGGGACCTTAACTTCTCTTTATTTACACGTTGGTTTCCTCCGTGTTTGTTTCGAATTGTATTTACCGACATCCGCGATGGAATTATTATTTATTCTTCTTTTCATATTTAATTAAAGGAATTATTATTATTATTATTCACAAATATTAACTACAGCTCCACTACTGCAACCTGAGACATTTTAGTTGAATAAATATTATTTAGCCGAGTCTAAATGTAATAGGTAACATGAATAACAAATTATTATTTCTTGCAAACTGAATTTTATGATTAAGATAGTGCGAATGCATTATTAATAAGGGATAACGTGTTGGCAAGCAAAGTTCAAGTGCTATTTCATTACCAACACAACTATTATTTGATGATGATTTGTGAATCCTCTCTAATATTGTGGAAGCTAGAGGTAATTTTTATGCAGTCGACACTAGACACTTGAGAGTTGAGAATAACAACTTTTTTTTTTTTTTATCTTTTGTTACAATGGTTAGATATGGAAATTTAATCTCTCGAGCCGGGGCCGCACAAAAAGAAGTCATTCCCAAGGTGATGTCTTCAATAGGATTTGAACTATTATCGTCACTGTGAATCGTCATTTATCACTTGACTCAATCATTTTTTTCATCTCAAAAAATAAAAAGTTTTTATAATAGACGAGAACAGCAAATTGTTTCCTGTAAATGCACCATCGTCTTTTTATCACTTCACCCAATGTCACAAGAGAATTTTAGAAGTTTAAAAAACAAAAAGAAAATAATTTATAATGCACGAACACTCTGAAAAATCATCTTGTGTAGTGTCGGACATGCGCCGTGTCCGTGTTCAGCTATTGAGATAAAAGAAAAAATACACATAAAAATTCGTGTCTTAGTCGTGTCTGTGTACTAATTTTCTTAAAATTCACGTATCTGTGTCCCGTGTCCTTGTCCGTGCATCATTCAGAATAACACCGTGTAGTAACAGTGTATGATGGGAAACTTAATTAGAGTTGCAATTAAAGTCGGCAGCGAAGTTCACATGGCCCCATGATTGCTATAATTAATCATGAAGCTGAATATGATATACTGGTACTCCCATACTGCACAAACTCCATCTGATTTACGCTACAGATTAATGATCGCTTTAATACTACAATAATGTCACAAGTTGTGGTACGATTTAATCATTTAATCTGTATTCATTACACCCATGTATATATCATATGTATTTATCTTTTCATGCTTATAGACAAGAAATAAGTATACTATGTTAAGAAGATGATAAATCATCTGGAAAAGGAATGCAATTGTAATGAGAGAAAACAGAATGAAAAGATTGCTTACAGGAATGAAAAACTTAACTAAACTGAAAGCTGGAACAAAAAAGAAAAAAAATGCTAAGAATAAAATGCTATTATTCTTAACAAACTAATTAACTGGTTGAAATTTGACAACGGAGTTAATTTCCAAGTTAAAACGTCATACATTCATATATCGTATATATATATATATATATATATATATCTATATGTTTGGTTACCAGCCGGTCATTCATTTCTTCTGGTTATCACTGTCTGTTTAACCACTATTGGTCTTTTAATTATGATATTGATCAAATTAAATTAAACTAAAGTGGTTGACCAGATCCATGAGCCACGCCCACGCCTGTTTACAAGTAGGAAAGGAGAAAGGGACTAAAAGCTGCCTATGCATCATCTCAAAAAGTGGCCCTTATTCTTCTCTCTTCTCTCTTTATTTGTTTTTTTTTTTTTTATCCTGGTTGTGATTTTTTTTGATTGAATTTTAGTGATATATAGTGTGGAAAGTGAGAATTATTTTTTCACTGGTGGGCACGCACGTCTTCAAGTTAATATATGTCTGCGGTCACCCAATCAACCGCAATTTGTTGGCATGCCGAGCAAGTTGTACCAAAAAATTCAGTTGAATAATTACACGAAGTGAAAAAAAAAAAAAAATCAATCTTCCCGACACATCAATTCGTTATTTTATTATGTATTTTATTACATATATACACACACTGTGTATATAAAAAAATAAAATAAGAGATGAAAACAATTATTTAGAATAGAGAAACTTGGACTGCCGGATGGTCTAATTACAATGGTGCTTTAGATGTCGTTTTTTCTTGTTGGCAATAAACCCAAATCCACATCTGTGTTAATTAATTCCTAAGTACACTTACATTGCTATTTAACTATAACCATGATGATAACTCAAACGAGATTAGGGTGAGTGTCCGAACCAAGGGATTATATTCCTCCTAGCTAGTGGGTATTATATTCTTATCTTGATTGTGATGAATGACCTCTAATTAAAGTACATTTAAACCTTTTGTGATTATATATATATATATATATATATATCTGGGAAATATACTCCACCCAATTAATGCCAACACCATTGTGCAACCGGGGTCCGGCATCACGTTAGTTAGACTGTCAATTTTACCTTTATTCATTTATCTTTATTCATAAAAGATTAGTACAACTCATATCTGATTTTTTTGGCAAAGGTCTTCAATGAAATAAATTCATGTTGTACAAATGTGTCGATTATGTTTTAATCAAGTGGCGTAAGCGTTCTTGCTGATCTACTTTTATATTGATACTATTTTTAGAGAACTTCATCCTTGTAAAGCAATGCACACGAATTAAGCAGGTCCTTTGTTCTTTCTATTTTTGGCTTGGATTACTACTTGTTTATGTTTTGGCTGATTGATTCACAAATAGATCACTCTCTTTAGCAATTTCGTAGGTGATCCAACGAGATCTTACCCAATTGACAACATTAAAGTCACATGATTATGAAGTCATAATTCAAACTCCACTAAATGTATATGCGTGCGTTTATGTACTTGTATAAATTTATAATAGTTAATTGTTAATAGCTTTAATAAATAAATTGATTGTTAGTAGTTTTTAATGCTGAACTGTCCAATAGTAATCTACTTTTTTTTTTTTTAAATTGATTATGGGAAGGAGGGAGGGAACCCTACGAAACTAGCCCAACATGTTTGTAGTTGTGACATTAGATCATGTTGTCTTGATCTGTTTAGTTTCAACTTTCAAGTTAGTGTTAGTATCCTCGTATGAGACATTAGTAATCCGCAGACCAAGTAATATACCTTTCTTGATCAGTCGTTTTTGCCTCTCTTTTTTTTAATACTTTTTTTAAATTTAAGAGGAAAGGGAATACTCTAAATATCTTGCTCGATAAACCCAGGTTGATAGTCATAATCATGAATTATAAAGACTCAATCTAACTCCATAAAGGAGGGGAGAACCATAACTTGTGGCAGATTGATTCAAACCCAGAACCTCTCATATGAAGGGAGAGGTGGATACCACTAGACCAACAAGTCTTGAGTTGAAAAATTTTAAATTCTAAAGGAAAGGGGATACCTTACCCGACAAACTCAAACCGGTAGTTTTTTGTCATGGGTCACATAGACCCTATAAGACTCCAAATCTATATCTATACTATACTAAAAGTGTGGATCTTCAAAGTGGTTCTCCCAATTGTGAAAAGACTAAATAGTCCTTGATTGGATATTGAATATGATAGTATTATGTGTTAATAACTCACTTAATAACATAATAGAGATAAATTGTATCCAAATGCATTTTTACAGCAACAAATCGGAAAAGTCTGACAATAAAAGGCAGCTATTAGAACTCTTCTAACGCCTGGTTAAGCAATTACACCACTTTATCATTCTTAATTTTCATCAAACTCTTTAATAGGAGTTATTCATTTGTATTGAGCTCTTTGATTACAGGGGTTATTTTCTTATAAGTTTTTAACAGCGTCACTATTCACATGACATTAAAATTAATTGTGATAAGACATTAACTATTGGCTCTTCTTTTATTAAACCCTTCTTACTATAAATTGGTGTCATTAGGCCAAGCCGCCAAGACAACCAAGACTACTTAGAGGTACAATATATAAGATGGAAGCTCCATGTATTCCTGATAAAATTTAAATCACATACCAATCATGCCTTTATGCATTATCTTCTCCTTTTCCTACAGCTTTTTCGGTGCTAAAATTTTGATTATACAGCATATGCATGTCCCTTTGTTTTATGCATATCAAAAGCACTCAATCATGCCACATATCCATCACACTGTTCAAATATGCCAACTTTACAAATTGCAAGTTGAAGTAGTACAATGATGAACGCTATCTTTATTCGAATTTTTTGCTGTTATATTATGGTTTGGTAATATTTAATTGAAATATGATAGCGTATTGTTAAGAATTTGTACATTATCATATATGAATATTTTGTGGAGACATATCAAGGACTATTAGTATGTCTGATGACAATTTTTGATATGAAAGCTATGATTATCTTGTTTATTGTTTTTCCTATAAAAAAAAGAAATTAAGACAGCCTAAAAAACAATTTTCTCACTGTTTTAACTCTATAACTTATGACAAATAAATTAAATAAGATTGCAAAATTCGAAATAGCTAAATGAAATACTGATATTTTATATTATTCTAAAATAACTTTTTCAATATATCTAAATCTTTTACTATATAAAAAATATTCACACGTGCGAATATACGTGCACTTTACTAGTAAAGAAAAAAGTCACGCGACAGTCTAAAATTTTAAATAGGACTTCTCATGTAAAATTGAAAGTTGATACTATTAGTCTAGCAAGTCCTGTGAGTCACTTTTGCCTCTTTGGACCAAAAGAACTAGTAAATAGTCCTTGACAGTTCACACCACAGTTCTTTTACGGGTAGAAGCCCACAACACTATTTACCTATCTTATAGTGCCCTTGTAGGACTGTAGTTGGGGCCTATGATCAAATTAGTTTTGTTTCGACAAACTTGATAAAATTAGTTGACGACTTCTTCAAATTCCCTAGTAAATGCTGAGCAAGAACATCAATAATCGCAAAACTTATACTAGTTAAAATATATAACATGACTTTTGGATTACGAAATTTTCACTCATTAATATAAAAATAATATTCTACGCCCAGATTTTACTGAGGGAAATATGAGGAAAAATAATTCTCAGTTTAAGTGATAGCATTCTAAGTCTTAATTTTACGAAACCAAATAAAAAGTCTTAATTTTATTCTTTTTATTTTTATTTTCTTTTAACACATCAAAATTCGAGGTGTATGCAAACATATTTTAGTTAAAGTCTCTGAATTCAAGTTAAAAATTATTCAATGGCACAATGGAAAAAGAGTGTAGACAAGTCTAATTCACCAAGGAGTGAATTACAATTGTCATATGATTGGTCACAGATTAAGTGAATTACATTTGGGTTCGGCCAGACATGTTCTCCGCTAGAATTTCCCATAGAGTCTAAAGCTCGAATAACAATTTGACATCAATATGGTTCAAGGCAAACTAAACATGTCATCCATCCTAAAACATACATCTCCTTCATGACTTAATTATATATATAACTTATAAAAATTGAAAGAATCAAACAATCTGATTTACAATGAATGAAAGAATTGGTTTTGGGTTGATATAAGGCCCAAACTCGTAATTGGTTAGTTTTTATATTCACAAAAATGAACTTTTTCCATGCACGGACATATCAGAAAAGCTTGCTTGCAAACTCGTCAATGTTTTCCCCTTTAGTTGAAGAAGCCGCCGCCAAACCTCTCAGCTGCAACAAACTCCTTCCTAGCTGCAAACCTACCTTCATTTCAAACACCTCTCCGTTCTCCCTTCTCTCCGGTTCCTCTTCCCTCAGGTTCCCTTCAATTGACTCTTCCATCATCTTAAAGAATCCGGCGTTGCTCCTATACATTTCAAACACCATCCCCACTTGCCCTCCATGCTCCAACGTGTTCACCACACTCGCCAACGCGCCGCCCGCAACTCCCATCACCGCCGCCAAATCCCCGACGTGAGAAGGAGAACCCGCCATAGCAGCGCCAACGGCGGCTAAACCCGTCAACACAGGCCCCGAAATAGCAAGAAATTTGTTCAATTTCAATGCCTTTGCACCCAATCTCAAGTAATCTTCTTTGTCTTTTATTCCTATTACGTTAACTATTTCTCTCATTTCCTTCTCCAATTTCCCATTCCAGCCATTGTAATTATTATAATTTCCTTTAGGCGATTTTGCGATTTTCTCCTAATTTCCTCAGGCCACCAAACTGCTGGCCCCACATTCGTCGGGAACTTTTCGAGCATCGCGCCCAGAAGAGGAAGTGGGTATGCTTTATCCAGAGCCAACACTTTTTCCATCATTTCCTTCACATCAACAGTTCTAGGGTTTCCAATCGATATTAGGGTTTGGATTTGATTCTGAAGTTGTTTGAACAGCCTGGTTGCGTTCCTTTGTTCTTCAGCAAGCTGAGATGGCTGGATTTTATTTACTATCGACAGCATACCGGTTGCCGCCACGTACATGACGGTAGAGGAAAGTTTCAGAGCCGCCGCCGGACCACCGCCGGCACTGATGGCGGCGATGCCCGCCATAGTGGCGGCGGCGAGAGTGAGAGAGTTGATTGATGTCAAAAGGAGACTGTTCCAATTGGTTCTCTGGTCTCCAATGTTTTTGTGCATCTCCACTCTATCCGCTACTGCTTCTAGGATTGCGTAAATCTTCGCCATCACAGTTGGATCCGACCCGTTATTGACATTGTTGGGGCTCAGCTGTTTTTCTGCAGATTTTTGGGATTGTAGTTCCTCCGCGAATCCTTCTGTTCGGAGCCCCGGAAGGGAAATATTGGCGACCCGCCTGGGGATATTGATTGTAGCCTTGGTAATTAATCCTCTTTTATAATTAGAGGAGGAAGATGAGACTGATGAGTTCAAGATTAAGCTCGATGCCTTTAAGGTGGCCATTTTAGAGTGTAGCTATGTATATGTTTTGTGTAGCTATATAGAAATTGTGTTATTGTTTTGATGATCTGGGCTTTCGTAAGATGTTTAGTTTTGGAAATGATATTTTGCAGGTGTATGAGATTAATGGATGAATATGGATATTGCATGGGCACAAACGGTATATATATAGAAAGAAAGGTGATTGTGGTTTGACTGACTATTAGATTATGAATTGGACCGAGATATGGGAGAAAAACATATTTCCAATGTTTGAACCGGTTAATTTATTGAATAGACTGTTTCTAAATTGTGGTATTTGATTTGAGTGCTTGGAGTTGGAGTAATAATAGTATATTTGTTATTCAACTCGGAGAACACTTCTCCACGAATATAAATTGAAACATGAAAATTGCAATCATCAAAATTGGGCAAAGACGCTGGCCAACTCAACCCTTCTTGACACTTTAAACTATTCAAAACTCCGTGCCAAAAGGATTATTTACTTTGATTGGTGAAAAATGTCAATAGTTGTCATGAATCGAATTCTTCCATGAATTCTTTGTTTCAAATGGTATTAAATCTTGTATTTCAATATTCATAAATACTTTTTCTTAAGTAAATAAATATATGTGAATTTTATACATGTCAATGATGCCATCTGTGTACATAAAATTTAATACGAGAGAAAACAGTATTATCTATCTTCTATTCTATTATAAAAGTACAAGTTGGTTTTTTTACATTTTTTATGTACATAAAATATCCTTATAAAATTCAACCATTTAAACGCAAAAGAGTCAAAAATAAATTTTAAGTATATATAAAAGTAAGAAGTGTAATTACATTAGAACTCTACAGTGAAATTACATATATAGATATAGAGTTATATAAGACTACTCCTATTTATTTATTCATTCATTTAGAAGGATTAAAAAAAAAAGAAGAAGAAGAAGCTTTGTATATAAACATGTACATGCACGGTACTCATGACTCATGAGTCCATGAACTAATGGCATCCCATTAAGTTTCATTCAAACAAAGTAATATTTTAACTATTAAATATTTTTTCTTACTTAATAAGCAATAATCACTAATTGTGACAATGATTAGTTGATATAAAAAAACAAGGAATTTCGTTTCTCTTTTTCTGCTCATAATCATATCGTGAAAATAATCAAATTTAAGAACACATAAGGACAATATAATATAATCATTATAAGTAAAGAAAAACATAAACAAAAACACTTAATTTGCTTTTTTCAAATTCTTCTGTAAGTCAAACACCAACAGTGTACAGACAAAATTCCAAAACAAAGAATGTACAGTATATCGTTAACCATAAATATCACACAATGCTGAATATCTAATGATTGGAAGTAAATCGTAAAGATCTTATCTAAAAGACTATGATAGATGATCAATAAATTTGTTAAAAATTTATATTATATCATTTACACTATAGGTGTTTTGCTAAACTTATTATGAAGAGCTTATAAGCTCTTGGTGTTTATAAGATATTTCTGAAGCTTATAAGCTCCATATCTTATTTTAAAAATAAGTTGTTAAAGTTTGGATAAAATAAGTTTCAATAACTTATAAAATATTATCATGTTTCGTAAAAATAAGTCTTATAAGCTCTTTGTAGTATACCATGATCAAAAAGGGCATGTCATTATAAGGGTATAATTCTTGAAGTTTTTAATTAAGTATCCAGAATAATAAATATATTATTGTAGCAAATATTAACATATACTAATTTTATTACTTTTTATGTTATCATTATTACATAAAAATTGGTATATCCATTTTTATTGCATCAAACATAAGAAGACATTTAAGTTGGTATTCATATATGGCAATCACAAATATAATATAGGGCAAAGTCCACTTTATACCCCTGGGCTATTCACTTTATCGTATTTAAGTCTCTGTGCTATCAAACGTAATAAAATTGCCCTTGAACTATCAAACATATTGTATTGATCCCTCGATTTGACGAGTCGTGATATGGTAAAAATCCCTTAAAATAAAATTTATATTTAAAGAATCCATTACAATAATTTTCAATTAAAAACCCACTTTACCAACATTTTATTCCAAAAAATCAGACGTAGAGTTAGTAAATTTATGGATTTAATTGCTTTTAGTCTTCTAGATTAAAACTAATCAATTGTAGTTGTATATAGATATTTATTTATTTATAAAATTTAAACTCATAGTTGATACTAATACTGATTTTAACTTTAAATTTTTTAAAAATTTAATCTCTTAAAAATTTTAAAATAATATTTTTGAATAATTGCCAAATTAAAAATTAAAATAATTTATAGAAAAATTTTAAATTATTTAATATTAAAAAATTTGTATTATACTAAATATTAATTTGAAAAATTTAAACAAAGCCTACTTATAAAATAAATTATTTGATCATTTCTTAAGTTAATAAATGAAGGATAATTTAGTCCAATTACATAATAAATGAAGGGTAATAAAAAATACTTGATTAGTTATAAATTACCCTTTCTTTATTAAGTTAAGAATTGACCAAGCAATTCTTTATCTAGATCACTTTTTTTAATTTTTTAAATTGATAAATAGTATATTACGAATTTTATTTTGAATATTAAGTACTTTAAATAATTTTATATATATGATTTACTTTATTTTTCATATGGTAATTATTTAAAATACAGTTTTAAATTTTTTTAAGAGGATTAAAATTTTTAAAATGTAAAAGTTAAATCATAGTTAATATCAATTGTCAATATAAAATTTCTACATAAATAAATTTCTAAATAAAACTATAATTGATTAGTTTTTGCTTTAGAAGACTAAGGACAATAAAATTCATAAATTTATTAACCCTAAATGTCTATTTTTTGGAAAGAAATTTTGGTGAAATGAGTTTTTTGGGTGTCAAGTTTATTTTAAGGGGTTTTTAGTAATCCCTTAAAAAATTAGTAGAAAATTGGTATATTATTTTCTGCACAAAAAGTTAGTAGTAAATGATACGCGAATGCTTAAAAAGTAATAATAATTTAAGTACACAAAAGACACATTTTGTTGAAAGCAAATGAGGGCAAAATTGACAAACTTTTTCAATGGCCACATTGCAATAATGTTATGAAAACCGGACCAGACTGGCCGGTCCGACCGGTTAAAACCGAAACCGGCCATCAAACCGGTCCGATTATGCGAAAAAACCGTTCATGGCTCAGAACCGGTCAAAATCGGTAAAATCGGGCGGTTTTGAAAATAAATGAAATTCAACCTTTTAAAATCTAAAAATTAGAAATTGACTCCTTTAAAATCTAAAAATCTGAAATTGCCCCCCCCCCCCAATATAGGAAATACATATTTTTTTTCACATTTTCATATATATATAGGAAATACATATTTTTTTTTACATATTTTATATATTTAATAGTATATTAATTATTATTTATTGCATAATTATGACATCGCCGGTTCGACCCCAGTTGACCCGACAGTTGAACTGGTGACCCGTGACCCAGTCACTTTTCCAGTTCGCTGTCCGGTCCGATTTTCAATACACTGCATTGCAATGGTCAAACCCAGGGTCATGTCAACAACATATCATGGCAAGCCAAATGTCCATTAAGTCGAGGAATTATTTTATTGCATTTGATGTCATTTTGTTACATTTGATAGTTCATGGACCTAAATGTGACAAAGTGAATAGTTCAGGGGTACAATGTATATTTTGACATATTAAATATTTTTTAATCGTATTATGAAAATTACTATTTTTATTATTGTAAGTATAAAATCATATTTGCATTATGACGTACAGATGATACGTATAAGCACAAAATACAAAGGTCATAAAAATGTTGTCTAATTGATAATAGTAATATATTTGTACTTTAATATGCAAGTGTGGCAAATATGAACTATTTACTCGATACTTGATATATTTTGTGTAAGAATGAAATATTTTAAAAGTAATGAGGGTGTATTTATTCCTTTATCCGATATATAATATCTTTGATAGAAATGTGTGGGCAAGAATGAAATATTTAACAATTATTGAGAGTATTACTTATTAGATTGTTTGGAAATCTGAACCTCAAAGTTAATACTTTTTTAATTGTTAGTACACTTGCATTGTGGAATTCATATATTATCATGTTATGAATTGTTTGAAAATTTATACTTTAACGTTGATATTTTGTTAATTATTTAGTACACTTCATATGAGTTACACGTGTCAAATTATTGACTTAGTAACTTATAACAAAATTTGGATCAAAACAAATAATTTTATTTTAATAGTCAATTTTCAATTGAAGAATTTTGAATATAGCATGATTAAAAATGAGTTGTATATAACTTTTGAAAATAACATAAAATCTAAAAAATTGTTGGTATTCTTTTGTTTATGATTTCATTTCATTTCAATATTTTATCAATTAAAAAGAAGAAGAGAAGCAACACCAACAATTATATATTGATTGACGGAAAACAATAATTGAATATTCAAGAGAAAAATTTAAAAAAATCTCATGAAAAAAACTTATTTGCAATAATTTCAAAATCTTATGTCTTAGTTGAAGAATATTTATTTTGAATATAGCTAGCGCTTTATTTTAAATTTTTTTTCTAAGAATAGAATCCAAAAGTGATGATAATAAGAATCATGTTAAGAAATGGAAAAAAAATATTTCTCATTATGTTATTATTGTTTTTATATCGTGCATTAGCTTTAACATGCAACATGTGTATTTTTTTGCTTATCCTTCATTTTTATCAATAAAATTTAGTTTTATAAATGAAAATAATACATTCAGCAGTGATGAAGCAAACAAAAAGAAAATTATTATCTACGAAACCTAATTTTGTGAAGAGGTACTTAGGTTTAAAATTATGAGACACATTGAATAATCTTGAAAAAAACTGCTATGATTACTTTAGAAAATAGAGAAAGTTAAAAAAGAATCAAAAAGCAACAAGAAGGCTACACACATACAAAAATTTTGAACAATAAGGGACAACTACAAGTACACAAAGTATTCAATGAGAGGAAAAAGGAAGAGCCTGATCCGTATAAAACAAACAAGAGAAAGAACAAATGAAACATGAAATCACACCATTATATAGGTTCCAATTTTCAACAAACTTATTCTTTTAATTAATTCAGTGTTTCATATCGATAAATATTTAATTATTCAAATAATTATAGTTTATTAAATAATAATTCACTTAACTAAATTATTATTGAAATTCTAAATATATATATAACATTCTAAATTAAATATTATTTACATACATGAGTTATTTTAACGAGAGTATATGATTCACGTGCAACGCACGTAGCATTTACTAGTATAATAAAAGTTGTGGTTCTTGTGAAAAATATTTATCTCTTTCTGTTTACTTTTCTCTCGAATGTGATCTCCTGTTGTAAATCATGTTAAATCATGTTGCATTTTATGTTGCAAGATATTGAATGAAAAACACACACACAAGAGTTTCTATTGCAAAATGGTGTTCCATATCATATTACATTTATTTTATGTATAACAAGTGTATTAATCTCTTTCTTATATATATATATATATATATATATATATATATAATTAAGTGATTTGAATTTTGTACACTTGTCATATATAGAGGTGAATGCAATAGGAGATGCAACACCATTTGCAATAGAGGATACGAAATAAAAAACACGTGTCCAATAAAAATTTTATGATTACATGTTACACATGTCATTCATTCAATACATTTGCAATAGGATCGAAAATGCAATAAAAATTACAACAGAAGATCTAATTTTATCATTCACTCAATACGAATACCACCATCGCCAGCCAACCAACACCCTCAATCTCCGTAACCCACCTCGACTCCCCCAACTCCTAAAACCCCCAAATCCTAATCCGCATTCCCTAAACCCCCAAACCAATCAGGCCCACTAGACCGCAGCACCACCGCACCAGACAACTATGTATGGAGATGGGGATGGGGTTGAGGGTGGGATTCATTTCAAGTGGAATGGGGGTGGGGGCGACGGGGTTAGGATACAATTTTCTAGTTTTTTTTATAAAAAAAAATTTCGCTCTGACATGTCTTTTCTTTATTTTTTATTTTATTTTTGAATAATTCAGCAACTAACGCGTGAATATTATACACCATTTTTTGTCGATTTTTTAACGTTTGAGATGAAACGTGCAACTTTTGAGTCCAATGAAATTAAAGTTGCAATGGGACCAAAATTGCAAGACACAATATCCTATGGACCAAAAATACAATTTTCTCCGATTTAGAAAATGAAAATTGCAATGACGCATGCATGACCCCAATTTTCTTTTCTCTAATTTTGTTGGACAGACATGTGCATAAGTATAGCTGCAAGCCTTCAATTCTGTACTACCAAGCAAGATGTGCTGCATAACTAGTATTATTTGTTTTATTTGAAAAAACAAAATATTATATGTTTAATTTTCTCGAAAATGTTATCTTCGCCTTGAAATATATATAAATATTTAGATTTCAAATATTTTGTGAACGACCTCTGATGAACAAAACTTCTGCATCTCCGCCTGAACAAACTTGCTTGTCCTTCTTTCTCTGTTCATAACTGTATAGGGCAGCACAAACTTCGCTAAGAGATACAGCAGCAGCCTTCCCGTGAAGTAGAGTGGTTTCAAGAAACTCAAACTCCTCAGGAAGGGATCCCAGCAACATCAGAGCTAAATCCTTCTCATCCAAATTTCCATTCTTTTTCCTCTATATCATTTGGTTTCTTTTCCTCAATAGCTAAGTATAGACCTTGTTGAAAGAGTGCGTCTACAACTTCGTTTTGCCACATACCAAAATGGTCTGTGCCATCAAAAGACTCCACTGCCAATCGCGTATTCGCCACAGTGGTTCTCGCCCAAATGGACGACGACGATACTTTTGAGGAAACTTCCATTTTTGGTTACAAATTATTCTTCAATAGCCCTCCAAATGCGAAAGCCAAATAGCCCGAGAAAACTTTTCTGATGTGGAAGATCAGATTAAACTGCGACCACAGAGCATACTGAGAATACCCGAGCTCTGATACCACTTGTTGTGGAACTCAGAGTCATATTCCACCAAATATAGAAATAGCGAGGGAAATATTGTACTAGAAAACCACACTAGATTTAATTCCCAGGAAAGATTGGAGGCGTCACAACGGTCGCGCTTAAAACCCAACCTCCTCGACAGAATTAACTAGACGAATTTAATAACACAATATAACACTACAACTATAACTAACAATGGCTACTTGAAGAATAGCACAAAATAAAGAACACCAAATATAACGAGGTTCGGCTAATTTAGCCTACGTCCTCGGACCCCACCAAAATATTTCACTACACAAAAGAAAGGACCAAAAGTGAAATATACAAAACTATAGAGGAGAAAAGAAGAATAGCCAAAGATGAGAGGCTAAGGGATATCAAACAACTAAAGGGTGGATCCCCTTTTATAGGAAAAGGGGTGGCCCTTTACAAAATTCTTCCTATGTGGGACAAATTGCTCTTTCATTATCAAAGGGAAATGAGTTATTTCTTCACCACAATTCAACATTACTAAAGTCAATAATACTAAGACCAAAAGCACACAAGGGCTAAGTTATGGGACCAAAATTGCAATTTTTTCTAACCTTAACATTCAATTATGTTCTCGGATGCAAGCAAGTTATCGTGGAATCAGATTGATGGGAAGCAGTGCATAGCATCTTTGAAGCGTCTATTGCTCATAAGTTCTTTGGATGTATATCTGTATTCTATAATGGCTTAACCAACCTTGGCAGATTTGGAGAGAATCCAATAGGTCGGCGGATGTGATGGCCAAACAAGGGTTACGCAAACCTTTTCAATATGTTCGCGTACCAAGTATTGATACTAGCTATGATGCACCGACACGGACACGAGGAACGGGGAATGACACGACACGGACACGGGGAACGGCATTTTTAAAAAAATACATGACACGACACGACTTCGACACGACTATCCAAATTTTTTTTTTGTATATATATATTATATATAAATTTGTATTTTACTTGTTTTTTCGTAAAATTATGTATATTGCAAATAATTCAACTATTGTCTACTTATCAATAACAAATACAAAATAAAAATATAAACATTAACTAAATATGAACGTCAATCGTCATACAAATAATGCAAATAAAAATAGTCTAATCTTTCACATTTGGAAAAACTTCAGAATCATTGTGAAGTGCTTCACCACTTTCATCCACAAACAAATCATTCTCCAATTCTGGTTCATCAAGTGAGAGATTCGCAATTTCTAAAATTCCAACATCATCACTCGACTCAAAACCATCTCCACCCACATCCCACATTTTGTGGTTGCCGATAGAGACGATCGACGGCGATGGAGACGGACGACGACGACGACGACGAAGGCGACCGGCGGAGAACAAGAGAGGATGAGATTGAGAGGAGAGGAGATCGTTTGTTTATGTTTTCTGCGCAGGGTGAGTGTTGCTGCTGTTGCCTTGCCTTTGCTAATTAAAATGGTAGGTTATATTTACATTTTCACCCCCCCAAAGTTTCACCATGTTTTAAAAAGGGCCAAACGTGTCCCAACCGTGTCGGACACGGCCACAGGCGTGTCCGACACGGTGTCCAATTAATTTTTTAATTTTTAAAGTGGGGACACGGGAATAGCCGTGTCTGACACGTGTCGGGGGCGTGTCGGCGCCGTGTCGGTGTCAGAACGCGTACGACACCGCACGGGGTGATTTTTTGGAGTGTCCGTGCTTTGTAGGATACTAGTATCTAGAGTTAGATATAATGGAGGCCACATGGCCTTGCATGTCGGCTACTATACCCTGGATCTGTCGGGCTAGTTTGGTTTAGGGTATCCCCTCCTTCCCAGAATTTTTTTAAAAAAAAAAAGTTAAATTTATAATTGGGGCAATGCAGGGTGACTGAACGGATCATTCTTCTATCCCAGTCTAAAAAGTTAAATATGAGCAAGGTAAACATAAATCATATATCCAATCTAAAATATATTTCCTTAGGGAATTAATTATATAACTCAATAAAAAATAAAAGAATCAAACATTAATATGATTTACAATGAATTAAAGAATTGGTTTTGTGTCGACCCTAAATTTACATAAACTAAGTTAGTTTTTATGTTCACAAAATATTGTACTGTTCTCCATGCACACACAGACATATCAGAAAAGCTTGCTTGCAAACTCGTCAATGTTTTCCCCTTTAGTTGAAGAAGCCGCCGCCAAATCTCTCAGCTGCGACAAACTCCTTCCTAGCTGCAAACCTACCTTCATTTCAAACACCTCTCCGTTCTCCCTTCTCTCCGGTTCCTCTTCCCTCAGGTTCCCTTCAATTGACTCTTCCATCATCTTAAAGAATCCGGCGTTGCTCCTATACATTTCAAACACCATCCCCACTTGCCCCCCATGCTCCAACGTGTTCACCACACTCGCCAACGCGCCGCCCGCGACTCCCATCACCGCCGCCAAATCCCCGACGTGAGAAGGAGAACCCACCATAGCAGCGCCAACGGCGGCTAAACCCGTCAACACAGGCCCCGAAATAGCAAGAATTTTGTTCAATTTCAATGCCTTTGCACCCAATCTCAAGTAATCTTCTTTGTCTTTTATTCCTATTACGTTAACTATTTCTCTCATTTCCTTCTCCAATTTCCCATTCCAGCCATTGTAATTATTATAACCTTTATTATAATTTCCTTTAGGCGATTTTCTCCTAAGTTCCTCAGGCCACCAAACTGCTGGCTCCACATTCGTCGGAAACTTTTCGAGCATCGCGCCGAGAAGAGGAAGTGGGTATGCTTTATCCAGAGCCAACACTTTTTCCATCATTTCCTTCACATCAACGGTTCTAGGGTTTCCAATCGATATTAGGGTTTGGATTTGATTCTGAAGCTGTTTGAACAGCCTGGTTGCGTTCCTTTGTTCTTCAGCAAGCTGAGATGGCTGGATTTTATTTACTATTGACAGCATACCGGTTGCCGCCACGTACATGACGGTGGATGAAAGCTTTAGTGCCGACGCCGGGCCACCGCTGGCACTGATAGCGGCGATACCCGCCATGGTTGCGGCGGCGAGAGTGAGAGAGTTGATTGATGTCAAAAGGAGGCTGTTCCAATTGGTTCTCTGGTCTCCAATGTTTTTGTGCATCTCCACTCTATCTGCTACTGCTTCTAAGATTGCGTAAAGCTTCGCCATCACCGTTGGATCCGACCCGTTATTGACATTGTTAGGGCTCAGCTGTTTTTCTGGAGATTTTTGGAATTGTAGTTCCTCCACGAATCCTTTTGTCCGGAGCCCTGGAAGGGAAATATTGGCGACCCGCCTGGGGATATTGATTGTAGCCTTGGTAATTAATCCTCTTTTATAATTAGAGGAGGCAACCGAAGATGAGACTGACGAATTCAAGATTAAGCTCGATGCCTTTAAGGTGGCCATTTTCTACTACTATATAGGTTTTGTGTAGCTATGTATATAGAATTTGTGTTGTTTCTATGATGTTCTGGGCTTTTGTGAGGTATTTAGTTTTGTGGTATGAAATTTGCAGGTGTATGAGATTAATGGATGAATATTGATATATTGCATGGGCACAAGTGGTTTATATATATAGAGAGAGAGAGGCAATTGTGGTTTGACTAATAGATTATGAATTGAAATTGCAGACTGAAAAATGGGAGAAAAATATATTTCCAAATATTTGAATCGGTTAATGAATAGACCGTTTCTTCTGGTATTTGATTTGAGTGCTTGGAGGGGGAGTATTATTGTTTTTAAGCATATCTGGATTGACTTTCAACCCGGAGAACTCTTCTTCACAAATATACTCAAAATTGGGCAAAGGCGTTGACCCACTCAACCATTTTATCTTGACCCTTTAAACTATTCAAAATTGCTTGCTAGAACATTATTTACTTTGATTGGTGAAAAATGTCAATAGTTGTCATTAAAGACAAATGAACTGAAACTCAATTATGTCTTTTTTGTACATCAAATTAAAGACAAATTAAATGAAATCTACCGTTATTCCTCAAAGAAATATAAAATAAATAAATTATATTTCCCTTTCTCTCTACTTTTTCGATACCCCTATGTTTAACGTCTTTTCTTTGTTTAATGTTGAATTAAAATAGTGTCTTCGTTATGTTGAAAATAATTACCTTGTAAAATTAATGATTTTCAAAGTGATTACCATTTGATATGAATTAATTTATTTTTTCATGATTAAAGAACAACCGTATCAATTCTCATGGAACCGAAAAATGGAAAATATTGTGTGTAAATAATATATATGACAAGGATAATTTAATTTTAACATTTGTAGATATCATGATGGACAGTAATTAGTTGTTAACAAGCAGGGGCATGGTTTAGGAAACGATAATATTAGAGAATATTGTAATGTGAACTCCATTGATTGAATGATTGTAAAAGGATCCTAGATTGATCATTCCTTGTTGTAGCTTCTCTCTAATTAACTAAGTCTCAATCAAATTCTGCCTGGTTGTCTCAAGCCAATACAATGGGACTTAAATCAGGAACTTGTAAGTCCTTTGAAAGATTCAATAAACAAGTCAATTCTACAACACACTGAAACCATGGCTTTGCATTCTGATTCAGCTGAAGATCTTGACACTGTGTTTTATTTCTTAGTTTTCCATGAAATCAGTGAAACCTCCAACTTAAGGTTCAATTTGTGGTTTTGATCTATAAGAATGCTAGCTACTGGCATGGCTCCACACTAAGTCCAACATCTGTAAGGATATCTAAGGCAATTTCTCTGATTTAGGTAAATCCCTTCCTTATTTCTTACTACTTCAAGGCCCCAGAAGAACTTGAGATCACCTAAATCCTTGATTTTGAATTTATCAAGTAACTTCTTCTCGTTATTCATGACTTGTGTAGCGGTGTCTATTAACACTAAATTCCACATATACGTAGAGTGCTGTAAAATGTCTATTATCACTTTTAGTAAACACTGAGTGATCACATTGAGATTGATTAAACTGCCTCAATAAGTGTAGAGATTGTTTAGGTCCATATAAAGACTTAGTGAGTTTACGTGCTGGTTGCGATACAAATTCCCCTTAAAGGACAAAACCTAGAGGCAACTCCATGTACACCTCCTCATCAAGTTCACCATGTAAAAATACATTGTTACATCCAATTGTGCCAAAAACCATCCTTGTTGCAGCTGCAAGCGCCAATAGAGTTCTGACAGTGGTCATCTTTGTCACAGGGGCAAAAGTATCATGATAATCTATACCCTCCATCTGAGTGTAGCCCTGTGCCTCCAATCTAGTCTTATATCTCTCAATTGGGCCATCAGAATTATGTTTCACCTCAAAAAACCCATTTACAGCCAACAATTGTCTTCCTTGGGGGCAAACTGTTGATATACAAACACTGTTCATGCCATAGCATCTCTCCATCTAGGATTATTGGTATAAGCCTCAGAATAGGTAGAAGGCTCTTTATGGATTTCAAAATTGGAAATAAAATGTTGGTAAGTGGAAGGTACGAGAAAAGTACAACTATATTTAGAGATAGGATATATAATATGAAGAATCTGATGTGATAAGTGACAAGCATAACCTTAATATTCATATTTCTTGTCTTAGGGTGCAGAAGTCTTTGTTTCGGGAATTCTGATTTTTTCCCCAACCTTCAAGTTATTTTACAAAACACAATAATCTGAAGGTTCTAAGATTGCCAAATTCAATTCAATTATCTGGCAAACAAACGAAAGCATGAGTTACATTCCCGGATTCGGAATTCAAGTTAAAAATTAATAAGTGGGGCGATGGGAAAAGAGTCTAAAGCTCGAACGACCATTTGACACCAATATGCTTCAAAGCAAATTAAGCATAAACCATGGAAAAATTGCAAAATTGGTACTCCAATTGCAAATTAGTCTGTTGGCATTGCGTAGAATAACTTGCAAAAATTGGCAATTCCAATATAAATTTACCGAAAAATTCAAAATTAGTCAAAAAATGTCATTTGGCAGGAAAACTAACTTGAATTTGGGGGTTTAGATGAAGTAAAGGAAATATCACTTACTTGGACTTGATTCTGGAGGGAATGCAACTGTTATTTTACCAAATTGCCCTCAATCCCAATTTTTACGACTTTAACCTATTATTTAGATAAATACAATGTTTTTTTCTATTGACGAAATTAATAAATTAAAGCCTCAAAAAATTAAAAGGAAGTAAAAACAAAAAATATCTATTTTTTCTTGAAAAAAACTAGAAAAAATAGAATAAAATTAGAAAACAAAATCTTTTTTTTTTGTTGAAAACTTATGAATATTCAGACAATATAAGCAAAATTTTAAAAAATAAAAAATATTATAATTTAAAAAAAAAACAGAAAACATTAGAAATATATCTCAAACTAATTTTTAAATTTTAAGTAAAACAAATTTTAATGGCGACAAAAGATATCCATGGGCAAAAATTAATTTAATTAAAAACTAAAATTCATAAATAATCAAAACAGTTTTGAAAAATCAACAAATAATACGAAATACAATAAAAAAAAATAAGAAAAATTTTCGCGCCTCTCTCTCTCTCTCCTCATCTCTCTCTAAACCCTAATCTTCTTTTTTCTTCTATTTTCCTCCGTCTGCGATGGCTTGGTGAAGCAGTCCTTTACTTCACCACTGTTACCACCACCATCGTCGGCGGATTGGGTTGTACATCCTTCTTCAAATTGTACATCACATCTTCAAGTCTGACGAGACGGATATGGATCTAAAGACACATCTCCAAATCTAACAAGACGGATATGGTTCTAAAGAGACAGAGACAAATCTAACGAGATGAAGATGGGTGATACTTAAGTTTTATATTTATATAGCGTTTTAGATATTTTAGTTAGTAATTTATTTTCTCTCTCGTATGAGAGTTTGCTTTCTCTCTCGAATGAGAGTTTTATCTCTCCTTGGATAGGAGTTGCACAAAAATTTTCTTGTATTCGTTTGTGAGTTCTTAAAATTTGTTATCTTCAAGAACTTGATAGTTGGTATTTCGGATGTTCTTACTACATCGTTTGAGTCGATATGAATTGTATTATTCCAGCCGTAGTAAACTTTCGATTGAATGATATATAAAATCGATTTTTCTTCAAAAAAAGAAAAAAAAATAAGAAAAAAAATTGAAAAAACAGAAAAATAGTAAAACTCAAATACTAGTAAAAAAATTATTTCATTTGAATTTATGCATATGATATTACAATTTTTTACTTCAAATTATTTTATAAATATATTAATTATACAAACTTTATTTATAATAAATAAAAAATGACATAGATAAATAAATATTAGAATTGAAATTTCTAAAAATTTAAATAATTTTTAAAAAAAATGAATTTGAAAGTGTTTCAATTAAATCCCCATACTAAATGTCAATTTTCTCTCCCTATGCAAAAGTCTGCAAATGGAAGGTTAATTTTCTCTCCATTTCAGCAAAATTCCCAAATTGAAGTCAATTTTCCCGCCAAATGACATTTTCTGGCCAATTTTGAATTTTTCTGCATGTTTCTACAAATTGCTAATTCTTGCAAATTAGTATACCAAAATTGCCAACAAGCCAAATTATGGAGAGGGGGGCGGGGAAATGAACATACCAATACCAACTTAGAGTATAAATTTTGCAATTTTTCCCATAAACCATCATCAATCTAAAACACATTCCCTTCATGACTTAATTATATAACTTATAATAAATAAAAGAATCAAACAATCTGATTTACAATGAATGAAAGAATTTGTTTTGGGTTGAGATAAGCCCCAAACTCCAAAGTTAGTTTTTATATTCACAAAAATGTTCGTTTGTCCATGCACGGACATATCAGAAAAGCTTGCTTGCAAACTCGTCAATGTCTTTCCCTTTAGTTGAAGAAGCCGCCGCCAGATCTCTCAGCTGCGACAAACTCCTTCCTAGCTGCAAGCCCACCTTCACTTCGAACACCTCTCCGTTCTCCCTTCTCTCCGGTTCCTCTTCCCTCAGGTTCCCTTCTATTGACTCTTCCATCATCTTAAAGAATCCGGCGTTGCTCCTATACATTTCAAACACCATTCCTACTTGCCATCCATGCTCCAACGTGTTCACCACACTCGCCAACGCGCCGCCCGCAACTCCCAGCACCGCCGCCAAATCACCGACATGGGAAGGAGAACCTACCATAGCAGCGCCGACGGCGGCTAAACCCGTCAACACAGGCCCTGAAATAGCAAGAAATTTGTTCAATTTCAATGCCTTTGCACCCAATCTCAAGTAATCTTCTTTGTCTTTTATTCCTATAACTTTAACTATTTCTCTCATTTCCTTCTCCAATTTCCCATTCCAGCCATTGTAATTATTATAACCTTTATTATAATTTCCTTTAGGCGATTTTCTCCTAATTTCTTCAGGCCACCAAACTGCTGGCTCCACATTCGTCGGGAACTTTTCGAGCATCACGCCGAGAAGAGGAAGCGGGTATGCCTTGTCGAGAGCCAACACTTTTTCCATCATCTCCTTCACATCAACATTTCTAGGGTTTCCAATCGATATTAGGGTTTGAATTTGATTCTGAAGCTGTTTGAACAGCCTGGTTGCACTCCTTTGTTCTTCAGCAAGCTGAGATGGCTGGATTTTATTTACTATTGACAACATACCCGTTGCCGCCACGTACATGACGGTGGATGAAAGCTTTAGAGCCGCGGCCGGGCCACCGCCGGCACTGATGGCGGCAATACCCGCCATGGTTGCGGCGGCGAGAGTTAGAGAGTTGATTGATGTCAAGAGGAGGCTGTTCCAATTGGTTCTCTGGTCTCCAATGTTTTTGTGCATCTCCACTCTATCTGCTACTGCTTCTAAGATTGCGTAAAGCTTCGCCATCACAGTTGGACCCGACCCGTTATTGACATTGTTAGGGCTCAGCTGTTTTTCTGCAGATTTTTGGAATTGTAATTCCTCCACGAATCCTCCAGTTCGGAGCCCCGGTAGGGAAATATTGGCGACCCGCCTGGGGATATTGATTGTAGCCTTGGTAATTAATCCTCTTTTATAATTAGAGGAGGAAACCGAAGACGAGACTGACGAATTCAAGATTAAGCTCGATGCCTTTAAGGTGGCCATATTCTAGTGTACTGTAGTAATATATGTTTTGTGTAGCTATATAGAATTTGTGTTGTTTTTATGATGTTCTGGGCTTTTGTGAAGTGTTTAGTTTTGTAACATGAGATTTTGCAGGTATAAAAGTGTGTGAGAAATTGAGAATGGTGATGAATGAGGATATTGCATGGGCAAGTGGTTTATATATATATATAGAGAGAGAGAGGTGATTGTGGTTTGACTAATAGATTATGAATTGAAATTGAAGACTGAAATATGGAAGAAAAATATATTTCCAACGTTGAACCGGTTAAGCTATTGAATAGACTGTTTCTGGTCTTTGATTTGGGTGCTTGTAGTGGTAGTATTTTTTATTTTATTTTTTTGTTTTGTGAGCAGATTTCAATTGACTTTCAACTTGGAGACACTTCTCCAAATATTTACTTAGAAGTAGGGAAATGATCAAAATTGGGCAAACGAACGAGGCAAATATCTTGGACAACGTAACCTTGTCTTATCTTATTAGTATTGCGGCTTAAACTATTCCTTTTTTTTGGTACTTAGCTTAAATTATTCAATATTGCACGATTTGAACACCTTAGTCTTCAATTTCAATATAGCGTTTAATTACCCTCATATCAGAAACGTATATTATTTTTGTAAATTTTATAATTTAGATAATATGTTGCATAATTGACATACATATGTGCGGCGAATTAGGAAATGAAATACTATTCTGCAACAAATAACTGAATCTGCAAATTGAATTTGGATTGAATTTATTCTACAGAAAGGAAAAAAAAAGTTATTTTAATTTGAGTTTTTATCTCAAATGAGTTATATACATTCAATGCGTATATTTAATACGAAATATCAAATGATATACTAAATAAAAATAGAGAATCAAAGTCGACTCTTGAAACTTTTATTGTCAAACCAACAATATATATGAAGCAATATAATGGGAAATTCTAGTCGTCTGAACGGGGCTTGGTCAGTCCCAAATGTAATTCACAAAGTGAATGATTAATCATATCAAAAATAAAATTTACTCTCTGTGGAATCCATCGAGCCCGGCCTAGACAAAATTTTTCTAATTTAAAATAAAAAAACAACAAAAAACTGGAAAATTCTTGTCTGAATGGGGTTGGGTCAATCACAAACGCAATTCAACTGCGCGAGCCCATCTAGAATTTTTCAAGATACTACTTCCAGGAAAAAAAATTACTATTGCAATGGAAACCTTGAACTCAGATGATAGCGCATTCATCTTGAATATTTGAGCCCCTAACCTCAGCATCTACGTAAACAAAGATGCATGAGCCAATTGAGTGTACAAAATGGCTTAGTCAATCGTATCTCATTTGCTGGGTCTCATTGGGTGACCAACTGTTTGAAACAAAATTGAAACAAATTCAAACAACTTAATGGGTCAGCCCATGGGTCGGGTCAAGATAATTTCTTGATTTTACAACCGATATCATGACTTAAAAGTTAAAACCCATAAAAATTTACAGCATCCTTCTTTTTTATTAACAACTGCAAAATATCAAAATAATTTCTAGTAGCAATAAAGAGAAACCCATGGCTACACAATCTTCAATTCTTTTCTCATTATCTTCTTCAACCTATAATTCCATATTTTGTTCTTCAAAGAAAATATTTTACCAAGCCTAAAATACTAGCCAATATTTCCTTTCCAACACCCCCAGCCCCCAGAAGTTTGTCACAAAATTTCAAAACTCTTAATAAATTCACCTGCAAAAATGATAAGAAAAATCCAAGCTTTCTCCAACCATGCAGCCACAGCTACTGATATCGCCGTGGCTAAGCTGTATGCTATATTGGAAGCCGTGGCCGATAGAGTTGAAATGCACACAAATATTGGTGAACAGAGAGATAACTGGAATTCACTTCTCTTGAACTCTTATCATATGAATTATATATTTAATATACTAAATTAAAATAGAGATTAATCAATGTCGACTCTTGAAGCTTTTATTGTCAAGCCAACAATACATATGACATGAGTAATATAATGGGGAATTATAGCCCGAATGAGGCTCAATCAGTCCCAAGCATAATTTAGAAAGTGAGTGATCAGTCAATCATAAATATTATTTGCTTATTTTGTGAATTATACTTGGAATCGATCAACCAGACCTAGACAATTTTTTTCCATAATATAATATCTAAAAAACAATAAAAATATCTCCTAAGTTAACTTTTTGTTTGCAATTTTAAAATTAGAGCTCGTATAGTAATTTAGTGAACATAAGCTCTAATTTTAACTTTCAATTAAAAGTATGATAATAATACCCATTGAACCAAAAAATAATACGGACTTCAAAACTGAATTCCAATATTATGTTTATGTCACCAAACAAGGTATTATATTCTCTTCGCTGTTTTATTATATATCAAATGAATGCATAAATTTAAAAATTGAATGCTTCTAAAATTTTGTATAGAAAATCCTAAAAGATATGTCCAAAAATGAAAAAGTTTATAGCACTAATGTATGTAGTATGTTAAATCCAAAAATGACCCAAAAAAAATATCAAATATCAAACGAAGATCACCTCCTTTTTATCTCATATTAGCACCGAATTATCAATTTTATATAGTTTGTTGTAATAGTCAATCTATTACAATTAATTTTAGGCATAAATAAATGTTCAAAAAACATTCATTCTTATTTAAAAAAGTGAAAGAATAAATAATATTAGAACTGATCTAATACAATTTGTAAATAAAGAGACAAAGTACGTAAATATTTATTTTTATATTTGAATTCACATAATAATAATAATAATAATAAATCTTTACACGCTGCTTTCGTGTTCTTGTATTAGCAATTTTATGCTTTGCATACAAATATGTATCATCCAGAGTATTATGCATAAACAAACCAATTATTAGGCATTAGTACTTGTAACCATTTATTTTAGAGAACATATGCTATATAGTTATATTTATATATATATATGTATAGGTGTGTGTAACTTAATTTGTTGGTGGTGTACCAATAATTTAGTACTTGTACATATGTAAAAAAAAATAATAACTAAATAATTATTAGTAGCTAAAATTTTCTTTTGAAACAAGAATATAAGTATTATTTTTTCAAAATGCTATTTAATTAAGCCCTTTACTTAACCTCATCATCAGTTCATCACAATTTTGTTTTTATACTATTCGATCGAGGTTCGCACAGTGAAAACAATAACCTGATCAAATTGGAAAAATTCTAGTCCAAATTGGGTTCGACCAATCCCAAACATAATTTAGTAAGTGTGTGATCAATTAAATAATAATTAATTCACTTATTTTGTAAATTACAGTTCGGGTCAACCGAGCTCATCTAGAAGTTCTTGAACGTAGATACTACTTGCAAGGAAAAAAAAACAATTACTTGTATAATTGAAACTCTGAACTCATACGATAGCGAATTTATCCTGAACGTTTTAGATCCCTAACCTTAGCATCTACGTAAACAAAGCTGTATGAGCCAACTGAGTGTACAGAATGGTTTATTGTTGGGTCTCAATGGATGACCCAAACCAGTTGAAAGAAAATTGAAACAAATTCGAACAAATCTGGGTCAGCCCATGGGTCGGGTCAAGATAATTTCTTGATTTTCCAGTCAACAACAATTATATATATATATATAGGATATGGATCAAATACATACCTTGTCATTAGGTAAGACCTAAGACCCAATCTAGGCCTTTGATTCAATTTGATCCAAAGGTGTGAAAATATATCATTATTTCGGATTATTTAAATATTTTTAATGCTGGGAGGGCAATTTTGTCAATAAAACCCAACAAACTCATGCAAATTTAATGCATGATCAAATCAAATCCCCATTAATGCGTAAAAACAGAATTTACCATATATTTCAGCTTGATTAAAATCAATATTAATCACCAGAATCCATTCTTCATCAGTCCATCATCGAGATCAGTTCATCATCAATCCTATCGAATTAATCAGCAAATATTATACAGTATTCATCATCAATCGAAGTAATCGGCAAGATCGCTTCATCATATTCGTCTTTTTCATCGCAATTGATTGGGTAAGATCAATTCATCATCAGCAATCACAGTATTCACATGGAAACTCATCGCAATTGTCTGGGTAAGATCAGTCAATCATAAGCAATTAATCAACAATATCAGTTCATTCGTGAGCGTCGTGGATTATTGATTTCGTTTTTTATGGCAGAGATGGATAATATTATGGATTCAAATGTATATTTATTGTATACATTTGAAGCAGTAAGTTGAATACATTATACATTATCTTATATGGAATTATACACTGTATTATACACTATTATACATTACATATATTGATGTTATACAGTATATTATAAACACATCGTATATTATAAACACATCAGCAATCACAATATTCACATGGAATCTCATCGCAATTGTCTGGGTAAGATCAGTCAATCATAAGCAATTAATCAACAATATCAGTTCATTCGTGAGCGTCGTGGATTATTGATTTCGTTTTTTATGGCAGAGATGGATAATATTACGGATTCAAATGTATATTTATTGTATACATTTGAAGCAGTAAGTTGAATACATTATACATTACCTTATATGGCATTATACACTGTATTATACACTATTATACATTACATATAGTGATGTTATACAGTATATTATAAACACATCGTATGTTTGGGATAGGCTAAATAATCACAGTTTTTTGATGTTTGATTATTATTAAACAGGATCAGTAGTGTATAGCAATAATGATGTTGAGAATCAATGTGTCGGATCTTCTTCTTCGTCTAATTCTATATCATCTCCGGGCGGTTCAAAATATTGGGAACCAGTGTGTGCTACTGAGTTTAAACCTTGCATTGGTAAGGTATTTGAAAGCTTGAAGTTTGCATTTGAGTTTTACAAAAGCTATGCTCGGTTATGTGGTTTTGATGTACGCAAGTGTTCCCAAAAAACTCATAAGGATGGTACGGTTATATCTAAACATTATGTATGTAGTCGTTCCGGTGTTTACACAAAATGCGATGATGTTGGTTGGAAGAAGAAGTGTATGATTGGTCGATGTGATTGTAACGCCAAGATTGTAGTGAGGTTTAGTGCTTCCCAGGGATATGTTATAAAGAAATTTGTTGAGCGGCACAATCACGAGTTGGCGACCGACGAGGGAAAACAGTTTCTGAAAGTTAATCGGAACATTGATCCATCCCAGATTATGTTTTGCTTAAACGCATCAAAGGTGAATGTTGGCGCCGTCAAATCACATTCATTCCTGAAGGAGATTGCAGGTGGGTTTAATAATGTTGGGTCAACTTCTACAGACTTCAAAAACGCAAAAAGGGATGTGAAGCAATACGTCGGTGAGAACGATGGGGAGATGATTGTTAGGAAATTTATGAATTTGAAAAAAGCGTGTGAAGGATTTTTTTTTGATTATGCCACAGATGATGACGGTTGTATGAGTAAGTTGTTTTGGGCTGATCCGATTGCAGTAAGGAATTTTGAACTATTTGGTGATGTTTGCTCGGTCGATGCAACATTTCGATCCAATAAGTAAGCACTCTTGTTTGAATGCATAATACATTTTTTTTTAATATGTAGTGAACATATGCTGTATAACACACTATCAGTTAATGTATATTACTCATTCAATAAATGTAAAATGAATCATTAGTTAATGTATATTTTATTACCCTGTTAATAAATGTATAATGATTCATTAATTGTGGGTGTAATTCCTTTTCAGGTATCAAATGAAATTTGTTCCTTTTTCTGGATTAGATAACCACAAGAGAATAGTCACATTTGGTGCTTCTCTAATCGCAAAAGAAGACATTGAGTCGTACACCTGGGTTTTTGAAGCTTTTACACGTGCAATGGGACGGGAACCAATCTATATTGTATCTGATCAATGTCCTGCTATGAAACAGGCTATTCCTAGTGTTTTTAAAAATGCTAGGCATCGTCTTTGCGCGTGGCATATCATGAAGAAGTTCCCAACTAAGGTTTGTGTCTTTACTGCTTTTTTGAATCCATATTATATTAATGTGTTACAATAGCATTTGACATACTGTAGTATGATATGGTATTTAGTGTACAGTGCATTTTAATAAGATTTAATTTTATAATGTATAATGTGTTCGATATAGAGTGTATAATGATACCTTTATGTAGTGTATAGTACAATATATTATGCTGTATAATATGTTTTGCATTTGATTATTTTTTCTCCAGATTTCACCACATACAGGTAAATATGCTGAAGTAGTGAGAAAGGTGAATAATTTTGTGTATAATGACGAAATCACGCCACGTGAGTTTGAAGATGGTTGGAATGCTCTTATTTCAAAGTATGGGCTAAGCCATATTGAATGGCTTTCTGAAATTTACGACAACAGACATTCGTGGGTATCCGCATTTTATCGAGATGTTTCGATGGGTGGGTTACTGAGGACTACATCGATTTCAGAGTCGATTAATTCATTCTTTAATCAATTCTATGTAAAGGGTGACACAATCATTGAGTTCTATAGTAGATTTGAAAGTGCTATGGACAGGCAAAGGAATACGAATGCAAGATTAAATCACGAGTCTTTGGTCTCTAAACCATCATTAGAAACCCCTCTGCCGATAGAGGAGGATGCTTCAGAGGTATATACACGCGCTGTTTTCTATGACGTACAAGCGGAGATCAAAAAGTCTGCGTATCAAGTGATACTTCAAAGTCTAAATGTTGTTGATGGTGTGAAATCATTTGTCGTATTTGACTCCGACAACGAATCAAAGTTATATGAGGTATATCAATTTTTTATAGTGTATGTTATTATTATATATGTTGTATATTATTAAACAGTCAATGTATGTTACAGTTTGTTCATTGTATTTTATGTTATAGGTGAAACATTTTGCATCGAACGATCAGGTTGATTGTTCTTGCCGACTGTTTTTGAGGCGGGGTATTTTGTGCAGACACATTTTCTTTGCATTCAGCCAAAGCCGAATACTCAAATTGCCCGCCGAGTATGTTCTGAATAGATGGAGAAAAAATGCAGAAATTATGGCTTCTGATATAATTAATAACCAAGTCGGACATTATCGCGCGATGATGGAGAAGAACACAAATGATGTGAGTCAAATTTGGATTGACTTTCAATCATGTTTAAATCTTGCAGGTTTTAACAAAGAAAAACTCGACTACATAAAAAATCAATTGGTGGATATGAAGTCTCATTTGAGTGTCGGTGCGGACGATAACAATAAGAATAATAAGAATGCTGTTATCGAGACACTAGTGGGACCCCAAATTGAGAACGAGCTCGGGATCAGAAATCCTCAAATGAGCCGATCTAAAGGGTGCGGTAAAAGAATTAAGAGCAGTGCCGAGATATCAAAGCATGTTCCTAAGAGGAGAAAATGCACTGTATGCGGAAAAGTTGATGGGCATAATGCAAGAACATGTCCATCAAAAGAAAAATAGAAGTGTTTTCTTTTTTTACAATTAGTACTGTATAATTAAGTAGCATTCAATGTATAACATATCATTTTATAGTGTATAATGATATGTTAATCAATGTATAATGATTCAAAGGATCTCTGTGTATACTGAAACATTTATTGAAATTGAATGAAGTGTATGTTAAAAAATGTCATAATGTATGTTGTATATTTTTTAGTGTTTTTTTAATTATACTGTTTAATTATATACTTTAATTGAGTTTTTTTATTATGTACAGTGAATATATTGGGGCTGTTAGAATGTATACTTATGTGCTTTATATAACATTAACAATTAAACTCAATGGACAGAACAATATAAACAGGTTATGAGCAATGAACAAATTTTTTATATATTTAAACTGTTCAACTAAAACTAATAACGTGATGTACAAAAACTAATAAATTGTACAAAAACTAATAACATGTACATCTAACAAAAAATGTTGTAAACGTATCACGTTGTTTAAATCTAGCGTTTCTTCCCCTTTTTCAGTTGGGCTTGTTCACGTTCCCAATCCCTTGATCGTTTGATAATGTCGTCCTTGAGTGTGTTCAAATCACAAGTGAGGATTTTCTCCAGATAAAGTGCTCTCAATCTAGTGAGTTTTGCAACTTGTCCTTTCTGCATTATATAAATATTAAAGTTAGATAGACAGGAAAATAAAGATTTTCAGAAACTTTCAGTTCGTAGAATAAAAAAGTGTAAATCATTACGCTTTCTGCACCCAATTCTGCATCCCAAGTCTTTAATCCCCCACCGAAGTAAGTTTCCATGTGACGCATTACAAAAACACCACAGTCCGAGCTGTTTCTGTGCGTACGCCATGGCATTGGAAGCCGTTCCATTTCTACCGTCGACAATGCTTGTGCAGCTGGATGGTTCATATCATTTAGGAATTTGGTAAACATGGCCCTCTGTTTTGAAACAATCAAACAAAAAAGCTATGAGGCACAGTGTATAAATATATTAATATCATTATACAGTACATTATCGACTTAATATACAGTGTATAATTAATAATTATACACTGTATACACAATCATTATACAGCAGTATAATATTATTAACAGTGTATTATCTTATCATTATTAAGTGGGTTAATTGTGTGATAATGAAGATTTAACACATATATATTGACATAAAAAAAATAAACATTAGTGTTTAAACGATTGTTACCAAAGTGAATGGCACATGTTGGTATTTGTTTTCGAACGACACATCCGTTTTGCTATTGTCAAGGATCTCAATAGCTGGCTGCTTCAAATTAAAGCACATCACGTAGTAGTGTCCGCGTGAAGAATAGGAAAGACAACCTATATATCGATGGGATGAAAGTGGTGTTAATGAATCTCCATAAAATTCGATAATTTTAACAATGTAACGGTGTTAGCTTACCAACGTTACATCGGTTATGTTCACTCTTGGAAACATGTTCAGACGATTTGTGATGTTTTCCACGAATTTTTGATGCAGTGCATCATCATGTTTGGCGCTTTTGTTTGTCGTGAAGAAAACCTGTTATCAAATTTTTAAAAAAAATTAGTTAGCGAGCAGAACATTATATCGTATGCATTAACAAGAAGTAAAGAAGTATATTCTACCGTGTCGGACACGTGGAAAAAAAATCTAAGCGGTGATGCGGGTGCTCTTGTTGACTCGCCATTGTTCAACAGGTATGACCAGAGGTCTATGACTCCAGATAAAAGCTCGGTCCGTTGAGACAATGTCTTTACATCCCAAATATAGCCAAGTACATCACCACTTGTGAAAACAACAGTTCTGTAAAATCATATATATAGTGTAATAAGTTATTGTTCATTATACAGAATGTATAATGATGTAATATCATGTTAATCAATATTACCATTATACATAGTACATTCGGTTATTACATAGTGTGTATTTAAAATTCAAAGGAATACAAATAGAACAATTGTATTATAAATGTACTCACATGTCGTCTTCGGCAACTTGATTCACCCAATCCCATAGCCTTTTTTCATTTGCGCCCTGTTTTGAGATTATATTCACAACCCGTTGAACATATGGAGAACACAAGTCTGGAGCTGGTCTGAATTGTCTCTTTGTTTCTCCAATGATCTCAACAGCCGGGGCAATGGTAGCGTCTGGATGAGGGAATCGTTCTGTGACAATGGATTTTTCGTCCCTTGTTGTCACATCTGGAGATGCTTGCTCAGACATGTGGGAGGTGTCACCGGTGTATTGTCTAGCAATTGACAACACAGCCCCCTCTGGATCATCCTGACGCGGTTTCTCCGGTGTTTGTGTCAACAAGTTGAAGGTTGGCTGTGATTGTACTCGTGGACGTACTCTCTTAACCGGTGTAGTTTGTTCGGGTTGGAGAGGCGGATCAGCTGGGGCGGCTGCATGTTGTTCAGGTGAGGAAGGGGCACCTGGTTGATATGTTCTTACCTCTGGTTCCTCCACTGGATCCTCCTGACGCGGTTTTGCCGGTGTTTGTGTCAACAAATTGAAGGTGGGCTGTGAATAAACCGGTGGACTTATTCTATTAACCGGTGTAGTTTGTTCGGGTTGGAGAGGCGGATCAGATTGGGCGGCTGCATGTTGTTCAGGTGAGGAAGGGGCATCCGGTTGATAAGAACTTGTCTCTGGTTTTGTTCTATACAGTTTTTCAACATGATCTAACACCCTTTTTTCAATCACCTTCAACCGTGGATTTGATGGAAGAATGGAGTCACATGATTGGATGTATCCATTGTACGTAATAAGCTTATCCACCAGGTCCAATGCAGCCCTTTCCAAATTGAAAATCATCCCCTGCGTATACAGTAGTGTTCAAACCATTATACACTATATTTAAGTACAATTATACATCATGTGATTGAAAAGTATACAGTTATAATAATTTGACTAATTACATAAAGATGCATACCTCTTCAAATGTATTCCAGTCCTTGATGGATGCATCTGATACTGTGGGAGCTTCTAAAGAGGTAGTGGGTTGTTTGGGAGCTTCAATATGTTGTGCAACATGCTTCCCTTTGTCAGCCTTCATTTCCCACTGCCCCTTTGATATGATCCCCTGGCCAAAAACTCCCTGTTTAATCTCTATGTTACTCTTTTCTCGTAGCGCAGAGTCTGTCCAAGTGAGCCAAGTTGGGATTGATCTTGGTACTGTCCTATGCCCCTTGTAGTTGACTCTGTCAGCATACAATATCTGAATTTGGAGGAAAAGAAAAAAGTTGAGATCATATAAGTATACAGTAACATGTAAACCATTATTCAGTATATGATAAACCATTGTACACTAGATAATATACTATTATACAGTGCTATTCATATAACACATTATAACACATTACAGGGTATGAGTTATATACTGTAAATTATACACATTATACACATTATAATGTGTTCATATAACACATTATAACACATTACAGGGTATGAGTTATACACTGTAAAATTTAGTGTTAAGTTCATTTAACACATTAGACACATTATACACTAAATCAACAAAAAATACATTATACACATTACACACATTATAACACATTATAGTGTATGAGTTATACACTGTAAAATATAGTGTTAAGTTCATATAGCACATTATAACACATTATAGTGTATGAGTTATACACTGTAAAATATAGTGTTAAGTTCATACAGCAAATTATAACACATTACAGTGTATGAGTTATACACTGTAAAATACAGTGTTAAGTTCATTTAACACATTATACACATTATACACTAAATCAACAAAAACACATTATTGGAACACAATCAACATCAGAAGAGGCACTGTAAACTTACAATCATAAATAGAAGAGGTCCAGTGTACATGCGTTTCGCCGGATCCTCTTCCCAAACGTGTTTTGTGTCTCCCAAACTATTCAGGACTAGTCCGGGCCAATTGTATATTGACAACTCATCAAGAGACCCCTTGAAATTGAGTATCTTCTTGTTGACGAATGGTGTACCAGGGGTCTCTATCAAGCAATTATACATAATCATCATAAAATTCAGCTTGAATTGAGTTGTGAGTTGTTTATCAGATTGAATTGCCTTCACGACCATTGACGCTGAAACTTTAAACTTTTTGGACTTATCAAGGCCAAATTGGTCAGTGAATGTGTCTAATCTCTTTTGATTTTTTACAGTGAGGTCTATAGGCCGTTTCCCGTGTGGAAATCCCAAAACCTCGGCCACATCATACTCTGTAATATTTATTTTTCCTCCGGGCAGAGTAAGCCTGAAATTTGCTGGATTTAAAGATTTTAGAACTTTATATCCAAGCCGGTGAGGCAGCTCTGTAATGTTGAAATCCAAAAAGGATCCGAACCCGGATTGTCTCACCCATTCCCGTTGTGGTTCGGTCAGTTTTGAAAGAGTATCCACCAAGACCTTCATCGATACTCTTATTCGTGTATATTCAACCACTTTCCTTTTCCCCTTTGGTGGCAGTTTGGATACGGTCTGGGTTTTCTGTTTTTTAGTTTTTGTTTTTACAGGAGGGCGGTGTGTCGCGCGTCTTTTCCGAGCAGCAGGTTGTTGGTCTGATTTGGTATATTCGTCTTGATCAGACGATTCTTCTGCTGACTGTACGTACTCCTCATCAGTACTAGGTTGTTCAACACTAAGAGGCTCAACAACATCGGCAGGCACAAGTTGCAACCTCTCAATTGAATTGGTAGAGGATGAATCTACTTCAGCATCTGCATTACAGAGTAGACAAAGACATCATACACTAAAAAATTACACAAATCCAGATTATACATACACAAATATTATACACAGTGTTATTCATTATTATACACTTTAATGCAAACCATTATACACCCAAATATGCAGTATGTGCATACACAGTACAATTAATATGATGTATAATATTATACACAGTGTTATTCATTATTATACACTTTAATGCAAACCATTATACACCCAAATATGCAGTATGTGCATACACAGTACAATTAATATGATGTATAATATTATACACAGTGTTATTCATTATTATACATTACAATGCAAACCATTATACACCCAAATATGCAGTATGTGCATACACAGTACAATTAATATGATGTATAATATTATACACAGTGTTATTCATTATTATACATTACAATGCAAACCATTATACACCCAAATATGCAGTATGTGCATACACAGTACAATTAATATGATGTATAATATTATACACAGTGTTATTCATTATTATACATTACAATGCAAACCATTATACACCCAAATATGCAGTATGTGCATACACAGTACAATTAATATGATGTATAATATTATACACAGTGTTATTCATTATTATACATTACAATGCAAACCATTATACACCCAAATATGCAGTATGTGCATACACAGTACAATTAATATGATGTATAATATTATACACAGTGTTATTCATTATTATACATTACAATGCAAACCATTATACACCCAAATATGCAGTATGTGCATACACAGTACAATTAACATGATGTATAATATTATACACAGTGTTATTCATTATTATACATTACAATGCAAATCATTATACATCTACGTTTTATATATTATACATTTAGAATGAAGAAAATGACGTAATTATATACAGCATATGTTACTCAAATATGCATATAACCTAACCATAATATTACACCCATAGGTACATAAGCCATCAAAACAAATAAAACCAGCGTATAGATACATTGCGCGTTCCCAATATAGTTGTAATACACAGAGTATACGTACAGAAGCCATCAAAATCTACAAAATACGTAATATTGTCACCCATAGGTCGAAGAAGAAATGAAAAGTGTGTATAATCGATACCTGTTATTCTGGATGGATTTTTCGTCCTCATTTTTTGATGAAAATGAAATCGGTTTGCGAGAGTATCAGAACTAGGGTTCCCAGCTATAGAAAATTAGAGTTTAATTTTGGCAGGTTTTAAAAATGGGAGAGATTTCGACGAATCTGTATGTTTATTAGGTTTAAAATTCGGAGAGATTTCAGGGGAGACGGGGGAGAGAATGTAGGAGAGAATCGAGGTATAATGGGTGTAAATTACCAAAATACCCCGCAGACAGCTTAATATTTGGGTTTCCCGCGTGTACAGTGAATAAATTGGACCGTTGGATTTAATTGATCCAATGGTGTATATTGGGTCTTATATCTTATCTAAGGGAGGGTATGTATTAGATCTTGACCCTATATATATATATATATATATATGTTAGGGATAGTAGGCACCAGAGCACGAAAAATAAACAAAAACAAGAAATTCTAAGCCTCAACATGAAGACGAAAAATACGAGGATTTTAACGTGGTTTGGCATAACTTGCCTACATCCACGAGCCAACCTAAATTACATTTTTATTTCTTTCAAAGTGAATCCGAGTACATCAATGTTTACAAAAGTGAGTTTTAATATTTATAGAGTTACAAGAGTTAAACCTTAATCTAAGTAGGGAAACTAATCCTAACATATTAGGGAATACATCCCAAACAATTAGGAAACAATTTCATACAAGATAGGACTCAAAATTATGTCAAAATCCGCCAAAATAGGAAAAACCATAGAAAAAACCTGCTGTCAGCGCGCTGCCCGCACCCAGGCGCCATACAGTGGCGCCTGGGTGCTACCCTTCTGTCTGGGGCGCCTAGGCACCATCAAGGTGGCCCCCATGGCGGCGCCTGGGCTCCACGATCAGTGGCATCGCTCCCCAGCTTCAGTTTTTCGACCCCTTTTTATCTTTTTTCGATCTCGATCAACCCCGACCTGTCTTGGCTCTATTTTGGCTCCTCTTCTTGACCTTATTTTGATCCGACTCCACCAAACCCTCAATCTCCCACTTGGAGACTGATCAAAATAGCTTGAACTCAACTCGAACCACCTCTTCATTTTTCCTAAGTGAATCTCATCTAGTCGACACATCCCCAAACCCAATGGAGATCAAATCACGAGACCTCTCCATGTCTCTTCAATTCATTCGTCCTCTAGTGTCACCCACTTGACGAACTCACTCTGTGAACATCATTCCCTCTCTTTAAACCCTAGCCACTACCTTATTTTTTTGGTGATCAGCCAACTCCTGAATACTGTGGCATATCCATCTCGGTCCAACTGACCCTCGAATATAGGTTACTCTAAAATCCGAACATGTCACAATCCAAATCGCCTCGGTCAACCCGTCCACTGACATCTTTCCACCAAGGACTTTTCAACGGCAGTCTCGGATCCCTCATATACCTACTCTCTGTCCCTGCATGAGCTATGTCTGATCCATCCACCAACTCGGTTTTCAATGGCTAACTCGGGCCACTAACATATCTACTCGAGCTCCGACTCCACGAACTTTGTCACAACCCTCTGCCAATAAACCCGCTGCTCTGCAAATCAACCTACCTGGTTTTTGCATGCTGCCACCATGACTTCCGACTTCGCAGTCAACCCCTTCCGGCATCGCTTTCTATCTTCGTGGTTCTCTCTACGTGGTCATGCCTCCACAACCCTACTCTCTACAACCCTGCCTTCTGGTCTCTTGACTACACGGCTTTACCCTCTCTGTTACCGATTCTATCATTCTGACCACTGGCTCGGTGTATTTACTTTCTTGGCACCATAACTCTGACCCCTCGATCTAGCAACTCGTCCGTTCCCTCTTGGTAACACGAATTTGCTCTTTGACCTCTGGCTCTACGGATCTGCCTCTGGCACTGCAATTGCTCCCACTGGCTTCGTGTTCTACCCAACCGACAACACAAATCTGCCTCTGCTGCTGCGGATCTGCCAATCTGCTGGCACCACGATTTTCCAATATTTTCTCGTTAACGTTCAATGAGATTACTCTTCTTTGGTTGACGATCTACCCGATCTCATCTTCTTCTGTCATTTTCTCCGGCTTCATCACGACCTCAATTCGTGCTCTCTGCAATGAAATCGCCAAGCTTGATTATTCTTCCGTCTTCTACCATCGTTCCCACGACGAAATCCATGTTTAACCAAAAACGTTTCCCCATAAATCTAGATTTAAGATGTGTGTTACCTAAATCTACAGCCTATTGCTTTGATACCAGTTGTAAGGGATGGTAGGCACCAGAGCACGAAAAATAAACAAAAACAAGAAATTCTAAGCCTAAACATGAAGATGAAAAGCACGAGGATTTTAAAGTGGTTCGGCATAACTTGCCTACATCCACGAGCCAACCTAGACTACATCTTTATTTTTTTCAAAGTGAATCTGAGTACATCAATGTTTACAAGAGTGAGTTCTGATATTTATAGAGTTGCAAGAGTCAAACCCTAATCTAAGTAGGGAAACTAATCCTAACATACTAGGCAATACATCCCACACAATTAAGAAACAATTCCATACAAGATAGAACTCAAAATTATGTCAAAATCTGCCAAAACAGGAAAACCCGTTGCAAAAATGCACTGCCCGCGCCCAGGCGCCATACAGTGGCGCCTGGGCGCCACCCTTCTGTCTGGAGCGCCTAGGCACCACCATGGCGGCGCCTTGGCTGCTCCCCGACTTCAATTTTTCGATCCATTTTTATCCTTTTACGATCCCGGTCAACCCCGACCCTTCTTGGCTCTATTTTGGCTCCTCTTCTTGACCTTATTTTGATCCGACTCCACCAAATACATCAATATATATATATATATAATTTTATTTTTTGTTAGTATAAATATAGGACGACCAATATTATGACTTAAGACCCATAAAAATTACAGCATCCTTCTTTTTATTTACCAAAATAATTTGAAGTAGTAACAGGAAGAAGAACAAAATGGCTACACAATCTTCAACTCTTCAAAGAAAATAAGTGCCAATTTAGATAACAAGCCTAAAATACTAGCCAATATTTCATTTCCACCACCAGCAGATTTGTCACAAAATTTCAACACTTTAGATAAATTCACCTGCAAAAATGATGAGAAAAATCCAAGCGTCCTCAAACCATGCAGTCACGCTACTGATATGGCCGTGGCGAACATAGTTCAAAGTATCGGCCAATATCTGATAATATCGGTCAATATGTATCTGAATCAGCCCTTGCCGATTCAATAATCTAGGGCGATATTTAATATTATCTGAGGTTATACATATCGTCGATAACACACGATAATTTCGGATAATATTGCTGATACAATGATATTATCAGTCGTATCAGGATATTATTGGTGATAATATCGGATATTATTTGAAAGAACAAAACTTTTATTGATTTTTTTATAAATATGCTTTAGGATATAATTGAATGGTATATTATTACATATACATTAAAAACTTATGATATAGCTAACAAAATAGTCCTTTCTATTACAAATTTAGGTTCGACAATAATATTGTATTTAAATTATTTATATCTAATGCGTCATTTTCTTTTACAATTTACCAATTAATAAAAAAATTTGTTTTCTATCTATTCTAAAATTATATTAATTTTTTAAAAAAAAATTAGCAACCTATCATGCGTTATTTCGTATCGCCTAATAATATTGCGATAGCCCGCGACTGATGTGGAACAATATCTGCCGATATTATCACTGATACCGCGACTTTGAATCATGGTGGCGAAGCTGTATACTGTTTTAGAAGCCGTGGCCGATAGAGTTGAAATGCACACAAATGTTGGAGAACAGAGAGAGAACTGGAATTCACTTCTCCTGAATTCTATCAACATGATCACCTTCACAGCCACCACTATGGCAGGGCTCACCGCGGCTGGTGTGGCGGCACAGCCTGTTTTGACTCTGAAATTATCATCAGCTGCTCTGTTTGCAGCCGCCACAGGGCTGCTGATGGTAATGAACAAGCTTCAACCATCGCAGCTCGTTGAAGAACAACGTAATGCTACAACATTGTTTAAGCAGTTACAAGAAGAAATTCTGACAATCCTGGCCGTTCATGAATTTGTAATTACTGAAATGGACGTGGATTATATGATTGAACTTGAACGTGTTTTACCTTTGGATAAAGCTTATCCTCTTCCTCTTATTGAAGTTATGCTCGAAAAATTTCCAGCTAAGTTGGAACCTTCTGTGTGGTGGTTTTTAAACCAGTTCCAGCAGAAAGGTGAATTAAATAATCTAAATAATTATCAAGAAATATATAATGAGTTGGAGATGAATTACACAAATGGATGGACTGATGAATTAAAAAATGAAATTAGTGAGATTAGCCATTTATCGCAAGAGATAAACAAGATTATATTAAACTAGGAAACACTGCTTTGAAGATAAACCAAATTTTGTCAATTTTAGCTCCTTTCTTCACAGGCATGGCTACCGTTGGATCAGTTTTTTCGGGTTCTTCTTCTCTCGGGATTTTGGCAACGGCTATTGCAGTTGGGGGTGGTGCATTGTCCACTGTAGTGAATTCTATTGAGCACGGTGGACAAGTCGGAATGGTTTTTGAGATGTATAGAAATTGTGCAGGATTTTATCGGCTTTTGGAGGAATCAATTAAATCCTCCATTGGAGAAAGAGAAGTTAATAGAAGAGGAAATGGGGGTTTGATGGAAATGAAAGTGGCTTTACAGTTGGGAAGAAGTTTAACGGAGCTTAAAGACTTGGCAATGGCGTTGGCTTCCTCGCGTAAAGATGGACAGGCCATTGATGAATTTGCAAGCAAGCTCTTCTGAATATTTAGATATTTAGCAGCATTTGTTATGTTTTCATACATAATTCTGTGAATATTTGTTTAATCATTATTTAATTCCGATTACAAACTAGTTTGCAGTCAAGAGAAAGTGAATACATATTTTTTTATGTTGAAAATCAGAGCTAATGAAGAATGATCTTCCAGATAACTTGTGGGTAACCTGACTTGAAACATTCCCTATTCCAGGTTTGAAGCTTTATTCAACCAAAAACTGTTAATTTATGATCAATGAAATTACATTTGTACCTTCAGCATCTTTCGTGCATTTATCGCAAAATGTAAAATTGCATTGCTTTCAGCAAGACTTTTTATACATACGTACGCTTAAAAAATCGAACACTAAGAATTTATGAACGACTATTAATTAACTATTGGAAACTGGTGTTACATAAAGGAGATAATAGTTGATTGCAACATTTTCAGTTCCATAAAAAGACATATCCAGAAGTAACAGTTATTCAAGAAATTCAAAAATCAACCACAAAAAGTACTTAGGTTGGCTTGTAATATTTGGTGGGAACAAAAGGCATTTTAGTAACAGATCCATCATAGGACTTCCCTCGAATGACAATCTTCACTTTTGTGCCTGCCTTGTGGTTTCCCGATTTCACATACCCCATGGCTATGTTTTTCTTCAGACAGGGGCTAAATCCTCCACTGGTCACTTCCCCTATGTTTTGTCCCTTATCGTCTTGAATCTCGCTATGACCTCTGGCAGGCGGGCCCGCAGAGAAAAGCCCAACTCTCCTGATTGACGGGCCTTCTGCAATTTGTTTGAGTATTACTTCTGCACCGAGAAATCCTCCTTCAGCCCTTCTTCTTTTCCCTATTGCCCATGTAAGTCCCGCTTCTACAGGTGTTATGTGCTGCTCCATGTCATTGCCATACAAGCACAAACCAGCTTCTAGACGAAGACTGTCTCGTGCACCCAAACCTGTCAACCTAACCTTACCTTCAGATTTGTCAAGAATGGCTTTTGCAAGATCAACTGCATTCTCTGAAGGAACTGAAATTTCAAACCCGTCTTCACCAGTGTACCTGAATGTTTATTAAGTCAAAACCCAAATTTCACTTTATAAAGAGAGAGAAATGACTTGTGAAAATGTACCCTGTTCTTGTGAGGTAGCAGAGAGACCCGTTGATATCCAACACCCGGAAATCACTAAAGTATATCTTGCTCAAATCCTCTTTCGTCAGGTGCTGCAGAACTGGTGCAGCAAGGGGACCCTGCACCACAAGATGTCATGAGAATTCATATGAGTGGCACAACACTGGCCAATACTTGACAAATGATATTAACCCAAGGGCTCATATGGTTGGGGGGTATAAATCTTGATCAATGCCCTTTCCATTTATTTTCCATCATTTGGTTCAATACACTCGGACTCATGATACAAAGACGGCCCAGCTATTAATCATGCGGGCCGAAACGGATCAGGCCCCCGCCCTCCTGATCCGTAAACTATGATTTTGTGCAGATATATACAGTCCCACCCAACCAAACATGGTATTGTATGAGGAAACTTGATCCAATTTCCACTTTATCTCATGTCAGTATCAAGCCTTATCCCATACCTCCAACCAAACAAGCCCTAAAAATTATAGGAATTATTCGTCTCGAATTATGACCTGAAAGCAACACATTATGATAGCAGTATTTGCTTGAACGACACGATGATGTTATGCAAAACAAATATTTTCAATACAAATTCGGGCTCTTTGAAGGATATGCTTCATGTTACAACTACCTTTTTATTACATTATAGTATCGAAGACCAGATATTGAATTCAAATATAAAGACCACATAAACACCAAAAGAAAAGAAATACGATAACCGACCTGGAGAGCCAAAAGGGATCGCTCGTCATGGATGTGCCAAGAAACATCACCACCTTTCGATGTAAATGCTTTCATGTGTTCCTCAATATGGGCAAGATCTTTGTCTCTGCATCCTGCATTTACAACCAAGTATATGTGCTCATCTGTCACCTTAGTAATCACCGAATCATCAATGGCGCCTCCCTTCTCATTTGTGAAGACGGTCAAACTCCCAGTCCCGGGAGCAAGACCAGCCACATCAGCCACCACAAGCTTTTCAAGAAAAGGAATGCAATCCTTCCCTTTGAGGCTAAGACCACACATATGTGCAACATCAAAGAGGCTACCATTCTCCCTACAGTTCAATGTGGAGTCCATGATTGAGTCTTTGTACTGAATTGGCATACTCCAACCTGCAAACGGAACCATCTTCCCTCCATTGGCAACGTGGAAGTCATACAGAGCTGTCTTTTTGAGATCTGCTTCTGATGCGAAGCATCGACGAGTGATGGTCTTCTTATTGGATTGGGCCATACGGCGAGTAACTGATTGACCAAGTTGCCATAGTCCCCCTCCCCTCATCTTTTTAAGTATCTGATTAAAACAATGATCGGATAATTGAATAGTAAAGTAATTTAATTTAGCAGTTCATTGCTGAAAAGGCATCACACATTATGCAAATGCATTATTAGTTCTGGAGCTACAACAATCAAAAGCTATTTAAGTTGAAAATATTGTATTCTGAAACTAATCAGAACACCTTTTCAAACCCAACATACACAAAATAAAATCAACAGTATGAATGCACAGTCACAATCAAAATCCAATATTTTCATCTTCTATGCCAAAAGGATACAATCTAGATTATCTTCTGTGCCAAAAGGATACAATCTAGAATTTCTACAGGATATTTAATAAATCATGTCATAACTCATAACCAATCAAATGAACTTAGACAGATAAACAAACCCATTTATACAAATATTCTTCCAACACCAGATCCCACTTCGAATATATTTCATAACAAGATCTCCACAACCCAGAAACAGATTTGAGTATACGAATTAGCAGAAAATAACGAATATTGGATCGGTTCTTAGTGTTCAGAAGTATGGAAAATGCAAGCATTCAGATTAAAGGAGATAATGAAGAACAGTGAATACCTGAAGAACTGACGAATTCTCTTTTCCTGAGAATGGTTATGCCGGAACCGAATTAAGCATTTTTATGAGAAATATATATGGAGAGAGAGAAAACTATCTCTATCTATATATATATATATACATATGTAAGGTGGTGTATATGCGTCCGACTCGATAGGAGTGACATTATTATAAAGATTATTTTATTATATTGGTAATAAAATTTAAAAAAAAAGAAAGGTGGGATGTAGTGGGTGGAGGAGGCTTCCTCAGCCAAAATGAAGATCCAATCCTCAGTGAGTGGTGATGCAATTTTCTAACACCCAATTTCTGTTTGGTAGTGGATGGGACTTGGGAGCAGTGAAAATCAATTTTTTTTTATTTTTTTTTTTATTTCTCTTGTTTTATTTTTGTTCCCTTTTAAAAAAATTTAAAATACAGATGCTTAGGATCACAAGAAATGGGGAATGGAGTTCTTTGTTCGCTGTTATGAATATAAAATGAAAATGGTCTTTGATTTGGGTCGAAAATTAGGGTCTGATTTTTTCGGTGAAAATTAGGGTTAAGAATCGATTCAAACTTGAGGTCAAAACAACTTGAAAACAAAGTATTATCGTGAAGACTAAATTGGGATTTATCTAAGCATATATCAACTAAATCAACAAATGCAATCAGAGTACAAATTCCATGTTAAGTGGTGAGCAGAATAGTTAGTAACATACCTCGCAAATCTTTGGAGTGAAGATATTTACAAAGTTTTTCATTATGTATGAATATGTGATGACACATAGCATGATCTTCAACAAACACATGGATACATCATGTGATCGACATTGAGGGGATAGGTCGATTAGATTTAAGTAAAATAGATAGATCTTTGAAGACGTAATAAGAACTTTGATTATTATCAGAGGAAGGACGGGCATGAGATGATCTTACAAATTCCTTCTTTTATTTAGTGGGTTTCATGTTTGATTCCAATTGTGTTTTTTTTGCTCATACGATCTCACAATGCCTGTCAGTTAGTTTTGCCTACTGTGGAATCGAACTCTCGCTGGCCTAGCAGTTGATCGAATATGTTTTCTCTTTATATATGTAATGTCATTCCGAGCTGAACGAGCAGCGGCTTCTCTTGCTTCTTCATTCTGTGCTTTAGGGCATAGGATTTAAAACACCTCTTTAGTTGAGCACTTTAAAAATAGGAACATTGAGGTTAAAGTAATTTTAAATTTAATATTTAGATAAATTGAAAAAGAGAGACGACACCTCTTTGAAAAAAGAAAAAAAAACTACTAATTTTGTCGGACTCAATAAATTTCATGGACTAAAGTGAGATTTATTTGCAACTATAGGGACCATTATTAGGATAATTTCGGCGACGACGTCGGATGATAGTAGCATGTATCTTTTTTTTTTTTTTTTTGCCTATCACATATCTCGGACATTGTCGGACTAATCTATTAGTCGATTCGGGTCTCACACCTGGCCTGGTAGGTGAGTCTCCCAACGGGGTAACTACGTACAAAAAATCGAACTCGAGATCTTGTTTAACCGAAATCAAATTGCTTACCACTTGAACCAATTCCGTTGGTACAGTAGCGTGTATCTAGTTGCTCTGTCTTGAGAAGTTCAAAGTCCAAAACATCAAGAGCCAGAATAATTAAAGAAATTGAGGTGTATGTGATTTAATTTCCGGGATCCAATACCAAAACTATTCACGTAATTCGTGGCCCCCTTCAAATTCACATTAGATTCTTAACACATATCTGCATATTATATCCATCTTAGTTATATATGTCTTCAAATTCCCATTAGATTCTTCAGATACATCCTTCTAATAAATTTTTATTCTTCGTTGCAACCTTTTTTTTTAATAGTTTCGACGCGAAGCTTTCTGTTGTTTTCCTTGCAGATGAAATTATCTAATAGCTCATAAAGGTTAGTTGAAGTTTTAGTGATTCTATAATTCCCTTCCTCTATGAAGTTGGTGAATTCGTCGTGTGTGAGATCATCCTTGTATGAATAGCTCTTTTATGCACGCACGCACGCACGCATTCAATCCTGGAAAATTCTAGACCAGACCTGACTTGGCCGCGCCTAAATGTATTTCACTAGGAGAGTGTATTACACATGTCATATAATTGGTAAATTATTATATAAGTGGGTTTGACCGAGCCGGGATCAGGCTTCAATCATTTATCAAGCTCAACATTTCTATTGTTGATCGTTTTTATTATGAGGGTGAAATAGCATGTCTGTGTAGTGTGTACTGAAATACTAGGTTTTAGTTAACCTCGAAAGTCGAATCCTACCTTGCAACTTTTCAGTATCTTTTTTGTTTTGCTTCTCGGATTCTGAAAGAAAAGATTTTTCTTTGTGGTGATTTCTTAAGATATGTTTAAGTCTTTTGTAAATGTATTCTTTTCAAGTAAACATACTATGTCAGTATTATTGAAGCACCTTAAACATATTGATTTACTGATTTTATTTAACCATTTGTAAATGATTCGTGAACTGAATGTAGCATAGAAGCAATGTGTATTATTCAGGGAGAATCTTGAACTGAGATGGTGGCATTTCTAAATTCATGTGTTAAAACTTAATCAATAGAGAAAAATCACATTGAAAGACGCCAATGGGTCTGCTTTTTGCATAAATTTCGTACTTTGGCTCATACCTGATAATACTGCTCAAATGTTGCTTGCTGTTGTTTAAGGTTTCAAAGCTCTTGGTTCAACTATGTTGACGGTTCATGGCCCTGGAGCCTTTAACAGTTGCCAAGCACATCCAGACATGAACCTGCTGCAAGAGGCCACTCCTTCCAAATTAATACACGTTAATCCCTTGATTCATATTATCAATTCTGGAGGTCCTTTTAAGGGCCTCTGTCATAGGGGATGGCCGAGCTGGTCTTTCTCTCGAAATTTCAATAGCCAGCTTAAGCTCCAATATTTCGCGCACCAAATCACATCAAAGAGATGGCTGGTGGGCGTTTACTATAAAGAAGAAAATATTTTTGTCTCTGGTTTTTAGCTTCGCTTGTTCCTTATTTCTAGTTTTTTCCTTTAACTTTTATGTTTTTTCTAGTGCCGATCTCAAGATTCCATTTCTCCTGAAAATGAGTATAGATCATCACGCAACATAGCAATCAGCTTGTTTAGGCGATACCGGAATTTTGTCGAGCGTGGAGGAGGTGACAACCTAAAAGTATATTCTGTAGTTTTTGTGTTTGGTTTCATGCCAAGTCATTTCATTATTCTATTCGATAAGATACTAAATACTAATAGATTAATTCATAGGAGTTTATCAGCGCTGGTGCGAACGCATATGCATTGGGATGCACTGATGAAGGCTTGAGAAAAGAACTGGTTGATATGAAGGAGTCTGGCGTTGAAATTGAAGCAATGCAAGCATATGGTGGAAGCACAGGTCTAAAGGCCAAGATTATCCACCAAGAAGTAAGTCAACTTACATTTACATACGAAGATGGCATTACACGTTCATTGCTGAAAATATCATCACCGGGATATCTCCATGGTCTGTTAAAGACTTAAAACATGATTAATAATGCCTTTTTTACTGGTTTAGGTTGATGAATGTATAATGTGGCTGAGCATTGTATTTATCACAATTCTATGTACACCACAACCAACTATAGTACGATGGTCGTCCACCCCTCCAGTGTCCGAGGATATGCTAATCCAATGGAAGGGCTTCTGTGCAATCATAGCAAATGCCTACTACATGAGAGGAATGGCTTGGTGAGATCCAATTTTCTGTTTGGTGTCTTCAACTCATTTTGATGTCAGAGCTTCAGTTTATGAGGCTCACTTATCCTCTGCGATCCCAATGTTTTACGTTTATAACGTCTCAACTTTCATTATAGTATTATGGTGACAGTGAATAATTATTTTGTGATTATCACTCTGTGAAATTATCTGGTGGTGACTTAATATTCTGGTTAGATGTACTATCGCTTATTTTGTTATGCATCAATTTAAGAGGCAGCGCCTAATCTATAACACCGGCAGTTGACTATAGCAATGCAAAAGGGCTGAAATTAAGAACGATGGGTTTTGTTTGCATGTATAACACAAGGCTTCCCGTGAAGACTCTCCAGTTGGAGCAAATGGCAGTGACGGGGCGTGCTGAAGAACCATCAGTTGTGGCCAGCCGAATGAGACTAGTATTTAGTACACTTGAGGTGAGTTTCTACTTTCTATACCTTGATCTATAAGCTAGGTAAATATTTCAGGAGAACTATTCCGACGGTTTAAAATATTCTCACCATTGAACTCTGTTTAGATTCAATTGACCATAAAATGATGCAGAATATTTTGTATAAACGAGCTTCATGTTGTACTCGTGCATTCAATTGTTCAATTGTCATTGCAGGTTGTGAGTCCACAGTGGCCAAGAGTGTGAGCGTTAGTGTGTGACATGGAATATCAACACTGAGAAGCAGAATTCTGAAATACCTCTCCTCAGATTCTCTCCATTCCTCCTCCCTGGAAAGGAATATGAATTTTCATGTACAGTAATGTCCAGGGTAAACTGTCCCCATGTTTATCAGATGACGATAAAAGCTTAGGAAATACATCTTATTCCCTTTCCAGTTATTCGTTCGGCTCATATGACACTGTATATTCAGTAGTAGCATCACCCTGCATTGTTGACAGCAATAATGTATTTTGGAGGGTTAAAAAGTGTGATCTCCAGACATTTGATTGCCTTCTTCAGTTGAATAATTAAATGCATCTCAAACATGGGCAACGGTGGATATTAAAGGGCTATAAGTGCGCAGGATAGCACCTTATGATTAAATTCACCAAAGTTATTAAATTGACCCGAATGTCCCTGAACAATTCACTCAGATAACTTAGCTGTGTTTCCTCATGTTACAACAATTAAGCCAAAAAGAGGATGAAAAAACAAACATGTCAAAAATGAATGTGATTTGAGATATAGAAAACCCATCACAAGTTTGTAGAAGGAAGAATTGTAATATTTTTTAGCGCTTTCGTTGCACGCCAATGGACAGCTGCAGCAGTTTCAGATGTTCCCATCTGGCATATTAAAATTATAAATATTAGAAAGCATAATTTACTAGCAGAAAGTAAAATCAGTATAGGAAATAAGGTTGGTTTGAATGTCACAATGTAACCCAATGGATTTCCATAGATAAGACAAAACTAGTTCTACGTGTTTCAGCAAATGCGAATTATGTGAAAAAATGCAGGCAATTTTCATTTTCATGTTCACTGCTCTGTTAACTACTTCCTTAAGTTTATCTGATATTGGATCCAGCTTTACCTTGACCTCCATGGAGTAATAGTCTTGCCACATGCTTGTATCTTGATCATAAGTTGTGAGTGCAGATTCATACAATTTACGAGCATTTGGGAGACCAGTCTTATCACCAGTAGATGCAAGGTTCAATTCTAGCTCAATACAGTTTCTGTAAATAGCAAGTCCTGGATGAGGTAAAGCAAGAAATCTGCACTAGAAAGGACAATATCAGAAACCATAATATAAAATGCAATAGCGCTGTATTGCCACATTAAATACTCAAAAATTAAAAAATATGACCAGAAACCCACCGCTTGTACATCTCTCTCGCACTTTGAACTCCATCCCTTTGAAGAATGTAATTTACCACTGTCGATGAGAGTGAAAACCCACTATCGCTTCCACCATCTTTGGCCATTAAGAATAATGAAGTCTCCACAAGCTTGTCAAAATGATGTCTATGATTTGCAAAATATTTCAGCCCCTACAACAACAATCATAAACAAACTCATAAATTACATATTGATTTGATCATTATAACAGATGCATATCTAGCACAACTACTATTTGTAGGGTACTGAATCTCATTTTTTAGTAATAAAGTCAAATAGACTCCCTTAACGAGTGAAGAGTATGGAAATTAAAAACCTCAATGAAAGGGAAACCAAATCACAAACTCACTTTTTTCTCATGATCTTCAGAATAAGAGGCCACATTCGTGAGTATAATTAAGTTGGAAAATTGCCAGAGATTTTTATGGAAGCAAATAATTGGCATGCATATGTAAAATGGCAGTAATATAGTACATTAATTGTGTAACAAAAAATTACTAACTGCGAAACAAGGCAATGGAAATTTCTGCGTACCATAATCCATAAGTTTTCTGAATCGGAAATGCTAACTTTCATCAGAATACTTTTCAGGAGTTCAAAGATAGATAATTGATCAGCCTTGCTGGGTGAAAGTGATTTACATCTCATTTCCATGGTGAGCCGTAATGTCCATAAATTCACTGCATCTGGGAACTTTCCAGAGCAGAACTTTTCTGTTAGCATCTTAGCTTCATCCAATTTTCCCAGCTGCAAAAGGAATGACACATGTTGGCAAGCAAGATCTTCAGTAATGCAACCCAGGTTTTCAGCCTTCTCAAATACTATCTGAAGATGCGAAACAAGTTCAGTTGTTTGACCATGACAGTGGAAGTGAATGGTTGTTTCACCATCTCTATTTTCATTATCGATTGCATCCATGAGGAACTTTACATAAAGCTGGACCATCACAGCTGATGGTACAAACTTCAAACCCTCCTCGTAAACCTACAGAGGCATATATGGAAGATGAGCATGAATTGTTATTACATAAAACGAGTACAGAGTAGTGAGTCAGGTCAGGAAGTACGATATACATGTGAGGCACACCAGGCTACCCAGCCACGGGATAATGAAAGGGAAAACTTGAGATACCATATGTTAACAAGACACACAGAAAATAGAACTCAAAATGAAAAATAATATTCATCTTTTCCAAATCTGAACATGCCTTTATCACGATATATTTGATTGTATGTCTAACCACAATTGAACAGAATGTACAAAAAATTTAAACGTATCAACCTCACAGACATAGCTATTAAATATTAAAAAGATAATCCATGAATTGAAAAAACAAAGGGGGGTAAAAATTTTATGGAGTGGGGTTAATCTGATCCAAAAATTAGTTGGATCACTATGTTTTAACAGCCAATACAGGGGTGTGGTTTCAATGAATCAAATCCTGAAAATTAGTAGGATTACCATGTTTCAACCGCTTGAAATGTAAATACTTAATAGCTTGAAGTGAAATACGACCTCTATGTACACTGACCTCATTATGTCACATTCTTACTCTTTTACTAATAACTGATCTCAGGATATCATATGCAAAAGCTCAAGGAGATATATACATCATAGTTAGGGGGTTTGAGAGAAGGTATAACAAAATTGTTGTTCTTGGACTCCAAATACAGGAACGGGGGATGTCCAATTTAAATTTCAGGACTCTCTAATGCAAGAATTAGAGGAACAATAATGTAAAGCAGAATACACTATTTCCTTCAACAAAATCTATCCACCACACCTTAAGCATTTAGGGAACACAAATCCGCTGAAAAATAAATGTCCCCAACAGTTGCATGTATGCGCTGATGCATGTAAAAGAAATTAAGCTAATGGGCTAGAACAGAAGCAAATCTAAACCTGAATTGCGCTGCCTAACTGCTGAGGATTTGCTCCTTTTAGGTCAGCTATTTCAACTCTTGCAAGCCAGTCCCAGTACAGTGGCTCCTTTGAAAACTCCAGTTTCATGTCATCAAGTATCTTGTGCCGAAAATCTTCTGAATGAGCCGATTCTATAGCTTTGAGCAACTCAAGAAACCGTACTCTGAGGCTGAAAGCAGCAGGCAGGGCTTCAATTGCACCACTATAAACAGTTCGAAGAATATTCAAACCGTGCTCCTTAAACATGTCTAGCTTCACCTCGGATTCACCATCTTGAGGATTAGACATCTTATCATCATCCCCACCCTCATTGAGGGCCATAAATAATTCCTTATTCTCATCTCTCCACTGTTTCTCGTCAGCATTCCCATGATCACGAGCCAGGGTTCCCTCATCCTCCCCTAAGGCTAGTTTTCGAGCTTTTAACTTGTTGAGGTATGTAAGTTCCATACGGAGGTACTCTACCCAAAGGTCCTCTGACGTAGGGCATGCTCTCAAACCATTTTGCATAAGAGCACGAGCAGCAGCCACATTGAGATTGCTGTCAAATTCCCATGCAGCAGCATATATCCAAACACCAGGAACTTTTGGATGAAATCTAACTAACTGAGCCAAAGCCTAATAAATATACAAAGTACAAGAACTCAAATCTGTCAGCCTGATGCATTGGCAACGAAAGTCCGCCAAAAAAAAAAATTAAAAGCACAATTGTCTACACCAATTAACAAAAAATTATCAACTCCTTTTCATGTCTCGAAAACTAAAAACTTCTTTTTTTAATCTATCAGTAACTTAAAACAAAAAATTTAAAACATTACACATTTCCAGAACAAGGAACAAGTCCAAAGTAAGTGGTACAACATTGGTTTGCATCATTTAATTGTTCACAGATTAAAAATCCTACATTACGAAGTTCCTTTCGCTTGACAAAATCAAAAAAACTATACAAACTGGAAGAAATTTTAATCTAACAAAGAACAACAATAAGAGCAATCTCACTTTTCATAACATGTAAAATTAAAAAACCAAAACTCGGAAAAATACCTTTTTCATTCTACCGTGTCCTCGCGCTCTACAAAATTCCAAGTACTGAAACCACAGCTCAATATCTCCTTTAAACCGGTTCGTGGCGAGTCGATAAATTTCGAGAATCCTAGCTACGCCGGCGTAATCGGAGACCGATTTTTTCGATTTTTTGCCACCGGATTTTCTTTGACTAGATTTTTTACGGAGGAGACGGAGTTCGTCGAGCTGCTTTTCGTAGTCTATGTAGGCTAAGAAATCTGGCTTTAGAGGACTCGGCCTCTTGAGGCGGTACTCGAATTTGCGGCGCTGTTTGACAATCTCGGCTATCTCTCGGCGGCTGAACAAGCCGCGCCGCTCTAAGTCGTCTAGCTCATCGAGCATGCGCTCAAGCTTGAATTGCACCACGTCCGCCATTGTTGCGGAACTCTATGTCAGTGTGCTGTTCGTCTTTGCGAGTTTGGGGGGAGGTGGGTGGGGGTGGGGGTCGTTGGAGGGAAAGATGGCTGTCGCGTGTCTTTGTGCGTAGAGGGAGAATGAAGAAGTTATTAGCGGGCTTGGGAAGTGGGCTGAATTAGGGTTTTGATGTTTGAAATTAAATGGGCCAATTGATTCGGAAGGACTAATAAGAGATAGGCTGAAAAATGGTCTTTGGGATCTTTTTATGTAGTGTAATTAAAAAAAAATTGTTATATGTTAAAAATGAAATAATACTACTCACCATTATTGCGTTTCGACCTTCAAATTCTATGTCCCAAGTTGGTATTTTATCTTTCAGTTGTTTATATGCATGTCACATATAAAAAATTCTTATATTTGAAATAAAATGCAAGATGAACGACTTTGATGCATGTATGTTTTTAAAATTGAGATCGTGCAGTATAGTACTCATATTAGATACAAATATTCCCGGATACCATATTCAATAGATTTTTAAAGTATCAAAAATTAAAATGAAATAGAAAATTTAAGATATCGTATCCGATAAATAATTTGAAGTATCTCACACGTCTTGAATACTAACTAGGGTATGTTTAGAATATTATACAAAATTTTTGGATTAAAATAGGAAAATAGATAATGTTTTCGGCCGTTTGTTAAAAATTAAAACTTGAAAGTTAAACAAATAACAAAAAAATTTAAAGAAGTATACAAAATTGTATTTATGTAAATGAATTTATTATATCAAATTTATTTTTAAATCTTATTTATACACGTATCAACATATCGTATCCTAAAATTTTGAAATTTAACATATTTCATATGTCGTATCGTGTCCGTATCTGTATCCGTGTAACCGATGTTTCTTAAATAAACAATCTGGCCGTGCTAAGTAATATTGGTCCCATTGTCGCAGTTTCGTGTGATTATATATTTACTATGTTTCAGATTAGAGGGTCAAACAACCTTAATCACAAAGGGAGTGATAGTGATTGAGCTGTACAGATTAATCTGAGAATCATTAGGCTTAGATTGTGGTGCTATTTTTGTGCATTATAAATGTACAGATTCAATAAGCAAAGCAATGGAGAACCAATAATCCAAGCGTTTGATTAAGTAGTATATAGTGTTGAAAGCTGAATGAGTCGCGCTTATCATGAAGAATTTGTGCTGATTGAATATCAGACATCAGCGGGCAGTGGCTAAACTTAACACATGAAACTCAAAATCGCAGCTTGAATATATATTGCATGTTTTTCAGTAAAGTTTCAGACTTGGAATTATAGTAGGAAAGAAAATTCAGGCGGACAGTATGTTATAGGCGATATATTAATAGCATTACAAATCATAGACAATGTAATATTAAACACTAAATTGAAGTAGGGAAGTAAATCCAGCGGCGGGTTCCATGTTTCAAGCTCGTCCACCTTTAACTCCATCACCAGGTGCATCACCGCCAAAAACACCGCTATTGCCGCCAACTCCTCCACCCTTTTCAACGCCCTCAATGCCGGCGCCAGTCCCTGCGTGACCTCCGTCTCCGCCTCCACCCCCAAAAGTTGATCCTCCGCCAACACCGCTACCAAATCCTCCACCTAGTCCTCCGATACCGGACCTTCCACCAAAGCCAGCACCGATGCCACCAAACCCGGGCCTAGCGCCACCTCCGAATCCACCGAAAGCCCCTCGAAAAGGAGGGAAGTGATGATGAAAAAATGCCGTATGCATTTCAGCTGCACTCTTTTCGACAGATAGGATCCTGCCATTGATGGCGCAAACAAGTGCTGCAATTGTCACAATTAGGAGGAGACTTTTGCTTGCTGCCATCTTAATGTTTCTGGTATTTGTATTAATGTTTCTGAATGATATATATTGGCTTGAGAAAGAATGGTTTATATAGAGCCGGAAAATTTGAAGAAGTTAGTATTAGCAAGTGATCATTCAAATTCTGTGCTTGAACGGACAGTAAAGCCAACTGATTAGGATATAATTAATCTGATTTGGTACAAATTAGTTCGCAAACGTGATAATTGAGAGGATTCAAATTAGTTGAGGTTATATAAAGCAGCTTATGCATGAAATTCTTGCATAAATTGTTTATATTTTTCTTTTTTCCTTTTTTTTTTCCTAGTTTTCCAAGAAAGACCAGGCCGAAGCACGAGACCACCGCAATAGGGTAATTTTATGTCAAATCGAGTCTAATAGTCCGGATGTTTATTCTATATTTCTCTTTCACACAAATTTGTGTAGGAACCACACACAATAAATTTTATTATGTGGTAGAGATAGACATTAGAACCATTAGACTTGGTGTAGCATAAATTTTTTTCCAATAAACGCTATAGGGCTTTTGGCGCAAATTTTTATAGGCCAATGGTGTTAATTCCTTCTGGACCATAGCCCAAAATAGGCTATTTATATGGGTCTTTCCCCTACAGCCCATTATTATACTAGCTTGAAAGGGAACAACATATCTTCAGTAAAACATTGATTCACAAAACTTGACTGCATCAATATTTTGCAAAAATAAATCATGAAACAATCCGTGACATTAATTGGTAACAATATCAATTTGGAAAAATGTATGAAAATAATTGGGGAAGGGGGGAAATAGTTAAACAGCTCAAGTTGAGCAGCTTCACCTATTACTACCCCATCTTTAATTCCTTCTCTAGTTTCATATATAGAAATCCCGGTCACCCTCTCGTGACAGAGTTTGATCTATAGTCAGTTCAAAAAGGTCTAGTGCGATGTCCTTTTGCACGACCGCAAAGGAGAGCATTTTTTGGAATAGGCAACTCGTCTCTCCATGAATTCGACGAGGTGTAAACTCTTAGGTAGAACTGCTGACCCAAATATTGCCTAGCCCAGTTCTCAGATCTTATGTTCCACATTCCTACATTGTCCAAAGCTATGTATATTGCAGTCCAAGATCTCGGGTACACCTGTGTTTAGACCAATAAAATGACCAAGATGAGTCGAAAATGAATGCAGAACAAATTGTTATATTGAAGTAAAAGTGCTGCTAAGAGTACCTGAGTGGTGCAACGCGCAACTGTATCTCTCAAATTGTAGCGTGATCTACTTGCTTGAGTCCACTGTCCGCCTTCCATTCTGTTTCATTTTTATACACATACTTAGCCAATTATTGATATGCACTTTGCGGATTAACATCTAAAAAAGAAAGAAAGAAAGAAATTACCCAACAACAAAGAAAGAATATCCATCAATGTGCCATGACTGGACAGTATCCTCCCAATTCTGAAACACGATTTCAACAAAAGACCGATAATCACCATGCATTACAGACGTTGCAAGATAGCCATTTCCAAAGCTGGGCCTGTCAGGAATACTTCCAACGCTGAAGACTCCTCCAATCTTGAAGTAGTCAGCTAACTTCAAGGGAGTATCAGGTGACACATATGAGACACTGTTGACAGCATATCTCTGTTTTCCATTAATATATGGAGCAGAGTTAGCAAGAACAATGGTCCTAGCAGGCTTAATCAGTCCATAATGATAGGAGCCTTGAGGATTTGGTCTAGGTCCACTCGCCGTCAAGTTCATTCTGATTCAATAACACCCAACTAATCAATTCAGAGTAAAAGATCGCTTATTTACTATTATCCAATTATAATGGAAAATATATTACCGTATTGATCTAGCCTGGTTAATAGACCAATCAATCTGTGTGGTGGGTCCGCCAGGGAGGGCGCCAGAAACTTTTGTAAACGAGTTACTGTAATGGAGAACGGCAGTGTTCATAAGCACTTTAGAGGTGAAACGCGAAGATACTACCATGTAATAGTCCTTTGGTGCCTGGTTAGCTGTGACCAAGACTGAGTAAGACTGCCCGACATGGATGTCAAGGGCGGTGTAGGTATTCTGGACGGTGTGAGATCCCTCTACCTCTATCAGTTTCATGGTGTGTCCTTGGATTCTGAAATTAATGGAAGTCATAAGCCCCACATTTGATATCCTGAATCTGTATGTTTTGCCTGTAAAATGAATTTTTGCATTGATTAGGATAAAAAAAAAAAAGATTGGCTACACACACAAATATGTGTGTGTGTGTGTGTGTATATATATATTGATCAATATTGAGTCACCTGGATTAACAGTGAATGTATATCCATTCCAACCACGTCCGTTGATGATAAGCCCATCAGGGAAGGGAAGATTGTGACCGCCATCCAAGAAATACTTTAGTTGCTGCAAAACCAATCATTTGTATAAGAATATAGAAGCGATACCATGAACGCGCCATTTGCGTAAATATGTTCAACTGTAAGGTTGAAGCAAAAGGCTTACTCTTTGACTTCTCTTGAACCAATCCCCAGCAAGTATGAAATGATCGCCAGCAGGAGGGGGAAAAGGTACGGGGATTTGAGGACGACTATAAATTTTGATGGCACCATATCCTCCAGCGGCCTTATGGAGACTAAGTGATGGGAAGTAGAAATAGCTGCCAATTTGGTCTTTTGCTTGGAGGACATAAGTGAAGTTTCTTCGAGGTGGGATTGGACAGGTCGTGCCATACGTTCCATCCTGCCACGAATTCCTTCTTTGCTGTAACCCATTCCTAGCAAATCAGAAATTGGTAAAATATATGTCTGGTTTAAAGATTTCATACATCTTAAACATTACATCAAACAAGTCATTAATTTCACAAGAATGGAGCAAGAGGTTGAGTTAATAAATGATGCAAATAACTCTGGACCTACAAAAGCACGCCACTTGCAACTCCGACTCACGGTATTTACTTAAATACATATAGATATGATAATAATAGAAGATATAAATGTCACAGATCCAGAGATCCAGCACGTGCCAAGTTGTGACAATCCTAATGGAATTGTTAAGAGCTTTTCTTTCTAAAAGCAGTATTCGTTAAATAACAGAGGAACTGCCAATAACTATGGAATCTGATAACAAAATCCCATATTTGTAACTCGGACCTGAACATTTGTACCAAGAAATAAAAACCCTTCATGCCAAATCTTGAATCTAGGCAAAATGCAGCTCCTTTACAGCCGCACATTATTGTCAATTTATAAGGAACCAAAGAAAGTAAACAGATCCAGACATTTTATACATTATTATGAAATCTAATGCTAACATACGAAATAAGCATTGTGGTGTAGCAGAATCTCTAAGTATTAAAACAGGGTGTAAGTAATTTGCGAAGGCTAAAGAATATGCTTACCAAGAAATGAGAAATGGCTCGTTTAAGTAGTTGTAAACACTGATAATCAAGTTATCATTTGTGACACAGTCGATCTGCGGCCCCGGAAACTGCCCATTTATCAATATTCCCTGCCCATATTCACAGCTTCAAACACACCATTCCAAGAAACACACACTAAATACAAAAAATATGTGTTTTGCATAAGAAGAAGAAGAAATAGTACCTGTTGTTTGACGCCGAGAGGATATATATCACCATAAGTGACTTTCCAAGTGTAAAATCTATACGGGTTGTCGCCATTAACGCCATTTAAAACAACAAGTAGCAGAGCCAAAAGAGCACACGCATTAAGGTACTCTCTCATTATGCTATATAAAGCCTTTTTTCAACACTTTCTTGAAGAATCTTCTTTACTTTCTTTTCTTTCCGAATATACAAAAAAGTTGCAAATCTTTTCTGTTTTAATACAAATTTTACATTGAATCTTGGAGAAGATCAAAAAATAAAAGAAGAAACAATGCGAGTGAACTAGTCTGTGTTGAGATAGGGAGTTCCAAATTATATACAGTCCAACACCGCTGTATAAAGAGAGTAATTTGTCTGTGTGGGTGAAATGACGCATTTGCCACTGTCACGTGCAGCTGCCTCCTTGGACTGTAGTAGTGTTGGGAAAATTCTTGGATGAACCGGATCTTATGTCCTATCTGTGAATCTTGTGATTATGAATAAAACATTTTATTTATTGTTTAATTTGAAATTATATATTAAGTGATGTGTATTATTCATATACACAAAGTGCACAGATAGAACTCAAGAACCGATGTATATAAGAATTTTCGAGTAGTGTATTACTTCCCTTCCTGGCACCTTTTATTTTAGACCTAATAATTTTCAGGACTCTGAAATCTGAACAGGAATCATAATTTAATTACTAGTGTGTAAGGCAAACTGTTCTTAATTTGTAACTTAGTAAAACTGTTAAATTCGTTAGTGACCACTTATATTTCATGAAATTTGGTTCTTGTTAATTGAGCTTACAAATAAAATAATTAGTTGTAAAAATAGTGGTATAGACTATAGTACCCCTCCAATCTTAATGAGCGAATTTATCAAGAAGTGACCACTTGGTTACTCGTTGACTGGAATTAAAATAAATGCCACTAGACATTAGACAATAGGTCTTTTCTATAATTTTTAATTTTTTCTTGTAAGTATACCACTTTAATTTAAGACAACATTATGTGGTCTACATAGTTCTACATTCCATGCACATGCATGCAAGAAATGGGTGATAGGATATGGGGTTGCAATAAATGTGGAAAATATTTTTAAATATTGATGTTATGAGAAAATTATAGCACGTTCCCGACTCGATTGAATCCAAGTGTATCTCATAAAGTGGGTGAATTTTATATGTAATTCAATTGATCACTTAATTTATAAAATACATTTGAACTCAATCGAGATGGAATTAGGCTGGAATTTCCCAAGAACATTTCTATAACGATTAGGGTGAAAGGTCTATCTATCATTATTGCATTACGACCCGAGATAAGTGGAGATCAGAATAGGAAATCAAAGGCGTAATTAGCGTGGAGAACAGATCACATGCACATAGAAAGTGCACATACTCAAGAAATTCAAAGAGAATAATATTTTGGTAATAAGTAGTAAATAATAATAATAACAATAATAACAACAATAATAATAATAATAATAATGACAATCACGATTTAATCTTGACAAAGACAGCCTTTCAGTTTTTAGAGAGTATTTATTTCCTTTGAATAGCATCTTGGGATTTCTGTGAATTGGAGAAACAATTGGTCCGAAATGAATATAGTATCAAACACCCCATATGTAGCCAGTTGTGCAATGTGACCAATGTCTACTTGCCCAGATAATTTAATCCTAGACAAAGTCTAATGTTCGAAGAAAGTTTTTTATGTATATATTTTCTTTCATATAAGTATTTGTAAAAACCACACATAATACACCTTACTAAACGAATAGATAAACATTATAAATGTTAGATAGAATTCCCTCTCTCGATGCGTCAAAGAAATGCAAGTAAATACAGCTAGCTCGAGACAGAGAATAAGACAAGATTCATGATCAGACTGAAAGCCAAATATCACCGTCGACAACACAAATCCCTTGCCTGTCTGGTATCGTATAATTGGGGTCATACTTGGGAGCTTCCGGGAATCGGGTTCTTGGGTGATCTCCACCACACATGTAATCATACATCTATGGGACGTGCACCATCACGTATACATGTGATGGATCCGTATATTTGGATAAAAAGCTCTTTCTTATCTGGTAATAAGACTCCAAAATTGCCAATTTCAAGACACAATCCCCAAACAAATTGCTTTGTTAGGTTACCTCTCAGCCTTTGCCTTCAGTAGAGTTGTTCATTTTAGATAGATAATGCATATACTTGTTACTAGATCAAATCCTTAACAGAAAACCAATATCACTTATACATACAAAATCATGTAACAAGAGCATGGGCAGCATTCGCAAAACAAAAAATGCAAAAACGACAAAAATGATGCAAGATTTTACTTTGTGAAGGCACCGAACTAAGTTGAATCACCGGCACAAATTGTCAAGAGTAGTCCATAGTGATCACTTGGTAAAACAGGAAGCACCAACTCCTTCACCTGCCCCTTCACTCTCTTTTCCTTCACATACGATAGGCCCGGAATCTCATCCTTACCTATCATTTCAATTCCACTTATCTTGAAATCCTTCAACTTGCACACAACTCGATCCAACCGTTTTTGCAGAGCTCTATTCCCACTCAGCATCTTGTTTGATTTTGTGTCATACGTCCATCCAACTTCTCCAGGCCTTAGCTCTGTCCATGCATCTATCCATCCATCAGATAAAGGAAAAGGACCATCCAATTTATCATCCCAGTTCATATCCCCACAAAAGATTACATTCTGTTTTTTCTCAAGTAATTTCACAGCCTCCTTGGCTTGCACTACACGTTCTTTGCTGAACATTTGATCCCATGTTGGAGGGCTCGGGCATGGACTTTCTAAATGGCTTGTAGCAACAACCAATGAGGTGTTTGGCTGCACGTCAATTTCTGCAATGCAAAGTTCCCGTCCCATGATAGAATTTTGGAAAGGTTTGCAGCTGTATGATTTAACCGGCAATTTACATAACTGCAAAAAATCAATAATGCAGATAATACAAAGTATGAATTAGGATTGAATCACTGTATTTACAAAGAATTTTATATATAAAAAAAAGGTATAATAATTTCAACAAAGTATTCAAGATTGAGTGAAAATAAGAGTCAACACTATACATGCAAGATTGTGTACAAGGATTTCCTGCATCGTAATTATTTTGATATTTTTTAAAATACTGATGTGAATTTAATAGAGGCATATCATATTACCTGCATGCAGAAGTATGCTCCAGGAAATTCCATGTTATTTGAAATTGAACAACGGTACCCCTTCCACCAATTTGATCGCTGGAAAATCTCATAGAAACTCGGCGTGACCTCCTGCAGATCCATGCAGGCAAAGCTATTACGAAACGTGAAGATGGACAAGAATTTGTGAAATCTGGAATCAAAATAATAAAGAGATGAAAGAAAACCTGAAAACATATAACATCTGGTAAGTGCAGTTCAATAAGGTTTCCCAGTGCTCTCATCCTACTGTGCATCTCAAGGTCTTCACGGAACCAAACATTATAACTCAAAATTTTCAATGTTTTAGATTTGGAGCACATATGAGTTTCACCTGCAGCTGTACAACTTCCATTAAAATCAGAAGTCCAGACTATATAAAACAAAGAGAATATGGAAGAAGAGAAGGCAAAAATTGGAAGGGAGACTGAGTTCATCCATGTGAACCTTAAGCCAGAAAATCTAAAAAGATTCAACTCATCCTAGTAATTTAGCTTAAACGGGGTGTGAGGATTCTTGCTTTTGAAACTTTCCAGACAAATATAGCACGAGCAAGAATGATATGAGAAAAGCACAATTTTAACTGTGTAGTATATTTCATATCAATAATACAATCTTGTTTTAGCAACTTAACTCAACGGACAAAAACAAATAGGAAACGCATTCAGCTCCTCTTACTGACAACTCAGATACCAATACGTTATTTGATCTCAGTTATCTGCTCTCTCCTGGAAAATTCTAGGGTGAAATCTTAGTCCCAAATAAAACAATTCATGTCGATTCTGCAAAAAAAATCACATTTTTTCTGTGAAACATTATGCAAAGACAAAAGTGGACTTTAACCGAATACCTTTCGACATTATTTGCTTAACTATGCAATGGATCGTGCAAAAGTTATTTCGGCGCCAGGTTTCCTCTCTTTCCTTGTTCTCTTTGATTTATATATACTCACCCCAGCAACCATAAAAATTTAACCATAACACCATATAGAAACCCAAAAGTTCAATTGCTATAAAATAACAAAGGCAGACAGACAGATTGCAATACTACAATAATCCACAAGCCCACAAACGAAAAATCCAAAATACTGGAAAAGAAACACAAAACTTACCCAATGGTTCAACTTCAACAGCCTTATTTGCAGTATTAGTAACAGCTCTAAACCCCGAAGAACCACCCGCATCATCGCCACCACCATCCACACCTGGCTCCTCCCTAACTTTCCTTTTATTACTGCAAGGCCGCAATACTTCTAATAAACTCCCTTTTCCTCCACTATCACACACTTTGCTACCGCCACCACCACCCACATACGCTCTTTCTCTATTTCCAACACCATTATCGTCGCGCTGCACAGTCAAATTAACACCCTTTAACTCTCCCGAAAGCCCCGCATCAACGCCACCACAAGCAGAACTCTCAGTATTTACTTTGTTGGTGTTGCTACAGTTCCGCAAAGGCAAGAAAACGCTGCCAACGGAAGAAGGACCCAAGTGGGCTCGATCAAGATCGTCATCGTCGAGTTCAAGCGTGGATAGTAGAGAAGCGGATGCCCTAGTGCCACATATTTCGCAGATTGTGCTGCGGTATGGGTTCAGGAACGTACACGCGGCGCACGACCACATAGGTTTTGGTGGCGACGATGATGATGATAGAGTGGACTGTGGTTGAGGAGCGGAGAGGCAGATTTGGCAGCGTGATTTTTGGGAGGGTGGGTTGATGAATGTGCACTTGGAGCACGCCCAAGATGACATTTTTGTGGTTAAGGAAAGGGTTTTTGAGGGGTTCTTGTGGGGGATTTTACAGGGTAGATGAAAAGATACAAGGATTAATTTTGCTCTGTTTAGTAATAGTGAAGGCATTAGTATTACCATTTTGAAATTGAAATCATTGCTCTGTTTGCCCTTTGCCGCTTTTAACCCCAGTATGGATTTATGGACTTGCAAGTTGCAGCACCTGCTGATTTTTCTTGTTAATTTCCCCTTTTTCTCCATAATTCTTTTTCCCTTTTTGTTTTATCTACGCATTTGACATTAAAAAGTTCAATTTTCTTTTACAATTTGATACCGAGACTCGACAAATCCACTACGATAATTTTTTTTAACCATGTGTCACACACAATCATGGGTCACACAAATCCTATAACACTTCAAATAAGAACAGAAAAATCAAAACAGTTTATAATTGAACATAGGACCTCTCACGTGAAAGTGAAAATTAATACCACTAGTGTAACAAATTTTTGGTACATTAAAGATTTAATTAACCAACATATTTCTAATCAAAAATGATTATTTGTCTTTTTTTGGTTGTATAAAGTTTAGATAAGGTCGGTTTTGGATTCCTATTAGGGTGAAGGCATGCTTTCAAGAAAAGAAGTATCTTACAATACAGATCGAACCCACAACCTTTTGAGGGAGAAGTTGTCCGTTTCTTACCAACTAAACCGTGTTGGCGATTATTTGTTTTATGTTAGTGTTAACTGTTAAGTTACAAGAAACACTTTTGAAATAGTATTAAAATAACTATAGAACAAAAACGCTCTCTTCCTTTCTCTCTCTAGAAAAAAGCTCCAGAATATTTTTTCGGGCCCTTAATGAATATTTTTCGGGCCCTTTTTAAGTCAGTTATTGTACACTCCTAGAAGGTTTACATGGATGAGAACGACGGTGACCAACCGCCTCCGGTGGGCTCGGCCGCCGAACGAACTGTCAAGAAATTCAAACGGGGGTTAGGAGGTGAAGAAAGATCCTTTGTGCCATCTTCGAACTCTAACAATGATGAAATGAATACCGAGACGCAAGGTGGAAGAAATGGTAATGGATCTCCTAATGCCTGGCAATCGGGCAAATTACATGGGACTTGGACACAAACAGGAACACCACGGCAATACTATACGGGTGAAGGAGAACAGGATGAATGGGATCAGAAAATGATAGAGAAAATCAAGTCAAAAGACAAAGCTACAATGCAACATAAATTATCCATCAATGTTCCGGAAGTTTTCGTTACAATCGATGAATGGTTGAAGTCTTATAGACCATACAGACGTGCGTTGTTGGTTAAGGTACTAGGGCGGAAAGTTGGATTCGCAAACTTAAGACAGCGTATGCGTACTCTATGGCATCTCAACGACCTTGATCCCGTCGACGTCAGTAATGACTATTATCTATTACGGTTCAACACAAAAGCAGATTACATAAAAGTACTCGAAGAAGGACCGTGGACGGTAATGGGACATTACCTTACCGTTCAAAGGTGGAAACCCGATTTCCAACCGGCTAAAGCTAGCATTTCATCGACGCTAGTGTGGGTTCGTTTCCCCGAAATCCCGATCGAACTATTCAACTATAAGATATTATCTCGAATGGGGGAGACTCTGGGGCGGGTTATCAAAGTCGATAAACATACGAAACTCTCGCTCCGGGGGCGTTTTGCTCGAATATGCATTGAAATAGATTTCGCCAAGTCTCTTCCACCATTTATTCTTCTTAATGGTCGTCTTCAATCTGTTGAATATGAGGGCTTACACCTTATTTATTTTGATTGCGGTTCATATGGCCATAGGAAGGAAACATGTGTCAAGAAGATGAATAAACCAGGAAATCCCATTCCGGATGTGTCCCGTCATGAAGAAGGCGAAAACATGGAAACTGGTGAAGCTTCCGACATGGCGGTGTCGGAAAAAGCAACCTACGGGCCATGGATGATGGCACAATCTCGGGCCCGAAATTCCTATCGGAAAGCTAACGTTACAGGGGAACAAGCAAGTATGGAAAGTCATCATTATCCAGGTCCCACCATGCATAGGGGGGTGCAAAAGCAAAACTTACCTTTTGGTAAAAGCCACAATCAGGGGATAAAGAAGGAATAAATAAATTGGGCTCCACCAAATTTAAAAAAGTTGCTCACAAATCAATGAATAGCTACGACCATGAAGGATCCAGGTTTAATGTGCTCGTGGATGATTTTAATCAAGAGGAGGCCCACACTTTTTTCCACATTGGCACTCAACATATTCAAGAGGACCCAATAGTGAAAGATAGCAATAGGCCCACACATGCCACCAAGCAAGCTGATCGGTCTAAAAATAAAAAGCCAAAAAGTAAGGCCCAAGCAGGTCCAGCCCCACGGACTTGGCATAGCAGAGCAGACAAAGGAAAATCAGTTGTGGGCCCATCAATAAGTATCGATCCGGCCCGACTTCCGTTGTTGGCTAAAGGTAACACTTACCCAATTATTAATAATTCGAATCTACCCCATTAGGACCATTTGAAACACCATCTAATACTAATTTGCTGGCCCAACAAAATAATTTAGTTTCTCATATTGATACTCAACCACATACAAACTCCTAATTTGAATTCACATCGGTTGAAACTACACATAATCCTCAAAATTCGCATGATTCTAATTCTAAACACCAACTCTTTATTTCGGGTCAAATAGAACTCAATTCAGAATTGGACCCTTTGCCGAGCGGGTCGGACAAACCCGACCTGGAATTTTCTCTTTTCACAGGTCAGTCGATTCCCCCGGATAAAGACGCTGAGATGAACATGGAGGTAGAACTCGTGAATAATCCGGCTTTTGAAGAAATGGGGGGTATTCATTCCCCCGAGGTATGATCCTCCAAGTTTTTCATTCCTATATATTTTATAGTTTAATGATGAATGTAATTTTTTGGAATTGTAGGGGAGCAGGGAAGCCGGAATTACTTCATGCTCTTTTAGAAATTCTCCGTACTAATGATCCGTACATCCTAGTTCTTATGGAGACGCGGGTTCAGAGTGATCGAGCTATTGATATTCTTCGTCGGAGCCGGCTAGACAAATTGGAAAAAGTTGAAGCTAGAGGCTTTGCGGGAGGTATTTGGCTCTTCTGGAATTCTACCGAGGTGAATTTAGAATTTGTTCAGGCTAATGACCAAAGTATTACAGTGATTGTTAGGCAAAGAGGTTATACTGATTGGGTCTTGACGGCTATTTATGCTAGCCCTCAAACGGACACCCGAGATTACTTATGGAACTACATTAGACGTCTATCGTACGCTATCACGGGTTCGTGGCTCTTGGCAGGTGACATGAATGTTGTGACAACGGCGGCTGAAAAATCTGGGGGGTCTCCGTTTAACTATAATAATTGTCGTAATTTTTTAGATTGTGTCGAGGATTGTGGTTTCATTGACTTAAAATTCAGGGGAACTCCATTCACATGGGCTAAAGGGGGAAATTCCCCTCTCTAGGAGCGTCTTGACAGGGCTATTTGTAACTCGGACTGGCGTTTGGCTTACCCTCTTGCCATAGTCCGTCACTTACCTCGTACGACTTCTGATCATTCCCCGATCCTTCTATCCCTGACCGACGAGCAAACTCTTCATAATCATCATGCTCCCATGCGCATCCAAACTGCGTGGTTCACGGATAATCGGTTTCAGAATTTTGTGGCGGATCAGTGGTCCAGTCAGACTGGTGTTGATATTGCGGACCGTATAAGTGCAATTAGAACCAAAGCGGGTCAGTTGAACAGGGAAGTGTTTGGAAATATCTTTAGAAGAAAACGAGAACTTCTAGCTCGGATTGGTGGCATCCAACGTGCCTAGGGCCAGAACTTCAATAAATACCTTCAAAAGCTGGAAGCTAAGCTTATAACACAGTATCATGCGACCCTGAGACAGGAAGAGGTTATGTGGAAACAGAAGTCTCGTATTAGATGGCTCAAATCAGGGGACCTAAACACTCGCTTCTTTCATATTGCAACGGCTACTAAAAGAGGAAAGACCAAGATTTGTAATCTAATGCGTGATGATGGCACTTGGGAAACGGATGAGACCGAGCTTAAGAACATGGCGGTGGAATTCTATTGGACTTTATATGGCACCGGGGAAAGTGTGACTCAATATTTGAGAACCGAGGGGTTTCCTAAGCTTACCGAGCTCCAAATTAATTCCCTTCAGTTACCGGTTTCTAAAGATGAGGTTAAACGTGTTATATGGGAGATGCATCCTTCTAAATCTGCGGGTCCCGACGGACTTCAACCCATCTTTTTTCAGAAATGTTAGAACACGATCGGTGATGATGTCACTAATACGGTGAGTGAAGCTCTCCGCTCAGGTATGATCGATACTCGTCTCAATGAATCTCTCATTACTTTAATTCCTAAAGAAGACAATCCTACACATCTTTCAAAGTTTCGTCCAATCAGCCTTTGCAATGTGATCCTCAAAGTTATCACTAAAAGTTAGCTAATAGACTTCGTCACATGATGGATGTTCTTATACCTCAAACCCAGAGTAGTTTTATTCAGGGCAGGCAAACTATTGATAATGTAATTATTACTCAAGAAGTCATACATAATTTGAGAAAGTCTAAGGGTAAGAAAGGTTATTTCATTTCAAAAATTGACTTTGAAAAGTCTTATGATGGGTTGATTGGACCTTTCTTGAAAATGTGTTGAAAGAGATGGGATTCCCTGCCAATTGGATTAGTCTTATTTTGAGTTGCACTACTACAGCTAGACTATCCCTTCTTTGGAATGGGGAGACTACTGAATGGTTCAACCCAAAACGAGGACTCCGTCAGGGAGACCCACTCTCGCCTTATCTTTTTGTTTTTTGTGTGGAAAAGCTAGGTTCTCTCATCAGCGAGGCAGTTCAGACAAAACGGTGGTATCCGGTGCCTACTTCTCGTTTGGGTCCTAGGGTGTCCCATCTCATGTTCGCTGACGATCTCATTCTTTTCGGAGAGGTTTCTAGTTCGCAAGTTGACACTATTAGCCGTACATTGGATTCTTATTGTCTCATGTCAGGGAAGTTGGTCAATATGAATAAATCCCGGATCTACTTCTCAAATAATATCCCTGGATCCCGAGCTAGAGAGCTAAGTCGTCGGGCCAATCTCCAAATTACTCATGACCTTGGCCGTTATCTGAGTGCTCCAATGCACCATTCCCGTGTCCGTATTAGTGATTATAAATTTCTTGTCAACCGTGTGAAGAAGAAGTTGTCAGGATGGAAATGTAAAAATATTTCTTTAGCTGGAAGGGCTACTTTAATCAAGGCAGTGACTACAACTATCTCTTCATATTGTATGCAAACTTCTCGGATACCCTTGGGTATATGCGACCAAATTGATAAAGCCAACAGGAAATTTCTTTGGGGCGGTTCAGATGAGGTTAGAAAAATCCATCTTATTGCGTGGGATACAATTTTCCGGCGAAAGTCGAAAGAGGGTCTCGGAATTCGAAATTCCAGAGCTGTCAACTTATCTTTTTTAGGGAAACTTGGATGGCAACTTTTGACTCATGATAATAAGCTTTGGGTTCAAATTCTTCGACACAAGTATGTTTATCGTAATAGAGCCTATGCCCGTAATGTCACATCTCACACGTGGCGAAGCATACTTGCGGCTTCTCCACTTCTATCTAGTGGAATTCGGTGGAAGCTCGGAAATGGTCGAGGTATCAAGTTTTGGAATGACGTGTGGTTAGGAGATTCGAGTTTGCATTACCGTTCGGGGTGGGTCCCTACAGAATCTGATGCTAATCGAACTGTGAGAAGCTATTGGGACGACATTCTAGGTTGGAAATGGAATGAATTGCTTGCTCTTCAAGATAACATAAAAAATGAACTTGCTGCTATTAATTTAAATCTTAATATCCACCATGAGGATGTCATCTTTTGGAAATTTTCCAACAAAGGGGTTTATACATGTAAAAGTGGCTATGACATACTTATGAATAACACAATGCATGTTGACCAAGAGGAGTTTAATATTTGGAGAAGGATTTGGAAGATTCGGGTTGCTCATCGCCGGAGAATGTTTCTTTGGACTTTGCGCCATGACTGCCTCCTTACAAACCTTACGTTGATGCGACGTGGTATTCTTACGAACGCTGATTGCAAGTTTTGTGGTTCTCATACGGAATCAACCCTCCACGCTCTTAGAGACTGTGACTGGGCAGCTCAAATATGGCATCAACTCGTGGCACCCTGTCACCGAGCCCGTTTCTTCTCTCAGGATCTTGCGACGTGGATTGACTGGAACATCACTTCTTCGGCGAGCAGGTACGCTTGGGGGGGGGGAGTGGTCTATAATTTTTACTGAAACGTTGAATATTTTATGGCAGGACCGAAATAAATCATCAAACAATAACGAAGATTCCCGCCATTTGATTACGATGAACTTTATCCGATGTAGAGTGGAAGAGACGAAACATCTCGTGGGAGACAACCCTGAGGCACTTGTGGAAGCTATTCAAGTGGGTTGGACTCGCCCGGAATTGGGTTGGTTTAAGCTTAATGTTGACGCATCCATACAAAAAGATCACATGCATCAACATGCTCTTGTTGCTATTGGAGGCGTAGTTAGGGATATGCATGAAAGATGACATGGTGGATTTGCTGGTACTGTACCCGATTCTTCTATTTTAGCCGCTGAATTGAAGAGTATTCTCCAGGGTCTCACATTTGCATGGGATATCGATATTCGGAAAGTTGAAGTCGAGAGCGATTGTTAGGAGGCGGTTGACAGTATTACTACGGGGAGTCAATCGCATCGATATTTCGAGATAATATCTAAGATTCGAGATTTAATTGCTCTACCTTGGCAAGTGAGCATATCTCATATTTGGAGAGAAGAAAATAAAGCGGCGGATACAATGGCACATGTGGGTCACAGTCATACGCTCATGCGGTTCAGGAACGCGCCTCAATATCTTCATCACATTTTGGAGCAAGATAGAGCAGGCATAACTTGGACTAGATATGTAACCTTAAACTCGGGCTTGTCGAGTTAAGGTTTAGGGTACTTCCTTCGTTTTGGAAACAAAAAAAAAGAAAAAGAAATAGTATTAAAATAAACGAGAGAAAATATATAGAAATAATAAAGGTGGAAGTGTGGAACAAGGTATTGAAAATGGGCTTCAATCTTCGTCCATAAATAAATAAGTTCTCTTGACCATGTACATTTCGAACTTTATAATGGGCCAACTCTTTATATTTCGTTGGGAGAATCCTTCTGGCCTTGGGACGTCGGCAGAACTTGTCTAGGCCTGATCAAACACATTGATATTAGATTAATGAACTTGTCTTCATTAATGGGGGCGGATATTATATGAGAATTTTTTATAAATCTGATTTTACACTAATAAATAATAGAGATGTGTTTGTAAAAATTGAAAGGAAAATAAAATATTATAATCTACACACACGAGTCTGTTGCTCATTGTAACATCAATGTTATACCAAAATATTATAGAACATCCAATCCGTTTCTCGATATCTTTTATGAATTCTTAATATTAAAACTTGAAATCAAATAAAAGCACAAGGTTTGGAATACGATCCAATAAATTTACAGAAAAGATAAGCCATTACAATTTTGCATCGGATAGAAATAGCGCCATCAATAATTCATTATGATCACATCTAAAATGGAAAATGAAAATATATTAAAACAAATTAAATTTATTTAAACTATCCAGTTGGATCCGAATCGGGCTACATACCATGCAAGATTATGACAATGTTTGGTTATGTTTTCATATCATGTTTGGTCCAAAATTCTCACCAAATCATATTTGGTTCACAAAATATTTGGTCAAAAATACACTATTTTTTTGGTAAAAAAAATATAATAATTATTTTTCATATTTCTACACCTACTTTGTCCCTGCAGGCCTACACTCCTCTCTATGTGCTCTCTCTCTTCTCTCTCCTCTCTAACAAACAAAAGTTTCATGATTTGACTGCTACAATAACTTTTGTTCCCTTTGGAAGCAAAACCAAATATTATCTCACAAAAAAAAAACCACTAAAAAACCAACTTTCAAAATAAAACCAAACACAATCTCATCAAACACGCGCGTGTTCCCGTAAATTTCTCACCAAAATATCATCCCAAAACATAATCAAACATAGCCTATGTATTTTGATTTAAATTCGATTACATTAATCACTAACAAAACGAGATCATACACTATTCAAAATCGCTTACCCGCCATTTGGAGTTTCAATGAGAATTTTTTCTCTCTCGCTACAATGCCACTTATTTGAGTGACAGTGATACAAAAATTCAAGACCTCTTGTTTAGACTTTAGACCGAGTCTAATATCACAAAAACATAAATTTTTAAAAAGAAAAAAAAAAGCTTAACATTTTTAATCTCTCAAATTGAGATATTCTTACAGTAATCCGAGAACTCACGAAACAAGGGAAAAGCTTTTCCCTCCCATGAATTATTCTTACAACGAAATACTAAAATACAACAATAACACCAAAAATCAGTGGCTGCCCACTAACAAATAGGCACATATATAGCATCAAAGCCTTTTTAAAAAGTGCCATTAAAAAACTAAGTAAAGAGAAGTATCTCATCTCCTCTAAAAACCAAAAGCTAGACTAATATTATTAATACATTTACACTTAATAAAAATCATAAAAGGAATAAATAATAAAACAAACAAGAAACGACACCGTAACCCAGGTACAAAACATTTCCAACAAAACATACTGGGGGGAAATGGAACCCAATTAAACTCACTCTGCCACCACCACTTGCTTCATGTGTTGAGTTCACAACCTGCCTTGTCCTATTGCTTATTATCTTGCTGCATCATTATTAAGTAATAATTAAGCCTTATAATTACCTACTAAACAATGTCTAATATAATCAAAAAGAACATCATTTTTCACAATTTAGGATACAACTAGTGGTAGTCAAGTACCATTTATTTATTATTGGGAAATGAGAAAGAAATGGACAATATATAGTACAAATAATGCAACATAAAGTTATGCATACCTTCCAGGAAATATGCAATTCCCGTGACCTGCAATCATTCCCACAAACAAAAAAAGCATATTTCAGGACTGCAGAGAGTGTTACGAAACAAGTGGATACACAAGTTGCTACCCATATTTGTAAGTGATTATATGGGTGATTCTAAGTTACCGGGTCCAATGGAATCGGTGCACCAAACACCATTGAATACAGGAATTTAAGGATAGGATAGTAAAATGCACCTTAATTCCCCGCATACAATGGTGTTAGATGGACCGACACTAATAGACCAGGTCCATCTTAGAATTTCCCATGCTTATATAAACACTAGATCATAATGACCTGACGTGTGGCATAAACTACACCATTCGATTTCAAGACCTGGTTGATATAAGTATTTTCCCTGTAAAACTAACTTTATCAAAGAAATCTCTCTAATTTTTACTCTCTCAATTTCAAATGAGACAAAGTGATTTCACACTTCTGCCCCAGTGGGCACACTGTGTTTCTCGATTTTGGACTCAAATGTGAGATGAGTATGGCCTGGCCTTACACAAGAAATCACCATCTCATATTATGTCACAAGGAAATGTCATTTCACACAAAAGAGTTCCTGTACCAAAGTAAAAAAAAAAAAAAATCCCATACCACATATCCCTCCACAACCACCTTTTCGATGTCAATCATATATACTTGACGTGTAAAAGTATAAGTAACACGCGATACTAAATGCATTACTACATTAAAACAGAGTATCCGATGTGCATTATTCATAAGCCAAAACTTAATACTCAATAACTATACACTCATTAGCTATACACAATTTCTTCAATATTCTTGTAACAAAACTTCAAATGCAACATAATAATGCAAGTAGTAAAATAACTTACTAGGATCAGTGGTAGTGATCATAGCAGCACCCTTAAAGTCACAAGAACCAGAAGACTTCCCTTCCTTCTGATAATAGCTATCAAATGCATATGAAGCATGATTCCTCACATTATTAGGCTGGTAACAGCTCTCCCCGGGCTGAATCTCCGAGCAATTCGCCCTCCCGGGCCCACAAGCCCAATCCAACGCAGTTTGCAATGTCTTAACATCTATCCCATCTGTGGCTACACAATAAGTTTGATTTGTGGTGTCATTAGCCAAAAATGTACCACTCCCCGAAACATGAAGCAAGTAAACGGGAGTCGAATTCCCATAAAATAGCCCCCAATTACCCTCTGACACCGGAGGTGACCTCAAATCCTCATTGAACAACTCATATATATACACACTAGACGTAATCTCCGGGTGCAATGGGGTGCCACTCCGGTCAAAAACGTGCTTAATCAAATTCGAATTATACATATCAGCATTATCAATCGTTGCATAAGGCTCCTTACTATCCCCCCTCGAAGGCCAACCAGTTTCGCTAACAAGAACCACCACATCAGTGACATTAAGATTCTTCATAGAGAAATAAACAGAATCAATCATGGCATCAAGAACATTAGTATAGTGCAACAAAGTATTTGGATCAACCATTTCTTTAGAGGGTGTCAAGGGCTTGAAAAGAGAGTTATCCAAAGGCACAACCCCTTTATTCTGCATAAACACATAGTAAGGATACAAATTCATCATCAAAGGTGACTGAGTCCTGGAACAAAATTGCAACAATTGTGTAATAACAGGGGTTAAGCTCTGATTAAAAAAGGCTTGTGAAGGTGGAAATGAGTCGAGTATTATTGAAGCTGAATTGGGAGTTGAAATTTTAATCTGTGTATGCAAATTTGCAGCCACTAATGCACTGTAGATTGACTCAATTGCATTCATAAGTAAAGAGGCTGAGCTAGGAATAGTTGTTAAGACTTCATCACCGACTGAAATGCCGGAGATTAAAGTTTCCGGGTAGTACGCCGCCACGTTGCGGCCGACCCAGGTGGCGGCGGTGGCGTTGGAGGAGCCAATAGCAATGAGCTGATTGTTTGGCACACTGACAATGACTCTAATTTTGGTTTTAGCAAGTGCTTTGAGGATTTCAGCATCTGAATCATACAGCCTGACATGTGTAATTTTTTGATACTGCAAAAAGGAAACTAACTTAGATGCTGAAATTAAATTTGATACATCTGTGCCAATGTTCACTCCCACAAAGGGCTCATCTTTGTTTTGCTGCGCCTCAACTCCTGCATACATAAAAATACATATATTTGTTACATTTGGCACAATTTTAGTTAGTTTATAAAAATGGGTTCTTTGCATTGATATGAGCAATATTATTACCTGTGGAAAGGAGGGTGATAAATGTGAAGAGGAGAAGAAAGAAGGGAGTGAGCTTAGAATTCTCCATTACAGTAAAAATGGAGGGTTTCTTGAATCATCTTCTGGGTGTGTGTCTAAAGGAAGGGGTCAAATTTTTAATAATTTTGGGGGTTTGTTTTGACTTGCAAGATGAAGGGATTAAAAGGGCAAAAGAAGGTATTTCCAAAAAAAAAAAAAGGGTCAAAAGAAGGAACGTTGATGGGAAGTGGTGAAAGAAAAGTAGCTTTGTTCTCGAGCGTGTGCCAGATTTGAGGGGTAATAATATGATATACCAGTCTATTAATTTGAGTAATTAGTGTGTTATATTTGAGAGGTAACCCAATTACTATGTTAGGCGGAGTCTAATAATTTTAGTGTATATTATGTGTCTTTCTCTTACAAACAATTGTATATTTTAATGTATAGGAGATATACACTGAGACTATAGCAATTAGTGTGCTAGATTTGAGCGGTAATACTATGACAGTTGATTCTAATAATCTAAGTGTATATTTTGTGTCTTTATTCTTTTAATGTGTGAGAAATAGACACTCGAGACTATTGTACTTAGTATAACATAAGTTTTTCCAAGATTTAAGTGTTGGATTTTGAGTTTATATATTCCAAATGACCATTATGACCTTGTGGACTGAGAATTTCCTAGATTTGAGTGTTGGATTTTGATTTGAGTTTATATATTCCAAATGACCATAATGACCTCGTGGACCGACAATGAAATGCTCTTTTAAAAATTATGGCAATGGCTGGTTGGTGGGTTTTGGTTTAGAAAGTTTGAACTGTGTCTGCAAAAGCAATAAAATAAAATAAAAAGGGCAAAAGAATAAATAAAAAGAAAAATGGGTACTTTCGGGGGGAGTTTAATGTGAGTGTGGTGGGGAATTAGGGTTCGCAGCTACTCCTGGGATTCTTGTTGAATTCCAGGCTGGATCCTTGAGATAACTTTGTCTTGAACGAAATGACAATGATGCCCTTACAGAGTTTCTGCAAAGTTGAGATTGACTGAAACAGGTGGACTGGACATTATTTACTGGTAATTCTACGATGGATCGAGAGTGTTGCTCCCGATCCATTTTTTACTATACAAATATTTGGGGTGGGTAGGCTTATACAGGGTAAATGTGTGTGAAAACCACCCCTCTTACTTCGAATATGTGGTGAAAAATAGACCGAGAGCAATACTCTCCAATCCACCTTAGCATTTTCCCTATATGGGCCAACTGACATATATGAACCTGACCACACGGAAGATGAGAATTATTTTTGGACCGTTAGAAACTTTTCAATTTTTTTACCATTCATTTGAACTTTTAATTTTTAAATATCGGATGTATTATATTGGCACTTGAACTTATAGTTCTTAATAATTTCTTTTTTTGGGTAGTTAACTTTTAGTTCTAAATCGGTTACATTTCTTATCAAATTTAGCTATTGGAAATCTCCCAAGTTTCATCATTTTTATTTTTTTTCATATTGGGCCAGGTACAATTAAATTCATTTAATCATAATTATTGATATGGTATGAGTAATCAATGATGTTTTGGTCTCTAGTGGTAAGCTCGAAGTAGTCATGGATTTAATCTCATTGGATGTATCAGGTCTGAGTTGTTTTATATTCTTATAAAAGTTCTTATATTCAGGTGGGGCATTCGCAAATAGTTATAATCTTATCAAGCAATCACCTTATCTAAGCATTTTTTAAATACTAGTAAGCAACACGTGCAACAATTTTGTTAAAGCGATTTATTTATATAAATATTGTTTAATAATTCAAAATTTTTATATATTCAAAAAACTTAAATAATAATTTAACTACTTATTGAACCATTATTCAATAAATCAATATATTTGAAATAGTAAAAATTGATTGACACGAAGACTAAATTAATACGTAAAAGAATTAATTTTATTGAAGATTGAAACCTACAATAAATGGAAATAAATTCTTATCCAAATTCATACTTCATTTATTACTTCTCTTGTTTATTTTCTATGAATCATGTACTCTCTTATTTTCTTTCTTTGACTTCTTTGTCTCCCAATTATATCTTCATTTTGGCTCACAAATTATATAATCTATGTAGTCTTTTCTCTTTTTTTTTGGTCTTTTCTATTCTCTAAAGCAACCTCAACATATTTATTTACAAGATCATCGACATGTCTCTGTTTTGAACCTGATTTAATATATTTTGCTGAATCAAAGTTCGATGTCACCTGGGTTGGATAATATTTTCCTTTTTGTTGTTTTGATACCGTGGAAATATATGTTTTTCATTTATAAAGTTACATTTTACATATAGAAATAGTAGAACTAAAAGATGTGTATATTATGTATAAAGCTAATGCAAGAGAAAAAATATAAAACATAATGTAGAATAATTTTGTTTATTAACGTGATTTTTCCTATCATCGTATTTTGAATTTCATTCATAGCATTTTTTCCTAAAGAAAGGCGCTAGCCATATTTCAAATGAATAGCCTTCTGCTAACACTAATGATTTAGTTTCGTAATATTTACTATAATATATAAATTTTATGAAACCATGCAAAACTATAACCGATCAAGTGAACATTTAAAATATTTGAAGGCAATAAATGAGAAAACATCGATTAATATAAATTTTTGAGTAAAATATTTAAAAATTTAATTATTGAGCATTCAAAAACCTAAATTATGATTCAACCAAGTAAATTCTTACAAAAACTATTAAGTTTGTATAAATTTTCTCGGTTTATCTCGATGACTCTTGATGTTGCTTTTGACTTTGTTTAATAAGATTTTGTTTTCATTTATCTTCATGAATATCAGTTATCTATTTGTCTCGTTCAATAAATGATTGTTGGTGTTGTTGTTTTTCTTCTATTAAATTGTTAAACTTTCTTCTAAACCCCACCCTAAACTCATTTTCTCAACGAACTCAGTATATAAACATCTTGGACAACTATGAGTCACATAATCGTTTATGAGTCTTTTGAGTTTGTTTAACTTTCACAACCAAAAATATTAATATGTACTCCTTTTTTTGATATTGTTATATTTTGTATGGATGTGAAATTTATCATGATAAATTGATGTGATTACTTAATATGAATTATATTATCAAATATTTGTTTAACCAGTATAATATGAAAAAGTACATGTTCTTAATAAGTATGTACTTTAGGAGATAAATATTTTAAAATTTTAAATTAAATGCTCAATAAATTTAAATTTATAATTTAAAGAACAAATATCATAGAAAATTATTTTTTCATAATTAAATAAGCATGTTATTTTACTTTTATTAATGTTTATTAACTACCAATAAGTCGTCTATATAGGATGTTTTGTCCTAATTTTCTAATCATAAGTATCAATTCCAATATCTTTGTATTTAAATGGAAGCAAGTTTGGTTTAAATAATTTTATTGAAAAGATTATTTATCCAACTCATAAAGCATCAAATTAGATTAATCAAAATCTTTTTTTTTTTTTTATGAATTGATTACATGATACATGTCATGAATATCAACTTGCAATAAATTACAATCAACTAACAATTACTACAATCTTCTAAAAACTACAATGAAAGTAGAGAAAATCACACACGCTTTCAGTGGGACTCGAACCATGACCTCTAATACTTTGGGGTCTCGAATTTGTCGGTAGAGCTAGACTTTATCGGCAGATTAACCATTATCTATGAATCTATTTTTTTTAAAACCTCATTTTTTATGTAAATCAAATTGAAAATGTAAAAAAGATAAAATTAGATTTAGAAGCTCGTTAATTTTTTAATTTTTGTAACTGTGATTGTGTGATATTCAAAATTATATATATATATATTAACTTTTCAAATAGTAAGCTATCATAATTATAATTTATTAATCATTTTTTGACATAATAAACATATATCTTTAAAGAAATGTCTAAATTAATAAATGAGATATTAACGATGATAAATACTAATAGCCACTATGAGAATATTTACTCTACCGAGTTTTAGAAATAAAATTATTTGAATTAATATAATTTTTTCTAAAATTATTGGGTCAATAGTTAAATATATGCAATTTATCATAAAAATGTATTGATAGTTAACTAAATATAAAATTTGATATACAAATTTCAAACAATCCATCTATGTATTTCATGGTGCAAGTATATAATAAATTTAAACTATCAATATTGAAGTTCAGATTTTCAAATAGTTTAGCACATGATAATATAGGTACAAATGATAAAATAAAATATTTATGCTCATATATCACATTAGCATAATATTATATAATTAACTATAATGAAAGAGTTAATTAATGTCTATATCATTAAAAGCGTAGTGCTTAAGACCAACACCCGTTGGCTCAGTTGTTAAGGACGGACCACTTCCCATCAGAAGGTTGTGTGTTCGATTCCCTCTGCCGACGTGATGGCAGTATTGGTGGGCTATCTGTAATTTTCAGCTAGACTGGCTGACCTTTACCTTTGATTGGTCTAATGTGGTATGCCCTGGCCCAGGAGGGGACCGGAGCCGATCCTACCCGAATTTTTTATTACCAAAAAAAAAAAAAAACCTTAGTGCTTAAACAATATAAAAAGTTAATTTTTAATATGATAAATCAAATTGGAAAAGAAAAAAGAACTCTTGTTGAACGTGTATACATATACACATATATGTACCTTTTTTTTTTCTCGTTTTTTATCTTCTTTCTTCTAGTAAATAATTAAGTAGGGGTGACTTTATGTACCTTTACATCTTATTATTATTATATATATATATATATATATGTATGTAATTTCATTGTTGAGTCCTAATGTAATTGTATATCTTGGACATTTCTCAAATTTATTTTTATTGTTTATTATTGGACTCTTTTGCCATTAAAAAAGTGAACCACATAAAAATATATTAGGCATATAAAAAATTTCAAATAATCGCTTATATTTTTATAATAGTAGAGAAGATAGAAATAGAGATTCGGGTCAACAATAGAGATTATATTTTGCGCACTAATTAATCCAACATCTCATGCAATCTTGTACTAGCCTACCAGGGACAAATATTTGGTGTGCCTAACATCAAGTCGTGTACACCGTCAATAAGAGTTGATGTCACGTCAAACTTCAAATGATGATAAAATTAGTGAAGAGATGACAAAAAAGGAATAAATCAATAACGTGATATTACAATGGTATTCTATTAAATAAATGAATTACCTATACAAAGATCACTCAAAATTAAATTATATGATAGGAAGGAAATCATAATAAAATCAGGCAGATATAGTAATCTTCGAATTTTATATCAATAAATCGGCTCCTCATAATGAACATGTAATTAATTAGCATTATTATCAGAAAGTGCAAAATTATATTGCCTATAAATATAACAAAAGAATTGCAACGTGTAAGAGAATTAACATATCAGTAACAAAAATATATAGCTAAGAAGTCTGGGAAAATGGCTTCAAAGACATTATTGGGTTTTCTTCTTGTCCTCTTGGTGATTCACTCATGTAAGTCCTCTTCTCTTTGTGTGCAAGAATTCCATACATTTTTTTAATATAATTTTACATGAAAGAATATCCTGACCGGATAAATTCGGATCGATAATTTTTTTATTTATGGGCTAGACAAATCTTAAAAGACTCCAAATAAGGAGACAAAAATTACAACTTGTAACAGCTTGAATTCAAGACATACCTCCCAAATAAAAATGAAAGCTCATACTATTGGCTAACAGAATTACATACATTTAAGCACACAAAAAAACTCACATATATGATACACCCTTCTATGTACGTGTACTGGCTCATTGGGCTGTGTGCTGCCATATATGAGTTAAGGTCCTTATATAGACTCATTTTATTGGGCCTACATTGGATCTTTATAACCCATGCATAAAGGAGGAATGATTTAAGCCTAGATTTGGTTATTGGAAAATTTTTAGTCCAAACCCGACTTGGCCGCACGTAAATGTATTTTATAAGTAGAGTGTATTATATTTGTCATATAATTGATAAGTTATTTTATAAAATACACATAGGTTTGGTCGAGCTAAGAGCGGACTAGAATTTCCCCAATAATTGCTATAGCGTACGTGAATTCACAAAAGTGTTATTTTTCATAGGTATTTTGTACGATGTTGAATCAAGAAATATGGTGAATGTACGTTGCAAGAACGACGAAGAATGTACATACATATGTAAGAATGGCGTTTGGGGCGGGACATGCAACAAGGAACAACTTTGCGATTGCTTTAACTCCCGAGCTGCACAAGCGCATTATTCTCTCACTCACTCTACTCCATGAAATTAATTATCGCGTGAATTGTTGAAACAATATTATTTTAGTATAACTATATAAGTTAACAATAAAGTGTACCGATGGTTTCAAAGGCTTTGTTGGGAGAGGCAAAATCCACTTCGGTGATCTCTACGCCTCGAAGGGAAATAGTCTCCGGCGTCCGGTTGGGGGAAACCCTGGTATATACCAAAAAAAAAATTAAAAAAATTCCACAATATGTTGGAGCTTAATGCAAGTTTAAGATAATAACATGCTACATTCAGTGCCCTTGAATACTGATGAATTATGTATGATTTAATCCACCATTAAAAATCATTGTTCATCGCCTATAGTTTGGGAAAACATTAGACTAAAAAAAATATATATAAATAAATAATGTATCGTCCGTATTCATCATGTTAAATCCATGTTTCTCTAATCAAATTTACTTACGCATTACAAACTAGCTAGTAATTATAACATCTCTAATTAATCCAATCATTCTTCACCCAATTATTACCAAAAAACATAAATTCTTCACCCAATTGTTCTAGTGACTCTTAATTTTCTATGGTCCGATTTTTGAAATATGGGTGCCTGCTCACAACTCATTAATTTACCAACAACTCTAATTTCAAAGAGTTCGCTGTACGTGTATCGAAATTCGAAAGTTGACATTATCAAATATCAATGTCGACGCATTTACTTGCAGGTATATGAGCAGACTATATATATATATATATAAAGGATTGATTGACTATATATATTGGCTTCAAAAGCAGGACCTTAGATGGGCACCTCTCTTTTAAAAAAAAAAGTTTTTTAGAGAGTTTTTTCTCTAAAAATATATTTGTTTGGTATATCATGAGATTTTCTTTAAGAAAAATACCTCAAAATTGTAGCTAATTTCGAAGAAATTCTTGCGAAAAAAGAGAGAAAATAAATTTTTACTATTCATAATTTGACAGTTTACACATAGATTAAAAAGGGTTTTTTCGGCTATCTTCGGCTATCTCCCAACAGCGAGAGTCAATTTAATCACATATTCTAATACAAAATAACGCAACATGCAAAATAAAATCCACTTTACCTATTTTTTATGTGTAAATCCATGAGTTTGAGTAGATATATTTATGAAACATTATAGCTGAACACCAATTCAAACAATATTCTCACAACAAAAAATATATCACATCAACCATAATCAGTACATATTTTTCTTTAAAAAATACCTATCCAAACACATTTTTAACACCACCTTTCTTATCTCTAAAAATATTTTTTTCTCACTTTTATCTTGAAAAAAAATTCTCCTAGATAAATATGCCATCCAATTAGAGCCTAACAATTTCAACTTCAAAATGGCAATTCCTTCCTTACTAAACAAAGTGAAGTCAATCCTTGTTTCCTCTCATCTTCGTTCAGAATCTAAAACGTGGAAGACTATATTTTGTTTTCTTAAAAGATATGGTGCTTTCGACATTCTGCAGGAGGTCACTCCTAGTTCCTTTGAAACTTTCCAGCAATCTAATTGGTGGAAGGGGTACCGTAATTGCTCAATTTCGAATGACATGAAATTTCCTGGATCATACTTCTGCATGCAGGTGATTTGATATATATATATATATATATATATATATATGTGTGTGTATATATGCCTCATGTCACTTCTTGTTTGAAGAAATATTATTATAAAGAATTAATTTGAGCGAGATTCTCCGATCCTCGCGTTACCAGAAATTCTCCAATATCACTCCACCAGATTCTCCGATCCGGGAAGATTTTGAGCGAGATTCGTCGATCCTCGCGTTACCAGAAATTCGCCATCTCCGGCGGCAACCCAGCTTCGGCCTCTAAGCGACCCATCATCAACAGGATTCGAGGGCCACAAGAAATTCGCTCCGAGCAATTTCTTTTCCGTGAGATTCGAAAATCGCACCTGCCATTTTCATGACTTCGCCGGCAAACAGAGGCAGCAACATCACCCAAGTACCGTCTGCGATGGGTTACGGCGGCGAGTTCACCGACACCTAACCCCACCACACGGCAGATTTGCTGTCTCAAACCCAGCGACAATTAGTTGTGTTGCACGGCGGCAATTCAACCAAACCGGGTCCAACCCGATTCAAATCTCGATGTTTAGATTTCCAGAATTTTGATCCAATCGAAAAATTCCAAGAACATTAAAATCAGATTTTAGTTCAAATTATTGTGATTCCAAATCACAAAATTTCAGATTTTTCCAGATCTTTGTTCCAAACAAATCGGATCTTTCTCTCTCGATTTTCCAGCACCAAACCTGATTCCAAATTATCAAAATCCACATTTTTGGCATCAAATCGAGTTATCCAGATTTGATCCATTTTACTCACATCAAATTTGAATAATATTGTGTTAAGTTTGTTGGTTAAAATGAATAATTTGACTGTGATAAAATGGATATGCAAAATCTGAATCGAGGCGAGAGTTGGACTTTCTATCCTTAACACAATATTGCCCCGCTATAGCCCTGCTATTGGTGGTACGGGTTCGTGCAATTTGTGTCCCAAGATACAACGATTATTCTCGGGATTGAATCACTTCAAAATCGAGACCCACGAACGAAATCCTGTTTCGAACTCTCAATAATAACATAATTCAACTCTTGATTTCATTATTCCCAAAATAACAAAACTCAAAGAATGAATATGAATGAAGAGGAATTGTTATTCGCTCTTAAGAAAATGAATACCCAAGGGGGTTTATATAGGGATAAAGAGGGGCATAAGAGTCATTAAACTCACTTTAATGACTCATATGTGATGTGATCAATGACTCACATGTGATGTTAAAATACAGCTCGTACGATCGTGGCCATCGATCGTAATGGGTAGTATCTTTAATTCCTCCTCGTTTTACACCATTGGATCAGAAAAAATTCACGGTAAACCCACAGATTTCAAACCACAACTTCAGCATTTAATTTCTCATTCGTCCGAACTCGGATTAGAGAAATTCGAAATGCACACGTGTTATTCGAATTTGTTACCGTAAGTACGTCACACGTACTTTATTTACATCCGATTTCCAACAATCCCCCACACGAATGAAATTAACATATGCAGACACATTGAGAGTTCGGGTGAAAAACTATAGCATCAGAAGAGGTAGCTTTTGGCTTTGAACCTTTCTTAGTGAAATATAATCGTATTTACTAGGCTGCCCAATGAACGCGATGTCTTGAATTGTTCAGCCGTTCGTGTAAACCAAGACAATGATATTCACACCGTAGTCTCTCGAACAGATTTCGTTCTCACTGTTGGGTCCATTTTGGCCGTGGCACCCCCTCTTGGATTCATAAGTGTTTACATTTTGCCCAATGTTGAGACGGCCTATACCTCACACTTACATAGGTGACTTCCTATTTAAGAGTATCCTGCTATACTCCACTTCATTTAGACAGTATAGAAATCATTAAAAGCCCAGCTTAACCTTTGCTACAACTTGCAGGTTGCACTTCTTTATCCTAGGCAATGGGTTTGGAGTTAAACTCCTAAGTGTCATACTGAATTTTCACAACTTAGTTGTCCCATTGAACCATGATCTTGGGATCTCCAGTCAACATGGTTGGGTTACCGCTGTGTCCATTCTTAATTTGTAGTCTTTAACCCCATTCCTCTTGATAGGCAGTCTATTTGATCTCTATGGAAGTCCTTTCGTCAAAGGATCTACTTTATCCTCCATGATCAGTGGAGATAATGCCATTATAGATCAATTGCTTAATGGTATTGTGCCTACGACAAGCCTGTCTAGACTTACCATTACTTATGCTACTATATGCCTTTGTTATTGCAGACTAACAGTCGCAATTGTATGCACGTGCTATTGCCGACTTATTGTCTCAATATATCAAATTGGGCATATGTGCATATTTCAATATGGGTTCACCATGGTTCTCAACCAAGTCTTTTGTCACTTTCTTACAAGAGCAATGTTATGGAAACTAAATTTTCCAAGTACAGTCTCAGTAAGACAAGTCTTTGGACCGTACCCATATCATTTATGTCGAAATCCTTCTTCAACATCCTTTCAGTAGTCATGATTACTTACATAATCAACATATCAAACTTTTACACCAGAAAAGGTAGCTTTTGGCTTTGAACCTTAGTGAAATTTCATACTATGAGCTATGTGTTTTGTTGAAGAACCACATGTATCACGCTAGTTGATTATGAAATTGTTTGATAACATAATATTTTGTCAAACCTTTCATGCCACTACTTAGGAGCTATGTTCGAGTCTGTATACCGACTCAACATACCCCTCGGTTAGTTCCATGTGAACTTCCTCATCTAATCCTTTGTTTAAGGAACGCAGTCTTAATATCCATTTCAAATATCTCATGGTTATGCAAATTAGCAACAACAATGAATATTTTATGGATTTAATTCCCATTCCCGAAAACATGAAAAGACGAAATCAAGGTCTACCATTTGAAGGTTTCCTTCGGCTACCAAGTACGCCTTGTAACCTTGTTAAGGTTTGGGTGTTTTTACCTTAACCCACAGTCCCCACATTTGTACGTAACTGTAGAAAATCTTGCCATCAGGCAGATTCTTACTTTTTACTACTATGTGGGACCTTCATACAGAATGTAGTTATCTAGGACCACGTCCCCCACAATTCTGAATTTATCCAACGCATCATTATCTTCTTCAGAGTATGATTTTGGCGTTCAGAAATATCATTAGACCATGGTGAATACCACCACACTTGCATCAAATTCTTTGAACGACGCACCATCGGATGTTTGATCGACTTTCTCGATTGTACTCCAATGATCAAATCCTTCGTATTTTTGACCAAGTTGTGTACTTTGTACACCACGTCGTCTAGACGTTTCTCTCTTCAGAGAATATGTGCCACAAACATTAGGACCGATCTCACTCAACAACTGTATAGTTTAAAGTGACGACGTCCAAGTTTATGCACAACACCACTTTACCTATTCCAACCACAAGCGACGTGATCAAGTTTTCCATAAACATCATCCGCTTATCAGCCGGAGTTTAAGATGTGCACTTGGTTTGGAACTTGGTTAAAACCTGGTTTTTACTCTTATACGTCCAAGATTCCAACCTGGGTTCTCTTCTAAATATTATGTAGTCACTCAGCTTTTCCATCAACTTTATCTAAAGCTATGAATTCTGACATGATCTATACAAGTTGATTTAGATGATTTCAATGACACTGCTCCTCCACCGATGGTAAACCAGAACCACTCGTGGACTTAGAGTCGTTTGTGTCAGATATCCAGTATCCTCGAGAAAAGACAACGATTCTATATTCCATGATTTTGCCGTCATGACTATCAGAATTTCTTGACTTTATGTACGAGATACGCTATGAAGTGCATATCCAATATGCAGTCAATGGTCCTTGACCATTTGGATTTTCGGTATTCCAAAACCTCCACATTTTCAAAGTCAAATATTCAGGGAAAACTTTTCTGATGTGGAAGATCAGATTAAACTGCAACCACAGAGCATACTCAGAATACCCGAGCTCTAACCACTTGTTGTGGAACTCAGAGTCATATTCCACCAATTATAGAAATAGAGAGTGAATATTGTACTAGAAAACCACACTAGATTTAATTCCCAAGAAAGATTGGAGGCGTCACAACGGTCGCGCTTAAAACCCAATCTCCTCGACAGAATTAACTAGACGAATTTAATAACACAATATAACACTACAACTATAACTAACAATGGCTATTTGAATAATAAAGAACACCAAAATATAACAAAGTTCCTCATTTCATACGGACTCTCACTCCTACTTTCGAAAATGTAGTTTGCTGAGAGGATTGCCTCTTTCCTCCACAATTCTGCGATACACCAGAATTGATTAAATCCCCTTATCTCCTCGAGATTATTTTTGGGATAAATAATACCAACAACTTCTGGCGATGCGATTTGGGACATCTAACGTTGCTATCCCCGATGAGCAACAGCGCTCCAAGCGCATCATTTTGGTCATATTAACATAAATTTATTTTATTTAATAGACAAATTCAAAATGATTACAACAAAATTAAATCCAATTTAATTTTGATAGGATGATTAAATCCAATTTAATCAATTACCAAATTAAATCCCATTTAATTTAGTCAATTGGGTCCAACCCAATTTAATTCAATTGAAATTCAGTGCACAAGCCCACTCTCATTTTAAACTTAAATATGTTGGGTCCAACCCAATTTATTTGAAATAGGTGTTGGATCTATATAATTTAGGCTCAACTCATTAATAAATAAACCATAATAAATAAAATCAAAAAAGCAAAAGGCCCTCTTATTCCATGATGGCCGGTCAAAACAAAGGCAAAAAAGCCTCTTTTATTGCATGATGGGCGGCTGCTTTTATGAATTTTATTCTATTAATTAGTAATTAGTATATTAATTAGCTTACTACTTTATTTGTTTAATATATTAAAAGGCAATCATCACATCTTGTTGTTGCCCAGCTGTTAATAGCAATCATCTTCCATCAAAATGCACAGCAACAAAGGTGCTGTCAATGAGGAAGAAGAAGAAGCATCCGGCGAAGCGTCCTCCCTTGAGAAGATGCATCAATGAAACACCATCACTACCGAAAAAAAAACGAGAACGACGAACTACACGACCAAAGGTATTGGCACACGAGGTCGTCTTCTCCGTTGATGCAGTCAACAGCTAATGTCTCGCCGGCGAGTTTTCGGTCATGGCTGGGACGCCCAGCGCCGCCACCATCTTCCGATACCCGTCCGACCAACGCCATCAGAACACCATGAAAAACCCCAACTTCGCAACCAATTTCAGTCGACAAACAACGCGACTTCCATGGCTCAAATCGGCCTTTTCCGGTGGTCTCCGACGCGATTTCAGCCGACGTTTAATGGCATCACCCTCGGTGACCCACGTCGGCCAATATCACTCCACCAGATTCTCCGATCCGGGAAGATTTTGAGCGAGATTCGTCGATCCTCGCGTTACCAGAAATTCGCCATCTCCGGCGGCAACCCAGCTTCGGCCTCTAAGCGACCCATCATCAACAGGATTCGAGGGCCAAAAGAAATTCGCTCCGAGCAATTTCTTTTCCGTGAGATTCGAAAATCGCACCTGCCATTTTCATGGCTTCGTCGTCAAACAGAGGCAGCAACATCACCCAAGTACCGTCTGCGATGGGTTACGGCGGCGAGTTCACCGACACCTAACCCCACCACACGGCAGATTTGCTGTCTCAAACCCAGCGACAATTAGTTGTGTTGCACGGCGGCAATTCAACCAAACCGGGTCCAACCCGATTCAAATCTCGATGTTTAGATTTCCAAAATTTTGATCCAATCGAAAAATTTCAAGAACATCAAAATCAGATTTTAGTTCAATTTATTGTGATTCCAAATCACAAAATTTCAGATTTTTCCAGATCTTTGTTCCAAACAAATCGGATCTTTCTCTCTCGATTTTCCAGCCCCAAACCTGATTCCAAATTATCAAAATCCACATTTTTGGCATCAAATCGAGTTATCCAGATTTGATCCATTTTACTCACATCAAATTTGAATAATATTGTGTTAAGTTTGTTGGTTAAAATGAATAATTTGACTGTGATAAAATGGATATGCAAAATCTGAATCGAGGCGAGAGTTGGACTCTCTATCCTTAACACAATATTGCCCCGCTATAGCCCTGTTATTGGTGGTACGGGTTCGTGCAATTTGTGTCCCAAGATACAACGATTATTCTCGGGATTGAACCACTTCAAAACCGAGACCCACGAACGAAATCCTGTTTCGAACTCTCAATAATAACATAATTCAACTCTTGATTTCATTATTCCCGGAATAACAAAACTCAAAGAATGAATATGAATGAAGAGGAATTGTTATTCGCTCTTAAGAAAATGAATATCCAAGGGGGTTTATATAGGGATAAAGAGGGGCATAACTCACTTTAATGACTCATATGTGATGTGATGAATGACTCACATGTGATGTTAAAATACAGCTCGTACGATCGTGGCCATCAATCGTAATGGGTAGTATCTGTAATTCCTCCTCGTTTTACACCATTGGATCAGAAAAAATTCACGGTAAACCCACAGATTTCAAACCAAAACTTCAGCATTTAATTTCTCATTCGTCCGAACTCGGATTAGAGAAATTCGAAATGCACACGTGTTATTCGAATTTGTTACTGTAAGTACGTTACACGTACTTTATTTACATCCGATTTCCAACAAGTTGTTTAATGAAATTTGCTCTTTTTACAAAAAAATAAATCAATCTTACTTACTTGAATGTAAAGGTCGAGTTTAAGCCTTCTTACTTATATTTAATTTTGAAATTATCTGCATTCTTGGATTATAACATTACTAAAGTAGGGACTAATTAACTGTAATAAATTCGTGTTCTAGTTATGCAAACTGCATGTTAAATCCTAAAGCTGCAGCCATTCCAAAATTCCGTGATGAGACGGGAACTATGTATTGCAGAAGTTGAGATGCAGCCACATATGCCATTGGTCGTTGCTACAACCCACTTAGGAAGTTCTTGCCCACATCAGACGTACACCAAACAACGCATGGATCAGGCGAAGGAGGCATTCAGGTTACTTGATAAACATGAGAATGTTATATTTTGTGGGGATATGAACTGGAATGATGAATGGGAAGGCGAGGCCAGTCAATGGGTAGGTATTACACAAGCCCAGACCCAGATCCTGAAAATGCCCATAGGATGCCTCCTCTACCCGATCTGGACCCGATGGGTCAGAAAATCGGGTCCAATGCACAGACCCGGAGTTTCGGGTCGGGTCCTTTTTTTGGGCATTGGTCGGGTATTGGTCGAGTTTTGTTCGGGTAAAGAGTATTTTTTAGGCATTGGTAGGGTCTTGTTCGGGTAAAAAGTATTTTTTAGGCATTGGTCGGGTCTCGTTCGGGTACAGACCCGACCCGGACCCGAACTCTCTAATAGTATCGGGTCCGGGTCGGGTCCGGGTCTTGGACCCAAATGACTGGGCCTGGGCCGGGTCTAAGAGAAAATGATTGGGTCTGGGTGATACCTACCCAATGACAGGCCTAGGCCTGGATAGATGCGTGGCGAGAGCTAATTTCGAGAAGATGGATGGACGTACGATACAGAATTGAACAAGATGCTTAGAGGTAGCTTTACTCATCAAAAGCGGTTGAATCGATTGGTGTGCAAGTTGAATGATTTCAAGATAATTGGAATTGAAATTGAAATGATAGGTAAGGATGAGATTCCGGGTTTATCGTATGTGAAGGCGAAGAGAGTGAAGGGCCGGGTCAAGGAGTTGGTGCTCCCTGTTTTACCAAGTGATCATTATGGACTGCTCTTAACAATCTGTCCAACTAATTAATACTCTGCTTAGAACTCCAATTCTTTGTAACAAGAAGAAGACGCTTTAATCCTGGTCCTATTTATCCAGATTTTGAGGGATATTATATAAATTATAATCATGCATGGTGCTTGGCTCCACTGCTTCATTTGGATATTGAAATCTTCTCATCTTATTTTGGTCAACATTTGATTTTGAATTAATCTGAAAGGTTTTTTTTTTTTTATGAAAAATAGTATTATATATCATTCAATTGAAAGTTTACAACGCCTAGAACAATACAATTCATATCGACTCGAACGATGTAGTAAGAACATCTGAAACACCAACTATCAAGTTTCTTTAAGATAACAACTCTTAAGAACTCACAAACGAACACAAGAAAACTCTTGTGCAACTCCTATTTAAGGAGAAACGAAACTCTCATTTGAGATAGAGAGCAAATTTTTATACGAGAGAGAAAATAAAATATTATGCAAATTAAATATCTAAAATGTCATATAAAAACTTATGTATCACTCGTCTTCATCTCTTCATATTTGTCTCGTTAGATCCATAATCATCTCATCAGATTTGAAGGTGTGATGTACAACTTGAAAAGGGTACTCCAACCCAACCCGCCGATGATGGTGGTGATGACAGTGGTGAAGAAGACGACTGCTTCACCAAGCCATCGCCGGCGGAGATTTAATCTGAAAGTTCACTACTTTTATTTTTATTGCAATCATTTCTTATAATCTCATGTAATCTAATTAACAAATAGTCATATAATCCTATTAAAAAATCACATTATCCAGGCTTAATTTATGTAATCTGAATCAAATAAGATTATATTATTAGCACTAGTCCAACATCTAATGCCCATCGTGTTGGCAACTTAGCATTCATTGTTCCCAAACTTAGCAGTCAATCCAACTTTTTCTCCACAAAATTTGGAAAAAGTATGGAAAGAAAGTCAAACCAGTATGGTTTTTCTCGCCTATAAATACAACTAAAACAAATGGCTACAACTAAAACAAATGGCTGCAACTTGTCAAAGAAATAAACTATACCAATTCACCACTGTACAGATATAGCTGCAGCGATTTACAATTAGAAGGGTGGGGGATGGCTTCAAAATCATTATTGGGTTTTCTTATTGCTCTCCTTGTGATCCAATCATGTAAGCCCACTTCACTTTGAATCATTTGTATGCAGTAATTAGATATTCCAAGTTTCTAACCCTGGTTGTTGTTCTATCATTGATTTACAATAGTTAATAACGGCAAATAAAGTAGAGAAAGATTCACTGAAAATAGAACTCAAGACGTCTAATGTGATATATTGGGTCATTAACTTCACCAATAGGGCTCATAGTTCAAAGTATCGGCCAATATTATTATCTGACGATACGTATCCGGATTAGCCCTTGCCGATCTGATAATATAGGACAATGTTAATTATTATCTGAGATTATACGTATCGTCGATAATATCCGATATTATCGAATGATATCGCCAATACAATGATATTATCGTCCTGGGATATTACTTTCGAGAAAAAAACTTTCATTTATTTTTTTTAAAATATGTTTTGGTTATAATTTAATGAAGAGTTATGAAATAATTATCAATTTACTCTATTCTGTTAAAAGTTAGGTTCAACAATAACATTATATTTAAATTATTTATAGGGATAAATACAAAATGCCCCCCTTGAACTATTCTTACTGTCGCATATACCCCCTAAACTTTAAAAGGTAACAAAATAGTCCCTCATGGAAATTTTTAAGCAATTCCAAATACTTCAAACCAAACACAACCTTACGATATTTAAGCATCAAATAATCTTGGTTAATTCTTTTTTCATTGAACTTATATGATTTGTAAGAAAATGCAAATAGATTTAAATAGGATTTGTTGATTGATACAATTAAATAACTTATAACTGAATATGATACAATTAGAAAACGCAAATCTTCGTAGTTTAAATCTACAATTTGTTAATTGATAATTAGTTAATTTTATTAATTTAAATTAAATATTTTGTTAATTTATAAATTATAAATTTATAGATTACAATATTTAAATGATTTGTTAGTTGATAAGATTTAATTAAGGAATATTTAAATAATTATAATAATTCTTCATAATTCTTGAATTAACAGATTACAAGATTCAAATGATTTGTTAATTTTGAAGACTTAAATTGATAAATTCATTTTTAAAAAATGAAGAAATCATCGGTTAAGTTAATATAGTACTTAGTATTGCAAAGTTGTGTTTGGATGAGAGCATTTGGATAACTCATGAATTTTCATGAGGGACCATTTTGGTACCTTTTAAAGTTTAAGGGGGTATATGCTACATTAGGAATAGTTTAGGGGGGCATTTTGTATTTAGTCCTTATTTATATGATTATATCTATATGCGATATGTTCTTTTAAATTGTACCAATTAATGGAAACTTTTGTTTTCTATCTATTGTACAATTATATAGTTTCTTTATAACTTTTTTGGCAACCTATTATTCATTATTCATATTACCCGATAATATCCCGATACGTCGCGATCGATATGAAACAACATCTGCCGATATTACCACCAATACCACAACTTTGAACCATGATTGGGCTAGACCTATCGACATTTTTATAATCAATTCAACACTTCGGTATATTATTAAATTGTAAATCTACTGATCAATTAGTAAAGATTTGATTTTCATTATTTTGGATGACCATGCCAAATTAATTTCAAATTCGATTAGTGTTATATACTTATATTTATGCAACCAAATTTATAATCAGTCGATGGACCAAAGAGATTGCAAGCCCACCAAGCCTATTTCAACACCCCGCCTCAATCTGTTTGGTCCAACTCGTTTATTCAGCCCGCTTGACCGGCCCAACACATAAGAGTGACAAGTCCCCCCCCTAATTCCCTTGAACCAAATAGAGTGCAAGACAAAGAATTTCTTATTTTGCTAAGACGTAGTTTTGTAATGGAAAAGATTTATAAAGGCAATTATATAGAAAGGGGACAAATGCTCATTAAAATGACGTTTGTATTTTAAATATAAATTTTAAATTATCAACAGTGGGTCAAACGAGCTCTTACATCATCAAATAAATTATTGTGATTATTTACGAATTCAAATTTTGAAACATAAATATAATTCATTGAACATAGACTAATTTTAAGTTTTGGGACGAGAAGAGGCAAATTAAGAATTCGAAGGGAATAAAAATGCTTAATTTATGTATAGAATAATTGAAGCTATAAAGTATGGGGTGACTATTAGGTCCACCCGGCTCATTCTGTGTGTATTTGCTTGTACAATCATTTGGCATGCGCCATATTTATAATACATGCACAAAGGAGCAATGATCCAAGCCTATATTTATTTATCGTTTTAGAGTTTTCTTATGGGGTTTTCTCTAATCTAACATGGTATCTCGATCTCTAGCTCCCGCCACCTGCCGTTCCCCGTCCGGTGCCTCTTCTTCTCTTTACATTTTCTGTTCCCTATTCACTTTATTCATCGAACTATCTCCTCCTTTTCACTTTATTTACTCAATTAATCTTTAACTAATTACTGAAAATTTAGCAACAGCGCACCATATGCAATCATCACTGGTGCAACTTCACCCATCTTCTCACTTTACCCCCTAATTAACCCTTTTCTCCAAAATAGTCCTCTTTTTATCCTATTCCTTCTTCTCAAATCTTAGGTTACAAGCCCACGTTATGAGCTCGACGCTGTTCTCTATTACCAGCTGCCACATCTTTCTCCAACCCTCACACTTATCTCTCTTTCCCTAAATATGAATCAATATGAGACTTTTGTCATGCTGTTTCAACATTTGCTCATATATTTATTTATTTTTCGAGCGAAACTACTCCATCTTGAGAGTTTTCGTCGAAATCACTCTTTTTCGTTACCCTGCTGGTGGTATATGTCATGGAAACCCTCATGGTTGTGGTTCTACTCAACATTCTCTACACAAAAGGACTCCCGTCCAAGCTTTTCTTGATTTTTCGATCCAGTCTCAGTGTTCGAGAGCCTCTCGTTTCGACTGTGGGGAAGTGTTAAATATATTAAATATCTTTTTTATAGATTTAGGATATATTTGTATCTTTTTCATATTTATCTTTTATTTTATTTATAGCTTAGGGTTACTTGTCCCTTGTATCTATATATACGTTATTCATCAATACAAGTTTGCCTACAGGGTTTTACATAATCTAACATGGTTCAGAGTCATGGCTTCGAGCCATGGTATCTCGATCCTTAGCTCTGATACCATGTTAGATTAGAGAAAACCCCGTAGGGAACTTGTATTATTGAGTAACATATTTATAGAGTTACAAGAAAACCCTAAACTATAAAAAAGGTAAAAGATAAATAAGGTAATAAGAATACTAGTCTAACTAGGAAAACAATAATAATACTAATCTAACTACGAGAACAATAATAATATCTAACAATCATAACATGGTTCGAAGTCGCGGTATCGGTGATAATATCGACGGGTGGTGTTCCATATCGGTCGCGGCTTATCGGGATATTATTGGGCGATAAGATACAAAAGCATTATAAAATGCTCGAAAAATTCTAAAAAAAATAGTAAAATTAAAGAAAAATGTAAATAACACAAATTGCTAGTTTTTAATACATATTAAAAGTATTTACTACATCAACCATCAATGAAGAATGAGTGAAATAATGAGTAGAGAAGTATGAATTAATAAGCAATATATACATGCTTATATATTTTCTTCAAACTATATTTACACTTCAGTGAATCATCCCGTGAATAATAATACAAAAAAAGACAAAACTGACAATATTCTCTGGAAAAAAAAAAAGCAAACCTATTGCTATTTGTACCAAAGAAAAGCAAAGCTATTGTTTGAAAAGGACAAAAAAAAGGGAAAAAAAAGGAAAAGAAAAGCAACTCATTCACTATTGATTTGTCTTCTTCAAAAGATCCAGTAGCAGCAGTTTTTCCTTCCTAACAACACCATTTCCTTCAAAGCAAAAAATCGGCCGCTATCATCGGAAAATTGGCCGATATTATCGGATATCGCCAATATTATCGGCCGATATCCATGCATCATAAAGGTGTTTTCTTTTTATAGGTATTCTATACGATGTTGAATCAAGAAATGTGGTGACAGTGCATTGCTCCAATGATGATGACTGCCTATACATATGTAAGAATGATGGTTTGGGCGGGATATGCAACAAGGAACGACTTTGCGATTGTTTTAGCAACCCTTCTGCACAAGTTCATCACTTTCTCAATTGAATATTACATGCATTGTTGAAACAAATGTTATATTAGCATTATAAACTAATAAAGTGTGTTGATGGTTTCATTAATTTCACAATATATTGGAGTTTAGTGCAAGTTCAAAATAATAGCATATTACGAACTCTAGTTTAGTGTCCTTCAATATTGATGAATTGTGTATGACCTAATATTTTTGATATGTAAATGCACCAGTAAAAATCTGTATTCATGATTTTATTACTTTTCAGAAGTAAAAATCTATATATTTTTTGAATTTGGGCGTGATTCAATATTTTGGGACGCTTGTTGAACGAGGGGCGTCGAGAAAATACTTAAGAATTCAATCGGAGTTACAATTATTTGGTCTCACATGCCCTCAATCAATTTCATGAAAGGCACTTAGAATTAACCTCAAAAGATTCACTAGTTTTGTTTACTGCATCAATTCATATAATCATGTAATCCAATTAACAAATAATAATATATCAACTTTCCATTTTTTTCATTCAACAGCAATGAATCTTCCACCATGTAAATGATAATTTAACATGGGAGCCAATATAACATACAAAATTGAGATCTTAACAAGCAAAACAATAAAGTAAAATATAACCCAAAGAAAAAAAGAAAAAAAACTATAGGGTGCTATTGTAGAACCGGGGAAGTCATCAATTTGTGGGCAAACTTTCACAAAATTCCCTTCTCTGTCCAAATATATCAGAACCATATTTACTTGCAATTAACTGACGAATCATTCCATCGATCATTGGAGGGCATTCACAAACGCCACCAACGAGTCAACATCTCTCTTCTCCGATGGATATTTTATGGGACGTGAAGAATGCTTAGGGAAAAACAGCAACGTAGGAAAGCTCCCCAACTGTAATTCCTTCTGTGCAAATGCCTTCTCCTCTCCATCTGCTCTAAACTTCGCCACCTTAACGCCAGACCCTTCAAGCTTCTCAGCCAGTTCCACGTATGAGCTCTCCATTTCCTGGCAAAACGGACACCAAGGAGCATAAAGCACCACCACCCAAGCCTCCTTCCTGTTATCCAATTTCAACAAATTCTCAATTCCAGGCCTGCTCAAGCTCACAACATTCGTGGCGTTAAAAATGTCAGCCTGAGTGGCAGTTCCATTAGCATTAACAGCACCATTTTCATTTCCATTCAAATTTTCCTCCTTAATATTGCCCTTGTGCAGGCCACACTCCTTGGCTTTAGCATCTTCCCACCACCACCTTCCTTCACGCTCGTGTTGCCCGGGAAGTACAGGCCTCGTGCATGGTTCACATCCAATTGAAATGTAACCTTTAGCGTGTAAGGAATTAACAGGCACTTCCATTGTTCGTAGGAAATTCCAAATATCATTGCCTTTTACATTGGCAACTGGATTCCACTTCACCAAGCTCCCAATCCCACCGTCCAATCCGTCAAAAACAGGATCAACCTGGACAACTGGTACTTCTGCTCGAGTGCCGGGCGATTGGTCCTTGCGCTGACCAGTTATCCATGCACGTAAACCTTTGAGGGCCCTTCTCAGGGGCCTAACTTTCCTCACACGGCAGCACTCCTGGTGGCCATCTTCGTAGAAAGAAAAAAGTCCTTTGGTCCTAACCAGATCCTGAACTTCTACAGAATCAGGAAACATGTATTCAATTCTAATGCCGTAGTGCTTCTCAACTTCATCAAAGAATTTGTATGTCTCAGGGTTTAATCGTCCAGTGTCCAAGCTGAAAACCCTGAATGGTCGTCCGGTTAAATGAGCATATTCGATCAAAGCAACATCTTCTGCCCCACTGCAAAATTCGGCCATTTGGTCAATATATAACATTTTCTTAATAGACTTATAATCATTATAAAGATTAATACATAAGTTATTAAATAAATACAAGTTCACATCTTTTGGAAATTACTAAAACCTCTTTACAAGAGATTTTCTGCAACCAAAGAAATTCTCATTATATTTTCCAATCCAGAATATCCCTTCTGACAAATTTTCACTCAAAAGAAAGAAACCCACTTAAGGTTTAATAATTTTTTGACTAAATTATCCTTGCCTTTTTAGGTTAGGAATTAGTCAATTGCTTTTTAAAATAAAATCTAAAATATGATGAAAATATTTTTTGTGAATTATAATGTCAATATTGATAACAAATTACATTAGATATTTTAATCCTAAACATCTAAAACGTTAAAATAAATTCAAAGGAAGAAAGTTTTTTTATAAAGAGAACTAATTAATTAATTTTTAACCTTAAACTCAAGGGTAAATCAGTCAACAAATCATTATTCGTATATGTTGGCTTTTTTCGAATGGAAGTTTTTGTTCGTATCTTAGGCTTAAATATATTTTATGGACCTTTTGGATATATAAATTTATTTTAGACTACTTTTAGTCTAAGAATATAAATCTTAAAAAAATATATAAAAAAACCTATTAGACATTGTCATTGTCAATAGTTGCAGGCCCCAGGGTTTGGTTAAACTTACAAAGTTATCGAACACCAGATACAATTTACCAGCAACTTAACCACTCAAATATTATGAAAAGACTTTCACCAAATATATATATATATATATATTATAAAAGACAACCACGTACATAAATTCACAAAAAGATTAACTAGAAATGATTTACAATTCTGTAAATTACCTAAAAGCAATTGCAATATCATTTCCAAACTTCTCAAGGGCCTTATCCATAATTTGGAGTGGGGAAGCATTTTCGAGCTCCTTGGCCAATTTTTCATAGTCCTCTACCTCCACTTTGTCCACCACCTCTGCATTTTTAATTTAACATATCAATTTAAAGGTCAATCCCCTTAATTTCCAAGTGATATATATATATATGTATAGAATCTACATGCGGATAATATTAAGTGTAACGAAAATGTTTACGTACCAGGAGCAGACACGGTTGCTGCTAAGGGGACGATTGAATCGTTCCTCCTCGGCTCAGCATTTAACGGCTTCACCGCGCAACGCCTCCGCGAAAAAATCACGGTCTTTGATGGAAGATGAGGCCTATCCAACGGCTGAAATGCACCCAATTTTGCAGCTGCAAGTAAGGAACAATTAATAAATTAACCAATTCTCATACAAAGAAAGATTAAGATAAAGCAAAATTTTAATCCAAATAGTATGGATGAAAAAATTATAGTACCTTTGGTTTGTTCAAAAGAAGAAGATAGAGAAGAGCTGTGAACAGCAGATGAAGATGTAACGGAAAAAACCATTGTTGTATGTATATATCTTTTCTGTATCTATCGATCAACGAAAAATGGAAACTGTTAAGAGTAGAAAATGTAATGATTTTGGGTTCTGGGTTTTTGGAGAATTATATTGTTGTCGTGAATTTTTGTTTGCACTGCGCTGTAAGAAAATGATGAAACGGGAAGAGATATAAAGGGCGGAAATGAAGGCAGGGGCTGCGGGCAGGTTCATTGAATGTGGACGTGTTTTGGTGATTGAAGGTAATCCGATGTGGCGGGAGGTGATTGGGTGGTGTTTTGATGTGGTTAAGGGTCAGCACATTCGTCATGTGGCGGGCGGAAGGCTTTGAGAAATAGAGTCGTGGTTGTGAGGAAGTGCGAATTCTTCACCAGGCAAATTCGTGTTGGATTCTTCTTTCGGATTAATTTATGATGTGAATATATTATTATTTAAAAAAATGAGATTTGACATAAACCCAGAATAATAAATTTATATATTTTGTTTATTTAAGTTTAAATTACCCTCAATTATAATCGGATCAACATGATGTTCAAGTAATATCGTGTACATATTATTTCTTGAATTTTGTCTGTTTGATATCAAAAATATAAAGTAGCTAAGTTTGTTGCAAATGTTATTATAAGTGCTCAAGCAAGATTAGTGGTTTTTTTTTTTTTAGAAAAAATATAAATTACAATTACAAGATACATTCTTAATATAAGCGTGGATTCGTTACCTCTCTACAATTTTTTTATTAATTAATATCAATACAAATTCACAAATATTTGTTTTGGTTATATTTTTTATTTTTGATTTACGACGATGGAAAAGTAGGATGGAGATCCGAACACTTGATTTCTACTCAATAGTGTGAGACTGACGTTGCTTAACTTAATGATTATTGACTCTGTTTCTTTCCTCTGCAGAAAAGCACAATTGTTTGTGTAATATCAGATAATCGACGGTTGGTTGTATTTTATTTTTTTAGATTTTTATAAACAAAGATCTCTAAAATATCAAACTTCAAATTTACCATTTCAATTAGGGCAACTTGTTCAAACATGTTGGGTATTCTTCGTACACAAATTACAATGGACAATTATTGGGCATCACGATAATCATTAAAAAAAAAGGTAATGCTGGCATCGTTATCACGTACCATCGATTTAAACCTTAGACAAAATTATTTCTACCAATCCAGATTACAATCTTTATCTTGTTTGAATTTCATGGAGGATCCCGTCATCGTCATGGTATAATCGATCATTCTTATGGTGTAATTGATCATTCAGTATGATAATTAATTTCAAATGCAAATAATAAATTAATTTTATTCCAATCAATCAATGCTTTATTCTAGTTTGTCAGGGAGTGTGTACAGTTTGTGTATTCGTTTTAATATTTTAGTAAATTCAAAAATCAAGAGAGGTCTCAATAATTATTATCCTTGTAATCAAACTCAAGGCAGTAAAGACAAACTATCATCATCATTAAGGGAGAGCCCGCCACAGAAAATATATAGTCCAAAGATAAATGCATCAAATCTCGACTCCACTTCTATTATTTTGAGATGGATAAATCTCGGACACGGGCCGCCTAACATTTTATTATTCATCTGCACGAAATTATATGGAAAATCATAGGCCGGACAAGGAAAAATGGACCGTTAATTGCGTCAATACCATACATGATCAAGTGGCTTTAAGAGGACCCCCAATGCAAAACCAAAAGATACTCTTTAGGAAGTAGGTTCATTTGTAGTGCTCATTTTGCGTTTATTACAATTGAAACGTGAAGGCTCTTAATGGTTGTATTTTCGAAAATAAATTTTTGAGTTTTTATTGGAAAACACGTATTATAAAAATTTGTGTGAAAATATTAATTTTTTTGTTTGTTTGGATGTGTTTTTGAGAAATGTTTAGAAATTATGTAGATGTGACATAAAGTTGATTAAACTAGTTATATATGTAATGATGATAGAAGAAAAAATTAGAATAATATTTTATTTATGATAAAATAAGAAAAAGAATGTGTTGAATAGTTGAATTATGTAATTAGTAAAGAGGGAAAATGAAGTGATTGAAATAATGAGTAGTTTTATAGGGGAATGTGTAGTAGGATTTAAAATTTGAGTATTTTTTTATAGAATTTAGCCTGAAGTGTGCATTTTCAATTTTTAGTAATCCAAAAAATGAAAATGTTCTCAAAAAACATAAACATACATAGCCGAAGTAATTTTCCATACCTTGGTGCTCTTTTGATTCTTGAATACACTTTTTGAATCTCCTTTTCGAAAATTGATCTACTTGTGGTTGTGGATTCAAAAAGCTTAATTATATATTTATATTGTTAAGCCAAGAATTTCGAATAAATAAATGTTTTAGCAATTGTGTAGGCGCATTGTTGTTGCTGGTAGTTATAAAAAAAATTACATTCTCATACAAGATAGAGTAGAAATTAATTTAGCACGCAGCGGAAAAAAAAAATTGGGTCTTGCCCGGACCCGACCCGAAACAACCGGGTCTGTGCATCAGACCCAGTTATTAGACCCGTCAGGTCTGTGACCGGGTTGGGTCCGGGTCGGATAAATGAGGCATCTTATGGGTATTTTTAAGGTATGGGCCTGGGCCAGGGCCTGAGTAATGCTTACCTAATGACAAGCCTAGTCTAGGGTATCATTATGGTTACTTCTTGATGTCATGGGCCGCATTCTCCAATCCAGTCATGTGGCCCATATGCCATACTGAATGCTTATTCATATATGCATCAATATCAGGGTCAGATTGTCTAGTCTAGGCCCGAGGATCTAGGTTCGAATTGGTGTAGGCGGGCTTGAGCCCGTTAGATTTGACTATTTGAACATGAGCCCAAATCATTAACTAGTCCAATAAAGGTGCGGGTGTTTTTACCCACATCAGGCTGTAAATAGAGATTGAGCTAGCTAGGATCCTCCTACTATATCTTCACTCTTTGTCTTGCAAGGCCCATTACAAATTTGGAGAAGTGATGAGACTATTAATGCACAAAAATTCGTTTAGTAACCCTACTGTTTTGAGTTTTCATGTTTTTGTTTCAAAATATCAAAAAGAGAAGTAAAAATATGTTTGGTAAAATTGCTTCTGTTTTCTCTTTTTCAAAAATGTTTTCAAAATTAATAAAAAAAGTGCAAACACAGAAAAGTATTAGGGTTTCATCCCTTCTGCCGCCGCCGCCTCGGCGGCTGGTGCTTTCCTGCCGCTCGTCGGCACTTGCCGGAAGCTTGTCTTCCCTTTCTCCCTTCTTTCCTCCCCCTCATCAAAGAAGCCGTCTTCTCCACCATCTATCCACGGTTCCACCTCAACTACCATGGCTTCTTTCTGGATCCCGATCTCCGACGATAGTTTCGCCACCCATCCTTCCGGTGTTGGCTCCCTTCCGATGTACAAGCCACCTGCTCCGCCGTACAAAGACGAAGTTCTTGGCCTCCCAGGGAGCTTTCTCCCCCACTGATGGCAGCAATCTCAACCAAGGGTTTGGTCAACCCTTGTGTTGCTTTTTGGACTCACCAGAGTTGTTTCTCCCAGATTTGCTTTGGTGTTGTATGCTTTTTTGCTATGTCTATGCTTTGTTTATTTTATTTGCTTTCTTGATGTTTTTGTCGTTTGATCTGCGCCGGATGTTTTGTATCATTGAAATCAAGGGTAGAACCGGCTTTTGCACCAGTGATCTTTCTTGGCTGAGATGGTGTCATCGAGACATTATTCTCTTTGAAGTTGAACAACAAAGGCAAAATTACTTTTGGGGTTTGGGTTTCGAGTGTCGTCCACGTTCTTTCAAGTTTTGGAGGAGTCTTGGATTGAGTTTGGTTTTCGCATCCTTCTCGGAGGGTGCCAGCTTTTTCTGGAAAACTGGTCCAGTCATCCCTCTATGTCGGGAATCTAGTTGTGTTGTTTTCCTACCTTTTTTTTCTTATTTTTTGTTTACAGTTTGTCCCCAGATGTTAGATTTGATTTTGTTAGCTTTGATGGATATGATGGATGTTGTGTTGATGATAGGATCTTGGATTTGTAAGTTCGGATGTATTTTGTATTGGGTTTTTGCCCATGTTTAATATAATCTTGTGATGTTATTTATCAAAAAAAAAAAACTCCTTATATTTTTGAAAAATATGCGTACTAGACTTCCCCGAGCATTTTTGCTCGCAAACTTTTGTATAAAGACCAAAATACCCTTATTCTTTTAATATATTTACCCTATATATTTTTTCTTTTAGTTTCTACTGTAATAATTATTTTTTTATTTCTTTAATTATTTTATAGTTTATTTATTTATTTATGTTCCTTCATCGCCTTCTTCTCCAAAACCAAAATCCTAATACTATCCCGGCAATTCCAATACCAACATTAACACTATATAGACACCACCTGCTTTATCCCCACACTTGTTTTCCTTCCGCACCTCCACCACCACCCCACATCCTGAAGCCCTCCTTCACATTGCCACTACCACCACATCACGAAGCCACCCCCTCCCCCCCCCCCCACCGCAGCCATTTTCCGCTTTCCACTCATCGGTGAGCCCGCCCCTACCCCCACCACCACATCTTTCGCTATCTGCTCCACCATCATTGCCTTTGTTCACTGCCGCCTTCTCCCTCTCTATAAATTTATCCACCACCTCATTGCTCGAATTTTTAGTTGATTCAATGATTGGATAATCATAAAATCGTAATCAACTTTACATGTGTTACCAAACATGTTTTCGAGTTTTCTAACTTTGAAAAATGTACCAAACACGTTTTGTTAAAAGAATTTGATAGAAAAAAAACAGAAATAGTGTTTTTGTTTGCTTAAAAAATAGAAACGACTATGGTTACCAAATGGGCCCTAAGTGTTATTATTTCAGATTAGAATGACTATTATCAAATGTGAATATAAATCCCGAACTCACTTATGTGTCAACAAAAATAATAAAAAATAAGTATTGCAATAGTCAGCGATTAGAAAAAAGTGGATAATAATATTCATGCTATATATATATGTTTTTTTCCTTTTTTTTGCTGAATCGTGCTATGTATGTTGGTTATAAGCTTGTAATAATTGGGTAGTTATACAAACATAGTGCCAAAAAAGTGCACTTTCCATTTTTAACTTTTTTTTTACTACTCGATTGTATGGGTAAGGAAATGTGACAAGATAATTATCAAGCCATTTGTGGTGGTATTAGTTTGGTCATATTCGGAAACTTATGTGGACCTCAAATCCCAATTGATTTTTGTCTAAATATATACATAAGCATATGATATATGATATAAATATATATAAAGACATCACAGTATCACATGCATTGAAATCTTGGAACCTCACAAATTTGACGTGGCTTCTAATAGTTAACAGCTTACTTCTGTTGCAGCAGTAGTGTTGACTTTTGACCACTTTCAACCAACAAACATAAAATAGATTTATGCAACCGCCACACCATAACACAACTCAATAAAGAATAACACAGGTGTGCGTGCATAATAAGCTGTGACATTCACAACCACAACGGACGTTTTTCAGCCGTAGATCCGACAGTCGATTCCAGAACATCGACGAGCTGTCACAGAAATATTTGTCACGCCCCGTCAGACTAGCTCAATGCATATAAAACGTGCGTGTACTTGTATGTATATATTCAGTGTCGATGAAGAGATAAGGCATTTCTAGATCTTTCACCACTTTCCCCTGCTTAGAATACTGATCGCTCATCAGGTAACTTCGCCCTTTCTCTGTTTTTTTTTTTTTTTTTCCTTCTATTTTTTTATTATTATTTTACTCTTGGATCGTCATTAATGTTTTATATATGATATTTTTCGTGCTGTCGTTTTGCTTGTATATTAGTTTTACGGTTTGTGTTCATCTTTTGTTTTAAGCTATGAAAATGCTATATTTTAGCCAGAAATTAGTCTATTTTGGAACGAGTAAATAAATGTTGAAGCAATAATTTTGCAGTTTAGTACATTATCTGATTTGATTCGAATGCTCGGCATATGATTAGCAAAAGCAAAACTGAACAGTATATAGTTTAATTTTTTTTAAAAAAAATTGTGTATATAAACGAACAAATCGGAAAATTAAATTGAAGGTGAAAATGTAGATTTTATAGCTATTCTACTTCATTGCAGAAATCACATTTGAGTTATCTCATTTACGCGGTAGAGAATGGAAAAATGGATGAAGCATGTATTTTCTTGTAAACATGAAATTTTGATCTATTTTTTCGTATTTTTATCTATAAAAGATATGTAAAGGTCAAAAAAGAAGAAGGAATTCATTGTTTAATCCATGAAAAGAGTAGGTTTTCATTTGTTATAATATTATAAGATGAATTTGTTTCAGAACTCTTGAAAGTAATAAACGTTCTGCAGAGAAAATGGCTGAGGTAGCAAAGCCAGTTGTCCCAAGTGATGAGCTATTGGAATGGCCGAAGAAGGACAACCGTCGGCTCTTACATGCTGTGTTTCGTGTGGGAGACCTTGACCGCACCATCAAGTATGTAGTCCACTTAAGAGATATATTAGGCTTGTGGATGCACTGAGATGTAGCTTTCTTCTTTTATAACTCTATGTTGCTTTTTTGCTTCCATGTTAGGTTTTACACTGAATGCTTCGGGATGAAGCTATTGAGGCAACGTGATATTCCTGAAGAAAAATATTCAAATGCTTTTCTCGGATTTGGCCCTGAAGAGTCTCACTTTGTGTTTGAATTGACCTACAGTATGTTGAACATATTAATTTTGATATTTAGTTTCATAGTTATTTATTTCATGGTCTATTTAATCTATGGGATCATTAGGGACTGAAAGAATCATACTCAACGAGTTGATACTATATAAATGCTGATATTGATATTCACCTTAAATATGTTTTTTAAAAACAAATCACATGTCATACACCTGTGCCTAGTCACATGAGTAAACAGTAACCCTCCCGCTTCCGCTCCGCCTTCCATCCTAAAACATATTCATTCTCGGGAGGCCTGTATAGACCTGTTTATAGTTTATCTAGTTGCATTTTTCCTCTGCCCCAATCTAGAGGAAAGAGAACATTAAGTCTGGATAAGATCAGAGACAGGGGGTGACTAGTTAAGCTTCCAATACAAACTGACTATCTATTACAATAATCATTACATCTTTCAATTTACTGATATTGAAAACGAAAATTCTTTTGAAGTATTGAGACTCTGCGATTATTTGTCCAACCCATGCTTTCTATTTTGACATTTCTTCGGTCCATTACAACAGACTATGGTGTTGATAAATATGACATTGGAACTGGATTTGGACATTTTGCCATTGCAACTCAAGATGTAAGTGCCCATCTATGTATTTGTTTCTTCTGGCAATTGATGTGAGTGATTATCTGCTGGTCAGAGTACGATATTCATTTAGTTTCTCCAATTTTTTGTTGTCCATTTTTAAGGTTTACAAATTGGTCGAAGACATAAAGGCCAAGGGTGGAACTATCACTCGGGAGCCAGGTCCAGTTAAAGGTGGTTCATCTGTTATTGCTTTTGCCAAGGATCCAGATGGCTACCTTTTTGAACTAATTCAACGAGGTCCCACTCCTGCACCACTGTGCCAAGTGATGCTTCGCGTGGGTAATCTTGATCGTGCGGTCAAATTTTACGAGAAGGTGAAATCTTCTTCGTTCTTCATTTCTTCAAATTTTAAATTGTTATGAAAGTACCTCTCATATTGTGTTGGCGGTGTGTCTCTACTTTCTCCACGAGTCGGTTGTAATGAAGCCTGTTCTGGATGTCTTAATGTATTAGTGTATGTGTCAGTAATCTTGGATATATAGAAAGATTTATGAAGTATTTCAGTAACTTTGGATTTCCTTCTTGAGTTTTTGTTTATTTGGTTCTATTAATTAGTATTTATCTTTTCTCCTCGTCCGGCACTAAAATATGTGGACGGATATCTTTAAAATAACTTTCCAAGTATTAACTTGCTTCTAGATGCAACATTTCAAAGGGCATGTCAAATTGTGGAATATGGACTGCCTGCATGAATATATACACCTTATAAATGACATAGAAGCTGACATATTTTTTGTTTGATGCAGGCAGTAGGAATGAGATTCTTGAGGAAAATTGACAGGCCAGAACAAAAGGTATTAGTTGTATGAAAATCCAGCATTATTTAGGCTTCATAACTTCGTTCTGGTGTTGATGTGGCTACAATGTGTTCTGTAATTCGCAGTACACCATAGCAATGATGGGATATGCTGATGAATACGAGACAACTGTTCTGGAATTGACATACAATTATGGTGTAACTGAATATACCAAGGGAAATGCTTATGCACAGGTTAGCTTACTGCTTTATGAAAAAAAATTCCCACAGTAATCTCTTTTCTTTTTGGCCTCATTATGGATGTAATTTTTATTACAGATTGCGATTGGTACTGATGATGTCTACAAGAGTGCTGAGGTTGTGAACCATGTGATCCAGGAGCTTGGAGGAAAGATAACTCGACAACCAGGACCAATTCCTGGACTTAACACTAAGATCACTTCTTTCCTCGACCCTGATGGCTGGAAAACTGTAAGTTTACAAGGCCATATGAAAGAAAGACTTGTGACCAAGTCTTTCCTCTAAAACTAGCCCGTCTATCTTTTGTCATATCAGAAGACATAACATATATAACACTACGTATAATCTTCTCTTTGTTGCGTTTTGTACATGATTAAAATGCGGAATTGTTTCAAAGGAAACGAGCTCATGTCCCTGATGTATTTTCTGCTTTATGTAGGTTCTGGTCGACAATACAGATTTTCTGAAGGAACTTGAGGACAATAAGTAAGTAGCAAAGAGACGCTGGAGGATGATGTGGATAAATATTGTCGTTTGTGTTTCTGGTTCAATAATGTAGTCATCCACAATAAAGAATGGACGTTTTAATAGCGCTTGGTACTGAGTGGAAAGCTAGAAATGCAAACTCCACAATCCCCTTGTCTTAACTTCTCTGTTATATGCAAGTATGTATGGTTTTCTAATATTGCTCTCTAAATATGTTCAGATGATTTTCGTCGTTTAGGTCTGCATTATTTACTTGTCTACTTTTCAACCTTATCTTATCCCAAATCTAATTAGTCTAAATCAATGTCCACCTACGAGACCATTCATGAAGTCCTTTTTAAGGTGATTTTCGAAATAGGTAAATTAAGTTCAGCGTACGTTTAAATTTCCTCCTTCGCCCCTTAGACCCTTCGCATTCAAATACCAATTTCTTTTTACTTTTCTTTATCCTGCTTAATCTTGCTGCTCAGATTGCTGAAGAACGTTGCATCCATTCGTGCAATATGAAAGGGGTGGGGCCATTCTATGCTGGTCTCGATCCAGTTTTAGTCATTGAATCCCCAATAGGGGGGTCATTTAGTAAATCAACCCTCCTATTATTGATCTAATGGTCAATTCTTTCTATTGGGGATTCAATGGCTAAAATTGGTTGGTCTCGACCCAACATAGAATTTCACGTGGGGGTGTGGAATGTTGGAAATTATGGAGAAGCCCTTTGACGAAAACAGGAATAGTCAGAAAAGGACAAATTATGAGAAGAGGACTGCAGAAAGAGTGGAAAATGGAAACCAAATGATCCATTTGGCTGCACTGCATCTGCCCCCGCACGATAAACTAGTACCAAAAGTCGTGCCCAATTGGGGATTAGTACAAAATGTGCAGCTGGTTTTACTTAAAAGACCAATTTGCCCCAACTTTTCACCATTTCCCTCTCATTTTAATACTCTCTCAGTGCTTCACTCCCGTTTGGTTTTGCTTCTCAAAACGACCAACTCCATGAAATACATTTCAATTTCAATAGTAAATTGGGGGCTTAAAAATAAAAATATTAATTACATACATTTTCCAAATAATTTCTGACATTGTGCTTTATTGTAAGAAGTATTTGGAATTCAATACTCCCAACAGATAACACTTTTGCAAATAGAGTTCAATGTCTATAACCACATTTGATGGCTAACAATCATATTTCAGTAGACAAATTATTTTGACCAAACTATTTACAACTTCACTGCATGCAATTTTTCCACTATTTATGTACAAATGTTTTATTCCAAGAAATTATGAATGCATTCAAGGATAAAACGCAACTAGTTATATACATGATACATGCAAGGACAAGTCATTCCTTTGGAAACATAAAGTAGGGCCTGAATTGTAGAATTCAAAAGTTAAAGCGCACAAAAATAGTTACAAAGAGAGGAATATTGAACAACGTACTGTAGTTACAACTCACAACCACCTCACCTCTCCATCTCAGCTTCAATTTCCAAATTCTCCCTTCATCACCTTCAACAAATTTTGAGGCAGAATTCAGAAAACAATCCGGGTACCAATAACAATGTCCAAGTCGTCGTCGACGATATCCGTCATACGGCCTCAAGACTATGCCGACAGCCCCGTCCACTACGCCGTGGCCATTGGCGATCACGTCTCCCTCAACAAGCTCCTCTCTGCCCTGCCCAAACTGCCCGACCCCACCCGAATTCAAACCGAATCCGAATCACTCGCACAAGAACTCACCGCCGAACAAATCTCCGCCGTCATCGACCGCCGCGACAACCACCTCAATGAAACCCCACTCCATCTCGCTGTACGCCTCAATGACGCTGCCGCCGCTCGCGCACTCGCCACTGCCGGAGCCAACATATCACTTCAAAATGCCGCCGGATGGAACCCCCTCCAGGAAGCTATCCTGCGCCGCTGTCCGGAGATCGTCTCTCCCCTCGTCCAGCACCACCACCTCGCCGCCTGGTCTAAGTGGCGGCGACGCCTGCCTCGCCTCGTAGCCGCCCTCCGTCGCATGCGCGATTTCTATATGGAGATTTCATTCCACTTCGAGAGCTCAATTGTACCGTTTGTAGGCAAAATCGCTCCCTCCGATACTTACAAAATCTGGAAGCGCGATGGAAACCTACGCGCCGACACCTCACTCGCCGGCTACGACGGCCTCAAAATCCAACGCGCCAATCAGAGCTTTCTTTTCCTAAACGACATTAATCACAACAACACCATAGACATTGACATACCTGAAGGCTCCCTCCTCATCCTCAACCACGACGAAAAAAAAATCTACGACGCATTTGAGAACGCCGGGAATCCATTATCGGACTCCGATATATATAGTTTCTGTAATCAAACCAACGTATATCGTCCAGGAATGGACGTCACAAAGGCGGAATTAGTAGGCTGTACGAATTGGAGACGCCAAGAGAAAACAGAAAGTGTTGGCGACTGGAAAGCTAGGGTTTACGAAATGCACAACGTACTGTTCACTTTCCGATCGCGTAAAGTGAACGCCGCTGCGAATAGAGATGATCCGTTCTCGCCGACGTGCGTGTTGCCGTTGGAGATCGACGAGGAGTCCGATGACAGTTTCATCGTGGCGGAGAATCCTAGGTTTAGCGTCTCCAGCTGCAATCAGCGGCGGCACAGCAGCTTCGTGAGGGAGGACAGGGAGTTCGTGACGGTGTCACGGAATAGTGTTGATATAATTCCGGTTGATGCGAGGAGGAGGGCGGCGCCGCTGACTATATCGGCGGAGAGAGTGGTGGCGCAGCAGCAGACAAAAGAGAAGGAATACGCGAAGAGTTTGCGGCCGATGGTATGGTTAACGGAACAATTTCCGTTGAAGACGGAGGAGTTGCTTCCGTTACTCGATATATTGGCGAATAAAGTTAAGGCCGTCAGGCGCATGCGGGAGCTGCTGACGACGACGTTTCCGCCGGGGACATTTCCAGTAAAGGTAATGTCAAAATGGGTAACACCGTACTTCCAGTGGGTCCCTCCCTCCCTCCCTGTTTTTTTTTTTCACATTCGATCTCTTACTTGATTCGATAAAATTTGAATCGATAATTTTTAATTATAAATAGTCAAATTATAAAATTCGAGATAAAAATCTCAATTTTTGATAATCTAAAATAAAAAAACGAACCTCCCATATAAAATTGGTCCCACCTGTTTTCTGATTGAGTGAAAAGCTTTTGTTTGATTGTGATATGCTTTGCTTTGTCATTCTTTTCACGCATAAGCAAACGTCTTTTGCTTTAATAAGGCTTGTTGATTTGACGTGGCAGCCTCTCAATTGGGTCATTTGTGGGCCCCTAAGATCGCATATTAACGAGACAACAGGTACAGGTGGGGCCCATTGTCTATTTATATCCATCAAACCTTGCTTTAAAACCAAAATTCATCTATTAAATATTGTCACATGAATATTTATTGAATAGTTTAAAATTTGAATAAGCTTAATTGATTTTGAAAATTTTATGGTATTTGAATCAGGTTGCGATCCCTGTGGTTCCTACAGTGAGAGTAGTAATAACGTTTACAAAATTTGTAGAGCTGCAGCCAGTTGAGAATTTTTACACTCCACTGTCAAGTCCAAGGCAATTGGGAAATGGAAGACGCAGTGAAGATGAGAGTACAAGTGGTGATAGCGCAAGTTACTTCTCGTTCTCATCGTCGTGGTTGAGAGGCGGCAGCCGCCAGCAACAGAGCAGTCATGGTGGCGGACGGGCTGTGGATCCATTTGAGATTCCTAGTGGATATAGTTGTAGTAGTTTCGATGAGAAGAACACTAAAATGAAAAAGTCCAAGTCTACCAGAAAAAATAAGTGAAAAAAAAAACAGTATGTTTTGGAAGTTTTTAGTGAATGAATGCTGTTGAATATCGATGGTAGTTTTGAAGTAGTTATAATTCTCACTTCCTAGTCGGTTCTGGGTTTGATTATATTAGGATTGACTTTAGCTAGGTAAGAGACTGTTTATCTTGTCCATTAATCATGTCGAGCCGCGTATAGAGCCCTACAACAGCGGACAAAATGTTTAAGAATACACCCATTTATGTTATTATTATTTCTTATTATTTGCTAACTTGGGAAGTATGGCCTGTTTACCCCAAGTGCCAAGAGCTGCCTTGTTCTCAAAAAATACCCTTAATGTTTTCGAGAAAATTCTTGTCCAGAGTTGATTCAATCAAATTTAACTAACACTAGAAAGAATCTTACTTGCTTTGTGATGATCACTCTTACTCCCAGAATGTACATCAATTACATGGTAAGCGTAGGCTACTCAACACGTAATTAGTTTGCGTTCATCGAAATTCGGGCTAGAATTTTTCATGTCTTTCCATTTGTTGTTCTAATTCTATTCTTAATATTACGAAAGCAAACACTCAGGTCGTTAGAATTTTTGTCCAAAGTTAGATGTTGAAAGTAAAAAGAAAAAGGGAAAAGGGCAAAGGCAAATTTATGTTAAGAGAACCAGGGAACATGATATTCTCACAGATATAAATAGAAGTGTTTTACACGCAAATCAAAGAATATAGTCATAAGGTGCAAATGAAAATACTACTTCAAATCTTATTCTAGAAAGAAGCTCAAGTACAAAAGTACTCGCGCTCCAAAATTTCTAATATATACACATTAGAACTAATGAAAAGCAATTTTCATAACAAACAAGTAATTATCACAGCCCACAATGCCTAAAAATGTGAAATTATTGACAGCACAAACCTTTTGATGACAAAGAATCAATAAAAAGTTTGTCCGAATGGATTCACTTTATCGATACAAAACAAGAAGAAGAAATAAAGCAGGCTGGCAGAATAGCTATTAAAATGTACTAGGAAAAGAGGGAAAACATTTATATGCCGAACCAATTCATTGCTTAGAGAGACAGTAACCTTTGAGTTGGCAAGTTGGCAGCAATTCTTAAAAAAGTGGGAATTTGTTAAAAAAGACAGCCTATCCACATGCATTCTATTCTTAATCCCAACATTATTCACCCCTTAAGATCTTGCCTCAAACTCCTTAAGAATCCTCTGTTTCTTCATTCACCAGCCCTCAATACTATCTTCTGAACAAGGTACTCCCCCCCACCCTCTCTCTCTCTATATATATATATATGTGTGTGTGTGTGTGTATTAATGATCCCGATTCAATGTTCTTCTGTAATACATCTCTTTCTTGCAGTTCTAGTTATATTTCCTAGTCTTTCTAGATTATGCAACAAATCTCCAAAAACTTCTTTCAAAACCAAAAGATAGAAACTATCTTAACAACGTGAATTTGATTGTACAGTCTGTGTAGGCAGATAAACAAGAATGGCGACAGACGGGCCGAGCTGGGCAGATCAATGGGGTGAGGGAGGTTTTGGTGCCATGGAAGATGACAAAACTAAAACCAACAAAGAAGCCGCCACTAAAAAGAAGGCGGCCTCATCGGCTGGATTTGGCAAGGCAAAAGCAGTGGCCGTGGCAGGTGCACAAAAGGTCAAGAACAGTACATCAATGGGCATTAAGTGGGTAAAAAATAAATGCCAAAAGAAAACCTCTTCCAAATGAACAACACAGATATGTTATCACAGAAAAACCAATGTACTTTGATTATTAATGGAAAATTCTATGTTCCAGAATGACTTATTTTGTCAATGATTGGTCAAAATTACGTACTGCAACATTAAACTAGACAAGTTGATCAACATCGAAATCCAGCCCCGTTAGGTAGATTTTTGCCTACATTGTCATGACCTAGTATAATATAATTAACAAAAAACAACTCAAGTTTTTTTATTTTATCATCAAGAGGTAGTGGCTCATTCATCATCGTAAAAATTGGTGAAAAAACGATAAACAGAAGGAACAAACAAGAATAAAACGAGAAATCCAATTAATTTCAACACATTGTATTCCACAAGGGATTATGAGTAAGGTTCTTCAGGAACAATCCAACTCAGTAACAACTTGCTAAAAGTCAGGCAAGCATGGAAAATAGTAGGTTCTTTGAAGGAAGACAAATTTACACTTGAAAACGCTATTTACAGAATGAACAGTCACTGCCCTCCAAATGATCCGAAGGTGTTCTCGCCACTATAAGTCATGTAGAGAAACCCATCTTCATCCTTGTATTCCTCATAAATTGCAGACATCATTGAAGCTGCACAGAATTACATATTATTATAAGAGAATTCAAGAAAAAATATTGGACAACTTAACGCAAGGATCCTACTCACCAGTAGGAGGGAGCATGTTCTTGACAAAGACAAATATAGCTTTCTCAGCACTCAGCTTGATCCTCTTCCGTACAACGTAAACAAACTGACCCACAGTCAAATCAGCAGGAACAAGGTATCTGTAAACCAAAAAAAAAAAAAAAACAGTAAATATTCGTTCTTATAGCCTCTAACCTTTCATACTTGATGCACTACCAAAAGCTGGCCAGTCATTTAACTATTATTGCTATAATTTACAATTGTACAATTAATAAGCTATGTCATGTCCTCAGCCAACCACAAAAAGGCAAAAAGAGAGGTAACATTTCAATGTACTGGTCCAACAAAGTCTCGTCAAGCTTAATAATTGATACGATGAGCTCAAACCATTTGCTATGAAGATCACTGCTGAGCATTATGAAGAAGCAAATAATATAAATTCACCAAAAAAAATCCTAAGCTATCATGCTAATATGAATTGGCTTTTGCAAACTATAGTTGAGAATGTGTCCCTGGAATCAAGCAGACATAACCTAACTAGTCTAATCAATTAATAAGATTCAAAAGCAATGCATGCAAGTAATCCTATAAGAAAAACATCTTCTTTTTTTTTTTTTGAAATATTGAAGAGGAAAAGAGCTATGCTCGATCACTGAATTTTCAATAGATCACCATAAATGAATTCTAAGCAGATTGAGTAAAGCAAGTTTTACAGGGACATATGTCGAAGAAAATCAGTATTGAGATTACAAGTGCACTTGAGCCCACAGGTAGGTTGGCGCTACTTACTTCTTCTTATCAATGTCAGGAACGGCACTTCTTTCTGCCTTCTCAACAATGACCTACAATATTATAATTATTATGAACTGAATTATCAACAGTACGAAGGTTAATATTAGCCTCAATCAAGGCAATGAATTACTTCACTGAAATTACAGAAAAATCTTACTGGTATTCTATCAGGGTACTTCTCTCGGATGCGAGATGATTCTGCCTGTCTTCTCTCTGCAATATTGTAGAACAAAGAATAAATTTATGATGCATATAATCCTATTTGGCCACTGTATATTTCTAACAACAGGCGATAAAACAATCAAGAGTCCCAAGTAACTTCCCAAGTCAGTAAAGATGATCAGGATTGGAGAATACAGTCTCGAGGATCATGTTTAGATACGACTATGATAATCCCAACAAAAAAACTGCTCCAACAAACAAAATGGAAATATCCATGACAATATTTCAATGTCATGTTTTTATCAATATTGACCCAATTTTATCAAACTTCACCAATAATGTATAAATACAGAAACATAATTTCCACGAATAAGTATTCACACACGCCCCCAGTATATTTATGTGGTTGAATTTATTCTTGCAATACACCATCAACCCTCTTAAGCAACAATCATATGATAGCAGAGACGGAGCCAATGGGGGGCCTGGTGGGGGCAAACCCCCCGCAACCCTACTCTGAGAAAATTATTTTTTTGCCCTTAATATTTAAACTCCCCCACCCCAAAATTTAAAAACATCAAGGTTTACCCCATTTTTTTGTATTCGCACACCAACCCCAAATCATGGCTCGAATTATCCACCGCCCATAATTTATTTATTTTCTTTCACCGCCATTAGAGGGAGTAAGGGAAAATCCAAACTACTTTCACACAAGAGAATCAAGTCACCGGAAATAAAAGTACTTTTTTTGTGCGTATGTGTGTGTGTGTGTGTGTGTGAGATTGAAAAAGAAAGAAAAAACATACCCAAAGGGTGATCAAGCTTGAAAGAACTCTTCGCCATGGCAAGCTTCGAATTCCGATCTGTCAATCCAAATTTCAAACATCGAAACAACATCAAAAACGCATAAATTTTATTTCTTGCACAAATACAACAATCCGTAACACAAAACATACATGCAAAACACAGCAACATAAGTCATCCCATTATATTTATGAATAATTGAAGAAGTAAAACAGAGATTCACGCAAAAGGGGTTCGTCTTACCAAAGAAGGAAGAAAATACAAGGAATTAATACGTCTAAACGAGGGCGTCAAAATCAAGAAAATAGTAAGAAAGAAAGAAGGATTAAGAGGGTCGTGAAATCATAGATTGATACGAAATAAGGATGGATTTATGAATAGGAATCTGATTTGGGTTTGTGAATCGTACACGAAATCGGATTTGAAAAGGTTTTGTATTCACAAGGAAACTCTTTTTTCTTCTTCCGATACGTTTAATTGACAAGGAAACTTTTGTTGAGATGAAAAGACTTCTATTAAGCAGTATGGTACGGCGACGTGTTAGCAACGCAAGTATACAAACGACGCCGTTTTGAAGGGGATTTAAACGGTTTTGCGTATGGATAGATTTGCGCCTTTCGGCCCAAGGCTCTGACCTACCTACTGTATAAGTGTATATTAATTGGTAGAGATTCCTTTATCTTTTTTAATTTTTTTTTCCTCCCAATTCAACCACAATAATATCTATAATTATTTTTAGGTGAACGTCTTGCCAGTTACCATACAATTTGACTTTTAATTAGAATCTTGAACGAGTCGATTTTTAATTAGAAATTTGAACGAGTCGAGTCGAAGAAGTTATTTTTCACACTTGTTTAAATGATTATGGAGCTTCAGAATTTGTGTTTGTGATTGGTTTAATTTTTAATCGAGTAGAAAACAAGTCGAGTTCGAGTAATTTGATTTTATACATATTTTATCATTTTTATAAATAGAATCGAGCTCGAGCCGAATTTTAAACTTATTGAACACCTAAAAGGTCATTCAAGTTTATTTTGATATGTTAACAAACCAAGCTGAAACGAGCTTTTAGCAAACGATCTTGAGTCGAGTGTCGAATATAATGATTCGTCTTTCAACCCTATTTTTAATATAAATTTTGAGGAGGAAAAAAATATAAAAGAAAATATAAATACAATAATATTAGGAATTTTATATTGCTTAAAATATTGAAACAATCGTAACTATGGATATAACGAGATTCATAGTTCAATATACACAAATAATTAAAATGACTTTACCCGATCTACTATTATATAGGGCTCGGACTCATTTAATTTGGACTGTAAACTCAAATCCATGAAAAAAGATGGACCCAACTTGCGTATCAAATTCATTTATCACGTCATATTCCCAAAGTTTACATTTTAGTTTGACATTTGGGACTAACAAATTACCAAAAATATCAGACGCAACCATCATATTCTTTACATGAATTGCTCTTCTTTCTCGGTAAGTTTCTCATAAACCATTTAGATTTTACCACACAAGATTCCCATGTAAAATGATATTGTATCTCTTATTATATTTATTCTATATATGATAATGTATAAATTTTTTCCTTAAATATATAAGTGATTTAAGTTTTTTACCCTTATCATGTATAGAGGTGAATGCAATAGCAATCCGGATCCTCTATTGCATGGTGTTGCATCTCATGATGCATTCACCTCTATACAGGGACGGATCCAGGAATTAACTTTTGGGGGGGCCGAGTTATATACCATTGAAGTAAAAAAAATTGACAATATTTGTACATATAAATTTACTTTAGTTTCAATATATAAGTAATAAAAACAACTATCATGCATGCGTAAAAGAAAATTCAATAAGAAGTACGACACTTTGGAAATGTATAAGTTTTTTTTTAAAAGAAAATTATTGAAGTTGTATTCGTTGTTCTTTGAGTACCTACTATTTATGATTGAATAAACAAATATACGTAAAATTGACATATTAAAGTCTAATTTAGAACTTAATTGCTCATATTGATATAGGCTCATTATATTTATAGTTATTAAGAGATATCATTACTGAACTTTATATTTAATTTATTAATGATAGAACTTCTCTAGATATTTTTCATTCTACTTGATTTTTTATCTAATTTTGTTTGGAGTTAGTGTCTCTCTCTATTTTATTTTTAAATACAAGCATTAGTTTAAAAATAATGATGCTTTGTTAATCGCAACTCAATGCAAAGTTAAGTGGAATCGAGAAAATAACATTAATAAAAAATAAAAGTTAAGTCAACTGCAAATTTCAACTAAATTAAAAAAAAATTCAAAAAAATATAAAGTAACAACTATGAACACTGATATAATTATTGTATCCATACCGTGTGGTAAATATACTCTAAAAAATTGATGATGGTGGACTTCTTCTTCCATTTCAATTTATTGATGTCTTTATTTTTTATCTTTATTTTCTATTAATTTTAATAGAGTTTCGAATAAATGTTTGTTAATTCAAAAATGCAATATCCATTTTTAATTTAATCATAATATTTCTTTCTCAACAATGTTTCTTGTTGATTTTAGAAAAAGTGCCTGCTATTATTACCTTGTATGTGAGGAAAGAAGTCCCAAGAAAAACATTAGAGTTATTCACACATTTAACTTCCTTTTTTTCATTTTTGGTTATTGCTTTTATTCCTTTATTCTTACTTTTCGTAATTACTTAAAAAAATAGGAGAGTAAACTCTAATTAAAAAAATAAAACAGCACTAACTAAGTGAGGCTATCAGGATTCAAACTCTTGCCTTGAGGGTGATAGGTGGATACGCCTACCATCTCCACTGCAACTGCTTTATGATGTAACTCACAACATTATGAAATATATTATAGGGGGGCCATATGGCTAACACGTATGCATCCGACAATGAAAATTTACCCCTAAATTCGTCCTTGCCTTTATATATGACAAGTGTACAAAATTTAAATCACTTATATATTTAAGGAAAATATTTATACACTTGTCATGCATAGAATGAATGCAATAAGAGATGCAACACCATTTTGCAATAGAGGATCTCGTGTGATGCAATAGGAGCAGGGACGGAGCCAGGGGGCTGGAGGGTACGCTCGCCCCCCCACCCCCCACCTCAATTTTGAAAAATTATTTTTTTACCTTACAAAATTTTTGATATTTGAATTTCGCCCCCCTCAAAATCAAAAAATATCACGCGTTCTCCCTTTTTCTTTGAGTTTGCCACCCCTAAACCCAAAATTCTAGTTATAATGAAAGAGATATAAGAGTATAAAGTATGTTAAAAGTTGTAATTGAACTTGGTTCCTTATTATATTTCCTCTCATAAATATAGCGTACCGTACCGCGGGGGCCCCCCTTGAATCCTTCATCGATCTAGCAAAAAAAAATGTATAGCTATATCACAATAATCTAGCCTCTCCCTCTGTAAAATTTCTGGCTTCGCCCTTGAATAGAGATGTAACACCATTTGCAATAGAGAATTCGAATTGCGATTTTACGGTTTGTAACATTTTATGACTTATGACCAAACCGGATCTTCTATTTTAAATTGTGTTTCATCTCATATTTCATATATTTATATGCATGACATGTGTATAATTTTTTTCTTAAATAGGTAGTGATATATATTTTATATATTTGTCATGCATATAAGAACATGGAATAGGAGATAAAATATTATGACAATTATGCATATTTCCCCACCTTTAATTACACACCTAAAAGATAATTTCAACCATGCCTTCAATGTACTAAAATGCAATTCTTTGTCCATACGAAACTAAAAGATATATTTCTTGTATATTTAACGAAACACTTTATTATAAACACGGTGAAAATATAATACTAAATATACGATGAAATATCAAATTAAAATTTGAGTTGACAGGACGATAAAAGGCGACAGATAGACTTATAGTACGTAATCCTCATCCAATTGAACCATAAGTTGGCGGGGGGTGGAAAACATGCTAAGTGTTGTATGCTGCAGAGGTGAGCTGGTGGTCCACCCTCTTTAGGTATTTTCATTTATAGATACCCTCCTCCTTCTTGGCTTCTTCACGTGACCTTCACAGACAGTACACCCCAAACTCAGCTTTGCTCTCTGCTATACTCACTTTTATTGTAAGGCCCCAAATTAAGACTGGTTATACAATTATAGGGCACTCAATTCAATTGAATTGAATTTAAAGCAAATATGGGTCAGTGTTACTCTGCAGGACCATCCACGGAAGACCACAATTGTAACCAATCATCATCATCAGCAACAACAACAAGCTTCATGTCAAGATGCCTAGCCATTGCCAAAGAGCGAAGATCCAGGCTCTACATTATAAGGAGATGTGTTTTCATGTTAATTTGTTGGCACAAGTACGATCGCTCTGATCGATTCGATCGCGTTAATCGCTTGTTTTAAAACCAGCTAGATTGTTAGCAATAATTCTCTAGGTTCATTAACTCTCTCTATTTTCAATTGTATCCCTTTTTTCTTTTCGGTTTTCTTGGAGATTTCTATGGAGTTTAATTTCATGCATGCATATCTAGTTGTGAGAAATTGAAATGCTCTCGTTGAATGAATCAGGTTCGAGCTAGAATTTTCTGTCTATTGAATCAATGCTTGGTTCCTTAAATTAGTTTTTGAATGCGGAATGAATTAGGTGAGGGGCAAAAGGGGGCTCAGCGTTTGCACGTGAACAGTAAGTAGGGATGTTAATGTTATGTGTTGTACCTTGAGACCAGAACAAATTAAGGCATTTATGTAGTAGTTTTAGATACAGGGTACAAACCCACATGAAGAGAGGGACATCTCTTGGGGCCTACATATTTCTTTCTCAAATTTTACTCAGTTGATAAAAATAACAATGAATCACAAAATTTCTGCTAACATATTATATAGTCTTCCGTTGTCTATTTTTGTTGTGTCTAGTTTACGCAGAGAATATGTATTTATCGATGTGGTTTTAAGTACAAATCATAATGAAGTGGTTATGTTATGTTATTGGATTAAATTTGGAGAGGCAGTCACGATCAATTTTAAATTAGATAGGTCACTTGTCAATATATTATACGAGACACGACTTGAAACGATAAAAATCTTGTTAGGATCAACCCAACAAATATGGACAAGTTAGAAAAGATGAAAATTAGAGCGACATTAAGTAAAAATAGTTAAAAGTAGAATGATCAATTCTATCTTAGAAGTTACGTGGGAGTATTTATAGCTTTAGATTCATGTACTCGTTACATATATCCCCGACCGTATAAATCCACGTGATCTAATATATGGTCCACAACTCCACATTTTTTGTTGGAACAAGATTCAAGTTGGATAGAGTATATGCTCTTAAAAAGCAAGTTGAGTGACACGTGTATAAGGACGATTGAGAATTGAAGACAATTGAAATGTAGAGGGAAAATTGGAAACTTCTCTCTCCAATTTTCAACTACTCGTTTATCAAAGTGTCATTCATAATAATAAAAAAAAATGTTACATGACTGTGTTACAAATGATTTGTACGTAGAGACAAGAAAAGAAATGTGAGCCCCAAATATGTGGAAATATGCTTTAAACAAAATATGCTATATGAACATGATTAAAGAACAAGTGGAACAAGAAGTTGGATCAAAGCGGAAGCTTCTTTCACTTTGTGTTTTCTTTTCTCTTTTTTCTCATAATGATTTGCAATTTTCATGGCCCATATTTTTTAATTTTGTACCTCTTTCATCCACCAATATATTATGGGTCCAAAGGGCATGACTAGCTGGTAGCTTATTTCAACCGCAAAGCTCTAATATAGAATTTATTTTGTCTCTTCAATTCATGTTGATTGTTGATGCTACTCATAATTTTTGTTTATGTAACATTTAAAGGGAAAAGACAACATTGGACATGAATCATTTCTTTGTATGTGAGGCGTGAGCTAAATAGAGTTTATTCCGAGCCAAGACTAATGAACATGTCGGAATATATTGGATGAAATTGAATACTATATCGTATAAGCAATATGAGGCGAATGCAATAGTTTCTTTTAAATAATTAAGGGTTTGTTGTATGGTTATTATCACCCTGAATATTATTGAAAGTTGTAATTTTTATAATAAGTTTTGTTTTGTAACGCTTATAAATAAATATTTACCACGAAATGAATATATATATATATATATATTTGAGCCAATAGAATTAAGTATATTGGTTTTGAAATTCAAATGGGGAAAGTGATGGCGGTGTAAATAACATACCTTTATCCCGACCTCATAAATGCATATTGAAGGCTCCAGATTTGCTCCAGTGAGCTTTTTCATCGTTACATAGCTTTTGAGTAAATATACCCTCCTTTTTGTTGTTGGGTTGTTGGCAAATTCAATGCAAATCACATCCCCCATGACCCCCCAACCCCCCCACCCCCAACCTCAGTTCCATATATTTGTATATATCTATCTGTCATATATATATACTGGTTGCAAATCCTCATGGGGTATCATATTCTTCACTAGAACAATTCTTTGTAATCTTCTCCATCTTTCTCATGAAGAACTAGTCTTTCTATTGGTTGTTTCTTTTCTTCCTTGCAGAATGGTGATTTCTATTTAGGATTCAATTTATTATTTATGAGTCAAGACATCCATAACGGCGAATGGTACATGAGTTGTAGCAGAGGTCTGTCAATATTAATCATACGGGATATTGGTCCGGTTCAATTAGAAAGCCGTGCTCCATAAGAGTAGAGCTCGGTTATTTGATTGAGCCGTGCCAATATCACGTATACATACATACTACTATTGATGCCCCTACAACTACAGTATCAGTACTTTAATTCTTTCCATGCAATGCGAAAACAGGTAACTTCAGTGATTGTATTTTTTTCCACCTATACCTTTTGTACTAATACTAATTTTTTCCTTTTATCTCTTTTCCTCGGAGAAAATGATCGAAATCATGAGACATTCACCGTGTGAGGATTTCGGCGGTTGTTTTCGGGCTTGAAATAGAAGATCTCATGTGCGTTGAAGGCGTTGCTCAATAAGTAATGAAAATTGGGAGATTATGATGTTTTGTTTTAATTTTTCCGGGATTTCATATTCAATAATTTATATATCATACAAAATTGTACTTGGGCTGTGGCTGTGGCTGTTGTGTAAAAGATATTTTGCTTCTCTCCATATTAATTAGGACAAATATACTTTTTTGTTAGGATTAACTTTAAAGGTCTGTGCAGTTGGTAGCTTTTTCAAGAATGCAGATAATTTTTACCTCAGACCTAGTACAACAATAACTTCATGGTCATTTTACATTGGTTTACCTAGTCTAATTATTATTTGTTTACTGTAATAAAAGGATTAGATGAATGGCGTGGTAATTCAATAAACTCTGTGAAAAGATGTCAAAAAAGACTGAAAATTGCATTTACTTGTCCCTACCTAAAAGCCCTTGTACTTTTTTGAAGAAGTTATTGTAGTAGGTATAAGAGTCTTAACTTTTTGTATCTCATCATTAAAGCCATTTCAGAGGAGCAACTACATTTGGATTCCAAGCTGAAATACCTTTTATTCTTTTTCCTTTTTCTTTTTGTAAATGAAATACTTTCCATTCTATTTATCTACATATTTCAGAGTTTACTCGTGTGAATAATTCTATCTCAAACTAGGTAATCAACCACTTGAGTATTTAGATTAGAAACTTAGAAGTTTAGTTCAACTAATTTAGATGACGATTCTAATGTACGCGTCATTGTCTATAACAAAATCGTGGAACATTTTCTGTTATACGAATGAATTATGACATAATACCAACTTAGTGGTCGGAAAATGGATTTAATAAGGCATTAATACCTTGAAAAAGAATGAAATTCACATGTTTTTTTCTTCTTCTTCATTTTGCTCTTTGCAGCCATCCAATTGTACACGTGTAGTAAGTCCGTTTGTATAACATAAATTGTTAAATTGATGTGTAACCGAGACTTGGATTGATTCCAACGTTCGTACGCACGTAATTTTATTTTCCGATTCTGCGGCACATTATATCGAGGCTTAAGCAAATACAAGCAGTTTTCTGCAAGCATGAAAATAATCGCAACGATATTTCATAGATTCGAACTGAAAAATCACTTTTCTGTACACTAATAAAAAAAAGGCAAATCAAACTAAATAACTTTAACGTTTGCTTTACCAAAAATGAAATAAGCACGCGAAGACATGTATTATCTTATTTCTTGAACCTTGTTTCCCACACTGAGGTCCTGGATTTGTTTTATATTTTTTCCAATGATTTTCAACTTTATTGACACTCCAACTAACAGGAATTTTCCGAAAAAGAAAACAGATGGTAGAATCAGTGGTAATGAATGAAATCATAATATATATATATATATATATCATCAGAATTAATGCAAACAACACTTAAACAATAATCTCTTTTTTTCTTGCCCATTTTAGAAACACTAGTAAACAATATGTGCGTCGCACGTGAATTACATGATTTCGTTAAAGCAATTTATATACATAGATAGTGCTCAATTTGATGAATCCAAAACTTGATCAATAACTTAACTACCCCTAAAAAAAGAATAACTTAACTAATGAACTATTAATTAATAAATTATTATTCTTTAAAAAATCAGATATTGGTTGACATGAAAAATTGAATGAATATTTGAAGAAATTAAATTAATTGAAAATCAAAACTTATATAATAATATCACTAAATGAATTCTTATATAAATTCATGATTCTTTTATATTTTATCTTGATTAATTTTGATGGATCAAGTGCTTCATTTTTTCTTTCCTCTCATTGAGTCTTGTGTACTTATAATAATTCTCTTCGTTATGGATCAAAATCTGGATACTTGTGTAGTTGTTGTTTTTTTTTAATTATTATTATTCTTTTTGTTTCTCAAATTTTTTATAGCAATAAGACTATAGTTGATGCAATGCCAAAATAATTAAGTTGAACGGATAAAATGAAATCAACCATTCACAAATAAGGTTAGCCAAGCTCTTGATTGTAAAAAGAAAGGCATTTAAATAAAAATGAAGTGTTGTGCAAATCATCACCAAATGAAAGTGACAAATTATATTGAATTACAATAGCAAATGTCAATATATCTCCCAAGATCATGAGGGAACAATGGTTTACTATTTTTCTTTTTGTAGTATTATAATTAATTAATTAATATTAGTAATGAAGTAAGATAGTAAAATGGCGCCTAACTGCAAAGTTTTCCCTAGCCTCTTTTACTAAGTTATTTTTTGTATACTATTTGTGATGATATTCAATTTTCTCAATCACGTATATTCATATAAATTAATTAAAAAATAAAATATAAACAACGATATGAATATTTGTTCCAAGCAAGCATTTTAATCTCTTTTTCTTTCATGATAAATAAATAGGATCGAAACAATCTTGTCTACATGCAATTTAATAGTAGAAACCTAATGTAATTATACTTTTTGTTGTTATAGGTACTTAATTTATTTTTTTGACTCTTTTACCATTAAAAAATTGAATTACATAGGGATTTTTAAGGTTCAAAAGTCACTAAATTTATGTATGATTAAAGTCAGGATTCCAAAGTTTTTGCCGAATGAGCTATGAAAAATATATTAATAACAGATTAATTTGTTGAGCTAGATTTTTTCATTCATATCCATCTATAACTTGCAATATAAAATAAAAGGTTGATTAGATATGTGTTCCTATTTCCTAGAATTCAATATTAAATGTAAATTTGTTATAATTTTATTGTACCGTATATGTTGAGATATTGGACTTCCAATATATATTTTTTAATCAATAAATAAAAATAGGAGTAACCTTATTTAGAGTCCTAATGTAATTATACTTTTTATTATTGCAGAGATTTGACATTTATTTTTATTATTTATTTTTGACTCTTTTGGCATTAAAAAATTGAATTACAGAGGACTATTTCAAAAATTTCAAAAAACAACTCTTAACTTGTAAAAAATTTCTATTTTTATTCTATATATATATATATATATATATATATATATATATCATTATGCATTTGATATTGTTTATATATAATTCCTTTGTAGAGTTCTCTATATATAATTTTCTTGTAGATTATGCAACTACCTATGCACTTTTATTATAAAGTTCTAATGCAATTATACACCTTATTCTTTTAGATATATACAACTTATTTTTATTATTTATTATTTGACTATTTTTTTATTAAAAAAATAAATTATATAAGGATATATTAGGCATATCAAAAGTTTCAAAAAATCACCCATACTTTGATAATAGAATATTAGAATAGAAAAGAAATGAATAGATTATAGTACTATACAAACTCTACACTTGGACTAGTCGTGGGAATGTCATGGGCTTGCATCTGTATGGCCTATGGGCCTTTGTTAAATTTCTTTAGGAGAACACACTCTCGTTTGTAGAAGATTCTCCAATAGTAACAACTAATGGCTATATATATATATATAGGAATAATTACACTGGATATACATGAGATATTGCGAAATTACAAAAAAATATCCCCTAATTCAATAAATTACATCTAACATTCATTCCGTTTCCACAGTCTAACATTGAGCACCTTCCGTTAGGGTTCTGTTAAAATTTTAGGTGAACTTCCAAAAATACCCCAGAAGACCAAATTTTTCTCGGACAATTATACCCTTTGGTGTTATTTGTAATATTTTATAAAAGTATAGGTGTTATATGTAATGTTGTGTATGTAAAGTATATAAAAAATTATTTATAATTAAAAATTATTATCAACAAAATAAAAAATTCTAAATTATTAAAATTATGTGTAAAATATCATTTTAATCATTTAAATAAATTAGTATATAATAGTTTAGATTATATAATTTAAAAATTTATATTTTAAATTAATTTACAAAATTTATAATAAATTTAAAAATTGTATTTTAATAAATTTAATTTCTAAAATAATTACTTATTAATATATTATTTTATAAAAAAAAGGAAAAAGAAAAAAAAAGGAGTTGGGGAACAGTGTCGTCTTCACCAACCCCCCCATCCCCCGCCCCACCCTCACGCACACAAAACAACACACACACACACAATTACACTCACACAGTCACACACACATGAAAACACACACACAAAGTAGCCCACACACACACGAAAACACACACACACACACAGTCGCGCACACACACATTCACACACAATCAATTTGTAAGATATTACATACATATATACATATACGTATATATAAGCATTTTTTTTATGTTTAATTTTTTATTTTAAATTTGGTATTAGAAGTAAATCTAGAGATGTAAAGGGGTAATATTGTAATTTAGCTTTTTAAATTTTTTTACTCCCTCCGTCCCAAAAAGAATGTCCCCTTTGACTTTTCTTAGTATTTATCAAAAGTCTATTATTTCCCTAAAATACCCTTTCCATAAAACAAAAGACAACTAATAATATTATCTTTTAAAACATGCATGATTTTAGTTTAATTTATGACTTTTGTCTATTATCCATGTATAGAACTATTTTTCTTAAATACGATTGTAGTTTTATATTAAAAATAAATTAATTATATATTTCTCAATTAAAATGAAGGGTGATATAGTCAGATCAGACAATAAATACACACATAAATAGTAAGGGACAATCATTTTGGGACAGATAAAAGTGGAATAGTGGACTTCCTTTTTGGGACAGAGGGAGTAATATTTTTCTTTCTTTTTTTAAAAATATTCTGTAAGGGCATTTTAGTATTTTTACACTTTTCATCCATTTTTATATCAATGCATGAAAACTTGGGATGTTAGACGTAATTATTGAACTAGGGGATGTTTTTTATAATTTTGCAATACCTCAGGTATGTCCAGTGTAATTATCCCTATATATATTATTTTAATTCTAGACGAAGGGGATACTCTAACTCAAAAAATTCGAGCCGATAGTTTTTTAGTTATGGGTCACACAGAGGCCTATAAAACTCCACATAAGGATGAAAAAGTCACAACTTATGACAGTTTGGAATTAAACTTAGGACCTCCCACATGAAAGTGAAAGCTGATAGCCTGATACCACTAGGCTAACAAGCCTTGAGTGACTAATTAGATATATAAATATATGAAAAAATTATTTTTAGAATAAAGAAAATCTCGTAGGGAACTTGTATTACTGAATAATATATTTATAGAGTTACATAGATTTGGTAAACAAGTAAACCCGAAGTTATAAAAAAGGAAAGATAAATACAGGGATAAACTATAAAGATAAATATAAGAAAATATAAGATAAAGAAAGATCTTATGCTAATCTAGAAGATATATTTTAACACTCCCCTGCAGTCAAAAATGGAGTTTCCTAGACGTTGAGACTGGAGAAAAAAATCCCGAAAGAGTTGAGACTGCAATGTTCGAATGTCGGAATCGGGACGTTCGAACGTCTCGGGCGGGAAAAAAAAAGGTATTCATCCGTACAATGACGTTCAAACGTGGTGTGTTAAACGTTCGGGCGTCTAGGGCCTAGAGAGATGGCGGTGGCTCCAAGTCCTTGTGTGTTAAGGATGAGAGGCGGCAACGTAAAATAAAAATGCGGCGGCTTCAAGCCCTCATTTTCCAAGGGTAAGCAGCGCAGACATAAAATAAAAAGGTGGCGGTTCTAAGTCCTTGTTTTCCACAGGTGAGCAGCGGTGGCATAAAATAAAAAAACGATAGCCAAAGGCGGCGGCGGCAAAAGAGAGAAAAAAGAAGGGGAAAAAAAAGTAAACTAGATAAGGGGCGCCGGACGGGGAAGGCGACTTGATGATGGCAGAAGCAAGAGATCAAGATATCATGACTCTGATACCATGTTAGATTAAAGAAAATCTCGTAGGAAACTTATATTACTGAGTAATATATTTATAGAGTTACATAGATTTGGTAAACACGTAAACCCTAAATTATAAACAAGAAAAGATGAATACAAGAAAAGATATCCTAAACTATAAAGATAAATATAAGGAAATATAAGATAAGGAAAGATCCTATGCTAATCTAGAAGATATATTGTAACAATTACTTCTTTGGTCCTGTAGCTATAAGGTATTGACATTTTTCGTCCTAAATATTTTATAATTACACTTTTAGTCCTAAAATTGACACCCTATATTTCAATTTTAATACTTTTTCACCTTTTTGATCCTTAGTTACACATTTAGTCCTATTTAACTAAATATTTTTGCACATTTAGTCATGCTACAGTCAAATTAAAAAAGTTTTGGCCAAATTAATGGTCGGAACTTCGCATTGGTAATTTTCATAAATTTTGTTTGAAAAAAGTTTATAATAAATTCAAACATGTATATTAAAGATCATGTAACGTTTTCATACAACGTGTAAATACCAATGTCCATTTCTCTTGTAAAAGTCGGCGCGTAAATAAAGTGTGTTCGAAGTTTTAACTTTCGAAAACTTTAAAGATGTTAATTTACATGTGGCAAAAAGTTACTTAAAACATTCTCACTACTCAATATGTAGTCATGTAGGTCGATAATGAAATCAACTGGATTTTATGACATTCAATAAATTCAACATGTATACTAAAGATCATGTAACGTTTTCATGCAACGTGTAAATATCAATGTCCGTTTTTCTTGTAAAAGTTGGCGGGTCAATAAAGTGTGTTCAAAGTTTTGACTTTCGAAAACTTTAAAGATGTTAATTTAGATGCGACAAAAAGTTACGTAAAATATTCTTGCTACTCCGCATGTAATCATGCAAGTCGATAATGAACTTAACTTTGACATTCAATAAATTCAAACATGTACATTAAAGATCATGTAATGAATTCATGCAACGTGTAAATATCAATGTCCGTTTTTCTTGTAAAAGTCGGCGGATCAATAAAGTGTGTTCAAAGTTTTGACTTTAGAAAACTTTAAATATGATAATTTACATGCGACAAAAAGGTTGATTAAAACATTCTCGCTACTCCGTATGTAATCATGCAGGTCGATAACGAACTTAACTCTGACATTCAATAAATTCAAACATGTATATTAAAGATCATGTAACGAATTCATGCAACGTGTAAATATCAATGTCCGTTTTTCTTGTAAAAGTCGGCAGATCAATATAGTGTGTTCAACGTTTTCACTTTCAAAAACTTTAAAATGCTAAGGGAAAATCTCATTTTTCATACCGTAATTAACCACCTGTACTCTTTTGATACCAAACATTCTTGAAATCTCATTTTTGATACAAACTTTACCAATCTGTATCAGTTTTGGTACCTCCGCTAACTAGGTAACGGAAAATGTCACGTGCCATCCACGTGGCCATTAATTCGCGCGTGTTGTGCACGTGTATATGAAAATTAATTCGCGCGTGTTGTGCACGTGTATATGAAAATTAATTCGCGCGTGTTGTGCACGTGTATATGAAAATTAATTCGCGCGTGTTGTGCACGTGTATATGCACGTGGCCAACAATGGTACAGAAAATGGACAAAGTTTGGTACCAAAAATGGGATTTTTCTATTAATTTTTCAAATACACGTGCGAGTTAACGGCCATGTGGATGGCATGTGACATTTTCTGTTACCAAGTTAACGGATATACCAAAAGTAATACAAACAGGCAAAGTTTGAATCAAAAGTGAGATTTCAAGAATGTTTGTTATCAAAAATATACAGGTGGTCAATTACGGTATTAAAAATGAGATTTTCCCATATGTTAATTTACATGCGAAAAAAAGTTGCTTAAAATTTTATCGCTATTTCGTTGCGTAAAATTTTATCGCTATTTCGTATGTAATCATGCAGGTCAATAACAAACTTAATTGGATTTTTTGACATTCAATAAATTCAAACATGTATATTAAAGGTCATGTAACATTTTCATGCAAGTGTAAATATCAATGTCCATTTTTCTTGTAAAAGTTGGCGGGTCAATAAAGTGTGCTCAAAGTTTTGACTTTCAAAAACTTTAAATACGTTAATTTACATGCGACAAAAAGTTGCTTAAAACATTATCGCTACTCCATATATAATCATGCAAGTCGATAACGAACTTAACTAGATTTTCTGACATTCAATAAATTCAAACATATATATTAAAGATCATGTAACGTTTTCATGAAACGTGTAAATATCAATGTCCGTTTTTCTTGTAAAAGACGAAGGGTCAGTAAAATGCGTTCAAAGTTTTGACTTTCGAAAACTTTAAATATATTAATTTACATGCAGCAAAAAGTTTAAAACATTCTCGCTACTCCGTATGTAATCATGCAGGTCGATAACGAACTTAACTGGATTTTCTGACATTCAATAAATTCAAACATGTATATTAAAGATCATGTAACGTTTTCATGCAATGTGCAAATATCAATGTCCGTTTTTCTTGTAAAAGTCGGCGGGTCAATAAAGTGTGTTCAAAGTTTTGACTTTCAAAACTTTAAATATGTTAATTAACATGCGACAAAAAGTTGGTTAAAACATTCTCGCTACTCCGTATATAATCATGCAGGTCGATAACAAACTTAATTATGATATTTAATAAATTCAAACATGTATATTAAAGATCATATAACGAATTCATGCAACATGTAAATATCAATGTCCATTTTTCTTATAGAAGTCGGCGGATCAATATACTGTGTTCAAAGTTTTGACTTTCGAAAACTTTAAATATGTTAAGGGAAAATCTCATTTTTCGTATCATAATTGACCACCTGTACTCTTTTGATACCAAACATTCTCGAAATCTCATTTTTGATACAAACTTTACCAATTTGTATCACTTTTGGTACCTCCGTTAACTAGGTAACAGAAAATGTCACGTGCCATCCGTGTGGCCATTAACTCGTGCGTGTTGTGCACGTGTATATGAAAATTAATAGGAAAATCTCATTTTTGGTACCAACAATGGACAAAGTTTGGTACCAAAAATGAGATTTTCCTATTAATTTTTCAAATACACGTGCACAACATGTGCGAGTTAACGGCCATGTGTATGACGTGTGACATTTTCCGTTACTAAGTTAACGGAGATACCAAAAGTGATACAAATAGGCGAAGTTTGAATCAAAAGTGAGATTTCAAGAATATTTGGTATCAAAAGTATACAGATGATCAATTACGGTATTAAAAATGAGATTATTCCATATGTTAATTTACATGAGACAAAAAGTTGCTTAAAATTTTCTCGCTATTCCGTATGTAATCATGCAGGTCAATAACGAACTTAACTAGATTTTCTGACATTCAGTAAATTCAAACATATATATTAAAGATTATGTAATGTTTTCATGCAACGTGCCATTAACTAGCGCATGTTGTGCACATGTATATGAAAATTAATAGGAAAATCTCATTTTTGGTACCAACAATAGTACCAAAAATGGACAAAATTTGGTACCAAAAATGAGATTTTCCTATTAATTTTTCAAATACACGTGCACAACATGTGCGAGTTAACGGCCATGTGGATGACGTGTGACATTTTCCGTTACTAAGTTAACGGAGATATCAAAAGTGATACAAATAGGCGAAGTTTGAATCAAAAGTAAGATTTCAAGAATATTTGGTATCAAAAGTATACAGATGATCAATTACGGTATTAAAAATGAGATTATCCCATATGTTAATTTACATGGGACAAAAAGTTGCTTAAAATTTTTTCGCTATTCCGTATGTAATCATGCAGGTCAATAACGAACTTAACTAGATTTTCTGACATTCAGTAAATTCAAACATATATATTAAAGATCATGTAATGTTTTCATGCAACATGCCATTAACTCGCGCATGTTGTGCACGTGTATATGAAAATTAATAGGAAAATCGCATTTTTGGTACCAACAATAGTACCAAAAATGGACAAAGTTTGGTACCAAAAATGAGATTTTCCTATTAATTTTTCAAATACACGTGCACAACATGTGCGAGTTAACAGCCATGTGGATGACGTGTGACATTTTCCGTTACTAAGTTAATGGAGATACCAAAAGTGATACAAATCGGCGAAGTTTGAATCAAAAGTGAGATTTCAAGAATATTTGATATCAAAAGTATACAAGTTGTCAATTACGGTATTAATAATGAGATTATCCTATGTTAATTTACATGGGACAAAAAGTTGCTTAAAATTTTCTCACTATTCCGTATGTAATCATGCAGGTCAATAACGAACTTAACTGGATTTTCTGACATTCAATAAATTCAAACATATATATTAAAGATCATGTAATGTTTTCATGCAACATGTAAATATCAATGTCCATTTTTCTTGTAAAAGACGGCGGGTCAATAAAATGCGTTCAAAATTTTGACTTTCAAAAACTTTAAATATGTTAATTTACATGCGACAAAAAGTTGATTAAAACATTCTCGCTACTCTGTATGTAATCATGCAGGTTGTAACGAACTTAACTGGATTTTCTGACATTCAATGAATTCAAACATGTATATTAAAGATCGTGTAATGTTTTCATGCAACGTGTAAATATCAATGTTTGTTTTTCTTGTAAAAGTTGGTAGGTCAATAAAGTGTGTTCAAAGTTTTGACTTTCAAAAATTTTAAATATGTTAATTTACATGCGACAAAAGTTGCTTAAAACATTCTTGCTACTCCGTATGTAATCATGCAAGTGGATAACGAACTTAACTGGATTTTCTGACATTCAATTAATTCAAACATTTATATTAAAGATCATGTAATGTTTGCATGCAACGTTTAAGTATCAATGTCCATTTTTCTTGTAAAAGTCGGCGGGTCAATAAAGTGCGTTCAAAGTTTTGACTTTTGAAAACTTTAAATATGTTAATTTACATGCGACAAAAAGTTGTTTAAAACATTCTCGCTACTCCGTATGTAATAATGTAGGTCAATAACGAACTTAACTGAATTTTCTGACATTCAATAAATTCAAACATGTATATTAAAGATCATGTAACGTTTTCATGCAACGTGTAAATATCAATGTCCGTTTTACTTGTAAAAGTCGGCGGGTCAACATATGTTGAAAGTTTTGACTTTCTAACTGAAAACTTTAAATATGTTAATTTACCTTCCATGTCAATTCACCCAAAGGAGAGATGCAATATCGGCTCTGTTTTCACCATTTTTTTTACCTTTCCTTAGTATATAAAGTAATTTGTACTATAACTTTATCCAAATGAATTAATTATTTTAATTATTTCGTACTAAAAGTTAAATAGATAGACAAATCGACATGCTCTAGTGTAAACAAATCGACATTGATAATGTCGTTACGTTATTGCCATGAAGTACTGTAGGACCATTTTCAGCCCTGAAGTCAGACAAGTAACTGTTAAATAATTCTTGCGAAATACTTTTACCTATTGAATTCTTACCCACTTTCTGGCCCAGACCTATATGATTTTGGATCATCCGAAATATTGCCAGTTATAAGTTCTGAACTTAAAACAATAGTCTATCAGCATGTTTCAGCAATTTAATTATAATCATAATTAAGCAGATTTAAATGATTAAATCAATTTTAGGTAGTTGTCACATGTGATTCTTTACATTACAAAAACTTTATTTAATTAAATATATTGACACAATTAGATTAAAGAGTGCAAACAGATGAGATATTAAACTATAATATCCAATGGAAAATAGATAAGTATTTATAATTAGCCCAAAAGCACAAATCTTCCATACAAGCAAAATCTCAGAGCTCTGCCACTGATTAATTCTTTCAATAAACTAATACTCTACCTAAGAAAACCCCCAAAAAGGCCAGCTCTGACAACCAAAGATTGTGCTCTCAGTCTCCATCTAGTACACAAAAGACCATACTAGCACAACAATTTAAATACTAAAAACAAAAAGAAGCCTAACAAAAACCCAGATTAAAATATAAAAAATGAAAACACACATATATATATATATATAGAGAGAGAGAGAGAGAGAGAGAGAGAGGCTTTAAATTTAATTACTCAAGAAACCCAGTCTTGGTTAAAATGGCATTCCTCAATTTGCTGAGATCTCTGCCTTTGAGAGTCCTTCCAACACCTTCACACATTGAGAATGAAGCAATCTGAGTACTTGCAAGCCTCCTAGCTAGATATTCATGTGGTGGGACCATCTCATCATCACCATCACCATCACCATCATCCTTCTCCACGTCATCAAATTTATAATTTCTTATTAATCCTTCATCATCATCATTACATGCATCATCATCCCACAAGTTCTTGTTAGTCTTCTTCTTCAGAATCTTGTTCCAGTCTGGAATGTCCACGGGGGCTGATGAGTTGGCGGATCTCGGGATGGTCCTCGGGGAGGCGGCGAAGCGGCGCCATGCAGATGAGGATGAGGATGACGAACCAGATGAGTCATTATAGTTTCTTGTTTTTAATTTTGAGTTAGAGCCCCACACCTCCTCTTCTTGAAGGTCATCTTCAGTGGTCTCCAATGCCAACATTTTACCTCGGCGGAAACCACCATGCAAATGTTCTTCCATGGCTGCCCGTTACAAGGTAAAAATGGAGGGGGTATTATATATATATATAGATATAGATATAGAGAGAGAAGGAAAGAGAGAGAGGGTGTGGATATATAGATAAAAAATGTAGAGAGTTGTTTTCAGGGAATGAGAGAGCGAGGAAAAAAGAGAGTATAAGAGAATAATATCAGAAATCTACCATGCCTTTGGTTAAATGACTCCAAAAAGAAACTATAGCTTTTCTTCTCAGTTTTATCTCAAATAGGATCCAACAGTGTGAAACCACAACAAACAAACCCCTAAAATAAGAAAAATGGGTCGCAAAATTTGTGCAATATTCCAAAGGAAATAACAGATATCAGGACTGATAAAACGAGTCTCTTGCAGTGCTATTAGAGGGGAAAATGACAAAATCCAGAGAGAGACATATATATATATATATATATATATAACACAACACGGGTTTTTTAAACTCTCGAAACAAAAACAACAAATTAAAATGATGGTCACTTGAGAATCTCTGTTACAACCATGTGTAAATGGTACTCATATATATGTATCTGAAAGGTGGGTTTCTTCTGGTATGGGAAAAGTCCAAAACGCCCACAGAAAGTTGCTAGTGGATAGAGTAGAGATAGAGAGAAGTTAATTTGGGTTAGTCCCTCCTTTGGACTCTCTGGTAAGAAGAGAATTATGTGGAAGATTCCATTTTATACTCACTTTTGTTACGAAAGATAATACGTACAGTATAGTAGAGTTTTCTACTCTTTTACATTGAACCTATGGATGTATCTACTCTATAAATGCGTGTATATACGTAATTTTCTGGATTGTTTTGTGATTGGATAAGATGTAAGAAAAAGATTGGGGAGTGACAACGCAGACTGAATATATACTGATTTATTATAGCCTTATCCAAGTTATGTAAGACAACTAATTACTCCACCAGAGAAATTAAATCAAAACAATGCAAGACAACTAGCCATGCAGTATACTATCACTAATTACTTTTACCAGAGAAAATTTAAGTGAGAGAGAGAGAGAGAGAGAGAGTAAATAAAAGTTTTATTGAGAAAGGTGGTGATAATGGGGTGAGTAAAAGCACTTGGTTGGGTGATGGCACGTTGAGATTTGTGGTGAGCGTTTTAATTGAGATAGATAGAGCTATAACTGTGAGTCTGTGACTCAACTTCTTATATATATGTATGCAGTAAGTAATATATATATATGTATGTATGTATATCGCATTTGCCATTTGCAGCTCTATCTTCTTCATTCTTTTTCTCTCCTGCGTTTTGGGTGAGATGACAGTGCAGTCCGCAGACCTATTAAAAAACAGTAAAATTCACACATAACTAAGAAAGGTCTTGGGTTTTGTGGGTAATTCTACTTAAAATCGAATTAAATGGTAAAAGTGTAAATTCTATAACTATGTCTTACATAAGTGTTGGGAGATCACGCACAATATATTTTTACTGTGCAAGAGATGTAAACACTAGAATCATTGAATTAACTCAGAAAAATTTTAGGTGGTTCAATTGTTTTAAACTCTATAGCAAGATGTATTGTATGTGTGAACCGCACACAATTGTATGAAAAATATAAACACAGAAATACAAAATACATTCTCAAATTATTGGACTCATTGTGATATATTGGATCTGTTTTGGCATTAGGGATAATTCCTAAACTAGGGTAGGGTGCCAATTGCCAACACACAATTACGTGAAAAATATAGAAACAAAATATACAATACAATCTTGAACTATTGAACTCGAACTCGAATTGATATATGGTCCGTTTTGGGGGTAATATTATGGTGGATCGAGAGTATTGCTTCCAATTTATTTTTCATCACATAAATACTTAGAATGGGGTGATTTATATAGGGGTAAGTGGGTGTGAAAATCACTCTACTCATTGTGAATATATGGTGTAAAATGGATCGGGAGTGTTATTTGAATTTTCCCTGTTTTGTCATTATGGATAATTCCTAAACTGGGGTGGAGGTATTGGGGGTAGGCCGTAGGGTAGGGATGTGAATGATTGTGGTGAGCAATTATAAGTAAGTAGGGATGAGAGGTCCTCTCATCTCAAATCAGAATTCAGAAATGGCTTTAGAAGGATAGGGACTAAACAGTCACTAGTGTTTAGGGCCAACCTTTCATTTTTTTTTTTTTAACCTTGGTTAAAATTTAATATCACCCCTTGTCCAATTAATGCTAATGTCGGTGATTACTAGAAGTAACAAAAATCGAAGATCGATATACTGACAATGAGAAATAATATATTTGGGTATGGGACTTCCTATGAAATTATTGAGGTTTATTTAAGTGATTATCAAAAATTGGAATGGTAGCAATACACAAAATGTACTACCTGACTCTTATGTATCCGTGCTCAAATTTATATTATATGCCAAAGTTAAAAAAAGAAAGATTTTTGTTTTATTATAATGGTATTTGGTGGGTGACGTATGATACATTTGAGTATTTGTTTTTTATTTGTGGAACTTTTGTAGTTAATCGAGTACTATTTAGTATTTACCACTAGGATTTGAATGCAAAATTATTAGTAATGTTGCTGATTTGAATACTGATTAAAGAAATAATACATTGGTTCGGTGATAATAATCATGTCAACAGTGTGGTGACATCAAATATTAAAAGAAATTAAACCATATTATATCTTATCTTTAACTTGGGACTGATAGTGAAAGCAAAAGCATTGATTATTTTTCGGGATAATGGCAGACACCCCCTCAATTATTTGATGTGCACTTTGCCCCCTAATTTATTGAAATGTGCACTTTGCCCCCTCACATATCATAAAATATGCACTTCACCCCCTCGAGCAGCTCGGGCAGGGGCAAAGTGCTACAAAAGTACAAAACACATAAGTGAGGGGTAAAATGCTACAAAAACACATAAGTCAGGGGGCAAAGTGCTACAAAGACACATAAGTCAGGGGGCAAAAGTTCAATTTTTATGATAAGTGTGGTGCCCGAATCTGCCCGAACTGTCCGAGGGGGTGAAGTGCACATTTTATGATAAGTGAGGGGGCAAAGTGCACATTTCAATAAGTTAGGGGGCAAAGTGCACATCACCCCATGACTGAGGGGTGTCTGCTATTATCCCTTATTTTTCAAATAATTTAATGAAGCCCAAAAAAATATTAATCATGATTTTTCTGTTTGTAGGGGCAGGGCAGAGAGAGTGCCCCAAATACTGGGCAAACGATTGCTACTACCATTTCTTATTAAAGACTCAGAGGTTGGTGGCAAGGAATAATTAAGCTTTAATGCAACAGTCCAAATAACAATCCTTTTTATAAAAAAATGTTATCCTTGGAATTTAAATGTTAATGAGGAATTTCCACTTTAATTCATGCGAAACTTTAATTGGATAGACAATGTCTTTATTTCACCATAAATTTTCACTTTTTTATTAAGACAAAATGAGATATAGTCAGAAATGGAGTCAGGATTTTGGTCAGGTCTTGGGGGCGAATTCCAAAAAAAAGGAAGGGAGAGGAGGGGGGGGGGGGTAAGATTTTAATATTTCTTTTAGGACTTTTTTTTTGGAGGGGGGAGGAGGGTGCAAAATTAATTTTTTTAGATATTTATAGATAAAAAATATAATTTTCAAAAGTTGAAGGGGGCGGTTGCTACAACTAGCCCCGATTCCGTCACTATATTAATATAATATAGTAACGGAATGGAATGGAATGAAAGATATATCACACCAAAATAACCAATAAAATACTCCCCCATTTGATCAAAAAATAATAATAATTAAATACTCCCCGATATTTTTTTGAAAATATAATCCCTTGATTAATACCAGACAGAAAAATGGGGAAAAAAAAAGGCAGATAAGAAATAAAGAGGCTACTCAACTAACATAAGATGTGATAGAAGTGTGAATCTTAGTTGGCCTATAAATGGAATGAAATAATGAGGCCCACATCCTACTATCCTTTTGAGTCCAACATCCGATAAAAGTGATCAAGAGCCTCTTTGACAAAACATTACTAACTCAGAGCCATAAATTTAGATTTGGAAAAATAAAAATTCAAAAAAAAAAAAAAAAACCATTTGAAATGGTATTTTTTTTTCTGAGTTTAAAATAACGTAGAAATTTTCCCAATTTGTAATGTTAATGGTATTCACGACATGGTTTCACTTTTTATACAATTTTTGTTCAAGTATATTTGATTGGCCAAAAGTAGCCATATTTACTAAATGATTACAATATACCCTCAAAACTTATGAATAATCGCAATAAGCTCCATGTTTGCACGTTTTTATCAACCCGATAGGATCAAAAACCCTGAACACGGGATGACGATCTCAATGATGTGCGAACAACACGTATACTCTAGAGATTCGTACACTATGTGAAAACTATAAACATTTATAAACTATGTCGTTATAAGCATCTGTTCAGATCCAACATGTATTCAACCCTAATTGTTTTTGCTAACTTAGCCATTGGAGGATTACTGTTATTGGATTCACTCTCAACAAGTTCTAATCTTATTTATTTCTTTTATTTTGGATAGTTCTCTTCACTGATAAGCCTATGTCTTATAAAATTCGACCTAAATCAATATTTCTTTTCTTTAAAACATTCGGCTAAAGAGTTATAAAGATAAATGCCTTTCAAGAAAAGGCTGACCCTATATTGGTAAATAGATTGTCATGCACAGAGCAATTCTTCCCACTTACATCTTAGATTTGAACATTTTCACTATGCAAGTGCTGTCCAAGTAAGAGAGTTTTTTAGGCAAGGATCAAATCACCTCTCTTATCTTCTTTTTTCCAAACCATCCAAAATGAGATAAATTTTATTTGAGTTGATAAGAACTTATGACCGCAAAATGCAATCCCCCATTTTCAATCAACTTTGCTATTTACTTTTATTTTATGATGATGATTAATTCAGCTTTTTATTAGAGTTGATACTTGAAAGTGCGGCGGTGGGGCTTCTTAGTTCACTCCTAAATCCCCATCTTGTCACTAGCAACCACCGCCCTACAACTTGTTTTAGTGAAATTCACACAAAGCTATCATTTCAAACTACATTTGTGTTTTCAAATTTACACCCTCGGACAATTAGATCCAAGGATTGTATGGTGAAAACACAAGTATTATATTATCCAACGGTCAGCAGTGGATCAAGTATGTTGAATCAAGTTTATTATAGCATAGCCTCACAATAATAAGTATTGAAATGGGAATAACCCTTTATTCCCTCATCATAAAAGTTATTCAAGCCTGGCAGAAAATGACTTGTGTACAAGAAAAACTATTGAACTTTGACAGGATTAAGTCTTAAATTGCCAGTAGAATTTTATGGCCAATCTATGTTCTAATGATGATAAATTGACCCAGATTACTGCGAAAAGATGTCAGACTAAAATGAAGCCGTCCAAATAATTGGTACAATAGAGTCAATATGTACTTGAATATTTGTGTATTGCACCATAAGATACGTGGTAAGGGGTGCCCATGAGCCTAGCTCGAGCCCAGCCTGGCCAAATTTCGGGATCGACTCGAACGAGCCTGAGAAATGAGCTCGAGCTCGAGCCCGAGCCCAACTCAAGCTCAGAAAAATGAGTTTAAATGCAATTCCATGTTTTTATTTTTCTCTAAGATTCCTTGTTTAAATGAGTTTTTATGTATAAGAACAAGTTTCGTGAGTTTCCGTTCAAGCTTAATCCTTTTGCTATCAAAGTTTTAGGGTTATTAGCAAAAACTTATTTGCTACACAAATGCAATTCTGCAAGATGTGATCTGTGTTTATTAATTTCACTCCCAAAAATTCATCATACATAATTATTTGAATTGAAAAAAAAAAAACTCTGGATCACACAGAGAATTATCAAATATGGCCATATCAATTTACGGCGGCTATGTTAAATATGTCATATAATGATACCAAATCAGGAAAAAAAATAAAAGCAACTAAACCTGTACAAAACTGTTCTCTGATCAACTTGATCTCACTTTCGAGCAGCATGATAGAGCTCCAAGTAGTCAAGAGCGGGTCGGTTCCAAGACCAGTCTTGCTCCATAACCCGCTTGCAAATTGCGTTGAACCAGTCCCGTCCATCATACCAAGCCGATATTGCTCTAAAAATAACAAATACTATATTATAAGTTATAAACAAACAAAATTATTGTTACATGCATCATACAATAAATAAAAATGGATTTTCTTGTTCAATCCCTTCACCTCTTAGGCTCCATTGTCTCGAGATGTTAACACTTCTATGTATAATAATCTATTAATATGTATAAATTCTTAGTCCTACTTACCTATTCAGAGCATAGTCAACACCAGCAGCATCTGCTCCATCAAAATTAAATCCATTCGGTTCAAGACCACATGCTTGTGCTCTTTCTTTATCATGGTCAACATCGAAAACAGTATCGTAGAGTCCTGAGGTGAGAAATTTGAACACACACTTAAATGGTTTCAATATAAAGGAAAGGGGTAAAGACATTAAACCCTCCGAACTATTGCCTTTTTTGCAATTTTTTTAGAGATACTTTATTTTTTTCAACCTTGCATCTTCCAGTGGAATATTCCGTCGGATATTCCTCACATGCATGACATGTGCCATTTTTAAGGTTAAATTTGTCAATTGAAGTGATTAATTTTGATGAATTACTCTTTTACCTTTAAAATTGTCATATTTTTATTTAAAAATATAATTTAAGTAAATAAAAAAAATAAAATTACTATATTTATTTTTGTCTTAAAATTTTAATTAAATAACTCAAACTAATAAAATTAATTTTTTTTTGTTCTTCATCAATTCTCTACGTGTATATGTGTGTGCGCGTGTGAATCTGAGTGTGTTTATATATATGTGTGTGTGTGTGTGAATGTTTGTGTGTGTTTGTGTGAAGAAAATGATGGTGATGAAGAAATTTGGGGAAGATGAAGTTTGGAAGAAGTAAAATGAAGCTTGGAAGAAGCAAAAAGAATACTGGAAGAAGAAAAAATGAAGTTTGGAAGAAGCAAATAAGGGCAAAATAGTTATTTCACAAAAATCTCATCTTAAATGCCTGATATACCCATAAAAATAGCACATTTAATGTGAGGAATCTCCGGCGGAATATTCCACCGGAAGATGCTTTTATATAAGAATCTGCAAATCCCGTGAAGTTCAGGATGCAAAGTGAAAAAAAATAAAATATCTCTACCCCAAAAAAAAAATATTGATGATGAATGCCCACGATGGAATTTAACTACATTATATGTTTACTTACCTCCAGTTTTACGAACCACAGGAATTGAACCGTATCTCATTGCTGTGAGTTGAGTTAGTCCACATGGTTCAAATATTGAAGGAACCAAAATAAAATCTGCCCCAGAATATATCTACATAACATCCAAATATCAACGGTTAAAAGTGCACTTGTGTTTTCTGCCAACATAGAGCTCGGTTTAGTGAGAAAAATACCAAGTGTGAGAGAGGCTCATCATATTTCAGACAAAGGCGTGCGCGATCATAATGATGCGAATTATGCAATTGATTTGCCAAATTAACAAAATCATTCTGGATCCTTGGATCAGGTGCTGAGCCCAACAGGACAACCTAGCAAAATAGTCCTCGATCAGCATAGACGAGATAGCAAGACAATTACTAATTTGTATCTGGAAAATAATGTATGATCAAGGAAAAAAGTCTACACAGAGAAATTAGACAAACTTGTCCTTGGCGTTCAAGGGTGCGCCAAATGGCATGTTTGATGAGGTGGATTCCTTTCTGGTGAGTCAAGCGAGTAATGATTCCTACCAAGGGCAGATCAGCCCTTTTCAGCCCAAGTCTTTGTTGCAAAGCTTCCTTGGCAGCTCTTTTGCCTTCGACGACGTTTTCTGAAGTATAAGGTACCTGTAATGACGTGCATTTTATTTGCATTAGAAAAGGAACATCATCTACATTTGTTGAAAGTAAACTTTAGAACATCAATATTCACCATTTTTATTCTGAACAAAAGCAAGAGGCACAGACAAAAGGTAAGTTCAAGAAATGAAATTTACTTACAGGAATGAATTTATCGTTATATGGGTCCCATATGTCGGGGTCAATTCCATTCAGAATACCATGAAACTTGTAAAGGTAAGGGGCAACAGCAGAATTTCTAGAAACTTCCTGCGAATAAGTAGGGGACACCTGCATGAATAATATACAGTTTAATGCTGAGACAAGAAGTAGAACACATATCTCTGCCTCAACTTGCTACAATTCTCAATCACCAAAACAAAATGATCAAGTCCTGCGAAATTGTTTATTTGGGGGTCGTGCAGGAACTTACAGTTGTGGCCTTGTCTGAGAACGCCATGGCTTTGCCAATCAAGTTTGCTCCAAATTCAAGGTTGTGTATGGTGAAAACAATGCGGGCTTTACTGAGGCCATAATGCATGTAATGCTCCTTAAACAACCAAGCAACTGGAGCACTAGACCAGTCGTGGCAATGAATAATATCCTGGCAAATAAAAGATCAACAACAAAAAACTCTGATAAACAAAACCAAAATGATACCAGGAGACAAAGGTGGGCGAGAAGGATAAAAATTGAATTTCTTTTCCGCTATCGCCTTACACTTGAACAGGCCAGGTAAAAATTGTTGGTGTAATGAATAAATGAGACGGGACAAGTGAATTGGGTCGCACAGTGCTCATAAAAATAAGGCATAAAATGATAAAATTAACAAACACCGGCAAAGCTATAAAAGATCAGCATGTAAAACATCTTGACACGTGCGTTTTCATACCATATTTTATGCAGATTGCTAGTGGAAGTGATTCCCGACAAATAAAATCGAAGGCAACATAAGACAAAGCAGAAATGCACAGGTTAAGACTGATAGGGAAGCAAACTTGCAGGGTTCATAACACAAAATAATCAACGATCTCTTATTAACACATTTCTTTTGGTCATTTATTAACACATTATTCCAGTGTGCCATAGTTGCCATCAGAATGTAGATATCTTAGTAGCACCAATGGCGGTAAATGACTGACGCATGAATAGAGAAATCCAACTTGGTACTTTAAGTTAGAGCTTACTGGATGCGATCCATTTTGCAGAAGAAACTCAAGAGCTGCATGGCAAAAGAAACCAAATCTTTCCCCATCATTAGCACGTCCATATATGCAACCTACCCAAAATAATCTGGAAAAGAGACATATATAACATTAACGAAGAACTAGAGGCATTGATAATTGGTGAGAAAGTGCTTCAAAGTAATGAAGACGATAGGCGCTAAGAGACAGCATTTCATGCATTAAGTTGACTGAAAGCTTTATTCATCTCAAAAACATGCTCCAAGTCCTTGTTGCATAAAATTAGAGGTACAAACACCAGGTGTTCCATTTGGCATCTAGCAGTTGATTTGACAATAGAACATGAAGCAATAGCACTTCTAGAATACAAAAAAGCAAATGTGGCACCTTAAAACATGCACTATAGTTTCACATAGGCTTTTCAGTTTCGCTAATTTTTTGGTGCTTTAGTACCCGTCATTTCACTTAGAATTAGTTAATTGAAATGTGTTGGTACTTCAGCTTTTTGTAAGGGAGTTAGTACTCCTCGTTTCCATCATGTCGATATTCTTGTACATCCTCCTGTGGTTTTCTACCACCGTGACATTGGTGGCTTTTGATAAGAAAAAAAAAATAGTTATGCACTAGAAGGAGGGTTCTCCTTATCTTTCCTGGCTTGAGCTTTAGGTGAAGAGCACTAAATACTTGCATCTTTTAATTGATCTTTTATATTGTTGAGCTCTCTCATGTACGAAACTTCAAACAAAATTGACACCAACTACCAAAAGCAAACACTTGGATCCAGCAAGTGCACGGGAGATTAACACAATTATACAGTAAAAATAACCAGAGCATGATATTTTTTTAATGTAGCGTGTGCCAAAACAAAGCAGAGATAACTTTTTGGGCACTTGCTAGAAAAGGAAAAGCAGAAATGCAAAGCTCACTTACTTTTCTAAGTCAGTTCGATAGTAAAGGACACTACTAAAAGGCAAATCTGACTTAAATCTGCCTGCTTTCAAAATGATTCCATTTTTTTCCCTGAAGTTAAGAGGCTTGAGCGAGAAAACTTTCGAAAGCAGCAAATAAGTTTGGACTGATATTCTGAAGAAAACTGAAATTCAGTCCAATGGATTGTCAATTCAGTAGTCGATTTTCATTTTAAGGTAGAAACGACATTTTGGGCAGTTGTAGGAGGAACCAACTAGTTAATTCGATGACTAGAGAACTTAAATTAACAGTCTTCCCAGTATTCAAAATATAAAATAGTAGAACAAAAACTCTGATAATGAGTGAAAAAGTCCAGTGTTTAGAACTCTAGACATGACAGAAGCTTCAAACAAAAGAGATTTAAAATTTACACCACAAATATAAGGGGTGTACTAGAAATTACCCATTCTGAGGCTCCAGAAAATAGACAGAAAGGCCTTCCACCTTCCCAAGCCAAACTTTAATTTCAGTCCCACCCCAAGAATAGCTCTTATGAAACTGCAAGTCCTTCACCTATTCGATCACATATAAAGTTGGTAAAATAGAGTAGATGCAAAAATAAAGGTAACAAAACAATATTGTATATTCTCTTAATTATAATTTAGTTCGGAAATTTTAAAAGTGAGCCTTCAGAAAGAGCTTATTCTATATTATTGGGGCTGAAAAGTCTCAAATTATCTAAAAGCTAAGCCCTTCAGGCCATAAAGAAAGGAAAGATGAAACTGATCTATTTAACTCTTAGATATAGATCGAGATGGATGGGGAACAAAAACACTTTGACCTGGAGCCTCTGCAAACTGACTCCATCTGGATTACCAACAAAATTTTGCCACAGTATTTTGGCTGTTTGGATTAATAACATAGGAACTTTTATGTTCCCAATACATACATCTTAAGTTGCACGTTAGTCCTCAATTTTCAAAGTTAATTCATGCCCGCAATTATAGCAAATCTATGTGAATATTTATAGGCTATGGAATATACAAAAAACAAAACTCGTATCTCTTCTTGCAAATATTGGTTTTATAGCATATTGAAATTTTCAAAAAAATATATCAAGTATAGAACTCAGGTAAGATATGTTGCTCAAACTCGAATTCAGACAAAATATAAGAAATATGAAACTTCAATAAAGGACACGTACTAAAACTTACATTGTTAAGATTCAAACAGTCATATTTTGGAAGAATAATGTCCACATTATGGTTCATGTCCTGAACAGCTCGAGAAAGACTAGTGACGACGTCACCAAGACCCCCGACCTGCAAGAATTAGATGTACAAGTAAACAAACTACGTGTAATAAAACACAGGCCTACAACTATATATCTACATTAAATACACTGTAGCTCAGGAAATTTGGGGGAAGTTCAAATTACCACAAAAGAAGATTGACATCAGTTACAAGCAGGATCAAACTATGAGTGCCAGAAAATCAATCACCAATAACACGAATAATAAAACAGCAGATTTACCAAGAAAGTTTTTGCTGAAAGATTATTACTTCGAGTTTGTAATGCACTCCGGGTTTCTTTATCTCAAACAGCCACAAAAAAAATTCTCAGTTAACAAGATTAAGAGAAGGGAAAAGAATGTTGGTTAAGATCAAAATGAATCCAATATGAAGGGTAAATTCCTTCTCATTATTATGTGACAAAAAAGTTGATATGAACCCAGTTGTATGAGGGGGTAATCTCACTTTTGATAACATATGACTTCGGTGATGAACATGATTAATTCAGATACATATATCAATTGGAAGTACAAACTTAAGTAGTGGACCACAGCAAGTATAAGATACTAAAACACTGAAATCTAATAAAAACTGAAACTACAAGGTTTTCAAAACAAGCAAACCATTCAATAATTCAGATTGCAAATGAGACAATGCCAACAAGCAGAGAAAAATTAAAATTTAAATCTGTTAGAAATGACTTTGGGTGGAAATCGTTTCTGTAGTTGAAAGACAAGTCAATCAAGATAATGAAAAATAGACGAATGCAATTGCAAGAAAGATATATCAATTATCAAGTTTCCTATGATTACCTTCGCAATAGGGGCCATTTCAACTGATATATGTACGATGTGCATCGGGGGCTCCTTCACAACTCCTCCAAATACAGGTATGTGGTAGTCCATACCATTCTTGTTGTCAAAAATTCCACCATCTTCTTTCTCAGAGAACACAAAGTCCATCATATATGCATCCAGTGGGACCTTGACTGCCAGAGAGAGGTGGAGGAGGGAAAAGGAGATTTCAGTCAGACAAAAAAAAAATCCAAAAACAGAATGAGAAGTCAACAAACCCATATAGAACGCGGCCAAGAAGTTATTGATTTCGCCTTTGACACATAACACTACCATTTGTCTACATTGAAAAGTGTAATGTAAGTATGTAACTGTAATCTTGCCATGCAACTAAACCTATAATTTAATTTTACTACACTTCTACTATGGGGAGGTTGGAGCGAGACAATTTTGAGAGAGAATCTCAGATATTGGAAAAGCATGAAAAGAATGGACCCAACAAATTATTGAACAGAACAACTACAACAACAACAACAAAAAATAAAATAATAATAATAATAACAACTATTATTGTTATTATAATCATCATCATTATCCTTTGTTCTGAACTCTGTATTCAACTAGCAAACAAGTCAATCTCACCAGTCGCTTTAAGATGGGAACTGTTTTCAGAAGGAAGCATTTTTTGAGGTGGCAATGGGCCCAAGCGATGTGTCCAGCGATTGAATGAACATCTCAACCAGATTTCAAATTTTCCATTTAGGACGGTGTTGGATGGATTATAAAATACAGTGACTGTGCTTCCAGCTTGGACATCAAGGGGGTCGGTATAGACTATATGCTTTTGAGACAACAAAAATGTTTTCAAAGTTCTTTCTTTTGTTTCTGTTTTCATACGTGATGTTTTTTCAGCCTGCACATGAAAGGTAAAGGTTACAATAAAAACAACTAAACAAAGTAAATACATGTGCGGAAGCCAAGAAGCAACAAATCTCTGTATGTTATAGCAATAGAACAAGTTTTGATAATAACAGAGCCACGTGCTCCTAAAGAACCTTGAGTCACTTCCATAGAGAAGTACAGAGTAGAGTCTTTACAATATGACACAATCTCAATCTCATTTTTTTAAAACCAACCTTAGCTCGTATTTCTTCTTCTTTTAACCGCCTTTCTGCCTGAAGCCTTTCATATATTTTTTGTTCTTCCTCGACCCAATACTTCTCCCCAGGGATAGATTTTGGGACAATGGCATGAAAATCTTGGCGAAGATTGTTGTCATAAGTAATTGCCTGCTGCGGTGGACCATCAGCAAAAACCCAGTCTAAGACATGGGCTCCTTCAGGTACAACAACTGCAGACGCCAAATGTGGCTTCGATAAGTATTACAGGTAATTTGTCAGAGATGGAAGAGCACATATGAAAAGAACTCATTAAAATATTTAAAAATTAAAGAATCTTGAGGAAAAAGCAGGCAGAAATGTTAGCATGCCTAATCTTTTTTCAACTTCATGAACATCATTTAGTACCATGACCTAATATTTGCCCTGGAGCTTCTATGCATAAATAAGAATGTAAGATTACCAGAAGTTGATCTAAAACTTTCCAGTTACAAAATTATATTAGACGTATGATAGAAACACAAATATTCTTCCTTCCAGAAGTGATATTGCCTGCAACACCATGTAATCAATGGGAGGGTGCAAATAATAAGTTCAGTTCTACGAGGTAGCAATTGGTGAAAGGAATATTTAGTAGGTGCATGGAGTTTAATCTCAAAGGGCCAATTTGAAATATAGCTATTTGATACACAATCAAATTTCCACAGAGGGCAATGACAAAAAAAATCACCAGTAACTACAGGGATCACTCAATTGGTATAAGAAAATATCTAATATATACAAGGGAATTTTTCAGACATCAACATATACCCAAAACCTACACGATCACATATAAAAAAAAAAACGCATGCATTGCACTGAATTTGAGAAAATCGAAAGCACACTCACCGTCAGCATACCACCAGTCTCCATCTTTGTTCTCAGATTTGATGAGCTTTGAAATAATGGACAGCCCATCCTTCCAACTATTGTGCCCACCATGAATCCAGATGTCCTTAGCCTGAGAAAGCGGTCCGGAGCTCCTATTATAATATAACCTAACCGTGTCCCCGCCTTCAAACTCACTAGGCTGTATGTACCAGACATTATCAACCGACATAACGGCCTCTTTTATCAACTCTTCCAGCTTCTCCCTTCTCTTTGCAACCTCGTCTCTTGCCTGATCTCTATCAGCTTCACTTGCTATTCTTTCTGCTTCTATACGCCTTTGTTCTTCTGCTTGTCTTTCCCTTTCTTCTTTCTGTCTCATAAGTTCCTCCTGCTCCCGCCGTTTCTCTTCAAGCAAGAAATTTTCAAAATCAAACACATTCATTCCCCCCTCCACGATTATGCAGAAATCTTGCTCTTCATTGTTTTCGTAGACATCTTCTCCATTGTAGAACACGAAATCAATCTTGTATGCCTCCTTTGGAACACGTAACTGGCAAGTCCACCAATCTCCATTGAGATGGCTCTTGCTCAACTTTAGTGTAAATGATTTCCATTTCCAGTCATTAAAGGCTCCCATGATCATAACATCTGGTTCATTTTTCAAAGTGGTGAAACTTCTGTTAAAAAATATTTCTATATCTTTATCAGGTTTTACCACCTCAGGATGATAAAACAATTTGTTCCCTTTCTTGAAATTATCCTCGGCAAGCCTGGCTAACACTTCTTTACGTAAGCTTTCTTCCCTTTCCAATCTCAGCTTCAGAAAATTATCACTATTCTTTTTATCCTCATCAATTCTTGAATATGTTTCCCCTGATGCACTGTCTTCAACTTTAGAGATCACCATTGCTTCTTTGGACTCCTCTTTCTCAATGTTCTCATGCAATCGACCTTCTTTACTTTTAATATTTGTTGGTTTCTCTTCAATAACTCTTCCATATACTGAAACACCAACATCCCTATTTGCTGTCACCTTTTCCTGCAAATTATCAATCTTAATATTTTTATTGCCCTTAGGGAATTTATTCTTCACAGTACCCAGAGGCACATTTACTAATAATTCTCTACCTCCATCATTACTGACCTCACTCTTGGTGATTCTTTCTGCAGCTTTTGACTCCTTGGGGTGCTCATCAACTTCACGAATTCGTCCATTTTCTTCATATTGATTTATTTCTCTATCAAATAGTGATTCACTAGTCGATGCAACCTCCACAACACCATTACCTTCGCCATCACTTTCCTCCTCTACTTCTGCTACCTCTTCCTCGTCCATTCCAATTTTCAAATGAGGTGATTTAGCACCTCGTCCATCCTTTTCTTCATTATTCTTTTGATCCCTTCTCTGGGTGCTTGCAGGAGCCTGTGTTCTTGGCATAAATCCCTTTGCTGTAGAATCTTTAGACCTCGGCGTGGATATTTTCCTCTGCCTTTTCCTTGAAAATTCTACATGACATAAATATACAAATATTATGCAAATTGGGATTCTTATTCAAAATGGGATGTATTACCTATCAAATCAAAGCGACGAACCCGCACTTGAAGTAATTCGATATGTAAATTTGGCTGCCACATGATCCATTTTCCACTCCAAGGACTGCAATAAAGCTTCTAACATATAAGAGGAGTTTCTGAATTCACATGGCCCATCCACATCATTCAAGAAATCCAAATACATACCATGAAAAAGTATCCAGCATTATTTAAGCAATTACCAGCGAACATACTAGCTCAAACAACAAACCGATTGATACTATTAAAACAAGAAATATTTAAGCCACCACGCCATTCCATAAAGCGAAAGAGGTGGAGAAATCACCTTACTTGAAGCAACAAGATTCAGAATTAAGACAACAAGAATGAAAAATCTAAAAGCAAAACAAATTGAACCGAATCACATAACACCGTGCTCACATTCATATAAAGTGAAAAGTTTGCTTGAGTTGACAGACGACTATTGCATGTTACAACGCAGATGCCAGGTTTAAAAATCAAGAAAATCAAATTACCAGAAAGAAAAATAGATAGAAAATCAAGAAATTGCGAGATTTAAAATCAAATTACCAGAAACCTTACCCCCAAAGAAGAAAAATCTATCAAGAACGGTAAATAATTATAAAAAAAAAAAAAGGCAACGTGGACCAAATTACAAATATAATTTATTCTTGTCTCTCGAACGATTGATTGATCAACCATTCAAATTCACCATGTACATCGACGATTCGGTTCGAAACATATATATATACGCACATTAAAACAAACAATTTTTACGCGAAGAAAGGATTTACTCGTGCGGTTCCATGAGGCAAGAATCCAAGAAATGGCTTGATCTTGAACTGAGTTCTCGCACTCAACACTCCTCTGCTTTGCAGTGGCAAAGGAACCTCCATCTTTATTTATCTCTGAATAAATTAATGGAAAGGAATGGAATGGAGAGTTCACTTCAGTCTCTACTCCTCAGCAGAGATTTATTTAGAAACATCCCCCTCGGATCTCTCTCTCTATCTCTCTCTTTCTGTTTCAATATATATATATATATATATATATGTGATGTGTACATGCATATATGTGTGTATATTAATATTTTAATATTGCACTAAAAAATATCGAAAATTGAGGCGGTCAGTGTTACAGACTTACAGTGATAAATGATAATTTGATGTTCTGATAACTTCGTGTATATTCCAAACCATAAATCTTTATATATATGTGGGAATATTATATAATCTTCGAGAGAATATCAACGGTGAAGATATGATTTGACTTTCATTGACCGTCGATGTGGACATTCAACGGCTGTGATTGAGTGCCAGTTCGGCAAGAGATTTCCTTTTTTCATTTGGGGTTCTGGATTTTTGCAGACTACGTAAGGAAATAAAATCCAAGAAAATCTGATGGTCCGCCACGTGGAGACAACCGAATGGATGATTCTGCAGAGAGGGGCAGCTGTGGCTTAGGATGTTTTATTCATTTTTTTTTTTTTTTTTTGTTACATTAGATGGGAGGTCTAATCGTGCGTGCCAGGTCAAGTCAAGAGAAGCACTCTCCCGAATAATGTCTCCAATAGAATTCAAACTTTTATCGTCTTTTGGGATTACAAATCATTTACCATTTGGACCATCTGAATTGTTTTATTCATGATGGGTAGTTAAATTGAGATTTGGTGTTTGATTGATTAATAATTTAAGGAAAGGTTGAAAAGTTACTAATATAGGATCCAATTCAGCACCACCCAGCCCATATTAGTTTGGGTCTAGCTAAAATTCGAGAAAAATCAAATTTGAATATTACTTTATATTTATGTTATATAATTCATTGTTTAATCATAAAAAGTAAATAAAGTTCATTGTTTGAAACTCTTTCAGATACATTTTTTATTAGGATTAGCTTCACGGAATCACGGGATGTGTTGGTGCAAAGTTCATCTTCGTAGTACTCATCTTATTAGAGGATTTTCCTATTTTTCCCCCATCTAATTAAGTTACTATCTGGAGATTCGTGATAATTAAGTTTGAAAGCTAGTAAAAAAAATTCAATAACTTGAAAGACTAATTCAATAGTTTATATTTCAATGGGTTTTATGTGAAGACCTATCTATTTAACAAAATGTCGCACGTTTGAATCAGTATATACACAAATTCTTTTGGGTCAGCATTTTCAATGGAATGTAATTTTAATATAGATCATACTATTATTCAGAGACGGCGTGTTAGTACAGATTGACATGATAGGCTAAACACTTAGACTTGTATAAAGATATTCAAGAAAATGAGGAGAAATAATGAAAATAACATAGTTAAAGTTTTAATTACTCTATGATTAGTTAATTTATAAACTGCAACATCCTTTTTTTTAAAATAAATCGATTATATGATACATATCATGAATATTGAATTACAACTTATTACAACCAACTAACAACTATGTCAATCATCTGACAACTGCTATAAAAATAAAGAAAAACCCACACACTTTGGGTGGATGTTGAGTCCAAGACCTTTAATATCTTAAAACATCATTTTGCCAATAAAATTAGGCTTCATCGACATAAACTGCAACATCAAGCACCATGACATAAAACAAGATCTCCAATGCCGATTTGAAGTGTCTACATTTTTAATAAAGGACTGAGGCGTCCTGAATATGCAATGTAAGAGAAAAATATAACCAATGTCAATCGGAAAATAATAATAAGGGCTAAATACTAAATGCCCCCTGAACTATCCATAATGTCGCATATACCCTCTTAAACTTTAAAAGGTACCAAAATGGTCTTTCATGAAAATTCATGAGTTATCCAAATGCTCTCATCCAAACACAACCTTGCAATATTAAGCACTATATTAACTTAACCGATGATTTCTTCATTTTTTTAAATGAATTTATCAAATTAAGCCTTCAACATTAACAAATTATTTGAATCTTGTAATCTGTTAATTCAAGAATTATTATAATTATTTAAATATTCTTTAATTAAGTCTTATCAACTAACAAATCATTTAAATCTTGTAATCTATAAATTTATAATTTATAAATTAACAAAATATTTAATTTAAATTAATAAAATTAACAAATTATTAATTAACAAATTGTAGATTTAAACTACGAAGATTTGTGTTTTCTAATTGTATCATATTCAGTTATAAGTTATTTAATTGTATCAACCAACAAATCCTATTTAAATCTATTTGCATTTTCTTACAAATCATATAAGTTCAATGAAAAAAGAATTAACCAAGTTTATTTGGTGCTTAAATATTGTAAGGTTGTGTTTGGATGAAGTATTTGGAATTGCTTAAAAATTTCCACGAGGGACTATTTTGGTACATTTTAAAGTTTAGGGGGTATATGCGACAGTGAGAATAGTTTAAAGGGGCATTTTGTATTTATCCCTAATAATAATGGAGCTATGCATTTAACTTATTGAGTCGTCCTCGCTCTCCATTTCTAACCAACAATGAAGTAGTGTACCGCACTTACCAAATGAAAAAAAGTAGTAGTGTACGAGAAGCATATACACAAGAAACAATATTTTTAAAGAATTTTAACACAATAGAGGATCATTCTTTGTCAATAAAAAAATAGAAATAATGATGCTCAATATCATGACAAAATTATTATAGAATTCATTTCATAGAAAATCATATTAAACGTACTTATATAGAGGTACTTGGACAAGTGTTAAGAGAAAGTGCAATAAACTCTTAGTTACCAATAAAGAAACTAATCTACTTTTTAACAAGGATAGATTATTGATATGAATTTCCGTACGTATTGGCATGGGAGCGTCGACCACGTGAAATCATTGTTGAGATTGATTCCGAGGCGATGTGAAAACTAGTATCAAATGTAAATGTGGAAGATCACCCCCTTGGCTGCATTATCATGAATTGTAGAGAATTTTTGAGGAAACCTTGGGATATTGAATTTCTTCATATCCTAAGGGAGAAGAATGGATGTGCGGATAGCTTGGCCAAGCTTGGTTAGAAGGCTAATGGGAAATGTCAAGTTTAGACCAATCCCCCGAAAGAGGTTGAGAGTTTAGTTAATGAGGAGATAAAGCTCCAAGTGTAATTGTTGGTAGTTGTACCCGTTTATTCACCAAAAAAAAAAAAAAACAAGAGAACAAGATGAGCATCAACTATAGATGCTAACAATGGAACAAAATCTAACTTGTTCTCAAATATACAATTTTTTAACATAAATTGCATTTCATTAGTAATGTCCGTGTAAGGTGGATTAAATGATTGAGACATGCATCAATCATTTTCTGAACAAAAATACGAAGACCTTAGTTAAAGTCGAATGTAAACTTAAAAAGTGAAAATATCACTTCAATTGATGCTGTACTAAAAGTCTAAAGCATATTGAAATCGCAAAATAAAAAATCATTTCAATTTTTTAAAAAGTGAAAAATGTTATAAATATATGATATTATGCAGATGTTCATACAACTCCCAAAGATCTTTTTATCTCCATGACTTCTCATTTTCTATTCTGAGTAAATATAATTTACTTTTTAGGTAATAAACCTTTGAAATTCTTGTTTTGTGCCTATAAATAGGTTATGACATTGTATTGTAAATTACACACAAAAATATCAATAAAAGAATTCTCTCATTCTCTCATTTTATTGTCTCTCAAATTTATAATATTTTGGGATTATTTTCATAGCACGTTATCAGCACGATCCGTCTCAAGGTGTTAATCATTTTGAAATTTGGCAAAAGATATACATGGGGTACTCAACATATGATGTAAATGTAGTGAGAAATTTTTGTGAGTTATTAGGAGTTTGTAAAGATAATTGTTAGACAAGGTTTTTAAAACAAAGCAAGAAAAAAAGGTATGTATATTTCAATATTTAAAAAAAATAGAAATATGCAATAATTCTCTTGATGTTTGGAAAGAAGACATATGTATATGTGCATATATTTGATTAGTATTAATCTTTTGCATAATCCTATCATGTAGAAAATATGTTCTTGGATATAATCTACCGCCGGTGTTATGCCTAGCCATATGTTTTACATTTTCTTTGCTATTCATATCAATTTCATCGATGTTCGCCTAGTGACTTATCTTTTGTATGGATTAATATATTGTTGAAAATATTTTATGAAATTGAATGATTGTTATGTTATTCATTTTATACTTTGATGATAGTATTATATTGATGAAACTTACAAAACTTGACTTTGTGGCTCTTGACATTACGGGGAACAATTATTTATCTTGAGTATTAGATGTTGAAATTCAAATGGTCTTGAAAACACATTCAAAGAAGGAATTAAAGCATCTAATCAAGATAAAATAAAAAAATCACGAGTCTCGTCCAATTGGTTCTGCTTCATTCCCTGAAGTGAATGTAGCAACACATAATAGTTTTGCTCCATTCCTGAAGTGAATGTAGCAACACATAATCATCTTAATTATGAAAAAATCGAGATTGTGGACGTGTATATGGTCATGAAAATCGAGGTGGTTATTCAAAGAACACATCTTTCCACCAGAAGTGGAAAAATAATAAAGAGAAACATGAAAGTGGCCAAAATAGCAAATTTGTGAAAAATTTATGCTATCGTTGTGGTGGTAAAGGTCATTGGTCATGTACCTGCCGTACACCAAAGCATCTTGTTGACCTTTACCAAGAATCGCTAAAAAGTAAAAGAAATAAAATAAAAACAAATTTTGCTTTTGAAGAAGGAGATTCTGATCATGGCCGATTTGATGACACTCATTTAGATGTTGCTGATTTCTTTGTTGATCCTGATGAAAAAAATTGGTCACTTGATTAGAGATGGAAGTGTTCATAATTAATTTTATAAATCTTATTTTTAGTAGTTTTTAAAATAAATATGAAAATGTGTAGTTTTCATCAATGAATTATTTATTTGTAAAATTGTCTTTTATCATTTTAAAGAATATTTGTTTTCAAGAATCAGTATTTACTCGATCGGCAACAACATTAATAATAAAGATATGTGTCTCGTTGATAGTGCAATAACTCATACCATCCTCAAGAACAAAAAATACTTCTCTTATTTAGTAATGCAAAAAGCCAATGTTAGTACTATATCGGGTAGTGCAAAATTAATTGAAGGCTCCGGCAGAGCTAATATATTGTTACCCGAAGAAACACAATTTTATATTGATGAAACATTATATTCTACCAAGTCTCAAAGAAATTTACTAAGCTTCAAAGATATCCGCCGAAATGGATATCATATTGAGACAACAAGTGATAGCAATATTGAATATCTTTACATCACTAATACAATATCTGGTAACAAATGTATATTGGAAAAGTTGCCTGCATTTTCCTTCGGTTTGTATTACATGCATATATCTACTATTGAAACACATGTTATCGTAAACCAGAAGTTTGCAAATCAAAATAAGTTTGTTGTTTGGCATGACCAGTTAGGCTATCCCGGATCAATTATGATGCGAAATATAATTGAGAATTCATGTGGTCATCCATTGAAGAGCCAGCAGATTCTTCAATCGAATGATTTCTCATGTGTTGCATGTCCACAAGGAAAGTTGATTATTCGACCATCAACAACAAAAGTAGGAAGTGAATCTCTTATGTTTTTGGAACGTATTCAAGGTGATATTTGTGGATCAATACACGCGTCGTGTGGACCATTTAGATATTTTATGGTTTTAATTAATGCATCAACAAGATGGTCGCATGTATCTTTGTTATCAACTCGCAACCTTGGCGTTTGCGAGATTGTTTGCTCAATTGATTAGATTACGAGCACATTTTCCTGATTATCCAATTAAGAAGATACGCCTTGATAATGCGGGTGAATTTACTTTCAAAACGTTTAATGACTATTGTATGTCTATTGGAATTGATGTTAAACATCCTGTAGCACATGTCATACACAAAACGGTCTAGCAGAATCGTTTATTAAGCGTCTTCAGTTAATTGCAGGACCTTTACTTATGAGATCAAAACTTCCTATTTCTTGTTGGGGACATGCTATTTTGCATGCAACAGCACTTATTCGCATAAGGCCAACAAGTTATCATAAATTCTCCCAATTACACTTGGTTTTTGGTCAGGAACCAAATATTTCTCATCTAAGAATTTTTGGATGTGCGGTATGTGTTCCAATTGCTCCACCACAACACACTAAGATGGGTCCTCAAAGGAAATTGGAAATATATGTTGGATTCGAGTCTCCATCGATAATAAAGTATCTAGAGCCATTGACTGGAGATTTATTTACGGCTCGATTTGCTGAATGTCATTTTGATTAATCAAATTTTCCAACATTAGGGGGAGAAAATAAGCAGCTAGAAAAGAAAATTAGTTGGAATGAATTATCTTTATCTCATCTTGGTCCTTGAACAAAATAAAGTAAACTGGAAGTTCAAAAGATAATTCACTTACAAGGTTTAGCTAACCAACTGTCAGACGCTTTTACTGGACTAAAGAAAGTGACTCAGTCACATATACCAGCTGTTAATGCTCCAGTAAGAATTGTTGTCTCTGAAGGTCAAAGTAATGAGTCTGCTACACGCCTGAAGCGTGGTAAACCTATCGGTTCCAAAGATAGTCATCCTCGAAAAAGAAAAGGAGCTAAAAATCAAGATGGTCTAATCGAGGATAAAATAACTCTAGAAGAGTCCCCAGTCATAACTAATATTTCGGTTCCAGAAGAACCTCAGGTACCTGAAACTTGTGAAAATAATGAGATCTCAATAGATTATGTTATGAACGGGATACAATGAAATCGAAATGAAGTCAACGTTGACGATAAATTTGCATATAATGTAGCGCTAAATATGATGAATGATAATAAAGATCAAGAATCAAAGTCTGTTAATGAATGTCGACAAAGAAATGATTGGCCAAAATGAAAAGACGCAATGGGGGCAGAGTTAAACTCGTTTGCAAAACGAAAAGTTTTTGGACCTGTAGTCCGTACACCTGAAGATGTAAAGCCAGTAGGATACAAATGGGTATTTGTGCGAAAACGAAATGAGAAAAGTGAAATTGTAATATATAAGGCACGTCTTATTGCCCAAGGGTTTTCGCAACGACCTGACATAGATTATGAAGAAACTTATTCTCCTGTGGTGGAATGCAACTACTATTCGTTATATAATAAGTCTGGCAGTGCATGAAAAACTAGATTTGCGTCTAATGGATGTTGTTACTGCCTATTTGTATGGCTCGCTTGACAATGATATATATATGAAAATCCCTGAAGGATTTAATATGCCTGAAGCATATAATTCAAGTTCTCGAGAACATTATTCAATTAAATTAAATAAGTCATTGTATGGACTGAAACAATCTGGACGAATGTGGTATAATCGTCTCAGTGAATAGTTGTTGAAGGAATGATATAAGAATGATCCAATTTGTCCTTGTATTTTCATGAAAAGATCTGGAAATGAGTTTATTATAATTACAGTTTATGTTGATGATTTAAATATCGTTGGAACTCCTGAAAAGATTCAAAAAGTTGTTAATTGCTTAAAGAAAGAATTTGAGATGAAAGATCTTGGAAGAACAAAATTTTGCCTTGGGTTGCGAATTGAATATTTAAAGAAAGGAATTTTTGTATATCAAGTCGCTTATGTATCAAAGGTGTTAAAACGATTCTATATAGATAAATCACATCCATTGAGCACCCCGATGGTCGTAAGGTCGCTAGATGTGAACAAAGATCCTTTTCGACCTCAAGAAAGTGATGAAGAACTACTTGGTCCTGAAGTACCATATCTAAGTGCAATCGGTGCACTAATGTGTCTTGCTTGTCATACTCGACCTGATATAACATTCGTTGTTAATCTATTAGCAACATATAGTTCTTCTTCTACACGAAGGCATTGGAATGGGGTTCAGATACTTCGCCACCTTAGAGGAACAATCGATATGGGTTTGTTTTATTCAAATGTACCCAAGTCCGAATTGATTGGATATACAGATGCTGGATATATATATCTGATCCTCATAATGGTCATTCACAAACGGGCTATTTATTTACATGTGGTGGCACAACCATTTCATGGTGATCTATGAAACAAACTATATCGGGCACATCATCTAATCATGCAGAAATCTTGGCTATTCACGAGGCAAGTCGAGAATGTGTTTGGTTAAGATCCATGATTCAAAACATTTGAGGGACTTTTGGTTTATCTTTTGGAAAAATGATCCCGACGATCTTATATGAAGATAATTTTGCATGTATCGCATAATTGAAAGAAGGATACATTAAAGGAGATAGAACAAAACATATTTCACCAAAGTTCTTTTTCACTCATGATCTTCAGAAGAATGGTGATATCAATGTTCAACAAATCCGTTCCAGTGATAATCTTGCTAATTTGTTCACCAAGGCACTTCCCACGACAACATTTGAAAAACTAGTCTACAATATTGGCGTGCTAGACTTAAATATCTTTATTGTTATTGTCATGAGGAGGAGATAATATGCGCTGCACTCTTTTTCCCTTAACCAAGGTTTTTCCCACTGGGTTTTCCTGGTAAAGTTTTTAATGAGGCAGCATCTGATTGCGTATTGATGTGTACTCTTTTTCTTTCACTATGGTTTTTGTCCCATTGAGTTTTTTCTAGTAAGATTTTAACGAGGCATATTCTTAGATTATGGACATGCAAGGGGGAGTGTTATAAATATATCTTATAAACATATGATATTATGTAGATGTCCACACAACTCTCAAAAACCTCTTCATATCCATGACTTCTCATTTTCCATCCTGAGTAAATATAATTTACTTTTTAGGTAATAAACTTTTGAAATTCTTGTTTTGTGCCTATAAATAGGCTATGATATTGTATTGTAAATTACACACAAAAATATCAATAAAAGAATTCTTTCATTCTCTCATTTTATTATCTCTCAAATTTATAGGCTATGTATGGTTGTGTATTTAGAAAATATTTTCATTTTTTGGATCACCAAAAAATGAAAATACACAGTCCAAGCCAAATTCAACAGAAAATGGTCAAATTTTAAATACACTACACATTCCCCTATATATCAACCAATCATTTCAATCTTTTCACAAACTTTTATCATTAATTACACTATCCTACTATCCAACTCATTATCTTTCTTTCTTTTTCATATTTTATTATTATTATTTAATAATATATAAAGTGGATGAAATTTGTTATTATTAAAATGCATTTATTTGTTATTTACCATAGTTAGTAAAATACGGGACGGGAAAAATTCATCATTTAATACGTACGTGTATATTATGAAATTTTATTGAAAATTACGGTGAAAAAGTCGGCTAAAAAGTACGGGGACGGGAAATAAATGGATTCGTAGAAGTTCGAGTATAATACGGATATAAATTAATTATTTGGGAGTAAAAATACGGCTTAGTTCTATATAAATTTGTAAGATTTATTGCTTGTACTTGCTTTTAATTTATATAAATAATATTTTATATGAGTCATTAATTGACAATAATTAATATTTTAATAATTATTAACGTTCAGAGTTTTTAATTGTAGAATACTCAATTAGTATTTATAAAAATTAATAATAATTTTAAATTTTAAATTTAAAAAATATTTTTCGCCAAAATTAGAGTATTATTCGTCGAGTATTATACGGGATACGTAAAATACGTGTACTAAACTGTTCAATTCAAAAGTACGAATATTATTCATTACGTTCAGAATGCATACAGGAAACAGAAGTATTTTTCAATTATAAATACGTACATGTATTATACGGGTATAATATAATTTTTTACGAACAAAGTTATTTACCAAATAAATAAATAAAAAGTAATGAAATACGATATCTCAAGTCGAAAGATACTCCATTAACTTTATGCGTTAAAATAACTAGTAAAAGAAAAGTATAACTTAAGTGGCACCTAAATAAAGTTTAAACTAATATGCGAGAAAATAGGGTTAATTGCAAATAACCCCCCTGTGTTGTTCCCAATCTGCAAGAAACCCCCCTGTGATAAGGAAATAGCCTAAAAACCCCATGTGAAATGTAAAAACTCTGCACATACTCCCAAACCGTTAAATAAAACTTAACTCCGTTAAATTTTGTTTGAAATGTCCATTATACCTATAAATTACTGGGTTATTTGCATCCACCTCCCCTGAGGTTTTGACCTTTGGCAAGGACACTCCCTCATCAATTAGAATTTGACACCCACATCCCCTATGTGTAAATTTTTTTTATAAACTACCTTTTATGCCCTTAGTTTATATTTTTATTTCCTATTTTGTACTTTTCATTTCATTCCTTTTTCTTATTAAATAGAAAAAAGAAAAAATAGAAATTACCCTCATGATAGTTTTTCATTAATTCTAAAGAATAGTTACTTTTATCTAAAAATATGTATAGCAAATAATATATCAAACTCATTTTAAATAAAACTGGTATGTATTTTTCCAATCCCCTTTGTGTGTTTCTTGAATTATATTTTTAATGTTTCAAAAAACTTTTAATAAACCAGTAATACTTTATTTATTTTATAAAAAATAAAAAGCTTATATATAGATTTTTCTTCTTCTTTTTCAATTTGTATTTTTCTTCTTTTTTGTACTAAGTAGGAATATGACTAATAAGAAGTAGAATAAATATATAAAAAAAAAGGAAAAATTGCAAATTTGGTACCGTAGTATAAGACAAGTTCGCAAATGGTACTACGCTTTTCAGTTTTCTCACTTTTGGTACCAAAAATGCTTTTTTTTCTCACTTTTGGTACCGCTGTTAGTTTTTTGACGGATTTTGTCTGTTAAATTTTAATTTTTGGGGGAAAATATACCGTTTGGGGCTGATTTGGAGGAAAATACACGGTCAAATGGGTCAAATTTGACCAATTTAACTTTTTAAGGCCATTTTTTGTGATTTTAGCTAACTTTGGACAGATTTTTAGCTAACTTTGAATACAAAACTACTTTGTTCTAGACGTATCCGGATTATTTCAATATATGTGTGGATAGCCCTATGTGTCTAGTTTCACGAGAATAAAACGGTTCATGAATCCGAGCTTTTTACAATGAGTTATGAATTTTCTCGTGACGACGCGCACAGCTGTCTGCACAACCGACAGATTTTTAGCTAACTTTGAATACAAAACTGCTTTTTTCTAAACATCTCCTGATTATTTGTGATATATGGGTGGATATCTCTATGTGTCTAGTTTTATGGGAAGAAAACGGTTCATGAATCCGAGCTTTCTACAAGGATTTATGAATTTTCTCGTGACGACGCGCACAGCTGTCTGCACAGCCGACAGATTTTTAGCTAACTTTGAATACAAAACTGCTTTGTTCTAGACGTCTCCTAATTATGTGCAATATATGTTTGGATAGCCCTATGTTTCTAGTTTCATGGAAAGAAAACGGTTCATGAATCCGAGCTTTTTACAATGAGTTATGAATTTTCTCGTGAAAACGCGCACAGCCAGCCGAGAAGCTCCAAAAAGTTATTGTGTTATTTTGCATGAAAATTCAATTTTTAAACCGAAACTACTATTTCAATTTTTAGATTTTTGTTTATTGTGTTATTTCGCATGAAAAGATTGTAAAATGAGTATTTGAGATGGAAAAAAAATTCTGGTATGTATTTTGTGGATATAAAAACTCTATTTGGTGGTGTTGGGGGTTTAGTAATTTTTACTTTAAAATATTTGTTATAACTCATTTTAATTGAAAATTAATTTTCATTAAAATTATGTGTAATTCAGAATTTTCATAAGCTTAATTTTGAATATTTCCCTTAATTTTGAATATTCATAAAAGTAATTGGATAAAAAAATACATATTTAAGAATCTCATTTTTTTCTCCTTTTCTAGTTTATGAAATAATTTATGCTAATTATTTTATACTTGGATATTATTATTACTATTTAGTATTTGAATATTTATTATTATTGAATATTATTTCTAATTAGTAGGCAATATTTCAATATATATATATATTATTTTAGCATAATATTAATTTTTTAATATTTTAGAGAATTATAAAAGAGCATAAAAAGGTTCAAATAAAATAATAAAAGCCCCTCCAAATGAACAATTAAAATAGGGGCATATAATTCAATTTCCCTTGCACTTTAGTGTGAAAATTGGAAAAAAAAATTGCCAACTCTCACCTCACGCGCGTGTGTCTCAAACGCGGTTAGGTTTGTGGGATTTTTTTTGCAGAGTTTTTACATTTCACAGAGGGTTTTTAGGCTATTTCCTTATCACAGGGAGGTTTCTTGTAGATTGGGAATAACATAGGTTTTTTTTTTGCAATTAACCCGAGAAAATAACTAGTGAAAGAAAAGCATAACTTAAGTGGCACCTAAACAAAGTTTTAACTAATATGTTCGAATAAAGTCATTAACTTTCTCTAAAATGGGTATTGATTACTAATTTTATATATAAAAAAAGAAACAAAAGCTAAATTAATAAATAAGTCAAATTAGATGAAAATGATGAAATTATATTTACGTCTCAGTAAGTTAGGCCTAATTGCGTAATGCTCATGATTATTTACATAATTAAACACAATTTCAGACTTCAAAGCCCTTAAATATGCCATGTAATTGTCGTGATTATATTGTCCAGAAAAAGTGGTATATTATCCAGAAGTTGCTAGTTTTAACAATATATATATATATATATATATATATATATATGTATATATAAGTGATTATATTATCCAGAAAAAGTGGTACATTATTTCCTTTGTATGTGATAGATGAATCGTGGTGGGGGTTCTAGTAGTGGCAAGAAAAAGTCTGGTGAGGCCTTTTGTAAGTTCCTATTTGTATGTTTTATGTATGTGTACTTGAATTGAGACTTAATTGGCTATGCTTTTACCAAAAGTATGTACAATATTGTGTGATTTATAATTTCAGTTTAATAATTTCGTTTGTTGTTTATTGGATTTTAAATTATACTTTTTTAACTTCTCAATATTCAAATAAATACCGATTGAATCTCGATTATTTAATTTTTGTACTAACGTGGTATTTAATAGGGTTGCCCACTAGCCGAGCTCGACTAGAAGTCTCACCAAATTTTTCAGCTCGAGCTCGAGCAAATATTTTATGTAACATCATAGTATCTCATTATAAGAAGATGAAAATAGATTTGCTTCAATCAAATTGAAAATAAAATATTATATTTAAATGAAAAAAAAAATATAGAACTACTTATACTCCAATCATATTTATATTTCATAAAATATTGTATATATGGACTACAACTTATTTTTATATTTGTCCAATGCGAACCATATAATTATACTAACTATTATAAATATAGACGAGCAAAATTCAACTTTCTTGAACTTTTAAAATATAAAATTAAAAAGAAAATACGAAATGAAAAAAAAATAAATTCAAAGTTAAAAAAAAATATAAAGGTGACAAAAAAAAAAAACTAAAAATGAAGGCCCCCACCCCACCACCCAAATCCAAACAAACAAATAAAGCCAATATTTTCACATAAATTTTTGTAATACATATTTCCCAAAAAAATCTCAGAATTCATTTCCGAAAATACAACCATATGGAGCCATAATATTTTGAGGTTATTTTCATAAAAAAAAATTCTATTTTTTGAGAAAGCCCTGATGCTGAGGCGGCGGTCAAAAACGCCCTCAAAATCAAAAGTCGAAAAACCGCCGCGCCACAACACTAGACCGCCAATGCCATCACTATTTTCCCGCCTATCAATCCTCTATTTTAAAACCCCTTTTCTCCCCTCTTCTCCCTCATCACACACAGTTACTCTCTCTCTCTCTCTAGGGTTTCAGCATTCCATTTCTCTCTCTAAAACCGCTCTTGCTTTTGCTCGCCATGAAAACCAGAGTCCGAAGCAGTGCTCTCAGATCACCATCTCCGACGCCGTCGTTTTACACGTACCTGAAGCCTGGAGCTCTTGCGCAACTCAGATACTCGAAAATCACCGCCAGATCCAAAGAATTCGGCGCGCAGGCTCTGATCGCTCTTAGTCAACTGAATACGAGTTCAGATTTAGCGTTTTCGCAGCCGCATTCGACCGGTTTAGCAATGGATGGAATTCCGTGTTTCAATTTAAGGGTTAAGAGTTATGGTCGGTGCCTTCAGCGCAAGAAGCTTATCGCCGTAACTCCTTTTTTTTCCGAGACTCAGTCTTGATCTATCATTCAATTCGTAGTTTTTTGGAGTTTCTGTTTTAAGTCTTTGAATTATTAGGCGTAATTCCTTGTAATTGATATACAGAACAGCTGTAGAAAAAATAGTAGACGAATAAAATACAAATTTCTCCGTGTTCTTATTAGTTTCTTGCATGAATAATCTGTTGTCTATCTTTGGAAATTATAGTTGACAAACTGGTATTACCCTGTTTGAACTTTTATATTATTTAATTATGCGACTTGGAAAGATTGGATTATTATTGACGGATCTGTGCTCATTGAAACATAATTCCATTTTTGGAACGGGGAGATGGATTCGTTTATGGCCCTCGTTGGAATTGGATGGAGAAACTGATCAACTTAGGACCTTTCTGCTAGTCAAATCAAATGTACATTTGTTGCTTGCAAGTTTAATCTGATAATCGTTTACTTGTTTATGCATTATAGCATTTAGCAAATCAAAAGTAGTAAGCCATCAGTCTGCCAAGGAAGTATTTGGAGTGTAGTTTTGTATCAGACATTGCAATACAAAATATGCTAGGTAACTCCATTTAGAAGAGTTTATGAAGAAAACTTTTATGCTGTGCCTTCATTTTCATATTTCTGATTGTTTTTAAGGATCATATTAGATCTTTGTTGTTCAAATATGAGCCGGAACATCTCTTGCGATACTTATGCAGCAAATATTGAGAAAACAGACCAGGCTGAGAGGTTTGATTTAATTTTTTCTTCAGATTTTTTTGGCTGTCTTTTAGGGTAAAATTTTTGGCCCGTGCAATGTTGTCATAATTCGTTCTTCTTAAGTTGTCATGCTTTTGTGCTTGTGTAGTTTAGAAGAAAGGAGCACTGTTGTGCCCATAATTTCTAAAACTGGATTAACATATAGCAATCTATTGAAGAATCAATTTGGATCGGAAGCTTGAACTGAACATGCATGACCATGTCCACAGCCACACATATATGAACCACCACATAATGCTACACTCTATTGTTACCTTCTTCTTCTGATCCTAGCATGTTGATCTCTTATACTTTCAACTTAATGCCATACAGCATCTAATTCTTTATCAGTGTCCTAGAGCTGGACAACACAAAGCACAAAGGTACATAGGAAACTAACCATTTCTGTAAAAATCCCACTTAAATGTTTCTGGTAAGTTTTGCTGCTTGCCACCTTCGACTTGCACTGAATTTTAGTTTTCATTTTATTAGCATGTAAAGCTTTGGATGATAGTGAAGGGGTTCATATCTCTATTCCCATAATGGATCATAGCTAGGTGACTAGTCCTTTAGCTAGAAACGTTTATTGTTTGAATGAATGACTGCATCACAGGATCCTTTCAACTCTTTGAATGAAGGCAGTTACAATTTAAAATGAATACAATTACTAATATTTAATTGTGGTAAATGCTGTTATAGTTCTATTATAGTTGGCATGCTTTTATCATCCTGTTGGCCTCTATTCAGTAATTAACTAAGTATTAGTGACATGCTGTTATTATCCTCTACAAGCTATATTCGGTTAATATTTAAGCAACTCGAAAAGATTGGATCAGTAAATGTTATATACCTCTTATTCCTTTCCTGGGAATAAGAGATATTTTCCCCATACCGTCTGAACTAATTTCATCAAAGCAAAATGCGGGTACATATCCTAAGTCAATCGTGTACTCCACATTGAAAAATATACCCTGTTTCTCAACTGATTGTGCAAATGTTGCTGATTATAGCTTTTGCTTTTAGATGTACTCCAGGAAGCAAAATCCTGGCTGATCTATGACTATTCACTGAACATTGCATAAGATCAGACATCAGAGCTTCAACATATCCAACTTGTTTCCAATGACTCTCAGGTATGCATAATATCACATAAATATACATTATGCCTGTCACAACCTCTCTGATAAAGAAATATCAGTGTGTGAAAAATTGACTATGGCAAATAGTCGTTAAAGTTATGGTCACGTAATTAGTATCATTGTGCCTTCAGAACTCCTTTTGTTTTCTAATAGAAAGGGGAACTAAGATAACCCCGAATAACAATATTTCATATTCATACTTACAACTGACCGGGAAGTAAAGAAATGCATGGTGGTGAAGCTGCACATCATAAACACAACTGGAATTTTTTTGACATAAATTACATATAAATGTAGAGTGAAATACTCTTATATTACAAAATAAAATAGAGCTCCTCATCTTTTACGAAATTTGTACGTTGAGAATTACAACTGAAATGTATCTATGCTGAATTACTGTTTCTTAACAAGCATAATTTAATAAAAATGAGATTGCCCACAAAAGCACCTACACAGAAACACAATTATGTGGGAATAAGTAACCATGAACTGTACTTAGACCAATGCATCGGCTCCAGCAACAATCTCCAAAATCTCTCCAGTAATCTTTGCTTGACGTTTTCTGTTGTAAACTCTAGACAGGTTTTTCTTCAACTCTTTGGCATTATCAGTAGCATTGCTCATGGCACTCATCCTAGCAGCAAGCTCACTGGCCAGCGACTCCTGCAACGACCTCAAGATTTGACTGTTCAAGTAAAGAGGGAGCAAAGCATCAAGAATTTGAACTGGGTCCTGCTCAAATTGCAAGATTGGCGAAAAATCCGAGGTCTCAGTCCTCACAACATCTCTCTCCACTGTCAACTTTCCTTCCTTTGTTGTCAGCCTAAAGAACTCATCTTCTGCTGCATCAACACATATTCCATTTATGTCACATATTTCTCCTTTTGGGGATAATGGAAGCAAGGTGTGGATTACTGGATTAGACTTGACCAATGACACAAACTTGGTGTAGAGCAGCTCAACCTTATCAACTTCTTCACTTACGAAAAGGGAAAAGACATCATCGGCTATCGCCTGAGCTTCTTTAGCTGTGGGAAGATTGCTACCTTCTAGAAACTTATCCACAGGAATATAAGGCCTGCGACCGAAGTATGAGTTACCCTTTTTACCAACACTGATCACTGTGTAATCAAGGCCAAGTCCCTTGAGTTCTCTAATACGGGCTTCGGCTTTTTTGATGATTGCATTATTGAATCCACCACAGAGACCACGATCTCCGGTTACCACGACAAGAGCCACCTTCTTGACCGGCCTGACCTTAGTCAAAGGAATATCAATATCCTCTGTTAGAAGCTGCTCATTGATGTTGTAGAGAACTCCAACAAGAGTTTCTGAGAAGGGTCTGGCATTAACCACAGCTTCTTGTGCTCTTCTCACCTTAGCAGCAGCAACAAGCTTCATGGCCTCAGTGATTTTCTGTGTGTTCTTCACAGAATCAATACGATCGCGAAGGTCACGAAGACTGCACTGAATTTGAGTGGAAGTTGGTGATCTTGAAGGGGTGGAAGAGCTTGAATTTGGAAGGTGGAAAGGGCAGATGAAAGAACGAGATGATATTGCAGAAGTGTCAGAAAGAGAAGGTTTTGAGGGTACCCACATTGTGAGGTTTGAGCACGACATGGTTTTCTGCACCTTTTCTGGAGCTCTGCAGAGAGGTGGATATGGAGGAAGAGAAGAAGATGTTTGGTACTAGTTTGGTTTGTTTTTAGGATTTCTTCTTTTGAGTCTTATCTCTATTGGATGGTTTCTTTGATGTTGGTTTTTGTGGGTGAATTTTGTTGGTGTTGAATGGTGGAATGAAATGAGAGGTGGAGGGAGAGTGAGGAGGGCTGATTGGATGAGGTTTTAGGATAAGGATTTTGAAAATTGAAGGGTGCGGTAGGGAAACAAGATTTCGGGTGTGGAGTTTGTTTTTGATTAGTCGATGGTAATTATTTTGATTTTAGATCTTTTTGCAAAATTGTATCTCATCTGCATTTTACTTAATTAATAGTCGTCAAGTGGATACAATATTTTCTAACATATAAAATTAATCTGAATTATGTATGTTTTAATAATAATTACATGTACACTCCTTCACTTATTGTATAATAGAAGATTATAAATCTCATCTTATTCAAAAAATAAAAAAATAAAAAAAATTACAATTTCATAATTTCATCCACCATCATAGTATAAATATATTACAATTTCACCCGGATAGGATTTTTTTTTGTAATTACACAATAAGCAAGGGGTGTGAACGTAACATTATTCCTCTGTTTTATCATGCAAAATTGTTATGAAATATGGGATGAAACAGAATTTAAAATAGAAAATTTAAAATGATAATTTACTAGCTTTGTTACCTTCCCATTAATAAGCATTGAATAATCTCTCACATTTAAGACATAATATAGCATCATCTTCTAGTGCTGCATTTAGCAGTTAGCACTTTTACGCAATCATGTATCAGTAAATCCTTTCACCCTCTTACTACATCTGTAGAACAAATTTGTGTACATACGCATGTCGAAAATAATTCCAGTAAAAAATGCAGCAATGGAATATGCGGAGCATAATGTACATCAACAAATTCAAGCTGAGTACAACACAGTTGTCTGCAAGTGATGAAAATATCTGTAAAGGATGCAATCATGATAGCCCTTGATTGATCAATCAGAAAAGCAACTTGATATTGTAAGCCAAGGAAAATCACAAACAATTGGGCATTTGCCTCAGAAAAGAAGCAAAGAATTATGTGCTTTACATCAACGACACGTATTATAACACTATCATTTTAACCACTCCTTACTCAAAACTCATGAGACGTACGTCTCTTTAATAGCTGGACTAACAATGGCTTCATATGTCTGGCTGTCCGGGATTACTCCCTCGAGTACCAGATAATCATGCAACTTCACAACTTCCTCAGAACTGTCCTTTTTACTAAGGCTTGTAAGTAGGGTGGTGTAGGTTACAAAATCTGGAGTCAGGCCCTGAGACAGCATAACACTCACAAGTTCCTTAGCATGCTCAAATAATCCAAATTTGCATAGGAAGTTAATCATAATATTATAAGTGACTTCGTTTACCAAGAAACCTCCCTTTCTCATCTTCGTAAATAAATCAAATGCCTCTTTGATCTTCCCAGCAGAGCAATAGCCATTCAACAAAGTGTTAAAACTTATGACATCGTATACATTTAACCTTTTCATCTCATCTACCAAAAATCTGGAAACATCTACAGATTCTTCTTTGCATAAACCATCCAAAATGGAATTGAGAATCACCAAATTAGGATTCTTGTCCACCTTAACCATGTCAGTGTAAACCGCAACTGCACTCTCTATATTGCCTGCTTTGCAATATCCATCAATTATGGTACCATATGTGACCTGGTCAGGAATTAAGCCACGAACAAACATGCTGCAGACCAGTTGTTTGGCTCCTGATATATTATTACTTCTGCAAAGATAATTGATGAGAATATTGTGAGAAAAAGCATCTTCCGAAAGGTTCTTCTCCACAACCCAGTTGTGAAATTTTAGAGCTTCATTTACGTGGCCATTCCTGCATAATCCTTTCGTGATAATAGAATGGGTGAACTGATCATGGGGTATGTAATTCTCCATCATGTTGGACAATAACAATGAAGCTCCACTAATATCTCCTTCCATGTATAGCCAGTGTACAAATGAATTATAAACTGCTGAGTTGGGAATCAACCCATTTTCAACCATGTTGTTACACACCCTAAATGCCTCCTCTAAATACCCATTCCTTGAATACCCATCAACCAATGTAGCATAAGTCCTTATATTAGGCTTCACATCCATCTTGATCATTTTATTAAGAATTTCTTCCGCGATCTCCGGCTTACCTTTTTTGCAATAACCATTGATGATACAATTATAAGTAACTGCATTAGGTGATACAAAACCGTTTGATATAGTTCCCATCTTCTCAAAAAGGATTACTGCTAAACTAAGGTCATCTGCCCTACAAGCCCCATCAATAAGCATGTTAAATCCAACTACATTAGGTAAAATTCCACTCTTCAACATCCTATAAAGCACTGAAACAGCTTCAGATAATCTACATTCTTTACAAAGAGCATAAATTAAAAGATTAAAAGTATTCATGTTTTCGTAATACTCATATGAAATCATTTCTCTATAGACCATCCAAAACCTACCAACATGACCTATCTTCAAAAGATGGTTCAAATAATTGTTCCACGCATGAATTGAAATGGAATAGCTATGCATTCTCAATTTCTTGATCACCTCATATGAACCCTCCGTCGTCCCTATTTGTGTACAAGCCCTAACCAATGCATCGAAAACGTCTCTATTCGGAGAACACACATCAGAGCTAGTGATTAATGCTTCCAGAACCTCCAAAGGAGAATAGCCTTTTGAAATCATCAATTCTTTCATCAAGTCCAATGCATCATCATAGTTCCTACTACCCACCATCACATGAATCAGAATACAAGAAGACTCTAACGAATCCGAAAGGCCTTTGCATCCTCTGATTCTCTGGTAAATCTCTAAAAGCATCTGTGGAGAGCTCCGAAACTCTAGAAAAACTCGATAAACCAAAGAATTCGTCAGACTTGAAGACAACTGGTCCACAAATTTCCATTTCTTCTGCCTTATATTCACACACACAGCCCTAAAGATTATATCTTCAGCACCAGAGCTTGTGAAATGCTTGCCAATATGAAGGCCTCTGATAAAAAGAGTTCTACTTCTAGATGAAAACAAGCCCAAAAACATAGAACTGATGAAACCCAGTTCATAACATGGCCTTTTCCATCCCCAAAAATAGCATATAATTAGAAGAGCAAAGAATTAAGTACTAGCAAAACAAAATGACTGAAGCTTTCAAAACTCAACCAATGAAAGTATAAGACTACAAAATCATAATTTATCTCACAAAACTAAACTCAATCAAGCAAATAATTTCTTAAAACCTGGATGGTATAAAGATTATCGCGTATGCATATAAAGACAAGTGATAACTGATTATAGGACTAAATTAGGGTTTTGACATGAAAGGAGGGAAATAGGCAAGCAGAGGAAATTTGTAATACATTATATATTTATTCGAGAAGAAAACGTGGTAACATCGGTAGAAAGCGCTTTTCTGCTTTTGTTTTGTTTGGTAATTTATAGCGCTTTTATGTTGTTTGGTAGTACAGATATAACAGCTATAAATGGGCCTGATATATTAGGGTTAATATTGGGCTAAAGTTCTATGAGGCCCGGAATGTTGGTAATGATTTTGGGCCGAAAGTGACGATGCAAATTGATAATTATTTATTTTCCAAAAATCCAAAATTTACCATTCCTTCATTTTTTTTAATATTTATCTTACGTGATGTTATGAATATCAAATAGTAATAAATAACAATCAAGTAGCAACCATTGGTGTGTTTGGATTGAAGGGTTTCAAATTTATCAACAAATTTATTGAGCTTGTTTGGATGATTTCAAACTTTAATGCATTTGAAGTCCATTGATGTTAATTTTAAGCTATTTCCTCAACCATACTAATATGGTGGATTTCAGAGAGGTTCTGGGTTTGAATTCAGACTTCCACAAGTTGTAGCTCTCTCCTTTTTTATGGAGCTAGATAGAGTCTTTATGACTCAAGATTATAACTATCAAACCGAGTTTATCGGGCTAGATTTATAGAATATCCCTTTCCTCTTGAATTAAAAAAAATAAAAATGGTGGATTTCATCATCCAAATTCATCACGGGGATTTTAACTGACTCAATTATAGAGTCATTTCTAAACACAACCTTAAAACAAAGGTAAAAATGCTATCAGTAGGAGTAGATTCCAATACTTCTAACCTCTTGGAGCCTCGTCTTCACGAGCATTTTCATCCGCATTCATTCTTCAAAGAGTTCCTTTAAAAATTATATGATGTGGTTTTTATAAAATTAATAATTTTGAGGCTTGTACTCTTTATTTATTACAAGTACATGTTATCTAGTTTTTTGCATCGAATAAATACTCACTCGGGCCTGATTTGAACAGGGTTTAGGCCAACAAATTGCGCCAAGCCCAAAGGCCCTAAAACCCCGAACCCCACACCGCCGGACGAGCACTCACAGGTAGAGACAATGGAGTTTCAGAAGAGGAAAGCCGACGCTCTCGCCGCCATTAACTCGCCGGCGCCGGACAAATCCCCAAAAGGCAACGTAGACGTGCCGATCATCCCTCTCTTAGCCGCTATCAACTCCCATCCTTCTTACTTCACCACCAGCTCTTGCTCCGGCCGCATCTCCGTCCTCTCTCAGCCCACCGCCTCTCCCTCCGCCCCCAAGAAGAAGGCCAGAGGCGGCGCGTGGCTCTTCGTTTCACATGAACCGGTTCAACCTTCCTTTCTCTCCACTCTTCTATTCCCCTCCTCAGATGAGTCAACTCACCGAGTCGACTCGGACGAGTCGGCACATTTTATCGAGCCTCTAGAGAGGCAAAGTATAGTGTTCAGGTTCGAGCCGTTGATAATCGCCGTGGAGTGTGACAAGGTGGAGGCGGCTCAGTCTTTGGTTTCGCTCGCGATTTCTTGTGGATTCAGAGAGAGTGGCATTACGAGTGTGAGCAAGAGAGTGATTATCGCAATACGGTGCTCGATACGATTGGAAGTGCCTCTGGGGGACACACAGAAGCTTATGGTGTCACCGGAGTATGTAAAGTATCTTGTTGAGGTTGCTAATGCGAAAATGGAAGCTAACAGGAAAAGAACTGATGTTTTCCATAATAAGCTGATAATCAGTGGATTTTCGGGAGATCAGATTCGTGCGGACGGTGAAATGGAGAATGGTGAAGAAGCGTGTGTTGAGGTTGGAGTTTCAGGGAGTTCTGTGGAGAATGGAGTGGAGGTTCTGGAGGAAGAGTTGAGTTTCGAAAGCAAAGATAATCGTAGTGCTGATAATGGTAATTGTTACTCATAAGTTACTTTGCAAGTTTATTGCGTTGCTCTATTAAGTTTGAAATATTTTCTTGTATAGCTTGAATGTGTGGATTATTGGATTTGTACTTTCCAGTAGATTAATTGTTATTATATGTATAATGTATCTGATATGGAAGGATGAAATCTACATAACTTGAAAAATGAAAATAAGGATATTATCATTTTGTTCGTTTTTTTCTTTGGCATAGATTTTTGACAAGTGTGACTAAGTATCTCCGAGTTACTCATATGTGCAACTGGATTTCTGTTCTGGTACTATTTTTTGTTCAACTTCTTGATTTTTGAACCAACTAGGAAGGCCAGGCCAAGGATTAGAGTGTTGTAAGCTCTTAATAACCTATCAAGGTTGAGATTTGTACTGCCATGAGTGTAATACATTGCAATGCTCGACATATTGATTTCAACTCTTGGTTTATAAACTTTAATTGGATATTTATCGAAGGTTGGCATATAAGATTTTTGCTCAAATTGACCTATTATTGCTGTTTGCATGAGATGATTGGTCAATATGTGTATTACTAACTGGTAATTGGTAATAGTTTATCAAGCAACTATAATCACGCATGTCTGCACTGGCAGTGGTTGGAATATCCACTCTCTTACTTTGGATTGGACTTGTAAACCTTTTTGGTAAATTGCTGCGGGTGCTGGAAAACTTTTGAGTACTGTAACAAATTAATACATGTTTGATTGCAGGACTGCTTTCCCTTAATGTGACCGGAACTTTAAATCTTTAAATCATTGACAGGATCAAGGGAAGTGTCTGGAATCAATCTATCTATTGTTGAGGTAATTGGTGAACCTGTTGAGAGACTATTCTTGTGGGGTCATTCTGCCTGTACTGTGGACCAAAACAAGATCATCATTTTTGGTGGTTTTGGAGGCATTGGAAGACATGCACGAAGAAATGAGCTATTGCTTCTTAATGCAGAATCTGGAATGGTGGAGATAATTGCTGCTGCAGGAGGCCCATCTCCACGGCTAGGTCACACATCTTCCCTAGTAGGAGATTTCTTATATGTGATTGGAGGCAGGGCTGACCCACTGAATATATTGAATGAAGTTTGGGTATTCAATAAAGCAAAGAAAGAGTGGAAGCTTGTGCAGTGTTCTGGAAGTTTCTTCCCTCCAAGGTGATGCTTTAATCATTACTAACTACCCTAGATATTAGGACCATACATATATTCATGCTCACCTCAAAAGAATTTTGACGTGACCGTTTATGTTCTAGTAGATGTTGTTTTTTGCAAATGCAGATAAAAAAAGGGATTAAATTATGTATTTTCTATTCAGATGGTAATGATCCCATCTACTTTATTTGCTTCTCAAGAAAAACTCTTTTTGGTTGTCCCTCCTCCTGGGTTTCGAACTAAATTCAACTCTTAAAGTTTTCCTCTGAACCTAATGCATGATGACATTCCGTAGGCATCGGCATGCAGCGGCTGTTGTTAGTTCAAAGATATATGTGTTTGGTGGAATTCATGATGATGCAATTTCATCGTCACTTTATGTCCTTGACACAGACACTTCTGAGTGGTCAAATATAGAAATTCAGGGAGACCACCCTGGTCCCCGCCATTCACACTCTATGGAAGCAAATGGTTCTAAGTTATACATGTTTGGTGGATACAATGGAGAGAAAGCTCTTGGGGATCTTTACAGTTTTGATATTCAAACAGGGCTGTGGAGTAAGCTAAAGACAAACGGGAAACCACCAAATGCTAGGTTTTCACACTTGATGTTTATTTATTCAAATTATCTCTGCATTTTGGGAGGATGCCCTGTCAGTGAACATCAGGAATTGTTCTCACTTGATCTTCAATCTGAGTCTTGGAATAATATAGTGGTAAAGTCGATTGAAGAAGGCCTTTTTGTTCGTAGCACAGTAAATGTGGTTGGTGATAATCTCATAATAACCGGTGGCGGAGCATCTTGTTATGCATTTGGGACAAAGTTCAGTGAACCGATGAAAATTAACCTGCTTCAATTGATGTCCTTGTGTAAAGATAGATCACCTGAAGCAATTCGAGAGAAGCATGTTGATTGTCATGTGGCGCAGAAGAGTGGTGCCCTTTTATATTCTCACAGTGGATCTGAACAAAAAGCTATCGGATGTGCTGATCTGGACTCTGACATTGAAAAAACAAGGATTAATGGTGGAGGCTTGGTGGTACCTGTCCCTTGTGTTCTTCGGATTGAAAAACAGTATGCAAAATTGGGTAAGGATATATTGAAAAGATTTGGTTGGTTAGATGTGGAAAGGAAGGTCTATTCTCAAGAGGGTGGCATGCATATATGTCTTCCTGTTACTGAAAAATTCTGTACTGTGTTAGAAGACAAACAGAATTTTGTAGATAACTGTGAAGCACCAATTGGTTTTCAGTCTTTGAAGCCATCTTTCTTGCAAGATATCTCCATTTCAGAGGCTCTGAATCTTTTAATAGCATCTGGTGCAACGAAGATTGTGGATGAAGTTGTCAAAATCAAGAAAATTCCTACTTCTCCTTTCAAAGTGATGAAGGAAGCTGTAGACTCTTTGCTAAATCATCATGGTCTGCCATCAGAACTTCTAGAACAGCTGCCCTCAAGGTTGTATTTTTTAAATATTACCATTGATGTCAGGATTATAAATATAGTAAACTTAATTCTTTTATTTGACCCTTTAGTCAATGCTGGTGCTGGTTTTTCATTTCCATATGCTCCTGTTGTCATCTTTGATTTTTAGCAGATGGGAGCGACTAGGGGATATTGCTGTGCTCCCTATATCATCTTTCAAGGATCAAGTGTGGGACTCGATTGGAGGGGAACTTTGGCCTCTTGTTGCACAATCACTTGGGACTCAACGTCTAGCGCGGCAAGTAAGTAGCAGATGCAGAACCTTATCTGATGTTTGGCCATTCTTCATGTTGCTTCCTTTTTGGAGATTTATTCCAGTGCCTGATAAGAAAAATCTTTCAGTTGATAACTCAAACAAGTTACAAATAGTCACTTTTGAACTCGAGTTGGCATAAATATAAAGTGCAGCCATCTGATGCTGAAGATTCTTTACATCACAGCATGTTGGTCTTCTACTAGAATTTAGACCAAAATATCCTTAGTTGTTCAGTTGGCTTATTCCAACTTTTTCTTGTGATTAACTAAAGTGCAAATGTGAGAATCATGATAAAGCATTGTCAAGTGCAACTGTCGAAAATTATGGCACAGCTTTGAATTAAAGAGCTATTTTCTGTGTGCTGATTCTAGGGCCGAATTGCGCAAACTGGAACAAGAGACAGTAAGTTAGAGATTCTTGTTGGAGATAATGGCTGGGTGGATCATCGTGAAAATGGCATTCTCTATTCATTTGATACCACCAAGTGCATGTTCTCTTGGGGCAATCTCTCCGAGAAGCTGCGGATGGCCCATCTTGAATGTAAAGATCTAGTTGTTGTAGATCTATTTGCTGGCATAGGATATTTTACACTTCCATTCCTTGTGAGGTATGCTTATCCATAAAATTATGTTCAGCTATCGGGCAGATTACAGTACTACTGATTCTTGGATATCTCTTATACATATCCTAATTATCAATCTGTATTGAAATTTATTTTCAATTTATAGTGTTACTTTTTGATTGTGTGACATGGCTAATCAGGGCGAATGCGAAAATGGTGTATGCTTGTGAGTGGAATCCTCATGCTGTAGAGGCACTACGTCGTAATCTTGTTTCCAATTCTGTGGCTGATCGTTGTGTGGTACTGGAAGGAGATAATAGACTTATAGCTCCTAAGGTATGATACTCTGTCTTTCAAGCCTACTTTATTCAACTTATGTTATTTGTACGAATTTTGTCTATACTAACTAGACTCACAACTTATTGTGCTTCATGAGATTTCGCATGTTGGAATGAAACCGATTGTGCATGAGAAATCCACTGTTTGGTGGTGGTCTTACTTTAGTTTTATTTATGTTGTGCTTTTGTCACAGGGAGTTGCTGATCGAGTCTGCCTGGGCCTCATACCATCAAGTGAGTGTAGTTGGGTTACTGCAGTCAGAGCCTTGAGGTATGTTAACCATCATTCTGAAGATTTTGGCATGTCCTAAATATAATTCTGGTGCCTATATTTATCTGCATTCTGCAACATGCCCGTCATCCCCTAATTGAATTAAAATCAATAATAACACCTACCATTTTCTTTAGCACTCGAGATATTACTCTTGCATGAAATGGGTGAATAAAACTATATAATTCGTGTTTACTTAAGTATTGTAATGTACCCACCCGTTGCTCACTCCTTTTCTTATTTTGGATCATCTTAACTATCATTTATTGCCCTCTCATGTTGAATATGTCCTTTAATCCCTACTGTGGTTGCCTTAGGCTCATATGTAACTAGGGTTTTTTGTAGAAAAATTAAAATCAAAATGAATCAATAAAAAAGTTGATTTATTGGTCTTTTCTTATATAACAATAAAGAAAAATCCTAATTTTTTAATATAGTTAAATGTTTTTGCATGGGGAAAGCAATATATTTATGCATCCACATGCATGCTTGAAGTCATCATGTTTGCTATTTTACCTTTTTCCACGTTTTCACGCAACATTAGAAACTGCAGAGATGAGGGCGGGATGTTACATATTCATGGGAACGTGAAGGACACAGAGGAGGGTTCATGGACAAACCATGTATTGCAATCCATTTCTGACATCTCTAAATCAGAAGGTATCTTATCCTCAACTTGAGGCTAATTAATTAGTTTTTCATTATACAACACTTGCTAATTCATGCATGTGTGGATAATTGCAGGTCATATTTGGGACGTTTCGGTCGAGCATGTAGAGAGAGTAAAATGGTATGCTCCTCATATTCGCCATCTTGTCTTAGACGTAAGGTGCAAACTGAGCGATATCGAGAGATAAAATTAACATAGAGTGCAGCTTTTATGAGAAAATTAAGGTTGGTTGTATTTTTACCAATTAAAACTATGTTCTAGTATATGTTGGCAAAATGTGTTTCCTTTTTGTTGAGTGTTTGTGAGATGTTCGAATTGGTTTAACTAAATACATATTGGAGTGCTTGTAGTAAATTAAGTAGAAAAATACCCATGAAAATTCGGGTTATTTTTAGAATCTTATTGGAAATCGAATTTAGAATAATTGCAATTATTGAGGTGGTGAATTATTACGTGGGATTTTACAATACACATTGGATTGTCTGGAATTAAATTTACCAAGAACCACTCAGAATCATTGTTTTTTATTTTTTTGGAGTTAACCGGTTACATATATTAATTACATCAAAGATATGAATATCAACCAATATAAAGCATTAATACTAATTTACAATAACTTACAACTATCAATAAAGTAGAGAAAGTTCCAAACAATATCGGTAATAGCAGAATTTAAAACCTCTAATATTGTTTGGGGCATCAACTTCCGTAGTAGATCTAGGTTTCATGTGCCAATGAGGAATCATTTAAGAACCCCATTTTGGATAAAACCAAAATTTCAGTCATTTTCGGGGTCCTGATTTCATTTTCCACTTTATTTTGGCAAGAATCTCTCACGTGAATTATTATAAAAAAGGACCCATACATATATGGTGGTGGAATCAAATGTTTCCACGATATCCAATATCTTTATTTTTAGTTAAGTACGTTATCTAATATCTAATGCTAATGAATGGGTATGAAAATATTGGTGCTATACTTTTCTTTCTTGTGCTATTATTACCCAATTCATTATTGAATTTTATTTATGTTGATTTGGTGAATCACATTAACTTATCCACACAAAAATTGGATCTCCAGGCACATCAAGTGAACAAAAATATTTCAACGAGTTTCCGTTTTGGGTTTGTTGTTATGTCTGCAAACAAGCGCTGATCAAGTGATTAATTCATAGATAAAATCGAGATTATTAACCAATAAATATATGTAACCACATAGATACTATCAATTTTAATATAGGGAAGACGATTAATTAAATTTAATTAAGCAAAATAAGTGGATTCTTAAAGGGGTTCCGTGAGGGTGACGTAGTAGGAGTCAGTAGTCATTAACTACGTTTCGTTTCTTGTCATTAATAAAGCACTCCATTATTATGCTATAAGTTATTATAATTATATGTTACTTTAAAAAATGACATTTGGAAGAGCGGGACAAAATAAAAACGTCGGTCGCACAGTGAATAGAGCTACTTGGTATTAAGTCCCCAACGTCAATTTGGCTTCAATTTGAGAAGGCAAAATATATGTCTTTTTTGAGTGGTTGAAACATGAAAGTTAACCTTGAACTAGTTATTATATCTTGATTAAAGGTTATTCCTGAAAAAAATGTTTTTTTTTTTTTTTTGAAAAAAGGTCTAACATGAAACGTTTCCGAAAAAATGAAAAATATAGTAACAATAAATTTAGGCTATAGAGTATATCATATCATAGAATTTCCTGGATATCATCCAAAGCCACAATTAATGTATAACTACTAATAATTAATAATTATGACATGGAAAAATAGGGTACTATAGTAGGTCCGGATAGCACCCTAGTCGGATCCGGCCTGAACCCGGCTACCCTACCGTGTAAACGAAAACCTTTAACTTATGATGCACGGACATGAACACGACACGGGACACGAATGCTTAATTTTTTAAAAAAAAATAGTACACAGACACGAATGTTCATGTGTATTTTTTCTTTTCTCTCAATAGTTGAAGACGGATATAACGTGTATCCGACCTTGCATGAAATGATTTTTCAGAGTGTCCATGCATCATAGTCTTTAACAAGTTGGGAATGCATCATATGTCAACCAAGGAAATCTTTGTACAGTTGAATTTTCTGATGAACAATGTTTGTCGCCTCTTACATCTATTGATCATGCAGTTCTTACCCAAAAAAAGAAAAAGAAAAAACAAACTATTAATCATCAGATCATACAATAAAATTGGGTAGAAGGAGATAATAGTTTTGTTTATTAAATACAGAAAATGGGACACTAACCAAAATTTAGGGCCTGTGCTTTATAAATTGCTTCGGTACAAAATAGGTAACGATCTCTCCAACGCATCCATTTTTTGATAATGACACTCCTCTTAATTTTACATCTTCACTTTCCACCAAACTTCCCTTCCTTTATTAGACATTATTTGACATAATTTATTAATTTATTCTAGAAAAAACGTATGTCAATTGAATGCGTTAATAATTTACTTAACCTAGAATTTTGAAAAATATTATTGTTGTTCGTTGTATACATTACTATTACTAAAGTATAAATCAATTATCTTGTCAATTGAATATATTCATAAATTATTTTGTCTCGAATTTTTTTAATTAGATATTATTTAATATTTTTTGTGAAATCATCGATATATATATATATATATATATTTACAAAGTAGCAAGTAACTTTTCGTATTTTGCCACACATTTTCTCTAGAGTAAATAAGTTATATCAAATAATATCTAATAAATAAAAGGGTATTTTGGGGAAAGGGGAAGATATTAGATAAAGAGGAGTGTAAGCAAATGGACGTGGTCCACAAGGCTTTTGTCGTGAGAACTCACTCGAGTTTGAAATTTAGGAGAAAGGGATGGGGGTTTTACTCCTACATCCTTTTTTGGGGGCTCTTGCGCTTATTGAGTCTGTCGTCTATGGGTAACATGGGGTGAATTAACCTATACGTGGTTTGTAGGCTATTGCGTATGGATAAATTTGTTTGAGTGACCGACGAAAATTTATTGTGAAATTTCTAAAATAAAAAAATAAAGAGGAGTGTGGTTGTAAAAAAAGGGAGAATCCCCACCCCTGCCAGGCCCTCAAAGTTTGAGCAAATGCAATAAAAACAACTTATATAGGGTCTGTCTGCTAAGCAATAAATGGTGCACACTACACATGTCAAAAAGTAAGCCAAAAGCATCAGCGTCACCCATCATTTCTCCCTTAAAAGATGGCAAGAAAACTCTTAATTTTTTATTATACTCACTCTCTCTCTCTCTCTCTCCCCTCATTATTTAAGCCACTACCAGAGTGCACAAGCTCAGTAGACATAGTAATAATGTTTTCCATTACCAAAGCTCTCTTCTTCTTCTTTACAATCCTCTGCTTTGCATCCCTCTCTGCTTTAGCAGAAAATGAGGATCCAGGCCTTGTTATGAACTACTACAAAGACTCATGCCCACAAGCTGAAGACATCATCAAAGAACAAGTCAAGCTTCTCTACAAACGCCACAAGAACACTGCTTTTTCTTGGCTTAGAAACATTTTCCATGACTGCTTCGTTGAGGTATATATAATATATATACATACATACATATATATATATATATATCATTTGTCTAAAATTTCATACTTCTCTTGATTTTCTACAGTAATTCATTTGTAGAATTAATTGTTGTTTTGCAGTCATGTGACGCATCCCTATTGCTGGATTCAACAAGGAGGATGTTGTCGGAGAAAGAGACAGATAGGAGCTTTGGAATGAGGAATTTTAGGTACATTGAAACCATTAAAGAAGCTTTAGAGAGAGAGTGCCCTGGTGTTGTTTCTTGCTCAGACATTCTTGTATTGTCTGCTAGAGATGGCATTGTTTCTGTAAGCCAAAACTCCCGTCTTCAGACTTAGAATTTTTTCTTGCTTTTTCAGTTCTTTACTACTTATATATTTCTTTAATTTAAGATAAATAGAAAGTTACTTCACTAGCTAACTCGAGTACTTGTCCTTTTTCACCTTTAGTGGAAGCATTCCAAGAAATGCTCTAGTTTTTAAGTCTGTGTGAGCCGTAACTAAATTTGGGTGTAGAAAAATCTATGTCAGATAAGTCCAATAATCTTTGTATTGTGTGCATTGTCCCCAAAAGTGTGTAACATCTAAATCTTTTGCATTCAATTTTGTTAAATGGACCGGCTCCAATGGGCCTGGTCCATCTTAGAATTTTTCGTGAAAAAGATAGACACAATATACACCCTCGAATCATTCAACTCAATCTCGCATAGAATTACCCATTTGCGTATAGTGTAATAGTAAGTGAAATTACCTTCTTTAGACTTGGAATTTTTTCTTCATTTTCACTTGTTTGCTACTTATATTTCTTTAATTAAAGATAAGGTGAATTACATGCACACCTAATTTTTGGTCTATTTGTAAGGTTATTTAAATACACAGGCGTATAGTTGTAAGAATTCTTAACATAGAAAGGGCATGTGTAATTAGCTCTTTAAGATAAATAGAAAGTTACTTCAGCAATTAACTCAAATACTTGTCCTTTTTCACCCTAAGAAAGCATTCCAAGAAATGTCAACTCGTGTATAGTGAAATAATAAGTATATGTAAATGGAATTTGTATTACAGGTTGGAGGGCCATACATCCCACTTAAAACAGGGAGAAGAGATGGAAGAAAAAGCAGAGCAGATATACTAGAACAACACCTGCCTGATCACAATGAAAGCATTTCTGTTGTTCTTGACCGCTTTGCTAACATTGGAATCAACACCGCTGGAGTTGTTGCTCTCTTAGGTACATTACATACACATACGTATATATATAATCACTCGAAGCGCGTCACGCGTAATTCATAAATAAATTTTTAGACTTATTGTCAAACTATATGGCATTACAGGTGCTCATAGTGTAGGCAGAACCCACTGTATGAAGCTGGTTCACCGTCTGTACCCGGAAGTGGATCCGGCCCTCAACCCGGATCATGTTGAGCACATGCTCCATAAGTGCCCGGATGCAATCCCGGACCCTAAGGCGGTGCAGTATGTGAGGAACGACCGTGGGACACCGATGAAACTGGATAACAACTACTACAGAAACATATTGGATAATAAAGGGTTGTTGATAGTTGATCATCAACTAGCCACAGATAAGAGAACCAAGCCCTTTGTGAAGAAAATGGCGAAAAATCAAGATTATTTCTTCAAGGAGTTTTCTAGAGCCATAACTATTCTGTCTGAGAATAACCCTTTGACTGGCAGTAAGGGTGAAATTAGAAAGCAGTGCAATCTTTCCAACAAGCTCCATTAAAATCTGCCATAAGAGATTGAGAGTGGAGAAATAAGATTGGGTTTGTCTGATTATCTGCAGTGTTTGTTCTGTTGCAAATGTTACCAGTTTTTGTGGTTAGGAATGAGTGTGAGGAATGTTGTATGTATAGGTTGGAGGAATGATGGTGTTTAATGTTTATGATGCATGTTTTTTGTTTTTGTTTTTGTATTGAATGTTGAAGAAAGATTCATGTGGATATTCATTGTTCTAGGACTGGAGTTCAACTATAAGGGAAAGAATCATGTCAAAGATAAGACTCAACTTGATAAAGAAAATTCAAATATGGGCCCTCAGATGTGAGAGACATGATTTAAAGCAGAAGTTCATTATATGAAGATAAGATTGTCTTTACATATTCAAATGTATGTAAAGTGTAAACCCAAACAGAGGAGTGAACGATTAAAACTTTAAGAAAAGTAAGTATAACAATGAGAACACTTTCGTTCCTGAGAAACACACACACACACACACATATATATATAGTTCAGAGTTGAACAAGTTGTAGTTTGTAAGTGTGTGCTGCTGTGATACTTCAAGAAAAAGCAACATGATTGATTACAAAAACTGCGAAGGCAAAGGAGGCCCCAGTGCTGAAAAAAGACATATAAGTGGTAATAACACCAATCTGTCGGTAACATCTTAAGCCGGGGTGATACTTGGTGGCACTCGGGAGTCCAACTCACGGGAAATATACAACACAAACAGTATTAAAATATGTGTAGGATCCACCAAAATATATATATATTTATATATATGTTTTACACTTTTGTGTGGTGGATAGGCTCCGGGAGTTGGACATCCGGAGCCACCAAGTATCATCCCTTAAGCCATCGCTCCTTTTAGTGTTTCATAATTAGAGAACATAAAATGAAAATAGTAAAGAACAGTTCAAAAATAACCATAAACATTTTTTAACTTAAAATGTAAAGCATCATTATTCACACAGTAAAAAACCGTTGTACATTTGAAGTTAAGATTTAACTTAAAATGTAAAGCATTATTATTCACACAGTAAAAAACGTTGTACATTTGAAGTTAAGACACTGCCTTTCAAATACAATTAAGGATTAACCACTTGACAAATAGAACTGAGAGCATTGCCAAAAATTACAAAACAATCTGAACTAAAAAAGCCTCGCAAAACTCTAACAATACTCCCTTCCAAGTCATTAAAACAGAAAAAGATGATCCAATGAGGAAATCAGAAGTGTCATCTTACCTTGTAGTACCCTACTTCAACATTTCACCATCCTAAACAGAACTCTTATGACGGGTTCGAAAATGTCCTGCTTTGTTTTGATACTCTAAAAGAGCTTTACTTGTTGCGTTGTCCCACTTCTCATCATTGCGCAGAACTCCTCGTAGTTGATTCTTCCATCCTATAATAGGGCAATTTTGTAAACCCGATATCTAATTCAAAGAGACGATAAACAAAATAAATCTGATTTTTAAACATAAGCCAACTTACATTATCTGTATCCACCTCCGAAATTATTTCCTTGATGGTGGCCTCATCCCCCATACCATACTCCTTCATAGCAGTTTCCAGTTCATCCATCGTGATATACCTGAAACGAGTTAAAAAATGATGAAAATTTAATTACGAGTAATGCATCAGAGAATTAGATTATGGAAAGGAGACCATTATTATGGCTTACCCACTGCTATCCTTGTCAAAAAACTGAAATGCCTTAAACAAATGTTCGTCTTTTTCCAGCCTATGTCTGTGCATCGTAGCAGTGATAAATTCTAAGTAGTCGATTGTCCCATTACCATCCACATCAGCCTGACAGTAATTAATATTCAAAATAGTTAAAATTCCAAGCAAGGAGTGAAACTACGTAAAGGCTACATGAATTATTTTCTCAATACAAGAGTGTGATACTCACAGCTTCCATGAGTTGTTGTACTTCAGCTTCTGATAGTTTTGAGCCAAGCCGAGCCAATCCAGATTTTAATTCTTCATAAGTGATTGAGCCACTGTTATCTGTGTCCATATTCGTAAACATTGCTTTAAAACCTTTAATTTCTTCTTCTGATAAATTTTGTGCAATAACCTGCAGGCATTTCCAAATGCAGTAGAACATGTTAAGAGGAGTATTCATGCAGTTCAACATACGTTGCCTTTTTTGCTAGATAAACATGTGTGGTTCTTGAAGAAATTTATGATTCTAGTTTTTCTTTTACTAATTTACAGGACGTTTATAGCAAAACGAACATACAAGGAAAGATTTACCTTCAGTGCAAGTTTTTTGAGCTTATTCATTGCCCTGAACTGCTTCATTCTAGAGAGAACTGCACTATCTATTGGCTTGTCTGATGCTTGTCCCTTAATCCAGGGGTGCTCTGGAAACAGCATAAAACGTGTTGGTGTTCAGTTACATATATGCACAAAGAACAATCTTATCAAAATAGAAATTGTTCAATACACTAAATAAATACTTAGATGAGATGCAATACAATACATAAAAAAGATTGAAAGAGGGGGGCGGATTACCAAGTACTTGTATAGAAGTAATTCTCTTTTTTGGATCCTTTGTCAGCATTTTCTGAACAAGATCTTTGGCACTGTTTGATATCGAGGGCCATGGTTGGCTGTCAAAATCAACTTCTTCTTTCAGTATAGCATCAAATATGCCCTTTTCAGTTTCTGCACAAAGAGTTCCAAAGCATTTAGAAGATAACTGAGATTTTTAATTAAAAAAAGCAATATCATCTTACAATGTGAGATTGGTCTTACCGGCCCAAAACGGAGGCACTCCACTTAGGAGGATGTATAAAATAACACCAGCACTCCATACATCTATTTCCTTCCCATAACTTCGACGCAACACTTCAGGAGCAACGTAGTATGCACTACCAACTATATCACGGTACACCTTTCCTGGGATTGATTAACCACGGGACATGAACAATAATATCGAATATGACAAACAGGTATAAATAAGTGAAAAATAGAATCAGCATCTCATGTCTGTACAATCTCACTAGCCCACTATGGCTTAATCAATGAGAATATTTTTAGCCACCAAAGCTTCCATTCCTCCTTCTCAATGATATAAGGATCATTGTAGAATTCATAAACCTTAAAAGGAATTCTCATTGTAATTTGTACTTCCATATATATCATAAATAAACAGTTTCAGGTTAGTTTACCAGTTTAAAAACAAAGAGAGGATCGCTTTTCCTTTATATTTCAACAAACTCCGAGCTGGTGTCTTTAAGATAGATGAGAGCTTATAACTTCACTGCTGAAGTCAACAGTTGAACAAATTTTTTTTAATGATTTTTATGTTTAATAGCATCAATTTTGTTCAAGTTACCTTTCGAGGCTTGTGTTGCTTCGCAAGAAGTCTCCTCTAACCCAGCTACTTTATTACTTTAAACTTTAAAGTCTCATAACACCAAAAATATAGCTGTATTCGTGAATTTAACACAGCTTAATTATCACAAGTACATCCCTCTAACTTTAACTGATATTAAATCAAAATAGAACAGTTATGGGAGAAAGAGCATAAAGTGGATATAAAACGGTGCTTTAAATTGAATGCAAATACATTAAAGTATTTGCAGGGCGACACAGAGTTTCACCAATCTTCATCTAGGGAGTAGAAGAGGAATACAGTTTTAGAGAGCTAGATGCACTAGCAGCACAGGGTTCCATAATTCAGATTTGTCAAAAATCATACAGTAAGCACGGCATTCTGGAGGCTGCCAACACACAACTTAAACATTGTACACATTATCCGGATAATGGATCAAGGGTCTTAAGTTTGTATGACAAACCACCCAAAATTCGTTTAAGGTTAAAGAAGAGCTCTTTACAGTCTTAAAGTGCATGCCTCATATTGTATCCCCTGAAGCCAATGGCAAAACACTATCTAAAGGTCACCTGTTCAAATCATTTTCCAGATAACATTGCTCCTATTAAATCTTTCAGTGATGCTTAGTATATTACAAATTCAGTTCGGAGTAACTTACACTAAGTCACTAACATGAAAAGGACTCACACAATCACCATATAAATTATCAATTCACAGAATCCTCACCATCTAAAAAGAACCGAAACCATAAATTACGATTCTACAACTGGAAACACCATAAGCAATGAAGATAAATCACCTTCCTCAATGAAGACAGAGAGCCCAAAATCAGTAGCCTTCAACATTCCCTTCTCATTCTTACTCGAAAGCAAGAAGTTCTCGGGTTTTAAATCCCTATGCATCACCCCCATGAAATGGCAATGGTGGACAACATTCACAATCTGCCTACAAAGGTCAGCAGCAGCCCTTTCGGAATAATGCCCCTGCGCAATAATCCTATCAAACAGCTCCCCACCCCCACAAAGCTCCATCACCAAATGCACAGACTGCCTATCCTCATAAGCCCCCTTAAATTCCACTATATTTGGCTGCCCACTTAAGTGCTGCATAATATGAACCTCCCTCTTCATATCCTCCTTATCATTCCTACTCACAAGTTTCCTCTTCAATATAGACTTACAGGCATAATGATGCCTAGTTGAAATCTCCGTACATGAATAAGTAACCCCAAATTGGCCCCTCCCCAATTCTTTACCAATAGTGTATTTTGACTTGACATCTTCAAAGGGCTTTCCTAATATGTTATTGGGCTCTAAATTTTGAACAGGGTTTTGGGGTTGGGCGGCGGGTTTGGGCGGAGGAGCTGGGATCGGCGCCGCCGGCTGAGGTGGCGGCGGCGGCGGGCGGTGGTGTGTCGCGGGTTCGGGTCGGGTTTGGGTAGATGGTTTTTGATAATCTTGGTGGGTTTGTTGTTGATAGGCTATGTTGGATCTATAGCCATTGGCACCCCGGGTTGAGTGTTTGTTCTTGCTAAAACAGCCGCCCATTGTATGTATATATAGCGTATATATAGGATCAAGATTAGAGCTGTTATGATTAGATTTGATAAAGATAAAGAGAATTATGAGAGAAATTTGTGAAGAAGATTCCGACTTTGGACTAATAAAGGCAACAGAGAGATAGATAGATACAAATTTGGAAATGAAATTTAGAGAGGATCTGCGATCGGGGACCGAAATTTAATTTTGGGAAAGGATTTGGGGATGGTGATTTATATCAGAAGAAGATCGCAGACTGACTTTTGTCTGTTGACTTCTGAAACCCTCGTAACACGTTTTGCTTTCATTTTATTTTGTCCTAAAATAAAATAGGAAATTGTTAAATTCATTTTTTTATCCCTTACTTTTTCTGCTACTGTTAGTAATTATACTTATATATAAGAGAACTTTTATTTAGAATTTGAAGAAAACCATTGTTATGATAAAGGGTAAAATACACTTTGTACCCTGAATTATTCAATTTGTCTCGTTTAGGTCTCTAAACTATTAAATATAACAAAATGATCCCTAAACTATCAAACGTAACATATTAATCCCTCTTTTTTGATGGACATGTTTGGCTACTCTTTAAAATTGAGAAATGGTATAATAGAATGTTATTTTTGAATATTAAGTACTTCAAACTTATTTATATAATTTATTTTGTTTTTAATTTGGTAATTAAATTATATTTTTTTAAAATTTAAAAAGTATACTTTTTAAAAAGTATATATTTTAATCTTCTTAAATTGAGCCTTTTGTGTACTTGTAGTTTTGCTATTTTTTGATCATTTGATTACCATTTTCTACTCACTTTTGTGCAGAAAATTATACACTGGTTTTCTACTAATTTTTTAAGAGAAATTTACTAAAACCTCCTTAAATTTATATCCAAAAAATTCTTTTATAATATTTTTCAATCAAAAACACTCATTTCACCAATTTTTCTTTCCACAAAATTCAACATTAAAGTTAATAAAATTATGAATTTAATTGTCCTTAACCTTCTAAAAAAAAAAGAATCAATTGTAGTTTTATCTAAAAAATTATTTATATAGAAATTTTATATTGATAATTTTTTAATCTTCTTAAAAATTTAAAAGAATATATTTTAAAAATAAAATAAATAATATAAAAAAGTTTAAAGTACTTAATATTCAAAAATAACATTCATATTATACCATTTATCAATTTTAAAAAGTAGCCAAACATGTCCATAATGAGGGACTAATTTGTTATGTTTGATAGTTCAGGGACCATTTTGTTACATTTGATAGTTCGCGGACCTAAATGAGACAAAGTGAATAGTTCTGGGGTACAAAGTGTATTTTGCCCTATGATAAATCACAAAATAAGATCATAAATATTAAACGATATAAGAGAATTTACATCATTCGGCAATTGCCTATGTCCACGGGAGAAAACTATTACGAAGGAGGTATTACAATGAATGTAAAAAGTATGAATTAAACCTAATTCCTCATTTTTTAGAACTGACTACTTAATTCAGGGTTTAGGACTTTGGAAGTGTTTACAAACTCTAAACAAACTCACTTTTGAGCTTTTAGTTAAAAGAAAGCAATTTTGTAATGTTTGCAAATTCTGCTTTTGCTTCTGATTCTCTAAAATTAAGCTCCCATAAGCCAAAAGTTCCAAGTTGGGTAAGGGGTGCTTCTAGGTGCTTTTTAAATTCCTGCAGTTAAATAATTTTTGTATGACAATTTTATCCTTAAAAATATTTTCATATTCCCAGATTAATCCCTAAATTTTTTTGAAAAAACTAATTTTGAAATTCACAAATATATCAGGAGAGCGGTTATTTAATGTAAAATCGTTCATCCGTTTCCTAGGATTCCTACTTGATTCGTTGGAAATTAAATTAATTATATTTTAGTAGTTGGATATTAATGAAATCAAGAGATATATCAAACCTAATAGTTCTGAAAATCCAAAAACACCCAACCTAGGCAGTTTTTTAATGTAAAATCGTTCATCCCTTTCCTAGGATTCTTACTTGATTAGTTGGAAATTAAATTAATTATATTTTAGTAGTTGGATATTAATGAAATCAAGAGATATATCAAACCAAAGAGTTCTGAAAATCCAAAAACTCCCAACCTAGGCTTATATCATGTACTGTTATTAAAAAATAATTAATTTTTATTTTTAAATTATTTTTATGTTAATAATATTTGTTTAAATGCTTTATTGCAAGCCAATGAGGTTTATAAAAACTTAAAAAGAAAGATAAAAGAAAAAAAAATTGAATGTGAGCACGTGACGGACACTTGTAGAATATGTTGACTATCCTTTAAAAATCAATATTATTTCATAAACATATGCTTTTAGAGGTATTTTGTTACAAAAAAATAGTAGGAACATAACGTGAAGAAAATATGATTTTTATTTTATTTTAGGGGCAATATTGTACTCTTTGCAAAAAAGCTAATTGATAATTACTTCTATTTGCAAACACTCTCTGTAGCTTTTTTCTACTTTCTGCTTGTCTTTGCAAACACTGCCCATTTTTGCTTTTCAAGTGATTCAGCTTATTTTTCACTTAAAAATATTTCTCTAGAAGCAGTAGAGTTTGCAAATATTTCCTTTAAGACATATTGCACCAATCATATTATTTTTGAGTTAAACGCTTAAAAGTACAATTTTTAGTTGTGACTCATTATATTTACCCAAATAATAAGAAATCTATACAATTTTCTTAATTTGTGAAATGCTCTTCCGAGTTTCAAGAATGAATCCCAGCTTAATTATCCCAAACAATAACAATACAACGAGAAAATGAAAAAAAAAACATAACAAGATGAAATTACACTAAAGGGAAACTCGGGAATTTTGTATGCGTTAATCTACTTGTAGGCTGGGAGCCTACGAGCTGGGATTTTTTTTTCCCAACTTATATAAAAAGAAATTAATTTTGTCTTAGAATTTCTATCCCAAATTATTTTTTTCTTTATATAAATTAACCAAAAAAAACGAAGAAGATTTTCTTTTTTACAATATTTGAACACATATCAATATCATAAATGTAAAAAAGAAAGTTATACCAATGGGGTTGGTCCGAATGATAAACAGCTCGGTTCTGCTTAAACAAGGTCTCGTGTTCGATTTTTTGTGTACGCAGTTATCCCGTTGGGAAACTCACCCACCAGGCCAAGTGTGCGACTCTAGTCGATCAACAAATTAGTCCTATAATACTCGAGATACTGTGTTAGGCAACCAAAAAAACACAAAAGAAAAGAAAGTTATGAGAGGCACCTTTCCTACCGCGTGTGGAATTAACTGGGGAGGAGTCTACACCTCTGACATTCATGCAAAAAAGCCCACGCAAATGGATTGAGACAGCACATGAAATTGGTATATACTTTGGGCTTCTTTACTTCTATATAAATAGAGGAGCTTTGGGCTTCTTCATTCTGGCACCAAAACAAACTTACAGTACGAAAAAAAACCCAAAAGAGAAAATACACAAAAAATAATTAGTTCAAAATTATTATGATAATACCCGAAACTTGTTATTTTAGTGGTATCAACTTTCACTTTCATGTGAGAGATCATGAGTTCAATTTTAGGCTATAACAAGTTATGACTTTTTTCTCCTTATTTGGAGTCTTATAGGGTTCGTGTGACCCATGATTAGAACTTATCAGTCTGAGTTTGTCTGATCAGAGTATCTTCATTCGTCTAGAATTTTTTTTTAAAAAAGAAATTACTATGAAATTGAATACGTCCCGAGAGAGGCTAACCAAGTAGTGGACTACCTCGCCAAATTTGGAAGTTCGAATTATATGGAGATTATCCATGTGACTGATGCTAATTTATAAAAGCTCTATGAACAAGACCCGCTTGGGGTTAAATGGAGTAGAGTTATGACTATCAATTCAAGTTTGTCAAAATAGATTTTTAGGTTGTCCCTTCGTTTGGTATCAAAAAGCTTAGAAAAGGAATTACTATGAAAATGAATAATCTTCTTTCTAGTACGTAAATGTCTTGTTGCATATATATGATTAAGGAGTTAATTACTAGATTATCTATGATATAGCTTACAATTCTTATATTATGATCGTATCGAGTGCGAACAACAAATTTTAATGTCTACAATATAAACAAACATGAAAAAGTTGCACAAATAAATATTTATTGGATTGAATTAAAAAAAAAGTGTTTACAATCTCTGATTAATTCCTCAAATTCTTCACTTCGACAACGTGATTTTGTTATTTGAATTCTTGAAGGTGGAGCTTGGCGCTTTGTATCTCCTTCAAGCTTGATTTGATCCTTTAATAGCGTTATTTCCAGAGTTTCGCGCCGTCATCTCAAATTAAGTGTTATTATTTGAGGGATTTGGATGGTTGATTCGACGCCTCGATCTCCTCCAGTTTGACTTGAACTTCAATAGCGTTAATTCTAGGGCTTAGCGCCGTAATCACGAATCAAACTCTATTATTTAATGAGTTTCGCCAAGAACGCTGCCTTGAACGTCTTGAATGCTCGCTAAGAACGCCTTGAATGTCACAAAGAACGCCTTGAATGTCACAAAGAACGCCTTGATTGCCGCCTAAAACAACTTGCACCGTCTTGAACGCTGTGAATGCCGCCTAGAAGGTCTTGATGCCATCAATAACGCCTTGAATATCGCCTTGAATGCTTCTTGGATTGAAGTTGAAAGTTTCAATACATTTCTTGAAATCTATTTTGCTCAAATGTTGGTGTGTTTTTTGCCATAATTATTTGATGAGGTGGCGCGATTTGATTGGCTTTCAATAACTTGTTTGACAATTTATTTCCTTCACTTGAAAATATGATTCGAAATGCAATAAAATATGATTTGATTTGTCATATATTGGGGATTGAGACATAAATGATTGCCTTAGATATTTCAACACAAAGTATGACAATATTTGATTTACCATCAAATAAATATATTATTTAATCTTGAAATTTAATTTGAAATTTCAAAATATAAATAAATACATAAAAAACAGTAAATTTTAGTGTCTACGCCAAGTGCAACATGGTAGGTTAAGTGCACTTATAATACAATTGATTGGAATTAGGTTTACAAATTATTCAAGTGTCCCGGCACATGTACCCGATTGCAAAGATTGATAGAATGGCCCGACCCCTACCCTAAGAAAATAAATAAAGTCTTGAATATATCAAATGCATTGCAAGTGAATATCAATCAACGTCAATAATTTACAAATATTAACCATAAACAACTAATTATTATAAGTAAATAAATAATATTTAGGGGTAAAAACCTTTTCGAGTTTTGACACTTTTTTATACAATTTTTTTTTTACACTTATTTATCTAAACTAATCGAATTTTACACAATTTTATCTTTTGGCATTTTCCGGCCAAATATTACGGTGGAATCCAATTTTTGACTAAAAGTCTTTTTTGCCCTTACTTAAATTGATGAGCCCCACTTCTTCAACCCCCGGCCCCCCAACACACACACTAGACGCACACACACTCACTGTGTACATATATATATATATATTATATATAGACACACACTCACTGTGTATATATATATACACACACGCAGACACACACACACAAAAATATATATATATAATTATATATATATACACACACACGCAGACACACACACATATTTATATACACACACGCAGACTTCAACTCTCACGCACACACACACATTTACACATATATACACACACACATATATACACGCAGAGTAACCCAAAAAAAAATGTGTGTGTGTGTGTGTGTATATAAATATGTATGTGTGTGTCTGCGTGTGTGTGTATATAAATATGTGTGTGTGTGTGTCTGCGTGTGTGTATATAAATATGTGTGTGTGTGTGTCTGCGTGTGTGTATATAAATATGTATGTGTGTGTGTCTGTGTGTGTGTGTGATTCAAATTTTTGTGTTATATATAAATATATACACACATATATGTATGTGAGTCAGTGAGTGTGTGTGTGCGTCTGGTGTGTGTGTTGGGGGGGGGAGTGGTGGGTTGAAGAAGATAGGTTAGAGAGAGAAAAAAGAGAGGGTAAAATGGCAAATGACTAAGATAACCTTCAAATTTTGTGTGAAATTCCATTTTCACCCATAAATTGGTCACATGCGTTGCATGTGACAGAATCCCGGCGGAATATTCCGCCGGAAAATGCCAAAAGATAAAATTGTGTAAAATTCGATTAGTTTAGATAAATAAGTGTAAAAAAAAAAATTAATGTAAAAAAGTGTCAAAACTCAAAAAGTTTAAATAGGTTACTGTTTTTACCCTTAATATTTAATGGGGTTCAACCCACCATTTTAAAGTCTTGAAAACTCAATTTTATCATCACAATCACACTTGCGTATAGAAATTTGTGGATTTTGTCTAAAGTAACAAACATTCACGATTAAAAAATATCAAAAATTAGAAAAATGAGCATCCATTTTTTGGTTAAATAAATGTTTGTTTAGTCGACTTGAGAACTTACTTTACAAAATAAGATGACATGCATATCCACTGCTCTTAGAATAACGCCAATATAATTACATTGGTTGTTTATGATAATTTGCTTGTCTAAACTAAATTAATCAAAAATTTAAATTATTGCATTGCAATATAATAATAATAATAATAATAATAATAATAATAATTTATATTGTTTATAATTGAAGAATATCAAATGTTGGATTGGCTTTTTTTGGTATGACATAAATATCTCTCTCTATCTACCACAATTTTTTTCTCTCTCTCAATTTTTTCTCTTTAATTATGTAAAAAAATATCCTTTCTTTTGCAATAATTTCTAACCAATGATCATAATTGCCATTAATTGTAAAGAAAAATAATGTTTACATAACTTCAAGTGGCATATACGAAATGTTTTTACTTATAATATTTAAATAATTAAGCATACATATTGAGTTTGCCAGGACGACTAGGAGGGGGCTGGAGGATGCCATCGCCCCCCCTCAATTTTTTTTTTATTACTATCCATAAAATTTTCAAAATATCCATTTTCGCTCCCCTCAATTTTTTTTTTCAATTACTACCAATAAAATTTTCAAAATATCTTTTCGCCCCCCTCAATGACATAATTATCCTCTATATTATTTAAATTTATTGTAATTGAACCTAGTTCCTTATTAGATTTCCCCCCATAAATATAGCGTACCGTACCCTTTGAATCCTTCGTCTATTTGGCAAAAAAAATATATATATATATATATATATAGCTATGTCACAACAATCTCGCCCCCCTCGCTGAAAATCCTGGCTCCGTCCCTAAGGACGACTAGTATTAATAATAAGAGAAAATTATCTACGGGCCCCTTACTTTAGTGTTAGTTATCGGAAACCTCGTGATCTTTTCAAAATTATATAAAGTATTTCTAATGTTAAGATATTTTTACAATTACATCCCATATTTAAATTTCTTTACAGTTTCACTCTAGTAAAAGCTTATAAATAGACTCCTCAAGGGGGCTCATTGTAATTAACACCAAATATAAGAGATTTTTGGTAATTAATACCAAAGTGAAAGGGTGTGCATGTAATTCACCCTAATAGTAATAATAATAATAATAATAATAACCTTGAGAATTAGTGAATAGTGGTATAAGAGATCCTAAGATTGCGCATGGAATTTAGTGTACATAGTAACATCACAATATACCTAAAGACCTAAAGCAGCTCTGGAACATCACAGTACATCTCAATGTGTAAAATAGATAACTACAATAAGTAACACTCTCGATCCACCATAAAAAAATTTGATATACTGTCACTTTTTCATGAAAAATGCTTATATAAACCGGGTCTTGGGTCTCATTTTTGGACCTTGTGGATGTGATTAATCCACGTCATTTGTTTTTTAAATAAAAAAAAAATAAAATAAGTGATGTGGATTAATCACAACCACAAAGTGTACAAGTGGAATCCAAAATCCGGTATATAAAATTGTTTTCCCTCTTACATATACTCTCTTCTCTTTCCAGGTAGTTGGGTGTGACGTTTGTACTTTCTGCATTAACAAACAAAAATGCCCTCGACATATTCACCTGGAATTCAGAATACACACGTATACGTGTTTATCTCTACACTTTACACATTTTTAGTATATATTCCGCAACTGCACTTGTTCAATCTTTTAAATATTATAATAGCAATGGAAAGCACGATCTTCGGTGGACAATGAATGTTCTACATGAACATGTTACAGGTCATCGGTGGACTCCCCGCCGGCGTAAGGAAACCGGCGCTCGGAGGAGGTGCGGTGGAAGTGACCTCGCCTCCACTCCGTGTCTGGAATGGGAATTGCACGGTGGAGACTCAGCCAGGGAAATTAGACGACAACAGGGAGGTCACTGTGGAGCTCCGGCGGCGGTTTCCGCCAGGAAGCTCGCCGCCTCGTTGTGGCGATTGGCGGAGACGACCGAGTATTGTGGAATTGTGCGGCGGCGACGCCGGCTACTTGATGGGCTCCGATTTGAGGTAGGAAATTCTGTTTACAATGTGAAAGTTTTGAATGATCTGAATTAGGTTATTCCTCTTTTTTTCTTCTAGTTATTTAAATTTTTAAAGGCGATATATATATGATGTTTCTAATTTTACTCCGTAATTATGTGGCATTTGCTGTATAATATCTTAGTCATGTTCATCATTGCCGATTCCTAAAATTGAATTGGAGGGCGTTACAAAATGGGATTATTGCAACTCAAAAGCATCATTTGGTGATCGCCATTTTCTAATCAATTTGAAGCTTCTCAAAAATGAAGAGATTGAAACAATCTCAGTTGCGTCTGCTAGACAGGCTGAATTGTATAAAGCTCGAAAACGCATAAACGAGCTCGAAGCAGAACAAAACTGGGCGACGACAAAACTCAAACAATGTGCAAAGATCAAGCACTTAAAGGATGATATTATAAGGGAAAAGAAAATCTTTAAAAAGATTAACTTCCTTAATTCAAAACTGGTGAATGATATTGCTAAGGCCAAGTTATTAGCCATGAAATTCAAGAAGAATTTCGAGAAAGAAAAGAAAGCCAGAGAGTTTTTGGTGGATTTGTGCAGTGATCTAGCTAAAGATATCGAAGGCAAAAAAGGCGAGATCGTGGCGTTGAAGAGTCGGTGTGGAAGAATCGAAAAGGAAGTGGAAGAAGAGAGGAAAATGCTGCAACTAGCAGAGGTTTGGCGGGAAGAACGGGCGCAGATGAAATTAGTCGACGCGAAATTGATTCTGGAAGAGAAGTATTGCCAGATGAATAATCTCATTGCAGATATGGAAACATTCTTAAGATCATCAAATTTAACCTCGAATTGTGATCAAGAATCTCATAAATCCACGCGCGGTGAAATTTCACCGGTATCATTGAAACAACGAAAGAAGAAGAGCTCACCCGTTTGCAAGGCAACAAATATTAGTTCGAGTGGAAGGATTTCAAATGGATCTATATCGTCAATTGATGACGTGGCAGTCGAAGATAAATGTATAGAGTGTCAATGGCCGGCGCGTGAGCCGAGAAATCCGCATATAGTTCGAGCTATGAAAGGTGAGATCCAATGGCCACGACGAATCCAAAGGCAAGGGTTGAGAGGCAACATTTTGGAAGCCAAGTTAGGAAGCCAGAAAATGCTTTTGCGCAATGTACTCAAACAGAAAAGTTAAAAAGTTGGGTAATTTTTGACATGAAATGATACTTAATGAGTATTTTGTGTTGTTAGTTCAATGATCATATATAGGATGGTGTACAATAAAGTTGGGATTCCCTTTTGTTAACCTATTTGTAGATAAATAGTAGAATAAAATCATGATAGGCCTGATTTCATAATAGAGAACGCGGGATGTGTTCATCTATCTTTTTTTGCTTTTTTATTCTTTTTTCCTTGTTTGTATCATTCCCTTGGGACCATTTCCGTCAAACTTCATTGTCTTCATATCATGCCGGTGACCCCGCCAAACACACGTTAACTCAAATTTTAAAGAATGGGTCACTTTATGAAGGTTGTGTATTCGATTTTTTCTGCCAGTGTGAGGGTTGTGATGGAGGCAATATGGAACTAACTTTGTAAACGACCTTTGATCCCAGATATATCCTGAGTTGACCGAAATCGATCCTTCCCAAACTTTTCGTACTTTAAAATATTTAAAAATTGATTCTCGCTTTGGGTTTGAGAGGTCCCAATTTCAATTCAGCGAACGCCCCTTTGATTAAATAATAATAATAATAATGCTTTGAATCCATGTGCTTTTTTTGGTCTGGATCATGAAATAGTTTATCAGAAAATTATACTAAATTGATCTTGTGATTCCAATTTATAACCATGAAAACACTTGTATGGTAAATAATCATATTATTATCCAAACTCTGTTGGTTTAGTGGTATCAATCTCCTACTTTATGTAAGAGGTCTTGGTTTCGAATCTAGGCTGCCACAAGTTGTGGCTCTCCCCTCTGGAGCTAGATAGAGTCTTTATAACTCAAGATTATAACTGTCAATTCGGATTTATCGGATTAGATATGTAGGGTATCCCCTTCCTTTTAAATTAAATAATCATACTATTTATATAGTGACACTCGTAAGTGTAACTCAACTACAATATGATTAGCTTAGCCGCGGGAATCTGAGAATCGACCATGATTAAACACAGTTTTAAACCCAATGAAGGCTCCATGTTATCTAAGGCATCTCCAATAAACCTCCTTTCGGTGGCAATTTATTAGTGACCCCTCAAAATCCACTTATTTAAATCATTTAACCTTTTCTCTAGTCTTGATAAACAAAATTCTGTATTTTCTCCTTATCAAATGACACTCTAAAAATTATCCTAAAATACGGAAAGTAACATTAGAAACTAAAGATATAGTAATGTTTTAAAAGTAATGATGTTGCCTCAAATTGGTTGGTAACTAAAGATCATTTATGGAGAACAACCCTGTCTGCTTTTATGTTGACGGCACGGCTATTCTTCAGGTTAACTTTTCCTATCACGCAATCATAGCTATTGAACTATCAATATATTATATATAAATTAATGTATACAAACATTATTTTCTGTCAATTCTTAAATTTTAGTAAGAAATGAACGCAATAGATACATTTGATTTGATTTTCATAATTTATGTTTATTGTAACAAATAGATATCTTACCATATTAAAAATCGTTAATAAAACGGTGAAACATTACCGGTGATATATAGTATTTCTCACACACACACGTAGTTAGTAAAATACGGGATGAGAAAAGTTCGTCATTTAATACGTACGTTTATATTATGAAATTTTATGAAAGTTACGGTGAAAAATTCGGTTAAAAAGTACGGGAACGAGAAATAAAAGGATTCGTAGAAATACGAGTATAATATGGATATAAATTTCTATTCGGGAGTAAAAATAGAAATTTGTAGGATTTATTGCTTGTTCTAGCTTTTAATTTATATAAATAATATTTTATATGAGTCATTAATTGACAATAATTAATATTTTGATAAATTATTAACGTTCAGAGTTTTTAATTGTATAATACTCAATTAGTATTTATAAAAATTAATAATAATTTTTAAGTTTTAAATTTATAAAGATTTTTTTTTGCCAAAATTAGAGTATTATTCATCGAATATTATACGGGATATGTAAAGTACGTGTACTAAACGGTTCAACTCAAAAGTACGAGTATTATTCATTACGTTCAGAATGCATACGAAAAACGAAAGTATTTTTCAATTATATGTATATATGTGTATTATACGAATATAATACGAGTTTTTACTAATAGAGTGCGCACATATATATATATATATTATATTAACTGTCATTGCACGTCTCCTTCATTAAATATCCAGGCTTAAGTCTAGAAGAGAGCCCAAGGGCCCAATAGATTAGAGAAGAAGATTTCTTAACATCAACTGGGCTTCAAATACTATTTCTAATAAATTTAATTTAAGTGGAGCAGCCCATATTGTAAACGCAACCCGCCCCAAATTGGGCGTAATGTAGAACAATATTCTTCATATGAACTAGTACGGGACCATTAGATCCCTCAAATAGGGGGCATTTACTAAAATACCCTCCCATCCAATGGTTTATGCCACATAGGGACCATTGGTACCGGTGTGGCATAAAATTTTCCAACTAGTACAATATAAATCCTCATTCAGAGGTGACGTGGACCGGGCTCCATAAGACACATGATTTGCATTAGAGATTAATTATATAAGAGTTAGCACTCAATATTTAACATAAAGAACATTGAGGTAGATGGTTCTATCAAGCATTTTGAGTGGCGGAGCTTAAAAGTTTAAGGACCAACCGTTGATGATGCAATACAAGCTGGAGCTGTAACGCGGTCAACATTTAGGATATTTTATGCTGTGAAAGGCCAAGATTCCTTCCTCCCAAGTTAGTTGAAGTGGAGTCTGTCATTAGTTTGATGATTAAGGTTATCGTACATAGTACATATATATATATATATATATGATGTTGAATCTGAATGATTATGAATTGTAAATTTGTAATAGTATATTATGCTAGTTCATGGGATTTGTTCTTCTTCAAAACAAGCTAGGAAAAAGATTTTATAGATCGACGTAACGTGACCGCTTTAGTGCATTTAGATTTTAGTCCATCAAAACAGAATCTTCATCATCATACTTTTATGGACTCAACCAATGGGGGGCCAATTGAAATAATATTTATCCATTAGTTGTATTAGGTCAATCAATTCTAATTTAGAAGGTATTTGGCTGGGGTTATAAACTGCTTGAGAGTGTATAAATTGTTATAAAGTGTTATGTATAATTTATAAACTCTCAAAATAAGTTACTGAGAGCTTATATATAGTCTTACAAAAATAAGTTAGAAAGCCCCGATTCATTTTTTTAAGAGCTTACAAGTTTCAAAAATATTTTGTAAACATCTTACAAGCTCCTTTCTCAACATTTATGGGTGAAATCTTAACCAAGTCACGATAATTCGTTCGCCTTTGGACAATGATATCCTATACATTGGATTGACGATTAAATTTGTGATTAATTGACAAACAAAAAAGGACATGTAGGATAGCTATGTTAAGATGATAATTTTTTTTTTTTTGGTAAGTTGTTAAAATGATAATTAGCTGATAAATTTTTTTTTGGTAAGTTGTTAAAATGATAATTAGCTAATATATATAGTATGTGATTTGAAGGAAACATGGTTCAGAGTTCAGATAAAAATCTATGAATATTTATTAAATAAACCTACTAAAACTGAAACTCAAGCAAACATATCACCTGTTACGCCACAATCAATCCTCAAGAAAAGCACACAATTAGGCCAAGTTTGCAGATATTATTTAACCTGCCATGTACCAACACCCCTTGGTGCAGTTGGTAAGGCCGTGCCACTTCCTCTCAGAAGATTGTGTGTTCGAGTCCCTCTGTCGATGTGAGTAGAGTGTTGGTGGTTAATATGTAATTTTCCCCCTTGATTGGCCCTGATATGAAGTCAGGGCAGGTCTCGCTGGGGTATTCCCTGGCCCGTGGTGGGGGACCGGCACCGATCCCACCCGAACTTTTTACTAAATAAAAAAAAAAAAAAAAAATTAACCTGCCTTGTCCCTATCCTATCATATCTATCACTTACCCAAAACCCTACCACTAACATTTGTAATCATCACTTTCAAGATTATTCACGCTAGCTTATAAAAATGTTCGAAAAAAATTAAGCTCGCTTATTTATCGCGAATATTGTGTTTATATAACACAATTGCTTGAATGAATTGCAATATAATCGGTCGACATAAGCGCAGGTTTTATTAATTAATCATTCTCGTAGTTCAATTATAACAAACGGATCGTGGTTTTGTACCCATTTCGAACTTAGAATGAGCATGAAGCATTAATTATAATTTTTAATAATCTTTCTGAGTTCTTTTGTCCAATCAGTTGCTCAAGATCTTTGGTCATTATCAAAACTCGAAAAAAATAAAGTATCCAATATGACAATGGAAACATTTTGAGACTTAGATTTTCTATTTTCAAGTATTGTATATATTTTTTAAAAAATTACATAAATTATTCACGAATTTGTGATGCAGTGGACTTCTTTCAAGCTCATGTGGATAGAAAATGAAACTGCTTGCATTACAAAGCTGATGAGGTTAGTTTTATTGGCGAAACTGAGGTCACAAAATATTAGAGGTATCGATTGCGGGTGACTCTCTCTATTTTATTGGTAGTGCTTTTGTTGTTCTATATTAATATATAGTAGTTGTTATAATATATAAATTGATGAGTTATATGCATAATTTAATTGATACATGTAATCGATTATCTAAAAAAAACTGCTTGCATTACAAGTTTGAGCCTTACAAAAGGATTTTAAGGACATAGTTATTAATAATGATGAAATAAAAGGGCAATAACCAGTGGCGGATCTACCCTTTGCCAAGGGAGGGCAGTGCCCCCACTGAAAATTTCATTTCCCCCCCTAATATAAACATATTTACAAATTTTAACTTTTTAATTACATTAGTGCCCCCTTAAATTATTAAGTGCCCCCCTCAATTTTGAAAGTATTAAATGCCCCCCCCCCCCCCTTAATTTTGAAAAATTATTTTTTTACCCCCCTAAAGATTGAAAGATATCACGTTTTCTCCCTTTACTTTGAGTTCACCCCCCAAAACCCAAAATTCTGGCTATAACAAAAGAGGTATAAAAATATAAATTATGTCAAAAGTTGTAATTGGACCTAATTAGTTATTATATTTGCCCCCATAAATATATCGTACTGTACCGCGGGGGCCAGCCCCCCGCACCCCCCTCCGTAAAATACCTAGTGCCGCCACTGGCAATAACTTAAGGACTTAAAAGAAAAATTAAATTTGGTAGATTCAATTCTTTTTTGCAATTAAAGGAAAATGAATAGATCTGTTAAATAATGAGATCACATGCGACTCGTTAGCAGGTAATAAGATTCTAAATAATTGGTAAACAAATATGAACAGCTAATTAATATATATCATATTTCTTGTTAACAACAACAATAGAAAACATGCTCCTACGCATATATGGCCATCGGAATTAGGTGTATAACTTAATACGGATTAATTAATTATAAAAAAATATATCTTAATAGTGATTAATTAGGTGCTTGTTTTAGTTTTAGGTTGTCATGTCTTTGTGGACACTAGGGTGTACGCGGTCGGGTTCGGGCGGTTTTATGGAAAAAATTCAACCCGACCCGATATATGCGGGTTGACTAAATAACAAACTGAAACCGCATAATTATCTTTTCAAACCAAGCGGTTCGGATCGGTCGGGTTAAATGTATTTAGCGGGCGGTTTGGCGGGTTATCGGATTATAATTATGTTACTTTAAGTTTCAACTAGTAAGTAAGAAACTAAATAGTATACTTGTACATTTAATTAAAAAAAATTGAGTTGGTGAAAAATACAAAAATAAGTGGTGTTATAAAATAAAAATCATATTTATCATGAATTGTAAACTCTAAAATATTAATGAAATTAAATTATTTTATAAGTTTATCATAAAAATATACATCTAAATCTTCGTTCAAATTAAGTAAAAACAATGTTCTTGTTTACTCAAATTAAAAATAAAGTGTGTTACATAAATGTGAATAAAAAACCACTCTTATTAGAGTTTATATATATGCATATATAGTTTTAAGAGTTTAGAGTTAATCTTCAAATATACACACACACACACACACACACTTATGCCATATACAATTAGCGGTCGGGTGGCAGGTTAAGCGGGTTACAATTATTAAACTCACCATCCGACCCGAAAGTAGCGGGTTGCAATTTTTTCAACCCACCACAATTTTTTAATAATTTTAAACCGGCGGTTTTCGGGCGGTTCGGGTCGGTTTGAGCGGGTCGAAGGGATTGTGCGGGTTTATGTACACCCCTAGTGGACACGGGGAGCTACTTGAGGCACCCTGAATTTAAACTCGCGGATGATCTCCAATCGATACCAACATTAATTATCCACTAAAAATAGTTGATTAAATAAGCGGGAAAATTATCTACAAGAAATTTTCTTTTGAACCACTTACTAATAATTATTGGAAGTTTGGAACTCGTAAAAGGATCGTCATTATTGGAGTCATCATCACGAAAAGAATCATCATTTTCCCTGTTGTCTCTGGGGTTTCCTCGATGCTGCACTTGGTGCGTATGCACCACGTGCTGCGGAGGTGACATATGTCACCTCTTTTTTCTTTTTTTTTTTCTATTTTTCTATTTCTCTAAAATCTTTCTTTCACTTTTTTTTCTCCATTTCCTTTGTTTTTTACTTTTCTTTAATTTTTCAAGTTTATGTTTTCGGGTCGAGCGATTCGATTAGAACGAGTTGGATTATATTTTACTTATACTCGTTAACAACTTAAATTATTTAATGTTTTAACCAAAAAAAATATTGATAATAAAGTGTAAATTACCTATATTATTGATCACAACATCAAATAAATTGAGGTGTGAGTGAATAATATTAATCTATTTAATATTTTACTATCATTATCTAATTTTATTTTAATCATCAAATAATTTGAGTTGTGAGCGTTTCTAATTAAAATATAATCCAATTAGACCTACACGAACCATTTGATTTGAATATATAATTATTTGGTGTTGGAATAATTTTAGCCTATTAATTATACATGTCGTGTTGGTTAAATTTATAATATTAAACTATCTGAATCCAACCGCATAAGCAAACCAACTATTATAAATATAGATGAGTAAGACACAATTTCTTAACCTAATAAAACATAAAAATGAAACAAAAAACACAAAATGAAAAAAGAAAAAAAAGAAAAATTCAAAAGAAAAAAAAAAGAATTAAAGAGGTGACACATGTCATCTCTGGAGCACCTAGAGCATAGGCACCAGGTGCAACATCGAGAGGGCCCATCTTTGAGCACCTTCCAAAAATCAATTTATGTTATTCGAACTAGGCCTATGAGATCCAACATCGGGGCGATTGCTAGATCAAGTTTAATAATTTTAATAACACATATACTCATACATGTGATCGATGGTGGAGATCATCCCAAGAGTCCACCGAATTGGACCATGGCCCACCCCATTGATTCCTCTCCTGATAATGATTTTTGTGGTGTTCACGAATTGAGCCTGACCCAGTTTCTCAGCTCGAGTCAAGATTTTTTAGCTCGATCTCGAGTTAAGAAAATTTAAGAAATATATTTATAATTTTTTATTAATGTATATATACATATTTGATATGACATTGATATAAATATTATTGTTTTTACATTAATATATATTATTAAATATAATCATAATATATATAAAATATATCGTTATTTATAGTATATATAATATTATATATATTATTAAATATAAAATAAAAATTATTTCTTATTATAGGCTCGCAAGCCTTTCAACTAGGGGTGTTCACGAGCCGAGCTTGGTCATTTTTCCAGGCTCGAGCTCGAGCTTGATTATTTGTGTCTGGGCTCGAGCTTGAGCTCGATCGAGCAGTATAGCATGAGTTCGAGCTTGAGCTAAATATATATTTTTTATTTTTAATAAATTATATTATAATATATATATATATATTAAAATATATTAATTAAAATATATATATATATATATATATAAAGGGAGCTCGCGAGCCGGCTCGCGAACTCCCGAGCTCCCGAACACTTATCAAAAAGCTCGAGCTCGGCTCGATTGCCGGCTCGAGCTCGTAAGGCTCGGCTCGAGCTCGAGCCGAGTTTTTTTCGAGCCGGCTCGGCTCGATGAACACCCCTACTTTCAACAGGTATAAATCGACTCGTTAGAAAAGCTTAACTCAAATCGACTCCCTGCTTGATTCGATGCACACCTCTACTCTTCTCTCCCCTTTAATCTGTTTTTTCTTTTTCTTTTCTAAATTTTTTAAAGTATATCACTAACTCGAAGGTCTTAGATTACTTCTTCAGAGCAAGTGAAATTATGGAAATTATTTCGGTCGAATTTCTGCATATTCAAGAACGGGGAAGTTTAACCCAAACCCGGTCTAGCCGAACCCAAGTGTAACTCAGTTAATCTGTGACCAATCATATGATAAGTGTAATTCACTCTCCTGGTGAATTACATTTAGGTTCGGCTAGATCGGGTCTGGACGACTAGAATTTTCCATTCAAGAACACTGGCTCGAAATCTCTTGTTTAAGCTATTATAAATGATTTTCAACCACACCCGATTGACAATCAAATCAAATTCAAATACAAAGTTTGAAGTTTGATAATAATTCAAATAAGTTTGTATAAGAACTAATTATTCAGCTCGACGAAAGGATCCAATATATAAATATCTAGGTAGAAGCCTAGACAAAATCGAAGTTGATGAACATATTTAACTATGTAAGTTTCTACTTGAATATATATGCTCGTCATTGTTAGATATTAAAATCTTTTCATATCTTTCTAGTATTTATGTTAATTTAGGTTTCTTTATGTTTCCTTGTATTTATCTTTTCCTTATTTATAGTTAGAGTTTCTTGTTTACCAAGTACATGTATCTCTATAAATATGTTACTTAGTAATACAAGTTTCTTATGGGGTTTTCTCTAATCTAACATGGTATCAGAGTCATGGCTTCGAGCTATGGCCTCTTGATCTCTTGATTCTGCCGCCACCCTCAAGTCGTCGTCGTCGTCCCCGTCCGGCGCAGTTTATCTAGTTTAGTTTTCCTTTATCTAAATTTTTTATCCTTTCTCCGCCGCCGTCACCTCTGGCCGCCGCAACCTCTTTTTTATTTTATGTCTCCGCTGCCGCTCACCCTTGGAAAACGAGGACTTGGAACCGCCGCCTTTTTATTTTATGCTGATGTCGTGCTCACCTTTGGAAAACAAGGACTTGGAGCCGCTGCCTTTTTATTTTGTCTCTCCCTCTCACCCTTGGAAAACAAGGACTTGGAGTCACCGTCTTTTTATTTTATGCCGCCGCATTCTCTATTTGGCCGCGAGCAGCTACCGCTTTTAATTTTGTTAGTTGCCGTTGTTCACCCTTTGAAAACGAGGACTTGGAGCCGCCTCCGCCACCTTTAATATTTGTGGTTGTCTTCTTCTAAAATTCTCTATAATCGGATTTCTTTTGTCCAGTCTCAGCGTTCAAGACTCTCACGTTTCGACTGCGGGGGAGTGTTAGATATTAAAATCTTTCCATATCTTTCTAGTATTTATGTTAATTTAGGTTTCTTTATGTTTCCTTGTATTTATCTTTTCCTTGTTTATAGTTAGGGTTTCTTATTTACCAAGTACATGTATCTCTATAAATATGTTACTCAGTAATACAAGTTTCTTACGTGGTTTTCTCTAATCTAATAGTCATTTCAACTGTATATATGTATGTTGTATTTTAGGGTTATAGACTTATTAGTGAAGAAGTCGTCTGTTCATGCGTGCATCTTTTGTTGATAAGTTTTTAATGTTTTTTTTTTTTTGATCAAAATTGATAAGTTTTTAATGGCCAGCTGGATATATGTACGTGAAATCAAATTACATACCAAACATCACTATTGAAGGGGCGATATATATATTGAGGGACAGGGTGTTTCGTTCTGAAATTACTGTTGCATTTTTTCAGGCACTAGGGAGACACTCTTTTTTTTTTTATATATATATAAAATTAAAATTTCTAAATAATCGCGAACAATAGCCCTAATAATATGCAAAATACAAGATGGATTCTTTTAACAAAATGAAACAAGTAAATCGGGGTTGGGGAAGAATCCATCTACAAAATGCAAAGAGCAAAAACTGGCACTACCAAAGAAGAGATCCACCGTCGGAAGCAAAAAGACATCACTGGAACACACGGAGTTGAAACAATTGCTGGAGCAATCTTGATGTCCTTAAGGTTCCCAAAAAAGAATTTGCAAAGATAAAAAACAAGTCTCGTTCCGATGAAAAATGTGGCTCCATTGAATCTCCCAAACTCAAACTTCACAAAACTTACTTCAACAATCAAGCTGTGCTTAGTTAATAAAAAATAATGCACTTTCCTTATATTTTGTGAAAGTGGTTGATTAACAGGCAAGGGGTTTCGAACTTCCAAATATAGTACATGACATTGGGATTTTTCTTTTTATGTGTGATTCTAAAGTATCCCAATACACTACTCAATAAGTTTTTTAGGTTGGTTTGGGAACTTGGGAAGTGTAATCCCACACAACATATTGTGGTACAAGCATTGTTATATATATATATATATATAAACTGAGGTGAGTGATAAGGATAGAGCTAGTCATTTATATGTACTAGTCAGTAAATGTACACTTGATGTATCAAAAAATTTAAATTGATATGAATTTTTGGAATTTAATTTAATTAAGTCTAAATAAATTGTGAGTAAAGAGAAGGAAAAATAGGAAAGAAAAAGAGATGGAAAATGAAGTTAAATGTGATTAAAAGAAAATTGAGAGAAAGAGAGATGAATACCGGAAAATAACGTGTGAAAAGATAAATGAATATTGAATAACACTCCACTATATTTGGTTTTAATGGATTATGGTTGTTAGGATTCCATATCTGAGGTGCCACTATGGTGCATCAACATCCATGTATACATATAATAATTTCGTGTAGGCTTCACAAAACTGTTGTCAGTCCAAGTAACATTCTTTAAGCCCCTCTTCAATTGTATATAGTATATAGATATGACAAGATTGAATCATGATCAAGTTGAAATTATGAGCTAATTAAAGAAAATAGGGTCCGTTCAAATCAGGTTACTGTTAATCTGGGTCCAAAACTACAGTTAAAGATGTTAAGCGGAATGGGACATGTTGGAAGTTTGGAGGACCGGGCCTATTAAAACTGGTCCGAGCCCGGTCTAGTTTAATTTTCGATCGACAGATATTGCTTAGAAAAGTCTGAGTGGAAATTTTGACAAAAAAATAAGTTGGCTAAAGCCTTGAGGCCAAGGGTTCAAATCCCCTTGATCTCGTATAAATTTAATTTGTAACTTTAAATGAAAAGTTGAAAGATTCTAAAAATTTGGACTGTTGGACCAAATTCCAGGACCCCTCAAATTCTTTTTATAAAGAGATTAAATCCCAACGGTCGAATAATTTGAACATCAGATTAGTTGATTCAACACTTCTGATCACATCAACATTGAAAATTTGAAAAAACAAAAAAATAGTTGGCACATCAAGGCCAAGGACCAAGTGCTGATCAGTAGCCCGGACTGATCTTGGGCAAAAAAAAATTTGGGTCGCCCATGCCCGATTGAGACCAGCCTACTAAAAGAATTAGTGGCTCGGTCTGAAGCGAGCCAGGTTAAAGCTCGTTTTAGGCACGGACCTGGACCGCCCTTTTGACATCTTTAACTACAATCAGATATATGACTGCCCTTGGATCCATCATTTACTAGCCACCAATGGCATTACAACAATAGCTTTAACCACTGTACAATAGAGAAACTGGCTTAAATGGACAACATGATCAACTAAGATACCTCTGTGATATATGCAATAATTCATTGTTAACAGTGTAATTAGTGCTTCAAAAATTAATCTGGTACTTTGCGCCATTTTGGAGGGACCTATGAATTTGATGGGTGAGTAGCAGTTTGATGGTGAAATCATGATAAGGTTTTTCGTTTATTTCATAGATGACAAGTAATTTTCTGGACCCTTCAACTAATTCTCAACCGTCCAATATGCCTATTCCGCTTTTTATTTTTTCGACAATTAGGTTTCATTTTACATTGGATAAACCTATAATAAAGGAAAACACAATGTACTTAAAATAGTTTTAAATAGTAATTAGAGCATGGATCAACGCGTTCATGATTATTCTTGTCTTGTCTACATCACCATGTTTCGGTACTAATATATAGTTATATAGGGGACAAGACAAGTGCTCATTAAAGTTAGGAGGCCGTAATTGTATTAATGTACCAAAATTATATTTATTGTATATAAATAATTATGATTATACTAAAAATATATTATGAGAATCATTGGATTTTTCTAACCCTGAAAAATACTGGAAATTTCAGGATTTATTTTAGCTGCATGCTAATAATAAATCACGAAGAATTAACTTAATTAGACACCAACTCTAATTGCACATGCTTATACCCATGGTCTTAAATTTCGACCGAAATTTCGGCTTTCGGGAGGTTGTGAAGCGAAATCTAACCTTTGATCCAATTTTGCAGAATATCTTCCGAAATTTCGAGTGAAACCGAAATTTTTTGCTGAAACCCGAAATTTCCCAAATTGTTTTGCCAAAACCGAAATTGTAGCCGATTTTTTTTTATATTTTTAAATATTATATTATTAGAAAATTATGTTTATACTTGGTAAGGACCACACTTACCACTTATCCCCCAACCACAAGAAGCAGTAAAGCAAAAAATTGAAAATGAATATGATTGAAGAAATTGTACTATTTCATTGGGGTTCTTCAAGATTCAACATCACAAGGATATCACCATCATCATTATATGCAGTACTATCAACATTCCATGTCATGGGCGGAATATTTTCAACATGTAACTAATAACTTTCACTAACAATATGAAAAAGTAGAGTTAGGACAGATGCTAGATAGCGATTTCGATCCTCTTAAAAACTCGATGTGGTATTGAGTAGTAACTTTTACTTAAATCTTGGTACATTTTATTTTAATGAAGTTCTCATGAGATTTGGTTATTATCTTACTATCAAATTATATTTATTTCATATTTTTCGTAATAGTTTTTAGTTATATTATTTAACGAATTCATTATCCATATATTATATATAGAATATTATTGAAGTAAAAGATACACAAGTATGATGATTAAAGTTACTAAAAATTTTATTATAAATTTCCATAATTTTTTTAAAATTGAAATCGAAATTTTGAATGTCCCCAAAATTTTCATCGAAATTTCCATAAATTTACTATACCGATATCTACCTCGAAACCGAAATTTAAGACCTGCCACATCCCTAACTTTTGTAATAAAGCGTGTCACTGCCAACTGACGTGGACAGATGGTGACCCAAAAGACGATTTTGTACAATGTCACCCAAGGCAAAAATTGACAGACCCACGTTTCTAGGCCATCAATAATTTTTATTTTTTAAAAACATGTGTACGAAATCAGAGAAAGGCGTCTCTAATTAGCAGGACGTCTTTAAGGCCATCTCCACGTGGGCTGTGGGGTCGAGTGAGAAATTATTTAATTTTTCTCTTGGTAATTCATCGGACGAGAAATTAAGCACTAGCTGAAGCCTGAAAGGAAATTCTTAACCAGCTTGATTTGAACGTGTCCAAAAATAACTCAAACATCTTTTAACAAGTATTATATATATATAACTTGTTCGTCTTGTGAATTTTATGCTGATCGATCCCATGTTGCAGACTCTTACACATTTATGTTGTTTCCAAATTGATTAAAATGAAGATCCTACATACCTTAAATTTTTTCAGGTGGGTTGCTTAGTTAAAATTCTTACTAATTTATTAAGTTAATGATGAATAGACAGGATTGAGACATAAATTTGATCTCCAGAGGAAGATCTAGTGCAAAGTACAACTAACATCATGCAAATTCGATTATAAGACTAATTCATTGAGTAGTATCAAAATTTTGTTTTTTGCTCATACTTCTAATGAGGGCATATTTTTTTTGTTTATAAATTACAAAATAAGTCGAGTGACACCCAGCCAACCACCCTGTCATAACGAACTAAGTTGTCACGATTCTTTTCAATCAAAAGCTCATTCTTACAAAAAATCTATCAGATCACCATAACTAGGGGTGAAAGACGAACCAAACTACTCGATACTCGGCTCGAGCTCGATCGCTAAAAGCTCGTTTGAGCTCGGTTCGTTAACTTATCAAACCAAACTTGAACAACTTTTTGTGTTTGATAAGTTTTGAAGCTCGGCTCGAACTCGGCTCGAGTAAAAAATATATGAACAAAAAAATCAAACTACTCGAGCTCGACTCGTGTTCGGCTATATTAAAGCTCGTTTGAGCTCGGCTCGATTATTAATCAAACAAGCTCAAACACAAACTTTAAAGCTCGATTGTATTTCAAACAAGTTTGAACAATATCTCGTTCGATTCAACTCGGCTCGTTTACACCCCTAACCATAACCCCATAAAAAAAAACAAAAAAAAAACTAGGAACTAAGCTCCAGTATTGATTGAATTAATCATTATGAGACGACGACCACCACAAATGATAATATAGATGACTTACATAAAATGATGAATTTCACCGTCACATAATCATAAATGATTTTTAAGCTAGTGACTCTCAATTGGTAAACTAAAGATTAAAACTTAAACACTGGTATTGGTGGTAAATTAGATCACATCCTAAGCTGGATACATATTTGAAAGTCTTTTGAGAAGAGAATCCAAAGTCCAAATCATTGCATTATAGATTAGTGCCATATTTTGAACCCTTCGATCTGACTAGGCAATCTTGCTTCTACGTACTAACACGCACGTGTCTCGTACACTCTTGAAAACGAGCGTGGAGCTGCCCAATCACACTAATAGTGATTGAAACCTGGAAGTTGTTTTTGATTTTACAATTTCGTGCTCTGTCTTGTGGTGATACTTGATGACTCACGTGATCTGAGTTCCAGAGAAATCTACACCTCTCACATGGATACACACCTGAAGGACTCCATGCGAACAATACACGGAAAAAAGATGTAAATCATCCCGAAAACCCAAATCCCGAGAGTCACTAAGAATCACCCCCTCATCTTCCATGCATTCTCGCTTTCTCACCTTGTTGGCCTTGTCCTTACTGTGGCATTAATGAAATGCAGACAAAATGAAACCCAAATTCAAATGAAATGCAAGTGGCCCCACCCCTTGTGCAAATCAAACGTTATATATACTACTGCACCCTTCGAAGTTGAGTCCCGTGCATATGGGCGTTATAATTATTAGTTTATTACTCTTACGTAAATACATTTTTTTACATACATGATCCTTATTTTTCTCGTTCGGGTCGCCGGAAAACAAAGATTCCGGTGACCTGAGCTGATATAGCATAAAATTTGTTCGATATATTTTTTTTTTTTTTTTATTCCAATTGAGATTTTTGTTAACTAATTACTTAATTAATGGCCAAGGGTCGGAAATTATCCACCAGTCGCAGTGAACGTTTTCTAGGAAGCTTTGGTTATAATCATGGCCAAGGAACGGTGAACAGCGCGTCGGAGCTGGGAGAAGAAGAAGTTTGGTCAATGGTTGATAACACGGTCAACGGGGATAATCACTCGGGAATCGAAGACTGGAGTTCACGCGCCTCCACCGAGAGTAATGGAAGCTTCAGTAGCTATAGCACCCGCCACCCGCCGCCGCGCTCTGGCCACCACCACCAGGTCGGCGGTTTGTCATTGGCTTTTGATGGTTCCAGCGACACCTCATCACACAGGATCCTGCACCAGTACTGTCCACAAGACAGCGTGGCAGAATCTCCTCGTAGCCGCCACATGGCCACGTCAGCCCCAGTGAACGTGCCTGATTGGTCCAAGATTTATCGGGTCAACTCGGTTGAGTCGTTGCATGACCCGGACGATGGCTTGAATGACTCATCAGAACTTGTCCCACCACACGAGTACCTAGCTCGTGAGTATGCACGTAGCAGGAAAATAGCTGCCAACTCGGTGTTTGAGGGTGTTGGGCGAACCCTTAAGGGCCGGGACTTGAGCCGGGTCCGAGACGCAGTGTGGAGTCAGACCGGGTTCGATGGCTAATTACGTGCAAGATATGCGTACTTGTGATGGCAATTGGGGTAATTCTAAGTGAAGTGGAGAGATCATATTGATTAAATTAAATCATTATATTAGCAGCCTAAATATTTATTAATATGGGTTTTTGATTGGACAAGGGTGTATTTTGTTGAAGGTTTCAAGTTTTCTAGTTATAATTCTATATATTTGTTATGCTTCATAACTTGGCCAAAAGTAACTGGTGTCATTTTGAATTAAATATTGACACGTTAAAATTTCAGTGGCATTCTTTAGGACAATGTCAGCATCAAACCATGAGGTGGTGGATTTGAATTCTTTCACTTTGTCGTTGGCTAACACAAAAAGAGAATCAAAAGTTTCATCAGTAAATCGACATCTTAAATTTGTAATAAACTTAAAAAATCATGTCTTTTTATCTTTGGGAAATACTAGTCCACATCAAATTGGATCGAATCACGCTAATTACACAACGAATGAATTATACAGCTTAAGTGTTGTGATGCCTGCAACTGCAACATAATTAGCTAGACATTTTACAATAAATCAATCATGAAATATGAAAATAATAATAATAAAAATAAAAATAAAGATAATAAAATAAACCTATTCAAAGTGGAGGACTTCATTTACTCCGACATTATTGGACCAGAAATACTTTAATCCCTGGCCCCCATGCTGTAGCTATATGGGAAAGTGACAATTCCCTACATAGTTACTGGTAACATTTTGGCATTTGTGTCTCCTGTAATTCCATTTTATAGCATACACATATTATCAGCTCAGCAAAGTGGTTATTATAAGACATGGAGAGAGCTAATTAAGAAGATTTTAATTAACACGTGATATATAATATCCACACAAATTTCGAAAACAGATAAAAGAGAAGCAAAAAGTTTGCATTTTCAGGAAAAAAAAATTACATTATTATTTTACAATCAAACCCAAACCGACAATGAAAACAATGATTGGTATTTACTTAATGTAGTTTAATAATTAGCCGTGGCAGTACTCAAAGGCTTATTAGCCTAATGATATCAACTTTCACTTTCATTTGAAAGTTTCTGGGGTTCAATTTTAGACTGTCATAAGTTATCACTTTTTTCACTTTGTTTGGACTTTTAAAGGGTCTATATGACACATAATTTAAAAGAATTATTGGCTCGAATTTGTTGGGAAAGAGGTATCCCTTTCTTTAGAATTTTTGAAAAAAAATTAGTAGTGGGGAGTAACTAATTTGGGCTAATTATTGTGGGGTCCAATTGGAAGCCTAGGGCCCAAGAGTTGGGAAGTGAAGTCCTTTAATTGGAAGGTGATAGATGATGTTGGGGCAGAATATTTAGTAGATTGAGAAGTGGAATCAGTAAGTAAGATATATTGAAAGGTTGATACCTTCTTGCTTACCTTCTTCCAGAAAGGGATATAAATCCCCATTTATTTCTTACCAAAAAAGCAAAAAAAATCCCCATTTATTGGCCTCACGATTCCTTTCAACCAATGCTTTCATTTCTTCCAGCATTTCTGCATTATAATTCTTTTTTGTTTTTTAATGGGTCCACACTTTTTAAACTCACCGGTAATGTCAATTGTACGAGCCATTGAACGACAAGAATGAGTATGAAAAAAGATCATAAAATAAGAAACAATCATAATTGAACAATTTAAGTGAACCATATAACATTCTATGAATCTGCGTAAATATATATTCAATGGGTAAAATATATCACTACAATAAAATAATCTGAATTACATAATTCGAAGTGCAAACAAATTTAAGGCTGTGTTTTGCATTTTTTGTTTAGATGTACCTTAAAAAGACAACTCCTATCAAATATATTTTTAAATAAATATTGATTACATTTAACGTCTATATATGATTTAAAATACAAAATAAAACATGAATTCATAACCCTAGCTCATTCCCATTTTGGAGGGCATTCGTAGTGATTGAGAGGATCGAAGACCAAGAAGTGAGTTATTTATACCAAACATTTTTCTTACGGCTAGATCCAATCTCTTGGCCCAGTGAACGGCGGCCGTAACTACAATGGTCCTAAGATAGCAAAATTCCTTGTTGAGTAAGTTCGCTAAAGGCTCAATCATAAACTCAGAAGGCGCCATGCAAAGTCAAGCAAGTAATATATAGCTAAAATGAGTAGCAGTAAATTCACAACTAAAATAAAATGTTGCCACAGATTTTCTGTGGTACAGCTGACAGAGAGTATCCCCACCAAATTAAATTGTGCACCGAACTACTTTTACTGATGCATCCTTTATTTTCTTCTACTATGAAGTAAATAATAAAATTAAAATAAAATGCGTAGTGGAAATTTATGTCTCGAAAATGGACACAACCTAAGGTAAATAATTCTTTTCGAAATATTTATATAGCATTAAATTACATCCCTGGAAATTGAACATAAAAATTATTGATCTCTTCAACATTTTTTTTTTTTTTTTTAAAAGTGTTGTTTTTAGAACAGAATTTCAGCACGAGCAATCTTATGCATATCTTTTTTGGGCTCTGATCCCAAAAAAAAAAAAGTATATCTTTTTTTGGGCCGGAAAAGAGGCCTTTGAGAGGTGACGTCCAGTTCATTATCATAGACCGCAGCCCACGTAGAACTTTAGTTCCAAATACTAAAAATCCAATTAGAATTAGAGAGATGATCAATAAAGAGTGGGAGGTGCGGTTGCAATATATACCTCGGGAAGCAAATCAAGTTGCCGACTTCTTGGCCAAAGCAGTGATTAGTCAACATAAGGAACTCTTGGAGGTCCCAGGATTGAATGTGAAACCTTTTTGTGATTAAGACATGGCTAATCGTAAATGGCCAAGAGAGATAACTATTGGTCCGAGTTTGTTGGATTAAGTAGCTAGGGTGTCCCCTTCGTTAGAAAAATAAATAATTAGAATTTATTGAACTACATAAAAATCCAATTATTTCTTATTCATTTCTTATTTTGATTATACTTTAACTTTAAGCAAGTCAACGCATGGAAATTTGTACATTTGCCATATAGTTTAACATTTACGTTATTTTATTAAGTCAACATATAAGTCCCCTAAAAAGAATTTAACTACTACAAGTCTGCAACGAACTACTACTGCAAAGTGTCATATGGAATTATGGATTAGGCAATTGGAAAAATAAAGAATAACCTTAATGCTATATCAAGAAACAAAATAAATAAATAAATGAAATAACTTCAAATCCAATTCACAGTGTTACAAATTTCAAATGCTTATCAATAAATATTAGGCCCACTGGAACAATATGTTGGGCCACATTTTGTATCCAAATTCTGGAGAATCTTTTGGAAATTCTAATCTTGTTCCTGTTTTGGTATATAACAATTATAAAGTAATTTACCAATTATATAATAAGTATAATATACTTGGGTGCGGCCAAACCGGTTATGGGCAATACAGTGATATTTACATTAAATTTAGTATATATATATATATAATTATGACTGTAAATACTGAGAATTGACGTTTTGGTCTTCCTAAAATTAGTTGCACGAAAATGTTCATGCACATCCAAACGATATTCATTATTGAGTGGAGCTTCCTAATTCAATACCAACACAAAAACATGGTGTGGCCATTAAAGAAAGATGAACTAAAATAAATATAAACATTAAAGATGAGTAGGGCATAGAAACAAATTCAACAAATGAATGAATTGAGAAATACAGACGAAAATAGTGACGAAGGGTGAGCGAGAAGTGCGGCCGCGCATCACGTGCCGCGCATGTGAGTCATGAAAATCATACAAAACAAAGAGCGAGAAAAAGGCACACCATGGACTTTAATGCATCCCTTAGGAGTGGTTTATATCCTATTTCCCGGAAAATTCTTTCCCGTTGATTTCCGATATTGGGGATATTGATTAACTGATGGCAGCGATGAATGACGCTTTCCTCATGAAACTTGGTTGGGCTTTGATGAAAGGCTTCATCACATTCTGGAGTCCATTCCATGGGTGATCATTGGTCCGATGCTTCGGGCGAAAAACTGACTCGCCTTAAGGAGCTGAAAAACTAATAAATATATCAAATTCACTGATAGTGATCGATTAATGAATGGCGGGTGAACTCGTTCTCCGATGAGAGTTTCCTGATTCTCCTTAGCATGAAAATGCCTTCATCGACATCCATCTCGATCTACTAAGCTTGTCTGTACAAACGATCTAGGCCTGTATTCCGATTAGGAAATCTCAAACGTCGAAGATAGCGTCGACCTGACCTCTAAAGTAGAAGAGCCAAGGCTTGGATCTCGGCAACAGACGATTTCTCATGGGCCCTCAAACTCAAAGGCAAAGCACCAGCAAGCAGAGGTAGGAGGCCTTCTAGTGATACTTACAATAGAAGAATCCTTGGACAATGGGCCTAACGCACTCCGAAATATCGGCCTCCTCGGTTTCATTTCCGCGGGGCTTTGCATCTGATATTCGTTGGGCTTCCCTTTTCGGGAGCCTGCGTCCCCAGCACCTCTGGGCAACGAGTGGCGAACGGGTGCGTAACGCGTGGGAATCTGCCGATCGATCTCAAATATATTTTATAAAATAAATGTTCAATCAAACAATAAATATAACTCACTCAACTTATAAAATATACTTGGTATAACTGAATCTGAAAAAGAGCTAGAATTTCTCCCTGAGTTTTCACACCAAAGAAAGAATTCACGATAATTTCGTTACATTTTCCTTCAAAGTGGGACCCCTCCTTCTCACAAAATATGTACATACATACATACATACATACATGCATACAGCTATTGATTATTACTCTGCTTTTGTCCCCACTCACTTAAGCAAGCTCATTCATGGCTGCCCAACCCAACCCTCTACCCAGCAACCTCTCTTTACTAATTCTCCCCCACAAATTTGTTTCTCTTTTCTATTTTCAGCTCATAATTTAATTCACGCTCATAAAACTCTTACCTTTCTGTACAACCCTCTTCTCTTTATCTTGCATTATTTGCAAATTTCATTGCAGCGAATGGGAGCAAAACAGCAAGCAGAAATGAGACAAGGGCCGGCTCGCAATTCCCATATTTATACTCTAATTGTGCTCCTACTTCATCTCTGTGAGTATTTACACCTTATTTTTCAAGTTTATTTTATGGGTTTTACTTCTTTCTTGCATGATATGTTGATTATAGTGATTTATATCATTTCTAAAATGTTTGGATTTTCTAATATTACTGGGTTTAATTGCTTTTGTGATCTATGTGGTGTAGAAGAAATGATTTTTGTTGAAGTTATAATTTTTAATATTTTCTGCTCAGAGCTCATCTTAATTAGTGATATTGATTTTGGTGTTTGTATTTATTCTGGATGCTGCATTGCATTGCATTGCATATCTAAACTCTTATCTGCTTTGCATTTTACTGTGATGAGGCTATATCAACACATGTTTCTTCTCAGCTAATGGTCTTTGTAGCTTGATTTTGTATATTTCGATAGTGTCTTGTACCTATGCCAAAAAAGAGGAATTACGGTTTTTGAATTGGGAATTTTATGAATTAGTCTCTTTTAGTCTAACCAGTCATTACGCCAAACACGAATTGAATCGGAACCGTCACTTGTAATAATCTGAGTTTAATTTAGCCATTCCTGCATTCACCGTTACGGATAAGATTTCTAGTCAGCAAGGTAATTGGGACATTGATTATTCACTATGTTAAGTTATAGGAAGGGACAGAGACAATTTAGTTACATCCTGCTTTAGGAGACTTTAGAGGCATAAAAAGCCTCATATTTAGTGGATATTTTGTGCCACCATGTTGCAAATACTTTCAATATTCACAGGCCACTCTGGAGAGAAAAACTAACTTTGGTGACAATAAATTCTTTCAATAGTATGTTGTTTTTTGGTTTCATATGTTGTTTAACAATTTCTAGCCTAAGTCAAGCTCGAGTGAACAACTCCAGTTGTATGGATGTATGCAGCGTGCTTTCTTAAGAAACATATACAATTTACACATTCTTGTGTATCTTTGAATATATACTAATCTACAATTCCTTTTATTGGGTATATGCTACTTGGTACAGGTGTACATGAATCATGTTGTGTCGTGTTGGGCCATCCCAAAAGTTCTAAGCTAGCATACAGAAAAGCTGATGTACTTTTACCTGAAATATCCCCAAATGCAGCTCCTCAGCCATTTCTTCCTCTTCTTGCACCATCTCCGTTGACGCCATTCACAAATAGCACAATCCCTAAATTATCTGGTTTGTCTAACAGACCGTCTATATTTTAAATTTATATATCATTTAAGCTATGGAAGTCATTTTTACACATATTAATACAACCCTCTTTACAGGACTTTGTACGCTCAATTTTACTGCCTCCACAGACATGATGATGGTGACATCAACCGATTGTATGGCTGCATTTGCTCCACTCTTAGCCAACGTAGTGTGCTGTCCACAAGTGGAAGCCACTTTGGTCATTCTTATTGGTCAATCTAGTAAATATACAAATACACTTGCTTTAAACGGGACCCATGCGTCGCATTGCCTTTCAGATTTTGAGCGAATTCTGGTGGGCCAGGGAGCCAACGATAGTTTATCTAAGATATGCTCTATTCGTTCATCGAATCTTACTGAAGGCTCTTGTCCGGTTAGTGATGTTGCGGAGTTTGAGAGTATAGTAGATTCATCTAACCTTCTTGCTGCCTGTGGGGAGATTGACACTGTTAATGAATGTTGTGAGCAAGTTTGTCAAAATGCTATTTTGGAAGCTTCTAGAAAGCTTGCTCAAAAAGCTTATAATCTTCTGAGCCTGGATGGGTCCCATGCGCTTTCTGACCATACAAGTGCAATTAATGACTGTAAAAGCGTCGTGCTCCGATGGCTTGGAAGTAAACTTGAGCCTTCTCGTGCAAAGGCCGTTCTACGAGGACTATCTAATTGCAGAATTAATAAAGGTGGGATGCGAATACAAAAGTTATATGATCTGTTTTATGTTGTTTTCATAGCTTTTCTCTCTATTTGTTTCTACATTACATTCGCTTGTTGTATGATATTGCTTGTCCACATGCCTTCTATAGAGGTGTCGAAGAGCTCATAAACTGAGGATTCAATGAGAGATGTCTTAGACTTCTTTGATTCTAAGTTGGATGTTATTTTCTTTAACCATTGCCTTCTTTCTGTTTGCTTTTTCGCTTTTTATAATATCTGTGTCTCATAATACTTTTTTCATAAAATTTTTGGTCTTTAATCTATACATCATGAAAGTAGGGAACCTCAACAATCATTTTCTTGATTTTCTGTGACTACGATGCGTTTTCTTTTGTAATTAAATGCTATACTACTTAATTGGCTGAACATAATTTTGTTTCCTTTTCTTCTCTTCCATGTGATGTTATGTACAGAGTTATAAATTTATGCATAGCATTTATGACTTTTTTCATCAAGACATACTTTTTTTTCATTTTACATTTTCTATGCATGCTATTTCTTTTCCTTTCACATTATTATTTATTTTTGCATACTCATATCTTTTTTATTTGAGATCTAGTCTTTAAATATATTTTCAATTGAAACTTAACGCTTTTACTCGTTTGTTGCTGTTTCAGTATGTCCTCTGAATTTTCCCAACACGAGCCACATAATAGAAGGCTGTAGTGCTTTAATAGATAACCAAACAAGATGTTGCAGTGCTGTTGAGAGTTACGTCTCTCACCTGCAAAGGCAGAGCTTTGTCACAAACTTGCAAGCTTTAAATTGCGCTGCATCACTTGGAGTAAAATTAAGGAAAGCAAACATCACCAAAAATGTCTATAGCCAATGTCACATTAGCCTCAAGGACTTCTCCCTCCAAGGTTAGTTTGATATACACCGCTAGTTGAATGTCATTTCAACGTATTAAGCAAATTCATCTTTATGCTAACGCAGATTTTTTTTTGTTTCATTTTGTCTTGATGCTCTGATATGGTAATTATCACTTGGCTGATGCAGTTGGTACTCAGGGTAATTTCCTGAACTTATTGCTTTCATATTTTTCATTAAATAATCAATTTATAGCTATTGTTGCTACTTTTTTTCTTCAATTTTTATTATTTTTGGGTTACCTGCATACCCCTTCACTTATTGTGTAATTACCATGAGCCCTCTAAGATTTGCAAAATACCAGAACGCCCTCTTTCCTGATAACCCGAAAAGGGAGTGAATTTGTAATATGTTTTTACTAATAAGGAAAGTTATTGACACTTTGACAGTGAAAATTATGATAATTTTTCAAATCTAGTGGTATTTTCCGTAATTAGAGTCTCAGTAAAGGGTGGCTATGTGATTTACTCTTTTTTTTTTTTTGGGGATATAACATTGAGTTTGAATTTGGGAAACTTCTAACAGAACCATGGATTTCTTATCAATTATAATCAAGGAATCTCACTTTTTCCGTTTTGGATATAGAATCTGGATGCCTTTTACCGAGCTTGCCATCAGATGTAGTATTCGACAGATCTGCAGGGGTAAGCTTCCTCTGTGATTTGAATGATAACATTCCAGCTCCTTGGCCTGCTACCTCTCAGTTGCCAGCTTCATCATGCAACAAAAGTATGTCCCCACTAAATTACATTTTTACATCATCCAAATATATTTCCAAGGATTTTTCTAAAGGGTTTTCATCTTCAGATTTAATACTCACTAACATAAAACTATGTTTAATTGCAGCTGTCAAAATTCCTGCCCTTCCTGCAGCAGCTTCTGGACAAAGCAGTAAGTTGATTTTTTAAGGATCCATTAACACCAATCATATTATTAACTACACTATTGTAAGATGTCAAAATGTTTTATATTATAGGTTTTCGCGATACAGAGTTGAGTTCTTCACTGCGTTTAATGGTCTCTGCTGCTATCTTGATTCTCATGTAAATTTTGGTAGAAAAATTCTTGCTCTTTAATTGGAGGTGAGAAGATAAACATTTGTTCAAGATCAGTCCATGAGAGGATCAAAGGATAACGGGTAAAATTTGATCGAAATTTACACCTGCATTTAGGTTTAGCCTTTTCCTCAAGTCGAAAATCGACCAGGTAAGAATATTTCTAGTTTATGGATGTTACAATTTACCATTTAAAATTCTTGTGTGCTTGTGTAATAAGAAATTTTGTAAAGAAGCTTAAAGAGGATGAGGAAATTGATGTCAGTATATCCCTTCTTTAATTAATTACCTTGTATATTATTAATTTGGAGTGCAAAATATCAAGTAATGATTTTTCTTTCCTTCTTTGCCTCTCAGTTACTAATGATTTCTTCTGCACTCATGTTACATGTAGATAATTTCTTTTCTTGATAAAATTACTTATTTAAAATTAGAATTTCTCATGCTTGCACACGTATCTGGAAAATTTTAGTCCGTGCCTAGTTGGGTTGAATTTAAGTGCACTTAACAAGGAGTGAATTACGATTGTGTTAAAAAAATAGCCTGAAATAACCCTATGTTATTTTTAATTTGCAAAAGTCTCCCAAACCTACTTCAAATACACTGCGCGTGAATGCTACCTTCTGCGAATTTAACCCGAATTGGGGGATTCGTGCAGGATTTTGAAAACCATAGGGCCATTTTAAGCTATTTTTTTAACACAGGGGAATGTGTACAAGTTTCGTGTTTCACGGGCTATGAAATATAATTTTCCCTATATATATGTGTGTGTGAGAGAGAGAGAGAGAGAGATCAGAGAGACAGAGAGCTTCATAATAAATTTTCCATAGGGTAGAACTATTCTGTTAACACAAAAAGAAAATAAAACTATAAAATTGATGAAAACAGATGGTAAATAGATCCTCAAAGAACTCAACCAACTAATTATATATCCAAAAACAATAAAGTAGATGCATATAATAAGTAGAGATTAATTAGCATGAGGAGGCGGCTTGTATAAACGGCCATGACACTGACATAGCCATGCTTGTGGGTAGTAGGGCGGAGGTCCTGGTTGCACAAATTCAAGAACGGGCTTGCATGGCTCGCATCCTTCGCAAACACCTAAGCAATTCGGCGGCGACGATCCCGCCAGATTCCTCATAAACCTGTTTTCGCCGGAAACAAGATAGAAGAAGCACAAACAAACTAAAAACAAAAGCTTCTTCGTCCACATCATATATATATATAAACACTACTTGAGTAAATCCTTTTCCTGGGATATATAGATATAAAGAAAGAGAAGAAGCGTATGTAACCCTCGATCTAAAGCTTGTACATATATATAGTTATATGTATCAGTATCACGAGAACAAATCAGCGTTAATATGAAAATTTCCCCTAATTGCTGATTTATTACTATCCGGGCCGGGGGAAGATTTATGTTTCCAGTTATAAATATATTCTTCCCTGTCTCAGGCATGCAAATTTTGGAATTATCAGATATCACGAGAATTGGTCTGCATAAGTGTAGTTCAGAGAGGGTAAGTGAAATAGTTGGATGCCTATGAATTTTTCTCTTTTATTCAGAGTTTTTTTTCCAAATATTACTTTTAGGAAAAATAATTCCCTAATTAGTAATATTAAAAAATATTTACCAAACTATTACGTTAGTGTTACATGTGCTCTGTATGCAATAACTTATTTAGTTGGAAATTTTTATTTTTTTCCCTTACTTTAAGCGTCAACAAAGATGCAAAACTAAAGACGACCGACCAACGACTCGTATTGTCACGCCCCGAGTAGGGGTGTGCATTTCGGTTAATCGAACCGAAACCGAACCGAAATTTCGGTTAACCGTAATTTCGGTTCGGAAAAATCCGAAACCGTTCGGTTCTATTTTCGGTTAACCACTTAGCCCATTGCCCAGCCCAACTTTTTTTATTTTAGCCAAACTAACCCATGAATGTTGGGCCAACTTTTTTATTTTAGTTTTTAGCCCAGATAATGAATTGTTTAATTCATTAATTGATTTTTTGCTCTTTGACAAATATGTAATAGATTAATATATAATATGATTGTATAAATTATAATAAGTACACGGGTATAGAGCCATAATATAGTCTTGATAGATTATCATCTATTGAACATACTAAGCACATTGTCCAATTTGAATCATCAATGGACCGTTGACCACGAGTCCACGACCATTAGCAAACAACCAACAAGTTATATATAAAAATCAGAATTATATGTTGACTGAAACTGTTAAATATTCTCTTGCTTTTTTTTGGAATAGCCCCCCCACTAATTTCTAACGGTTTCGGTTTTCGGTTCGGTTACACGTTCGGTTTTCGGTTCGGTCCGGTTAACCGAGGCTCGGAAATTGGATGCATCCGATCCGTGACCATCCCTAGCCCCGAGCTCACGACCCCGTTAGACCAGAGAAGTCCTATCAAACCCATTGAGCGTAACCTTGAGTTGGGCATTTGAACCACGGGCCAAAATAGATATCTATTGTTACACTTGAATAGGTTTCTTTAATATATGAAATATGTTTGAAAGTTAAATATTCTCTTGCTTTATAGTAATTTCTAATACACGTTCCAAATTGGATGCATTCTTCTGCTTTTTGTGCCTTGAGAAATACATTTCTTTCCCTTCTTTGATCTAATATGCTGAACTTTATGCATATAAAAAAAAAAAGTACTATTACATATAATAAGTAATTCGAATAACATTTATAAACAATAGAAATATAATCAATCACATTTTCCATATATCTTTATATAACTATTATTATCACGTCTTAGTGCGTCTAGCCACAGGCCAGCTATAGAGATGCTTATAGAAATAAGAGCGTTCATCAGCGATAAAAGGGGTCAGTAGCAAGAATATGTAGCACCTTTAATTACAATATTTTCTTTAGCGTAAAAAGAAGAATCAGAATTTGAAGTATGATCTTTATATTAATCTGCATTCTAAATCCTAATCCTACATAAAGCTATATTAGCAGCTGAATTTGTGAATACTTTATGGAAAGGATAATGCCAATGGTCTAGTATAAGTTCATTAAGAAAATAAATAAATAGGGAAGTGATTAATTACTTAATCTTAGTCAAAGAATTAATAAAAGTTCAGATATATTTAATCTTAAAATCGTCCTATATATATTCCACGTTACTGGTGATAGAAAGATGTCTTTATGACGAATTTAATGCTCTTCCAAAGTATCACTTTAACTGGGCCATAATATCCAGGTTACTGGTGATAGAAAGATGTCTTTATGACGAATTTAATGTTCTTCCAGAGTATCACTTTAACTGGGCCATAATATCCAGGCCCAACTAACATGAAAGAACTTTTAATAAGATGATTCATCACCTTTTAAATGTGCTCGCACATGTAAACATTCAATGGGCCCTTCTCCTTTCCTGCTTATTAGAAGGAAAATTCTAGTCCAGACCCGGCTTGATCGCACTCAAATGTATTTTACAAAGAGAGTGTATTACACTTGTCATATAATTAGTAAATTATTTCAAAAAATACACATAGATTTAGCCTAGCAGGGAGCGGGATAGAATTTTTCTTATTAGAATGAGACAATATTAATTAACTTACAAACTAAAAAATGCTAATCTTTGTTAGTAAAAGTGATTTATGATTTTATTTTAAAGGATATGATCATATGTTTTTGGTTGAATCATTTAATCACTCTACTCAAATTATACTCAAATATGTCATTAAGAAAACATATATCTTAATATCTATGAAACCCTGTTGTTCATATTTATTTATATATAACTTTGTGTCACAATCATTTCTTTAATTTGTACAATGGAAAAAGGGAGTTCAAGCAAGATATTTACTTGCATTCATATTTATCCATACATGTTAATTTTATGCACAATGGGAAAAGGGAGTTCAAGCGACAAGCAAGATATCTACTTGCATTCATATCTATCCGAACATGTTAATTACTCATTTTATTCACATGTTATATATATATATATATATTAATTTTCATAATTTTTTTGAACTAGTAAGCATATTGTATTGAACCATCAAATGTGTACAAACATACCCGGATGTTTACCCTCCTATTACTTTACAATTTACCACACTCCAGATTCTAGCAACTAAATTTTTCACAGTACTTCTATTTCGGTTAAACAATCTACTGTTTCTTTCCATCCATATATGGTAGACATGGCTCTTTTTTTACAACTTAGCTTTGTTTTTCCTTTGCTTATGCACAGTCCCCATGTGACATTCTCTATCCATATCCCATTCTTGCAAATAACAATCAACTTCCTCCAGCTTTGTTCCATCACTTCCTTCGTATACCTGCATTTGAAGAAAAGGTGATTTCTACTCTCCTCAGCCTGTCCACAGAATAAACATTTATCATCCTCCAACTCCTTCCACTCGCCAAACCGGTCCCTTGTCTTCAATCTGTTCAGTAATGTGAGCCATAAGATAAATTGATGTTTAGCTACAGGACCTTTTCCCCATATTAATTTCCTCCAGAAGACTTCATCAAAATGTTCTCTATGATGTACATATGCCTGTTGGATAGAGAATTTTCCACACCTCCACTTGTTATTGATCACATCTACTGTCTCTAGAAACTGCCCTCTCACAGTAAGAAGTCTTCTCCATAGCCACAAATCCGTGGGTTTTGCTTGATGTGTCCATATCGTGCCATTCTTCAAACAATATGCATGCATCCATTTAATCCACATTGAGTCAACCTTCATTGCTATATGCCACACCTGCTTGAACATGGCAGCTATGTTCCAAGCCCCTAAGTCAATAATGCCCAAACCACCCTCACTTTTAGGCAAACACACATCTTCTCATTTCACACTTGCTTGCCCTCTCCCCGTAGCATTTCCACTCTAGAGGAAAGCTCTACACATTCGTTCAATATCATGAATTACAGTCAAAGGCAAGGGAAATATTTGGGACCAGTACATTTGGACCCTAAATAAGACTGCTTTAATCAACAAAGCTCTACCTGCAAATGTAAGAGTTTTGGCAATCCATTCTGTGATTTTGTGCATAATTTTTTCAATAAGGGGTTGGCAATTTTTCACTGTAAGTCTAGTGGCAATTAGAGAACACCTAGATATCTTATTGGTAACTCACCTTCAACAACTTTTGTTGTCACCAGAATCTGTCTCTCTACCCCCATCACTAACCCCACCACATATAAGCTGGCTTTTGTTCAGATTTGCTTGGAGGCCTGTAGCTGTTAGGATTATGCCCTCAGATGCCATAGATGATAGAATGATAGGGCATCTATCTTGTAATTAACTTATTTGGATATTATTAATAAAGACATTATTTAGTTTTCACTTAAATCTTATCTGCATCTATAAATAGTGTAAAATGTTTTTTCTATTTTTCAGTCCGATCCCTCTACTTCCTATGGGGTAGGAAGAGTGGCATTAGATAGATCGATCTTGATTACTAAAATAAGTTCGCAAGTAAAGTGAAATCTTTAATGGACAAATAAAGACTTAGAACACTTGTACAAATCTTATCTATGACATGGGAGTGTCTATCTAGTATCATGGGATGATAGGAGATTAAGATTATAGGCACATCAGTGGAACTGATATGCTCGAACACGACTTGCATCAGTTCTGTCACATGAGTTTTTAGTCTATGACTTTCAATGATAGAACTGATTATGCATAATAGGTTGTAAGTGAACCTTTGACCTGAAACATCATGCTGCAGATGCATTTGTGACGTTAAGTATTTCATTAGAGTAGTTAGACTCAATTCACCCGTTGGTGGGGTCGACCTCGAAATGCGGCTTGATGGGCAAATGGTAGTCTTAGCTGATATCTACATGAGATTTGTTCTCTCATAAGTGAGTTTGACATAGCCATGACTCTCACTTGACTGTGGTACACGAACAAAGGGTTTATACCCATACTGTATTTACGATTGGAAGGTTGCGGAATGATCCTATTCATTCATTTTTGTTTGGGCTACGAAGTAGGCCACGTGACTGGCTAGGTGTTACCTAATTCCTTTGGTTTCCTCTCATTGCCAAACGAAACAAACCTAAAGCGTCGCGCTAAAGGATTGATAAAGAAAAATGAAAAAAGGAATTTCTATTTTTCTAGGAGCTTTAATTTATTGGATAAATTAAATAATTAATTATTCATTGGATAAAATAATTAATTATAAGGATAAGATTAATTATTAATTAATTTCCTAGGAAAATATTTTAATGAATTAATTTATCTAATTAATTAGATTATTTAATTAATTTATTTATTTATTGGATATAATAAATTATTAAATAAATAAAGAATTAATTAAAAAAAAAACAAATCCCGGGGGTTAAATAAGTGTCCAAGTGGATGCAAATTAGGCCTCAAAGTGGCGACCAAGTGATGCCCTAATTTAGGGCTCTTTTGTTTTGACTTGTTCAATAAGTCATGAGGTATATAAGGACTCTTTGACTTTGGACAAGAACATACAACTCTCATAACTCTCCTAGAAAGAAAGAAGAAAAGATTCATCCCCTCTCTAATATTCCTAGCCATCGTTCCCTTTAGAGAAGAAGTGAGAATTTTTTGTTTGTTGATCCGTGCGTGACTATTTAGAGATGACGTTTTTTCGTTGTTAGGATCAAGTTCAAGTTTTGAAGATCAAATCAAAGGATTGGAGATTTAGAAGCTTCAAGGTTTTGAATTGGAGGAAGAAGAAAGATTCTCCAATGACTTCGTTCTAACGAGTAAGTTTTATTCGTTAAGTTTATCGTGCAATTTGAATATGCGATCATTGAATTCAACTTTGGGTTTTTAAAATAATTTTTTTTGAAATCCTTCCACTGTGTTTATGTTATTTTTCGCAAAACCCAACAGTAGCTTCTAAATTTTTTTCAAAGCTGTCTTTCGTTTTCCTAATAAACTGAACATCTCCTCAGCTAAACATCATCAAATCATTAGCAAAGCATAGGTTGACCAATCTCACTCTCTTATACTTTGGATGAAACTTGAAACTGGGGTCCTTGTGTATCTCCTTGAAGCATCTAGTGAGATAATCCAATACTATCACAAAGAGTTAAAGGCACATGGGATCCCATTTCTTCAATCCTCTCTGTCTTTTGAAATATCCAAATACATTACCATGTAGCATGATAGAATAACTGGGGGCGGTTACACAAAGCATTATCAACTTCACAAAATCTCCAGGGAAACCATAGGCAACAAGAATATTGTCAAGAAATGTCCAGCTTACAGTGTCATAAGCTTTCCGGATGTCAACCTTTAGAACTGCCCTAGGGGATATCCCCCTCCTACTATATCCCCTCACAAGCTTGTGATAGAGCATTACATTGTCCACTATGGATCTACCTTGTATAAAGCCCCTTGGGCATGATCAACGAGTTTAGGCAGAACCATCTTCAGCCAATTACATATTATCTTTGAGATCACTTTATACAGCACAGTACAACAAGAAATTGGTATCAGATGCAATGTAGTGTGGTTTATCTCTTGTAGCATTTTCCCCTTCTGTATACAATCCATTACAGCCTCTGAGACTTCATGCCCAATAATATGCCATGTTCTTCTGAAAAAACAAGAGTTATAGCCATCCGGTCCTGAGCTCTTCTCCTCCGGTATAGAAAAAATTACTTTTTTGATCTCCTTTGGGGTAATTGGCTTCCTGAGACTGTCCAGGTCAGTCTGCTGAAGAGTGTATCCTTTATCCACTGTATTCTGATCAATTAGTGTTGTTGCTGTGCTAGGTGTACCCATTAAGGATTGATAAAACTGCAGAATTTCTGTTGTGATCTCATGTGACTCATTCAAGGTATCACGTACACTATTTTGGAGAGTCATAATTCTCCTCTATGCCTGCCTTGCTTTTATTCTTGCAAAGAAATACTTCTTACACTCATCATTATGCTGAACGAAGTCCACTTTGGCCCTCTGTCGCAAACCTTCCAGCTCCATTTTTACCAGATTTCTGAGATGTTCATAACCACTTCTCTCCTATTGTATTAAGTTTCCATCAAAAGGGTTGGTTTGTAATTTGTCCCTTGCCTCCTTAGTTTAGTTCTAGCTTCCACAATTTGTGTTGTTAGATCAGTATAATTTCCCCTGTGGAGTTCTTTAAGCTTATTTTTAATTACCTTACATTTTTGAACCACTTTGAACATTTTACAACCCCTAACCTCTCGTGCCCACCCCTCCTTGATGATGTCAAAAAACTGTGGGTGATGTCGCGAACCATTTAAGAACCTAAATGGATTTTCCCCAGCTGTTGCTCCTGGATACTCAGTACCATAGGGGTGTGGTCTAATAGGTCTTTATCACAAAACATGACAGAGACCCCCTCCATAGCAGAAAATCATCCACCATTTTCCACAATTCTATCCAATTTATAATACACTCTTGTTGCTGCTGTGTGATGGTTGCACGTAGCGTCCCTGTGTATGGTATATCCACCAAACCAACCCTATCAAAACATTGTTTCATATCAACACTCCTTCCATTAAAACTACCAGCACCGTGTAGTTTTTCAATACTAAACAGCGTGGCATTCAAATCTCCCATAAGCACCTAGGGGGATTTATATGGCGTATCCTCAATAATTTTCCACAAAATTTTCCTTTCTGCCTCCTCATTGAGAGCATATACCATTGTTAAAATAAAATCATACTTCCCTATGATGATTCTACAAGTAATGTGTTGCGCTTTAACAACTAGCACATGACATTGAGTGATAACTTTCTTCCACAATAGCCATATTCTACCATTAACTGCATGTATATAATTATTTATCATATTCCATTTTCCCCCAAAATACCTCCTCACCCGTTGGCATTTGTTAAACCTCACTTTAGTTCCAAAATACCCATCACATCCAGTCTTTGGGTTGACATCAGTGTCCTAACAAAATTCTAGTTCTCCACTATGTTCAATCCTGTATATTCCATGCTTTTACTCTCACATATCAAGTGCATCGATATCATGCATATCCCCCCTCTCTACTTGATGGCCAACCCGACTAAGGACTTGAAACAAGTTAGACAGGGCATGTTGAATCTCTACATTGGTAGCTTTCTCAGCTCATGTAGTCCCTTTCCTACTCTTCGAGCCCTTCATTTTCTGCCATTCTTGTATGTTCTCCTTGTGACTGTGTGTTTGACTATTCTGTGGTACCTATTGCTGCTTAGGTGTTGAACTTTCTTGGACCCCTCTGATTTCTATGTTTGCTTCTATTCCCTTATCTTGATTAGTTATCTCTGGTTGTGTCTGTGGTACTGGTGCTGTTACTGGCTTTTTGGCTTGCCACTGTTTCTCTACTGGTTTCCCGCAGAATTCTTCTTTATAGCCCCATTTTGTGCGATGCTTACAAAACAAATGCAGCCATCGTCCCAAATGTGAAGCACATTAGGTAGGTCCTTTCCCACTTCCACATTAACCAACAACCTAGCATACTCAAGCTTAAGTTTCTTAGCCGTCATCTCATCGGTTTGTATTGGCTTCCTTAATTTACTCGCAATTTTGCTTAAACTAGATCCTCCCCACATACTCAGTGGCAGGTTGGGTAGTTGAACCCAAACCGGCACATTAGTCAACTTCTCCCCCTGATTCTGAAGAAAAGTAGAGGCAGAAGAATTTGTTTTCTTCATTATTCTGGAAAAGCAGCGTACAAGATGAATATATACATCAATTACAAAACCCTAAAACTAGAGACAAAGAATACCAAACTACCAAAAATACCAAACTACCAAAAATAGGATTACATGGAATTTACACGTAATTTACAATACTCCCCCTCAAGTTGGCGCATGAGCATCGTGAATGCCCAACTTGCTGAGTAAAAATTTGAATTGGGAAGGACCGAGAGCCTTAGTGAAAAGATCAGCCGGCTGAAATTGAGAACGAACATGGAGAGTAACAATATTTTCGGACAGAACTTGTCCGCGAACAAAATGACAGTCGATTTCGATGTGTTTAGTGCGCTCATGAAAAATCGGGTTGGCAGATTGACTGTCGCAATACAACTGCATGGGTTCTGCATGGGAGACATCCAAGGAAGATAGAAAAGATTTTAACCAAAGAAGCTCACTAGTGGCCGCTGCCATGGCTCGATATTCGGCCTCCGCCGAGGAATGAGAAACCGTGCTTTGCTTCTTGGTTTTCCACGAAACAGGCGAAACACCCAACCTGATAAAATATCCGGTGACAGAGCGACGAGTGATGGGACAACTCGCCCAATCTGAATCACAGAAAGCACGTAACCGCAAATCATTATTCACGGGAAGGAAAAGACCTTGATCCGGGTGACCTTTGAGATAACGAACAACACGAATGGCTGTATCAAAATGTTCTCGACGTGGGTTTTGTGCAAATTGCAAAAAAACATGAACTGCATACGAGATTTCGGGACGTGTGATAGTGAGGTAAATGAGACGACCGACTAACCGACGATAAGACACGTCATTTTCCGCAAGATCCCTTTAAGCTAAATCGAGTTTGTGTTCGTGCTCCATAGAAATATCAACAGGACGACATCCAAGCAACCCCGGCTCTGATAAGATGTCAAGAGTATACTTGTGTTGACATATGAATAAGCCCTTCGAGGAACGGGCTACCTCGATACCCAACAAATATTTTAAAGAGCTCCTTGATCCGAAAATAATTATGCAAATACTTCTTGAATTGATCACAAGCAGTTGCCTCATTGACCATCAAAATAATGTCGTCAGCATAGACGAGGAGAGCTAGAAAGATAGGACCACGCCGAAAAATGAACAAGGAGTAATCGGCCTTTGATTGGACGAAGCTGTACTCAATGAGGACATCGGTGAGTTTGATGAACCAGTTTCGAGAGGCTTGGAGTAGACCATAAATTAATTTTCGAAGTCGACAAAATTTTCCTTTGGCACTATGTCAAAAACCGGGCAGCAATTGCATCAAGACCTCTTCTTCCAAATTGCCATGCAAAAATGCATTGTTTACATCCATTTGGTGAAGAGCCCACCCTTTAGCCATGGCCATAAATAAGAAAAGTTGAACCGAGACGAGCTTGGCCACTGGAGTGAAAGTTTCATGAAAATCGAGGCCTTCGATTTGGGTAAAGCCCTTGGCAACGAGACGAGCCTTGTATCTTTCAACTGTGCCATCCGACTTATATTTCACTTTAAAGACCCATTCACAATCTATGGGTCGTTTCCCGGGCGGTAAGGGTTCCAATGTCCAAGTTTTACTTTCTTCCAGAGCTGATATCTCACGTGCCATAGCATCATGCCATTCAGGGCTTTTGACTGCTTCAGCATAGCTCGCTGGTTCAGGAATGGAGCTAATGGAAGCCAAGAAGGCTCTATGCCCCTGAGAAAAATTATCGAAGGTTACGTAATTACTTAACAGATAACGCGTACCTGAGGAGCTTTCATGGAAGAGTGGCGCGCAGGGGGGTTTGGCAATTTGAGTCGAGCTGGCATTTGTAACAGCTGAGAAAACAACATAGTCATCAAATCCAGCCGGCATACGCACATCTCGTCTGGGCCGATTGGTTGGCATCAAAACATCTACAGAATGGTCTTGTGTATTGACCAAATCGGTGCTCCCTCTCAATTCCAAGTCACTAGGCTCATCACCAGTCTCGGGTTCATTATTATTATCCAATATGTCGCTGACAACTGGTGGAACCGATCCATCAACCATATCACACTGAACCGATGTACTTGGTTCGGCAAATGGAAAAACGTCCTCATGGAAAATGACATCTCGCGAATAGAAGAAAACACCCTTGTCAAGATCGTAAAGTTTCCATGCCTTTTTTCCATATGGGTATCCCACGAAAACACAACGTCTACTGCGTGATGCAAATTTATCCTTGGGCTTTGAAGCACAATGAGCATAACATAAACACCCAAATACACGGATATGATATAAGTAGGTTTCGAACCAAATAGGATCTCGTATGGAGACTGCCCTTTCAGAGTAACAGTGGGTGTGCGATTAATCAAATAAACCGCTATTAAGACACAGTCTCCCCAAAACCGAATTGGTAAGTGAGCTTGAAATCGCAAAGCACGAGCCACTTCTAAAATGTTTCTTTGCTTGCGTTCTACCCGTCCGTTTTGCTGAGGTGTCTCAACACAACTCGTCTCATGAATGATTCCTTGTTCACGATAAAATTTTTGCATAGCCAGAGAAATAAATTCCGATCCATTATCACTACGTATGCATTTAACATTTTTGTGAAATTGAGCATGAACGATTTTGCAAAAATCAACAAGGTAACGACTGGCTTCATGTTTCTCTTTAAGTAAATACGCCCAAACAGATCAACTACGATCATCAACTATAGTCAGAAAATAATTTGAACCACAAGTCGACGCCATCTTATATCCCCATAAATCACAGTGCACAAGATCAAAGCAATTATCGACAATATTACTACTTAAAGGAAAACTTAATCGAGTCTGTTTTGCTCTAAAATAAGCATCACAAATAACATTATTCGTTCCTACTCTACCGATAACTGAAATATAAGATAGATGCTGACATGACTGATGCCCCAAATGTCGATGCCAAACTGTGTAAGTATCCACTGCTTCGGTCTTCAAGGCTGAATGAATCCGTGTAGACTGAAAGTAATAAACCCCCCGTTGAAGCCCACCCAGTCCAATCGGCATCCTCGAGCGGTCCTGTATCACACACAACTCATTAGCAAACGTGATTTGGCAATTTGTATCAGATGTCAACTGATGTATTGAAATCAAGTTGCACATCAAGGTGGGAACATATAAAACATCATGCAATATTATATGTTCATTCAGCGTAACACGCCCCCTTTTGGTGGCGTTCGTTTTTGCCCCATTGGGTAGAATAACCGGAACCGGCATAGTGGTCTGTACATTGCTTAGGAGCTTCAAATCCCCGGTCATATGATTTGACGCACCACTATCCAGAATCCAAGTAAGGCTATCAAAAGTATTACCAGATAACTTGTAGGAATTTTCTCGTTCAAGAAGCGTCAATAACTTTTGAAATTGATCAGTCGACAAACCGGGTATACCACATTTATTCTCGGATTGACCACCAGATGCATGATCGCGCGCCCTTTAGGTTGTGCAGCCGTCGAGTTCATTTGTCTAGTGCCTCAGTTTTGGTCACTACGTCCCTTATTGCGCGGTCCTCTCCACCACGCAGTGTATCCGATCACCTCAAAGCACTCTGAAAGATCATGTCCGCTCCGGCTACAATGAGAGCACTTCCTGTCACCATTGGTTCTTGGTTTTGATGTGCTGAAATTAAGGGATGGCCTCGGTCTTATGGACTGTATAGCAAGTGCGACGGCTTCAATTCGTTCCTCTTGCCCACATACAATCGATCGATGTCGCTCTTCTCTCGTAATCAATGCATAAGCTTTATTGATTGTCGGGAGCGGATCCATGTTGAGTATTTGTGAACGAATTGTACCAAAAATAGCATCATCTAACCCCATGAGAAATTGGTGCAACTTCTCTTCTTCACGTTCTTGAAGGAATTCTTTCGACGCCCCACACATGCACTTAGGAACCTTTGAATAACTGGATAATTCATCCCACATACCTTTCAATTTTGTGAAGTATGTCATCACTGTCATCCCCTGTTGCCTAAGTGAGCCGATCTCCCCTTGAGTTCGTGGACACGTGGAGCGTTTCCAACAGAGAAGCGATCCCTCAATTCATCCCAAACGGCTTTCGCGGTCTCCTCGTAAGCTATACTAGGTTGAATTGATTTATCAATGGAGTTGAAGATCCATGAAATCAACATCAAATTGCAAGTGATCCAACCATTCGCCTCAGCCGCATCATCTTTCGGTTTCTTCAAGGTTCCGTCGATGAACCCCAATTTGTTCTTCGCTCTCAAAGCATTAACCATGGCTTTTTCCCACATATCGAAATTATCGCTAGTCAACACGCAGGTTGTAATCATCGCTCCTAGGTTATCCGGCGGAGACAAATAAAACGGCGAAGCCATATCTATCGCACGTTTCTCCGTCATGGTGTGGGGAGGTGATTCGGTTGCTTCTAGATGATGGTGGCGGATTTAGTTTTCTGTATCTTCAACCCGCTCTGGTACCATGAAGAAAAGTAGAGGCAGAAGAATTTGTTTTCTTCATTATTCTGGAAAAGCAGCGTACAAGATGATTATATACATCAATTACAAAACCCTAAAACTAGAGACCAAGAATACCAAACTACCAAAAATAGGATTACATGGAATTTACACGTAATTTACAATAGATTCTCAACCAATTTTTATAAATCGAGCTCCCCACATGTAATATGAAGTATAGAAGGTGTTGGTTGGAGACTAGACCACATCCATCAATTGCTCTATAATCTTTAGGTCTATTGCACAGTCTCCTTATCTTTAATTAGTTGAGTACTAATTTGTACAAAATAATTTTATGCACAATGGAAAAAGAGAGTTCAAGCAAAATATACTTGCATTCATATAATCATATTTATTCATACATGTTAATTATTCGTTCACATGTTATATATATTAATTTTCATGATTCTCAACCAACTTTTATAATCGAGTTTCCCATACATACTATGAAGTTTAGAGGGAAAATTGTATAAGACCCCCTGTGATATGCGAAATTTGCGCCAAATTTTCCTGTGTTAATTTTTTTGCGAATCACCCCCTTGTGTTATTTTTTATTCTGCATATTCCCCCTTTTTTAGTTTTTTTCGGTATTTTTTTCATCATAAATGTCAATCCAAATGCATTTTTGCCCCAAACATGTTTTTAATAGTTAAATAATTTAATTTGGGTTGTATCTAAAACATTTATGATGGTAAAAAATACCAAAAAAAATCAAAAAAGGGGGAATATGCAGAATAAAAAATAACACAAGGGGGTGATTCGCAAAAAAACTAACACAGGGACGTTTAGTGCAGATTTCGCATATCACAGGGGGGTCTTATGCAATTATCCCGAAGTTTAGATAGTGTATGTGTTGGAGACTAGGCCACGTCCATCAATTGTTTTATAAACTTTATGTCTATTGCACAGTCGCCATATCTTTAATTAATATGAGTACTAATTTGTACAAAGTAGTTTTATGTACAATGGAAAAAGGGAGTTCAAGCAAGATATCTACTTGCATTCAAATTTATTCGTGCATGTTAGTTGCTCATTTATTCACAAGTTATATATATATATATATATATATATTAATTTTCATAATTCTCAACCAATATTTTTCATAAATCAAGTTCCCCGTATATACATAATATTAAGTGTAGATAATGTATGTGTTGGAGAATAAACCATGTCCATCACTTGTTGTATTAACTATGTGTCTATTGCACGGTTGCAAATTTGTGACGACTTTCGGGGTCCATATGGATTGCAACAAGCAAAACTTCTTTGTGAGAATATACACTTGATGCAAAACTTTCATGTCTCTTTAATTGCAATCATATGCAAACTTCTTGAATTAATAAATTAATAATTTCTCCAGATCAGATTTATATGGCGAATAAATTAATCAATGTTTCCGCCGCTCTAAGATGTAGGTTCAGTAATTTATATGTATTACTTCTTTGAGTGCAGTAGCATATTATTTAGTCACTACCTTCTTATCTAACTGAATATTGTTAAATATTATAACAAATATTAAGTTTTATAATTTTCCCTTAGATTAAAATAATTAAAGGAAAACAAGTTCTAGGATAGAATCATATGTTTGAGATATATACAAAAATATGAGGTCTAAGAAGTTCGACGTCAAACATATTTACCACCATTCATATAAGAGAGAGCTTATATGTACTAATAATTATAACTATGCTCAAATTAAAAATTTTGAGAGTGCCTGAAATAGACATGCAACATGTCATTCTTCCTGAGTTAATGATATGGTTCTTGGATTGTCACACCTCACTTTTTCTTAATCATTTTGCTTGGCTTAGGCTATTTAACTTGGCACATCCAAGTTGCCAAGTTAGAAAGAAAAAAAAAGAACTTGGCACATCCGGACTGGCGGACGCTATATTTCAAAATTATTAGTCCCATATGATAGGGGCTCGCCAAAATTTCGGTCACGTTTTCTTAGAAAACGGATGAAATTTCACAAGTGTGAGCACACACATTAGGATAGATTGGATAAACTGTACAAATACCCCCTGATTTTTACTATACTAAATGCTAAACATTAATCAAAAAGTGAATTTTTTTCCAAGTTTTACATAATATAATGGTTTTTACTATAATTTTTTATAAATTAAATAATGGTCACGTGCATGACACATAGCCGAATTAACGATTTCCATAATGTTTTAACAACTACGAATACAAAAAGCAAAAACAGATGTCCCATTGGACTACATTTTGTGAATTTTTAAACAATCGGGCCAAAATACAAGGGAATTTATCTTATAAGAGTAATACTGCAATTTTCCCTTTTTAAACTAATGTAATAAATAAACCGAGCTCATAAAGTGCTCTCTCGAGAGCACAGTTGTGCAACCAAATAGTTAATGGAACCAAAAATGCAAGTCATAAAGTTGGTCTTGTTTAATTAAATTAAATCGACTTTGACTGAACTTAAATATAATTCACATCAAAGTGGATTATACTTTCATATGATAATTAGTTGTAAAAGAGGTTAATCTATTGCGTTGGATCGAAGTCGTTTCCACTGGAATTTCCCACTTTCAGATTCTGTTGACACCTCAAATTCAATTATCGTGGTATAAATCATTCCATCCGTGCTCTTTTTATTTAGCCACATGGTTTAACCAAATAACAACTCAAGATTTTTTTTGTTTTTTGTTCATTAAGGTAAGCAGATTACTGACGGCAATTGATCAAAAAAAGATCACCATCGGATTAAATATTTAGAAAATTCTAGCTCGCTCTAAATTTGGTTGCACCAAGTGTATTTTATAAAGTGAGTTTATTATACTTACCACATGATTGATTACTTATTTTGTAAAATACAATAGAACATAAGTATCGACTGAACGGAGAACGAGTTAGAATTCTCTCAAAAAATACGTAGAGTCTATCTTTCCAGTTTTCTTCTTTCAAGTTTCAAACAAACTGCAAATTATGTCTGTGAACAAACTTTTGACAAATGCGATTCCATTGTGCATACGTGATACATACGTTCAGAAAAAAAAAAACACTCTAACAATAACATGTGATATATATTTAATTTATGTATATGCTTTCATTTCAATGGTACAATCATATTCTTATTCTCTACTACTCTTACTACTTTTTAACTTTTTATTTTGAACCCGTCATTCATGAAATAGCTAGTAGGAAGGACTCAATCCGGATCTTCTGTTATATACATAGTATATTTTCTATTACATGTATAAATACATAATAAGTATATACATATACGATTGAGACGTGGAGAGAGAAATCTCATATATTTTTTTTATATTACATAATTTTTTTTTTTTCATATCCTGATCGTACACTATCACAAAAAGCATAATACCAATGTCGTGACAAAAGATTTCATTTGGGAAGGAATATATAACTGACTTATTCGGCCATTCATTCTCCTCCCGTCTTAATCTATTTATATGCTCAATACATTAATTTTCTGATCATACTGTCTCCCTCTCCCCCTCTCCCTCACACACGCTCGTACACACACAAAACGAGAGAGAGAAAGAAACTAGCATGGAGCACTCTGGAAACGAGCACAATCACCCAACTCTACAGTACTCAATGCAACAATCATCATCAGACACGCCGCCGTCCGCCGCCACTCACCACAGTTCTGAGCTCGAAAAAGTGCTATCAAACACCGATTTACCATGGTTGGAGCGATACAAGAAGGCGACGTGGATCGAGTTAAAACTCCTGTTGAGACTCGCCGCACCGGCAATCATGGTATACTTAATAAACAACTCCATGTCCATGTCCACTCGCATCTTCTCCGGCCACCTCGGCAACCTCGAGTTCGCCGCCGCCTGTCTTGGCAACCAAGGCATCCAATTATTCGCCTACGGCCTCCTCGTAAGTACTGTTGTTACCTGATGATCATAATCATCAACTGTTAATTATGATCTTATCTTAAACATCGCGATAATCAATACGATATGACTGAGTTTCGCAGCTAGGAATGGGAAGCGCGGTTGAAACACTCTGCGGCCAGGCGTACGGAGCACAACGGTACGATATGTTAGGCGTGTACCTCCAACGCGCCACCGTGGTGCTGATGCTGTTCAGCTTTCCGATCGTGGTGGTTTACGTGTTCTCGAGGCCGCTCCTGCTCTTGATCGGCGAATCGAAACAGGTGGCGACGCTGGCGTCAGTGTTCGTGCACGGCCTGATTCCGCAGATATTCGCGTACGCCGTGAATTTTCCGATACAGAAGTTTCTCCAGTCGCAGAGCATTGTGGCGCCGAGCGCGTTGATCTCACTCGCGACGGTGGGGGTGCATTTAGTGGTGAGTTGGATTGCGGTGTACAGGATTGGGCTGGGCTTGCTAGGGGCGTCATTGGTGCTCAGCTTATCTTGGTGGATAATAGTTACGGCGCAGTTTGTGTACATTATAAGAAGCCAAAAATGCAAGGACACGTGGACCGGGTTCAAGTGGGAGGCTTTGACCGGTCTTTGGGAGTTTGTTAAATTGTCCATTGCTTCGGCCGTGATGCTGTGCTTGGAGACGTGGTACTTTCAGGTACTAGTCCTCGTTGCGGGATTGATGGAGAACCCGGAGCTCTCCTTGGATGCTCTTTCTGTGTGGTACGTAAACTGCTGTGTATTCTCTCTCGTTGACTTGATTATCTAGAGATAAATGATTTTATGCTTTATTCTATATACATCAATTTGAAATGTATATTTATCAACTCGTTTATCTTAAATGGGACTTTTACGTCTGGGAGGCGATTGAATTATTATGTTATTTCATTAAAATTTGGACGAAATTTTACTCCATTCAGCTTGGCGGCACTAAAATAAATTATTGATCAATTCACACTAATAAGAGTGATCAATTACATGATGCTGATTTTATAAAATTTGAATTCAGTCAAGTTGGGGAAAAAATTATGCTAGACTAAGCTCAATAATCATCTATATCTCTCACACAATAAGGTGCATTATGTGTGTTCTCCACACACATTTGTGTGAGATAGATAGACACAAAATTCACTCTCGAACTATTGAATTTAGTCTCCCATAGAATTACCCGTCAAATTGGTAGGATGTAATTAGAATTTTCCCGACAGCACATGTTAGCTAAAAATTTCTATCCAGATTTCAGTTGTGAGCAATACATGCTCTCCTAAATTAGTAAGTTCTACTCGCTCGGTCAAACTCATTAAAATAAAATACTAATTATATGATAAGTATAATATATTTTTTTTGTAAAATAAATTTGAGTACGGTCAAATCGGGCTTGACTACAATTTTTCGTTCTATGTGTGTGTCTATATTTGTTAAAATTTTGGACCTCATTGAATTTATTGGTTTATTGCAGCATGTCGGTAAACGGGCTAATGTTCATGGTGTCAATCGGATTCAATGCTGCTGCTAGGTTTGTGTGCCTCAAATTGACCCTAATCTCCCCCACCCACCCACTCATACACACCAAAAAAATATAATAAAAAAATAAAATTAAAAAGTACCCAAATAGAAAGAAATAGAGAGAGATAATTTTGTAGACATCAGATACCCCTGTCAAGTCATATTTATGAGTAGGGGAAAATCCATGTTAAACTAAGTTTAATGATGTTAGTATTTATATTTTTATATAGTGAAATGTATTTATGTGGTTCTCATATATACTTGTGTGAGAGAGATAATATACAAAATTCACATTTAAACTATTAAACTCGATTTGATATAAAATTACCCTATAAATGGGGTTGTTCGCAAATGAATTCAAAAAAGTATGCCCTGTACCTTTTGGCATGCAAATACTATAATCCCAATCAATAGATTTGCACACAAAATCCTCTATTACAAAATGATATTGTATTTCCCGTTGCATTTATTTCTATGATGACAACACACAAGATCTTTTATTGCAAAATGATGTTGCATCCCCTATTGCATTTATTCTATACATGACAAATGTATAAATCTTTTTCTTAAACGTATAGATGATTAGAATTTTGTACACTTGTCATGTATAAAAGTAAATGCAATAGGAGATTCAACACAATTTGCAATAGAAGATCAGATTGATAAATTTGGCATGCTTCTTATCAATCATCAATACTACTATAAAAATGTGGATTTTGTCGATGTTTCTTCCAATTGTGAAAGGACATTGTTGCCCTCATTTAAGTAACCTAAGTAATAGTAATATTAATGTTCCAGTTGTGTAAAGATTAAAGTACTCTTAATTGTTTTTCAAATAATAATGCTAATCGAATAATAGATAATAGGTAATAGCTTACAAATAATTCTAAGTTTTAGATGTGTTTGTTCAACTACATGATCAATTGTCTTCAGAAAAATAATTTTTGTAACAATTAATAGCTGAAACGTATGATCAATTGTCTTTAGAAAATATTTCTTGTAACAATTAATAGCTAAAATGTAGATAGACTCTTCATTTGTGGTCCATCAAATTTTAGACTATTTGGTCTCAACTTCTACATTAACATCTATCTTTTCAACTTACCAAATTCTTAAATTTCATTTAAACTCTATATATCTATATTCATCTAAACTCCAATGACTTTTCGAGTCCATATGATAAAAATACATAACTTCCCAAATCCTTCTATGTTTCTTTATTATAAATATAGCCTTTACTCCTAAGCTTTCTCGTATGCATATGATATCATACAATTGAAGTATAAAAATTCAAGCATCATTCTTGAAGAAAAGACAAGACTTCATGATGCATTTTTGATCTGAAAATTGCGTCTAATTTTTTTGAAAAATTATGATTTGGATCAGTATTGAATATTAGGACCCCTCAGGTTTGTTTGTTGAACATTTTGTTTTGGTTTGTGACGTCCGTCCATGGTACAATTTCCTAAATTAATTTCTTTGCTTATGATGGGGAATTGGTTCTCAAGACATACAAATTTTGTTTTAAGTTAAAAAAAAAAATTAACAGAAACATATGCATCTAAGTATATTACTATACACAACCACTTTTGTTTTACTTCAAGAGTGTGAGACAAAATATGTAATCTGACCTGTGATAATTTTTGTAATTCGTTTTGAATTATGGTAGAAAATGTTGTCTAGTGTTTATACTTAATTAATACTTTTTACATTGAAAAGAAAAAATTCTTACTCTATAATTTATTCATTTGAAAAATCCAAAAACAAATATTTACATATAAAAGCAACCAATTGATAATTATTAATGTACCAAGGAATTTTAGCTAAAAAATATTATTAACCTTTAACTATTGATTCAAACGAAGAACTAATGAAACAGAGTATTTTAAATTGAATCATTTTCATGACTTTTTAGGAATAGAAATTATGAAGTTTGTAGAATGTTTTCCTAAAATTTAATATAGAAATAAATTTATAAATCATATTTTAACATCGCAAAGTTTGTGAATGATACTATGCAAAGCTAGGGGAAAAGTTCTCTTATGCAGAATAGATTAGATCATTTCATTTGTATACAAATTGTGTATTTACGTGTAACACACACAGTTTTTCCTAGTATTAATAAAAGCCTGTGAAGTAGAAAGAAAAAAAAATTAAAATTGACAAACTGAAAAGCATAACAAAGCTTTGCTTGCATGTTGAACAGTGTGAGAGTGAGCAATGAGATAGGAGCAGGGAACCCCAAATCAGCTGCTTTCTCCGTCGTGATTGTGAATTTGGTCTCTTTTGTGGTGGCCGTGATCGAGGCTGCTATTATCTTATCGCAGCGCCACGTCATCAGTTACATATTCACTGGTGGCGAAAGGGTGGCGAATGCGGTGGCGGATCTCTGTCCGTTATTAGCAGTCACTCTCATCCTAAATGGCGTCCAACCAGTCTTGTCCGGTAATATTACATTTCCTTCCACACAAACATTTACGTCTTCCAATCAAATATATATACTAATAACAAGGAGTGTGTATTACACTTGATATAATTACTACGATATTTTATAAAATACATATGAGTTTGGTCGAGCCGAGAGAAACTAAAATTTCCCCTGTTATGTACAAGTTAGTTAAATTCAACTTTTGCTGCTCTTGCCAATTTACTAATTAAAATAAAAGATATAAGGAAAAATCTCTGAAAGATTGCTGGTTTTTTATTGGATGGCGGAATTTGGAGTTTAGTCTTTGGCACTTTCTTTCACAAAAGCATAAATACGTACGGTGATCTAAATCTTTGTCATCAGTAAAACCAAACATGTAGCAGTACTATATGTGCGTGTATATACATATGTAGTATATAGTAAAATAAGGAGTAGGTAGAATGTCTTCAGACGTCGTGACTCATGAGATTTAGCAATTATTGGTGAATCGACGACGTTGAGGTCTTGTCTTGTTGCCATATTCTTGATTCTGAAATACAAAGATCTACTAATTATTAACAATCATAATTGACAGTTCATGAGGCACCGCGTTGTTGCTACGTACATATATAGCAAGACAAATAGCAAAAGACTAAAACCACTGAAATTGGTTCTCAGATTAATTCGTAATAAACTAATAATCATTCTTTTTAACTGTACAATATTTAGTGAATTATAGCACAAACTCCCTTGTTAGTTCCGAAAAGCATAAATTATACATGACGATTGACGCGTGCAATATTCCTAGAGTTTATTTCTTACGCAATGAAATGGATCGTCACCATGTGTTAAAAGAGTGGTAAAATGCAAAAATATAGCAGTATCCAAGATAGTCCCATAATTTAAATTTCAGTTTCCAGGACACGTAAATTTAAATTTCTTCCTAGAAAATGTAAATATAATTCCAAATGTTTTGATTTTAAGCATCCAAATTTATATCTTTAGTTCCAAGCATGCTGCTCATCCTCATTGTGAAATTGAATAAATTGAAGGAGTGGCCGTGGGCTGCGGATGGCAAGCATTTGTGGCATACGTGAATATAGGTTGTTACTACGTGGTTGGAATTCCAATAGGATGTGTTCTCGGCTTTAAGTTCAATCTTGGTGTAAAGGTAAGAAATTATATAAATATATATATATATATTTTCGAAATTACATTGTATACAGTCGAAGTATGTATTTATATGTTAATTATCGTTAGTATAAACTTTGATATTCGATATTTAAATTTGCAGGGAATTTGGTCTGGAATGATAGGAGGAACCATGATGCAAACTCTCATCTTACTCTGGGTAACATTTCGTACGGACTGGAATAAAGAGGTACATATTTGAATTATTGTTTTGTTCTTCATTGATGCACAAATATATGGAGATCAAAATCGAAAATCCAAACATTATTTTTATTTTAATAGAAAATATAAATATGTATATATAATTATATTTATTTCACCTATAATGACAAGTATTAAATTTCCAGGTGGAGAATGCAACGAAGCGTCTGAAAATGTGGGAAGAAATTAAAAAGCCTCTTCTCAAAAACTAAAACAGGTTGAAGAAATGAATTTTCCCAATGTAATGTTGGTTTATTAAAGAGCCTATTCTCAAACGTTTAGACAGTGCATTTCCAGGCATCTTTCCATCATTGTTGCATTCAAGAAATCTTCATTCATCTTTACCAAATTATATTGCTATTGTTTGTCCATCTCTGATCCAGAACATCCAGGACAAAATATTGATCCATCATAAAAAAATATTGATCCAGCTTAATTTCTGTACAACAGAACGGAAAATCACCGGCACGTTTAACACCTTCATATAGAACTACACATACACCCCACGCCTATAAAATGAGCATCGGCGCGTGATAATGATTTCAGCTATTAAATGTAACCGAATAAATACTAGCATTGCTGAGAGATAAGTTAAAAACAGAGAAACGTCTCACTCAAAGGAAGAATCTTCTCCAAATCGACGTATATCAAACAATCGAATATTAGATATAAACGCAGAAACACAATGAACCTATAAGACAAACATGCATTGCTGAAAAGGAAATTATGGAGTCTACTTATTGTACGTCCATGTCAATTTCATCCCTCCACCATGGTTCAAAGTCGCGGTATCGGTGATAATATCGGGGGTGCTGTTCCATATCGGTCGCGGCGTATCGGGATATTATCGGGCAATACGATACAAAAGCACTATAAAATGCTCCAAAAATTTTAAAAAAATTAGTAAAATTAAAGAAAAATATAAATAACACAAATTGCTACTTTTTAACGCAAATCACTCTCTTTTGGCTTTGTCTTCTCTTTCCTCTTGTTCTTTTTCAGAAGGATTCCACAGTTTTGAATATGAAACAACAAAAAATATCAACATTAAAAGCAATAACAAAAAATCACAAAATAATAATAATAATAATAATATATAATAATAATAATATATAATAATAATAATAATAATAATATATTCAAATTTCACAAAATAAGGATCAGATGACTCCAACTCATTTTTTTCAATGCTGGCCACAAATTTTAGCAATTTAACATATTAATATTTTTTAAAAAGAAATCATTAGTAATTTATAATACTATAATATTATTTTTTTAAAAAAATTCAGCCGTAAGTTTCAAAATTTTAAGGATAAATTTCAGCCGCAAGTGTCAAAATTTCATGACCGAGAACTTGTTTATCAAGTTGCATTACTATTGTTTATTACCAACAAATAAAAATAAAAATTACTATTGTTTATGTAAAATTTCAGTCGCAAAAGTCAAATTGCATTACTATTGTTTATGTAATATCATTTTCAGCCCCACAACACTTTTCCTCTTTTTTTTTCTTTTTTTTTCCTTTGCTTCTTTCTCTTTCAGTCTTTCCTGGACCTTTCTTCTTCGTCTTCACACTTCCCCCTCCATGACTATAAATCGGCCGATATCATCCAAAATCGGCCGATAATATCCAAAAACTCCGATATTATCATGATATCGCCGATATTATCGGCCGATATCCGATAATATCGGCGATACCATATCAAACCGGTAACAAATAGTATCGCCGGAATTTATCGGATCGAACCCCTCCCATCCGGTTATGTATCGGCCGATATCATCGGGTATCGGCCGATACTTTGAACCATGCCCTCCACTGAACAGTCATTTTACCTGTCCAAGTGCAAGTTAATCAACTTCCATATCGACCTTTTACCTCTCGTATCTGATTCTTCAGGACCCTCTGTTTTATGGAACAACGACTTGGATCTTATCACATGTTTGTACATCCTGAAACACATTTTCCAAAAAAAATGAACAAAAACGATAAGAAATTCACAAAAATGAAAACATAAACTACAAAGAACTTATACTACTCTAAGCTTATATTATGGCATAGTCCCACACTTCAGCCTTTAGGAATCAATAAAAACGTTTATTATTCTTTACCAAGATGCTCATGAAACTTCTCTGGTTGCCAGTGCCCGAGCCTCTTCATCTTTACATCGATTCTCAATTGGATTACGATCTAATAAATGTTAACAATTAATTTATTGATTATGTCAAATTATGAATTCAAGAGAAAAAGAGACGGATAAGTTAAGCGGAACCTTGTTCAAATCCTCTAATTTCGAAGCATAGACATATCATCAGTTTGGCCTCCACTCAATAGTGGGAGGCTGATGCCGATTAACCAAATGGTTATTGGCTATTATTTCCTAATTAGTTCTCCAAAACATTGATAAGAAATTAACATTTTATCTCTAATTCTCGAAAGTATGTCCACTAAATTACATGCTTACATTATCCAAATATTGTCCAAGAATTTTTCTAAAGGGTTTTCATCTTCAGATTTAATACTGATCACTAACATAAAACTATTTCTAATTGCAGCTGTCATAATTCCTGCCCTTCCTGCAGTAGCTTCTGGACAAAGCAGTAAATTGACTTTTTTTAAGGAACCATTAACACAAAGATCATAGTATTACGCTATTGTCAGATGTCAATTTTTTTATATTCTAGGTTTTCGCAAAACGGACGTCAGTTCTTCACTGCGTTTGTTGAGAAGATATTAAGGTGGGCTACTTGATTCAGCCCAAGTTGGTCTCGGCCCATTTCGTCCAGCTCATTTTGTGGACGGTCAATGTGAAGTTGACCGTTGGTGCAGGGACCAAGTTGCAAATCTTGGTTACGAAAAGCCCAAAATCAAATTTGTCATCACACAACTCAGACTCAATTCAGAATCAAATTTAAAAATATACATTAGCAAGTATACAACATTTTTGTATAATTTTCAAATTTTCAAAACATTAAATAAAATAAAATAAATTTAGCCTTTGCATTTTGTTGCTTCCATTTCTTGAAAGCATCAACACTTTCGGGAGCTAGGCCTTTTATGTCATCTCCGTCCACCACTTCCCATAGGTCTTATCCTACTAGATATGACTCCATACAAGTCCTCCAAACTTTATAGTTAGACTGGTTCAATACCAAGTCCACCAACTCGACCACTCTCCATTCTTGACACCGATCGAGTCTTCCACCAAGGGTCTTGACACACAACTTAATGCCCTATGGCTCTGATACCATGTAAAGAATATATAAAACAGTAGAATATATATATTGCTCTACTGGCCCGAGATCGATAACCAAAGTGTCGAAGAAACAATCGAAGAAGAAACCACTCAAGAATGACAAAGAGAATTTTATTAGAGTGGAGAATAATACAAGTTGGGGACTTAGATTACAAACTAGACTTTGCTTAACTTGACTTGAGATGACTTGGTTACAAATGCTTGGGAACACCTCTATTTATACTACTCAAGAAAAGCATCTAGTGCTACAACTATGTAGATACTCTAATATTTTATTCGTATATCTAGAAATATCTAGCTATTAGATTCTTCAATATTTAGTTTACAATCTAGAAATGTCATCTAAAATATTTACCTCTAGAATTATCTCATAATCTAGAAGTGTCATTTGAATATCTTTCTCTAAAAATCTCAATATAGATATTTCCCTTACTACTACTATAAATATCTTCTAAAATATCAATTTACAATTTCTATGATAGTTAGATACACTCAATATAATTACGCCCTGGATCACCATGATTTACAAATTACAATATTTTTTTCAACCTCATTGTCTCAATGTGGCCATAATTCACAAATAGCTGTAATTTAAATCAATCCATGCTTCCATGGAGTCAAAAAGTCAGGTTTTTGTAAGTTAGCTAGCTGGTTTCGAACAAAATATTGGCTGCGACAATTTCGCATGGATTTTTCTTTGTCTTGATGATTAATTGGAATTTGGAAGGCACCACCACATCATCAGCTAGCAATCCTTCTCCTTAGGCATCACTATAGATTCATTCTTGTGGTACTGGGATACTTACGCTAGCATTCATTACTAAACATGTGTATTTGCATGTACCCCTCTTATAATTGAAACCACGAAAGGACGATTTTGTCGATATGCCCCATTTTGCCATACTAAAGTATTTCCATCATAAATGTTATTGGTTCAATAATTATTATTCCAAATCTAATTTAAAATTATGATATTTTGTAAGAAATAATGGTACTTACCAAGCGGCTAGTGGCTACCAACTCGGCGGTCCATGGATAGACACTGATGTGGTGTGAAAAGTAATCTAGGGTCAGGATGGTCAACTCTGTCTGGAATATGTTGAGAAACGAGGTAACGTGAAAATGATTCGACTTACAACACGACAAACCAGTTTTTCTCTCTTACAATCACATTTTTTGTCGTTTTAGGAATGATTAGATCCCCCTTCACAATATGATTATTTTAGTATTTATAGGAATGTTAATAGGGCCATGAGCCTCAATTCTCTTTACCCTTTTATTGGAGTGCTTATGCTCAGCCATGACCTCAATTCTCTTTAACCTTTAATCTTAATCAACAGTGTTAAGGGGTCAAGTCATGTAATTCGAATCCATTTATAATAAACATGTACGTATCTTATTATTCAAAGTTAAAATACCCGAATTGCCCTTGGTCAAAATTATGGCAGATCAAATGCATATACGCGAAAACGAACAAGTGGTTGTAAAAAGAATAAACCAAAGTCGTTAATTTAGAAAAAACTAGTGTTTAATTAAGGACATTAATTAAATCAGGTGTATTGTTTTAGAGTGGTACATGTATTTGTTATATGATTTTATTTATACATGGAAAATGGGGAATACTAAAATTTAATTGTTGTACTTGTATGTAGCTAGATATTTATATGAGTTTGTTAAGCACAAGTTATTGTCATTTTGGTATAAGTCAAGAACAAAGTAAAGTAAACTCGCTTGTTTTTCTCCACTCTTCTTCTAAATACGTTTCAGAGTTGAGTGCTCTCTTGCTCCACACTTTCTAACACAACTTCCGAATTTGATGCGTTCTTCTGCTTTTTGTGGCCTTGAAAAATATATTTCTTTCCCTGCTTTGATCTAATATATATGCTGAATTTTATGCATATCTCTATTAATATTTGGTAATTTTTTTTACATTTATAAACAATAGAAATATAATCGATCATATTTTCTCTGTATCTTTATTTAATTATTCTTATCATTTCTTAGTGGCGTCTAGCCACAAGCTAACTAGAGATGCATATAGAAATAAGAGTGTTCATCAGAAATAAAGGGGGTAAGTGGCAAGAATATGTAGCACCTTTAATTACATTATTTTCCTTAGCATGCATAAAAAGTAGAATCAGAATTTGAAGTATGATCTTTTTATTAATCTGCATTCTAAATCCTAATTCTCTAGATTTCATCAACATAAAGCTATATTAGCAGCTGAATTTGTGAATATTTTATGGAAAGGTTAATGCCAATGGTTCATTATAAGTTTATTAAGAAAATAAAGAAATAGGGAAGTTATTAATTACTTAATCATAGTCAAAGAATTAATAAAAGTTCAGATATATTTAATCTTAAAATGTGACCTTACATTTAGATTAGCAAGTAATGCCGGTATATATTTCATGTTACTGGTAATAGAAAGATGTCCTTTTATAAAAAAAATAAAAAATAAAATAACTTTAGATGAATGAGTATACCCTGAGTCGACATATTCGGGCCAATAGTTTTTAATCATGGGTCGTACAGACCTTATAAGACTGTAAATAAGGAGAGAAAATTCACAACTTATGATAGCATGAAATTAAATTCAGGATATCTTACATGAAAGAAGAAGCTGATACCACTAGATTAAAAAGTCTTGGTAATAGAAAGATGTCTTTATGGCCGATTTTGTGCTCTTTCAGAGTATAATTTTAACGGGGCCATACTGACATCCAGGCCCAAGTAAAATAAAAGGTCTTTTTAACTCTACCTAGTATGATAGGGATAATAATGGGGCAAGGTTAAATAAACTAATCTTTTTTGGGATGGGTCCGTGTTCACTAAATGGTTAATGGGCCAGGTTATGAATCTTAAAAATTATGACCCGTCTGGTTCGGGAGAGGTTGCGAGTTTAGTGCAATCCGCCCGCCCCGCCAGTTTTATTCAGAAAATAGTTTTTTTATTATATATTTTGAGCATAAGTTGCATAACTTATTATGCTTGATATGTAAGAAGATGTAAAAGAAGAAAGCGATACCTAGACAATCTAGTTCATTTTATTTTATGGTTAAGTTGATGAAGAATTTGGAATATTCTATCTTACGACTTATTTTAAATTTGATGGAGTAGTCTAGTAGTATTGAAAGACATGGTCATGGATGTTCTAGTAAATGATGTATTGATATGGATATTAATTGAATTTGGACTTATGGTTATGTTTTGATTATTATTTGTGTAGACTTGCATTATTATTTTTTTATATATTGTAGGTTTATTAGTTGTTGAGTTATTCGAATTTGGGTCGGGTCATTGGGTGAATTTTCATTACTCATTCGAGTTTAACGATTAAACCTGACTCCATCGGGTATTTGACGGGGTGGGTAATTGGAAAGTGAGGCGGGACGGAGTATGGGTTTCAAAAAAGATAAACGGATAGGTAGCAGGTTTTGCCAAATCCACTTTAAACCCGCCCCATTATATGGTCGATCACTTTTCCATCTTGCGTGTGTTGACAACTAATTATTAATTAATGTATCTACGAAATTTAAGGTTATGTTTGTTTATGTTTTCAAATCCATATTTCCATTCTCATTCTCATTTGAAAATAAAAATATACACAATTTACACCATTCTCAACTGAAATAACATTTTTTTCATTTTCTACTTTCACATTCTCCAATAACTACTTTCACTTTACCAAATTACTCTCATATTTTTCTTTCTCTCACATCTCCTTCAAAAAATCCATATTTTTGGCAATAATTGTGGTAGTAGAATAGAATACATGGCATTAACCTTCATAGGCTGTACATTTTAAGACCCATTTTGACTATTTTTAGTGTTTTTTTTTTTTTAATATTTGACATTTTTACTAATAAATATATTTAATCTATATAATATTATCTATTATTTAATCCATAGTATTCACATAATCATTACTTTTAACTAACTCAATCATTTCACACATTATCAAATCATCAATATAATTTCGACCATTTTCAGAAACACAACCATGCAAATATGCCGTCATTTTCACACAAATTTCAAAAAAATCATTTTTTCATACATTTAAAAAAATAGCAGTTGAAAATAAAATGAAAACACATCCAAATAAAGCCTATTTTGTGTTTTCAAACTGCTTTTTCCATTTTCATTTTCATCTGAAAATAAAAATACACACTTTACACTGTTTTTAACTAAAAATATTCTCATTTTCATTCTCATTTTTACGTTCCCAATAAATTTCAATCACTTCTTTAAATTTACATTTCACATCACTCATCTCACAATTTCTTTTTTTCACTTTTCTCTCTCATCTCCTTCAATTTTTTAAACATTTCTCTCTCCTCCCTTTAAATTTTTAAATCCAACATTATTCATCTAATCATTTCACACATCATAATCACCAATTTTAACCATTTTTAAAAACACAACCAAACACGCCTACTTTTTTCACACAAAGGTAAAAAAACTCATTTTACCATTTATTTTAAAAAATGACGATTGAAAATAAAATAAAAACACATCCAAACATAGCCTTAAACTCATTTATCTTTCAGCACTCGACATCGCCTTTTAAATGTTTTTGCAAATTTAACATTCAATGGGCCTTTTTGTTTCCTGCAATTAGAATAAAACAAATATAAATACACTTATTTGCAAACTGAAAATGTTAATCCTTGTCACTTGTTAGTAAAAGTGGTTTTATAATTTTGTTTGATATGGGCAAAAAATGTCTAGGGATATTTTAGTAATTCACCTATCTCTGAATCTTGTCGGGGTGCCCATCACTGGTGAATGCCCGCAGTGGGAGGATTAGTCAAGCCCAAGAAGGGTTGGCAACCCATTAAGCGTATTATGGTTATTTCTCTAACCTAATAATAATAATAATAATAATAATTATTAATAATAATAATAATTATTATTATTATTAAATCAAGCCTATTGGGTTGATGACAAGATAGGGCCCAAGAGCCCATAGCCCATAACCAGCTCCTTATAAATACCTCAAAGGAGCTGGGGGTGGCTCATTATCCACTTTCCTAGTAAAAATACACTGGCAATAGAGAGTAACCCTAGTAACGAACTACGAAATGACTTGATCCCACATCGTTTGGGTACGTAGGCAACTCGAAGTAACCGAGTACAGTCTATACAAAAATCAACCTTCAACCTAGTCTGTCGTGAGTTGGATCGGTTCCTCCACCCCACGTGGTTGAACACGTGATATTCATACTCTGACAATTTTTACCATCATGAGATTGATGTCGTCTGTGGGAACTGCGTTCCAGCTACTGAGCATGCAAACTAGGTCGCAAGCACGTATTACTGGAGATAGGATGACAAACAACGGTCAGCCAACCATGGCCAATGAAGTTCTAAACCAAACACCTAAAGACCAGCCTAACACTCAAGTGGGCGGAGAGAATCTTCTTAACGTGCCGGCCAACGGTGAGACTCCTATTGCTCCTCCCCTGGTGAACGAGCAAGAAGTGCAAGTGATCCCACCCCCTGCTTCCGGGGTATTCGAGATCACCCAAGAGGCTTTGCTGGCTCTGGTCGAGGATGCCTCTGTTCACGCGGCTGCAAGGGCGGTACAATAATACGCCCAAGAACATCTGTCGCGAGCATCATCCAGTAGGGGGCAAGACCCCCAAGCAAGAAACCGTCATGAGGCTCTCCAACCTCAGGAGAAGGGGCCGCAAGATCTGCCCCCTCCATCTGGTCGCCAGGATCCGGAGCCTCGAGAGAAGAGTCGCCCCCCATCGAGGAGCGCATGACCAATCTCCCCGCCAAGGTCATGAATCCCTGACCCCCAGTGGGATTAGCTCGAGGCGATCTAATTCACCCGTCAATGGGACAGCAAGGGAGAGAGAAGAGAACAGCGTAGTCTCACCACATGAGAGGCTACCTAGAGGAAGAGATAGAAAGATAACACCTCATCGGTCTCCTCGCTGGGGGCAAGCTTCTCTGACCCCTGAGAAGGCTTTGCCGAGACAGGATAGTTATTGCAGGCACGCCCCTCGCCCCGTAGTGAGCTCGGAGAACGTCGTGCGATACGAGGATATGCAGTTGGTGCCACTAGACGTGGCTCTTCCGAAAAGAAGTTCGTTCTGCACGGCAATTCTGGCAAAATCATTACCGCCCGGGTTGAAGATACCCCACCTGAGTGAGTATGAAGGAGCGAGAGATCCCCAGGAACACATTGACAAGTTCAACGCAAAGGCTGATATGTACGACATCAGTGACTCAGCTTACTGTAAGATCTTTCGGACCACCCTCTTAGGAAGGGCAGAGCTGGTTCAACCGACTGCCCGCCGGAACCATCACCGACTTTGAGTAGCTAGCTGGGCGCTTCTTTAATCATTTCTCCATGAACAAGAAATATCCTAAGACAACATCTTTCCTGTTCACGGTGGTTCAGAAAGAGGGAAAGTTCTTGAGAGAGTATGTGCAATGCTTCTCTAAAGAGGTATCAGAAGTGCCGCACGTGAATCATGAGCTATTGTCTGAAATTATACATAGGAATCTACGCAATGGTAGGTTCAAGGAGTCAATCGCTGGAAAGCCCCCGTCAACTATGGAAGAGTTGTTGGCAAGAGCTGAGAAGCATATAAGAATTGAAGAGACTGTCGGCCCACTCAAGAGTGAGAGCGATGGCAATAAGAGAAAAGCTAGAAACGATAACAAATCGCCAGAGGCAAAGGAGAAGAAGCCTATGCCTCCTTCGGGGTTTGAGAAGTATACCCTTCTTACACTTTCAAGAGGGCGAGTACTAGCTATCGCCAAGCAGCAAGGAATAGTCTACTGGCCTAAGAAGATGAGGGATAGCCCCATCTGCCCCAAGTCCAAGAAGTATTGTAGATTTCATAGGGACAAAGGCCACACGACCGAGGAGTGCCAACTTGCAAGTTGAGATAGAAAAGTTGATCAAAAAAGGTTACCTTCAAGATATAGTTGCCCCATCCGACGTAACCGTTCAGACACCCGAGAGACCGAGGGGCAGAGATGGAGGCAAAAACGGTCCCCTGGCGATAGACTCTGAAATGGAAAACCCCCCAGTGAGTGGAATCATAGGGGTGATCTTAGGTGGCTCGGCCGGGGGAGATTCGGCGAATGCGAGGAAGGCCTCATTGAGGGCAGCAACAAGGCTGCATGTATTGAGTTCCCCACCAGGGGGTAAGTTAATCAGATAAAGCCTAACTTTCAGACCATCGAGTTTGGGCAGCGAGACTTAGGAGAAAGCATCCCATCAGTGAATGATGCCTTGGTGATATCAGCGACCATCTCAAATTTCTGGGTGAAGAAAGTCCTAGTGGACAGCGAAAGTTTGGCAGATATAATCTTCTACAACGCTTTTGCCCAACTAGGAATGGACAACGCTCAGCTTCATCCCGTCAACACCCCACTTACTGGGTTCACCGGAGAGACAGTGGAGACACTGGGGGAAGTATTGCTCCCCATCTCATTAGGCGCCTATCCCGCGCGATCCACAAAGATGGTCAAATTTTTTGTGGTCAAAACCCCCTCCACCTACAATGTTATCTTGAGGAGGCCGAGCTTGAACCTGTTTCAAGCAGTGGTTTCAACCTATCACTTGAAGGTCAAGTTCCCTACTGCTGTGGGAATTGGAGAAGCCATCAGAGACACCAAAATCGCCCGGGAATGCTACGCGAGCAGACTAAATTAGCCAAAAAGGAAGTATGATGACAAAAATCCCATTGACAAAGGGAAGCTAGCCACCATCAACATAGTCTCGCTCCAAGAGACTCGCTCGGGAGCCAGGGTCCAAGCAGCCCAAGGACTTCCACTAGGCAGTAGTGCCCCGACAATCGAGCCAGACGTAATGGTATGTGACTTTCAGGGTCCGACTAATGGATAAGCCCCGAGAGGTATTGAAAGGTAAAACTCTACTCTATCCCTTAATTCAATTAAAAGACAATATCATGTTGGCCATGAGCCAAGTGTTGAAATTTTATTTACTTTAAGTTTTGAGGTGCCTAAGTGCACCCAAGAACGTTTTATGTTTGAGATGACCACGGAGCACCCCCATCGTTTCTTTTATGATGAATGTTACCTTGGCATGAAAGCATGCGAACTTGATTAGCGGGTAGACTACTACCCCTAGGTGATTATAGAACACCTAGAACAAAAGCCCCTCGGAGATATCTCATCCGATAGAGGCTATCACTTAGTTTATTTTAGCAGTTAGATATACAACCTAGACGACTGTTGCTAACGTTTGACAATAATGGCCACGCGCCAAACATATACTTGAGTGCCTATCGCACCCCCAACACTTAGCCAAATTCCCTCACGAAGCGTGGCAAAATTACTCGTGACCCCATTTGAAGTCAAAATGGGTGACACCGTAAGAATCCCCCGAGCTGTAAAAAGCTCGTTCAAGGATGGGTCACCCCATAATCCCTCCAGCAATATCAAGAGAGACTGAAGACCTATGGTAGGTCTCCCCACTCCCATTAAGATTCTGGAACGAGATTATACATAAAACAAAACATCAACGAGGCAAATAAACCTTCACCAATAAGGAATAACGAGTACCACACTCACTCAATTACGCCGGTTAGGGCAAAAGGTGAGCTATCACCTTGCAATTAAAACTAGGACGAGAACTCATATCCCGCCATCATAACAAAGGTCGGGGTGCAATTCTTGAAGATATAACACCACTGGCTAGTCAAGCCTATAGCTCTCATCATAAACCCTCACTAGGGTCTGTTACTCCTGAATTTGATTTTCATATTAAGGAATAGGGGGCATGCGGGATAGAGGAGGCTAAAAGAAAAAAAGGCTAACGGCTAGCTTTTCACAAATCATTGAGAAGAAAAAACTCATCGTGGAGAAAAAACCATAAAAATTAGAAGAGTACCAAAACTAATGCTCATGAAGTAGCAAGGTATTATGGCAAGGGTAGAACAAGTAATCTATCACATAGAAAAATACGCCCGCAATATGCTAAGATAACAAAGAGGCAAGCAAGATAGCTAATATCAAAAGACGAACATGTCAAAAGATAGAAAATATCCAATATGCCTCAAGAGGCTACAAAGCAACGTACACCCACACGGGCATACAAGAACAAGTCTGGCGACAAATAACATAAAATAGTTTGGAAAAAAAAGATAACTAAACCTCGAGGGGAAAAAGCATGAAAAGGTCTGCCAGCTAAGAGTGCGACCACAGCCTCACATATTTGCACCACCCCTAGCGTCGGTTTCACCATCACTGGTGTCGGGGACATTCTCAAACATCCATGTGAAATCATCGCCAGGGTACCGACCACTATCGCGGAGAGTCCTACTGCACTTGCACACCGTCTTAGTCATAAAGCCCCGAGTGAGCTTATATGCTCGCCGATTTCACTCCTTAATGAAGGCGGTACTCTTGCGAAATTTATCCACCACCGACCTTTTGGCATCGCCCAAAGTCTTTCTCCCTGCGTCTGAGCTGAGAAAGTGGCTACCGTCGGACTTTTCTGCCTCAAGGTCCTTCTTAACTTTCATATACTTCTTCTCCCAGCGGTCAGTTGCATTCCTAGCACCCCAGTACTAGGACAGAAGATTACGGTTCTGCTCAAGGCTTGCTTGTTGTTTCCTATCCACTTCTTCACACTTGAGACGGAGGCAGTGAGACAGCTAGATAGCCTGGAAAAAGGGGGGGAAACTTTAGACAAACAACCAAAAAGCCCCTACATAATAATACGAGTAAATACTCACCCGACCGGCGCTAGTGTAGATCTCCTGATCAAGTCGCTCGACCGGTAGAGATGATAAACGCGTAACATCATAGTCCATCATGAGCATCCTGGTCATGGACCAAGGGGTCACGGGATCTGTAGCATCCCAAAAGAAGGTGACATCGGGGTCCAAGTTTGCTCCCGTGCTGAACAAACTGGTGCCCGGGTCGTTGGAACTGGGGGTCCACGAGGAACGACCGTGAGCACGCTTTGCCATAGGAACCGGCGGGGGCAAAGAATACACGGACAAATGCTCATCTAGAGGGGTCGCTCCCTTACTATAACTAACTCTGGGAGACAAGTTGGCAAATTCCCCGTTAATATAATCACCATCACCCGTCTCCAACACAACAGTGCCCGGGGGACTGGCGCGAGCGCCTCGCTTGGGACCATGAACGCCCTTAGAACCAAAGTCAGCCATCAGAGAATCAAAATCCAGAGTGCAGGGGACTTGCACTGTCGGTACAGAGGCCAAGGGGGAAACAACCTCAGATGCGCCCCTCCGGACAAAGTGCGAAGATCCCGGCTGGTATGTCCCATCAGCGGGGCCATGTGAGACAAGAGGGGCAGAAAGAACGGTAGAGCTCGCCTTACCGCCCCTGGATGCTCTCATACCTACACAAAATACACAAGTTCACCAAGTATGAGTAAAAGGAGGCATAAAAACAATCAGTTCTAAAGAATCACAACGAAAAGTGCAAGAAATTAAAAGCGCGAATATAGCGGCAGTATAAAATTGTTGAAGGTCAACGTCGCTATCAAACAAACCCGCTTTGTTATACTTAGCTCTAAGTTGTCATTGCATTCGGGTTACATGATGAGAGGCAACGCTCCCAGCCCAACTTTAGAGAGTAGATATACCCAAGTCGGTGGTCGAAAAGTAGAAGAATTACAACTTCCAAGCACTCTTGGTCTTAATATTGCCCTTTAAAAACCTAAAAGTTCGCGAGGGGTAAAAATACACGTAGGATGTGGAGCTACTTATCTTAATTGTGAACAAGGCCTGAAAATCATCCAAGCTAACATCAAGGCCTAACTCGGCAAACCGAGAAACAAAACCCTCAAAGAAGGTGAAATAAGTTAGAGTTAGCTGACTTATGCAAATATTGTAGTAAGCTAAAACTTCTCCAAAGACCTTATGGTAGGGAATTGTGAGCCCCGAGCGAAAATACTCTACGTAGAGGGTCACGTGCCCCTCCGGAGGATCTAGGACCCGACAGCCCGGTATGGGTACAAGTAACTCGAATTCCACCGTGGTGTCATCAAAAAGAGTTAGAAGTTCAGTCTTAGTGACAGTAGAATCACGAGAGTCAAAAGCATGACCATTAGGAGAGGTCGGATTTTCTTCATCTGGGGAAGGTTGGCCCCATCGCCCTATGAATATAAATAGGCTCTATCAATAACAAGTCCCTACTAGAAGTTATCTAAAGTGATTACACATGCATTGAGAAGATCTATGTCAAGGGCAAACTAAACGTCTCGCGGTTAAGCTGCACAATAAAAAGACTTCATGGTGAGACCGTGAGACCCAAACGCCTCGCGGCTAGAGCCACGAGGCACGTCGCCTCGCGATCGGGACAGCGAGGCACCGGCCTCGCAGCCGAGTGACCATGAGGCGCCATTCCTAGAAGCGACATCCTCGAGAGTAGGTCAGGCCTCGCCAACGCCCTCCCCCAGGAAGAATTGCGCAATACCGCGAACGAATGGATTCTCGAGAGCGGGGAGGTTTCACGCTCGACCATCTAAGATAAGGTCGGAAAAATAAGCTATGATCGCGATACCTTAGACAAAAAGGAGAAAGCAAAATTACAAATATTGTCTTTACCTTGATCACCTTGAGTCTTGCCCATGGTTGAGGAAAGGAGGCTCTTAGAGAGAGAATTTTTTTAGAATAGGAGTTGAATGAGTGAGAGTATGAATGAGAGGTGAGGGTGAGACCTGCCTCCTTCCCTCACTTAAGTAAGAAGTAGGTGAGGGGCCTTTATGACCCACTACCCATCATAAATTAAAGTTAATTGGCCCAGCCTAAACGGGATCACTTCTGCTCCCGAGTGTCTTTCGAACCCGGGAGCGGGGGGCATATGATATGGGCCAAAAATGTCTAGGGGTATTTTAGTAATTCACCCGTCCCCGAATCTTGTCGGGACGCCCACCACGGGTGAATGCCCGCGGTGGGAGAATTAGCCAAGCCCAAGAAGGGCTGGTAACCCATTAAGCATAGTAAGGTTATTCATCTAGCCTAATAATAATAATAATTAAATTAAGCCTATTGGGTTGATGACAAGATAGGGCCCAAGAGCCCATAGTCCATAACCAGCTCCTTATAAATACCTTAAAGGAGCTGGGGGTGGCTCATTATCTACTTCTCCAATAAAAATACACTGGCAGTAAAGAGTAACCCCAGTAACGAACTACGAATTGACTTGATCCCACATCGTTTGGGTACGTAGGCAGCTCGAAGTAACCGAGTGCAGTCTATACAAAAACCAATCTTCAACCTAGTCTGTCGTGAGTTGGATCGACTTCTCCACCCGACGTGGTTGAACACGTGATATTCATACTCTGACGATTTTTACCATCATCACTGTTAAAAGAAAGGAAGTTGATATTAGCACTCCCAAAACTAATAATAACACTCTCAATTTATTTTATTTTTAACTAAATGACCAAAGTGCCAATGTATATTTGAATTTGTGGTGAATTCGTGGTGTGTTTTAATAACCAAAGAAATCACATGAGGCAAAAGTGGTAAATTAAAATAATAATTTTGAATTTGTGGTGTGTATTAATTAACTTTTTTTTTCTTTTGGTATTTGAATTGATGTAAAAAAAATCACATGAAATAGCGATTTACATTTCATATCAGTAGCTGTATTGTAAATGTTGAAGTTATAGTGCATAAATATTTCTTAATGAAAAATAGATTATATTTCATAAATATGTAATGAGAATACAATTTAAAAAATTACCCAATATTCAAAGAAAATGATCTATTATGTTTCAAAATTCTCAACTTCTCACCAATTTTAACGTTTAATAGTTATATGTTTCTTAAAATATACCAAGTAAAAATGAAAAATAAGTTAATAGGGGAAAAAATGAATAAAAATTATGCTAAAGTTGCAGATATATATAGTCTAATGTGTTCAAACATTAAAATATAAAAATAAACCTTAAACATGATGAATAGTATAGTGGAAGTTATATTTGTCTTACATATTATGAGAAATTGTGTGTTCAAATAATATAAGGGCACTTTGGTAATTTGGTTAAAAATAAAGTAGATTTGGAGTGCGATTATCACTTTTAGGAGTACTAATATCAATTCCCAAAAGAAAATGTATCACTAATTGAAAAAATCTTTTGTTTCCTACAGTTGGATTGTGAAATTAACGAAAAATTAATGGTCCTTGTTAAGGATTAAAATTTCGTTTCGACTATAAGTTTCGAATTGTTAAATATAAGAAACGTTTCGGAAACGTCATGGAAAACTTGCAAAGTGCTAGAAACAATATAGGAATAGAGAAAAATGAAGTAAATAAGAGTTGCTCCCTTTTTTTATTAGCAAAAAGTCAATATTTTTCGTCACAATTTATACAACTACTCCAATAATCAATCAAATTTCATTAACAAATAAAGTGGTAAAGTTGGATTCAAATTTTGCATTTATAGAGTATCAAATCGACAAAGTGCTAGTAACATATATGATTTTGTTGATTATTTAATGGACTTGTTTGATTCTATTTAGGATAATTTGGTAGATTGTTAGATTTATTACTCCTTTTTTATTCTATTTTGATTTTTTTAAAAATTCATATATTTGAGAGCTTTGTTATCTTGGCAATAGAGTAACAATTCTTTTCCTAAATGAACTACGAAATTCTCAATGTTTCCATAATTTCGGTGGAAACCATGGTGGAAACTATGGAAACATTGAGAGTTTCCGTGGAAAACCATGGAAACATTAAAAGTTTCTCAGGAATCAATGTAATTTTGAAATTCCTTCTCCGTTTCTTTTCCGTAAGCTGAAAAAGAGAAATTTTTCGGATGTTTCGAAGGAAAAAAAAGAAAATTAGAACCATCGTCCATGTTACTTGTTAGTAAAAGTGGTTTATAATTCTTCTAAAAGCAAATGTATCAATAATTGAAAAAATCTTTTGTTTCCTATAGTTGGATTGTGAAATTAACGAAAAATTAATGGTCTAGTTATTTGTTAGTAAAAGCGTTGTATAATTCTACTAAAAGCAAATCATGCATCGATAATTGAAAAAGTCTTTTGTTTTTCTATAGTTGGATAGTGAAATTAACGAAAAGTGGTCATTAATTGCATGTACAATATACTCAAATTATATTAAAATATGTCATCAAGAAATCATAAATCTTACTATCTGTGAACCCTATTGTTCATAAGTGAGGGGACAAGTGTATTATTACACGCATTTGAATTATTATAATTAAATTTATTATAATGATTGATAAGTGGTGGGCTAGTGTATTAATAAAGAAAGATAGCATGAAATGATTGAAATTTGAAAGAGAGAGAGAGAAAAGTGAGGGGACAAGTGTGAGAGAGAAATAGGATGACAACGGGGGTGGGTATGGGGCGGAATTGTAAGACTCAGGACCCGCTCCGTTAAGAATTTTTCATACTCGGATTCTCCTTGGATCCGATCATTACCCGCCCCGTCCCGGACTCGACGGATACCCGTTAAACCCGGCAGAAATCCGGGTCCTACCCGTTAAACCCGGCCGAAATCTATTTCATGACATTATTTCGTCTATCTTATTCTCACAAACGCATTCAAAACATATAAAATAAGTAAATAACATCGAATTGATGATTCAACTTAAATAAATCCACTACAAGTCATTCGATACTTAAATGCAAAAAAGAATTCAAAACGACTAAACAAAGCTAAAAAAAATTAGATATATAATGATTGAGGGTTTGCTGTTGAAGGACAGAATGATTGAGAACATTTTTTTATATAATTTATAAATACTAATAAATATTAATAATAATTAGATATATAAAATTAAAACATAATATTATGTTAATAAACCGAGGTGGGTCCGGGGGCGGGTATCGACTGTACTCGTTTAGGGATGGCAAGGGGACGGGAATGGGACAGGTAGGGCATTACTCAGGACTCTTCCCGTTAAAAAAAATTCAGACCCGGACCCGTCCCGAACCCGGTCATTACACGGACCCGGACCCGGCTGATTTTTTTAAAAAAATTGCAATAATTTTTTCTTCTTCTTCGTCCCCCCTGCTGCTTCTTCTTCCTTTTTCTTTTTCTTATTCCCCCCTGCAATTTTTTCTTCTTCTCCTCACCCCCTGTTACTTCTTCTTTCTCCCCCCCTTCTTCTTCTTCAGATCCGCTTCCCACCCCACCTGCTCTTCTTCTTCTGCTGCTGCTTTTATTTTTTTTAGAAGAAAGCGAAGAGCCTTGCTTGATACCAGGTGAGAGAAATAGAAAATAAGGTATTAGGGTTGGGTTGATATAATTATTATTATATTTATAAAATTAAAAAAAATATATTATACTACAGGGACGGGTCCGAGTCCGGGTCTGGGTTCGGCACGGGTATCGACCGGACTCATTTCCCGTCCCGGAGCAGGCCGGGTCTTGAATTTCGATACCCGGACTCGGACCCGGTCCCGTTTGTTTGGACTCATACCCGTCCCATTAGGGGCGAGTCAGGGACGAGTACTCGTTAGACCCGGTCCCATTGTCATCCCTAGACTCGTTACCCGCCTCGGACCCAGCCGGGTCTTGAATTTCGATACTCGAACTCGGACTTGGTCCCATTTTTTTGGATAGGGCGGGTTCGGGGAGGGTACTCATTAGACCTCGCTCCATTGCTAGAGAGAGAGAGAGAGATGAGGGGGAGGGAGAGTCATGACACAGTGAGAGAGAGAGAGAAGTGAGGGGACATGTGTGATGGGGTGCAAATGATAGTTAGGTGAAAGAGAGTGGAAAAGCGACTTTTTCTTTTTGACCAAACATTTTACTTTTTGGGTTAAATGCATAAAACCTCGTGCATTATTTTAAAAATGCTAAAAAAACTTGTGATAATGAAATATGCTAATTATCCCTTGTATTCTTAAAAAATTTGTAAAAAAATCAAATTTTGTTAAAAAGATAGAAGAAAATGTGTTTTTTGGGCGAATCAACACTATCTACCTTTCATATTGTATGAAAAGTATATAAATGACAAATGAGTATGTCAATATAAATGTGAAAAACATGAAAAATATGCTCATTTTCTAATGAAATTTGGCTTTTTTGCAGACTTTTTATGAATACAGGGCGATGATTAAACCTATTTTGTTAACACAAGGTTTTTTTTAACAATTTTAAAATAACACAGGAGAATTTTATGCAATTACCCCTTACTTTTTTCTGGCTCAAAATTGTGTTAACCAAATACTATTGAGCAAGAAATTTGGACCAAAATGGCTTGGAAACATATCCAAATATAGCCCTAGGGTTTCATGTGCCCTAATATGGACGAATATAAATATTTTTTTAGGAACAATGGAAAGGAGGGGAAGATATTTTCCTTAACATTTTATAATTTCTCTGTATTTACTGACTTGAGCATATCGGCACGCCTTCTAACGATTTATTCTTTTGCAGGTTTAAAAATATTATTGAAACTTATGATGCAGAATTCGCCCGCATTAACAAATAATAAATTTTATAATTTCTCTTAGATTAAAATAATGATATAAAGAATGCATGATTAATTTGAAACATATATACGATGAAGTCCAAAAAGTCTGACTCTAAATAATTATCACCACACATATAATAAAGAGCTTACATGTATTGACAGCTATAACTAAATGGAAAATTAGAATCATGAGAGCTCTTAAAAACATCTAATCGTCTCGAATTATGACCTAAGTCACATAAGGCAGGAGCGGGAGCGCGAGAGCGGCAAAAGTTAAAAAAATTTGAGAGCGGGAGCGCCTTAGAGCGCTATATATGTGTATATATATATATGAGTATATATAAAATGTAATTATAGAGAAAAATATCCAAAAACTATTTTCATTGAGCACTAAAATTTCCAATAATAACATTTGCGATTCTTCAAACAATGTTTCCTATTTCTTTCCAACAAAAATAATATTTTATATTCCTAATATCAATTTCGTTTAAGCAAAAAGTTGTTTTTTCAATGGAGTAGAACTTATGTCTTTAGTAACAGCATCACTGCTCTCCTCATCTGAATAGCTTTCACTCATTTTTCACAATAAAATCTGAAAGTATAAAATAAATTAATGATTACAATCCAAAAGTCTACTAAAAAGAAAATCATGTAAAGCTAGATTGCAAGAAATTATTATATTGTTCATTTCAGAGAAAGAAAGAATAATTGAAAGTCATAGTAAATGCAAATTCGACATATTTAATAGATAAATACCAAATATGCAATTTCGCTTCATGAAAGCCCTAAGAGAATGCAAAATACTACATATTTGTGTTATAAAGAAATATATAAGTATATTGAATACGTGCCAACGAAGGAAAATCATAATTATCACTTTCCCTTGCATCACACATTCACACTAGTTGATCATTTGATTTATTTTTGTATCTTTTCCTTTCTCCTAATCCAATTTAGTTATCTGCTTTCAGCCCCAACACCATAGTCACATAATTACAAATAAAAAGGGTCAACACAAATCAGTTATAAAATTAAAAATTATAGTGTACATGTGAGAAAACTAGAATGCTTTTATCCAAAAAATATGATTTTTCAAAGTCCTTTAAACATATTAAAATAAAAAATCACACTTCATATGTAAATACAAGAGTTATAAACTAAATTTCTTACCTCGCCAGTCGCCACTTGAAATTGCTGGAATTTAAGAATGAATGAATGATATTTGCTTGGGCTCTCAAGAAGAATCTTCAATTTCTTCAATTCTTAGTTTATCGAACAGAGAGGGATGGGGTTAGGGTAAAGGTAAGTGAAAGGGTTTTGCCTTTTTAGACGTTCACGTTTGTTAGTTGTTTTTTAAAGGTTTGACTTTCAATTTTTATTAGTTTAATAAAAGAAGGTTTTTTTTTTTTTTGGACTGTTGGACTTTTGGGCCAAAATAACTACGAGCGCGACTTAGTAATTGATAAGGCGCGCCTTTACGAAAACTAATCAGCGCCTTTACAAAAGTTAAGTCCGAATTAGTGAAATTTAGATCGTGACTTATGAAATATTAAAGCGCGAATTAATAATTCTTAAGTCTTTTTAGAGCGCCGCTCCCGCTCTCGATTCGCTAATTCGCGCCCGGAGCGCGAGAGCGGCACTATATATGCGCGAATTATGTGACCTAGATTATGACAGTTCACCTTTTTACATTACGCAACGATTATACAAATTGGTAGTGTGAAATTTTGACCCACATAAGAAAAAACTGAAAATATGCAGGTGAACATAACTTTTGACAAAGGCAACTAGCCAACCACCATTATGCGCACGTTCAAAAAAACTCCAACATGATGTATATTGTAGAATTCGAATGCAATAAACTTATTTAATAAAATTATAAAATTATTTTGGAACTTATAAGATGTTGGATTCTATTCAAAAAAAATTCTTTTTTAGTATTTGAATAAAATAAAATAATATTATAAGGTGTAAGTGAGGACTTAAGATGGAAAAGTAAAGAGATTTTGTTCAATTATACATATAAAATAAATTATTTTTAAGAAAAATATCAAAAACAATTCTTCAAATATTTTTATAAACTTATAAGTTTTTCAAAATGCGTCTAAATTCTTAACATTTTATAAGATATTTTGCCGATCATAAAAGCCCACCCACCAGACATCCTCTTAATTCGTACGGTATCATCGTCCGTAGTGTTACATCGGACTCATCACTCACCAATTAATGGCAAAAAAGATCATATTCTTTTATCTCTATTTTTTCACTTCACTTTGAATCCATCCGTCGTTCTTGAAATAGCTAGCAGTGTTAGAGATATAAAACCCCGTAGGGAAAACTATATTGCAACTCACGTATAAATAGATTACAAGAGATTACAATAAAACCCTAACTTAACATACAAGAAAAGATATATAAAATATATAAAATATCTACAATATATTTCCTATTTAACACCCCCCGCAGTCGGAGCAGGAGATTCGCGAATGCTCAGACTGGATCGAAAGTCCAAAAATAAGGGTGACGGTAAACCTTTAGTGAAGATGTCGGCAAACTGATGTGCAGACGGAACATGCATCACACGAACCTCACCCAAAGCGACTTTTTCTCTTACAAAGTGAATATCAATCTCTATATGTTTAGTACGTTGGTGCTGGATAGGATTAGAAGCAAGATACACAGAGCTAATGTTGTCACAATAAACGATAGTGGCTCGAGGTAAAGGGCAATGTAACTCTAAAAGAAGATTGCGAAGCCAAGAGGCTTCCGCTATAGCATTAGCAACACCACGATATTCCGCCTCAGCACTAGAACGAGAAACGACAGGTTAACGTTTAGAGGACCAAGAATTGAGATTGTCACCTAAAAAGATACAATAACCAGAGGTAGAGCGACGGGTTTCCAGGACAACCGGCCCAGTCGGCGTCAGAGTAGGCGAGAAGATGGTGGACAGAGGAGGGGCGAAGACAGAGACCATGGGAAATAGTCCCTTGGAGATAACGAAGAATACGTTTGAGAGCATGCAGATGGGGCTCACGAGGATCATGCATGTATAGACAGATTTGTTGGACAGCATAGGAAATATCAGGCCGAGTGATGGTGAGATATTGTAATGCGCCAGCAAGACTACGATAGAGAGTGAGATCAGAGACGGGAGAGCCAGAGGATGGAAGTTTAGATTTCGTATCTACGGGAGTGGCACAAGAATGACACGTGGTCATGCCGACGCGCTCAATAATCTCACGAGCAAACTTAGATTGAGAAAGAAAGAGACCCGAGGAGGGACGAGTGACGGAAATACCGAGGAAGTAATGGAGAGGACCAAGATCAGTCATAGCAAATTCGGAAGACAGTAAATGAGTAATCGTGTGAAGAAGAGAAGATGAAGACGCAGTGAAAACTATATCATCAACATAGAGAAGCAGTGTCGGGACCACGACGAAAGACAAAAAGAGAGGTGTCGGCTTTACTACCAGAGAATCCTAAGGAAGAGAGAAAGTGAGCAAATCTTTGATACCAAGCACGAGGCGCCTGCTTGAGGCCATAAAGAGCTTTCTTGAGATGACAAACATGATCAGGGAATTGGGGGTTAACGAAGTCAGGTGGTTGTTTCATAAAAACCAACTCAAAGAGATGACCATGCAAAAACGCATTCTTGACATCCAACTGATGAAGAGGCCATGAACGCGATAAAGCAAGACTGAGAACAGTGCGAATGGTAGTAGGCTTGACGACTGGACTAAAAGTCTCATCATAGTCCAAACCCGATTGCTGAGTGAAGCCCTGAGCGATGAGACGAGCTTTGTATCGCTCAAAACTACCATCAGAGCGAAACTTATGCCGAAAGATCCACTTGGAACCCACGAGGTTAACATTGGGAGGACATGGAACAAGATCCCAAGTGGAATTGGAATGAAGTGCGGAAAGCTCAGCATCCATGGCAGTTTTCCAATGAGGGTCACGAAGAGCTTGAGTGTGGGACCGGAGGAGAGGAGAGGGTTTGGATAGAGCAGAGAGATTTAAAAATTAACGAGGACGAAAGATGCCATCTTTGGAACGCGTGGTCATTGGATGAACAAAAGAGGGGAAGGAGAGGGGCTGGTAGGAGCCACGGTGGAGTCCGGAGTCGGGGTGTCGAGATGGGTTGATGCGGGGCCGGGAGGTGACGGGGCAAGAGAAATAGAGGGATGGAGAAGAGGAGGTGGGTCATCGTCTGGAAGAGAGAGAAAACGGTAATCCTTGTGGTTAGATGGAGTATGGGAGGATGGAAAAGGGAAAACATTTTCATCAAAAGTGACATAACGAGAAATGATGACTTTGTTAGTAGTGAGCTCAAGACAACGGTACCCACGATGGTTGGAAGGATATCCTAAGAAGACACAAGCAGAAGACCTAGGGGCTAGTTTATGACTGGCAGTGGCAGTTAGATTAGGATAACAAAGGCACCCGAAAACACGTAGGTGGTCATAAGACGGGAATAAATTATACAGAATTTCGAAGGGGGTACGATAGGAGAGAATGGTGGTAGGAAGAAGATTGAGGAGATGAACAGACATATGGAGCGCCTCGACCCAAAATAAGGATGGTAAATGAGCTTGAAAAAGTAGTGAACGAATTTTATTATTAATAGGTTGAATTGTACGTTCAGCTTTACCGTTTTGTTGAGAAGTATATGGACATGAAAAACGAAAAAGTATACCGTGAGAGTTAAAAAAATTATGAAAATGTTCATTATCAAATTCACGACCATGGTCGCATTGAAAAGCTTTGATTTCAGAATTAAATTGGTTTTTGACATATGTACAAAAATTAGAGAAAACATTAAAAACTTCAGATTTATGACGAAGCGGAAAAATCCATAAAAATGCGAGAAATCATCTAAAAATAAAATATAATATCGAAAACCATTCGAACTAACAACTGGTGAGGTCCATAGATCAGAATGAATAATATCAAAAACACGAGTAGTTTTAGTAGCTGAACTAGTAAAAGAAAAACGACGGTGCTTGCCTAACTGACAAGCATGACATAAAGACAGAAGAGTTCCTTGAGACTTAATAAAATTCCTAGATGACAAAAATTTAAAAATAGAGGAGCCCGGGTGACCGAGGCGGCGGTGCCAAATGATCGGAGAGACGGCAGCGAGACTGACAGCGGAAGAGGAGGAAGGAACACCGGTGGAGTTGAAGGGATATAAGTCACCAGTGCTGTCACTACGATATATGCTAGCGCCGGAATTAAGATCCTTCACAGAGAAACCAAATGGGTCAAATTCGATTGAACAAGAATTATCACGAGTAAATTGACGAACGGAAATAAGATTTTTAAAAATATTAGGAGCCACTAAAATATTACGAAGATGAAAAGAGGAGGAAGAAGTAGGAATTAGAGACTGACCAATAGAAGAAACAGGAATTACAGCACCATTACCAACTAAAATAGATTTTGAAAATTCACAAGGTGTAATTGAAGAAAGTGTACCTTTTTGAGAGGTTATGTGAGCAGAGGCGCCTGAATCCATGTACCATCCATCATCGGGCTGATTTACAGTCATAGTGGAAAAGAGGGACGCAAGATCCGTGGGCTGCTGTGGTGGAGGCGTGGGCGGTTGCACTTGAGAGAAATGGGCTGCTGGGTTGGACGAATGTTGCTGAAAATAGGCATGAGGAGGTTGCTGAAGTTGAGGCCCAAAGGGCGGTGGTGAGGGGCCTGCTGGAAGAGCCGGATATGATGGGTAGGCCGAATTAAATGGGGATGACCCAAGAAACCCAGGTGAGGAGTTGCTGGGCGTGTACGCATGAGGCCAAAAAGGGGCGCTGGGGTAGTGGGCCTGAGTGCCTTGGTTTGGACCTGCAAAAAAAATGGGGGTGGGGGGATTAGTAAAGCCCGACTTCTGGGCTGGTGGGCGTGGAGAGGCATAATGCGGAGAAGAGGCCCAATTGTAATTTGGGGCAGATTGTTGCGTAAAATTAGTGGTCGAAAAATTACGGGTGCCATGGCCATTGTTCCGACCAGAACCGCGACCAAAAGTCTTGCCCCTACCTCGACCTCTGCCTCTACCGTTATCATGGCGGTAAGGGGTTTGAGAATAAAGAATAAGAGGGGAATCCGGGGAAGGTGCAGTAGGTGGAATGTGAGATTCACGAGACTCGTGTAAAATTAACATATTACGAGCTTTAGAGAAAGAAGGAAAAGGAGTTTGATTGGTGACAACATCGATGATGCTATTGTAGGAATCCGGTAAATTATTAAGAATTTGGAGAACCAGTTCCGTATCAGAAATAGGGGAATCAACATCTTTAAGATTATCGGCTATGCGTTTCATATCCCGACAATAATCAGAGATAGAGAGGGTGCCTTTTTTGAAATTGTGAAAACGATCTTGCAATTGAAGAGAACGGGATGGTTTATTGTTGTGAAAAAAAGCTTCAAGATCATCCCAAATTTGTTTGGCAGTAAAACCATCATCACTAACACTATCTAGAAGATTGGCATCGACTGAATTATACATCCATGTTTTTATTTTTGAATCAAGAGAGTACCAATCTTCATCCTCATCATCTTTGGGTAAAGAGGACCCATTGATGTGACTAAGAACACGATAACTACGACATATATCAGAAAAGATGGTTTTCCATAATTTAAACCGAGGGTCTTCTTCACATAATTTGAAATTAAATAGATGAAAAACATTATTAACTGAGTAGGCAGGATGGGTGGGGGTATGTGTGAGGGTGGCGGGGTCATCAGGTTTGGGATTAGGGGGAATGGTTGCCATGATAACAAGAATAAAAGCAAAGAGAGAAAGTAGAGAAACAAGAAGTGGCCAATCGGACTTACCTGAACAATGGAGCCGGCAGTGGAGGATTGGAAAAAGGAGAGATGTTGCGTCGCGGGTTCGACGGCTTGGAGGGGAGGAAGAGTACGGATCGACGGAAGAGGAGAGAATCCGTTGTTAGGCTGATACCATGTTAGAGATATAAAACCCCGTAGAGAAAACTATATTGCAACTCACGTATAAATAGATTACAAGAGATTACAATAAAATCCTAACTTAACATACAAGAAAAGATATATAAAATATATAAAATATCTACAATATATTTCCTATTTAACAAGCAGAAATAACTCTCAACACATTCGGTCATTCTCCTCCCGTACTCTTTATCTATTTATATGCTCATTTGCTCAATGCTTTTCTAATCATACGCTCAGTACTCAGTATTGTCTCTCTCTCACACACACACACACAGATAGAGATAGAACCTAGCTAGCATGGAGCAGCCATCACCAGACACGCCGCCGATCTCCACCACTGACCACTACGGTTCTGAGCTCGAAAGAGTGCTGTCAGACACCCATTTACCATGCTTGGAGCGATATAAGAAGGCGACGTGGATCGAATTAAAACTTATGTTCAAACTCGCCGCACCCGCCATCACGGTATACTTACTAAACAACGCCATGTCCACATCCACTCACATATTCTGCGGCCACCTTGGCAACCTCGAGTTCGCCGCCGCTTCTCTCGGCAACCAAGGAATCCAATTATTCGCCTACGGCCTCCTCGTAAGTATTTTAATAAATGTTTATCATATGATTCTTATATCAATTAGGTTAAACTTTCATACGAAAGCTATATATAGCTAGGTCATTGTGGATTTATTAGTCAGCGCATTGTAATTCTAATTATTGGTAGCAGAGCGAGATCAGGTTTGAGTCTCCCAAGGTGTAGTTTGGGTGATTGTGAATTTATCTGTTAGTACTATGATTATGCATTTAATTTATTGCCATCACCATCTTTTAACTCACACTTTGATTGTGTCGGGCTTTTACCCCATGACACTTATGTGCCACAGTCACCTCATAGTTATTTGGTGTTTTGCTCTATCAAGTGTATAAAGAAATAAATTTGTGTCTTGGTATCGGCTATGGTTTTTAGCTCATCGATAAGTGCTTGATCCTTACAGTAATATAATTAATACGGCTGAGTTTTGTAGTTAGGAATGGGAAGCGCGGTTGAAACACTTTGCGGCCAGGCGTACGGAGCACACAGGTACGACATGCTAGGAGTGTACCTCCAACGCGCCACGGTGGTGCTGATGCTGTTCAGCCTGCCAATCCTGATGATTTACTTGTTATCGAGGCCGATCCTGATCTTAATGGGCGAGACGAAAGAGGTGGCGTCACTGGCGTCAGTGTACGTGTCCGGATTGATCCCGCAAATATTTGCGTACGCTATGAATTTTCCGATACAAAAGTTTCTCCAGGCACAAAGCATTGTGGCGCCGAGCGCTTGGATTTCCCTGGCGACGCTGGTGGTGCATTTGCTGCTTAGCTGGATTGCTGTGTACAAGATTGGGTTAGGGTTAATAGGGGCTTCATTGGTGCTGAGCGTGTCATGGTGCATCATAGTTTTAGCACAGTTCGTGTACATTATCAGAAGCCAAAAATGCAGGGATACGTGGACCGGGTTCAGGTGGAAGGCTTTCACTGGTCTCTGGGAGTTTGTGAAACTGTCTTTTGCTTCCGCGGTGATGCTGTGCTTGGAGACGTGGTACTTTCAGGTACTAGTCTTGGTTGCGGGATTGATGGACAACCCTGAGCTCGCCTTGGATGCACTTTCTGTATGGTAATTAAACTAGTTATATTCTCTCTTTCGTTAACATGATTATTTATATATATATATATATATATATATAGATAGATAGATAGATAGATGGTTTTATTTTATGCATGATTAGCTTGAATTGAACTTGTTTGGTAAAATTATAATCCGGTCTGGTAGGCTATAATTAGAATATTCCCCCGACAACACATGTTGTTGTTAGCCAGGTTTTAATTTCTCTCCAGGTTTTACTTGTCTGCAAAACATGTATCAGTACTACGAAAGTCTATAACTATATTTTTTAAGATTTTGGGACCTCATTTAATTAATTTAGTTGTTTTCTTGCAGCATGTCATTAAGCGGGCTGACGTTCATGGTGTCAATCGGATTCAATGCTGCTACTAGGTTTGTGTAGATGTGTGGTGTTCATATACCAACTGGTTCAGATCAATCCACGTTACTTAATTGGTACAGTGAATGTTGATGCGGTTTGATCTGAACAATCTGATATATATTGAATACCTGGTGTCCTGGTCTATACAAAATAAAATTCCCATTTGTAACCCTCAATCTATTGTGCTCCTTTTACTTTAAGACGAACTTTAACCACCCCACCCCAACCCAAAATAAATAAATTATAATAATTTTAAAAAAAAAATAGAGAGTGAACTTTGTAGATTTCGCGGTTCCTCGTATCAAGTTATAAAGTTATAAATCTGGCTGTTCTCGAATTAATTAAAAAAAAGTAGTATCAAAAAAATGAAAGAAAGGAAGAACATGCAAAAAGAAATGGTATCATTAATGAATTGTGAGGAATAAATACACATAAACACACACGAGTTTCCATGGGAAATCGTGTTGTAGACAATACCCTAACTTTAGGGAGTGTTTGCAAATTCTAAATAAAAATGTTTTTCATCTTTTAGTTAAAAATAAGTAATTTTGTAGTGTTTGCAAATTCGGCTTTTGCTTCTGATTCTTTAAAATTAAGCTCTCAAAAGCCAAAAGCTCCAAGTTGGATAGGGGTGCCTTTTGGTGCTTTTTAAATTTCTACAATTAAAATAATTTTTTAGTGACAATTCTATCCTTGACAATATTTCTATATTCCTAAATTAACCCCATCAATTTTTTTTAAAAAAAACCTTGCGATTAAATTTCAGGGAGTAGAAACCTGAAAGAAACGTAAAATCCATCATTTTTCTCTATTGTTAATCATATCTTACTAGTTGGGATATTGCTAAAATCAAGAGATATATCAGTCAAGAGCCCTAAAAAATCTGAAAACTCCCAACCTAGGCTATATATACAGCAATACAGAGCAATATCTCTCTTAATTGACAAAGGCGGAAAAACAAAGCAGAAAAATAGAGAGATTAACAGAGAAGAAGATAATTAGAATTTTTTGTTGTAATTTATTTGTCATTCTTCTCAAATAGTTTCTTAATTGTTGTAATATTTGGACCAATATTCTGAATTGATATTTTTTTCATTGAATAAGCCTAATTTTTTTATGAACTTCAACAAATGAATAGTGCCTATCATTCTCATGTAACTAAAGAAGACCCTTTTCACATCTAATATGTGAATTAAGAACTCATTTAGAGATGTTTGAGCTAAAATCTTAACAACTTTTCTACTTTTTTTTAAGAATTTTGAGGTCCCGAATATCTTATTTGAAGATATCTTTCACATTTTATTTTTTGTTGATCATTAATTTTCTTTAAGAAAATACTGTTAATTGATCATCTTTTGCTAATTTGGCAGTTGAAGTTCTACTGACCTTTTCATTTATAGCTTTTTGGCTACTTTACATGTCTATTCCTTAGTTGATGGTTAGGTTCTCATCTTCTCGTTGCACTATTATCACTTAGCATGACGTCAATCGTATTTTTGAATATTTTTGTCTGTCTGATGTTTTCTTTATGCTTAAATTAATATGATTTTTCTTGTTCATATTGAAGACATATTTGGTACTTCTTTTTATTCTTAAGGTTTTATGTAGGAGACTTTCAATTGGTTTTATTTGCCAATAAGACATATCATCTAGAATAAAAGTAATCAATATTATTTCGTAAACATATGTTTTTAGGAGTATTTTGTTAAAAAGAAGATTAGGAACATAAATGTGAAAAAAAATTATTTTTATATTATTTTAGGGGCAATTTTGTACTTTCTGCAAAAAAAACTAATTAATAATCACTTTTATTTGCAAACACTCCCTGCAACTTTTTTCGACTTTCAGCTTCTATTTGTAAACACTACCCACTTCTGCTTCTTAAATGATTCTGCTTATTTTTCATTTAAAATCACTTCTCTAGAAACAGTAGAGTTTGCAAACACTCCCTTAATTAGTCTTTTGGGCATATTCTAACAAAGTTGACAAATACACTCCACTTTCATATAAATTCATGAACAAACATACTATCAAATCTTATCATTACTTACCAAACAAAAATATGTTATATCATATTGTAATCCTTATCAATTTATTTGAAAAACTAGTTTTGTGACAATAATTTTAAATTAAAATATAGAAACAAATATTTATTAATTCGATAGTACATAATTTCAAAAGTTAAAATAATGGGTACTACCATTAATAAGAAAAATAACAACGGAACAGATATGAATTCATTTACTTATTTGAATTTTAATTATAATAAATGTTATTTATATTGAGTAAAGATTGACAATTATGTTCAATTAAATTTTAAGAAAATAAATATACTATTATTCTTCTTGGTAAAATTGAGAACTCAAACTTTTCAAGTGTATCATCACTCCACAATTATTTTTACGCTTTTGCTAGTTTTTTAGCATTTGATGTTATATTAGTTACCAAAATCGACTATAAATCAAATGAGTAATTAACACATTATTTTAACAAATTAGATGAAATTATATTTGGGTTTAAATATGATTTAAATATCATGACAAGATGATTAGGCATATTGAGTTGATATCAAAAGTAGGTGTTCTTAATATTCATGACATCATTATGTGTTCAAAATACATTAGTGAAAAGAAGAAAATAAAGAAAAATATGCTTGAGAAAATGAGCAATTTTGTTTAAAATTATTTCAGCAAGATTTTTGTATGATAGAAGCGACATATGCAAAGTTAAAATTATTTAGAAGCGGAATTAAGTTCGTCTTTTAAAGTTTGATAAGAATTTTATAGAGTATATTAAGGGCATTATTGTCAATTTATTTACTCCAAAAAAAATTTAGAGTGCTGTTATCAAATTGTGAAGTGTCAATATAAACTAAAAAAAAATATTAACTAGCGGAAAAGCTTAATAAAGGTTGATTGTATTGCATGTGGAACAGTGTGAGAGTGAGCAATGAGATAGGAGCAGGGAACCCCCAGTCAGCGGCTTTCTCCGTCGTGGTGGTGAATTTGGTCTCTTTTGCGGTGGCCGTGGTGGAGGCTATCGTTGTTCTGCGGCAGCGCCACGTCATCAGTTACATATTCACTGGTGGTGAAACGGTGGCCAACGCTGTGGCGGATCTCTGTCCGTTTTTAGCAGTCTCTCTCATCCTAAATGGCGTCCAACCAGTCTTGTCTGGTAATATTATATTTCTTTCCCCGCAAACATTTTCAAACTTGTACTACAATCATATTTTATTACTTTTATGCATGACAAGTATATAAAATCTACATAAATAACTTGTATATTTAAAGAAAAAAGTTATAAAGGCGGTATAGAAATAAATGGAATAGAAAATGGTATGCTATCTGAAATAGAGAACCACAGATAATATTACTGTGTAACATATATTAATTATGAAATAAAAGATTTACTATGTACTAACAGTCATCAGTCAACAGCTGGTGAGTTAGTGAATGTGCATTGTAGCATAGAATATACTTACAATTGAAATGGTTGACTCGGAATATTCATAACTTTTTTAACTACACAACTGAATAATATTTGTTGAACTATTGTGAATTAATTCCCTTTTCAGTTCTGAAATGTCTGATTTAAAATATATTTGTGCAATACTCCTGGAGTTTATCTCTTGCATAATAATAAGATGGATCTTAATGTGTTAGAGTGGTAGACACAAAAAACTATCGGAATATGATCATATTTGTATACTCTAACACATACCGAAGCAAGACCTGACAATATGATCAATAATGTAATGCGTAAGTCTTTCTCCACTTTCTGAACAGTTGATTGCAAATGTTCCTAATAGTTAAATCATAAATATTGAATGATAATTATGTCAGTACGTATAACAAATTTATTCAAAAAAAAAAATCTAAATTCCTTGCACTACCAAATGTAAATATAATTTCTAACTAATAAAATTTCTTACCGTTTCTTCTTATTATTATTATTTTGAAAATTGAATAAATTGAAGGGGTGGCCGTGGGCTGCGGATGGCAAGCATTTGTGGCATATGTAAATATAGGTTGCTACTACGTGGTGGGAATTCCAGTAGGATGTCTTCTCGGCTTTAAGTTCAATCTTGGTGTAAAGGTAATAAACCCACATAACTTTATGTTTTTTTGTTCGAAATTTACATTGTATCTATTCAGTCGAAGTATGTAATAATATGTTATCTTTAATAGAAAAAATCTAATAATCAATACTTATGTTTGCAGGGAATTTGGTCTGGCCTGATAGGGGGAACCCTGATGCAGACTCTCATCTTACTCTGGGTAACATTTCGTACGGACTGGAAGAAAGAGGTAAATCTTTTAATTATTGTTTTGTTCCTCACAAAAGAATATGTGGATCAAAATCGAAAGCCCCAAAATATCTTTTATTTTAATAGAATATATATATATATATATATAGGGAAAAATGCAAAAATCATCCTATAACTATACCACTTTTCACTTTTGGTCCGTTATGTATCATGCCTAGCAAAAATATCTACATGTTTCAAAAATTGACACATTTAGTCCGATTTTAAAATTTTCCGGCCAATTTAGCCGGAAAATCTCATGTGCCGGTCGCGTGAGGGGCCAAATTGGGGATTTTCAATTTTGGGGGGAAAATTGATAACTTGGCATGACACTTGGATAAAGGAAATTTTTTTTGCTCCCATGGAGATTTGAACTTGGGTGGGAGACTTGGCAACAAGGCTCCCTACCACTACCCCAACTAGAAATTTGATAACAGTTCTTGAATTTTTATGTAAATATACATTAGCTATCAATAGTTAAATGTATTTACATATAGATTATAACTAATAATATTGGTTAGATATAACCAATAATTTATAATTCACATATATCAATTCAAAAATTAATATTCACTGTATTTTAAAATGTTAATTTTAAAATTTATTTTATTTGAAAATATTTAGTATAAAAATTACTGTATTTTAAAATATTTATCGTATTTACTTAATTAAAAAATTATTGTTTTTTGAAATATTTACTGTATATTAATTTTAAAATTATTTTATTTAAAAATATTTAGCTTAAAAATTACTGTATTTTAAAATAGTTACTGTATTTCAAAATTATACTTTTATATTCTGAACTTTAAAATATTTACACTATTTTAAAAAAAAATTAAAATTATTGTATTTACTGTATCACATATATAATTTATTGTGTTTACTGCATTAAAATTATATATAAAATGATTATTGTATTTACTTAATTTTAAAAATTATTATATTATGAAATTATTTACTATATATTAATTTTAAAAGCATTGTATTTAATATATATATATATACACATTATTTTACTGTGCATATTGTAATACATATATCATTTACTGTATTTTATAATATAAAGTTTTATAAGTAAATAGATTTAAATTATGTTAATGTTGACAAATAAGGTATATGAACATATAAAACCAATTAAGTACCAAATTTGTAGTTGGTCTAGTGGTAAGGTGCCTCTTTGCCATGGTTTTCACCCAAGATCAAATCACCATGGGAGCAAAAAAATTTCCTTTATCCAAGTGGCATTCCAAGTCATCAATCCTAGTCCAAGTGGCATGCCAAGTCATCAATTTTCCCTCCAAAATTGAAAATCCTCAATTTGGTCCCTCACGTGACCCGCACATGCAATTTTCCGGCCAAATTGGCCGTAAAATTTCAAAATCGGACTAAATGTGTCAATTTTTGAAACATACAGGATATTTTTGCTAGACATGGTACATAACGGACCAAAAATGAAAAGTGGTATAATTAAAGGACGAATTTTGCATTTTTTCATATATATATATATATATATATATATATCAATTTCACCTATAATGACAAGCATTAAATTCCAGGTGGAGAATGCACAGAAGCGTTTGAACAAGTGGGAAGAAATCAAAGTGCCTCTTCTCCAAAACTAAAAGAAGTTGAAGAAATTAATGGGAAATTCTAGATCGAGTTCAGTGGTCCTAGTATTTATCTCTCTCTCAAATGTTTTTTTTTTTTTTTTGACAAGAACGGTAGAGACTATATTAGTTAACCAAATCAGAAACGATAGAGTTCAAAACACGAGACGGGCATCCAGGAACACCCTCTGGGTCCTCCAACGCCAAACGTGCCAAAAGTGCGCCGCACAATTTCCTAAACGCTTAACAAAGGAAAACAAACAAGATATAAAAGATAAACTAAGCAATCGAATATCAGCCACCACTACAACAAAAAGTAATATTTGTGACAAAATTTAAAGTGACAATGTTAAAATTGTCACTATATGTTTATAATCAGTGACAACAATTTTTGTTTTATCACAATAAAAATTTATAGTGACAAGAGTCTCTACTAAGTTGTCACTATTAACAATTAGTGATACATCTATAGTGACAACACAAATAAAGTGACAACTATAATTGTTGTCACTAAATTGTCACAAAAGGTGTGTCACTAATGATCAATAGTGACAACAATTTTCTTGTCACTAATTATCAAGAGTGACAATTTTTATACAAATTTTGTCACTATTAAACATGTAGAGCATATTTTAGTGACAAGACAAAAGTTCTTGTCACTAAAAATTGATAATTAGTGACAACTTTGATATTGTCACTTGGCATTTTGTTATAGTGCACCACAGGCCAAAAGGACCTAAAGAGACCTCATCGGCTTGACACTCCTTGATCAGGGGTAAACAATCACCTTCAAACATAACCTTAGACCACCCTTTATGACGAGTAAACTCCAATGCCGACAGCGCCGCCAAAGTTTTTACATGCCATAGAGACGAATAGAAAGGAAACCTCTTCTTGCACCACCCAATACACACGCCCGAGCTGTCTCTCGCAATCACCCCAGCTCCCATGGTCCCTTCTGTTTGAAACAACGCGCCATCAAAGTTGATTTTCACCACACCCGGCTCCGGAACAGTCCAATGATCACTATAGGGAGGCGGTTTAGCTGGTTTTGTAGCATCCACAGCCTTTTGAAAAGCGTCGATAAACGCCCTTGCTTGAAGTATAATCACGTCCGAGTTAAGGGATTTTCTTTCCATCAACTTCTTGTTTGTATTGAACCAAGGATACCAACACAACACTAGTAAAAAATCAAACTCTTTTGGTTCCAAAACTGTTGCTAAATGCCGAAACCATAGCTCAATAATAGCATTACCTGTTGATAACATTCGCCATGGAATATTGGATAAACACCAAACCACTCTTGCACAAGAACACGAGAAAAGACAATGAAACACCGATTCGACCTCCTCTTCGCACAAAGGGCAAGAACCCGCCACTTCCACTCTCCTTTTAAGAAGATCAAGGCATGATGGTAAGGCCCTCACACACGCTTTCCATGCAAAACGTTTTACCTTCGGTGGAACATTAGGGCTTGTATGGTTTCATTTTCATCTCTAAAATCTCAATTCTGAAACGTTTTGAGAACCAAAAACATGTTTGGTCCAAAGTATTTCTCTCCTTTTCTTGGGTTTCAATTTCTAATTTTTGAAAATTCAACTCAGAAAGAATTGAAAACAAGTCCTTGCTGTACCGGAAAGCGGAAACATTGTTGCAGGATTTAAGGGAAAATCAGGATAGATCAGCAAAATCATGTTGTACCAGAAAGAGAAAATCAGCGAATTTTTTTTTTTTTTGGTAATTAATATCAGCAGAAATTGCAGAACCTTTTTGCTAACCAAAATCAAAGTATGCTTTTGCTATGTAAAGATTGCAGTACAAATATGGATGAATATATGCAACATTCCTTGTCAAAGTCCCAATGTCTGAAAGAGGAGGATTCATGACTGCTTAGAACTTTTACTTAGTTTTTGAGGAAAACTTCCACTTATTTAAAGTTTTATCCTCTGGGCTTTAGTTCTCCTTAGTAGCAATTTTCGCACCTTCATCCTCTGGTAAATAAGTTATCAAACAAAAATTGATAAAATAATTTGTTGCCAAAAAAAAAAAAGAAGGTGGATTATATAAAATTAAACAAGTTTCCTAATTATTGTTGGAATTTTATCTAAATAATTGTATCCACTTCACATTTATTTATATGACTAACTATATCATTAACTATAAATTTTACTTTATGTCAAATCAATGTTACAATTTTTTAATTTACTTTTCTCTCAAAATATATTTATCCAAACATATTTTCATTTTCATCACGTTTTTTCGTACAAAATTCCTTACAAAATCAAATTTATCCAAACATATTTTCATTCTCGTCACGTCTTTTCATACAAAATTCATCCCAAATCAAATTCATCCAATTATATTTTCATTTTTAACACAAAAATCAATGCAAATTTGAAAACTCAGTTTTCAACATTGAAAATGAGATTTGAAAATGAAAACAATACCATACAAGCCCTTAGCTTTCCAAATAAAATCCCATTTTCCCGCTTGCTGGTCCGACCCGATAGACATGGTGAACCGATTTTGTGTGATGCAAAATAATTCTATCTTTGTTCGCTACGCTGCCTAGTGGAATGGACAAAGCTTGACATCCCACCAGCCCTCATGCGAAGCTCATTGACCGTGGGATCCTCATCAAGGATATGAGGTCGAGAAACCACTTCAAAATCGTGCCGGCGAGGAAGCCACGGATCTCCCCATATGCAAACCTCACTCCCCGAGCCAATCCTCCATCTACAACCCCTTTTAAGAAGATCCCGAGCTCCATGAATACTTTTCCATGTAAGAGATGGTTTGGAACCTAGTCCCGCCCCCAAGAAAGATGAGTGTGGAAAGTACCGAGCTCGATAGATACGACTCAATAAACACTCTAGGTTTTGCAAAATATGCCACCCTTGCTTAGCTAACATCGCTTGATTAATTAAAGAATTTTAGCTCTCTAAAACCCAATCCCCCTTCATCCTTTCCCCGGCACAACTTGTCCCACACGTGCATATTTGATGTTTGGTGATAAATTTATGAGGACACGTGCATATTTGATGAGATTGTGTTTTGTTTTATTTTGGGAGTTGGTTTTTTTGGTGTTTTTTTTTTTTTTGTGAGATAGTATTTGGTTTTGTTTCCAGATGGAACAAAAGTTACTGTAACAGTTAAATCATGAAGTTTTTTCTGTTAATAATTAGTTAATGATTGAAAGTTAAGAGATGAGAGAGGCAAAAGTAGGGGACAATACCTAGGTTTTAGATTTTTAAATAAACTAGTAAATAACACGTGCGTCGCACGTGAATCATATGATTTTGTTAAAGCAATTCATATACATAGATATTATTCAACTTGATAAATCCAAAACTTAAACAATAACTTAACTACCTCTAAAAAAAACAATAACTTAACTATTGAACTACTAATTAATAAACTGTTATTATTTAAAAAATTAAATATTAATTGGCATGAAAAATTAAATGAATATTTGAAGAAATTAAGTTAATTGAAAATCAAGACTTATATAATAATATTACTAAATAAGTTCTTATTTAAATTCATGATTCTTTTATCCATTATCTTGTTTAATTTTGATGGATCTAACGCTTCATTTCTTCTTTCCGCTCATTGAGTCATGTGTATTTAGAATAATCTCTTCATTATGGCTCAAATCTAGATACTTGTGTAGTTTTTTTGTTTTTTATTAATTTTTTTGTGCTCCACGCGTGCAAATCTGGTCAGCAATTGAAAAACCCTCAATTTTAATTGGTCACGTGCTGCATTTTTGGCGAAATTTGGGTTTTCAATTGAAAATTGTCCTTAAATCGCGACTTTTAAAAGTTTGGGACCAATTTTGCCACCCCCTAAAATAACATGACTAAATTTGTAATTTCCCTTATTTATATGTAATTTCATTGTAGAGTCCTAATGTAATCGTACATATTAAATACTTAAATTTTATTTTTATTATTTATTATTTGTCTTTTGCAATTAAAAAAGTGAACTATATAGGGATAAATTAGGTATATCAAAAGTTTCAAAAAACTACCCTTAAAGATAGAGATAAACTAACTTTTCTTGTATTTTTAATATAGTGAAATTTTATACCCCTCTTGTTCATCAAGTCAACCTCAATTAAACAAATCATATAGATATTGGTATTTATTTTCGTAACGTATGTTCCTGGTTCGTTTCATTCTATTAAGCTTATATATACAAAGTTTACATATTTTAGAGAACAAAAAAACAATATAACGTGTGTGTATATATATATACACACATATATATACCTTTTCTTAAAGAAAATCTTTCTTCTTCTACTAAATAAATAAGTAACAGTAACCTCATGTACCTCCACATCTTATTATTATTTATATGTAATTTCATTGTAGAGTCCTAATATAATTGTACATATTAGATACTTAAAATTTATTTTTATTATTTATATTTATTATTTAACTCTTTTGCCATTAAAAATGTGAACCACATAGGGATATATTAGGTACATCAAAAGTTTCAATAAACCACTCATACTTTTATAATAATAGAGGTAGAGATAATCATTGTGTTTATTTTTTGGACTAAAAAAGTAACATATTTTTTGCCCAAAATTGTGTTAACCAAACACAATTGGGCCAAAATTTTGGACCAACTTAGGTTTGGAAACATATCCAAACAAGCCATATTACTTGATCAAAATTCCCAGGGCAAAAATTGATCCATCATAAACAAAGTCGAGTAATATCAGCTGAACTTCTGTACAACAGAATACAAAATCACCAACACGTTTAACAGTTTCGTATAGAACTACGATACACCCCAACTCTATAAGACGAGCATCCACGCGTGATTATAATTGCATATATAAAATTTACCCAATAAATGTTAGCATTGCTGTGCGATAGGTCAAAAATAGAGAAACATCACACTCGAAGGAAATGAACTATTCCTTTTTCAGTGGCAGTGACAGAAATCTTACAGCCAAAACAAATTCTCGAGATTAACGACAAGTTACTTACAATACAAAGCAACGTATATCAAACAATCGTATGTTGGATCAGAAACACAATGAAGCTATGAAACAAACAGGCATTACTAAATAGGAACTCATGGAGTCTTCTTATTGTTACATACATGTCAATTTCATCCCTGAAGTGCACTCCACTGACCAGGAATTTTCCTTTCCTTTTTTTTTTTTTCTTGTTTTTTTCCAATTGATTGGTCAAATAGTGTAACTAAGATAATAATGTTACATGGTAAGATAATTGTTCACCGACATAAGGAGTCAATAATTAAAAAGGAAATGTAAGGGTAGGTAAATTGCTGTGGTATCACTTGAAACTTCATCTCTGTGTTAATACTATTACTCTTCTTGAAACCTTCCGCGGGATTGAGCATCATTAGCACGGTGTTCTTTTCTAAACGACAGGAGAAATAACTTACAGATTTATTGCTGCCAGCGCAGAATTGAAGCGACATATCCACATCAATCAAGTGGTAAGTAATTAAGTCGTTTCTTGAACTTGGCTCGTGGATCAAAATCATGTTTGGATGCAGTAAGCGCATTAATCAACTTGCATATCATCCCTTTTACCTCTTGTATCTGATTCTCTGGGACCCTCTGATTTATGGGACGACGACTTGGATCTTATCACATGATTGTACATCCTGAAACACATTTTCCAAATATAAATAAAATTGAGAAACGATTCACAAAATGAAAACACAAACTCAAACCAGGGACAGAGCTAGAACTTTCGACAAGGGTGGGCGGGTTTGGATAAAAATAAGTAAAAATATTTTAATATGTAGTTTTCTTTGCTTAAGAATTTGCTTATTGTAGTCTTTTTTATCAAGTCATTAAGTTACTAATGCTTAAAGGTAATGTAAAATGGGTCCATACTGATTAAATATATACAAATAATATTAGTTTACATATTTTCATGTAAAATGGAAAGTAATACTAGCTAGCATCAATTGAAAAGAAAGAAATAAAAAGCCTAGAAAATATGGTGTAAAGAAACAATTAACTTTAAACTTAACCTTTCACAAAAACTATCAATATGTCATTATATTCTATCAACTCTAGCTTAATAAAAATTGAAGTTGGAAACAAAAAGAAATGAAAATGATACTTCATACATCAGAAATAAGAGAGAGGATATACTGGTCCTAAGTTGAGAACATAGATTCGATGGTGATGCTTATTAATATTTTTATGGGTGCCCCTACCTACCCGAGGCCTCTCTCCATCTCTGACTCAAACAAATAACTCCACACCTACTACCTAACTATGAAACAAAACAAATATTTTTTAGGTGATGCCTTTATTATGAACAGGTAACAACTAATTGTCTAAATACCCAAAAAAATTATGCAGAAATCTGGTTGGCCCGAAAAGGACTGAAGATAAGTTATATTATTGCATAGTCCAACACTCCAAAGTCCAGCCTTTATACTCTATTTGGTTCAAAGAAATTGCTAAGGAAAGGAACAAAAACACAAGGAAAACCATTTTCCTTCTCTCAAACTAGTATTGGATGTTCTCTCCTATTTTATTTTCTTTCCTTTTCATTTTCTTTAGTAATAACCAAACAATGGAAAATGATTTTTCTTGTGTTCTCTTTTCCTTTCCCTAGCAATTTCCTTGAACCAAACAAGCATCAGGGAAGGAAAAAAAACGTGGATTATTCTTTACTAAGATGCTCAAGATATTTCTCAGGTTTAGTGGTGTCTATGGAGTGGACCACATCTATCCAGGCAATTAAGAATCAACTGAGATAATATTTAGGTGGAAAATAAGCTCATTTAAAGTGAACTTAGTAAGTAACTTTTTACACATCAAAATCATGGACCATAATTCTGATGTCTATATGGGTTTCCAGACATACTCATCAAGGGCCTCGGACCTCCTCTTGATTTCACTAGACCAAAGTATCGGATCTGCATTTTTGGGCAGCGAATCTTGCTGTTGGCTCTTTTCTCGAAGCCACTGCTCTGCTTTATTGCATTCTCCAACAACCTTCAAAGACCAAAGTCAAATAATAAATCACATCCTCTTACAAATCACCTGAACAGCATATTTTCATTAAAAAGATAAAAAATGAAAAATAAATCAAGTTGAAGGAGATCATACTGCATCTCTTTCACTAGGTGGAAGGGATCCCACAGCCGACCGGTACTCCACTATGGAATTTAATAGGCTTCTAGTTGCCAGTGCGCGAGCCTCTTCATCTTTATATCGATTTTCAATTGGATCGATCATCTAATAAAAATTATGGAAGAATTAATTTGTGATCACGCGAAATTATGAATTCAAGGGAAAAAAACAGATAAGTTAAATTAACCTTCTTCAAATCCTCTAATTTTTCAGTATAGACATTTTCAGACTCATCATCTCCATCTTCATAAAGCCACTCCTCAGTTTGTTGCAAGTTACTGGAAATACCTTCGCGCTCAGAACCGGTGGCAAAACTCCGATATGTATCCAAAAGCTGTTGACATGTTTATAAGTCTCACATGAAATATTCAAATTGCCAAAAAATGTACAAACACTAGTAGCAATCTACTGAAACTGTTACGAATCAAGCCGGGGACGAGGCTGACTTGGCGGAAGAAGGTGACGTGGCGGTGGCGGTGGCGGAAGAGGCCGACGTGGCGCCACTTTTGCGAGTTTATTCAAGGCGCAGGTAGAAGGCGGGAGAAGTTGCAATTAAAGATTCTTAGTTTTTAATTATTGATTATTTCTTTTCATGTTAAGTATTTTATTCTAGTAGGACTCTTTTTGGCAAGTTTTGTTAGAAGATAAATAGTTTTGTTAGGGTTTTGATTAGGGTGGTTGAACAATTTTAAGGATTTTCGAGCTTGGAAGCTTGGGCAAGAATCGTTCTTGTGAATTTATCATTTTTCAATTCTAGTGTTAACAGAAACAGTATTTGATCGGCCGAAATAAATTAGGTTTGCCCTTGGCTTATAGAAAACCAACATCTGATAATAACATTTTCAAGCAACCAAGTCAATCAAAGAGACCTCTCACAATATCAGAGTAGGATCGGAGACAACAAAAATAAAGAACATACCTTATTTCGTGTTTCATATACATAAGACTCAAGTGCATTTTTCTTCTCTTTGGTTCTTTCCATCTTTAAATCTTGCTGGGCTAACTGAAACTCTTTTTCTTGAGCTTGCGAGAGCTCACCCTGTGTCATTCCACAGTGCTCATTCTCATCAATGAATATATCCTGCCTCCTGATAGCCTTTAGCCTTCTAATTTCATGACCCTGCAAAAGAAGCGCATAGTGTTTTGACACTTGTAAAGCTTATGAAAATTTAGATTGTGCAAACATAAAACCCTACAGAGAGAGAGAGGTATTAGCACTCATCTTACCACAAAAATAGGTGTTTACTCAGTTAAGATAACCATAAAAGGTACACTGAACTTCAAACTTTAAGCAGCAAAATTTTATGACAATGTTCTATTTTACCAGATAATTAATTCACTAATTTATATAAATTATTCTAGGCATATAGACATATTTACACAATTCAAAAAGTAAAGATTTAAAACAGGAACTACTGCTTTGAACCATAAAGATGAGTCAGGCATCTTGAATACATAATCCAGACTATATGAGAAATTCGTCAATTAGAAGGCTCTTTCCCCAACGCTGAAGCGTAAACTCCAAATTCCAGTTGCTCAAAAAAAGAGAAAATAGCAGTAATGGTGATGATAATGGTTTAGGTTAGAATGCAAATATTCATGCTGAACATTTTCGTATCAGTAACCACTGCATTAACCTACATGCACAACAGTCACAGTACTTTCAACTAAGTGTTTTTTACTCAAGTAGTGGTCAACTTAAACATATTAGTTAAGAAGAACATTTAAGTAACAAGATAAGTAGTTTGTCATTCTGCATGGAAAAAAAAATTACAAATTTACAATTGGGTCAAGAGCGATTTAGCAATAGGTCAGGCAAATAGGACAAATGGCAGTAGGTGCAACAACACTTTAATGGGGGGAACTAAGGGGGTGCATTATAACGGTCAATGCTATATAAACCATCAAGCATGCCCACATTTTGTGTTGAATATATAATCTGAAATTAAGCAAAATAATCATCCAAAAGGACTTTAACTGGACTTACAAAAGAACCATTTCCTTTGCTAAAGGACTCATTATTGCTTCGCTCCACATTTTCCATATGGGTATCATTGTTGTTGTTTGATGTAGAATCATCCAAATGATCATCTATCAGCTGCAAAGAGAGTAAATAATTTCCCATAAAATTGGGCATCACACAGTCAATAGTGCTTAATAAACTAATATAACACATCAAGATCCACACTTACAGATGCCGCCTCTATGGTAACAACTCCATGGAGGTTTAGCTGCACTTTAATTTTAATCTTTGTTTTTTCCACATGAGAAACTCTGAATGGTCCGATCTGAAAACGAGAAAAATATTAAACATAACAGCCTCATGATATTCCTTTCAGAACAGTTTATGTAAGAGAGCCAAATAGAAAGCTCAAGTCCTGAACGAAGATAAGGAAAGATGGAAAAAAAACCAACTAGTATTCTACTATTCCCAAATCTAACCGTATTTCGTCTAGTAATTTGAACAGTTCAATCGCATCTATACCTTAAAAGAGCTGATTCTTGTAGACACACCCGAAGGCAACTCATTCTGATTTGCATAAAAGGCTTCCATGGGAAATATATCGTTTCTGTGCAATGTAAGTATCTTCGTACTGGGAAAAGCACTTCCTTTAGGAAACAACACTCCATCTGACAATGTGCATACCGGCCCTTCATCTGATGCAAATCCGATTGAGAATGGGAAGCAGTCCTGCACCTGCAAATAAAAAAGGTGTAAATATTTGTTATTGTTTTCAGTGAAAGGGAAAATTAATCTAAAACCATAAATATCCCACTCCTCATCTGGACTATAACCGCAGAACGCTAAAATAAAGCTTATCTTCTTCTCTCTCAAGTGAAAGACTTATACGAGCTTTTACTGGTTTGGAAACTTCATTTCAAGCATAATGAACTGGTAATCTTTCAGATTTGTGGTCAGATGTGGGGATGTCCATAATCTTACTAAATACCCAGATAGTTTTTGGTAAAACTATTCAAATATTTATTACGTAAACTAAAGTCTGATACTTGCTACTGCAATTGTTGACAAACTCAAGCAGCAAAAGAAATTCTTCGATTGATTTATTTCTCACAAATTCATTATTCCTAATAATTGCTTCATGTTTACACTTGCAAATACAAATAGTTGTGGGGTTCAAACACTAGGCACCTGAAAATAAGATGATAAGTCATAGTACTAAAACCATAAATCAAGATCTTAGCCACTAATTAAACCCAAGAAAGCGAAAAGAAGAAGAAAACTCGAAAATGACTATTGCAGCACTAGCATAGAGCATTCCTTGATCTTTTCAAACTGACATACAGGAAGAGAAAGAATTTGCAAAGCTAGTCCCATCTCAAGTATTGACACGAATATTTAAGTGTAAAACCTACCAAAAGAAGTTGTTTCCTAAACAACCAAAATTCTCAGCATTTACCTAATTGCACAAATAGTTTTGGATTTGGGAGTCTTGTTTTCTGGTCAAGACACAAAATTATGATAACTTTAACTGCATTATGTCTTCTTACGCAGCCAATAAGTGCAAACAGGTGAAAATTTTACTTACATACAGAGAAACCCAAAAAAAAATTGAAAGTTTATAATAATCAGTTATGGTACAGATTACAAATCTCTGTTTTTGATGAATTAAAAGTGAAAAATAAAAGTTGTCTGGGAACTGTATCCATAAAAATGTCCTTCGAAATAATAATTAAACTAGGATTATACTGATAAAAATAATTTACTAGGAACTAATAGCCACATAAGACAAACCTCATATTCTCTCACTCGGAATATGGGGCTAAGCATTGCACACTGAAAGGCACAGCCACGAGCCACACATTCACTTGCATTCAGGGTCCGCCTCGGCTCTTTTCTAAAAACTGAATTCAACATCTTTGTGATGGCAGGTATTCGAGATCCTGATCCAACAAGCTCAACAGTGTGAATCTTCTCAACACTCAAACCAGAATCAAGCAAAGCCTTACGACACGGAATAATAATCCTTTCCAATAATCCAGATGCCAATTTCTCAAACTCATCTCTCTTAATGTACCCTTTGACGTCTTTCTCCTCCATTAAGCACTCAATATTAAGCGGCGCCTCTGGATTAGCACTCAAAACCTTTTTCAGTTTCTCACATGCGGCTCTCAGCCTTATACAAGCCCGGGCACTAGAATAAACATCAATGTTGTACTGAACCTTAAATTGAGCAGCAAAATGCTTAAACAGAACCTCATCAAAATCTCTTCCCCCTAAGTTACTATCAAAAGCGTGTGATAATACCTTCATATGCCCTGGCTCAAATGAAACAACAGCAACCTGTGTATCACTATGACCAATATCTACAAACACAACATTTGCTGGACCTTTATTAGGGAAATCTGTCTTGTATATACCATATCCTAGCCCAATAGCTGTACAGTCATGCATCAACTTTACGGGCTTCAAACCAGCAATCTCTGCAGCATTCAAATACGCACGTCTTTGCAAAGCTGTGAAATAAGACGGTATACCTACTACACAATCACCAACATGCATCTCAAGATTCTTTTCTGCTATCTGCTTTAAATGTGTAAGCAGCATTGCCAAAATCTGTACCGGGGTAAAAGTTTGTTTTTCATTTAGGTATCGTAAGTGAATCAGGATTCCACCATCAGGTCCCTCAGATGTCTCAAATGGGAGCATTCTTAGATCATCTTGCACATTGGGTTCATTGAAATTGCGACCGATCAATCTCTTGACCTGAGAGATAGTTGACCTTGGGTGCATAGTAGCAGATGCAGCCCCAGCAGAGCCCAAAAACCTCTGCTTTTCACCAAATGAAACAACAGCAGGGTTCTCCCGGTTTGACTCATCGTTCAACAATACATCAATCCCTCGTTGCTTAGCCACAGCTATCACACAGTTCTCATTTCCAATGTCAAACCCAACCACACTCATCTCCAGTTTAAAGCACAATCACAGGAACCTCAATTTGTCAACTAATTGAACAGCAATCCAACAATTCAAAACCTACAGTCAAATTAATTGATCAAAATCGCCACTCACGATATAAAAAAAAAGATAGATACAATCCAATAGTTTACACCAAATAATCTCAATGTGATCAACCCATGGATTCAAGAAATCGGAAAGTGCACAAAAAATTGGAATAACACAGGATTTGAATACGTAGTATAGAATTACGATAAATATACGTTTTCACAACTTAAGATGCCGTTGGATATATAAATATTGAAAGGGTTGAAACATACCTCTGGTCCGATAAAAGAACCCTAAATTGGAAGGAGAAAATCAGGGGATGAATCATTAGGAGATTTCTTTGTGAAATTCAAAGCGGACAATTATTCGAAGATTTATGTTTATATATGTTATAAGTATAACAATTATATGCCGCTGTAAATCTATAGTAGACGCATAAAAAAGGAAACATAATTTGATGTCCCACGTAAACTTTCTAAAACAGTTGTATTATTGTAATTTGTATGACCAAAAAATAAGGGAAAATTGCATAAGACCCCCTTGTGATATGCAAAACCTGCACCAAACTCCTCTGTGTTAATTTTTTTGCGAATCACCCCCTTGTGTTATTTTTTATTCTGCATATTTTCCTTTTTTTGATTTTTTTTTGTGTTTTTTTCCATCATAAATGTTCTAAATCCAACCCAAATTAAATTATTTAACTATTGTAAACATGTTTGGGGCAAAAATGCATTTGAATTGACATTTATGATGAAAAAAAACACCAAAAAAAACCAAAAAAGGAGAAATATGCAGAATAAAGAATAACACAAGGGAGTGATTCGCAAAAAAATTAACATAGGGGGTTTGGCGCAGGTTTCGCATATCACAGGGGGGTCTTATGCAATTTTCCTAAAAAATAATTATAAATATGGTAATGGCCTTTTTTTCTAATTTGATATAGTCTGTAAATAAAATTTTTGATTCTTTCTCTTCCTCGTTAATTTATATTATTTTTCACTTTTGATAGGTGAAGTTTTCAGTGTAGCTAAAGTAATTCTTGTAAGCGAAAATATCTTATTTTGTATAACAACTAGTTATTACAAGTAATTTCTAAGAGTTTTATTGGTTATATTTATTTATTTTCTAAATGTTCCAATCACATGATATTTAATAGATATTGTACTAATTTATAAAATTTTTATTCCAGTTACAAAAGATCAGAGATCCATTTGTAGAGTTCTAATTTTCCCAATTCTCCTCGTTTTTCTCTTTTTCTTTCTTTAACAAAAAGATTTAGATTTCTACTGCAAATAAAAATAGAGTGATCAATAACTTAAGTGCTGATAGCAAAAGTTTAAATTGGACTCGAATTCGTGAATCTAAATTAGAACAAGTAAATTATACCTGTTAAGCGATTGTACACTAAAAAAAATAATCACAAAAAAAGTTTTATTACACTTTTTTGTAATTAATTAAAGGAGAATGATATTGACACTCCACGTATTACAATAGGAGTTTCATCGTTAATTTTTAAGCAAATATAGGGCGATAGTACTCATACATTTTAACGAATATTAATTGTAATTTTAAAGGGTTAAATCATGCATATCAAAACAAAAAATATTATCAAGTAGATGTTCTTTATACTACTTTATATCAAAGCTAATCCATTTAAAATATAGAGCATCATCCAAAACACAACATATAATATGTTCAATTTGAAAAGGACAATTATAACATAAATCAACAAAAAATTGATTATAAAATTTCTTTACTTTTATTGCATGTTAATCAATTTCAAATATTTGTTCTTTCAATAAAAAAATATAAACAATAACTACGCATAAAAAATGTTCAAGTCAACATTGTCTCTATTAAACTAAAAACAACAATAATAGAAGTAGCTATTGCTTTTTAAACATGCATTTAAATAAATAAAATATATGAGTACTATCTCATACTTTATTACTCAAAAAGTTAAAAAATATATTTTCTTTATTATGATTTAATGTTCAAGTTGTATAATTTTAGTGTTGAATATAAACATATATTTTACACCATTGCGCAATTCATATGTATATTCGCTAAACAAATTAAAGAGGGAAGTTCAATAGCACTCCATAAAAAAAATTGTGCTGCGAAATAAAAATATATGAGGTAAAAAAGCTCATGGATGAAAATAAAAATATGTAATTGGTTAGCAATATATATTTGTTTTATAAAATTTTAGGTGGATGGTATTGTGGTCATTTTTTTTAAAAAAAAAATAAAAGTAGAGCTCCTATAATAATTTGTAGAGTTTTATTATCAATTCCCTTACCCGGCCAAGATAGTAAGAATATTCTCAATTAGTATGATCTAGAAAGTGAGATTGGATCTGATTGTTTGGATTTTTTTTTAATATAATCGTGTAGGAACTTCTCGGGTGCAATAATTTTAGGGCGTTTTATATTTCCATTGTATCAGACTTGGGATTAATGTTTAATTTTGAGACCCGATAACATATAAAATTAATTTAATTTTTTCAATGCATTTAAATTAAAATATGTATTCATTATCATCATTCCAAATTACATCAATAGTATTTTAAGTAAAGTGCTCTGATAATATTGGTCATCAAATCTGATCCAATCCAACTTATTTTGGATTGTCCCATTAGATACGGGAATATTTTTAACATGCTCCTGATTCGGCTATATGCAATTAAGTGTATTACACTTATTAAATGATAATAGTCGTTCATTTTCTGAAATATACTGAAGTGTAGCCGAGCTAAAAGCAGACTAATTGATCCAATTTGAGTTCAAGTCGACCTACTCACTTGCCACAAGGCCCACAACTAGGTTTAGATTAGTATTGGGTCTCCTAGATATGTTAATATGTACAACAATTAGAACATGGAATCGAGATCGCATAAGCTTCCATACAGGGTTAACACTTTAGCGCTTCGAGCTTGTTCTTGCGCTCCGAGCTTGAGAGCTTCGCTTTGTGACACTCTTAAAATTCTTAATTCTCAAACTAAAATTTAGGAACCACACTTGACGAAATAAGAATAATTTTTCAGTAATAGTTGATATTTCATATGCATTCAATGAAAGTTGTTTTAGTAGTCAAAATAAGTAAAAGATATGCTCTTGAAACAAAAAAAACTGAAACAAATATAGATTTGGTAAAATATCAATACTTATAACTTGTAATGTCGAATTTGAATCTTTATTGTCCTTTCCGGTCAAGAGTTGGGACCTACAACTAATATTATTTTAATAATTTTAATTTTTCATCTTATATTATATTTTTTACGTGTACTAAAAAAAACAATTACATCATCTTATTTTTAAAATTCAAGTTAATAAATACTTATTTTAATATGAGTTAATCTTATCAAAATAATGTCTACAGATAATTTAGTTGAACAATTTATAATAACATGTGAGATATATAAGAAGATAAACTTTAAAATATATTTATATTACATGTGCTCTAAGGCGCTCCCGGTCCCAAATTTTTTCAAATTTTATCGCTCTACGTTTTCGCTCTCGCTTTATGTGACTTAGCTTAGAATTGTAGATACGGATGATTGTCAAATATCTTTAAAAAAAACAAAGGAAAAATGGCATTTTTAGTCCCTGAAGTGGCCAGAAAGTCTCAGAGTAGTCCCTTAAGTGAAAAAATTAACATTACCGTCCCTCAAGTCATATTTTGAGTTTCAATGTGGTCCTTTTGGCCCGAAAAAGTGGTCTAAAACTAATCAGAAGGACCACATTAAAACTCAAAATATGACTTGAGGGACGGTAATGTTAATTTTTTCACTTGAGGGACTACTCTAACATTTTCTGGCCACTTCAGGGACTAAAAATGTCATTTTTCCTTAAAAAAATTGTCCTCTAAGACATGATTTTGGATTAATGTTGTGTCTTTTCCCAAGATTGTGAGATTTTAAAATAAGAATATATCACATCAGTCATAAATATTATATTTTTTGTTTTAAAAATCTTACATCCACACACACATTACTCAAATATTATGGCTATGTTTTGGATTTATTTTTGTTGAAAGTTATTGGCGAGAAATTTATGGGGGACACGTGAATGTTTGATGAGATTGTGTTTGGTTTTATTTTGGGAGTTGGTTTTTAGGTGGGTTTTTTTTTTTGTGAGATAATATTTGGTTTTGTTTTCAGAGGGAACAAAAGTTACTGTAGCAGTCAAATCATGAAACTTTTGTCTGTTAGAGAAAAGAAAGAGAGTACATAGAGAGGAGTATAAGGACAAAGTAGGTGTAGAAATATGGAAAATAATTATTATGTTTTTTTTGGATAAAAAAATAGTGTATTTTTGACCAAACATTTTGTGAATTAAACATGATTTGGTGAGAATTTTGGATTAAATATTGTATAGAAACATAACCAAACATTGCCTATATCTCTAAAACATATTTTTTATCACTTCTTGTAGCGCGACACGAGACAAAACGTTAATCGTCCCCGTAAATTCTGGTGTCAATCCTGCCCAAGACTACTGGACGTCCGTTTTTATTGGATTAGGCCTATTTATTGGCATTTTAAGTACGATCCAAAAGATCACAGCCCAAATCCTAGCAGGCCCATTATCCAATTACTCTAAACGCGGTGGGCGGTGGCCCATAATCCACTATTTAATTTTTTCTTTTTTCCCAAGTAAAATACAACATTTATTTGTAATTTTAATTTGAATTTCACTTCCAAAAGGCTAGAGTCAAAATTTAAATGTACATTCAAATGGTAAAAGGACATATATTTTTTAATACATTGAATTTAAACTGATAGTATAATATGCTTAATTATCATGAGTCATGACTTAACCTGCAGAATCCAAAGTGCTCAGCCATGTGGCACATGGTATATTCCTCTTCATGTTTTGAATTCGGCACATGATTAAGTTGGATAATAAATACAGTAACATGCCTAATAATTTGCAAAATCTGAGTGAGAAACCAAGCAGTGGTTGGATATTAGCTGGTCAAATGTGTGTTCACAAGTTATGAGTAGACTGTACTCTGTACGGGTGTACCCTACTGCACACATCAATTATGTAAGAGGATAGTTAGACTCATCTTGGGTTATAATTGAACTCAATCTCACCGACAACAACCAAAAAGAAAAGTTCAGTGATATTACTCACACGAGCCATTGAACTCTATTTGATAATTCACTCGAACCATTGAACTCTTATTTGATATAAAATCATTCTGGACAACATGTGTACTTTGATTATCATAAATTTTATATTGGCTGCGTGGCACTTAGTGAATCCCGGCACCTGGATACCAGGTGATTTCAATCGCTCATGTATAGATATACCAAAACAAACATTTAAGCTATTCAATTTTCAAAGTTTTCAAAAGTAATAAAAGTCTAATATGTAAGGCCGGGTAGGAGGCAGAAATTCTTTTGTGTGGGGTGTCGTTTAGGCAGATTGCAAGGCCATATCAAGGGACATTTCAAAGCACATTCAAAATCCCTTTTGACATGCAAACCATGCCCATTTATTTAAATAATAATATCTTTCTTCTTTCTTTTTGCTAATCCAAAATATTTTTTGTTAGATTAGAGAAAAATCTCGTACTTGTACTACTGAGTTACATATTTATAGAGTTACAAGAGAGAGAAAATACAAGAAAACCCTAAACTATAAAGAAGGTAAAAGATAAATAAGGTAATAAGAATACTAGTCTAACTAGGAAAACAATAATAATACTAATCTAATTAGGAGAGCAATAATAATATCCAACATTTTTCTCCCTTTTGAGGGAATAATATTGACATATCTTGTTTCCAATCATGCATACCATGTATTCATGTAGTTGCTGAGAAAGCATCACTTTCATATTTGCATCGTGAAAATATTATATGAGAAGTAATTAACAAAAGATTTCAATCATCTCTGTCGTGGAGATGTGTTCTGAAATATTTAGTTTAACTCATAACTTAGTGAGATTGCGGAGGCTCGTTTTTCATGTAGTAATTAAAGTTCAATATGAAAATTCGAGAGCATCAAGAAAGTCATATAGCCGCGGTATAAGAATTACCACACTGGTTGTCATTTTCCTCCTTTTAACTAATCTAATTGACCTCAACATATGAACTGGATTATTGCGCTATGATCCTTGAACCTTCAAATTGATCAATGGTCTTAATTTTTATTAAGTTAAATTAAAAGCATAATTGACATCACATTCTCACAGTTGAAACAAAACTTAGTAAATGTCGGGAAAATCTACGTTAGATCAAGTCCAATGATCAAAGAGATAAATACAGAACACACACCGTACCATTAATCTGCGAAATGAATCAATCCTTCAGTTCTCGGACCTGAAATCTTTTGGATGGCTGTTGATCCACAGAATTCATCCATGACATTGTTTAAGCATTAAAGCTAACAAAATCAACCGATTTGAAGTAGTCAAAAATTTCATTATAAGCTCATAACATCTTTAATCACTTACAAAGCTCTTCATTTCCAGGAAAAAAAACAGAAAATATTTTAAATACATAAGAATATAACTCCAATCTCATATTGTATGTGTGTAGTTTTGTGGTTTTCTTGTGGCAAAAACAAACAAGAGATAAAAGGAAATATGATGAGGAAAAGAAATGTCAAAACATTGGTGGGAGAGTCCTAATTATAGGGCCCTGTTTGCCTTGTACTAAATACTTGCAAGACTTCAAGACATCACTAATTTGCTTGCAGAAATCAGCTTTAGCAGAAAACAACGTTGTAGAAAAGCCCTTCCTTAGTTTCTTCAATCTCTTACCAATCTTGATCTTCAACTTAAACATTTTAACTCTCAACCATGATGGTCTTCTTTTAGTATCAGCTTTCTGCATAGCTTTGTAAATCAAGAATTGCGCCAAACGGTGCTGTACTTCTTCAGGATCTTCATTTTCCATTTTTGAGTAACCATATGCTCTATTACTCAAAACAGACATTTTTTTTATTTTTTTCAAGTTTTAGATGTGAAAATTAATTTGGTTATTGAGATTGTGTAATTTTTGTGCAGTATTTATAGTGATATAAAGAGTGGAAAATTCGGGTTTTTTTGTGGGGTGGGGGGGGGGGGGGGGGGGGTCATCATGTTGTGATGAAACAGTGCATGTGCATCACAATTTCTTTGAAAAAATAAATGGGATTTAATTTAAATAGGATTGAACTGGCTATATTAGAAATATATTGACTTCCCTTTGTGGAGGGGATGATTGAGGAGCATTTATTTGGACTGTAGACGGCAGATGGAAACTCAGATACACCTAGTAGAAAGCTTGCATTTCAATTATTTCATATTTTATATAAGTCGAGAAGAAAATAAAACATAAATTTATTTAGATTCTGTTAACATGGTATAATAATGCGGATAAAATAAGAGTTATTAGATAAATGACTGTGACTGGTAGTTTGGCAATGTATTTCTAAATTAAAGTTTTCAACAAATTAAAATTTTAAAAATGCCAGTGGTAATATATATAGGCACAATAATTAGTAAAACACTGCACAAGGATTATATAATTAGTTCCTCTAATTATTAAATTATTAATAAATACTATTAATTTCAGTTGTCACTCATGACGACATGAGAGGGGTATCCCATGGCATTTAAAGTCAATGTAAGAGAACATGAAGACTCTGAATGGTTGTGTTTTTTACGTGCATTTTTATTTTTTGAATTATTAAAAAATAAAAATTTTAAAAAATAAAAATGCACATTCCAAGGTAAATTCTACAAAAAATACTCAAATTTTAAATTCTACTACATATTCTCTTATATAACTACTCATTAATTTAATCACTTCATTCTCTCTCTTTTTATTAATTACATAATTCAACTATCCAACACATTCTCTTTCTTACTTTATCATAAATAAAATATTATTTTAATTTTAACTCCCATCATCATTACATATATAACTAATTTAATCAACTTTATATAATATCTACACAATTTCCAAATATTTTTCAAAAATACATCCAAACAAACAAAAAATATTAATATTTTCACACAAATTTTTATAATACACATTCTCCAATAAAAACTCAAAATTTATTTTCGAAAACATAGCCGAAGCCTTTTGCCCCATACTCACAGTCACAGACACACACAGTCAGACAATTGTCGATATATGCTTTATAAGTCAACCAAATATTCGTCCAGCGAGAAAGGGAGGAATTAAGAAATTTAATCCGAAATAAAATTTAAATTTAAATAAAATTTAAATTTAAATAAAATTGAGGGGACACAGGATGAACACTAGAGGCCATGGCTTTTCCCAAAGTCAACCAAAATAAATATATGGAATTACATATACACAAAAAGTTCACATATATGTACTAATTTCCGCAGTACATTTTCCCGGGCTTGAAAGGTTGGACCGTTCACATTGAAAACATGAATTTTTAATTCCTGCAAATATATATAGGTCAGTACTCAGTACTTATATTAAAGTCAAATTTCTCTAAAATAAATTGCAGAAAAAATGGTTTTTAGTTGTAGTAGCCCTTCACTTTGGTCCTACCACCGACTCCTTGAGGAATTCATTCAATAACATCTATGTTTATTTTTGTTGTTTCAAAACTTCACAAACGTATCAAATTGATAATAACAAAGAAAGATTATATCAAGGCGAGAGAGAACTCTCTATCCTTAAAACTAAATTGCCCCGCCTTGGTGGTACGAGTTCTTGCAACAAGTGTCCCAAGATACAACGATATTCTTTTTCTGAAAATTAAACCACTTCAATTTCAGAAAACTACGAACTTAATTTACTGTTGAAATCTCAAGAAAAAGATGAAGATGGTTTTATAAAACTCAAGAACACTTAGAGAGAAATATGTTGTGTTTTGAGTTGGTGTGTTTCAAAATGGTTGGAATGGTTGCTATTTATAGGCAAAAACCATTGCCATAAGAATCAATCCACACCATCCATTTCTAAGATCAAATCTTAGCCATCCAAGATGCTCCACCACCTTGAAGTGCTCATATGTCATTCATGATGTATTCATAACATATTTTCCATTAAAATGTATTGTGTCATTCATGATATATGCATGACATATTAAATAAAATTATATCAAAATATGGGATGCACAAATTCAAACCCTTCAATTTAGCACTTAATTTCTCATTCGTTCCGATTAGAGAAATTCGAAATGCTAAACTCATCTACTCGGAACGTAGATTAAGATTATCCAATAATCTTAAGTATCCCGGATATTAACGGCGTTCGAATTTCGTACTCAACCACAATTTGTACCATTTTATCCAACAATCCCCCACACGAATGAAATTAATGCAATGCATGCTCTTGAGATTTCGATTGAAAGTTTATCACATCAGAAAAGGTAGTTTTTGGCTTTGAACCTTTCCTAGTGAAATGTCATCGGATTTACTAGGCTCCCCAATGAACGTGATGTCTTGAATTGGTCAGCCGTTCGTGTAAATCTAGACAACAATATTCACATAATAAACTTTCAGCAGTTTTTCAGTTCTCACGGTTGGGTCCATTTTGGCAGTGGCACCCCCTCTTGGTTTCAGAAGTGTTTACATTTTACTCAATGTTGAGGCGGCCTACACCTCACACTTACATAGGTGACTTCCTAATTAAGAGTATCCTGCCATACTCCACTTCATTTAGACAGTATAGGAATTATTAAAAGCCCGGCTTAACCTTTTGCTACAACTTGCAGGTTGCACTTGTTTATCCTAGGCAATGGGTTTAGAGTTTATTAATTAACTCTTAAGTGCCTCAATGAATGTTCACAACTTAGTTTTCCCATTGAACCATGATCTTGAGATCTCCAGTCAACATGGTTGGGTTTCCGCTGTGTCTATTCTTAAATTGTAGACTTTAATCCCATTCCTCTTGATAGGCAGTATATTTGATCTATAGGCAATCCTTTCGTCAAAGGATCTGCAATATTCTCCTTTGATTTCACATAATCAATGGAAATAATCCCGTTAGAGATCAACTGCTTAATGGTATTATGCCTACGACGAATATGTCTAGACTTACCATTATACATACTACTCTGAGCCCTCCCAATTGCCGACATACAGTCGCAATGAATCAAAATCGGAGGCACAGGTTTTTCCCAACAGGGAACATCTTCTAAGAAATTTCTTAGCCACTCAGCTTCTTCACCAGCTTTATCTAAAGCTATGAATTCTGATTCCATCGTGGAACGGGCTATGCAAGTTTGCTTAGAAGATTTCCACGACATTGCTCCTCCACCAACGGTAAATACATATCCACTTGTGGACTTAGAGTCGTTCGTGTCTGATATCCAATTAGCATCGTTGTATCCCTCTATTACAGCTGGATATCTTGAGTAGTGTAATCCATATTCTTTAGTATACTTTAAATACTTAAGAACTCTAGTTAAAGCATTCCAATGCTCTTCACTTGGATTACTTGTGAACCTACTCAACTTGCTCATAGAATAAGCTAGATCAAGGCGAGTACAGTTCATGATATACATCAGACTCCCAATGACCCTAGCATATTCTAACTGTGATACGGGTTCGCCATGGTTCTTGCGTAAATGAACGCTCAAGTCCACTGGCGTCTTAACTGGTGCACTATCACTCGGAAGGAACTTTTCCAAAACCGTCTCAACGTAATGAGATTGTGATAAGACTAGTCCTTCAGAAGTCCTCAGGATTTTAATCCCTAAGATGACGTCTGCAAGTCCCATATCCTTCATGTCAAAGTTCTTCTTTAACATTCCTTTAGTATTCATGATAATTTCATGATTACTACCCATTATCAACATGTCATCTACATATAGACACACTATGACGTATGCGTTATGTGTTTGTCTAACATACACGCACTTATCACACTCGTTGATCTTGAAACCATTTGATAACATTGTGCTATCAAATTTTTCATGCCACTGCTTTGGCGCTTGTTTAAGTCCGTATAGCGACTTTACAAGTTTACACACTTTCTTCTCCTTTCCAGGAGCAACATACCCCTCGGGTTGTTCCATGTATATTTCTTCTTCTAATTCTCCGTTCAGAAACGCAGTCTTAACATCCATTTGATGTATCTCAAGGTTATGCAGCGCAGCAATAGCGATGAATAATCTTATGGATGTTATTCTCGTTACTGGAGAATAAGTATCGAAGAAATCAAGACCTTCTGTTTGTCGGTATCCTTTGACTACCAAACGGGCCTTATACTTATCAATAGTTCCATCAGCCTTATACTTTCTTTTCAGAATCCATTTACAGCCTAAAGGCTTACTTCCCTTTGGAAGATCAACCAACTCCCAGGTATGGTTGTGCAAAATAGACTCGATTTCACTATTGATAGCCTCTTTCCAGAGTTGAGCATCTGGACTGGACATAGCTTCCTTAATCGTCCTTGGCTCCCCTTCTAATGTATAAGATACATAATCGGGACCAAATGATCTTGGAACTCTTGCCCTTTTGCTACGACGTGGTTCTTCATCCCCGGGATTAGAACTACTCGTAGACTCATCAAATGTTCTTTTGAGAGGAACTTGTTCATTTCTTTCCTTACTTGGAAAGATATCCTCGAAAAATGAAGCATTTCTAGATTCCATGATAGTACCTTCATGAATCTCAGATATTTCTGATTTATGTACCAAAAATCGATAGGCGCTACTATTAAGTGCATAACCTATGAATATGCAATCAATAGTTTTAGGCCCTATCTTAACTTGTTTGGGTTTGGGTATTTCTACCTTAGACAAACACCCCCACACTTTGAGGTACTTGTAAGAAGGCTTTTGACCTTTCCAAAGTTCGTACGGAGTCTCACTCCTACTTTTGTGGGAAATCTTGTTAAGGATATAATTGGCGGAGAGGATCGCCTTCCCCCACAAATTCTCAGGTAAACCTGAATTAATCAGCAACGCATTCATCATCTCCTTAAGAGTACGATTCTTGCGCTCCGCTATTCCGTCTGATTGTGGTGAATATGGGGCCGTTGTTTGATGTATAATGCCTGAATTTGCACAAAATTCATCAAACGGTGCTCTGTATTCGCCACCTCTATCACTACGGATAGCCTTTATCCTTTTTCCAAGTTGATTTTTAACTTCCGTTTTGTAATGTGTAAACGCTCCTAGAGCTTCATCTTTACTTCTTAGTAAATACACATAAAAATACTTTGTGAAATCATCTATGAATGTAATGAAATACTTTTTCCCACCTCTAGTTTGCACAAACTTCAAATCACAGATGTCACTGTGAATAAGTTCTAGTGGTGCGGTGTTTCTTTCCACTAAAGGAAACGGTTGTTTGACTAGTTTTGCCTCAACACAAATTCCACATTTATGTTCATTTTCAACTTTAAAAGTTGGTAATAAGTTCAAGTTGACCAATCTTCGAATAGTATTATAATTTACATGTCCTAGTCTGACATGCCACAAATTAGAATACTCAAGCAAATAAACAGAATTCTCAATACTTTTATTGCTTTCATTTTCAATTACAACAGAGCGGATTACATTCATTACATTCATCTTGAAAAGGCCCTGCTCAAGGTAACCTTTTCCAACATAAAATCCTCTCTTTGTTAAAGAAAATCTATCAGCCTTGAAGACTATCTTGAACCCATTCTTGACCAAAGCTGAACCGGATACCAAATTCTTGCGAATCTCCGGAACATGCAGAACTTCAGTCAATGTCAGTTCTTTGCCTGAAGTCATCTTCAGCACAACTTTCCCCATTCCAACCACTGGAGATGTGGCTGAGTTGCCCATAAACAGTCTTCGTCCTTCAGTTGGGGTATAGGACGAGAAAGCAGCCCTATCTGAACAGATATGGCGAGTAGCTCCAGTGTCAACAAACCACTCCCTCGGGTTGTCCACCAAGTTGGCTTCGAACACGACGGCAGTGAGATCAAGATCTGTTAGATCGATCGGCACCTGTTTGTCCGACAGGTCATCGATCATCTTGTTGATACCCTGGACATCATCAACAGCTAGGTGCACTTCATTTTGCACCCGGTTCTTGCCTTTGTTCTGGTTATGGCCAGAACCTTGCCCATGAAACTTGTTTTTCTTGGGCTCTCTACAATCTCTGGCCCAATGACCAGGTTTGTCACAGTTGTGACAGCGGTCTCCCGCCCTTGACTTTCCTTTCCCGGCAGCCTTCTTTTTCTGGGAATTTCCTTGGAATTTTTTCTTCCGGTCAGAACTCTCCGGAACTTCCGCAATGTTTGCCATTGCCTGCACAAGGAGCTTCTTGTCTGATCCCCGATTGTCTTCCTCAATTCTGAGTCGGACAACCAAGTCTTCTAGACTCATCTCCTTTCGTTTGTGCTTCAAGTAATTCTTGAAATCCTTCCAAGAAGGCGGTAACTTCTCTATGATAGAAGCTACTTGGAAGGACTCACTCAGAGCCATGTTCTCAGCATGAATTTCATGTAATATAATTTGAAACTCTTGAACTTGGCTTGTCACAGACTTAGAGTCTACCATTTTGAAGTCTAAGAACTTCGCGACCACGAACTTCTTTAGTCCAGCGTCCTCAGTTCTATACTTCTTGTCCAGTGCCTCCCAGAGGTCTTTGGCAGTTTTTACTTCAGAATATACGCTGTAAAGCGAATCATTCAATCCATTGAGTAGGTAATTTCTGCAAAGGAAATCACCATGTATCCAGGAATCATATGCCTTCCTCAGATCACTATCAGTTGACTCAACCGGGACATAAGGAGCATTTTCCCTTAAGTACCTTGCTTGGTTCAAAGTCGTGAGGTAAAACAACATCTTTTGTTGCCACCTCTTGAAGTCAGCCCCGCTGAACTTCTCTGGTTTTTCAGCCTGAACCGGTATAACAGGATTAGCCATTGAAACAAATGGAGGGACCGGAGCAGAGCCAGAACCGGAACCAGGGCCCAACCCTGAACCAGAACCTAGCCCGGCACCCCCACCAGAGCCAATGCCAAAACCGGAACCAGGACCCAGCCCTGAACCGTAACTAAAACCAGAACCTCCACCGGAGCCATTGATAATACCGAGACCATGAATAGCACCTGGTCCAAGACCGAAATCAAGAGTAGCACCATCAACATTTTCCATATTTTCCATTTGAACAAGTGATAACTTTTGAACAACAACAAGAAAATTTAGTGTTAAGTTTGTTGTTTCAAAACTTCATAAACGTATCAAATTGATAATAACAAAGAAAGATTATATCGAGGCGAGAGAGAACTCTCTATCCTTAACACTAAATTGCCCCGCCTTGGTGGTACGAGTTCTTGCAACAAGTGTCCCAAGATACAACGATATTCTTTTTCTGAAGATTAAACCACTTCAATTTCAGAAAACTACGAACTTAATTACTGTTGAAATCTCAAGAAAAAGATGAAGATGGTTTTATAAAACTCAAGAACACTTAGAGAGAAATATGTTGTGTTTTGAGTTGGTGTGTTTCAAAATGGTTGGAATGGTTGCTATTTATAGGCAAAAACCATTGCCATAAGAATCAATCCACACCATCCATTTCTAAGATCAAATCTTAGCCATCCAAGATGCTCCACCACCTTGAAGTGCTCATATGTCATTCATGATGTATTCATAACATATTTTCCATTAAAATGTGTTGTGTCATTCATGATATATGCATGACATATTAAATAAAATTATATCAAAATATGGGATACACAAATTCAAACCCTTCAATTTAGCACTTAATTTCTCATTCGTTCCGATTAGAGAAATTCGAAATGCTAAACTCATCTACTCGGAACGTAGATTAAGATTATCCAATAATCTTAAGTATCCCGGATACTAACGGCGTTCGAATTTCGTACTCAACCACAATTTGTACCATTTTATCCAACAATTTTTATTTTCTGAAATTAGCCTTTTAAGGACTTGCGCCTTTTCGTTACCTATTGTAATCGGTGCATGCGATGATCAAATGAATGTAATTTGTTTTGCATCCGTTAGATTTAGACCCGATCAAACTCGATTTAGGCTATAACATGCCTGTGTGATTGAATGCTATTGTGTGTGGATGTTCAAGGGAGATCTTTTTTTCTTTTTTGTTTCAGGGCTTTAGTATATGTTTGTAAGTGTGATAGTATCTAAGCAGGTATGTGAATCGTTAAATATGTATATGATGATGTCATCATATATTATTTAACAGCTTCCAATCCACGTGGATATACACCAACGAGAGTGATACAAAATGAATTATTTCGAACACAACACTTATTAGCTTACTAATATCAACTTTCACTTTTATGTATAATGTTCTGAGTTCAATTTCAGACTGTCACAAGTTGTACAGGGGATTCTCATGGTTGGGTTAAGAAGAATTGGGTTGGACCGTTGGAAGTTCTCAACTTGGAACCTAACGCGGCTCAAACACCGGCCCATTAACAAAAAGAACAAGACCCTTCCACTGGACCAGGCCCACTTTTCAAAAGCCAATTGGAGCAGTATCCACCATAACTCTAAGCAAATCGCAGAGGTTACAATATTCATTTCAGAGTTATGCAAATCGCAGAGGTTACAATATTCATTTCAAGTTTTCAAAACCTGAAGGGCTGACATAGTGGCTTGTCCATCACTACGCTCCTGAGTGAAGAGCGTGTTCTACTCAGCAACAGGCTCAGTACCGTAAAGTAGGATTAGTCCCATACCTAATGTGGTGTGAGAAAACCCTGAGAAACCAAAAAAGAAATTTCAAGTTTTCAAAATTGTATTTCATAATCCATTTGCTTGCAAGTGTATATAAATGTCAAATTAATATTTAAGAATATTTTATTGATATCACGAACATACATAAGAACGTAATATAACATAAAACATTATTTACAGCAAAGGATACGACCATTCATAAGAACGTGATACAACATAAAACATCATTTTACAACAAAGGATATGAGTCATATAGTTCCAGTGTCCATTAAAAATGATAGTGCATTTCCAGTGTCCATTAACAATGGTCAAGGATTTATTCTGCAAAACTAATAGTATACAGATCACATTCCACTGCCAAAAGGAACTTACATAAGTTACAAGACAAACAAGTATATCTTATACATTTACAAATCAAGTGTAAAACACTATTTTCAGGTATGTAGCAATTACAAATCAAAAGATCTTCAGTTTTTACACATATCAAAACTAAGCTTAAGATCTTCAATTTGCCAGAACATTGTTGCTCTAACCAACAGATCCTTCAAGCTTTATACTCATGAGCTGGTTTACTTCAGCTCCAAACTCATCTGGTAGTTCATTGAACACATCTCGGCAAAACCCAGATATCATTGCAGCCATAGCTTTCTCATAGTCGATACCTCTCTGTTGGAAGTAGAATAGCTGATCCTCACCAATTTTGGAGGTGGTGGCTTCGTGTTCAACTCGAGCTGTTGGGTTTTTGGTCTGTTCACAGAATAAGAAGAATTAATACACACCTTGAATTTGTTAACAACTTTTGTTGTAAAAGAACACGGACTCTGGGCCCTTGTGTTCTATTCACGCCAGCTTCTACATATAAACAAGATACCTTTAGATGAATTATTTAACAGTTGGCCTCTATTTTTAACAGGTAAATTTTGAGATGTAGCAACTATGAAAAAACTAAAAAATCATCAGAGCCTCCTTAATGAATCGTCTGAAACCCATTTCGCTGTCTATACAGGAACCCTTTCAGATTGTTAGTTGTCGCTGGAACTATAGTCCACACCAGATATCAACAAAAGACAGGGTGTTTGTCACACATTATTGTATTCCATTGGTATATAACAGGAACTAGAAGGTTACTAAAGACAGTTTAAGCAAGGAATCACGGTCGAACATCACCTGGAAAAGATCCTACAACCAGCTTATCGCGAAATAGCCCAAGAGGAACAGAAGAAATTCTCAAGGAAAGAATTTGGAAAGAGCCCAAGAGGAACAGAAGAAATTCTCAAGGAAAGAATTTGGAAAAGTGAACTATTTTATATAGACAAAGTCCAACTTCAAAGGGCAGAAAACCAACAATCTCAGATGATACAAACTGAAACTTGACTGGGAGAGTTAGAAAAGCATATTCTCTTACAACATCAACCAATATATCGCTCAACTAGAATTAGCTTAAGAAAATAGCTGACCCAAAATACACCATATGCAAAACACAAGATTAAAATACTAAGAGCGACAGAAGTTTACAAAGCATTTCCAAAGAAATTACCTGAATGTATGGATAAGTATTGGCAGCAGCATTGTTTCCAATGAGCATCGAATCACACTGTGAGGAATTCTTAGCATTATCTGCATTAGACATTATTTGGACAAGACCTCTGTAACAATTTCTCGAACGTCCAGCTGAAATTCCTTTAGAAATAATCCTACTTCTAGTATTCTTTCCCTTGTGTATCATCTTCGTCCCAGTATCAGCCTGCTGACAGTTATTAGTCAACGCCACAGAATAAAATTCACCAACTGATTCATCGCCCTCCAAAACAACACTTGGGTACTTCCAAGTGATAGCTGAACCCGTCTCCACTTGCGTCCACGAAATCTTTGAGCGGGCCCCAGCACAGAGTCCCCTCTTGGTAACGAAATTATAGATCCCTCCTTTTCCATTCTCATCACCTGCATACCAATTCTGAACCGTAGAATACTTAATCTCAGCACCAGCATGGCAATACAACTCCACCACAGCAGCATGCAACTGATTCGTATCATAAGAAGGAGCAGTACAGCCCTCCAAGTACTCCACAAAACTCCCTTCCTCTGCGACAATCAACGTCCTCTCAAATTGCCCCGTCTCCATGGCATTTATCCTAAAATATGTCGATATTTGCATAGGACACTTTGTATTCTTCGGTATATACACAAACGAACCGTCACTAAACACGGCTGAATTCAAAGCACCGTAAAAATTATCATCAGCAGGGACAACTCTGCCCAAATATTTCCTAACTAAATCCGGATACTCCCTGACAGCCTCGGAAATCGAGCAAAAGATAACGCCCGACTTCTCTAAAGTCTTTCTATGAGTAGTAGCAATCGACACACTATCTAAAACAGCATCAACCGCGACATTGGCCAACCTATTCCTTTCATTCAAAGGCACCCCAAGCTTATCGAAATACATAATAAGCTCAGGGTCAGCCTCATCAAGACTATTCAAAGTGGGCTTCTTTTTGGGCTCTGAATAATAACACATATCTTGAAAATTAATTCTAGGGTACTGATTATCAGACCAATTCGGCTCTTTCATATTAACAAATTTCGCATAAGCCTTTAATCTGAACTCCAGCATCCAATCAGGCTCGTTCTTTCTAGAAGAAATTAACCTAACAGTTTCCTCAGTGAGCCCCTTAGGGATAGTAAAGGAATCGATTTCTTGATTGAATCCCCATTTATAGTCTCTTTTCAAGAATTTGTGAAGAGGGTCATCATCATCGGGTGATAAATTAGGAGATTGCTTACCTGGAGGGTCGACTGTGGTCTTTGATTCGTAGCTGACGTCAGCCCTGATTTTGGAGAAAGTTCTAGAAGTAGGGTTTGCGGAAACGGAGGATTTTGAGGTGGGGTGAAATAGCGACCCTTTTGAGAGCTCAGAAACGGGTTGCGGAGAAAAGCGCGATATTCCGTTGGCTAGAAGAGACGCCATAGGATTGATTGTGGTGGTGAAGGAATTTGATGAGGTGAAATCGATTGAGAGGATTCTTCAAGATGACGATGAATATATATATATATATATATGTATATATATAAGTATAGTTTTGTTGTAGTTCCGTTTTTGTTTGGGAAACTAGAGAGATAAGCAACTTTTACCAGCCTATCCAAACTAGTTTTTATCACTCTTATCATTTTTGTGGCCACTGGTCGTTAAGATTTTTAAGTAATGTCGCATGCTGACCACGTTCCCCAGAAATGGAGCCCAAATATTGAATATTGATCCCACTCGTTGGATCAAAAGAGGATTTTATTGCGGATCCAAATAAAATTACGTTTGGTAGTTATGTAGAAATGGAGCCCAATTTTATTATTGTCATAAAATTATGTTTAATAAATTAACCCGGGTTTGTCAGGTTAGATAGAATAGGGTATCCCCTCATTTTGAGTCAAAAAAAAAAAAAAAAAAAAGAAAGGATACGGTGGTAAAATGGTATTGATATCATAAGCATTTGTTTTCAAGATGTTTGATTGGCATTTTATGAAAAGATGAATTCGATAGTAAAATTCCTAAAATACCATATTCATTTTTTTGGATTACTAAAAATACTCAAAGAAAATTTTACTTAGCCCTAAGCAACGATGCACGGATACTCCTAAAATTGAACTCGTGCAGTATCGTACTCGTATCGGATACAATATTCTACGTATACCGCTCGGATATGATACTCTACGGATACCACTCGGATACTTATCAGATACTCTTTTTATGTATCCAAAAATTAAATAAAAAAGAAAATTTCGGATATCGTATCCGATACTTCTAGATGCCGTTTCTTATACAAAATTTGAAGTATCTGACACGCCTTGAGTATCAGATATAGTATTTTTCAATATTATATAATACTTTATAGGTTAAAATAGAAAAATAATAAGGACATGTACTTTACGTTAAAAGGTTAAACAATAAATAAGGAAATTTAAAGAAGCAAAAAATCATTTCGGTTTCAATTCTGAATATAGTTTTTCTCTTCTCTTACTACACATGAAATTTATCATTTACACTTTATTACCAAAGATTTTGGATAAAAAGGTAAATGTTGGAATCAATGAAATGACATTATTACATCGCCGCAAATGATGAAATATTATGGTTACCTTCGAAATTTTTTGAACTTATAAACTATGAACTCGTGTTAGTATTGCACTTTTATTTATGTTAATGAACATACTGACTCAAATTTATTTTTAAATATTATATATATATATATATTCGTATCCCCAACGTATCGTATACTATAATTTTGAAATTTGTCGTATTTCGTATCCGTATTCTCGTATTCATATCCGTGTATCATAGACCTTAAGTTATGGATTGAGGGTTTCTGCTCGGGGTAAAATCGTGATTGCCATGTTTAAAGAAGCTTGTATGTAATATTGTGATAGTGAATTTAATCAATGTTGCTTTTGAGTTTTACTTCCAGCGGTTTGGACCGGCTTGTTGGGATAAATTGCATAAAAACAAAAACGCAGCGGAAGAATTATAAGTTTAATCCCAGTGGCTCATCTTTATTTCTCGTATTTAAATTGAGTTTTACGAAATTAATTACCATTCTCGCGGATGTTGAAATCTGAACCAGCTATGCAATCCTTTCTTGAACAGCAAATCCGTCGCTGTCTCTAAATTGCCACGCCGGAGTCAAAAACGAAAATCACCTTCTTCTTCACCTTGATGGACGGCTAGAGTGAGAGAGAAAGGGATGAGAGTTTGACTTGGAGAGAGAGTTTGTGAGTTAATTCTCTTGAGCTAGTTATTTTTCCACTAAGTAGTATATATATACTACAATAGAAAACAATAACCTAGGCTTCATAAGCCCCATATGTGGACGCCCACTTGTAGGCTTTTAAGCCTTCGGGCTTTTGTTTATTAATTAATTAAATAATTAATATTATTTATCCAATAAATAAATTAATTAAATAATCAATTAAATTCGTGTTAATATTATAATTAAATTCCTATGAGGAATTAATTAATTCATTAACTTAATTAATTAATAAAATTATCTAATGATTAATTAATTAATCTCGATATCCAATACCGAAAATTCTCTCAAGTCTTTTCCTACGATTTTCTTTTTGCACTTCCTTTAAGCGCGACTCTTTAGGTTCGTCTCAAAAGGCAATTGGGAGGAAACCAAAAGGATGTGAGTAACAGTTAGCCAGTCACGTGGCTCACATCGTATCACAATTGAGAACGAATGAATAGGATCATTCCAAACCATATACGCTGTGAATACCATATGTGTATAAACCTTTTATTCTTGTATCCCAGTAAAGTGAGAGTCATGATTTTAGTCAAACTCACATTACCATATGCTTAGCTCATAATGAGTCGAGATCATTTTATGTTTTGGCCAAAGACTTTTAACCTCACTCATTCATGACTGCATAGGATACTTAGCCCATTCACTTATGAGAGAATAAATCTCATTTTGCTAATCAGTTAACAATGCTACTTGCCCATTAAGTCGCACTTCGAGGTCGATCCCACCAAAGGATGATTTGGATCTAACTACTCTAATGACAGACTTGTTGTTACAAGTACATCTTCAACTCGACTCCTCAGGTCTAAGGTTCACGCGTACCTATCACAACTTATCAGTTTCATCATTGATTGTCAGTGAGTGAATACCCATGTGATGAAACTGATGCGAGCCGTGTTCGAACATATTAGTCAAACTTATATGTCCATAACATAAGTTCCCACTATCATTCCCATAATGTTCGACTGACACTTTCTCTGTCAAAACTTATATCATGCAAGTCCTTGTTCTGTATTGATGTCCAGTTAAATACTTTATTAGACTTGCGAACCCTATTTAAAGAATAAGGATCAAACCCTTCTAGTGTCATTCTCCCTATCCCATAGGAAGTAGAAGGTTTGCCTTATATTCAAGGACTTTACGTTATTTATTAACACCTTACAAACGCCTATAAGAAAACAACAAGATAATGTCTTATATATAATAAATGGATATTGTTTAGTTACAAGTTAATGCCCTATAAATTTGTCATCTTTATGGCATTTGAGGGCATACACTCTAACACGGTTGTGCCGTGATTTCTATTCTAATGTTTTGTTTGAACTTTAAGTGATTAATATAACCTTTCATTTATCAACAGCAACAAAGAAAAAAAAAAGGAAATTACCTATAAGATGGTATAGAGTATCCAAGAATGCGTGTGATAAACAATCGGGTCTAATATGCATTGTGGGCGGATCTTGTTGAACCAAATTGAAAATTGGAACTGATAATGGATATATCTCCTCTATAAAACCCAACCAAACGAGGCCTAAGTGTAATTTAAGTTGAAATTTTGTTTAGTTATTTTATATTATATTAATTTTAATTAAGTGGAAACAAGTTTGAAATTATCCAAAATAATTCTAAATTTGCTTTGGTTTATTTTTTAATTCAATAAATATCAATTTCTTTTGTGATTCAATATCATAGTATTGTGCCTATTTATATATATATATATATTTTTTTTTTTTATGTTTTAGATTAATGGCCCCATACTTTTATATGATAGTTGACCACTATTGTTTCTTTATCATTGGATCTAATTATCATTGACTTTAGGATATGTTTTTATGACCCATTAATCTTGTCTAATGATCAATCTTTGGTTGTCTATGAAGGGGTGATCTTGTTTTGTTGTCACATTTAGATTGTGGGACACTTGATATATGAGTTGATATATACTTTATATTCTCTAAACAAATATTCCAGTGTTCTTAACAATATGATTTGTGAACTGGTACTTAATTCTTGAGAGAATTACATTATGAGTGATGGGTTGAGAGAGAATTACTCCACAACATTTTGATGACAACTCAGAGTGTAAATGAATCCACACAAATCTACGTCGGACCATAAAACATTGTTTGGGCAGGCCAACAAAACGGAACGGAAATTCAACTTCAAAGATGCTAAAAACATGCAACGCCCAAGACATATTCCGCGTAAAAAGGAATTCTGATCCGACATTGCACCAAATGTGCCTCTTTTATATTCCTGATTTCATTCTAACGGAAATTCCAGAAATTTGTTCACAGTCTTAACAATACTGATAAACAGAGACAAATCAGATCATCATAAGAAACAGAACCCGTCAACGAAAACAGGGAAATAATTCGAAGAAGATAACTATCATCCAATCCAACGATTACATTTCAGGCTGTGATTCTCAGTTTCACCGGTTATCTCGAAGCCTTACTAGGTGAGTTTTTTGTTTTAACTTGAATTATCTGTTATGAAATGATTGCATTTTTATTAATTCTTTCACCATGATAATATCTTGGCCTATTTGGGATTACTCCTGATAATTTTTCTTTCATAATTCCAATGCCATTTAAAAAGAAAATTCTGTTTTTGTTTTGTTACCGGGAGATGAGTTTAGATGTGCATAGTGATGTTGAAAACTTGAGTATTATATTATATATATGCTAATATATGATTAAAGTAGGTTATATTGTGGATCTTCTCTCATGAAAAACATGAAATAAAATAGATACCTCAAGTATAACAGGACTCGTGTATGATGTATTGATTTAACAGTAAGAATGAGACGTTCAAATACTAAAGGTGTTGGATTCGAATCTCGTCTATCTTAAGAGTAGTTTTTGCCATTGATTAATTAATCGTTCAATCTTGACGTATTCTGAATGTTGTGGTAGTTCTTTGAAACAAGTCTGACAGGACTCCATGATCTATTTATGCAGACAAGTGAAAAGCACCTTCCCATGTCCAATCAGGCTTTGATCAAACAATTGATGCATATTGGTAATTCAGGTGAAAATTTATGAACTTGATCGAATGTATTTTTAATTTCCTACACTTTATAAGCTGTTTCAAATCTCATTATTTTGATGATTTGCAGTTAAACAATACTGAAATCTCCATGGCTTATGCCACCAGAGATGCATTCAGATTGTGCAGTGAATTTACACTTGCTGCTGCACAGTTTTCAACTCCTCCATCAGTAGCTCTCCATAGAAATGGCAAGAAGCTCTAAGGCTACTTGCAATCACCTCTTTTAGCAGGAGGGGCCGAAAATTACTGCCTCTTGTTCGACAAACTTGGCAGGTATAGCACATTTCATGACAACTTAACAAAGAGTTTTCCTCTTTTCTACTGAAATTGCTGAACAAATACAACTTTTGACAGGGTAAAAATTCGAGCCCGTGTCTAGTTCGTTTTTTGGGCTGGGCTGAGTTCATTTTCAATGGCAAATGTTTCAGTCTCCCTCCCGGCCAAGCGCAAACGTGGCCGCCCACGTAAGAACGGCAATCTTTCCAGCTTAAAGAGATCACCAGAAAATCCTTCTCCAATTAAAAAACATGTTGACAAAAATTCCAAAGATGGTAGTGTTGATAGCATGGTGGGGAGAATGATTTACGGTGTTATCGAGGGTTCTTTTGATGCTGGATTTTTAGTATCCGTGAGAATTGGCAGCAACGCCACACCTTATCGTGGTGTGATTTTCGAACCCGAGAAATTTGTCCCCATTACATCAGCAAATGACGTTGCTGCACAAGCGAAGATGTATCAAAGAAGAGAATTGCCTATTCCAGTTTATGATTACCAAACTCAGAGTAATGGGATTAGTTCCCCACAGGCCCTATTTCGACCCGTTTTACCTTCTATGCCCCTGTCGCCCACCTCATTTGTATTTAACCATGCTAATTCTATGGGAGCAAAAAGGTCAAACAACAACACGGAAGTCTCTCGAGATATGATGTCAGAATCGTCATTTAAAGCAAGCAATGATAAACTCAAGGGCTCGAATGTTGAACTTCACTTTAATTTTATCGAAGAAATACAGCAAAATGAGATGCTTTGCAGTGAAATGGAGCAAAATCTCTCCATCAAGCAAGCTCAAATTCATTCTGTTCCCAGAGAAGCTCAAGCTATAAAGAATGAGCTGCAGCAAACTAATATATATTATAACGAGCAACCAAAAAGTCCAAATCTTAATTTTAATCACGATCTCTTCGCCAATCAATCTCAACGTGATTCCCAACAGCCCGTCAACTTTAATCCTGGTCACTTTGTCGATAGCGTCTCAAATAGCAGAAATTTAAAGTTAGACCGAAATGAACTGAAGAGCAGAAATCTTGGATTTCACCAAGCTTTCGCATCTGCCAATCCTCTTTTGCTATCTCCAAAGCTTATCAGCCAACCTCTAGAGTTCATGCTGGAGAAACCAAAATCTCCACCAAACTATGGAACTACACAAGAAACTAACTTTGAGCTGGAATCTAGAGATGTAGGAAGCAGTGAAAGGTTTAATGGTGCAACGGGAGTAGGTGAACCGATAAACTACAACGTATCTGCACCGTATAAGCTAGAGCTCGGTACTGCACAATCAGCTTCAAGTACAAGGACTGGCAACCAAACCGCGGCTTCTTCTACCGGTTGCATATCAGACATGGATTTTGTTCTCAGCAATGTCACAGGAGCCCATGGCCATGAAAGTGACCTCGCTGAGACAAAGCACAGATGATCATATGTATATATTATTTGGAGTAGAGCCAATAAATATTAATAATGAGAATTTTGTAGGCTTATTAAGTGAAAATTTTGCAGCTCAAGTTGGCTTATGTTTACATGCGTCACAATTACTGTAATAGAGGATCCGAACTGAACAAACGTATTCATTATCCTAAAAATATGTACATGTATTTGATCCAGTTGTGATTTATGATAAACTAGTCAAAATTTTGTTAGAATAATTAGTTAGTAAAACATCTTGAAACATATTATTTATTCAACTATTTAGATAATCAATTATTTTTTGCATTTATGATCGAGTAGGCTCTAGCTTTTTTGGTTAAGGGCATATTCGGTAGATCAAATATTATTTCCAAGTCCATTTTTCCGTTTTCCTTTTCCTATCCCTTCTCTCAATATCTTTTTCCCCTTTTCGTTTCTTCCTGTAATTTCTTCTGTTTTCTCTTGCCGGCCGGCCGTTTCCCCTTGGCACCACCGCGTCGGCGCGGCGGAGCGAAAGTATAATCGCACGGAAAAACAACAGCACGAGATCCGTTCCGCCACCACGTTTTCTCTCCGATATATCGCTCAATACTCCGTTGATCCGCCCCTGATCCGGAGTCAATCGAAAGAAAAATGGATATAATATCTCAATTGCAAGAACAAGTGAATACAGTAGCATCTGTTGCATTCAACACCTTCGGAACACTTCAAAGGGACGCGCCGCCGGTGCAGCTGTCGCCTAATTATCCAGAGCCTCCTGCCAATGCTAACGGCGGCGAAGACGCTTCGAATCTCGCTGAGCAGCCTAAGCTTCTTAGTGCTGAATTGGTGAAAGCGGCGAAGCAGGTTTGTTTGTTTGTTTGTTTGATTGAATTAATTATATGCAATGTGATGTAATTGGAGGATAATTCTAACCTAGACCGGTTTAGCTAAATCCAACTCGCTAGTGTAATTGTTCGCGTCTTGATTGGTCACTCACTCTCCTTGGAATGTGAACCAATTAAAAAGGATGATATGTTGTTATCTTGAGTTCGGCCGGCCTTGTAGTTTGATGAAATGTCTATTGATTTAGATATATGCGTGGCTTGTGAATTATTTTGTCTTATGGTGGAAGATTTTGCAGTTGAACTTTGTATGTATTTGTAAGTCAAAATATTTCATGTTTCTGTGAGTTATCCTTTAGATCACCTGTTGTTTTTTCATTGTACAGCTGTGAGTTTTTCAAGGACATGACTAGAAATCTTCATTAGTTGGATTTTGTACTAGACAACTAGTCATGTTTGTTAGTTTTATCTTCGAACTATTTTATTGAAAATCTGAATGTGTTCGTTAAGAAAGCCGACCTCCCTTGCAACTCTATTGTTTTCAGTTAAGACTTTTTGCTGAGTTTAAGACACAACTGGATCGGAGGTCTCTCTCAAAAAGTTCACTTATATTTGTTTCGATCAAGTCTTCCTTTCACGGCTTGTTCTTGCTTTTACCTGATGTCATCTCGTGTATGTTTGTGGTACGGCAACGTTGCCTGCAATTGCATCCCAGATTTGCTAATATTTAACAATGTGATTGGATTTACTCATAGTAAAACGACGAGCTGAGTTATAAATACTGTGTCCAAAAAGAATGATATACCAGTAATCAAGAATTCAAATCAATTTAAGCGGATTTCCGGTTAGGTGTCTGCTAAGGATTCATCTGTGATGTAGAAGGAACAAAGATAAACTGTTTCCCATCTCTGGACCCCGTTTTACATTTGATTTCATTCTTTCCTATATCAGTATATAAACTATAAAAGTATACTCTGGCACCAGTATACTGCCTCCTGAATTTTTCCCCTTAACCACTGCTTAACTTAAGCAATCAAGGCAATCTGTATATCATAGTTTGTTGGTGAACTCGTTAGGTGGCCTTGATTGCTTAAGTTAAGATTGCTTATTGCTTCTTAAGATTGATATACAGATTGCCTTCCCATTAGAACTGATGCTAACTATGATATAGAGAGCCAAATCAATCTTAAGAAGCATCAGTTCTAATGAGAAGTGTAAACTTCCCATCTCTGATGCTTCTTAAGATTGATTTGGCTCTATCCATGAGAAGTGTACTGTAGATTTTGACAGAGTGCTCCTTTTGCAGTTTGATGTGTTGGTTGCTGCACTTCCATTATCTGAGGGAGGTGAAGAAGCTCAAATGAAAAGAATTGCAGAACTCCAGGTATGAAGAAGCTCAAACTTTTGCTGTTTGATGCGTTGGTACTCACCGCCAGCTGCTTGCGTTATTGTTGCCTAGCTGACTCTTGAGCTTGTTAAATCTTGATTTCTATGGCTGATTAGTACCAAGATGACTTAAAATGTTTCTTTTGTCCTATTGTCACATTGTCCTGCTTATGCTATTTAATTGCTTTAGATAGTGAAAATGAATAATATCCTGGACTTGTTCTTTGTCAATGACAAGGGAACACTTCCATATGCATGGGTGAACTCACTCTTATATGCATGATGCATACTGGTATTCTGTTGTGAGATCTTACTAATCAGTATAATCACTGACAGGCTGAAAATGATGCAGTTGGACAAGAACTGCAAAAGCAGCTTGAAGCTGCAGGTAAGATCTCTTACTTCTTCTAGATGTGAAACTCTGGTGATTTTGGTATTATAATGTTATTCTGTAACAAAAAGGAAACTGGGTTTCTTCCTCACCTTTTTCTTTTCTGTTCTCTACATCCTGAAAAAAACAATATTATATTTATGACCTGTATTGACTTTTGAGATATCACGCCGTAAAATAAAGTTTGTTGCTACTATAGGGAAATACTCAAAGTAAATACCATTCCTTAGTCCTAGCAAGATCCCATGCAGTTCATATATGAAAAAATTGTGTGGAAGTCAAAGCACAATAAGATTCTAATATAAGATTTAGTTTGTGAATTTTGGCCTAGTCTACTTCAGATAATAATATGTGAGCTTTGGCCATGACAATGTATGAGACAAAATCCTGCATGCTGCAAAGCATCCTTTTTGTTCTTGAATTTGTTTCCAACTTCTAATTATAAATGCTGCTCATGTGCCAGAAAAGGAGCTCAGGCAGGTCCAGGAGCTGTTCAGCCAAGCAACAGATAACTGCTTAAACTTAAAGAAGCCCGATTGATGTGAAGGATTAGTAAAGAACTTTATTCTTATGTTCTACTGGAATCGCTCCAACATCACCCTGCTTACAGAAGTTAACAAGTAGAGGCACTTTTATTTATATATATGTAATGACTCGGTTACTGCTAGTTCAGATGAGACTACTTGCAAGGTCAGATCAACATCAGTTCTTATCATTCTGCCTGTGTAATGAAAGTTCTCGTTCAGGAGCGACGGGAAGCTAGTTGTAATAGCCATCGACCACCATTTCTTCAGTTCAAGAACTTGTGGCATACGGAAAGCATGATGCGTATTAAGAATTTTTGGGAGCGGGATCAAGATTTTGCACAGCCAAATTCTCTACTGTGTTGATGTACAAAGTTTTGATTACCAAGACACATTTCAATAACAATCTTTTGAACCGGAAAACGTTTTTACTCAATAATCTCAATTACATCACAGGTCCTTGCAAAAACAGAAGGTGCTATATGACTTGCTAATTTTGCTCACTTGTTGCAAGATGGAGGCCAGATGCTTTAACGTGTTTCTTGAGATGTATGCAGTAATGCAGGTCAAATTGCAAAACAAAAAGGAAATTGGACAGGCAAATAATTAAAACAAACAAACATGAGTCCGCGGTCAGAAAATGGGCATAAAGAAACATATATTATTTTTCTCCCCCACTTTTTAATAATAAATCTAAAAGAAAAAAGGCAAATTCAATTAAACACAAAAACTCGTCTAATAGGAACGATTTTTATTTTTTTTGGGTAGATCTAATAGGAACGATTACAAAGCCAACACTCATCTTAAAGACTCAATAACTGCCAGTATCCACACTGATGCTCAAATTTGGTATTCCCTGGCAGCGGCAGATAGAAGCTGCCGATTTCCCTTACAAAAGGGTAGATCACTGCACAACAAATAAGTTCAATAACTTTAGAATAAACAGAGGTGGTATACAGTACATGAAATTAAAGAAATTTCCACAACAAAAAAATTACATGAATGTGTTTTTTGTGAATTAAATCGTACACGACTTATATTTTTGCAGACATCAAAGAAAATAATTTGGTCCCTTATCTTCTGGTTGGTTAATATAATAGCATTGAGAAAAAGTACCTACCTTCTTCAAACATTTCGATTCAAAAGAAATACATATGGAGTATTTTCATAAATAAAAACTTTGTTTGATAGAATTTAAAAAGAATCATAGGACGCATATGAGAAAATTTCCGCTAAAAACCTGATACCAAAGTATGCAAGGACCAAAGAGAGAAACATCATTTATCTCTAATTGTTAAAAACAGTAACATAGTACAATCAGGTTTGAAATAAGTAAGACTGTTTCTAAAAGATTATCCAAACAGAGGGAAGTTGAAGACTGGAGCCGAAAATAAAGACAGATTTAATTAGTGATTGTCATGTTAATAGTTAAGCCACGTAGCATATAATTAAATTTCCATTGCAGAAATTGTCGACATAAATACCTGAGGCTGCTGCTGCTGTTGTGGTGGGTAGTTTCCATATCCAGGGTAGCCTGCATAGTACAAATTTGGATCCTGTGCTGCTGCACCATATCCATAGGCTTCATATCCAGGGGCATAACCATAATATCCACCATAAGACGGGTTTGGGTCAGCCTGAGTCTGTAATTCAAAGAGATAAGTGCATGTAGTTGTCAGCACTAAAAAAAACCACGAGCTAACGTAATAACAATAAGCAAATAATGGGACATATGAAACCTGCTTGTTTGAAGGACTACGGCCCCAAGAGAGTCGAATGCTTTGTCCTCCCAACTGGGTTCCATTTAACATCCGTATAGATTCTTCAGCACAGCTTCTGTTATCATAGATGGATGTAAATACCTTCACACTTAATTTCTTGGTTTTAAACCAATGGGAGAAGTACTTATTGGCATACTCGATTTACCTGTCAGCAAATTGAACAAAGCCACATCGTTTTCCTACTGGTATCTTTACATGGAGTAACTGTCCAAATTGTCCAAACAGCTGCCTTAGATGTTCGTCTGTGATATTAGAATCCAAGTTCCCAACAAAGATCTGGAGGTGAAAACTCAAAACCGTGAACAGAGTTTTAATGTGAGAAGGCATATAAAAGTAATATTCTATGAGTTTACTAACAGTTGTATTAGTTGGATCATCCTCACTTGGAGCTCCTTGTGAAGTTTGGTACGGGGCTGCAAGTGTAATAGATGTAGGTGAGCAAATCTTGAATATACTCGAGAAAAAGAGGAGGGAGGAAGGTAGAGATAAAGCAAAGCAATTTTGTTAATCCAGAAATTATCTAACAAGCAATAATCATTTCCTATCATAAGTGGAGACAGTAGAACTAAATAAAATGTCAAAAAAATAAGGGAAATACCTCACAGATGGAAGCCAAAAGAAGATAATAATTACCAGCCATGGCACCAAACATAAATGGACATACAATGAAAGATATTGACCATAATAGAAATTTTGCTGAAGAGTAAGATTCTAGTACAATATGGTAAATGCAAAATAGAAAAATCGATCCATTTCTTTTCTTCTGTTCATATTGTCTTTTGTGCATGTTATAAATAGAGGCGATGGAAATGTTTCTAGAGTGGTTCCACCAGCTTTTCTAAAGTCAAGCAGTATGTAGTACCCCATTACAAACAAAGGCGCATTTTGGTTAGTTTAACGGACGCACAATAAAAAGTTAATCTATTGCCGTACTTCGAATAAAGTAACAAAGCAACTTCAACAAACTTATGAAGCAGAGGTAGCCTCAAGTGAAGATCTCCTCCAAATCGTTGAGAACTTGGAAAAAGGAATGTAAGATAGAACATTACAGTCAAAAAAAAAAAAAGCAACTGAGCCGGTAAAGACGAGCAACTTAAGAGAGCTGTAAAGAATTGGTAGCACAAACAATTGAAACCTGCGTGCTGTAAGTAGTTCCACTGACCTCAGATCATTGCCCACTCTCCATGGTGAGCCATTTCTAACAGGAGTAAATCCAGTGGTAATTGCTTGGAGAATAGCAGGAGGCACAACAAAAGAAATCTAATAATTATCTAATGGCAAAGGGCAGTGGTATATGGAGTTACAGAGTAATAATTGCGGTTGTAATCTAAAAATGAAATGACAGAAGGCCTGAATTTAAATACAATTTTAACTTGGCTGGGAGCTCAAAAAGTAAAAGGACTTGAAGGAAAAAAATACTGAAATTTGAAGCGTAATTAACACTGGAAGGTACCAAAAATAAGCAACAAAATAAAACTGACCTAAACAAAACCACGCACTAAAAAGGTTATCATTTCAGCTGAAATCGGCTCCAGGCCCCGTAATGACAGAGCCACCTGGCACCCTGCTTTATGACAACCGGAGTTCTTTATGAGATTATGTCAAGTTTTAATACTTCAAAACCTAGAAGTTTTTAAATACTGGAAGGAAACGTCATAGCAACCCATGCTTCTTCAACAAATCAATGAAAGCAACTTAATAGCATTGCTGAAAAAGAGTCATCTCTGCTCCAATTATTCCAAAACACAAAATGCATCATAACAAATGAGAATGAATGATAAACCAAACTCAGCAGGTGAAACTTAATTTGCTACTCTAATAGCCATCCAAGAACCTGTAAGATAAGGCATACCTTTGGTCTGACCACCCACTTTTTGTTTGTTAGCAGCTGGACCAACTCGCATGGGCCTAGAGGAACAAAACATTCCATTCATCTCAGTCATGGCTCGTAGCTGTTCACTTTCATCGCTGAACTTTACAAATCCATAGCCCTTTGTGCGTCCTGTTATCCTATCTGTGACAACCTTTGCACCCTTGACAGAAGGATAGTTGACTCTAAACGTTTCTTGAAGCATGTAATCAGTAACATCAGCAGCCAAGTCTCCAACAAAAATTGTGTACTCAGGCGCATCATCACGTTTTTCACCAGCACCCATGGACGCCCAGTTCATTCGGAAAGTTTGCTCAGCATTCGGCATTACGGAACCATTGTATGTCTGAAGGTTCCTTTCTGCAGCAGCGTGACTTACAAACTCAATGAAGCCATAGCCTTCTGATTGGCCAGTTTGCTTGTTACGAATGACTTTAGCAGAGACCGCCTACAAAAGCAAAGAGATACAAAGTTTCACGATAAATAGAAACATTTCTCTCCAAAATCCAACTCCTCAGTCCTCAAGGATCTTATAACCAACACTCTAATCATCCAGTCACAGTTCCTCTTCACAAAGTGCAAAAAATATATCTTCTCTAGTAGCTAAATTTCCCGTTGTTAATTACCAAATACAAAATCCAAATCTTCCAAAGTAACAAGCACCTAAAACAAGAAATTTGATAAACTAATGCCACACACGAATACACATGAACGCATAAAACAACTCCAAGAACCAGTTTATCAAATCCCACACGCAAAAGTCCAAAATTATAAATTAGAAATGAAAATTGTTATAGAACAACAGAAAAACGTAGAACCGTATCCAACAGATAGAAATTTCAATTCCACAAACCGAAAAACGATAAATCCAAAAGTTTTAGCCTAATATCAAAATTAATATCTAATCAATTCAGCAGTCGCAACAAATATCAATACACACGAGACGCAACAAATATCAATACACACGAGACGTTAAATATGCGTCTATACCTCGCCGGCGGTGGCAAAACAACTAAGTAAATACTGCTCGTCCATCCAGTACTGCAGATCTCCGATCCACAGACTCCGAACTCCATCATCAGCCAATGGCTGAGCCTGAGCAGCCGGCGCGGCGGCGTACTGCTGCGGAGGTGCGCCTGCCACAGGAGCCTGCGGTTGCTGGTAGTAATACGCGGCGGCGGGAGGTTGTTGCGGCGGCGGAACCTGGTACTGCGGTTGCTGAGGCAACCAATGCTGAGATGGCTGTTGTTGCTGGTATTGAGGTGGTGGAGCCATGGAGTTTGCCGGCTGCATCATCGTCGTTACGCTAGGTATTTTGTGTGGTGAGCGGAAGTTGGGGTTGAAAGCGGAACCCTAATTACGGTGATGATGATGATGATGATGAGACGATTATGAGAGAGGGACTATTCTCCCAGGCCCAGCGCAAAGGACTTGATTGAAGATGCCGCTAGAATGTCAATATTACCCCTTGACCAGTAAAACTTCTCGCGGTCTGGGATTTGTGTGTAACCGCCTCTATCCGAAGAAACTACACGAAATTGGAAGAAGAAAAGGTATTCGGGTTTAATTGGATGATATATCATTTCGGGAAGTAAAATTCATTACAAAAGTAAGAAAAAAAAAATATTGTGTTAAAAGTATGTTTGGATGAATATTTTTTAAGGAAAAATATGTAATCATTATGATTGATATGATATATTTTTTATTGTAATTTTTTTTTTCTGTTTCTATTTAAATATTTTTTTTTATAAATTCATTGATTTAGGCATAATAAAATAGGCAAAATAACTCGGGACATTCTACCCCGTGTTCCCAATAAATCATTTTCCATTTAAAGCAAATACACTACATTTATCAGAATTTGTTCGTTTTTAGCAAATTAGGAAAATCAGCCTGTATTTATAATTTTTATGGACCATGTCTGGAAAACAAGCCCAGACCCAGTAGCCAAGCCTTTCCGCTTATAGTTGGGTTAATAAACCCAAACAGGCCCAGAAATGCAAATAGTAGAAACAAATATAATCATAAGGGAATAGCACTCCAACCGACCTCTTATTTTATTTTTTTCTAATTCCGTCGATAAATTTTAATTATGGGCGACCAAAATCATATAAAACTCCAGATAAAAATATGAGTGACAATTTGAAATCAATCGCGGGACCTTTCACGTAAAAATGAAAATTGATAGACTAACACGATAATATAGTTGTTGGGAGCAATTTTAATAGTGGGCCTGATCCATGGAGACGGGATGATACTTGGTAGGTATCGAAGTCCAACTTTCGATGAATATTCATCATACAAAGTGTTAAAACATGATAATATATATATTGATAGATCCTACACATGTTTTAATATTGTTGTGGTGAATATTTATCGAGAGTTTGGATTCTCAGTAGCCATCACGTATCAACATGTGGACGCTTGCTTGCGTTCAGAACACTGTTAGGTGCTATCATGTGAAATGATTTTGACAGCTATGGCTGGAAACACGTGTTCCCATGTACTCAATATTTTTTTTTTGATGAAACCATGTACTCAATATGAACTTCAACCATTATTAATATAATATATAAAATGTTTGATCCTTTCTTACTCTACACTCTGTGGGCGGAAAAGAAATAGTAATAAAGGATTGTTTATCAAAGATGTTTTGACCATCACGATGCTGGACGAAATAAAAAAAATTACGAAATAGCTACGTCACGTGTGAATCTAATTTATTAATACACGTCAAACACTCTTATTCATACTTAATGTGAGGAGATTGTTTGTAGCGATGAAAAATTCACAATAGGAGTCACCCCCGCATCACCCAAAGACATTATTAATGTTTTTATTCTTTTAAAGATTTAATGGAAAGTTTTGCCATCGTGAATGTGTATGTGTTAGAAATCGAGAACGTACCTAATACGAAAGCGTAATATTGATCGAACTTGATTAGAATCACGTTGTCCCGAACTTCTTAAATGAAACACAAGCACCATCGGGAATTTGATTACTAGAATCGAAAACACAAATTCACGACTCAAGTATCTAATGTATTTGGAGAGTTTATGATATATATTTCTAAGTAATTAAAAATGATGAACAATGACCATATTTATAGAGAAAAACACATCATCTCATCAAGAGTCGCAACCAATAGACATGTCTTTTGAGTGTTATTTCTTATAGTATATATAGATGTTTTATTAATCAGAGAAGGACAGAAGGTTATTCAAATGCGACAGTTAACATAAAAATAAATGCAATATTATATGTCGTCACTAACTTTTTAAATATGAATCGATTATAATAAATAAATAAAAAAGGTGATATAAAAATGGATGAATATTAATTAGTCAAAAAAGTAACAATTTTCTTATATTAGTTCGAAATTGATGGAATCAAATTAGCTAAGGGGCGTGTTTGGGTAGATAGATTTGAAAGCCATGAATTTCAAGATTATTAATTAATTCATTAGTTTGTTACTTTGTTTGGATGATATTTCAAGTTTATAATTGGTTTTAAATCTTTTGGTGCTTACTTTACGTTATTTTCCCAATCACTAATCTCATTTTAGAGGAGGGTCAAACCCATTTTACTCCCTGAATTTTTTACCTTTAATGTCAAATTAGTCATCGAGTTTTTAATTCATCTCAGTTTAGTCCATCTGATCAATCTCTGGTATCAATTTCCCATAATTGAAGGGCATTCCTGCTCTTTTACCCTCTAATAATTAAATTTAAATGCTATTTTCAGTAATTCAAGGAGACAATCATATTTGCTGACTCAGAGGCAACTACCACCCTTGCTGCCTGGGTAGCTGCACTATAAATAAAGTGAGCAACTCTCATTTCCTATGCCAGCAGAAACAGTGTTCCATCTTAGGCACCCAAACAAACTATTCTCCCTTCGCATTCTTTTTTTTCTCCAAAGAGAAAAAAAAAATTAATCTATGGAGGTCTCTTCCCGCAATTATTTCTTCCCCTCTGCTCATTTATTCCCTTACCGTTTCGTCCCTGAAAATTCTGCTAACTGGATTGAAACCCCTGAATCTCACATTTACTCAACTCACATTCCAGGTATTAAAAATATATACATATATATATATACATACATATATATATAGAGAGAGAGAGAGCGCGCAATTTCTTGCTCATCTTCTCCCTTTTTTGACTTAAACAAAAAAAAAAAGCTTGAAATGTTATGATTTGGATTTACAATTTTAGTGTGGAAAATTAAATACAATTGATTTTGAATTTGTTTGGCAGGTGTGAGGAAGGAGGAGATAATTTTGGAAGTGGAGGATTCCAGATACCTCATCATAAGGACGGAAGTCGCCGGCGATTCAACGGCGGAGCACTGCGTGAGCTTTAATAGAAAGCTCCGGCTACCGCGGCAGGCGAACATTGACGGAATATCAGCGGCGTATGTAGATGGAGTCTTCACAGTTACCGTGCCGAGAACTTTTGCTAAATCCAGGGGATTTTTCATTGATCCAGCTGACAGGCCTGAAAAGCCGACTCTTCTTGCGAGGGCGGCTTGAATTTAAGCTTTCAATTATGTCAAGGTTTTGAATAGGTTGTGTTTGGATCTTAGATTTTAGTGACGATTTTTTTGTCTTCTTTTTTTGTTTTTCGTCATTAAGTTTTTTGATCCAAACACAGCAGTAGTATTGCGGGTTTGAAAGTCCTTGTATTGAAATGCACCAAATTTTCATACTATGTAAAGATCGCAAGTTGAGATTATGATAATTTCTCGATCGAGCATTTGTAATTGGTTCGAACATGCAAAGCACTATTATTGGCCTAACTTTTCTGAATTGAGGCATTCTAAGTCTTGAATCACCTTAAACCGGGGATTGAATTTGAAGGTTTCTTTGGCAGAAGTACAATAATCACAATAATTTGTAACATCTAATATTCAATGCACACGGGAAAATTCTTATATGCACTCGGTGTATTATACGTCAAATAGTATAGGTCGTGTCACATCAGTGTATGGTGTATGTAAGTGTTGGTGTGGTGTAATATATGACCATTGGTGTTCAACGCCGACAGTTTAGAAGAATTTTGCGTGCACTAAAATCTAGACAGAACAATGACATGTAACAGATCTGTTGTTGGACTTCACTCGAACATTGAAAAGGTTGACTTCGACTTAGAAGGTTCAATAGTGACCCGGTGGGCAAACATTTGCAACGGGAGGCCGGGCATGCACAAATATAGAGCGGGCGACATTGTTGGTGCAAGGGCACACGTCGAAAATGCAGTATTAGCTAGGATTCACATTACTGCACAAATAGGTCGGGCAGGTTAACGGGATTCATTAGGTGCGAGTCGAGCTGTTGGTTGGACAATGCTAGGACAGTTTATGTTGGCATTTGGGTCATCGTGGCTAATTCATCCAAGATAAATGCCGGATAATATTTATCCCCGAGAAGAACATTGTGCCATATCACTTGGCTGGTGGATTCTCCTAGCAGTTGTGGATGTATCGTAAGTATTTCTTGTATTTAAGATTTGTGAATAATTCTAAGATTCATTCTTGTATTTACAGCAGTATGTGTGTGCATGTGACTTGCAATCTTACACTCACTAAATAATTAAAAAACACGATTTAATCAACTGATACGTGGGAGATTCTGCACAAAAAGGACTGAGAATTAGCTTAAAGTCTATGCTTGAACAGAGAATTCAATGTATATTTGGGTCCGAATGTCACCTATGTGACAGCAAATTTTGTTATGGCTCTATGATACATGTATATCTCACATTCGCACACATACGCTAACTCAATTAATGTTAGAATTGGCTGTTGGATCTTGATAGGGATTGGTTGGAAATACGCGTTCCCATGTACTCAATTTTGAACTTTTTTAATAGGGAACGATTCATCCTTTTCTTACTCTATAGTCATAAGGGTTGTAATCAATGATGTTGACAATCAGGGTGCTTGACTAAATCAAAAATTTGGCGAACAGCTATGTTAACAATTCCAATTTAGCAGTGGTTGTCACACACACTTATTTAATACTTCTTTCTTGTGGTGATTATTTCCATCAATTAGATATAATAATAGCATGACATGGAAAGACAGTGCTATAGTGATATATATATATATATATATATATATATATTGATTGTACAATAATGTTCTATAAATTCAAAACATATCACCAAAAGATATTGTCATAGTCATGTATACAGTTTTATAAATTCATGAAGGTGATTGAAACACGAAACAGCACATAAAATATAATATACCATATATAATAATTGAAGGCGCATTTATGAATCTTGGTAACTTTAAGTTGAACACTAGATTATACAATTATTGAAGGCACACAAAGTGAATTCTTGGTACCTCTAAGCGCAAAGGTACAATTATTGAAGGTCTGAATTCTGATGTTCCGTTTCTACTTTATAACATCTCTCCCGAAAATACGAGAGAATTTTCCGGACCCGAAAATTATGTGGGTTTAAATTAAGAATGATAGAGTGATCGGTTCTTAACTGACCTTCTGTACATTCTTGAAATTGGTTATTTTCTTAAATGGAGCCGCCAAGACTGTGACAGTGAGCCAATTTGCAACCCTGAGTTGCTGAACGACAAATAGAGTGAACAAACCAATCCTCTTAGTAAGCCACAAATAATTGCTATCCTTGAGATCTTTTTCCGAAGAAAAAAAAGAAGCTATGGAGGTTCCAGCATTTTATCCCTATTCCCGTAACTATTTCTTCCCCTCCACATCATATTTATTACCTTATCATTTCATCCCTGAAAATTATGTCCATTGGACTCAGACCCCTGATTCCCACATTTATTCAGCTGATATTCCAGGTAACACCAAATTAAAATCCAGCAATTTCATGCTCACTTCGTCTCTCTTTTAACTTCAAGTAAAGCTCGAAAGTCGAAATGTTATGATTGGAATGATGGAAAGCATTAATAAACTAAATCAATAGATATTTCTTTATAACTATATAGTACAAATTCTTCGTATTTTCTGTTGAATTTTTGAACTTGTGTGGCAGGTGTGAGGAAAGATGGGATAAGACTGGAAGTGGAGGACTCGAGATATCTCATCATACGAACTGAGGCCGCCGGAGACTTGGCGGAGGAGCCCTGCAGGAGCTTTAGCAGAAAATTCCGGCTGCCGAGGCAGGTGGATGTTGACGGAATCTCAGCAGAGTATGTGGCCGGAGTTTTGACAGTTAAGGTGCCGAGAACTTTAGTTAGACGGGGATTTTTCATTGATCCAGCTGACAGGCCTGAGAGTGTGAATCTTCTTGCCAGGGCTGCTTGATTCTAAGGATTAGTTTTTCTCAAGTATTTAGATTAGATTATGTTTCTACTTTGGATTTTAGAGATATAAGATCAATATTTTTATCTATTTGCACTCTATTTTGATCAGACGTTATCTTTTTCATAAGGGTACCAATTTTTCAAATTTTGGCCTTTTTTTAATTTTTGTGCGTGTGTATGTGTTTTAGAGTGGAAATGAGGCATGCTGATTTCTCAATCATGTACTTGTTTTCTAAGCATTATTATTGGTCTAAGCTTTAGGCATTTCAAGTTCCGAATCACCCAAGAATCAGGGGATTTAATTCAAAAGAATCTGCCGTATATAGCATATTATTGTAATCACTACAATTGGTAATAGCTAATTTCGAGGCTGATATTTTCGAGGTCGATAAGAATAAGCAACTTTATCGGGACCCAAGACACGATTTATACAAGTATTTTCAACTTTACCCAACTTTAGTAAGTGCTTGTTTGGAAATACCATTGCTAAACCAAACAAATCATGAAGAGGAAGAAATCAGAACGGATCTTCTATCCCACAATGGTGTGCCACAATGGTGTCACATTATTGTGGGATTGACAAGTGTCCATTTAATTTAAATTATTATTAACAGTTTTTTTTAAATGGACACTTGTCAATCCCACAATGATGTGACACCATTGTGGCACACTATTGTGGGATAGAAGATCCGCACTAGGAAGAAATGTTATGGAGCTGATTGTAGGTGTTTCATCCAACTTTATTTTGATTCGTGTAAACAAATGAAATTCTTCCTAAAGATAAGAAAATTTTGTGCATGAATGTGAGAATATTAAACAAGCATCCATTACCTATATTTTAAAATTTTCATGTCATGAATATGTTTTCCAGATACTAAATTTATTTTCTAGCCATACTGCAATATTAGTTTACCCATCATTTTCGCCCAAAACAAACAGACCCCTCCTAGTGGGTACTGATTTTTATGAGCTAGATAATGATTTATGCGGGGCAGCATGGGACCACCGCTTGTTAAGCCAGTCGACTTATGGGTTTGTGGATTACAATTAAAATATCTTCGACCCAAATTTCTAATTGCGCGAGCACGTGATTATGTCATATATCTTTCAATTAAAGTGATAAAGATTGTTCTTAAAGTTACGTCCTCAATAATCATCTGGTTCATTTAAATTAAAATGATAAAGATTGTTCTTACGATTATGTCCTCAATAATCATCTGGTCCATTTAAATTAAAATGATAAAAATTGTTCTTACAATTACGTCCTCACAAATCATCTCATTCACTCTAATCTAACAATGAATAATGAACAAGTTTATTGGCCTCAATCTACTACAAATGCTCAAAATATTGAATGGTCCTAACCCATTTAAGGTCCCCTAAATAGATTTGGGTAAACTAGCTTTATATTTAAGGTCCCCTAGAATTAATTCAATCCAGCTTGTTCAATTTTGAATAGACCCTAGCTTTAGATTTAAGGTCCCCTAGAATTACTTGAATCCAATTTGTTAGGTACACTCCAGCTTTCCGTTTTAATGAGATTGTTATACTCAAAAAGTCCAAAAATAAAGCACAAAGTTACATGATTGAAAACGAGGAATGTTTTCCTAAATATTTTACTCACTAAACCCACACTCCAAACATAACCTAAAAAACCGAAAAGGAAAAGGAAATGTGAGAAACACCTGCTATTGACAAAATCCTTAGGCATTTGTAATGAGTTTGAGCAGCAAAACAACCTCTCTTAATCTTCTATCTGCATGTTCTCTTCCCACCAAGTTCCTTGCATTCCTATATATTCGTATATAACATTACTATCTATATATATATATATATATAATATGAAATTCTTCAACGAAAACAATATGAAAATGACTTTACCTCTTATCATGTCCTGCCTTCCTAGCCAGTTCTTCAGCCAGATTGTTTAACCTCCTCAGAAGAGCTGGTGATTTGCGAATAGCTTTCGCTCCATTTTCGTGTACACATATTTTCTTCAACAGTTCAGAGGCGATGAAATATCCCTCCTCTTTGTTTCTGGTTCAGGACAATAAAATCCAAATAAAATTAATTATATGTAACGGATTTGAATCAACTATAAACGTAGTTCATAGACTTCCACCACAAACCTTAGGAACTCCAAAATAACTGTTTCCAAGCATCCAGGAGTCTCGACCAATATTTGAGTGACATGTGGATAGCGGGCAAGATTCCTGAGAGTCGAAAGAGCGTGCTTTAGAACTTGTTGATCTGGTATGCTCCGGCTGACAGAACGGATTAGCTTCAGTAAAGTGGCAACAGCTCCAGCAGCAACAAGCTCTTCACAACATCTTTGTGAAAGTTCTGTAGCCACATCTGTAAAAACATAACATATACATATATAACATTGGTTTTAAATCGAAAAATCTAATAGTCAAGTATGGATAAGGGATAGAGAGTAAAGAAATGATTACCTAAAGTTGCACAAGTATGCAAAATGCCACTAACACTTCTCATACTTAGAAGTTCTGAAAGTGCTGCAACAAGTCTGTTTATTAAGCGCCTGCTATTATCTATATTGGCTGCAGATTTTTGCATTCTCAAGCGCAAGTCCACCAGCTGACCTTTTGCATCTTTACGTGCTAGGTAGCCTTTCCAGTGTGACTGTCACATTCAAAATTCACAAATAGTTGCAGACAATTGAAAGCTGTAGCAAGCTCTAAGATGCACTAGTTGAAAGTGTCTTTACATATAAGGAATCATGCGAAGTTCAAAGTGAAAATGACATACTTGAATCACAATCACACCATGCTTTTCTCTCTTAGCTATTTCCCTTGCTATCCATCCTCGAACATGTGATTGGATAATCACTGTAGACTTTGTTTTCAATCTAACTTGCAGAACGTTCCTCCACCACCTTTGCAATTTGACAACAGATTGCACAAATATCTTCAATTCAAGACCCAGAAAGTCATGATTCGAGGTCTTATGACAGCAGAAAGATCCTGCATTTGTACATTTCAAAATGTTTACAACTAAAAATAAAAAAAATCATGCAAGGCTTCATCAAACAAAGAATTACCTAGAAGTCTTTTTCTAGTATTCTCTCCCCTGACATAACATTGGATATTAATCGCAGCCAGCCTTTGGGTAACGAATTCCTTCTGAAAGTTCATACTGAGGATAACACTTTGAATCATTGTAGCAGCTTCCTTCTGCAACAAGAACTCCTTTCTTTGCAGCCACCCACGGCAGTAGCTCTATTCCATACCAACAAAATAATGCTCTTTATGGATATAGCCGTGTTTATATTCAGAAACTTAAAGCAGTTTAATAGTTAAAAAAGAAAATGTAGAATATTCTTACTATTTGAATGATATAACCCGTAACTCAGGAACAACTTACTTGAATCTTAATTGAACTTTGTTTTTCCTTATAAGCTTGTCTACGAGCTATCCATCTACGAGCATGAGCTTGAATAATAATTGCTGATTCCTCTCTGTAAATCTCAGAATTCCTCCTACTCCTCAAACACCTGAAACTCCTTTGAATTGTTTTTATTGCCCTCTTCTTGCATGCAAAACTCTTTCTCGTCAACCTACCACGATAATGACTCTGGATTTTAGTTGCAGCAGAATGCTGGCGCCTCATGGATTTGCCAAAGACATAGCTTCTCCAATAATGCTGAATTTTGATTGCTGCTACTGCGTGGAGATCACCCACTCTTGTAGCAGCATCCTTCTGCAACAAGAACTCCTTTCTTTGCAGCCAGCCACGACAGTAGCTCTAGTCCATACCAACAAAATAGTGCTCTTTATAGATACAGCCGTTTTTATATTCAGAAACTTAAAACAGTTTGATAGTTAAAAAAGAAAATGTAGAATATTCATACTATTTGAATGGTATAACAAATAACTCGGGAACAACTTACTTGAATCTTAATTAAACTTTGTTTTTCCTTATAAGCTTGTCTACGAGCTATCCATCCACGAGCATGAGCTTGCATAATAATTGCTGATTCCTCTCTGTAAATCTCAGAATTCCTCCTACTCCTCAAACACCGGAAACTCCTTTGAATTGTTTTTATTGCCCCCTTCTTGCATGCAAAACTCTTTCTCGTCAACCAACCACGATAATGACTCTGGATTTTAGTTGCAGCAGAATGCTGGCACCTCATGGATTTGCCAAAGACATAGCTTCTCCAACAATGCTGAATATTGATTGCTGCTACTGCCTGGAGATCACCCACTCTATCTTCTTCAGATATAACTAAACTTTTCACCTTCTTTTTAACCTTTCGATCAAATACAGACCTTACGATCCATCCACGCATGCAGCTTCGAATGACAGTAGCAGCATTGATGAGATCTGGACTATACATTTCATTATAAAGGGTACTTTCATTGTTACGCTTCTGACCTATCCAGGCCCTTGCTGCCCGCTGAATGATTGTGATAGACTTTTTTAAGTTGACAAAGTAATGCCTGTCAACCATAAAGGTAACGTACATTCCATACTTTTCCAAGTGCTTCCCCCTAGCTGTATGGTTAGCAATAAATCAGATGAGGCAAAAGAAGAAAAAGCCAAAAATTTATACAGCATGGTTGCTCAGAAGAAATGCTAACAAGATAACGGACCTAGCTTGCTTCTTGTGCCAAGCTCATCTAAGGATACTTTCTTCTTTGCTGATACCCATGCCAATGCAAAACTTTGCAAAACTAGAACTGCATCTATTATTCTCAAATAATTTCGGCGTTCCACCAATCGTCTATAATTAGATTGTATTATGGTTGCAGCATTCTCTGAAAAAGCAAAGAACACTTGTTTCACATAAGTGGGTCGACTAATGACTCATCAGTAAAAAATCAAATGTAAGAAAAATAAGGGTGATTGAATTTTTATTCTTCCTCATTTGATTAAAGTAGGAAAGGTTTCCGGAGAGGTTGTGACTATTCAAAGAGGAATATTTGAAAAACCATGTTTCCAAAGCCATTACCATAAATTGAACAAACTTAATATTATTTCTTTTGGATTCCATACATAAATAGGTTGAGAGACCATCAACAGTTTTACTGTATCAGGAGGATATATAATGCTTCATCCAATCGGTCGGCACTTAATTGTACACTTCTCTAGAACTTACAACAATTAAACGAACAGTTCACAATTATCCACCAATAACATGAGAGTTTTTATGTTGTCAACCAAGTGTGAAGGAACTAAAAAAGAAAAATCAATATAAATATCTTTCCATCAATATAAAAATTAGGTTTCGGTTAAACCAGAAAATCACATGATATTACCTCTTTGAACATTATTGCCCTTTTTGCCAGTTAAGAAGCATTTGGAAGAAGTAGCTGTCTTTAAATTACACTTGCCATTCTGTTGAGCCATCTCTTGCCACCAAGCCATTACAGTCTTAAAATCTCTCGTAGGATCTGCAGTAAATAGAATATACTAAATCAACAACCATAAATGTTAAGTATCTGATTATAGACATGTAATTCTCCTAACTGGAAAAATGTTCTGCAAGAGAGATGAACGATGTGCAGACCAATTGGACACTTTTTCATCCCAGAAGGGTATCATTCCTTGTCAATCATCTTATTTACAAGAACGCAATAGGTATAGTTACACAAATTTTGTAATGAACTTCTATGCCAAGGTTCTTTTGCTACCACCCCAAGGTTTGGACTGAAATTGCTACAGATTGGCCTCGCTGATATCTTACTATATCACCGTCAAACTTATCTGAGGAGAGTCTCAATTCTACTTAAAACTAGAGATTCTGTAGATCAAGTCCTGCAGTTTATACAAATAATTATATAAAAACATAGTAAAGAGCACAAAAAATTTAATGAAGTTCCAGGTCTAAAATCCATGTGATTCAATTGTAAGATAGGCAATATCTTCATATAATGTTTGTAAGAAAACTGATGTGCCACTGACATTCAAAAAAGATACACAAGTCGAAAGAGACCTTTATCATTGTTCCACACAGTACTTGAGCGCCTGCTGCTTGGACTCTGACAACTAAAACCCAGCAATTTATGAAAATTTAATTTATCCTGAAAGAAAAGAGAGAGGCAGATGATTTATCAGATTTCAACTTGCAACATAAAGTAAAGCAATGTGTTTAGAACATACCATGTTTCTTTTTACAAGTAGTTGAACTGAGAGAAACACCAAGAGGACAATTACACTCTGTCCATTACATGCACCATTATGTTCTAATATGTCACTGACTTGTAAAACCTGCAGGAGGCAGTCTCATGCACATTAGTCCTTTAAAATGGTATTCTAAGAAGCAATATCAACTGGAATATACTTGTGGATGTCCACTGGTCACCATCGTCGAGGCATTTTACGGTGATGTATGGAGCATAAACACTGTGACAGACTGATTTAAGGTTGTAGACAATCTAAATATCATCTAGTTATAGTCTTTTAGGTCCATTTACCCATAAAAATGACTTGATAGCTTAACATAAATGATAAATTAGTGACTTCTTGGCAGAAAAATTTACAAAAGTCAATTTTGCGGTCACTGTTCATTGGGTAAACCCAAACCAGCACGCAAAAGATTTTACAATAAGACTAAATAGTCATTTTCAATTGGTTCTGGAGTGTCACTGAAAGAATGTTTATATTGCTAATGAAATAGGCGATAAAATACACAGATATCTGAAACAAACATATAAGAATCTGATTTAGATAAGTTTCATAAGTATAATAGCACCAAGAGCACATGTGGACTAAAGATAAGGTCATGTTGCTTATCCTACATGCACCAAATGTTCAATTTAGAAATCAGTTTAGTGGTCTTGCCATGATAAGACCTAAAATCCTGTGTGATTCATGTGCTCGCAGCTATTAATGTACTCTAAAATCAAAGGTATCATACCTCAGGAAAGTTCCCTAACAAAGATGTTAACTTTTGAGAAAGTATAAAATTGTGCACTGCATCTGTATATTCAATTGCTGACATGATAGAAACTTCTGTCTTTGTTCCATCTGGGTCCTGTAAAATATAATCAAGCAAGATTGAGTCCAATCAAATTGTACACATTGAATAAAAGCTGGTGATGACAAATGTAGGAAACAACCTTAAAGGAACATGAGCAGTCATGTTCTTTGCGAAAGTAATAGTCAAGCAAGCACCACATGGCTTTTCCGTCCAGTAAGGAAGAATGACTTTCAACATTGAACTCGTAAGTTTCACAAATTGCCTGAAAGGAAGAAAGGTTTTTCTTCTAGGTTAAATATGTAAAAGGTTACCTAGGAAAACTTGTGTGAGAAAATGCAACAGCAAGAAATATGAGTGCATGAAAGAGCGCGCACACCCCCCCCCCCCCCCGCCCACACCCATCAATCTTACTTGCTCCTCCCATCAATCTCTTATCTGTTTAACACACAGACCAATAAAATCCCAGGCTAGCTAATGATCTTTTGTTTGATTAGGCTCTCAGTAGGTATATTCAGCCTGCAGGTTCTATTTTGATCGGATTTTCAAAAGCTAGTTACATAGGATGAGTAAGGAGGCCTGATTTTTTCCAGTCGAGAGAACTCATATTAGATCTTATACGAATCATAATATGAGGTTCTTTACTTTTTCACCTCAAGTTTTGTTTATGCCCTTGCTCTCCATGAAATGAACATTATTTTTTCTGCACTCCTATCTGTGAAATGAACTTTTTTGATAAACATGACAAGATGCGTAAAAAATGCACGTTTGTATTGTTGAATAAACACCTGAATCCAACTAAGAAGCAATTCCAAGAGAGTGAGGGTGCTTGAGTTTCCCTGTAAAGCAGTGGAAACAATGAGATGAAAAATGAGTACATAGAATAATAACAAAACACTTCTTAACTTACTAGCTAATTATTTGGAAAAAAACCGTACACATAAAAGCAATAGAAAATATGTCAACAAATATGTAAATGGATATTGTATATTCTTTCTCCAAAAAGCAGTAATAACAACAATAGTGGAATTGAATCATACCACAACTCCTCGAATATTTGAAATTTCTTCAGATAAAAGTGTTTTGTTGATTAAGAGAGGCAACTGCAAGAAACGCAAGTGTTAAATGAGTTGATTCCTTCCAGGACTTGGCACTATACTGTGCAAATTAGTTCCTTTACATGCACAAAGAAAGACTGAAAAATTTGGATGCATAAAAAAAATCACAGCTCACCTGTAGGTGAACAAACATGTTCCAAAGCAAGGAAAGTGTAAGCTCCTTGTCACCATTAATCACATCTTCCCCCATGATTTCTGTTCCATCTTCGTCAAGCAACGGTACGCCAGCCTGCTTTAGATATTGCATTGCAATACCACAATTGACTAGACTCTTCTTCTGAGTATCAGATGGAACGACCACTTTCTGTCCAACCAAAAAGTCAACAATTACTTCATATTAAGCAGAAAGACCTAAGACAAGCCAGTGATCTGTTTAATATACACCAAACCATGAGAATCGAGGAATCATGTTTTAAGAGTTGAATGGCTCTGCAAAGCCGGACACCATCTCGGAGATCTTCAAATAAATCACTGATTTTGAAGTCATACTCAACCAACGGATTCTGTAGAATAAAGAAGAACATGACTGTGATCTCGTGTGCATTAAAATTAATTTTGACAAATGAAGTTAAATATTTGTCTTGAATAAGAAGTCGAACCTAATTGGGATATTTCCTCAAAAGTTATATGTATGTAGCAGGGGCCTGAGAAACCCCGACCATGACATAGGTGCTTTTGCTAAAAACCACAACAAAATGAAATGAAAAATACAACCAAGTTGCTTACTTGTTGGTAAGTTACTTTATATCCAACAATCACAAGATGTGCTAGAAGATTGCCTTCCCCATGCATCACATCAGAAGATAAAAAATCTAATTTGAGGAGAGGAAACAAAAAAGTCAAGCCCCATAGTAGTAAGAACATTAATAAACAAGTAGCAGAAGCACAAACATATATACACATGTGAAGAGAAGATATATTACCAATAATAAGTTGGCGGCTTGATTTGATATTAGATTTTGAAGAGAACAATGGAGGAGATCCACCATCCATTCCATCAATACCATATTTAAGGGGAAGACTTGTATGAGATTTGGCTCTATCAATTATGATAACGAGCAATAAAAATCTCTTCAATAAGACATTCCCTAACTTTTCATAGTAACCTGGCCTGTATAAACCATCAACCTGTTTGTTATAAGCACAGGATTTAGCTAAACCAGTGTGTGAAAAAAATTGCTTTTCAATAACCATCTTCAAGAATGTATTTTCTTGCTCAGAATTGACATCACCATTTGGCAACAAGGAGTCACCCCCCAAGATTATGTATAAACCAATTCGCAGCCAAATTGGGTTATAACACATGAGAATTCTCATGGCTTTCTCCTTCATCCCTACATCACTCACTATGGGACAACTTGCCCTCATCTTTAGCCGTCCTTCATCAATGTTCTGGAAAAGAAAAACAAAACCAAGTTTCAATACAATCACATAAGTTGATAAGAACAATGTGATCAATGCCAAAGACAAACAAGGTTCAATGGAACAACTCAAAACACATAGCCAAAAAGGGTGCATTCCGGTTATATGATAAATCTGAACAATCAGTATATTTCAAGTTCTCAAAAACAATAATTACTCTTTGAAAAAGTTCCAATATTGATTCTCCTCTTGAATATCAAAGACCATTGCATTGACCACAATGCCTTGCAGACAATTTTGGTTCAACTTAAAACTTCCATTGGAATCTAATTTGTGTTTGGACTTTAAATGAGACCCTCGAATATGCACTGTGAGAGGATGTAAGTCGAACAACATTCTTTAGCTCGAAAATGCAATAATAGAGAAAACTTTGACGACTAGTTGAACTAATAATCATATGGGCATAGGACACAACCCAGTTTTGTTTGTCATCTCTTGCCCATAATGCATGAACACATTATTATGTCAAGAGAGAAAAACAAGTGATATGGTGAAATTCAGTCATGAGAACTACCTAAAACAAAACAAAATGTGCATAATACCAATCTAAAGACATTTTCCTAATTTGGCGTGCTAAGCGTTAAGCACATTGCAGTATAAATTAAATGAATTCGTCAAATTAAGCTCAACCTAATGGTAAACTGTCATTTTAGCATGAACAGAAAATTTATCTCAAAGAGAATGCAGACTGAAAATCAAACCTTTGTTACTTGAGTCATTGTTTCAAATATATCTTTGCAACCGCCGAAACTCAGGTACATCCTCATTCTCTCCTGCAAATCCTCAAAACTACATATCTCCTGCAACGAAGTTCTCAATCCTGAAAACGTGGAATCTGATAATACATTCTTTCCCTGATCATCACTCCCCTCTGTTCTCCACAACAAGCCCCTCTGCCTCTTCGGGCCTCGCCATGGCCCATCAACTCCCACCCCACGGCCTGGAACACTCTCCCTTTTCCCATTATTCACCAACACATCATTAACCTCGGTACCTAAACTCAAATCGGAACCATCAGTTTCTCCAGTGAAGTTTGCTGGATCACAGCCACATGAACTAGGGTTCTCGAACAAAAAATTGAGCCACACGGTGAGAGATCTCGCAAGCGATTTAAGAGACTTTTCTTTCTCACTCTGAGCCTTCCTTGCAGACTTGGATTGCTCGAGCTCGAAGGCCTTTAATCTACGGGCCGCTTTCGATTTCAAGGCCAAGGTCTTGTAGCCGCGGCATGACGAGGATATCGGGGTGTTCTTGGAGGCGGTGAAGAACTGGGGAGAAGACTGGAAACTTGGAGTTCTTGAGGGCTGCTTGGGAGTTTTGAAATTCGAAATGTCTCTAAAGATTGATGATGGAGGGTTTGGCAATGGCGAAGGGGGATAAGAATTCAAATTAGGTTTTCGTTTTCTTGATTCCATTCTTTCTAGATTTGGCGATTGTTTTTGAATGTTCTTGAATTCTTGAATCTGGTTTGTAGGAGCTTTTTTCTGAGGGATGTCCGAAGAGGAAAGGAGGTAAATATTTGAAATTGTTTTACCGTTCTGGATTTGAATTTAAATGTGGAGAGAATGGCGGTTCATTGATGGGAGGTCGCGAAATGACGGAACGGAACTACCCTTGCTATATTCTCTTTTTAGTTTTTATCGACTTTGACCCTTTTTAAATACTGCCAACACATACTCGATGTGCGTGGGAGAAAAAAATTAATCCATAGTTCTATACAATTAATTATTGAAGATACTTTTTGGAGGGATATTTTTTGGAAAAAATACATGAAGCAACATGAACTTCTTGATTGCCAACTCACGGCCAGCTCGTCCCCTCAATGGAAGGACATTGTTCGGAGCACAAAATTAGTCGAAGATAATATTAGATGGCGGATTGGTGGGGGCACTACAACATCTCTTTGGTTTGATCGTTGGGTTAGTAAAGAGTACCTTTGTGATCTCATCGACTCTCCGATCCATGAAGAGGAGTTGGAGCTCAAGGCCTCGGACATACTTGGGGTGGAAAAGAAGTGGAACTTGGCAAACATTCGCACGCCAATTCCACCTCATGTGATTAACCGAAATCAAGCTATTCTTGTCCCTTTGGATGGGAATGTTCCGGATACTAGAGTTTGGCACGGTGCAACCAACGGTAAGTTCTCATGCAAAAGTGCGTATCGTTCTTTGAACAAGGCCGAGGCTCTCGAGAACACGTGTGCATGGAAATGGATTTGGAAGGAGAAGTGCCCCACCAAGTTCAAAATGTTCATTTGGCTTTTCCAAAACAATGGGATCGTAACTAATGCTATGAGATTTGATAGACATATTGCAAGCTCGGATCGTTGCAATAGTTGCCTCAACTCGTGGGAGGATCCCATCCACGCCCTTCGGGACTACGATCTTGCTCAGGCTACATGGAACTATATTATTCTTCCTTCTCATCTCCGACTCTTCATGCACTCTCCACCGGAACAATGGTTCAAAATGAATCTCCATAAGAGTATGAGCAACAACCTTCTGCCCCTTTTGCCCTGGACATTTGTCTTCATGGCGGCCATATGGAATATTTGGAAAGCTCGGAATAAAGCTACCTTCACGGGCTACATTTCAATGCTAAAGGAGGTCCTCTTTGAGACTGTGAAGCTTGTTGCGAGGCTGACTCAGGCTTTTCCTTCTCCAGGTGTGATTAATAGGAGATCGAGAGAAATTTTGAGATGGGAAAAACCACCCAAGGAGTGGTGGAAACTTAATACGAATGGGAGCGTTTTAAGCAATAATAACCGTGCGGCGTCGGGTGGACTCATCCTAGATGAACGTGGTGCATGGATAGCGGGGTTTAGTCATAATCTCGGATCCCACTCTATTGCCGAGGCCGAACTCCTTGCCCTACGAGAGGGATTGAGCCTTGCTTGGGAAAGAAGGTTGAAGAATGTGATAGTGGAAATTGACTCTGAGGTCATTTGGAAACTGGTTCAAGACGGGAATGTGGAACTCCACCCACTTGGCAATATTGTCTTGGATTGTTGGAAATTAATCCAAACCATGGGTTTGTGAATTTAAGCATATTTATAGGGAGGGAAATATTTGTGCGGATGCTCTCGCCAGAATGGGGCATGGACTTGGTTTTGATGTCCACTTTTGGCACTCTCCCCCGGGGAGAGTTGAGGATTTAGTTAGGATGGATTGTTGTTAGTTTTGTAATTGCCTTGGTTTACCAAAAAAAATAAAAAAATATTGAAGATACAACCTGAAGGATTGGCGTAGTTAGGGTTGTTCATCGTCGGTTTTTTAACTGAACCGAACCGAATTTTTCGAATTTTCGGACCGAAAACCGAACCGAACAGTGTCGGTTCGGTTCGGTTAAAACCGATTTATTTTTTTTGGCTATTGGTGTTCACTTTTTCTTTGGAATGTATACATTTATATATTTATAATTATGTTTAGCACATCCAACTAAAATTGACATAATAAATTTAACAAGTGAACCGGTTCGGTTTGATTTTTCGGTATAAATAAATAAATAAATTAGATATAAGTAAATAATTGAAATTTGATTATGACTAATTTTAATTCATTTTCTTTATTTTCTTATAAGTTGTCATTAGAAAACACATTTTTTATAGTTTTTGGTCTATATTATACTATATAAAAAATAAAAATAAAAAATTCAGTTTTTCGGTTAACCGACCGAACCGAACCTCAAAACCGAAAACCGAACCGAAAAACCGAAATTTGCAAAAAAAAAAAAACCGAAAACGGAATCGAAATTTTCGGTCCGAACCGAAATTTCGGTTCTCAATCGGTTCGGTCGATTCGTGAACTCCCCAAGGCGTAATGGTTTGTCCACTACTACGCTCCTAAGTGGGGAACGTGTTCGACTCCCCCCAATGACAAATCCCCTCAAGCCAGCGACCGGCTCAGTACCGCTGGTGTAAGGAAACCTGTGAGAAACCAAAAAATATATATATATTGAAGATACGATTAATTAGGGAAATTGATATTCGCACTCCTAAAAGGTATATTCGCACACGACATTTTGTACCAAATAATTGATGGAAATGCCCACACATTTTTACAATAGAATTTACTTTCCTTTGCTTGACATAAATGTCCTTCACTCCATTTTTCATCTTTTACCTTTTACAGCGAAAGACTACACAACATTTTAACTTTTCTTTATTTTTATCTTCTTCTTTTTTACTTTATATGACTTATATGCTTAGCTAGTTAAATATGGGATTGCAAAATTTTGATATTTAATACGTACGAGTATTTTACGCTTATATTAAAAGTTACGGTGAAAAAATTGACTAAAAAACACAAATGGGAAATAAATGAAATAGTACTTGTATGGGTAAAATACGAATAAAAATGAAGTATTTGGGAGTAAAAGCACCGGTTATTTTTATATTATCTTTTAAATTATGTAGCTTTTACTTTCTTTTATATTACACAAAAAAAATATTTTGTATGAGCCACTAGTTGACAATAATTGATATCTTGATAAATTATTAATATTTATATTTTTCTAATCCTATAATATTCAATAAATAAGTTTAATAATTTTAGTTTAATATTCAATTTCAAATAAAAGTAATAAAAAAATTCACCAAATATGAAGTATTATTCGTCAAGTATAATATGTGATACGTAAAGTAAGTGCAAAATTAAAAAATATGAGAATAATTTGTTGTGTTTAGTATGCATACGGGAAACAAAACTATTTTTTAATTACGTACATACGTGTACTATACAAGTATAATCGAGTTTTAACCAACAAAACTTATATGATATTTTTACCTAATTAATATTTGTATGTGTAACTCTGAAATTTATTTTTGATATTCCTGATGTACAAATAATGAATGTATAGTCTAAATGTTCCTTGTTAATGTCTATGAGCATCTCCAATGTACTGCACCATTTCGATGCAGATGCAGTATATTCACTCTAATGTATTGCACCGTTTTTAACACCAAAAGGAATTAATATTCTCTATATATTATTTTTTACACCTTATTTTATACTATTTTCCATATTTCACAAATAACACCTAACTTTAAGTTTTTCTATTACATATTCATCCTAGAAAATAATCATATTATTTTATTATATTACACGAACTAGGGATAGCAATGGGGCGGGTATTGCAGGACTTAGGACCCGCTTAAGAATTTTTCATACCCGGACCCGGTTATTACCCGCCCCGCCCCGCCCCGGACTCGGCGGGTACCCGACGAGTCTAGGTCCAACCCGTTAGACCCGGCTGAAATCTATTTTTGATATTTTTTCGTCTATCTTATTCTTACAAACTCATTCAAAACATATAAAATAAGTAAATAACATCGAATTGATGATTCAACGTAAACAAATCTACTACAAGTCATTCGATACTTAAATGCAAAAAAAATTCAAAACGACTAAACAATTACAAAGTTCAAAACAATTAGATATATAATGATTGAGGCTTTGCTATTGAAGGGTAGAATGATTGAGAGCATTTTTTTGATATAATTTATAAATACTAATAAATATTAATAATAATTATATATATAAAATTAAAAAATAATATTATGTCAATAAATCGGGGCGGGTCCGGGTCCCGGACGGGTATCGACTGGACTCATTACCCGCCTTGGACCCGGCCGGGTCTTCAATTTTGATACCCCACCCCATTTTTTTGGTCTCATACTCACCTCAACCGGGGCGGGTCCGGGGCAGGTCCTCGTTAGACCCAACCTCATTGCCATCCCAAACACGAACAATATTTTCATCGTTCACTTACATGACAAACGTAGATCTACAATAGAATGAAAACTAAATTAGATCGTAGTTATTTGATTCCAAATAATCTATACTACTTTTTAAATTGTGAGGGCCTAGAGTTTGAATTTTGATTTGTCATTTATTTGACTCTTCAAGTGTGATGACATAAATAACCTTTGCCCTTTAACTAATTATATACGACTTGAAGGCATATTAGTAAATGATCAAGCAAAAACAATGTTATGATCTTGAACCTGGTCATTAATGGCGGATTCATGACCAACACTAGGGTTTAGAAAAGAAAAACAAAGAAAAGAAGAACAGAGAAGAGAGAGAGATCAGAGAGAGAATATTTAGAAGGATTAGTCAAAATGAATTTCAGCTTGTATTTCATCACTTTTGGATCCAGTATTTGTACATATCACGCACACTTTGCTTAAACGAGCTTAATGGCTAAAACAACCCTAACTGACTAACTAACTTCTATTTTTAGCTAATTAACTCAAATCAGCTACGTGGCCGAATCCCATTGATCCGTAGAAGAACTGTGAATCTGCTTAATTTCTGGTGCCCTAAGTAGAGACGACGCCGTTTTTGGATTTATTTTCTTTATTATTTCTTCTCCTAACGCGTGTTTTTTCCTTGTGAATACGTTTCTAAGGTGACATCATAACAAACAAATATGTCTTCAAGTTTTTACGTATATGATTCATGCAGTTAAGTATTTCTCGCGGTGAATTTATGGGGTAGAGTTGTGGTCACATGAAAAGTATTCATAATCTGAAAACTAAATCATCACTTTTTTTTTTGGCAGGTTATTTTGTTTTATAAGGATCGGGAGAAATTGAATATTGATAAACATCAAGTCATCATAAGTTGAAAGTACGTATATTGGACTTTTGTTTGGCTTGCATATCCTAAATCGTTTTTAGGAGCTTTCCAGTATGTGTGTTGAGTTTAATGTTAACATCTTTTATTTTGATTCTCAATTATAATAAACATATTGTTTTTTATTTTATTTTTGTTAACATAAACATAATGTTTAACTTAGTTGGATCAATGATCCGTATTGTCTTTTAACTTTTTTCATTCTTTCTAGCAGACTTGCGGATGCAGTTTGAGCTATGGCCGGATTATTCAATTTTGTGGGTAAGGTTATACTAGGCATGCAAAAACATGGTTAATGCACTTCTTTCTCTCTCTGTGTGCATGGTTGTGTATAGTGGCGGATCTAGAAAATGAGGTCACGGGGGGCACTAGGAATTTTACAGGGGTGGGGGGACTTGCCCCCGCGGTACTGTACGCTATACTTATGGGGGAAAATATAATAACTAATTAGGTTCAATTATAACTTTTGACATAATTTATACTTTTATACCTCTTTTGTTATAACCAGAATTTTGGGTTTTGGGGGGCGAACTCAAAGTAAAGGGAGAAAACGTGATATTTTTTTACTTTGGGGGGGCGAAATTTAAATATAAAAAATTTTGTAAGGTAAAAAAATGAATTTTTAAAATTGAGAGGGGGCATTTAATAATTTGAGTGGGGGCATTAATGTAATTTAGAAATTAAAATTAAAAAATTTGTATATATTTAAAAAAAAAAAATTCATTGGGGGCACTATCCCCCCTTACTAACACTTAGATCCACCCCCCTTACTAACACTTAGATCCACCCCTGGTTGTGTATAAAAATGATTTTATATGCCTATGAAAGATTTTCGTTAATTTTAAGTTTCGAACCTTTGTTTATTTTTAACAAGGATACATTCACCTTTCTGTATTAAAATGATGCCACTGATTATTTTAAGTGTTACTATCCATTATGTTTTCTATTTTTTTTTTGAGTTAATTATACATAATTAATAAAAAGTGTTACTTATTGCACATCCATTTCTTTATACACACGTATTGAATGTGCTCTGCCCTTTAGTTGAGAATGCTGGATAGCAACAGTTTAAGTGGCTGGTGGTGTTGGTTTAAATGCGACTTAATTATCAACAAAAAGAAAAGGTCTGAGGGCAATAAAATTACTTTTCCATGATAAATGAGTTCAAACATAGTTTGTATATAAAGGTTTATTTAGTAAAAATACTTGCAATGACCAAAAAAATGTCATAGCAAATTAGTTTACACTTAATAAATTGTATGTATTTAATTTTTTACCCCACGGAATGTTGACCTAATTCCTCAACCAATCCCTGCATAGTAATTGTTTGTTAGTCAATGAACACATTCAAATTATATTAGAGGACAACCATGTAAAGTAATTATTTCTTTGTGTTTGGTTTCTTACATGTTAAAATTGTAGGGGATATTTACAAATTTATCTATATGAATTTGTCAAAATAAAAACAAAAAAGTGTAGAGAAAATCGTGGAAACTTTTCTTTTTATTTTTGTACGAGTCGAAAATAATATATCAATTCGAATTTGTGGATAAGTCATACAAGTCGGCATCTAAATTCATAAACAAGAGCCGAGAGATACTAGGGCTAGGATCTAGTAATTGCGCCACTTAATTGTCTAATTATGAATATGAGGAAAAAAAAATAGATTTGAGTGCACACTTAATATCATCAATTCATCATTAATAGGACTTAAAAGAAACATAATGACAAATCAGAATCAATTGTATATTTAGATATAATAAAACACATGATACTATCATATTATCACCATACTTATAACATTTACCTATTTGAATAAGAAAACAAAACAAAAATAGACTAGCATCTGTACGATGGAAAGTCATTTTGTACATAAACTAGATAAATTCTTAGAGGCTTAGAGCTACTCATCAATCAAGTTCCAAATAGTCATTGTAATTACTAATATTTAGGAACAACAACAATAATTTTATTGTGGAACATTGATATACCAAAATATGGTTTTAGCCAAAAAATGAAATGTTATAGCGTGTGAGACCCAACACAGACCCAGAAATCGGCCCATAATTGAAGATCCGCGTGTTTCTAAGTGATCCGGATCGGGTCGTTCACTAGAAACGAGTCAAGATCCTAACCGTTCATAGGCACCACGTGGCATCACCGGTGCAACCCACTTATCGCTGTTACAATATTTGTATCTATAAATACCTCATCTCAACACATATTGAAGGCTCCAATCTCCATTCTTAAATCTCCTGAACTAGCCTTGTATTCAATGATACTTTCACTATAAATTCGAAGTACGATCCCAAAATACAAATGAGGACTGCATTGTCTCTATACATTATATGACCCTAAGGCTATTCACAACCGTTGAACTACGTTAGACTTGATCCTCCAAGGAGGTACGTAAGTAGCTTGGTATAGTGTCCAACCCAACATCTCGACACCATATTCATGTGTCATGTGAAGTAGACCTGATTAAGTCAGATCGATCCCCCAAAACCAACCTAGATCAAACATTATATGCAAAATGCATGAAATAATAATGTCCACGAAAAACGAACGTGAAATTGGTCCAAAACAAAGAAAAGAACGAACGAGAAGTCCAAAACAACAGTTTATAAAAGCGTGGCAACACATGCCGCGCTTTTCGCAATCTTCATACAATAATAATTGATACTCCCGCACAACAAAAAATTCAATTAGCAAAAAATGACACAAGCAATCCAATTGAAATGCATATCATTGGTCAAATGCACGTCGACGGACATTCTATTGGCCCGTGCGCTACACTTTACTTCCGTGCGCGTGTTCGACCGTCCCATCCAACCCCACGAGGCACAACAAGAAGCAGCTAGAGGCCTCAGCTATTAAACTACAAAGCAATAGGAAACAAACAAAAAAGAAAGAGAAAAATTACCTCTTATATTTATGGGTTAATTGCATAAAACCTACTTAATTGTATTGAAAATGCAAGAAACTCTAGTTTTAACGAAATAGTCTATTCACCTGTTATTAAAAAATATACAAAAAACCAAATTTCATTAGAAAATAAGTGTATTTTTATTTTTATTAACATGTTCATTTATCATTTATACATTCTCCATATATTATAAAAAGCAGATAATATTATTTCATTCAAAAAAATATTTTCTTCTATTTTTTTAATAAAATTTGATTTTTTTACAAATTTTTTAAGAACGTAGGGGTGATTAGGTTATTTCGATAATATAGGATTCTTTTTTGCATTTTTGATATAAAATTGTGGGGTTTTTATGCATTAAACCTTATATATTTTTTATTTTTTTTGGTGATACTACCCTATATTTATTTGTTCTCATCTATACATACATATCACACACATATATATATATATATAAATTATATATATACATATAATATACATACGAGTCTTGAGATTTCATTTCGAGCTAGCTGAAAGGTCTTTTTCTCTGTTTTTGATAATCTGGAGGTATTAATTTTCCTTATTTTCGCTGGGAAAATTAGGCTAGGGTTTGATTGAATAATTAAGAGAAATTCGGAAGAAAAAAGAATGGCACAAGCAGTGGAAGAATGGTACAAGCAGATGCCGGTCATTACGCGTTCATACCTGACTGCTGCCATTGTCACTACAATCGGTTGCTCTCTCGATGTAATTTTTTTGTTCCTTTTACCTCTCAATAATTTCTTTTTTTGTGCGTACGGAACATGGATTATTTGTTTCAGCTAAATAGATCTTTTTACGGCCTTGTTAATTTCTACATGAAATTATTGGTTTCCTGAATTGAGCGCAGTGCTATTGTATCATCATTGTTGTTGGGGGCGTTCGACTGGTTTGGATTGTTTTGAAACCAAAATGAAAATAAAATAAATATCGGAGGTTTTGTTTTTGTTTTTTTATTGGTGTTTCTTTGGAAAAGTTAATTTGAATTCTGCTCTCTTGGTTATTTTTGGGAAGTGGGATTTGGCTGAGTGGAATTTCTTTTTGTGGCGATTTGCAGATAATATCTCCGTATGACTTGTACCTGAATCCGAACCTTGTGGTGAAGCATTATCAAGTCTGGCGTGTCCTTACCAATTTTCTGTATTTCCGAAAAATGGGTATCTATCTATATCTATCCTCCAGAAAGTTTACATTTACCGCGATTGTTATGGACTGCGATTGTTCTAATGATGAAATGGATGTGATTCATTATAGGAGCTACTGATACAATCCAGTCTGTGTCATAAGATCGTTTTATGTTATACTTGAGCTCCAACAGTGTTTATATACAAAACATGCCCTGTGAATTTCTGCTGCAGATTCAGTCCAGAATTCCAATTGCCATTTTCATTCTTCAATTAAAGATATTTTTGAAAGCTCATGTACTAAACATGATTGTGGGGTTAAAGAAGCTGATTAATGGAATTTGTGTATGAAATTTAAAATATGGTTGGATATCTAGCATGTATTAACTAGATTTCTCAATGCACTGGTACGATGCTATCATGTAAAAGTTTGTGCATCTTCCAGCTTTAGGTACCATGGGATGTTCTTTATGTTGAACTGCCTACTCCCAAGTTGTTGTATTATTCCTTAATTCTATGGGGTCACTAGGGAATTGAAAGATGTTGTGTCACGGTGGAAAACATTGTCATCTGTAAACTGCACGCATATGTGTTCAGTAACTCACCCTTTTTTCTATTGACACTGTTACACTTGTCATGCATACAGAATTATGTATTTATCTGTTGATATGTTGCATTTAGTCAGTATTTATCACAATTATTTTAATTAGTTCGGGACTTATTTGGATTTAGCGGTCATGAAAATTCGAGTGACCAGTTTGACGGAAATAATAATATGATTATATTTTCTGATCAATGCTTCCATTTAACGCAGTTTAATCTGTTTCTTTCCAGATTTGGATTTTTTGTTTCACATGTTCTTTCTTGCTCGATACTGCAAGCTTCTTGAAGAGAACTCCTTTCGCGGGAGGACTGCAGATTTCTTCTATATGTTGTTGTTTGGCGCCACTGTCTTGACTGGCATCGTACTACTCGGGGGGATGATTCCTTATGTTTCAGAGTCGTTTGCAAAGATCATATTCCTTAGCAACTCACTAACGTTTATGATGGTCAGTTTGCCAGTTAGCAATTGCGAACCAACGATTTTACCATTAAGCTATTACATCCTTCTTATCCTCCAATCTTGTTGTTTCCCCTTTGTGATAGGTATATGTGTGGAGCAAGCAGAACCCCTTCATCCACATGAGCTTTTTGGGCCTGTTTACATTCACAGCTGCCTACTTGCCATGGGTTAGTAGCTTTACATTCATCACCTAGCTGTTTGTGTGCTGCCACATGCTCATGTTACTTTATAATATACTTCTTAAACCTATATAGATATAATATCATGATTATGCAGTATTCTTGCTCTATATGATAAATTTCTTCAAACGTGTTGGCATTGCTAGACGGTCATATAATATACCATCTGTATCTGATGCTTGATTATCCATTGCTGGTTAAGTGTATGATTATTAAATGGGAAAAAGAATATTTACCATGGCGGGATTGATTCTCTTAAAACCTTGGCTGATGTATTTGGCGTGTACACTTGATAAGGATATCTATATGTTAGCTCTTCAGGCGATATTATTGTCTTAATACACAGAAAACATGTAATCGGACAGTTAATATGCATGCATTAACAAGATTCAGCAAATGTTGGTTTGTTTATATACTTCTGATGGTGATGCTGCCACATTGGATTTTGTCCTCTCTCTGCAGGTTCTTCTTGGATTTTCTGTCCTTGTTGGTGCTAGTGCTTGGGTGGATCTTCTGGTATGTCTCTCTATTACAGCTAGTCTTTTTTGAACCGTGCAAAGTTCTTGGCAGTTTTGGGGAGTATTTTTTTTTTTTTTTTGGTTCTTTTGGTAATTATAAAAGATCGTCTTATTCTGTAATATGTACCTTGGCATATGTTTAACTGTGACGTACAAAGGCCTTGATCTGGGTTCTGCATGGTTTAACTGTGGGTAGAAGCCTCATTTACCTTGGCATATGAAAACCGTTTCCACTTTGTCTATATTAGCGTTCTGAGTTATGGCATTTCAAGGCTTTACCAGCTCTTTTTAGTTGATAATTGATATACAGATTCACCACTCTGAATATTTTTGTGAATATGTATGTTAGTACGTGTCTATAAGCGAGCCTTGCTTTCTATCTTGTGTCGTTTACTGATTAAAGAATTTCACTTTGGTTCAGGGTATGATAGCTGGCCATGCCTACTATTTTCTTGAAGATGTGTACCCGCGAATGACAGGTCGGCGACCCCTGAGAACTCCAGCTTTTCTTAGATCATTATTTGCAGATGAGCCTGTTGTGGCAGCCAGGCCTGCAAATGTAAGATTTGCTGCTCCACCAGTAGATGATGTTCAACGGAATTGATCAGGTTATATCAAGTGTGATCTAGTGAATGTTGTGCTTGAATTTCAGCTTGAACGAGAATCTGTTTCAAAGCCCCTGTGCATAACTCTAATGACAGTTATTTGTTGTCATTTCATTTTCGCCCTTAACTGTCCAGCTTTAGATCCGACTGTATAAAGATGCATTGAAGTTTTGTAGGATACTCTGCTTTTGATATAATGATGTTTCTGTGTATTGATACTGATTTGTGGCACATATGCAATTACCGCAATGTCCAAGAACTGGATCACTGTGTCAACGATGTTCTTAAGATTGTTGATTGAAAAGTATAGTGAAGTTCTTGTGCGTTGTAGCATGCATGAAGACGCAAGAGAACATCTGCATTCTGTCCTGATGCTTCTTTTAAGCAGCATGAGCCACCCGTGCTTAGGTGGGGCAGAGATGTGTGACTATACATCGATTGAATAAATTCAGAAAAGAAAAGGAAAAAGGAAAGCAATGAAGAACTGGCTCTCTGTTACCTTTTCTTTTCTGAAAGAAAATTATGTACATGATATGATACCTTCCAGAAGCCATGGAAATTATGATGTAGTGTTCGTATTTGTGTATAATCCAGAACTAAGCTCAGACATGGAATTCGATTTAATTAATGTCCATCGGTTCATTCATAAAAAATATGCTGAGAGTCCAAGTGAAATGTATTGTTTTTGTGTATAATCCAGAACTAAGCTCAGACATGGAGTTCGATTTAATTAATGTCCATCGGTTCATTCATAAAAAATATGCTGAGAGTCCAAGTAAAATGTATGGGAAAAATAATGACTCAGCAACGTGGCAGCTACAAAAACAATTGCTCAGAATTGACTATTAGCAACTGCGATCGGATGGAGAATTATTCCACGCCACAAAACCTGGGAAGATATTAATTAAATTGTCATGTCAGCTTAAACTCTTCAAATACTACATACAAAAGCAAATTTCAGACAACATGAGCCATCCCAGAATAATAATAAATCTGGATCACTTTTCTAGGCTCTGAATTTATCTTCAAGACCATTAATGTCAAATCTCGAACCACTGACGAATGGTGCCGCCACCAAGTAATCCATGTCATTACGTGTGATATTTGCGGACTAGCGGATCGGGTGATACTGGGCAGATATTCTTTTGGGAGGTAGCTTGCGCAAAATGTACAAGACAAGAGCTGAAGGAAGAATCTCCACCATCTGTTTGTTATTGAAACATATCAGAACGTGCAGTTGTTTAAACTCATAATGAATAAACTAAAAGGAGGGTTTGATACCGTGTAATAGATTAAATTCAGAACTGGATGGTCCAGTACGTCAAGTGATGCATCTAAATCGAAAGCTGATAGCACAACCTGTATTAAACGGTAAATTATAGTCATTAAAAACTATAGACCGACTCCAGGGTGGTCATATAGACAAGATTAGGTTTCTCTTAAGTCGAATTAGTATTTCAGCCGTCGTTATTATGCAGTATGGATTAATATTGGTAGAGCACTATTAATTCCATAGGCAAAGACAGACCTAATCTTATAAGAAACAGCAATGTGTAGGGCAATTTAAATCTTACCACTAAGCACCTTATAAGAAAACAAATGCAGCATATAGCTGTAACAGATCCAACCTGTAAATGAACTCTTGTTAGCTCAGACAAATTATCATAGGATACTAAATGCAAGACTAAGCTAACAATATTAATCCCTACAGAGCGCAAGCTTATATTCTCAAAAAACCGGATGACAAAAGGCAATACCACTCACAGTTAAATCCCATATAGCTAAACAAAGTAATCAGAATTTCCAGTGACAAAAGTACTGAATATGCATCTTGTTCCAGTTAATATATGATAAAGAGGCACATACCTCATGAAGTTTCTTTCTCCTCCCTTTAGATTCAATTGGGAAGCGTCTAAGCATGAAAAATAACCTGGATGAAGAGAAAAAGACAAATTTGACACCCACAAAAGTAAAAGAAATCCAAACTTAAGACTTGAAATCAGTTGGAAGAAGTTAATATTGCTTTGAATGAAAAGCAGCCAACAAAATTTTCAACATTAACCTTCCTCCATATAGCAAAAACCCTAATGCAGCTATAAAGGATACCACTGCAGAGATGAAAAGAAATAAGCAAGATCAGATACATAACCTATGGATATCTCTGTCAAACTAAGAAAGACAAAGGTTTAAACTTTTGCATGAATGTTTATTTAGAAAGAACTGGGGCGAGATTAACCTGCAATAAATATCTTTCCTATGAACTCCACAAAGCCATTATCATCCATCCAGAGGTATACCCAGATGCACCCCTGATGTGGACAACTATCTTCTTGTCAGGTTTAACCAATAAAATAGTAATAAGGACAGTGTAAATGAAAAAGAACTGCACCTGTATGAAGTACATTGCAGCGTTGACAGAAATGTAGATAATTCTCAATTTATCTGTGGGCATACTTCTAGCCTGTCCAATGACAAGGGTGAAACTGTCAGTAATCCTCATGTGCCAAAATTGCATTCACAACACAACAATTAGGATCGATAATCTGCGTTCACAAATACTCACACTTTGTGTGTGTAATGTTATATTAGAACTCTCTACTTATACCTGATGATATATCTCTGCCCAAAAAAGGACAAGAAGTGTATATGTGGAAAAGAAGATCAGTCCCGGGAAATCCAAAATTATCAATGTCAGCGCCTGATTAGAAAATAGAAAAAATGAAAGAAAATAGTGAATAATAATAAAACATGACAATTGCCTTTATAATGATGATGACATATAATCATTTCGAGTGAAAACTTGTTTAACTAGCAACTTCACGAAACCACTTCGTTTATTAAAATCCATGAAATCATTTCATTACAGTTTTTCTGCATAATCAGGGGGCAGTTTAATGTCTCCAAGAAAGTGGTACTGCAACTTGCTGTTTAGTTTCTCCCACCCACCAACCCCAATCCCCATCACCAACATGCAGTTCAGAAATACAGAAAAAAACTTCTATCTGTGAGAAAAATGATGGAGCATCACGAACATTATCAGCTAGGTAAGACAACAACGTTATCAGCTAGGTAAGGCAACAGCATATTGTATGTATGGCATTTAAAAGAGGTGGAGGAGATCTATACACAGCAAAGTTAGATCACTAACTAAATGAAATATGATCCACCATATTTTTTCTTTTAAAATGTCTATAATGATTCCCAAGTTGAAAAGACTTCGCAATAGACCTATTCTTCAACATATTAAGATCCTTTTATCTTCAAGCCTACTGGTTAAAAACCTTCAAGCAAGAAAGTTGGGAGCAAGTAGAAGAATATAGCATGACCTTACTACCAAGCAGGATAAACAGTAGGCAAGGTGAATTTTACCTTGGGATGCAAAAGAAATACTTGCTTATGAAATCCAAACACAATGGCACGCACTGCAACGAGTAAGTTGATGATTAATCAAATGAATAGAAGTATGAATATGCTATATTTGTGTGATTCCTCTTCATACCTCCATTTACAATAAAGTTCATGAGGTGGAAAACCTTCTGAGTGGTCCAACCATACTCAGGCACCCGTCGTTCGATTCTGATCAATTGTATCTGCACAAAGTAAATGCACTCATTGTTTAGAGAGAGTCATTTCATGCAACAAAAATTCTCCCAACTGAAAATTTCTTTCAAAGAACAATTAAAGCTTGTTATATTTATCAGATCTTATGTTTATTCAGCTAATAAGGAAATTGCAAAGAAGTCTGGATTTCATTGATTCGCTTTAGGCTCTTTTCCTCCAATAATGTCTTTATCCCAAATGAGCATTGGTGGGACGAATAAATGTATTATCTAAAATGCTGGCTAGAAGAACTTCCAGAAAAGTCCAATAATTTAAACAATAAATCATCACATTCTTGCTAATAAAGTGCTTTGAGGGTCAAGGGAAAGCTCATGGGAATGCATTGACTGTTAATTTCCAAGCAAATAGTAGACCCAAACAGGAGAAAGCTTCAACTTTGAACTAAAATCACACTAGTTCTCAAAGAAATTGTCATGTAAATAGTTTCAGCTAATGACATCTGTCAGTACAAAGTACGGATTATCCAATATTGCATGTACACCTTTTGTCAGCAAGTGAGTGTCCCGGTTCTCGGGGGTGTCACACTTAAATCATTACAGTAGTCTATGCTGTATAGACTAATCAAGTCGTAAATTTTGATGCAACGGGAGACCAGAGTACTTAGCAACCTTCACTAATTGCAGCCCCACTCAATTCCACAACAACTAGCCACGCTCACTAACCTATGATGCCAATACCAAAAGCATTCCAACACCGAAATTAACAAGCAAATCTAAAATTAACTACTTGAATCCACAAATAATCAGTCACAATTTCACTGTTTGATTCTGTCGCAAAAGTATTGAAAAAGCACTATCAAAACGAAATAAAATCCTTAATTCCAATTCGTAGATGTCTCAAAGTCAGCTAAAAAGAAAAAATTAAAAAACATTTCTACAATATAAATGTCTCAGCTCGGTGACCAGGCTAAAATTAAGGCAAGTTTGCGACATCTAAGCTCCCGATATTCAGGTAAACCAGAGATTCTCATACAAAACCACAAATTTAACTCACACACGGCCAAAGTCAACTAACACCAACGTACATACGCGCGTATGTACAACAACAGCATTAATCACCATATAACCTAATCAGCCAAGCTCACCGGCCAAAAGCAAGCTCAAAGAAGCATATATGCACAAATCAAATTCAGATACGCACAAACTCAAATCAACAACAATTGCATACACAAACTCATATACATATATATATATATATATATTAACGAGAGTGGAAATAGTAAATTTAATATCGACTCACAAGCGCGACGGAGGAAACGAGGGCGTAAACGGCGCAGAGCGTGAAGAATATGGCGTCTTGCCATTGTACGGACTCGTTGATCTCGTTCCACCAGTTCACCGACAGTGCTCCGGCGCCGGCGCCGACGTCAACGGCCGGAAAGCTGACGAGGATTCTCGACATTCTCAACCCCAAGCTCAACCCTCTCCTTTGTCTTATTGAAAAGGTCAAAATTGATAGCTGTTATAAAGTTATATATGTATATATATATATTTAATTTCTAATCAGAGGAGGAGATCAAATCGAAGAGGACTTACTTATTAAGAGGAGAGATATAGAAATCTCTGAAAAATGATAAAAGGACAATTAATACAATCATATATAGAGAGAGGACAATTTCTAAACCAATACAATACGGCAAATGAAAAATATAGTGGAGTGGGGCCCCATGATGTTTTGGGGGGGGTTGGTTGGTGGTTAAAATTGTCAAAATACTTTTCATTGTGACGGTTTATTCCTTTATCCTTCCATAATGTTGTTTATTTTTCTTAAGCTGAATAGTTCCCTATTTCCATGTGAAATTTTCATTGGCAATCAAATCAAATAATACAAAGTTGGCCGGATTTTGGGAGTGTAATTGCAATAATAGGAGGCATAATTACATGACACGCAAACTTACTTAGTAAATTACGGGATTGAAGAAAATTAAGATGCACGCATATACACTATGAAAATTTATTGAAAGTTACGGTGAAAAAATCAACTAAAAAATACGACAAAGGAAAATAAATTTGTAGGCTAATGAGTATAATACAAATACAAATTAATAATTCATGAGTAAAAATACGGCTTAGTTCTATATAAATTTGTGAGGTTTATTGCTTGTACTCATTTTTAATTTATAAAAATAAATATTGCCTATGAGTCATTAGTTGACAATAATTAATATTTTGATAAATTATTAATGTTCAAAAATTTTAATTGTGTAATACTGAATTAGTACTTATAAAAATTAATAAAAATTTTGAACTTTTAAATTTAAAAATACTTTTTTTGCCAAATTAGAATATTATTCATCAAGTATTATACGAGATACGTAAAGTATGTAAACTAAATGATTTAATTAAAAAATATAAATATTATTCATTATGCTCAAAATGTATAGAAAAAACAAAAAATATTTTTTAATTATATAAAAGTACATGTATTCAAGGTCTTAAATTTCGGGTTCTGGATAGATTTAGGTGTAGTAAATTTACGAAAATTTCAATGGAAATTTCGGGAATATTCAAAATTTCGGTTTCGATTTTAAAGAAATCATGGAAATTTATAAAAATATTTGAAAATTTACATTAAAATTTTGGGTAACTTTAATTATCATATTTATGCATCTTTTACTTCAATAATATTCTATATATAATATATGGATAATGAATTTGTTAAATAATATCACTAAAAACTGTTGCGAAAAATATGAAATAAATATTATATGATAGTAAGATAATAACCAAATCTCATGAGAATTTCATTAAAATAAAATGTACCAAAATTTAAGTAAAAATTATTACTCAATACCACATCGACTTTTTAGACGGATCGAAATCCCTATGGCTAGTATCTATCCTACCTTTACTTTCATATTGCAAATGAAAGTTATTAGTTACATGTTGACAATATTTCGCCCATGACATGGAATATTGGTAGTACGGCATATAATGATGATGATGATGATGATATCCTTCTGGCGTTGAAGTTTGAAGAACTCCAATGGAGTAGTAAAATTTCTTCAATCATATGCATTTTCAGTTTTTTGCTTTGCTGCTTCTTGTGGTTGGGGCATAAGTGGTAAGTGTGGTCCTTACCAAGTATAAATATAATTTTCTAATTATATAATATTTAAAAATATAAAAAAAAATAGGCCAAAATTTCGGTTTAGGTGAATGTTTCGGGAAATGTCGGGTTTCGGCCGAAATATCGATAGATATTCAACAAAAATATTTTAAATTTCGGGAACGGGTTTCGGCAAAATATTTCGGATTTCGGAAGACATTCTGCAATGGATCGAAGGTTCGATTTCACTTCGGGACCTTCCGAAATCCAAAATTTCGATCAAAATTTCGGTGTTTCAACTGAAATTTAAGACCATGCATGTATTATATTTGTATAATATGATTTTTAACTATCATATCACACAAAAATGTTAGATATTATCATATCTTTCCATATCTTTTTTGTATTTATGTTAGTTTAGGTTTCTTTATCTTTCTTTCTTTATAGCTTAGAGTTTACTTGTTTACCAAATTTATGTAACTCTATAAATATGTCACTAAGCAATACAAGTTCCCTACGGGGTTTTCTCTAATCTAACATGATACCAGAGTCATGACTTCAAGCCATGGTATCTCGATCTCTTGCTTCCGCCATCATCAAGTCGCCGTCCCCATCTGACGCCCTTTATCTAGTTTAATTTCCTTTTATCTAGTTCCCCCCCTTCTTTTACCGTTGCCACAGCTTTTGGCCGCGCGACGCCTTCAATTCTGTTAGTTGTTGCCGCTCACCCTTTAAATATGAAGACTTGGAGCCGCCGCCTTTCTCTTTTATGCCGCAGCTCATCCTTGGAAAAAGGACTTGGAGCCGATGTCGTCGCCACTGTCTTTTATCTTTGTCCCTTCTCCTTCTAAGATTCTCTATGATCAGATTTTTTTTAATCCAGTCTCAACTTTTAAGATCTTCACGTTTCGACTGCGGGGAAGTGTTAGATAATATCATATCTTTCCATATTTTTTTAGTATTTTAGTTTAGATTTCTTTATATTTCCTTGTTTATAGCTTAGCGTTTACTCGTTTACCAAATTTATGTGACTCTATAAACATGTCAATTAGCAATACAAGTTCCTTAAGGATTTTTCTCTAATTTAACAAAAAACATTGAAAAACTAATTTGAATGTTTTTATGTCTAGGAAATCACCAAAGTTTATTCCTAAAGAAATGCAAATGTTCTGTAATAAATATATTGTTAACCTTGATTTAACAAGACGGGATCCGTGGCGCAATGGTAGCGCGTCTGACTCCAGATCAGAAGGTTGCGTGTTCGATTCACGTCGGGTTCAATACCCTATCTCTGTCCAATGTTTTTTCCTTCTTCCTTCCTTTGAATTTTTTTTTGATCAAATCTTCTTTCCTTTGATTTGTATGTACAGTTCATATATTCATTCTCATCTCAATCCCTAAATCCCCAATTCCAAAACCTTTTCACCCAAAAACCCTCCATTAACCAATGGCATTGCGCTTCAATCTCCGATCACTGACACTCCACCAACATCGCCGCCTGTTCTCCACCTCACTCCAAACCCCACACTCCAAAACCCCACTCAGCAGCAAAGAGAAATCCCGTACCGCACTCTCCCTCATCCGCTTCGAGAAAAACCCCGAACGCATCCTCGACATCTGCCGAGCCGCAGTACTCAACCCCGAGACACACCTCGATCGAGTTGCCTACTCGAGAGCCATTTCGAAACTTCGAGAGTCGAACCACTGTGAAGCCATTCGTGGCTTGATTATTGAGTCCATGAACCAACTGGATGTAAAATCGGAGCGGGTTCTTTCGCATTTCATCGTTCTTTATGGCCAGGGTGGTCTTGTCGAGGACGCACTTAAGCTGTTCGATGAAATGCCGATGATGGGTGTTGAGAGGAATGTGAAGACTCTGAACTCTTTGTTGTTCTCTTGCGTTTTAGCTAGAAATTACGGCGAGATGAGGAGGGTGTTTTTGGAATTCCCTAGGAAGTACGGGTTGGAGCCGAATCTGGAGACGTATAACACTGTTCTGAAGGGGTTTTGCGAGTCGGGTAGCGCGAGTACGGCGCACTCTGTGTTAGCGGAGATGGAGAGGAAGTGTATAAAGCCTAATGGAACGACATTTGCTACTGCGATAGCGGGGTTTTATAGGGATGAGCAATTCAGTGACGTTGGGAAGATGATGCAGTTGATGAAGAAATATGGTATGGAACCAGGGATCGGCATTTATAATGTTAGGATACAGAGCTTATGCAAGCTTAAGAGATCGAACGAGGCGAAGGCGTTGTTGGATGGGATCTTGTCTAGAGGTATGAAGCCGAATTGTGTGACGTACGGGCATTTGATTTACGGGTTCTGTCGAGAAGGAAAGTTTGATGTGGCGATGAGTTTGTTTGAGGAGATGGTTGAGAGGGGTTTGGAGCCAGAAGCTGAGTGTTATTTCACGTTGGTTTATTATTTGTGTCAAGGAGGAGAGTTCGAGCCTGCTTTAAGCATATGTAAAGAGTGTATGTCGAAGGGCTGGGTTCCGAATATTTCGAGTATGAAGTCTCTTGTTGATGGGCTTTTAAGCATTGAGAAAGTTAATGAGGCGAGGGAAATCATTAGACAGGTGAAGGAGAAATTCTCGAGGAATGCTGATAGTTGGAGCGAGATTGAGGAGAGATTACCTAAGTAGAGTCGGAAGCATGGTTTTTGTTCTTTTCTCTTTTCTTGTACCGTGTTTATATAATAAGAATGCAAAGCAGAGGACCATTTGCATGATTTTGGTGAGAGTATTGATCACTTATACGTTGATAGCTTATTATCAAGATTCACGCTTTCGCCAATCCTCCAACGAACATATCTCAATCTTCATTATCGGCAATAAATTCTATGCCTTGAGTGTACAGGAACGGTCTAATATCATCCGTCTCTGTTGTACTCAAGGAGGTGGTGGGGAAGATGGTGGTGGTAATTTTCCAAACAAGATGTTGAGCCATATTTCATTTAGACTTATATAAGAAATCCTTTTTGCTATAGACAAAATCAGCGCTTTTACTTGCTCTCTGTTCTACATTTGATTAGGGCCAAGAAAGAACAAGAAATATGTCATGCAGAAAGAACAAATCCTCCTCCCAACTATAAGCAACCCGAGTTTGGCTTTGCTTCACGTTCTGAATTTAGACTTCTTCACCAATGCAGCACCATTTCCCAAGTGTTGTACCCCATATGCAGCGGTTGATGCTACTGTGGTAGAAGCCACTAACCAACTGCACAAAAACAAAATCATTGGCTAATCAAACTTCACACTCACTCGAATAGTAAAACGTAGTTGATGATGAGGGGCAAATAAACTACCTCAAGTAGTTGATATATAGCTGAGTTTCTTCATTTCCAAATCCTGGTTGAAGTAGAGCTGCTGCAACTAGGGCCAACTGGAAAACTGTATTCACCTATATTACACAGAAAGTCACTAGTTTAAATGTGATGCTTGATACACAATTCAGCTACTTTTTGTGATGACATCATCGATGAGCCTATCATGAGACGAAAACAGCACCAAATCCTTCAACAACTTACGCAATAATTAAAAATTAAAACATTTTAAAATAACTATATGTACACGAGTTGAAGATCTCTAACTCAAAGGGAAGGCTGGAGGAGCCCACGGTCCAAGCAAGATTGACCCTTTCCCCTTTTGATTCTTTATTAATGCACAGAAGGTAAAATGTTATATAGTGCATGTACCTTGCTTATCAAGAGAGGCTCAACCTTTTGGGCACCGGCCCCATCGAGGTTGAAGAAATCACGCCAACTGTTCCACTAATACCGAAAAAAAATGAGCAATTACAAGAGGAAAAAAAATGAGCAATTACAAGGTAAACTTTGAAATTTTCATAACAGCCAACTGGCTAGATAGTGGTGATGTTGGTTGTTCTCACCTTCCAATCCAAACTGCTAGCTCTCTTATAAACAGCGCCACCAACAAGGGCAACATCGCGCAGCACAACTAGTGCAACCAGTCCAGCTTCAAGTAAAACAAGTTTTAAAAGCTAGTTGTAAGGATAAATCATTTTGTTAAGTTATACACCTATTCCTGTTTCCAAGCAAAGGAATACAAAGCAAAGTCTTCGCTCTAGAAGAGAAGAATTATAATATACCACCAAATATTTTTTCTCTCTCTCCCAGACAGAGAAAAATGAAAACATCTACTTCTACTTACGGTGGAGAAGACCATTATCAACCATTGCCAGAGCAACACATCCAATCAGAACCTACACAGATTGGAACAAAAGATAACTAGTGAGCAATAAAAGTGACCAAGGGGTGATTCTCATTATAAAATTGAAAAAAAACAAAAAATGAAAATAATATTTTGGAGCGATCCTAGCTTTACTTAACATTTCTCTATGCCTATTTAAGAAACAGCTTTGAATCTTACCTTGTCTGCAAGGGGATCAAGGTAGGAACCGACTACAGAGTCAATTCTCATCTTCCTAGCCACATAACCATCTAACTGAAAATTGAATAGAGCAATTACAAGAGGAATATTACTAATGCAAGCGGTATTGCCAAAAAAAGAAAAGAAAAGGACAACATCCATACCCAATCAGAAGCTCCTGATATGGCAAGTGCAACAAATGCAGAGGAATACATGTCATGTACTATCATCCTGCGAAAGAATTTTACAATAACCACTAGACATGAATAGGATGACATCAAAATGACAAGAAAGCGAAATTCTATTTTTCAATTGTGACCTTGAAAGTAAACTAAAGAGACCCAAATCTCACGTTAATAAGTCCTCCTCAAATAACAAAGACAAAAGGCCTTCCAAGCGCCATTATATCTACTTACATCATACAAGAGAATTAGCCAACAATTTCAACAGTCATGTGCAACCAATATTAAGGTTAAGCAGCATAAGGAGAATCTATACTAAGTAAATGTCTATGAGAAAACTACTGAAGTCTTAAGTATACTACTTAATGACACACGACCCAAGGTTGAAGAAGATACTACAGAAATAGCAGTTTAAACCACTATAACTGGTTATTAAAACTTCCTCGACAGCAAGAAATTGATTGCTCTTCTCATTATTAAAAAAATTATTTTCCTCCAAAATGTGCTATATCGCCCACATATGCGTATACATGTTTTACATCTTTGTGTTAAAAAAAAAGTGGCTAAAAGTATATACCTCTTAGCATATTCAACTTCTTACCAGATATAGAGATTTAAGTTTTAAACAAATGTCAAAGGAGCCAAATAATTACATTTGCTAATAGTCCTCTGCCACTTATGGTTTAGCCCGAGTCCTTAAGAACTTTGCCCGCCTGAAGGCTCTGCGTTTAGACACATTAGCCTCAACAAATTCAAGAATCTAATTCTATGCAAATATGTCAATGCAAAACAAAAATACTAAGCCCTTTCAAGTTTAAAATCAAACTTTGGCTAATTTCCTTACATCATGAAATATGTTTCATCGCATTCATAGCAAATCAACCCATCACATTACATTCCATTCTTTGCAGATTCCCAATATTCATATAAATCAGATAAATAAACTGAAGTTGTTTAAACACTAACCATCCAATCAACGGACCAGAAAGCAACCGAGTGAACGAAATGAAATTAGGAAGATTCAAGTAACTGTCGCTGATCCGACCGTCGCCAACAATAGCGTCGATTTCACCTCCATTTCTGAATTCGTCCTTAATATTCTCATTCAACAGCTTCGGAGCATCGTAGCCAAGATTGTACGGAAACGCGGGGCGGTGAAGCAAATTTAGGGCACGGAGTTTGAGAAAGTTCAAAACGACGTCGGATTGGAGGAGGAGAGGTGTAGCGGACTGCGAGAGCTTCCATGGAGGGTTGGAGAGGAAGAGTGGGCCCCCCAATGTAGGGAAAAACCTCGACCGGAAAAGAAAGTGCCGGCGACAATTACCGTTGCCGGATAACAGAAATGTAGTTGAAATTGGGGAAGCAGAGGAGAGAGAGAGGGAGAAGAACGTTCTGGAAGGAGACGAATTGGAGCTGCGTCTGAGAGATTGAGAAATTAGGGTTTTGAGTGATCTGAAGATGGCCATTAACGACGACGTTTAAGCATTGTTTGCGCAGAGGACAGAGGTTTTAGGGTTTGGGAAAGAGGAGAGGGAAGTTATATTAGGTGACACGTGTGGAGGTCATGGCACGTGTCATGTACTATACTTATTCTCCAATCCCACTAAAGTCGTGTTTGCGTAGCACCAAAAGTCGCTAGTAAGTGATTGTGAAAGGATTAGCGATTCTTGTCCGATTCAATCTCCCTGTCCCATGCATGCATCACTCACCTCTTCCGCAAAAACGCGACCCTCAAAAAACTCCCAAATCCAACGTACTATGTTGTCATTAAGCTGCCTGAAAAATAGTTCTCCCCTTCGATTATTTGGCCAGCGTTCCGTTCGATCTAAATAAGTTTTTCGTTATATTTCCTTTAGGGGACCATATGTACACAATTATTTCATGATCAATGAGTTAACAAGACATATATATGAACACGAAAGGGCATGATTTGTGATGATTTTGGAAGGAGGGGGGGAGAGAAGGAGATGAGAATTGATCTGTTTTATTGGAGGATGAAAAGAAGTGACACAATGAAGAAGACTAATCTAAAAGCTTCAAAAAGCTCTGTTCAAGAAATTATGGGGGACCAAGAAATTTGATGATGCTGAGGCATTACCCGCAATCCCCAGAAGCGTATCCATGAACATCGGTTAGCATTACTATGATAGTATTCCTGTAATTTTTCGCTTCTTTATGACACCCTTTTAATTATGTATAATAATTTGTGCTTGTTCTGTTTCTTTTTCCCCCACTTGAAGTTCAAAACCTGTTTGAGATGCATAAAATTCGCTTGTAATTTCTTGAATTTGATATATAATAAATACGTACAGGTGGTAACAAACAAAGGATAATAGCAGAAGAAACAATTAAGCACGGAAATGTGATTGGAGCACCATCTGATGTATTCACATTTCGGGAACTGGCAACCGTCACAGAGAACTTCAGTCCTGAACTTTTAGTGGGTGAAGGTGGATTTGGGAGAGTCTACAAAGGATTCCTCAAGAAAACAAATCAAGTATATATCTTTACTCTCTCTCTCTCTGTGTCATAGTGAAGCATTAAAGATTACTTTACATTGTCCTCATCTTCAGGATGTGGCTGTGAAGCAGCTGGATAGAAATGGAGTTCAAGGAAACAAGGAATTCCTTGTGGAAGTGTTGACATTGAGCCTTTGTCACCACCCGAATCTCATTAATCTGATAGGATACTGTGCCGATGGCCACCAGAGGATATTGGTCTATGAGTACATGCATAATGGATCTTTAGACCGTCACATTCATGGTAAACCTTAAACATTGATGGTTCTTTAGAAATTTGGGGAGCACGAAATTGAAATTTCAGTTAATTTACATATAAAACTTGTTGATTGCTATTTGGAGGGCCTTTTTTGAGTTTTCTTTTGGAATGTCAATAGGGAAGCCAATTGTTGATCATTTTTACTAGTGAAGCTAATATATTCTTCTTCGTCTTGTAATTGTCAGAGCTACCTCCAAGTAAGAAGTCACTGGATTGGTACAAGAGGATGCAGATAGCTAAAGGCGCAGCTCAAGGGCTCGAGTATTTGCACAATACAGCAAGTCCTCCAATAATATACCGGGATTTTAAGACATCTAACATATTATTGGATGAGAGATTCAATCCTAAACTGTCTGGTTTTGGATTTGCTAGGTTTGGTCTAATGGACGGATCAGACCATGCATACACAAGGGTGATGGCGACATCTGGCTACTGTGCCCCAGAGTCACAGACAGGCCAGTTGACAGCCAAATCTGATATCTACAGTTTTGGGGTGGTGCTTCTCGAGATCATTTCAGGAAGAAGAGCTGTTGATAACACAAAACCACTCGAAGAGGAGAATCTTGTTGCTTGGGTAAGTGAGGGTATAAGGCTTGAAATTTTTCATGTTTGGTAGAATATGATGTATGAGTTAACATGTGAGATTGGCGTCATATTCTGTGTTAACTAACCTTTTGTGCATCAGAAAGGAGAAAAACACTCCGGTGTTTGAAAGTTACCATAATGTCTCCTGTCAGTAAAAACATATTACAATTTCACGTCCTATTTTTCGAGTTGTCAGAATTTGACATGGGATGTGTTTGGTAATTTGCAAACTTCGAGGCTCGTGGTAGGATGTGCATGTAATTATCCCAAAGAGCAAACCAAATCTTACGATATTATATCCAAAAATTCATATAAGCGTGCAAATTTTATCTCCTTGTGAGAGGAGATTTTATTTGATTTTGTATATGCTAACTAAATTTGTGGTCTCAGTAAACCTATGATTGGTTGATTTTGAATGTACAAATTTGCAGGCAAAACCACTTTTCAAGGATAGAAGAAAGTTCACTGAAATGGCCGACCCGTTGCTTGAAGGGAAGTATCCCATGAAGGGTCTTTATCAGGCTCTTGCAGTTGCAGCTATGTGTCTCCAAGACGAACCCAGCACCCGACCCCTAATTGGAGATATCGTAAATGCACTTGAATATTTATCCACCCCCCAAATATGAAGTTACTATAGCAACGGCCAACAGACGAATAAGATAGTTAAATAGAATAGGATGAACAGATTTTTACAGACATACATTAAGGACTGAAAATTTACAGATATTTTCGATCTGAAAAGGCATTGCTTCTCATGATGAGCAGTGTATAAGCAGTGTCATTTTTTTGTTGCACATTTTGTCACACAGTTTTGGTTTGTAGAAAGAAAAAGCAGAATGTTAGCAGTATGTATTCGATTGAGTTTCCAGGGAAAATTATTTCTAGTCCTGATATTTTGCCTCCTCCTGAATTCTTTCAACCCCTCCAAATAATTTATGAATGGTTACACTCCACTTATACTATAACCATACACCAAAAAATCACTACAAAGTTTACAGGAAAAATTCCTTCAAATTTACATAAAACCCTATAGGCAAACACTGTTATACTTTTCCAGATCTTTAATGTCAAAGTTCCAGTGGAAGGGAAAAGAGATTTTTCGCAATACAAAATTTATCAAAACATGTTCTTTTTTTTTAATATTTCAAGAGTACATATATGTATTTATCATTTAAAAAAATGCTTTACACCTCAAATCTCTTGGAATCAGCTTTAAGACTTCGATAACTGAATCCAGGGATTTCACTAAGCCCCTGGCTGTCTGCAACTTCCACCATAGAACAAATCCCGGGTCGGATCCCACTATTCCTTCTCTTCTTTTTTCTCCAAGGAACCATTGAAAATCTGAACTTAGGCCAAGAACTGCGTCCTCTTGAAGCTATTTCTTCGGAATTCAAGCGACTCTGTACACTCTCCACTTCGAGTCTTCTGAAATACTCAATCTCCATCTTGACAAGTGATCCTATGGTTCCACGCGCCCCAACCTCCAATGGAACTCTCCCAGCCATGTTATCATGCATGTATAGTTCTCAAATATAGAAGGTGTGGGTGTATTTATAATGGCAGATGCTTCAGGGTGAAGAGAAGTGGGGACTTACAAAGTGTATATTAAAATGTTTTTCTTTAACTTAGAGAGCGTGAGATTTTGCATGATTGTCATTGTTTGATAGGGATGCGATTCATCATTTGTGTCTGGAAATATGAAATAACCTTCTCCAATATTAAATTATGATATACAGTGGCGAGCAAATAATTATGTTTTCTAAAGGGTTAAATCACCACTAATCACTCGTAATTACTTTTGATCTGGAATCACAAAAGTTGGCCATGAACTGCCAGCCAAATTAATTGATCGCATATATTAGATTAAGTTTGCTTCTTGAAATCACATTTTATTTTTCCTATCAATTTATTTTCTGGTTTTTACTAGTAAAATGACGAGGAAAAAGCAACCAATATAACTCTCTTTAGCTACCGAACAACTCAGTTCCACCAAAATGTCAATCAAATTGAAACACCTCTTCCATAAAGGCTGATGATTCAGACCAATTGGACTGCCACCTTTTAGTGTTTTACTTGAGTTCCAATGAGTATTTGATTATCAATCAACTGGATTGCTTTTTAGGTGAGCCGTGAGCCGTCCACAGTTGATAATACTTGCTGCACTTCGTATTATTATATGCTTCAAAGTGGGATGTTTGGACAAGTTTTAAATATAATCTAATTTGGATACAATTGATGCGTTTTCAAGCTTGCAATTGATGGGAACCATTTCTGATGGTGATAGAAATCATTATATTTGTCTTTTCGATATATATATATATATTAATAATCCTATGATGCCTGTGTTGATCAATGGGGGTCGTTACTTTAAACACACGTTTAATTTTGTGAACAAAGTTTACCTTATAACAAAGCAATGTCTACATTATCAAATACCGAAACGACAGACATTTATTTGCAGTAGCAGCAGTACCAAATGTTTAATTAACACAAAACCAGCAAATATCATTCTGAAATCAAATAACCCAGAGAAAATAAGGGTAACTGCTTAAGCTCTGGAGATATTTTATTGGTCACGCAATTCGCAAGTAAAAAAATGGTATATATTCCCTCTTTTATTACGTCTACTCTTCTTTATTCTTTAAATTTTCTTTATCCCAAAATTTGATTTTTCCCTCTATTTTCTCAAAAAACTCGTAAATATTCTTTACAAAAGTATATTATATTTCGGGAAGATGGGGTAGATACCTCGGACAGGCAAACACTCCAACAGAGCATGTCACAGAGCAGTATCCACTCCCTCAAAAAAATTCCCACTCAGTTGGCGAAAGAGCTAAGGCATGCTAGGGAGGCGGCATGAATATCTCAAGCTCCGATGTGATGCAAGAGCAGTTTTTAAAGCAACATCCACAGTTCCACCACCCTGAAACAGTGAATCATAAAACTCATTCACAAACTGAGATAATTCTTTCTCATCATCATCCCAGAAACTCAACGAACGTTCCCCGTATCTTTCAGGTTCATTATCTTCCCAATCACTTGCTGGACTTGAAATTTCAGCAGTATCTTCATCTTCTCCTTCCTCACCAATCTCAAACTTGCCGTTCTCGAAACTACTAAACTCACCTGCCCCGTAGAATGATGTTAACTGAATTTCTTCAGGCTGAGAAGAAGGGCATACAACAGCTTTAGCACCGGAATCTAGAAAGGCTTTAGTCAAAGCTTTGGTGGGCCCGTATGATCCCGTGAACATTATAATCCTGTCCCTCCAGGTTCCAACCTGCAGGATATATAAATCATTGTCAGATGTCACCCACTTGGCTACTATTTATATGAGGTTGTAAACCATTTGATCAGATATACTGATGTCATAATTTCATTTTATGACATCATAACGTTCTCATCCAATGGCCCACAAACTCACTGGGTGCTACTCAAGTGGGTTGCATGAAATTTTCCATCAAGGCAGAATTCAGCAGCGTTAACACCCCTTCCAATAGGCTTCCATCAGAGGACACGATCAAGTAAAAACAGAAATCAAGTTAAGTCAAAACTAAGAAAAACTTTGCCGAAATTACAATAAAGTAAATAAAATATGAGGTCATTCTTAATCTAGGACAAACATTACCTACAGAGAATTAACAAATAACAAAACAGTATCATTCTAACTATTTTTTTTTTTTTTTTGAAACTTTTAGCTTATTTCGTAAGTATTTAGTATAAGGAAAATGTCATAGTGTACCAGGTCCTCTGAATGAACAGATTCCTGGTAAAATAGTTGTCCAGATTCATAATATGAAGATAGAAAAATCAGGAATAAGTGATAGGGACAGCGCAGGAACAATCGCGTATAGCTAATGTTACTGGGTCATACAAATTGTACTGATGAGCACACCAGTTGGTATCATAGAATTACACAATAAAAAATTACTAGAGAAAAGTTCTTTCCAGAACATCAACTAGTTCTATCGCTAACCCCCAACATCTTTACAAGTTCCAGTCAACTGATGAAACCAAATACAGCTCAGTTTTTACTTATGCCTTTGCACTGGATCCATATTGGATGAGAATTTGTTCAGAGTAAATCCAGTGCATAATCTGGGAAAAAATATCTGTTTTTGTTACCATCTTCCATTTATCAAGGATTAGCAATTTGACAGTCTAGATCTAACAACTGAAATTGAATTTCATATTACTTGTCAGCAAGCCATGATTTTGGCTGATAGAACTTTTATGAACTTAAGAAAAGGATAGGATTCAAGGACATACCATACAACGAACATCTTCTGGAGTCAAGTGTACGGAAGGAACAGTTCTACGGAACATGTAAGCACTAATTTCTTGATCATCTTCCATGACCTTCAGGGTATCACACATAAGATATCAATACTTTCTTCCATTTTAACTGTGATAATCTAATGAATTCACTAGTTTGGAGAACATGTGGGAGGATACCTGAGTTTGACGTCCTATATATCTATGTACAACCCCACCAATTTGGAAGTAAGGTTTGCATGACACAAGATCAGCAACAGTTGAAATGTGGGTAATGACTGAGGTATACTTCCTCCTCCGGCCCTTCAGCATCGATAACAAGCTGTATTTAACATTCTGCAAAAACTTTTCTGCTAACTCTCCAGGTTCGGCAACCACATATACATCATTCTGCCAACTATAGGAAAAAGAAAATAAGTTGAGATTTCAAGCAACATACGAGATCTTAAACCTAATAAAGTATACCTTAAAATAGAGCCACGTGTGTCATTTTGCAGAGCAAAATGAACCACTCCAACCTGGGGTGAATTTTGTATTTTCTCATGCAAAGATAGGATAGGAACAGCAAGCTGCCTGCGCTTGGTAGGAGACTCCGGTGGTGAAGAAGTTGATTTTGCAGAAAGAAATCCATCCAAACTTAAAGGTGGGACTAAATCAATTCTACCAGCCCGCTGGGGCCCAATGTCGGGGCTATAAAGTTGGGGGCTTGATGGGAAGCTTCCAGTAAACAAAGGTGATGTAAATGGTGTGGCAAATGTGGATCCTGGAGTACCCTTAATGGTTCCTGATACACCATTGGTTAGTATTAATGTTATCCCATTATTAGCGCAAAATTTCTCAAGTGCTCGTGCATGGTGAAAAACTCTTCCAGTATCTGGACTATTGGAAGCCTCTACAAGAAGCATTCCACGTCTCCAGCCCAAAGAGGGGCAGTTCTCATTTGTCACTGTAACATACGAAAAAAGCAGATATTAAGACCAAAGATGAAAACAATACAAGTTACAAGAAGCAACTAAAGAAGGATTCAGAGTTGTGGCGATTTCTATACCCTTTGCTCTGAGAAGCTGCTGAGATTTCAAACTATCAGATCTCTCGTCATGTGAACTCTCGAGCAACCTTTCAGCTAGATTCTTGAATGCAGTAGAGTTATTCTGAATATACTCATCAGTCGCAGCCTCTAACTTTAGCCAGACCGTCGGATCAGTTTCATCTAGCTCCATATCGCAACGTTCATCAACTGTTCAGGCAATCAAGTAATTTTAGAATGTCGAAGTATGTTAGGGTTATTTTGCAGATCTTAAAAAAGAAAAAAACAAGAGACAAAGAGAGACAAGTCATAGGTTTTATTAAATGTCTAATGTACTAGGCCTAAAATATATGCTTAAGAAACAAAAGAGTTTACTTGGGATATTTTGATCATAAGCAGACGGTAAGGGCAGGCAATAGCCACCCCCCAACCCAACCCACACCAAAAGAAGAGAAAAAAATACATCCACAAAATGTTCATTTACAATTTTACATATATATATATAATTATGTCTATAGAAAACTACAAACATGTATAGTAAGAAAAAGGTACAGTAATTTGCTGTCAATTATATTATAACTATAAATATTCACAATAATTATCAAAGTGGCATCTATATATACATAATAAGATCAGAAAATGAACATGAAAAACCTCTTTCTTTTCTATGTTTCTTTCTGTAGTACATTTTTCGTTTTTAACTTTCCATCCACGACCCATTACTTCTCTTACCTCTCCACGGTATTACTCTCAACTTAAAAGGGTGGATCATTTTGTAAGTTCTTATATTTTATTAAAAATTAGCATATAAAACTCACTGAAGCTTCACAATCTTTAAAATGAATTTTTCACTTCACATTTTTTTTGTGTTCTACTTAAGTTACGGAACAAGTTGTGATTACTAATTGATTGCAAACCTTTGGTTAAATTTTTAAATGATCATAATTAGTATTAGCTTTACTATCATTCTCAGCAAGATTTTATGCCATGAGCCTAGAAAAACTTACATGATCTTTATAAATATTTTATTCTTCATATGCTATTTCTCCTAGGAATACAATAACAATTTTTTCCACTTTATAACAAAAAACTTTTTTTTTTATTGTTACATAAATATCAGATGAAAAACTCATTTGATATTTTAGACTAAACTTAACCTCTTCCCTTATCCGTAAATGTTATGCCAGCCACTGCGCAAGACCCATACAAACAGATCTAAAGAACTTCACCTGGATTGAATCGAAAATAATGCACATCAGGAAGCATAGGAAGCAATGTACTTAAAGTTTCCTCCACACGGTCAACAGAGCATGCACTTTCAATCAACACTTGTCCAGTGTCCAGATAACGCCAGCCTCCTTTTCGAACCTAAAACGCAATGGAACTGATTGCACTTAGTCCATGAATTGTAAAAATGGCAATTGAACTGAATCATAAAATAACTGTGCCCCATAAGACTTGTAACAATTCTATACAAAATTTAGTAAAACGTAACTTTGGGCTGTCCCAGGAAATGGTCAGTGAACTATCATACGGAAAATCTAGACTAGATACACTCAACAACGAATCCTTATCAGTATCGGCAGAGAAACAATGAGAATTTGATACCTTTGTCGGGACAGACCCACAACCAATTGATACTAAGCAATCAATTTTAGAATCAGGCCACAATAATTGTGCTTCTCGTACGGCAAAAATTGTAGGATTATTTGCGACAATAGCCCCGTCTTGCCAGCGATATATACCTGTAGCACAAAGACTTTAGAAAAGGAGACTAGAAACATCTATAAATAAAAAACTCATAGAAGATGTCACACAGTGAGCACAAGAAAAGGTACCGTCAGAGAAATCATCCAAATAATATGGTGCCGCAGATGATGCTCTTATGGCTTGCCATACGTGATGCTTACAACTTCCAATAAAAGCATTGCGTTTGTATCCAACCTGAGCTCCACTGGTTGCTGCTCCTTGCCCCCCAGTTGCCAAGTTTTCAGAAACAGCAGAAGAAATCTCCGGTGTCCCAGCAGGGTACTGCACCTCAGCAGAAGAAGAAATTTATTTGGCAGCAATAAGGCAACCAAAAGAATTATCTCAAAATGACAAGGATGACAATATCAAAGACAAATCAAACACACACACCCCAAAAGAAAACATCAAACCTGGTAATTTCGAAATATAAATGGCTGTGCTGGTGCAACGCTGACCAAAGTAGAGACAACAAAAACTTTGGGAATCTTTTTTCCAGCTGACTCAATAAGGAGATCTCCATCTTCATCAGCACAAATCTCCTTCAGCAGCGTCTCAAACTGATCTGCACTGTGCTGGAGAAAGATGAAAGTTATTCTATAACTTCATGGAGCATAATAAATTTCCAGAAAGATTTCAGTCAGTTCCTTAAAGAAACACACTTGGCGAAATAGAGAAGCAGAACAGGTGCTAGAGAACAAGAGAATGAAAATAATAAGAAGAAAAATTAGTGGCTGTCTTCTGTATATCAAGCACTTTCATTAAGTAACATGAAATGTATACTCATTAATCTTCAAACTACTGGCCCACAAAATCATTAAAGAGAAGATCACTACAAGCAAAATATGCAGATAGCATGAGTGGAGAATTGAAAGGAAAGAAGAGAAGGAGCAGTGTAACATACTTTAGATCCATGAACAACAACACGAAAACTCTGTGACGAGCTCTTGTAGAGTTGATCCAACTTCTCTCTCCATGTTGCTGCTTCATTTTCCTTCGGACCAGGTTCAGCAAAGACAAGTTTCCCTAGGAAAATGAAATGAAAAGTAACTCTAGGAAACAGAAAAAGAAAAGAGATGCTAATATGTGGTAGAAGCCATCAGATAGAACATTCTTCATTGAATCAGAAAACTTACCAAGATCTTTGTATATTTCTTCACATCGTGCCAAGGACATCGACTTTATTCCAAGAGCAACAGCAAGCATACCACCTGTAGATGTTCCACAAATAAGGTCAAAGAGTTCGTGGATCTGCTTTCCAGTACCCTTCTCAATTTCTTTCAAAATCTTCACAGTTGCCAATCCTTTCATGCCGCCACCATCCATTGAGAGAATGCGCAGTCCTTTCTTAGGGACCTGTTTTCCTCTAACAGCACGACGCAGAATCTCATTCTCCCCTACAGTTACACAACATGGAGAATGTAAGACTGGGAACTGAATCCATATTGGATCAGAAGAAAGATTCTTGCAAAAACGCACCTAATATTGCCAGAGCACGTGCTGCAGCTTTAGACACACGCACCTCAGACGCAGCTGTCAACCGCAAAAGAAGTTCCCGCAGACTTTCTGAAGTAACTAGCGCACGACGATTTTCCAAACAGAAAGCAAAATTTCCAACAGCAAATAAAGCTAATCTTTGTACCTATAGGAGATAAACCTTCATTTTGAGCACAAAAAGGGATAAAACACAATTTAACAATAAGAATATATAAAAATATGCGATCGAGCTTGCCTCTGGATTCTTATGGGCACATAATAGTTTCAATGACTTCAATATATCTTTGGTCAACAGTTTTTGAGCTACAATATCAGATGTAAAAGCCAAATTGACCACAACTTGCAAAACAGAAATTACTTCTTTTGACCCAGCGGATTTCAACACTCTCTCAATAGGTTGCATAATGTCAGATTTTATTAATTGCATTGCCACTTGAACATCTGACGCGAGAGCTGAGAGTGCGGAACAAGCTTGTTCAACCTGATAAAAGGCGTAAATAGTAAGGGTGAAAACTCAGAAAAAAACAAGCAAATATATGATAAACTGCAACGTACCACGTGCTGGTTTTCACTGCTTATCATACTTATAAGTTGCCTCACTGCATTCTCATCTTTTCCAACAACTACTCGGTTTCCTTCATCTTGCATTATCTTTGCAAGGGCAGATGCCAACAGAGGATGATGACATGACGAAAAGCGGAATATAAGAGAGAAGAAGGCACTCAGTTTATGTCGAGATGCAACAAAATAAGAACTGTTCTCCATCTGAACCAACCATCAAAAAGAAAAAGGTGTAATTCAACTGGACAAGGTTAATACTTGATCTGCATAATAATGGTAGAAGACTTCATCATCACACACCTCAATCTGTACATTGACGGATACTAAATTTTCATCAGCCACAATCCGAATATTTGCAAGAGACAAGTGGCGAAGTTCATGCAACGGCAAAATGTCAGGAAGAAATTCAATGGGATTTCCGAAAAGCCTTAAGACACGCAACTCTGCCATAGCCCTGTTAATAAGCTGAAGACATGTACTAAGCTACAGAATAATATGGGTAAAGAAAATTAAAAGAAGCAAAACTATACGTGACAATTTATTGACCTGAAATCAAGAATAGGGCGGACCAGCTTGTTGTGTTCCAGGGACAATTCGACAAGACCAACACATTGCCTTAGTTCAACTGCTTATAGTTCCCAACAGAGATGACAATGGACATATTGGCACAAATAGATTAATTAGAGTACCATTTATAACTGGTCTAACTTATTTTTCAAGAATTAATATAGTTGCATAGGCAACCTACATTTATCACTAACTTAGAGCAAATGAAAACCCCAAGCAGACATCTGAATCTTACCAGGGACAGAAACAAGCATGTTGTAGTCCACTGCAAGAACTTTTAAGTTTTTCAGCTCACCAAGCTCAGGAGGCAAAACTGATAGCTTGTTGTTATCAAGGTATAGTTTCTCGAGAAGAGGAAGACTGGTTATCTCAACTGGCAATGCCTGAGGATAATAGAAACACAAGTAACAGGCAATGATATAGCTGAACTGCTTCTGATGTGATGCAGTACATGTTCAATAAATTAAGCAGAAGCTGACAGTCATTCATCAGTCAGTTTAAGCACTATTAAGTTAAAACAGCATCAAAGAGAGACAAACCTGCCATCTCAAACTAGCGACAACAGAACATATAGAAGAAAATCAAAGAAACAAGGACCTTGTAGATAGTAGAACCATTTACTTAAAACATTGAATATAAGGAAATAATGGTCACGGAAGAACCACTGAAAAAATTCCAAGTAGACTTTGGAAACTAAGAAACACAAAACATCAGTCAAAGTAGCAGACAATATGTATGATATTACGAAGCACAAAAACCACACAATCATTGCAAACAAAGAATGTGCATTCTGACCGGGCAATACAGAAACATAACCTTTAAAGCAAAGAATAAGAGCAAAATTTGACCATTGGACTTTCTCAACATTTCCTGTGTCACTCAAATCTTCAGCGTATCATATAAAACATTCAATTCCACATTGAATTGCAATAACTGGATTGCATATAAAATGAAAACATATACATATTGTAACTTTGTATTGAAGAAATGGCTCACTGTTAATCCAAGGCCACAGAGGCTGACAACAACAACATTTCGCCAATGCTCCGCGCAGCCAGACCCCACTGTTGCTCCCTCTGCAACTTCCTTGGCAAAATTGGACCTCATCAGCTTCACCAAAACATTCATTCCCCCATCATTCTGCTGCCCTGAACCACCGGCCTTCCACATTAGAACTCCTTTCAACTGTTCCCTCTTTTTAACAACCCTCATTTTGACACCCACCTCCACCATGTTCTCTCCATTGTTCTCCAAGTTACCCTCCCCTTCATCCTCTACATTACCCAAATTCTCATCCCTAATTTCTGTCTTCTCTATAAACTCAATTTCGACGGTGTCTTGCGGCGTGGGCAAGGCGATCATGACCTGCGACTGCAATTTCAATGCTACTTGGTCCTCATCATCTCCGGCGTTCCAATCGAGGTCGATCCTAAACCCTAACTGCTCCGGATTGTTGGTGGTGTTGGCGGCGTCCTGAAACGACGGCGGCGGCGAGGAGGTGGAAACCGAGGAGGAGGCGGAGGACGATCCAGACGACGTCGTGTTCGAGTCATCGAGTGTGTCGGCGTCGGAGCCGTAACTCAACGTCAGGTGGAAGACTTCAGTAGGGCGCTTCCAACCCAAACCCCACGACATTGACGCCAAATTCAGATCAGGGTAACTTCACACATTTATCTTTATTTTCTTCAATTTCTTGGATGAATACTGCTCTGATCCGGTTAGACTGGAATCAAGAATGCGGATTGAGTGAATCTACATTCGATGAATTCAAAGAAAGAAAATTTGGGGTGGGTGTAAATAAAGATTTGTACGCAGATGAATACACAAATTATAGGATGTGAAACATGAGTGATTTTGTGAAGGTGTATATATATGTGTGTGTGTGTTTGTGTATATATATATATATATTTGCAAGAAAACTGTAAAATATGTGATCTGCGTTGCATGTAGAGTACTGTAGTACTCTATGTTGTTTCCGTTCTGTAGGATTTGGCGGTTCTGGAGTTTTTATTGCTCCTACTATGAGACGGTGAATGAGACGACTAATACGGCACCGTGTCGATATTGGAAAATAGGAACTATTTATTTTCCTAAATACATTTGTACATATATATATATCTATATATATATATCTATATATATATATATATTCACTCTCAAAATTTCTTCCAGAGACGTCTTTGTATACGCCTCCTGGTATTTCTCCTCTGCCAAATCTAAAAAAAACAAAAAAAACATATATCTATACTATTTATTAAAGTTCAAGACATTAGAGTAACTACCTTGGTACGTCAAATGTGTTACCTAAAATAACCTTCTTAAACATTTTAAAAATGCTTCTGTTTTATAATGGACGGTTTCTTCCAGGGGATGGTCATCCAACTTACAGTAGACTAAAAAGGTCAATTGCTTCATTTTGAATTTTTTTTGGATAATGTCAAAACATGGGTTTGGGAGTCCGAGGATTTTCACGGGAACAAGATGCATTCTTTAAGATAATTATTATCATTTTGTGTTATTACTTTTATTTTGTTAAATGTGAAGTAATTAATTAAATGACTTTTACTGTTCATATCTTCTAACATTTTTTCTTGCAAGCAGCCTTTTGAAGTATCACTTGGGCTAATTCAAGTTTTGAGGTGGTTCGTACAATTTTTGTTGCAAGAAGCCGAAGGGTTGATTCTAAATTTCTTACGGTATGGTTTCTTCATTTTAATAATTTTAAGATAATTATTAAGTTTAATTTATCCTTTTAGATTGTGATACGTGATTTTATTTATTTTGATTGCAAGTAAAGATGTCATGCTGAGTATAGATGTGTAGAATGTTGGAAATATTTAAAATTATATTTAAGAAATGATATTTTAATTTCATTCCAGAAAATGCGTTGAAGTGCAAATGTGTAGATGTTGTTTTCTTTTCTTTTTTCTAATCTATTTTTTTTTTCTTTTTCACTAAAAATGGACAACTAAGTTATACAAATTAGCACTTAACTGACTTTGGATGTAAATATATTCGTACCATGAAGTTATTATGGATCATTTTAATTGCACACACAACGAGTGTGCCTTTATCGCTAGTAGATGATAAAAACTTATTGTGATTCTACAATTCTAACGTCATCGTTTTCCAATTTTTGTGCATTTATAGCCGATTTTTTTTTACCTTTGCATATTATTATATAAAATTTACGTATCGAAGTAATCAAATTTACGTTGAAAAATAAAAATTATTAGATTAACGATTTTTCAAAATGCATCTACTGAAGATAGGTGTTGCTAAATATTTCCCTAAATGAAATATTATAGAAATTTGAAGTCACTCAAACACCGAAAGATGGACTATTTCCACGAAGAGGGCATGAAAAATACAACTAGATTTTTAGTCTGTATTTGTCCCCTCTTTTGATTTGAGGGACGATAAGGTTACAAAATGATATGAGATTGAAAGAATAGACTTTCGTGAAAGTCACAATTCTTCCATGTGAAATGGTCTAAATTGACCAAATGCTTCCACACTACTGCACAATGCAAAAAGAAAGCGGACTAAGCCTTTACGATTAAGGTTTCGTATGAGGCCTCTGATGAAATTCTGATCATAAGTTGAGTTTCTTGAGAGCTGTAGCAAATGTCATCTGCAGTTCTCTTTTTACTCCGTCGCATGCAAAAATGAATTCGATGGCCTTCTCTGAGAGCTCAAACATTTCCTTCTTTCCAAGACCTTGTAATCAGAAATGAACAGAAAAAGGCGGTGATTATGCTTAAGATCATTGGTAAAACATGGGTTTTTAGTTAGATTCACATCCACGGGCAATATAAGACCTACCGAATGTGGACGAGGCAAGGAGGTACTCAGCTGATAGACTTGTGGAGAAAACTCCTGAATCATCCGTGCATAGAATCAATGGATGGTTTGATTTATATAAATCACCTGCAAGTAGAAGTAATTTTGTTATAAATTGGGTTCAGAAATCTATCTTCTTTTCATCAATATGGAAATTACACTAACTACTCTTTTTATTGATGGCGTCAGCAAATTCCGTTAGTTTTCTCATAAAAGGGGGCGATTGAAATGTTTCATTATAAGAGGGGGATGGGGGTGCGGGTTATGTTTGCGGAATAAGTGGACTAGGATATTATTACACTAAATAACTAAATAAAATGGGTAGTTAGTGTAATTAACCCTATTAGTTAATTTCAACATCATACAAGGGTCATGCAGTAGTGGACCAAGTATGTTGCTCCATGTGGATCTTCTTAGAAGATTAAGAAGATCCCGGGACTTGAATTTCAGGATAACCACGACTATATATGTGGCGGGATCCACTAGTTGTCATTATACCGTGACACCAAGTCTTGCGACGCTCTAAGAATAATCTGCTTTAGGTCCAGGCACACTGCTGACCGCTGGATCATAAGGGGGCTAGGGTGTTTTTACTACCCTACCCCTCTTTGATCCAATAATCCACACTCCATGATGGAGTTTAGACCAGGCGCAATACACTTAGTTCATCCAAGAATTACACACCAAAGGTGACTGACAGTCATCTAGATTGATCCTTGTACTTGAAACATAAATCACTAAATTGGAGCCAGACAGAGTTAAAAGATCTGACCAAAATGATGAATATCAACAGAAGCAATCGTTTCAGTTCTAAGGTTGGATGTTAAACAAATCTCCACCTGTTAGAATGCAGGACAAACAAAGAAAATTCAGCAAGCAAAAACCATATGCATAATGCAAACAATCTATGACTAAGTGATTGGATTTTGTTAATGTAATTCCATCACATGTTATTCATCACGCGCTTGTAGACAACCAAAAGAAAAAGGTATAATAAGAATAGTGCAGAGATGACTATGAAAATAGAACCGGAATCTTGAGCCTTTTTAGAAGGTTCCAATCGTCATCCCCAAAGCAACAAGCATGTCCAATTCTCCTCGGAAGAAAATCTAGCATTGCATGGATTTCATCTGGATTGGGCACCTATAAGCACTAAGTTGCAAAAATAAAGGACTCAGAGTAACAACAGTATTGGTACAATGAAATTTTTTTTAAAAGGGACATATTAAACGCACCTCGCCACAATGTAGAGTAATCGGAAGGCCTTGCTTTTTGGCAAACTCTAAAGCTGGTAAAAATGTAAGCCTATTACAAGGAAGAATAAAAAAATCACATCTCTATACAAACAGAATGAATACGTAGATCATGTATAACAACTGGTAGTAGGGAAATTTTCGTGATACCCACTTGGGTACTAACTAAGTGGGTTTGTGAGTCAATAGATTTGCATGTGATGATGTCTCTTGATGACATCATCACATTTAATCTAAAACAGCTCAAAACCCCACTTAGGTAGTACCCGAGTAGATGGCATCTGATGATCCCTAGTATGCAGTACCATTCACCAATGATGGGGTTGCCAGAAAGATCTATACCCACTACTCCCGAATCTCTCATTTCCAGAGCGAGATTAACCTTTAAAAAGAGTTAAAGGGCTCTAAGAGCTCTACATTATGAACAACTTATAAAAGCTCAAGCTTCTTCGTTACTCATGTTACATTAACTTACAGTTTCCATTGCAGCTTCAGCAGTCTCACGGCGATCAATACTGAGAAGTAGCCTCACATATATCTTCTTGCTCCCAGTTCCATTACATTTATCATCTACAGCATGAGATTGTGTAGAAATATCCGGTTTAAGTTTATGAGAAAGATCAACTTCGACTGAGTTGACATATCTTAAACCCTCTAGAACTGCTTCCAAGTATGAGCGCTTGCTCATTCCTTTAGAATCATTCCTCTGCATTTCAAAAACACAACAACTTATATATCAAAAATGTGAATCAAGATTCAGACAGCAAAAAAAAAGATTTGCTGGTGTACTAAACTTCAACATTACAATAATTTTTTTCTATAATCACAATTTCATCAAGGATGTATACTGACATGATTACTTCATCAATATGAGCATTCAAGCAAAACGCACTATACCTTTGGTGTCGTTCTTAATTCTAGATAAACAACGTTATCAGCAGCAAAATCTTCAACAACCTAATATTATTCATTTAAAAAAATGAATAGCAAAACGAGTTTTGGATGTATAAGGATACAGGATAAAACTACCGAAAATCAAAATGTTTTTACTCAAACCTCTTTGGTGATCCTAGTAACAGTTTTGTGGTCGGTGGTAATAATATGAATTAAGTCAAACAATTTGAACACTTCACTCAGTGCACGGTCATCTGCATTGACAACAGTTAAGTCACTTCCAGGTGAACATATCACTAAAAATTTCATTTCGTCATTCTCAAAGTCCAGAAAAGTCTATACTAGACCGAGTCAAATGGTCCGAGTGTCTATATCTCTCAGACTCTCACAATATTGTGGGCGATCCCACAAGAGAGATAGACACAGAAGTCACGCTCGGACCATTGGACTTGGTCTGACATAGAATCACCCGTAAGGTACCCATGAATCTATAAGCGAACTTCAAAAACTCTAGTAGAGGTATAGAGATTATGCATAATGAACATTACACGCCCCTCAAAAAAATCCCCAAAAATTCAAGACTTACAGGGCATAAAAATATAAGAAAATATATTGCATTCATTAACAAAAACAAGGCCATACTTTTCAGTATAACATGCTCCACATCTGAAAAAACTATAACGCCCTTGTCACCCAATTCTCTAGCGAGTTCCCTGCGCATAAATTTTTCTATAAATCAAAACAATCGTGCCTTCTAAATACGATAGTAGAGAACATCTAATGCCAAATTTTGACTTCCCTTTTGTTTACAAGCGCTGAAAAACGAAACCCATGTAATTTTCTTCTGTGGAAATGGAAATGAACTAGAAAAAAAAGAACTGAAACAGTGGGAAGTGAGAATTGGCGTACAGCAGAGTAGAGTCTCTGATGGAGCCGTTGAGATGAGCATGTAATTCAATCTTTGGCATCGACACACACCACTCCATGTCTCCTCACAGTCGCTGCTTTCTGCAGTCACGGGGGATGGATTGATAATATTTGTTTATTTTATTTGTCAATGTTTTGGGGCAAAACACTAAAAATGTATAAACGTAGGAAAACTATTCCTTCCCGGCATTTTTCTATCTTTTCTTAGTGCATCTTTTGTTTTAATTGTAATGAAAAACGAACCAAACTACCAGCGTTTGATAAGAGTTTGTTTGGGTCGATTCATCAACACTTCAAATCAAATTTAGACAATTATTTGTTTGTGTGTATGTTTAAAACTCGACTCAAGTTCGACTCGATTCATAAAAAGTAATAAAGTATGCGAAAAAGTAGAAAGACTCTTACTCGGCTCGAATAAAGCTCGCTTGAGCTCGATTCAGTTAACAATTAAACCTACCTCAAACACAATTCTAAAGCTCGATAATAATTCAAATAATATTGAACAACAAAGTGCTCGGCTCGACTCAACTCGACTAGTTTACGGCCTGATCCTGGGCTCAGATTGTTGGATGCTCTTTTATTTATACTTATGAAGCCCAGACTAAAGGTTCGGTTTGGGATTTGAAGCCCAAATTGTTGTCTACCCATAGTAGGTTTCAATGCTTTGCTACAATAATGTCCATTGGGCTTAAAGATATGGGCCCAATTATAGCCCCATTATACTTTTTAAACTGAATCTTATAAGTAAATTTTGGGGAAAAGAGGGAAAGTTGTGCATGATTGAAAAATGACAAAGGAACGTCACAAAATAATAATTAAATAAACATGTAAAAGTTGTAATAGTGGTATCTTAAATTAAAAATATTAGATGCAATGTCTGCTAAATATTATTGGGTATGTGGACCTGTGACAAAAAAATTCGAATTTTATAATCAATAAATGTAAAATAAAAATAAATAAAATTGGTGTACATCTGGCAATCTCATATACGCCCATTAGTATAATATAAAATACACCAATTATCAATTGATTAAAAGTTCATAGTAGTTGATGTGTATCTGATTCACACTAATAATTATATTAAATAATATGCAATATACTCAACGACATAAAGCACAACAGATAAATAATTTGAGAGTAATTTTTAAGAAAGTAAAAATTGTTTTATTCATCATTCAAAGCAAGTTATTATGCGAGTTTGATGACTATGACTTCATATGATAGCTGAATTAATGCTAGTTATCTTTCATAATTGTACATAACTACACAAGGTAATTGCAGCTAAGTAGGAGGAATTGAATTCCCTGAATAAAGCTAAGTCGGATGGAATTTTGGCCCAGTCAACTTGATGTCCTAGACCTGATAAGTTCTCTAATTAATTGAATCTTGTTTCCAGCTTTGTCATTCATTGCCTTGATCTCAATTCACAGGTTCAGGTTGGCTGTTTGTCCACGAATCCTAGTCCTCATTTTTAATGGGTTTTAGCCCATTAAATCTTGGACATGTCAGTTTCGCCTAAGGGAGTTGTTAAAGGCGCTCTAACTTTTATTATTAGCACTTCAACTCTCTTTTGATTTTATCAAATAGACCAAAATGTCCTTCATTGTTAAGTACAAAATTCTTGGAGACAAACATATCCTTTCTATTCCGGATTTCAATGAAGCATTACCGCATCATCTTACCTTTTCTTTGGTTTTTTTTTTTTGGGTCATTAGTAGACGACACACGTAAATGCAATGATAAAGAATATATAATTAATTGACGACATTATCAATATTATCAAATTTTGGCGATATTTTAAATTATTATAAAACTAAATAACACATCAAGCTACAAAATTAATCTTAATATCAAAAATATAAAAAAAATTCAAGAAACACTTATACATCCCTCAAGTACTCTCATGTATTGTGAGTCTTTCACCATACCAAAAAAATAAAATCAAGTTTCGTTTCAAAAAAAAGTTAGGGCAAAAGATTTTTTTTTTCATTTTTTCCAATTTTCAAAGAAAGAACCATCCGGCAATTGTTGCGCATTTGTGCTTCTTGGTGGTTTTTAACAGTGACCAACGACGCACTTAATATGATTAGGTGAAGTTTGATGAACCATTAAATCTCATAAATACTAAAAGTTCTAAGGAAATTTCAAAATATTATTAATCACACAATCAACACATTGATTGGGGGTGTAAATCATCTGAGTCGAGTTAAGTTTGGATAAAATTTACTGGCTCAAGGTAGAGCTCAAGTATACCACATCGAGCTCAACAAGCCTAGTTTTAAAGGCTCGAGCTCCATCTATATAAAAAAAAGCATAACTATTATTAATATAAATGGAGAAAATAGCAGCCCCCAACCTATGAGGTGATGTGCGCTTTGCGCCCCAACCTATTAAAAGTTGCACTTAACACACTACCTATCATATTTGTGCACTTAACCCTCTTGGTCAAATTATGCAAGGGTAAAATCTTCACACAGGGGCAAAGTGCACATCACTTTATAGGTTAGGGGGTTATCTGCTAATATCTCTTTTTTTTAATTCAAATATTTTAAATTTTCCAAAATAAAAAAATTTGAAATATTAAAACAAATTTGAGAAAAAAATACAAAAAGAAAAGAAAAATTAAGAAATAATCATTAAAATTTTGATAATTTTAGGAAGAAGTCAAAGGAACAAAAATAGAAAATTCTGGGGAAAAAATTTCAACTAAATTTCTAAAAAAAATCATAAAAAAAATAGAAAAGTAATAAGAGAAAATTAAAATTTTTAAAAATTCAAAAAAATGAAAATAAATTAGAACAATATAAAAGGAAATTTGTATGTTTTTACTAATTTTTTAATTTTTAAAATTTTTATTTTTATACTTTTTTTCTTATTTATTTCACGTTTCTGGATTTTCTAATTTATTTTCTTCTAATTTTTGTTTATTATTTAAAAATTTATTAGAACTTTTTGATTTTTTTTTTATTTTTCTAGATACTCCAGTTTTTTTTTTGAGATATTTTTTATTTTTAGTTTTCTTTTTGAAAAATTAAAAATATTTGAATTAAAAAAAAAGAAATATTAGCTGACAACCCCCCAACCCATAGGGTGATGTGCACTTTGGCCCCTAACCTATGCGATTTGTAGCACTTTGCCCCTGTGTGACAATTTTACCCTTGCATAATTTGACCGAGAGGGTTAAGTGCATATATATGATAGGTTATGGTGTTAAGTGCAACTTTTACTAGGTTGGGGGGCAAAGCGCACATCACCTCATAGGTTGGGAGGGTATCTACTATTTTCTCTGCGTAATATAACTAAAATCTAAAATATTTTATAATTTATAAATTAAGATCATGAGCCGGCTCGTGACATCTTTAATCGATAAGAGAGCTCGAACTCAACTTGACAAAGAAATCAAGCTCGAGCTGGCTCGACTTTGGTTGCACCGCTACCATTGATAACGCAATTGGTAGTTTATTTCTTCAAATTTCTTCACTCTTTTCTTCTTTGCATTTAAATTTTGTTGATTCTTAAAACCAAAAGCTAGGGCTATGTTTAGTTATGTTTTGAGATGGTATTTTGGTGAGAATTCTATTGGGATACGTGCATACTTGATGAGATTATGTTTGATTTTATTTTGGGAGTCGGTTTTTTGGGTGTTTTTTCTGGAGAGATAGTGTTTGGTTTTGTTTCCTGGGGAAACAAAAGTTACCAAAGCAGTCAAATTATGAAATTTTTGTTAGTTAATAATTGAAAGTTATAATATAATATTAAGGATGTAATGATAGTTAAATAGATGAATATATATATATATATATATATATATATATATATGTGACAATAACTCGTATATATATATGTGTGTGTGTGTGTGTGTTTCATAATTTTTATGAATATAAAAAAATAAATTATTGGATATTTATATATATATTTATATATATAGTAGTCTATGGTTTATGTATATACAAAAATTACACAATATATATATATATACAAATATATATACACATGATATACATACGGTAAAATATATTTATATATGTTCTCAATATATATATATATATATACATATTCATTTATAAAAAATTATAAAGTAATTAATAAATAGTCTCTATATACATACATATATATATATATTGTATATTCATTGTGTACATATATATACACCACACAAATATTTATAAAATATAGTGTATAAATATATGTTCCTTATAAATATTTTCTGTGTACAAATATAAAATATTTCTTATATATATTCCTTATACATGCATAGACGACCCACACAACCATACAAAAAAATTAGCCACGCACAACCACACACATGAGACGACCCACACACACACCCACACACATAAAAAAAAATAGTAAAAACACTTTCACTATAACTAATTTAAATAAAAATCGAGAGCTTTACCTCGGAAGATTCCAAAATTTCAATGGGTTTTCTCAACTCTGCTTCTCACGATTGAATTACAAGCAAATCAAATCTCCTCAATTCTCAGTGTTCTAAGTTGCTTGTAGCAACAAAAAAAACCCCAATTTATTTTGCAAAATATTGTAAGAAATCAAACACAATTTGTATTCCAAAAAAGCTTAGGGATAATTGCATATGACCCACTTGTGAAACACGAAATTGACTGAAAATCTATTTGTGTTAATTTTATTGTTGAACGCCCCCTCGTGTTAGTCTAAATGTTGCATACTCTCCCCCTAAGCTAATCAGCAGTTAAACAATTCTAACGGCATCAACTTTTTATTGAAATGACCGTTATGTCCATATCAATTTTCTTTCAATTTATTTCCTATTTCCTTCAATAAAAAAAAAAAAGAAAAGAAAAAAGTTCATCTTCTTGTTCCACAGGTCTGCAAACACCAACCACCAACTACAACCTACAAATCCAGTCCTACTCCTACCGTTATCCTGCAAATCCAGCATCACAATGTGCTCCCTGGCACCACCTTGCCCAGCGCTACCACGTTCTCCAGTGGTGGGAGGCAAAAATCACAAAAATCAATAAACTGAAAATGAATTAGATAAAAACTAGTTTTGGGTGGTGAGGTGCAGATAGGTGGTGCTGGTTGATTCCGACGAGGCGGGCGTTGTTGTTGTGGGGTTTTCGTTAGAAGGGACGGTGGTTTAGTGGCTTGAAGCATAGGCGGCGGTGGTTAGAGCAGGGGGCGGTCGTCGGCTCGAGCAGGGATGTCGGTGTGAGTGGGATGGTTGATGGACGGTGGGGGAGGGGTGGGTGGTCGGCGGTGGAGGAGTGGGTGGTCGGCGGTGGAGGAGTGGGTAGGGCATGGGTTGGTTACGTTCAGGAAAAAAGTGGAGAAGAAAGGAGAGAAAAAAGGAAAGAAAAAATGAAAAAAGAAAAAGAAAAAAAATGGTTTGGGTTATGTTTGGATCATATCCATCATATCCTACCCATATTGCAAGATCCTACCCAAATGATTTCTTTATCTATTTTTTTATTTAAATTAAAGGGATAACAAAGTTTTTTAATTTATATATTCACAGAAAAACTATCTTACCCTCAATTGGGGCGAGTGTACTACACTCTCCGTTATTTTGGATGGAGAGGGGTTTTTGCGCGGAATTTTGACGATCACAAGGGGATATCAAGTAATAAAATTAACACCAAGTAGGTTTTCAGTCGATTTTATATTTCATAAGGGGGTTATATGCAGTTATCCCAAAATCTTACTACAATATTTTGTAAAAAAAAAAAAAAGAGCAAAAAATGTGTAAAAAATCATAAGACACGCAAGGGGAGGTGTTTTTTTGACAAAAAATGAAATTAATTTTAGGATGGAGCTAATTTACCATGGAGGCGATTTACGTGGAGTGGGTGGAGAGCATGGTTCACAGGAATGATCGCGGCACTTGTCGCGACAGCCAATATTCTAGTTCTACACTTTTACCAGTTAAATTCTCGAATAGATTTATATTTCTTCTAACAAATATTAAAATACGTACAAAATATATACACTTTAGATGGTTATCTACAATGCCTAATTTACACAATATGAACATAGAACATTTAGAATAATTAAATTTATAAGTATAAAGATATTTTTGAAATTTTATTATGTTATTTTGCAAATTGAATTGTATTAATTGTTGGATATGGAAAAATATTACACTTAATTAGTTGCATTTTATTTGGCCATTTTTAATCCAAACTTTAAGCAATATTTGCCATAACCCCCACCGAGTGAAAAAGGCATATTTTGAATTTCTAATTTTTATTTATCATTTTTTCCTTTTCTTTTCGTCTTTTACTTCTCTTTTTGCTTTTCTTCCAGCGACACTTCATATAATCAGATCCCTCTGCCCCCAACTTTCTTCACTCTCTTGCTCTGAGAGTAAGTGAAAGAATTCATCTTGTAGACATAGCAATGAAGAAATAAAAGAAAAAAAGATGGAGAGAAAGAGAAAAATAGGGGACAATTCTGCATGCTGCAGAGAGAGGGGGGAAAATATTAGGGAATTGAGAAAGAGAGGAGAGAGATAGAGAGAGAGGGGGGGGGGGGAAATCATTAGGTTTTTTCTGATAAAAAATCCAAATATTTTTTGACCCAAAATTATGTTAATCAAGGGCCAAAAATTCATATTGAAATGGACTTGGAAACATATCCAAACATAGCTTAGGGGAATAAATCTGTTAGAATACACTTTTTCTCTCTAAAAATTTCTTCATTCAAGTGCCATGAATAGTGTTCCACCTAAAGCAACGGGGTGTGGCCTAGCGGTCACAGGCTATTGGCCGTGAAAACCCACCCGGATTCGAAGCCCAGGTGTGGGGATTGGGGGTATTTCCCCTATATCCTCCCCTGGGGGCCCCTGCGCTTATCGAGCCCGTCGCCTATGGGTAACCTAGGGCGGCTTACCCCCATACGTGGTTTGTGGGCTATTGCGTGTGGGCAGGTTTGCTCTGCTGGGTGACTGGCGGAGATTTACCCTGAGATTTCAAAAAAAAAAATAGTGTTCCACCTACTTTCTCCAATGAGGAAAAGGATTTGGTGGAAAGAAGCAAAGGTAAGGACCTTTAACTCACCCCTCGACCCAATAGTCACGGGCTCCATCAATGAGCAAGGGGATAAACCCTCATACCTACACAAGCTGATAGGTCAGTACTCGAATAAAGCCCCTCTGAAGTTTGATGAATTGCTCACCTCATCACTGAAGGCACCAAACGCCACTGTTATTCCACCATCAAAGGAAACCCCGTTTTCCAAGATCACTTTAGATCAGGCCTACGTACAGGAGATTAATGAAACATGGGAAGATAAAACCATCATTATCAAGCTACAAGGAAAGGCTATCCATTATAACATCCTGTCTGCAAGGTTGCAAGCTATGTGGAAATTTGGAGGTAATTTTGAAATGTTGGATGTAGGGTACGGCTGCTACATCCTTAAACTGGAGGAGATAGGAAAAGTGGAAGAAATTCTCACTGGAGGTCCTTGGACGGTGTTTAACTACTATATTAGTGTGAGAAAATGGTTCCCCAAATTTAGGGCCTTAAAGGACAAAGCTACCTCGGTTATCACTTGGGTAAGAGTACCCGAGCTTCCGGTTGAGCTACTCCAGACTGAGATAGTCTACATGATAGCCAAAAGCTTAGGGGTTCCCATCAAGGTGGATTATCATACTCATTAGGCTCTTCGAGGTAAGTTCGCAAGGTTTTGTGTCCAACTCGATCTTGAACAACCTCTTCAAAGTAAAATAGAGATTGATGATGAGGAGTATAGTCTTGTTTATGAGAACCTCCCATCATTTGTTTTGAATGCGGGCGTATTGGACATAAGCCGAAGGAATGCCCATCCATGATGAAAGGTGGAAAATCCGATGAAACAACTGCCAACTCCGATGAAGGTCTGGTGGACAAGGGCGGGGGTACAATGGATAAGGAGGATACCGAAAAACCTTATGGCACTTGGATGCAAGTGCCGAGACGAAACCCTAAAGGAAAAAATAAAAAAAAATGAATGGTTTCACTAAGGACAAATTGGTCCCGGAGGTAAATCTGAATCCTTTTAATGTTTTGCATGCTACTAGTACACCTAGCCAGTTGGATGTAACCCCTAAAGACAAGGTTGACCAAGTTGATGGGGATGGAGGATCACAAAACCCTAGGAAAAGGGCCCTACTACCTTATATTTCCAACAAGGAGGCAGCTAGGGGTTTCCTTAAAAAGAACCAACACAAAACCCGAGGCCCAAAAGTTACTAAAGGGAAAGAGCAAAAAGGAAACTTACCTCTGCATGGCAGCAGTACGTTCCCTCTGCATGGCAGGTGCAATGAAGACATTCACAGGGTATTTGAATTTGGAGGATCAAGCACTACCTCTCCATAATTAAATTCCAATCTTCCCCTTGAGTAAGAACCCACTGTCCCTACTATTAAAGATAGTGAACCTTCTGAAATCGCTCCACAGCAAAATTTCTCCAATGGAGTTCAATCAAGAACTAGAGGAAAGTCGTATCCCCAGGATGGGATACTTCACCCACCTGGAAACCATGGATCACCCACACTACATATTAATAAAGATCTTGATCATAGAGGGGGTAACGGTGACAAGCATCAACCGCCTATTCCACCAGGTTCGAATGGAGAGCTCCTTTTCACACTCGATAGGAGCACCGTTGAGATTCTTCGAGATGAACATCTTTCTGACCGAGACGGAGATGGAGAGGCAACGGGTAGTGGCCATGAGCTTGTTAGCTCAACTGCGCAAGACATGGAGATGGGGGTAACTGACCCGCCCACAACCTTGCTTGACATCTCAATATCACCCATGAAGATATTGGCTTGGAAATGTCAAAGGGCTGAAAATAGTGTCTTCCGAAGAAACTTTAGGGATATGGTGTCAACCCATCACCCTGATGTTGTGTATTTGGTCAAAACTAAGGTGTCGGAAGAAAGAGCTGCTCAAATTGCGACACAGTTAGGGTTTTCGGATGTGTGTAGAGCCCCTACAGTGGGTCGGGCTGGAGGTATCTGGCTGCTCTGGAATAGCCATGAGATTCAAGTGGAGATCCTCACTGTTAACGAGCAAGCCATTTACGCCATTATTGGTCTGAGAGTGGGGAAAAATGGTTGAGTTTGGGGATTTATGCCAACCTGAGACCTCGGGGACGGGAAGAGCTTTGGTTGGACTTGGAAACCATTAGTCAACAATATAATCTCCCATGGCTTGTGACGGGGGATTTCAATGAAATCACCTCTACTAATGAGAGAAGAGGGGGCTCGGGGTCTAACCATTCTAGACGGTACCGCTTTAATGAGATGATCAACTATTGCAATCTCCTTGATCTTGGGTTCCAGGGACCTAGATTCACTTGGAGGAGAACTAGTGGGCGTCAAGTGGTGCTAAGGGAAAGGTTGGACAGATCTTTGGCTAATGATGCTTGGAGGTTGATGTTTCCGGAGTGCACTGTCCTTTACCTTCCTCGAACCCACTCGGATCATCATCCTATTTTGACGTGCTGCCTTAGAGTCCAGAATGCACCGATCCGTGAGCAACCCTTTAGGTTTGAACTTGCCTGGACCTCGGTTTCATCATGTGAAGAGGTTGTTAAGGATGTGTGGTAGAAATCCATCTCGGTCGAGGATGCACTGGCTTGGCTCCCGACCACAATGAAGCTTTGGAATAAAAAAATCTTTGCTAATATTTTTGCACGTAAGAGACGTGTTTTGGCTAGGATTGAGGGGATCCAAAAATGTCTAGATCTAGACGAAATCCCTCACCTTCACTCTCTTGAGAAAGACCTTCTTAAAGAGTATAATATGATCATGAAACAAGAGGAGATGATTTGGTTCAAAAAATCGAGGGTTAAGTGGCTTACCCATGGGGATAGCAACACCAAATTCTTCCATGCAACTACCATTGTTAGGCGCCAGAGAAACAAAGTTGATACTCTCAAAGTGGGGGACGAGTGGGTCTCGGATTGTGATATACTTAATAATCACGTCCAGGACTACTTTTCATCTCTCTTCTCTCCCTCGGGTTCAGAACATAGCCCTGATTTGCAAGGGAATTCGAGACGAAGAGGTCTAACTGTGGAACAAAAATCGACTCTTGGGGAATTTTCTCTACGGAGAAAGTCTGGTTAGTGGTCAATTCGATAAGTCCATACAAATCACCGGGGCCGGATGGTTGTCAAGCGTTCTTCTATTAAAAATTTTGGAACCATTTTGGGGATTCGGTTGCAGACTTTGTTAGGAGAGCGTTTTGAACGGGGCGACTTAGTGATAATATTGAAGACACCTTTATTTGTCTCATCCCGAAGGAAGCTTCCCCCTCTTCAATCAAGCAATTTCGGTCCATTGCTCTTTGCAACGTTCTCTATAAAGTGGTGACAAACTGTATCACGTCAAGATTGAAACCATTTATGTCGGATTTTGTTTCCTCGCTCCAAAGTAGCTTCATACCGGGGAGAGGAACACATGATAACATTTTAGTCCTTCAAGAAGTAATAGCCTTCGGAAGTCAAAAAACAAATCGGGAGGTATGATTATCACAATTGATTTGGAGAAAGCATATGATAAAATTAGTTGGGATTTCCTTGAACAAACGCTAGATTTTTTCGACTTTCCCCAACACATTATTACTCTCATTATGTTTTGTGTGAAATGCGCCAATTCTCGTGTGCTTTGGAATGGTGAACCCCTCCCCCCGTTCTCCCCATCTTGTGGACTTAGACAAGGAGACCCACTCTCTCCTTACCTTTTTGTGCTATGTGTGGAGCGCCTCTCGTACCTTATTGAGCAATCGGTTGAGGATGGGATTTGGAAACCAATCTCGGTCTGTCGAGGATGGCCGAACATGTCCCATATTTTCTTTGCAGATGATTTGATGATCTTTTTAGCTCAAGCGTCTCGGGATAATGCGATCACTATTGATTAAAAGCTGGGGAGTTTTTGTGTTAGTTCGGGTCTCAAGGTGAATAAGAACAAATCACGAATATTCTTCTCCAAAAATATTCGAAGAAGGTTGAATAGAGCCATTGCTCGGATTTTGGACTTTAGTTGCACGAACGATTTGGGCACGTACTTAGGGGTGCCTCTTGTCCACACTCGTGCTTCATCAAGGCTTTACCATGGACTTATTGACAAGGTTCAATCTCGACTTACTAGTTGGAAAGCTTGTCTTCTCAATCTTGCGGGGAGGCACACTCTTATTCAATCGGTCACCACGGCCATGCCCTCGCACGTGATGCAATCAACTTGGCTTCCCACTTCCATTTGCAACAAACTTGACCAATTGAATAGATTCTTTTTGTGGGCGGGAGATGGTAATGTCCGCAAAATGCACCCCATTAGATGGGAGAAAATCACCAAACCTAAGGGAGACGGTGGCCTTGGCATTAGAGAAGCGAGGAGAATCAATGTACCGTTCTTTGCTAAAGTTGGATGGAGGCTACTTAACCGTGAGGAGTACATTTGGAGGGATATCTTTTAGAAGAAATATATGAAGAGACATGAACTTCTCGATTGTCAAGTCACGACTCCTTCATCCCTACAATGGAAGGGTATAGTTCGGAGAACGAAATTGGTGGAAGGAAATATTAGATGGCGAATTGGAGGAGGTACTACAACGTCCCTTTGGTTTGATCATTGGATGGGTGAGGAATATCTTTGTGACCTCATCGAATCCCCGATCCATGAGGAGGAATTGGAACTTCGGGTCTTGGATATACTAGGGGAGGATAGACGATGGAACTTGGCACTCATCCGTATGCCAATCCCACCTCAAGTGGTCGACCGAACCCAAGTAATAACGGTTCCAATGGACACTAGTGTCCCGGACAAAAGAATTTGGCATGGAACGACAAATGGTAAATTCTCATGCAAAAGTGCGTATCGGACCTTGAATAAAGCCGAGAATCCCAAGAACACGAGTACATGGAATCGGATTTGGAAGGAACAATGCCCCACAAAAATTAAGATGTTCGTTTGGTTGTTCCAAAACAATGGGATTGTGACTAACGCCATGAGATTTGATAGGCACATCGCAAGTTTGGATCTTTGCAATAACTGCCTCAACTCGCGGGAGGACCCCATCCACGTCCTTCTGGATTGCACACTTGCTAAGTCTACGTGGGAGTTTATTATTCTTCCATCTCATTTCCGTTTCTTCACCGGAACATTGGCTCAAAATTAATTTCCACAAAAGCATGAGCAACAACATCACCTTTGGCCCCCTGGAAACAGGTGTTTATTGCTGTGATTTGGTGTATTTGGAAGGACCGCAACAAAGCTACCTTTACAGGTTATATCTCCTCCTTAAAAGAGATCCTTTTCGAAATAGTGAAGCTGGCCACTGAGCTCAACCAGGCCTTCCTTCCTATAAGCAAGATAAACAGCAGATTGAGGGCACAATTGCAATGGGAAAAACCTCCTAAAGATTGGTGGAAACTTAATACAGACGGGAGTGTTACAGGGAACTTAATATAGACGGGAGTGTTACAGGGAAAAACCTCCAAAAGATTGGTGGAAACTTAATACAGACGGGAGTGTTACAGGGAACTTAATATAGACGGGAGTGTTACAGGAAACAATAGTCGGGCGGCCTTTGGTGGTCTAATCCGGGATGAAAGCGGCACATGGATTGTGGGGTTCAGTCATAATCTTGGCTCCTATTCTATCGCCGAAGCCGAGTTACTTGTGCTTTGTAAGGGACTGAACCTTGCTTGGGAGAGACGGTTCAGGAACATCATTGTGGAAATTGATTTTGAGGTTACATGCAAACTAGTTCAAGATGGCAATGTGGATCAACACCCCCTTGGCAACATTGACTGTCAAAGGCTAATACGGAAGCCATGGACTTGTGTGCTTAAGCATATCTTCAGGGAAAAGAATACTTGCGCAGATGTACTAGCAAAAATGGGGCATGGTGTTTGTCGAGGAACCACCATTTGGCACTCCCCACCGGGGAGGGTTGAAGATTTAGTTAGGATTTTTTTTTTAGTTGCCCACCCGGTTCATCGGAGCTTTGCCCCAACTACATCCCTAAAAACCCGGGCCGTGCACCTCGCAGTGGTGGGTGAGTCTCCCATCATGGGTTTTTTGCATTCACAAGGTTTCGAACCCGAGACCTTGTTTAAGCGGAAGCAAGCCGCTTACCACTTGAACCAACTCCTGTTGGTAGATTTAGTTAGGATGGAATGTAGTTAAGTTTGTTGTTTTGCCTTTTTTCACTGTGTTGCTTAGGGGTTTTGCTCAATGTGTTGCTTGATGTGTTATTTGATTTTATAATAGTTTACAATATCAGAAAAAATTGAATGTATTAATAGTGTCGTTAGTTGATTATTTATCACTGTATTTACGTGTGTATCTACTAAAGACGGGAAAAAAAAGAACAAAAAAAAAGGTAAAATACTGCAATAATGCTTCATTAAATCCTTGATAGAAATGATGTAATTGTTTTCAAAAAATTTGTATTTCACATTGTAGGGCATTTTGATCCATTTGACAAAATAAAAACAGAATTGAAATATTAATAACAAAAATTAGAATACCTTTAAAGTTTCACCCACTTTAGTAGTCTTCGTCTAGCAAATAGCTTGTAATATATATTATCAAATCTTAAATAACTACCCAAGGAAAATAAAATGTAGCCTAAAATGTCTGAACAATACTGTAGTGGCAGAATCAATAAAGTTTCACATGGAATTCGTATACATCATTTATATATATATCGTTTTTCCTAAAATTTTAAGATTAGCTGTGTGGCTGAGAAATTAAAGAGGCAGTGATGAGTGATCATTTATGTATCTGGCGTAGCACACTATTCATAAATGCTTGAGTCTTGACCAATCGATAGCTGATACACAGAATGGGGCCAATCTGCTTTTCCTCTTCCATCAACCCCCAACGCCCTCTGTGTCTGTGTCCTTTCTTTTCACTTTAATTACCTTTAATTTATATCTCCCATACGGGAAATTATCCATATAGGTTTTGTTTGAGATGTTGGATGTAAAACATAATAATTCAATAAAAAGAATTTATTACAAATACCCAACAACTTTGCTTGCTACTTGCCACCTATCGCATCTAGGAAATTTCCAGTTCGAATCTTTGTCATTAAATCCCAATATTAACTAGAGATAAAAAAGTCAATAAAGACCGGACGTAAGTAGCAAGATTGAGGTCCTATTGAAAGATGTTTTTAAAGTCACGGGTGATTTTAAGATGGATGGGAACCGTTGGATGAGGGACGATTGAGATGATTATACTATCATACCCCCTAATTTAATGATGAAATGTGGCTTGGGACCGATGGTCCCAGTTCATGTTAGAACTATGTTTATTTGAGTTTTGATGATTGCTAATTCGGGTTTCTTCATATTCTATCGTATTGACTAATCACTTTATTCAAAAGAAAATTTTAAAAACAAAACGAAATCAATATTTCTTGTACCAACATTATTTTGTTGCAATTAAGAAATGTGGCTGAGGTCCAAATATTTATTATAAATCTGGATTTGAATATATTTGAGTTTCATAAAATGTTATGTGTAGTTTATGTTTTATAATTTTATTATTTTTAAGTAATTTTTCTATACAATGATATATTTATGTTTAGCCATGAAGTCTCCATGTTTGTTGGACCAAATGTTGTATTCTACGACTCCTGTCTTTCTTTTTCCTTTTTTTTAATACAAAATGGGGGGATTACCCAAAGAGTTTTAACCCGACAAACTCGGGTTTATAGTTATAATACGGGCCCAAGTATGACCATTGTGGTCATCTTGGAGAGCTTGATGGATGTCCACATCCGGCGTGTCCCTATAGCTCAGAGGCTTATTCAAGCCTTTCTTGGCTAACTCGTCTGCCACTCGGTTAGCCTCTCTCCACACATACTGTATGGAGACATCCCATTTGCGCCTCTTAATTAATACTTCGAATTTGCTCAATGATGTCAAAATGGTGATGTGCTGTGGAGGCTTCCATACGACTCCTATTTTTCTTCTCACTATCTCTATCTCTACTATTATAAAAGTATGAGTGATTTCTTGAAATTTTTGATGAACCTAATATATCCCTACATATTTCCCTTTTTTAATGGTAAAAGAGTAAATAATAAACAATAAACATAAATGTCAATTATTTACAACAATAAGATGCATAATTATACTAGAACTCTATAATGGATCACATGTGAATCAGATATATAGATACATAAGGACATTACAGTTTATTCTTCAAAAGAAAAAAAGAAAAAAAATTGGAGGCCTATTCATATTATAATTATTATCGTGTAATTATGAATTTTAATTTAATGTGATTGCATGTGAATTTCCTTTTGTTATATCATTATTAAAAAAAGCATGCATAAAAGCACGAAGCTTTGCAAGTGAGGAGCAAATTTTGTTATCTTATTTCAATACTAAGATCTATCAATTAATTAAATAAATAAATATTATTACTAATAATAATAAAGGAAAATGGAAGAATCCTAAACTACCAACGTCAAAGTAATCTTGGTCTGTCATAGATTTTTTCCAATCTTGGGGATATATTACCATTTACTATTATAATTTAATATTTATCAATTTTACCCATTCACATATAATATTGTATAAACACATATATAATGATATATTTCTCGAAGTGTCCTCACATTAAAGTTTTATGGGAAAATGCACTTCACCCCTCTAAGATTCATATTTAGCACTAAACCCCTTAAAACTTTTTTTTAAAAAAAAAAAAAAAACCTATGACCCCTAAAAAATTTAAATGTGTATATAGTACTTTGCCCCAAAATCAATGTCCATATCAAAGGTTTCTTGAAACTTTTAATGTACTTAATATTTTCCTATGTAGTTCACCTATTTAATGACAAAAGAGTAAAAAATAAACAATAAACATAAATTACAATTACTTACAACAATAAGATGTATAATTATACTAGAACTTTATAATGGATCACATGTGAATCAGATATATAGATACATAAGGACATTACAACTTATTCTTCAAAAGAAAAGAAGAAAATAAAAAGGGGTTATTATAAATTACCCCATGTGTTAGTTCGAAAATGCTAAAAACCTCCATCTGTAAATCATGCACGGAACCCTTTTTCCGTTAGAAAATTGATCAAAATGTAGTCCTTAAAATATCCCTATACTTTTGTTTTATAGTGAATTTCAACCCTACAGACATGACAAAGGTATAAGAATGTTTTAAAGGCTGCATTTTGATCAATTTTCTAACGGGAATGGGTTTTGTGCATGGTTTACATTAACAGAGGTTTTTTTTTACATATTAATTTAACAGAGGGGCGTTTTTAACGTTTTCGAACTAACACAGGGGATAATTTGCAATAAACCCAAATAAAAAAAAGATTGGAGGCCTATTCATATTATAATTATAATCGTGTAATTATCAATTTTAATTTAATGATTGCATGTGAATTTCCTTTTGTTGTATCATTATTAAAAAAAGCATGCGTAAAAAGCTTTGCAAGTGAGGAGCCAATTTTGTTATCTTATTTCTTTTTTTTGGATGACGAGGGAAACTCGCAGCCGCTACTCTTAGGGTGTGCATTGGGTAAACCCCACTCCTGTGTAATAGCCTGCAAATCACACAAGAAAGATAGGTCAGCTTAGGTTGCTCATTGCTGATAGGCACACAGCAGAGGGAAGCCAATAGACATTCCCTCAAAGGAATCAAACTCGTGCCCTAAAGCGCAAGGCTCAGCTGCTCGACCAACTCTGCTGGGGTTGCCCCCTTTCTGTTTTAATACTAAGATCTACCTATCAATTAATTATCTTATTTCAATACTAAGATCTACCTACCAATTAATTAAATAAATAAATATTATTACTAATAATTATAAAGGAAAATGGAAAAAATTAAACCACCAACCCCTCACAGTACTCTTGGTCTAGCATAGATTTTTTCCAATCTTGGGGATATATTAACATCTATTACTGTAATTTAATATTTATCAATTTAGTTAAGCCTTTCTAATCCCATTGACCCCGGCCGTTTCAAGCATCACCTGGACTAGAGCGAGCCAAAAACCTGACCCTATTCCCATTCGTCTATCTTCGGTCCCAGCTCCCTGAACCTAGCTTCGTTTACCCATTCACATATAATATTGTATAAACACATATATAATGATATATTTCTCGAAGTGCCATCACATTAAAGTTTAATGGGAAAATGCACTTCACCCCTCTAAGATTCATATTTTAGCACCAAACCCCTTAAAACTTAAAAAAAAAAAAAAAAAAAAGGCTACAACCCCTAGAAAATTTAAATGTTTATACAGTACGTTGCCCCAAAATCAATTTTCATATGAAATTTTTACTAGAATCTTAACCACATATCCGTCCTTGTCTATTTATATGGTCACGACAATTACTCTTTTATCTTCGTATAAGAATAAATTTTTCGTGGATTTTTTGTCTTAAAATTTACTTATCTCGGAATTCATGTTTCTCAAGAACGCATAAAGCCGGTTTTCGAATTCATTTTCTCATTTGATCACTTTTAGCGCTAAATTAAGCAAAGTAAGGGATGATAAATGATATTGTATGACCTTCCAAATTCATAACGATTGTCATACGATTGAATATCAAGCAAAATTTTCACATGAATTTAGATTTTGGGGCAAATTACTACATATTTGAATTTTCTAAGGGGCGTGGTGTCCGTTTTTAATTTTGAGGTGGTTTATTGCTAAAAGGTGAATCGTAGAGGAGATGAAGTGCATTTTGTTAAGTTTTAATAAAATTTGAATACATACTGTTTTATTTGGCCTTTTAATCATGTATTTAATAAATACCGAAATGAAGAAGTATTTAGTAATACCGAAAGCAAACAAAAGAAAAAGCATCAAATACACCAATTTATTGTGACTCGCGGATAATGAAATTATGGTTTAAAAGGTAGACACATCAAATGATCTTGAGAAGAGACATACTATTGCTATGGTGACTTTAGAATAATGGAGAAAAAATGATTCTAAAATAAAAAATGAAAAGACTACATAAGTATTACTTTTGAGCCATACTAAAGACTATTGCAAGTACACAAGAATTTAATAAGAAAAAAGAAAAAGTGAATTCACATAAGAGTTTATATAGTTACATTATTATCTAAGTTTTCAATTTTTCATGAATTATCTTAGTTCCATTCAATCTTTCATATACCAATCAATATTTAATTTCTCAAATAGTTATAGTTTATTAATTAATAATATATTTAGTTATTTGTTCAAGTTTTGGATATATAATACCTTTAAGTTGAACAATATCTATTTATATGAATCATTTTAACGAAATTATATGATTCACTTGCAACTCACATGTTTTTTTTACTAGTACAAAAACGTATGAGTATGACTCCTAATTAACCACTAAAAACATTTGCGACATTGAAATCACTAAATGTAATAGATCAAAATTGAAATTGGGCAAAATTATGAGACGAAAAAATGTAATTTTTCATTGATTATATTTAAATTAATTACTCATTTCTCACTTAAATATCTCCTGACAATTTTAATAATGTCATTAATATTTTTGTTGTTGTAATGTTGTAAGTGAAATTTACATCATTAGTATACTACTTATTATTAGATTATAATCTGCTAAGATTAACTTAATCAAGGTGCAAATACTCTAGTACATAGAAATAAATAATATATTGATGACCTTATGATCAACTTGTCTTACAAACATATTTCAGATCCTGCCATACTCGTAATAACTTCCCAACCCAACTTCCCAACTTACTCTAAAGTCTAAACACATTTCTTTTTATCTTTAAACGAAAAAAACAAAAACAAAAATAAAATCTGCAGTTGATTAAAATATTGTGATTCTTCACTTGGCTTGCAATAAATGCTTCAAATCTTCGCTCGGGGCAGAATTATGGCTTTGAGGGGATCCTTCATGACAATAGTAAATGCAAATGTTTCAGTCGGGTCGGGCGGGTTATCCGGAATTGGGATCCACTTGAATGCCTGCACCATTTTCGCAAGCAGCAAACTAGCATGCAACATGCCCAAACTCCAGGCGGGGCAAATTCTTCGACCCGCCCCGAACGGCAGCATTTTCACACCTCTCATCCCTGTAATATCCACCTCGACGCCGTCGCCTGTCAAAAACCTCTCCGGCCAGAATTCGTTAGGGTTTTGCCATATTTCAGGGTTCTCCGTCAGCCACGCCGTATAAATCTCCACATTCACGTCCGTAGGAATTGTGTATCCCCCTAGCTCTATCTCTTTTGTGGCTGCATGTTAAACAAAAATTAATTTCTTGAGAAAAAGGAAATAATTTACGTACCACATTAGTTTTAGTTTCATTATTTACAAATTTTAAAAACTAATCCGGTAAAATGAATTTTCTGCACTTCTGGTTTCATCCATTAAAAAAACAAATACCATTGAAATTTTCATTAAACTAAATATTCATTAGGATAATTCTATGGTGGACCGAGAACATTACTCTCGGTTCACTATCCACCACATATTAACAAGTGGTGGGGCGGTTTTTACAGGGTTGGTGGTGATGAAAGCCACCTCACCACTTATAAATTTGTGGTGAATAATGGATTGAAAGCATTGTTCTCTGGTCACCATAAATTTTTCCATATTTATGACATGTAAATCACGTGATCAAAGTAACTTTCTTCGTTCCACTTTTTTAATGGTTGGAATTAAAATTGTCTAACGTTGTACCATATAATTAAAACTAATTTGGACGTTTGTAAATATAGCTGAAATTATAGAGGGACTCTTCTAAAATTAGTGTCAGTGTCATATGGATGGTGTATTTTTTTGGTAATTTGAATTTTGGACCATCTATCATAAAATAGATAGAATTTCACGCGTAAATTAAGTACTGATTAAACTAATCGTTTCTCTCTGTCTTTTAGCGGTCAGAGACTAAACTACAAAAATATCCTATATATGAGATATTTTGCAGGTTTATAAAAACGAGACTAAAATTATAAGGGACTAATGGTGCAATTTTCTTATTATTTACCTGCATGAGAGAGCAAGAAATGGCTCGGGGGGTGTCTTCTGAAAACTTCTTTAATTATGGCACCAAGATATGGCATTTTCTCGACATCACTTTCCGTCACAACTCCATTTTTGCCCACACAATCCTCAATTTCTTTGTAGAGTTTATCTTGGATATCTTGGTCTTGAACCAGATGTAGCAAAGCCCATTCAAGTGCGGTGGCGCTCGTGTCGGTGCCGGCGTTAATGGCTTCAGAGCAAAGCGTCACAATTTCCTCCTCCCCGAGCTTGCCTCTTCCAGCGGGTTCAATCTCAAACAGCGAATCGATATAGGCGGCGCCGAGGGGGCTCGCCATTTCCGACGCGGAGGCGCTAGGGTTTCCGCCGCTCTCCACAAACGCCCTTCTGTCACGAATCAACGGAACCAGACAGTCCAACTGCTTCCTCCTCAGCTCCTTCGCCGCCTTCACTTGACGGCGGAATAACGGCGTCAGCACAGGCAAGAAGTCCGGCAGCTTCGGCGTCGTCATCATCATCACATCTTTTAACACACTTTCAATCACTTTGATTTTCTCTTCGGATATCTTTACGCCAAAGCACAAGCAAATAAGTATACTACATATCGTAAGCCTGCAATTACTCATCACCTCCACGTGGCCGATTCTAGAAACTTCATTTTCAAGCCTCTTCATGTGGTTTTCCATGGCCCATTTTCGTATCCAGCTGCACTGCTTAATTCTGGTGGGGTTTATCAGCTCCGTCACGAAGTTGCGGCGGAGGGACCGCCACAGAGGGCCGTACTCCGCCGAGTTGATGGCGCATTTTCCGACGCTGAATATGAGCCGGATGGGAGAATCCGGCGGCCGGCTTGCGAACAGGGCGCCTTTTTGGACGAGGGCTTCGTGGATGAGCTCTGAGCTGGTTATGATTACGAGGGTACGTTGCCCCATTTGCATGGTGAAAATTGGACCATATTTTTCACGTAAATCGCGCACTACATATATGAAATGGCGGCGTTGGAGGATGACTTGAAATAAATTTCCCACAAGCGGCCAGCCCGGCGGCCCCGGTGGGAGATTTTTCGGTCCCCCGCCAGTGGCGGACCAATGTCGCCACCACAGACGGAGAAAGAGGGCTACCAAGCACAGTGCAATAATGTCTACATACTCCATTTTCTATTCTTCTATTTTTTTTTTTTTTGTGTGTGTGTGTGGTGGGGTGGGGTGAAGTGGGGTGGGGGTGGGGTAAAGATGGGTAGAAGGCTTGAGTTAGATGAAGCGAAGAGTAGATTATTGGAGGTTATAAAGAGCGTAGAGATGAGGTGGGTGAAAAATTTTAATTTACCCAACTGGCCATATTGAATAATTTCATCGATCAGAGAGAGTACGATAGCGTAGAGTAGTAAAGTGACGATACAGAGTTCACACTCTCGATCATTCTTCTATAGTTATGAGTCTTGCAAACAAATATATATACATACACATATATATACACATATATATACAGGGGCGGATCTAGTGTATGTTAGGGGCAGTGCCCCCCACTGAATTTTTTTATTTTTTTTTTAGTATACACATATTTCTCAATTTTAATTTATAAATTACATTAATGTCTCTACTTAAATTATTAAATGCCCCCCCTCAATTTTAAAAGTATTAAATGTTCCCCCTCAATTTTGAAAAATTATTTTTTTATCTTACAAATTTTTTTATATTTGAATTTCGCCCCCTCAAGATCGAAAAATATCACGTTTTCTCCCTTTACTTTGAGTTCGTCCCCCTTAAAACCCAAAATCCTGATTATAATAAAAGAGGTATAAAAGTATAAATTATGTCAAAAGTTGTAACTGAACTTAATTCCATTATATTTTCCCCCATAAATATAGTATACCGTACCGTAGGGGCAAGCCCCCCGCACCCCCTTTAACATATTATATAGTTATATCACAACAATCTCACCCCCTGGGTAAAATTTCTGATGCCCCCACTAAACTTATATTCTAAATCCGCCACTGTATATATATGTATTGTGTATTAATTATGATTGATCTCCAATAATACATATGCATTAATTAACCATAGATTGGACAATTTTTTGAAGTTTAATTTTGCTAACTTGTACAAGTTGGGAAAATTCTACCCGGCTTCCAGATCAAATCTAAATGCATATCACAGAGTGAGTGATCAATTCGACGACAAATATAATACGTGAGTTCGGATAACTTTTATTTTTAATTAATGTGGGAAACCTAATTTCCAAAAGAAGGTGGTTTCACGTACACTACTATGTGGTCCACACACATGAAAAAAAAGTTTTTTGACTTAGTATGTTAAAAGTAAAGGGAAAGATACCTAATACGTGTTTGTTCTAAATGGGCAGCGGGCAGTTGGTTCGTATTTATACCAGCGTAGCATTCAATTTCTATGTACGATTGTCGACTTTTACTGTATAGGGTTTTCGACGCATGACATAGAAAGTGTTTGGTTAAGCTTCTAAATTTTTTAAAATATCTTATAAGATGTTTAAAAATTTATAATCTCTTACAAAATATTTGATAAATTTTTTGATGAAACAACTTATAAGCTCTAAAAATAAGATGTTAGGAGTTTATAAATTTTTACAAAATAAGTAAGAAAATCTCAACTTATGTTTTAAAAGCTTATAAGCTCCAAAAACATTTATAAGCACTAAAAACTTATAAGCTCTTTAGTCAAACACCCTCTTAATGGATTGTACGTACATTTTTTTTTTTTTTTGGTGAATAAAAGGCATTACAGTACAAAAACTAATTAAGAGGAACTAAGTCTTCCTGAAGGAAGATCTCAAGCTCAGCCAGCGTTTCCGTCCAAAGTCGCATGTCCTGCTGTAATTCTTGGCCCAGTTTAGCTAGTGCATCTGCACATTGTACGTACGTATTTGTATAGTTAGAATGTGATCTAGCCCCTTTAATTTCGTTTTTTTATCTTTCCATTTTCATGAGCAGCATAATTAGAACATTACACCATCATCTAGGACATCTCACAAAAAAGATCATGTTATCCATTGTCGGGAAATTCTCGTCTGCTTAGAATTCAATCGATTCCTAGTGTATTTTACAAAATGAGTGATCAAATATATGACAAGTGTAATTCACCCATCTTATAAAATACATATAGGCGTGGTCAAATCGAAAGCGAGCTAGAATTTTCCCTCCATTTGTCCATGTCAAAATTTGTCTCGTGTGTCTAAATTAAGGAGGGGTGTTTAATCAGCCCCATAGTCAATCTTACGGCTCTAATGTATAAAGTATTACACAGAGGCTCCCAATCATGCTTTCATGCCCATACAGGACAATCTCAGAGAAGATCACAGCCAACTACCAATTGAGGGGGGCCATGCCCTTCATCAGAGGTTAAATAATTTTATGAAATTTCGAATTCCATATATAATATATATCTTTTGCTCCGGTGAGCAATCGCAAGTATATATAAGCTCTTATAACCCATAAAATGTACTACTTCTGTTGATAAAGGAGGGAGGGGGGAAAAAAAGTGAAGACATATATACCGATAATAATAATCGGTAATTCTATGTTAGATTGAGTACAATAGTTCAAATTATATTTTGTGTCTATCTCTTTCACATAAATATGTAAAAGGATCATATACAATACACTTTACTTTACTGTGTGAGAGAGGTTAACACTAAAATCATTAGACTTAATTAGTATAGATTTTTGCCACGGGTGGTTGAAGAATGGATTGCCACTTCAAAGAACATAATGTTGCCGATGGTCTTCAAGCATGCCAGATTTCATATAATATTATAATGAGGGAGAAGAATTTAGATATTAATTTCAAGATTATTATGAATCTATGATTAAATCAAACACCTTATCAAAAACAAAGATAGCATGTTATAGGGAAAATTGCAATTTTGGTACACTAAAGGGTCCAATACATTTTTTTCATACAAATAAGTATCCAATTGGCAATTTTGGTACACTCTGGCGAGAAATTTGGCAATTTGAGTACAAATGTTGCAGGAAAATTCGAAATTGGCCGAAAAATGTCTCTGTGGCATCCAATTTGAGATTTTTAAATTTGGAGGGAAAATAGCCTACATGGCAACTAATTTGGAGGGAAATGCCTATGTGGCACCAAAATTTGGAGGGAAATGAGTGAAAAAGTCAATATTACCCCAAAACCTCATTTGAAAATAAAATTATCAAAATAAAATAAATAATTCTAAGAAATCAAAAAATATTAAAATCTAATATTTCAACCGAATTTAACTTTTAGAAAAACAATTACTTATTTAAAATATATATTAATATAATAATTATATAAATGCGAATATAATTACAGAAAGTATTTTTATTTAAAAATATTTTTAAATTCTTATTTAAATTAACAAATATATTAAAAACTTATCTAAAAATATTAAAAACACAAAAACTTTAAAAAATAAAATTATGAAACCTTATATCTTAAGTAAAAAAAAATTTAATGGCGAATTTTTTTTCCCGTTCACAAATAAAAAGAAAACAAAATAGCATTTGTTTTTTGAAAAATCAGAAAATAAAAATAAATAAATAATTAGAAAATATTAAAAAATTATATGCTAAACGAATTATTAATTTGCAAAGAAATGTTAAAAGAAATTTTAAAAAATTAATTAAAAATCCAAAAAAAAAAATTGTAAAGAAACATAAGAAAAGTATATAAAAAATTTTAAAAAAACATATATTTTTTTTTCTCGAAAATACAGAAAAAATAATTTAAGATGATATTAAGAAAAGCATAGCTTAATTTCAATTTATGATTAATATTATAAATTTTTAAATAATTTTTTTTATTTATAAATGTATTAATTATACAAATTCTATTCATTATAAATAAAAAATAATAACTTCGATTAAAAAATATTTGATTTAAAATTTTCAAAAAGTGAAACAAATTAAAAAAAAAAAATTGAAAGTATTTGAGTTAAAATCCCAAATTGAGGGTCAATTTTCCCACCAAAAGAAAAAATCCCCAAATTCTAATCAATTTTCCCGCCAAATGGTATTTTCAGGCCAATTTTGAATTTTTCGACGACAATTGTACTCAAATTGTCAAATTTTTCGCTGGAGTGCACCAAAATTGCCAATTGGACACTTATTTATATGAAAAAGATGTACTGGACCCTTTAATGTACCAAAATTGTAATTTTCCCGTATGTTATATTTTATTTGGTACAAGAAATGCGAGATTGGTTTGCCTTTTCAATGTAGATTTTACAGTGACAAGGATGCTTTACATGGGCGGATCATCCACATGGCTTTTAATTTATTTTGGTCTTTAATGATTCATTTGATTGAGAAACTATTTCGTACGAGTGATGGAAGAATAGTAAGGAGAGGTGAGGCCTGAGGGGAGAATGTCACCTGGTAGGTGGAAGAAAAAATATATGAGGGTATTTGGCTAAGTTTATTTAAAATATTTTATATGCTCCACATCTTATATAGGGATGAGCATTGGTTTCGAAAAACCACCCGAACCACATTGTTTTTTATCAAATTTCTAAGCAAATCGTAGTTTAAAATTTAAATGAAAACCGCACCGCCCTATGCGGTTTGGTTTCAAAATTAGTGTTAAAAAAACCGAACTGAACCGCCACCGCCTATATATATGTGTGTATATTATTATTTTTTAATTTGAACTTTTAATAGGTTTTACTCGTAATAATATTCATATTTGTAGTTTTATTTAATATTTGTTATTGAATTGATATGGTTATATCCTTTACAAAATTAATAATATATTCAATCAACATTTGTGATTGAAACTTTTAGAGTGATAATATCTTATGATATTTTAGTGTTATATTTTTTTATATATAATAGACACTTGAAGATTTTTGATGAAAAAAGTATTATAGATTATATTTATAACATTTGTTCTATTTAACTATCACATTATTTGTAATAGCAATGTCGCAGATTACCTATTGTTTTATAACTTTATAATATACTTTACAATATCCTTTTGCAGATTTTAGTGCACAAATTTTAATAAACAAACAATTGCAACATGTCATTTTTTGTATTATTTGTTTATATACAAATTTATTGTACTATTTTTCATGCAAGCTAGATGAAAACATTTTCTTATAGATGAGTGTGTTCTTATTTGATAAAATATATATACATTAGTAAAATAAGTACATATTATAATTATACTCGGTGTAAAACAGATATTTAAATTGATATACTAGTATTTTTTCATGTTCTAAACGTATGATACACTTATATATTAATATGTGATGACATTAGTGTTTTTTTTTTAATGATTCATGGAATTTAATCTTGATAAATATTTTCTAGACAAGTATTTTCTTAGTTATCAATTATCATTATCTTTTTATTAATTAGTTTAACAAAAAATATTGCAAACATTGTATGTTTATTTAGTTTTAAAATGTAAAAGATCTTGAAAAACTGCCAAACCGCACCGAACCGCACCGCACAAAACCGCATAGTCGGTTTTGATTTACAAAACCGCAATTTAAAATTTTATTTCCTCCAAACCGCACTTGGCAATTCGGTTTGAAATTAATAAAAAAAATCGCAAAACCCAACCGCGATCACCCCTAATCTTATATAAGATGTTAAATCTTATTTAAAAGTGTTTGGATAAAATAAAATGCTGAATCTCTTATGAAATATTTTGTTAGAACTTATAATATATTTTAGCTTTTAGTATTCACAAAATTTTCTAACCTTTGGAATCCGAATATTTTGCTAATTCGATGTTGTATAAATGTGATATTTTTTGTATAGCAATAATTGTGTGTGTGTGCGTGTGTAAATTTGTGGTGTGTGTTTAAATGTGTGTTGTGTGTATATGAAATGTGTGCAGTATGTATACATGTGTGTAAAATGTGTGCAGCGTGTGTATTATAAACATGTGTATATGTGTTGTTTGTATATCAATTTGTTAATAGTTTAAGAAATGAAATAGGATATTAGGAAATAAGTTGAGAATTCCCAACTTGTTAATTTCTAAGAAATTTATAAGATCCTCACATCTTATTTTGGGAGCTTGTAAGTTCCTTTTGAAAAAAATTATACAAACACTTTCACTCAAACACCCCCCAAGTTCAATAATCCTAGTGTTTTATATCTCTCGCACAATAAGATGTATTGTATGTGGTTTCCTCACACACTTGTATTTTAAAAAATACACACTCAATTGGATTCGGTCGTCGATTCCTTTAATTGCTGAATATTAATATTGAAAAATTTCAAAATCACCTGGCTAAATTTGAATGAAGTAAAAGCAAATTAATTAAGAGACTATGTGCTATAAAATGCTTACCCAAAAACTTATTAAATGCGCGAGTGAATAATAATAATAATACTACTCCACATTACAATAAGTTTTCTATAATCATGCGTAACATGTACTAAAATGTGTGGATGCCTCTTGTGTTAGCAATGAACTCTTTATACCAAGCTGCCGACAGCTTAGGGGTCCTCTCAAGGGTAGCAAAATGAACATGGTAAAGTCCAAATCTTATGGTAAATCCAGACAACCACTCAAAGTTGTCCAGCAACGACCACGCAAAATACCCTCTCACATCTGCTCCTTTCCTGATGATATTAATATATATAGTACAAATTACTGAGACATTTTAACCTGGACAAAACAGAGAACAGGGAGGGCATTGCATAAATTGAACCCCATAAGATGAACTAATGTGTGCATTAATACCTTATTGCCATTGCCAAGGAATCCAGATAGCAACTCATGTACTCCACTCTTTCGACATCATTGAGGAAGTCAATCGGAGATGAATTTAAGTCGTCAATCATGCCGAGACCTGCAAGATTTTTTAACTAAATTTTGTTAGAGACTGTTCTTGCAAATGAAAATTTATAAAGAATATATCGAGCTTATTAATATATATATTTTTCACAAACCATTTTCCGTGATGAACATTGGTGTGTTATTGTATCTATTCTTAATATACATCAGGATACTCTCCAGTCCTTGAGGGTATACATATAGCCAATCGAGTGCGGTCTATAAAGAATTCAATATTTTTAGTCAATTCACAACAGTATGTTTCCCGCTTCAAGTGATGTAACTTCCTTCTTCTAACTAAAATCATTAATCCAAACATAGCACAAGATAAATAGGGGTACAATAATTAGAGATAAGCTTTCTTACGGGTTCACCAATAAGTGCACCATCTCTTACTGCAGTACGGAGAGTATATCCCTCTGATTTAGAGACTCCGGGTGCCCCTGATTTGCAATTAGAATATATGCAATCTTTGCTGTAGAAACTGGTGTAATGGTTAATGCCAATAAAGTCCAATCCGTTGCTCAAATCCTGCAAATCTCTTTTAGAAAATACAGGCAATTGAGACCCCAACAAACGATGCATCTCCTCAGGATATTTTCCGTGTATTATAGGGTCCAAGAACCTGCATTTGTGAGATTAAACTGAGTAACATGAAAGCCATAGTTTTACTATGTAAAAGACAGTCATTCTGAAAAGCCCGGGACTCCGAGTCGCAATAGTTCCGTGACTCCCTAAGAATCATTGTTAAAACACATCCTCTGGTTCGAAATAAAGGTGCTTACCAGTTTAAATAGAAAGATTGAGCTCTCTCAGCTGCCAATTTATCATCTGTGGAATTGCTATAGGGCTCGTACCAAACGGCATTCATAACGATCCCAATCACACCTCCTTGTTCTTTCTGAATTTTGTCGAAAACATGTTTATGGTGTGAGATAATTCAATAAATTATTTAGAAAGTAGAATTTTCATGTCTCCATAACCAAGAACTTTATGGACAGTAACGTTCAAAAACCTGGTATATAGTTCGGTAAGTGTTGACAGCTGCTGCATGGCACAAAATCATGTTATGTGCTGCGATGAAAGGCTCTTTCTCAGAGTTGCCTTTGCTGCAGTTTCCAAATGAACCCGAGCAGCGGGATGGAGGATAGATCCCTGATCTATATCCACGAATTGCCATAACATTAGGCTCATTGAACGTGACCCAATATTTCACTCGGTTCCCAAAAAATTTGAAGCATACATTTGCATAATGTTCGAAATCTTTCCTGAAAAATGTCGGATATGTCATGCGCCTTTAAAATTAATTCATCAACATATATATAAATCATACTAAAGGATTGTACCGTATTTTTGGGCTTAGCCATGCTCCGTATCTTTCTACAAGCTCTTGGGGTACATCATAATGATTCAATGTAACAAACGGCTGGATCCCTGTCATTGTTCAAATAGAATAATAAATATAGGACTTCTGTTTGTTATATCTATAAGCACATTACGTCTTCTCAAGTATCACATATATATATATATATATATATATATATATATATATATAGTGAGAGAACAGAGAAGTCATGATAATCCTGATTAATGGGCCAACTTTTGATCATGTTTTCATTTGACACATTATGTTATGCTTATGGCAGCAAAAGAAGTAACCTTTCTGCAGAAGGGAGTCAATAAGCTTGCTATAGTGATCGATCCCTGCCATGTTCATATTTCCGAACCTACCCTCTTTGGAATAAAATGTGAAGTCAAGGATTAAACAATAAAATTTTAATTTAAAAAAAAAATGAAAATTGCACTTACTAGGAAGAATCCTCGCCCATGATATGGAAAACCGATAGCTGTTCACACCAAGATTCTCCATGAGATCAATATCGTCCTGTTTTTCATAATCAAAACAACCAAGATGATTTGGATTTGTCCTTTCTTAATATAAAATTACTAGGAATAAAACCACAGGAAATTTAAAATTTTGGCATAATTTCAGAGTTTCCCTTTATAAATAGAAAAACAAACCCATCACAACGTAGATCACTAGGCTCTTGATTGCTTTTTAGTTTTTACATTTTGCCATATAAGTCAAAGAGTAGAATTCTAAGCTAGTGATCAACATACTGATTACTTCCATATTTATAAAACAAAAAATTCCAAGCCCAACAAGAAGGCCCAATTCCGGAACTGCAAATGAAGCCCATTGTGAAAGCAGGATCCGCGCTTTAATGACGGGTCATCTACGACCCTGTTCGCGACCCGGTACACAGATACCGTTATATTGAAACACGTGGCCTAACCCAGTGAATACAGCTTTCAAATGTCTGTCCGTACACGGTGTAACCTATATATACCCTCAAGCACAACTAGTTGGGGGTTACGCAATCACTGTTCATAAAATTCTCCAATAGATTCACTGTAGCTCCGAGCTACGAACTTCGGTTAGATCTTGAGTAGACCCACTTATAAATTACGAGGTTTATGTTAGGACTTGTTAATTAATTTGAACTACGTTAGACTTGATCCCATTTAGAGGTACGTAGGCAGCTCTACCCTAGAGTGCAGTCTATAATCCATTAAACTTCAGATCGGGTCCTATCCGAACCTCGACTGGTCAGCATCGTAGCACCAACAAAATCCGAGCTAGACCAGTTGGCTCTATCTGTGGAACCTCTACTTAGTTTCGTTGAACAACCGAACTCTGACAATGGAAGAATCGAGGAATGGCAAGAATAAAACTCTCCAAGGCGATGCAGTACATCGCGTGACCAACCCTGAGGTGGAACCACCTCCGTGCTTCGAACTAGGTGACAAACCTAGGGGTGACGAACCCATTATAACTATGACTCATGAGGTATTCCAGCAAAAAATGCAGAAATGTGTCAAAGAGCTCTACAAGAATACTTGGCTGATGCTCCGGTAATGCCACACATACCAATTAACCCCGATCATGTTACGCCTGGTAAGCTCTTCCATCCGCCCATTCCACAAGTGGATAAGGCTCGGAAGGTTCAAGACATCGAGGCATCAAGGTGCAATCCGGAAAAACACTTCGAAAAGGAGAATGAAAGTCACACCCCATCACTTCGTGAGGGTCACAAAGGCAAGGACAAAGAGCATGAAGAGGTATGCGAATCGCCCAACATGCCAAAGAAGGTCTTCTGACCTGTATCAGCCCTTCAAAGGAAAAATTCTCCCTTTTGCAAGGAAATTTTGTTGGAGTCTTTGGGGAACTTCCGTATTCCCGATCTTCCAAAGTACGATGGGTCCAATGACCCCAAAACTCATGTGGTTGCATATGAGAATCTGATGACGATGCATAATCTGTCTGATGCCTTAAATAGCAGAATTTTCCTAACGACCCTTACAGGGCGAGCACAAGAATGGTTTACAAACCTACCCACTAGAAGTATCGTAGATTACATGCAATTCATGCGAAAATTTGAATACCACTTTGCTAGTAAGCGCAAATACGCCAAGTCCATAACTCACTTGAATACGACAAAAGGACGATGAGAGTCTACGATCTTTTGTAGATCGTTTTAATGACGAAGCTCTTGACGTACAAGGGTTAACCAATGAGATAAAAATCAACCTCATGATAAATGCTTTAAAAATGGGACCTTTTACCGATGCATTGATTAGAGATCGACCTTTTGACATGGAGGAGCTCATGGTGGTAGCTCAAAAATACATTTATGCTGAGAAGATGAATGAACTGAAGAGAAAAGAGTGGAGAGTTCAAAAGCATCTGAAAGATAAAACTCAAGAGAAGAATCCGAGCTCGATGAATGATCGTTTGGACAAGCATGGCAGACCTTGGTACACGAGATTCAAAAATTACACTCCATTGAAAACTTCAAGAGGATAAGTATTGTTGGCCATTGAGAACAAGGACAAGTTAATATGGCCACGATCGATGAAAGAAGGAGCAAAACAGAAGAACCCGAACAAGTATTGTAGATTCCACAAAGACTCGGGTCATGACACCGAAGAATGCTTCCAAATGAAAGATGAAATCGAGAGATTGATTAAGCAGGGATATTTGCAACAGTTCATTGATTGTAAGGCTCAAGAGAGGCAAGAAGCGTCTAAATCCCCAGAGCGACAAGTTCGACGAGATCGAAGTCGCTCTAGAGATCGTGGCAGGGATAATTACCAAAAAAGGGATGATATTTATCGAGATTACCATAATCGAGATTGCTGGGACGACAAACGACGTGACGAATGTCGAGATTGGTACCCTAAGGAAACAAGTAATGCGCACAACGATTTACCTGTTCATGGAGAAATTATCACGATAGTTGGAGGCCCAACAAATGGAGATTCGCACAATGCTTGGAGAAATTATCATGATAGTTGGAGGCCCAACAAATGGAGATTCGCACAATGCTCGTAAAAAATACATGAGAGAGTTAAAGGCGTGCGAACGAAGAACACAGACATTACATGTCATGACTGTGCATTGGAAGCACAAAGCCATAGGCTTCAGAGATGAGGATATTGAAGGTGTAGTAGGACCACAGGATGATCCGATGGTAATAAAAATGGATATTGCAAACTTTGCAGTTTACAAAGTGCTCGTGGACAACGGTAGTTCGGCGGACATCATGCTTCTTGGAGTGCTTCGGAAGATGAATTTCGACACGAGGATACTTCAGTTGGTAACCACTCCATTGGCTGGATTTTGAGGCTCCGAAATTACCCCGGTCAGCACGATCGACCTACCAGCTTCGTTGGGTGACGAACCCACAAAAAAACAGTGAAGCTAAAATTCCTCGTGGTAGATGCGACATTTGCATACAACGTGATATTAGGACGACCTGGCCTAAACTTGTTTGGGGCTGAAGTGTCCACGCCTCATTTGAAAAAGAAATTTCGAACAAAGGCTGGAATCGGATAAGTCAAATGTAATCAAGCGATGGCACGAGAATGCTACACTACTTCTCTAAAATAAGCTCCAACAAAAACAAAATAAGAAAAACCGAAGAAGTTGGCTTCCACCGTAGAGATTCCAAACTATATCCCGGAACCAAGCAAGAAATAGAAAATGGAAGACACACACATTGAACCATCAGATCACAAAGTTATCGAACTTGTTCCTGGTGACTCGGAAAGGACCACACTAATTGGGTCACAGATGGACCTGAACCTTGAAATTATGATGATAAATTTCTTAAGGGAAAACAAGGACATTTTTGCTTGGACTGCATCGGACTTTAAGGGCATAAGCCCTGAGGTCATTGTACATCGGCTAAATGTCGACCCTGAAGCAAAACCCGTTAAGCAAAAGAAAAGGAACTTCAGACCGGACCGTAACGCCACAGTTGATGCCGAAGTGAATAAACTTCTTGATATTGGATACATCAGTGAGATCTATTTCAATGAATGGTTGGCTAACGTGGTCTTAGTCCCAAACGCTCAAGGTAAATGGCGCATGTGCACCGATTTTACAGACCTGAACAAAGCATGCCCTCGAGATCACTATCCTTTACCTCGAATAGATTTATTAGTGGATTCTATGGCTAGTTGTGCTCTTTTAAGTATGATGAATGCTTACCAAGGTTTTAACCAAATAATGATGGCAGTAGAAGACTGTGATAAAACTTCGTTCATCACCTCGAAAGGTGTGTATTGTTATAAGGTCATGCCTTTTCGCCTTCGAAATTCAGGTGCCACGTATCAAAGGCTCGTGAACATGATGTTCAAAAATGAGATTGGAAAAACCATGGAGGTATATGTCGATGATATGCTGGTGAAAAACACCAAGGAAGTCGATCACTTGGATCATTTGAAACGTTCATTCGAGATTATGAATAGATATGGCATGAAGCTCAACCCCCATAAGTGTACTTTTAATTTTGGAGTAAGGGGAGGAAGGTTCCTAGGGTTTATGGTTACTCAATGAGGCATCAAGGCTAATTCAAAAAAAAAAATCGAGCGATTCTGGACATGCCTTCACCTCGAACGGTCAAAGATGTGCAAAGGTTATCAGGTCGAATGGCCAGCTTGAACCGCCTTATCTCACGGAGTGCGGATAAAGGATTTCATTTCTTCAAGATACTTTGAAATATCAAAAATTTCAAATGGAGTGAGAAATATGAAAAAGCATTCCTCGAGCTGAAGAACTACCTTATTTCGCCACCACTGTTGACGAAGCCAGTCCTAGGAGAAGATCTCCTATTATACTTGGCAATTTCAGAAGAAGCAATCAGTGCTGTATTAGCTCGAGAAATCGAATCTGAGCATTGTCCAGTTTACTACATTAGCAAGATATTGCAAGGGGCAGAGAAGAGCTATCTAGTGATTGAGAAATGGATGCTTGCATTGATCACTGCTGCTAAGAAATTATGTCTTTACTTCCAATCACTTCACATTGTGATTCTCACGAAACAACCCTTGAAGCAAATCTTGGCCAAACCCGATGCATCAGGAAGACTTGTAAAATGGGCTATCGAATTGGGTGAGTACTCAATTAAATAGCGACCTCGAACCTCAATCAAAGCCCAAATTACGGCTGATTTTTTAGTTGAGATGTCATCATTGTACGAAAATGATGCAAACATTTCACATACTGACCAATGGCTATTATATGTAGATGGTTCGTCTATGAGTCAGCACGGAGGAGCTAGAGTTCGGCTTCAAGATCCCCATGGAAACGATCATGAGTTCGCCATCAAGCTCAATTTTGACGTGACCAACAATGAAGCTGAATACGAAGCTCTAATTGCAGGTTTCAACATGGCACAGAGCCTGAACGTGAAGAATTTAAGTGCATTTACCGATTCACAACTCATAGTGAATCAAATCAGTGGAGCTATGAAGCAAAGGAAAGCACGATGTGCAAATACCTACAACGAGTAAAGAGCCTCATGACCAATTTAGAAAAAATAACCTTGAACTAGGTACCTCGGGAGGAAAACGATTGAGCTGATGCACTCTCTAAATTTGCCAATCTGGTCACGGGAGTAAAAAGTAGGCAAGTCACACTTCTTACTTCGAATCGCTCTGAGATATCAGAAGAATCGATCAATGTAATGGAATTAGATGAAGAAAATTCGTGGAAAAATGAGATAAAACAGTACCTAGAAACAGGGAAGGTGCCAAAAGATTGAAATAAAGCACGAAGATTGATGTATCGAGCTGCAAGATTCACGATCGTTGATAACGAACTCTAAAAACGGTCCTTAGCAGGTCCACTTCTCCGATGTCTAGCTCCTTCCCAAGCATTGTATGTGATGCAAGAGATTCATGAGGGCAGCTGTGGAAACCATTCCGGAGGTCGAGCATTAGCACAAAAGATCTTAAGGCAAGGCTTTTTTGGCCCACACTTGTCCAAGACACCTCGAATTTTGTCAAACGATGCAAAGAATGTCAATTACATTTGAACTTATCTCACCGACATGCCGTTCCGATGGAACCAATTAAGATAGCGTTTCGATCAATGGGGGATCAACATTTTGGGACATTTTCCTCCAGCTACGGGACAACGAAAATTTATCATTGTTGCTGTGGAACATTTCACAAAGTGTATCGAGGCCGAAGCGGTCGCAAAAATCATCGAGGGTGAAATTATGAAATTCCTTTGGAAGAATATCGTTTGTAGATTTGGAATACCCTGAGTCCTTATATCGGATAATGGGACATAATTTAATGGGAAGGTAGTGACGAGCTGGTGCATCGAGATGAAAATCCAACAACACTTCACAGTTGTGGGAAATCCACAAGCTAATGGTCAAACTGAGATGAGCAACAGGATCCTTCTTCAAGGATTAAAGGCAATGATCGAAGGAAAAAAGGGTAATTGGGCTGAAGAGCTACCAGGAATAGTTTGGTCGTATCGCACTACACCACGAAATTCAACTGGAGAATCCCTTTTCTGTCTGGTGTATGGATCCGAGGCTATCATTCCTGCGGAGATTGGAATGCCGACACATTGTGTCTCAACGTATGATTAGCCCACAAACCCTGAACAGAATATGGAAGCTCGATTTTTCGATCTTGATGTGATTGAGGAAAAGAGGGCGAAGGCATACGCTCGAATCCTTATGTAGAAGAGTTCAATGGCCTGGGCTTAAAACAAGAATCTCAGACTGAGAAATTTTCAAGTCGGAGATCTTATATTAAAAAAGGCTGAAGTATCGAAGCATGTAGGGAAGCTCGATGCAAATTGGGAAGGACCCTTCAAGGTCATTGAGATCACGAAACGTGGGACTTACAGATTGCAAGATTTGGAAGGTAAAGACTAAAGACTTACCTCGACCGTGGAACATACACAATCTGAGAAAATTTTATGCGTAAACATCGTATTTGGAAAACGATGTGACTTCTTTTTTATTGTGATGTATGACCTTTCACTTTAATTATATTTAAAAAATGCTCATTCAAGACATGCATCTAGTATGATAATGCAGTACTCATTCGGGATACGATCTTGCGATTGTAAGGTCTAAGATAGCATATCCACTATACCAAAAATACACTATGTGTAAATTTCAGATATTATCAAATATATCTCAATATTCATTCAGGATGTTATCAGTATAATTATGAACTAAGTTTCGTCAACACTTTCCAAAAGATAAGATATACATAAAAGCGAACTTATAAACCAAAATGAATGATACGACTTGATAAGGAGAATCAAAGAAAAATACTGTTATGACAAGGAACATACGACTTAGTACGATAACAATTCAAGAGAAGTGTGCTCATAAAAACGACTTAAAAGTTGTTCACCAAAACCAGTAGAATGGGGCAACACATACCACCTAATTGTTTTAGGGCATTAAAGCCAATACCGAAGTAGAATAAGATTGTCTAGGGGCACAACGACCTATCAAAACCAAGCATTATCATAAAGAGTATCTTAAAGAGAATGCACGCGGGCCTACATATTCCCACCACCTTCGTTTTCATTCTCACCCTCGTCTTCTTCATTATCCAACTCGGCTAATTCCTGGAATTCTGGGTAGTCAACGAATGTTGGAGTAATTCGGGTTTTTGAGGTCGATGGATGAAGTGAAGGCTTATATGCGAACTCCTCGAATGATTCTTTATCAAAAGACACCGAAAGATGACCCTCTTTAACTAGGTAATCGAGTGCCTTAGAGAATCCGCTGCACATATCATCGAGAGATCTCAATAGCATCAATTTTTCAAAAGCAGTAGAGCTTTTGAATGCTTTTGCACCTCCCATTCTCTCATCCACCATTATCTGATTAAACCCTGGTCCTGTGGCAAACTCAATTTTGCCAGCTTAACGGTCTGCATCAAAAGCCTCTTGAGTTTCGCTTCTCGAGACTACCAATTATTTTTTCAGATCTTCACACTTATGCTCAGCTTCACGAAGTTGCCTTTCGAAGTGCACTTTTTCATCTTTTAGAGCATGAGTGGCTGCATCCCATTCTTTGAACGCCTCATCTCTTTGCTTTCGAGCTTGAATTGCGGTGCTCTTGTACTTCGAAGCCTCAACTTCGGCTTTTTTCTTCTCGTCCTTCAAATATGATACACTCAGGGAAAGGTGATGCATATGTAACCCAGTCTACAGAATTCGGGATGCATTAATGATCATAGTCGAATGAAGACATAACAAACTATGAGTAGGTATATATACTTAACTCAATTACCTTCATTAAGCAATAAGCACCGATGTCTTCAACCTCGGTGTGAGGAACACTCATCAACGCAGCTTTATCCCGAACCAAGTGAGTACTGTGGTACAACTCACTGGTGACTATGCCCCGATGCTTATCATCAATGCTGGAATCAGTATAAACTCTCCATTCGGGCTTCAGCACAACCCTGTTTTCATCCAATGGGGTACGAACTTGCCTTCCATTCTTTTCCGAGTTCTCGAGACGATCATTCAGAGTTGGAGCTTCAAAATGATCTACCATTTGGAAACTCTCATCTGGAATAACTGGACGAGCAACTGTAGAACTATCCCTTAGCACTTCCTAAAAGACACGTCTTTTAAATGTGATTTGAGGTCTCGCCCGTGCCTATTTTTCAGGATCAATTGGTCTACTTCCGGAACCCTCAATACTATCGAGATTCACTAACTCGGGTGCAACAGCGGGTTGTGGGTTTACATCCATGACTTCATCATGCTCTCGAGATGGAGTAAGAGAAGGTAACACAGAATCGATCTTTGGCGTGCCATGATCACTTGTTGAAGCCCGAGCTTTGCCCTTACCCTTTGATGATTTGCCTTTAGCCGTACGAGCTAATTCCAACATCTTAGCTTCATAGGATGGGTCCATAGCTAAAGTTAACATGTGGACAAATGAAACATTTAATTAATAATAAGGAAAGGATACATCAAATACTTACCAAGTGAATCAACACAATCAAGGGGTCGGACAGGAGCAGTGCTTAACCCACACCGAGCTAATACAACCCCTTTCAGTATCTTCAGTTTCAAACCAAGTTTGAAGATTGTTGTAGATGAAATGAGGACCCCATGTGATATCCCCGAGATTTTTAGGATAAGAAACTCTTAGGTTCCAACGGCGAGGAATTCCCCACGGTTCGTAGTTTGGCTTGGCAATAAAAAAGAATTGGGGTTTCCACTTACCGTAAGACGAAGTGGTAACATCCAAGCACCTAAGGTGTCTAGTGTCTACGAGGTGATATACAATAAAAACCCTCCCCATCCTTTTCCGAACCGCGACAAAGATGAAATAAACTCCAGAAGTGAGCAAAACTCACATCGGCTCCTAGACCCATCATAAAGACTAAGAAACAATTAATCAGCTTATACGAATTTGGGAACAGTTGGGTCAGACTGAGGTTCAATCTGTTGATACTTTCAAGATGGATATCGTGAAGAGGAAACCGCAACCCTGCCATAAGATGGGCTATATGGAAGCAACGAGAGTGTTTTGGGGGACTATAAAGCCTATCGTCAGGCCCAAGAAGCCTAATTATATTATCCTCAGGTATAAAATAACTGGCCCTTAGCTCAGCAATTTGACCGGCATTTATAGTAGATTTCATGTTCACCCACTTCGCTAATGTCGTGGATTTAGACTTATGTTTAAACAGATCTTTGTTGAGGTCGGAACCGCCCTCACTATTTATGTCTGGAACTTCGTTCCCAGCATCATTATTAGAGTTATTACTTATACCTATATCTTCACTGTTATTCTCTCCACTCTGATCATCCATAGTTATGTCAATGAGACTATCACGACCTACATTATAAACAAAATGGTTAAGGGTACTAGACAGACTAGGGGAGCAAACACGAGATATGTTTACGACTGCGTTTAAATTTCCTAGCTCGTTATTATTATTGTTGTTATTATTCCGAGGTATAAAAGATACTACAGCTCTAAATGTTTCATCCGAACTTGAATCGCTACTTAATTTCATTATTGTTAACAGAAGATAATGAATGAGTACGATTAAATATTATATTGATAAAACACAAGAAATTAATATAGGAGAGGATAGTCGACGAACCAGAAGGTAGCAATAGGCATACTTACTTACTTCGACAGTCCCTATTACGCATTTCATTTCGAACTACGGACTGTCGAAGTGGGAGACTAGATGATATGCCCAAAATTGGACATATTACTTCCATATATATAAAACAAAAGATTCCAAGCCCAACAAGAAGGCCCAATTCCGGAACTGCAAATGAAGCCCATTGTGAAAGCAGGATCCGCGCTTTAATGATGGGTCATCTACAACCCTATTCGCGACCCGGTACACAGATACTGTTAGATTGAAACACGTGGCCTAATCCAGTGAATACAGCTGTCAAATGCCTGTCCGTACACAGTGTAACCTCTATATACCCTTAAGCACAACTAGTTGGGGGTTACACAATCACTGTTCATAAAATTCTCCAATAGATTCACTGTAGCTCTGAGCTACGAACTTTGGTTAGATCCTTAGTAGATCCACTTATAAATTACGAGGTTTATGTTAGGACTTGTTAATTAATTTGAACTACGTTAGACTTGATCCCGTTTAGAGATAAGTAGGCAGCTCTACCCTAGAGTGCAGTCTATAATCCATTAAACTCCAGGTCGGGTCCTATTAGAACCTTGACTGGTCAGCATCGTAGCACCAACGAAATTCGAGCTAGATCAATTATAACAGATACACTCAAAATTTTGTCCAAGATAATACGATTATAAGCTCAAAGCAAAGTTGATTTACATTTAATTAATGTTGCTATTTTGTTCCATGCCCAGAACTCTGAACTTTTGGGGCTGTAATGTTGTTTGTTACTTTTTGGTCTTTGTTTTTTATTGTAACCTTTTATCTATATAAAAAAAAAAAAAAAGCTCAAAGCAAAGTTAAGTTCGATTTTCTTTATCCTGGGAGAATGTGTTAAGAGCTGGTTAGTGCAGCAAATTTGCAGGTCCAAAAAGATATCCTGCACTTTCGGCCATTGTAGTAAAACTAGAGAAATTTATAAAAGGGTTAATTACACTACTACCCCTCCTATTTAGTGTAATTACACTTCAGTCCGCTTATTGTTGGCACGTAACAAACACCCCTCTGATAATAAAACCCTACGTTGAACCCCCTTTGACTAACGGCCGTTAGTCAAGAGTGATGGAAAGTATAAAATGTCAATTTTACCCGTAGTTTTTTAAAAATAAAAAATAATTTTAAAAGGGCGTAATTACGTTAACACCCTCCTTATTTAGTGTAATTACAATGCAGTTAACAACAAACACTTCCCTCTTATAATAAAATTTTACATTCAACTCTCTACAAATAACTTCCGTTACTTTTTTTTTTCTTTTTATAATTTTTCCATAATATACTTTTTAAAATTCTCTTCTTTTGTGTTATATATATATTTATATATTTGTTTTCTTTCAACTTATTTTTATTTACTAATTAGTTTGATATTTTTTGACACCTTACTAATTTAGATTTATCTGCAATGAATTATGCTATTGATCCTAAAATAAATCAAAGCTCTGTGTTTTTTTTTTCCATTTCCTAAAAACTACTCAAATTGGCATAAATTTGAATTTGCACTTCATTATCAAGATATTAACAAGTTTTTAGCAAAATTATTCATTTAGAACAAAATAGAAGTTTCAATTACATCCTCTCTAATATAAAATATTACATTCAACTCCTAAAGGACAAAATAGAAAATTTAAAAAATACATTTTGATTTTGTCAGCAAACTCCATTAGTTTTTTAACGAAAAGGTCGATTGTAGGGTTTTATTACAAAATGGGGTAACTTATTATGTGCTAAAAAATAAGCAGTTTGGACCATAATTACTTTAAATAAGATGGATAGTTTATAGTTAGTGTAATTATCCCATTTATAAAACATATTAGAAATGCCTATTTTCTACCATCCTCTAGGACCTCTACAATTACAAAAAAAAATTGTACTGCCATTAGACTCATGCTGAGATTGCAAAAATAATCTGAAAAAGACATTTATACAAAGGAACAATCCCACTACAAGGTCGGTGGTTTCACTACGCATCGCCGCATCCAAGAATTACACGATCAATCCTTCGTGTCCTCAAAGGTCATCTCGAGTGAATGGAGCAAAAAATGATTTTTTGCTTCAATTCGAAAAACATGATGGTCCAGATAAAGACAGCAAATATGCTAAATGGTCCAGTTCAGCAAGTGGGCCAATAAGCCATCAAATCATTGAAACTTGCGATGATGGCTATCATTAAGTTTGAGCAAGGTGTTTCAAGTCATTTTTTACGGTGAATCGATATTATTACTCTTTTTGTCTATCTCTTTTATATACTGAATTGTATTTTGTGCGGATTTTATATATAATTATGTAAAAGAGATAAACATAATAGAACACTTTAAAATAACACTCCCGATATATTATAAAATTATTCGTGTTTCAGAGACGGGCATTTGTAACATTGACAACTTAAAGGAAAAACATGAAATGCAATGTGAAAAAAGTATTTGAACCTCTAATTTTAATTCCTTTAATTGCAAATGCATAAATTTGCCTCTATTTGTTTGCTAATCTAAATTGGGTATCTGATAGCCTGTCATCAAATTAATGTGTTTGATGAGATTGTTTTAATTATGAGAAATGAATCAGATTCCTCAAAATAGGAAATCTTACACCCGAAAACAAGCAATCTAAAACCTTGATCTTTTTAGCTATTCCATTTTTTAAGGATTCTGAAATTAAATTTGCAAGACACTTTTATTATATCAATAAAAATATTATATATTTATATATATAATTATTATATTTCATCATATAAGGAAATATATTAATCAATATGTATATATATTTGTATACAACTAATAAACAATACGTACATCGCACGTAAATCATATTATCTCGTTAAAGCAATTCATATACATAAATATTGTTCAACTTGATAAACAACTTGAACAATAACTTAACTATCCCTAAAAAATCAACTTAACTAATGAACTGCTAATTAATAAACCATTATTAATTAAAAATTAAATATTGATTGACGTGAAAAACTCAATGAATATTTGAAAATTTTAAGTTAATTGAAAATGAAGACTTATATAATAATATCACTAAATAAATTTTTATGTAAATTCATGATTCTTTTATACATTATATCTTGTTTAATTTTGATAGATCGAACACTTCATCTCTTTTTTCCTCTCATTGAGTCATATGTACTTATAATAATCTTTTCGTTATGGTTCAAAATCTGGACACTTGTGTAGTTTTTTTATTTTTTATTATTTTTTTGTTTTTCATTTTCTTTATAGCAATCAAGACTACAGTTGATGCAATGCCAAAATGAGTAAGTTGAACAGTTAAAATGAAATCAACCATGCACAAATTAGGTTAACCAAGCTCTTGAGTGTAAAAAGAAAGGCGGTTAACTAAAATGAAGCGTTGTGGAAGTCATCACTAAATGAAAGTGACAAATATTGAATTACAATAGCAGATGTCAATATATCTTCCAAGACCATGAGGGAACAATGATTTGCTATTTTTCTTTTTGTGTTATTATAATTAATTAATTTATATTAGTAATGAAACAAAATAATAAAATGGCACCGGAAGCTTTCCCAAGCCTCTTGTACTAAGTTGTTTTTTATATGTTTTCTGTAATGATATTCAATTTTCTCGATCACATAATGTTCATATAATTAATTAAAAAGTAAAATATAAACAACGATGTGAATAGCTTATGTTTATTTGTTTTATAAATTTGTTTGTTCCAAGTTCAAGAGGATTAAATTTTCTTTTTAATCTTCTTTTTTTAATGATAAATAAATAGGATCGAATAATCTCCTCTACATGTAATTTAATAGTAGAAACCTAACGTAATTATACTTTTTATTATTCTAGATATTTAAATATATTTTTATTATTTGTTTTTGACTCTTTTACAATTAAAAAAATAAATTACATAGGGATATTATGCAACTACATATGTATTTTCATTATGGAGTTCTAATATAATTATATACCTTATTATTGTAGATATATACAACTTATTTTGATTATTATTATTTGATTTTTTTGCCATTAAAAAAGTGAATTACATAGAGATATATTGAATATCAAAAATTTCAAAAAAGCACCAATACTTTTTATAATAGAATAGAAAAATAGATAGATAGAGATACAAATAGAAATAGAGATATACACACTCTTCTTTTATTTTTAATATAGTGAAATTTTATCCCCTTTCCTGTCCATCAAGTATCAATTAAACAAATCATATAAATATTGTAATTTAATTATTTTTCGTAACTTATGTTCTTGGTTCGTGTTTCATTCTCGTAGGCTTATATATATAAAATTTACATATTTTAGAGAAGAAAAAGCAATATAACATGCCTATATATATATATATATATATATATACACACAAATAAGTAGGAGTAACCTTATGTACCTCCACATTTTATTACTGTTTATGTAATTTCATAAGAAAGTCCTAATGTAATTGTACATATTAGATACTTAAAATTTAATTATATTATTTATTATTTATCTCTTTTGCCATTAAAAAAGTGAACTACATAAGGATATATTAGGTACATTAAAAGTTTCAAGAAACCATCCATATTTTTATAATAGTAGAGATTTATTTTTATATATATATAAAATGTATGTGTATACATCTATACATATAAGTGTAATATCTATATAAAATCATATTAGTTAATTCATTTTACATAATATATATATATATATATATATATTTATATAAATATATATTTTTATATTAATATACTATTTATATTTCACACTATTTCATTAATTGTTTTGACGTGTCATAGTCAAATTAATTTATTATTTTAATAACTGGCTAGTATTTAAATATTAACTATATGTACCAAATTATAGTTAGTACATTAAAAAATATTAACTTTTGTAATTTAAACACTTCACAAATTAGGGTGGTACAGCGTATATAAATAACTTCTATAAAAAAAATGAAACGAATTTAATGAAAATTTTTAAATGTGAATTTTATTTTGCGAGATGTTCATGAACTAAACATATCGATTTTGTAGACACAATCAAACACTATTATAGAATCAGATAATGGGAAATTTGATTACCACCAGATATCTGATTCTCAATTTGGTTTTCATTCTCTGGCAAACAAACGGAGCCAAAGTCCTTACCAGATATAGATGGTAATGATCCACAGCAATGTCCCCATTGCTCCCATCCACGATGTTACCTGCAGCACAACGAGGCTTACAGACATATATTACCATACAAGGAACAGAACCACCAGGCTAGAGATGGCTGGAGAATGCAAAGCATTTAACATTTACCGCCGCTATGGGTAAAAATATCCCAGTTACTGAGGCCTTTCCCATCAGTCAAGACAGCTCCTTCAAACTGAAGATGGAAAAAGGAAAAATAACATAAGACGGATGAAGTAAAGACCAAGAATCAACATATATAGTAAACGAGCAGACAATCAGAATTTTGTAATCACATACCGGAAAGTACATTGGAGACGTTTAAGTACCTGATATGAAGAGGATGCTGTTCCGAAAAGGAAGTTGTCCGGAAATGAAGAGGTATATAAACTTCCTTTCGAGGCTATTGAGGTGGTCAGGTTAAATGATAGTAACAACACAAAAGCTATGCACATTTCAGGTTTAGACAGATTGAGACGAAAGAATGGAAGCTCCATACAATTGATGGAAGAGAAAGAAATTATATATGCATAGAAAGTAAGATGGTCTCGGAAGAAAAGCTCCTTTTATAGGATTTATAAACCACTAAGAAAGGAGAATACAGTGCATGGCCGGTTCAATTAAAGTCGTGGTATCGGTGATAATATCGGCAAGTGTTATTCCATATCAATCGCGGTGTATCGGGATATATATTATCGAGCGATACGAAATAATGCATGAAAAGTTTCTAAAAAAATTATAAAAAATTTATATAATTGTAGAATGGATAGAAAACAAAGGACTTGTATGGTTTTGTTTTCAAATCCATATCTCAATTCTCAAAAATTTTAAAAGCCCAAAATATGTTTGTGTCAAATTATTTTTCCCAAGTTTTGATTCTTAATTCTCAAATTTTGAGACTTCAATACAAAAAATGAAAGCAAATCATTACAACAATGTCCTTCTTTGCGTGAAATAAGGAGTTCCCATTTCTCAAACCAAATATTTCAAAAAGCAATACCCTTTTTTATGTTACAGATCAAGCTTACTCTGCAATTCTCTCACTATCTGAAAATTTAACAAGCACCACCATTGACCACTGTTGCAGCCAATCACAACATCCATATCCATTTAAGACACTTACAGATATAATTTTACGCCAATTAAACCTAAAACAATGAATTCTTTTGAAATGGAATTAAAAATGTTGTGGCACAGTTTTATTTGAGTTTTAACCTGTTCAAAGTCCTAGACTTTGAAGGATAAAAGGTGCACTTAGTTACTGTTCAGGAAAAAAAAGTGCACTTGTTTCTTTCCCAATTTTTTAATGCTATAGAAAATCAGTATGTTGACATGAATGTTGATTTTGCCATGTTCTAGATGTGATTGCTCAATAAGTATTTTTGGAATTACACGTAAATATCAAGCTACATGTTATTTTAATTTTTGCTCTTTATGTCGATTTTTTGAACGTATATTTTTGTAAAAATTTGAATAGTACTCATACGTATAATAGAACAATTAAAAAACGTCCCATATTTTACTAATTAGGAATTTTCCTCTTCTTTTCCGATAAAAGGAAATCTCTAATTTTACTAACTAGTTTAATTAACATAATCGTTATTACAATTATTACTAAATAATTATAAATACTTTTACATTTCTTAATATAACTAAAAACATTATTAATTACTATACATAGTAGAAAGTATATATATATATATATATCATCATCAATATAATTAACTATGTCACTAATTAAAAATCAAGTTTACTTTATGTCAAATTAATATATAATTTTTTATTTTACTTATATCTCAATAGAACATTCATTCAAACATATTTTCATTCTCATCACGTCTTTTTGTAGAAAAATCACCACAAATTCACATTCATCCAAACATATTTTCATTTTTAACACAAAAACCAATAAAAAAATTGAAACTCACTTTTCTAGATTTTTCAACTTGAAAATGAGAATTGGAAATGAAAACAATACCATACAAGCTAAGTTTCCATTAATTGGTGCATTGTAAAAGAAAATATCGCATTAGATATGAATAATTTAAATATAATATTATTGTCGAACCTAAATTTGTAATAGAAAAGAGTACTTTGATAATTATATTATAAGTTTTCAAGGTATATGTAATAATATACCCATTAAATTATATCCTAAAGCATATTTATAAAAAATCAATGAAAGTTTTGTTTTTGAAAATAATATCCAAGATGTCCGATTTTAGCCGATATTATCACCGATAATATCCCGATACGACCGATAATATCATCGTATTTGGGATACCATCCGATATTATCCGATGTTATCGGCGATATGTATAACCTCGGATAATATAGATATCGCCCTATATTATCGGATCGGAAAGGGCCTATACTTTGAACCATGATACAGCGAGGACTTCTGTTATTTAGAATATATATATATATATATATCTTTTTTTTTAATGAAACAGTTATATCATTATGGATCGATCCCATGACCTAAAGTCATGGTTTAGAAAAAGAATATATAACGTTGGTTTTGATCAAAGGTTTCAGACGATGGATTTCAAATGACTCAAATCATGATATGTATCTCAAATCCACCGTAATAATTGAAAACGTAGCTCAAAATGAGCGCCGAATGATTTGAATCCAATATAACTCAAAATAATCCAAACAAGTTTTAAGGGGTTTGAGGTCCTCAGCTTTTAAACCCTTCAATCCCACACATAACATAGGCAAACAATAAGTGACCCTCATGAGTGATTTGATCACACATAAAAATGGTTATTGAGAAAAGAGGAATGAAAAAGGCAGATGGGCGATATTAATGCACCTACCAATCAAAGTTCAGTCAATATTAGAATTATTCTACTCTACTTATCAATATGTATGACTATAAATTTCATAAGTCAATACGTTTCGTCTGAAATCAGGCTTTACATTGTCCACAAAAAGAAGAAAACCAATCTATCTAACTGTGGCAAGAATTACTTCAAGATAGTCTACAGATCTAACTGCGAAGCAAAACAATATTCTCATAAATGCTAATGAATATGTTTTCGCTTACCTGCATGACTCACTTTTCCAAAAAACTCCTTGCATCATCACCAGATGCATTAAGAATTCGGCAAAACATATTTTGTGCATAAGTGTAAATAATTGTAAAAGTAATTTCAACTTCAGCTTGCTGAGCACCAACTTCATATGTCATGCTCATCATTCCATTAGCTAAAATACAAATTCTTATAGGGCTATTTTCAGGTAGACAATTAGTCTAATAAAGTTGATTTATTAAACTTACCAAATTTTTTATTTGTAATTTGAAATTAAGTATCAATTCCCGAGTTAAAGATTCATGTGTATTATTGACCTGACTAACACAATTTCAAAATTTTCTCACTTCCATCATATACTTCATGTGGTAGGATACGATATTATGGATTTGAGATCGTTGGCTCCCAATTCCTTCAACCTGAAGACAACATTATATATCTACACACAGAAGAATAGAAGAGCAAATGTGATGCGTCAAAAATATGACTCCTGTGAGTTAATATAACCTCACCTTCATGCATGGTTCAAAGTATCGGCCGATACGTAACCGGATCGGACCCCTCAGATCCGATAAATTCCGGCGATACGGTTTGTTACCGGTTGGGCATGGTATCGCCGATATTATCGGATATCGGCCGATAATATTGGCGATATCATGATAATATCGGATTAAATCGATAATATCGCCCGATTTTATGATGATATCGGCCAATTTACAGCCATGGAGGGGGAAGTGTGAAGACGAAGAAGACGGTCCAAAAAAAAGAAAGAAGAAAAGGACAAAAAGAAAGAAAAGAGGAAAAGTGTTGTGGGTCACTGAGCTGAAAATAATGTTACATAAACAATAGTAATGCAACTTGATAAACAAGTTCCCGATCATGAAATTTTGACACTTACGGCTGAAATTTGTCCGTAAAATTTTGAAACTTACGGCTGAAACTTTTTACCTTTTTAAATAATATTATAGTATTATAGTATGTAAATTACTAATAATTTCATTTTAAAAAATATTTTAATATGTTAAATTGCTAAAATTTGTGGTCAGGATTGGAAAAAAATGAGTCGGAGTCATCTGATCTTTATTTTGTGAAATTTGAATGTATTATTATTCTTTTGTGATTTTTTCTTATTGTTTTTAATGTTGATATTTTTTGCTGTTTCATATTAAAAACCGTGGAATCCTCCTGAAAAAGAACAAGAGAAAAAAGAATACAAAGCCAAAAGAGAGTGATTTGTGTTAAAAAGTAGCAATTTGTGTTATTTATATATTTTTTTAATTTTACTAATTTTTTTAGAATTTTTGGAGCATTTTTTAATGCTTTTGTATCGTATCGCCCGATAATATCCCGATACGCCGCGACCAATATGGAACAGCATCTCTCGATATTATCACCGATACCGCGATTTTGAACCATGTGGATGCATGTATCTAATTTTATGTGCATCGAGTCTCGATAGGAAAAGGAAGTAAAGCTTTAACTTTAACTTGAGACTGTCAAAAAGTGATCTGATTATACATTATTGGCCTATAATTGAAGTAATATTTTGAATTATGGCGTTGTGATAATATATATTGAGACATCAATGAAAACGAAAGAAGTATGTACAATAACTGAGATTTTAATGTACAGCACCAATAACAAATTAAAATGGACAAATAATTGAAGACTGAGGCTGAGGCATCAACATTAGTTATAAGGGAAAATTACACGCAGACCCCCTCATATATTTTGTAATTACAAAAATTTCCTTTCACTTATTGGAAATTACCAACACACCCCCTCAAGGGTCTATTTGTAAGGTTTTCAGGGGTAAAATTGTAAGAATAATCACATACAGGGAGTGCAATAATAAGAAATATTTAACATGGGGTGTGTTGGTAATTTCTAATAAGTAACGGGGAGTTTTTGTAATTACACAATAAATAAAAGGGTCTGTGTGTAATTTTTCCAAGTTATAATCATTCACATAATCATGGTGCAGAAAGAAAAGATCTATGTCTGACGGAAAATTCTATGCTGGACCGAGACTATTGGTCTTGGTCCAGTATCCACCATTGAATTGGGGGGTAAATGGGTAAAAGCCCCCCTAATGGTGGATCCAATGGTGGAATCTGGACCGAGACCATTGGTCTCGATTCAGCATAGAATTGCCCTATGTCTGACCCCACTGAAATAATTGCAAATAACTATTTGCATTTGGTCTATATATGGAAAGTGCAACAGTACCTCGAAAAAATATGCGAGGTATAATATCTTTTTAAAATAAAAAGTGCAACTGTACACGATAAATTAATATCTCGTACATTCAACCCGATCACTCACCAAAACAAAGCAGCATTATGTGAATTCACCTGTGGTTGTTTTGAAATAACTCGCGTGCGATGAAGTGCCATACTTCCATCGTTCTATTCATCATTGCTAACAAATTAACAATCGGCGTCGTTCACTTCAATTGAAACACGTTATAGAAGGCACTAATGCAGAAAGCTTCAAAGTGCAACCAACAAACAGAGATAAAATCCCTGAAATCCAAACAAATTATTTGAAATACATAAGGGATGTGTGAAACTAACATTGAAAATTCAACAACAAGGTCCAGCACAGTTGATAGATAATTGGGTTCCTTAAGTATGTTGTCCAGAGTCCGATCTCTGGCCGTGTGTATGGAAAAAACTTTGTTGGAAGAGACAAAACTCATTTCAGTGATCTCTACAACTCGAAGGGATTAATTTCCGATGTCTGACTGTAGAAAACCCTTAATATAAACCAAGAAAAAAAAACATTGAAAACGATTCACCAAATACTAAACTTCCATGTGCTATTTACTGAATTTTCCAAACAATACAATAAGAACTATAATTTCACATAATTGATTTTTACAGACAAGTGATATTCCAAAAGCACGCGAAAACAATAGTAAAGTGGAATGATCAGCTTTGTTTTTTCATTTTTCCCTTTTTTCGGAAAGTCGAAATCCGAAGGGGTGATTCAATTCCATCTTCCTTACTTTTTAGTGCAAATATATTTCTTGACATAAAGCAATCTATCACGAAAAGATTAAGTGTCACCGTCACCACGCCCCACCACATAAAATCAATTTGAAAAAGAAGAAGAAGGCAAAATACAATTTGTACTCCTGAATTATTCACTTTGTCTCATAAACTATTAAATATAACAAAATGATTCTTAAACTATCAAACATAACCCCACTATCAAACATAACCCCCTAAAAAAAAAAACTATCAAACACAACAAACTAGTCCCTCATTTTTTATGGACACAAAATAAAATACATTATATAAAAAAGTTTAAAGTACTTAGTATTCAAAAATAACATTTGTATTATACAATTTATCAATTTTGAAAAGTAGCCAAACATGTCCATCGAAAATGAACGACTAATTTGTTACGTTTGATAGTTCAGAGATCATTTTGTTACATTTGATAGTTCAAAAACTTAAATGAAATAAAGTGAATAGTTCAGGAGTACAAAATGTATTTTGCCCGAAAAAAATTCAATCCCCACGTGATTTCAAATCTTGACATACTTTTGATATGAACCACAGCACTACAGACCGATTGAATAACACGTATGTTAAAAATTTGTGAAAGTTCTAATAGGGGTATTACCAAAGAATATAACCAAGAAAATTCAAGTAATATAATTTTTTAAAAAAATATTCATGACGAAGGGAATATTCTAAATATCTAGCCCGATAAATTGGGGCTGAGAGTGTCTGGGGTTCAAGTAGTATAATCTTGTGATTCATTCTTACTTCTTTCTTCTTTTCTCTTATTAATAAGATTCCTGCTATTTTTCCTTTCGAGAATTGAATGCGTGGAGTTTTGAAGGGCCTTTAAAGAGCCAAATCATCAATAACGCTTTCAGGAAAAGGTAGGTTTATATAGGTTTTTATTTGGAAAAAGGCCGTGTTTTCTGTCGGTAAAATATTGGGCTTGGAGCGGAGCCCCGAGCGCTAAGTGCTGGGCCACGCGTGTTTAAGTAGGGCTGTCGTTTTCGTTCTCTTTTGTATGACCCACCCAACCATATTGGGACTATTTGTAGATTGCAGCTGGCAGAAAGACAAACAACGTTACGTAATACTGTTACTCGAGATTATTTAGTTTTTGAACTCGATTTGTTAATATATCAAAATATGTTTGAACAACTTTATTGTGTATCGATAAACTGAACGCTCAGCTCGAACTCGACTCGATTAATGAAAAATGATAAAAATATGTGCAAAAGATTAATATATTCGAGCTCGACTTGTGTTCGGCTAGATTAGCAATTAAATCAAGCTTAAACATAAATTCTAGAACTCGATATTATTTGAAACAAGTTTGAACAACAACTTATTTGACTCAATAAGACTCGACTCGTTTCTAGCCTAGACAAAGCGTTATTACTTATTATGAAGGCACATTCGGTGCGTGTATAAAAAATATTGACGTGAGGAAAAAAGTTAAAATTAGATTAATAAAATAATTGATGATATAATAGAGCAATAAAAAGAAGAGATGAGTTAAAATATGATTAAAAAGTGACTACAAGAGATAAGATAGAAAGAGAATTAAGGATGTTCATCTTCTTTGGCTCCTATTTTGTTATCTGATGTAGGACATTAAAACTAGAATGATACATCTTGTTGATTGTTAATTTTAATATATCAAAACACTTGTTGATGTTGTTAATATATCAAAACAAGTTTGAACAACTTTCTTGTGTATCGATAAGTTTGAAGCTCGGCTCTAACTCAACTCGGTTAATGAAAAATGACAAAAATATGTGCAAAAGATTAATATATTCGAGTTCGACTTATGTTCGGCTAGATTAACAATCAAATCAAGCTCAAACACAAATTCTAGAACTTGATATTATTTCAAACAAGTTTGAACAACAACTTGTTCGACTCAACTCGACTCATTTACGGCCTAGACAGAAAGCGTTATTACTTATTATGAAGGCACATTCGGTGCGTGTATAAAAAATATTGAAGTAAGGAAAAAAATTAAAATTAAAGTAATAAAATAAGTGATGATATAATAGAGCAATAAAAAGAAGACATGGGTTAAATTATGATTAAAAAGTGACTACAAGAGATACGATAGAAAGAGAATTAAGGAAGTTCATCTTTTTTGGCTCCTATTTTGTTATCTGATGTAGTGGACAGTAAAACTAGAATGATACATAATCCCTGTAACCTATTCTACTCTGGTTTAATTAATAATATTAATATTTCCAGTTAAAATAAAAATAAAAAGGGGGATAACATGAAAGAATTAAGATAAAATAAATGATTTGTCATTGATAGTACTTATTTACAACATAAAATAATTTGGACTGTCGAATTACAAAGTCCAAATAACCCAAATTGTAGGCATTCGAAAAGAAAGAAGTTAGGTCCACAAATAGATAAGACAAGGCCCATTAAATCCAGAAAATGACAAAAACATGGACTGAATTGACAAAAACATGGACTGAATCGAATCTAAAAAATAAAATGAAATCCAAATAGCCAATCATCTGCAGAGGCGCGCTAAGTTGAAAAGATTTGAAAGAGCAGTTGAAGACAGTTGACAGCGGTTCCAGAAGTAGAGGAGAACGTGGAGGTTGGGAAGAAACCGACAAAAGAAGTGGAGTACATAAGCGCGAAGAGAAAGAAAGAAAGGAGGACATCACAAGATCATCAGATTTCTACATTTTCAATTCTCTTAGAATTAGCTCTAGCCTTAGGAGTAGTTTCTAGCGTAATGTAGGAGTAGATCGTAGCGTAAATTAGGAGTAGCGGTAGTATAATTTAGTATTAGACTCAATGGGATTTGCCTTCAAGGCTTATATCGGCATTGCTTGCTTGTAATTTTTCCGAATTGAAGACTTTCATGGAGGTATGAATTATCTGTTTTCAGATTTCAGTATTTGATAGGAGATTCGTATTTTGACTTAAGTTTTCTGTTCATCATTATCGTATTCAAAAGAAAAGATTCTCACGTAGGTATGAGATTATTTTTTGTCAAATAAGTATCTGAGAGATAATTTTTATCTGGACTTGAATCTTATCTTTTATCTTATTATTGCATTCGAAGACAATAAATATCCTCTAAATTAAGACTTGAACCACCGAAATAGCGTGTCGAATGCGGGGGTTGAAAGATAATCTCAAGATATAGATTATCGCAGGGCTCGGAACACGAGATTGGATCCACCCTAGTCTAGTTTGTTTTTAAACGAAACAGTACTTCAGTATATTAAACATTTGTCCAGGGTTCGATTCCTAGCGGTGTGTATGGAAAAGGCTTTGTTGGGAGAGGCAAAACCCACTTCGGTGATCTCTACGCCTCGAAGGGAAATAGTTTCCGGCGTCCGGCTGGGGAACCCTGGTATATACCAAAAAAAAAAAAAAATACATTCAATTTTATGAAATGCCAAACGAAAACGATTATTGTAAATCTTTAATGCTTTATAAATAGTATAGATTAGTGGTACCTGAACACAAATCTATATTCAAAAGAAGTAGTTCTTATTCAAATACGGTAACAATTGTTATCAGTGATCTAGGATCCAATTAACAGGAATTGAATTAAGTAGTTGTCCTTCTGCACTTTTAAGATGTGAGAGAGAAAAATTCATTCTTGGGATAATGACATCTATGTCCCTCTGATTCTAAGTTTGTGTCACTTTCGTCCCCCTACTAATAAAAGTGGCACATTAGTCCCTCAATTATAAATTTTGTTGTTTTGTGGTCCCTAAACTCAGATTCCGGCTAATTACTTCCTACCAACATAGCTGTGACACTTAATTTTTGCAGGGGTATTCCTGCCAATTTACCCTCTTTGCAACCCCAAATAACAAATTTCACTTTAGTCCCCCCTAAATAAATAAGGGCACGAATGATAATTGTTCATTCTTTTCTTGAAGCAGCTAGAAATCAGCTGTTCGAGCTGGTTTTCTTTTTCATTTTTTCCATGGATCCTCGACACTGCGATTGTGGTAAAGCTTTAAAGCTGCAATACACATGGATAGACACAAACGCAGGCCGAAGAGTTTATAGATGTGACCAATATGGGGTAAGCATGACATTGTTTGGTTTAAAAAAATCTCAAAATTCCTTTTAAAAAATCAAAATTCCTTTAATATGGGGTAAGTATGACATTGTTTGGCCACCACAGGAGAATAAGTCTCCGCATAATCTATGTCAGGTCGTTGCGAAAACCCTTGGGCAACAAGACGTGTCTTATATCTTACAATTTCACTTTTCTCATTTCGTTCACAAATACCCATTTGTATTGTACTGACTTTACATCTTCAGGTGTACGGACTATATGTCCAAAAACTTTTCGTTTTGCAAGCGAGTTTAACTCTGCTCCCATTGTGTCTTTCCATTTTGGCCAATCATTTCTTTGTCGACATTCATTAACAGACTTTGGTTCTTGATCCTCATTATCATTCATCATATTTAGCGCTACATTATATGCAAATTTATCATCAACGTTGACTTCATTTCGATTCCATCGTTTCCCGTTCATAACATAATCGATTGAGATCTCATTATTTTCACAATTTTCTGGTACCTAAGGTTTTTCTAGAACCGGAATATTAGTTATGACTGGGGACTCTTCTGGAGTTATTTTATTCTCGATTAGACCATCTTGATTCTTAGCTCTTTTTTTTTAGGATGACTATCTTTGGAACCGATAGGTCTACCACGTTTCAGGCGTGCAGTAGATTCATTAATTTGACCTTCAGGGACAACAATTCTTACTGAAGCATTAACAGCTGGTACATGTGACTTAGTCACTTTCTTTAGGTCAGTAAATATGTCTGGTAGTTGGTTAGCTAAACCTTGCAAGTGAATTATCTTTTAAACTTTCAGTTCACTTTGTTTTGTTCGAGGATCAAGAAAGATAATTCATTCCAACTAATTTTCTTTTCCAGCTGCTTATTTTCTCCCCCTAATGTTGGGAAATCTGATTCATCGAAATGACAATCAGTAAATCAAGCAGTAAATAAATCTCCAGTCAATGGCTCTAGATACTTTATTATCGATGGAGACTCGAATCCAACATATATTCTCAACTTCCTTTGAGGACCCATCTTAGTGCGTTGTGGTGGAGCAATTGGAACATATACCGCACATCAAAAAATTCTTAGATGGGAAATATTTGGTTCCTGACCAAAAACCAAGTGTAATAGGGAGAACTTATGATAACTTGTTGGCCTTATGCGAATAAGTGTTGTTGCATGCAAAATAGCATGTCCCCAACAAGAAATAAGAAGTTTTGATCTCATAAGTAAAGGTCTTGCAATTAACTGCAGACGTTTAATAAACGATTCTGCTAGACCGTTTTGTGTATGAACATGTGCTACAGGATGTTCAACATCAATTCCAATAGACATACAATAGTCATTAAATGTTTTGGAAGTAAATTCATCCGCATTATCAAGGCGTATCTTTTTAATTGGATAATCAGGAAAATGTGCTCGTAGTCTAATCAATTGAACAAGCAATCTCGCAAACGCCAGGTTGCGAGTTGATAACAAAGATACATGTGACCATCTTGTTGATGTATCAATTAGAACCATAAAATATCTAAATAGTCCACACGACGGATGTATTGATCCACAAATATCGCCTTGAATACGTTCCAAAAATGTAAAATATTCACTTTCTACTTTTGTTGTTGATGTCGAATAATCAATTTTCCTTGTGAACAATCAGCACATGAGAAATCATTCGATTGAAGAATCTGGTGGCTCTTCAATGGATGACCACATGAATTCTCAATTATCTTTCGCATCATAATTGATCCAAGATGGCCCAACCGGTCATGCCAAACAACAAACTTATTTTTATTTGCAAACTTCTGGTTTACGATAATATTGTTTCAATAGTAGATATATGCATGTAGTACAAACCGGAGGAAAATGCAGGCAACTTTTCCAATATACATTTGTGACCAGTTATTGTATTAGTGATGTAAAGATACTCAATATTGCCATCATTTGTTGTCTCAATATGATATCCATTTCGGCGGATATCTTTGAAACTTAGTAAATTTCTTTGAGACTTAGTAAAATATAATGCTTCATCAATATAAAATTACGTTCCTCCGGTTAACAATATATTAGCTCTACCGGAGCCTTCAATTAACTTTGCACTACCCGATATAGTACTAACATTGGCTTCTTGCATTACTAAATAAGAGAAGTATTTTTTATTCTTCAGGATGGTGTGAGTTGTTGCACTATCAGACACATATCTTCATTATTAATGTTGCTGCTGATCGAGTAAATACTCATTCTTTAAAATGTTAAAAGACAGTTTTATAAATAAATAATTCATTGATGAAAACTACAGTGAAAACTACACATTTTCATATTTATTTTAAAAACTACTAAAAACAAGATTTATAAAATTGATTATGAACACTTCCATCTCTAATCAAGTGATCAATTTTTCATCAGGATCGGCAAAGAAATCAGCAACATCTAAATGAGTGTCATCAAATCGGCCATAATCAGAATCGCCTTCTTCAAAAGTAAAATTTGTTTCTATCTTCTTTCCTTTACCTTTCAGTGATTCTTGGTAAAGGTCAACTAGATGTTTTGGTGTACGACAGGTACATGACCAATGACCTTTACCAATACAACAATAACAAAAAAAATTCACAAATTTGCTATTTTGGCCACCTTCATGTTTCTCTTTATTATTTTTCCACTTCTGGTGGAAAGATGTGTTCTTTGAATAACCACCTCGATTTTCATGACCATATGCACGTCCACAACCTCAATTTTTTCATGATTAAGATGATTATGTGTTGCTACATTCACTTCAGGGAATGGAGCAGAACCAGTCAGACGAGCCTCATGATTTTTGGTTTTTGGTTTAATCTTGATTAGATACTTTGTTTTATTCTTTGAATGTGTCTTCAAGACCATTTGCATCTAAATGAATTTCAACATCTAATACCCAATATAAATAATTTTTCCCGGTAATGTCAAGAACCACAAAGTCAAGTTTTGCAAGTTTCATCAATATAATACTATCATCAAAGTATAATATGAATAACATAACAATCATTCAACTTCATAAAATATGTTCAACAATATATTAATCCATACAAAAGATAAGCCACTAGGCGAACATCGATGAAATTGATATGAATAGCAAAGAAAATGTAAAACATTTGGCTAGGCATAACATTGGCGGTAGATTATATCCAAGAACATATTTTCTACATGATAGGATTATGCAAAAGATTAATACTAATCAAATATATGCACATATACATGTGTCTTCTTTCCAAACATCAAGAAAATTATTTCTTTTAGCAATACACATTTGTATATGACAATCAATACACAATACTTACATATTGGTGGAACTTGAAGCTGCCGACTTCATTACAAAAGATAATGAAAGCATATTTTTATTTTTGTTAAATATTGAAATATACATATTTTTTCTTTACCTTTTCTTCTTGTTTTGTTTTTAAAAACCTTGTCCAACAATTATCTTTACAAACTCATAATAACTCACGAAAATTTCTCACTGGATTTACATCATATGTTAAGTACCCCATGTATATCTTTTGCCAAATTTCAAAATGATTAACACCTTGAGACGATTCGTGCTGATAACGTGCTATGAAAATAACCTCAAAATATTATTAAGTTGAGAGAAAATAAAATGAGAGAATGAGAGAATTCTTTTATTGATATTTTTGTGTGTATTTACAATACAATGTCATAGCCTATTTATAGGCACAAAACAAGAATTTCAAAGGTTTATTACCTAAAAGTAAATTATATTTACTCATGATGGAAAATGAGAAGTCATGGAGATGAAGAGGTTTTTGGAAGTTGTATGGACATCCTCAAAATAATTATTCATAACAAAACCCACGTCGCATATTTTAATTTTCCCATTTTGTTACATATTTATATGCTGTTAAAGCATTAATGATTTTTATTTGCAAAAACTCAAGAAATAAATAATATTCATCAATCAAGATAAATCTAAATAACATGAAACATGACGGTCGTGTGTCTATATTGTTATGCTTTGATTCGTAAATTAAAACGATAAATAAATATATTTGGATGTGAGATTTTTAGACATGTATATTGAGTATGATGTGATTATTTTTTCCTTCAAAATCTCACGATCCCATCGACCTTTAACTATAATTCATAATTCGCTACTTGTATTTCACTCGTATAACAATTGTTGGAAAATTTCGTCTGAAATTAATGGACGCGAAAATAAATCGTACTTGTAAAAATGTTGGTCACGTATTTACGATATTTTAAATTTGACTTTTGATTTTTTTGAAACTGTAACAACCAAAACGTTTATGTAACAACTAAAACGTTTCAGCGATTAAGATTTCAACTTAATGTCAGGATTTGTTACGTATTTATTTCTGGTCTATTTTCATCGCCTATAAAATGGCAACTTTTGCAGAATGAAAAACACAACAAAAACAGAAAACCATTTTCTACATTTCATCATAGTCATTTTTTGAGAGTTCTAGCAGTTGATTGGTTCGATGGTCTCGGGATTTGAAGTGGTTCTATCCCAAGAAGAATCGTTGTATCTTAGGACACAATTGCACCAACCCGTACCACCTATAGCAGGGCTATAGCGGGACAATATTGTGTTAAGGACATAGTTCATTCTCGCCTCGATTCCAAATTGCATATCCTTTTTTATCACAGTCAATTTTTACCAATAACAATTACCTAATTCCACTTTAAAAATGAGCTTAAAAGTGGACCAAAGGCCATCAATAGAATAGTGTAACTCGCATTAGGGTATAATACATTTTGCTCCCCTGAACTATACTTCTTGTGACAAATACCTCCCTTTAACTACACAAAAATACATTTACCCCCTTCATTTGCATGAAATTGTCTTTGATGCCCTTAACCACTATTTATCCTTTTGTTTTTCATTTTCACCACCATTTTTTTCTGTTTCACAAATTTTCTTTTCTTACATAGATTATGATTAATTAATTCAAATAATTATTTACAATATTTTTAGCAAATTTGTTAAATTAGTTTGATGTATGATATTATTGTATGGCAAAATTCTACTAATGCTACAAAATTAAATGAATCATTATAGATTTTTAATATTTTTATGTATATTTTCTTACTACATATATATATATGAGTGCTTTTAATACTCTAATTCACTATATATATGTGAAACTTAATGCAGTCAAATCATATTTTACCCCCTAATTGAATACACACACAAACAAATATGTATATATAATCAAATTTTACATAAAATAAATTTTTAATCTTGTCACAATGTATTAGTTGAATTTTTAAAAACATTGATATAATGTATTGTCACCAAATTAATTTAACGTTTGGGCTAAAAAAATGTCGTCAATCATATTTTATTTAATTAATCTTGATATATTGGGTAAAATTTAACTAATGTGTGAGAGAAAAGAAAATTTATTAAAAGAAAAATAGTGGAGAAAATAAAAAATAAAATAAAAATAATAGCTAAGGGTAATTGAGACTATTTCTTGCAACTGAAGGGGGGTAAGTGTATTTTTGTGTGGTTCAGGGGGACAAAGTGTATTTTATCCCTTGCATTATCGCTAACTTTTTTTTAGCGAATATTTCTAGTAATGTTTGTCCATAATAATGCACAAAAACAAGTAAAAAATAGGGAAAATTACTAAAACCCCTAAAATAATTTTTTGTATCTAAAAATTTATAAAAATATTTTTCAATCTTCAAAGCCTATTCTACAAACATTTCATTTCAAAAAACCCAAAAGTTAGGATTAACAACTTTTTGGACTAAATATACCCTTCATTTAAAAAGTTAAGAATTGATCAATTGATTTTTTATCGATTTTTTTTTTATTTTCAAATTGATAAATCATATAATATAAAATTTATTTTCTTAATATTAAATATTTTAAAATTATTTACTGTTATTTTAATATGGTAATTATCTAAAAATGCCTTTTTAAATTTTTTTAAAAAGATTAAAATCTAAGAATCTAAAACAAAAAATCATAATTAGTATCGATTATCAATATAAAGTTCTAAATTCTTGTGCGAAACTACAATCGATGAATTTTTAGTCTACAAGGCGAAGGACGATTAAATTCATAAATTTATTAACCCTCAATATTTAGCTTTTTGGAAAGAAGAGTTGGTAGAATGATTTATTTGGATTGACAAATATTTCCATTAGTTTTATTGGATACAAAAAATTATTTTATTAGGTTTTTAGTAAATTTTCCCCAAAAAATAAAAAGGCAGACAGAGGTGAATAATAAATTGTGAAAAATTGTATCTCGAGTAAACCCCACACGCAAGCTCAGACTGGCCATACCCATAACATTACATAACCTGCTCTCTCACTTCAACTCTGCAACACTCTTCCCCATTATCAAAGCCGCGTCTTTCATTGTTCTCCGTAAGTCTACTCCTACCTTCTCTCTCATCCTCATGCTCGTTTTAAATTGTTGAATTATTTATTTGCTGTTCGATTTTCCTTTCTCCCAATGGTACCGATCTATTGAGGTATTATTGGATCTAATTTCATAGCTATATGTGAAAGATAAGATGTTAATTGTATAAATACATACATATATATCTTTGTATGTCATTTTGTGTATCCTTAAATTAGTTTTTCTAAAGCTTGATCGTTGATGGTGAGCCTAGGGTTTATTTTTTGTGCGACCTTTTTATAAGATTTTTGGGTACGCTGCGTTTCCGATTGTTTTCATTGATTTGGTACGAAGAATGATAGCATATATATATTTTTTTATTTTTTTATTATGATTGCCCTGCTTCTTATTGGGCGTTTACTTTCAATTTTGTGTTCCTTGAACATTAGATATTTTAGCTTTCTGGATCTGATAAGTGTGTTGTTCGGGCTTTTGATTGTGCAGCGGAAACCGTTTGGTTCTCTTTGCGCGTGTCCCATTCTCTTCTCCAATACAATTAGTACAACTTAGCTACACATACATTTATATATATACATATATATATTTATATATAATAGATGGATGTCAAGCTATGGAACGACAAGCGCGAAAGAGAGATGTATGATAACTTTGCCGAGCTCTTTGCAATCATAAAAGCGACTGAGAAGCTTGAAAAGGCGTATGTTCGTGATATTATTTCTCCAACTGAATACGAAATTGAATGCCAAAAGCTGATTACCCATTTTAAAACTCTCTCTTCCACATTGAAAGACATTGTACCCAACATTGAGCGGTTTCATGATACATATAAAATGGATTGCCAGTCTGCGCTAAACCGCCTTGTGACATCAGGGGTTCCTGCCACAGTTGAGCACAGGGCAGCTGCATCAATGTCAGCCACTACATCGGCTGCTACTGTGGCCGAATGCGTGCAAAATTTCATTACTGCTATGGATTCTTTAAAATTAAACATGGTTGCGGTTGATCAGGTCCATCCGTTGTTGTCTGATCTGTCAGCATCTCTCAATAAGCTGTCAATATTGCCGCCTGACTTTGAGGGTAAAACAAAGATGAGAGAGTGGATTGCCAGGCTGTCAAAGATGGGTGCTGCCGATGAGCTCACCGAGCAGCAGGGCCGGCAGCTGCATTTTGATCTGGAGTCATCTTACAACTCGTTTATGGCGGCATTACCCACTGCCGGAACATAGTTGCTGGTTTTGGAGTAAGATTGTAAATAAGTGAGTAAATTTTTTCTGTCTAAAATGTTAAATATATATTTTGTAACCTTGTTTAGTATAATTTAGTAGGAACTAGTTTTTGTTGAAAGCATAATTGCTGGGTTTTTCGAACTTAACACATGCTCAAGAAAGATGGGGTTTTTGAACTGTGATCTATATATCAAGTGAGTGGAATACATTGTCCTGTATTATAGAGTATAATATGATCTGGGACAAAGAGAAGAACTAGACAAATATTCTAGACTATGCTTTTGTTTGACATTATTTTGGTTGTTTATTTGTGATATGATTCCTGTTCTGATATGCTATTCAGCTTTGTCCACTTAATTTCATCCCGTAGATTCTGTTGTCCTTAAACGCAGTGTTAGTGTTAGCTTAATCTTGGCAGAAAACCATCAAACTTCCATAGCCGTGGAAAATGGAAGTAAACACACCTCAAGACCCTTTCTGTAATTTCGGCGACTATCCTAGTTGTTGGATTTTAATTTGTTTCAAAGAATATTGCTCTCGATCAATTGTCGCAGTGAAGTTGAAATAGTGGGGGTTGATTCCTTTGATGGTAATTTATTCTCTCGTTTTACTTTAAATTTTTGCTAGGGCCTGGGTTAACTTGAGTTTATGTTGCACCTGTTCGAACTTTATAGTTCATGCTTATTTTGTTTATCTGCCTCGACTTCTTTTCTGTAATTATCGTGTGTGAGCTTTGATGTAACTAGCACTCCAGCGTATAAAACATGCTATTTCTGGGGATGTCAAAACTCGAGACCTGTACCGCCAAATATTTTTGTGAACCTGAGACGCGTCCGCCCCCGTCTGCTGGTGGACCAGGTGGGTTGGGTCCATTGTTTTAATTTTATTAAAAAATATGGTTATAACTATCTAAATATCAGAAGATAATGTTGTTAACTAAAAACAAGTTACAATATAAGTTTAATTTTCAAAAATTAGAATTTTAAGAATGTTTTTCGCGAGCACACGTACAAAAATATATTAAAATGTTAAATGGGTTGGGTTCCGGTCACCAAACCCAAGTCCCACCAAACCTACTTCTACAGTTCTACTTATCTAGTTATCATCTCAAAATCCCCCCTAAGTGGGGGTTTCCTCGATGCTGTGTAATGTTCACAACTGATGAACACAGTATAGATATCTGTGATAATATCTAAAACCATCCTTTTAAGGGGACGTTCCGTGATATTTTTTAAACTATTTTTCTTTGTTATCCAATGGACAACTTGGGTGTTATCAGTTCTTATGAGAAATTCTTTATCAGCAGTATAATGCTCATAATGATTTATGCGGCAGAATTTGCCAAGTGTCCCTTTCCACTTTTTATATTTTTTATGCTTTGATTTGTGATTTTCCTTTCTTTCAAAAATTGCTTGGCACTTTTTGTACTTTTTTATTTTTTGATTGTTGAGTTTCTTTTCTATAAAAAATTGTTGGATGTTCTTTTATTCTCTCTCTCTCTCTCTCTCTCTCTCTCTCTCTCTCTATTTCAATTTCTTTTAGCTAGAATTTAATAAATATAATGTTTGTTAAGGAAATTTCAAGAAAACAAAGTGTAATTTGCTAGCAATGTTAAGTTGTGTTTAAGTCATATGCTTTAAAGGTATTTAGTCACAAATTATGAATCAGAGAAAATAAACTTCTTTTTAGGTGTTTAACAAGTCATAGGTCCATAATTAAAAACTAATATCCAACATTGTAATTCAACAAGAAATAGACCGACAAACTTAAGAAATTATATTTAGCTAAAAGAAATTGAAATAGAAAAAGAGAGAAAAAAAAAATCAAAAAAGCTCCCAAAAATTGTTGACAGAAAAGAAAATCAAAAACCAAAAAATGAAAGCAAAAGAAAAGAAAATTAAAAATCAAAACATATAACAGTACAAGTGAAAGAGGACACTTGTCCAATTCTACTGCACCCGGTGTGGCCGCACCGGGTGCGGCATCGAGAAGGCCTGCTGCGGGTTCGTTGCAGGTCCGGGTCTTACATGGACCTATGGCCATCCCTAGTATTTCACTCAAATCAAGTGGTTATATTCTATGATTATCAACAAATGTAACATTTATTATTCATCTCCGTGGTTATCACTCAAAATCTGGCAAGTGCTGCACCATCTGTTCTTGTTGATACTTGAAGACTTTATCTGCATCCTTGTCACCGCGCCCACTGCAATTAACTACCACCTTCGTCCCACTGGCCAAGGTCGGGCAAAGTTTTCGGAGATATGCCAATGCGTGAGACGCCTCCAGTGCTGGAATTATACCTTCGAGTCGGCACAACAGTGCATATGCTGCAAATGGAGAAAAACTATATATAGTTGGCAAATCGAGTCTAATATTTGAGATAACGTTACTCATGAAGTGGTTTATATATCATAATACTACCATCCTGGCGTTTACCATCTAAGGCTTCTTTATCTGTTACTGTATTAAACTCTGCACGCCCAATCTCTTTGAGAAAGCTCAGCTCTGGGCTAACCCCCGGATATTCCAGCCTGCATTGTCAACAATCATCAAATACAAAATTCCAAAATATGAGCTATATATGACCATTTCTTTTTGCATATATATATATATATATATATATATAGCAGAATAAAGATCCAACTTAAAATTCTTCAAAACCATATATATCACCTGCCATCAATAACACTTACCCTACACCAATTGAGTGAGGGCCAATTATTTGCCCTTCCTCATCTTGCAACAAATAGCTCATGGCTCCATGATAGACCCCTATATCTCCTTTAGTCAAACTTGCTGAATGCTTGCCACTGTCTATGCCGCTGCCAGCAGCCTCAATTCCAATCAATCTTACATCCTCATCTCTCACAAATTCATGAAATATTCCCAGAGCATTTGATCCACTCCCCACGCAGGCAACCACCACATCTGGCTTGCCACCCCACTTCTCCATTGCCTGTTTTCTCGTTTCTTTTCCAATTACAGACTGGAATTCCCGGACCATGCTAGGGCACGGGTGGGGTCCCACTGCCGTTCCAGCCAAATAGTAGCTGTTGTCTAAGTCTCCTACCCAGTTTCGGATTGCTTCTGAAGTAGCATCCTTGAATGTCCCTTTAACAGATTTTACCTGAAAGATGGATCTAATATAAGTTATGAGCTCATGCGGCATTGAGAAGTTTTTTCTTGTTTCTCTATTTCACTCAAAGTGTGCTTTGGGAAATTATAGTCCAAATTAAGTTAATTTGGACGATTTTAAGTGTAATTCAATTGCTTCGCTCAAAGTGTGCTTTGGGAAATTCTAGTCCGGATTGAGTTTGGACTATTTCAAATGTAATTCACATTGTTTCGTAATCAATCACGTATATAACAAGTGTAATTTAGTTAGTGAATTATACTTTTACCCGTCGAACCCAGTTCAGACTCGATTTTTTGTGTTCGTTATTGTTATTAACTTACTAATAGAGGGAAAATTCTTATATTCACTTAGCTTTGAATATATGAATCAGTTCAAACTATGTTATATCAATACATAGTGTATGTCACTGGCTGCAAATGTGACATAATTGAACACCAATTCTATAAACATTTTTTCCTTAAAAGAGTTTAACACAGGGATCAACATGGCTTACAAGGTATCCAATTCCATTTATAAATGATCATATATATGTCCTTCAAAAAAAAAATGATCATATATATGATAGACAAATTTATACATAATAATTCATCTACTTGGTAACAGTTAATAGTACCTGAGCACCGAGATGCTTCATTAAGAGCACATTAGATGACTGTCTCTCCATATCCAGGTCGCCCATGAATATTGTGCAGTCCAAGGAAAGCTTAGCACAAGACGCCGCCGTTGCAACGCCGTGCTGACCGGCGCCTGTGGCTGCAACTACACTTTTCCGACCCATGCGTTTGGCAATCATCGCCTGAGCAATGGCGTTGTTGATTTTGTGTGCTCCACCATGGTTGAGATCTTCCCTCTTCAAGTAAATTTCTGGACCTTCACCCTCACTGTTCTTGTAATAATCTGTAAGCCTTTTAGCGAAATATAGAGGAGTTTCACGACCCACGTAATCCCTTAGCGCAATCGCCAGCTCAGCCTATATGAAAAAATTGGAAGCAAATTTAGTTACGAGAAAGAGGTTGAAAGACGAATCAAGCTATTCGATACTCAACTCGAGATAGTTTACTAAAAGGTTGTTTGAGCTCTGTTCGTTAACACATCAAACAAAGTTTGAACAATATTTTGTGTGTTCGATAAGTTTGAAACTCGGTTCGATCAGTAAAAATTGATAAAATATGTCCAAAAAAATCAAGTTGATCAAAGCTCGTTTGAGCTCGGTTTGATTAACAATCAAACCAAGCTCAAACATAAATTCTGCAACTCCATAATTATTCAAATAGATTTGAACAACAACCTGTTCGATTCGACTCATTTACAGCTTTAATGAGAAAGCCAAAAAAAATGAGATTTTAGAAGCAACAACAACATATAATCAATAAGACTATCATTAACAACGGGGGTTGGTCCAAGTGTTAAGCAACTTGGTTCCGCTTAAGCAAGGTTTGAGTTCGATTTCTTGTGTACGCAGTTACCCCCGTTGGGAGACTCACCCACCAGGCCAGGTGTGCGACCCGGGTCTACCAACAGATTAGTCCGACAATATTCGGGATACTGTGGTAGGCAACCAAAAAAAAAAAAATAAGACTATCATTTCATTTAGACTGATGTTATATATCACCAATCCTTTTCACAATTTTGTCACCTTTTTTTTTATTTTGGTAAGAAATAAATACAATGAATGCATTTTTAATTTAAGTAATTCATATTTACGGTAACAAATAGATATTTTAAGCACAATAACAAATCGATAAAAAATTACCCATGTTATTTAGTATTTCTCTTTCACGTAATTGCAGTATGAATGAATCATGCATGCGTGATGCGTGCAGGGGTGGGCGTTTGGGTCGGGTTTTTGGGTACCCACCGGACCCGGTCGGGTTCATGTCTATCCGGTCGGGATTTTGCAGAATTTCGGGTCTTGGGTAATACCCGTTACCCGATTGAGAATTTTAGGCCGGGTATCGGGTAGGAATTTCCTACCCGCTATACCCATTGATTACTCGAAATAAACCCAGAAAAAAAAAATATTGGTGCTTGGCTTGTAATTAAATTGATGTTTAACTTGTGTTGGACACTTGGACTTCACGTTAATTTAATCGAATTAGTTATCTTATCTATTGTCAATTCTCATTTTATATGTGGTAAATTGTTGAATAGTTGTTATAAATTATAAAATCAATTGATTAATTATTAATTGTTATTCATTTGAATTATATGAATGAGTAAATTATATTTAAATATAAAAAAAAATAGGGATCAAAACAGAGGCTTAAAGCCTGTGTTTTTTATGCCTCGCAAGGAAATCGGGTACCCGATACCCGAACTATCGGGTAGCTATTGGGTAGCGAAAATCGCTACCCAAAACCCGAACCCGATAGACCCAATACCCGACCTGATACCCACCTGCGTAATATATAAATTGAATCACCTGAAACTCGGGATCATGCATGATGAAGTTGAATTCAGCTGCAAGCTTATTCAAGCAATCGACAAGTGTCTCAGGCACGAATATCCCTCCGAACCTTCCAAATTTTCCGGTACTGAATAATGTTTCGTTCGTTTGATCTATTGCTCTTAGAATGTCTGATTTTCTCGTGGGATGAGATTTTAAGCTAAGATGATCATCACAAGTCCATGCACAGTGACTTTGCAATGAGCATATTATGGGAGCTTTATTTTCAACCAATCGCCATGGCCAATTGCAGTTGAGTCTGGTTGAGAGTTTTGGTTTACAAAATGGAGTACTTTTTGCAGGGTTAAAGGAAGTAGAGCCCAGGATTTTAGAGCATGCCATTTTGTTCTTGCTATTTTTTTGGGTGGGAAATGTGGATAAGAGGGTTTGATTGTGGATCTTTTGTTATGCACGTGGGTTTTTATAGAGATTAAGAGGAGAGAGGCAAAGTTGAGGAAAAAAAACACGTGAGGAATTTGTTTGATTTATTGTGGATATAAAAAATTTCAGACATTGCAATTTGCTGAAATAATTGTACCGTTTCTTTTGACGGAGATATAGTTGTTCCTTTTTTAAGAGGGTGTTTGACTAAGTTTATCTAAAATATTTTATAAGCTCTTACACCTTATGAGATATTTTAGAAGCTTATAAGATGTAACATTTTATAAGATGTTTAAAAAAAAAGGTTGGGTTGAGTTATTTTTTTAAAAATAGTTTATAAAACTCAAACATCTTATTTTTTGGTCTTATAAGCTGTTTTTTTAAAAAAATTACCAAATAAATTTATAGAGCTTATAAACTCTAAAATATCTTATAAGATATTTAGAAGAGCTTATAAACTTAGCCAAACACCCTTTTAATTAATGTTCAGCCGTTCGTGAAGAGAGCCTATGGGGTCTTTCCATGTATCATGTATGTACCCAAGTGGATCTAAAACTGCACGATTGTAGGATGATAAATGGTGATGTCTACCATCTCATTTTATAACATATCCATTTACACATTCAATGTTTCACATATATATTTGGATGACACATCACCAAAAAAAAATATATATATTTGGATGACATGAAATAAATCTTATAAACAGTACTATGGGACATTGAGAGTACTATTAATTGTGTGTGGTCGTATGGACCATACACACACTTATATGAAAAAATAGACACACAAATACACATTGGATTAATACTCCCACTAGACCATCAAACTTCTCCTATCACATAAAAATATGGGAGAACGGTTTAGAGAATGTGCTTAGGATGACAATGGGGCGGGTTTAACCAGCCCCATTTGCTTTTATTAAAACTCGAAACCCGCCCAGCCCTGCCCTGCCTTTATTGCAGGTTTAGTCCAAATTTAACAGTCATATCAATACGTCATTTGAAGAAAGGAGATTGTTTTATGCTTAATGATTTGGACTCTAGTTTCTAATTCCCAAATTAAAAAAATTAAGTTATGCTGAAAAAATATAAGAAAAAATTATTAATAATATTGGCAGGGCGAGTTGTACTAAACATGCTACACGCCCCGAATCCAGACGACTTAGAAATTTTAAAACTTATAACCCACCTCGTAACTTATTTGGCGACCCCAAACCTGCAACAAACGAGTCGAGTTTGAATCGGGTACCCATCTAATCCCATCTCGTTGCCTTCCCTAAATGTTGGAGGTTTGTTTAAACCCTGAGAATTCAAATCCCGATAAATTTTGGGAGGCAGGGCCTTGAGGCCATTGCTTGCATTTAGGGGTGAAAGACGAACCAAACTACTCGATACTCGGCTCGAGCTCGATCGCTAAAAGCTCGTTTGAGCTCGGTTCGTTAACTTATCAAACTAAGCTTGAACAACTTTTTGTGTTTGATAAGTTTTGAAGTTCGGTTCGAACTCGGCTCGATTAGTAAAAAATAATAAAAATACGTAAAAAAAAAAATCAAACTACTCGAGCTCGACTCGTGTTCGGCTCGATTAAAGCTCGTTTGAGCTCGGCTCGATTACTAATCAAACAAGCTCAAACACAAATTTTGAAACTCGATTGTATTGTTTGAACCATATCTCGTTCGGTTCAACTCGACTCGTTTACACCTCTACTTGCATTAAATGAATTAATCCCATTCTATTCTTTTCTAAAGCGGGCGCATTATGTTTGTATTATAAGAAAAGGCTAATTACTCTGTATTTTTAGCTTGTATTTTATTAATATATTTTGTAATTTAATATTACTTACGTTATTATTCATTTGATGATCTTGATCAATAATAGATAATTAAAATTGTATATGACTGATATACCATAATATGGTATCTAGGCCCATAAACACTTATACAAGGACAAAGGCTCAACACAAAGCCCAAAATTCAACATGGGGCCAAGGATCCTCGCTAAGTAACAGTAATGGGTCGGGTCGTTCCTCGACCCGACCCCACGCCCTGAGTCATCTACCGTTCAATGATGCCACTTGTCATCATCTTACAAATGACCACGAACTATTCTGACAGGATGTATGTGCTATAAATACCCCCTCATAGCATTTATTGGGGGTTGAAATCTCTAGAATATTCTCTCTAGTTTTAGGCTCGTATCTTCCTTAGTAACGAGTTTATAGACTGAGAAGTACGTTCCTATATACATATAAATTTGGAAGTTAGAATCGTTCCTCGAGTATGACCCTGACTATCCACCCTAATATAGAACTACGTTGACTTGATTCTAATTAGGTACATAGGTAGTTTGATTATTATTGAGTGCAATCTATAATAATTATTATTATACTCGCGGTACGGCTCGAGTCCTCCAAAATTGATAGATTTAAGTCCCCAAATTTAGGTTAGATCAATGGCAATGAGATTAATTGAGTCCAAGAGCAAGTTGATAGAAGGATGACAATGATAGTTCCGTGTGTTTAAATATTTGCATAACATAAGAATCACGTGAGAAGTCTTTTTTTTTCTTTCTAGACAATGTGAGTTTCGTCTGTTTAAATATTTGCATAACATAAGAATCACGTGAGAAGTCTTTTTTTCTTTCTTTCTATAATTGCTGCCATGATGTCCTACACTTTTAATGACCTATCAATTATCATTTGTTAAATAATTCATTTGTTTCAATACAAATTCTGATAAATGTTAGCAACATAAAAATACGACATTGCCGACACTGCGTTAGGGTACTCACTACAAAAAAATAAATTATAAGTGACAATTTTAAAATTATTATTAATTATAAATTTATAGTGACAAGAATTTTTGTTTTGTCACAAAACTAAGTTTGAGATGTTTAATAGTGACAAAATTTGTATAGAAATTGTCACTTTTGATAATTAGTGACAAAACATTTGTTGTCACTATTGACAATTAGTGACACACTTATAGTGACAACTTATTGACAACAATTATAGTTGTCACTTTATTTGTGTTGTCACTAAATTGTCACTATATATGTGTCACTAATGATCAATAATTTTGTTTTTTGTTGTGGTGACTCTTGACTAGTAGTGGGTGTTGGGGTTGGATTTTCAAGTAACCCCTCTACCCAGACCGAGTTTGAGCACTTCGGATTTGAGATTTTTTAATATCCGAACACATAAAATCGGGTTTGGTATTATTACTTTTAACTAACTCAATCATTTTACATACTATCAAATCATTAATTTCAATAATTTCCAAAATTACAATCGAGCATGCCTACATTTAAAAAAAATAAAAATAAAAATAAACTCATTTTTCAAATACTTTTAAAAAATACAATTAAAAATGAAAATGAAAGCACATCCTTACAAGTTCCCTTAAGGAAAAAAAAGAATCCTTACAAGAATTCTATTTCTTGCAATCTAAAGTTCTAAAACCTTAAACCCCACGTGAAATTGAAGCTAGAATAAAGACAGACATTTATTTAACAGCTGGCTTCCTCTCAATTATATATTTATATTGGGAAAATTATTTTTTTAATCCGTTAACTTGGTCTCCCTTGTGTTTTAGTTCTTTAAGTTGATGTGTTGTAAAATTAATCCGTTATCTTATTACTTTTTGTAACTTTAGTCCTTTTATGCTTAAAAAATGGGTAACTTTAGTTTGTCGATTTAGTTAGTGACATAGTCAATTGATAAAAATTGAAAAATCTGATTAGGTAGATTTTCACTGCAATTTTAAGTTTTGAAATGAGTAAAGTTATCTCCTTCATACAATAAAAGTTTTGTGACTTTGTGTGTTTTAACTTCTAATTGATGATATCTAATAATAATGTGTGATGGTGGTATTGATGGATATCGACAGACTAATTTTTCCAATTTTTTAAGCACAAAAAGACTAGAATTACAAAAAGTCAGAAGATAACGGACCAATTTTGCAACGCGTCAACTTAAAGGACTAAAACGCAAGAGATGCTAAATTAACGGATTAAAAAAATAATTTTTCCAATAATATTCATACCAACACGGCAACACCACACAATTATTATTATAAAAAAAGAAAAAACATCACAAAAATCCAAACAATCCACTATTACTGTTGAAGAAAGAAGCCTAATACAGATGCAATTTTTGTAAATAATGAAATAAAAATGGATTTTTGAGTGAGCAACAGCTTGGAAACGAGTTATGCGTACAATAATGATTAAAATTTCGTTTCGAAGCTAAGTTTAGGGTTGTTAAGTATTAGAAACGTTTCGAAAACGTCAGAAAAAACTTGCAAAATGCTAGAAATAAGAGAGGAATAGTGAAAAAGAAGAAAATGAGAGTGACTCCCTTTTTTCATTAGCAAAAAGTCAATATTTAATCGATCAAATTTCAATAAATTCAAAGTGGTAATATTGTATTCAAGTTTAGTATTTATATAGCATATAATTCACACAGTTCTAGTAACTTAAATTGTGAAATATTAAATTTTAAAAGTGTTATTGTCCAAAAGAAGAAAAATTAATATTAATGATACTATGGTTCCTAACACATCTGCGAATTACTAAAAAACAGAAGTGTGGTATTCACATTTTAATCGATTCAACATGAATCGGATGATAAAAAAAATTCTTTCTCCATTAAATAAATATTTCATTGACTAGTTCAAGCATGATATTCTTGTGAAGATACTCCATGATCTTCATTCACACATTCTTTCATTTGTTCAAATATTATCATAATCATTATCATCTCCAAGGTCATAAGAAAAATTATCACCTCCAATATCCTTAATTCTTTCTAGTTTTGTTATGTGCGTATTTGCAGATAAACAAAGTTCTCGCATGATTTTGTTTGATTATCTACGGGATTTGTTTGATTTTTTTAGGACTTAATTTGGTAGATTGTTAGATTGATTATTTTTTTCTTCTCCTTTTATTACATTTTTTTTTTATCTAAAATTCAGAGATTTGAGAGCTGAGCAACAACTCTTTTCGAAAAGAAACTATGGAACTTCCAATGTTTCCATGGTTTCCATAGAAACTATAGAAACATTGAGAGTTTTGGTGAAAACCATGGAAACACTGAAAGTTTCTTAAGAAACAATGTAATTTCGAAACTAATTCATGGTTTTTTTCCATAAGCTGAAAAATGAAAACTTTTCGGGCGTTTCGATGGAAAAGAAAAGAAAATTAGAACCATGACATACAAACCTCTGTTTCTAATAGACGTATTTCTTTGCCTCTGTTCAAAAGCGGCAAAAACTTTAGGTAGTTCGGGTACCCGAAATATTCAGGTAGCATAATATTAGGTTAATGTCCTCAAATGCCACTAGAGGATTAGTAAATGATAAGACATTATCAAATTGTAATTGTTTTTAATCAATCAATAAAAGGCTTCTTAGTTATTTACTTTTATATTGACATTTATATATATTGTAATCATCTATAAGTCCATGAACGCAAAAGTTAACTCTCTAAGGCATTAGAGGGGTTTGATACTTGTGAACTAAAATAGTCTGGAAGTCAAAGATTTTCAATTGGGCATTGAAAATCATGAAGACTAGTATGATATGAGTTTTGACAAGAAAGGTGCCCGTCAATCACTAGGAAATAGTGAAGAACTCATATCATAGGTGCACTGATGGAGATAGTGACACTCAGATATGACTCGCATCGATTCAGTCACATGGGTTTTTCACTCTTTGACAGTCAATGACAGAATTGATTAATTGTAATAGGTGTGTCTGAACTTTAGACTTGAGGAATCGAGTTGAAGATATGTTTGTGACATTAGGTTCGTTATTAGAGTAGTTAGGCCCAATTCACCCGTTGGTGGGGTCAACCTCGAACTGCAACCTAATGGGTAAGTAGTAATCTTAACTGGTATCCAAGATAGGATTCGTTCCCTCGTAAGTGAACGAGGAATTATCCTATGCATTTATAAGTAAGATAGATCTTAAAGTCTTGGGCCAAACCATTCACTGATTTGAACTTATTATAAATATATCATAGTGTCAATTAGTTAGTGAGTTTGATTAAAAACCATGACTCTCACTTGACCGGGATAAGGAAACGAAGAGTTTGTATTCACGCGTTATTTACAAATGGAAAGGTAAAAATGATCTAATCATTTCATCTTATTTGAGTTAAAATATGGACCACTTGACTGGCTAGGTGGGACCTATATTCAATGGAATCCTCCTATTGCCAAATATAGATGATCCTAAAGAGTCACGCTTAAAAAGAAAAAATTAATAGAAAAATGGAATATTTCTTGTGGTAATATTTTAAGTATTGGATACTTAAAATTAAATAAATGAAATTATTTATTTGAGAAAATAAGTTAGTTCATTTATCATTTAACTAATATAATATTTCTCGAAGAAATAAAATTAATTAAGTTATCTATTATTTAATTAGATTAATTAATTGGATTGAATTGAATTAATTAATTAAATACTAGATTACACTAAGCTAAATTTGGTGCAGCAAGTGGCACACCAAAGTCAAAAAGGACGGCCACTAGGCATCCTCATGGGCTTGGTTTGAGCCCAAAGTAATAACTTAAGTGATATAAATATCATATTAGTTAATACCTAGGTCATAATTTACATTACACAACACCACAAGAAATAGAATTTCTCTCCCTTCTTCTCTCTCTTGCCGTTGCCTACAAGCAAGAAAAGGAGAAAGATTTTTTCATCAAATATTTTTCGGCGAGACAATTTAGAGGCAGAACAATTGGACTGCTTGGATCATTAAAGTTTCAGCCGCAGCAATTTCGCGAAGAAGTTGAAGAATTCAAGATTGTAGAAATTATCAACCACTTCGCTACAACGAGTAAAATTTGTTTTATCCTATCGTACATACGTGTGATAAAACCTCGGGATTGATCCTGTTATGGGAAAAATCCAAAAAAATTTAAATTCCATTTTCCTTTACGTGTGGTTAATTTTCCCCAATAGTGGTATCAGAGCCAAATCTTGTGGTTCGGCGTATGTAAGTTATGTGGAATTATGTGATATTTATGCATGATTTATGATTTTATTGATGCATGATTGGATATGTGGATTTCGCGTTATTTGTGTTCTTGAGGAGTTATTTATTTCCGTTCGTTAGATATTAATGAAAATTGGATTTTATTAATTTTGATGTGATGATTATGAAAATTGCAAATTATGGCGTCGACCCGTCTCCGCCACCCGCTGGCGTTTGGCGGCGCTGTGCGCACACAGGCCCACGCGCGCGAGCCCATCTGTCCATAATTAGGCTCACATGGCAAGCCCACCCGTGTGTTTTTTAAACACATGGGTTTGCAAACCTGACCCGAAAACACACGGGTTTGCAAACCCGACCCGGGTCGATCCGTGGGTGACTCGGGTCATTTATTAAATAAATATATATCATTTAAATTTGATTAAAATTGGATTTTAATGCAAAAATAAACAATGTTAATTATTTAATAAAAGTATTTTTATTTTCATCAAATCTAATTAATGTTAATTAAAATTGGATTTTGAATTAAATTAGATTATGTCTATTGTGAAGTTAATTTAATGAACTTAGAAGTTAATTTTTTATTTAAATCAGATTTTATTAGAAAATTAATTGGAGTTCACTAAAATTGAATTTTCAAATAGAATTGAATAAATTAGTTTCCTCAAGAATATGAAAACAACAATTAAATTTGGAATTTAATTAGAAATTAGCATATAAGTTTTTCGTGTGTTATGTGAATAATATAATGTTTGACATGTTATGTGATGGGAGACATGATTCATCGACTTATGCTCGTTTTTATATTTGTATTTCTTTTAATGGGTTGTAAAGGCCTTTTTGAGCCTAGTTTTATTTTCTTTCTAGATAAATTTTGCATAGATTCAATTATATTGAATTGTAATAGTTAGAAATAGAATAGACCCAAAGGAGAAATTCAAGTCGAGTTGAGGAGATTCAAGAAGGAGTTTTGTAAGCTTTAGTATAGTTTCTTTTATTTTTTGATTGAAACATTGACTTGTTTCAATCTAGGAAATATAGTCCATGAATCATGTGTTGTTAGCTTTTTAGGATTGCTATTTATTCTTTTAATCCATGTTTGTATGCATGATATGAAATGGATTAATGTGCAAAGTGAGACCTAATAAATAGTTGAAATTGTCCCACTTTGAAAAATATTAAGTTAAGCAAAGGGTGTGGCCGAGTTGGTCACAAGACTATTTGCCATGAGAATCCACCCGGGTTCGAAACCTCATGTAATCCTGGTGGAGGGTATTATCATCCGTCCCGCCATGGGGGGCCCTGCGTTTATCGAGCCCGTCGCCCATGGGTAACCTAAGGCGGCTTACCTCCACACGTGGTTTGCGGGCTATTGCGTGTGGACAGGTTTGCTCTGCGGGGAGACCGGCGGAGAATTATATATTAAAGTATTAAGTTAGTAAAGGGTACTAGATATCCTGTCCTCCACTGAACTTAGGAGAAATTAAAATGATATTTAATATATAATATCGTCCTTAAGCAATGGGGGTTATATATTGAAATATATTTTATATCTTTCCTAAGTGCATAAAATGCCGTTGGTCGAAAACAAATTTCACCCCATATACCAGTAAAAGGTTGTAAGGTGAAATTCAATTGTTAGACTAATAGATAGTCAGTGGGTTGAACTTAAATTATTCATAAATCAATAAGATCGTTAAAAGGTTGAGATTTGATGAATAATGAACAAAGGGATTGAATCATCCATTTGATGGGTTGATGTTGGACATCACTTTAATAAATTGATTAGGCCAAATACCAGCAAAAGGTTGTAACCTATTAATCTAGTTAAAGAACTCAATCGCCACTACGAAGCCTTCCAACGATGACTTTCGAATTTCACAGTGGGATTGTGGATTTTCGAAAAATATAGTGGGAGCCAAGTTTATTTTAAAAGTCCTTAATTTAAACTTGGAACAACAATTACATTAGAATCTAATAACTCTTTTTTACTTGTCTGCAGTTATTTGCTTATTATCTCTCTCACAATGTCACCTAAGCCCTTATCTGATTTGATAAAAAGATATACTTTGACTGGACCAAACTACATAGAATGGCTCACAAACTTGAGGATGGTCCTAAGTAGTGAGTCGATTGAGTATGTACTAGAACTCTGACGTCCTCCTGTACTGGCAATATGGGAAGACGAAAGGGTTCAAATTTCCTACATGGACTGGGTCTATGATAATCATCGAGCTAGAGGATACATGTTGAGCTCAATGTGCAGTGAGTTGCAAAACTCTCATGAAAGGATGGAGAATGCAAGAGACATACTACTCCATCTTGACTCAATGTTTGGAGAGAATGGTAAAAACATTCAGTATATGATATCGCAGGAACTCTTCATAACAAGAATGAAGGAACATGAGAATGTGGGAGATCATGTACTGAAGATGATGACATTAATTGAAAAATTAAAGTCTTTAGATTGCTACATGGATCTTCACATCCAAGTTGACCTCATTTTACAGTCACTTCCTGATTCCTTTTACTACTTCGTCATGAATTTTGACATGAATGATATCGAGGGTTCGTTAGCTGGGCTCACAACCAAACTTGAGTTCGTTCAAAGACAAATAAAGAGGAATAGAAAAAGGGAATACAATTTCCAATCCTGAACACGTACCATTGGATGTCTACAAATATGGGAAAGGAAAGGAAAAAATGGAAGCACCCCTCAAGGCTCGAAGAGAAATAGGAAGCGAGAAAGGAAAAAACAAGAAGCGTAAGAAAGTGCTAAAAGAAATGAGTAGGTGTCTTTTCTGTGGTGAGTTGGGTCACTGGAGAAGGGAATGCCCTAATCGAAGCAATACACCAGGTATAGAACTTTTTGTTTTAGAAACTAATTGTTCTATAACTGTATTTTCCACTTCGTGGATACTTGATTCTGGAGCTAGTGCTCACGTTTGTGTAATGAATCAGGATATGCAGCGAAGTAGGAAGCTGGAGCATGAGAGGTGCTGATCAGTGTTGGAAGTGGGCAGAGTGTCGCGGCTTCTCGCATTAGATCAACTTCTTTATGTTTATCATCTGGACATGTTTTAAATTTAGAGGATGTTTTAATTTTGCCCAACAGGCTTAAGAACATTATATCAATTCCTATGTTGGTTAGGAACAATTATGTTTTTAATTTCATTGACAGTACCTGCAGCAATTTATTTTATGATAATATTGTTGGCACTACTACTTTAGTCAATGGCCTCTATTATTTAAACATGCAAAATGAGTGTATTGCAAATGTTATCTCAAAGAAGCGTGGTAGACAAAGTACTAACCTAAGCTTAAAGTGACATCTAAGACTAGGCTATGTTGCCTGGCGAAAGATACACAAGATGGAGAAAGATGAGTTAATTGACCCATTGGGATCGGATCCCTATCTGACTTGTGAATCTTGCCTCAAAGGCAAAATGGCTAGATCACCCTTCATCAGGACTTTTGATAGAACCACTGAAGCATAGGACTTGTGCATACCGACGTTTGCGGACCATTTGGAGAATGGCTCGTGGAGGTTTCCACTATTTCATTACTTTCACTGATGACCATTCGAGGTATGCTCTTGTGTGTCTAATGAAATATAAGTCTAAATCATTTGATAAGTTCAAAGAATTTAAGGCTTTGGTGGAAAAACAAACTGGTCATCATATAAAAACACTACGATCGGATCGTGGAGGTGAATATATGAGTGACGAGTTTGATCAGTTTCTAAAGGAACATGGGATAATATTGCAACTCACACCTCCAACAACTCCACAACTAAATGGGGTAGCAGAGCGTAGGAATCGAACGCTATTGGATATGGTTCGATCTATGCTCAACTACACTAATTTACTCATATATTTGTGGGGCCATGCACTCTTTACGGCTGTTCATATCTTGAATAAATGTCTTTACAAGTCTTTTCCTAAGACTCCATATGCGATATGGAAGAATAGGAAACCAAACCTTAAGTACATTAAGGTTTGGGGATGCTCTGCCTACATCAAGAAGACAAAGACAGAGAAATTGGAAGCAAGGTCCCTTAAAGGACGTTTCATCGGTTTTCCAGAGGATTCCATGGGATACCTTTTCTACATGCAAAATGATCAAATGATCATTGTTGCACTGCAAGCGCATTTTCTCGAAGATGAATTCATTCTAGAAAGTGGTGCAAGTAGAAAGATTGCTCTTAATGAACAAGATGAAACACCTAGGGAGACAACTATTCAAGAAACACACACTGAACCGGATGAAACACAACCAATATTGTGAATATCTGGTAGAGTATCACATCAACCTGATAGGTACTATGGGTATCTGCTACAAGAGAAATCGGGTGTCCACATTATAGAAGTGGGAGTTCAAGGGGACGACCCTTTTACTTATGATCAAGCAATGATGGACATCGACTCTACAAAGTGGCAAGAAGCTATGTAGGCAGAGATAGACTCGATGCAGTCTAACCAGGTCTAGATTCTGATAGATCCTCCTGATGGCATTGCACCTATAGGGTGTAAGTCGATCTACAAGAGGAAGATAGGCCCAGATGAAAAGGTTGACATATACAAGGCAAGGCTTGTAGCAAAAGGTTATAGTCAAAAGAAAGGAATTGACTACCAAGAGACCTTTTCACCCTGTGGCAATGATCAAGTCTATTTGAATTCTGCTCGCAATAGCTACACACTTGGACTACGAGATATAGTAGATGGATGTAAAGACGACTTTCCTAAATGGATTCCTCGAAGAGGACATCTATATGGAGCAACCTAAAGGCTTTGCATCTGGGTCTAATATCCATAAGGTGTGCAAACTTAAGAGATCCATTTATGGACTTAAGCAAGCTTCAAAGAGTTGGAATCTAGCTGTCAAAGGATTTGACTTTGTCAAAAAGGAAGATGAACCATGTGTTACAAGAAGGTTAGTGGGAGTAAAATCACTTTTCTTGTCTTATATGTGGATGACATTCTACTTATAGGAAATGATGTAGGAATGCTCACATCAGTCAAGAGATGGCTTTCAAGTACATTCTCCATGAAAGACTTGGGAGAAGCGACCTATATTCTAGGAATTCGTATCTACAGAAATAGAACAAATAGAATGATAGGACTTTCCCAAGCCCTTTACTTAGAGAAAGTCCTAAAAAGATTTAGTAGAGAAGACTCTAAAAAAGGCTTTTTGCCAATGAGGAAGTGAGGAAGATAGGAAAGAAATGAGTACAATGCCTTATGCGTCTGCAGTGGGTAGTCTGATGTACACCATGTTATACACACGGCCAGACATAGCCTACGCGGTAAGCGTGGTAAGTCATTTTCAGGCTTACTCGTGAAGAGAACATTTGACTGCTGTAAAAAATATCCTCAACATCTGAAGAGAACTAAGGATATAGTCCTAACATATGGACATGGAGATTTGAAGGTGGATGGATATACTAACTCAGATTTTCAGTCTGATGTAGATGATTGCAAATCCACTTCAGGGTTTATATTCACACTCAATGATGAAGCGGTGACTTGGAAAAGTTCTAAGCAAAGCACAACCGCTGATTCCACCACTGAGCAGGAATACATAGCAGCTTCAGAGGCTGCTAAAGAGGGTGTTTGAATTAGGAAGTTTCTTGGAGAACTTCAAGTGGTCCCAAGTGTAGAGCTGCCATTGCCACTTTATTGTGACAATAACGGGGCTATTGCACAAGCAAATGAACCAAGGTCTCACAACAAATCCAAGCACATAGAGAGGAGATATCACATAATAAGGAAAATCGTTGGAAGATGCGAGATAGCTGTTCAAAGAGTAAATTCAGCCGACAACGTCGCTGCCCTATTGACCAAGCCTTTGACACAGGCAGTGCTGGATCGACATCTTGAGAAGATGCGCATTAGATACCATAGTGATTGACATTGAGTCCAAGTGGGAGATTGTTAGGTTAATGTCCTCAAATGCCACTAGATGATTAGTAAGTGATAGGACATTGTCAAATTGTAATTGCTTTTAATCAATCAATAAAAGGCTTCTTAGTTGTTTACTTTTATATTGGCATTTATATATATTGTAATCATCTATAAGTCCATGAACGCAAGAGTTAACTCTCTGTGGCACTAGAGAAGTTTGATACTTGTGAACTAAAATAGTCTGCAAGTCAAAGATTTTCAATTGGGCATTGAAAATCATGAAGACTTGTATGATATGAGTTTTGACGAGAAAGGTGCCCATCAATCACTAGGAAGCAGTGAAGAACTCATATCATAGGTGCACTGATGGAGATAGTGGCACTCAGGCATGACTCGCATCGATTCAATCACATGGGTTTTTCACTCTTTGATAGTCAATGACAAAATTGATTAATTGCAATAGGTGTGTCTGAACTTTAGACTTGAGGAATCGAGTTGAAGATATGCTTGACATTAGGTTCGTCATTAGAGTAGTTAGGCCCAATTCACCCGTTGGTGAGGTCAATCTCGAACTGCAACCTAATGGGCAAGTAGTAATCTTAACTGGTATCCAAGATAGGATTCGCTTCCTCGTAAGTGAACGAGAAATTATTCTATGCATTTATAAGTAAGTTAGATCTTAAAGTTTTTGGCCAAACCATTCACTTATCCGAACTTATTATAAATATATCATAGTGTCAAGTTAGTGAGTTTGACTAAAAATCATGACTCTCACTTGACCGGGATAAGGAAATGAAGAGTTTGTATTCACACGGTATTTACAAATAGAAAGATAAAAATGATCTAATCATTTCATCTTATTTGGGTTAAAATATGGACCACTTGACTGACTAGGTGGGACCCATATTCAATGGAATCCTCCCATTGCCAAATATAGATAAACCTAAAAAATGAAATATTTCTTGTAGTAATATTTTAAGTATTGGATACTTAAAATTAAATAAATGGAGTTAATTATTTGAGAAAATAAGTTAGTTCATTTATGATTTAATTAATATATCATTTCTTGAAGAAATAAAATTAATTAAGTTATCTATTATTTAATTAAATTAATTAATTGGATTGAATTAATTAATTAAATACTAGATTATACTAAGCTAAATTTGGTGCACCAAGTGGCACACCAAAGTCAAAAGGGGCAGTCACTAGGCGTCCTCATGGGCTTGGTTTGAGGTACAAGGTAATAACTTAAGTGATATAAATATCACATTAGTTAATACCTAGGTCATAAGTTACATTACACAACACCACAAGAAATAGAATTCCTCTCCATTCTTCTCTCTCTAACTGTCACAAGCAAGAAAAGGAGGAAGATCAAATATTTTCCGGCGAGACTATTTAGAGGTAGAACAATTGGACTGCTTGGATCATTAAAGTTTCAGCCGGAGCAATTTCGCGAAGAAGTTAAAGAATTCAAGATCGTAGGAATTATCAACCACTTCGCTACAACGGGTAAACTTTGTTTTACCCTATCGTACATACGTGTGATAAAACCCCGGGATTGACCCTGTTATGAGAAAAATTCGAAAATTTTTTAAATTTCATTTCCACTGCTTTTGATTAATTTTTCCCAACACATAAAACGCTATTGGAAATCCAAACTACCTAATATCCGAAACCTAACACGGGTCCGCCCGTACTCATGACTTAGGTTGGGTAGACTTAAAGTTCAGTACTCAAACTGGATATTGAATATTTTTTATTCTTTTTAACTTTATAAGATTTATATAATTAATATCATGATTTTAAATTTTTTGCATATTGGTCCACGTCAATAACATGATTTTGTTCAAAATATGTAATGTTGAACTCTGTAAAGTGCATGTATTACCACTGAATGAATATTATAAGAATTCAAAGGTATGCATAAATAGAGATATCCTTAAGTCCTTGACTATACAAATGGGTTGGACTCTATACATACTAAAACATACACTAACTAACAATATATGCATCATGGAGTTGGTAGTTATGTTGATTTGATGATAAACACTCATGTGAATGATACATGAAAACTATAAAGAGTGCATTTTGACATAAGTTTTTTATTCTAAAAGTTGGATATTCCCCTTCTTTAAAGTCATTATACACTTATCGAATGAGTTTTCTATATTGAAACAGTGCAATTCACGATCAAATCACGCTTACATTTGAATTTGTTTGGAGCTCAAGTTACAATTGACTCCAAATTCGTTAGCAACTATGTCAAATTATTTTATCTATCATAGAGGATTTGTAACTCACTTAACAATTTGTGTTAATTCAAAGTCCAAACTTAACTTCAAATCCTTCTATCCAAACACAACATAGATTCCTCCAACTGAAACAAAAGCTCACGCTGCGTCTCACGGCTCAACCTTTTTAAATTATTCAATCAATTTATGCTACATTTGGATGTTGTGTTAGAATAAATTTTCTAGATTAACATAGGATCTTTCCTTATTTTATATTTTCTTATATTTATCTTTATAACTTAGGATATCTTTCTTTGTATTTATCGTTTCTTGTTTATAGTTTAGGTTTTACTTGTTTACCAATCTATGTAACTCTCTATAAATATGTTATTCAGTGATACAAGTTTTCTATGGGGTTTTCTCTAATCTAACATGGTGTCAGAGCCATAGATTCAAAGCCATCGTATCTCGATCTCTTGCTTCCACTGTCCCCGTTCAGCGCCTCTTCTTCTTTATCTAGTCCTCCCAGTTCGGAGCCACAGCCGTTGCTTTCTCTTTACTTCTCCTATTACATCTTGTCTCTCTTCTAACTCTCCATCCATGGCTACTGAAATTTCAGCACTACCCTTACGGCTGAAATCACCTCTGCTCGGCCCTACCTTTTTTTTTATTCTTCTGAGACTCTCTCCCGTCAACTCAATTCTCTTTCCCGCTCTCAAACTCTTACTCCAACAGCTTCTCTCTAAAACTCTTACCACAAACTCCAAGCTCTTTGCTGCACTTGCATTAATCCAGCAGTTCTATCCCATCCTCTCAATCTAAATTCCAAGATATTACATTAATTTTGTCCCAACAGCCCCCTTTCTCGGCTATCACTTTAAATCCGATTGTCGGCGTCATGTCTTCTCAATCTCCCATGATGACGCATCTCTCTTCTCTCACCTTCGTTGCCCCTCTCGGCCACCAACCCTCAAGTTGTCGGATTTCTCTCTATTATCGGCGCTGGTTCTCTTCTTGCCGCTGCCGGAGTCAACAACTATGAAGCCACTATTGACGGCCAAGTAATTTGTTGCAATTGCTGAACCCCTTTCACGTTCCTACTCCCTCTCCTCTATTGAAAATCCCTTATTCTTCTCAATTTCAATATTGCCCCAACAAAAACCCTGTATTATAAATCAGGCACCTCTCTTTCAATCTTCTTAATTTCAATCTAGCTCCCATATTTCTTCTACTAATCAAAGCAGACCCCTCCAAATCTCTAAGCAGCCTTCATACACACTGCAATCAGTCTCCCTTATCTTCTGCTGCCCCCCGACCCCTCTCTTCCATTGTTGGCGGCATTTCACCCAATCGAACATGGATTTTCGGTTCAAAGTACAATAAATTCTCTATCAAAGGACTCATGTCTCATCTTTTTTTTGGATTATCGGTCCATTCTCAACGTTCAAGAATCTCCCTTTTCAACTGCGGGAGAGTGTTAAAATATATCTTCTAGATTAGCATATGATCTTTTTATATCTTATATTTTCTTGTATTTATCTTTATAGCTGAGGATATCTTTCCTTGTTTATAACTTAGGGTTTACTTGTTTACCAAGTCTATGTAACTCTCTATAAATATGTTATTCAGTAATACAAGTTCTCCATGGGGTTTTTTCTAATATAACATGTTGCATTAGTTGAGGAAAAGAAAAAAATATTTTTCCAAAATAAGGCATAAAATAATATAATTTAAAGTGAGAAATATTTTTCTTGGCGTTTACAAACCAAACTCCACAAGAAAACCAGTAAATGGGTTGGGCCTGCCTCTTGACAAAGTCATCCATTTGAAAAAAGCAACAGCCCATTGCCTTATGAGGATTAAGTAGTGGGCCAATTTAATTCTGTGAACTGATTGAAGGCCCAATACGGGTCCAGAAATGTTTTACATCTTACATAAAACTTGATCAAGCCCAACATTAGTCCAAAAAAATTATATGAATACGTTAATTGCTTTGAATAAGCAAGAAATAAAAACAAAAATGTAAAGTGGAAGCGAAAACATTTCTTGAGTGTTAGACTTTGATAAATGACAAATTCATCAATTTATTAGTGTTAAAAATAAGCCTCAAATTTAAAAATCTTAAAGCTTAAATTTACATGTACATACTGTTTATAGAGTAATTAACAATACACAAAAATGTCAACTTAATTTGATTTAATAAAATTCTTCGATTGTACATAAACTTGTGTTTTATGATCATTATATACTGAACACTAACAGATACAGAAACTGTATCAGTTCTTAGAAATTAGGAGATCTTCTGTATGCAAAAATTAAATTTAATGTCTAGAATATTATTATTATTATTATTATTTAACTAGACTGGGGCCTAATGTAAAAAAATACTAATCCAAGTTAATTTTAAGTGCAATATTCAAATCCAGTTCCGAATATTGCAGAACTTATGTCATCCATATATATTTCAGTGAAATTTTTTAATTAAAAACCGCTTATTAAACTTGAAAATCAGAAGAAAATTGTAAGATTAGAAGTGCAGAAGAACCAATTAATAAGGTATGCGGGTAAATTGCTATAGCATTTAGTCTTTTGTCAAGCTTTTTGGTATAAAATCTGGCACCATTATTAATTATAATGCATGCAGTACTTCTTTTATTTTCTTTTCTCAATTTCTGCTCATTTTAGGCTAAATAAACAGGTACGTATATATAAAACTGTTCACCTTAAATTTCTTCCGACAATTTAAAAATTAATAAAGATTTCTGTTCCATCATTTCCTGCGAAAATAAATACCTTACAACTATCCTTTCTAATGAACACTATATATATAGCAAAACTTTAATATTTGGTTGATAGAAAACTTTATTATAAGGTGAATTATTATGAGATATATTTATGATACCATGCATGCAGGTGGCCGCAATGACATCATCACAGTCATCTTCTATCGTAATCTCTAGTACAGTTTATTAATTGCATCAACGTAGCATGGAGTTCTACCTCATTTTTGTTTGGTGCAATATTTATTTTTCCTTATTGGGGTCATATATATATTTATTTGTTCATTTATTTGCAAAGAGATGAGCCACTGTGAGGTTTTAATGCAATTAAATTCGGCAAGCCTTTTCCGGATATGACAATACATGCTCTACATGCACTTCAAATCTTCTATTACTAACATCATCCGTATCACACTTTCTGTTATACGCACAGAAGCATGACAAGTAGTCAAATATATACAAGGGTGGTTAGGATTTAGAGAGAGAAATCTCATTTCCACATTACATAATTTTCTCTCTCCACATCCTAACCGTCCGTGTATACACTTATCACATATCTGTGCGTATATCATAAAGTGTAACATGAATTCGGATTGCTCTACGTACGTGAACCCCCCCCCCCCCCCACCCCACCACCTCTCAAATTTTGCTTTCACCATGGCCATTACCATGTCTTAGTTTATAGCTTATGTTTAAATTAAATAGATTTTTTCGGCATATTATTTATTAATTACTATGTATTATTAATATTTGTTGAAATAAGTGCACATTTCTGGATAAATCTAGAACATAAACTTTCTAGGAAGTTAGTTCTAGAATATTCTAGAAGATTCTAGAATGTTCTAGAGTAATGTAGAAACTAGTAGAAGACTCAGGAATAATATAGAATCTTGTAGAAGGTCGTAGAACATTGTAGAACCGTGTAGGATATTCTAGATGATAGTAGAAGTCTCTAGAATTATCTAGATGTGTATGTAAAAGTATCTAGAAACTACAAGTCTCTAGAAAGTGGTCATGCACACCTATAAATATGAGGTGGTGTACTATGTAACATAACAACAATAACAACTAGAAATTCATCAATACAAGAGCAACTTTCTGTTATAATAATATAATGTAAATCTCCTTGACATATTATTGAGGATGACCAAGTATTTATGGAGTACAAAGAATAAGAAAGAAGGAAATATAAAACTCCTAAACTAATGTAACTTGTAATACAAGGAAATAACCTAATACAATTAAATAACCTAAATATGCATAAACTCGATTAACACCCCCCCGCAGTCGAAACGGTAGGTTCACGAACGTTGAGACTGGATCGAAACTCAAAAAACAATGAAGAAGGCAAACCTTTTGTAAAAATATCAGCAAACTGGCGAGACGATGGAACATGCAACACACGAACATCACCAAAAGCAACCTTTTCTCGTACAAAATGTAAATCTAACTCTACATGTTTGGTGCGTTGATGCTGTACCGGGTTAAAAGAAAGATAGACGGAACTAATGTTGTCACAAAAAACAAGAGTAGCAGTTTGAAGAGGACAATGAAGTTCAAGAAGAAGATTGCGAAGCCAAGAAGCTTCAGCAACCGCATTAGCAACTCCTCTATATTCAGCTTCAGCACTAGAACTAGAAACAACCTGCTGACGCTTGGAAGACCAGGAAAGTAAGTTATCCCCTAAGAAAACACAATAACCGGAAGTAGAACGACGAGTATCAGGACAACCAGCCCAATCAGCATCAGAATAGGCAATGAGCTGGGCAGAGGAAGAAGGACGAATAGAAAGACCATGGGAGATGGTGCCTTGAACATAACGGAGAACACGTTTTAAAGCAGACATATGATGATCACGAGGATCATGCATGAAGAGACACAACTGTTGGACAGCAAAGGAGATATCCGGACGGGTGAAGGTGAGATATTGAAGAGCACCAGCTAGACTACGATACAAAGTGGGATCAGAAAAAGGAGAAGAAGAAGCTAAGGAAAGCTTAGAGTGAGAGTCAGCAGGAGTAGTGACTGGTTTGCAGTTAGACATAGTAGCACGAGCAAGAATTTCCGAGGCGAATTTTTCTTGAGATAAAAATAAACCAGAAGAGGATCGAGAAACAGAAATACCAAGAAAATAATGAAGAGGACCTAAATCAGTTATAGCAAATTCGGAGGAGAGTAAAGACGTGAGTCAAGAGAGGAGGGAAGGCGAGGAGGCAGTGAGAATAATATCATCCACGTAGAGAAGGAGGTAAGCACTAGAAGAGCCCTGGCGAAAAATGAAAAGAGAAGAATCCGACTTACTACTAACAAAACCAAGAGAAGTTAAATAAGTAGCAAACCGTTGATGCCACGCCCGAGGAGCCTGTTTGAGGCCATAAAGAGCCTTTTTAAGAAGACAGACATGATCGGGGTAGGTAGAATTGATATAGCCGGGAGGTTGTTTCATATAGACAGTTTCAGAGAGAAGACTTTTGAGAAAAGCATTTTTAACATCAAGTTGATGCAAGGGCCAGGAAAGAGACACAGCAAGACTGAGAACGATACGAATAGTGGCGGGTTTGACAACAGGACTAAAAGTGTCCGCATAATCAATACCCGGCTGTTGAGTAAAACCTTGGGCAACTAGACGAGCTTTGTATCGCTCAAGAGAACCATCAGACCGAAATTTATGACGATAGATCCATTTAGAGCCAACAATATTAACATCGGGAGGACAAGGGACGAGCTCCCAAGTCTCATTGGAAAGAAGAGCAGATATTTCGTCGTCCATGGCAGATTTCCAATGAGAATCCTTGAGAGCCTGAGCATAGGATCGAGGAAGAGGAGAGATGGTGGAGTCCATAGAGAGATTGAACAGGGTACAAGGTTTGGTGATACCGGACTTGGAGCGAGTAATCATAGAATGAGTGGAAAGAGGATCCATTGGAAGAGTGGGGTCGGACGGATGGGCAGGGAGAGCAGTGGCAGAAGGACTAGAGAGGCCGGGAGAAGTGGCAGAGGAAGATGGCAAAGGAGAAGGAGGGGTCGGGAAACCAGGAGGTATATCCGGAGCACGCCGTGGAAGCTCAGAGGAGGATGAGATGAGGGGAGGAAGAAGAGAGGGAGTGTCGTCATCAGGAGGAAGAGAGGAGTACGAAGGAAAAGAGGAAGAAGGAGAGAAGGAAGAGTACGGGATAACCGATTCATCGAACACGACATGGCGAGAGAGAATTATTTTATTTGTGTGGAGATCAAGGCAGCGAAAATCTTTATGATTGGCGGAGTAGCCGAGGAAGAGGCAAGGTGCGGAACGAGGAGCTAATTTATGAGGAGAGGTGGCCGACATATTTGGATAGCAGAGACATCCGAAAACCAGGAGATGACCATAAGAAGAAAAAATACCGTAGAGGAGTTCGAAGGGGGTTTTGTAAGAAAGAGTGGTGGTAGGAAGAAGATTAAGAAGATGAACAGCCATGTGAAGAGCTTCGACCCAGAAGGAAGGCGGGAGAGTGGCTTGGAAAAGAAGAGTACGAATAATATTATTTACAGTTTGAATAGTTCTTTCGGCTTTCCCATTTTGTTGGGAAGTTTGAGGGCAAGAAAATCTAAATTGAATGCCATTGGTGTTAAAAAAATTGTGAAATAAAGTGTTATCAAATTCACCACCATGATCACATTGAAAAGATTTGATTTTAATTTTAAACTGAGTGTGGATAAAAGTGTAAAAATTAACAAAAATCTTAAAAACATCGGATTTGTGACTTAAAGGAAAAACCCATAGAAAATGAGAAAAATCATCCAAAAATAAGACATAATATTTAAAACCATTGATACTAGAAATAGGGGATGTCCAAATATCCGAATGAATTACATCAAACAAACTAGAGCTAATAGAAGACGAACTAGAAAAAGGTAAACGTTTGTGCTTGCCAAGCTGACAAGCATGACACAAATTGTTAGAAACGGGATCATTACATTGAATAAAATTCCTACTATTAAGAAAAGAAAAGATAGACACTCCAGGGTGGCCGAGACGACGATGCCAAGTAGTAGACGAGATTGGTGCGGGAATGGAAGAGGAGACGAGCGCGGAAGAAGAGGTGGAAAGAGGATAAAGATCGCCATTGCTGTTGCTCCGGAGAAGAAGATGACCGGTCCTAAGATCCTTTACAGAAAAACCATAAGGGTCAAATTCAATGGAACAAGAATTATCACGGGTAAGTTGACGAACGGAAATAAGATTTTTAACTATAGAAGGAGAGACAAGAATATTATTGAGGGAAAGCGAACGAGATGAGGAAGGAAGCATGGAAGAGCCAATATACGATATAGGAAGCACAACACCATTTCCAACAGTAATAAAATTAGAGTTTAAATTTGGTACAATATTTAAAAGATTACCTTGAGTGTGTGTCATGTGAGAACTTGCACCAGTATCCAAGTACCACTGATCGTCAGGCGGAGTAAGAGACATGGTCTGAAAAATAGAAGACAAGTCGGTGGACTGGGCTAGGGGCGACTGAACTGGATGGGTTGGTGAAGCGGCCTACTGCTGGGAGGAAAAGGCCCAAGTCGGATGAGGGCCCAGGAGTCCAGGGGCTGATTGAGAAGAGGCAGCGCGCTGGGCTTCGGAGCTGATGGGCCTGGGCGAATGAGGAGCCCACGAGTGCTGGACGCCGTGTGGATAAAGTAGCGGACTGGGCTGAGGAGCAGCGGCCCAGTTGGTGTGGACAACAGCGTTAAGTGGAGGCGGACTGGGCTGCGGAAAATCAGAAGGTGGGCCGATTGGGCGCGGGCCCGAGTGCTGGAAAGGGACCTGCACAGAATTAAAAGAGGGGGCGGGAGAGTGAAAATAATTTGGGCCCAAGTGCTGGCCATTATTGTAATTAGGAGAATAACCACGACCACGACCTGGACCACGACCGGTACCTCTACCACGAGATCGATTATTATTATGTCGATACCCATGTCGATTTGCAAATTGATTTGGCGAATGAGATATTAGAGCGGTAGCGGAGTCAGGGGATTGAAAACGAGTCTCACGAGTTTCATGAAGTAAAAGCAAGTTTTTAATTTCAGAAAAGGAAGGGAGAGGGGTTTTGGTAGTGATAACCGTGACAAGAGGGAGATAGGATTCGGGAAGACCATGAAGTAATTGAAGAACAAAATCTTGATCTTTAATGGGACTATCAAGATCAAACAGACTATCAACGAGGAATTTCATCTCTTGACAGTATTGTGTTATTGTAAGGGGGCCTTTTTGAAAATTTCGAAATCGAGCATTGATTTGAAGGGATCGAGACGGTTTATTATTACGAAAATTTTCCTCAATAGCATACCAAATATCATGCGAGGTAGCAGATTCAAGATCCAAATTTTTGAGAAGTTTAATATCCACAGTGGAATAAAACCACATTTTAATGGTGGAATCAATGGAAAACCAATTTTCATCATGTTCATCAAGAGGTTTGGAAGTACCAGTGAGGTGATTAAAAACAGAGTAACTACGACATAAGTCCATAAACATACCGCGCCATAATTTATAATTACAATCACTGTCAGAGAGTTTGAAACCAAAGGAGGTTTGAATATTACCGGCTGCAAGGAAGGGGTGGAGGGTGGCGGTTTTGGGTGGGTTGGGGGCGTTTGAAGTTTCGGAAGAAGGATCGGGATCAGACATTGGAAAGAAAATTTGCAAAAACGAAACACGTATCAAAAATAATAAGAAACGAGAAAGAAAATACCAGGTAGAGATAGCGATAGAGAGTTGTACCGTGATGATGGAGAAGAGGAACCGTAAGGCAGCACTTGAGACCGAGAATAGAGTGAAGAAGGTGAATATACGGATAGATGATGCGTTGAGGAGAGACAATGTCTTAAGGGAGAGGAGATCGCCGGCGCGGTGGCTCCGGTGAGGGGGGGGGGGCGGTGTGAGGCTTAAAATAAAAAAAACCTAGGCTGATACCATGTTATAATATTATAATGTAAATCTCCTTGACATATTATTGAGGATGACCAAGTATTTATGGAGTACAAAGAATAAGAAAGAAGGAAATATAAAACTCCTAAACTAATGTAACATGTAATACAAGGAAATAACCTAATACAATTAAATAACCTAAATATGCATAAACTCGTTTAACACTTTCAACTACAACTATTCTCTACAACTTCCAACTATTCCATCTATTAATTATAAACTCTTCATCTTCCTACTCACTTTACACAATATATATTCACACAACTAATAAATCTTCTTCACACACACACTAGTACAGAAAAGGCCTGTTACAGCGCACATTTTACAGCGGTTTTTTGAAAACCGCTGAACGGAGAGACTTATTACAGCGGTTTATAAGTGAACCGTTATAATGGATATTAATCGGGTATCTATTACAGCGGTTTTTTATCGAACCGCTGTAATAGTTCCAAACCTATTATAGCGGTTCGTTAGAAAACCGCTCTAATAGGCCGATCAAAATAAGAAAAAAAAAAAAACTTCTTATAGCGGTTCGGTACCGAACTGCTATAACTGGGCTAAACCTGTTATAGCGGTTCGGTAGCGAACCGCTGTAACAGGGAACCAGTTATAGCGGTTCGCTACCGAACCGCTGTAACAGGTCAAAAAATTTTAAAAAAAATTCCCCCTCGATTTTCCCGCCCAAAATTTTTCGGAGCAAAAAACAAACTTTTTTTTTTGGTACCGAACCGGTTACAGCGGTTCGCTACCGAACCGCTGTAACAGGTCAAAAAATTTTAAAAAAAATTCCCCCCAATTTTCCCGCCCAAAATTTTTCGGACTAAAAAAAAAAAACTTTTTTTTTTGATACCGAACCGGTTACAGCGGTTCGGTACCGAACCGCTGTAACCGGTTCCCTGTTACAGCGGTTCGTTACCGAACCGCTGTAATAGGTCAAAATATTTTAAAAAAATTCCCCCCCATTTTTCCCGCCCAAAACTTTCCGGACCTATTACAGCGGTTATTCAAAGAACCGCTATAATAGGCTTTGACCGAAAATAAAAATCCTCTTTATATATCTCACTCCTCTTTCTCTTCTTCATTTGAAATTTCAAATTTCATCTTCTTCATTTCCTCTTTATCTCTCACTCCTCTCTCTCTCTCTCTCTCTCTCTCACTAACGCCGCCGACACTACCACCTCCATCAACGCCGCCGACACTACCTATATGTATGGGTGTATGTATATTTGTGTATGTGTGGGTACATTTATTTTGTGTATATGTGGGTGTATATGTATATTTGTGTATGTGTAGATGGGTGTATGTATAAATTTGTGTATTTACGAAAATATTTTTCGTTTATAATTTGACCGTGTCAGAATGACACGAAATTTGCACGGTTATAGCGAAACGGCATTCCGAACAAACACGTATTTGAGGCCTTAAACGATCTCGGATGGCTAAAATCACGAGAGCGTAAGACTTTGTCTTACGTTTTGTTCGGAATGCCATTTCGCTATGACCGTGCAAATTTCGTATCATTCCAACACGGTCAAAATTTTTTTTTTTTTTTTTAAAGCGCCTATTACAGCGGTTTTTTCCTAAACCGCTGTAATAGGCTTCTTAAAAATTTTTTTTTTTTTTTTAATAGCGGTTATTTGTATAACCGCTGTAATAGGGTATACCCTATTACAGCGGTTATAAAAATAACCGCTGTAATAGGTATCTATTACAGCGGTACCTATTACAGCGGTTAAAAACCGCTGTAATTGGCCAAAAATAACCGCTTTAATAGGTCATTTCTGTAGTAGTGACACTCACTATTTAATCACGCTAACAGTGGTATCAGAGCAAAATGGCGTCTCAGAAAGAAAGAATAGAACCGTAATGGAGATGGCTCAATACAAAAACACAAGGCAAGACTTGTGGCGAAAGGGTACTCACAAGTACCTGGGATTGACTATAATAAAAGACTTGCTCCTTTGGCACGATCCGACACTATTAGAGAAATAACTGCTCTAGCATCACAGAGGAACAACTGCTGACATATTCACGAAAGCCTAACCAAGACAAAGGCTCAAGGTCCTATGTACATGATATGCTTGGAATCACAGAAAAGTGCACTTAGGAGGAGTGGTGAAATAAGTGCACATTTCTGGATAAATCTAGAATATAAACTTTCTAGAAAGTTAGTTCTAGAATATTCTAGAAGGTTCTAGAGTAATGTAGAAACTAGTAGAAAACTCAGGAATAATATAAAAACTTGTAGAAGGTCGTAGAATATTGTAGAACCGTGTAGGATATTCTAGATGATAGTAGAAGTCTCTAGAATTATCTAGATGTGTATGTAGAAGTATCTAGAAACTACAAGTCTCTAAAAAGTGGTTATGCACACCTATAAATATGAGGTGGTGTATTAATAAACTCTTCATCTTCCTACTCACTTTACACAATATTCACACAACTAATAAATCTTCTTCACACACACACTATTTAATCACGCTATCAATATTAATGCTAGTGGTGCGGTCGCACTTTGATTGATAATTGAACCAATAAATCTTAATTCACTTAGATTTTCTTATTCACTAAATAATTACTGTTTGTGAAACATTGACTCTTGTACATATAATTCAAAACTTTCAAAGTTTATTTATGACCCTTTATTTTACCTGATGTTCACTTTACTGTATATAATTCCTACATGATATACCCAAGTACATATGATATTAATCAGCCAAAATAAATATGTACATATGATATAAGAAGTCTTTCACTTAATTAGATTTAATTGAAAATTGAACCAATAAATCCTAATTCACTTATTGGATTTTTTCATTCACTAAATGGTCGAGTTTAAAAACATTGACTCTTGTACAAATAATTCAAAACTTATTTATGAACTTTTTATTTTATCTGATGTTCACTTTATTAATGTATATAACCTATATGATAGTAAAAGATTTCAGCACTACTCAAGTACATATGATGTAATCAGCCAAAAAAAAAATACATATATGATATAAAAAGTCTTTCAATGCGTTATTTATTTACCAATTAAAAGCTTTTATTGTCACATAAGATGTGTAGATAATCTCTCTCTTCGGTTTTGTGATCAAATTATACCTAAAAACATGATCAAATAATATGTACACTCATCATTTAATCCTCATATATCTCGACTATTTGACCCTCTTTTCACTTGGAAACATATATTGCGTGAGCACTTCTACGTTCTATATCTTGTTTTGTTAGAGATATTGCGATTGCGAGTTCGAGTTTGAGATTGTGCATATTTAAATCGATCCTTATTTCAAAATAAATAAAGATTTCCAAAAACCATTTAATGCTCCAAGAGCCAACCACTCCTACTGTCTTTCATCGCAATTTTCTAGGTTGCCAGAGTGACCTCATAAAATTTAAGGAAATATGATTACGCAGGTACTATTTGGTGCAGTATTACCAATTGATTCCCTCAGTATTTTGTTGGACATTGATTTTTAAATTAAATTGCCAAAATTAGGAATTTTCCATTTTCCCACCCAAAATCTCAATCATGTTCATTAGCACACAGAAAATTCTTATAACCATGCACTTGCTTCTTTTTATGATAAGCTTTGAAAGCAATTACAAAAAATCAACTTACTATTGGGAATTTTCTGTCAAAAAATTCGCATTTAAAAAAAATAAAATATCATGAAATCCAAAGCTACTAATTAACGATGCAATTTGAAAAGAAACCTACCGTTCGTTAGAAAGAGCCCGAAAAGATTCAGAATCCGAAAACAAAAATGACAAAAGGGAAATTACTGCTAATATAGAAGCAAAACCCTAACTCTGACTCAGTAAAACAAATTAAAAGATACATAAAACAGTTTAATACAATTCCACAACAAAAGGTCTTTGTTTACTTGATCTTTAATGGGTAAAGTCAATACCCGAACCTATTTTACCTTTCCATCGTGGTGAAAAGTCTTTTTTACCCAAGATAATCACCACAATGCAAGGTTTACTCAAGGTGCGTTCTTGACTTCTTCCTTGATCTTCTCAATTAAACAAATCCTTCTCATTTCTCACTGCAACATAAAAAATATATATATATATAATAAAATGAAAATCAGATAAAATGACGGATTACAATAAATTAAGTAGCTTACATAAATAAATTAATTATCAGGAGGAATACCTTAATTAATTTAATTAGTCATGCACCGTCACATAGGACTGCGCCTTTAATCCTTTCAACTGTGCACTTGATAAGGCTATTAACAGTTGCCACTGAGCCCAGAGACAGTTTTGCTGTAGGAACTGAATCAACTAATATTTGAAATGCAACAGTGAGTAAGGATCCACCGGATCCTACCTCTGGAGCTCCAGTTGCCTCACTATTGGGTCCATCTGGAAGTATTGCAAAACCGGACGGTAGGAGGGCAACGTAATCCGGGTCGCCGCCACTTAAGACCACGTTCATCGCAACTAAATCGACCGGAGCATAAATAACATAGGACCCTGTTGAATCAGTGCTGCTCTCCTGTAGTATCAGCATATTACTCTGGCTTGAATTTGCACTCTGCATTTTTAAATATTGAGTAAGTAATAAGGATAAAAAGATAATATAATTATTTACCATGATTTAGTAATTATACTTACATTAACACGGAGTAAAGAGACGGAGTTTCCTGGATCACGGCCGTTAGCAATATGTGCCATTTCTTGAACAAGGCCACCATTTGAAAGAATGTCCCACTTTTAAATTATTATACACAAACACAAGATATATAAGATCAGTGGAAATACATCAATTTAATCAACTTATTTATTTATAGTACAAATAATTTAGTGAGATTTGCAAAGGGTAAAAAAATATTTACTTTGATTCATGATGTTTCCAATTTATTAACTCCATCTTTATAACATCCAAAAAGGGCAACAAATTGAAATAAAATATAATTAATACCTCGCTTCTTGAATTCTCATCTCGTAGGAAATCGAAAACCCTTTTTGGTGGAACAGGGAGCCAAAATGAAGTAGCAGCACTAAGAACAATACCCGGTGGCCTACCCGGATCATCCATGCTCTTCCGGGTCATAACCCTAACATCGTCAGCACCACTGCCTGACAACGTCGTCCAAGTATGCGCAGTTGAAGCCCCGACGCCGGTGCAAAAGCTCATCACCATCCTTTCAGCCAGCTTCAACATACTCTTTCTACCTTCTGGGGAGGTTATTACTGCACCAAAAGCTATTAAATTAGTATTTGAAAATAATATATATCTACTAAATTTATCTCCAAGTGAAAGTTATATATTATACCTCCAACATCTGTTGAAATGTTATTAGCCATTACACTTGCTAGTCGTTCGCATTGTCGGTCCAGGATCGCCACCCAGCGTTTCGCCCCAAATGCAAGTCCTGAATTAACTAGTGGTTTGTAGATGGTGTGAACAGCTCTATCATCTATCTCTACATGTTCAATCCATGTCACCTAGAAAATAAAATTCAGGTCAGAGATCAAAATTCACACTCGAATTATATATATATATAATGAGATTTAGAATCCTGTGTTCTTTATATATATATATATATATATACCTTGGAGTAACCATTAGGCAACTCTTGAATTAAACAACCGGAGGGGCGTCGTCTGCATCTGGATATAGAAGTAGGTCTTAGGTTGTCCAAAGAAACATCAACAACAGCCCAACTCCCATCAGTGTGCTGCTTGCAATATCTTACAAAGTAGTTTTCGCGAGTTGGGACTAACGGAGAGGGAACCTGGAACTCAGCAGTCATCTGAAAAATTATAGCGATATTAAGGAACAAATTTTGTACATATATATATATATATATGTAATATTTCTTTAATTATTTAACAAATCTTAGTTTGAAAATCTCCATATATTTAAATTTACCACTTGTAGAGCTCCATTAAAGTTGCCAGCCACTCCAGTAGACAAGACTTCCAAAGTCACTGCTCTTGAAACAATGCTAGAGAACACACTTGACCATTGACTCTGCAATCCACAATTAATTAAAATCATTATAAATGTATTATTTATTCAATTAAAAACCAATTCATATAATTAGTCATACCACATCCATCAGGATCTCAACGAGATTGATACGATTCATAATCACAACAGCCGACTCTCTAGAAGCTTCTGATATCAATCCCAAAGGCTTCGGCCCGATCCCACGGGGAAAAACCCGCGTATACTCCTCCTCGTTTAATGCCTCCATTGAATTGTCAGTGCTTGGAATCCACAAGGGCTCTCCAGTTTGTGCCATTCTGATTAATTCCTCCATTGCCGCAACAGCCAACTCAATGATAATAGGCTTGTCAGCGTCGGTGGGGCCGGAAACTGACCTAAGAAGATCAGCTGCTCCATAAATCTCTCCAGCCATGCTTGTCTGTGATGCGAAACTGCTCACTCCAAGATCGAGCGAACGTGATGATCCGGATGGAAGATGAGGGTATGAGAGCATAGGTTTGCCTACATACTTTGCAGCTATTCCTGATATCCTATCAATCTAGAAATTATACAACATAAATACACACCATCAGCAATAGCTGTACATTTAATTGCCTTTAATCATTTAATTATTACATTTAATACATAATTATTCTGATTTATGTATATAGAAATTGGTTATAAAAACAACCTATTTTGTCATTATGTTCTAATTACGAACCAGAACCAATCACTTATCACATAATAATAAAATGTTTAATTATTTATAGAGTAATGTAGATTTTAGACAATCTATGTCAACATTAATTCTTCATCTAATAAAATGAAATAAATCGAGTCAGATTTCAAGTTTTTCTCAAGTACCTCTTCCCTTAAGCGAGAATTTTCGATCCTGAGATGCTGCTCATCGAACGACATCTCCCCAATGGCAGCCGGGCCTCCACAGTTTGGGCAAGTAGCATTGCTGAGAGCTTCTTTGTACCGTATATTCTCAGCACGAAGCTTCTCGTTCTCATTTCTCAGTTGTGTATTCTCATGGCGTTCATGATGAGCCTGTAAGTATATCATAATTTTTCCATTAATTAAAACAGCTAGAAACAAAGATTAGAATGCACTAGTATTGCTCCAAAAGAAATCTTAAAAAAATTACAGAAAACGAGTTTCTTAAATAAAAATGCTAGCTAGACCGTAAAAGCGAAAAGTGATTTACCTTCATTTGTGTACGTTTGTTTTGAAACCAAAATTTAACTTGCAAAGGCTCTAAACCTAATCGACGGCCAAGCTCCTTCCTTTGTTTGTCATCCGGGTGAGGGCATTCATTAAAAAACCTGTTAAAATATTTATTGGAAAAACATTATACAAACGATTATCAAGTTAATCAATTAAAATGTTCGTTAATTTATAACAAAGCTTTAAATATCACAGCAGATAAGGTGAACATACGATTCCATTTCCTGGATTTGATGCTGCGTGTGGCGATGATAGCGCTTCCTCTTGGCGCGTTGATTGGGATCTTGATCGTCACCAGAGGGGGCCTCCATAATATCAGTCCCCGATTTGCTCTCGTACTCATCATCCCTAATAAGGTCCATCTCATTTTCTGGGGTTTTATGGGCCAATTCCAGCAAGTGGTGGTGGCTATCAAACATGTTTGGCTGAAACATCTTTATCTAAGTAGAAATTGTGCTTTTGAGAAAATCTAGGGTTCTTCAATCTGCACAAATTAAATTGAAGTCAAGTTAAAGATAATGATGTTTAGATTTCTTATAATTTTGCAGGAAAATATATAAAAAAAAATGTATCAAATGTTATACATGAAATTAAAGGTATGAGGAAAAAATAAAGATGGAAACTCAAATTTCTTGGTACCTCTTATATACAGGCATTTCTTGCAAGATAGAAAGACAAAATCTATGACAACAAATTATGCTTGAGGGTTTGAATAAGTTTAATCTCTTGCCCAAAATGTAAGATCTGAGCATGTAATTAAGGAAATCTCATTCCACTAGCCTTGCTATTTATTTAACAATTTTAATTTAATTGGTATACAAATACACTTATACAAGCATGGAATCTTTGATTGAGAAATGGAAAAACAAGACCAAATTAACAGTGAAATCCGAATGATTAAGCAATTAATGATGCTAGATCTCTCACTCTAAAATGCGAGCAGATGAACATAAGAAAAGCCTTTCACATATATGCCCAGTAAACTACTTTATATTTTATATCTACAAGGATATTACTGAATTAATTCATACCCAAGCTCAGATCTCAAAATGGGTTTATTATACTTAAAAGCGAAAGAAAACGAAATGTTTGACCTTTGTCACAAAACAGTGTGAAATCGAAAGGAAATTAAATACGAGGGTGGAGCAAAAAGTTAAAACGTATGACCACTCGAATTCTTGTAATTTTATTCATGAAAAAAAGAACCAACTTACAAACCTTTTTGTTGGTTCCAAGATTGGTGTTTTGCCGACGTGCCGGAAAGTTCAATCCATCAGAATTCATGGTCAGCCCCTGAAGCTGCACATCTTTAACAAGAAACCCTAGAAATTTTTCTTCTTTCTTCTCTTTCTCTCTCTGATTCTCTCTCTCTCTCTCTCTATATATATATATATAATGGGGTTTCGTTTTTGATTTTTAGAAGTTAGTGCGTTGAATTATATAGATTCTGTGGCAGTGTGTGAGTAAAATTACAAATGAGATGGTTACATGTAGATAGATATATACAGATTAGCATTTGGACTTTTGAACTTTTTTTTTTTTTTTTTTTAATGGGACTTTTGTTTTCTGGTTATGGGCTCCCAAACAAGACTTCTATCTTGGTTTGTCTTGACGTGCCAAAAGACTAAAACGAGAAAATCAGGAAACAAAGAGTTGACAGTGTGAACTGGCCTTCCTTTGACATTACATTAGCTGTATCTATTCTTTTCAAACAGTGGTCACATATAGCGCCCACGAGGTATTCGGTGGCACTCCAACTCAAGTTTTTAATTATCTCTCTCTGCAAATAATTTATTAAAAAAAAAAAAAAGGAAAATTAGAATGTAAGTTACGGAAAATGAAACTTAATGTAGTGCAAGAAGCTTGGAACTTGAAAAGACTAGATATAAGCTGAAATATTTGAGTAAACTTACTGTTCTTAAAACTTTGATAGAAAAAACAAGCGAAAACCCTAATCAGGAATTAGGGTTTGGCAAAGGGAGAGAAGGTTTAGATCTGGTTTAGAGGTTAAAGGGACGCTGGAAAAGCAGTTTTTGAATGAATAGTTTTGAGGTTAATGGCGGATGGCCTCGTGCCTTTCTTGTGAATAGAATTTAAGAAGAATGGAGTGGGGATGAAAGAGAAAGAAAAGACAATGAATTATATATATATATATATATATATAATCAAATTATAAAAGATTTGAAGGGGGTGATGAGAAGGTGAAGATGAAAAGGAGAAGAGGTAGCAGTGATGGAGTTATTGCAATAGCATTTATGGCGGGGTGAGATTCGGGTGTTTATTTCTGTGGAGAGAGAAGAGAAGGGTTTGGGGTTGGTATGTACGTAATATATATGTATGTATATGTGTATCTGATGTTTGAATTTCCTCTGTGTATATACATATATAATGTCATGAAATGAAACGACTTATTATATTTTGTCCCTTTACTTCATTTCTCACTCGCTATAAAGTTTCCTACTTTATTTCTTATTCTTAGCCTTTATTTTAGAATTTAACAGTATTTTTCATTTTCCTAAAACATTTTTGTCGGGTTATATAATTGTATCTGAATACATGCATATAATGGGCAAACGAATATAATTTATTTATTTTTGGTAAAATAACGAATATAAATATTAATATATATATATATATATATATATATGTGAATATATGTATATATATGACATCTCAAATACACAAAGATAGGAGATCATTTTATGAAAGTGTAATTTCTTTGTACTAAATTATAGTGACATTTTATATATTCGTATACTTTCAGGAGAATGAAGAGTAATTTATATTAAATTCAAGGCACCCTGTAAATTCATTTTTTCAAGTGAAATCATTCACCGTACAGTAGATATTAAATTCAAGGCACCCGGTAAATTCATTTTTTCAAGTGAAATCATTCACCTTATACAGTATACAATGCATTTAATGAACATCCAGAAATGAACCATCATTTTTTCCCCTTATTTTTCTCTCTGGTATTATCCGTCTCATTAATTGCAATAAAATCCATATCTCCCTGAACAAAAACAGTAAAAAAAACAAAAAAAGACATATTCACTCACTGTTAATATCGGTACATAAGATAATTAAAAGTCACAATATGAGCTTACATAAAAAAATGGTGTCTCATGATTTATGCCTATGTCAAAATATTTTAAAACCTAATCATTCTGCATTGGCTAAATTGTGGATAAATAATTAAATTACTCATACAGATAGATTTCTAAAATCTTAAAATACACTATCATAATTGATTCCTAATTACTTATATGCGGCTAAGGGAGTGAAATCTCATACGTACATCATGAGACACCGTGTATATTAAATTTCACGTAAGTCCACTATATATATAATTGTAATAATACGGGGAATTGATATTTGCACTCCTAAATTTGATAATGACACTTCAATATTCTTTTTCTTTAGAGCAATGAACCGAAATGTCAGTTTTAGAACACAAATTACATCAATTGTAAAACAAAATATATTCTCCACATATATTATTCTTTCTTTTTAACGTTATAATCCCATATTTCACTATATCAGAATTTTTATTCTTTCTTTTTGTTGAATTCTTTTAACCAATTTACTTAATATTATATTATACATACATAGTTAATTAATATATATATATATATGAAGTAACCAAAACTACATTATAACAAAAATTGACAAAGTTGTTATTTCAAATAAAGTTAAATAAAAATAAAAATAAGAAAATAAAGCAAAAGTCAAATGTTCATTTATACTTGCATATAATCGAAGGGGTGGGCACCGAATCAAGTCGGCTAAATAGAGTTGCAGTTTTTTGATGGGTCGAGCTTGAGCCCAAATATAGATGCTCGCATGCTTGCGACTTGCGAGTCAGTAAATAAATAATGATATAATAATAATTTATTACATGTTTAGTAAATAAATAATTTTTTATTATTTATTAATTTGCGAGCCTGTGAGCAAAATATTTGGGGGCGAGCTCTAATGAGCAGGTTAGGCACAATGCCCACCCCTAAAATAATTTGATTGTCAACTTATGCCAATATATATATATATATATATATATATCTTGCAATTGCTTTATTTTAATAATCTTATTGTCTATTGCTCTATTTCTAATTTTTTATATATTTAACTATATTTTCAAAATACCAACTCTACGTCATGATTGTAAACTTATGTAATTTTGTTACTTCATATATATATATATGTATGTATGAATTAACTATGTACGTATAATATTAAGTAAATATGTAGAAGGAATGCAACAAAAAGAAAGAATGAAAGTGATAACATAGTAAAATATTGGATTATAGAGTTAAAATTGAAGAAAAATATATGGAGTGTATATTTTGTTTTATAATTGATGGAAATTGTGTTCTAAAAGACTAAAACTATAAAGATATTTTCGTCCATTGCTCAAAATAAAAAGGAGATTAGAGTGCTATTATCAAATTTAAGAGTGTAAATATCAATTGCCAATAATGTGAGCTTTCTGAGTCCCGAAATTGTTAAAAATAATACTGTCCAATATTGTAGTTGGAATATAGCTCCTTTAAAGAATTTCATTACATTTAAGAATGGTAGGTGCCGGTACTCTATATTTGTATGTGTAGATACACCTGTAAGTCAATTTATATATATAAAAATTAAAAGTACCCCATACTGAGACTGATAGGTTGAGGAAATTAACTAATACTATCATTTTCAGAATTTATGTTATGCGCATCATTTATGTTTTCTAAAATATTATACTACGTACGAAGAAAAGGGAACATTGTAATAATTATCATATATGCAAATCTTCATTCAATATTTTTTTTTGCTCTACATAAAAACATAATTGGTGAAGTATCATAATTGAAAAATACACACTTATACGGGACTCGACTTGTTTTCTGTATTTCTTATTCACTTATCTTTATATCTCCTATTATGTATAAACAATTAAAACTTAAATGAAATAATAGCATTTTCATTTAGTCTAGGATTTAAACAAAACATAGATTGATATGAGAAAATTCTGAAAGTTAAAATTATATTGTTGTGATCTCCTAGTCATCGATAAGAAATTATATAGCATCGATCTAACGCCAACACCAATATTAAAAAAATCAGCAAGAATTTCATTAATTAATTCATTCATAGGTTAAAATGAACCAATAGGCTCAGCCACAGAAATAGATAAGATAGAGTATGTGGAAGAGGCATTATCACATATATTTTTTAAATTTGTGGACGTGGAGATGGGTTGGTCAAATATGAATGATAAAATGTTAAATCGGCCTAACAATATTTATTATACTACTTTAAAATTTAAATCCTGTTTAGTATTAGTTTGATCCCAGCACTTCTCTTAATTCGCCTAAAGTGAAGTTTGGTTCTCTCCAATTTTTTTTGATTGAATCACATAACAAACTTCCACTATTCTTTTTTATTGCAAATATAAAAAATTAAAAATATATACATTTTGTCCACTTTAATTTTTCTCCATTCGAAGATAAATTTGGTAGAAAAGTTATTTAATTTGTTCAACTCATAACTTATTAACTTCTAAGTTCTAACATTGAGGATTATAGTTTAGATCAAACATCAACTCATGTTCCTCGCACTAGAGCAAAATATGTGAAACTCACAATTTATAGGAGATGAAAATTGCATCTTTCGGTTAGTGAGCTTGCAATAGAAGTCTTTAAATTAAGATAGTGGCAATTTTAGTTCTGGAGTAAGGATTAAAAGGAATTATTATCCAACTTCCACACGTACAAAACACACATCATTTTTCCTTAACAATTTAAAATGAAAATTCAAAAATGAAATAGACATATATTTGATAAACTGCACTTTCCAACCATGCAGATCTCAATACCTGTAAACTAAATTGTCCTTAAATTGGGAAAAACAAAAAATAGTACGTATATTGTTCGTGATTAATGTGTTTAAATTAAGGACATAAACTTCACCCTTAAATTAAATACAACCCAATAAGTACGTATGTGTAGTATTTATATTTTTAATAATCGAGAAATTACTAGATGTATGGAATACATAATTGCACTCTCAGCCATGAACAAGTGACTTTTATATATATATATATATATATATACACCCACCACCAGTCTTAGGCTCTTATCGCAGTTTGACTATGCTGGTCCTGATTACAACGCCTGAATTCCTTTTGAGTAAGACAATCCAGAGAAAGCCATTCAAAATGTTTGGTTTTTAAAGTTTTTTTTTTTTGGCTAAGTTTTTAAAGTTTAGTTGGTCTGAATTGTTTAATATCATAGAAAAAGTGAAACGTAATTAGAGAGTTCACGAAAATTAAGATATTATTTTTATTTTACGAATTTGAATAACTTGAAAATAGTAACGGCAATAATTAACAAACTTCTCACGTTAATTATCAAATAAAGAAAAAAAATCTTGTATATTGACTCCTAAATTCAATAATTCTTAATAATTATATTTGTCGGGTTAATTTAATGTATTTCAAGATTCCAATGTCTTAAATATAAAGATAATTAGTTAATTGCTACGTTAATTATCCATACACACTTTTATAAGTTCACGTTTGGATAATTAATGTAGCAATTAAAAATATTTCTAGTTAAATTATTGAAAAATCGAGATACATTAAATTAACCCTATATAATATAATTTATATGATGACAATAATATATTACTATTGTAATTATTATTATTTATCATTATATTACGTTATTAATATTGTTAATTTTTTGGTTACATCATTATTATTACTACTACTATTACACAGAGTCCTACAATACTGAATGAGGAAAAACACCGCAACGTAATTAATTATCCAAGTCTCATTCAACCTCAAAAGGTGGAGAGCCTTTATTGAACATATAGCATTACTAATTTAGTTAAAGAGCTCCTGAAGGTAATAATTTTGTAATTAAATACATGGAGGATTGGTGAGACCATCTAACGAAGTCAAAAGCGCTTTTAACCTTCAGCCAAATAAAGATGATAAGTGCTTCACTAGGTAAAGGCAATGCAAATTTTCAGGTAGGGGCCTATATTTTTTTTCCATTTGTAGTTGAAAGGTATAATAATTAATAATATATACCATAATGTGAAACATATTAAATATACAAAATATTAGCATTAAGGAATCGATGTGATCCCTCCACGAAATTTAATTGGAGATCATATTCATATATATTCTATTCTATTATTTGGGCTGGAAAATCACTTTCAAAAAAATAAAAGGACTAATTAATGTGAGCATGTCAAACAAGCCCCTAAAATTAATTTTGTTCACTAATATAATAATGAAAAATTTATGATGATGTTGTTTGCCCCACATATATATATATATATATATATATGATAGGAGGCATTAATTCCACCATCCTTGACATCCCAACTGCACAACAAAGCTTTGGATTTTTCAATCTTTATTATATGCTCAGTTGAAAGCTACTCTGTGGTTTGTCACTAGCACACGCTTTTTCTTCATATTATTAATTGGTATTTTGTCTGAAATTCATTTATTATTCGGTTGTTTAATAGTAATATTTTCATTCCCATTTGAGACTTTGTAAAATTTGAGCTGTATCATCATGATATTGATACCGGGGACTAATGTCTCCGCATGGAATATTTTTTTAACATCTTCTGATAAAAACAATATATAAGATTATTTTAGAACTAAAAACCTTAAAACTTTATAATCTGTCAGAAATCAGAATGTCGGTTAAAGGTCACAATAATTTAGTTCCTATATGGACGAAACATTCAAATGCAGGATTTTGTTTGATGGAATATAAGATAATTGTTTTAGTTATGAAGTAGACAAGAGCTTTTGGAGTGCGATAATTATGAAATAATAAAATACTCCCGAGATTGCAGCCGAACCTTTATCACTCTTATTATGGTTTTTGTGCATTTAATCTCTAGTCTCGACTAATAAAATTTATTGAGCGAGTCCGTCACCTTGCTGTCTGTTCTTTCACCTTTTTTTTTTTTTTTAGAATTTATGCCCTCTATATAATAATTTCATATGTCATAATGCACGTAGTTTGAGTTTCATTTATCATTACATATTGGTATTAACTAATAACTATGACTCATTTTCAATATTCTTTTGCGCAAAAAGCTCTCATAATCACGCCCTTAGGTTGTTAAAAGAAAACCTATAATAGTGCCTCACATATACATTTTAAAGAAATGATAGCTTCAAAGATTACAATAATGGGCCGAGCTGTATTATGTCCAGGCTTATATATGACTAAAATTTAGACCCAAGGCGAGCACAAATGCCAACTGAAAACTATCATTTCCACTTAAGGCCCACATATATTGGCCCATATATAGCATAATAATTAAAGCAGAAATTAAAAAGACATCTATTGAAATAAAAATGGACGGCACAATTTCGAATTACATTTGAGGTCAGAATTTTTATTTTCAAGAAATTACATCATTTCGATTTGTTAGATGAATAAATTGGCATCAATTATGTCAAAATCACCTACAAAGAAACATTTTATTCTCTCTCTCTCTCTCTATATATATATATATATGGAGTTTACTAACAACCCATTAAAATAAATTTTTGTATCCAAAACATCAGTTAATAGTTTTTAATCCAAAAAATTCATTTCACCAACTTTTCATTCAAAAAAACCCTACATATAGAGTTAATAAAGTTATGAACTTAATTGTCATTAGTCTTGTACATTAAGATTTAATCACTTGTACTTTTAAAAAGAAATCTATTTATTTTAACGTTTATATTGATAATATTAATTTTAAAATTTTAAATTTTTGAATCTTTTTAAAAAATTTAAAAAGATGTTTTAACTAAGTACCATATTTAAAATAAAAATAAATTAAATAAAAATATTTAAAATATTTTATATTAAAAATAAAATTCATATAATGCCATTTTAAATTTGAAAAGTTCAAAACAAACAAATTTTATTAAAAAAAAATCAAGTGATATATTTAACTTAAAAAATAAAGGGTAGTTTAATCCAAAAAACTGTTAACCTCAATATTTGGGTTTTTTTAATGAAAAGTTTGTAAAATGAATTTTTGAGACTAAAAAATATTTTCATAGGACTTTTAAATATAAAACTTTATTTAGAGGGGTTTTAGTAATTTTCCCATATAATTATGAACCACAATAATCAAAACTATAGATTACTACTAATAAACTTCTAATTAATACTTAATTTGGGACCTGCAAACGGAAGATACATTCTGAGCCACAACATAAACAGAGATATTACAAGTGCTATAAGTTGTCGCCTTTATTTTCATGAACTTCAACACCGTAGCTTTGCCTTTAAATGTACTTGATGACGTAAAATTCAGACAGCCAGCGAAAAAGTCCGCCACAAAATAAGGGTTTGTAATCAAACTGTCCATAACCACCGGCACCGCCGTGCTGATATCATGCTGGCCACGCGCCGGTAACGTGTCCGCCTCTATCGGTGCTTCGGCTACAGGTGTTGCATCACGGTACGTTATATACGCCGTCGTGTTATCGTATTTGAAGCTCCCATAATTAGGGTTATCGACATTTACCGTTATTCCTAGTGTGAAGTTGAGGTGGAATGGACTTAGTATCAGTGTGAGATGTTGTATGGTGACTTCTTTAGTGGTCAGTTTTGGTTGTTTAGGTTTGAGTATGGTGAAATAGAGGGTTAGGGTTACTGCTACAAGGATTATAATGAGAATTGCTGTGACAATACAACATATTTTCAGGGCTCTTGGGATTTTGCAAGGCCTCATAATTTTTTTGTCTGAATGATATGAAAATTGCATGCTATTTGATGGAAGTGATGAAAATCGGTAGCTTTGGAAAGAGGCAAAAATGGAGATGATTTCAAGGCAAAATCTATTTTAAATACTGAAAAATCAAAGAACAACTATTCAAGTGTTCATTTCAATGTGTGAAAACTGAAAAGCTTTTAACTTATTAATTTGCATGTGGTTTAAAATTCTTGTATCTGTCAAATAGAGTTTTAATATATTAAAACTTATGGAAATGATCCAAGTGCAGAAGACAACAGATCAATCGGAAGCATCGTATCGTTGCCGTTACCAAATCTAACGGCCATGAAAAGATGCTTCCAATTTTATAAAATTTCTTGAATTCGTTTGATTTTATTATGGTTAAACACTATGTCATTACAATATACATGTAAGCCAAAAGGCTATAAAGGCAACTAGCCAGCAATTGCAGGATAGCGTCGAGAATCTGCTTTTGGAAGTTGCGTTGGAAGTGCACATTTCTTCTCCATTGAAAAACAACCTCGAAGGAAATCCATCGCCCTCTGCAAAACGAACATCTCTTTTATCCTTCTTATTAAACATCAGCACGGATTGCTGCTTACTCGGTACTCTTGGATTCCTTACAGGGTTCGACCCGTTCATCTTGCCTATCAAGTAATTCAAACCCGGCATTCAGTGTCACTCAAATCTTCCAGCACTGTCCCATTAAAAAGAATAAGCCTTTTCAAATCCCCGTCCTGTTTTACGAAACTGAACCGCAACAAACCAGTCTTCAAAGTTCACTTGTTTCCAATTGAATAACGTCACCCGGGCCGACCACCCTCTTGAATAGTCACTAGAGACATGCCAGTTTATGCTAACCCCACAATTATCAGGACATGGCTAAGGCATTGAAACTCTAGGGTGGTTGATTTTCGCTCAAGTAACCGCCTTTTCTGTTCGGTTTTCAAAGGGAACTAGAAGTGTTTCTGGAGGGAGAATTAGTGCTTGTGCATTTGGATTGCATTTCCTTTGTGTATTTTCACAGCCACAGGCGCATGTATTGCATGGAATTACAGATTCATTATAGTAAGCAGAATACGATGCACAACATCGGGCCTGTCTTATTTTGGGCCGGGTTATATTGCAAACAACTTGCCAGCTGGCAATTGCTGTGCTCGTGGCCTGAAGCCCGGTCGGATCAGGGGATACCATGTCGTCAACTCTTATCACAGGCCCGCATTTGTACTGTGGATTAAGATAACCCACAGTTTTCCATTTCTCAGGAGGATACAGAGCCGTTCGATTTAAATCAGGCGGAAGTTATAAACCTGCAACCGAAACACAGACACAGATTTGGTTTCATTCATCGTATTAGGAAATAAAGTACCATTTCTACAACAATACAGCAAATTTCCGACATCTTTATCTTTTTCTCTATCAGGGGGCTGATCACCTATGATTGGAGTCTTCTCACAGTTCATGACTTTAGAAAAATCAAGATCTGTATAGTATCCGCCAGCAGCTCCATAGATACAATTCGAAATATCTTTGTTTCAGATGTATCCACCTCTCATAGTGGATATAAACTCCCCTCTCATTCACTCCCAAGTTAAATTCCAGTGGTCGAGGCGTCCCACAGGATTACTGTTATCAATTGTCACCTGAGCAAGATAGTTATTACCGTAAGATTGCAGGACATCATAAGATATCAGAGATCACCTTTCTGTCTTGGTAAATACTATGTTGTCGTATTCGCAACCTTAGATTTCGGATCTCTCACACAGCAAGCGTACATTCTCGTCGCTATTAAACCTGTTATGGAACTTAGAGTCATATTCCACCAAATATAGAAATAGCGAGAGAAATATTGTACTAGAAAACCACACTAGATTTAATTCTCAGGAAAGATTGGAGGCGTCACAATGGTCGGACTTGAAACCCAATCTCCTCGACAGAATTAACTAGCGTATTTAATAGCACAATATAACACTACAACTATAACTAACAATAACTACTTGAAGAATAGCACAAAATAAAGAACACCAAAATATAACGAGGTTCGGCTAATTTAGCCTACGTTCTCTGACCCCACCAAAATATTTCACTAAAGGACTAAAGTGAAAATATTACAAACTATAGAGGAGAGAAAACAAAATGCCTTAAAGACTTGGGCAAATGTTGGGATGGTTTCTAAACTAAAGAGGTGGTCTCCTTTTATAGGAGAAAGAGACTACCCTTTACAATATGTTTCCAATGTGGGACAAATGTGCTCTTCATTATCAAAGGAAATGAGCCATTTCTTCACCACATTTCAACAAATCTCCACCTTGGCGAATTTCCAAAATCTTCAATCTCCTCGTCAAACGGGGTCACCAAAACCAATCTTCAAATTTTCCAATGTTCCTTTCCAGGATCATGCATATACCTGCTCACAACCCTCACTGCTTGGGAAATATTAGGCCTCGTACACACCATAGCATACATCAAGCTACCAACAACATTTGCATACGGTACTTTTGACATATATTCCCGTTCTGCATCAGATTTCGGTGACAAAGCGGTGCTAAGCTTAAAATGAGGAGCAAGCGGAGTACTAACTGGTTTTGACTTTTCATCAATGCCAAAACGCCTCAACATCCTACTCAGATATTGTTTCTGAGTCAAACAAAGCCTCCTCAATTTTCTATCTCTGAAAATCTCTATGCCGAGAATCTTCTTCGCCTCACCTAGATCCTTCATCTCGAACTCCCTTTTCAAATGAGTCTTCAACTTCTCAATTTCTATTAGACTCGGGGAGGCAATCAACATATCATCAACATACAGAAGAAGATATATGAAGGATCCATCTTGTAGTTTGTACAAATACACACAATAATCGTATTTGCTTCTTGTGTACCCAATTCCCATCATAAACTTGTCAAATCGCTTGTACCACTGCCTCGGAGATTGCTTCAATCCGTACAACGATTTTTGAAGTTTACAAACCAAATTTTCATTTTCAGCAACTTTGAATCCCTCTGGCTGTGTCATATAGATTTCCTCTTCCAAGTCTCCATGTAAAAATGCAGTTTTTACATCCAACTAAACTAGTTCAAAATCCAACTGTGCTACCAAAGCCAACAAAATTCTAATGGAGGAGTGTTTTACAACTGGAGAAAACACCTCATTATAATCAATGCCCTCCTTCTGAGCGTAACCTTTGGCCACCAATCTGGCTTTGTAGCGAACATCACATTAGCTAGGAAATCCATCTTTCTTTGCAAATACCCATTTGCATCCAATTACCTTCTTTCCCTTCGGGAGACTGGCCAGTTCCCATGTTTGATTCTTATGAAGGGACTGCATTTCTTCACTCATGGCAATCCTCCACTTATCTTTCTCTGGTTCTTTGACTGCTTCAATATAAGTGGTAGGAACATCATCAGCGGCAATTGCAGATGCACAAGCCACCATATCATCAAAGCGAGCAGGCTTTCTGATTATTCTCTTTAGCTTGCTAGTTGCAATTGATTCAAGTTGCTGTGGAAGTTCTTGGGGTTGAACTTCCTCTTCTTCAAAATCTCCTTCTACCGTAGGAGAATGATCAAGAGTTTCTTGATCTGCTGGGACAACAAACTTTTCAAACTCCACCTGTTTGGGAGTACCATCCTGCTGTTCTGCATTCACCCTTTCCAACACGGTAGATTCATCAAAGGTGACATCCCTGCTAAAGATTATTTTCTTTGTTTCTGGACACCAAAGGCGATAGCCTTTTATACCAGAGGTGATCCCCATGAACACAGCTTTCTTTGCTCTAGGATCCAACTTTGATTCCTTAACATGATAATATGCAGCGGAACCAAACACATGTAAGGAATCATAATCAGCAACAGGCTTTCCAAACCATTTTTCAAATGGTGTTTTTCCATCAATAGCAGTAGATGGTAGACGATTAACGAGATGACACGCATATGTCACAGCCTCAGCCCAAAATTCTTTACCCAACCCAGCATTGGATAACAAACACCGAACTTTCTCCAGCAAAGTCCGATTCATGCGTTCTGCTACTCCGTTCTGTTGTGGTGTATGTCTGACAATGAAGTGTCTGACAATGCCTTCATCCTCACAAAATTTCTGAAATGGACCACTCCTAAATTCTCCACCATTGTTTGTACGAAGACGTTTGACCTTTTTATCAGTCTGAGTTTCCACCATCTTTTTCCAATTGAGGAATACCTCAAACACTTCATCTTTTGTCTTCATCGTATACACCCAAACTCTCTGGGAAAAATCATCAACAAAGATTACAAACTAGTGTTTCCTTCCCAAAGAACTCATTTTTTGAGGGACCCACACATCCGAATGAACATAATCCAAGATACCATTAGTATTATGGATTGTTGTTCCAAATTTAACCCTTGTCTCTTTCCCACAAACACAAAGTTCACAAAACTCCAATTTGGAGTATTTCACTCCTTTTGTTTTGTGAACGACCTCTGATGAACAAAACTTCTGCATCCCCGCCTGAACAAACTTGCTTGTCCTTCTTTCTCAGTTCATAACTGTATAGGGCAGCACAAACTTCGCTAAGAGATACAGCAGCAGCCTTATCGTGAAGTATAGTGGTTTCAAGAAACTCAAACTCCTCAGGAAGGGATCCCAGCAACATCAGAGCCAAATTCTTCTCATCCAAATTTCTGTTCTTTTTCCTCTATATCATTTGGTTTCTTTTCTTCAATAACTAAGTATAGACCTTGTTGAAAGAGTGCGTCTACAACTTCGCTTTGCCACATACCAAAATGGCCCGTGCCATGAAAAGACTCCACTGCCAATCGTGTATTCGCCACAGTGGTTCTCGCCCAAATGGACGACGACAATGCTTTTGAGCTGCCTTCCATTTTTTGTTACAAATTATTCTTCAATAGCCCTCCAAATGCGAAAGCCAAATAGCCCGGGAAAACTTTTCTGATGTGGAAGATCAGATTAAACTGCGACCACAGAGCATACTCAGAATACCCGAGCTCTGATACCACTTGTTGTGGAACTCAGAGTCATATTCCACCAAATATAGAAATAGCGAGAGAAATATTGTACTAGAAAACCACACTAGATTTAATTCCCAGGAAAGATTGGAGGCGTCGCAACGGTCGCACTTAAAACCCAATCTCCTCGACAGAATTAACTAGACGTATTTAATAGCACAATATAACACTACAACTATAACTAACAATGACTACTTGAAGAATAGCACAAAATAAAGAACACCAAAATATAACGAGGTTCGACTAATTTAGCCTACGTCCTCGGACCCCACCAAAATATTTCACTAAAGGACTAAAGTGAAAATTTACAAACTATAGAGGAGAGAAAACAAAATGCCTTAAAGACTTGGGCAAATGTTGGGATGGTTTCTAAACTAAAGAGGTGGTCTCCTTTTATAGGAGAAAGAGACCACCCTTTACAATATGTTTCCAATGTGGGACAAATGTGCTCTTCATTATCAAAGGAAATGAGTCATTTCTTCATCACACTTCAACAAAACCATGCTAGCAGAATCAGTAACTTGGGGATTGGGATTAAGAGAGCAAAGGTAAAAATCTGAAAATGGATTGATTCTTACCAATATGTCTCGGCGATGGATATTTATATCCATCGTTTACAAGCCTGATAGTCCGTGGCATTGGATATCCAGGCGGCCTGATAACGAACTGGGTCCCGTATAATTCAAACTGAACTTGAATTTGAGTTAAATCTCCAGCAGTATCAACTGAAGTTTTCAAATCTGCTTGAGGATAGCCTGCAAGTGTAGTTCCATTCCCGACTGGAGCTGGCAACGTGTCGCTATCTACAGTTACAGCATTACTAGCAGAGACTAAGATCTCTTGATTCTGAAACCCAATAAAGATTTTCCAGCTTTTGAGTTTGTACATGCCAGCATTAAGGATTGTGGCCATGGATTTAAAAGCCCAGGGTTGTGCACTAGAACGTGAGCCCATTCCACCTCAACTTCACACTAGGAATCATGGTTTGCCGGAACGGTCGCGGTGGTTGTCGCAGAGGTCACCGTTCCAGTTCCATTGCAACGTCACGGAACGGTCGCGGCCGTTCCACAATTTTTTTGCTTAAATTGCTCAAAAATTAAAAAAAAAATCCTGAAAATTTTATAATTAGTAAATATTGTATTGAATGTATAACTTTTTTAATTGGAATATTTTGAACAACAAAAGCTAATGTTTAAACTAGATTCAATATCACTTTACAAATCTATCAATAAATAAAATAGAAAATTTGATAAAGAAAGTAAAAAATAACTATATTAAAAAAGTGGAAATGTCTTTCCACGTCACCATTTTCCTCTATTCCTCTAGTCTCTCTGTCCTCTTTGTCATCTTCTTCCTTTCTTTCCTCTGTAATAGTATTCTTTTTCCTCTTTACTTTTTCAGATTTTTCACTTGCAGGTTCAGTGCCAATAATTCATGGAAATCTCAACAGCTCCAGCATTTTATTAACCCATGGTTATACTGTCAAAGTCGATGATTTTGCATTAGTCCTTGAGAGTTTCAGCACAGCAGGTCATATTGATCTTGACCGCCCTGTTCTGGCCGGGAAATCGCCGGAACGGCCGAGTCAAAGCATTATCTCGCCTGTCTCGCCGATTTTTCGGCCGAACCACCCCGTTTCAAGTACAAAAACGAAATGACATGGAACTTTGGAACGCCGGGGGCCGTTCCCGTGCCGGAACGGCCGTTCCGGCCGCTCTCGCGGCGTTCCAGCGAACCATGCTAGGAATAACGGAGCCAGGGGCTGTGCACTTCACATTCAGGGACGGAGCCAGGGGGGCTGGAGGGTGTGGTCGCCCCCCCCCCCCCCCCCCTCAATTTTGAAAAATTATTTTTTTATCTTACAAAATTTTTGATATTTGTATTTCGCCCCCCCTCAAAATCGAAAAATATCATGTTTTTTCCCTTTATTTTGAGTTCGCCTCCCTCCAAACCCAAAATCTTGGCTATAATGAAAGAGATATAAGAGTATAAAGTATGTTAAAAGTTGTAATTGAACCTAGTTTCTTATTATATTTTTCTTCACAAATACAGCGTACCGTACCGAGGGGGGCAAGCCCCCCGCACCCCCCTTTCACTCCTTCGACTATTTGCCAAAAAAAAATGTATATCTATATCACAACAATCTCGCCCCCCCTCATTCACATTCCTAGTTCCGTCCCTGCACGTTCTTTAAATACGGATACTCTTTGGTTTGAGATGTGAATGTGTACATCAGAAAGATGCTGTTGTTGGGAAATCGATTCAAAATCGAACCCAAATTGGTACGCAGCGGAATTAAAATAGAGACTTAGCTCTTATGCGTACATGCATGACATCAAAAAATAAAGCATACATACTATGGCTTAAAGAAATTAATTAAACACTTTAATTAATAATTATTATTGCCTATCTATAGCTAACAATTAAAAGACTACATAATTAAACACTTTAATTAAAATCAATAATTGAATCACTATAAAACAATAATAATTGAAAATGAAGAAAACAAACCTCACACCGAAGATTGGAACTTGCCGGTAGAAGAAGAACTTGTTTACCGCAAAGCCTTCTTCGCAATGCCTCAACAAACTCGGGAGTGTGGGCTCCAAAAATACTACTAAAATAAAACTCCGTAAGAGGAATTTTATTTTCTTAAAAGTTAGCTTGCTCTCGTAAAGATATACAAGAACTACTTGCTTTCGTTTTTGTGTGGTGTGTTTGAACTTGTAAATGGCATCCCTTTATATAGGGTGAAAAAAGATGAAATTAGATTTTTTTTAAAATCAAATGGGGTTTTAAAGAAAGAAAAAAAAATCAAGTGGGGTGAAAAGAGAAACCCAATCATTGAAGTTGGTGCCAGCCGTCTGGCACCAGATTTAGCTTTGGCGCGTGAACAGTACGCGCTGTTACTGTTCACGCATCAAATTTATTTATTTTTTTTAAAATTTCTTTTTCCTTTTAATTAAATCATTATTTAATTAAATATATTTCTCCAAACATATTTTCCACATTAATTTTTTCATCTAAGTTCAAACTTATCCATCTAATGGATACTTTAGTATTTATTCGTAGAGTTTCAATTTGAGGTTTGCGAAGGGACCTTAGGGAAAATTAATTTTAACTCCAAGTAGATTAAATCAAATTATCATCACATGATAATATTTAATATTACTTAACAATATTTAATTCCACTAAATAAATATTATTGCACTCTAAAATTAACTTCAATTTATTTTTGAGTTCCCATTCTTTCGTAAAGAAATATTTCATTAACTCCTCTATTAAATATCCGTGAAGAAATAAAATTAAGACTACTATTATTTTATTTCTCACATCTTATTCTATAATGCTCTATTTGCTTCTTATCAACTTTCCAAATGAAAAACTATTTTTCATATAATTTCAATGACACTTCACTTGAAACACTTTGGCCAAAGTTTTAGAAAAGTTGAACATTGCAAATCCATTATAGGGGATATATCTTATCTCTCATGGAGATTATAGATTCCATATTTTCCAATCACATTTTTATGTCATTACCCAATGTATAAAGTATATTGGTCACCGAAGACCTCACTTCTAAATACATCAAAGCAATGTGCACTAGATGCATTAGTCCACGAGAATCATAGGATTAAGAGTTATTGTTCAAAATTATTTATTTTCGATAGTAATCAAAATAAATAATTTGATTGGTCCGGTTCAGTGTTTCAATCTCATTGATTTACACGAATATACTATTTATGGAATCCCTATTCCCATGATTAAGACAAATCATCTACTATAGCATATTATAGTCTTTAGCAGATAAGACGCTCATTCTTATCACCGACTACAACCCATTTATAATAACACATGATATACGTAATCCAAGTCTTTCATGGAACATCACTTCCATTTGGATTCTCATATGTAATTATGGACTATGTCTACCTCATAAGACATTTTATAAATACTCATAACTTATAATATATATAATATTTATTCATAATAAATACTTAATTAATTGGATTTTAGGGCACATTTCTAACAGGTGTTGCAGTTGATTTCTTCGTTCGGGGGAGGTGGTTGTGGCTTATCACCGTCGTAATCTTGAGCTGTGATCGTAGTTACTGTAAAGATGAAAATACAGAAGAATGCCATTTTGGAGGGCATTTTTATGGTCCTTGTGTTCTGTGATTAATTTTTGGATGAAAATGGAGGATTTTCAGAATAGAGCAACTATTAGATGCAAAGATGGTGAATTTTAGTGAAGACTTAGTCAGGTTGATTTTCCTCCTCTAATATAAGCGACTGAAATTGGCGGGGTAATTAACTACCAACTGTCCAAAAATAAGAAGATTAAATTTATTTTAGTGCCTCCTAAAAAAGTTCAATTAATAATCTCATGTTTCTGTATTATATAGGTCGATTTATCACACTAAAACAATCAAAAAAATTTGTTTCGTTGACATAAATTTTATTAAAGTAACAAAGATATTTCAGTGACACCCGACAACGAAAATCACTAATAGTTTCGCAGAACATATTAATATGTATTTAAAGTCAATATTCTAAAGAATATAATGTATCCTTATTCACTAATAGGGGACTAAAAACCAGGATTGAAGAACAACATAAATATAGGGCTAAAGGAGACCAGTACTACATTGTGTATCCTTAGTATATTTCCAAATCTAATTAATTTGATCAGCAAAACTAACGAAGTAAAATTTTTACAAGGCCTCATCTTAATCCCAAGCAACGAGGAAACTAAGAAAAAAAAACAAGAGAAGGAAATTTCAGTTTCTCAAATAATCGTCAAGTTTGAACCTTATACGTACGCCTTTTTTTTTTTTTCTTTTTTCTTTTTTTGCCTTCAAATCTTCACTTTTAAAGCATAATAATATACAATGCACTCTGCTAACTACAGAGATTTCCTACAACATCCTCTGATCTCTTTGTAACTTCTCTCTCTATATATATATTGGATATTCCAAGTAGTGTAAGAGGATTTTCGCTCTGATGAGTGTGGAAAAGTTATGCAACTTCAATGTTTGTTGGATTTGCATTGCCTTCAACAAATTTGGCTTTGGATTTTGCTGCTCGTGATGATTTTGAGGAGGAGCCAGAATTAGACTTTGGAGACGAAGTTGACTTCTTCTTTCTTCTCTTCTGCTTCTTCATAGGAGGAAATTCTGTCGGGGGCGTGTCTTTAAACATCTCCGATCCTGATTGCTGCCTCATCGATTCTCCATAATCTATTTAAAAAAATATTAGAAACGAAACCAAGAATAAAATGGTTTAATAAAATTATCAATTTTGTTCATTTTCCCTTTTTCTAGTTTTATATTTCAGGCATGGATGGAGCCAAGGGGGGCACCCGCCCCCTCAACTTTGACAATTTTTTCCCCCTGTAAACGTTTGATATTTGAAATCCCCCCACCCCCCAAAATCTCAAAATATCAAATTTTTATCTTTTTCTTTGTATTTGCCCCCCAAAGCCAAATACTGTGGTGCATATGATCCTATACTAATCACCTCGTGACAGATGAGCCAAACTTTGCTCTGCTTCCAGGCAAATAATTTAGCCCTTCTCACAAAATAATGTCTTAAGAGTACAACAACAAATAGGACAACGTTTATAATTTTTCAGTCAATATTTATTGCAACCCGTGACAAAGCTTCTTAATTGTCTGAATAGCTATTGCACATGATATAGAAATGGACAGATCAAACACTGTCCCTTTCTCCAATTCTTGATAATACTCAAAACTTCTCCAAATTCCTTTTAACTGTTCTCAGCATTCTTTAGAAATAATAGACTAATACTACTGTTAAAACATCTCTACTAATTGTGATTGACTAGTTTAAAGAAAACACAGAAAGACGAAAAAAAGAACCAACCTTGAGAAGACCATGGAGAAAGTGCAGAACCAGAGTTACCGATTGAAGTCGCCGCGAAATCCGGCCCCGTCTTGAATTGATTCATCTACATTATGTCAAGAAACAATAAACATGATATTGTTGATGATGAAAATTAAATTTTTTGTAATAAAAGGTCGAAAAAAATAATAGGGACCAAACATACCCAACTGGGGGCACTGCCAGAGTGGCCATCCCACCCAATGTGTGCCACATGCTTAACATCTGTTGGATATCCAATCTCTATTTCACGCTCCTTTAGCTCCTTTACAACTACAAAAATAATCACATATATATATCATTTAGCTCCCCAAAATCAACAAAAATTGGAAAAATTTGTACAAGATTTGACAAAGGGCATTAGTTTACCAAAGATTTGAGACAAAGTGTATTTGAATCCTTTGTAGATCCCTTTCATCTTTGTTCCCATTTTAAAAATTGCAAGGAACCAATTCAAATGCCCTCTTCTGGGGTATGAAGCACAATGTAGAAGAAATAATAACCACCAAATTGTCAATACAAAGTTCCTTTGCCTATCACAAAAGCAACAAAGGCATTGAATTGAAGGGCTGTGATGTAAATAATCATTTAACCCTTTTTTCTCATGTAAAATTAATAGGAAACGGCAAAATACTATAGGCAGCATAAAGTACAAAACAATGAGAATGTGCATGAATAGATACATACATACATATATATGTTTGAAGAAAAGCATAAAGGCAGGCAAAATACATTTTCAGGGAGCGGAGCCCAAGAACAAACAAAAAGAAAAAAGCAAAAAATACCTTTTCAGAGAAGAATTGAGAAGACAGAGGGAGAAAGTAGATTGAATAGAGAAGCTTCTTCTTCTTCTTCTCTCGTGCTTATTACCATTCCCATTTATCTTCAAATTTTGTTGATTACCAAGACATGGTATAATAAGCATGCATGCGAACCAAACAGGATTAAGGGCTTCACAATCAATCAAGAAAGAAACAAGAAACAGAACATGAACAATAAACGTGGGCTTGAATGAAAAACAAAATTAACAAAAAAGAAATTGTGGATAGTACTAAGATTACAGGATTACAGGGTGGGAGATGGTGGTATCATGAGGGGTGTAATTCAACGGTTATTGTGGCGTTTGGGAATGTTTTTGAGGAGAGAGAAAGAGGATGTTGAGAGAGAGAGCTGGAATACCACGAAAATCTCCCCAAAAAAGGGTTAGGGGTGGGATTTGAAGGACATGGACAGAGGAAATACTCACAATAATTCAACAATTAAAGTCAACAAAATATTAAATTATCAAAAAAAAAAAGTCATTGAAATATTATAATAATAATAATAATAAAAAAAATAAAATAAAAACTAACTTTTGGTATAGTCTACTCTATAATGTAAAAAAATATAACATGAGGTCCAATTTTTCCTTTTTCTTGTATTATTAAGGAGTGGGTATTCAATGTTTTGAGGCAATAAATGGAAATTAAAGGCGTTTGGTGAGAAACTGGCGCATTAGGGTCTAAGGTCATTTTCTGTCTTAAGAATCCAAGGACATGAATTAGGTCTCATGTATTAAAGGTAAATATCTTATCAAAAATAAATAAATTAAAGGTAAATATATCCAATGATAAATATTTATAGAATTTAAAAAAATATGTACGTATGTATGTAGATTCTAAGCCATTTATTTGTATCCGGCTCTAGTTATTGATTAAGAAAAAAACAAAAAGATTTTGTCTACAATAAGAGGTGATTTTTAAAATAAATTGATATATGTCTTGGCTTAGTGATAAATTTTGAGTCCTGAGTTGGATCTTATCAAATGTGTGTGTATTTCTCCAGTTACAACAGTAGTTCAATTGACATGCATGTCACGGTAGTGTTAGTCTTATTTTACACCGCCAAAGAATTTAGGACAAGTTGACTATATTAACCTTAGCAAAAAAAAATTGAATATATTAACCTTACCAAAAAATTGAATATATTAATTATAAATCCCTGCTTGATTAGTGCAATAGCGACCATTAGATCAAATAATCTAAATACGGTGGGTTCATTTGGATCTCGAATGTTAATAGAAATGCCATCAAATGAAAACAAATAAAATAAACAAAAAAACTTCTATTATGGAAGAAAGTGTGCTGATTTTCAAGAAAACGTCTAGAAGAAAATACAAAGTAAATGTTTTAATACGTTAATTCTCATAAAATTTGTCATGAGTTTCTTCTTTATTTTCCTATTTATTATATGCACAAACTTCTTTCATTTTTTTAGAAACTTATTTCATTGTTGTAAGTTGTGATCACGTTTTGGTATGTTGTTGCTTTCTGTGCAGCACCCCTTAGATTAAATATCACATTACTGGAATGGAAATTTGTTGGTCACATTCAGACAGCTGATTGTGATGCGTATCTTCAATTTATTCTTCTCTACTATTTTAAAGTGTAAAAGAGAGATACTCTCGTAATTTCGCAAATACAATGTCACATTTCTTAATAAATAAAAGATGTTACAAAATATTAGCTGGAGCAGCCTGGAGTGTTTGGTCATAGGTGATGTGACGCTCAATTTTGGGTGCAATATAAGAACTTATAGCGAGGTGTTTGAGATTTTCAGAATTAATTTCAGATTAAGAGGATGTATCACTATCAACTATAATTAAATACTTGCGGGACTTCAAAGCGTATGTACTTTTCAATTAAGTCGTTTGACAGTCTTAAATTAGCTGTGAATTCTGTATTTATGATTAAAAAATTTCAGTCAAATTACCAAGTTGGAAAAAGAAATCATATTTAAAAAAAAAATTGCTTTCAATTCATTACTGATATAATTTTGTGATGAATTCGATTCTGGGCCTGAATTATGATCCAATTACCATTATATAAATGGGTTCTGATCAACACAGAGTGGGCCGTCTTGTGGCGTCCAGGCCCCAACCCCACCGCCCAAATGTGGTTTGTTGTGATTTCAAAAGCGTGTGAAATATAATTGTGACGCGAATTTTTGTTTTTTTTCGAGGGAGAGATTAATGTGATTGATTACTCACCTTGTAAATTGTATTTAAATTTTATCATACTTGATTCGGATTAAATTTTTACATAATTATAGCTCCAAGGACCCGTGAACCGAGTAGAACTATGCAAATTTTGCTAACGAAAAACAAAGGCGTTAAAAAGTATGGCCTTGAAACTTGAAGGCAATGCAAACTAGGTGTATTTCATTTCATCCACTTTGGTGGCATGTGTATGTCAACCATTGAATATGTGTATGATGATATTATGGAACAAAATGATGACATCATAATTTATCATTCAACGGCTTGAAATCCACATAAGTAACATACAATGAGCCTGCAAACGATGCAAAGTAACTATTCCAGTAATTGCTAAACACTTTATTTTCAAAATTACAACGCATCAAATTTCAAAAAGAAAATGAACCTATTGACCTTGACAGAATGACTGTACTGGACATCCTAATGGTAGCCAAAGTCTGGTAATTTATGCCATTATCAAACTCTTGACCTAATGAGAAACGAGACCGGGAATGCTACTTCAAAAAACAACCTAAAGAAGGTTAAAGCTGTGGTTAAAGCATACATGTTTACCGTAACTGCAAATCGAACCTGTTTTATCGCTAAGTTAGGAAGACCTGTTCAGCTGATCTTGATAATTCTCATAGATAATAAATCCAACAGCTCATAAGGAGACTAATTTCTTGTATAAGTGCCGTGTTAAGATGTTAAGTACCCTGAAACACTTTAATTCCTCTTCTAGGGTAATAGCAGCTACCTATACCGTGCTTCTTTCTTACTCGGTAAAAATTTAGAAAAAATCTGGTTTTACTACATCCCCCATTCACCATATTGTAAGAGGCAACCACAAGGCATTCACCATAATCGTTTACCATTCCTAAGCGATACGTGTGCAGAGAACAACGACGCCCACAGGGGTAATCCATGAATGACCATCAACATAAAATACGGAAAAAAATCAAGTCGCGCTTTGACGGATTACATTAAAACTAAAGACATAGCAAGGCAATTGTTAAACCAACACAACACCTTCTAATCAAAGATTCTAGACTTTCTAGTATTGATTGAAAGTATTAAATGAAAACGAGAAATATCTACTCAAGTGAAAAATACTCGGCTATCCTTAAGAGCTACACCTGATGAATGTTCCTACACATTAGAACTGGCATAAACTCTTATCTAAACGCAGTAATGTCGAATTGCCTAAACTTTCTCATCGCAATCACTGCCAGCTGGAAGGCCAGTATCCATGAATACTATAACCTGTCTTCCAGTTATCCAATAAAACCACCTTCTTCACCGCCCAAAACAACACAAACAGCGTAACGATCATCGCCACTCTCTGCACATTTGTATTCCTAACTTTAACCATCATATGAGTCATAAAGGCAAGCAATAGCCCCACCATTGTATACAAGAAACCAATCGTAAAGCCCTCAGCCCCAAACTGCATCCCCGAGCCCTTGTAGAAGAACACCAACTTGTCGGGATCATGCCTGTCCACCACGAACATCGGCATTTTCCTAATTATGTTGAACATTGCCCCTGAAACACTAAAGAAGTAAATGAAAATCGCCCCGCCCATCCATATGTTCTTATCGTGCAAAATTGTGTTCCCCGAAATCAACTTCTTCACAATAAACGGAGTCCAAACCAGTACTGCAGCGATTATAAAAATAATCTGGTTCTTCGAAATAATAGGTGGGCGAATAATGGGCCCCACATTGAGCTTGGTTTTAGATGCAATAAACTCGGCCATGGATTCAGCTAATCTGGAGAAATCCGCGGCGTCCATCTGGATTGGATCAGTTTTGAGATCAACGGCGGAGGGGACGATCAGGCGGACGTGGGGAAGAGAATTGATTCCGAAGAGGGCGAAGGAGGCTTGCGATTCTTCGAATTCAATGTCGAAGAAGAATAGAGATTTTTGGTCAGGGTTATTGGAGTGAAAAGAGGAGGAGACGAGGGCGAATTCGGATTTGAGAGTGGGGAGAGAGAGGCCGGGTTTGGAGTGGAGGTTTCGAGCGTCGAAGAAGATTAAGAAGGAGAATGGGCGAGGGGTGGGAAGGGAGATGATGCGGCGGAGAAGGGCGTCGGTGAGGTGGATGACGCCGGTCGGAGATTGGGATTGTAGGGCGGAGAGTTCGGAGACGATGGAATCTGAGGGGAGTGGCGTGGCGTAGGGTGTGAGGAGGGAGAGGAGGCAGAGGAGGACGGCGGCGGTGGTTGGGGTTGGACAAATCGTCATTGCTGGTGGCGCCGTGGCGGCGGTGATATATTGATCTGATCGGAAGTTTTTTTCTTGATCACTTGTATTAAAGGCAAATGATACACTAATACTAAAGTTTAATATTATACATTAAAAAAATAGATAAAATTTTCGATTTGTTGTTAAAAATAAAATCTAAAAATAAACATTTTTGTTTATGTCAATAAATCTATTGAACTAAATTTATTTTTAGATATTATAAATGCATATGAATAGATGTATTCTCAATATCGCATTCTAAAATTTAAAATTTGTTATATTTTATAAATTTGTTATATCGTCTTTGTATTTTTGTATTCGTATGCGTGCATCCAATGACGGAGCCAGGGGAGGGAGCCACCGCCCCTCCCTCAATTTTTTTTTTATTATTATTACTACCCATAAAATTTTTAAAATATTCATTTTCGCCCCCTTCAATTTTTTCTTTCATTACTATCCTTAAAATTTTCAAAATATCTATTTTCGCCTCCCCTAATGACATAATTATCCTCTATATTAATCAAATTTATTGTAATTAAACCTAGTTTTTTATTAGATTTTTCTCCATAAATATAACGTACTGTACCGTGGGAGGCTAGCTTTGAATCCTTCGTCTATTTGGCAAAAAAAAATATATAGTTAAATCACAACAATCTCGACCCCCTCGCTGAAAATCCTGGCTCCGTCCCTGCGTGCATCATCGTTTGAAGGAAAGTGAAGACTTGGGGGATCATGATCAATTGGCTAGCGGCTTCTACTCATTCTGTTGGTCTATATTTTTTCTTCTTATTTGATTGATCCCTTATTCTCCTTTTCTTTTGGTAAAAAAAAGGACTTTACAGTTTACATTTGATTTTTATTTATAATATATTTTTAAATTTTCACTTTTTTGTTGTTAAAAAAAAAAGATGTTGTTAGGGTTTAAACTAAACACGATTTCACATTTGATTGAGAATTTACCAGGTACAAACAAACATTAGGATTCGATGGAGTAACTAAAAGCTTTTCTAAACATCGACTCAACAAGTAATTTCGTGCAGCTAATGAAATCAAAAAATCATCTAGCGTTCTTTATATCTCACTTTGAAATACGACATTTATATCAAACTCGAATATAAAGTGTTGCATACACATTTCCCAGACAGGATATCATCATCTTCATCTTAATATGCAACAGGAATGGTATAAAACAGATGTACATGTCTCAATTATGTCCCAACCTCAAACCTCTGTCAATCTTTCATGGGGCGTCAATATGTCCAATTGATTCATCTAAAACCAGAAATTAACCTCTTATACGTTCTTCGGTCAGGTTTGAGCCCCAATTCTAACATTTCGTCGTGTAATCTCATGGCTTTTCTCAATTCCTTTTCATGACAAAGACCTCTTATCATGAGTGTAAAGCTTTCACTGTTCAATACTTTGCAGGTTTTCATGTATTCAAACACCTTGATTGTGTCATCAATTCTCCTCTCTCTGAATAAAGAGGCAAGAAGTACATTGTACGTTGTGGTGTCCAAAAAACCCTTCAACCCCTCCAGCTTATTATGCAACATAATTGCTCTATCAATTTGTTTGTTAGAGCAGAACCATTTCACAAAAGAGCCACAACAGAGAGGATCAAGCAAACATCTTTGATCAAGAATTACATTCAAGAGCTCTTCGGCTTCTCTCCATCGACCTTCTGCACACTGTCTACAAATATATTCAGATAACTCTTTTGTCTCGTAACAGAATCCTTCTCTTACAATATCAACTATAAGTTTGCTTACTTCCTTTGATGGATTCTCTCTGCAAAGAACAATCACAAACTCATTGTAACAACTCTCATTTACTAAAACATTCTTTTCCTTCAAAATATCATACAACTTAATTGCATCCTTCGTTCTTCCTTCCTCGGATAGCAATGCCCTAAACATACACCTATAGGTAGAATCTTGTAGTTCAATCTTCTCATCAGAAGCCCTTTCGAAAAACAAATCCACAGCAAATGTCTTTCCCAAATCACAAAGCTTCTGAATGATCAAATCGTAATCAGAAACAACGGGTTCCGGGATATACCCCTTCTCTATCATTAAAGACATTACAATTTCAATCACTTTTCTATCTTGATATCTACAAGCCCCATCTAGCATTGAGCTATATGTACTAAAACTTGGCTCAATTCCTTTACTGCTCATTTCATTAAGATAACTAAAACCAGCTTCAAAATCCCCTCTTTTGCTATATCCATCAATCATCAAATCAAACATCTCACGAGTGTATATTCCCATGTTTAATATCCTCGAAACCCTCTCGAATTTACCATCGTTACGTAAAATCCTCGCGATCACAGACCACGTAAACTGATCACCCGAAATCCCAGTTCTAACAATCGAAGCATAATAACACCAAGCAAATCTTAGCTCATTTTTATCACATAACAAATTCAGCAATGCGTTACAAGTATCTACACTCAACCCAAACCCATACTGCCTAGCCATCTGATAAACCTCCAAACATTGAAAATACATATCTTTACTGCAATAACATTCAATGACAGAGTTCAAAATAGAGTAAACATTTATAAAATCAGCACTTTTGCGCGATGTAATCAATAAAGGCACAACCTTGGCTGGTGGGTAATCTTGAACAATTGAATTCAAGATGGGCTTTCCAAATTTAGACAGTTCGGGTTCGGACCCTAATAGTATCCGGGTCACCTCGCACTGGGCTTTAAGGTCGGGCTTGAAATCGAGGGTTTTCTGAGCCCAGTTGAAGAAATTAAGACAGATTTTAGGGTGGGTTTGTATTTTGTTCAGGATTTGGTGAAAGATGATTGGAGTAAAATTGGAGGAAAACTTGAGGGGCTTGAGAAGTGGGGCCCAGAATTTGGTGTGTCTTTGCAAGAGGATAGTGGATGCTTGCGAAACTAGCTGGTTTTGTGTAATTTGGATCCTCCAGTTAGGATTGGTGTTTGTTCTTGCAGTTGTGAAGAATTTGGGTTCATTGAGATGTTCGGGGTGTCGGGTTGTGGGCATTATCGCCGCTGCAGAACGGAAGACCTGGAGGTGGAGCGGAGAGTAAGGGAAAGACCGGCTTGACGATTTCTATCCCTCCCTTGTTCTCTCCAGGTTTTTTCCAGTTTGAATTGAAACTGCAGAAAACGCTACTCCATACTGTAAATACACTTAGCTAAATTGACCAATCTGTGTGTAAAGTGTAGTGTTTATATCTTTCCTGCAATATATAGACAAAAGACTATGATTCAGCTCCCGCTCGAGGAATTCGACCCTAATCTACGACTCAAATGGGTCGAATTAGAGCTAAGAAATTTAGATTATATGTTGAATTTATATCAACTTAGTTCATATTTAATATTGGATAATATTTTGGATTAACTTATACTAAACGAATTAAATACAATGTGAAACTGTAAGATAAAAACGAGTTGAAATCGAAAGTGTTTTGGGAGTGGAATGAATGCTGACCCCACCCCCAAATAAGATGGGTTATTTATACTGTCAATTTTTTACTATTTATGACATGACATTTGGGTCAACTAGATGATATAATGTGTCTTGTTGTCTACAACCTAGATTGTTTAGGTTGTTGGGTAGGATCAAACTCCGGACCCCGGCCGGGCAGTACAAGCACGCGGACCCTTAGACAAATTGGTAAATAACCATAAATCGAAGGGTATTTTGGTTATTTAACTTTGTATATGCATTTTTATGCATATCATTTTATTGCACTCTGACCCTTATACTCTCCAATCAAAAGTAAATCACCCCTCCAACTTGTAAATGCACGAATCTATAGTGTATTGTATACTTTTCGGAAGGAAAATATTACATGATAATATGTTGGTTAACCTTTCTTTCCTTCTTTTCAATTAATTCATAGTGATTTGTCCTCCCAATATGATGGCTTTGTTTTTTTTCTAATTCTACATGTTTTAGAGATATTTTATTTAAAATAAATGGAGGGAGATGTGTGGGAAGTAAAATTATGTTAGGTTTATTTTTATATTAAGTATTTTTTTTTCATGTTATGAAAAATTTAATCTAGTTGATAGTGTCACATCAAATTATGTTTTATTATATTAAATTAATGATCAAAAAAGCATATTTTTGCATTGATAATGATTTTTAAGATATAAATATATATTTTTTATTTTAATAGCTTCACATCAGAACTTTTATATTGAATAGTAATGCTTGGAAGTGTTCTTTTTGGAATAAAAAGAATGATATTTAGGGGAAAAACACTTAGATACACTCGGTGTGGTCCCATTTGGGTGCACTCATATACATAAATATATATATATATATATATATATATATATTAAATACAATAATAAATTATATATATATATATTTTTATGTGTTAGCGTGCACTCAAATGAAACCCAGGTGCACCCAAGTAATTTCCTATTTTGGGCATAAAGCCAAACAAAGCGAAATATTTTTGATGAAATAAATTGCAAAAAAATCCCATACACATAATAAACATAATAAAAAGTCGACATCTTCTTCCATATAAAATAATAATCATGAACAAGAAAACAAGAGAAGGTGGCATTTTCAAAGCAAAACGGGTAAAAAACTATCTCCACATATCTACAACAATATTTCTAACAGACCCTAACAATGCATTGCACTATATATATCTTCTTATTTCTGTTTATTATTTTTTCGAATATTAATTTTCACTTAAATCACGATTTATGCATCCACGATTTCATCCGCCACAGAAGCCAAAGTGAATTCTGGTTCAGCAGTTTTCACTTCACTGTAAGAACCATCCAAAGCATTTGGCTGCCCCAATGCCCTCAATGCCAAATGCGCTGCTTTCTGCCCGGAAATCATCATCGCCCCAAATGTCGGCCCCTGTAAAATTAAAAATCCCCGATTAGTTATATTGAATTAACTATTATCTGTCAACAAATAGAGATAGTGAACTACTGTATAAGTGGAAAACAATCTGGTAAGTGGAAAACGATCTGGCAGGATCGAACCATGACCACAAAGTCACGGTGTCTCAATCCTATTTTAATTAGATTTTTGCATGGAGAATTTTAATTATGAATAAGAAAAATTAATAGTTACCATTCTCGGTGATCCATCGATTTCGGCAACTTCCATGCCCGTAACGATCATTCCAGGGACAATCTCCCTGGTAAGCCTAACAATGGCGTCCTCGGCGGTGTTCATGTCAAGGGCTTTCATTCCGGGGACACTCTCAATCATTCCGATGCTCCTCAGCCTCTTCACTCCGGTGGCGCCGAAAGGTCCGTCGTGGCCGCATGAACTCACCACCACTTTCGCCTCCATTACATTCGGGTCCATACACGACTGTGTATCATGGTTCATCGACACCAAGGCCCAGTTCGTCACGACACCGCCGACTCTCCCGCCCTTCACGATCAAGTCTTCGGCGGCGACGGCGTTGAAAAGTTTTACATTAGGCCGTGCCAGGAGCTTGCTCATGATGGTGGATGTGAACAGAGCGGCGTGCTTGATTACGACGTAATTGTCTTGTTCATCGTACTCGATCTCGAGCTCGTCGAGGAATTTGTGGGCGGGTTTTCGTACGACCATGGCGGAGAAGAGCTGGCCGCCCAGCCACGCGCCGCCACCGGGGCTTACGGATTGTTCGATGATGGCGATGTTGATGTCGGGGTTCTTGCTGAGCTCGTAAGCGCAGGAGAGGCCGGCGGATCCGGCGCCGACGACGACGACGTCGGTGTCGGCGTAGGTGATCATGTCTGTCATGTAACGCCTGGTCATTTCGCGGGAGACTATAGATTCTTTGATGGGCTGGAATTTGAATTCGTTGAGATTGTATGGAGTGGCGGCGGACATGGTGGTGATTGAGTGGTTTTGTGGGGTGGATTTGATGGGTTGGGCGGCGCGTGTGGAGAGTGGGGAGCCATGGAAAGAGGATTTGTTGTCTAGGAATGAAGTTTTGGAGAGGGAGGATGTGAGGGTTGTGGCCATGGCTGCCATTGGATATATGTTTGAAGGAGTATTGTTGTGTACGTAGGGGTTTAAGAAATGTGTGGGAATGATGGGTTGATATTCAATTCAATATATTATATATATATATATATATATATATATATATAAGGAGTTAAGAGGGTTGAAAATATCTGAAGGAAAAAGATCTTAAAAGCTGGGATTTGAATGTGGGAGGACGATAGAATTTGAAAAATTCAGAATGGTTCTGGTTCACAGATTATAGTATCTAATATCTTGTGTATGGAGATAGGATTGTTATAATTCCATAGGTATGAAATTGATAATGGAGATCTGATAAATCCAATTCAAACGAACGAAATTAAGCAAACTTCTTTTAGGTGTTTGCTAATTTTTGAACAAAATTAAGAACATTTTAATGCTACCAGTTCTTAAAATTTACATTGCAAATAGAAATAATTTATAATCGGGAAAATTTCACTTTTGGTCTCTTTGGAGTTTGATCAAAACACTTTTAGTCTCATAGAAATTTTTTTGACACTTTTGGTCTCATTGGAGTTAAAATGTGACACTTTTAGTCTCGTCCGCCTATTTTTTGACAAAATTTACGCTCGTGAAACACACACTCTATTAGTTAATTGACTCGGGATTCAAATGAAACATGTGAAGGACAGTTAACTAACAGAGTGTGTGTCTCACGAGCGTAAATTTCTTCAAGAAATAGGCGGATGGGACTAAAAGTGTCACATTTTGACTCCAATGGGACCAAAAGTGTCAAAAAAATTCCTATGGATATAAGTGTTTTGGCCGAACTCCAATGGAACCAAAAGTGACATTTTCCCATTTATAATCCATTTATTCATTATATATTTTGTGGACAATTTTAGACAATCATAGCAAAGTTTGATAATATAAGGAAAATGCTAGATACCACTGTTTTTATACCATCGATTTTTCATCGCTCCTTGATTTATAAAATATGAATATATTAAATCCATTAAAATCGATCTTGTATCTTCGAACTTTCTAATTTTAATAGAGCTTCTCGAACTCCTTTATGCATATGTAAAAAACCCTAGCCCCTCTCGCTCTCTCCATCTCTCTCTAGATCCTAGCCTTCTTTTTTCTTCTACTTTTCTCTATCGGCAGTTGTCTACTTCACCACTGTTACCACTACCATCGTAGGCGGGTTGGGTTGGAGCACCATTTTTCAAATTGTACATTACATCTTCAAATCTGATGAGATGGATATGGATCTAACGAAACAGAGACAGATCTGACGAGATGAAGACGGGTGCTTCATAAATTTTTATATAGCGTTTTAGATTTTTTGTTTAGCATTTTATTTTCTCTGTCATATGAGAGTTTGCTTTCTCTCTCGAATGAGAGTTTTATCTCTCCTTGAATAAGAGTTGCACAAGAATTTTCTTGTGTTCGTTTGTGAGTTCTTAAAATTTGTTATTTTCAAGAAACTTCATAGTTGGTGTTTCAGATGTTCTTATTACATCGTTTGACTTGATATGAATTGTATTGCTCTAAGCGGTGTAAACTTCCGATCGAATGATTTATAACATCGATTTTTTCTTTAAAAATAAAAAAATCCATTAAAATCAATTAATTACAAGTGATTTCTTACCAAAAATAGCGAAGACGAAAAATCGATTGTATATAAAAGGTGGTATATAACACTACTCATAATATAATTACATAATTGATAATAGAAACTACGCGTATACAAATTTCGAAACAAATAACTTAGGCTCTGTTTGTATGCCAGGTAATGGAATCCAAATTGGTAATCAGATATCTAGTAATCAGATTCCCAGTTATCTGATTCCATAATAATATTTGGTTGTATCTAGAAAATAGAATAAAGATCTTCTTAATGATTAGTTCATGTACATTTTTTTTTTTGGGAAGAAGTAAGTTTAATTCATGCACATTTCATAAGAAATGAAATTCACATTTGAAAACTTTCATTAAATTAACCTTATTTCTAAATTAATTTATTTGTATACGTTGTGTCACCTAAACTTGTGAAATTTTTATATAAAAAAAGTTAATATATTTTCATACTGACTGTAAAATTGTACGCATAATTAATATTTAAATACTAATTATTAAAACAATAAATGAATTTGACTATGACACGTCGAAATAATTAATGGCTCCAAATTACGAAGTATGAACAATAGATTACTGAATATATATATATATATATATATATATATATACACACACACACACAGAGACACAAACATATATATATATATATATATATATATATTATGTAAAATAAATAAAAAATTAAACTAAAGTATATGATTATATATATGCATTATACTAAAATATATACACACACATATGTATAATATATATATATATATGTGTGTCTGCATACTTATATATATACGTATATATATGTGTGTGTATACTTATGTGTCTGTATATATATATACACATATTCATATATATATATATGTATGTATATATATACGTATACTTATGTGTTTGTATATATATACACACATATTCATATATGTATATATATACGTATACTTATGTGTCTGTATATATATACACACATATTCATATATATATATATATATATATATATATATATATATATCTTAGTATCATGTAAAAATATATTCAAATATAAAAGCTATATATGTAAATTGTATATATACAAACATATTTTTATAATATATTTTCTTATATGATGAAATATAAGTAATTATATATATATATATATAATATTTTTAATGATAGAAAAAAGATATAATATGAATAATAAAAATGTCTAGCAAGTTTTATTTTCAAATTCCCCTGAAAAAAGGAATAAGAAACCCTCAAAGAAATAGGGATTTAGATTCCTTATTTTGGGGCGCAGAATTCCCTGTTTTGAGGAATCTGATTCATTTCTCATAATTTAAGCAGTGTTATCAAACACATTAATCTGATGTCAGGGAATTAGATTCCCAATTTTGATTCCATTTTCTGGCAAACAAACGGAGCCTTAATGTCGTCTTGGGTTTTCTCATTATTGACTATTGTAAGAAATCAATTTTTCCCAAGGACGGCATCAAATTTAGATGATGTATTTGCTTAACGTCTCATCTCATTTATACCTTCCAACGTTGAGTAGGAGAAATTTCAGTTATCAAAAGTTTGGACTAGGTGTCCCTGTGTGGGCTGCATCTTGGACCATTATATTAAAAGTACAAAAATGATCCAAATAGTTTAATCTTGATTTGAACTAATCTTAAACTCATATATCGTTAATCGACTAGTCTTAAGCATATGGCACAAGGGAGTTGGGACACAACAGATGATATAGAATGCGTGGTCTGGTGCAAACCAACTCATGGAGTCATCAAGGTTGATGTGGGGGCGACGGTATGTCTTAGTCAAAGAAATGATTATTATTATAAATTAAACCTTTTGCAATATAAGCTGAAATGTTTGAAAATGAGTATAGTTATTTTGTAAGTACTTCAGAATATAAGAGGGAAAAAAATAAAAGAAATGACAGCTGTGGGATTTGAACCCACGCCCTTTCGGACCAGAGCCTAAATCTGGCGCCTTAGACCACTCGGCCAAACTGTCTTGATTGACATGTTACCTCGTTTCCGACTTATAACTAAATAATACGTGTGAGGCATCAATTATTTCACGTTTGTGCACCGACAGCTCTAACACGTGATTTTCTTGCTGTAGGTCATGTGATATTCTATAATTATATTTGAGATTTAAAATATTGTCAATTCTATCTTTTTCTTTTTGTCCATCTTTTTTATTGATCAATAAGTGCGACCATCTTGTAGTTGACACGTTAAATTAATAATTCCATCACGATCTTCAACTCATATAAGTCATCTGCAAATTTTAATTTGTGATGCCACGGCCTCTAGTCAATATAATTCCTAATGACAGGAAGAAAAGATCCTGTACGTCTCATCATCATGCTCCCACTGTGATCCGAACAAAGCCAGCGAACACAATACTAGGACAAGACCAATAAATTACCAACCTGAAAAAAGGGAGGGAAAAAAACTTTCACATTATATGTGTATATAAATTAACTGGCATTTTATCAAGGATAAAATAAAATAAGATACTCGAGATAGTTTGAGCAAGAAATTATAGGCATTGGGCAATGGTGTGTGTGCTAGATGTTACGGATGTTTGTAAATTAGACGTAATCATGGATTCGATTTTAACAAAAATAGACTAATTCACCTATATGCAATGATAAAAGTCAAGCCCTCACTAGATATTATCGAAGTGAACTAATTAAGTTATTGAGTCAATTACCTTGTCATATGATTAATATATACTCCAAGAAAATTGATTAAATCATAAGACAAATTTATTGAACGAGGCCAAGTAAGAATTGTTGGCATTGTTCGAGATGTTTCTATCTTTTTGGTTGATGTGAGACTGACATTGACATGTTTGGTTTGGTAGGGTGATACTTGGTGGATCCAGGAGTCCAACTCTCGAGTAATATTCATCATACAAAGTATTAAAACGTAATAAATATATATATATATATATATATATGGTGGACCAACCACATGTTTTAACACTGTTTGTGGTGGATATTTATTCGAGAGTTGGACTCCCAAATCCATCAAGTATCACCTCGGTTTGGTGTGGCATGCGCTTCACTCAACAGCTCTTCCTCCAATCAGAATTCTTCGCTACTTGTGCACTACCCTAATTCCTAAAACCTGTTAGGAATCAACGCGCATGAACGAACTTAAAAGTAAAAGAAAGCAAGAAAACGAGACAACAATTTTACGTGGTTCGGCAAATTGCCTACGTCCACGGACCTATGCTAGAGAGATTTTATTTATATGAGAGAAGAAAAACGATTACAAGAGATTGAGAGTGTATTGCCCCGAAAGAAAAACCCCACAAGTGTTTCCCGTGTAGCACAATTTGTATCTACCACAAATTATTTTCCTTAGTATACACTACACTACACACACTTTGCTCTCTATGTTTTCTCTCAATTTTGGGATGCTTAGAATGAAGGAAATTCACTCCTATTTATAGGAGTAATTTTCACCTACCAAAACTCTTGGTTTCACCTACCAAACAACTCTTGGTTCCACCTACCAAACAACCTTTGGTTTCACCTACCAAACAACCCTTGGTTTTACTTACCAAAAAAACCTTTGGTTTCACCTACCAAACAACCCTTGGTTTTACCTATCAAACAACCTCTTGGTTTCACCTACCAAACAACCTTTGGTTTCACCTACCAATCAACCTTTTGGTTTGTTTCTCCACAAAACCCATCAATCTCCCACTTGGAGACCAAACTCAAAGTTGAAGACACAACCTATTCTCCCTCCAATTTAATGCGTTCTCTCTCTAGCAAAAGTCAGCCTCCTCTTCACAGAAACTCCAGGCCCACTGAGGCCATGCAAAGCCTCAGTTTTTCGGTGGTAACCCCCTTTGTCAACATGTCTGCCGGATTCTTTGCACCCAAAATCTTTTTCAATTCCAAAGTCTCATCATCTATCATCTCTCGGATATGATGATACTTCAATTGAATATGTTTCGTCCTTGAGTGAAACACCGGATTCTTTGCCAAACAAATGGCACTTTGACTATCACTATAAAGTGCACAATCCCGTTGCTCCTTGTCAATTTCCCTCAGAAAATTCTTCAACCAAATCATCTCTTTTCCAGCTTCTGAAATAGCTATGTACTCGGCTTCGATTGTAGAAAGTGCTACACATTTTTGTAGTCTTGACATCCAACTAATTGCTGTGCCACCCAAAGTGTAAATATAGCCCGATGTGCTCTTCCGACCATCTTGATCACCACCTAAGTCAGCATCCACAAAGCCCTCTAAAGTGATACTACTAGCCTTAAAACTCAAACACATATCCGATGTGCCTTTCAAGTACCTTAGTAACCACTTCACTGCTTCCCAATGCTGTAAACCCGGATTAGCCATATATCTACTCACGACTCCCACTGCATGAGCTATATCCGGCCTTGTACACACCATTGAGTACATCAAACTTCCAATAGCAGAGGCATATGGAACCTTTGCCATCTTTTTTCGCTCCTCGTCAGATTTAGGTGATTGCTCCTTGCTTAGTTTGAATTGACTCCCCAAAGGAGTGCTTCTAGACTTTGCATCATTGATAGCAAATCTATCAAGCACCTTATGTATGTACCTTTCCTGAGTCAGCTTGAGGCTCCCACTCGACCTATCTCGAATAATTCTCATCCCGAGAATTGTATTTGCAGCCCCCAAATCCTTCATTTCAAACTCACTCGCCAATTGTTGTTTCAGCCTTTTGATTTCCCCCATATTAGTCCCTGCAACTAACATGTCATCGACATACAACAATAAAATAATGTAGCAATCTTTAAATCTTTTAAAATAACAACAATGATCCATTTGACATCTAGTAAATGCATTACTATCCATGAACGTGTCAAACCTTTTGTACCACTGTCTCGGAGCTTGTTTCAAACCATACAAGCTTTTCTCTAGCTTGCATACAAGGTTTTCTTTTCTACTTACTAAAAAACCTTCCGGTTGAGCCATGTATATATCCTCCTCCAAATCCCCATGAAGGAATGCCGTTTTTACATCTAATTGTTCAAGATGTAAATCCTCTGCAGCAACAATGCTTAGAACCATCCTTATAGTAGTTAACTTGACAACCGGCGAAAATATCTCACTGTAGTCAATCCTTTCCTTCTGTTGGAACCCTTTGACTACCAGCCTCGCCTTGTACCTTTTACTACCATCTGGCTCATCTTTTACCCGGAATATCCACTTGTTTTGCAAAGCTCTTTTCCCTTCCGGTAACTTGGTCAACCTCCAAGTCTTATTTGTCTCAAGTGAGCTCATCTCATCTTTCATGGCTAGCTCCCACTTGAGAGAATCTCCTACACTCATTGCCTCTTTGTACGATTCCGGCTCTCCCGAATCTGTCAAAAGTAAATAGTATAGGGAAGGGGAATACCTCGTGTTTGGTTTAGGAGTTCTACTCGATCTCCTCAAGGTAGGTTGTGGAGTCTCCGGATCTTCCTCAATCCTATTTTCAACTCCATTTCCTGCAACCTCATCCTCAGTGATCTCTTCCAATATCGCCTTTGATTTTTCATTATCATCAGTCTCTGCCCCAAGTCTATCCTTGTAAAGCACCTTCTCGTTGAACGTAACAACTTTATGCCTTATGATTTTGTTGTTTTGGTAATCCCAGAACCGGTAACCAAAACTATCTCCACCATAACCAATAAAAATGCACTTCTGTGCTTTTGGATCCAACTTATCCCTATCATCAGAGCTTAGCAAGACATAGGATAAACAACCGAAAATTTTCAAATGCGATAAATTTACCTCCTTTCCAGACCAAACTTCTTCCGGTATTTTGAAGTCTAATGGTACTGAAGGTCCCCGGTTGATAAGGTAAGCTGCCGTACTTACTGCATCAGCCCAAAACGTCTTTGGCAACCCGGAATAAAGCCTCATGCTCCTAGCTCGTTCATTCAAAGTTCTATTCATCCGCTCTGCAATCCCATTCTGCTGCGGAGTCTCTGGAATGGTCTTGATCATCTTGATCCCATTCTCTGCACAATAGACTTTGAATTCTTGGCTGTCATACTCCCCGCCATTGTCGGACCTCAGACTCTTCAGTTTCAGCCCCGTTTCATTCTCGACTTCTGCCTTCCACTTCCTAAAGGTATTAAACACATCAGACTTATTTTTCAAAAAATAAATCCATACCTTTCTTTTGGAATCATCAATGAAGGTGACATAGTATCTCGACCCTCCAAGCGACTGTACGGGTGCCGGTCCCCATACATCGATATGCACAAGCTCCAATTTCTCTGCCTTCGGTTCTCTTCCCGTCTTGGAGAAGCTCACCTTTTTCTGCTTCCCAAGTACACAGTCTTCACAAAGACCCAATTCAACCGTCTTTGAGATTGGTAGCTTTTCCTTGGATGCCATGATTTTCATTCCCTTCTCACTCATATGCCCAAGTCGCATATGCCATCGATGCACGTCTTCTGTGGCCTCGACTGCAGCTAACGAGTCCCTATTGATTTCTGTGGTGTACAAAGTCCCCGACTTTTTACCACGAGCCACCACCAAATTTCCTTTGGTGATTTTCCAAGAACCACCACCAAACATTGTGGTGTAACCATCACTATCAATTTGACCCATTGAGATCAAATTCTTCCTCAGCCCCGGGACATGTCTGACATTCTACAGTTTCAACTGCATCCCCTGTGCCGTCGTTATCGTGACATCTCCCTTACCAATAATTTCTAAGGGTTCATCATCTGCAAGAAATACCTTTCCAAATTTTCCAGAAGTATAATTTGTAAGATAATTTTTACAGGAAGTAGCGTGAAACGACGCACCTGAGTCCAGTACCCATTGGTCAACTGGACTGTCAACACAACAAACCAAAGCGTCTCCGACATCGTCTGTTGCTGCGTTTGCTTGTTGATGTTCCCGGTTGTGATTTTGTCCCGTCTTTTCTGGACAGTCCCTCTTGAAGTGGCCTTTCTTACCGCAGCCCCAGCAATCATCACCCTTGCGCGGTTTTGACTTCCCTCGCCCCTTGGACTTGGATCGACCTTTGCCTTTCTGACCACCCCGTTGAACACTTCTCCCTCTGCTTTCCGCACTCAATGCAGCAGATGTGAGTTCTCCTGATTCTCTCCGGCGAATATCCTCGCTTAGAATCAGATCCCGAATCTCCTCAAGCTTCAACTTTCTTTGGCCAGACGAACTACTCACAGCAGTTACCGTCGCACTCCAACTTTCCGGCAAAGAAGACAATAAAATTAAAGTCTTTACCTCATCCTCAAAATTAATATCAACCGAGCTCAACTGAGTGATGATCACGTTAAACTCGTTGATATGATTGGTCACCAATCCTCCCTCCGTCATCTTCAAGTTGAATAAACGTCTCATCAAGTAGACTTTATTCGACGCGGATGGCTTCTCATACATGTTGGATAATGCCTTCATCAAACCCGCCGTCGTAGTTTGATCTAGGATGTTAAACATTACGTTTCTTGATAACGTTAATCGAATAACACCTAGTGCTTGCCTATCCAATAATTCCCAATCCTCGTCTGACATCTTTTCAGGCTTCTTCCCCGACAATGGTTGATGGAGTTTCTTCTGGTACAGATAATCCTCCATCTGTGTTCGCCAGAATCCGAAATCTTTTCCATCGAACTTGTCTATATTCACTTTTCTATCGTCAGACGCCATTGATTCCGCACGGATCGTTATAACCCGTGCTCTGATACCAGTTGTTAGGAATCAACGCGCATGAACGAACTTAAAAGTAAAAGAAAGCAAGAAAACGAGACAACAATTTTACGTGGTTCGGCAAATTGCCTACGTCCACGGACCTATGCTAGAGAGATTTTATTTATATGAGAGAAGAAAAACGATTACAAGAGATTGAGATTGTATTGCCCCAAAAGAAAAACCCCACAAGTGTTTCCCGTGTAGCACAATTTGTATCTACCACAAATTATTTTCCTTAGTATACACTACACTACACACACTTTGCTCTCTATGTTTTCTCTCAATTTTGGGATGCTTAGAATGAAGGAAATTCACTCCTATTTATAGGAGTAATTTTCACCTACCAAAACTCTTGGTTTCACCTACCAAACAACTCTTGGTTCCACCTACCAAACAACCTTTGGTTTCACCTACCAAACAACCCTTGGTTTTACCTACCAAAAAAACCTTTGGTTTCACCTACCAAACAACCCTTGGTTTTACCTATCAAACAACCTCTTGGTTTCACCTACCAAACAACCTTTGATTTCACCTACCAATCAACCTTTTGGTTTGTTTCTCCACAAAAACCATCAAAACCGACATATAAATTTTAATCTGGGGAGCGCCCAAAAGTGAAAGTCAAAAGATAACAATTTATATTCCCCACATCCCTTAATTTAAGCTCGTTTTAACACCAACTTTTACTGCAAATCGAACATTTAAATTACACATGTAGATCAGCTTTGTTACTGTCTCCGCCAAATCCAGTTGTCAAGTCCAAGAACTTTCGCATTATTATAACACCAATCAAATGCTCTCACGTTCTTTCATGCAACATGTTGGCCCCTCGTCCTAAATTTTAATTCTGCCACTATCATAATTAATCTTTCTTTCTTTTTTTTTCTTCTGATGCAGCCTGGAATTTCCACTCAAACTCTGTATAATGTTTCCAATTCCCTTTCTCCAAGTATTTTAGGAAATGATTTTGGAAGTCAATTTCAATTTAAGGCCAGATAGATAATATCAAATTCTTAAATTCCAGCTGGAATAATTTGACATTTGAGCAGTTCGTGAAAGAACAGACCCCTTATTTAATGTCAAATCTTTTTCCTATATACATATCTGAGAAGCCTACTAAATTCTGAAGCTGTAAAGTTACTCGTTTCAGAAAATGGAGAGAAGGGCTCATCTCTTTGCCGCTCTTCTCTTCTCTACAGTTGTATTGGCTGCAGTTTGTCCAGTCTCACAGGCAGCAGAATCAAAAAACTTATTTGATGATAATTTCAGCAGAAGTTGCCCTGAGAATAATTTCAAGACTTCTGATGATGGACAGATCTGGTCTCTCTCCCTTGATAAAGAAGCAGGTAATCAAGTGCAATTTTCACACACACACACATATATATATATATGTGTATATAATCTGATCCTTCACTGCTATTGATTTTTAATCTGTGTAAATAATTGTTTTATAGGTTGCGGGTTTATGACAAAGCAGAAATACAGATTCGGATGGTTTAGCATGAAGCTTAAACTTGTCGGAGACGATTCAGCCGGAGTTGTGACTGCTTATTATGTATGTGTTGAAAAATTTATATGTATTACAAGATGAATAATTTAGCTAGTACCCTATAAATAATTAATAGAGATATATGAAAATGTTAATTTCACGCAGATGTGTACGGAAAATGCGGCGGGCCCAGAGAGGGATGAACTAGACATAGAGTTCTTGGGGAATAGATCAGGACAACCTTACCTTATACAGACCAATGTGTACAAGAATGGAACTGGTAACCGCGAAATGAGACACAGTCTGTGGTTCGACCCCACCGAGGAGTTTCACACCTATTCCATCCTTTGGAACACCCACCAGATTGTGTAAGTTTTCCGCGTTTTCCTTCTACACGATCAGTCCGATTCATATTACACGTTATGGGTGGAGTTGAGTTTAACGAGGTCCAATTCGAATTCAGTCTAATGAGCTGAGATGCAGCAAGTTATATTTGTTTGCAAGCTCATGAGTCTATATACAAATATAGTATTTAATTTAATTTATTGATTACAAACTAGTACAAAATTAATAATATATACATATATATTCTTTTTATTTCGCGCTCGAGCTCTTTTACTTTGGTTGGTCGAGCTCGAGCTCGAGCCAAGCAATTTGGTCAAGCTTAGCTCCTGTCCATCCCTACTTAATTGAAAGGTATTTCAATTATGTTACAAAAGAGAGAATGCAAAATTTTATTCTATTTGTTTTCCTATACAGGTTCTTTGTAGATCAAGTGCCAATTAGAGTGTTCAAGAACGCGAACTACACGAACAATTTCTTTCCGAACCAGAAGCCAATGTACTTATTCTCGAGCATATGGAACGGTGATGACTGGGCCACTAGAGGCGGGCTGGAGAAGACGAACTGGAAAAAGGCGCCATTTGTGTCGTCTTACACGGAGTTCAACGTGGACGGGTGCCAATGGGAGGATCCATACCCAGCCTGCGTTTCCACCACAACAGATAATTGGTGGGATCAATACAATGCATGGCATCTTTCAGATGATCAGAAGACGGATTATGCTTGGGTGCAGCGGAACCTTGTTATATATGATTACTGCAAAGATACTGAGAGGTTCCCTACATTGCCTGAAGAGTGTTGGTTAAACCCATACGCCTAAGTATTAGTACTATTTAAGAGTTCCATTCCTTGGTTATTTTTTGATGATAGGCAATTTTTTAATTGGGTATTTCCAATCTGTATTCATGAGTTCATTAAATTATTTATTCAAGTTATGTATAAAAACATGTTTTAATTAATTTTATGAATCATATATAACGTTAGAATCCACAGCTACGCAAAGGCAGGATTCATCACTTTTTTAAACTTTTTGGGCACATGGGATGATCAATTGAGCTGCAACAATTAAGGTTAAATGAATCCCAGATAAAACCTATCCTAACTTGAGTAGGGCTATAGTTTTAAAACTTTTATTGGGCAAACTTCTATTAAATAGTGATAAATAAATGAAGTAACAGAATGTCCAAGTCCACTTATTACATATTAATGTCACCTATATATGACTTGCCTGAAAAAAAAAAAAAAAAGTCACCTATATATGACTTTAAATATTGGATTTAACGAATGAGTTTAAACAAATCTAACACGCCACCCAAACAAACTCCACTCCCAATTTAGGGTTGTAGCGTGGAAATCTCATCAATATCCCTTGAATCGTGATGGTTAAAGCATGAAAGACACATATTAGACTTAAAACCTTTATCATATATAGAAGTCCCTTCATATGATCGAGCAACATGATCTCTCTTAGGAGACCTCTATGCCTGGCATAAGACCTAGGTTCGAGTCGCAATTATGTAAATATTTAATTTTTTAAATTTTTTTAGACATCCCTTGATTCAGAGCCATTCATTATCTTAATGAGTTTTGATATCTTGAAATGGAGTAATAAATACATTTGACTTATTATTTTAACAAGCTTAGAATGCCATAATTTATAAAACCCTGACTTTCTTTTTTCTTCTATTTTCCTCCCCGGCGATGACTTGGTGATCAGTCTTCTACTTCACCACTGTTACCACCACCATCGTCGGCGGATTAGGTTGGAGCACTCTTCTTCAAGTTGTACATCACATCTTCAAATTTGACGAGACGGATATGGATCTAAAGACACATCTCCAAATCTAACGAGACGGATATGAATCTAAAGAGACAGAGACAAATCTGACGAGATGAAGACAGGTGATACTTACGTTTTTAAATTTATATAGCGTTTTAGATATTTTATTTAGTATTTTATTTTTTCTCTCGTATGAGAGTTTGTTTTTTCTCTCGAATGAGAGTTTTATCTCTCCTTAAATAGGTTGCACAAGGATTTTCTTGTGTTCGTTTGTGAGTTTTTAAGATTTGTTATCTACAAGAACTTGATAGTTGGTGTTTCAGATGTTCTTACTACATCGTTTGAATTGATATATATGAATTGTATTGTTCCAGGTATTGTAAACTTTCGATTGAATGATATATAAAACCGATTTTTCTTCAAAATAAAATGTCATAATTCATGTTGAATGGTTTTGTTTAGGGAAAATTAGGATTAGGGGAGTAGGTAGTTTCATAATTAATAAAAATATAGTAAGTGTTAATTAACTAAGGAGAAAGAATTGGTAAACTTTACAAATTATTAAAGGAATTATTTTTAGTATAAAATCTCATTTATATTACTTCTATCCATTTCTTTTCTAAAGAATGTCTATTTCTTCTTCCATATATATTCAAAATTACTTAAAGTTTTATTATTAATCTTTCTTTCATGTTCTTTAATATTTCTTGACCGTTTTGAGTGAGAAAAATTGCAAACGAATTAAGAAAATTATAATTTATAGAAAATATTGACAAGTTTTTTCTCTCTCTCTCAATGTCTTGCAAATTGATTTATTTAATTTATCTATTTGAGAAATTTTAGTTCAGGGGAATAAGAAATTGAGAGAATTGTTAAATTTTAATTTATAAATTACTAAAGCAAACATTTTTAACACAAAATCTCATTTATGTAATTTTTTTACTTTTTTTTTGATAGAATGTCGATTTTTTGTGTAAAATGTTTCCAGCATCACTTCAAATTTTATTATTAAACTATCTTTCACGTTGGATAGTTGTTCTTTTAAACTTTTTATTGGAACCTTGTAAAGTACTCGAATTTTTTTTTCATTTTATTTAACTTCCGTATTAAGAACACAATTGACAATATAGTGATGTAAATTATAACTGAGCAATATAGTGTTACTACATGATCAATTGCATTTTCATTCGATTGTTTTCTCTAATTTTTTTTGATACATAAATAATATCATCATCAATCAATGATTTATGGGGGAAAACTCCACTATCGCATTTGTTGAGTTCCAATACCAACCAATTTTTGAATCTCATTTCATCTTTTTGTGAAATTATTTCACAAGTAAGCTTAATATAATCATGACTGCGTGAAGCTACTAATAATCTAATATTATTAAATTAGCTTATCTGCGAAGCTCAATTATCTAATTTTTTTTTGCTTCTATTAAATTTTTGCTAATCAAACACAAAATATGATTGTTATGTTGATAGACATTATATGTACGAATACGAGCCAATATGAATTTGGATATTGGTTTTGCTTTATTATGCAAAAAAGGAAAAAAAATCAAATTTACATGACTAAAGAGCCAAAAAAAACTTTTCAATTTCTTATATAAAGTGTAGTTTTCCTGATTCGCTTTCAATTTTTTTCAATTAAAACATTTAAAAAAATATTATAGAACATGAAAGAAAGATATAATAAAACTTTAAATAGTGTCGAATAAATTTTGGAAGAAGAAATAGACATTCTTTAGAAAAGAAATGAATAGAAGTAATATAAATGAGATTTTGCAATAAAATTGTTACTTTATTAATTTGTAAAACTTAACAATCCCTTCTCTTCAATTAGTTAAAACTTACTGTGTCTTTATTAATTATGAAACTTTCTACCCCTAATCCTAATTTTTCCTTTTGTTTATAGTCTAGTTTTTGTTTATGTGCATAGTCAATTAAATAGGTTATTATTGTAGGAGTAACAACTTAATCAAATAAATAAAAACAATATTATAATTGTAATTAATCAATGTTTTTTTAAAAATATTTTCTTTAAGAAATAGGAGTTTCTACCATGACTCATTGATTTGATGATATCCAACTTATTACTACTAATATGAGATTATCAAGCTAAATATTTAGGGTCACCCGACTGTCTGTGAATTAAAAAGAAATAGGGGTTTGTCAAGTAAACCGGCTCCCAAAGCGTAGGCTATGTTTGTTTTTATTTTGGAGGGTTTTTTTGATGAAAATTTTGGTGAAGAAATTTATTGGGAGTTGTGTACTTTGGTGAAAATTTGTTTAGTTTTGTGTTTAATTTTATTTTCAAAAGAGAAAAAGTTACTTTAGCAGTCAAATCACGTAAATTTTTATCTAAAAAGTAATATTTATAATTAGTTAATAATTAAAAAATATAATATACAATTTATATAGTACAAAAAAATAAGTCAAAAGTAGAAAAGGGTGTAAGGTGGTGGTGTAGACAATGTAGTTGATACAAATATTTGGCTAAAAAGTACCTATTTGGTGAAAAATGAATAAGATACATGAGTTTTGACCAAAACAAAATTTTGGCCAAAATAGAAGTTCAAAACGTAGCCGTATATTGTGAATCTATTCGGCTCCCAAGTCCCAACTCTCTCTCTCTCTCTCTCTCCACCATTCCCAAATCCCAATAGGAAGGAAATTGGCTATCGCGGCGACAATTAGACCGGGAATTTGATACCCGTTACTAGTCAATTCGAAAAATTTCCAGTGCACAATGGTCTGCGAAAAGTGTAAGATTCTTCTCCTACTCCATCATCGTTGATGCATAGTTATGAATTATTTTATCTAGGGTTTTTCTCAAATTGAAATTTATAGATTATATATATGATGTGTATTTACAGGTGAGAAGAAGCTTGCGAAGATTATAGTGCCGGACAAGTGGAAAGAAGGCGCAAGCAACACCACCGAAGGCGGTGGCCGTAAGATCAACGAGAACAAACTCCTCTCCAAGAAAAACAGGTTCGCATATATATATATATATATATATATATTTCCCCCTTCTGTTCCGTACTTGTGTTTACTGAATAATTACGATTTCATGGAGGATTAAGAGGTGTTAATTAAACGTACCTATTCGTTTATAATGCTTTATTTTATTTATTTTTTAGTTTCAGAGATTGATTTGTAATTTATTTTTTTTCGAACCTTGGTGACATCAATTTTGTTGTTGAATGTTGATCGGGCTTGTTATAAGGTATCTTGTGTTGTTTGCTCAATTCTAAGAAGTTGGAATTGCTTGAATTATCTGTCACTTTTTAGCTACAGTTGCTTTTATTAGTTCTACTATTACTTTTAGTTTTCGGCACTGTTTCCGTTGATTCCATACTTGCCCGCATTAGTAGAAGTCTTTCCTTTATTTTGCCTCAAGCCTTCTTCTCATTTATATCCATTACCATGACTTAAAATTTGTTGTGGGTTTGGGGTAGGGGGGGTAGGGGTAGGTACCTGACAGGTTCTTGTGAGACAGAAGATCTGTCTCAGATGTGATGTAAGCATTGTAGTTTATGTTCTATCAGTCGAATCTGAACTTAAGTTCATGGAGTGGAATGTACCGATTAGTTGTGCAGAAGAGCTTTGGTTTGTTTGTAGAGATGAAATCTGCTTGTTTTGTGTCTTAAACTTCTGGTAACAGATGCACAATGAGCAAGCGTCTGTTATGACTTCCCTCTGCATCTTGTATGGGTTTTACATTGAGAATATCTTTAGAAGCATTAATTAATGCTTGTTATGTCATCAGAATTGTCTTTCTGTGTGACAGCTTTCATGCATTTCATCTGTGCTTTGTTCAGATGTTGGATTCTCAAGTCGTTCCTTTTTAGTTGTTTTCGGTATCCGAAAAAGAAAAAAGATCTTTATAATGTAGAATTTTATATGTGCTATGCCCCCTACAAGGAAATAGTTGAGCGCTTTGCTTTTTACTCATTCCCCTGAGTTATTAGGAACTTGATTGTTTTGCAGATGGACACCTTACGGGCAAACCAAATGTATTATCTGTAAGCAGCAAGTGCATCAGAATGGCAAATATTGTCATACATGCGCTTATAGTAAAGGTAGTAGTATTTCAATTTTTTTCTTTTATTCTTTCATTAATGAAAGCATTGCTTGCTGAGAATTCCGTGCTATCTTCATAATGCAGGAGTATGTGCAATGTGTGGCAAGCAAGTAATTGACACCAAGTTCTACAAGCAAAGCAATGTATGACGTGTTCAACTCTTCCCAATGTTAAGAGAAGTCTCCAAGTGCTGCAGTCTTTAATTTGTATCTTAATCTGCATGTAACAACAAGGATCAGTATGATTATGTTCTATATTATATACTCGATCTTCATATTCTTTTATGTTTAGTTGAATACACTTTCATATGATTTTGCAGTGTGTTAAGCTGTATTTTGTACAGTTATTAGTCATCTAGAATGAGTTCCTTTCTTTTGGAGTTTCATTAACTTTTTTATTTTCCAGTATCTTACTTCAGGCTGTGAGAATTCTATTTCATGTGCCTCCCTCTTAGTTTAGAATGCTTCATGCACGGGAAATAGGAATGCAATACGTAACTGTTATGATATCCCACATCGGTTCCACATGAAAGTATGGAAGGGTATATAAGTGGGGAGTCAACCCTTTACCTTTGACTATGGTTTTGGATTAAGTTAGGGCTCCCTATCTTATATGCCTAACAATTTGGTCCGACCTGCCGGATTCGGGCGGGCTGCGGAAAGGGGCTACCCGATGGTGGACCCAGGGGTTGCCACCCCGGATGTGGGCCCAAGGGGGTTGCCACCCGGGAAGTGGGCCTTGGTATGGGTTGCCACCCGGAGTGTGCCGTCCGTGGACGTTCGGTTTGAAAGGGGGATAGATTGTTATGATATCCCATATCGGTTCCACATGAAAGTATGGGAAGGTATATAAGTAGGGAGTCAACCTTTTACCTTTGACCATGATTTTGGATTAAGTTAGGGCTCCCTATCTTATATGCCTAACAGTAACTCAACAATTGAGGGAGCAAAATACACTCAGAGTATGAATCTTTTCTGTTGATAAAGTAACTGCAGTCCGGCTCAGCCAGTGTGCTAACAGCATGCCAAGGATAGTGCAATAACTCTTATGATGTGTTAAGTCTCTTTTAGACGAACGGGTTCATTTGCTTGCAGAATTCTATTTTAGGTCATTTTGTGCTTGCCGACTACCTACCGAATATTGTTGACAATGCTACTGAGTATGTGATTCAAAGGGAATGCAAGTTTTGTTATAACCATATGATAGACTTTATGTGGGTTCTATAACACGGATAACTGGGATTGCCATGACCCACGTCGAGTCAATATAAGCCTTGGACAGATCCCCGCAAAAGCTTTCCTAGGTCACATGTTGATGTATACATTGAAGTCCATAATTGCGGTGAAATTGCAACGTTTCTTAGCATTGAAAGGTCATCTTTCACCATCAAGGATGATGGCCTGGGTACAATGGCAGAATTGATATGTGCCTGTCTTTTCTCCTTATCCCTTCGTCCTTGCTTTCCGTCTTCCTCTTGTTTTTCTTCCCTTTTTATCTTTCCGTCCTTTTTAGTTAGGTTTTCCGAGTATAGTCTTACATATACTTACAAGAAACATAAATGCTTATATAATGGTTAAAAGTAAGGGATGATAGCAAAAACCCCCCTCATAACTGAGGTGATGTGCACTTTGCCCCCCAATTTATTGAAATGTGCGATTTACCCCCTCACTTATCAAAAATGTGCACTTCACTCCCTCGAGCAGCTCGGACAGGGGCAAAATGCTACAAAACACATAAGTCAGGGGGCAAAGTGCTACAAAAACACATAAGTCAGGGGGCAAAAGTCCAATGTTTATGATAAATGAAGTGCCTGAATCTGCCCGAAGAAGTGAAGTGCACATTTTTTATAAGTGAGGGGGTAAATCGCACATTTCAATAAATTAGGGGGCAAAGTGCACATCACCCCATAACTGAGGGGTGTCTGCTATTATCCCTAAACGTAATATCTGATGGCGCAGGTCATTGCATGGGAAACTTGTGATCATAATCCCCGCAATTTCAGTTTCAATGCCGGTTATTACATGAAAATTACTGTGCTGTAAAAAGAGCATATAATGTGACAAGCAAACAAATGGAATATTCCGGCAGAGTTGGAAATATTATTAGAGAAATATTAATAGAGATATTAACAAGCTACTCTGCTCAAACACTGTAAATTTCTTGGCCCCGTCCAAAATTATGTCAAGGAACGGGAGAAGATCTAATAAAACCCTTAAGAATGGTGACTAGACATACTTATTATTCTTGCAATTCATCTTTTGGTAGAATATCCAAAATTACTGGAATTTGCAGAAAATTGAAATATTATTGTTCTTGTTTCTGTTTCTTAAGACTACTGCCTGGATCTCGAAACATCCAGTAGTTCTTGATTTCATCAGCACTTCTTCCAGGAATTCTTCCAGCAATTAACGACCACCTGATGCCAAGCAGTTTCAACAATTCAGAGCTGATATTATACCGAACAAGTGTGCAAAAAGGAAATGCATTTTTTTTTACACGAGAATGAGATTTTTACCTCTCACCAACCAGGTTATACATCCTAATTACCAGCTCTTCTTCATCTTCAGATAACCGAACCTGAGCATGATTTTTACTCTTTACTTCTGCAACTTACAATATCATGTCAGTTATAGACGTACATGTAACTCAAATCGAGATTCGTTACACGTGAGAATTTTTAGTATCGATAATTTCTACAATCATAAAGAACCAGTTCTTGTTTCTATTTGAATTTCCTGCTTAATTCTACTATGTGTTTGTTTTATCGAAATGCATCAGTCGACGAATAAATTAAGATAATGAGATTCGGAACTTGATAATAAACTATGAGGTCTTCCAAACAAATTATTGAACAGAGTGGAAGCATATCAAGACATTAAGGGGGGTTAAGTACCTTGAGAACCAGAGATATTATTTTCAGAAGAAGAGTTTTCTGAGCCGGCCATGACTTTGGTGCACCACTTCGAGAGTTGTTAATTGTGAATTTGTTATAAATGATAGATAGATCCTATTCTTCTTTTATAGTAGCGCTAGTCACGAGATGCACAAATCTTTTTTCTTGGAGGAGCAGATTTTGCATGATTATTCAGATTAAAACATTTTTCGAATCTTAGTATCGGTTATTTATAAATGTACTATTGCATTAAAAGAAAATAGCCAAGTTGATGTTGACCCCTGAATAATACACTTTCAACAGCAATGTGTGCTGTTCCATTGATTAGTCAAAATATGTTATCACAAATACGTGGTGGTTTTAAGTAAGATTGAGAGTTGTCGAATTCCTATTGGTTGATATCATCAAAAGGCCAATATCCATCCACAATGAACAACTGCTTCTCTTTTATGAGTTAGAAGGTAGTAAAAGACGACCCCCGTAGCAAGTATTGAGTATTTGAATAGGACTATAACTATTGCTCAAAACAAACTGCTTCAAGAGAATCAAGACATATCATAGCCATGTTTGCAAAAAATGGAAAAGAAAAAAAAAACACTTCTAAGCTTTTTGATGGATTTAAAATATTTTTAGTTGTTTGATTTCATTGCTTCTGCGTTTCTAAGAAAAAACTGAAAATAAGCAGAAAGTAAAAGCACGTCCAAATGTACTTCCTAGTTTAGTTTCTTTTGGCACTTTTTTATAATCTTTCCCTAAAACTCTATAGTTTTATAATAACACAAGATTTTGCAAACAAGTACACATAGAAGATAATGAAAACTACAATAGTGTAAGCAAAGGGGTGTGGTCCACAAGGCATTCGCCGTGAGAACTCCCGGGTTCGAACCCAGGAGAAGGGAATGGGGGTATTACTCCTATATCCTCCCCTGGGGGCCCCTGCGCATATTGAGCTCGTTATCTATGGGTAACCTAGGGCGGATTACCCCCATACGTGGTTTACGGGCTATTACGTATGTGCAGGTTTGCTCTGTTGGGTGACTAGCGGAGACTTACTCTGGGGTTTCCAAAAAAAAAAAAAAACTACAATAGCGTCATTCGCTAAAACAAGACAGGGACACAACATAGGAAGAATAAAAAACAATGTGTCAAATTAATAATAATTAGTTGATGTGTGATGAGTTAAACGATTGTAAGATATGAAAGAGACGAGAAAAATATTAGTGGTGTAAATGCTTATTGATGGATGAATATGTGAAATGATAGATATAGTGATTGATAGGTAGTTATATTGAGGATTAAAAAAAGAAATTGAGCAAATGTGAGTTTAAATAAAAATAATTTATAGTATGATTTTCAATTTCAGTATTTTGTGATTTAGGACTATGAAAATGAATTTAAAAAAAAAATAAACAAACATGACCTTAGTCTTCTAATGTTTTCTAGGCTAGTGGAGTTGTGGGGACCCTGATAAGCATAAATTGTTCAATCAGTAACTCAACATTTCAAATTTGGTAATATCAATTCTCCACCATTTAGCATATGAGTGGATAAGGCGAAGTCAAATGATAAAATACCTGCATATTTTCATTAATCACATGTGTATATCCATCCATATAGGATAATCCAAAAGGCACTGGTAGCGTTGCTTCTGGTGCACTCAACATTACATAATTACTTGAAGTGAGTGATTAGCACACGATATATGGGTGATGAAAACCACTCACCTCTAAATAATTGTGAGATATTGGATACATTGTAGCAGAACTATAGAAAAATTCATACACTTATCATATAATAATTACACGTATAACAAGAAATATTACAGGATTGAGTAATGGAGAATTTAGATTGCTTCAACACGTAATCAAAATTAGGGAGCCGAATATTAAAATATTCACTCATAAATCTCTCCAGGCATGATTACATGTTTTACTAGGCAATTCTTGGGTGAGTCGAGTTTTGTGGAGCGGGGCCCACCCAATACAGTTGTTAACTGCGGGGGGTATGATGGTAAAAAAAAAACTATCCCTCTACGGTATATTGGATGAGATCTCCTATTCCAAAACTCTATTCCATCTGCTATTTCACTAGTTAGATCTTTAACACGTGTCATAATATTTAAATCTCACTAATACTTGTTTCCTTTAGTGAAATTAAAACCTAAACAAAATCTTGTAGAGAGAGAAAATGAGAAATCAAGCCCAACTTGTAAAAAAGGGAATATTATGCAGGATCTGAAATAATGCATGAGTCAATCGAATTGAATTTTCATCAAATAAACACAGAAGAGGTGTTAAACCAACAGAAGAAGAAGGAATTGATGATTCTAAAATTTAAAGAAATGAAGTTCACACATATTCATGGTGCAAGACTGCAAATGGGTTTTTTCCTCGAGGAATTTATTTCATAAGCAGACTATATTTCTTGGCTTGATTATTATTATTATTATTGAAAATGATAGGCTTGATTAATTGAATAGACAATAAAAACCTTTTGAGTTATTCTAGATTTACATATAAAAGTGTGGGTTTTTCTTCATCCCCACTCTCGCCAGACCCTTTTTCCAAAATATTTAGCAACCATAAAAATAATTTTGGGGCAGAGGTTAATGGAGTTGTTGTTGAACTTGATTGACCAGAAAAACTATTTTGCGATTATATAAATTTAGGTAGAAAGGGTGAGAGCTATGCCCAAAAACAAATGATATTAGTTCAACTTGTTAGCAAAAATCCATCGAAGATGAGATTTTACTAAAATTGAAGGAGGAAAAGATCCCTTGAATTTGTAAATCGGGAAAAGTGATTGTTTATTTAGAAAGTTCATAAAAATAAGAATACCAAACAAGTATTAAGAATTATTAAGAATGATGACACATGTCAAAGATCTAAGTAGTGAAATAGAAAATGGAATAGAGTTTTGGAATAGAGGATCTCATCCGACATACGTATATGGCAGACCAACTCCAACGAACAATATAATAACCCCGTATCTTAGACTCATTAAGAGAGTGAAACTAAGACTAACAAGCAGTGTTGCACACGAAAATAAGAGAGCATTCTAGCCAACATAGAAAATTAAACAAGTTTCAGTACCAACATAAATTGCACAAAGAGAAACATAACCTACAGCGCCCAAGAAGGGCATCACAACATCAAGGCACACAAGAAGTACTACCAGTTTATGATTGGACAGAGAGTACATGCAGCTATTCTATTTTCAGAAGCCCACACTGTTTATAAAGCAGCAGCTTCAACCATATAGAGTTCAATATTTTCCACAGCAGCTGCAATTTTTCAGAAACCATGAATCTTGATGCGATCCTTCTTCACAATCCCAGCCTAAGAGATCAATAACAATAATTAAAATGAAATTTCAGGTTGCAAGAGAAAGGTGTTTCGAGGTTTAAAAATTACCTGAACAAGGAAGGTTGAAACATTCTTCCTCTGATCGCCTTGGAGTTGTATAACCTGTAAAACTCAGACGAATAAAATGAGCGCATTATGAGATAAAAACCTTGTAATAAACGTATATATAAGTTGTGAAGTTTTAATTCTCACCTGGCCCAGCTCAGGGTCCTGGACCACTGTACCATTGCAGCAAAACTCTTTCTTAAGGTCCTTGAGAATTTTATTGTAGCTGAACTCCTTCTTCAACCCCTGCACAGTTGTCAGGCTTTTCCTACCGTTACGCTGCTGTACACGTATGTGCACATATTCTTTTGAACCAGCACCCGAATCTTCAGCTTTTGCCTCAGCAAAAGGATCTGGAATACCAATTAAACGAGAATGAAAAAGGGAGCAGTAGAATCGATCTAAACAGTTGAATTGTTTGATAACAAGCAAATAAAAAGTTTAGCCTGCTAAATCATTATACTCACCAAATGGGCAAGGGATTTGAATGTCAAGATCAGACATGAACCTGGCTGCGGGAGACGAGAGAAACCAACACGGCAAAAGAACCTTCAAATCTGGAAAATGATTAAATGTCCAAACAGTTACTTACCAGTATATCAAGAAAAGGGTTAATCAAGAATATTTCCATAAGTTATATTACCTGATAAAAAAACATCCTGCAGATATCCTTTCCTCTCAATGATTTTATAATATTCAACTAATAAATCCAACCACAGTTCTTTTCCCACAATCACAAGCCTACACATAACACACAATGGCCCCTGTTCGATTAGTTTTCCAGGCATAGCTGAATGTTTAAAAGAAGTTTTCAAGAAGATTCTGAAATGTTCTAACCAAGATTCCAAGTTTATTGCTTCTTTATAGAAAGATGAGAATAAATGGAATTTGATTTTTGAATTTGAAATGATTTCCTACTACACGATCTTTTCAGTGAAATTTTATATGTTTGATCATAATAACTTGTCTTCAGAATTGTGGGATGATATTTACTAACTCACAAGTAATTCATACTTTCTTGGGGTTGATTTGACCACCTATTTGCATAGCAGAGGACATCTAAGGGCTTTGAGGAAGAAAACCCACAAAATTAACCATCTAAGGGCTTTGAGGAAGGGACAGAGGACATAATTAGACTTCCACGAATTAGCGAATTACATCCATATATTTTCACGTACCAAGACTCCAAGATAGCCAAAAGATTTCAAAGAAGTTACATTAACAAATACTATATTCACAACTATTTATATTAACGAAGAACGATTTTTATCTGCATGCGACTTCACAATCCCAATATAAATAAAATTTTCATCCATGATCAATTACTGCCTTTCTAGCTGGTTTTAGGAACTCATTCTCTTTATTGTTTTCCAATATTATCGAAAGAAAGGGTACATAATGATCATTCCATAGCAATCCAACAGTATAAATGAAGTTCCTTTATCTCACAATACAAATCCCAGATTAAAAAAGATTCCGCCATTGATCAATTCTGTTCAACTACAATGTATAAAAATCCATAGAGTCGTTAAATGTGAATCTCCGCGAAAAAAACATTCATGAAATAAATCAACAAATACAGAGCAATTAAATGTGTCGTTAAGATGTTACACATGATGATCAAACAGAATAATACAGATAAAAAGGTGGCAGCAGAATTACCTGATCAGGTGGAAAATGGGTATAATTTTCTTGAGGAAATTGAAGGAAGAAACAAGTATATGGAGAGAGAGCGAAGATGAAATTTAGGTTGAGGTAAATGATTAAAGATAAAGGGACAGATGGGCCGCTATATAAAGGGAAGAGAACAGAGGACCACCGACTTCATAGATGATGTCTCAACAGTCAGTCTTGGAGGAATCTATATATATATATGTGTGTGTGTGTGTGTGTGTGTGTATCCTTGTTAGGAGGAATCTCAATCTGAAATTATACCAACTTTGGATATATTATTCAGTTTTTTCTTTTAACCTTTTCTCTTTTTATATTTTGGACCTTTAGAAGGTCTTTTGTGATGATTTTGTTTTTCTATCTTTAATGTATTTTCCATTTAGGGCGATCTTTTTTTGGGCAGCAACATTTACAGCAATTTTTATTATAATACATAGATAGATGAGCACTTATGCATGTGATTTTATATTTTTTAGGAGCTATCGAAAAATAGAGGTGCCCATGTATATGAACATAGAGAACTATTATTATTTAAGACCATCTAGACTTGAAAACAAAATTTTAAAAAAAGAAATCATTTTGACATTTTGTGAATTAAAATTCGAATTCCCCCTTAAATAGTTTTGTATATAGATTTTATAATCATTGCATACCACAAAAATATCATTATCATGAAGAAAATACCATATATCACCATTTTTATACCACTGATTTTTCACCGTCCCTTGATATAAAAAGGATATCAAGTATAAATGTCTTAAATCTATTAAAATCAATTAATCGCAAATACCTTTTTACTAAAACTAGGAAAAGTGAAAAATCAATAGTATATAAAAAGTGATATATAGTATTGGACTTTAGGCGCATAAGATAAGGAAGAATAGCATTACAAAAGTTGACGAGTTCAAGAGGTATTTATCTATCTAATTTAATATCTGTATAAGTGTTTGAATAACTCATTTCATTGTGAAAAGACTTCCATACCTTTGTTTAAATTTGAAACCTTATTGGTAGTTGGAAACTATTTAATTAATTCATAAAAGGAAAAAAAAACTATTAATAATAGGACACAATTTAATATAAAGAAAAGAATCAAATTTCTATCTTGCTTGGCAATACTACCCAAAAAAAAAAAGACACGTCAAAGAGAAGAGAAAGAGTGAGGAGAGAGAAGAGAGAGTGAAGAGAGAGAGAGAAAGAGAGGGGGATAAAGAGAGGAGAGAGAGATAGTGGATATTAAGAGGTAAGAGAAAAATTTTGTATAAAAAATAGAGGAGAGAGAATGAGATAGGGGACAAAGTGAGAGAAAGAGGAAAAATAATGATTATGTTTTTTTGGATGAAAAAAATTGTGTATTTTTGATGAAATATTGTGTAAAACAAATATTGTTTGGCGAGAATTTTGGACCAAATATGACTTGAAAACATAACCAAACATAGCCTATATTTTCCAAAGCCAAATAATTTTGCCCCACTAAATATATGGGTGTTAATTCAATTCTATATTAGTCTCTTCTTTCTCGGCATGATAGCTTGTCTATTGCATTATCATTTATTACTCAATTAATTAGTCATTGGTATTTGAGTCTACTAATTTATTTTCTTTCCACGTTAATAATAGGAATTGTTAGGTTATGCTTAGCAAAACTACCCAAACAATATATTTTCTAAAGCCAAATAATTTTGCCCCATGAAATATATGGGTGTTAATTCGATTCCGTAGTTTTTGGCTAAGTAAGGACTTCTTCCACGGCATGACAGCTTGTCGATCGCATTATCATTCATTATTCTTAATTAGTCATTGGTATTTGAGTCTACTAATTTACTTTCTTTCCACGTTTATAATAGGAATTGTTAGATTATGATTATAAATTAATTAGAATTCTCTAATTTCAAAATTGAAGTCCTTACATAACCAACTAGGGATGTAAACGAGTCGAGCTCGAGCTCGAGCTCGAGCCTGAGCTCACGAGCTCGAGCTCGAACTCGAGCTCGTCGAGCCCGGGTTTGAAGGGCTCGAGCTCGAGCTCGTTTGTTAAAAAACGAGTTCGGCTCGAGCCATGCTCGCGAGCTCAAGCTTGAATTGGGCTCGCGAGCCTGGTAATTATAATATATAATTAATATTTAATATATATAATTAATATTTAATATATAAAAATATATATATAAAATTATGAAAAAGCTCGCGAGCTTTTTGCAGATACATTTAGGCTCGAGCTCGAGCTCGAGTAGAGCTCGAGTCGAGCCGGCTCGCCAGGCTCGCGAGCCGGCTCGGCTCAACTTACATCCCTATAACCAACAACTTTTCTGTTAATTAATAAAATTAAAGTGAAAGAAAACCCAGTCAAACATCAACTCTTTGGTGGAAGGAGTCTCTCTCTCAAGTTGTCTACTATCGGCCACTTAAATAAAGGATTGAGAATTTTTTATCAATAGAAATTTGATTGTGTTTCCCACATAAAGAAATATGGAGATTGGACATTATATTTTCAACATGATTAGAAATATTGATTGGTGAAAGAAATAAATCGCCCTGTGTGGATCTCACGAAAGAAAAAGGATAATATTATTTATAAATTAGGAAAGATACTCAATTTATAATCATATACATATTCTTAGAAATATTATTTTACATTCAAATAGATTAAAATATTTCATGTGCTTAAACATATTATAATAATGAATATATAAATGATTAAATAATTTTTTTTAATAATATGAAGTATTTAGTACAAGGGAAATAAACTTATAAGTTTCTACATTATCTAAAAGTATTAGGCATTGTGCTTACAAAATTTTAATTAATGTATGAGCAATATAATAAAATAAGATTCCTATAGAGTTCGTATAATTTTTGTAAGAAGATACTATATGAGCTCGAGGATATAAGTTGAGAGAAAAAAGTTCAATTGAAAGTTAACTCATCAAAGACAACACTCACGTCATCCCAATTTTAAAGATCTATTTTGACCAAGTTATAAGTTTTAAATGAGATTTGAAAAAAATTATAAAATATATAGTACGTGTTTCATAGCAGTTAACGTTATTAGTTATATTAATATTGTCTAAAATTGTAGAAAATATTCTTGAAAAAACTTACTTATACACAAACAGATGTAACAAAAAAAGAATAGAGTTCTTAAGATCATTATTTTTTAAATATGAAATGTTGGAGATAAATTGAGATGTAAATTGTTAATAACAATAGTCTGCTCACTTGAGATAGCACTTCTTTTAACCCAATTTTGAAGGTCCATTTTGATCAAATTATAAGTTCTAAATGAGTTTTGAAAATGTAAAACTTTTTGCATTTGATATATTGTAGTTAATCATTATTATGGTGATACTTTAACTGAGTAATTTAGAAAGAAAAAGAGGTTCTTTATTTGTTGAGCAAGGAAGAAAAAAGGTTCATCTTGAAAAAAATAAAATCTATTATGACATGTCTCAAGGTGAAAGAAGAAATAATAATTATGGGAGCATTCAATACTGTACTTGATGCTACATACACATGCCTATATTATGAAAATATTGATGAGTTATTTTTACTACATATAATTACTTTTATATATGAATGTGCATAAGGATACAAAAGTTATAACTGTACATGGCTGCACAAATGGATTATCATGCTATATCTAGAAGTTCCCATGTTCTTGACGTTATTAAATGAATAACAAATGGAGAACATATTGTGCTTGAAAATAAAGTCCTATAGTATGACATATTTTATGTTTAATTAGACAACAAATCGGAAACACGAGCATTTTCTTTGGACATATGACGGTTATGGTTATTTTGTCTTTAAAATCTTATAATAAAGAGCGTAATATATATGCTATTGCATATAAAAATATGAAATTTGACTTCATATTTTCAACACTATTATATTAGAAAAAGTGATTGTAGAAAATAAATAAACCTACATGTGTGGATCACAATAAAGAAAATATAGTGTCAATTTATATATTTAAAAGAGATATAGACTAATAATTATATACATGAGCGTGCTAAAAAATACATGAGATATTTGATACTCAAATAGATCATTACATTGCATGTGTTTAGGTTTAACATAATAAGTGCTGATCAAGAAAAAAAAATAGAAAATAAGAAAATATTGGCAGTAGGAAACTATTTAGTAGAACGAAAATAGACCTTGAACTTCAACATTGCCTAAAAGTATTTAGACATTATGATGAAACAATTAATTGCACATGAGAAGGTGTAATGAAAAATATGACGAAGTTCCTAAATTTATAATTCTTTTAAGGGAAAACTTTATTTTTGGTCCCCCAGTTATACGCCGAAGCCGATTTTGGTCCCCCAGCTACACCGCTCATCAAATATAGTCCCCAAATTACCATATTTTTCATCACATGTGATCCCTCCGTCTAATTTTCCATGAAATTGATAACTGTTGGGGTTAATTGAAATGTGACCAATTATATTTTACACCCCCGAAGCACAACTTTTGATACTTTCCACCCCAAAAAAGAATAAACAGAATAATTGACAAATTTCACCATTTAATCGTAATTTTTTTCAAAAATTACATCACAATCCATTTCTCATCCATATCTACGACTTCACTACAGTATTCAAAACAACAAAAGCAAAAAATAGGATGTTAAGGACAAAGAAAAATGTTTCGATAATTATATTTAGTTAGTGCTCTACATTTCAAATTGTATATAACTGATGCTAATCAAGGCAAGAAATCATCAGAGAGTAATGGTAAATTGCTAATTCTATCTTCAACATTGAAAAATTATATTAAAATAGTGAAATTTGTTAGTGATTCTTTCATTGGTAGAAATTATCAAAATTTGTGCATTTTGGATGCAAAATATAATTTTGACATTTTAATTAACCCCAACAATTACAAATTAGACGGAGGGACCGAATTTGATGAAAATGTGATAGTTTAAGGACTACATTTGATAAGCGGTACAACTGGGGGATCAAAATCGAACTCGGCGTATAATCGGAAGACCAAAAATAAACTTTTCCCTTTTCTAAATATGAAGTGTTAGAGATAAGTTGAGAGGAAAATAAAAACAATAAAACCTAGCTCATTTTTTTTCAATTTCATCAATCTATTTTGACCAAATTACTAATTTTAAATGAGATATAAAAATAAAATAAAAGTCAGATATATGTATTATAGAAATATTGATGAATCAATTTTTTATGCAAAATATTTATTAAATTCTTTAGTGCATGTATATAATGATACACCAGTTAAAATAAGAATACACTTGTACAAACGTACTATCATCATATATACTTAAAGTTCATATGTACTTGAAATTATTAGAATAAACAATAGAAAACATGCGTAAAAAGGAGAAATTAAAATGTGTTATGTATTTAATTTTGAACCGATTTATAAACATGAGTATTCTTATGTATGCATTTTTAATAATATCATAATATAAGAAATATACTCTATATATTTTTTTGTTTGAATTACTCGAGAGAGTGATAGAGGAAAGAAATTGATTTACTTGTATAGAGTACACACATAAAAAACCAATTAATGATCATATGTATGAATATGTAAAAAAGAAAATTATTAAAAGAAATCGAAATAATTTTTAAACAAATAAACGAAATGTTATCAGAAATATATATAAAATAATTAATGGTTTTTATGAATAATAATTATTAAATAAGAATTAGATTTATTTGTCAATAAACTAAATACATGTCAAGGGCTTGAAAGCTTATTCTTGAATCAAACGATGTAAATGATTTGGGAAAGTTGAAAGCTTCAAGGCCAGCTCGTCGCTTTGATCTTCCTTCAACTTGATTTGGACTGTTATATCGTTTATTCGAGGGTTTAACACCTTAATCTCGAATTAAACGATATAATTTGATGAATTTTGTTAAGAACACTTTGAAGTTTGCCTTGAACGCCTTCTTGAATTTGAAGAACTTGTAGAGAGAATTTGGGAACTTCTCTTGTCTTCTCTAGGTTCAATTGAATTTGTGTCTATTTATTGTGAGCTCCCAAGGACCCTATTTATAGGTGTAGGATGGAGAAGCCACAAATTCTTTAAACACCTTTGATAATTATCTCTTTAATATTTATTTATTAAAAGATAAATATCATTTACTTTTGAGCCATTTGATTGGCTAACATTTGATGAGGATAAATTTAATGGATATTATCTCTTTAATATCTATATTAATTTAAAGAGATAAATATCAATTACTTTGGAATCATTTCATTGGCTAACATATCCACTTGACGCAGTGTGATTGGTCGTTGACTTCTTTATTGCAAGACATAGTTTGATTGGCTGTAGTATCTCAATTTGACATGTGGCGCGATTTGATTTGTCAATAAAATATATATTAAAATATCAATTAAATCAATTATTTAATTTTGGAATTAAATTTGGTAAATCCCAAAATATAAATTGAAAGACTTAACTTAATAATTAATATCTTATTTTTCACTTGTCATCATTTAATTGGGTGCAAAATTCCTTTGTCTACAAATGCCCCCTCGAGACTTGTTCACGGGATTTTTGTCTTGAAAGCGCGCTTTGGAGTGAATGAGTCGCGATTATCTCACTGTCAAACATTTGCTGCAAAGCTAGATATAAATTGGACCATATTTTGAGGATGACCCAAATTGACATGGGAAATTGGGCCTTTGACTAATTTGGCGGAATAATCGAGCGAATGACTCACCCATTCTTTAAGCATTCAGGCCCACTAGCCAATTTGTGTAAGCAAATTCAATTTTCTTTTTTTTAAGGTTGGTCCCACAAACCTATGGTCTAGATGGACTTGACACATGGGATTGCACTCTAGTCTTCTTCTTCAATTCGAATTCTGATGGGACTTCCTTTATATATACGTGAAATATATATAAAATAATTAATGATTTTTATGAATAATAATTATTAAATAAGAACTAAATTTATTTGTCAATAAACTAAATACATTGATGTATGTTCTTGATATATGTAATCATAATTCTTTATATCATTTCGCTCCTGATTATACAACCACGTGCAACTCACGTGATACTTTCTAATTATCGTAAAATTTCTTATTAGCTACTAATCACAAAGTTTGATAAACATGAATATATTCTTCTCCCAACTTTTATAAGTGCTCAAAAGTGAAGAATGAACAATGACTCGGAATTTTCACATGATTCTTGAATCCATACATATCTAACTCTCTTTGTCATGGCTCCTTCATTCTTTCTCTTGCAAGAAAATTATTTCACAAAGCGAGCTCACGCTATAAATATTATTCACACTCACACACAATCACAAAACACAGAAATTAATCAATCTTGATTGGAAAACAAACACCATAACAATTTTATTATCCAAATTGACATCTTAATAATAATAATTGTAATTGAAATTAAAATTAGAATCCACCCCTGAGCCTAAGAACAAGGTGGAGAGTAGACTCTTTCTGGATATTATAATCCGCAAGAGTCCTCCCATCCTCCAGCTGCTTTCCGGCGAAGATCAAACGCTGCTGATCGGGCGGAATGCCTTCCTTGTCTTGGATTTTGGCTTTGACGTTGTCGATTGTGTCCGAGGATTCCACCTCTAGGGTTATGGTTTTTCCGGTCAGGGTCTTAACAAAGATCTGCATCTGTGACCAATTAATTAAAACAACTAACTAATTAATTACAATACAAACAACAACTGAATATATAATATGAATATGATTTTCGATATAGAAATGAAGCAGAAACAAACGTATTAATTAAGCTTAGAATTAATTACCTTGATGGTTAGTTGGTTTAGAAAATCCCGTGAATTTGATTGAATCGATATATGATGGAGAGTGGTTGGACAAGGTATTTATAGATGAGCAAGTTTAATTGGTCACGGCAAAATATTATTTTCATATCTCGGGTCCCAGATACGAAACCACTTGGAGAGGTGCAATAGAATTACGACACGTGGAATATTATGTTGGGATGTCACTTTCCAATAACTAGGTTGGTTTAACGGTCCACTTCGCGGAAATTTCTTGGGTGGAGCGGGGATCATTATTTTGTCGGGCTTGAATTTTATATTGGATGGGCCCTAATGGGCTTGAATTTCCATTTTCTCCAAGGTTCGAGTCTTGTTAGGTTCGTCCCATAATACTAGCAATTGGCACCCAAGACTTGTTAGTCTAGTGGTATCAATTCCATTTTTATGTGGGAAATCATGAGTTCAATTGCAAGCTGTCATACATTGTGATTTCTCTCTCCTTATTTGAAGTTTTATATAATATGTGTGACCCGTGATAAAAAACTATCGACCCGAGTTTGTCAGGTCAGGGTATCCCCTCGTCTATAATTAAAAAAAAAAAAAAAAACTAGGAAATGGCAATAGCTGGGAATATTCCAGTCGGGAATTAATTTAGTTGAATCCAAACGTAATTTTTTTTCGTCTCGTGATAGTATAGTTCACTCGTCTCATGAATTACTATCAAATTATGGACTACAAGAATTTTCCAACCAGCTGTTGCTGGTTGACAGACTCGACGACACTGGTGTTCAACAAGTCTTAGGGCTATCATTTATTTCCATATTGAGTTACCAGCAGATATGATGCTGCATTCTGGGTTTTCAGATGATCTAACAGCCCATATTGACTCATAACAACGGGTGGAGACTGCAGACTGCAAAACATCTTTGGGATTTGCTTTCACATGCACAGCATCAATCTAGTTCATGGACAATATAACTAACATTCACGGAAATGAACTCACAAGAATTATTCGCGATTATTTACAAATAAAATAAGAAAAAAGCGTAGCCCGCCAATCCAACCGAGCAAATGTATCCAACTAGCACAATTTTCGTCTAAAATGGAGCTGGGATTACGGAAACTTTCATAACTAACCTCTTGTTAGAGACAGATGAGGTATATCAGATATCTTGACTGGAATACAGCTTTACTTGTCTGGGCCAAACTTGACCATATACATCTTTCTCCGTGTATCTTCGATCCCACGACCAGGGTACATCTGCATTAGATTTTCCTTTTTTGGGTTAGTTGGGGTGTGAGTTGGAGTTAGATGTAAATATTAGAGCAAATAATGAAAACGAGATTTCAAAAACTTTCGGAAAAGCAGTACAAACCTCCCGAGGAGTATGGTCTTGGAGGAAGTTCATAAGGTAAGGGTAATTGAATGACTTCACTTTCTTCTTCATCTCTGTTCCCTTTCCAGGCCAAAGTGACCAGTTTCGTTTTCGTCACTTCGGAACTTCTTGAGGATGTCGATTTATTCTGAAAGTTAACAATAATCAGCATATCCCGCCAAGTGTCGGACAAGACTTTTACGTTGAGCCCAAAAAATTAATAATGATTTAGAGGTCCCAAGATTTACCTTTGAGATATTTCCATCATCTGTGCAAGAAAAGCCACATCCAAAGTTCCCGGAGAAAGGCAAAAACAGCACTCCAAGCTAAAAGATCATTCACGAAATAACAGAAAGGGTCAGTCCCATGCAACTAAAACACCTGATTACTGGGGAAACAGATAAAACAACTAAAAGATTTTCATATTATCTGAAGAATTTTCCATGTGAGATGAAGTACCTCATATGAACGGATCATTATCTGAGAATTATTTTTCTGAAGAGCTCCCCAGGCAGCTTTGCTGAGGTTTGATGAAGTAAGCAGTAACCATCTGTTCATCATAACAACACAAAAGTTTTGAATAATTACTCATGATTTTTCAAGGCCAGCAGAAAAGCATTAGGCTCAAATGTGGCATTTAGCGTGGACTCTTACGCGAGGTTTTGCCCATTATAACGTGTGAATGTCTTTATATGAGGCATTGCACGGCTGAAACAGTGCAAAATCATAGTTGTCAGTACCCATTCAATGCATAAAGAGTATCTGAAAAACCTCTAGGTACGCATATTTATTTATACCAGCGACCTGTGTGGCTTGCCTTCCACTTCGCCCAGTACTTCTTCAAAAACTCTTTCTCAACATTCTTTAGTGGACTTGGAATGGCATTCCCAGCTGCATAACCCTTCAGAATCAAGAAAGATATATGAAAACGTACATTTAGTAACTCAAGGAGTAAAACACAGTGGAGCTTAAGTAGATCTAAATTTATATAACGTAAAGTGTAAACACCATTGTAAATGGCATGAAGGCAAAGCCAGATAGGAATCAGCAACTCTATATGCACGTGAATGATAATCCTTCCAACTCAAATCAATTATTGAAAATCTATTCATCGGCTAGTTTAAGAAAAGAAATGAGTAGCAGTTCTCTGATCTTGAAAAATTACATGTAAGTGAAGTTTGGACAACTGAAAAGAAAGAATATGGTAAAACCACATTCACAGAAAGGTAAAAAAAAAGTAAGGTGTCATAATTCCGATAATTCATGTCATAGCAAAAATACTGATGCTCAATCTTTGGATCATGGATATAGAGAGGAAACAAAAGACATCATTTTCCTTTGTTTGATTTTAACGACTGTGAAAAAAAAAGCTTGCACAAACATAATTGAGGAGATATATTTCTTAAGTTATGCCTTCATCAATACTTTGGTTACATTCAAAAACTTTCTTATAATTAATTCTTGATCTAAAAAAGGAAAATGCGATGGATTGATCTTAGAACAGTTCTTTTGTTTTTGACTTTCCTTCATCAAATTATAGATCTACACGATGTAATACAGGCACAATGTGCTACATTACCTCTAAGGAACATCTGACATCTTCCACAGTTGGCCATACTATCAAGGGCTTCCCAAGACCTAAAGGCTTTTTGGCTTCTGTCATTCCTGCTGACATTGAAGATGCTAGCTCAGCCATCCATTTCTCGTCCAACGAGCCTAGTGAAGAAAACTGCAGTTGTGAAACAACAGAACAGCATAAGCATAATGCTAGATTTCGAGCACCATCTGCAGGGAAACTCTGTATTGGGAAAACAATAAAACATAGAACATTATATGCCTGAATGATCACATGGAGCCAAATAAGAGAAGTCAATTAGATTCAACCCATCTCACAAATAGTCTAGTCGATCAGCTAAATAATTCATCGAGGTCAATATGATGGCAAGAACTAAAATCAATAAAGCATCACGGTAGCCACCTAAGTCCAGGCTGGTGAGGTGGAAAAACCACCATATGCTTCTACATTCACAATTCTTTTAGCTTTTCTCAGAAAAGAACAAATAAAAGAAAAACAATACACCGCAATATTTGTAACTGGCAGGGGCTACCCTCCTGGATCCAATCTTCTCATTCACTGATGTGGTGCATTGTCCATTCAGACTACTCTTAGCATCTCAATCATTAAACAAATGGGAAAAATATAAGGAATCCTTCTCCGACCCTGCCATGAGAACTCCCGACTTTGGTCCCTAAGCCACTTGGGTGCATAAGACAGGCGATAGTAGAGGGGAAAAATATGTAAACATTCCTTAATAGGTTTACATTTCAAATAATGTGTATATGGAAAGATATACCTCTTTTCTGCCTACTGGAGCTTAAGACAATAAATTGAACCAAACAAGAGTTTCCATGACATGCAAGAGTATAAAGTTACCTGATAAATAAGAGGAGATTTCTCAAACTGCTCCTCAAAGGTACACTCCTGCAGAACAGTTCGTAACTTCATATGTCCCCATTTCCTTAAACTGGAGCCTGAATGATATCCCGGGACAGATGCTATAAGCCTAACCTGGACAGTCAAATTGCTTAACGAGTTCATGCATCATCAAACCATATAGCTTCATCAATATCAAAAAATTCATACATATAAAAAGACAAACTAAGCTTCAGTGCAGCCACTTATCAACATATCAACGATTCAGCTTATTTCCCAATTATACATATCATCAATGAATACAGGATTAACGGATGATGTTCTGGTACCATGATTCTCACACTCAATATTCACTTCCTACTACAAGACTAAAAAAAATCTCAACAAGCACTTGAGGTCCATACCCTGAACAATAATGCTTAAGAACTTACGCACTTACCAAGCATCACAAAACAGACTGAGTGCTTACAATTTAAGAAGGATCCACAAAATGAGAAGATAGTCATTTACCAAAAAAGTTGTGCATGCATCAATTTAGAGTTCCCTAGATATCCAATCAATTGCAATTTGACATGTTCACTCCAAACTAACAGTGTTTGTTTTTCCTTTTCATTTGGGTAAAATATAAGAAATACACCCCAAATTTACAACACTTTGAGCATCGTGGTTGCAACTGGCCAAATTTCCAACACTTTGAGCATCATGTATATAAGAAATATACATTAATTCAAATTCCATACCATGCATCAGCATAATGAGTACAACAGATTAATCCTAATGCAATCTGAACAATCTTCAAAGGACCCAAACCCTAACCTACCCTCCCACAATCCTCACCCATCACAGAATGAATTAAATGGAAAACAGAATTAATTAATTAATTAATTACCGCAGCAGAGCTGTAATCGAATTTCTTGAAGAATGATGGATTTATGTTGAAGCTGCCGATAGCTGGTAAGTTAGCATTGAATTCAGGCCACTGCAAGTAAACAAAAATAAGAACCCTGCATGTCTAGAATATCTAAAGCAGAATAACAGACTAGTTCAAAAACTTTGCTACCCCAAATAGCTTTGAGACTAATTCAAAGTTTTATATTATGTAATACTTAGTGCACGCAATAACAATTCATTTGTTTTTTTTTTTGGGGGGGGGGGGGGGGGGGGGGGGGATGCGAATAGTAATAAAACAAGAATTGCCTTCGTAATATCATAATTATTGTCACGTATCATACAATACAATATTTGAACCAATATCTGCAATACTATTGATTCTATTTAAGGTCAAATAAGATGATGGGAAGTTAATTCAGTCAGACAACATAAGCATAAAGAATCAGAAATAGGAACCTCTGGAAGTGGCATGAAGGAATTAAAAAGTCAGAACATGCAAATGCTAAAAACAGATCATAAAATACTTGATAGTGAGCCATGTGTCATCACTCATTTGAAGGACTTCAAAATTAGTTTTTCATTAGTAAAGTAAAATCAGATCTGCCGTTTGAAATTGATTCTTATATAAATTATGTTTGTTGCATCATTATTATAAAATACGTAAAAGGACCTCAATCAGCTCCTCCACAGGTATTATCAATACTTGACATATAACAGGAGCTACCGAATATTGAATGTCGATATCTGTACCTTCAATGCACCTAGGTAATCAATCAGGTCATTTTCAAATCCACTTCTGCTACTCGTACAGTTTTGATCTTTCCATGGAAAATCTTGCATCCATAAACCTTGGCTTTTGTTATTCCAATCAACGTATATCAAGTTTGCTGTATGTACAATTACTCGCACTCCTCGAGGATAGACAAGAAACATGGCTTTTGAATGGTGTGTTCCGTATGAAATGGGCAACGGCGGCTTGTGGAGAATCCAGCTAGAAGGCTTGTTTCTCTGAGAAGAATCAGAAGATGAAATAATCATATGGGAGAACCGTCAACACCATGGTTCTATATTAGAAAATCGGCCAACCTTCATATGCTCGAGGGTACCATCACCTTCGCCATGAATGACTAGAACTTGAGGCACTCTTTTAAGCATCGGGCAGGCTATATAAAAGAGAAGACAAGTTAGTCAGCAACAGGGAAAAAGATGCTAGAACACAAAGTCAAAAAAAGAATGTAGGAGGACGACAATAACATTGAAGAAGCTCCTTTTAAATTAATAAATTGTACTATTTAGTTGTCAAATTAGTTGCACAATGAGAACATAGTAGACTATAAACTTAAGAGAATTTCCATTTCATTTCTAGTAAATAATAATGTTCAATAGTGCTTGAGATGCATGAACAGCGCACAAGGATTTGTCAAAGAAAACCCACCAGAAAGTAGCCAGTCAATGTCCACCATGTAATTTGACAAAATAGCAAAGAGCACACTCCCCTAAAAGAAAAGTTTGAGTAAGCGTCATGATACCAATGAAAGAGGTCATGATACTGATGAAAGAGGACCACACCGTAGAAAACCCAACCTTCACTAATTAAGGATCAACAAAACTTAAACAAAAAGTTGCCATAACTAAAAAATACTCTAACAAGAAACCAGCTGAACAGCTGTGTTCCCAAAGTATAGGACTCTTACCTGAACCACATCACTGATGGAAACAGCATTCGTATTTGCCCACTCAGGCAATTCTTTCACTCGCATTAGTCTAAAAGTTAAAGGCAACTTGTCCTTAGAAATTTCGAAACGTCTTATACCCTCAGAAGAACTTCCAGGCTCATGACCATTATGACCCAGCACATCCTGCAGAGCAGAAGCAGTTCAAATCAACTACGTTCAACACAAGTAATTTATAGATAAACCCAAAGACGAAACGCAGTACGTTTGAATTTCTAAGAAGTGCATCTTCCTCTGGAACCTTTTGTATTCTCTTGCCACTACGAGCAAGGTCTTTGCCGTTACTACTTCCTTCATTCAAAGGCCTTTTCTCTCTATTAGCAGTCGAGAATGTTTCCACTGTTTCACCAGTGACAGGCACATACTTGAAAAAGTAAGACCCAGGTATCAACTCTATAATATCACCAGCTTGAATTTTCCCCTTTCCTCCCATCAAAAGCTTCTTTCTTTCATTATTGGACCTCAGCGCAATCGGGTTCGTTCCTTTCTGCATTGCGCTTGTCATAGTGTCAAATATTCTGAGGAAGAATTTGAACAATAGAACGGACAAAAAACCTTACTAAATCTACACGCGACATTTATGTCATTTCATTTTTTCCTTGCGCAAAAGAAATAAAAGACTAATAAAATAAGTAATAAATCAAGCATGAAAAACATACATAAACAAACGCACAAAAGCGCATAAAGGAAAATCGTAAAGGTAACGGAAAAGATCAGCTACGGAACATAGATATTCACTACATTAGGCATCAATAGTTGTACATCACTAAGGCATTAAGCATCCATTACTTTGTAAATTACAAAGAACAGCACACACACATATAGAGACATGCACAGAGAAAGAGAGAGAGAGAGAGGCGTACAACGACGATATCAGCAGAGCCGTCGGGGAAGAAATTAAGGGCGAGGTGTCTCCGGCTGATGCGCTTATCGGTGATGGGAAGGCAATCGCGGCCGACATTATTAATGCCTAGGGAGAGTGGTATTTTTGGAATTGAAGGCTTCTTTTCTTCCTCCATATCATCATTCAACGGGACCAAGAACCCAGTCTCGGAACAAGAAAAATGAAAGGTCTTAGGAGACATGGTAAAAAAGAAACATATATAGAAAATCGAAAAAACGAAAAAGGGGAAATGTTCGTGTACCAGTGGAGCAGCAGCCATAGGTGATCGCGGAGTTGGGGAGAGTCTTAATTGAGAGAGCTGCAGATTAAATAATAACGGTTGTTAGAAAGAAGGCTGCGTGAAGAAGACGGCGTCCACAACAATGACAAACCTTCCTTATTTGTTTGGGTTTAAGTGAGTCTAGACTGAAGAGGAGAGAGAAGCGAGTCCCAAAAAAACTTGTAATTCAGTCAAAAGCAAACGCTCGGCTCCCAGTTGAAGACTTGAGGAGTAATATGTAGATTAAAACAATTCTCTAAATAAACTTTTATAATTAATTAAAAGAATTCTTGAAATAAACTTATATATCTACAATCAGTAGAATTTTTTATTTTTTTTCAGTCTAAAATTTCATTATATATGAATATATATATTAAATTTTTATTGCCAAACAATTAAGGGGTTTCTCTTTTATATCTAAAATTAGTAGAACTGTTTTTTTTGGTCTAAAAGTTCATTATATATATATATAGTTCTTGATTGTGAAATAATTAAGGGGTTTTCTATAGTAAAGAATATCTGAATCTGATATTTATTCAGGGGATATAGTGATTGTTAGCCTAAAAATCAAGATTGGAGTATTATTGAAAAATGAAATAGGCAGTCAATGCAAAATATTGCATACCAAGTTTACATACCGATTAAGAAATAACAAAATTACCTTAATTGCAAAAGATAGATCACATACTTATTACCAATAATCATTTCATCAAATTATCGTCAGTGTTGCCTAATGTCAGTGTCCTTGGTCATAGTTTTTCAGGCACTGCATATGATTTTACAACATTTTGGGAAAACTATCACAGTAACATCCATGCACTAATGTGCGCCCTGCAATAATCATTCTTTCAAGTCTTTTCTAGTATAGGAGTATTACTAAGCCTTTCTTTAATTATCAAAGCATTCTACAAAACTTTTCTCATCATTATATCGGTATAAATGGCAATCCATGGATCCCAGCAACAAGCCAGCAGCAATCCTGTAATTGAATTCTGTCCAACACCGTTGCAGGTCTCTGAGATGCAAGTATTCTATCTTCTGCGCTTTGATTCTTTCCTCATCTCCGCTAAGTAGCTCTCTAGGTTGGGCCTTTCCCAAAGACGTCTTTGAAGGAGATCTTCCTTTGTTGATTCATCTGATAGGCCCCCAAAAGTGGAGTTAGTTTAAAGATATGGTGAATAGAGGAAGTATTAGGAATATCCTTGAAACTAAATCACAAGTGACCAATGCAAAAACAGTTGGAACTTAATGCTCAAAAGGCTCGTTAATTTGTTTTAGTTCTTTAGTTTATGCAAAAACAATTGGAACTTAATGCTCAAAAGGCTCGTTAATTTGTTATAGTTATTTAGTTTTGGGTATATCATGTACAAAAACAATGAATCTTAACATGGATTGGGCCGTAAAGCATAACCATAGACAATCATTCTCACCCTAAATAGACTAATAACACAAAGAAAAGGCCAAATTGACAACCAATAACTGTTGGACAAATTATCATTACCTATATTTCTCCATGAATCAAAAGATACCCCCAGGGATCTTCTAGTCAGATAGGAGGCATCTTCCCAAGAATATGGGGCTCGTTTCACCTGGTACCTCCAGAACCAACACCCACACCACAATAATAGCTGTAGATGAAACGAATAATTAGTTGCTATGGTTTTTCTAGTTATAGCTTTAGGTTAACTCTCATAGACAGCCATAAACCAAAAATGTTGGGAGCAGCCAATAAAATGAATTCTCGAAGAACTTGTATAATAGAGGAAAAACAACTATATTAACCTTCCCGACAGTGTAAGGCAGTAAAATGAAGCGAATGCAAAGAAGTTCCCAAACAGATGGCTTTTCGGCTCCCTTTATCTGCAGATCAAGTTCCTTGCTAAAGTCTTCCTCCATCTTCCTACCAAAAAATGAAACTCGACTTATTTTAACTCTAAAAATAGTCTGCTGAATTAGCAGTACAGCTATTGAGATAACCAATCTGCTGAATACACGACTACTAAAATTGAGACAACCATATATGATAAGTCATACTTGTTTGTTTGCTTGTTACCCTTCTTCTTATTTGTCACTCCCCCAGTGCGTTCAAGTTCCAGTGCCTTCAGCTTATTTTTGTACGCTGGAGTCTTCTTGACCATATCAATAGCCTAAGAAAAGAGAGAATGAGACTAAATCAGGGCACTGAGTCAGGGGCCAACATTCCAGGCTTTCATATAGAGTACACATAGACTGGTTGCTCTTATTATGTTAACAAAAGCAAAATATCGTGTACTGAGAATTCCATTTAAAACAAAGAGAATCTTTATATCAAGTAACTAATTAGTTTTTGAGCTGTCTTGTTAGATTGAATCTGAAATGACATAATTTGACCAGGAAAGCACACGCTTATGCCTAAGAATGTAACTTGTCTCAGGTGTTTTCTTGTGGTTCAATCAGTTGGCGAGAACGAATCTTGAGAAATATCAAAAAATTTAACTCACAGTAATTTCATTTTCTCATTTCTTCATGAACTCTCAAAAGTTCAATTTATGTAAGCTTATGGATAACTGAAGAAAGCACAATGACTGATAGCTAAAATATCAACAATACAAATGCCATAACATTAAAATTCAGCAGACATTAGCATGTGAAAACTCTCAATTTCTCTCAATTTCAAATAGTTTAGAGCTAAATAATATGTGCTGTATGGTATGTAAGAACGTAAGTCGAAGGATTTTGAGAACCAATCCGCCACCTTATGCTGGGTTAGAAATAAAATTCTGATTGTCAGCATCGCGTAATTGATATGTTTGACAAATTCATATTTGATCATTGATTCCAGAAAATTATAAATAATTACATGATGTCGAATTGTCGATGAAGTTACATAATTAACATCTTCACTTACCTGATTATACCTTGTCCACTGGTTTAGATACTGAAATCCAGATAGCAGCAGAAGAAGACCCACGAGAACAGCACGAGTATCCTAGCAAAAGGAAATGGTTAACTTACAATTAGATATTACAATTATAAAGTAAGTTTTTAGTTTCAAATGGTAGCTAACAGATGAAAAATATCTTACTGTCTTATGGCCATAGTAAGCATGGTAGTATCGTGCTGTGTTGTAGAATACCTAATAAAGGGGTAAGAAGTTAGTACTGATGAATATAAAATTTAACAATTGAAAATATCCAAAAGTCTAGTTAATTCGAAGGATGAAAACACAAGTGGGTGAACTCGGTGTTTTTGAATGGTTGGAGAAGAAGAATTCACGTGAATGCCTAAGTAATAGAACATGACATGCCATTGAAAAAATGCGTAAAATCAATATTACGACAGAAAAAGGGGGTAAAAGGGAGACATAGAGCTCCATGATTGCCAAATGACTGTCTGTAGAATGATCAGACACCACATTCAAAGAAATCAAATCAACACACAACTTAACGTGATATTAATGACGTTCCTAAATTGATCGAAACCAATATAGTGAATCAGTCAACAAGTATGACCGTGTGTGTGTGTGGTGGTGGAGGTACAATGACAATGTGAATTCCTTGACCAATAATTTCACAACGTACATGTGTTGAACAAGAAAGACTATGATTCAGGGTAATTGCAATGCTTTTCTTCTCCATTAAAAAACACTTCAATTATTTTCCTCTTGTTCAAACATAAACGCTGGACTTTACACAAACCAACCTTTAATATCACAATGTACGTGTGGACTATAACACCAACAACACTTTGCACGTATTCTACCTAATAGAGACATAAATATCCATCAAACAAACCTCTTCCGGATGTGCAATTGCATAATCATACTGCTCCCTTGTGGCTTCATCTTTCAAAATCTGAAAATGGAATAAACTCAGTCCATGATAAATAAATTGTTTCAAATAGACTTCAACAACGACTTCGGAGGAAATCCAATTTACCAACAAAAGAATATGCATCTTGAAATAACCTCTATTTGTGAACTCAGTTCAAATTAACCAAATACACCAATTTATTTTTTTTACAATTCCATCATCTAGTCTATATCAACAACTACTACATTTTTGATATACCATCACATTTTTATCGATCAAATTAGCTTCACATTCATGAACAATTCAGTAACATGTTCTTAGACTAAAAACGAATACCACAAAATCAACGCGTACGTGCAAAATAAATGTTGTTATACCTAGAATTTGCTAATCAAATGTCAAATTAAATCCATTTGAGACCAAACAAAAAAAGGATCGGTGAATAATTACCTCGTAAGCGTTGGCAACTTTCACAAACAACTTCTTCGATTCTGGATCCGGATTCTTATCCGGATGACTACACGATAAAGAATAATAATAACATTAAAAAAAAATCACAGCAACAAAAAAAAGAAAAAAAAGAAAGACTAACTGTTTAAGAGACAGCTTGTAGTATGCTTTCTTGATCTCGGAGGCATTGGCGGTTTGAGATACCCTAGAAAATCACATTTCAAGAACCAAATTACATTAATAAAAGGATGAAGTAACTGCAGAAAACGCAGAGGGTGGAACCGTATAGAAGGACAGCGGAGTAAGGTTTACGTACCCTAAGAGATCGTAACAGTCGTCTTCCTCACAGTAGATCGAGATCGACGGCTGGATGAGGAGGCAGACCACGAGAATTAACGTGGGGACGCACCACCGCGTCGCTGCTGATGGCGCCATCTGCAGTATTTCCCCAGGATCTATTCTCCACTGAAAATTGGGAATTTGGAAATTTCTGCCTATTTGTGAGCGAAAACAAAGGGAACCGGAGTAATGGAATTACTGTTGTGTCCTCCTTAAGACAGTTGACGTTTGTTTTTCTGTTTTCCTCTTTACTATACTACTATGGATGCTACCCCTCGGGTAAGTGCCCAAATTGATTTTAAACCACTAAATTATACATGATAATTTGATTATTTCATTTTATAATGTCATTATATGCAGATTCAGTAATTTAAAATTTATTTGAGCACGTATTCAAGCGGATAGCATTGAATTTTCCATGATGGAGAGTGTAATCGGCGAGACATTAACACTTTGTTTGGTATAAACATTTTAACCAAAAAAGAATAATGTTAGGCCGAAGAAAATCAAAATTAAGGATATCTGAGCAAATAATTACTTAGGTTGCGTTTGTTTTTATTTTGGGATTTTTTTTTTGTGAAAAAGTTTATTGAGAGTTGTGTATTTTGATGAAAATGTTTTTGGTTTTGTGTTTGATTTTATTTTCAGATGAGATAAAAGTTACTGTATTAGTCAAATCATATAAGTTTTGTCTAAAAAGTTGTGTTTATAATTAGTTAATGATTGAAAAATACAATATAATATAAATTTTAAATAATTGTAATATTATGATTAGATATATATAGTATAGTTGATGTAATTAGTAGGCACCCTAAAGTAGAGACAAATAGAAAGATAATAGCTGACAAATTCTTTGACCAAAAAAGTCCTTTTTGGTAATAAAAAAAATATAAAACAAATAAGTTTTGGCCAAAATATGTTTGAAAACAAAAACCAACACAGCCTTTTTTGCTTGATTTTGAAAACTTTTTATGAGGAAATGGATATTTTCGCATTATATGACATTTTTTTAAAAGTATTGGCTATGTTTGTTTCTAGTTTGAAACAATATTTTGGCCAAAATGTTGGTCAAAACTCGTATGCTTTATCCATTTTTCACCAAACAGGTATTTTTTGGCCAAACATTTCTGAAAGTTACATTGCCTACACCACCTTACACCCTTCTCCACTTTTAGCTTACTTTTTTGTATTATATTAATTTTATATTATATTTTTCAATCATTAACTAATTATAAACATAACTTTTCAGACAAAAACTTACGTGATTTGACTGCTACAGTAACTTTTGTCTCTTTTGAAAATAAAACCAAACACAAAACCAATTACATTTTTACCAAAATACACAACTCCCAATAAATTTTTTCACCAAAATTTTCACCAAAAAAACCCTCCAAAGAAACAAACATAGCCATTCCTTTTCTTTTAGCATTTTTTTTCTTTACAAAAATCTTTATACATAATAGGATGTCACGTCACGTATGATAGTAATTGCATTTTTCCTCCAAATTTGTTTTTTATGAAATTGTACGCATATGAAATTTGTTTTTTATGAAATTGTCACGACTTATATAAGCAGTGTTTTGACTCACTTTTGAAGTTATAACTGTGAAAATACATTTAATGCATTTGCGTAGAAGTTGAGAACAAAAACATTCAAAAGTCATTAATACACAATTCTTCAAAATGAATTTTTTGAAAATTGGACTTATTTCCAAAAATATTTAAAACTAACCGAGCATCATGTTTACCAATAGACTTCTAGTGGGCTTCAAAACTCTTCTACTAAATAGTACATCCTCCGCGGATGGCTCTATAGGATTTGGGCAGATAACTGGGCCGATCTATGACCATTGCAGAAGGAGATACATTTAAGATTCTTAAATAAGATTTAGTAAGCCCATGATGCGGTTCGGTCAAAATGGCCCATGATCGGAGGATTGACCTGATCCAGATTTAATTTGGTAAGGTTTTCCAAGAGTAGGGGATACTAAAATTCAAAATCCAAAGGACAAGAATTAGGGCCAGGAATTCAACGAAGGGGTGAGATTGTTGTGGTATACACGCGCTTCGTTTGCTTGGTAGTTGAAGGATTTTTTTTTTTGGGAGGGGGGGTTTGTCCCCCGTGGTATGGTACGCTATATATATGCATGCGAAAAAAATTGGGAATTAATTTTAGTAAGAATTTTTGACATACTTTGTATTTTCTACCTCTTTTGTTAATAGTTAAATTCTCTTATCCTCTCCCGTGTTGCCGAACCACATAAAAATAATATTTGATATATTTTTCATAACTAATCAAATATATATAGTTTTAATACTAAAATGGAAAATGGTCCTAATTTTAAATAAAACAAAACATAAAAAACCTAAGAAGTATGATTTGACTAATATCAATTTTAACATATCAAATAAAAAATGGCAATCATCGTTACATTTCAATAATAATATCCAATTTCGTGGAAATTGACTATAAAAAGAAAAAAGAAAAATGAAAAGATACTTATCATACAGAAGAGATAAGAAATGGTTGATGTGATTTGAACAAATCATGGGTGATGAGAAAATGTAAAATTATAACAAGAATCCTAATTTAAAATTTTGATTATATAGCCTATTGGAATATTTAATTGGTTCAATATTTCTATTATGTGAGTTTAAGTTAGTTTGTGGGTTAAAAATGTGAATTTATTTTGCTGTTTGTTATTTTTGAGGGGGGTTAAAGTATAAATTTTTAAAAATTTATACTAGAAAATAAAAAAATTGAGAGGGGTCGGTGGCACCCTCCCCCCACCCCCCCTCCTGGCCCGTCCCTGACAAGGATATGAGAACCTGTTTGAATAAAGTAATTTATAAAAGATCTTCTCAAATTGACTAATAAGTAATAAGTTTTTGTCCAAATTTGAAATCACATAGACAGAGAGTTAATAAATTATATGTATCATCTGATTGATTATATTGTTAATTATATTTGAATTCGACTAAATAGATGATAGAGTCTCAGACCATAAAGTTTGACGTATAGCGTAAAATATCTACGCCCTCAACATAAAATGGGACATTCTGATTCTGTGTGATTAGAATTGAGATCATAAAAGAACAAATTTATCTTAAATGCAACCCCACCCAACTACTGCATGATATGGAATAGTGGGGTAATGCTGTACAAACTAGATGTACGTATGTATGTCGCATATGTCGGCCAACTAGGTTATTGGTCCATAGAACTAAAAGTAAGCACATAGGCCACACTTTTTTCCTTTTTTTATGATAATCTCCGTGGAGAGACTTCACGTGCTTATTTTTTGTTTTTTTCGGTAAACAGAAGTTTAGGGTCGGACTTCACGTGCTAATGATATTTGATAATCTGGGCCCTGATAATGTTCCCCAGAGTGACAAAAGATGAAATAGTTTGGGCTATGAATTAATTTGGCCCCATTTTTATTTATTAGGGATTACCCTATTTTCAAAACAACAAAAAACACCTTTTCACTGGTCTTTCTACTGGGCCTTGTACAAAATCAAAAACCACATTTTTATTCTTTTTAAAATACATGAGGTTAATAAAAAATGTGGGCATTAAATTCATATTCTTTCAATATATAAGCTTATTATAATGTGATCATTAAATTCAAGTGTCAACTTTGGTCGTCCATCATATCAAATCAAATCAATAAATTAAAGAATTATTCTATCTTTTGTGATGAATTGGTTATTCGTTTATAATTAATTGGGCTCCATTTGCTTTATATATGTGTTAAATTGGGTAAAATTCCATTAGAAAAACATGTATCGCAAAACAATGTATAAATAGTTACATGTGAAATACAAGAAAATTCTAAAATTATAATTAAAGAAAAATTATACAAGAAAAAGATATAAAGATATACAAGAAAAAGATATGAAGATATACAAGGAAAATCTATACAAGTAATAAACATATAAATAGGGAAAACCTTACTTTTGGTCCTATAGGAGTTCGTCCAAAACACTTTTAGCTCCCATTGAAATTTTTTTGACATTTTTGGTCCTATTGGAGTCAAAATGTTACACTTTAAGTCTCGTTCATCTATTTCTTGGATGAAAATTACCCACGTGAGACACACGTTTTGTTAGTTAACTGCTCCTCACGTGTTTCATTTGAATCCGGAGGCAATTAACTAATAGCGTGCATGTCTCATGCGGGTAAATTTCTTTCAAAAATAGATAGACGAGACTAAAAGTGTCAAATTTTGACTCTAATGGAACCAAAAGTATCAAAAAAATTACCATGGAACTGAAAATGTTGACTGAACTCCAATGGAACCAAAAGTGATTCGGCAATGTTTGGTTATGTTTCCATACCATCTTTGGTCCAAAATTCTCACCAAACCATGTTTAGTTCACAAAGTATTTGGTAAAAAATACACTACTTTTTTGGTAAAAAAAAACATAATAATTATGTTTCATCTTTCTACACCTACTTTGTCCCTACACTCCTCTTTATGTGTTCTCTCTCTTCTCTCTCATCTCTAACAGACAAAAGCTTCATGATTTGACTGTTAAAGTAACTTTTGTTCCCTCTGCAAACAAAACCAAACATTATCTCACAAAAAAAAAGGCCAAAAAACCAACTCTCAAAATAAAACCAAACACAATCTCATCAAAGACACACGTGTCCCCATAAATTTCTCATCAATAATTCTCACCAAAATACCATCCCAAAACATAACCAAACATAGCCGAAATTTTCCCCTTATATATAAATATATATACCCCATTCATTGCGAATGCTTAAACTGAACCGAAAATCCAAGCAGAACGGGGAATGCTGAGTAGAGTGTGCTGAGGATAATGCTGAGTATAGTGTTAAGGAAAATATGCCATGACCATTGCGGCCATTCCCACGACCAAAAGGGTGTCCACGACCTTCACCTCCAGCAGGGGAGAAATGATTTTGACAAAGATGCTCAGAGGAGATGGCGGCGGCAGTAGAGGCGTCGGACGTGGAGGCGTAGGGTGCCGTGAGGGCAATAGACGAAGTCACGAGTTCGTTTTTTCCGGTGTCTGATACTATGTTAGATGTTGGGTTTCGTTCGAAAAAGCATAAACACAGCGGAAGGGATTTCAAAAATTAAAACGAAAACCCAATTAGTACTCTAATTCGCATAATTGAGTCTAAAAACGTATAACGAATAAAACTTACTTGTTAATATGAATATGATGATGGAGAAAAACTTCTTCTTCTCCAAACTCGAAATATTGAAGCTTCCAAATCTTCAATCCTTTGGTTTGATTCTTCAAACTTGAACTTGATCCGAACAACAAAAATACGTCGTCTCTAAATCGTCACGCACGGATCAACAAACGAAAAATCCTATTTCTTCTTTCTCTATGGTCGACAGCTAGGTATAGAGGAGGGGAGGAATATTTTTCTTTCTTTTGAGAGTTATGAGAGTTGTGTATTCTTCTTCTAAGTCAAAGAGTCCTTATATAACTCATGACTTATTGAACAAGTCAAAACAAAAGAGCCCTAATATGTGGCCTCTCAAAGAAGCCACTTTGAGGCCTTATAGGCATCCAATTGGACTCCTTATTTAGCTCCGAAATTTGTTTTGTTTAATTAATTTCTTATTTCAATTAATAATTTATTATATCCAATAAATAAATAAATAAATTAAATAACCAAATTAATTAGATAAATTAATTCATTAATATATTTCACAAGGAAATTAATTAATAATTAATCTTATCATTATAATTAATTTTTTCATCTAAGAAATAATTAATTATTTAATTTATCCAATAAATTAAAACTACCAGAAGAAATAATAGAAATTCTTTTTTCTTCATTTTTCTTTGTCAATCTTTTAGCGCGACTCTTTAGGTTCGTTTTGTTTGACAATGAGAGGAAACCAAAGGAAGTGGATAACATCTAGCCAGTCACGTGGCCCACTTCGTAACCCAAACGAAAACTTTTAGCTGAGTTCGTCCAAAACACTTTTAGCCCCCATTAAATTTTTTTTGACATTTTTTGTCCTATTGGAGTCAAAATGTTACACTTTAAGTCTCGTTCATCTATTTCTTGGATGAAAATTACCCACGTGAGACACACGTTTTGTTAGTTAACTGCTCCTCACGTGTTTCATTTGAATCCGGAGGCAATTAACTAATAGCGTGCATGTCTCATGCGGGTAAATTTCTTTCAAAAATAGATAGACGAGACTAAAAGTGTCAAATTTTGACTCTAATGGGACCAAAAGTATCAAAAAAATTACCATGGAACTGAAAATGTTGACTGAACTCCAATGGAACCAAAAGTGATTCGGCAATGTTTGGTTATGTTTCCATACCATCTTTGGTCCAAAATTCTCACCAAACCATGTTTAGTTCACAAAGTATTTGGTAAAAAATACACTACTTTTTTGGTAAAAAAAAAACATAATAATTATGTTTCATCTTTCTACACCTACTTTGTCCCTACACTCCTCTTTATGTGTTCTCTCTCTTCTCTCTCATCTCTAACAGACAAAAGCTTCATGATTTGACTGTTAAAGTAACTTTTGTTCCCTCTGCAAACAAAACCAAACATTATCTCACAAAAAAAAAGGCCAAAAAACCAACTCTCAAAATAAAACCAAACACAATCTCATCAAAGACACACGTGTCCCCATAAATTTCTCATCAATAATTCTCACCAAAATACCATCCCAAAACATAACCAAACATAGCCGAAATTTTCCCCTTATATATAAATATATATACCCCATTCATTGCGAATGCTTAAACTGAACCGAAACTCCAAGCAGAACGGGGAATGCTGAGTAGAGTGTGCTGAGGATAATGCTGAGTATAGTGTTAAGGAAAATATGCCATGACCATTGCGGCCATTCCCACGACCAAAAGGGTGTCCACGACCTTCACCTCCAGCAGGGGAGAAATGATTTTGACAAAGATGCTCAGAGGAGATGGCGGCGGCAGTAGAGGCGTCGGACGTGGAGGCGTAGGGTGCCGTGAGGGCAATAGACGAAGTCACGAGTTCGTTTTTTCCGGTGTCTGATACTATGTTAGATGTTGGGTTTCGTTCGAAAAAGCATAAACACAGCGGAAGGGATTTCAAAAATTAAAACGAAAATCCAATTAGTACTCTAATTCGCATAATTGAGTCTAAAAGCGTATAACGAATAAAACTTACTTGTTAATATGAATATGATGATGGAGAAAAACTTCTTCTTCTCCAAACTCGAAATATTGAAGCTTCCAAATCTTCAATCCTTTGGTTTGATTCTTCAAACTTGAACTTGATCCGAACAACGAAAATACGTCGTCTCTAAATCGTCACGCACGGATCAACAAACGAAAAATCCTATTTCTTCTTTCTCTATGGTCGACAACTAGGTATAGAGGAGGGGAGGAATATTTTTCTTTCTTTTGAGAGTTATGAGAGTTGTGTATTCTTCTTCTAAGTCAAAGAGTCCTTATATAACTCATGACTTATTGAACAAGTCAAAACAAAAGAGCCCTAATATGTGGCCTCTCAAAGAAGCCACTTTGAGGCCTCATAGGCATCCAATTGGACTCCTTATTTAGCCCCGAAATTTGTTTTGTTTAATTAATTTCTTATTTCAATTAATAATTTATTATATCCAATAAATAAATAAATAAATTAAATAACCAAATTAATTAGATAAATTAATTCATTAATATATTTCACAAGGAAATTAATTAATAATTAATCTTATCATTATAATTAATTTTTTCATCTAATGAATAATTAATTATTTAATTTATCCAATAAATTAAAACTCCCAGAAGAAATAATAGAAATTCTTTTTTCTTCATTTTTCTTTGTCAATCTTTTAGCGCGACTCTTTAGGTTCGTTTTGTTTGACAATGAGAGGAAACCAAAGGAAGTGGATAACATCTAGCCAGTCACGTGGCCTACTTCGTAACCCAAACGAAAACAAATGATAGGATCATTCCGAAACCTTTCAATCGTAAATACCGTGTATGTATAAACCCTTTGTTCATGTTCCCCGGTCAAGTGAGAGTCATGGTTATGTCAAACTCACTGGACTTGACCATATGTATAAATCATAATAAATACGAGATCATTGAGATCGATTTAGTGCCAAGCACAATCGTCTCGTTTGCTTTTGCCAAAGACTTTGATCTCTATTTATCTATAATTACATAGGGTACATACTCATTCACTTATGAGAGAACAAATCCCATATTAGATATCTGCTAAGATTACCACTTGCCCATCAAGTTCGCATTTCGAGGTTGACCCCACCAAAGGGTAAGTTGGGTCTAACTACTCTAGTGAAAGACTTGACGTCACAAGTGCATCTTCAGCCTGATACTTCAGGTCAAAGGTTCACATATACCTATTAGGCATAATCAGTTCCGTCATTGACAGTCACAGAGTGAAAACCCATGTGACAGAACCGATGCGAGTCGTGTTCGAACATATCAGTTCCACTGACGTGTCTACAATCTTAATCTCCTATCATCCCATGATACCAGACAGGCACTCCCATGTCGGAGCTAAGATTGTACAAGTATTCGAAGTCTTTATTTGTCCATTAAAGACTTGATATTACTTGCGAACTTATTTTAGTAATCAAGATCGATCTCTCTAGTGCCAATCTTCCTATCCCATAAGAAGTAGAGGGATCGCACTGAAAACATGGACAAAATGTTTTACACAATTTATAGATGCAGATAAAAATTAAGTGAAAACTCAATAATGCCTTTTATTTAAGAAGAGTTTAAGTTCAATACAAGATATATGCTCTATACATTCTATCCTCTATGGCATCTAAGGGCATAATCCTAACAATCTCCCACTTGCACTCAATATCACTCATTGTGGTATCTAATACCCATCATTTCCAGGTGTCGGTCCAAAACAGCATGAGGTAGTGGTTTGGTGAATGGGTCAGCTATATTGTCAGTTGAGGCTATTTTCTGCACTGCTATATCTCCTCTGCCAACGATCTCCCTGATGATGTGAAATCTTCTCCCAATATGTTTGGACTTGTTATGAGACCTCGGTTCCTTGGCTTGCGCTATCGCTCCATTGTTATCACAATAAAGTGGCAACGAGAGCTGAGCACTAGGGACCGTTCTAAAATCTCCAAGAAACTTCCTCATCCAAACAGATTCTTTCGCTGCCTCTGAGGCTACTACATACTCTGCTTCAGTGGTGGAATCAGCGGTTGTGCTTTGCTTGGAGCTCTTCCAAGACACTGCTCCACCATTGAGAGTAAAAACAAACCCTGAAGTGAATTTTCGGTCATCAACATCAGACTGAAAGTCTGAATCAGAATAACAATCAGAATAACCTTCTATCTTCAGGTCTCCACCTCCATAGATGAGAATAATATCCTTAGTTCTTTTCAGATACTTTAGGATATTCTTCATATCTATCCAATGTTCTTTTCCCGGGTTTGCCTGAAATTGATTCACCACGCTCACAACATAGGCAATGTCGGGTTTAGTATACAGCATTGCATACATCAGGCTACCAACTGCAGAAGCATAGGGTACATTACTCATCTCTTGTCTATCTTCCTCACTTTGAGGACACATAGACTTGGATAAGTATACTCTATGCCTCATGGGAAGAAACCCTTTCTTAGAGTTGTCCATCCTAAACCTCTTTAGGACCTTTTCTGAGTAAAGGGCTTGAGAGAGGCCTATCATTCTATTCGTTTTATCCCTTAAGATACGAATTCCTAGAATGTATGTGGCTTCTCCCAAGTCTTTCATGGAAAACTTACTCGAAAGCCATTTCTTGACAGTGGTGAGCATTCTTACGCCATTTCCTATAAGTAGAATGTCATCCACATATAGTATTAAGAACGAGAGTTTGCTCCCACTAGTCTTCTTGTAGACACATGGTTCATCTTCGTTCTTGATGAAGCCATATCCCTTAACTTCTTCATCAAAACAGAGATTCCAGCTTCTAGATGCTTGCTTGAGACCGTAAATGGACCTCTCAAGTTTACATACTTTATGGATATCGGACTAGGACACAAAACCCTTTGGCTGTTCCATATAGATATCCTCCTCGAGGACTCCATGTAGAAAGGCCGTTTTGACATCCATTTGCCATATCTCATAATCTAAGCATGCAACAATGGATAACAGAATTCGTATGGACTTTATCATAGCCACGGGCGAAAAGGTTTCTTGATAGTCAATTCCTTCTCTTTGACTATACCCTTTCGCTACGAGCCTGGCTTTAAAGGTGTCAACCTTGCCATCGCTACCTATCTTTCTACACCTTCAGGACGGTCTACCAAAGTTCAGACATGGTTCGATTGCATAGAGTCCATTTCTGTTTCCATGGCTTCTCGCCATCTTGAAGCGTCGACATCCACCATCGCTTGATCATAGGTACAAGGATCATCTTTATGACCTTCTTGTACAACAGTGTGAAGCTCTCGCTCCCCCTGCAGTGGATACCCATACCTCTCAGGTTCATGCAGTATTCTACCAGATCTACGTGGTAGTTGTGCTACTATGGGTTCAGGCCTCAGTTCTTGAATAGATGTATTTGAGGGAGTTTTATTTTGTTCTTCTAGAACAATTTTCCTACCTTTGCCCCTTTCCAAGATGAACTCATCCTCAAGGAAGTGAGCTTGTAGGGCCACGATGATTCTTTGATCATCATGCAGGTAAAAGAAGAATCCCATGGAATCTTCAGGATAACCAATTAAACGTCCCATTAGGGATCTTGCCTCCAATTTCTCCACTTTAGTCTTCTTGACATAAGCGGGGCATCCCCAAATCTTAATATGATTAAGACTCGGTTTCCTATTATTCCACATCTCATGCGGAGTTTTAGGAACGGATTTGGAGAACATCTGTTCAAAACATGAGCAGTGGTAACGAGTCGTGTTCGAACATATCAGTTCCACTGACGTGTCTACAATCTTAATCTCCTATCATCCCAAGATACCAGACAGGCACTCCCATGTCGGAGCTAGGATTGTACAAGTATTCGAAATCTTTATTTGTCTATTAAAGATTTCATATTACTTGCGAACTTATTTTAGTAATCAAGATCGATCTCTCTAGTGCCAATCTTCCTATCCCATAGGGAGTAGAGGGATCGCACTGAAAACATGGACAAAACGTTTTACACAACTTATAGATGCTGATAAGAATTTAGTGAAAACGCAATAATACCTTTTATTTAAGAAGAGTTTAAGTTCAATACAAGATATATGCTCTATATATTCTATCCTCTATGACATCTGAGGGCATAATTCTAACATTAGATTAGGTAAAATACTGTAGGAAAACTTGTACTGCAAGACAATGTATAAATAGTTAAATGTGAAATACGAGGAAACTCTAAAACTATAATTAGGGAAAAAATATACAAGAAAAAAATATTAAGAAATACAAATATATATATATATATATATATAAAAGTAAACATATAATTCTATATCCTATTTAACATTTAGCAATATGATTTAACTTTGTTTACTTTTTAGTACAAACGACGACTTTTCAATAGATCAATTCATACAAATATCAAAAGTGCAGACAATAATGATAAGGGAAATTTAAATGGCCACTTATAAACCATTTTCCTCTTGGCCCTCTTTGTTAAATCATGAAGAGCAGATGCGTCTCTTGGCAAATCAATATTCTTTTATTTCCAAAATTTCTTAAAATTTATTGTCTCGTATCATGTTTGGTTGTTGGAATCTAAGCTAATCACTTTGCAAGTGAATCATACTTATGATCAAGTATACGATTAAAAAAAGTGACAAATGACGAAACAAACACATCATAGAAATTTGATTCTAGTTACTCCTATCTTTAGTATAGAAACTAGTTTAGGACTGGATAGATGATTACATATAATCAAATTAATACCATAAATGATTAATATTATCTGATTTATATGCATGGCATTTTTGTAATTAATCATATCCTCGAAATTACATTGCAATTGGTATTATAATATCTCCCCTTATATTACCATCCAATAGCTATAAGCCTATAATTAATAATAAGACTTGGATCCCACGCAAAGAAGCACAGTTAAAATTCAAAGATTCTTGATCCACTTGTGAGATTTTCTTTCAATGCAAAAGGCCTATAATTAACTGAATCTCTACCCCTTAATTACTCCCGATATATATCAGTCAGAAGAACAGTTAAAATTCATCAAAGATTCTTGATCCACTTTTGAGATTTTCTTTCAATGCAAAAGGCCTATATAATTAAATGAATCTCTACCCCTTAATTACTCCCTATATATATCAGTCGCACATCATTAGGCTTCATTATCACTTTGTTTTTAAATTTGTTTAAGGCTTTTAAGTGTTTTCATTCCATTCTCACGGCAAAAGGACAAGTTCGCTCTCTGTGGAGGTACTGCATGCTAAATATTCTGTTCATTTTCTGTATATATATATATATAATATTATATATATATATATTAATTTCCTGGCATTGGTGCCATGCCAATCTTTAGTTGCCCTAATATATTTTTTTGTTTTATAAGAGGCACTAAAAGCTGTTTGTGTCTTAAGACGGTTAATTATCTTGTTTCGATGGGGAAATTTAAATAATTAATACAAAAATAAATGAAAAATAAGAAAATGTTATAAAATTTTGGATGTATAGGAAATAACACAAAACGCTCTAGGTATAGCGTCTCACAATATAATTTTTTTCTTCTTAAATTAAAGTGAGAAGCGTCTCACTTGAATTTTTTTTTTTTGCTTGTCGTATTTCTTTATCCGGACATTCGAAATGAAAATACGACAAGCAAAAAAAAATAATTAAAGTGAGAAGCGTCTCACTTTAATTATTTTTTTTGCTTGTCCTATTTCTTTATCCGGACATTTGAAATGAATCTATTTTTATATGGTTACAAAGTTTATATGAAAGTTTACAAATTATGGGTGTGTTTGCTTTTGTTTTCAAGCACATTTTGGCCAAAACTTGTTTGCTTTATTTTTTTTGATCAAAAAGGACTTTTTTGGTCAAAGAATTTGTCATCTATTGTCTCCTTATTTGTGTCTACTTTAGGGTGCCTACTAATTACATCAACTACAATATATATATATATATAACCATAATATTATAATCATTTAAAACTTATATTATATTATATTTTTGAATCATTAACTAATTATAAACACAACTTTTCAGACAAAAACTTACATGATTTGACTTCTACAGTCTCTTCTAAAAATAAAATCAAACACAAAACCAAACACATTTTCATCAAAATACACAACTCCCAATAAATTTTTTTACCAAAATTTTCACAAAAAAAAACTCCCAAAATAAAAACAAACACAGCCTATATGTTCATGTCAAAACCCAAAAATGCACGAAAAAAGGAGAAAAATGAGCCGAAAAAAATATATTATTTTTTTAAAAAAATTGCTCTAGTGCTGCTTTTTTGCTTACCGTATTCCTTTAGTCAGGCCTCGAAATGAGTCCATTTTTGTGTGGTTACAAAGTTTATATGAAAGTTTTCAAATTATATGTTCGGGTTAAAACCCAAAAATGCACGTAAAAGGGAGAAAAATGAGTCGGGAGCGAGCATGGACTTTCATATAAACTTTGTTTAAGAAAATAATGATTTTTTCCTTATTTTCGGCTCATTTTCTCTCTTTTTTGTTTATTTTTGGGTTCCGATTTGAACACATAAATTGTAGATATTCATATAAATTTTGTAACCGCACAAGAATGGACTCATTTCGATGTCCGGATGAAGGAATACGGCAAGCAAAAAAGCAGCATTAGAGCAATTTTTTTATGAAAATAATTATTTTTTCCTTGTCGCCGACTCATTTTTCTCCATTTTTCGTGCATTTTTGGGTTTCAACTTGAACATACCAATTGTAGACTTTCATATAAATTTTGTAACCGCACAAGAATGGATTCATTACGATAGTTGAGTAAAGGAATACGGCAAGCAAAAAAGCAGCATTAGAGCAATTTTTTAAAGAAAATAATGATTTTTTTCTTATTTCCGACTCATTTTTCTCCCTTTTTCGTACATTTTTGGGTTTCAACCCGAACATATAATTTGTAGACTTTCATATAAATTTTGTAACCACATAAAAATAGACTTATTTCGATGCCCGGGTAAAGAAATACAACAAGTAAAAAAAATATTAAAATGAGACGCTATAGGTTATAGCGTCTCACTTTAATTTAATTAAAAAAAATATTATATTGTGAGACGCTATAGGGTATAGCGTCTCTAATGTGAGACCACTACAAGAAAATTGAGTATTGACAATGAAAATATATGACATGACTTAAACTTATGATATATAGCAATCTAAACTCACGACTAATTTGGTCTTAGTAGATGTTTTATATAACCACACTAAAGTTAGTCGTAGTGAAAAAGAATACTAGTTATTTTAAGCTCTAGCTAGCCGTAGTGGAAGGAATGTTAATCTATCACTTTTTTACAATGGCTAAAAGTTATGGTCTTTACAATAAACAAAACATTGACCATGACTATAAGTCATGGTAAATATTTTGGCCATGTTTGCAAATGCCACGGCCATAGCCGTAACAAAGCCGTGGTCAATTGGTTTTAACCATGACAAAGAGATTTTTCACCATGACATATTGACATTGACAATAATCACATTTTTTTTTGTAGTAGACGCTATACCTATAACATTTTGTGCTATTTCATGATACATCCAAAATTTTGTAATATTTTCTTATTTTCATTTGTAGACTCGTATATTTGTGGGCCAATCTTTAGTTGCCCCAATATATTTTTTTGTTTTATAAGAGGCACTAAAAGCTGTTTGTGTCTTAACTCTTAAGACGGTTAATTATCTTGTTTCGTTGATATATATATATATATATATATAATATAATACTAGTCGTGAAAGGCACACTTTATATGTGTGCAAAAATATAAAATTGATATGGATTTTTTTTGAGTAAAATTCCATTAAGTTCAAATAAGATATGAGAGAAGAGAATAAAAAATAGAAAAAATAAGGTGGAAAGTAAATTTAATATGATTAATGAAAAAATAAATAGTTAAATATATAGGGAGATAATAAAGAGAGAGAAATGAGTGAAAAGAAAAATAACCGTGTATTAAGAGATGAGAGAGAATATGAGAGAAATATTAGGAGAGAAAGAGATAGTGTATGAGAAAAAAATAGGAAAGAGAAAATAATATATAAAATAAAATATATAAAAACCACTAAATGGGACACTTGTTACACTTTAAGAATTGGAATGGTTTCACCAAAAAATTGACAGCCTAAATTAGTTACTCTATGCCCCTTATGCTTTATATAATAGTATAGATATATGGATGCCGTCAATGCATGAAAATGTAGACTCTTATATTTGTGGGAGATTAAAAAGTTGGTTAAGGTGATACATGACTCAATTTTCTTAACCAGATGTCTCTGGTTCGAGTCTGGGTATAAAAAGAATTCTCATTGAAAAATTTAACCCCACGATTCCCGTGAATGTTCTCGGCTCGAGCAGCATTAGGCTGGCCCATAGGATCAGGACAACCATGGAAACCAAAAAACAATTAAAAAAAAAAAACATATATTTGTGGAAGCAGTATAAGACGCATTTGGGTTAATGCATGAAGTTAAATTGATAATGTACGTTTGGTTTTATTTCATGAGATACCTGCTTTTCTCTTTTATAAATTCATTTATTAAATACTTTTACAAAATATCCATAATTTCTAAACGTGCACAGTATTCAAAAGAAAGTCAAAATAGTTAATAACATGTTTTCCAGTATATATATCTTAAAAAAATAAATTAATAGGACAACATATATTATGTTAAATGTAATTGGTGGTGGGAAAGTTTAATGGTTTTAGTGTTTATATTTTTCACACAACAAAATAATATGTAAAAGAAATAGATAAAAAATTTACATTTAGATCATTTAACTCGATCTAACATAAAATTATCCGATTAGCGGGGAGCTAAAGGTGAAAGCACTGCGTGTCCTTCACATGTATACCCACATAGCCTTCTGAGTCTGCTGCGTTAAGTCCACGTGACGCGAGGGGGACTAGTTTCTTATATATAGAGCACGTGTCAGTGGACGGAAAATGTGGACAGGATAACTTATGTGGTTATTACGTAGAGTTGGGTCCCAGTAGTAATTATGTTGGCCACTGTTTTTCTCAGCTTCAACCGGAGAATTACAGACAGTGGGGGAGTCCATATTAGTGCGTTTGGATTTTTTGGAAAGACTTGGAACAAATATCATCAGAATCTTCCATTCTTCATTGCTCAAATAATTAGGGGAGGGGTTTGTAGTATGCCATACTGACGCATTGACATGACCGCAGTGTTATTAGAAGAGATCTTATATTGAAAAACAAAAGTTAAAAGTCTAGGATTATGTGATAGAATAAAGTTCTGTAATTCACATTATCAAAATAATGTTTGATGCGTGATCAAAGGTGTGTCGGTCTCAATGTTGAACCTCGGGAAAATATATGTCGAAAAAGTGTATGGAATGTTAGGGTTCGACAAACTAGATGACTTTTATCTGAAAACAGTATTTTGTGTTTATAATTCCCTTAATTAATACTAATCAATGAGTATTTGTAGTGTTCATAATGGTCGTGGGCCAAAGACCATTTGGGCTGACCTGTCAATGAGTTAACATTAATAATGAGTTATAAATTATAATATATTAATTACTTTCATAATTACCCTCAAATTCATTTTGCCATCTACCAATTTTCCTTAATTGGTATAATGGCACACCAATATTGTTTGCTATGAGTACAAATATTTCGTTAAGATCTTCCACATTTTTTTTAAAGAAACTCATAAGATTTTAGGGAAATTGCAAAATTAATACTAGAGGTATTGGAGTTGTAAAATTAGTCTTGTGATTTCCCCAGCGGCGCCTCCCCTCTACCCTCTCACCACCAACCCTAGCCCCACCCCATCTCACCACCTACACCAATGACTAAACCCCTAACCCAACCTTGCCCTCCTCCATCCACTGAATGGCCCCACCCCTACTCGGTCGAGAGCTGATTTTTAAGGGGAGGCCTGAGGAAGATTATTTTTTGCCGTAGTTTTATCTATTAAAATAGTATAATTATTAATAAAATATTTTTATATGTCAATATTTAAAATTTGATTTAAAATTTATTTATTTCTAAATACGAAAACTTTCACATTTATTAAGTTAATTGAAATATAAATGTTAGAATATTTATTTTTTGCTAATAAAAAATTAAATTTATTAGAATATTAAAATTAGTAAAAAATATTATGTAATTTTTTTTAATTGATATTAATTTAAAATATTAATAAACCCACATAGAATGCACTCGCAGCTCCGGGCAAGAATCAATAAACCATGATATTGCATTCATCACTAGCTATATATAAAAAGGATAATATATATATCACACCCAATATCTAGAGTAATGCAATATATGGAAATATGACAATTCCCTCTTTCCTAATGCATAATTGAAGGGGGGCAGGGTTTTAAGATTAGTGATTACGTTAGGAGCCGCGTGTTCCTTTCTTAAACATAGACTCTCAATCCTCTACTAGATCTCTTCTTTCTTTCTTTATATTATTATATTCTCTTTTTATTTGACTCACTAAAAATGCAAATATTTTCTCTATAAATAAATATCTTTCCCCTCCAATCTTCCTGGACACTAATCCTACACGCATTAATCTTCTTCGGCATCCCTTTCAAGAGGCCATCCCTTTTCTTCTTCTGCATCCCCTTCAATGTGAGTGTACTTAATTAATTAATCGTTTTAATCTTCCAATCCATCTCAATTATATATAGTTATTATCTCTTTTTTTTTTTTTAAGTTCTTCTCGAAACTTTCTTTTATATATAAATATATATTATACACAAAATAGATACGCCACCGTACACATATAAAACATGCCAATACATTAATAATGAACATACATATTTCTTGTCTTAAGTCGTCCCCTATATATAGGGAAAATATCACTTTTGGTCCAATAAGAGTTAGGCCAAAACACTTTTAGTCCCATAAATTTTTTTTTAACACATTTGGTCCCATTGAACTCAAAATGTGATACTTTTGGTCCCAACCGTATGTTTTTGGACGGAAAATACCAACGTGAAACACACAATCTATTAGAACGAATTGAATATAAAATAAAAATTCTAAATTAAATTTATTTTTGGTCCCCAGCCGTCCAAAACACTTGCCATTTTCCGTCATTTTTTTACTTTCAAGACAAAAAGTGTCACATTTTGAGTCTAATGGGACCAAAAGTGTCAAAAAATATCCTATAAGACTAAAAGTGTTTTGACCGAACTCCTACAAGACCAAAAATGAATTCCACCCCCCATATATATATATATATATATATATATATATAATGTCGCCACTCGCCAAGCAACTGAATTGATAACATATAGTTAAATCACAAATTAAAGCATAAGCTGATAAATTGGACACGATTAAATTTTCCTAGGAACCAGATAATTATAGTTTGTTCATCACTGTTTACAAAAAGTGTATATACATGCATGGAACAATTATTTTGTCATCCAAAGAATGTAGGAGAGCGAACCCATGTACCTTTACAATATTTGTCTATGCATATGTTATATCTGCAGCTAGTATCTTTGCATTTTAATTAGTTTCATTCGTATTTGTCAAGTACAAAGTGTCGAACCATGTTTTTTGTTGGGGACACAGCTATAAAATGTTCAAAAAGATTGTACATTCTTGACTTAGGCGCAACTTATGATCTCCATCGATTGGGTGTTTAATTTTCTCATCTGAAAGGCTAAACAAAAACAAAAATAGAAAGAAGAAGAATTTACTTGATTGGAGAGAAATTAACGTGACCACTCATGAATTAAATTTTTTTTCCTCGTTGACACTAGCGAAAAAATATAAGATATTAGTGACAAAATATTAAGTGACATGTTAAAATTGTCACTAATTGTAAATTTTTATTTTGTCACAAGAATACGTTTTACATATTGTCAATATTGGTACGTAATTAGTGGTAAAGAAGCTGTTGTCGCTATTGATAATTAGTGATGCGTCTTTAGTGACAACAATTATAGTTGTCATTCTATTTGTATTGTCACTATACACGTGTCACTAATTATCAATAATTACAACTTTAAATAATTTATTGTATCTAAAAACCTAAAAATTATTGTCTCATTAACTTCAAATTTTGTCATTAATATATATATATTTTTTTGCAGTGTGATTTGATTCTTTGACGTTAGCTAGGTTTGCTGTAAACCTAAGTTACTTAGGGTGACGGGTCCCACTAGAAATTTTAATCTGTGATAGGTTTGATTGCTCCGAGCTAATTTGCACGTTAGAAATTAAATTAATTTATTATGTGATTAATTGATCTAAAATTAAACGAATTTAATCCACAACTACAAGGCATAATATTATTATATATCCATCTGAAATTTCTGGTTTTTAAATCCCTCACACAGATTCTAAGTACTCATCTCAATTATACTTGCACATACATGTATACACTTTTTATAAGGACAGACAAGACCTTATCTTCAATGGCGTGCAAATGGAGAGATATAGTGCAACGTTTACATCCACGACAAAACAATATTCATAAGCAAACATGTTTTCTTTCATCTTCTTCCTGTCTTTAAATCAACTTTCCGGACCAAATCAACTAATTAAACTTGCGTCTTAGCCTCAGTTTCTCCGACCTGTCCATTTCGATCATACCTAAATTAATTATCTCAACTTCTCTAAATTAAATTACATATCTAGGCCAAAAAGTTTAATGATTTAATTTTTGTGAAACATAACATGATTGTTATTGTTGGTTGGGAATATGTGAAGGCTAGCTTGCTATTGTTTGTCGACGCCATTTTTGTATTTGAGAAAGGGTTATCAGGCCAAGGGTGGCTCTGATACCACAGTTATAACTTACTGTTGTTTCTGCAGCCTGTAAGAATGGAGGAAGAACATTATTCACCTGATCCACCATTCGAGACAACTTACGAGAATCTTCTCAACTACAACAATTACATGACTGATCATCCACTGCTGGATGTTTCAGTCGTCGAGGAAATTGAGTTGCCGTTAATTGATCTAAACAAGTTAGACCTAGGAGATTACGAGAAGCAGGCGTGCAAGAACCAGATAGCGCGAGCTTCGCAAGAATGGGGATTCTTCCAAGTTATAAACCATGGAGTTTCCAGCGAGGTTTTGGAGAAAATGAGATCAGAACAAGTGAAGCTGCTGAAGAAGCCGTTTATCGACAAGACGAAGTACAAAGATTTGAACTTCTCTGCTGGGAGTTACCGGTGGGGGACACCTACAGCTACTTGCCTGAAGCAGTTGTCCTGGTCTGAATCCTTTCATGTATTGCTGAGTGATGTATTGGGCTCAAGTGGCAATAACAGCCTCAGGTAATTGAATTTTTATTCTTAATTAGTTATTAATTAAAAAAATAAATAAGAGAATCAGAAATATCACAAGAACAAGGACATAGAATTAATTAAGAAGTTATTAAATTCCATGCATGTTGTTTAATGTTTAGAGTAAAAACTTATGCAGACGTACCATAGGAATCGTATATATCCATGTAACGACCAAGAACATATATACCCTAGCATCTACAGACTACAGTTGAATAGTAGCTTATTTTGATTAATGAACTCCAGTTCTCAACTCTAACTTTTCTTTTTTGCTCTTTAGTGTCCAAATATGGAGGGAACTGAGGACAATTCAATCTATAGACTGTTTGTTATATCCATTCTGGATTTTGCAGTCCAATTTTGAGAACGTGTTTATGGATTGAATAATTTGAAATTCAAAAGAATCTCGATTCTGAAATGATATATTTACTATTCTTATTTGTGTTATTTTGAATTAAAATGGATCTTAAATCATCTAGATAATTTTCTTAGACATGCACGAAATTTTTAAAAGTATTTTTGGGACGTTTTGTAGTGAGGGTTCTATCCCCATAGATGTTTTTGTAAACTCTTTTCTGAAGTATTAATTTAATCTATTATTTATCAACAACAACAACAAGAACAAAAGGTTACCCTACAAATGCTTATAATTATATTTGATTTGTATAGTATAAGCACTTTAAAATTTTATTCCATCCAAAATACAAAATTCTTCTCCCATGTAGTGAAAAAATATATTTTATCCATTCAATTTAAATTTTCTCAGTATATTTCCATTCACCTTTAGATGTAATTCGTAGTAGTATATTAAAAACATTTCAACCTCACCCCAACTTAAAATACTTAAAATTCTATCATGTATTATTTCATATTAGAGTTTACTTGATTACTTCCAAAACCCGTCCAAGTAATGTAGTTAACATTTTGGTTCATGGGAAGTTTTAGACGGTATGGAGCTCTGTCATCCTCAAAATCGGTAATTTACTTGTCTTGTAACCAATCATATAATATCTATAAATTTAATCACATTATAAATTAAATATGATCTCGACCAGACCGAGTGGATAGAATTTCCTTTGGTTCACATATCATTTTACAAGGTACCTGATGATTGACAGTTGTTTATGTACTTTTTCAATTCAAAATGTCTGAAAGAACGAAATAAGGCCACGAGGGCTTCTTCTCCTAATTGTGCCTAATTCTGAGAGTACAGAAGTGCCAGTGTATAGTTCTGTTAAATTTGTACGTGCCCTGCATGCATATTCCCTTTCAGCTTAATTAATTAATTAGACCTTCACAGATCCTCATTAATTCATTGAAGAGCTAATTTCGTCCTCAAGTTATTCTACGGTTTTTCCTTATAATTAGACTTTATATTTAATATAATTTTGATCCGAGATCTTTTATTGCAAAATGTTATTGCATCTTGTATTGCATATCATGTCTGTCCGACAAATGTATATAATCTATGTTAAATTCAAGAAAATATTTTATATATACACATATTAATCATATGTGGAATGTAATAAGAGATAATTGCAACAGCGTTTGTAATAGAAGATCTAAACTGATATAATCTCGTGTTTTCTTCTCTTTTGTGAACTTAATTATTAGCTTAACGATGGAGCAATTTGGAGCAATAGTGTCTGAACTAGCACAAAAGTTAGCAGACATATTAGCTGAGGAAATGGGTAAAGAATCGGGTTTTTTCAAAGAAACGTGTTTGCCCAAGACTTGCTACCTACGACTGAACCGATACCCGGCGTGCCCAATTTACCCTCAGATGTTGGGAATAATACCCCATACTGACAGCGACTTCCTCACAGTAGTTCACCAAGATGATATTGGAGGGTTACAGTTGGTCAAAGATGGAAGATGGATTGCTGTTAAACCAAATCCTAAGGCTCTCATTATCAACATTGGAGACTTGTTTCAGGTTAAAATATTAATTCTAATTAGACGTCTTGATTAATATACATTACAAATTGATTTGAATAATGTAGGCATGGAGCAATGATGTGTATAAAAGTGTCGAGCACCGGGTTGTGGCGAATGCACACAAGGAGAGGTTCTCGACCGCGTACTTCTATTGTCCATCTTATGATACTGTTATAAAGAGTGGCGTTCATGAACCTGGTGTATATACCAGCTTTAGCTTTGGGGAATACAGAAAACGGGTCGAAGAAGATGTTAGAATTTTTGGCAATAAAACAGGACTTTCTAGGTTTATCGTACGTACCAATTAAGTAGTCATTGGAACTCAAGTTTATTTTAGAAGACAGGACAGACGAGCTAGCTAGGAAGAACTAGCTAGATTTGAGATTAATGTGGAAGGTACGTAGAACTAAACGAGGCTTAAATCTGTAAAATAACAAAATAAAATAGCGAATAAAGCTTGAAAATTCCAATTACAAATTTCAATGAATTCAAGTGCATTTCTTTTTCAATCCCACGTACAAGTTACATTTTGAGAGTCTCAAAATATTGTTCAAATGAGTAGAACTATTATCGAAAATATACACTTAATTAGATTGCCAACAATTTCACGGTTGGATGTTATCCACCTCCCACTTTCAAGATGAAGGTTTAGGATTACGCTACTGGCGACCATTAATGGTGGGGATGATATATAGCTCATTCCCCTCCAAAAAGTAAAATATATTAGTCGGTAAAGACACTCTATACATTTGCAGTAATATATAAATTGATTTGGAGTTTTTTGAACAAAAAATTAATTAAGTTTAAATAAAACATAGAAGAAAAAAGAAAGAGATGAAAAATAAATTTAATGCAATTAAAGAAGAAATAGAGACGTGTAAAAGTGAGAATGGATAATAATACGTTAGTTTTATGGACCATGTATATCACTTTACCAAAACAAATGAGGTGGCATTGTAAAAACTATAACAACTCATAGTGCATGAATACTCAATTTTTATGATAATTACTCAAATGTCACACCCAAACTGGTGTCAGTTCAAAAAGAGATTTTTCTAGACCTCTCTTCAGTTATATATAGTATAGATATTATACCAAGATAATAATGAAAACAAATCAAAAATAAAAAGGGTGTAGTATAGATATTATACCAAGATAATAATGAAAACAAATCAAAAATAAAAAGGGTGCGCCCAAGACTGGATTAAACGCAGTTTAAATTCTCTGTAACATTTTGTGTAACACGTAGATAGATGTGTGACAAGTGTATAAACGAGTGGTTAAGATATGGAAAAAAAAAATTCACCACACAAGTTTTCCTCTCTCCACATGCTAACCCTCATCACATATCTACGTGCGTTGTTGCATGCAAAAAATTTAGGAAAGCAGGTTTGTGTTTGTTTCTATTTTGAATGTTGTTTTTGATGAAAATTTTGGTGAAATATTTTTTTGGGAGTTGTGTATTTGTGATGAAAATGTATTTGGTTTTGTTTTGAAGAATTCGTATGTTAATCTTTTGTCGCGAGAATGTGTTTGAATTAGCTATTTTGAAGTAAAATTTGAGTGGATTTTTTTGGTGAAATTGTGTTTTGTTTTGTTTTCAGATGTAACAAAAATAACGGTAGCAGTCACATCCTGTAAGCTTTTTTTCTTAAAAAGTTGTTTTAATGATTAATTGATGATTGAAACGTATATTATGATATAAGTTTTAAATTATTGTAATATATATGAATGAGTATATGTATATATATTGTAATTGATGTAATATATGTATATATATATATGATTGTATCTATTATGTAGTGTATACATAATATATACATATATTATATTTTACATAATGTTATATATAATATCATATGAATAATTTATTCTACACAATATAATATATAATATACGTATATATATAAAATATTCTAAAATTACAATATACATAAGATATAAGTATTATATACATAGTTATATAATATAAGTTTTACATATATATTATAAATGTATATACGTATGTATATGTATAAAGTATAATATTAATATACATATAGTATTATGACATTACAGATATGTACTATATTCGTATATATATGTATGTATACAATATTAAATATACTATATACCTATGTATATACAAAAAGGCTGTAAATACAATAACTACAATATATACAATTAATAGGGATGGGGTTATAGTAACTTCCACTATATAAAAAATTTAACAAATAAATTTTGCACAAAACACAGATTTCGCAAATACAGAAAATATCACGATATTTTGCACACTAAAATTTAATTAGACAAAAAATTTCATAAAAAAAAAATTCAAAAAACTTCGCAAAGACAAAATTTTGAAGAAAATTTCACAAACACAAAAAGTGAAGAAATATATAATAAACTTTGACTGATCAATAATTCTGCAGAAAAAATATATACGAATAGATGATTTCACAACCCGAAATAGAAATCCACACAAATCGATAAAGAGATGTGCCAATTGTTCGCAAAAAAACATGCAACTTGTCAAACCTACTATAATAAAAGCCATAAAAGTGTAGGTCAAGTGGTGTGTGTACAAAATCTGAATGCAAAAAGATTTGTGAGAGATAGAGAAAAAGAGAGCATATAAAAAAAAAGAGTGAAAGATAAAAAAAAATATGAAATTGAGGAAAAGTTACAAACTTACAACAGATTGTTTACAGAGATCTGAAAAAATCAGCCGACAACTTTTTTTGGGTTATTTGACCAAACCCATGTTGAATTATTTAGTCAAACATGGGTCATCATATTTGGTTAAATAACCTACATCCAAATGAATTTTGGGTTGGGTTTTAGTTAAAAATTCAGCCCAAAACAGAAACAAATACAGCCCAAAACAGAAACAAATACAGCCCAGGAGTTTCGGGGGGTATGTAGCGGACGTGACCGCGTCGCACTCTAACGGGGTGTTGGAGCAATCTGGCCTGCTCGCTTTGGTGGATCGGGTTTGCCAAGTTAGTGCTTAATACCCGTTGTCTTGTCTTTTGGGCTTCGTCTTACTTTAGTGGGCCTCATGATCAATTACTTTGATTGGCCCAATTACGCGTATGATTAAAATTGGACGCTCGACATGACTTGTTGGCATAGCAGATAGGCTAGTGCTTTTGGGCCTTTGGCAGCCACCATTCAAATTTGAATCGTGGCCCAAGGTATTTCCTTCGACTATAAATTCTGTTGTGAGAGCATGGAATTTCCCACTGAGGACATTGATGGTTGATGCCAAGAAGGCAAGAATTTCAAAGCGCTATTGATTTGGGAGAATTTATGTTCATAAAAAGATTCAGTCTTTCATCATCAAGCTTGTAAAGTTAAAACGGAAATATATACCAAATATTATGTGATCAATGTTTTCCGGTTTCCATTAAATTCCATATTGATCGTCTTTAGTGTTATTGATTCTTTTTCATAGTAACAATTGATATGTATAGAAGCAAAACTTTTGAAAAGTATTTGAAGAATTGGGGAAACGTAGGCGCCTTTGGTGGAAAATACACAAATGCTCCCCATTTGAAGTTGCATTACATAACATATGTTTAGATATTAAACAATGTGTACACGATATCTTGTGCGACCCTCTATTATTTGATAATGAATAATATATTTTAAGGAAAATTACTAAACCCCTCCCCCCCTCCCGAAAATAATTTTTCATATCCAAAAAGCCCATGAAAATATTTTTCAATCTCAAAAACCCATTCTACAAACTTTTCATTCCAAATACCCCAAAAGTGAAGATTAACAACTTTTTCGACTAAACTACCCTTCATTTATTAAGTTAATAATTGATCATTTTTATTTTTTTTATTGGAATCATTTTGGTTTAATTCTTTCAAATTGATGAATCATAAAATACGGATTTTATTTTGTAATATTGTTTTTTTAAATATTGGGATAATTACACTAAGCATCCTAAGGTTTTCTGAAATTACAAAAAATATCCCCTAGTTTATAAATTACATCTAACATCCCAATGTTTCATGTATTGATGAAAGATTGGATGAAAAGTGTCAAAAGACGTAAATGCCCTTATGGAATATTTGTTTTTTAAAAATAATTTAAGAAATGAGTATGAAAATAAATTACAAAAAACATCTCCTAGTTCAATAAATTACATCTAACATCCCAATCTTCCCACCCCTCTTTTCTTTTTCTTTTATAATTAATGTATAAGGTAATATATTATTTAAGTAATTTAGTTTAGAAATTAAGTTTATTAAAATACAATTATTAAATTTATTTGTAAATTTTATAAATTAATCTAAAGTTATAAAAATTTTAAATTATATAAACTATTATATAATCAAAACTATTATATAAACTCGTATATATAAATTTAAATAAAAGACTAAAATGATATTTTACACATATTTTTTTATATAACTTTAGTAATTTCTCATTTATTTTATTTTCTTGTGAATAATTTTTTATTATAAATAATTATTTGTATATTTTTTTTTACACAACATTACATATAACACCTAAAATTTTACAAAACATTACAAATAACACCAAAAAGGGTATAATTGCCCAAGAAAAGTTGGGGTTACAGGTTCAACAAAAGGTTATTTTCTGAAGTTCACAAAAAAAATTAACGGCGCCGTACTCATGAAACCCTTACGGAAGGTGCTAATTGTTGGAGGAATGAAATATTTGGATGTCAGATGTAAATTATTAAACTAGAAGATGTTTTTTGTAATTTCAAAAAACCTTAGGATGCCCAGTATAAGTATCCCTTTAAATATTTGTATATAAAAAATTTTCTAATTTTAATATGGTAATTAATTATTTATAAATATATGTTTTAAATATTTTTAAAAGATTAAGAAATCTAAAAAATTAAAATTAAAATCATACTTAGTACCAATTATCAATATAAAAATTTTAAATAAATTTCATTTCAAAACTACAAGTGATTAATATTTAATCTAGAAGACTAAGGGCAATTAAGTCCATAAATTTGTTAGCCCTAAATATTGGGTTTTTTGGAATGAAAAGTTGATGGAGTGAGTTTTATGGATTGACAAATATTATCATGGATTTTTGGATGTAAAGAGTTTATTTTAAGTGTTGTTTTAGTAATTTTCCCTAAAATTTACGGTTAGTGTCCTTCATACATCATGTGGTGATTCTTGAGATTTATCGGGATTTCAAGTGTCAGTGTAAGATCACGTATAATGAAACTGCGTATGTTTTGCCTTGTGAATAGTTAACGAGTATTTAGAGATGGGGTAGTTCGGGGAGTTTTAAGACCATTGTCATTTTTTTGCCTACCCACATGAAAACCAACACAAATCAAAAGGGGAGCAGTTGATAGTGGCCTGCAGAAAGAGTAAAACGAGACGGGACGGAGAAAGGGAAAAGGTGGGAAAAGTGATATTCTGGCTCTCCATGAATTGCACTTAATTAATTAACATAAAAAAGTTATACACATCGTATCTGTTTTTCATTCCCTTCCGCACTCACTATAAAAATATAGAAGAAGATTCTCTGCTCTCTGCTCTTGTCTTTTGTTTATAGATTTCCGCTGAATTTGATGCCGTCTCGTTTGATGGAAGGTCAGACTGTCACTTCCTTTCTGCCTCAACTTCTAATTCTCTGTTTGTTTTGCATCTTTTCACGTGCCCCCCCTTATTTACAAATGAATGAAGCCAAAAGGAATTAAGTTCACAAATTGCTCCTATTGTTGACTCTCAGTATTGTTGTCACCCATGGATAAGGTGAAATAGATAAGTAGAATAGTTCCCATGCATGACCTGTTTCATTTAACAACACAATTACACTTTAATCATATGAAATCAAATTATATTAATAATGGAAAATTACACTTAGACCCCTCAATTTATTGTGTAATTACCAAAAAAACCTTCACTTATTGAAAATTACATAAAAGTCATCCTCATGATAAGACATTTTTACAGTTATACCCCCTCTCTATTTATTTACCCCTGTAAACCTTATAAATAGATCCGTTGAGGTGGTAATTTCAATAAATGAGGGTAGTTTTTTGTAATTACACAATAAGTAAGGGGTCTGCGTGTAATTTTCCCTAATAATAATGTCAGAGAAGAATAGGATAAAAATATATGCTTACAGGGTTGCAAAGAAGAAAAGTATCCTTCTGGGATCAAGAGTCCAGGTGCTCGGAGAAGAACGCCGGAAACTGAATCTCTTGCCACTCAATTTGCTGCTTTCGGTGGCTGTGCGGCTCACGCTGCCGTTAGTAATGGTGATTTGATGATGAACTTGAGGGATGGAGGAGTGATCGGTGGCCCCCATAGCCACTACCATTGGCTTTTCAGGCATGCTGGCTCCATGTAAAGTAGCTGCCATTTTTATACCAACCAAATTAAAGAATCTATAAATATAACACGAGTCATATATAATATAGCCTACCCATTTACCAGTACTGGAATTTCCCCTAATAATCTAATCGCATGCGCGGCGAGTATGGAATGTCTGGGTACAAAGTAGAATCATATGTGATATGTGAATATAATATGTAATTCCCGTGCTTTCTGAATTACACTTGAGTTCGGCCAGTTCGGGGTTTGAACTAGAATTTTTCTTGAAATTTTCTTATTCAGAAAGTTTGGCGGAATTCATGTTAGTGCAAGTTAATTAGATTTCATGTCGGATACGGGATCGGATAGGATAAAACTCTGGAAAAGTATTATTAGATTTTTATGTAATCAGATCAAACAAGTTTAATCAAGAATTTCTCATTTCTAAAACGAATGGACCCTTCAAAAGGTCAGAATTCACATGTTTTTCTAGCAGGATACTAGTAATCAACAGACATTTAGATTTGAAAGTATAACCAAGCTACAAACTAAATGTAAATATTTTCGGTCCTGCTAATCTCACAAAAAACTGTGAGATTAGACTTAAAACAGACACCCATTCAGTAGATATCAGATATATTGTAAAGGAAGTCCCTACAAATTCCTTTCTCCACCAAATGACCACAAAATCCTATTAGAATCAAAATCTATTATATTTCATTACATAATTGGAATTAAGAGTCCTATTATAACTCCCTCTCGATCTAGATACTCCCGTGAGTCTTGGAAGAGAAGAATTCTTGTTCACAGACCATCTTAAATTATTTAAATATTAAATTTAATTATTTCATTATTTTAATAAAAAAATTGAATTATTACTATTCTTATATATTTATATTTCACTAATCTATTATTGAAGATGTTTACTTTTTTATTTTGTTATGCAACGAGAGTGACTTAGAGTGGAAAACCTGACCTCCGTCGAGCATGAAGAATATATCAAAACTTTATACTTGAGAACACTGAATTATTTTATTTATATCTAAATTCTAAATTTTGTTCTGAGTTAAAACTTTGATATATTTCGGGTGAGTTTGTAAACTTGTATATAAGTCACTACAACAATAATACTAATGACAAAATTTGAAGTGACAATGTTAAAATTATCACTAGATATAAAAAATGTGTGACAAGAATATCTGTTTTGCCACTGTCAGAATGTTTAGTGACAAAAATTTTTCTAAAGTTGTCACTATTGACAATTAGTGACACATGAATAGTGACAACTTAGTGACAATACAACTGGAGTGACAACTACAATTGTTGTCATTAAGTTATCACTAAAGGTGTGTCACTAATTGTCAATAGTGACAACAATTTCCTTGTCGCTAACTATCAAGAGTGACAACTTCTATACAAATCTTGTCACTATTAAATATGTAAAACCTATTCTTGTGACAACACAAAAAATTTTGTCACTAAAAATTTGCAATTAGTGACTCGACTCGAGCTCTACTCGAGCTCGAGCCTAAATGTATCTGCAAAAAGCTCGCGAGCCCGGCTCGCGAGCTTTTTCATAATTTTATATATATATTTTTATATATTAAATATTAATTATATATATTAAATATTAATTATATATTATAATTACCAGGCTCGCGAGCCCAATTCAAGCTTGAGCTCGCGAGCCTGAGCTCTAGCCGAGCTCGTTTTTTAACAAACGAGCTCGAGCTCGAGCCTGGCAAATTTGCCAGGCTCGGCTCGAGCTCGGCTCGTTTACATCCCTAACTTCGACATTGCCACTTGATATTTTGTTATTAATGTATTATTTTTTTGTAGTGAGCATGTATTATATTCTTTCCATATATGTATGATATTATTGTCAATTAGCATTTATTATAATGACTCAATAATACTGGCCATACACAAGAAATTCATGTGTTCAACTTCGGAGCTCTAGAGCATATTCTTAACAACAACCAACAATAGTAATGGGAATTTGGTTACCTATGGTAAAATACGGAATTTTATGTGCTTAATTTCCAACAAATAATAAAAGAAAGTATCTTTAGTAGTATCAAAGTTAAGTTCAGTTAGATAAATAGATATAATCTTAATATTAACTAAATAAATGCATCTGTAAAATATTTTTAATGCGTAAAATAAGAGTAGAAGAACTTTTAGGGTTAAATATTTTTTGAAACTTATAATACTTTTTAAAAAGTAATAAATTTTCTTGAAAGATGATAATCAACTAGTTTAGTATATTTATATGAATTATGCAACACTTCAAAAGGTATAAATGATTCATGATCTATAATGTACTGATACTTTTAAAAATGACTTGGTACAATATCATATTCGTATCATACTCGTATTTGATATAGACAAATATTATATCCGTAACATTTTTGAAGTGTCAAAAAATAAAAAGAAAAAAAATTGTAGATATCGTATCCAATACAAAACTTGAAGTAGCCGACACGCATTGGATTCTTGGTAAGTATTTTTTTAGTATTATAAAATACTTTTTGGGCTAAAATATAAAAAGATAATATTGTAGGTTTTTTGTTAAAAACTAAAACTTAAAACTGAACAAATAACAAAGAAATTTAAACAAATTTTATATATGCTAATGAATCTATTTAATCAAATTTATTTTTAAATATTATTCATATATACACACACGTATTCTCGACGTATCGTATCCTAAAATTTTAAGTTCATCAGTATTTTGCACCTGTATCGTATCATGTTCGTATATGTTTTCATAGTTTATGATATTCCCTTTTAAAAATTATAAGTTGAGGTTAAAGTATAAAATTTTACATTATACATGGGGTTGATTATGAAATACAAAAAGTATTGTGTAGGCCTAATTGTAAAAAAATAAAACAATACCCGACAACTTGCTCAGCAAGTTGCCGGTTTGTTCCAGCCACAATTTGTGGCTGGAGATTAATGTCAAAACCTTACGGTGCTTTTTCCAAATATTTTCTATCTTATCCCGCAGATCACGGTGATGGTAAATATTTTCGTTGTCATAAAATTAGTTTTTGGATTGATTCTATTTTCAACTGTGTTACCAGCTGGCCTAAAAGACTTTTAAGACTGATAGTTGGTAACTAACAGTAATAACTGGAGGACCACGACTCCACGAGACCTATCTGTATAAATAAATGTAATAATTGGGAAAATTTCACTTTTGGTCCCATAACTTAGGTTTTTTTTTCAATTTTGGTCCCATTGTTTATGAGTTTATCATATTATATCCCATAATTTGTATTTTTTCTCAATTTTGATCCCAACCGTCAATTTTCGTTAATTTCTAACGGCAAAAGGCATGTGCCTTGCCTTGCACATGGCTGTTAGTCAACGCTTTTGACCACCTGATTTGGCCCCAAAATAAGGTATAATTGCAAAAAACCCCCCAACTATTAATTAGTTTAATATTTTAACAAGAAAACATAAAATATAATACATATATACACACACACACAAAAACAAAATCACATAATATTTTATATATAAAATAAAATAAAAAAAAGTAAAATCACTGTTCATCATCTTCAAGAAGACGATGAACAGTGAATCTGAAAATCCCCCCCTCCCAACACAAACACATAATCACACATACATATATAGACACACATATAGATATATATAATATGTATATATACACACACAAAATCACATAAAATTTTATATATAAAAAAAAAAAACAGTAACCCCGAATATCCCCCAACACAAATACATAATCACACATACATATATAGACACACACATAGACATATATAATATGTATATATACACACACAAAATCACATAAAATTTTATTTAAAAAAAAAAAAACAGTAACCCCGAATATCCCCCAACACAAATACATAATCACACATACATATATAGACACACACATAGACATATATAATATGTATATATACACACACAAAATCACATAATATTTTATATATAAAAAAACTAAAAAAAAAAAAGAAAAATCACTGTTCATCGTCTTCATCGTCTTCAATGAAGACGAAGACGATGAACAATAACCCCGAATATCCCCCAACACAAACACATAATCACACACATAGATATATATATATATATATATCTATATATAATATGTATATATACACACACAAAATTATATAATATATTATATATAAAAATTAAATAACAAAAAAAAAAACTTAAAGTCACTGTTCATCGTCTGTGAAGACGATGAACAGTAAACGATATAAAAAAAATCTTTATTGATTTATATATATAATTACTTATAAAAAAAAAAGTTGGCCTTTCACTAACAGACACGTGTCTTCTCCGTTAGAATTTAACGGAAATTGACGGCTAGGACCAAAATTGAGAAAAAATACAAATTATGGGATATAATGTGATAAACCCATGAACAATGAGACCAAAATTGAAAAAAAACCTAAATTATGGGACCTGAAATTTTCCCTACTTTATTCGTTTAAGGGAGAATTATTGAACGTATTATAGTTTATCGAAATCAATATGAATTATTTGGCCATTTCGTCAAGAGCTGGCACTAGAGATTCTATTAGCTCTGCTAATACGAGGTGTTATCCAGTTTAAACTAATCATAGTACTTATAAAATAATCAAAGTAATAACCCATAACGCAGGATGTGATACACGATAATCCAGCTATTTACAGGTGGTTTAATTATTAGTTAATTGTGGTGTTTTTGCCAAATATATATAACATGATCTAGCACGATTACTACTTAATAACTATATTTGAATGAGGGTTTAGTATACGAGTGATGCTTTATACAACCTATTATATATCACCGATTTTTTCAACCCTTACTTTTGGCAAAAATCATTTTCAATTAATTGATTTTAATGAATTTAATGCATTCATACTTTTTAAATTAAGGAAAAGTGAAAAATCGGTGGTATGTAGCATTTTTCTTAGCGTAATAGCGGCATTAATTAATAATTAATATATTGTAGTGTTGTCATGGCCAAATTATGAATCCTTTAATTAATAATAAAATATAAAGATTATGAATTTCTTAGCACTTGAATGCAAAGCTCGTCGACGATAATGACGGGGGACAAAAACAAAAGAAAGAAAAATATCGTTCGGATTGTGACAAAGTGAAGTTGGGACTGATACCACATGTGTATCAGTGTATAACTGTATATAGACAGTCCCCCCCTAGAAACAAAATGTACCAACGTCGGTTGCATATGTACAAAAAGTTGCATATGTACAAAAAGTGCACTCAAAGACAAGACCAATTAAATGCACGAAGATTCCACTCCAGACGTTTTAGCATCAAGACATATATTCCTCTTTCTAATTCATTGTCGTTAGCGATAATAGGTGAAATTTATTAATACATTATACGTTGTTTTTCAAAAAATGGAATAAATTAATAAAGAAAAAAATTTCACTTTTCATACCATAATTGACCACCTGCATACTTTTGATACCAAACATTATGGATATTCACTTTTCATACAAATTTAATCATTTTGTATCACTTTAGGTACTACCGTCAACTTGGTAATGGAATTGGTCACGTGAGGCACGCGTGACCGTTAAGTTTAGGCTGGGGTGTGTATAAAAACAGGCAGAAACAAAATTATTGGGGAAGTCACAAAATTAGGATTTACGAAAGGAAGAAAATTGGGGATTTGGTGTGATTTCTTCAAAAATTGGTCAGAAGGGGTCGATTTCTTCAATAATTGGTAAGAAGGAGTCGATTTCTTTAATTGGTGTGCTCATAATCATTATATTTTGGATCGCGCAGTTAGCTTTTGTACTTCCTTTCTTCACTTATTTGTGTTTTTCAACAATTATGAAGGATTATTGGGTCAGATTTGGTTGAATTTGAAGAGATTTTAGAGAGAGTTTGAGAATGGTCAACTGATTTAAGTATTTTTGAAGGGTGATTCTATTTTTCTAAACAAAGTATTTAAGGGCCTAAACTTAACGGCCACGCTTGCCTCACGTGGCCATTTCTTTTACCAAGCTAAAACGATACAAAATGGCCAAGTTTGTATGAAAAATGATGTATCCAGAATGTTTGATTTCAAAAGTGTACGTGTAGTCTACCGTATGAAAAATGATATTTTCCCATTAATAAATAAATAAAAAATGGAAAACAAAGGGTAACGTACCAGTTGGTGCAGTTGCAAGAGTGTCTCTCTCGTTGCAAGTTGTAATTGAATTGTTTTTCTTCTCGCCGCCTCTTATTGATCCTTTTCTTGAAAGGTTTCTCTGCAACTTTTTCATCCATGTATATTAACAAAAAATATGTACTTTACTCCACCTTTTTCGAAAAAAAATCAATGGTAATTTTTTATTAATTGATTGTAAAAATTATTAATTACCTGTAATTTATCATAATTTAATATTCATAACATATATCAAGCAACCAATTTATATTAAAAAAAAAGGCAAGAATTTCAGGCCGAAAGAAAGACTTCTGGCTAGGAAAACACCAAACTTAAAAGAGATTGGATTGAGATTATTGTGAGTAAAATAAAGTAAAGACTTTTGGAATGAACATCTCAGCGCGGTTTTACTATCATCATGAAATTACAATATTAAAATTCTTTTGAAAATTGCAATAACTGATCATTGAGAAACAATAAACAGAAGGAACTTACCGTAATTCTTGAATTTGCATTGATATCTTTCTCTATAAGATGAGAAAAACGTTCCATATCCACCACAAAGCTATCGGATTTAGTGTTTGAGTGTTGCAATCCATTTACGTTATGATCAGAAAACGAATTATTCTGACTTAATCCACTCTCTTCTAATTCCCCGAATTGACTATTCATGCTCATATTATCAGAACCCATATCCTCCTGAATAATTTTTTTAAAAAACAAATACATAAATTTACACCAAATATATGTAATGAAACAGTAGCACAATATATACATACAAATATATATACAGTTGTATTGAAAAAGAAACCATAAAAACTAACGCCTTACCAGCTTTGGATATTCAGTCATTATCTTTCACCAACTCTCTATCAAGAAACTACTGGGATATTGAAGAAAATGGGAAATGATTGATGAGTTATTCACAAGGTTGCGTATGAAATCAGGAAACTAATTTCCACTTTCCACTACGTACCTGATCAAAAATGACAATATCAAAATTAAAACAAAAACAAACACTACTCATTTAGCCAAACTTTAATTTGTTTTCCAGTATGAATAACATAAACACAAGTTTCCAGAGCTCTCGTGAATGACAAGAATTAACAAAACTCCATTTTTTTCCTCCAACTTTGACAAAATTGTATCGTATGATAAAAGGAAATTCAAACCTTAACACCTATAGAAGAGTTTTCTATCTCTTCAAGAATGGACTATTTTTTCTTGTTTCATTTCCTAGGAGAGAGAAAGTTGAGAGTGGAGAATGAAATATATATCATGGGTGATCGATGGTTTTCGTGTACACAAAGGATTAGTGAGTTATATATATATATATATATATATATATATAAAGGTTATCCTGTCGGAAAAATTATTTTTTTAATCCGTTAACTTGATTTCTCTAGCGTTTTATAGCGTTGTAGTACTTTAAGTTGACGCATTGCAAAATTGGTCCGTTATCTTCTAACTTTTTATAATTTTAGTTTTTTTGTACTTAAAAAATTACTAAATTTAGTCCGTCGATTTAGTCAGTGGCATAGTCAATTGGTAAAAATTGGAAAATCTGATTAGGAAGATTTTCACTGCAATTTTAAGTTTTTAAATGGGTAAAGTTATCTTTTTCATATAATAAAGATTTTGTGGATTTGTGTTTTTTAGCTTCTAATTAATGATATCTAATAATAATGTGTGATAGTGGTATTGATGAGTATTGCGGGTTAAATTTACCAATTTTTTAAGTACAAAAGTACTAAAATTACAATAAGTCAGAATATAACGAACCAATTTTATAATACATCAACTTAAAGGATTAAAACACAAAAAAATCAAGATAACGCATTAAAAAAAAAATCCGTTATCCTGGCCCATCATTATTGTAAAGCTGTATGATTAATATATAGAACTTATCATAAGAATCACTTTTTGGGCTAGGATCTTATGCATTCGGGTCTATGGTATGTGTCAGTGTTGGAAACCAATACGTTGATCTACCTGAATTTCTTCTTTTTTTTTTGAACAGGATTTGATCTACCCGATTTGGGTTAAAGATTACGACAAGGCGGTGAAAGAAATGAACTATTCTCCAAAATTTTTAGAAAATTTAAATTACCAAAAAGAAAAAAGAAAGAGGTTTTGGATAATATTGGTTTGATTTGATTTTGTTGAAATTGATTGGATTGAATTTCATTATCAATATCCACGCATGTTATATAGTGGTTATAGAACTCAATTTCATAAACTATATGATATATGTAATTATGTAAATGTATATATTTAATTTATACAGTATTTTAGATAAAGTTTTGCACCTTTTCATATTTTAATACCATTATTATATTATTATTACGAGTGAAGACACGTATCAATTGATTGTCAATTCATTAGTAATAAATAAGTCGTAACGTCTAAATTATCCACCCTTTCTCTTCCATCATAATATTAATTTGCCACACTGATTAAATCTATCATCTCATGCTTTACCTTCAAATAATTTGCACTTCTCTAGTGCTTATGCCCCATTATTAATTAATAAATACTAGTTTTTTCCCAATGTATATTATATTATACTCCAAGTCTCCAACTGTAACCAAAAAGAAAGAAATTAATAACCGTGTAAAATGGAAAAGTTAGGAAACCCACAACGTTTGATAGATATATCTCCACCAAGTTATCAAATTTTCATACACCTCCCTTAAAAACGAAAAAGGAAAAGGACGAACCTCCCTAAAAAACGAAAAGGGAAAAGGACGAAGTTTTGAAAAATTATTGTTCAGATTGAATTGAATTCGACTACATGTTATCATTTACAAATTGAATAATATAATATTCGTCAAATGATTAATTCACAAATATATTATTTGTCTAGTGATTGATTAACAAATATAATTCATTTGGTTCGTGAATAGCAACGTCGGCTAATTATCATGTGAGAAATTATGTGGTGTTAAAGTCCAAAAATTGAAGGACAAAAGTAGAGAAGATAGATAAGAAAAACATGGCAGGAGGAAAAAGAAATAAAGGAAGGAAGATGTATGGCAAAAATATTATTTATTGTATTCGTATGCATATACAGAAGAAAATAAAACATAAAAGAAATGGGGCATCTCTTCTGTCGCCTATGGACCACGGACCACTGCACGCTTAAAAGTAGCCCGCGTATCTTGCTGCAATGTGACAGGGTGCACCCTTCACCGGTTCAACCACATTTTTTATATATATAAATAATATATATACTTTGTTATTATCAATATATATAATATTAAAATTTTCATACATTTTCAATAATTTCCTTTATTTAACAAATTTGAAAATACTTAAGCTCTTGATCAACATATTTTAAGACCTTAAAATACGGAAAATTCTATGCTGGGCCGAGACCGAGGGCCGTTGGATCCCCCCACATGGGGGGGTTAAATGGGAATTTGACCCCCCCTGTTGGGGGATCCAACGCCTTGGTCTCGGCCCAGCATAGAACAGCCCTTAAAATACATATATGCATGAAATTTAACTGCTTATTACGGTTGACTTTTCTAGGGTAATGAGATACCAATTGTACCACATGGAGCCACAAGTCAACTCAAGTTTTTCCTTATATAATCTGAATTGATTTACGTCTGACATTTCATTTTTTAGTTTCTTTTGATTATGAGCGGTAGCAAAAGTTGTTTTAATTTAGTATTTTATATTGAATGATGTTATATACCACTTTATAGATATCACCGATTTTTCACTCTCCTTATTTTTGGCAAGAAATCACTTTCAATTAATTGATTTTAATGAATTTAATACATTCATACTTTCTAAATCAAGGAGAGTTGAAAAATCGGTGGTATGAAAACGAGGTATATAGAATTTTTCTTTTATATTTTATATATCCTTATGCACGCGATCCCAGCGCTGAATGTGCCCTTTGATGTAGGGGGGTAATGTTGAAAAACGACAACTCTAGAGTAATGCAACGCAATATAAAATTAAAATCAACAATCATAATTTTGGGCGCTGCCCCCACATCTGTTCTTACTTACTTTAATCAATATTTAATTATTTAGTCATTTTTTTATTTTATTTTATTTTATTTTTTTATGTGGGAAATCCTTTGCCAGTTTCATGCAATTTTTAAGTAATCTACACTCTAAGTTGAATGTAAGATACCATTTTCGTTGTCTTGAATAATGTAAATAGAATAGTAGCGTAATAGTGGACATTTTTGTAATTTACAAAATTATTATGATTTAGAGTATACGCAAGGGAAGGGAGTAGTGTAGGAATATCTGTTTGGGGCCAAAGACTAAAGCGGAGTAAAATAGCAAGTTGTTCCGTTCCTGGCTCCGCAGGTAACAAGGCAGACATTTCTACAATTTTTTAATTCCGGGATATTTTATGATTTGACGTTTAGACTTTTTCTAACAGATATATAAATACGAATTGGGGACAAGCATGGTCGTAAATTTCCATGATTTCTTTAGAATTAAAATTGAAATTTCAAACTCCGTAAGTTTACTACCCCGATATGTATACTGATATCCATATTTTAGACCTTGGGGATGAGTATGACTGAATAATGAAAATAGGTTTATTGAGTTTTATGGTCCATTTATGTGGGTTGGGCCCATGATTCCAAGTATGATAGGCCCAAATAAATGCTGGTTATAATTCAGTGTAAAAGAGACCTGAAATTGGACCCAGTTAAAAAGAATATGTACAGCACAGACGCCTTTTCATGATTGAGTTCGTAGTTTGGTTTGGCCCTTTTACCATTGGGCTTTTTGTATTTCATGTAAATCTGTTTATTTTGGAATTGCAGATGACTAGTTAGCAAACAAATTTGCCTGCCTAGCATCTTTTTAGTGTATGGATTGCATATTTATTAATTTTTTCTAGGATTCAGTTGTGTGTATATCAATCATCATTCAATTCATTATTAAAAGCAATTTAATAATTAATTAAAAAAAAACTCACACGTTAGAACACAATACTTCTAATAGTTTGGAGCTCGTAGATGCGCCTCATTGGCACGCCTGTCTAGCTAATAGAAGTACTTAATTATTTTGGCTTAAATTATCTTCATTTGTTCACAACTCGAAATTTCCATACATGCAAGAGCAAGTAGTACTTTATTACTTTGATTTCGAATATTTTTTTAAAAAATTCTAATGTACATATTTTGTTTGGGTTATTTTTTTAACAGAAAAGGGAAAAAAAAAAAAACCAAACAAATATATCATGGTTTAGAAAAAGTGGACTTTGGATAATTTTCACCCAAACTTCTAATCAAAAGTCAAAACTAATATTAATCCTCATGCATGCTGAATAAATCCGTAATTCACCGTCATCATGGTTGTGCTCTTCCATAAAGCATCGATTTCCGGGACATAAATATTGAATTTCATCTTTATCCTTCCAGGCTGCATAATCTGCCTTTACCACTCTCTCCCGTCAATAAGCGCGTTTTAGTTAAAGCTGTTTTAGCTTATCATCTTCCTCTTTCTCCAAAAACAATTCCCCAAAATAATTATTGGCTCCAAACTTTTTCACCCAAAATGAATCCTTCATCAACAAGGAATTCTTTCCTACTCAATCCTGGTCATCATCCCATGCAATAACCTGATCCACCTCTCTCTACTATATACATATATATTCCACTTCTTAAAGTAATGACCTTTAAACTAATAAACTTTATATTTCCTAATCCTCCTCATTATTACAAATATATATATATATACACACATATATATACATATATGTCTATCCAACTCCCATCTATATGTCCCTCAGTCTCTTCATCTTCCCTGACCGCTTATATACACAATCTTTCTCCGGCGATTAATAACCTCTAAAATGGTTCACAGGAGACTTGATAAAGCTCGGTTCGATATCTCCTGCTGGTTCTTTTGTGTGATCACTGTTCTAAGTCTGGCGGGTGTGGTTGCATGGCTAAGTCTAACCCCAAAAAATCCCTGTTTCAGGATTTCTGATATCCACTTTCCAGTTCTAAATTCCAAGAATTATACAACTCACAGCAACGTATCAGTTCCAAACAACTCTCTAATGTTTAACCTCCAAGTCTCCAATCCAAACAAGCGTATGGGGATATATTACAGTGGCATCAGCTTGTCATTGTATGGAGGTGGTGGCATTGCCGGCGCGAATTCAACTCCGGGTTTTTATCAACAACACAAGAATACTACTGTGTTCGCGATAATGGTACGTGCCACTCAAGGATTTTGGCAGGGGATGAATGGTGGAGATATGGATTTTGCAGTTAGGGTGGAAACTGCGGTTAGGTTTCGGATTATTAAATGGAATACAAAGCTGAGGCATATAGAACATGAAGAGATATTCAATAATGTGAGAATCAGTAGTCTTAATGGAACTGTTTCAAGTGGGGATTATGCAGAGCTGCAAAATGCATCGAAACTGAAAACCAGAAATTAAGATGTATATACAGTTAGGTAGTGGTATAGTCAAGTTTTGTACTTCCAATTTTATTTCCTTTCTTGTTCTTGTTCTTCTTTCTTTTTTTAATGTATAATGTTAGAAATTTATCCATCAGGGTAATATGAAAAAGACAAAAGAAAAAAAATTCACGAATTAATTTTTTCATTTCCAGAGTGAGGGTTCTTTATAATGAATTTAAACATTTTTTTCCAAATGAAATACATTCTGTTGTCAGTAGAAGTGCAGGAATTAAGGTGAACCAAAGAACAAAAAGAGTAACCTTTATTTTTCGCAGCTTTGACTAAAGAATCACCAATTTCATCCATCAGCTGCCATAAATTGAGTTGGTGCCTTTCACAAGCACCCTGAAATCTGAATGATATTCAAAATCTCCCTAAAATGATGACACAGTTAAATAAATGATCCCAGCAATAGTATTGCCTCAGGAGGTCATTGCGAAGTAAATAGCAGACTTCATCTTTTTATATTGCGAAAATCCTTGCGTTGTAATGCAACTTGCTTCCGCCATTCATGAACTGGGATCTGCAATGTCAACAGTTAGAACTTCGGACAAGAATAACTTTTTAAAGAACTAATCAAAATGATGTTAAGCAAGTCGATGGAAATGTATATGTGAAGCTTATCCCCACCCGTTAAGTCCACTAATATAACTGACATGAAAAAACGAATTGAAGTTCTTACAGCAGGGAAGCCTGCATAATCCCCTGGTTCAGTGATGTTCTTGGTAACACAGCTGTTAGCAGCTAACCTGACCTGCATAACATTGCATTCAACTATGTTAGCTATCTGCATAATGATAGTTTAATCAGATCAGAATCTAGTATTTTGAGATGTGAAAAACCAAGTCGAGAATGTAGAAAGAATATAAATGAATGTTTGCTACTATATGAAAGCAAAGCAGACTTGGATTTATATGTGATTTTTAACAGTTGAAACTCATACAATGAGGCCAAGATTGAACTTCAGCTGGTATATCGACACATAAGAGTGAAGTTTTCTCAAAGCAAACTTAGGACTTAAATGAGTCCTAATGTCAGTATCATAGTCTGTATTGAGCATGATACCGCTTAAGAAGACAATTTAGCCACTGAAATAAGAACTCATAGGGATTATGAGTAAGTACTAAAATAAGATTGAATAAGAGAAACACCTTTGATGCAATGCAGACATGATCACAGATTCCAACCTTTCCTGCTAATGTCACATAGTCTCCTATCCTGAAAGGACACAGAGTAGAAATATGTTACAGATGCTCAGAGAGTGAGAGCCAACTGAAACCTGAACTCAAAGTGGAAACATATAACTAAAATATTTAATTGTAAGTTTCTATTACGCGGTCAAAACATAAAGGAAAAGAGATATCATACGTCACTGAACCCGCGATCCCAACTTGTCCACATAACATACAATTTTTCCCTATAACCACGTTGTGACCTATCTGCAAAGTGAAGACATAAGATGACTTCCGCATGAAAAACAATTACAAAATTGCCAAAAAACTGTATCCCACCTGTACCAAATTATCAATCTTGGTATGATCCCCAACTATTGTATCTCGCCAACTACATGGACCAAAATGTTGCAGGTCATCATAGATAACTAAGAACCGCTCATTCTAAAAAGTTGTGTTGATAGCAGCACGAAAGTAGTTAAAATAATCATTGGTTTCACCTGCCCCTATCTATGCAAGTATTTGAACCTATTTCCACATGATTGCCTATCCTTGCCTTCAGGTTCTGGAGAGAGAAGGAAGAGATAAGCATAAACTCTAGACTACTAATAAGGAATAGAAGTACGTCATCACCATCACATGTGACCCGAAATATGAACAAAAGGATATAATCAAGAGACATACTCAATTCAACAAATTATACAGTTTCTAATTACTCGATGTTATACAGCATTCAAAATCCAAGTCGCCAATGGTTAGTTACCATACTAAAGGGCAAAATCTCAAGTGAAATATGATGGGGAAAAACTTGAGTTATAACTAACTTGAGGTTTCTTCACCATATGCCCTTGTTCATTGACAAAAAATCCAAATCCTACAAGGAACAGATAATATGGTTTTAACTTATATTCAATTATATATAAGAAATTATTAGACATCGGGTGTGCTTTTAAGTCAACCCAAGATATTAACAAATAATAGCAACCTTACCGTCTTGACCAATGCTGACCCCATTATGAATAACACAACAATCACCAATCGTGCAATTAGTGAGTGCAACATTGAACCTGGAAAAGAATATGTTGATTGCGTGCATGGACAAAAATAGACGTCTATCACATCAAGAAATTCAGCCAAATTTCAAATCTAATTTTATCTACAATAAAAAAATGAATGTACCCTGTTGTTGTTGATTTACCAATTGTAACAGCAGGACCAACAATGGTTCCTGATCGAATGCAAACATTTGCACCCACAGTAGATTCCGAATGAACTATTGCACCGATCTCTATTCGAGCAGTTGGATCAATACGAGCAGATTCATGAAACATGCCACCTCCATTGCACCATATCTGAAATTCTTGACCGACTGTCTTAGCATCCTCATCTAATGAAATAAAGAAAGTGGAATTTTCACAAACAGGTTGAAAGCATTAACTAAAGCACGGGTTGATGAACCTCACCCGGGTTACAAGAGAACGTTCGGCTGTTTGATATGGGTGTGAGATTGCGGATATTTTGCTTACTGAAGACCTGAGGACTGAATGCAGCCTCCGAGAGAAGATAAGCTAATTTACGAAAGCCCAATGCCATGGCAAGTAAAGGCCAATCAGTAAATTACGTTAAACCAAGTTATAGAAGGTTATGTTTTCAGAGAGTGTTATTTAATTGCACAACGCTTTGTTCTTCCTGTTCTATACCGCAGTTAATAGCAGATATCCCAAATCTCGACAATTCACTCAAGAGGGGGGGCGATGGTTATCAGTAATCAATAAGCTAATTCGATGACAAAGAAACGAACAATGACGAGAAATAAGTAAAAGGGTTTGAGTTGAGTGGTATTAGATGAGTTAATTAGTATCATGAATTAAATAGTGTCTAGGCCCAGTCTTCACTTTAGACCTATTTGCAAATACTTGTGCTTCTAAAAAAGTGTGAAAAATTAAAATTGGACTTATTTGCAAAATTTGCTAAATAGCAGAAGAAATAAAAGAAGTTAGTAGAAGTACCTAAAGACATGTTTTTAGTTTCCGCTTATTTTCAAATTTTTTCTAGAGAAACAGAATCAGATGCAATGAAACCAAATAGCATAAACCTACTTAAATTCAACAAAAAGTTGAAAAGTGTTTTTTTTTTTAAATTTTTTCAAACAAGCCTTTTGACTCCCGACTTTCCTGATCGGCTTCTCATCAAGATAGAGATATCAACACGCGATTAAGTTAAATCGTTCTTTAACCACCGTACGCGCCAAGTTAAATTACATTTTTTTATTGTTTTTTTTTTTATCAATAAATCACATTTACATGAGATAAAATCACTAAGTTAAAAATCCTGCACATTGTGACTCCAAATAAAATCTGTTAGAAATCAAGAGCGTACCTAATGCGAAAGGGTTATTTTGCTCGAACTTGATTAGAATCACATTGTCCCGAACTTTTTGAATGAAACACGAACACCGTCGGGAATTCGATTACTAGAACCGAAAACACAAATTCACGACTCAAGTATCGAAAGTATTTGGAGAGTTTTTGATATATATTTGTATATATTTTCTAGTGATTAAAATGATGAAGAATAGCTGCATTTATAGAGGAAAATACATTCTTTTACCAAGAGTCGCAACCAATGGACATGTCTCTTGGGTGTTATTTCTAATAAAATCAATCGGTGAAAATGAGTTATACATTTACATGTATTCGGCCATTACTTTGTATGCTTATTCATCATATGCAATGTTCAAACATATTGGTGGTTTAGTTTGTTTTTCTTTATGATTTAGTTTGGATGTATTGCCTAATGGAGTTGTACTCAAATTTATGTTTAATGAAACTTAAGTTTGCTTGATTAAAAAAAAAAAAAGTTTCAAACATTGATCACTTCTAAAACTACTGAACTACGACCCTGGTAGTAAACCATTTTTCCAGTTTTAGGGGTGTACACGGTCGGGTTCAGGCGATTTTAGAAAAAAAATTAACCCGACCCGTCTTGTGCGGGTTGACAAAATATCAAACAGAAAACGCATAATTATCTTTTCAAACCAAACGGTTCGGGTCGGTCGTATTTAATGTTTTAGCGGACGGGTTGGCGTGTTATCAAATTATAGTTATAATTTTTACAACTTAATTTTAGTTATAACTAGTAAATAAGAAATTAAATATTATACTTGTTGTACATTTAACTAAAAAAAATTGAGTTGGTGAGAAACACACAAATAAGTGGTGTTATTAAATAAAATTCATATTATCATGATTTCTAATGAGTAAAAAACTCTAAAATGTTAATTAAATTAATATTTTTTATAAATTTATCATTCAGATATACATATACATATAAACTTTTGGTTCAAATCAAATAAAAATAAGTGTTCAAACGAGTCAATTTATTTGCTCAAATAAAAAATAAATAAGTATGTTACATGAATATGAATAAACCACTCTTATTAGAGAGTATATATGCATATATAATTTTCAAAATTTAGTGTTAATCTTTAACTATATATACTTATACTTGTAACATAAATGATTAGCGGTAGGGTTGCGAGTTAGGCGAGTTACAATTATTAAACCTACCACCCGACCCGAAAGTGGCGGGTTGCAATATTTTCAACTCGCCACTAATATTTAATAATTCTAAACCGACGGTTTTTGGGCGGATCGGTTCGGGTTGAGCGGTTCGAACGGGTTGGACGGGTTTATGTACACCCCTATCCAGTTTAATTGCAATAGAAATTAGATTTTCTTATTTTACATAAGTTAGGTAGAATTTAATTTTCTTTTCCATAAAAGGCTCCATATTCAATTTTCTAAAATAATTTTTAAATTAACAAGAATGTGGGAAAAAAATTATATTTACATTATTAAAGAGTCACGACATACGATGTGTTAACAAATAGTTTTGTTGCCAATATTCAATAGTTGATACTCAGGGATGGCGGGGGCGCCTCAATTTTGAAAAATTATTTTTTTCACATCAAAATTTTTTGTATTTGAATTTCGCTACCCCTCAAAATAAAAAATATCACACTTTCTCCCTTTTTTTTGAGTTCACCCTCCTAAACCCAAAATCCTGATTATAATAAAAGAGATATAAGAGTATAAAGTATGTTAAAAGTTATAACTGAACCTAATTCTGTATTATATTTTTCCCATAAATATAGCGTATCGTATGTATAGTTATATCATAATAATTTCGTCCCCTCAATAAAATTCCTAGCTTCGACCGTGTTGATACTCACCTATGATATATTTTAGTTCTTCCTTTTCTGGACTGTCGACTTCGCTATAGAAACGTCTTCTTGACTTTGTTTAAGATATAGCACAAGTGGGACATCATAGTTGGAAGATTTTTCAATTCCAAAATTTTCCACTAATTAGCTCCACACGATATTTTTATAGCAAAATGGTATTATATCTTATGTTGCATATCATGTCGCACGATAAGTGTATAAAATTTATATTTTTATATTTAAAAGAAATATTTTATATATATGTCATTTATATATGAAGTAAAATAGAAAATTGCAACAACGTTTTGCAATATAAGATCCGAACTGCCACGGCCGACGTCGAGGAGAAAATGAACACATGAAACCATTTTAGCTACGCCCAAGCAATTAAAATTGCCTATAAAATCACAATAACATCAATTAACCATATACCAATTCCAAATCCTTTGCCAATTTGAAAGTCGGAGCCTAAACCCATAGCTCCAACATGGTTTATACTTATCCTCACCATTCTCTTACATATGGGTTTTTCCACATCTCAGCCAAATTGTCTAAACAGTGCACCATACACAAACAACAGCACGTACGCGGCCAACCTCAACACTATCGTTTCCTCCCTCTCGAATAACATCGTCAGCAGTGGATTCTACAACGCCTCCATCGGTGAAAACCCCGACAGAATCGAAGCCATGGTCATCTGCAGAGGAGACATACCTCTTGAAGCTTGTCGTGTATGTGTGGATATCACAGCTCGTCCAACGTTGTTCCAACTTCAGGGACGCAATTTTCTGGAACGAAACTTGCATGATTCGGTGCTCGAGCCAACCCATATTTTCTCAAACCCGAGATTGTACAATCGAGAGCTGAAGGTGTTGTTGGAGAGCCTAAGGGAACCTGCTGCAAATGGTGGAACCTTCCAGAAGGTTGCTGCTGGAAATAGAATTGCACCTGGGTTTCAGAATATGTACGCGCTGGAGCAGTGCACCCCTGATATATCTGCAGACGATTGCAGTGAGTGCTTAACTAGGGCTATTCAGGATATTCCAACGTGTTGTTACGCGATAATTGGAGCCGGGATTCTACGACCAAGTTGTACTCTTCGCTTTGAGAATTATCGTTTCTACAATGCTTCTATGCCCGAGGTCCGATCCAGCAAGGACCATTGCCGCCAGGTGAGAATGAAATGATATAGTTTTGTAGTAAATAAATTCATTGGTATCTTATTATTTGGGGCAAAAATGGCCTTCTTCACTTGACAAACGACATTGGGTCAATACTCAAATATATTTTACAAAATGAGTGATAAATCATATAACAAGTGTAAAACACCCTCTAAAAAATACAACTCCTCTTATGAACCATATTCAGGACAGCGATGTTGATAGTGATTTTGATAAATCATTGTTTAACAAATTACAGTGCAAGTGCCAAGTTAAACAAGTCAAATCACATTTTTATTATTTATTTTGTCAAATAGTAAATCACATTTACATGGATTAAAATCACAAAGGTAAAGAGCGTGCAGATTCTTGAATCCATAGTTTAATATCAACGGAGAAAAACGAGTTATAGTCTTGTGCGTGTGTGTATATATATATATATATATATTGTTGGAAATCGGATGTAATTAAAGTATGTATGACGTACTTCGGTAACAAATTCGAACAATACGTGTGCATTTCGAATTTCTCTAATCCGAGTTCGGACGAATGAGAAATTAAATGCTGAAGTTGCGGTTTGAATTTTGTGGGTTTACCGTGAATTTCTTCTGATCCAACGGTGTAAAATGATGAGGAGTTAAAGATACTAGCTACTCATTATGATCGATGGCCACGATCATACAGGCTGTATTTCTAACACACATGTGATTGGTCGTATTTATGATGGTCAAAACTTTAAGACCGTTACATGTAAGTCATTAAATTAAATTTAATGACATTTATGTGAGTCATTAAATTCAATTTAATGACACTTATGGCCCTCTTGTTTCTAAAACCTATATAAACCCCCCTTGGATGATCTATTTTTCTAAGAGTGAATCAACAATTCCTCTTCATCTATGTTCATTCTCTCAAGTTTTATTATTCCGGGAATAACAAAGTCGAGAGTTGAATCATTTTGTTATTGAGAGTTCGAAACAGGGTATTCGTTAGTGGGTTTCGATTTTGAAGTGGTTCAATCCCGAGAAGAATCGTTGTATCTTGGGACATAAATTGCATGAACCCGTGCCACCAATAGCAGGGCTATAGCTGGACAATATTGTGTTAAGAACAGAGTTTATTCTCGTCTCGATTCCAAATTGCATATCCATATTATCACAGTCAGATTTTACCAACATATATAGACACGTTATATTGCTTTTTTTCTTCTCTAAAATATGTAAATTTTGTATATACAAGTTTACTAGAATGAAACATAAACCAAGAACACAAGTTACGAAAAATAAATACCAATATTTATATGATTTGTTTGATTGAGGTTAGCTTGATGGCCAGGAAAGGGATAAAATTTCACTATTAAAAATACAAGAAGAGTGTGTATATCTCTATCTCTATTTCTATCCTTATCTATCTATTTTTCTATTCTATTATAAAAGTATTGGCGATTTTTTGAAATTTTTGATATACCTAATATATCTCTATGTAATTCACTTTTTTAAAGGTAAAAAAAATCAAATAATAAATAATAAAAATTATAAGCTACATATATCTACAATAATAAAGTGTATAATTATATTAGGACTCTATAATGAAAAATACATATGTATCTGCATAATATCCCTACGTAATTCAATTTTTTAATGGTAAATCATTGTTCCGGCTTCATGGTCTTGGAAGATATATTGATATCTGCTATTGTAATTCAATATTTGTCACTTTCATTTATTGATGACTCCCACAACACTTCATTTTAGTTAACCGTCTTTCTTTTTACACTCAAGATCGCTTGGCTAACCTAGTTTGTGCATGGTTGATTTCATTTTATCTATTTAACTTACTCATTTTGGCATTGCATCAACTGTAGTCTTAATTGCTATAAAGAAAATGAGAAACAAAAAAATAAAAAAAACTACACAAGTATCCAAATTTTGAATTGTAACGAAGAGATTATTAAAAGTACATAGGACTCAATGAGAGGAAAGAAGAAATGATGTGCTCGATCCATCAAAATTAAACAAGATATAATGTATAAAAGAAATATGAATTTACATAAGAATTTATTTAGTGATATTATTATATAAGTCTTGATTTTCAATTAACTTAAATTTTTCAAATATTCATTCAATTTTTCATGTCAATCAATATTTAATTTTTTAAATAATAATGGTTTATCAATTAATAGTTCATTAGTTAAGTTATTTTTTTAGGGGTAGTTAAGTTATTGTTCAAGTTGTTTATCAAGTTGAACAATATTTATGTTTATGAATTGCTTTAATGCGATAGTATGATTCGCGTGCGGCGCACGTGTTGTTTACTAGTAATTACTAAATACATGCATTTTCATTTTTGGTGAAAATGTTATATTTGGTTTATACCAATGCGTACTCCCCCCTGTTGAGCTGGATGAACTAAAGTCCGAGATCCAAATTGAAGTTTCAACGAATCAAACCTTTTCTATGAGTGGTTGGAAGAGTTTGTACAGAAAACATAACACGTAGTTAGTTTAGGTACATAAATTATCTGAACAGAATTCCAGGTTTATCAATGGGTAGGCCCTTACTCAGACCGAGACCCAAGTTTGGGTGGGAGACCAACACAGTTCTTGGCAACAAGAGACTTGATGACTATGTGAAGAGTCAGTCCTGAAGAGTCAACATTAATTACTTGTCTTGCACGATTGAGCTATTTTATTTCCACAAATCATAAATGCGTTTGTGGGGATCAAATACTAGTAATAAGCATAGAAAAGATGGAATACTTGTCTTGTTGACATATCCTGAATTTTCGTTAGGCTCCGTTTGGTTAATGGAAAATATGGGAAAAGGAAAACGGAACAAGTCTTCTTCTTTTTTTTTTCCAGGGTTTTTCTTTCTCAAGTAACTTTTACTGGAAATAGATTTTTCGGGATCAGATTCCTATATTTTATTTTTCTGTATTTTAATTTTATTCTCTAATACACTTTTTGCTTGGTGATTTATGCTAATTATCCATTTGCCAATAATCAATGGTTTTAGGCTTTTAGCTCATATATATGCTATTTTCTTTCTTCGTACTTCACTTTAGCTCATCTATTACAATTTTGTGTTTTATTTAATATTTCATCAATATATGTACATAATTCATGTTGATTGTGTATTTAAGAAAATATTTTGACAAAATCACCTTATTACTAGGCCAAAAACTATGACTATTAGTAGGTTTGCACAACTTTACTTTTTGATATAATTATAGCATAAAAACCGGTACTAGTACGATCGGCTTGAAAAGGTCGCCTCACACAGCCAATCATGTTCTCTAAAATTAAAAGATATTGTTTTCAATAACAAAACCTGTTTTACATATTTTGTATGCGTGCTTTTATGTAATGAAGTACAAAACTAATCATCAAAATCAAATAGAGAATCCTGCATACTCTACATACCATCATATTTGCCCAAATTCAAAACAATGACAGCGAATGAATGTCAATAAACATGTTAGATTTTATCTCCCAAATGAATTTTCATGAAATCTCGTATAAAATAATATTTTTAATGACAAACGAAATGTCATAATATATAACACTCGGCCCCAATTTTTTTACAATTTTTCTCTCTTAGAAATCTAACACGTCAAAATCAAACACACATTATTACTCCAATTTCTTTATTTTTAAATCTCTAAACATATTTTTCTCTCAAATTTTCTTTCTACAAAATCAAGTTAGACGAAAGGAATTGTCTTCTTGATGTAACTTAAGAATAGTACACGTAGGAGGTCATGTCATGGTTGTTAAATCATCCGAATTTTCTACACAATTAATAAAACAAATAATCCTACCCCACGTGATGTAGAAAATTAAATAAACTCATGATACATCATAGTTTAGCCTAATGCTAAACAATCATGCATTGAACAACAGTAATGCCCCAGTGATTAAAATTGCCTATAAAGCCCATTCAAACAATAGAACACAGAATATTTAGACATATATAGTAGAAGTTTTCAGGGGACAATTTAATTCTTCAGCATTCTTTGCCAGACTCTGTACTATGTCGGAGACGAACGCCGTATTTCCAAAATGGGTTACGTTTCTGCTACACATTCTCCTATATATTAATTTATCAACATCTCAGCCAAACTGTCTAAACAGTGAACGATACACAGACAACAGCACGTACGCGGCCAACCTTAACACCATCATCTCCTCCCTCTCTCCCAACATCGGCAGCAGCGGATTCTACAACGCCTCCATCGGTCAGAGTCCCGACAGAATCGAAGCCATGGTCCTCTGCAGAGGAGACATATCCCTTGACGCTTGTCGTTCGTGTGTGGATAGCACTGCTCCTGTCCTCGTCCAACGTTGTTCCAACTACAGGGACGCTATTTTCTGGAACGAAACTTGCATGATACGGTACTCGAGCCAACCCATATTCGGAAGATTGCAACTTGAACCCGTCTCTCCGAATCCAAGCACTACCAGAATAATCTCAAACCCGAGATTGTACAATCGGGAGCTCATAGCGTTGTTGGAGGGCTTAAGAGGACCTGCTGCAAATGGTGGAACCGTCCAGAAGGTTGCTGCTGGGAATAGAACTGCACCTGGGTTTCAGAATATGTTCGCGCTGGAGCAGTGCACCCCTGATATATCAGCAGATGAGTGCAGTGCGTGCTTAACTAGGGCTATTCAGGATATTCCAACATGTTGCTACGCAATAATAGGAGCCGGGATTCTACGACCAAGTTGTACTCTTCGCTTTGAGAATTATCGTTTTTACAATGCTTCTATGCCCGAAGTCCCTCAAGGACCACTGCCTCCAGGTGAAAATGAAATTATATAGTTTTGTGGTAGATTTATTACCTTATTTATAATGAAATCTGTTGCAAATTTACATATATATTAGATATTAAAATTCAAAGTTTTTACTGCTTCTGCAGAGGGGGGTGGAAATAGAACTCGAACTGGTGTCATTATTGGTGCTTCAATTGCTGCGTTCATAATACTAGTTGTTTCTATTGGCACCTGGTTCAGAAAGAGAATAAAACGGACGGGAAGAGAAAATCTAGAGAGTAAGTATATGATCGTTTTAGAAAAAAGGCATACTTTTTCATGTGTTAGTTCATTTTACCAACTGTTTCATTTGGTGATCGAATTAGCAGATGATGAGATTAGCACTGTTGAGTCCCTACAATACGATCTTGGAAGAATTCGAGCTGCAACGAATGATTTCTCTGATGATAACAAGCTGGGGCAAGGTGGATTTGGGGATGTTTACAGGGTAACTGAATGTGCAGTTGCAAGATATAAGATAAGAACAGACAAAATTCAAATTAAGTTTAATTAATTTGTTTCTGTTATGTTTTGAACTCAGGGAAAACTTCCTAACGGCCAAGAAATAGCAGTAAAAAGGTTGTCTAAAAATTCAGGTCAAGGCAATCTAGAATTCAAGAATGAGGTGTTGTTATTGGCCAGGCTTCAGCACAGGAATCTGGTTAGGCTCTTAGGTTTCTCCCTAGAAGGAACAGAGAGGCTTCTAGTATATGAATTCGTTGAGAACGCGAGCCTAGACCATTTCATTTTTGGTAAAAAATTTCTTTTGATGCACAACTTCATGATCTCTTATTTGAGTTTGAATATTGATATATTTTGAATTTGACATGTAGACCCTACCAGGCGTTCAGAATTGGACTGGGATAGGCGTTATAAAATCATAGTGGGAATTGCTCGAGGAGTTCTTTATCTGCACGAAGATTCTCGGCTCCGGATTATTCACCGTGATCTCAAAGCCAGCAATGTACTACTAGATGCAGAGATGAACCCTAAAATTTCTGATTTTGGTATGGCTAGGTTATTTGTGATGGACGAAACTCAAGGGAATACAAGCAGGATAGTCGGAACCTAGTAAGTCTTGAGGTTATACTTATTTGTCAATCCAATAACTTGCATAATTGTAATAGATAGTTAGAATTCATACTTCTATAACGTGACTACTGCAGTGGATATATGGCACCTGAATACGCAATGCATGGGCTGTTCTCTGTTAAATCAGATGTCTTCAGCTTTGGAGTGCTAGTCCTCGAAATTTTGAGCGGTCAGAGAAATTATTCGTTTTCAAACGGGGAGAGTGTAGAAGACCTCTTGACTTATGTGAGTATGAATAGAAAATAAATAAATAATAATCAGATGCACGACATTGAATGATGTTAAATATATGTAACTAAATATGTCTAATCAATTCTCAGACATGGAAAAACTGGTGCGAAGGAAGAGCTGAAAATATCATAGATCCTGTGTTGAGGGCTGGTTCTGGTTCATTGCGCGATATGTTGAAATGCATTCACATCAGTTTGTTGTGTGTTCAAGAAAATGCAGCTGACAGACCAACAATGGCTTCTATTATATTAATGCTTAATAGCTTTTCAATGACTTTGGCAGTACCTTCACATCCCGCCTTTTTTATGGCTAGTCGTTATAGTCCAGACGTTTCACACTTCCAAGACTATGATTCAAATGTATCTAACTCGATGAGTACATCAAAGAGTAAGACAGTTGTATCTGAAACGACATCCGTAAATGAGGCGTCCATCAGTGAGTTATATCCACGGTGATTTAGAATGATATGCACAATATAATTGTCGCAGAATGTGTACTTATTCCGTATGTTTTTTTCGTCAGAAGCTATTGAGGACAACTTCATATGTCTTTTGCTTTTATTTTTACCTTTAAAGGAAATGTGATAAAACTACAACAAGATGTGATAAATAGAGCAACAAAGACAGTGAGATATATACATCTAATATTGGAGCAGGAGGTATACATAAGAAGCCGAGCCTTTTGTTTTCAATTTCTATATGCAATCTGATGGAACAATTGAATTCAACAATAAGTAATTCAAACAACAGATCAAACCTGAACATACGAATAAAATTAGAATTAATTTACTTGGTAAATCTTCTCAATTTTCAATATTTGAATCTTTTTCTATGTTCGAGATTGGGGATTCTAGAAGAGAGCTAGAGAAACGACATTGCTGTCATGAAAATGGTCAGGCAGACGGCAAATTGTCCAGCCCGAGCTCAAATAGCTGTCCATTGACTAAACCTAGAACACAAATATCTATCAAACATGAATCTAAAGCAAAACATACAAGAGAAAACGTTCTACTGAGAATAAATAGAGATAAACATAAAAAGTGAATAATTTGTGGCTGCTGGGATTCGAGCCCAGGTCTCCACGGCCACAACGTGGAATTCTTACCACTAAACTACAGCCACATTATATTCAATTTCCTTATATAGCTTATTATAACTTTTTAGCATAGAAAGAGCAGATTGTGCCACATTTTTTTTTTGAACATGCAGATTCAGATTGTACGTCTTCTGAGGAGTTGAAAGATGCCATTTCCTTTTTTATATCTCCAAGTGGCAAGTGTGATGGATTTTGATAATGAGTAGTATTTATTTGCGTGGAGGAATGAAATGTAGTTGATTTGGAAGAAGGCTTTGGGGTGTTCATGAGCCGAGCTCGAGCGCAGCCTAGCCAAATTTCTGGTCTCGAGCTCAGAAAAAAAAATTAATTTTTTTCAATTAATATATATATTATTATTACTTTTGTGTTAATATATATATATATAGTTAAATATAATCATCATAAATATTATAAGATATTATATTTTATGTATGTATATAGTAGAAATAAATAAAATATTATATATATATATATATATATATATATATATATATATTTGAAAAAGCAAGTATAGTTGGGCTCGAGCACGGATCGAGCTTTTTTCGAGCCAGCTCGGCTCGTTGCACACCCCTAAGATGAACTATCCCTATTCTTGTACTATTTTAGTTAGTACGTTACTTATTAATTTTGAATGACAATAGAGTTTATCAAATCGAGACGTGTATACAACACATGGGTAAAAAATGTGTCAACTATGGGTAATTCTATTGTGGACTGGGAGTGTTGCTCCCGATCTATTTTCCATCACACAAACACTTGGGTGGAGTGGTTTACACAGGGTAAGTGGGTGTGAAAATCACCCCACTCATTTTGAATATGTGGTGTAAAATGGACCGAAAACAGCACTCTCGGTCCACCATAGGATTTTCAGTCAACTATAGGGCACTGTGAAGCAAAGTCTTGTATGTGAATAAATCAAAAAGCCGATATTTGGTCCTCCGAGTTAATACCACGCCCAATCCAATTAAAAATAATAAACGACATAAAATTAACTTCAATGACATTGCCTTTCCTCATAGGTAAAATTCTTTTCTTTCCATTTCCATTTTGGTTTTCTTTTTTGCTTTGGTTGATATGTTAGGTTTTCATAAATTTCATTGTGTCGACTGCCAACTGTCAAGTTGATCAATGATAATTCGGGATCGGGGGCGAATCAAGAAAGCCCGTTCAGGACGGGCCCATTAGAAAATTACAACGATTCCCATGGGGGTTGTAACCTGTCGGCCCATAATCATGCTCTATGGGCTTTTATCTCTGTTTATGGGCCATATTTCCCCTGCTCTGCTTCTCTCATGACTGAAGATTGAAGAGTAGCTAATTCTTACTTTAAATATAAAAAAAAATTGGTAAGATATTTCTTATTTTAAATAGACTTCTATGCGTTTTAACATTATAATCTCTTCAAACAAAAAGAAAAATGATCGTGTCTAACTCTTACTATCATTTATCCACAAAAGAATTAATGGATATGTATTAGGTATGTATTGAAAGTCTACAACAGATTAAGCCATCACACAATGATATAACAAAAGAATTCCATGGGATAATAGTTGTACCAATGAAAGGAAAATGTACCACCAGGAAAGCAAATGAGATCTTCAGCTGCAATTCCTTTTGCAAGGATATTGGGGTGAGTGATATATGTAATTATTGAATTATTATTGATACGTGTGATTTACACAATACCTTACAATATAAGATGTAATAGAGTTTGCAATGAAAAATCATATCTGGCCAGAAAAGGGCAAAAAAGAAGGGGGAAAAATGAAATAGGAAAAGGGAGGAAAGCCTAGACTACAAAAAAGGAGAAATTATGCTGATTCAGGAATCAACCCAACAACCAAAAGGGTGCCACTGACATGGATTTTTTTTTTTTTTTGTTGAACAAAAAGTTTAGGTAGAATCGGTTCCGATCCCCTATCAGAGTCAAGACATACCACAATCGATGGCTGTACCATCGATTTGGGAATTACAGATCGCCCACCAACACTGCCCTCACGTCAGCAGAGGGAATCGAACACACAACCTTCTGAGGGGAAGTGACCTGTTCTTACCAACTGAACCAACGGGTGTTGGTGACACTGACATGGATAAGGTTTCACCAACTTGTTCCATGTGACCACCAAGGGTTCATTTTTATTCTTTTGTGTCTTTTAATTCCACTTGTGATTTTTCATAACAACATAATTTTAACTAATCAGGTTTGCCAATCTTTATTAGCAATAAACTAAATATGGTGATTTAAATAGAAACCAAAAGAAAATGGAAGCTCAAGATCACCACTAATTTGTCAGTTAGCAAGTTAAATGTAATTCTTAAAGAGACGGTGACTCCGAATTCGATGACAAGATTCACATTCGATGCCACGACATCATGATTTGAATCCAAAAACCTTTTAAGAACCACATTATTGAATTAATCATACGTGTAATTCTAAATTCCGGTTTCCCTTCATCAAGTATATTTCAGGCTTCAAGATTAAAAAGGCGGTATGGATGTAATAAATTGTTAGTGGAAGAAAATGGGACATTTATCCATTGGTTTAACTTTATGATGAGTCCATGGACTAAGCATTTAGTGGATTTTCCTGTGCTAGCAATCAGCCTTTTGCACTTTCATTTTGTTATCTGCTGAGATGTTGTTATATACCAACGGGGTTGGTTCAAGTGGTAAGTAACTTAGTTCCGCTTAAGTAAGGTCTCAGATTCGATTTCTTGTGTACGCAGTTACCCCCGTTGGGAGACTCACTCACCAAGTCAGGTGTGCAACCTGGGTCGACCAACAGATTAGTTCGGCAATGTCCGGGATACTGTGGTAGTTAACAAAAAAAAAGAGATGTTATATTACCAATTTCACACTGATTTTTTTAATATAGTTTTTTCACTCGTATTCGAAGAATCAGTTGAGACAAGATGATGATATCTGATTGTTATTAATTTCTTTATCCTTGTAGACCAGCGACAAATTACATTGTCAGAGTATTTTTCTTTTCTATTTTATGGTGGTGGCCTGGGCAGGCACATAAACGATTATCAGCGTTAGATTAGTGCACATAATTCCAAATTTGGTACTAAAGTTTAATCCATCTATAACCATTATCAATGTTAGATTAGTACACATAATTCCAAATGCTGGTACTGATTTTTAATTCATTAATCTATGAAAAGTCGAATTAAAAAAAAATTGAATATAAGAATTTTTATTTATTTAGGTTAAAGAAAGATCTGGAACTCATGACAGAAAAATTTATGATAGATTGAGTTCAATTATCCTAGTGTTTATATTTATCACACAATAAGATGTATTAATTGTGTGCGGTCTTCCCCCACCCCCCAACAATTATGTGTGAGAGAGAAACACATAATTCACACTTGAACTATTGAACTCGATACTCGAACTATTAGAATTGGTTTGACATAGAACACCGACTGCTGAGTGACCAGCTCAGCCCACGAGTGACATTTGCTTGCCTTTTTTCAGTTTTGTCTTTATCGGAAAATGCAATGCAAAACCTCATCACTACCTCTATGAATATTTAGGCATTTACCAAATTACAAACACTAGAGAAACAAAAGTTTGAGGAAATGAATCATAAATTCCTGAAATGTATGTTCCTTCTCATCTTCTTCTCAATCTCATCCAACTCCGATTTTTCCAATGCAAAACGGACCCGAACCCGACCCATTTCTGAAACCATCATTTTTCAACAAACTCTAAACACAACTCATAATCCTACACGATCCGTAGACACTCATCCGACGCCAAGTTTTCGGTTCCTGCTCGCCGGAAGTCTATCCTTCATCGCCGCCGTGATTTCCAGCGCCGGCGGTATCGGCGGCGGCGGCTTGTTCATACCTATTCTCACCATAATAGCCGGCCTGGACCTCAAAATGGCGTCCAGCTATTCGGCTTTCATGGTCACCGGAGGATCGATCGCCAACGTCGCCTGCCACATGTCGTCGAAACGCAACGCCAAACCGCTGATTGATTACGACATCGCGCTGTTATCGGAGCCATGCATGCTGCTGGGGGTGAGCTGTGGGGTGATCCTGAATGTGATGCTTCCGGGGTGGTTAATTACTATATTTTTCGTGATTTTTATCGCTTTTTGTACCTTTAAGACCTGTAAATCCGGGGTTTATTATTGGAAATTGGAATCGGAAGGGGTGGGGAGAAATGGAATGGAGAATGAGGAGGAGGAGGGGTGTGGTGAAAGTACTAAAGAGCCCCTGTTGAGTGATGAGGGCAAAATGGAGACTCCATGGATGAAGCTTGGGATGTTGATTGTTATCTGGTTTTCCTTCTTTGTGTTGTATCTTCTTCGTGGAAACCGCTATGGACAAGTATGTATGGCTTTCTTCTTACTTTTCTGGTTTTAATTTCTTTCAATTATTTCATGATTTACTCTTTATCTGTTCATTTCCTGATTATTAAATTCTACACTACAGCTTTAATAACTAGAAGGATAATACCAAACTATTTAAAGATTATGATTAGGAATATGGACTGCCGGTTCTTATTATAATACATATATAAATTTTGTCATAAACAAATATTTTACTGAGATCATTTATCATGTCGAATTAAGTACTAATTGTCATATACAAATATCTTTCTGTACTTATTTCAAGTTTCAATACATAAACTGTTCTATGCAGAAAGGTTGAACTTATATGTATACCCAAAAATCAAATTACAATAGTAAAGCATTAAATTTATCAGCATATTCGCATATTAAATTGTTGAAGAAAATGGCTAATGAGTCCCCTAAGTTGTTGCTTTCAAGGATCAGGCCCGCAGAATCTAGCTTATTTTGCATGGCTTTAATCATATGGAAAAAGTTCAAAAGCAGAGAAAGACAGTTCAGTGTGTGCATATCACGTACTACACATACAGATCCTTTAAAGATATATGTGGACAAGAAAAAACACGAGGGAACAATTCAAACGTAAAAGCTCCAAACAAAAAATCTGCAACGAAAAATAATATTAGTAGAAGCAGCTTAATGAAATTAATGTCAATTAATTGAATCAAATCCTTAATATTGTCGATTACGATAGTCTCCAGAAGTCATTCTTAAAATTGGCATTTCTGTGTAGGGTATTATCCAGATAGAGACTTGTGGAAAAGGGTACTGGATCATTTCAGCAGTTCAGATTCCTCTTGCCATTATCTTCACTACATGGTTACTCTATGGTAGAAAGTGTCCTAAGAATGATAATGCTTCAACTCAGCAGGTGTTTAGCAAAAATTTTATTTTTTAATTTCTTTTCGCGTTGCTCTCTCCCTCTTATTAAACAGTGTTTTTTTTTTTTGGATACAAGGGAAATGGAGGTGAAACCAGAAGTCTCTCATGTGACAAGTTCATTTTCCCTGTAATGGCACTATTAGCTGGGGTTTTGGGTGGAGTTTTCGGGATTGGAGGTGGTATGCTTATAAGTCCACTTCTTCTCCAAATAGGCATAGGACCTGAAGTAAGTTAGGCTTTAATTGGATGGACACTCCATCTCCAAAAAAATATTTTTCAAACATTTTTTTCCCCAAAAATACGTTTGGTTGGCATATCATAAGAATTTTTTTGAATAAAAATCTCAAAGTTTCTATGAAAATTTCTTGAAAAAAAAGAAAAAAACATATTTTTAATATTCATGATTTGACAGTTTATTCACCAATTAAAAGAGTTTGGTCCGGCTATTGTTCAACACCGAAAATCAAATTAATTACATAATCTAATGTAAAATAACGTAACGAGCAAAATAAGATCCATTTTGCCTATTTTTTGATGACTAAATCGATGAATTTGACTAAGATATGTTTATGAAAAATTATATTTAAACATTAATATAAACAAACTTTCACAATAAAAAACATATCACATCAACCATAATCATTACATATTTTTTTCTAAAAAAAACTCATCCAACCACATTTCTAACACAACATTTCTTATCCCTAAAAATCTTTTTTCTCACTTTTGTCATAAATTTTTTTTCTCCGAGATGGATATGCCATCCAATTAGGCCCTTATGTTTCGAGAACTTAATTTCTCTATAGACGTACCCAAATTCATCTGACTGTAATAACATTTGTCTTGTGATTACCTAGGTGACTGCAGCAACGTGTTCCTTCATGGTATTATTCTCCTCAACCATGTCTGCGATTCAATACTTGTTGTTGGGCATGGAGAACATCTATGGTGCTGTGGTGTTTGCAGCCATTTGTTTTGTTGCATCATTAGTTGGATTGACATTAGTACAACAAGCAATAATGAAACACGGGAGAGCTTCTCTCATTGTGTTCTCAGTGGGTACGGTTATGGCTTTGAGCACTGTTCTGATGACAAGTTTTGGAGCTGTAGATGTCTGGAGGGATTACACAAGCGGGAAGAGCATGGGTTTCAAAAAACCATGCTAATTCACACCTTTTATTGATTTTGGGACAATGAAAACCGATCTAATGTACTTTCAGTTGTTTATGCCTCTGGAATACTAATCATTAAAAGTCTAAAATTGAGAACCTTTAAGAGGAAATGTGTTCCAGTTTAACCCCATCAAATTTCTATGATCTGAATTCAGCATAACTTCTACAGGAAAATTTCGAAAATAAGACCATGAAAGGAAAAAATGTTTGACAATGATTAATTAAAGCATGAATTCATTAAAATAAAGGTTGAATGTCATTTCCATGATCCCAGTTTTTTATCATGTAAGTTATGTTAAAGTAAAGCTAAGTAAAGGAGAAGACAGAGACCCCAAGTAACAGAAAATTTTGCGAATTATAAGTACCGAGTTAACTCAAGCAGTCAAATACCTGTCAGTTTCCCGAACTATTCTATTTTGACTAGCTTTGATACCTCAAGAAAAGGAGAACAAGAATTGTCAACAATTTTGTTGAATTGAGTATAAGTTGTTCCTCAGGTTAGAAGGGCCAAAACTCAAGCAACTGGGGGACGGAGTGCATGATCCTCTGAAGTATCAACAGCGGTTGGTGGCATTAATTGCCACATGGGAATTCCAGGGTATCCAACGAATGGAACCAGCTTGCTACCAACGACCTGAGATGGAGCTGCAAAAGGAGCGTGAATTGGAGGGGGATGAGCTAAAAAGCCAGGTGGCGTGCTTAATGCTTTCACTCGTTGCTCAATTTTCTCTTTCTCTGCCTTCAGCTTTAACTTTTCGTCTCTCAGTTCAGTCTTCTCTGTCTGTAAAGTAGAAGTGTAGAACCATAAGCAACTAATAACAGGGTAGACAACACCATAGAGAGTGAGAGAGCGAACTAGCAATTGCATACGTATTAAAAAAATATATTATAAAACACCATGTAAGAGATTAATCAAAAGAGAACTAGCACACCTTAAGTTCTATGACCTTCGCCTGTAAATTATCATATGATTCTTTTAGTTTTTGGGCTTCTTCTCTAAGTTGAATCACCATGCGAACTGCATCACTCAATATAACAGCTTTATCCATTTTGGGCGGCCTTCCAGGTTCTAGGATAGAACATAGTTCTTGGAATCTTGACATGAAATCAAATTCAGTAGTAAAATACAATACGAGCAAAGGATAGCAACATGCAAAACAACGTATATACACACCATCAGGAAGGAATAATGCTCGCAACGTTACTTTTTGTGCGAACAAGCATACAACAGGGGCAAGCATGAAAGAGACAAACACTCAGACAACAGAAACAGAAAGAGATCTTGCCTGTCATTCAGCCTGTCCCTACGTATTTTCTCCTTGTAAGCTTTGGAATCAGATGCACCACAAGATCCCGACCTCAGTCTATCACAAAAATAAGTGCATTTCTCAGAGCGAGAATTCATATTCCATTACTTTCTTTAGAGAGTTAAACTAAGAGGAACTTCACATGAAGTCCCCAATGCATTAGGCATCAGTAATGCAGATATGTGGTAGTCAGATCAGTGGATTCGTTTACACTGAAATGATGTACTGCCCAGAAACAGGAAAATAACTTGAAATATGATTAAATAAATGTAGTCTATGTTTGACATACCTTTTCCTGGAGCCATGCTCCTTCATACAATCTGGATTCGCAAACGAGTCATCTAATTCCACACTGAAACAAGTAAATGGAAACACCAGATTTGCTCTTATCAAGAATAAATACAACCATGCCTGATGTCGTGTTACATCAGGCTGTCATAGCTAAAAAGTCAGTATAAGATGGCATGTCTACAAGAAAATGAACCCTTTGGATTCCTAGACTATTAACAAACAATGTGTCCCCTTAGGTTGATTGTACTCATCAATTCAACCTTAATACCTCACGAGGGGACAGAGTAATAACCAGCATCAACTCTAGCCAACCTGCGAAAGAGGCCTTGAGTGAAGATTAAATGGTCGTAAACTGAAATACCGTCGAATGTATGTGGGCATCTCTCAAATAATATACATATATATTAGCTCTTCCACTATATACCATCTTTATCACAAATTGCATTTGTTGGTTTGACACTATGGATCGTATATCATCGCAAAGTTCATTGCTTTATAACTTTTGACCTCCAATCTCACTAATATCTCAAAACCCTCTTTAACTCCACACTCCTATACCTATAAGAAAGAAGGCAACATCTGACAATAGGAACTAACTGAGGGCAGCACATAAATCGATGTTCTATACTATTCTTACATCTTAGAGCACTGGAATTCAAGTAGATTAACAACCAAATGATATGCAGAAATAAAATAAACAAAAATCAGTAAAAAAGTTTAAAAAAGGAACTTCTCCAGCAAATACAAGTGGTACCCTAAACTTGAGAAGTTGTACCTCAAGATCACATAAACATCATATTTGAAATAACACAGGACAGAGTGTAAGAAAGAGGAAAAAGAAGCAGCACCTTAGAGAAGGGTGAGGCGTGAAGACATTGATGGGGTGGGGGGGCCAGTGGAAGCAGGGGGGATCGAGAGGAGGCAGATTTTCGAGCGAGGCATAATCGAAGACCCAATTCGAAGAGTTCTCCTCCGCCGGAGACGCCATTACCTTTGGCGCCGGAGGGGGAGATACTTGCAACAGATGTATGTATTTCTTCGTCGGAAAAAGGGATGTGTGAAAATTGTGATGGTTTTTAGTTGAGGAGATAATGGAGAGGTGGCTGTGGAATTTTTGTGGCGGACGGGTTTGACGGTTAAAGTATGAAGTGTGAACTCACGGTTGGCGCCACCCAAGGGCCAATACGGCACTGATCGTGTGAGTTTTATGAATTTTAATCGTAATTCAAACTGTCACGGGATAATGTCTTTTTCGGTCCGTTTCATATTAAAATTGCTTTAGTCCCTCATGCTGTAAGATGTGATTTTAGCATTTCTAATATTAGGCTTTGGTTTTATTTAGGACATTTTTATCCTTAAATATGAGTATGCATTGCTCACATGAAATGAATAAATTGAAATCGATTTTAAAGATAAATATGTTAAGAATAACTTAAAGAAATCAAATGGGAACATTAAGAATGCTGAAGTTACAAATTATACATTTAGGACTAGAGTGATTTTAACAACAAACATAAAAAGTAAAAAATGACGTTACCCCAACAATTCTTATCTATATCACTTTTGCCACTATTTTGTGGGCAATATATCATATTATGTTCTAACAAACAACAATTTGTCCCATGCAACTGTGTTGGGCCAAATATAAGCACATCACACGTGACAATAACCAAATTTATGTAGTTTCTTTTTAAATGAAGCTAATATGATGTATTAAAGACTTAAAGTTAAAAAAGAAAGGGTAAAAGATGCTACATTTTCATCTAGCTTCAATAATGTTAAAAAATGAAAATTGTAAAAAAGAAAAGAAAAGGTGGTTCTACTTCTACTTGTCTCCATTATAGCCATTCAATGGGAGTGTGCTAAAAAATTGTGGTCAAAACCAAAAGATGTTTTGAAATTATGGCAACACTCTTCGTTCGTAGCTATGGTCCCTCCCACACGACATGACATACAAATCTATGAATCAAAATAAAGGGCATCACATTATTATATTACAAAAGAATAAAAATCAAAGTATGAAGAGGAGAAAGGTGCATAATATATATACATATATATATATATATATTTAGTGGTCTCAGGTGAAGACAACACTTTAGATAAAAAAAATATTATGCGACTCAATTCAAGCAATTATTAGATTTATCTGCCTAACTTTTTGTAAGGAAGAAAAAGCGTAAGTTTTAGTCACGGTGAATTTAAACCCCTATGTGATGTAGACGTAGCCCAAGGAGTATTGGGCTTAAAAGAACTCCCTCATATTGGGCTCTATCTTCCCCCAGTTTTTAACTTTTACTAACCAAAAGACCGCGTCATGTATACGCAAAGCCCAATGTATAGATTTTTCCTGATCCCTGTCTGACATCACATCTGATGTTACCAGTTTTTTTTGTTCTTTCTAAATTTAGACAATCGGCAGTAATCTATAAGAATACATTGACAAAGTTTAAATTTATTTATCAAAAAAAGGCAATATTTTACCAGTTTTAAGCTAATTTGGAAAAAGACTCCAATGATAAAAATGTTTTGTCATCCACGTGTCGCAGCACTATTGCACAAAAGAGAGCCTAATCCTACTTGTCAATAACTCAAACTTTGATTGGCTAAGAGCATATCCGAAGTCAGATAAGGCGCTTTCTACGTCACAAAAAGCAAATCAATAACACGACTTATATCCTGCACCCCACATTTCCTTTACTTTTGCCTGAGAATTACTGATAGTACCCACCTCCAAAAAGCTAATTAATAGAGATACAGATTTTGGAATGGCTCAAGCTATGGCTTCAATGGCTGGCTTGCGTGGCTCTTCTCAAGCCGTACTCGAAGGCAGTCTTCACTCCAGCCGCGGATTGAGCACAGCCAACGCCACCAGAATTGCCTTGGCTAGACCAGGGTTCAGCGTCCGCGCCCAGCAGCAGAGCTCAGCCGAGACTGAGACAAGCCGCCGAGCCATGTTGGGCCTTGTTGCAGCCGGGATTGCCTCAGGGTCCTTTGTCCGAGCCGTGCTCGCTGAAGCCAAGCCGATCAAGATTGGACCACCACCACCACCCTCCGGTGGACTCCGTAAGTATATTAGTCTTTCTAATTTATCATATTTAAAGGTCTCTTATAATTTTTCAGAATTGTTATAAGATCACATTTAAAAAATTTGTTTATCAAGAATTTTTTTTTCAAATTGAGCTAAAAATGTGGCAAAAATCAAGGTGAAAGGGGTATATCTATGTACGTAATATAGTTCTAGTATGTTACTATATTCCTATAGTTTAATTTTGCATAATTTTTCTTCCTGTATTCATGTTACTGCTGTGAGAAGGCTAAGAAGTTATTTGTGTAACTCAGGAATTGACTAAGAGGAGATGAATTAGGGATTTTAAATTTTTTACCGAAAATAATAAACTGAATAATACTTCTTTTATTGAATGAGAAGGAATGGAACATATAAGTACCAGAAACAAAATCGAAACTGACAATTGGAAAACAAAGAAAGTTATTTAATCAAACACACTCGGTATGAGGAATTGAGTTACGCTCAAGGATCCCAGAGACTAGGTGTGGAACCAGATGAAATTTCCATACGACTACTCTAATATGGATTACAACAAAGACTTGACTCTAAAAACTCCTCGCTGATCACTCGTGTTTGAATAGTGGAGCTTTGAAGCAGCGACTGGTACTTCTTCTTCCTCACTGGACAGAAGATGGTACCTAGCAAGAAAGATTACTCGTAATAAGTGTAAGCTTAGGAATACTTCAGAGAATTCGTGAATTCCTGAGAAGAAATATTATCTGCATTTATAGGAGAAGCGATGAGAGAATGTGCAGCAGATGTGAAACGGGTCTTAACGAATACTTTCCAACTTTAATAAACAATCTTTAAGCAATTAAAGGAGACATGATTGATTTACTTCCCTTTATAAGATATGGCAGATTTGATGAATGTTTTCCTTTTGGAGAAAACATTAAATATCGTTTCCTTTGAATGAGCAATCTGCGTAAAAGGAAAGGCAAGAATAATTATGTTAAAATGAGATTTCCTTGTCATTGTCAAAATTAGTCAGATTGCTTTCCAAAAAGGTCAACAATTTGTGATTGGAATTATTCATCATTTAGAAGAATGACTTGTTTCGAAGTATTGAGACATTCGGTTACTAATCCATATGTTGTATATCACAGCTGGAACTTTGAACTCAGACGAAGCACGAGACTTTGGTTTGCCCCTGAAAAAACGGTTTTACCTTCAGCCACTGACACCGACTGAGGCTGCAGCCAGGGCTAAAGAGTCTGCCAAAGAAATTGTTGCAGTGAAAGCCCTTATTGACAAGAAGGCTTGGCCATATGTCCAAAACGACCTTCGTTCGAAAGCAGAATACCTCCGTTATGACCTCAATACCGTCATTTCTGCTAAACCCAAAGAAGAGAAGCAATCACTGAAAGACCTCACTGGCAAGCTCTTCCAGACCATCAACAATGTGAGTTTTTCGATTCATACTAAAATAGATACATGACATGATTTACACATTAAACTTGTCGATTTGATGATGGTTTTGTTTATCAGTTGGACTATGCAGCAAAGATCAAGAGCACCCCACAGGCAGAGAAGTACTATGCTGAAACTGTATCGACACTGAATGATGTTCTCGCCAAGCTTGGTTAGAATGAACTGTGTAGAATGTTGTGAGCTTAATCAGATACTTTTTTGCATGCAATTCCAAGCATATTCTTTTGTTTTGTCAAAAACTTGTCTATTCTGAAAAATCATATCTCTGCATGAATTTCATATATATAGGTTGTGATTTTGCACTAGCACTGCAATTCACAAAGCAATGAAATGTGGCCAGTTGAAAACACACGATAAAAAGTTAGTACACCTTTTGCTATTTTTTATTCAACAGCATAAAATTGATCACCTGAGTTATCGTTGAATGATGCAAGGTAAATAGATATCTCAGAGCATATATGATGATGTAGAACAAGTAACCAGAAGATAAGAAAACTAAAGGTTATTCTAAAATAAACTAACAATCTAAAGGAAACTAATAATAATCGATTTTCAATTCATTCTCTCATACATGGAGCCTGTAACCATCAGTTGGAGTACTTTCTATGAGGGAGGGAGTTCCATCAAAATCCAAACATTAAACCCAAAAAGAAAAATGAACACCTTATAAGATTACTTCTAAATGACAACTCTTCGTTCGATTCAAAGGATCAACCCAAACCTAGAATAACGACGACAACGTCAACCAGTATTTTGGTCTAAATTTTGGTATCTCTGTTTCTCGATGCGTTCCTTCAAACTTAACCAAGCTAGGTACTGAGAAACCTGTTGATTCCATAAGATCCGTTCTCGTACTCTGTTGTTTGGACTGTCAGTGTCAGAGCTATTATTCGAACTCTCAGTTGTTTGGACTACATTAGGCCTATGGTAAGCAGCCGGGCCGCAATGCATATGTTTTTCTATGAAGTAATGGTCGTGAATAATTGTTGCTCGCCATTCTTTGCACACGAGTTGAAGCTGTGTTAGGGACTTGAGGGGCATATAGGTCAATATCTCGATTATGACTTCAGGGGGTAAGATCGGCATGAAGGGTCGTCGTTTTTCTTGTTTTCAGCACTTGAATTATACTCTGTCAAGCCCAGCAACTCCAGCGGTTTGCTGGTGGAGTTGTTTTTCGAGTTTGTGAAGCTTTCCATGGGAGCAATGGGCAAACAAAGTGTACCATGGATACCTCCAACAATCTTCAAAAAGAGATTAAAACTAGGCCTGTTTGTAATCTGAAATTGTTGATAACCGGAAATCATATGCCAAATAATGTTAATAATATTCTTGATGAGTAAAAATTTTAAAAAATCAAATCATAATTAATAGTGAAAAGTGAAAACTTGAAGTGGGACTTTATTTCTGATATGACCATTCTCAAGAACAAACATAAAAGATCACAAACGAAACATGGATAATTAGAAGGAAAATATATGAAGTGTTATGGATGAAGCAGAGAATTTACGTAAATATCCATTAAGAATATTTAAAGCATGCATGAACACATAATTTAGACCAAAATTCTATTACCGTGATGTGGAAAGCAGAATCTGCAATAATATGTTCTACAGCCAGCAGTCTGCTTAAAAGGACTGCTACTTTTTAAGTGATGAGGACTTGTAGAAGTCCTTTTGATTAGGGTGTTTCCAATATAAAATAATTTGGATTATCGAATCATAAAGTCCAAACAACCCAAGATGGGGGAAATTAAAAAGAAAAGAAAGTTGGACCCACAAATGAGTAAGACAAGGCCCACTAAATAAACAACAAGAAGTGAGCTGACGTAACGAAAAGCCACTTATCGAACACAAAAACCCAAGAACCAGAAATCTGCATTCAAAGAAGGCGCGCCAGGTCGAGAAATTTGAAAAGAACTGTTGGATGCAGTTGAAGGCAGTTCCCTGAAGAAAAGAATGTGGAGGTTGCATTGAACCAGAAAAAAGGTGGAAGTATATAGGTGAAAACAAGAAAATAGAAGAAAACCAACAGAACAACTCTGCATATTTTTATCTTTTTCTCTAGGAGTAGACGTAATCGTAGAAGTAGCGTAGTTTAGTAGAATAGTTCTTGTAGATCAGTTATGGGTGATCAAGTGTTAATTTCAATCATACCTGCTGCTCGACCAGCCTTGTAATACACGATTGGAGATCAATATGGAGGTATAATATTTATCGCTTTATCTAAGTATTTGGTAGATAAATTTATATCTGGACTTGTATCTTCCTTTCTCATCTATTTTCATTAATTGCGGTCCGAATAACAGTTTTAAACAACACGTCGAAGTGTTAAAGTCTAAACAACCGCCTAGCGTATCAAATTCGAACGCGGGGGTTGTTAGATAATTCTAAGGGGAGAATTATCACGAGGGTTGAGTTAACCAATTAGCTCTTCCTTAATCAATTTATTTTTATCTAGAAACATAGGGATTAGTGTTTTATTTGTGGTCAAGATTCTGTTAGATATGGAGCGTCCGCTATATCTACAACTTTTAAAAGGAAAGATCATATGAAATTTAGTACGTATTCGCATTCCGTGAAGTATTGTACTTTGTCAAGAACCTCGTATTAAAATATGATGTAAAATATTGAATGTTCTAAAAAATTTCACCCTTAGTTTATTTCTTGACTCCACATTCTCTTTTTTTCATTTTTTTTATCCTTGTCCCCTTTATTTTCTCTCTAAATATAGACAACATGAATAGTTAGGAGATAGAATAAATAATAATGAAAATCTAAGTATTAATGTGAAGAAAAAAGAATTATCACTTGAAATATCTAATAAATAGTAAACAATGTCAAATAGATGTCTAAATTATCAAATTACATGTAGAATTTCTTTAATTTCTGATCGTTCCGTCTACTCTAAATCCATCTATGGTTACGTAAGAAAAATTAAATAAAATGAAATTATTTTTTCAGATTTTACTTTACAGCAATAAATAATAAACACACATATGTAAAGATATAAGAAAAACCCTTGTTTATTAGGAAAAAATAAAGCATTCAAAATTTATTAAAACTTGTTTAACACATTCAAGTAATAATCCATGAACCACAAATGGAAATTGAAGAATCTGATATTAAAATTTATCTAAAATAAGTCTAATCAAGTGTTTTTTATAGCTATCTTTAATTGAAAATAATTGTTTTTTACAATATTTTTTAATTAAAAAAATATGCTTAGTTTCTATTTTGTTATTTTATTTTGTACTACTTAAGAAGAAAAATAAAAAAAGTGGAGGAAAAAATAACTAAAAATAAAAAAGATAACACATACAATTTCCCAACTCTTAATACTGTAGGGGAAGTCATTGCTCCTTAGCATACTTCAAATAAGGTGGATGCAAATAATCGTAAACAACTGACAAAATTTAAAAGGATTGTTGTTTGGTAGTTTTAATGAGAGTTGATCTTGTATCTTTTACATGTTGGTGATCTATTTTGCAAGATCAAAGTGGGCCAGATCACAATCTTTAGACAATTGGTTTGGTAGTTCTAAAGAGAGTTGATCATGTAAAATAAAAGTAGCATATATATGTGTATGTGTTTTATCTTAGAAATGTGTGTATGAATGTGTTGTGTGTGTGCGACTGTGTGTGTAATTGTGTGTGTTCGTGTGTGTGTACGTGTAACTATGTCGTGTGTGTGTATATATTGCTCTATGTTTGTACGCGTGGGGTGGCGTGGGGAGGACAATGTACTGTTCCCCACCCTCTTTTTCTTTTTCCTTTTCTTTTGTTATTTAATTTATAAAATAAAATATTAATAAGTAAATTATTTTAGAAATTATTAAAATACAATTTTTAAATTTATTTGTAAATTTTATAATTAATTTAAAATATAATTTTTTAAAATTATATAAACTATTATATATTAATTTAATTAAAAGATTAAATTGATATTTTACACATATTCTTTTTATTTTATAAATTTATAAATTTATAATTTTTCCTTATTTTGTTGAACATAATTTTTAATTATAAATAATTATTTGTGTACTTTACATACATAAAATTACATATAATACTTATACTTTTACAAAATTTTACAAATAACACCAAAATGGTATAATTGTCCGAGAAAAGTTGGGTGTAGGGGTGTGCACGGTTTGGTTAACCGACCGAACCAAACCGGAATTGAAAAATTCGGTTGAAACCGAAACCGAACCGAAAATCGAATTAATTAAAAAATAATATATAATTTTTATATTATGGCCCAAATCGGTTTGAATTTAGATGTTGTTGGACCAAATGCTAAAAAATGACCCAAATGCTAAAAAAAAAGCCTGGTGAATTTTTTTTGCCCAAATCAGTTTGAATTATATGTTATTGGACAATTATATCATTGCCCAAATGCTAAAAAAAAAACCTGCTGAATTTTTGTTGGTCAAATCGGTTTAAATTATATGTTATTGGACAATTATATCATGGCCCAAATGCTAAAAAGAAAAAAAAAAAAATCCTGCTGATTTTTTTTTGATTTTTTTGGCCTAAATCGGTTATTCGGTCGGTTAACCGAAAAAAACCAAAACAGATTCGGTTAAAACTGAACCGAATTGTTTCATTTCGGTTCGGTTTTGGTTTCGGATTTTTCCGAAGCAAAATTTCAGTTAACCAAAATTTCGGTTCAGTTAAACTGAATGACCGCCCCTAGTTGGGTGTCCAGGTCTAGAAAAAGTCAGGGCATTTTCGGAAGTTCAATAAAAAATTTAACGGCGTCATACTGAAACTCTAATGGATGGTGCTCAATGTTAGACGGAATAAACGTAATGGATGTTAGATGTAATTTATTGAACTATGTGATGTTTTTTGTAATTTAGCAATACCTCAAGGGTACCCAGTGTAATTATCCCTATCTATATATATTTATTTATGTAGCGGTGTGGTTCGATTTTTTTATAAAAATTAAAACCAAATCAACATTGCGGTGCAGTTCTCATTTAATTTTCAAATCGGTGGTTTGTATTAAATTTCTGTAAAGTGAGTGCGGTGCGGTCGGTTGGAGCAGTTTTTAAGTTGTTTTGATCAGCACGTAACTTTACTTTTTATGTATTTATGTATATAAATGATTGATGGAAACAGGGAACAAAATTTTAATCGTAGACATCACTCTCCATAAACCCTGAGATTTAATTCTCCATTACTTTGTCTCTATCGCAATCGGGAGTCGGAAGAAGAGGACGATGATTCATCTGAACCAGAGCTAACACAAGTTGCAAAAATGCACTCGTCTTCAACACCTCAAGAAAACCCAACCTCAGTCCACTCCAGGCAATCAACATTAATGTGAGTTTTCAATTCTTACTCTAATAGATAGATACACGAAATGATTTTACACATATAAACTGGATTATGCAGCAAAGATCAAGAGCACCCCACAGGCAGAGAAGTATGCTGAAACTGTATCGACACTGAATGATGTGATCGCCAAGCTTGGTTAGAAAGAAATGTGTACAATGTTGTAAGCTTAATCACATACTTTCTTACATGCAATTCCAACAAGCATATTCTTTTGTTTACTCAAAAACTTGTCTATTCTGGAAAACATTATCTCTGCGTGAATTTCGTATATATAGGTTGTGATTTTGCACTAGCACTGCCATTCACAAAGCAATGAAAATGTGGCCAGTTGAAAACACACGATAAATAGTTACTACGCTATTTACTATTTTTAGTTTTTTGAAACTTCAAGCTTCAACTGTCTGGAAGATCGATACTACTGACTGAATATAAATTGAGATAAGATCTTCTCCGGACATAAATTCATTGGCAAACCCAAAAGAAATACAATCAAATTTTAAGAAAAACAAAGATCGATCAATATTAGAAAAGCCTCTATAAATCTAAAATCTGTTCAGTTGGAGTATTTATTGTGCGGGAGGGAGTTCCATCAAAATCCCAACATTAAACTGAAAAAGAAAATAAACGCAAAATCACCTTTGTCAGATGGCTTCTAACTACTGACATGTCTTCTTTGGTGCAAGAATGAATCAACCAAAGTGTAAAATAACAACTAATCAAGCCAGCGAGGCCTAAATTTATCATACTTTGTGTCTGGCTTCATTCCTTTAAAACTAACCAAGCTCGGTTTGTAGGGGATAAAATTATTCCTAATCGAGAATCCTTGCGAAAGCTTAATATCAGTTCTCTCTCCAGTTTCCGTCTTGTAACTAAATACTTTCTCACCTTTTAAACAGAACCAAATATCACCTTCTTTAGCAAACAATGGGAGTAAATTACTTCTCTTATCACCATCGATATTCGTCATGAAGGGCAAATGAATGACTCTCTTCTTTAGACACCATCTCTGCTTCCTGTAATCTTCCAACTCCATCACCTCCAGATTTTCTTCAATTATATCAGCAAACGCTAGTTTCCCATCCCAATTCAAAGCACAAACTCTTGTCCAATCCTCAAAAAGACTTTTTGGCACAGAATTTACCACGAAACGTTCAGTTTCTATATCTAGTGATACTATCTCTTCAAAAGTTGCATCGGTTAATATGCAATGGATAGTTCCTCCTGATGAAATTACTGTAACCCTTTTATCCTTCTTGTGCCAGTTAAGATTAACATTTTCAGGAAACGTTAAACGCCTCCATGTCTCAGAGTGGCCAGGTGTAAGTACTTCACAACATTCTCTTCCAGATTCTTTATCCTCGTAAACAGACACTATTCTATAGTTTTTAGTAGCTGGGATGTAAGAAAAGGTAAATCCATAGTAATCATCATGATGAGGATCAGGCAATTCAAGAACACCTCGCGTAGCGGGGTTCCAAATGAAGATCTTCTGTGTGTTAAGGTTTTTGTTTAGTATCAATCCGTCTAAACCATGAAGATAAGAAATCTGAACTCTGTGGGGACTAGTATTTTCCAAACTCTTTGTTGTATTGACAACATTATGCAAATGATAAACCTTTGGGAAGCGATCCGCATACTTTTCTATGAATTGGTGGTCATGAATAATTGCTAGCCATTCTTTGCACACGAGTTGAAGCTGTGTTAGGGACTTGAGGGGCATATAGGTTAAGATCTCTATTATGACTTCAGGGGGGAAGATCGGCATTGAAGGGTCGTCTCTCCTGTTTTGAGCAATTAAAATGTAGTCTTTTAAGCCTAGCAATTCCGCTGCTTTGTTGGTGGAGTTACTTTTCGAGTTTGTGAAGCTTTCCTTGATAGGACCGAACAAATAATAGCAAACTAAGTTTCCCATAGATACTTCCAACAATCTGCAAAAGGAGATAAAATCTAGGCCCGTTTGTAATTGTAAACTGTTAATAAACGGAAAGTGCATATGCCTCAAGAATGTTAATATCATGCATGATGAATAAAATTAAAAAATTAAACCATGTAAAAATTATTAGTAAAAACTTGAAGTGTGACTTTATTTCTGATATAATCATTCTCAAGAATAAAGATAAGATCACAAACGGAACAGGGATAATTAGAAGGATCATATATGAAGTATTATTGATGAAACAGTAAATTTAATATCCATTAATGCATGAACACATAATTTTAGAGCAAAATTCCATTACCTTGATGTGGAAAGCAGAATCTGCAATGGGAGACGGAGAAGATCAGTTGGGAGAAGACACCATAACATGTTCTACATAAGTTAGGGACTAATAGAAGTCCTTTTGATTAGGGATTCTGTGATTAGTGTTTTATTTGAACTCAAGATTCTGTTAGATATATTTACCCAAAAAAATAAAAACAAACGATTCTGTTAGATATGGAGTTATCTGCAGCTTGTCACATTCGAAGTTCGAAATTCAAATGAAGCACAATTCAGTAATAGATATAAATCAACAAATCAATGACCAAGTAAAACAAAAAGAAATATCATATGAAATTTAGCAGGTAACCAAATTTGAAAAATAAATATTGTTCAATCAGTTCTATAATTTTTCGAAGTTGAAAAAATAGTCCTATAAATTCTTTTTATTGTTTTACTTTTTTGAATTTTTTGTCTCACCCGTTAAAAAGAACGTAACTTTATGGTTTTTGCACGCACCATTAAAGGTGAGGATAAATTGCATAAGAATTACAAAACTTGCAAAAAAAACAAAAACAAAAAAATCTTAGAATATAAAAAGACGATTTATTTAAAATATCCTAAAATAAGTTTTTATATCTGAACATAACCTATGAAAATATTTTGCAATTCAAAATACAAATTCCACTAACTTTTCACTTGATAATTGTTTTAGGAACTAAATTGCCCTTGATTCTAATATTAATAACTAATAATTTCTATTGAATATTTTTCTTTTTCATTGAAATATGAACTAAAATAAATGATAACATGCTAGTGTACATAGTTTCTCTTGATTTTATTGGTATTTATTATCTTGTATCAAACAACATGTGGATATAGACATTAAGAAGAATAAGATTGAGATAAAACTAAGGCAGAATCGTAATAATTAATCAACAATGGCTAAATTATGTTACCAAAAAAAATAAACAATGTTTAAATTATGTAATAACTGAAGTAAATATCTTAGGCAAAACCTTTACGCTCTGTTTGGTTCAAGAAAATTGTTAGGGAAATAAAACAGAAAGCATAAGGAAAATCAGTTTCTCTTGTTTGGTTACTAAAGAAAATGAAAAGGAAAAGACAATAAGAGGGAAAATGTAATAATAATTTGAGTCAATTTCTTTTCCTCACCCGTTGATGAGAGAGAAAAAATAACTTTTTCTTTTCATTTCCTTTTCTTTCTCTCACCAAAATGCTTGAACCAAACAAAGTGTTAGGGAATTGACAAAGGCACTCCACATTGTATTTAGGCAGTCCATTAATATTTAAATTTCATCACATTGTGATTAATAGTGACTATTTTGCCATTTTTATTGGATAGCATAAAATTGACCACCCGTGTTATGATACAAAACATCTCTGAATGATGCAAAGTAAATTGATATCTGAGAGCACATAATTATTTATTGCACAAAGAGGAAAAAGAAACTAGGATGATCAACATAACTGTTAAGTTTTATTATTGAAACTTCAAGTTTAACTGTCTGAAAGATCAATACCACTGAATATAAATTCATATAAGATCTTGGAAAACGAAGCATATTTTGGAAAACGAAGAGCAATAGTAGAAAAACCTCTATGAATCTGTTAAGTTGGAGTAGTTTATGTGAGGGAGTGCCATCAAAATCCAAACATTAAACCCAAAAACAACGAACACCTTATAAGATTGCTTCTAACTGACATCTCTTCTTTCAATTCAATGGATCAACCCAAACCTAAAATAACGACTACGTGAACTAGTATTTTGGCCTAAATTTTTGTATCTCTATTTCTGTCTGAGTTCCTCCAAACTTAACCAAGCTAGGTGCTGAGAAAATTGTTGACGCCATAAGATCAGTTCTCTGTTGTATGGACTGTCAGAGTCAGAACTATTATTCCAACTCTCAGTTGTTTGGACTACATTAGTCCTATGGTAAGCAACCGGGTCGCAATCCATATGTTTTTTAATGAAATACTGGTCCTGAATAATTGTTCGCCATTCTTTGCACACGAGTTGAAGCTGTTTTAGGGACTTGAGGGGCATATAGGTCAATATCTCGATTATGACTTCAGGGGGTAAGATCTGTATTGAAGGCTCGTCGATTTTCGAGTTTGTGAAGCTTTCCATGGGAGCAATGGGCAAACAACAGGAGACTAAGTTTGCCATGGATACTTACAACAATCTTCAAAAAGATATTAAAACTAAGCCTGTTGGTAATCTGAAAATGTTAATAACCGGAAATCATATGCCAATAATGTTAATATTATACGTGATGAGTAAAAACTGAAAAAAAAAATCATAATTAATAGTGAAAATTAGAAGTGGCACTTTTTCTGATATGACCATTCTCATGAACAAACATAAGATCACAAAGGAAACAGGGATAATTAGAAGGAAAATATATGAATTATTTTTCAAGAAACAGAGAATTTACCTAAATATCCATTAAGAATATTTAAAGCATGCATGAACACAAAATCTGGAGCAAAATTCTATTACTGTGACGTGAAGAGCAGAATCGGCAATGGGAGACGCAAAGATCAGTTGGGAGAAGACAGCATAATATTTTCTATGGCAGCCTGCTTAAAAGGACTGCTACATATGTAAGGGACTGGTAGAAGTCCTTTTGATTAGGGATTAGTGTTTTATTTGCGTTCAAAATTCTGCTAGATATGGAGTGTCCGCTATATCTACAGCTTTTAAAAGGAAACATCATATGAAAATTAGTTCTTAAACATAATTAGTTATTTGTATTCACCTTCCCTGAATTCTCGCCAAGCTTGTCTATTCTGAAAAATCGCGTCTCTGCGTGAATTTAATATATATATATATATATATAGGTTGTGATTTTGAACTAGCTGTCATTCACAAAGCATTTTGCTAATTTTTAGTTGTTTTCAAACTTCATGCTTCAACTGTTGAAGAATGGCTCTTTCAAAAGAAGAGCAAAGAATCCCACATAGAAAAACATTAGAAGTGATGGGCTCAATTGTTGTATAAAAGGAGCCCACCTCTTCACTTTGTAAATCATCCCAAATTGCCTAAATCTTTTAGCAATTTCTTCTTTCTTCCTCTATAGTTTGTAATATTTTCACTTTGGTCCTTTAGTGAAATATTTTGGTGGGGTCCGAGGACGTAGGCTAAATTAGCTGAACCTCGTTAAATTTGGTATTCTTTATTTTGTGTTATTCTTCAAGTAGCCATTGTTAGTTATAGTTGTAGTGTTATATTGTGCTATTAAATTCGTCTAGTTAATTTTGTCGAGGAGGTTGGGTTTTAAGCGCGACCGTTGTGACGCCTCCAATCTTTCCTGGGAATTAAATCTAGTGTGGTTTTCTAGTACAATATTTCCCTCGCTATTTCTATATTTGGTGGAATATGACTCTGAGTTCCACAACAAGTGGTATCAGAGCTCGGGTATTCTGAGTATGCTCTGTGGTCGCAGTTTAATCTGATCTTCCACATCAGAAAAGTTTTCCCGGGCTATTTGGCTTTCGCATTTGGAGGGCTCTTGAAGAATAATTTATAACCAAAAATGGAAGACACCTCAAAAGCATCGTCGTCGTCCATTTGGGCGAGAACCACTGTGGCGAATACGCGATTGGCAGTGGAGTCTTTTGATGACACAAGCCATTTTGGTATGTGGCAAAGCGAAGTTGTAGACGCACTCTTTCAACAAGGTCTATACTTAGCTATTGAAGAGAAGAAACCAAATGATATAGAGGAAAAAGATTGGAGTATGATGAATCGGTTGGCATGTGGAACAATTCGTTCGTGTCTATCCAGAGAGCAGAGATATGCGTTTTCGAAAGAAAACTCGGCATATAAATTGTGGATGGCACTGGAGGAGAAGTTTCTGAAGAAAAGTTGTCAGAATAAGCTCCATTTGAAGAAGCGGCTCTTTCGCTTCACATTTGTTTCGGGTTCCACTATGAATAGTCACATTACCAGTTTTAATCAACTGGTTACCGATTTGATAAATTTGGATGAGACTTTTAAAGACGAGGATTTGGCTCTGATGCTGTTGGGATCCCTTCCTGAGGAGTTTGAGTTTCTTGAAACCACTCTACTTCACGGGAAGGCTGCTGTATCTCTTAGCGAAGTTTGTGCTGCCCTGTACAGTTATGAGCTGAGAAAGAAGGACAAGCAAGTTTGTTCAGGCGGAGATGCAGAGGTTTTGTTCGTCAGAGGTCGTTCACAAAACAAAAACAAAGGAAAGAAAGGGAGATCCAAGTCCAGGCATAAACTAAGCAAAGACGAGTGTGCCTATTGTCGAGAAACAGGACACTGGAAGAGAGATTGCCCAAAGCTGACAACTAAGGGCAATTCTAAGGCCGTGGCGGAATCAAATGTAACCGCGTGTGATGATGCCGAATCGGACTTCTCATTGGCGACATCATCCAGCGGTGCTTCTGAAGTATGGATCCTGGATTCAGCATGTAGTCATCATATGACACCACATTTGGATTGGTTCTTTGACTTCAAAGAACAAAATGACGTTGTATTCACAGCACATGAAGCTCCTCTTACTACACTTGGGATTGGTTCAGTTCGCTTGAAGAATCACGATGGATCAATCATAACCCTAAAGGGTGTTCGGTATGCACCAGAAGTGAGGAAAAACCTTATTTCCGTTGGAACTTTAGAATCGAAAGGTTTTGAAGTAAGAGCTAAGGATGGGGTGATGAAGATCATCTCTGGTGCACTCGTGGTAATGAAGGGAATTCGGAAGAACAACAATACGTATCACTACATGGGTGGTACAGTTGTGGGTGCAGTAGCAGCAGTTACTGTTGATGATCGAAATTCAGAAGCAGTTAGGCTATGGCATATGCGCTTGGGACATGCAGGTGGAAAATCCTTGAATCTCCTCATAAATCAAGGATTGTTGAAAGGAGTGAAATACTCCAAATTGGAGTTTTGTGAACATTGTGTTCGTGGGAAACAAACAAGGGTTAAATTTGGAATAGCAATCCATAATACTGAAGGTATTTTGGATTATGTTCATTCGGATGTATGGGGTCCCTCAAAAACGAGTTCTTTGGGAGGGAAGCACTATTTTGTAACCTTTGTTGATGATTTTTCCCGGAGAGTTTGGGTGTATACGATGAAGACAAAGGATGAAGTGTTTGAGGTATTCCTCAATTGGAAAAAGATGGTGGAAACTCAGACTGATAAAAAGGTCAAACGTCTCCGTACAAACAATGGTGGAGAATTTAGGAGTGGTCCATTTCAGAAATTTTGTGAGGATGAAGGCATTGTCAGACACTTCACTGTCAGACATACACCACAACAGAACGGAGTGGCAGAACGCATGAATCGGACTTTGCTGGAGAAAGTTCGGTGTTTGTTATCCAATGCTGGGTTGGGTAAAGAATTTTGGGCTGAGGCTGTGACGTATGCGTGTCATCTCGTTAATCGTCTACCATCTACTGCTATTGATGGAAAAACACCATTTGAGAAATGGTTTGGAAAGCCTGCTGCTGATTATGATTCCTTACATGTGTTTGGTTCCGCTGCATATTATCATGTTAAGGAATCAAAGTTGGATCCTAGAGCAAAGAAAGCAGTGTTCATGGGGATCACCTCTGGTATAAAAGGCTATCGTCTTTGGTATCCAGAGACAAAGAAAATAATCTTTAGCAGGGATGTCACCTTTGATGAATCTACCGTGTTGGAAAAGGTGAATGCAGAACAGCAGGATGGTACTCCCAAACAGGTGGAGTTTGAAAAGTTTGTTGTCCCAGCAGATCAAGAAACTCTTGATCATTCTCCTACGGTAGAAGGAGATTTTGAAGAAGAGGAAGTTCAACCCCAAGAACTTCCACAGCAACTTGAATCAATTGCAACTAGCAAGCCAAAGAGGATAATCAGAAAGCCTGCTCGCTTTGATGATATGGTGGCTTGTGCATCTGCAATTGCCGCTGATGATGTTCCTACCACTTATATTGAAGCAGTCAAAGGACCAGAGAAAGATAAGTGGAGGATTGCCATGAGTGAAGAAATGCAGTCCCTTCATAAGAATCAAACATGGGAACTGGCCAGTCTCCCGAAGGGAAAGAAGGCAATTGGATGCAAATGGGTATTTGCAAAGAAAGATGGATTTCCTAGCCAAGGTGATGTTCGCTACAAAGCCAGATTGGTGGCCAAAGGTTACGCTCAGAAGGAGGGCATTGATTATAATGAGGTGTTTTCTCCAGTTGTAAAACACTCCTCCATTAGAATTTTGTTGGCTTTGGTAGCACAGTTGGATTTTGAACTAGTTCAGTTGGATGTAAAAACTGCATTTTTACATGGAGACTTGGAAGAGGAAATCTATATGACTCAGCCAGAGGGATTCAAAGTTGCTGAAAATGAAAATTTGGTTTGTAAACTTCAAAAATCGTTGTACGGATTGAAGCAATCTCCGAGGCAGTGGTACAAGCGATTTGACAAGTTTATGATGGGAATTGGGTACACAAGAAGCAAATACGATCATTGTGTGTATTTGCACAAGCTACAAAATGGATCCTTCATATATCTTCTTCTGTATGTTGATGATATGTTGATTGCCTCCCCGAGTCTAATAGAAATCGAGAAGTTGAAGACTCATTTGAAAAGGGAGTTCGAGATGAAGGATCTAGGTGAGGCGAAGAAGATTCTCGGCATGGAGATTTTCAGAGATAGAAAATTGAGGAGGCTTTGTTTGACTCAGAAACAATATCTGAGTAGGATGTTGAGGCGTTTTGGCATTGATGAAAAGTCAAAACCAGTTAGTACTCCGCTTGCTCCTCATTTTAAGCTTAGCGCCGCTTTGTCACCGAAATATGATGCAGAACGGGAATACATGTCAAAAGTACCGTATGCAAATGTTGTTGGTAGCTTGATGTATGCTATGGTGTGTACGAGGCCTGATATTTCCCAAGCAGTGGGGGTTGTGAGCAGGTATATGCATGATCCTGGAAAGGAACATTGGCAAGCTGTGAAATGGATTTTGCGATACATCCATGACACAGCTGATGTTGGTTTGATATTTGAGTGGGAACATAGTCGGTATGTAGTCGGATATTGCGATTCAGACTATGCTGGTGATTTAGATAAGCGTAGATCAACTACAGGCTACGTATTTACTCTTGCTAAAGCACCGGTCAGTTGGAAGTCTACCTTACAGTCAACGGTTGCTCTGTCTACTACGGAAGCAGAGTATATGTCAATTTCAGAGGCTGTAAAGGAAGCAATTTGGCTTCAAGGGTTGCTTGGTGAACTGGGGATTGGACAAAAGTATGTGAAAATACATTGTGATAGTCAAAGTGCTATCCATTTAGCAAAGAACCAAGTTTATCATGCAAGGACGAAGCACATTGATGTTCGGTATCACTTCATAAGAGAGATACTTGAAGAAGGTGGAGTCAGAATCGAGAAGATCCATACTACTGAGAATCCTGCTGATATGTTGACAAAAGTTGTGACTGCAATCAAGTTCAAATTTTGTTTGGACTTGATCAACATTGTCAAAGTTTGAAGATTGGTTTTGGTGACCCCGTTTGACGAGGAGATTGAAGATTTTGAAATTCGCCAAGGTGGAGATTTGTTGAAGAATGTCTCTTTCAAAAGAAGAGAAAAGAATCCCACATAGAAAAACATTAGAAGTGATAGGCTCATTTGTTGTATAAAAGGAGCCCACCTCTTCACTTTGTAAATCATCCCAAATTGTCTAAGTCTTTTAGCAATTTCTTCTTTCTTCCTCTATAGTTTGTAATATTTTCACTTTGGTCCTTTAGTGAAATATTTTGGTGGGGTCCGAGGACGTAGGCTAAATTAGCCGAACCTCGTTAAATTTGGTATTTTTTATTTTGTGTTATTCTTCAAGTAGCCATTGTTAGTTATAGTTGTAGTGTTATATTGTGCTATTAAATTCGTCTAGTTAATTCTGTCGAGGAGGTTGGGTTTTAAGCGCGACCGTTGTGACGCCTCCAATCTTTCCTGGGAATTAAATCTAGTGTGGTTTTCTAGTACAATATTTCCCTCGCTATTTCTATATTTGGTGGAATATGACTCTGAGTTCCACAACATCAACAGTCTGGAAGATCGATACTACTGAATATAAATTCAGATAATATATTATCTGAACATAAATTCTTTGGAAAAGCCAAAATAATACAAGCTAATTTCAAGAAGAACAAAGAGCAATAGCAAGATCAAACTTCTAATTGACATGTCTTCTTTGGTGCAAGAATAAATCAATTAATCAAACCAACTAGGCCTATATTTATCATACTTTGTGTCTGGCTGCATTCCTTCAAATCTAACCAAGCTCGGTTTGTAGGAGTAGAGTTTATTCATAATTGAGAAACCTTTTGATTGCTTAACATCACTTAACTGTCCAGTTTCGATTGTGTAAGTAAATACTTTCTCATTTTCTAGCCAGAACCAAATATCACCTCCTTTAGCAAACAATTGACCTCTCTCATAACCATTCGTCTTCATGAAGGGCAAACGAATGACTTTCTTCTTTCCACACCATCTTTACTTCCTGTAATCTTCTAACTCCATCACCTCTACATTTTCACCAATTATATCAGCAAACCCGACCTTCCCGTCCCAATCCAAAGCAGAAACTTTTGTCCAATCCTCAAAAAAAACAATTTGGCACTGAATTTACCACAAAACATTCAGTTCCTATATCTAGTGATACTATCTCATCAAAAGTTACATCGCCAACATTAACTGTACTTAAAAGGCAATGGGCAACACCTGATGAAATTACTATAACCCTTTTATCCTTTTTGTTCCAAGTAAGATTAACATTTTCAGGAAACATTAAATACCTCCATGTCTCAGAGTGGCCAGGTGTAAAAACTTCACAACATTCTCTTCCAGATTCTTTATCCTCATAAACAGACACTATTCTATAGTTTTTAGTAGCTGCAACATAAGAAAAGTTAAATCCATAGATATCATCATGATGAGGATCGGCAATTCAAGAACACCTCGCGTTGCAGGGTTCCACATTAAAATCTCGTGTGTTTTAAGGTTTCTGATTAGTACCAAACTACCAATCCATCTAAACCATGAAGATAAGAAGCCCGAACACTGTCAGAACTATTATTATTATTATTATCAACATTATACCAATAATGAACCATTGGGAAGCTATCCATATGCTTTTCTATGAAGTAGTGTTCATGAATAATTGCTCGCCACTCTTTGCACACGAGTTGAAGCTGTGTTAGGGACTTGAGGGGTATATAGGTCAATAGCCCGATTATGATTTCAGGGGGTAAGATCGCCATTGAAGGGTCATTTTCCCTGTTTTGAGAAATTAAAATGTTGTCTGTCAAGGTCAATCCTACATGATCAGGGGGGCGAATCGGCATTGAAGGGTCATATTTCCTGTTTTGAGCAATTACAATAGTGTCTGTCAAGGTCAAGCCTAGCAATTCCGGCGCTTTGTTGGTGGAGCTGTTTTCCAGGTTTGTGAAACTCTCCTTGATTGCAATGGGACTACAACAACAAACTAAGTTTCCCATCTGCAAAAAGAGATAAAAGCTAGGCCTCTTTGTAATTTGAAGTTGTTAATAAATGGGGAAAGTTCATATGCCCCAAGAATGTTAACATTATGCATGACGAATAAAATTAAAAAAATAAAACATTAATTGTAAAAACTTGAAGTGGGACCTTTTCTAATATGATCATTCTCAAGAATAAACATAATTATTAAGATCACAAACGGAACAGGCATAATTAGAAGGAACATATATGCACTGTTACTTATGAAACAGTGAATTTAATATACATTAAAAATGTTTAAATCATGCATGAAGGAATAATTAATCTAGAGCAAATTCTGTTACCGTGATGTGGAGAGCAGAAGATCAGTTGGGAGAAGACACCATAATATAATATGTTGTACAGTCAGCAGTCTGTCTGCTTAAAGGGACTGATAGAAGTCCTTTTGACTGGGGATTCTAGGATTATTGTTTACTTGAATTCAAGATTCGGTTAGATAAATTTACCAAAAAAAAAATAAAAAAATGATTTTGTTAGATATGGAGTTATCTACAGCATGTCACATTCGAAATAGTCCCATAAATGGTTAAATGATTCGACTTCTTTTTCTCATTTTTGCTTTTTTAGAAGCAAACTGATTAATTGATACAAAGGAAACATAGAGACAAGACAAGTAATTAATCAACTATAATAAATGATAAAAAGCTAGTGTACATAATTTCTCTTGATTTTATTGGAGTTTATTCTGCATGTTTATGATCTTGCATCAAGGAACATGTGGATATAAACATTAAGAAGAATAAGATTGAGATAAAATTCAGGCAGAATCATAATAATCAACAATGACTAAATTATGTAATAACTGAAGTAAATACCTTAGGCAAATCTTTTTACGCTCTGTTTGGTTCAAGGAAATTGTTAGGGAAATAAAAAAGAAAACATAAGGAAAATCATTTTATCTTGTTTGGTTAAAAAGAAAAGAAAATAAGAGGGAAAATGTAATAATAATTTGAGTCAATTTCTTTTCCTCGCCATTTGATAAGAGAAAAAAAGGAACTTTTCCTATTCATTTCATTTTCTTTCTTTCACCAAAATGCTTGAACCAAACAAAGTGTTAGGGAATGGATAAAGGCACTCGACATTGTGATTTAGGCACTTCATTATTATTTAAATTTCATCACATTGTGATTAATAGTGACTATTTTGATATTTTTATTCAATACCATAAAATTGACCACCTGTGTGATGATACAAAAGACCCCTGATTGATGCAAAGTAAATTGATATCAGAGAACACATAATTTATTGCACAAAGAGGAAAAAGTTATTATTACTTGTTTGAAACTTCAAGTTTAACTGTATGAAAGATCAATAATACTGAATACAAATTCAGATAAGATCCTGTGTGGACATAAAATTCGTCGGGAAAGCAAAACTATACAAAGCATATTTTGAAAAACAAAGAGCAATAGTAGAAAAAACCTCTATGAATCTGTTGAGTTGGAGTATTTTCTGTGAGGGAGGGAGGGAGTTCCATCAAAATCCAAACATTAAACCCAAAAAGAAAATGAAAATTAAAGAATGTCTTTTGAGATTACTTATTCTAACAGACAGGTCAATAATGAATCAACCAACGCCTAAAATAATGACTGATTCAGCCAGCCAGGCCTGCATTTTTGTAACTTTGGGTCTTCTGGCTGCATCCCTTCGATATTAACCAGGCTCGGTTTATAGGGGTAGAGTTTACTCCTAACTGAGAAACCTTGTGATTGTGTAAGGTCAGTAATCTCTCTAGTTTCCATCTTGTAACTACATAGTTTCTCACCTTCTAACCAGAACCAAATACCACCTGCTTTAGCAAACAATGGGAGTAAATTACTAATCTTATCCTCCTCATTATTATTATTAATCTTCATGAAGGGCAAATGAATGACTCTCTTCTTCCCATGCCATCTCTGCTTCCTATAATCTTCTAACTCCATCACCTCCAGATTTTCTCCATTCACACAAGCAAACCCTAGCTTCCCATCCCAATCCAAAGCACAAACTTTCGTCCAATCCCCAAAAAGACCTTTTGGCACATAATTTACCACGAAACATTCCGTTTCTATATCTAGCGATACTATCTCTTCAAAAGTTACATTGCCAACTTCAGAGGTTAAAAGGCAATGGACAGCTCCTCCTGATGAAATTACTGAAACCCTTTTACCCTCTTCGTGCCAATTAATATTCACATTTTCAGGAAAAGTTAAACGCCTCCACGTCTCAGAGTGGCCAGGTGTAAAAACTTCAACATATATTCTTCCGTATTTCTTATCCTTGTAAACAGACACTATTCTATAGTCTTTAGTAGCTGGAACGTAAGAAAAAGTAAATCCATAGTTACCATCATGATGAGGATCAGGCAATCCAAGAACACCTCGCGTTGCAGGGTTCCAAATGAAAATCTTCTGTGTGTTAGTGATTCTTAATAGTACCAATCCATCTAAACCATGAAGATAAGAAACCCGAACACTGTCAGTGTCAGAACTATTATTATTCAAGCTCCCTGTTGTTTGGACAAAATTAAACCAATAGCAAACAACCGGGGCGCGATCCTTGTGCTTTTCTATGAAATATTGGTCATGAATAATTGCACGCCACTCCTTGCACACGAGTTGAAGCTGTGTCAGGGACTTGGGGCGCAAATACGTCAAGATCTCAATTATGACTTGAGTGGGGAAGATTGGCATTGAAGGGTCGTTTTTTTTATTTTTTTGAGCAATTAAAATATAATCTGTCAAGCCTAGCAACTTCGGCGCTTTGTCGGTGGAGTTGTTTTTCGAGTATGTGAAGCTTTCCATGATAGCAATGGGCAAACAGGAAACTTCCAACAATCTGCAAAAGGAGATAAAAGCTAGGCTTCTTTGTAATATTGAAACTGTTGATAACCGGAAAGTCAATAATGTTAATATTATGCATGATGAATAAAAATTAAAAAAAATAAACCATGTAAAAATTACTAGTAAAAACTTGAAGTGGGACTTTATTTCTGATATGAACATTCTGAAGAACAAGCATAAGATCACGAACAAAACGGGGATAATTTAGAAGGAAAATATATGAATTATTATTCATGAAACAGAGAAATTATCTGAATATATATTCATTAAATTAAAGCGTGCATGATCATAAAATTCTATTACCGTGATGTCGAGAGCAGAATCTGCAATCGGAGAAGCAAAAGATCAGTTGGGAGAAGTATGCTTAAAGGGACTGATAGAAGTCCCTTTTGACAAGGAATTGTTATTGAACTCAAGATTCTGTTAGATATGGAGTTATCTACAACTTGTCTATTTCGAACTTTGAAATAGTTCCATAAAATGGGAAAGGATTCGATTTCTTTCTCTTGTTTTTGCTTTTTTAGAAGTAAACTTTTTTTTGGTAAGTTGTTTTAGAAGTAAACTCTTTTTTTTTTGGTAAGTTTTTTTTTTCAGAAGTAAACTAATTAATTAATAGAAAGGAAACATAAATACAGGACGAATAAGACAACTCAAATACAAACTAAAGTTCCTATCAAAAAAAAAAAAAAAATACAAACTGAAGTATCAAGTGAAATGAATCAACAAATCAATGACCAAGTAGAAATGGAAATATCAAGTGAAATTTAGTTTGTAATCGAATTTGAGAGGGGATTGATATTCACTCTCCCATATTTGATAATTTCCCTCTACTTAATTTCATATCTTCACTTTTCACCAAACGACGCCTTTATTTATTAAACAATATTTGATATAAGTTATTTGATGGACAAATAAGCACTCTCATCATTATTCGGAGTTCTAGTGTTTTGTATTTTCTATGGGAATAAATTGTTTGAGAAATCCCTTTGGTACAATTGTTTGCTTCATACATTTTTGTTTGGTGTTATGATGAAGTATTATTAAAAGGCTGCTCGTTTAATGGGGTTATTATTTTCTTCTCGACTTTCTCCAATTGGGGTTGAATATAGTACGTAAAAATAAAAAATAGTTTACTAATTTATTTTAAATTATATTATTATCATTGTTATTATTATTACTATAATTATTATTAGTAGTAGTATCATTATTAATAATTACAATGAATGTATTGGGGTTTGATGAAAATGGAGTTTTGAACCAGGCCATTATGGGTCTTGTGGTGAATCCTGAAATAATTACGCAAATGAAAATTTGAGAATAATAATATATAATATATATTACATTGTAAGAATCATTTAATATAATAAAGTATAATTTATATAATTTGATAACCCAAAGAGGAAGATAGTTTTCAAAAAAATAAATTAATTAAATACATATCTCAGAGCACATATATAATGTAGACAAGTAACCAAAAGATAAGAAAGCTAAATATTATTCTAAAATAAACTAACAATCTACAGAAATTAATAATAGTCGATTTTCAATTCATTCTTTCATACTTGGAGCCTGTAACCATCGCAATCATCATGTAATGGGATTCACATGGAGTCTACTATACGGACAATTGTAACTATATGAGAAGTTAAATTAATAAGAACCTTTAAAATGTAATCACAGAGAAGGAAAAAGTGAACTAGGAAGTTCAATACTACTTAAAGAAAAATTGTCTGAAACATCAATACTACTGAACATAAATTCAGATAAGATCTTATCTTATGTGGACATAAAATTCGTCGGGAAAGCAAAACTATACAAAGCATATTTTGAAAAACAAAGAGCAATAGTAGAAAAACCTCTATGAATCTGTTGAGTTGGAGTATTTTCTGTGAGGGAGGGAGGGAGTTCCATCAAAATCCAAACATTAAACCCAAAAAGAAAATGAAAAGAACATCTTATCAGATTACTTCTAACAGATCAACATGTCAAGAACATAATGAATCAACCAAAGCCTAAAAATTAAAATAACACGACTAATTACACAAGCGAGGCCTATATATTTCCAACTTTGTGTCGGGCTGCATTCCTTCAAAAGTAACCAAGCTTGGCTTATAGGGGTAGTTTTTATTCGCAACTGACAATCCTTGTCGTTGCGTAACATCATTTCTCCGTCTGGTTTTGATATTGTAACTAAAAACTCTCCCATCTTCTAACCAGAACCAAATATTACCTTTCCTGGCAAACAAAGGGTGTAATTTACTAACCGCAACATCATTATTCTTCATGAAGGGCAAATGAATGACTCTCTTCTTTCCACACCATCTCTGCTTCCTGTAATCTTCCAACTCCATCACCTCCAGATTTTCTCCGTTCGCATAAGCAAACCCTAGCTTCCCATCCCAATCCAATGCAAAAACTCTTGTCCAATCCTCAAAAAAACTTTTTGGCACAGAATTTACCGCGAAACGTTCAGTTTCTATATCTAGAGATACTATCTCTTCAAAAGTTACAACGGTTAATATGCAATGGACAGCTCCTCCTGATGAAATTACTGTAACCCTTTTATCCTTCTTGTGCCAATTAAGATTAACATTTTCAGGAAACGTTAAACGCCTCCATGTCTCAGAGTGGTCAGGTGTAAGAACTTCACAACTTTCTCTCCCAGATTCTTTATCCTCGTAAACAGACACTATTCTATAGTTTTTAGTAGCTGGAATGTAAGACAAGGTAAATCCATAATTATCATCATGATGAGGATCAGGCAATTCAAGAACACCTCGCGTAGCAGGGTTCCAAATGAAAATCTTTTGTGTGTCAGTGTTTCTCATTAGTACCAATCCATCTAAACCATGAATATAAGAAATCCGAACTCTGTCCGGACTTCCATTTATCAAACTCTCTGTTGTTTGAACAGCATTATGCCAATGGTGAACATCTCGGCTGCGATCCATATGCTTTTCTATGAAATAGTGGTCATGAATAGTTGCTCGCCACTCCTTACACACGAGTTGACGCTGTGTTAAGGACTTGATGGGCATATAGGTCAAGATCTCGGTTACGACGTCATGGGGGAAGATCGGCATGGAAGGGTCGTCGTTTTTCCTATTTTGAGCAATTGAAATTAGGTCTAGCCATTCCGGGGCTTTGTCGGTGGAGTTGTTTTTCGAGTTTGTGAAGCTTTCCATGATAGCAACAGGGAACTAATTAGTTTCTCATGGATGCTTCCAACAATCTGCAAAAGGGGATAAACACTTAACATGTTTGTACTTAATTGTTAACAATCGGAAAGTTCATACGCCAAGAAAGTTAATATAATACATGATGAATAAAATTTTAAAAAAAAATCATGTGCAAAATAAGGGTTAGATGCAAAACGTACAATGAACTATTCTCATTGTTGCATATACCCTTAAGACTTCTCATGCAAGGTCGAAACCAATGGAGATTTTGATAAAGGACTATTTTGTTACCTTAAAAAATTTAAAGGGTATATGCGACAATAAATATAGTTTACACTGCATTTTGTGTTTAACTCAAAAAATAAATAATAAAAACTTGAATTGGGACTTTTCCTGATACGATCATTCTCGAGAACAAACATAACATCACGAATGAAACAGGGATTATTTAGAAGAAAAATATATGGAACAGATAATATATCTTAGATCCCTTAACAATACTTAAAGCGTGAATGAACACACACACACATATATATATAATCTAGAGTAAATATAATAACCATTAGTGCAAACTTCTAGTACCGTGATGTGGAGATCTGCAACCGGAGACGACGAGATCAGTTTGGAGAAGACGCCATATTTTCGACTGCAGTCTGTTTAAAGGGACTACTGGCATATAAGGGTCTGTTAGAAGAACTCCTTTTGACTAGGGATTCTCTGATTACTGCTTTATTGCGTTCAAGATTCTGTTAGATATGGTGCTATCTACAGCTCGTCAACGTTGAAAGTAGTCCCATAAAATTAAAATGGCAAAGGATTCGACTTCTTTCTCTTATTTTCCTTTTTTTAGAGGTACTCTATGGTTATTAATACAACGTCAACATATAAGCTATGATGCATGGATACTCTCGTATTGTAATCATAATCGGCACTAATACTTTACTCGTATTCGGTACTAATACTCTTAGACACGCCTTGGATACCATGCAGAGTATTTTTCTTTTCTTCCATATTAAACAATACTTTTTAGGCCAAAAATATGAAAAGAAATAGTATATTTGGTCTTTTTTATGAGGTCATTATTTTTTTCTGGACTTACCTCCAAATGGGGTTGAATATAGTACCTAAATATTAAAATAGTTTATTAATTTATTCTAAATTATATTATTATTATTATTAATTACAATGATGGTATTGGGATTTGATGAAAATGGAGTGATTGGACCCTTTCCACATTACTTCATTTCCATAATTATTCCGGTTAGGGTTAACCATCCTGACCCCAAATCACTTTTCATACCACATCAGTACGCTTCTTCAAAGTTGAGCTAGCGTTGGATTTGCTTTAGTTATTGGTCTTTTGTACAATTATATAAATAGTATTTCTTTTCAACATCACTATATATAAATTCCTTTAATTTGCACATCCATGTATTTGTAATTCTCGTCTCTGCACAATTATTTTTCTTTATTTCTTTTCAACATCACTATATATAAATTCCTTTAATTTGCACATCCATGTATTTGTAATTCTTGTCTCTGCACAATTATTTTTCTTTATCTTTGGGAGCAAAAGTTGAAAAAGGTGATTTGTATATGAATGGTACATTTGTCCTATAAATAAATTATGTACTGTGATTTCAAATTAAATGGACATTTTGATAAATTACTTAATACCAAAAGAAGAATGGAGTGCGATAATCGAAAAGAAGAGTGCTAATATCAATCATCATTTTAAAATAAAATATTGTTCAATCAGTTCTATAATTTTCGAAGTGGAAAAATATACTCTTATGATAACTTTTTTTATTGTTTTACTTTTTCATATTTTTTAGAAAGAACGTAACTTCACTGGTTCTGCCAATGATGCCTAGCCTAGTTGGTTAAGATTGAGGCCCCATAACCAAGAGATTGTGGGTTCGACTCCCACTGATGTATGTGGGTGTTTTCTCTGCTTGATTGGTAGTTAGTTTGTAATAGTTTATCGCTTATGATTGTATTTGCTGATAATGCTTACTTGTAATATATTCTCTTGCAACCGATATAATATGATGTTGTAATCGCTCCTTTCAAAAAAAAAAAAAAAAACTTCACTGGTTCTTGCACGCACCGTTAAAGGTGAGAATAAATAAATTGCATAAAATTCTTGACAATTACAAAGCTTGCAAAATTCTTAGCAAAAATAAAATTACAAAGCTTGCACTCAATCTTAGAATATAAAAAATGATTTATGAAAAACTTCATAATATAAGTTTTTATACCTAAGCAGAACCTATGGAATCATTTTGCAATTCAAAATACTAATTCCACCAACTTCTCACTAGATTATTGTTTTAGGAACTAAATTACCCTTAATTTTAATATTAAGAAGTAATCATTTCAATTGAATTTTTCTTTTGTCATTGAAATATGAACTAAAATAAATGATAAAATGACAGTGTGCATAGTTTCTCTTGATTTTATTGGAGTATATTCATGTTTATTATCTTGTATCAAACAGCGTGTGGATAGAGACATTAAGAAGAATAAGATTGAGTTAAAATTCTGGCAGAATCATAATAATCAACAATGGCTAAATTATGTAATATAAATGAAGTAAATATTTCAGGCAAAAACTTTAAATGTCACCCTGTGTAAACTGTAAAGTACCAGATTGATTACATGTGTTTGTTAAATATTATTATTGATTTCCTAATTAGAGTATTATTATTATTGTTTTCCTAGTTAGACTAGTATTCTTATTACCTTATTTATCTTTTACCTTCTTTATTATAGTTTAGGGTTTTCTTGTATTCTCTCTCTCTTGTAACTCTATAAATATGTTACTCAATAATACAAGTTTCCTACGGGGTTTTCTCAAATCCAACATGGTATCGAGCTAAAGGGTTTTTCTTTCAACCCTCATGATCTTTCGCTTCCGCCAGCCTCTACCATCGCCGTCCCCGTCTGGCTTCCTATATACTTTTTTTTCTCTTTTTGTTCTTCCTTCACTATGGTGAATCTTTTGTAATTTAGTTTGGGTTTAGCAACCTATCTTTATCTTTTTCGTGTTTTAGGCGCTGCCGTCTTTAGTTTTGTTAGTTGCCGCTGCTCACCCTTGGAAAACAAGGACTTGGAGTCGCCGCCTTATTTAATGGTTTTCAGACGAAACTGCTCCACATTGAGAAGCGTCTTCGTCGAACCGCCGCCTTATTTAATGATTTCCAGACGAAACTGTTCCACCTTGAGAAGCGTATTCGTCAAAATCTCTCTACTAAGCATTCTTTATGCCCGGACTATCGTAACATCTTTTCTCGGTTTTTAGTTCAGTCTCAATGTTCAAGACTTTCACGTTTCGACTGCGAGGGAGTGTTAGATATTATTATTGCTTTCCTAATCAGATTATTATTATTATTGCTTTCCTAGTTAGACTAGTATTCTTATTACCTTATTTATCTTTTACCTTCTTTATTATAGTTTAGGGTTTTCTTGTATTCTCTCTCTCTTGTAACTCTATAAATATGTTACTCAATAATACAAGTTTCCTACGGGGTTTTCTCTAATCCAACATGGTATCGAGCTAAAGGGTTTTTCTTTCAACCCTCATGATCTTTCGCTTCCGCCAGCCTCTACCATCGTCGTCCCCGTCCGGCTTCCTATATACTTTTTTTTCTCTTTTTGTTCTTCCTTCACTATGGTGAATCTTTTGTAATTTAGTTTGGATTTAGCAACCTATCTTTATCTTTTTCGTGTTTTAGCCGCTGCCGTCTTTAGTTTTGTTAGTTGCCGCTGCTCACCCTTGGAAAACAAGGACTTGGAGTCGCCGCCTTATTTAATGGTTTTCAGACGAAACTGCTCCACATTAAGAAGCGTTTTCGTCGAACCGCCGCCTTATTTAATGATTTCCAGACGAAACTGTTCCACCTTGAGAAGCGTATTCGTCAAAATCTCTCTACTAAGCATTCTTTATGCCCGGACTATCGTAACATCTTTTCTCGATTTTTAGTTCAGTCTCAATGTTCAAGACTTTCACGTTTCGACTGCGAGGGAGTGTTAGATATTATTATTGCTTTCCTAATCAGATTATTATTATTATTGCTTTATAGTTTAGAGTTTTCTTGTATTCTCTTTCTTGTAACTCTATAAATATGTTACTCAATAATACAAGTTCCCTAATCTAACAGTGTTATAATACAAAACATCTTTGAATGATGCAAAGGATATAGCTATCTGAGAGCACATAATTTATTATACAAAGAGAAAAAATAAACTAGGAAGATTAACATAAATGTTATATTATTATTACTTGTCTTCAAGCTTAACTGTATGAAAGATCATTACTACTGAATATACATTCAGATACAGATATTATGTGGACATAAATTCATTGGCAAAGCAGAATATGAAAAGCATATTTTAGAAAACAATAGCAATAGCAGAAAAACCTCTATAAAACTCTTCAGTTGCAGGGAGTTCCATCAAAAAAATCCGAACATTAAACTGAAAAAGAAAAATGAAAATAACATCATCTGAGATTACTACTAACAGACATGTTAAGAATATAATGAATCAACCAAAGCCTAAAATAACGACTAATTAAAGTCGAGGCCTATACATTTCTAACTTTGTGTCTGGCTGCATTCCTTCAAAAGTAACCAAGCTTGGCTTATAGGGGTAGTTTTTATTCGCAACTGACAATCCTTCTCGTTGCCTGGCATCATTTCTCCGTCGGGTTTCAATATTGTAACTAAATACTTTTTCATATCCATCTTCTAACCAGAACCAGATATCACTTTTTTTGGCAAATAAAGGGTGTAATTTACTTACCGCAACACCATTATTCTTCATGAAGGCCAAATTAATGACTCTCTTCTTTCCACACCATCTCTGCTTTCTATAATCTTCTAACTCCATCACCTCGAGATTTTCCCCTTTGATATCAGCAAACGCTAATTTCCCATCCCAATCCAAAGCACAAACTCTTGTCCTATCCTCAAAAAGACTTTTTGGCACAGAATTTACCACGAAACGTTCAGTTTCTATATCTAGTGATACTACCTCTTCAAAAGTTACATTGCTGACTTCAACACTTAAAAGGCAATGGACTGCTCCTCCTGATGAAATTACTGAAACCATTTTATCCTCTTTTTCCCAATTAAGATTCACATTTTCAGGAAACATTAAACACTTCCATGTCTCAGAGTGGCCAGGTGTAAAGACTTCACAACATTCTCTTCCAGTTTCTTCATCATTGTAAACAGACACTACTCTATAGCTTTTAGTAGCTGGAACATAAGAAAAGGCAACTGCATAGTAATCATCATGAGGATCAGGCAATTTGTGTGTTGTTGTTTCTCATTAGTAGCAATCCCTCTGAACCATGAATATAAGAAATATTAACTCTGTCCGGACTACTATTTTTCAAATCCTCTGTCGTTTGAGCAACATTATGCCAATGGTGAACATCTCCGCTGCGATCCATATGCTTTTCTATGAAATAGTGGTCATGAATAGTTGCTCGCCAGTCTTTACACACGAGTTGAAGCTGTGTCAGGGACTTGATGGGCATATAGGTCAAGATCTCGATTATGACTTCAGAGGGGAAGATCGGCATTGAAGGGTCGTCGTTTTTCTTGTTTTGAGCAATTGAAATTAAGTCTATCAAGCCTAGAAATTCCGGCGCTTTGTTGGTGGAGTTGTTTTTCGAGTTTGTGAAGCTTTCCATGATAGCGATGGGCAAACAGGAATTTTAAATTTTCTCATGGATGCTCCCAACAGTCTGCAGAAGGAGATAAACACTTCACATGTTTGTAATTGTTAACAATCGGAAAGTTCATATGTCAAGAATGTTAATATAATACATGATGAATAAAATTAAAAAGTAAGCCATGCGCGAAATAAGGGTTAAATGCAAAATGTAAAATGAACTATTTTCATTGTCGCATAATCCCCCGAGACTTCTCACACAAGGTCGAAACAAAGGAGATTTTGATAAGGGGCTATTTTGTTTAGAAAGCAATGCGACATGAAAATTGTTTAGGGTGCATTTTGTGTTTAACCCGAGAAATAAGAACAAAACCTGAAATGGGACTTTTCCTGATACGATCATTCTCGAGAACAAACATACGACCACGAACGAAACAGGGATAATTTAGAGAAAAATATTTGAACTATTATTGATGGAACATATAATATATCTCAATATTCTTTAACAGTACTTAAAGGGTGCAAGAACATATGATCTAAAGTAAATATAATGATCATAAGTGCAAACTTCTCGTACCGTGATGTGGAGATCTGCAACGGGAGGCGGCGGAGAAGACGCCATTTCTGCACAGCAGTATGCTTAAAGGACTACTACTGGTATATAAATAAGGGACTGATAGAATCCTTTTGACTAGGAATTCTAAGATGATTATTTCTTTGAATTCAAGATTTTGTTAGATATGGAGTTATCTACAGCTTGTGGCTACATGGTAGGTGGAAGTAGTTGCATGGTACAAGAATGGCCAAGATTGAAGGAAATGATGCAAAGGAAATTCCTATAAATAGGTTGCACTTCTTTGAAGCTCCCATTAGAGAGAGCAAAGTGTGTGTAGTGTAGTATATACTAGGAAAAGTTTTTACTAGAGCAATTTGTAGATACTTGTACTGAAACACTTAATACAAAGGGGTTGAATAGTGTTCTAAAATCAAATGATTTTCTTGAGTTTGTCTAAAACTCAAAGTGTGTATTTTTTGTACCGGTAAATTTCTCTCATTAAGAACTCTCGTGAACCCCGAACCCCCATTATAGTTATATTTTTCGGGGTATTATTTTGTCCCTTGTTGGTGGGACCCGAATCTAAAAGTAAATCTTTCCGCTGCGCCCAACAAGTATCTAAGGGTTGAAAATCGAGATTTATTTATTAAGATGGAGGGCCGTCGAGGCCAAATACGTTTTCGGTGCAACAATTTGATGGCAAAGGGAATATCTTTCAAAGAAGGGTGAAAGACTCAAAACCACGAAACCGAAGGATATGGAAAGTGCACTCTGTGTTAGCAAATTCGACTTTGTATTGCACAACATTCCAAATTCGGCAAAAGTTGTGGGCAAAAGAATTTGTATCTCGGGAAATCTTTGACGAAATTATCTAAAACGAGCTCTATAGGCTCAAGATTGGAGGGTTACACTAAAGTTTAACGGACTGGTGGACCAACTTCACTAAAGCCCTATTACCTCGCTCCCGGATTCATATGTTAAGACGTTGCTAACGGGAAAGATACACTAATTGGAGTATGTGAGTGCACTTTTGTCTCACGAAAAACAAAGGAAGGCCCAAGAGGTAGATCAGCGCTTTTCGGGGCATGAATCGGTAGATTTGTTTTGCGAGTAGCAGGTCAGATTAAAGGCCAGGGGGAAGGGCAGGAGGTGCTACCATTGTCACGAGGAAGGCCATTTTCAATTGAGTCATAAAATGGCATACGAATACAGTCTCTATATATATTTTTATTTTAGATTCTGGATGGTAATTAAATATTTTGATATACTTTGTCCTTGGGTGAATTGTAGAATCATGGGTATTTTTTGATTTAGATACTTTGGGTGGTGTGGCATGTCCCGAAGATGCGAAGGAATCTAATTTCCATTTGGACTCCGAGGGCTATCTAAAAATCACACTTGGCGGAAAGGTCCTAATGAAAGGAGAGAAGTATGAAAACTTGTATCGTCTGGTGACCTCAAAAGATGACTGGAAGTGGAGCGCGCCGGAAAACTTCCAGGGTAATTTCCTTTTTAGAAGAAAAAATCTAAAATTTTAATTTGGTTTGCGGGGGATTATTATTGTGGAGGTGGAGATTGTTAGGTATATTTCCACAATAATAATAATAAATAAAAATGGTAGGTGGCCGTTTTTATTGAAGAAGAAAAAATGGCTAATTGCATGGTACAAGAAGAAAAATTATTTTTAAGATTGTTGGATGGCCAAGATTGAAGGAAATAAATAGATGTTTGGATTCAATCTTGTACCTTTGGAAATTGCCTATAATAGGTTGCAATTATCAATATAAAAAACATAGAGAGAGCAAAGTGTGTGTAGTGTAGTATATACTCTAAATTTGTGGTAATATTTACTACACGGGAAACACTTGTGGGGGTTTTCTCTCGGGGCAATTTTAACTACAAGAGTGATTTTCTTGAGTTTGTCTATAAACTCAAAGTGTGTATTTTTGTACCGGTAAATTTCTCTCATAGTGGAAGAACGGAAACTCTCGTGATAGGCGGATTTTGCCGAACCACGTAAATCTTTGTGCATTATAGTTATATTTTTCGGGGTATTATTTTGTCTTGTTGGTGGGACTTGCCGAATCTTAATAAGTTAATCTCGGGCCCAGAACATTATCTACAGCTTGTCACGTTGGAAGTAGTCTTACAAAATGATAAAATGGCAAAGGATTCGACTTCTTTCTATTATTTTGCTTTTTTAGAGGTACTCTGATTAATTAATAAAAATCAAATGAATTTACTTAAATAAATTTTTATATCCCTAATATATCTTGTTAAGGCTTTTTACACTAAACTTTTTATTAAGTTAAATGTAGATTTGTTTTGTTTTAAAATTTTCAATTGATAAAATGAATAATATATATTTTTATTTTTGGTATTAAATATTTTTATATAATTCATTTTTTATTTTATTATGAATGAAGATTTCTAAAATTTTAAAATGAACATTGGAAAACTGTCTAAAAAAGGTAATTAAGTCCATAAATTTTTAACCCTAAATCTTGGGCTTTTTGAAATGAAAAGTTGGTAGAATGAATTTTTTGGAATGAAAAATATTTTTATGGATTTTTTGGATATTAAAATTTATGTTAAAGGGTTTTTAGTAATTTTCCCTAAAAAGTAATAGAAATAAAAAAAGATTACGAAAGCACAATTCAGTCAAAGAAATAAACCAAAAAAGTCAAGGAGAGGCTAAAAAAAAAAAAAGGAAAGAATGAAAGATCATATGAAATTTAGTTAGCAAACATATGTAGTTAAGTATATAACTTACCAATACACTTTTGAGTGGGGAGCGTATTTGATTTCCCCCATTGACAAATCCCCTCAGGCCAGCAGCAGGTTCAGTATCGCAAAACGGGATTAATCCCATATCCAATATGGTGTGGGTAAACCGTGGAAAACCCAAAAACATACATAGTTAAGTATATAACTTACCAAGATTGAAAGGAATTATTTTGTTTGATAAGTCTTTTTTTTATATATAATTCTAGACCAAGGAGTACCCTGACCCGATAAATCCTAATCTATAGTTTTTAATCATGAGTCACACAGATCATATGAGACTCCAAATAAGGAGAGGAAAGTCACAACTTATGACAGTCTGGAATTGAATTCATGGCCTCTCGCATAAAAGTGGAAGTTGATATCACTAGGCTAACAAACTTTCGGTTTGTTCGATAAGTTCTACTAAGCTAAAGAGTAACTGAAAATATGAAATACATTAAGCAATTTGAACTCGATTCTTGTTCTGGTCGTCTCATGTATTAAATCTACTGCAATTTTAACTCCACTGTCTCTGAAATTGCAAATATTGTTCTCTAAAATTTATTTATTTTTTGTTTTGGTCCCATCTGTAAACAACAAAATGCAATTTACCCCCTCTAAAATTCACCTTTTAGCACTAAACCCCTTCAAAACTTAAAAATAAAGATACCTCCTAGAATATTTAAATGTGTAGCACTTTACCTCAAAATCAATATTCATGTAAAAAATTTGTTGAATATTCAATTGTATCAAGGGTGTCATAGGTTATTTCAGATAGGAAGGATACGATTGAAGCATGGATCAGAAGCTGCCATGGTAAGCTTGATGCAGACCAATTTGGTTTGTTTCTTACGGTATTATGGTACCTTTGGTATCACAGGAACCAGAAGGTGATGGAAAATAATGATATTTCCACTGATTCACTTGTTTCTATGATTCGATCTTCCCATGAGAGTTTTGGTAATTTGACAGAGGATCCAAGAATACCAATAATAGATACAACATGCCTGCATTGGTCTCCACCAGCAAATGGGTGGGTGAAAATAAACTTTGATGGAGCCCTTTTTACTGACCGCAAGGTGTGGGAGTGGGGATTGTTTCTCGAGATTCGAATGGGACTTGTTTGCGTTGGCAAAGAAGATGCTTGGCAAGACAATGTTCGGCTGAAGGGGTTGAAGCATTGGCGTGTGTAGATGGGCTCCGCTTGGCGTTGCTACAAGGTTGGAGTAATGTGGTTCTCGAGGGTGATTGTCTATCCCTCATCCAAAAAATTAATTCATCATCGGAAGACATGTCTTCTATGGGTTCTTTAGTTTCAGATATTCGGTTATTATCTGCTTCTTTTTCTTCTGTTCGTTTTTCTTTCATTCGTAGAACTGGTAATTGTGTTGCTCACTCTTTAGCACGTGGTGCTCGTTTGCTTGTTACCGGGGATTCTTCTAATATCCCCGAGGATGTGTTGGTTTTGCTTGCGGCTGACTTAGCCTAATATATTTATTCCGTTTCTCTTCAAAAAAAAAAAATCATTATGAACTTGTAAAGCCATAAATATCATTTATCATCTCATGCTCAAACTAACTACACCTTAATGTAAATTAATGTTGAAAGTGATCAGGTGAATTCAAAAACCAGCTTTATGCATTCTTGAAAAATAAGGGTTGTGTTTGGTTTTGTTTTAGGCTGAATTTTTGACCAAGATCAAGCCCAAAATTTGTTTGGATGTAGGTTATTTGGCCAAACATGGGGCCTATATTTGGCCAAATAACCCAACATTGATTTGGTTAAATATTCTACATTATTAGAATATTTGTATATATATATATATATATATAATATTATACATGTATATATATTATTATGAATATTACAATAAACAATACTATATTATACATATGTATGTCCAATATTATAAACTCATGTATATGTATATATACAGAAAATATATATGTTATATATACATATGTTATATTTGTACGTATATTATATATTATATTATATTATGTAAAATAATTTACCCAGATGGGAACTTTTTAGAAATTGGTTTTTTGAAAATTTTAACCAGAATGAACAAGATTATATACAGGAGCACTTTTATAAAACCTGTTCTGAAAAGAATTCTTTAATTCCCTTTGTTCCATGGTTTATGACTACATATGTGAAAAATTTAAAGAAATATAAGGCCTTGTATGGTTTTGTTTTCAAAACCCAAATCTCAATTCTCAATTTTTTTGAAACTCAAATCATGTTTGGCCCAACTTATTGACCCAAGTTTTGTTTCTTATTTCTCAACATTTTGAGAGTCCAAGCCCAAAACAACTCTCAACTAATTAAAATCTTACAAACACAAGCCCTAAAAACTGGTAGCCTTTTAGGTGAAACTTGGGGGTTTTCCCAAGTCTTCCTACCCCCATCCCATCCATTCAATTATCCAATCACTCCTATTATTCTATCTATATATACTTGTCATATATATATATATATATATATACACACACACACACATATAAATATAACTAACTACACCACTAACTATAAAAATATTTACTTTATGTCAAATCATGTTCAATTTTTTATTCTATTTATATCTCAAAAAAAAATTCATCCAAACATATTCTCATTCTCATCACGTCTTTTCGTAGAGATATTCTCACAAAACTATATTCATCCAAACATATTTTCATTTTCAACTTATAAACTAACAACTCAAAACAACTTATCCAAACATATTTTCATTTTAACACGAAAATCAATAAAAGTTTGAAAACTCACTTTTTTACATTTTTCAACTTGAAAATTGAGAATTGGAAACGAAAACAATATCATACAAGCCCTTATATTTAAAATTTTTTTTTGAAAAATACCATAAATTTGACTGCGTAATAAGAAATACCACAAAATGCCTTGGGCCAAGGTGTGACCAACTCTTTATATTTTTTATTTTTTTTTGGGTATTTTGTTTATTTTCCTTATTTCTCGCTCATTTTTCTCCTTTTTTCGTGCATTTTTGAGTTTCGACTTGAACATATAAATTGTAGACTTTCATATAGACTTTGTAACCACACAAGAATGAACTCATTCCGATACCCGAGCGAAGAAATATGACAAGTAAAAAAGGACACATTAGAATAATTTTTAAAGAAAATAATAACGTTGTCTATGTTTCCGGCTCATTTTTCTCCCTTTTTCGTTCATTTTTGAGTTTTGACTTGAACACATAAATTGTAGATTTTCATATAAACTTTGTAACCACACAAGAATGGACTCATTCCGATACCTGAGTGAAGGAATATGACAAGTAAAAAAAAATACACATATACGGATTTTTTTTAAAAAAATAAATTTTGTCGTCTTCGGGATGATTTTTCGACCTTTTTTGTACATTTTCAGGCTTCGACTTCAACACAAAAAATGTAGATTGACTCACAAAGTTTGTAACGGTATGAGAATTGATTCATTTCGATATCCGAGTGAAAAAATACAACATGTTAAAATGGAACGAATTTTTCCGAAAAAAATATTTTTTCGTCATCTTCGGAATGATTTTTCAACCTTTTTTGTACATTTTCAGGTTTCGACTTCAACACAAAAAATGTAGATTGACTCACAAAGTTTGTAACGGTATAAGAATTGATTCATCTCGATATCCGAGTGAAAAAATACAATATGTTAAAACGGAACAAATTTTTCGGAAAAAAATATTTTTCATCATTTTCGGGATGATGTTTCGACATTTTTTGTACATTTTCAGGCTTTGACTTCAACACTAAAAATATAGATTGACTCACAAAGTTTGTAACGGTATAAGAATTGATTCATTTTGATATCCGGGTGAAAATATACAATATGTTAAAAAAGACATATATATACGAATTTTTTGGAAAAAAAATAATTTTTCGTCATCTTCGTGATGGTTTTTCTACATTTTCTATACATTTTCGGGCTTCAACTTCAACACAAAAAATGTAGATTGACTCACAAAGTTTGTAACGGTGTAAGAATTGATTTATTTCGATATTCGAATGAAAAAATACAACATGTTTAATAATGTCTTTATTAAATTTAATGTATTTTTAAACCTGATTATCGAAATAAATCAATTCTTGCACCGTTACAAACTTTATGAGTCAATTTACATTTTTTGTGTTGAGGTTGAAGCCCGAAAATGTAGAAAAATCATCCCGAAGATAACGAAAAATTATTTTTTTTCCAAAAAATTCCTATATATAGGTTTTTTTTAACATATTGTATATTTTCACCTGGATATCGAAATGAATCAATTCTTATACTGTTACAAACTTTTTGAGTCAATCTATATTTTTAGTGTTGATTTCGAAGCCTGAAAATGTACAAAAAATGTCGAAAAATCATCCCGAATATGATGAAAAATATTTTTTTCCAAAAAATCCGTTCCGTTTTAACATATTGTATTTTTTCACTCGGATATCGAAATGAATCAATTCTTATACCGTTACAAACTTTGTGAGTCAATCTACATTTTTTGTGTTGAAGTCGAAGCCTGAAAATATACAAAAAAGGTCGAAAAATCATCCCGAAGATGACGAAAAAATATTTTTTTTGGAAAAATCCGTTCCATTTTAACATGTTGTATTTTTTCACTCGGATATCGAAATGAATCAATTTTCATACCGTTACAAACTTTGTGAGTCAATCTACACTTTTTGTGTTGAAGTCGAAACCTGACAATGTACAAAAAATGTCGAAAAATCATCCCGGAGACGACAAAAATTTTTTTTTTCCAAAAAATCAGTATATGTATGTTCTTTTTTACTTGTCATATTCTTTCACTCAGGTATCGGAATGAGTCCATTCTTGTGTGGTTACAAATCTTATATGAAAATCTACAATTTATGTGTTCAAGTCAAAACTCAAAAATGAACGAAAAAGGGAGAAAAATGAACCGGAAACATAGACAACGTTATTATTTTCTTTAAAAAATTGTTCTAATGTGTCTTTTTTTACTTGTTATATTTCTTCACTCGAGTATCGGAATGAGTCCATTCTTGTGTGGTTACAAAGTCTATATAAAAGTCTACAATTTATATGTTCAAGTCGAAACTCAAAAATACACGAAAAAAGGAGAAAAATGAGCGAGAAATAAGGAAAATAAACAAAATACAAAAAAAAATAATATTTATATATATAAAGAGTTGGCACTGAAAATCTGACATCACGCCTTGGGCCAAAGCGTTTTGTGGTATTTCTTATTACCCGATCAAATTTATGATATTTTTCGAATTTTTTTTTAAAAATATTATATTTTTTTTAAATTTTTCCTACATATGTAGAACAATATATAGCTGTTTTAGAAAGAAATTATATGTATATATTATGTATACACTATATTATAGATACACTCTTATATATAAATACTCAAATGTTACTTCGTAATAGCTAATCCAAACACATTATCGCAATTAAAATACTAATTTTTCAAAACAAAACCAAATACATTTTCATCAAAATACACAACTCCCAATAAAATATTTCACCAAAATTTTCACCAAAAACACCCTCCAAAATAAAAGCAAACACAACCAAGAATTCTCAAGCAACAATTAATAATTTTTAAGGAAAAATATCCTGGGAAAAAATTATTTTGATGCGAAGATAAAAAATAACTTCTGTAACTATGCAAATAGACAAAGATTAATCCGTGGTTAAGATTTTAGTCAAAAGTTCACATGAAAATTGATTTTGTGGCAACGGACTACTACACATTTAAACTTTTTGAGAGGCATAGTCTCTTTTTTTAGTTTTAAGGGGGTTTAATGGTAAAGGGTAAATTTTTCCCTCTGTTAAAATACAGAATCTCACAGGCACAATTAAGACTTAAGAGTGAGGATAAATTGCATAAAACATCCTGACAAAATTTGCAACAAATCACAATCTTAGAATATAGGAAAATTAATAAAAACAACCCTATAATAATTTTTTAATCCAAAAATTTCCATGTAAATATTTTGTAATTCAAAATACTAATTCCACCAACTTTTTACGGAATTATTGTTTGGTAGACTAAACTACTTCTAAGATTAAGAATTAGTAATTTCTATAGATTTTTTTTTTCTTTCTTATTGAAATATAAAGTGGAATAAATGATTAAAATGCTAGTGTACATAGTTTCTCATGAATTTTATTGGACTTTATGTTTCGCATCTTGTATCAAACAAGATGTGTAATTAACTGATTTACTTATAAAGTGGGCATTTCATCGTGCTTGGAATGAAACCGTTCTTTATAATAGTACTTTTATTGACATCTTTTGTGAGGAATCTACGATATACCTTTTGTCGTCATGAATTATTTTTGTTACGAATGATATTGCATTTTCTTACCAAAGGAAAAAAGAAGAGGAATAAGATTGAGAATAAAATTTAGACAAAATCATAATTAATAATTGAAGTAAATATTTTAGGCAAAACCTGACATAAAGATGCCCAATTGCCCCTTTGGTGAAATTTTATGCTGATCTCGGCCCAATTTTAACCTTTGAATCAACCAATAAAAGGGGTGAAATTAGTAAATGACCTCACATTAGGGAATTCAAAGGTTAAAATTGGGCCGAGACCATGACTAAGTTGCCCAGCCGTTTGAGGGTTGAGTGGATGAATGAAACGACAGCGGCCTGATCATGGATGGCAACTCCGTAATACCCCTGACCCCTTTTTAATTTTCCCTTTGTGTATATATATATATAATTCACTGAAACAAAGTCAATTTAAATTTTCATAGTAGATATCACCCTCTCCAGAAACCCTAATTTTTAATTCTACTCTCTCTCTCTCTCTCTCTCTCTCTAAGATGCCTAAAAATCGGGAGCCGGAGAAACCCGTCGAGTCGGAATCGGAGTCCGGCGAGGAAGAAGATGACGATGCTTCAACTGAAGAAGACTCACACGAATCCGATTCCGAACCGGAGCTAACACAAGTTGCAAAAAAGCCCTCTTCTTCAGCACCCGCAACCCTCAAGAAAGCGCAACCTCAGCTGCCGCAGCCTCCTTCCTCCGACGAGGAACAATCCGGATCTGAATCCGACTCCGATTCCGACGGACCCGCCCCGAAAGTCAAACCCTTAGCGTCGAAGCCCATGGACGAACCAGAAAAGCCCAAGGACGGCGCTCGAAAGCCCAGATCCAAGTCTGAGGTGGTTGTCACTCCGACTAAATCGACCGCCGGAAAGCGCCCTGCGGAAGAGAAAGAAACGGACGCTAAGGAGTCTAAGAAGTCGAAGAAGAAACCCGAAGCCGAGGGTTCGGAGAAGAAGTCGAACGATGATGCCAAGAAATCGCTTTTCCAGAGGCTTTGGAGTGAGGATGATGAGATCGAGGTTTTGAAAGGGATGATTGATTACTCGGCTAAAAAGAAATCCGACCCGGTGGCTGATTTGAATGCTTTTCATGAATTGATCAAGAAGAATTTGCATGTCGATGTGACCAGGACTCAGTTGCAGGATAAGATTAGGAGGCTGAAGAAGAAGTACATGAACAATAAGAGCAAAGAGAAGGAGGGTAAAGATAGGACCTTTACGAATCCTCATGAGCAGAGAGCTTATGAATTGTCGAAAAAGGTGTGGGGGAATGAGAATGGGAAAGAGAATGGTGGCGAAAAGGTGGTGGGGAGTCCGAAAGCGAATGGTAGCATGGCGAGGAAGCCTCCGGTTAAAAAGGGTAATGCTGTTGAAACTGAGGCTAAGGATGTGAAGAGTATGGAGATTGTGAGTGTTGAGAAGGAGAGGCTTTTGGCAGCAGGCACGACTAGAGTGGATTACCATGGTGCGACTGTGGAGGGGAGAATTGAAAGGCTGGGGGCGGAGTTGTTTGAAACGGGGAAAGGTCTTGAGGGGGAAAAAGTGTGGAACAAGCTGAAAATGGAGGAGATAGACGCGTACCAGAAGCTGTTGGAGGTGAAAAGTCGACAATCAAAGCTTGTTTTGGATCATTTAAAGTCCGAGGAACACTGAGGCTGTGGACAGGTTAATTGTTGTAATGCCTTGCCAATATGATAAGTTATGATTTAGGTTCTGTTTGAGTGTCTATGCCATGGATATATTCTGAAGCTAATTTTTATGGTCATAGTTTAGCTTTCTTAGTTAATTGTTGATGTTTCTTTTGCGGTGGCAATCTGCAGGTTTTTCTGTATAATGACCCCTTTAGTATTTATGTTTATTGTGCAGTATGTCTGTGCTTATATTCCTGATATGCTTCTCTTTTGTGTTTTTCTGGTTGTTTATTTTGCTTATTACTTGCTGCTCTATGTAGTTCCATTGTTGTTTGTGGGCAAAAATAACTGAGAATCTGTACTTTTTCCTGTAATTGTATCACAGCATGATCTTACAGAGTACATAGTGAGTTATAGGTTTGTTCTCAGGGTTGGGATGTTGCAATTTCATCTAATTAAGAATGAGCCATGTTCTTTTCTTAAATACCTAGGGTGGTTGTGTTATGGCAGGATGCATCTCCAGTATTTAAATGGGTTCATTCATCCAAAAGAGAAACTTGCTTTTAAATAATGATTGTCATATAAATAAATTAACTTAATTTTATTGACAAATACCCTGGTGTTTTGTTGAGATCTCATGTTGGTGTCAGGGTTTAATCGTTGGTAGAATCTAATGACTGAATGCTTGGCGCATTCAAGGATTGTGAACTTGAGCCTTTCATGTCATCTGCTTCCCTTCTCCCATGATAGCCCCGTTTGCGCAAACTTGTGCTTTTGAAGAAGTGCTGAATTTTAGAAAAAGTGCCTGAAAAGTGAAGTGTGGGATGTTTGGAAAGGATGTTGAAAGTGAGAATAAGCTGATTAATGAGTGTTTGGAAAAAAAAAGTTACAATTTCAGCTCGCTTATTTTTTAATGTAAAAGTCTAAAATACACTTACTTAAAAATCACTCTCTCACATAGCGATTATTCACGTTAAGGAACGATTTGCAATCTCAATTTTTCAGATTCTGTGATCTCCTGTTCAAAAAAAAAAGCCCTTGTAAAAACTTTGAAAGTATATATTAGGCATATAAGATAGGGAGCCCTACCTTAACCCAAAACCATAGTCAAAGTAAAGGGTTGACTCCCTACTTATATACCCTTTTACACTTTTATGGGAACCGATGTGGGATATCATAACAATCCACCCCCCTTTCAAATCGGACGTCCACGGATGGCACACTCTGGATGGCAACCCATACCAAGGCCCACTTCCCGGGTGGCAACCCCCTTGGACTCACATCCGAAGCGGCAACCTCTGGCCCACCATCGGGTGGCTCCTTTCCGCAACCCGCCCGAATCCGGCAGGTCGGACCAAATTATTAGGCATATAAGATAGGGAGCCCTAACTTAATCCAAAATCATGGTCAAAGGTAAAGGATTGACTCCCCATTTATATACACTTCCACACTTTCACACTTTTATGTGGGACCGATGTGGGATATCATAACAGTATATTATACATTCCAATTTGGACTAAAACTATCAAGAATTATGTGAAATTTGGAACCAATTTATGTCCTTAATTCGCAGCACAGTAAGCGGTAGATTATTCCTTCTTCTTCCTTCAATTGTTGAATTTCCATTTTTTCGCTCGGATTTTATTTTAATCTTGTCTTTATGTGTATGATTAACTGCTTTTAGTCCCATGTTTGCAATACGTAGTATAAACTAGATTAAAGTGGGTGACTCGTGTGTGTGTGTGTGTGTACACATTTATATATGTTCGCTTCTCTTTAGGCAGTGGCGTAACTGGTTTTCGCGACGGTGGCGGTGGCGGATGGGATAATATGATTTAGAAGAAGAGTATTTTTTGTGTAAGTTGGCAGAGAGGAGATGAAACTGGATCCTGCATTTGCCGAGAGTGAATATGGCAATCAGATATGAATTTTGATATGAGGGTGATTTTGCGTTCTCAAGAATTTAATGGGTTAAAAATGTCTAAAGAAACTTTACTTTATTTACCAATATGCCATCAACACTAAAAAGCATCAAAAGCATCATCAGGCCAACTTCTACCTTTTAGCTTTTTTTTGGCTCAATTTAAGCGAAGCACAAGTGAAAACACCCATAGCAAACAGGTAAAAAGTGCTTTTTGAAAGCCAAAAGCTCAAAATGCTGAAATTTAGCTTTTGCAAACAGGCTCGATGTTGAACATACATAGTGCATTTTCTGCGTACGTTTGCATAGTGTACCATGTGAAAATTTCATTAGCCTTTTTATGTTTGTTTTCATCATGATAGAATCATAAAGTTGTGGAATTGGTTCCACTTTGAAATATGATTCATGAGAGACGGAATAAATTGTTCTTGGAAAGTCATTGCGTATGCTTGTTTTCTCCTTTGACTCAACCTGAACAGCCTTCGGATTCACTGCTGTCTCTGCTATTTAGTCGAATGCTTCTTTGTTGTTTTATTCTTGGCTGAATACAGTAGTAGTCACTTAGTTAGAAATGTTCCCCTTCTTCAAACCTCTAAAACATCTGGTTTCAGGAAAGGAGGATGGCCTGTCAATTTGAATTATTGCTCTCTTCTTTTTCGCGTTGCATCTATTTGGTGATTTTCTGTCATTAGATTCAATATCAATCGGAGCAGAAACAGGGAAGTCGACGTGTTGTGTATAATAAAGCAGAGATTGAAGTCCCAGATGTTAATGCGAAGAAAACTAGAAAATCACTCAAATATTCATGCTACTTGAAGGATCACAATCGACAATATTCTTTGACCTTTCCAGGAAAAAAAGGGAAACGAAGAGCATACTCGCATATACAGACTCGAACACAAATTGCATTGGAACATGTGAAAACCGGATAAATTCAATTAAAATCTTGAAAGAAAATGAAAATGTTATCAAGTTGCCGAAAGCCAGTCAGTGAAGTTGAAATTTGTAAACTTTGAAAAGATGGAAAGGTCAGGCTGGAGCTGCTTGTTGAGTTGGTTGGTTTTCTTGGTCTCCATTTTGACGGTGTTCCCTTTCTTCTTGAAGGACGGCAGCTTGGGTTGGTTTGTTTTCTTCGTCTCCATGTTGATGGTGTCCCCTTCCTTCTTGAAGGACGGCAGCTGCAGAGATATAATATGCAACTGCAAATAGCCCATGAATGAAACACAAAATCCCTCCTATAGATAGTTGCCGATGTTGTGCTATTCCACAATTTTTTCTCGAATTTGAGTTTGCTGATATTCCCGAGACCAGCAGGATGAATGCGATACCCAACATAATCCTGATTCATCGACACAGTTTATTTTATTCTTAGTGCCCCCAAAATGTAAGAACTGGACAATAAGGCTAGAAATTTGAATGAAAAAAAAAAAGAAAAAGTACCATGACAGGACGAGGGAAGCAGCCGCCAGTTGCTTGTTAGGAGAAGATCGATCCAGTTCTTCCTTGGATCGAATAAAAATGCATCCTCCAAATAAATTGGTTACAGCGTGTGCGAGGCACAAGAGCACAACTGCAGCCAATCCAAGATTGAAAGCCCGATAGCTTGGGTCTCTGCATTCAAAAATCCACACTCTCAAATGTTGAACCTGGAGATGAAAAGTGAAAATTAGTGTTACTTAAAAGTGATAATCGGAGCTTGTACACAATGGGACAAACCTTATTCTGAGCAATCTCAGCCTGGATTCCAAGAATTCCTGCTACAATGTCCAGAACCATGATAAGAAAACATACGAGGAAGTCCATGTTTTTTGCCATGATTTCTGCACAATGTGGAGATTAGTTGAAATGTTACAGATGGAGGGATTTCTTGTATATGCCTGTATATATATAAGGCAATGTAATAAATCCTTCCGGCATGCAAGAGAATCTGAATAAAGTGGATTATGTCCATCAAGACAGGCTAATAAATGATGCCTTAGTTATGAGGAAGATTAGCTGGTAGGAAAGGCTTCTTTTGTTCTCAACTCTCTCTTTATCCTTCTTTTTGGTTCTTTTTTTGCGATACATGGAAGGATTCCTTTCATGGGGAACAAGAAAAGCAGTATAAAACACAGCTTCTGTTGGTTATATAATATAACTTAGATTCTTGACGTTGTGCCAAATATTCATTTGCATGTTACGACATCTTTAATTAGATAGTCTCATTCTTTATTCACTTATTTTCACTTCATTTTTATGTAAATTTCTCTTGAATTAATTCATATCCCCCCCCCCCCCCCCCAAAAAAGGGGTAAATTTCAGCGCATATTTATGGTTAAGATTGACTAATAAGAAAACTTGTATTTAAATTCACATAATCCCAAGTGAAATTTATTGTTTTATGGTCTAATACTGTTATATAGATAAACAAAATTGTCCTTGGTTCTAAGAAAAAGCATATTTCAATGTTTGTATCAAGTCGTACTATACCAATATCACACTAAATGAGATCCATTACTTGCGAATAAATTTTTTATGATCTTATAAAAAAGCATTAAGATTTTATCAGAATTTATGTAAGACAACATTGAAATAATATGCATAATTTCCTAATCGTAATTTGGTCATGCAAAAAGTATGTGTGTGTGGAAAGATGACTAGTCAAAAAAGCTGAACAATATCAAGTATTAATGGGGTTGGACTATGGTCAATTAAGTAAGAAGTATCGAACACCATTTCGATATATTACTGCAATCCTGTATCTCCACGAATTGGTCATACCTTTGGAAAGAAAAAAAGGGAATCATAAAGGGGATAGTAACAAATTCAGAGAATTATAGAAAATAACTCGATCTAAACTCGATATTTTCATAAAATAGAAAATTGAAATATTTTGTATATCTTTCATAAGTTGTTATATGACAATATCTTTCGAATCTGTCATAAATAAAGTGACGTATTTTTTGGATGTCTATATGGTTTAAATAATTGAAGTAATCACGTTATAATAATTTGACTTTCTATTTTTCTCAATGTCATTTAATATCGATTCACTAAATAATACAATTTTTCCTTGATATTTGTCGGTGTTTTAAAAGGCGAAGGCACGGGGCGGGGCATTTTATGTCCCACAAGGCAGGGCGTAAGTCCCGAGGCATGGGGCATATGCCCCGCGAATTTTGTTTTTTTAGTATTAAAAAAATATAATATAATGTTAAGAATTAATTTAAATTAGCAAAAAATTATAAAATTGAAGGATAAAATTAGGTAAAAAAATAAGATAGAGAAAATTAAAAATAATAATATATTAAACCATGCAAACTAAAAGTCCAAACTCAACTCTTGCAGAAAACAATCAAGATAGACAAATAATTGTTTCAAATTCTAGCGTTACACAAAATAAAGATTTAAAATAATAGTTAACGAGCACTAATTTACTCAATCACTATCAAAAGTCTAATCATTAAGATCATTATCTTCATCTTCGGCTCTCAATACTCGAGCATTAAGCTGTGTTGCTCTTGCAGCTTTTTTTTTTTTTTAATGTTTGATTTAATTGAATAAGTGGGTCATGGATTTTTACTAAAAGAATAAAACATGTAAAAAGTTTAAGTGGGTTTTAGATTGGAAATTGGAAAAACTATCAATTTATACTTAAAATCATACCGTATAGACATGAAATATATTGGGCGTATGCCCCAAGACTGGGCGCATTTTCGCCCGTGGCGTATGGCCCAATTGATTGGGCATACGCCCATGAGGGGTTACGCCCCCCTCATTTTGCCCCGGGCGTTTTAGCAACGCCCTGCCCAGGGCGTACGCCCCAGGCGCGTCCCGAGACTGCCTTTTAAAACATTGATATTTGCACACATAAACGAGTTCTATCCCTGAAACATACGAGTATTTCTATTAGTGAATTTTATTGGCGAATTATGTTATGTAACGAGATTTTGTCGATGTTTTTTCGAAATTTTAAAGAATAATATACCCAAATTATAAATTTTAGGGTTAAATGCAAAAAAAAAATGTATTTTTCCCAAAGTACAAAAAAAACCCTCTATTAACGAAATAACCTAACCCCCCCCCCCCTCCCCACCCCTAAAATGTTAAAACTTTGCACACTCTCCCAAACTATTAAATAGGCCTTAAACAGTTAAATTTTTTAAAAAAAAATCCGTTACACCCTTAAATAACGAAAAGGAAAACAAAAATTTTAAATAAGACAATTGAAAAACAAGAAAAATAACATAATTTCAAACCCCCAAATGTTGGTGGTTCTTCTTCCATGAAGAAGAAACAGTTATCTCTTCTTGCACCAGACCCCCCACCCAATAATCCCAATCCCCAAATTTGATAATTCCAAACCCCCAAATCTAAATCTCAAATGTTGCAGTGGACTGGTGGTGGTGGTTGTGCAAAGTGGTGACGGTTGTGTACGGTGGTTGTGGGTTCGATCTCCAGTGGCGAGTTCGAGCGATGATGGTGGGTTCAATCACCGGTGGTGAGTTTGAGCATTGGTAGTAGCTTTGATGCTGGTGGCCTTTTTGAGCGGTTGTGGTGGTTTTGATGCTAGTGGCTTTTTCGAGCGGTGGTGTGGCTTCGACTTTAGTGGGGTTGCGACTTTGCAAATAGTGGTGGTGGCGCCAATGGTTGGACGGCTTAGCTGGTTGGGGTTTGTGGGTTGCTGGTGGTGGAAGAAGAAGAAGAAGAAGAAGAAGAAGAAAAAAAGGGAAAACAAATGGGTTTGGGTCAGGGTTCGGGCTGACCCAAACCCAAATACAAACTCATCAGATTAATTAGATTAGATTTAAGTTTTTTATTTATAAAAAAAATTAAAATTTCGGGGTATAACGGACCTTTAACATTTGAACATTGAAATAAAATTTTGCTCACTCTCACCTCATGCATGTGTGTCTCAAAAGCGGTTAAGTTTGATGGGATGAAGTTCTTTTTGCAGAGTTTTAACATTCTGGGTGGCTGGGTGGGGCTATTTCGTTAACAGAGGGGGGTTTTGTATTTGGGAATAAGGTTTGTGCAATTAACCCTAAATTTTAAAATTAAATGGACCGGTCCATTTATTTGTCAACAAAGAAGAAAATAAAAAACAAAAATGGGATTAAATTTCTAGAAGCCGCTCCACACTTCTCCCACCAACACCAATTAGAACGAACCCCAGCCATCATCCATCCATCTGTTCTCACTTTCCCCTTATAATTGTTGTTGTGCATTCTTCCATCTTCCACTTTTACGTGTTTATATATGGTATGCGTATGTATTTTCATTTCTTCTGTAACTGAAATTCCTGAATAAGAAAGAAAATGGCGAGTTATAGGTGGAAGAGCTTCTTTGAAGAAGAGGATCGCCCAGAGAAGCCCCGGAGATATGGCGTCACCGAAATGAGGGGACCCCATTATTCCCTTTTCTCCCAAAACCTCCTCCAGGTAAAACAATCCTCCCTAAATCAATCATTATTATGATATATATATATATATATATATATATGTCCTTTTATGTTCTTTACCCTTTTTTTGTTAATGATCGATTATTCTCTTTATTTCCGGATACCTTGTTCCTTTTTATCTTTATTACCAATTCTTTTAGCTTAGCTAGTGCGAGTGTGATGAGAAGATTTTTCCATTTTAAGTTTCTTGAGGTGAGCGTGCGTTATTGCCCTGTTTTTTCTTTGTGCGATAAGCAACCGAGCTACTAGTCAAGTCGAGTTCCTTAATATTAGTGAGAGGCTTTTACACATTTTTGCAGTGAAATATACTTCTTTTTACCTTGTTATGCGTCATGATAGGTACAGGGAGAGAAGATTTTAGCAGCCCTAATAGTAGGACATGCAACTTCCAGATAAGGATGATCATAAGAATTGAACCAAAATCTCAGAGAGAGATTTTATTGTTCTTTGAAGAAGTAGAAATCGATATGTATTTTTGAAAAAAAAAAATCGGAGTGAAGGGACCTAGTATCCTAATGTTGGATGCTTAGCCTGTTTGAGACTTCCTAAGGATCCTTAAATTCCATGAAACGGCCATGATCCTGGGAAGTTGACTGGGTTGTGTTTAGATTGACAAAAATGTTTTCCTTGTTCCTCCGTAATTTTTGCCTCAATGTCATGATACTGACAAAGTGGAGAAATTGCGCTTGTAGATTGCTCATGTTGGATTGGTATCTGTTAGATAGTATCTTTCTTAATTTAGATAGTATCATATCGTATCATATCTTAGGTATCACATCATATCTTTCTTTATTATCTTGTTGCCTTTATTATCGCTTGTCTCTGTTTATATTTCATTGTATGCAAGACATTATTCATGGGGAAATATATTATAACAGTATCAGTTGCATTAACCGGTCAAAGAAATGACAATTCAGTTCTGTAATAGTAAATCATGTTCGATACACGTGAAGTATCTATTGATCATAGAAATATTAATAGCTTTGAGAAAGTGCTACTATGAAACTGGGGAAGTGGAAGACATAATTGATACACATTTCCTTTTTAAGAAGTTTGTTCCAGCAAAATGCATTCCAATATTTGGTCTTATAATTTCGTATTTGAATTACTAATTATTGACTGTAGAAAAATTGCTTTTAGCCTTTGTTAACAACTGTGGAGTGGGAGATCACTGCATCTGATAAAGAAGAGTTTGTCGTTCAACTACACATAAGCCATTTCGTGTTTCGATAGAGTGCCTTCGTTATTTCATATATAGTTCCAGCATCCATTTTTCATTTTTTAAGGAGTATTCACTGCCATAACTATTTTTCTTTATAGATTAGAAGCTTTGGATTGTGCTTTAAGAACCTGTAAAATTCTTTGTATTTTGGTGAAAGTATTATGCAGTTTTATTTTTGTTAACTAAGCTGGCTTTGTGGTACAGGATGTTTTTGAATCTATGGGACAGTTTGTCGACGGCTTGAAATTTGCTGGAGGCTCTCATAGTTTGATGCCAAAAAGTTACATAAAAGAAGTGACCAGCATGGCACATAAGCACAATGTATACGTCAGCACTGGTGACTGGGCTGAACACCTATTGCGCAAAGGTCCTTCTGCTTTTAGAGATTATATAGAGGTGAGAAGACTTAGAAGTATACATTTCCTCCTCATGAGACCACCATTTTTTTTTCCTCCTCTAAATTTGGTGGTAATATTGTTTCTGCAATTTGTCCTAGGAATGTAAGCAATTGGGTTTTGATACCATTGAGATAGATGCTGGATCGCTTGGCGTCCCTGAAGAGGCTCTCTTAAGATATGTCAGGCTGGTTAAGAGTGGCGGTCTTAGAGCTAAGCCTTTATTTGCTGTAAAGTTTAACAAGTCTGATGTACCCGTTAGGGGTGATAGAGCATATGGATCTTACGTGGTCCCAACACCTCGGAGTTCAGGTGAGCAAGTGGATATATTAGAGCACTATGAATGTCTTGGTTGCTAGATCTGTTAGTGTCTTTATACTTGAATAAGGTGGTTGTAGGATTAAGAGTTAAATAAAATGAAATTTGAGATATTTGGTTTTTATTTTTTAGAAGCGTACAGTAGTTTGAAAAGTGCCATACGTAATGAGCACAATTCAGCTGATTGTAGTCAAAACAGAAAAGGGCTGAGATGAAAGCTCGAGTCATCCAGTTATACAAGGCCATAATTGAAGAAAACAAATTCTGATTACCCGCTACAGCGCTATCATTCACTTAATGTTGTTTCCTTGTGGTGCAGAGCTTGTTGAGGATGTGGATCTTTTGATTAGAAGGGCAGAGAGATGCGTTGAAGCTGGGGCAGACATGATAATGATCGATGCTGATGACTTGTGTAGGCAGGCTGACTCTGTGAGGGCTGATATTATAGCAAAAGTCATCGGACGTCTAGGGCTTGAGAAGACGATGTTTGAAGCATCAAATCCTAAGACGTCTGAGTGGTTCGTTAAACAATATGGTCCAAGGGTACGCTTCTTGTCACTCAACTTAATTCTACAGAAGAAATTTGAGTTTGGTGCTTCTTTAATGTTCTGTTCTATGTGAGTGCAGGTAAATCTCTTTGTGGATCATTCTCAAGTAATGGATCTGGAGTGTCTTCGGGGCCGTAACCTGGGAAAAGATCATGCATCTGTTCTTGGTTCGTCATATTTTCTATTCTAAGCCGGTGTTATGTTATATGGATGTCTTCACCTTAGCTGGACATTCTAATGCTTAGTAAAGCTTTATCTGTTATCATTTTGGTCTTCGGATTGTGTTAAACTGTGATAATATGTAAACTTCATGTTTTCTTACTTGGATAAGTTCTCAATATAAAGCATAAGGATCAATGTGTATATATATATATATATATATATATATATATCTGCGCATGATTAATTTATGTTGTCCTCATATCCACTATGGAGCATCCAAAAGATTGAATGCAGGGCCATATCCACTGACTAAAGAAAAAAAGAAAATGTCTTGGCTTTCAAGTTCGGGTATATGCGAATATATATATATATATATAAAGAATTTATTGCGAAGATCAAGAATTTAATTCTGCAAGTGTGAAGTAGAGTAAATTTTTTTGGTGTCATTAATGTATGATCAGACCATTTTTTGAGATTATAATCATGGTCATAAATATCCTCCAAAACTTTGAAATTTCTACCAAAATTTTGAATTTTCGGGGGTTTCGAAACGAAATCTCGCCTTTGATACAATTTTGCAAAATATCTATCGAAATTTCCCGATATTTATTGAAATTTTTGACATTTTCCGAAATCTTGAATTCTTAACAAAATTATTTTGTTAAATACCTCCGGAAATATCCTGAAATTCTCGAAATATCCCGAAATTTCGGCCAAACTCAAAATATTTCAAAATTTAAAATAATGTGGTTTTAAATGATGATTTGTATGAAAATTGTGGTATTTTGTTTTAATGAAATTTTTAGGAGATTTGGTTGTTACTTAACTCTCAAATCATATTTATTTTATATTTTTTGCTCAGATTTTAATCATACTACTTGATAAAATGCACTATACATATATTATATATACAATATTATTTATGTAAAAGATGTATAATTATGATATTTAAAGTTACACAAAGTTCCGTTGTAAATTTTCAAATATTTTTATAAATATCCATGATTTCTTTTAAATCGAAATCGAAATTCTGAATATTCCCGAAATTTCCATCGAAATTTCCGTAAATTTACTATTCCGATATCGATATTGATACCGAAATTTAATACCTTGATTATAATGGAATAGCACATTGATGCTTGGAAAATTCTATGTCACACTGGTACCAATGGTCTCAGTGTGATGTATACCATTGGATCTCCCAACAAGGGGGACATTTACTTAAATACTCCCTCATCTAATGATATACACCACACCGAAACTATTGATGCCAGTGTGGCATAGAATGACGCCTACTTGAATAGCATCCGTCATGTGTGCGTGTGTGTGAACGCGCGGGGTCTGGGCAGGGGACATGTGCCTAATCAATATATAGGTCTAGCATATGACAACCGGTGGGCAAGGGCTATTTAATGCCTCATATCTGTTTCTATTAAATTATTTATGCCATTTTATTGATTTCATCTGCGTCAATACCTGGATTCCTGGAAGGACCTAAATTTTATATCAAACTAGATTAATGTGAAAATGCTAATTTGGTTAATTTATTCTCTAATTCTAATGTCACATGTGGTTGCTCCAAGGTTATCTTGATATTGTATTGCTGAGTCAACGAGGGAGCGTTTTCATTACAAATTAATGAGATAAACTTACGCATTGACTTCTAAATGAAACGCCCAATGCTTCGGATCTAAAATTAATTATAATCATTCATGCATTGGAATAATGAAATGCCAAATGCATCAACCCTGAAGCTAATTGTAATCATTCATGAACTGAGATTTACAAATTCGCCACACCGTGTGATATACAGAGCCATCTCTACATTCCTCTATACCATTCCAATCCTCTGTCCCAAGCAAACAATTTTGCCTATTAATTAAAAATGAAGCCGAACATTTGTTTGTTTCCGAAATGAGGATTGAATGATCTGTGTTGTCCGAGGTGGTATCATACTTGACTTGATTCACAATGATTTTATTTTTTGTGCACCAATTTGTGGAGGTTGCGTGCTAATATTTAGTATGGCAAGTGGTCGATCAAGTGATCAGCCCTACCTATTGATGAAAATCCTCCATCAATTGGAAGACTGCATGTGGGTGCTCTATTTTCTGGACGGAGCTGGGGCTGCCCCCACGCCTCCTCAATTTTGAGAATTTTTTTTTGTTCTTATAAATTTTTGATATTTGAAATATCGGCCCCCAAAATCTAAAAATATCAAGGTTGTGTTTGTTTATATTTTGGGGGTTTTTTATGGTGAAAAAGTTTGTTGGGAATTGTGTCTTTTGATGAAAATGTGTTTGGTTTTATTTTCAAAAGAAACTAAAACTACTGTACTAGTGAAATCATGTAAGTTTTTGTCTAAAAAGTTGTATTTATAATTAATTAATGATTGAAAAACATAATATAGTATATGTAATATTATAGTTATATATATTATATATATTGATATATATATATATATGACTTATGTGTATAATTGTGTATATATAAACAATTTTAAAATATATAAGAGTTTTGTGTAAATTCTAAAATATTATATAGCAGTTATGTACATTAAAATGTATATAAATTTTTTATTTATATATGAAAGTATTTATATGCATACGATCATCTATATTATTTATGTATACAAATATATATTGACATATATATACTTAAATGATTATCCCTATAACCGTGTATATATTTTTTAGTCCCTCCAAATTAAGATAATATAGCAATTTTTACTATTTGAATGACACTAAGTTATTTTTACTTACCTTACTTTAAATGAAACAACAAATATTTTGAGTTTTGAGCAAATATAGTTACAATATAATCCACACTTCCTACTTGAGTTGCTTGATTTGAAGATGTAATTGTTGGATTTTTGGATTAATCCAAACCTAACAGTACACACCCCTAACTAATAGAAATATAGGTGAACTAGACCAAAAAAAGCCTTACTAAATTTTTGTAACAAAGAACAAGAAATAGGAAAATATTTTATTTTTAAAGCTATAAACTAAATTAACGGAAAAAAAAAACTGAAAGATAAAAAGATGCTAGAAGATCTAGTTCTGCTGCATCATGCATAGGGGTGGTTGTAGGCACGTATAATAGACATAAATAGGAAGTCAAAAGATGACAAATTTTTTGCCCAAAAAAATCTTTTTGGTCAAAAAAATAAAAAGTAAACGAGTTTTGGCCAGAAATTTTGGCAAAAACATGTTTCAAACACAGAAAAAAACACAACCCAAGTTTTTCCATTGTTTTGTATTCACCCCTCGAACCCCAAATCCTAACTTCGTCCCTCATTTGAAGTTTGAACCAGCTATTTGATTGAGTGGTCTCTTTCTGATTCACTGGCTTGTCCGTAATAAAGAAAACATGCAGTTCTAGAATTTAATAAATTAGGTGCAAACAATGGGGAGTTTGGTCCCTCCTTCCAGGGATTCAATGCGCTTCTCAATGTTAGTACTTAGTAAGCACATATTCATTTATCCGAGCAGTGTATTTATTATAGGGGAAATTACACACAGACTCCCTCACTTATTGTGTAATTACCAAAATTCTCTTATACTTATTAAAAATTACCAACACATCCCTTAAGGGGTCTACTTGTAAGATTTATAACAATTACACCCCCTGTGTGCTTAAAAATTCTTACAAATTTACCGTTATAAACCTTACAAATAGACTCCTTGAGGGGTGTGTTGGTAATTTTTAATGAGTTAGGGGGTCTGTGTGCAATTTTCCCTTTACTATATAGGGTTTATTATTTTTTACCCCCTGTGTTAGTCCGAAATTGCTAAACACCCCCACATGTTAAAACAATAGTGAAAAACACACCTCTATTTTTGTAAACCCAGCATAAAACCTCTTTTTCGTTAGAAACTTAATTAAAGTATAGCCCTTAAAACATCCATATACTTTTGTTTTGTTGTAAATTTCAACCCTACAAATAGGGCAAAGGCATATGGATGTTTTAAGGGATAGATTTTCATTAATATTTTAACGGAAAGGGGTTTCACGCTGAATTTACAAAAATAGAGGGGTCTTTTTGCCTATTATTTTAGAAGAGGAAAGTGTTTAGCAATTTCGGACTAACACAGGTAAAAAATAATTATCCCTATTATATATTGGTTTCTTCGATTTTCTCGGAATTCCAGTGTCGAGTTCGTCGAGTGTGTTAATTTAGTCGACAAAGAATTTGTTTGAATTATTGCATCTCTTGTAATACTACGGATTATTTTTATTAGCTCACAGCCCACCAGAATCAAAGGCTGATTATTATTTTTTTGATAGTGATTCAAAGGCTGATTAATTATTACAGTTTACACATTGAATAACTTCATCGACCAGAAAAATTTCTTTCGCAGTTTTATGTTTCCTAATTTGTATGGTCGATTATCTATCTATTCTCATAAGTCATGCCTTGTAGTCTTATTGTACTTGCCAATTACTACCATTTTTAATTATCTAACCAATTTTTTATATCCTATCAATTAGAGTGAATCAAGGTTCATAACATATTGCCTTTCTTAATGATCTTCCCACTAATCATGGAAGTTTGAAAACTGTCTTAAATGGAAGAAGTTGCCATAAATAGTGAAAAACTCACAACATAGAAGCCTATGGCTGGTCCAAGAAAGGCTACATGTTGTCGGTATGGTGATTTTAGCACTACATAGCGAGAAACAGAATATGGCTGAAGAATCTCACTTTTAATGGCGTTTTCCTAAATAGTTCACAACCTTCTATATCTATACTTGGCTGATGAAGAATGATCCAAAGCTTCATGATGGATCTTTTCTGAAAGGGGGTGAAAAGGGCCGCAAAGGGAGAGGTGAAAAAATGCCTGCAGTTTGGTTTGCTTTAAAGAGGTCTTTGCAATGCAAATCAGACCAAAGTGATGTTTTTGATCCAAATGGCTGTGGAAACAGAAATCTGAGTAAAATCTCTACCAAGAAAACCGGCGGAGGCGGCAGGTCGGGTTGTTCGAGGTCTATTGCAAATCTTAAAGATGTTGTGATTCATGGAAGCAAGAGACACATGGAAAAGCCACCGATTTGCAGTCCACGATCCATCGGAAGCAGTGAACTTCTGAATCCAATAACCCATGAAGTCGTGCTTAATAATTCCACTTGTGAACTCAAGATAAGCGCCGGAAGTGGTTTCCAGGGAGGGGTTGGAATTGGTGGTGGAGGAGGCGATGATGATGTTTCTAACTTTGTGGGCATGTTGAAACCGGGGACTCCGGGCCCCGGACAGCTTCCCGTCAGGCGGGTGACGAAGGTGGGCATCTTGGGCAGCCCGATAAGGAGGACGGCTAGTAATCTTTCCAGGAGGAGTTCTGGATTTGGTGCTAATGCCACAAGGCCTAGTAGGTCTTCTTTCGGGGCAGATTCAAATGGAGTCTTGTTTTGTCATAAATGTGGCGAACGATTTGTTAGGTGGGAAGCTGTTGAAGAACATCACCTCTCCAAACACGCCGGTTAGATTTTCCTTCTAGACTTACAATATTCCTTAAGTTCTTGATTCTCTCCATATATCATTATTTAATTCTGCGTTTTTTATTTTTCTATGATCTAGTTACTGAACTAGTTGAAGGAGATTCTTCAAGGAAAATAGTCGAAATAATTTGTCGAACCAGCTGTACCAAGCCTGACAGTAGCTGTGGTGGGATTGAAAGGATTTTAAAAGTCCACAACATGCAAAAGACACTAGCCCAATTCGAGGAGTATCGAGAAATAGTGAAAATCAAAGCCAGCAAACTCAACAAAAAGCATCCACGTTGCTTGGCTGATGGAAACGAACTGCTGAGATTTCACGGTACAACCATCGAATGCTCTCTAGGCATCAAGGGATCATCCAATCTCTGCACATCAGATAAATGCCGGGTATGTCGGATATTGAGACATGGATTTTCAACCAAGAAGGAGTTCAGTTGTGGCATTGGGGTGTTCACAGCTTCAACAAGCGGTCGAGCTTTTGAATCAATCCAGGCCGTCGATGGTGATAATAATTATTCGTCTCTAAAAAAGGCCCTGATTGTATGCAGAGTTATAGCTGGGAGGGTTCATAGGCCTCTGGAGAATATACAAGAACTTGCTGGTCAATCAGGATTTGATTCATTGGCTGGAAAAGTTGGTCAGCATTCGAATATTGAAGAGCTTTACTTGCTCAGCTCCAGAGCTCTGCTTCCCTGCTTTGTGGTGATTTACAAACCTTGAAATAAAGTCTGGTTTTGTAATTATTTTTCCTGTTTTCCACTTTAAAAGTGTTATATTTTGATTGTAAACTGTGGTTAGTCCATTCTTTTCCCCTGCTTAATCTCAAAGTCGGGGGTTATTTTGATGAAGAAAATAAGTCTGGCGTTTGTCATTGAGCAGTTCTCTTTGTTTTGTTATTCCTTACTTGTACGGGTGAAAAAAATGAAAGCATGAGATGGTTTCATTGTTTTTGTAATTCTCGTTTGCAGTTAGTTTGTAGCTTGATGATGCTATATCAACAATCAAGATAAGTTACTATTGTAATTTAGTTCAAATTTTGTTGGGCAATTCGGACTAAGTCAACGACCTAAGAGGTTTTACCCAAAACAAAATTTATTGAGATTATAGACTGCAGTTGATTTAAGTCGAATTGCCTATTTACCTAGTTAATTAGGATCAAGTCTAATAGTAGTTCAATATAATTGGGTGATTGTATTTTAATACTAGCTTGAGGATACTTAATAAGTATGAGGTGAATATTTAGATGTAAATATGAGGTGAGTCAATGTAATTAATCTGCAATGAATGCATGTTCTTGGTAAATGTGTTATCCGGGGTATTTAGTGGACCATGATGCAACAATTGTATTTTTTTGGGTGATTGTATTTTAATACTAGCTTGAGGATACTTAATAAGTATGAGGTGAATATTTAGATGTAAATATGAGGTGAGTCAATGTAATTAATCTGCAATGAATGCATGTTCTTGGTAAATGTGTTATCCGGGGTATTTAGTGGACCATGATGCAACAATTGTATTTTTTTGGGTGATTGTATTTTAATACTAGCTTGAGGATACTTAATAAGTATGAGGTGAATATTTAGATGTAAATATGAGGTGAGTCAATGTAATTAATCTGCAATGAATGCATGTTCTTGGTAAATGTGTTATCCGGGGTATTTAGTGGACCATGATGCAACAATTGTATTTTTAGGATTGTACCACGTGTCCTATAATGATGGGTCCAGATCATTCGGGGTCTTAGAGCCAGGTCGTAGGGATGACCCAACTTGAATTTTGTGCAATTTGTTGTGATTGGGTCTAACGGATCAAAAATGAATCTGAAGCACTCCAGAAATCGAATCCGGGTTTCATGATATTGATTTGCAACAAGAAAAATTACAAAAGAGGATAATCGAATTACCTCTTGATGACAAAAATCGAATAATCGCGGAAGAAAAATCTCCAAGAAAGCTCTGATCTCCTCCCCGACAACAATGGCTGCGGCGGCTAGTTGGAGAGAAGGAAGGGATTTTTCTTTTCTTCTGCTGTAGGTTTCTTTTTGGCTCAAAGTCAAATTCAGAATTATGACTTGTGTAGAATTTTGACACTAACCAACAACTTATACCAAGTAAAACAAAACCCCTAGTCCACTAAGAGAGGGGCGGCCGCTAGGGCCCTTTAGGACTGGGCTTCCACGCTTTGTTCAATCTTAACTCATGTGTAATTAATTAAGTCCAAGCTAAATTCAATTTGACTTTTAATTAATTAATTTAATCCAATTAAATTAATTCAACTTATAAATTAATTCCAATTGATTTAACTTATGAATTAAATGATTTAATTAATTTATTTAATCTAATTAAATACCTTTAATTAAATCATGTCATCCATTTTATTAGTCATTCACATCTAATGTGAATTTACCAAAATACTCTTAGCATAGAAAATCATTCATTTTCTTCACATAGCGCAACTCTTTAGACTCGATTCAATTGGCAATGGGAGAATACCAAAGGATAAGGTTGTCACCTAGCCAACACCATGAAACCAAATCGCAGCCCAATTGAATACGAGATTAATACGTCATCACGAACCTTGATTACGATTACCATATGCGTATAAACTCTTCACCAACGTGACTCGATCAAGTATGAGCCATGGTACGTCAAACTCATAGAACTTGATGATATACTCAGTAACCATAATAATGTGAAATTATCAAACTACCCTTAGTGACCATCACTAGTTAGTTTATATGTTTTGACCAACGACTTTGTAATTTCAATTACTTATGATCGTATAGGTCACTTACTCGTTTACTATCGAAATGGTGAATCTCATATTGGCAGTTATCTTACAATGTCGAATGCACCATGTGAATCATACTTCGAAGTTGACCCCATCTATCAGGTGATAATGGTCTAACTACTCTGGTAATATATCAAATACTACAAGCACATTGTAAATAACTCCTCTGGTCTAAAGTTCACACATATTATCGCAATCTTAATCCCAATTATTGACTGTCAAAGAGTAAATACCCATGTGATTGGATTAATGCGAGTTGAGCTCAAATATGTTAATTCCATTAACTATCTTCATGACACCAGCTCCCACTATCTAGTCAGTGTTCGATTGACACTTCCTTGTCAAAACATGTGTCATACGAGTTGAATTTTAATGCCAAATTAAAATTCCTTAACTCGCTAACCATCATTAAGAGATTAAGTACTTGACTCTTCCAGTGCCCCCTTTCATCCATAAGAGGTGGAAAGTCTATTTTCAAATCTCAAGGACTTATTTGTTCAACACACTTAAATGTCATTTAGATTTACATGAATAATATCAAAACCTTTATTCTATATATAATCGTTTGTACAAAATAACTTATCAATGCCCTACTAAATCTAAGTTCCCCTTTGACATTGAGGGCATACACCTAACACAATTAAGATAAGGCGTCAAATTTTATTGAAAAATAAGAATATCAATGAAAAATATATAAAAATAAAATATTATTTTTGATCCAATGATGCGACCCCCATGTTAATTGAATTGAATACTAAATTCTTTATAAAATAAAAATAGATAGCGAGTTTCAGTTGATTTCAGGAGTAATCGTAATTCCGTACAGATAAATCTAAATTAGTAAGTTGTTATATTGTTATATAGAAAATTTTATTAAAAAACAGAAATATAAATATATTATGAAAAAATATAAAACCAATAGTAATAATAATAAAGGTAGTTAGTTGTAGTGGTGATCGCGGTTTGATTTTAAGTTTTTATTTTTTATTAATTTCAAATCGAATTGCCAAGTGCGGTTTGGCGGAAATAAAATTTGAAATTGCAGTTTTGTAAATCAGAACCGACTTTGCGGTTTTGTGCGGTTTGGTTCAGTTCAGTTCGGTGCGGTTTGGCGATTTTTCAAGTTAGTTTGTATTTTAAAACTACATAAGCAAACAACGTTTGTCATTTTTCTTGTTAAACTAATTAATAAAATGATAATGATAATTCATAACTAAAAAAATACTTGTCCGGAAAACATTATCAAGATTAAACTCAATGAATCATTAAAAAAAACTAGTGTCATTACATATTATTATATAAGAGTATCATACGTTTAAAACAAGAAAAAGTCCTAGTATATCTATTTAAATATATGTTTTACACTGAGTATAAATATAATATGTACATATTACTGTATATATAAATATATCAAATAAATACACACTCAAATATAAAAAATGTCTTAGTCTAGCTTGTATGAGTAGGATGAGAAATTTGTATATAAACAAGTAATACAAAAAATGAAATTTAGTAATTGTTTGTTTACTAAAATCTGTGTACTAAAATTTGCAAGAGGATATTGTAAAGTATAGCATAAAGTTATAAAACAATAGGTAATCTAACACGACATTGCTATTACAAATAATTGTGATAGTTAAATTAAGCAAATGTCATAAATATAATCTATTATACTTTTTTTCTCCGTCAAAACTCTTCAAGTGTCTATTACATAAAAAAAAATATAACACTAAAATATCATTAAATATTATCACTTTAGAAGTCTCAAGCACAAATGTTGATTGAACATATTATTAATCATATAAAAGATATAACCATATCAATTCAATAACAAATATTAAATAAAAGTTCAAATATGAATAGTATTACGGGTAAAACCTATTAAAAATTCAAAATAAAAAAGAATAATAAGATATATATATATATATATATATATATATATGTATGTATGTGTGTATGTTTATATGTAGCGGTGGCGGTGCGGTTCGATTTTTTTAACACTAATTTTGAAACTAAACTGCATAGGGCGGTGCGGCTTTCATTTAAATTTTAAACCATAGTTTGCTAAGAAAATTGACAAAAATGGTGCGGTGCTGTCGGTTTGGGCGATTTTTCAAAACCAATGCTCACCCCTAGTTAGTTGTACGATGGTCAATGTAATGTTTTATTATAAGATTGGTGTTTGTTATATGGTAATAATAAGTGGATTAAGATGTAATTATCCTAAATAAAAGGATGGTTAATCTAATTAAATTTTTTTAATTTTATTTTTTGCATTAGAAATTACAAACAAGTGTAACCCAATACTCAATACTCAAAAGGTAACCCAGCAAACCCTCATAGTTGGCTATAACTATCCGTGCAATGTCATACTTTATCAGGCTTTCTTGTGTGATCATGTAACGAACTTTGGGTCAACGACTCTCTAATCAGTTAGTTATAAGGCATTAGGTGAAGCACCCCTAGGATTTAATTATTCGATCACACGAGGCCACAAAGTACAACTAGGATGGTTATACACACATTATGAGCACACTTTGCGCAAATACAACTACAGCACCCTACTAGACGTTCCTTCAACAGATGCAATAACAAAGTTCCATTACATTATTAATCATAAAACCATCTACCAAGCAATTCCCCATTACATTTTTTTGAAACGAGGTAAGAGTGTTACTTTAAACTTTATATGACGTTTGACTAACAAACTTTAGTCATAGGGTAATGTTTTGTGTTTTTAAACAAACTAGACTAGGGAAGGATTTCGGGTGGTCAATCCAAGCCCCGTGATAATTCGCAACTTAGAATTATCTAATAACCCCTGCCTATATGTGCTAATGGTGGTTTAAGTCTTGCAAATATTTTCGTGATGCAATGCTCGCAATAAATTAAGAGATATACTAAAACTCGAGTAATTAATCAACACTTAAAGACTCAAGTAAAAATATACCTCCATGAATTCTCGGATAAATTCTTCTGGATACAGGAATAGAGTGCTTGATTACAACGCTGCTAATGAACTACTTTATGCTACCGACTAGTTACTCTAGAATCAAACTAAGCTTAATTACGTCTACGATTGCTACAAACTACTGAAAGAAAGAAAGAAATTTTGAAGAGTCTGTCTGATTGTGTGTCCCTTCTTCTCTCTTTTTCTAGCTGCCTATATCCCGACCGTGGGAACCCACGTTCTCTTTTTTTGGGAACTGCCTTCAACTGCTTTAAACCGTCTCTTTCAAAATCCTCAACTTGGTGCGTCTTCAATGCAGCTTATTGGCTTTGGGGCTCCCTTCACTATTCAAATTCGACTATTGGGCTTTTTCGGCCCATGTCTTGTTATCTCTTGACTTTAATGGACCTTGCCCCATTTATTTGTGAGCCCACTATTCCTTTGCTGATCTCCCCGTATTTGGGCCTTTTGGGTTTTATAATTCGAAGACCCATATTATTTTGTAGTGTGAACAAATGCCCCCCTAATACACATGTACGTTTTGAGTTCATGTGTATTAATGTACACATCCTTCGTTGATGATCATTTCATACTCTGGTGGGTACGGAAGATCGTGCCCTTCATTAAAGTCACCTGAGCTTTTCACCTTCCTCACGGATTGACATTTTTGTCTTTTCATGATTGGACACTTAAACTCTCTATAGACACATCCCTTTTCAAGAGGCTCTTCGTTTTTTGGCGGGTGAAAAACGTACGAGACTCTTCCTCTTCCCTTTAAGTAGTAGACGCGTATTTTCGTGTTCGGGTACATAAACCCTATAAATATCCAATTACCTTTCTCGGCCGATTTACAGTGCTCTCAAATCTCTCCCCTTCACTTTTCGAGTAAGCCGTATTTCAAGCTTTTCGAAAACTTCATCTTCTTCACAGCGCGAGTTCGAGTAAGTCGTATCTCAAACTTTTCGAAAACTTCATCTTCTTCACTGCTCCTCGAGTTCGTATCTTCTCCTCGAAAACTCTTCTAATGGCGAACTCTCACGACCTTTCTCGTTTGGTTGCTCGAGCAAACGTCTTGGATTGTGAAGACGCCCAAGACCTGTTTCAGATCATCAAGGATTTCGAAGCTCACTATCGTGGTGAAAAAATATCTCTGCTCGGTTCTAGCCATATAGTCCCGCCATGGGTTTTCGATCGCCGGGGCCAATCGCTTAACTATGTGGGTCTCGGGCCGCAATTTCAGCCCGAAGCATTCGAGCTTTCTTCTGAGGGTAATCCCAATTTACTTGGGACTTGGCCCGCTTTGGAGAACGAAGCTCCTCTTTTTCAATGTATAGTGAGCGATAAGTTCGGTTGGACGAATAGGACCAAACCGACCAAGGGATGGATTGGAGTCGTCGATGCCTATCCCTGGTTCGAGAGGTTGAGGCAATTCCATAGTAAGTGGGAAGGTAATCAATTGATGGGGCTTATTCGAATAGCTTGCTACCGGATTATCCCTTTCGAACAGGTGGTTACGGATGCCTTAGCTTACTCATGGCATCCCTTTTACAACTGTTTCGTCTTGCCCCAGGGTTTCCAGATGATCACTTTGGAGGACGTAGCCTTGATCACGGGCCTTTCTTCAACGGGCGCGACTCTTCCTACCGGCGAACCATTACCCAACGCCCGGGCTCTCCTGGAGTCTACCGAAACCTGGCTGAGGCACCATGGCAAAAATAGAGGTGCTAACATCGCCTATACAACTCTGGTTAGGCACTTTATCAATTCTGATGACATGGTTACCTCTTTCAAAAAGGTATTGTTTTTAAATTTCACTTTTTCCCGATTGTTTATGAACGCCGGCTGTGTAGTAAACAAAATTTTTCTTAATTTATCTGCTAATATTGCTATCACCATGGGACCCGTCGAATTAGCCTTCTTGGTAGGGGTGTACGCGGTCGGGTTCGGGCGGTTTTAAACAAAAAAAATAACCCGACACGATATATGCGGGTTGACAAAATCTCAAACCGAAACCGCATAATTATCCTTTCAAACCGAGCGGTTCGGGTCGGTCGGGTTTAATGTATTTAGTGGGCGGGTTGGCGGGTTATCAAATTATAATTATAGTTCTTACAACTTACTTTTAGTTTCAACTAGTAAGTAAGAATCTAAATAACATATTTGTTGTACATTTAACTAAAAAAAATTGAGTTGATGAGAAATACAAAAATAAGTGATGTTATTAAATAAAAATCATATTTATCATGAATTGTAAACTCTAAAATATTAATAAAATTAAATTATCTTATAAGTTTATCATCAAAATATACATCTACATCTCCGTTCAAATCAAGAAAACATATGTTCAAATGAAATAATTTATTTACTCAAATTAAAAATAAAGTGTTTTACATTAATATGAATAAAACCACATTAAAATTTATATATATGCTATATAGTTTTAAGAGTTTAGGGTTAATCTTTAACTCTCTTTCTATATATATATATACACACACATATATATACTTATGACATATACAATTAGCGGTCGGGTGGCGGGTTACAATTATTAAACCCACCACCCGACCCGAAAGTGGCGGGTTGCAATTTTTTCAACCCACCACAATTATTTAATAGTTTCAAACCGGCGGTTTTCGGGCGGATCGGGTCGGTTTGAGCGGGTCGGGCGGGTTGAGCGGGTTTATGTACACCCCTACTTCTTGGTGTTGGCCAAATTCTATCGCATGATATTCAATCTTCATCGCGACCCTTCGAATGCCAATAAATTAGTTGGCCGCCTCTTCTAGTTACTAACATGTTGGATATTCCTTTATTACCCTGAGTTATTGCACATTAGGTCTATTCAAGCCCTCGAAGATTCAATTCGAAATGAAGTACACAGGCCTTCGAAGAAGACCTCTGGACCTCGATTTGAGCCCATTTCGAATTGGGCGTGCTACGGGGAAGTTTGTGTGAACTTGTTGATTCCCCTCGAGAAAATTTCATATCTCATGGCCTTGGCTTCCATTTATAATCCCTTCTACGTCTCTACTTGGTGTCCCTTTTTCGAGATGAGGTACGACCAAGTAAGCATTCCTTGGTCTCATGTTACACTGCCCAACTGGATGAGGACAATTGAGTCACTCAATCCTTCTACTGATGAACATCCATACTGGAGGTCTATCCTATCCTCTCGAGACCTCTTTTTTGCTGATCATACTCCCGGAGTTGAAGTTTACAATCCACAAGTAAAAATTTTTATATTTCGAATGCATTAATGTTATTCGCTCACTTTCTTGTTTCTTGTTTTGTAGCTTTGCTCGAGACAATTTGGTATAACCCAGTGTTTTGCATTACCGTTCCTGGGTACCATGAATCACCCCTGGTCTGACAGGCAATTTCACATATCAAACAACCAACGGGCTAAGGCTAAAGCCCTGATTCAAAACCACGCCTCCTGATATTACCAGGCTCTGCGCTGGCATAGTGAACATGGCTCAACTCTCGAGCTTTTTATCGAATGAGGTAACTACATGTCTTCTTAAGTCTCTCTCATTTCGAATACCCTTTATTTCTAATTCTCACGCTTTCGCAGGATAACGATTACATCATCCCGTATGCTCTGACTTCGAGCTGGAGATTCGAACGGGATGATCCCCAAATTCAGGAAGTTGTCGCCCTATCTCAAGCCCTTCGAGCTTCATCCCCTGTATCTGATCTCCCCGATATTCAGACTCCTGCTTCTCGAAAAAGGGGTGCCATCACCATTCGGGAGCCCCCGGCTTCCACTCTTCGAGAAGAGGCCCCTCGAACATTTGGTGACAGTGAAGATGAAGAGGATGACATTGATCCATACGCTCTTCAACCAAGAAGTAGAAAACATTCTCAGTTGCAAGGGACTCTTGAAGCTTCAGGTAAATCCCTAATTTAGGATGACTTTTTATCTCATTGATTTACTTTTCATTCGAAAAGCTGTTCATACTTGCATATTTTCTTTGCATAGGTTCTTTGAGTGGAGCTGCCTTTCTCGAAACTGGCACGTCAGTCACTGAGGCTGACATTATGGACACCTCTGAGACCAATCTTGAGGAGGCTTCGCTCGAAATTTTACCTGGAACTCAGCATGTGTCATCCGAGGAAAATCTCAAAACGAGCAACCTCGAAGGTATACATTTTGTTTTTATATTCCTTAGCCAAATTATTCCAAGATTTCTTTTTGTAACAATGACGTTGGTGCCTTTTTTGTTGCAGCCCCTCCTTCTGACACCTCGCCTTTCTCTCCCACTCTCGAAGTTTCACTTAGAGTGGATGTTGATCCAGAGGTTATCATCGGTACTACTCCTGGCCCTTCGAGGGCTTCTATGTCAGGTACATGCGCTCGTGCGTTTACCTTTTTTGAGAGAATTTTAATATCTGTATATATATATATATGAACAATTTTTTCCAGGGTATTCCCTTCTTGAAAACTTAGGCATAGGGCCTTCCTTCTTCGAAAACGTAGGCATTCCTAGCTTGCCATCCTCAGTGAGGTTTTCTTTTGGCACTGCGACAGGAATGTCTACAATTATTGTGGATTCATCCATCCTCCACGACATTGGCTCAAATCTTGCCCTTGGACCTCATCTTACCCTTGGCTCTTTGCCTGCTTCATCTTCAGTTCGAATAGAAGAGCTCGAGGATGTTCCTCCCCATACCAGTCTTCCTGGATCGACTCTGGACCCTGGTCCTTCGAGCTCTATGTCTCTTGCTCCCCCGTCCGAAGGTTCGCGTCTATTGATCATACATATGATATTTCGTTATCTTCTTAAGTTTCTTGTTTAATTTCGCATTTTCATCTTCAGGGAGTGTGGCTCCGTTGACATTTTCTCAAGTTGCTTTACACGAAGCTCTTCATGACATCAGGCATAGGCTGATTGATTCCCGGTTGTTAGAAGAGCTTTGTTTCCTTCTTGACGAGGCAGATTAGAGGATGGCTGATCAGTGCTTGCCTATGTTTCGAACTGCACACGAAGTGTTCGAAAACAGCCTTATCAAACTTCTTACCTTCATTGAACAAGGCATGAATCCCTTCGAAGGAGAGGTGGCCCCTGGCCATGCCCAGCAAATGGATCAACTTCAGGTCAAGTGGTTGTTCTAGAGAATTCTCAAGTGGATCTTTTGGCTAGAATTGCAGTACTAGATGCTCAGATCGCTAATCTTCAACTCGAAAGGGATCATTTGACTCACTTAGTTGACCAAGTCGACCGAGACCTATCAACCTTGAACGATTAGATAACCGGGTTGACCTACGAGCTCGAAGAAGTAGTCAAACCCGGTTTGCTCGAGAGAGACACCTTTGATTCTACCCTGGATGTATTGGCCAGCTCTTCGTATTTCATTAAGTCTTAGACAAACTCGAATGATGTACCTTAATATTTCTTATTTTAATTGTAAGAAATTTTTGCCCGTTTCGGGTAGTCTTTTGAATATAATTGCTTCATTTTCTTTCCATATACTTGGTGTGTATTTTTTTAAATATTTCGCATTTAAAGCTCTTCCATATTCATTCCCATTTAAATGCTGAATTTTAAAGGAATTTCCTGATAACTTATTCGAAATTAGAAATGGTCTCTCCCACTTAGGTGACCATTTTCCGTAAAAATGATCTTTCGACCCTTCAGGTAGAATCATTTTCCATACTAAGTCCCCAATTTCAAAGGATCTTGTATTCACTTTTTTATTGTAACTTTTCTCGACCTTCTTCTTTTGGAGCTCGATTTGTTTTAAAGCCATAATTTTCAATATTTCATGATCTAATTTTTCGATGTCCATATTTTCGATATATTCTCCCGCTGTAAGGTGCATTTGTTCGCAAACTCTTTTCGATTTGATACTGATTTCTATAGGAATCACAGCCTCATGGCCGTAGACCAGTTGAAATGGAGATATTCCCAAACTGTCCTTCCTGATTGTTCTCAAGGCCCATAATGCATCAATTAGCAGTTCGTGCCAATTTCTGGGGTTATTCCTTATCATTTTTGAAATGCAACCCATAATCAACTTATTTGATGATTTAGCTTGCCCGTTTGCCTGGGCATAATAAGGTGTTGAATTTAATAACTTGATTCCTAACTGATTTAGGAATTCAAGCATCTCCGTGCTGTTAAATATTCTGGCCTGATCAACCGTTATAGATTCAGGGATCCCAAATCTAGTAATTATGTTTTCTTTAATGAACTCCATTACTTGCTTTAAATTGATGTTCTTGAAAGCCTTAGCCTCGATCCATTTCGTGAAATAATCTGTTGCTACCAAGATATAGCTATGTTTTTTAGAAGAGGCAGGTTTGATTTCGCCAATGATATCCATGGTCCATCCTCAAAATGGCCAGGGTTTGATTATTGATTTCAATTCGGTTGCAGGCTGCCTTAATATTTTGTCGAACCTTTGACATTGCCTGCATCCCTTGGCATAATTTATATAATCTCTTAACACTGTTGGCCAATAGTATCCATATCTGTGTATTAACCATCTCATTTTCTGTCCAGCTTGATGGGCCCCACATATTCCTTCATGCGTTTCGGCCATGATGATCATGGCATCCTCCAAATCAAGACATTTTAATAAAACTCTCTGGGAGTCTTTTCTGTATAGTTCCTGTCCGTCATAAAAATAATGATGCGCAATCAATTTTAATTTATTCGAGAACCCTCATTTTGCGGGGTTTTTAAGATATTCCACGATTTCGCACCGTCAATCATCTTTTTCTTTCATAATATCTATCTTATTAATCGACATGTGCCTCTGTTCGAAAGGTAACACCGTTCTTGGTTCGAGTCAGATTGCTGATTCGAGCAAAATAGAGTCTAATTTGTACTCTGAAGCTAACTGAGCCAAATCGTTCGCTATCTGATTACTGTCTCTTGGTACGTGAGTGACTTTGACGGTATTAAAATTCTTCAATAGTTCGTGTACTCGGGCAAAGGAGGCTACTGCCAACGGGCTTACTCATTTAAATATTCCCTTCACTTGATTTATGATTAATTGGGAATACCCCTTATCTCAACATTTCTAACATTCATCTCGAGTAAAACCTCCAAGCCTAAAATGAGAGCTTCGTATTCTGCTCTATTATTTGTACATTCACCCTCAATTTTTGCGTATATTTTGGTGATTGCTTTGTTTGGAGATACTATGTACAGTCCAATCCCCGCATTTTCTCGTGTACTTGATCTATCGAAATGTAGGGTCCACGGTACCAAGTCCATAAATTCGATTTCGAGGTTGCTCAGTGTATCGGTTTTCGAAGGATGATCAGCTAGGAAGTCAGCCAATGTCTGTCCTTTTACAGCCTTCTGAGGCACATAAATCAAATCGAACTGGAGTAAACTCAGACTCCACTTACTTAGCCTTCCCCTTACCAAAGGTTGATTCATCATGAATTTCATCACGTTCGTTGGGGATACTATTTCTATGATATATACAGAGAAATAGTGTCTTAATTTAACAGATGCGAAATATAAACTAAGGCACCATTTTCAATAGATGAATACATTTTCTCTGCTTCATTTAATAACCTGCTTAAGTAAAAAATGGCTTGTTCGAATCCCCTATCGTTTTCTTGAACTAAGAGACATCCAATCAAGCAATATGCCGCTGATATGTACAGTCTTAGCCTCTTTCCTTTTCGAGGAGGAATTAAAACTGGCGGTTGAGTGAGGTATCGTTTTATTGCCTCGAAAGCTTCTTGTTGTTTTCTTCTCCAGATAAAATCCTCTCCTTCTCTTAATAGCAAAAGTGGGAAAAAGGCCTCCGTCTTTCCTGCTAAGTTTGATATAAATCTTTGCAGAAAGTTCACCTGCCCCAAAAATTGTTGTAACTCTTTCTTGTTCGTAGGGGGTTTTACTTCTAAAATTGCTTTGGACTTATTTCGATCTACCTCAATTTCTCGATTATGAATTAAGAAACCTAAAAAGTTCACAGCTTTCACTCCAAAAGCGCATTTCAAAGGGTTCATTTTTAGATTAAAACGCCTCATTCGTTCGAAGGCCTCGATCAAAGATTTAACATGTTCCTGATGAGTCTGTGCTTTGATCACTATATCATCAATGTAAATACCCATTGATTTTCCTATAAGATCGTGAAACATATAGTTCTCGGTCCTTTGATAAGTAGCCCCAGCGTTCTTTAGGCCAAAGGGCATCACTGTCCATTCAAAGGTACCTATGGCACCTGGACATCGAAATGCTGTCTTGTTCCTATCACCCTCGGCTATTTCAACTGATAATAGCCCGAGTATCCGTCCATAAAAGACAAATGTTGAAATCGAGCTACTGCATCAATTAAAATGTCAGTTATTGGCATTGGATATTCATCTTTCGGCGTGGCTTTGTTTAAGTCCTTAAAATCAATGCACACCCGAACCTTGCCATTTTTCTTAATAACTGGCACCACATTAGCCAACCATTCTACGTATCTGGTTGGCCTAATGAACTTGGCTTGTACCAATTTTTCGATCTCCTTTTTGATTGGACCTATTAAATCAGGCGAAAACCTTCTCGGAGCCTGAATTATTGGTCTAAATCCAGGTTTTATTGGTAATTTGTCCCTAGCTATAGACATATCTATTCCTAGCATCTCGTGATGAGCCCAGGCGAAACAATCTTTATAAGTATGTAGAACTTTGATCAATTCTTCCTTTTCACTCTTTTCTATTTTCGAACTAATGTACGTTATTCTTGGTTTTTCGGACGTGCTGAGATTAACTTCTTTCAAAGGATCCTATACATCTTGCCTGATATCTTCATCAGGTTCCAGGATTCCTTCTTTGATTATATTTTCTGCTTTGTGAGCTATTCGTCTAATAGAATCAGATGTAGGAGAATTCGAGCCATCATTTTCAAATAAACAATACGAATACGAGAGTAGATTCGAATAGTTTCCCTATCACTAAATTCTTAAAAACATTTTCGATAAGAAACTGTTTGGACATATCCATAAAAAAAAAAAAAATTATCACACTTCGCAGATTCTACTGAAGATTGCCCTATTTCGATTTGGGACATCTTTTTCCTTCCTTCCTCAAGTTGGCTTTCCACTTCTTTTCGTTCTGCATCTTCCCCCTTGGTCTTTTCGAGAGCCGGGACAGACTCTTCTTCCTGGTCTTTCACTTCGAACTTTTCGGTACTGTACCTAGCATTCACAATTTGAGCATCAATAAAGTAAGAATTATTTCCAGCCTTAACTACTTCGAATTGTTTTCCATTCCAGCATATCAAAAACTGATGTAATGTTAAGGGCAAACAATAGTTTTGATGAATCCAATCCCTTCCGAGCAGGGCGTTAAAGGACGAACTCATTTTTACCACGAAAATGCGGAGTACGAAACCATAGATCCTATTTTGACCCGACATGGCAACACTCCTAATGCTTTTGTGGCCTATCCCGAAAACCCATATACTGCTATGTCGGCTGCTACTAAATCATTTGGAGATTTATTTGACATAGTTAAAGTATATTCATGTAAAACGTTAACAGTTGCACCATTATCTACTAAAACCCTGTTAATCTTAAACCCTTCGATTTTGGTCTGTACATACAGTGGTTTCATGTGATTATTATATATGGTTTCTTTTGAAAATAACAACTCAAGGAAATATTCATGTTCATTCTCTTTTTTTCTATTTGCATATTTAATGAACTCAAAATCGGGTGGATTACCTTCCTTTGGGGTTGTCAAAACCTCCAAAGCATTTTCCTCTTCATTAGCTTCTCCCGTCTTCGAGGCAAATTCTACCGGGAGAACCGTTACCATGTTGCAGTCTTTTTCCTCTTCGAGACTTAAAGCCCTTCGAACAGAGGCTTGTCTTTCGTTTCTCTCGATTTCACTCACCATACCATCTTCTGGTATACTGTCCAACAAAATGTCCTGATCGTCTCCAGACTTGAAATCTGCCAAGTCATCTTCTCCAATTGTGGTTGTCTTATCTTGAAGGTTAGCATCCTTCATCTGGTCACTTAGGTTGTCTATCTCCTTCTCGAGGTCCTCATAGCTCTACCCCTTGACTATCTTTGATTTCAAGATTCCTTTCGCCAAAGCCTCTTCCTCAATCCTTAAATTGGCAATTACTGTTTCCTGTTGCATCTCCATCGCAATGGTTGCTCTCGAATACGCCACTTGCTGGGCTATCGATTTAGCCCTATTATTCTTATTTGTCTCGAAATTCTCTCGATACTCACTCCCTCGAGAGTGATTATAAGGCAGTTCTTTGCCCCCTCGTCCTCGAAAGTGCCTTTGCGAAGGCATTGGGCCTGGTGATCTGTTGCCAAATTCCTGTCTCGGCCTTTTGTTCCAATTTTTCATTCTCTGGTATCGTTTTCAATCACTTGTAACCTCACCAATTCGTAATGGAGGGTATCGGCACAATGATGGCACAAGGCCTTCTGCAACTTAGTCAAATTATTCACCACTCGAATGAGTATCTCATACTTGGTCTCGAACCGGGGTGTTTCGAGCACTTGTTTGTAAGTCTTCTCTTCACTCTTCGAATTTTCCCTAGGAGGTTCCATTTCCTCCTACTTCTCCTTCAACTTTCCCTCTGGGGTCAATCCCAGAATCCTATTCTCTGTTGAGGACAAGGTGATCAGACTCCTCTCAAGTTGTTTAGCATCAAAAATCCTAAAAATCTGACACTGATCCGTGGTGTGGAGGGTATTAATGTGCCACCTACACATTCCTTCGAGGCCTTCATCCTTGACCTTCGGGAAAGTCAATATTCCTTCGTCAATCAGTCTGTTAAACATCCTTATAGGCACCTTAGTCTTGATAGTGACCTGCAAATCAGAACATTCAGTAGTATTAATTTCAAGATTTAAAATAGGAAATGGATCTTCATCTATGTTAGTTCTCTCAGTGTCAGGAGAAATAAGGTATTTCGAATCTATCTTTTCCTGGATCAAATTTCGAAATAAAATGCAGTCATTTGTGTCGTGTGAGAATGCATTATGCCGTTTACAATACTACTTTCCTTTTATTTCAGTTTTCGAAGGAATTCTATGTTTTCCTTTAAATTTTAACTTCTTGTTGGCTAGTAACCAGTAGAAGATTTGTTCGGTTTTGTTACATCAAAAGTGTAATTTTTCTCTTTTTTCGTTTGTAATGACCCAGTCGCCATACAATCTTTCTGTTCGAGGGCTCCACATTGATAGAGAGGCTCTTTTACGAATTCTGCTAGGTCGACTTCATAGGCTTCTTCGAACACCCATGGGGTTCCTATTTCAAAGGCATTAAAGCATTGGTGTTTTCTTTTATTTTCCTCCTTAAGCATATTTTCGTATCTTATAGCACTTTCGGCTAAACTTCTAAAATCAGCAAAAGGCATGCCATCGAATCTCAACCTATATTCGAAGGTCATGTTCTGTTGGGCTAACTGTACAAACTCAGTTTCGGGCAAATTAAGATGACATTTAACCTTTGCTTTCTTAAAACGTGTTAGGAATTCTTCAACCGATTCCCCTACATTCTGTCTTATTTTAGCGAGGTCACTCATCGATATCCCGGGGTCTGTTCGAGCAAATTGATTTTGAAATTGGAACTGCATCTCGTCCCAATTACTTATGGAATTAGGGGTCAGGCTTATATACCAATTAAAGGCAGATCTTGTTAATGAACTAGGAAAAAGACTTAGTTTGAGAAAATCTTGATCCGAGGCTTCTCGACATTGGCACGTAAACCTGGACAAATGGTCGAGAACGGAGACATGGTCATCCCCATAAAATAGGGTGAAATCAGGAATTTTATAATTTCGGGGAAAATGGAAGTTTCTGCCTATCCAATCAGGATAGGGCTTCCCTGGCATCAATCGGTGGTTTCTTCGAAAACTTGGTCCGTACATCCTCTCAATGATCATTTTGATCTGATTCTGAACGGGATCAGGAAACTGTCCCCCAATATTTATTCCAATATGGGCATCGGGCACAGTTTGCCCCCTGCATATGATACTTGAATATTATTCGGGAACGTGGGAATTCTTTGACCCATTGATGGGTTCGAAAACCCAGGGTTTCCAATAGGGAAAGGAGTGTTAGAAACTCTTGGATAAGCCGGCATCTAACCCTGTCCCCCAGGGTATTGCCCTTGGGTATTTGTTGTTGGTATTTCGAAACTACTAAAGCGGTTATTAGTGTGGTAACTACCGGGTACTTGCCCATAACCGACCGACGGGATTGGAAAGTTTGGTCTCGAAGACTGTGGTTGAAACTGATTCGAATTCACGTTTTGAGGAATATCCAGAGGAGGATGCACGTTTTGAACAAAAGGTTGTTGTCCCACTCCTGCTTGCCCCCCAAGCATAAATGGGTTTACAAAATTATGTTCATTTACTGGGGATGTGTTTGATGTCTGGCCAACTTCGAAACTGTTACTCCTATTTCTAGTTTCTCGAGGGTAACCCGGTAGAGGTTCTCCTAAACTCACGTGTCTTGTTCGAACTATTGGTTCTACTGCTATCAATTGTGACACTTTTTCTATTAGGATGTTATATTTTTCGATTAGTGGTTCCAATGCGTTAACGACATGGTTGTTCACCATCCTCGAAAAGACATCGCATGTCTGGTTGAATATCTCTCCTAACTCGGTTACCACTAGAGTAACCTCTCGAGCTAAGCCCTTTTGGGCATTCACGGTAATATCTTGCACTATTGTAGTAAATATTCGGGCAGATTCTTGAGCTAGTGCTCGGTACTGATCATTGAACTCTCTTCGTTGATCGTCTCGAGCACCCATTAAAGCCTGTTTCATGACTTTAACAAATTGCTCATACATCTTATCTGCCCTAATCTTGTGTCGAGACACAGGCTGTGTTTCAAGATCGTCATTCGGCTCTTCTCCAGAAGAATCTTCTGACATCTTATAACAGATTTAGGGAAGTCAAATTCGACTAACTCCCACTGTGGCCGGCAAAAATTTGTTTCGTGTTTTTAAACAAACTAGACTAGGGAAGGATTTCGAGTGGTTGATCTAAGCCCCGTGATAATTCGCAACTTAGAATTATCTAATAACCTCTGCCTATATGTGCTAATGGTGGTTTAAGTCTTGCAAATTTTCGTGATGCAATGCTCGCAATAAATTAAGAGATATACTAAAATTCGAGTAATTAATCAACACTTAAAGACTTAAGTAAAAATATACCTCCATGAATTCTCAGATGAATTCTTCTGGATACAGGAATAGAGTGCTTGATTACAACGCTGCTAACGAACTACTTTATGCTACTGACTAGTTACTCTAGAATCAAACTAAGCCTAATTTCGTCTACGATTGCTACAAACTACTTAAAGAATTAAATAAATTTTGAAGAGTCTGTCTGATTGTGTGTCCCTTCTTCTCTCTTTTTCTGGCTGGCTATATCCCGGCCGTGGGAACCCACGTTCTTCTTTTTCGGGAACTGCCTTCAACTGCTTTAAACCGTCTCTTTCAAAATTCTCAACTTGGCGCGTCTTCAATGCAGCTTATTGGCTTTTGGGCTCTCTTAACTATTTCGGCCCATGTCTTGTTATCTCTTGACTTTAATGGACATTGCCCCATTTATTTGTGGGTCCACTTTTTCCTTTGCTGATCTCCCAATATTTGGGCCTTTTGGGTTTTATAATTTGAAGACCCATATTATTTTGTAGTGTGAACAGGTAAGACAACTTTTGTAGTGTTTTTGTTTATGCCTTGTAGGCTATTTTATTATTATATATATATTGTTTAGTAAGGCGACATTGTCCAATGTATTTAAATTTTTGTGAAGTTTTTGATTATATATGTTATGTAGCTTTTTTATTAAAGTTTTTTTGCTAAGCATATATGACGTTTGAGGTGCCAATAGGAGATGCTAATAACCACTTCATTAAGTGACATCATCTCTCAAGGTTAAGTGTGAAGCTGAGTGTTCGAATTCCCACACATACGATACGACCGTTGTAATTAAGAAATACTATACAAATAGGAGTTCTCAACTATTCGACCCAAAACGGAAAAGGTTTTTTGGGAATTGGGCCCGTAGCAATTCGACAAAAATATGATGGGCTAGAAACTGGGCCACTACAACAAGGGTCAATTGCAAGATGGTTGAGCTTTTATTAGTCAAAATATCAAATGCACGTTTTCTACGTTTTGAGTTTGCATATCATAAACCCATCAAAAAGCAGGAAAACCACAAAATATGGCGTTCATCATATCCGCGAAACTGCCCTAACCCAACCCAAGTCGTACCGCAATTGGGCAGGTTGAGGATTGGATGGGTCGATCTCGATTGATTTTAAAAAGATCATAATTTTACATTTGAATTTGCTTTTTCATTTACATAAACCGCATAAAATCGCACTCAACCGCAATACATATATACTTATATATGTACGTCAATTACTCTTTCGTATAGCTATTGTAAATTTTAATAATCATCTATCAAAACTAGTAAAAATGCATCATATATCGTATTGATTGTTTATATATGAATACAAATATATTTAAAATAACAATAGACTAATATATTTATATACATTAATTACTCTTTTGACATATATAATTTTTAATAACTACTTATTAATATTAGTTGCAACAAATTGTTATATCGTATTGATAGTATTTTATACATAACACTTAATAATAACTTATTAAATAATCTTGCATCAATACTAAACTATATCCTTTGCATAACATATTTTAATATATTATACTTATAATAGTTTCTTTCCATATTTGCAGGTTTGACATGAATTATTTGATCAACTAATAATTCAAAAACAACTCAAATGTCCTTGCTTATACTATCATAGTAATAAATTCTTAGTCAAGTTAAGAATGAGTAAATGTAACATGATAATTTGACAAGAAAAAATTAAACAAAATTGAATCTTGTGATTTTATCAATAAGTTAAATGTTGTGTGCTAAAGAGGTCAAATTTAAGTGTTGCTAATGCTAGTGTCAGTAATACATTGATTGTTAAATACTATAACATTGCTGAGCCTAAAATTTCTTCGCTAGTCTCATCGGAGGCAAAAATACCAACCCTTTGGAAATGCAATCCCAGAACAATTTTTATATAGTAGTTTAAACCATTAAATTATTAGAAATCACAAAAACCGCCCCAACTTAAGTAGATCACAAGGTTTCGGTTCCAGTCTTGTCAGACCAGACTTGAGCTAAGACATCCCAAAATTGCAAATATTGGATTGGACTAGAATAGTAAAACTACCCCAACCGTGACCGGTCACCGTCTAGGCGTCTACACCTTTCCACAAAATATTATTGTATTGTATTTTTTCAAGTGTAGATATTATATAGATGCCAAAAAAATATTTGGATTTAATTTTCCTAGGAACTTTCAACCAATAAAAATGAGAACATCAATGTGTGGTAGATAAGGAAAATTCTATGTCACACAAGTACCAATGGTCCCGATGTTGCATACACCATTGGATCAAGGGGTATTTTAGTAAATGTCCGCCCTATTGGGGCATCCAATGGTGTATGTCACACCGGGACCATTGGTACCGGTGTGACATACAATGGCCCGGTAGATAAGGTGTCTAGGATGGCCAAGTATTTTTGTAGAGACACATATTCTATTCCACGTTGACTTCAATTGTATAAAAGTCAATTAGTAAGAAATACATTACCTTTATCGCATAATTAATTTAATTTTTTTAAAAAAATTCTAGACAAAGGGATATACTAACACGATAAATTTGGGATTATGGTTTTTAATTATGGGTCATACAAACTTTATAAAACTCCAAATAAGGAGAGAAAAGTTATATTAATGTAATTTTTTTAAAAAAATCCTAGACGAAGGGATATACTAACACGATAAATTTGGGATTATGGTTTTTAATTATGGGTCATACAAACCTTATAAAACTCCAAATAAGGAGAGAAAAGTTATAACTTGTGTCAGTTTGAGATTGAATCCAAAACATTACATATGAAAGTAGAAGCTGATATCACTAGACTAACAACTCTTGGTATAATTAATATAATTTTAAGAAATTCCTTGGTGGCGGTTATCCATTTAACCAATTTTTTTAAAAAAATTCGGTTATATTGTAACAAATTGGCATCAAGTGCGTGCTAATTAAACTTTGGAAGATTAGTCATACCTAATTTTCACTCTTATAAACCACACCCTTCCCCCACCCCCCACCCAACACACACACATGTATTAGAGTCTAGTTAGGGTTGAACAATAATTTTGTACAACCATCCGCATCAAGTCATTTTCATCAAATTGTTATGCAAATCGCGGTTTCGATTTTAAAAGAATACTGCACCACCAAGTTGGTTTGATGGCAGTTTCAGACCAAACTGAACTGCGAAACCGCTATTATATATTTATATTTAGATTTATTTTTATATTAATATTAATATTCATTAATTTACAGGCTTATAAAGAAAGATGTAAGAGTTTTATTAGCCATTATTTGCAATATACTTTATAGTTGTGTTATAAAATTTCATCATGTGGCTAAACTTTTAATAGATTAATAGCTTGTTTTGTTTGCTAATTTTTGTTTAGATACCAAAGAATGAGTACTTTTCTAAGTTTGGTTTAGCATTGCAGACAATCTGACTATGCTATTTGACAATTTATAGACAACTTTCGTAGTGTTTTCGTTTAAGTATTGTAGGTTATTTTATTATTATATATGGATTGTTTAGTAGGGTGACATTGTCCAATATTTTTAATTTTTTGTGAAGTTTTTGATTATATATATATATATTGGTGACAAAAGGAAAAACATCAAAACTAAATCAAAATGTCTTCACGAAGAAGGCCCTCAAGCTCCGCAGGTGCGGCTTCCCAATGTTGCATATCTTGAGTCAATTCTTGGCCCATCTTTGCAAGGGCGTCGGCACATTTGTGTTCTCTCCCTCATGATATGAACGAATTTGTTGGAAATTAAGCTTTAAAATTTCTTGTTTTTCTTAGTTTCCATCTTATTAATTTAATTTATAGAAGTTTATGGCCTCATTTGATAATATTTTGTGACTCTTTATATGCATTTGGTTGTTACATTTTATATCTTTATGACCCACTTTTTTTGTGTTTATGACCATTTTATTATAACTTTAGTACACAATTTATTTGGGTCATTATTTCATTGTAACAACCTACTTATCCATCACTATATAAGAGGCCTAAACTTATACTTTTATATAGAGTTAATATAGAGTTTTGTGAGATGATTTATTTACTCCCTACAAGAGTGTTTTGGCAACGTGACTAAAGGATTGGTTCCTCGTCTCCTTGTGGTCGTGCACATTGGATGAGACACCGCTGTGAGCTAATGGGGTTTTATCTTGAAGTCGTGATCAGCCGTCAGAACCTGCACGTAGGGAGGCAATCATGGCTTTAGGACAGCGTCATGTGGCGCATGACTCTCCATCGGTGCAGTATCTTATTTTATAATTTTATGTTGTTTAATATGTATTATTCCATAATTTATAATTATCATATCATGATGTATGACTAATATATTTTAAGATTATTTAAGTAATTTATATTTATTTAAACACAAATCACAAAAAATTTACAACAATCTAAAGCCATGATTGTGATTTGTGTTTAAGCAAATAATTTTGAGATTTATAATTTAATGTAACCCAAGTTTTAGGTGTTTGCATGTGAACTCGATTGAGAAATTGATGAATCCATTGGGATACAACATGTATCCTAATAAATAAATGATGCTCGGCTGCTAGTTGATATGGGTATGAGCTATTCAACTCCAGAAAATGGTATGCCACTTTGATTCATTATCAAAGGAAAAGGAACGTTTCTTTAATTTGATGGCATTTGACAACCTTAAGTGCATTAGGCCAGAAAAATAAATAAGTGATTAAAAGAATGACAATAACTTGGGAAAAAAAAAAAAGATTGCTTTGAAGGATTTTTAATTATTATTCTTTATTTACTGAATTCAGTATTTCATTAGTATGTGATATATGTGCTTTCTTGTACTTAGAATGAGCTGCTATATGTAAGCTTGTATGTGGAAGATAATAGGGATTAATTCACTTCTTATAAGCCACTAAAATTGAACATATTATAAGTGTGTATGTATCCATATTTTCATAGTATTCTAAAATTCTCTAGTAATGAAAAAGAAAAAGAAAAAAAAAGGTTGACTTAAATGAAATTCATTATTTTCACAAGTATCATACGGTCTACTCCAAGTTGTTGTTGGTAAGATATGTTTTAAATTCTGTTGATTAAAAAAAAAATTGACATTAGTAATCTGATATAGTAATATGTTTTAGATTCTATTAAAATTTGGAAAATATGTTTGATTGCTGATCATTTTCATACGTTGAGCCATTTATATATTATTAAAAGAAAAGAAAAGGAAAAGCTAATTGCAAGTGAAATTATTATTGATAGAATTATATTGGTATTGATTAATTACAAAAGAACATAACACATGTATATATAGATAAATATAGTAGCCCTAACTATACAAATGGGTTGGGCTTATATTAACACTATAGATACACTAATACCCCCCGCAATCTGAGCAGTGGGACCAACGCGAAGATTGGCTCGTAAACGTGAGAATGTAGGAGCAGGTAAAGCTTTGGTGAAAATGTCGGCAATCTGATCCGAAGTGGGGACATACTTCACCAAAATATCTCCAACGGCAACTTTCTCACGGACGAAGTGATAGTCTATTTCAATATGTTTCGTGCGAGCGTGAAACACAGGATTGAGAACAAGATATATAGCACTAATGTTGTCGCAATAGATCTGAACCGGATGTGGCAGAAAAATACTCAGATCACGAAGTATATAGCGAAGCCAACATGTTTCAGCAACAGCATAGGCGATAGAGCGATACTCAGACTCAGTACTGGAGCGGGAAACTGTGGCCTGTTTCTTGGCGGACCAGGAGATGAGGTTGTCACCAAGATATACAGCATAACCAGTGGTGGAACGACGACTATCAGGGCAACCAGCCCAATCAGAATCTGCATAAACGGTAAGTGAATCCAAAGAAGACGGGCGAATGAAAAACCCAAGGTCGAGGCTACCCCGAAGATACCGAAGAATCCGTTTGACCATCTGGAAATGAACCTCTCGAGGCGAATGCATAAACTGACTGACCAAAGTAACAGCATAAGCAATATCAGGCCGTGTGTGCGTGAGATACTGGAGGACCCCAACAATGCTACGATATAGTGTCGGATCAGAGAATAGATCACCTTCAAGAGCAGAAGGAGTGGATTTCGCAGAAAGAGGAGAGGCGACGGGCTTCAAACTCATCATGTCAAAACGCTGAAGAAGCTCGATTGCATACTTTTTCTGGGAAAGAAAGAGGCCATGAGAGTTCCGCGTAGCATGAATGCCCAAAAAATAATGGAGATCGCCCAGGTCTTTCATAGCAAACTCCTGAGAGAGACGTGATATAAGAGAAGTGACGGCTTGTGGATCATTCCCTGTCAAAATAATATCATCCACATAGAGCAGCAGAACTAAGATAACAGATCCAGATCGATAGACAAACATAGACATGTCAGCCTTGCTGCTAGTGAACCCAAGTCGCAAGAGATAAGAACCAAACTTCTGAAACCAAGCCCGGGGAGCTTGTTTCAGACCATAAAGCGCCTTCTGTAACCGACAAACATGAGTGGGATACTGAGGATGAACAAAGCCACGGGGCTGAGCCATATGCACTGTCTCTATGAGGTCACCATGAAGAAAAGCATTTTTCACATCTAGCTGACGAATAACCCAGTGCCGAGAGGTTGCAATAGAAAGAACCGTACGAATCGTAGTCGGTTTAACCACCGGACTGAAAGTCTCACCAAAATCAATACCAGCCTGCTGCTTAAAACCCTGAGCTACCAAGCGGGCCTTATATCGCTCTACGGAACCATCAGACTTGAATTTCACTTTGTACACCCATTTGGAACCTACAAGATTTTGAGAAGAATGCTGTGGCACAAGGATCCATGTGTGATTAGCTTGAAGAGCATCAAACTCATCAGCCATGGCAGCTCGCCAGAGAGGATCCTGAGCGGCTTGGGTATAGCATGTCGGCTCAGTGAGGGGGGAAACAACAGTCAGGGATGGAAGGACACGAGGCTTACGAGTGCCAGCACGTAAGCGAGTGATCATCGGATGACGAGATGGCTGTGATGGGACAGTAAGAGGGGAGGAAGGTGATGAAATGACGAAAGGAGATTCATCAATAGAGGATGGTGGAGACAAGGGTGGAGGGGACGTGGGAGATGAGGACGGGGAGAGAGATACATCAGAGGATGGAGAAGAACTATCAAGCAAGGGAAGCAATACAGGAGAAGGAACGGAAGGGGGGGAAATGGACACAGCTGGAGCAGGGACAGGAGGGGATGAAACAGGGACATGACTTAGATAGGGAGGATGAGGAGGGGATGAGACGGGAGCAAGGACAGGAGGAGAGGAGATGGGTACAGGACCTAGATAGGGAGGATGAGGAAGGGATACCGGTAAGGAGGGAGAAAAGGGCAAGGAAGGATTAGAGACGGCGGCGGAAGCAGAGGAAAAGGTAGAGTAAGGAAAATTGTCTTCATCAAAGATAACATGACGACTGATATGAATATTGCCCGTGAGGGGGTCAAGACAACGATAGCCCTTATAATCTGGAGCATAGCCCAAGAAAATACAGGCAGTGGAACGAGGATCAAGCTTGTGGGAAGCTCGATGACCTAGGTAAGGGAAACAGGCACAACCAAAAGTCCTAAAAGAGGCATAGTCGGGTGAACGACCAAATAGAGCCTCAAAAGGAGACTTGTGAGTGAGCATGGGAGTGGGAAGACGGTTGATGAGAAAGACAGCAGTGTAGAGAGCGTCAACCCAAAAGGAAAGGGGAAGGTGTGCAGTAATCAACATGGTACGAATGAGTTCAGAGATGTGACGATGCTTGCGTTCCGAAACTCCATTTTGTTGAGGGGTGTAGGGGCAAGACAATCGAAACTGAATGCCAGAGTCAGCGAAGAGAGATCGGAACTTAGCATTATCAAATTCTTTACCTCCATCACTTTGAAAAATTTTAATTTTCGTGGAAAAAAGATTTTCAACTAAATTTTTGAAGGAACAAAAATGTTGGAAAACTTCAGATTTTGCATGCATAGGGTAGCACCAACTAAAATGAGTAAAATCATCTATAAAAATAACGTAGTATTTGAAGCCAGAAACAGAAGTAACAGGAGACGTCCATACATCAGAATGTATTAAATAAAAAGGAAAAGTACTACGCCTATCAACATGCTGAAAGGGCAGTCTATGAGAACGGCCTAATTGACAAAACTGACAAAAACTAACAGTACTAACTTTGGACTCAATAATACCACGACGCAATAACTGCTGAAGAGTAGATAAGCTCGGATGACCGAGACGCCGATGCCAAGTATCACCAGAGATAGTGCGGGCAGCAAAGGCACGAGGGGAGGAGGATACCAAATGAGATGAAACAGGATAGAGACCACTAGTGGAAGGGGATTCCAGAAGAACTTTCCTTGTTGCTTTGTCCTTAACACAGAAACCATTTGAAGAGAATTCAATAAGACATGCATTATCTTGACATAATTTTCGTACAGACAATAAATTATGAGATAAGTTGGGAACATGAAGAACATTAGATAAGTGTAAAGAACCGGTAGGTGTGTGTAGAGAGGAAGAGCCGACATGCTTAATGGGTAAAAGCGCACCATTTCCTACTAAAATCTTATTTGTACCAATATAGGGAGTTAAGTTAGAAATTTTACCGTCATTAGGAGTCATATGAGCGGAGGCACCACTATCCGGATACCAGGCAAGATCAGAGGTTTCAGTTGTGGACAAGGCGGAGAAGGATCGTGGTAAGTCCCCAGTCACATAGGCATGATTAAAACGCTGAACACACGCTTTGGCCGGATGACCCGGTGTATCACAAATCTGACAAAACTGTGGAGCTGAAGGAGTCGAGAGAAGACCAGAACCAGAGAAACCAGAGGGCCTAGCAGAACTAAAACCAGATGGAGGCCGAGGAGTCAGAGGCCTGTAGTGCTGAGAAGGCTGAGAGGACGAATGCCAAGACCACGACGGAGGGCCACGACCATTTCCACCACGCCCACGTCCGGAACTAGAACCGCGACCGCGATTTTGTCCACGGCCTTTACCACTAGAGGAGTTTGAATGGGGATGAGCAACGAAGGCTGGAGATGTAGGAGAAGATGACGGGAGCTGACTAAGACGTTGTTCAACTTGGAGAAAATGGGCGCGAAGATCATCAAAGGAAATAAGTGTGCGTGTTAGGGAAATACTGGTAACAAAGGATTCATACTCAGAGGGAAGACCATTTAAAGCCTGAATGACGAGATCAAGTTGAGTAACAGGATGATTGACGGCCGCAAGATTTTCCGCAAGAGTTTTGATTTTGCGTAAATACGCATCACATGATAGATCACCTTTCTGAATAGTGGAAAATTCACGTTTATATTGCAATTGTTTTGCAACAGATTGCTGTACAAAACGTCTTTCGAGAGCAAGCCACACATCACGAGAAGAGGGTAAGGTATGGACTTCCTGAAGAATATCGTGTGTAAATGTGGCATACATCCAAGTTTGGATGCATTGATCAGTGCGACACCAAGAAGAGTACGTGGGGTTTTGAACAAGGTGACCAGTAGAGTGAGTAACAAGGGAAGGAGGGCACGGAAGAGTACCATCAATATATCCCAAAAGATCGTAACTACCAAGAATTTTTCGAAATTGTGATTTCCATAAAAGATAAGTGTTGTCGTTTAATTTTGTATTCATAAGATTAGGGAGGGTGGACGGAGGGGTAGGAGGAGATGGTATCACGTGAGATGGAAATACAGAGTGAGATACGAGAGGGGGGGCGGACTGATTTGGGGGAAGTAGGGTTGTGTGGGGGCTGTTATGAAAATAAGAAGGAATATGGGGGTGGTTTTGGAGGGAAGGAAAAATATGGGGACTGTTTTGAGAGAGAGGGGTAAGTTGAGGGTTATTATGAAAGTAGGGTTGTTATTTAAATAGGGAGTGGCAATTTCTGCCATTTCATGTCCGCCTCCAAGATGAGGAGCAGAGGCGACCGTGGATGAGAATCCGGCGACGGCGGCTGTGGGATTTGGAACAGCGGCGACGGCGGCGTGATGAAGAGCAGCGGTAGCTGCTGCTGCTACTGGATTAAAACCAGCGGCGACGGGATTGTGAGATGCAAGAAACCCAGCGGCGGGATGAAGGCCGGCGGCAGCTGCGGGAGGAAGACCGGCGGCGGCTGCGGGAGGAAAAACAGCAGCGGTTGTGGCTGGAGGAAGACCAGCGGCTGTTGTGGGAGTAGAAACAGCAGCAGCGGCTGCTGGATGAAGCCCGGCGGCGGCTGTGGGGGTGTCGACGGCGAGAAGGGGGAGATGACCGTCCGTGGGAATTGTGGATGCGGCGGCGCCGGGGAGAAGAGAGGGTGCGATGGTGAGGGGTTGAGATAGATTTGAAGATGGAGTGGTGGTGAGGCGGAGAAGGAGTTGGAGGGTAGCGGAAATGGAGGGATCCGCCGCTATCGCCGCCTGAAGATGAGCGGCGGCAGAAGGATTGGATAGAAGTGGTGAAGAGGGTGGTGAGGAAAGAGAGTTATCAATCAGGGGCTGTAGAAGAGAGGATAGAGAAAGAGAGGAGGTGGCCGGAACATCGGCGGCGGCGGTGGAGATGCCGAAGGGGGGAATGGCCTCACTGGTGGCTATAGGTGCCGTGAGGACGGTAGACATAATCACAGGAACGTTTTTCCCGTCTGATACCATGATAGAATTATATTGGTATTGATTAATTACAAAAGAACATAACACATGTATATATAGATAAATATGGTAGCCCTAACTATACAAATGGGCTGGGCTTATATTAACACTATAGATACACTAATAATTATCTTGATTATAATATTGTGAAACTAATATTATATTGTCCAACAGCTAGTCCGTGGAAGTCATGAATTAATGAATTTATTTGCTATTATTGTGTTGGTGGTTACATAAGGTTGTTATACTAAATGTCTTTAAGAAGGCAAAAAGTCACATGACTTCCTAGGGGTGGACATCTGATTATATTTTACAAAGTGCCAAACTAAATAATTTTACTGTTTCTAACGACTAGACTTAAGAGGTTATGAATTAGCTATAATGGCAAACATTGGCAAATTAATTTACTGCATTGCTATTATCGTTTGGAGGTTACACCAAAAAGTGTTTGAGAAGGCAATGGAGATGTTATTAAATTTCAAGTATGATTATGTGATTTTTAGTAGTGAGTTACAAATGTTTAATTACATAGCGTTAAAAGTCACCAACGGTTCAATTAGCTAATGACAATTGTAAAAATAGTTTTCACTGTTATGCATAAAAGAATTTAATGAGTCATTTGTCTAAAGGCCAATTAAGTAAAAGGCTAGACTTCCTTGTCTAGTGCATGGACTAATAATATATTGCATCTGTTGCATATGCTCGGCATTATCAATATGTGTAGTAGAGTATACTTAAGTTAAAAAAATTCTAAATTCCATAGGAATTATCATATTCATAAACAAAAAGAAGAGAATGTATTGTCTTAAATTTGTTTTGAATTTTCCTTAAGGCCTATACACAACATCGGTTAGAGAGTGTACTTAATGTGTGCCTTATGGGACTTTATGTGTGTCTAATAGGAGTAATGTAAATTTGACAGTGAAATTATACTTGAGATATAATTATGAATGTGATATTTGAATTATGGTTTGTTTCAAAATATTATGTGGCAAATAGATAGTTAAACTCTACATGAGGGGTCAGATTCATATGCTCCATGTGATATGATTAAGAGATATTAAATTCAATCATGCATGATAAAATGTGGGGGTTGACATTGTTTAAATAGAAACGGATAACTATGTTAAAAGGAAAATATCTTTTACATAGTGCTATAATTTAATTTTATTTGAAATGCGTCTCATGGACTATTAATATCTTTTCTTAGTTAAATGTAGTTTAACTATGACAAGCTTGTGAAATGTGGGGGTTTATATTGATTTTATTTACTATGAAAATTTTGCGATAAGTTGTTTTCGCAAATTTTATTAAGTGCACGAAATATATTTTCAAAATAAATGGAGAGAAATCTAAGGTTTGGATTATTTCATGATACATTAGAAAAATGGGACTACTTTTATTCCAAAATATTTTATGAGATTAATTTTGTTTGTGGATTGAAAAGGAAATTATCATTATAGTGCTATAAAACGTGTCTTATGAAATTATTAATATTTAATTTTAGTGACTTGCTTATAGACTATGAAAATTGTTTGTGAAATTTGAAAGTTAAAAGTGAAGCTAAGATTTGAAAAGTTTTAAAGTAAAATTATCATGTCCTTGAGTGACTTGTATCTGGAAATGAAAGAAAATATTTATGATATTGAAGAATAGAGATTGAAAAAAAAAATTATGACATTTTCGAGATGAGTAAAATTATCATATATAAATTCAATTGAAAATAATAATTCGATTTGTGGAGACTATAACATGCATGTTTATGTGATGAATTGACAAAATTAATGAATATAAGAGGCATATCGTATTTTAATCCATGAGATGGAATTTGCCTCGGGGGACTAGCGCAGAGGCTAGATCCTTTATCATCGATGGGGATGGGCTGAGCCCGCAAGGGAATCACCTCCGAGAGTAAGCCAACCTTTGTGATTGGAGACCCCATGAAGAAGGTTCAATGGGTAGGAACAACCTGTAATGCGTGATTCATAAGCACTATTTTGAGGAGAGTATACATCGAGATGCCTCCTTCCCAATCCGTAAGGTGAAGTGCTGTAAAAAGTGTGATGTTAGGATGGGCTTTGGCCCTTAATGAGACCAAGGCAGGAAATCCGCGAGGTAGAGGTCACACGTACCCTTGGGAGGTTTCACCTAAGTGAGAGTCGCCTTGATGGCCGGGGCTATGGGTTTGGGCTGACCCTAGAGACCTCACGAGAATCAAGATTAGAGCGCATGACCGTTAATTAACGCGCTAACCCGCTATAACCATGTCCTAAAGTCTATATCGTGTGTGTAGTAATTGAAGTTTGGTCAAGGGACCTAATTCCAGTCCTACTCCAATATGACTCCCTCAAATGGAGATTTCTATCACTAAGTATAGGTTCAAGCCCGTAAGGCACCTATACCTATTGCATGATATAAAGTTGCCACCATTTTACTTGATTTATTGAATTTAAGAAATTTTAAATCTTGTGGGGGATTGTTGGAAATTAAGCTTTAAAATTTCTTGTTTTTCTTAGTTTCCATCTTATTAATTTTATAGAATTTTATGGCCTCATTTGATAATATTTTGTGACTCTTTATATACATTTGGTCAGGGACGGATCCAGGAATGAAACGTCGGGGGGGCCGAATTACTACTGATATTATTTTTTTGACAAAACTTGTAAATAAATATTCAATTTTGTTTTTAGTTTTAATAGATTAGTAAAATTACAATAATCACATGTAAAATTTTGACTTTTAATAAAAACATAAAGTAGTTGAAAATATACAAGCAATTCTTGAAAAAGTCTATTGAAATTGTAAACGGCGTTCTTTTATCAAATATAATATTCATTTATAATCGACTACGTATCAAGTTGACTATGATTAAATAAGAAAATACATATAAAAATATATACTAAAAAAAGATAATGACTTTGCCCATTTTATTTCTAGATACAAGCAATTAGTTGTAAAAAAAATAAAGTTTTGCTCTTTACAACTCAAAGTATAATTAAGCAATTCAAGAAAATAACATTGAACCAAAGAAATAAAAGATAATTCGACCACAAAATTTCAATAATTATAATGCTAATTTTTCAAAATAAATAAATATAAAATAACAACCATTAAAACTAATAGAATCACTTTATGTTACCTTGTCGTGAATAAATCCAAAATAATTGAATGATGCCGATAGGCTTTTTTTGCCTTTAGATTTGTAGATGTTGTATTTTTTCTTCTAAAACATGCTTCTTAAACCTTTTAAGTAAAAATAATTGTTAATTGTAATTTTAATCCTAACAAGTATATGAGAGAAATTTTAAAAATAAATAGTGGAGTTGTTAACAATTTAACTACATCTTTGCATTTTCTTACTTATTTTTTCAAAGCAAGTATTTTTTTAATTGAAAATAAATATCTAATTTGAAGGAAAATAAGACTTCCCTTTTTAATTAAAATAGTTAAAATAATAGATATCTAATCTAAACAAATAAAAAGAAAAAAGACGGGGAGTTATATTAGTTTTGAACCCCAAACCTCGGATGGTTGAGCAACTTATGAGGCTCAGCTCTGCCAACTGCATCATTGCTTCTGTTTGATCAATTCTAAGGACCTTACTTTATATTTTCTTGGAGGGGCCAAAGCATAAACATATATATACACGATATTAAAAATTTGAAGTCTCGGGGGGGCCGGCCTCCCCTAAATCCGTCCCTGCATTTGGTTGTTACATTTTATATCTTTATGACCCACTTTCTTTGTGTTTATGACCATTTTATTATAACTTTATTACACAATTTATTTGGGTCATTATTTCATTGTAACAACTTACTTATCCATCACTATATAAGAGGCCTAAAGTTATACTTTTATATAGAGTTTTGTGAGATGATTCATTTACTCCCTGCAAGAGTGTTTTGGCAACGTGATTAAAGGATTGATTCCTCGTCTCCTTGTGGTCGTGCACATAGGATGAGACACCGTTGTGAGCTAATGGGGTTTTATCTTAGAGTCGTGATCAGCCGTCAGGGAGGCAATCATGGCTTTAGAACAGCGTCATGTGGCGTGACTCTCCATCAGTGCAGTATCTTATTTTATAATTTTATGTTATTTAATATGTATTATTCCATAATTTATAATTATCATATCATGATGTATGACTAATATATTTTGAGATTATTTAAGTAATTTATATTTATTTAAACACAAATCACAAAAAATTTACAACAGAATTCACAGGTCCAAGGTTTTCTAAGAAGCTTCCTACAATCCATAATAATGTTGCCTAAAGTGTGACGGCTAGCATCCCCATGAATCACCAAGTTCCGAACTACTTTTGAATCTATCTCAACCATGATATGGTTGGCCCGAATACTCCATGCATGTAAAAGTCCTTCTCTTAATCCGAGAAGCTCAGCCTCCGTGATTGTGAGAGGGCCAAGCTTCCGACAGAAACCAAAAAGCCACTCCTCTTTATCATCCCGAAGTAAACCACCCGACGCCGCACAATTCGTACTCACCATATAGCTCCTGTCTGTACTTAACTTGTACCAACCCTGAGGGGGCTTAGACAACTGGAGATTTTCTCTTTCTTTAGACTGCCAAGTAGTCTTATCCGGAAAAACCATGCAAAGATCCAAAACAAGACATTTAATATCGAAGAGAATCTTGTTAAAGTTATGTTGCTTACCTGAGAATACAAACTCGTTACGACAACACCAAAAAGAGTCCAAACAGTAGCCAGAAAGATGTATCTCCAAGGGAAATCTGGAAGCAACGTGTTTGTCAGCTTCCACTTGACATTCAGTTTCATCCATTCTTCATGAGGTAGTGAGAGGAAGTTTAAGAAAAAGGAAGGTTGGACAATGTGTTCCAAACTCCTTTGGGACAAAATAGTCCCTGATTGCATGCAAAATCGTCCCTGTTTTTGGATTAATATTTTTCTGCTAAGCATATATGTCGTTTGTGTTGGAAATTGGAAGTTTCAAAACTTCAAAAATCAAATTTAATATTTTCATTATTTGCATTAACAATATTGACCATAACCTCCCACATTGTATTGATTTGTGCTTTTAATTTTTAGGTTTCAACATGCATCCTAACACTATAAATAGGTCCTAGGGGTCTTAGTTAGAAGACACAACAACACAAGCATACAACATTCATCATCTATATTTTCTCTATATTTTGGGCAACTAGGATAAGGTCTTGTTCACATAGTTTTCTTGTGAACGAGCTCACAAAGAAAACACCGGCGTGACCTTCTTGGGTTTTATCTTGGGGTGGTGGTGAGCCGACAGTACCTGCACGAGGGGAGGCCATCACGATCTTAGGACAGCGTCAAGTGGCGTGACTCCTACAGGCCAGCCGTTCTTACTTTTATATGTTTTAAATTATATTATTTTATGCAAATTGTTTCACATGATAATCTAAAGAATTTATATTTATGTTATTGCATGCAAATCTTGAAAAATTTCACAACAATCTAAGATCGTGATATTGGTTGCTCTAATTCTGATTTTAATCTGTTATAGCCTACTGAATTTCATATCTGCTGCAATTAGTTCACTGCTTATACTTTGTTGTTATTGTTTTGCATATCTTTTTAAATCACTCACTGTAAGTCTATAAGTGATATATGATTACATATATTCTTTAGTATAACGAAAACGAAAACCACAAAAAAAAATAAAAAAAATAAATAAATAAATAAATAATTTTTTTTTTACTCTCAATATATAATACTCTATATTAACAATATTCTAAACAATTCTGCAATTATATGCTCTCTGCAAATTTGAAACAATTTGTTCACTGATTTACTAATAACAAATTATTAAATACATTAAGATTGTGCCAAGTGTTGATGATTGTGTGATGATTATGTTTATATAAAATTAACAGAAATTACTTTGGTTTTGGTTTGGATAGCTAGCTAACATCTGAAGAGTTTCTGTACATGTGTCTAATTTGCTAGATATAAACCTACAAGTCCATCAACTATTGCCACGTAAAAGTGAACTACATGCATATTAGCTGGAAAACGGTTTTGTTTTAAATTTTAATATTTTAATTTACTAGTAATCTGAACGGTAAAATTGCTATTTATTTCGTTTGATAGCATTAGTCTTTGAAACCGTTTATCAATTTAAAAATAGTGGAGTATTATTTGTTGACTCATATTTGTGACTTGAAAATAATCTTGTAATTATTAATTATTGATGTTATCTTATTGATTCCTACATACCGTTTAATTAATAAATCTTGTATGTGTGTCATTTAATAATTCAACGGTAAAATTTGTTATTTGTGTGTTGTGTGCTAATAATAGTAACAGAAACCGTTTACAAACTTATCAATTGTGGGAAAATTGCTTGATTTAATATTTATAAATTACTTTAAAAATTCTAATATTCGGTTGATCTTTACTACTGGTTGACCAAATTTGATTTTATTCTTATCACTCCATTGCATGCGAGTTAAGTGTTTTGATATATTGCTCACATATTCATTTCTAGTGTATGTTACAAATCTGTGGTATTTTAAATTTGTGAAGCGTTAGTGTTGCTGTTATTGATAGTATTTCTTTGACTCCTACAGTTAATTGCTTCATTTAAATTTATCATTTCTTTGCCCTTATTAATTCCTATTGTTACTAATCAAAATTAAAACAAAAAATACAATGGCATCTCGTGAAGACGCTAGTAGTGTTAAACCTGAGAAATTTAACGGATTAAATTTTAAAAGATGGCAAAACCAATTGAAATATTGGTTGACCGTTCTTGGGTTTATGTCTGCCATAGATGAAAATATTGAATCAAGCTCTTGGCAAACCCCTGAAAATGTAGACTATCATTGTCGTAATCGTATTCTTAGTGCTTTGTCTGAAAGACTTTACGATGTTTATCATACTTTTACTAGTGCTAAGGAACTTTGGGATGCCTTAGAAGCCGATTATGGAATTGATGATGCGGGTATTGTTAGATTTAATGCCTCTACTTTTACAAGATATATAATGGTTGATGAAAAGTCTATTAATGAACAAATTCATGAATTTCAAGACTTACTAAAACCTTTAGAAGAAGGAGGGTCAAATTTTAGTGAAGATTATAAAGTTTCATGTCTAATTGATAAACTCCCACCTTCATGGTCTAATTTTGCTAGAGGTCTTAGACATCAACAAGGGTCGTTAACTTTAAGTCAAGTCTTTAAATCCTTGAGGGTAGAAGAACAACATAGGATTAATGTTAAACAAGAAGGGTTGAAAGCTAAGGCTAACCTAGTGGAACATAAAAGAAACCATAACCAAAATAGGTTCAAGCCTAGGGGAAATAGGTTTAAAATGAACCACAAGAATTGGAAGAAAGACTACCGTCATTATAATAATAATAATAATCGATTTAAGACACTAAACTATAAGGATAGTAAAGGCAAAGAAAAGATAGAGAAGCCCTGCTTCATGTGTGGAAGAATTAATCATATGGCTAAAGACTGTTTCTACAAGAAGACCGAGAAGTTCAACTCTAGGTTCAACACTAAGCCTAATAATCAAGAAGTAAACATGTTGGTCAATGGAGAACCATCTATCAGGTTAGAATCTATAACTCCCTTAATAAACTTTACATATAAAAATAATGAATGGTGGTTAGATTCAGGAGCTAATATTCATGTTTGTTTTGAAAAATCAATGTTTAAAACATATCAGAACTCAAGTGGAGGAAGCGTGACACTAGGAAACAACACTGTCGCACAAATACATGGGATCGGGAGCGTTGAGTTAAAAATGACGTCGGGAAAGACATTAACCCTAGATGGAGTGCGACACGTACCTGAAGTGAGAAGAAATTTAGTTAGTGGGTCTTGTTTAGTTGAAAATGGTTATAAACTAGTTATGGAGTCTAATAAAGTTGTAATAACTAGAAAAAATGATTTTATTGGAAAAGGCTTTGTAAGTGATGGTTTGTTTAAATTAAATATTTTTAATGATGAAAATTCCTCCTTTATTTTTAATATTGAATCTAATATTTTATGGCATAAAAGATTAGGACATGTTAGTAATATAAAAGTTAAGAGACTTATGGATTTAGGATTAATTCCAAAATCTCAAGTAAATATTGATCATAAGTGTGAAATATGTGTACAAGCTAAACAAACAAAAAGAGCTTATAAATCGGTTCACAGAGATTCAATTATCTTAGAACTTATCCATAGTGATGTGTGTGATTCAAATAGAACTCCAACTAGAGGTGGAAATAAATATTTTGTAACATTTATAGATGACTTTTCTAAATATTGTTATATTTATCTTATTAAGTCTAAAGATGAAGTCTTTGGAAAATTTAAGATTTATAAAACTGAGGTTGAGAACCAATTAGAGAAAAAAAATTAAAATATTAAGGTCGGATAGAGGAGGAGAATATTCTTCAGGTGAGTTAGAAAAATTTTGTGAAGAAAATGGTATTATACATGAATTCACACCTCCCTATTCACCTCAATCAAATGGAGTAGCTGAAAGGAAAAATAGGACGTTAATGGATATGGTTAACTCTATGTTATTAAATTCTGGAGCACCTGAAAACTTATGGGGGGAAGCTATTTTATCTTCGTGTTTTATACTTAATCGTGTGATTGTTAAAGATAATGATAAAACTCCTTATGAATTGTGGAAAAAGAGAGCCCCTAACCTAAATTTTCTTAAAGTGTGGGGGTGTTTAGCAAAAGTAGCTATACCTGATATTAAAAGGAAGAAAATAGGTCCTAAAACAATAGATGCTATATTTATCGGATATGCTCAAAATAGTAGTGCGAATAGATTTTTAGTAGTTAATTCTGACGTTAGTGGTATTTCTAATAACACAATTATTGAGGCTAGAGATGCAACTTTCTTTGAAGATGTTTTCCCTTTTAAGACTAAAATTACAAGTGAATTAGAAACACCAAGAATAGAATCTTATATAGGTGAATCATCTAAAAGTTCAATTTTAGAAAACAAGGAAGAAGAATCTATAGAATTAAGAAGAAGTAAGAGGCCTAGAGTAGAAAAGAATTTCGGAGATGACTTTATTACATTTTTAGTTGAAGGAGATCCCCAGACCTATGAAGAAGCTATATCTTCTATAGACACACCTTTTTGGAAAGAAGCCATAAATGACGAATATAATTCGATTATTCAAAATAATACTTGGGTATTATCTAACTTACCACCCGGTAGTAAGCCGATAGGATGTAAATGGATTTTTAAAAAGAAATTAAAAGCGGATGGGTCTATAGATAAATATAAAGCAAGGTTAGTAGCAAAAGGGTTTACACAACAAGAAGGAATTGACTATTTTGATACTTACTCGCCTGTCGCTAGAATTTCAACTATTAGAACTTTACTGGCGTTAGCATCTATACATAAATTAATAATTCATCAAATGGATGTAAAAACGGCGTTTTTAAATGGAGATTTAGATGAAGAAATTTACATGCAACAACCTGAAGGCTTTAAAGTTAAAGGGCAAGAACATAAAGTATGTAAATTAGTAAAATCTTTATATGGTTTAAAACAAGCTCCTAAACAATGGCATGAAAAGTTTAATGAGGTTATACTTGCTAATGGGTTTAAATCAAACGAACATGACAAATGTGTCTATGCTAAGGAAGAAAATGGTGAATATGTGATACTATGTTTATATGTGGATGATATATTAATTTTTGGGTCTAATTTGTATTTTATTAAAATTGTGAAAGATTGTTTGTCTAATAACTTTGAAATGAAAGATTTGGGTGAAGCTCATATTATTTTGGGCATGAAAGTTAGTAGAACTAAAGAAGGCATCTCACTAGATCAATCGATTGCTATTGAAAAATTCTTGAAAAAATTTAATTACTACGATTGTAAGATAATGTCTACTCCTTATGATCCTAATGTACATCTAAATAAGAATTTGGGAGAACCCGTGTCACAATTGAAATATTCTCAAATTATAGGGTCATTATTGTATTTTTCTAATAGAACTAGACCTGATATATGTTATGCGGTTGGAAGACTTAGTAGATACACTCATAATCCTAGTAAAGAACACAGGAATGCTTTAGAAAGAATTCTTAAGTATCTTAGAGGAACCCTAAACTTTTCTTTATACTATAAAGGTTTTCCAAATGTACTTGAAGGGTATAGTGATGCTAATTGGATTACCGATAGCTCCGAAATAAAATCTACTAGTGGCTTTGTATTTATGTTGGGGGGAGCAGCGATAACTTGGGGATCTAAGAAACAAACTGTTATTTCTAGAAGTACAATGGAAGCTGAGTTAATAGCGTTAGATTTAACTTGTACAACTGCTGAATGGCTAAGAGACCTTTTACTTGATATTCCATTAGTAAAGAAACCTTTACCGGCCATATCTATACATTGTGATTCTAAGGCTGTGATAGATCTTGTGAAGCAAACCCATTCTAATAAGAAAATGAGTAGACATTTACAAGCAAGATATAAAAGTGTAAAATCTTTAATAAAGAGAAATGTGGTATCACTCAATTTTGTCAAGTCCGAGAGAAACTTGGCTGATAATTTGACTAAAGGTCTACCCAATAAGGGTGTTTATGAATCATCGAGGGGGATGGGCATAAGCCCACAAGGGAGTCACCTCCGGGAGTAACCCAACCTTTGTGATTGGAGACCCCATGAAGAAGGTTCAATGGGTAGGAACAACCTGTAATGCGTGACTCATTTAGCACTAATTTATGAGGAGAGTGTCTCCTTCCCATCCCTAAGGTGATAGTGCTTTTGTAGTGTGATGTTAAGGTTGGTTTTGATCCTTAATGAGACCAAGGCGGGAAATAATCCGCGGGGTAGAGTTCACACGTACCCTTGGAGGTTTCACCTAAGTGAGAGTTGCCATACATAGGTCGTGGCTATGGGTTGGGCTAACCCTAGAGACCTCACGAGAATCAAGATTAGAGCGCAAGGCCTTTAATGCGCTAACCCGCGAACTGAGACCGATGTCGATACTGTGTGTGTGATGTATTGAAGTTTGGCCAAGGGACCTAATTCCAGGCGTAGTCCATTATGGCTCCCTCAAATGGAAATCATCAACACTAAGTGTAGGTTCAAGCCCGGAAGGCTCCTGCAACCATTGCATAGTATTTAGTTGCCCTTTTATATATATTTTATATATCATTTGAAGTTTTAAACCTTGTGGGGGATTGTTGGAAATTGGAAGTTTCAAAACTTCAAAAATCAAATTTAATATTTTCATTATTTGCATTAACAATATTGACCATAACCTCCCACATTGAATTGATTTGTGCTTTTAATTTTTAGGTTTCAACATGCATCCTAACACTATAAATAGGTCCTAGGGGTCTTAGTTAGAAGACACAACAACACAAGCATACAACATTCATCATCTATATTTTCTCTATATTTTGGGCAACTAGGATAAGGTCTTGTTCACATAGTTTTCTTGTGAACGAGCTCACAAAGAAAACACCGGCGTGGCCTTCTTGGGTTTTATCTTGGGGTGGTGGTGAGCCGACAGTACCTGCACGAGGGGATGCCATCACGATCTTAGGACAGCGTCAAGTGACGTGACTCCTACAGGCCAGCCGTTCTTACTTTTATATGTTTTAAATTATATTATTTTATGCAAATTGTTTCACATGATAATCTAAAGAATTTATATTTATGTTATTGCATGCAAATCTTAAAAATTTAACAACAGTTTGAGGAGCCAATAGAAGATGCCAATAACCATTTCATTAAGAGGCATCACCTCTCATAGTTAAGTGTGAGATCAAGTGTTCAGATTCCCACACACATGATACCACCGTTGTAATTCAAAGAAAAAATAAAAAAATACTATACTAATAGCAGTTCACAACTATTCGACCCAAAACGAAAAAAGATTTATGGGAATTGGGCCCGTACCAATTCGACAAAAATATGATGGGCTAGAAACTGGGCCACTACAACAAGGGTCAATTGCAAAATGACGTGAGCTTTTACTAGTCAAATGCATGTTTTCTACGTCTTTCAAAAATATCAAAAATATGATGTGATAGAAACTGGGCCACTACAACAAGGGTCAATTGCAAGATGACGTGAGCTTTTACTAGTCAAATGCATGTTTTCTACGTTTTAAGTTGGCATATCATAAACCCATCAAAAAGCAGAAAAAAAAAACATGTTTTGCATGACATAAATGTAGTGTTGACCAAAAAATATACCAGAAAATATGAACGTTCATCGTAACTGCGAAACCGCCCTAACCCAACTGAAGTCGTACCGCAATTAGGCAAGTTGAGGATTGAATGGGTTGGTCTCGGTTGATTATAAAAAGTACATAATTTAACTTTGAGTTTGAATTTTCATTTACATAAACCGCACTCAACCGCAATATATATGAATATACTTATATATATACATCAATTACTCTTTTATATAGCTATTGTAAATTTTAATAATCATCGATCAAAACTAGTATCAATGCAATCGTATATTATATTGTATTGATTGTTTATATCAATAGATGAATACAAATTTATTTAAAATAACATTAGATAAATATATTTATATATATATTAACTACTCTTTAACATATATAGTTTTTAATAACTACTTATTAATATTAGTAGCAACATTGTTATATCGTATTGATAGTATTTTATACATAGCACTTAATAATCACTCATTAAATAATCTTGCATCAAAACCAAACTATATCGTTTGCACAACATATTTTAATAAATTGTATTCATAATAGTTTCTTTCCATATTTGCAGGCTTGACACAAATTCTTTGATCAACTTATTATAATTAAAAAATAACTCAATGTGTTTGTTTATACTGACATAGTAACAAATTTCTAGTCAAGTTATGGATGAGTAAACATGACGTGATAGTTTGACAAGAAAAAAGTAAACATAAAACTGAATCTTGTGATTTTATCAATAAATTACATGTTGTGTGCTCGAGATGCCAAGTTTAAATGTTGCTGATAGGTGCTAGTAAAGTAAATAGTTTGATTGTTAAATACTAGAACATTGTTGAGCATAAAATTACTTCATTAGTCTCATCCGAAGCAAAAATGCCAACTAGATTTTGAAAATACAATACCCGAATTTTTATATATTAGTTTAGACCATTAAATTGTTAGAAACAGCAAAAATCGCCTCAACCAAAGTAGACCCCAAAGTTCAGGTTCAAGGCTTGTTGGACTGGACTCGAGCTAAGGCATCCCAAAACAATAAACATCGGGTCGGACCAAAAATAATAGTAAAACTACTCCAACCCGCACCAGTCTCACCCTACCACAAAATACTATTGTATTATTCACTAGTAGATATTATATATAAGCCAAAAAAACATCAGGATTTAATTTTCGTAGGAACTTTCAACCAATAAAAATGAGAACATCAATGTGTATTGTGTGGTGGATAAGGGGAAAATTCTTTCAAACAAAGTACTTGTCGAGGATACAAGCACTTTTGTAGAACTAGCAAATATCATGTTCTGGCATAAGTATATTCCTGTATCCACATATTCTATTCCATGTTGACTTTAATTGTATATATCCAAGTCAATTAGTGACAAATATATTAAATTTACAGTATAGTTAATGTAAATTTTAAAAAAAAATCAATCACAATGCACATATTATTATATATATATATATATATATTATTGGTTGGTGGCGGTTATCCAGTTAAAATAATTTTTTTGAAAGTATTCGGTGTTATATTTTAAGTAAATTTCCAAATATATCTATAAATTTTCATGATTTTTTTAAAATCGAAATCGAAATTTTGAATATCCCCGAAATTTTCATCGAAATTTCCATAAATTTACTACCTCGATATCGACACATATACTGAGATTTAATACCTTGATTTTAACTAATTTGCATCAAATCCGTGCTAATTAAACCTGGAAAGATCAATCATTCTTTTCCATAAAAAGGACAGAAAAAATTGTGAACCCAAAGTCTTCCACTACCACCTTTTAAATTTCATAAGGGGATGTCCACAAGCCAAGCTCGAACTCAGCCTAGCTAAATTTTTCGGCTCGAGCTCGAGCTCAGAAAAAAATAAAATTAAGTTTTTAAATAAATATATATTATTAATTTTGTATGGATATATATATATTATTAAATATAATCATGGTAAATTTTAAATATATCATTATTTATATATATATATATATAATATTATAATATATTATATTATGTATATGTACATATTAAAAAATAAATAATATATATATATATATAAATAAATAAAATGTTTTTTTCTTGTTCTGACTAGCGAGCTTTCGAACAAACATTTTTGGGGTTCGAGCCGGCTCAACTCGTTGGTCACCTATACTTTCATTAACCTAAAAGAAATATAAAACTGACAATATTGAAATATAGTTAGTATATTTTGAGAAGAAAGAAGAAGGTGGACAACCTTCTAATTCGCTGGAGCTTTTCGTATTTATTATTGGGGAAAAAATAGTTTCCTCGCATATTAATATATACAACCATCCAGGAAATTATAGAGCAGCGATCGGACCCCTACTTAGTTAGTTAAATATGGGACAAGAAAAATTCATCATTTAATACGAACGAGTATATTATAAAATTTTATAAAAAAATTACTGTGAAAAAATTGGCTAAAAATATGGCAACTAGATATAAACAGATTTGTAGACGTACGAGTATAATACGAATAAGAATGAATTATTTAGGAGTAAATATACGGCTTGTTTTTATATAAATTCGCAGGATATATTGCTTGTATTCACTTTTAATTTATAAAAATAATATTTTATATGAGTCACTATTTGATAACATTAATATTTCGATGAATTGTTACTGTTCATTGCTTTTAAATGTATAATACTCAATTAATACTTATAAAAATTAATTATAATTTTCAACTTTTAAATAAAAAACAAATAATTTTTTCCCCAAAATCTGAGTATTACTCGTTAGGTATAATACGGAATACGTAAAGTACGTGTTTTAAACAATTCAACTTAAAAGTACGAATATTATTCCTTAAGTTCAGAACCCATATGAAAAACAAAAGTATTTTTCAATTATACATATATGTGTATTATATGAGTATAATACGAGTTTAAATTAACAGAGACCGGACCCTGATTATGTTTGCTTGGTTTCAAATTATAATTAGGTACAAATGCTTCAACAGTGCAATAAAATACATACATAATTATTTTTTATGGTACTTTTTTCAACATCATGTAAATATGTTGAAGTACTAGCTAGGTTTATGCGAAGTGTGGACCATATGAGGTGAGACATGGATGGTCTTGCTCGCACAAGAATCTTCCTGGATCACTCTCATTTAATTTGTTGTCCTCATGCACGTTAAAAACAATTAATGTTGTACTCTCACTAATTGATCACCGTATGTGTGTCTATATACATGGCAAAAAATATCAGAAACTCGAATCCTCAGCCATAAAATGGGACGTATCATATACGTACATTATAATATCATAACATACAATATATAGAGTGGAGATAGTATCCGTCAATGACAAAGAGTGGAGAGCCTTGCAAGGCGAACATGGTCTGGAACTATGAAACGTGGTGTAGACTTCATAGTTTAACTCTATAATTTGAGTAATTAAAAAATAAATAAACTCTATAGTCTAAGGGTTTCGTGGAAAAAATATTGTTGTACATCCTTTTATATTTTTTGATTTCAAAATCCAGGAGTTCAAATGTAATACAACAATGCGACCCCTTAATTGTTGATAGGGAACTTTCATTTGTTTAATCTGTCTCCTAATTAATTTGCTTGAATTATTTCTGAAAATTAAAGGTATGATTTTTTTGTTGTTGGAGTGAATCGGAAAATCAAATAGTAATAAAAAGACTCCTACAATGGTGAGAGTAGAGTTCAAAGTTAAATAGAGCTAGACATTATAAATAGGTATGAACCTGAAACATTTTGAGTTTGTGTGTCAAATGTGTTGTTGACCACAAAATGCTATTACTACTGCATTTTTCACATGTACATATATATATATATATATATATATATATATATATATAGGGTCAAGATCTAATACATACCCTCTCTTAGATAAGACCTAAGACCCAATCTAGTCCATTGGATTAATTAAATCTAACAGTCCAAATATAAAACAAAAACAAGAGGGAAAATTGGAAAATTAATGAATTAGGGGTATAATAGACAAAATGGCAAAATTACACAGCATCCATTTACCAAAAATAACTGCACATGATCTCCTAAAATCTCTCAAAACTGATACCCACGAAAATCTCCCTTCAATCTCACAAATCTCAGCATAAAATTAACGGAATCAGTTTATATAATCGTATTAATCTCAAATTTCGGTCGATTATCACCAAAAAATTTCTGAAATTCTGAAATTTGTGTAAAATCGAGATTGAAAAGACCAAAATCTAAAATATTGAACTTCTAAAATTTGCGTGAGGCGCTGCTCGAAGACGGCCGGAAATTAGCTGGGGAAGATGACCGGAAAATAGCCATGAATATGACAGATTTTCACGAACTGAAAATTCGATCGCGAAATATCAATCTCCTCCTACTGTATATTTTTGTGTATTAGCTATTGTATAATGTATTAATTAGCTATTGTATAATGTTTATTAGCTATTGTATTCACTGTATAATGGGTTATATGATTCTGTATATTGGCTTATATTTTACTGTATATTGTGTTATAATATACTATATAATGGTTTATAAGATTGTAATTGTATGATGTATAAACATACACTGTATAATGGGTCGTATGATACTGTATAATATGTTATAACATACTGTATAATGGTTTGAAAATCACTAATTGTATATCATTAATCGCACACTGTATATCACCGTTGTATTTACTGTATAATGGTTTATAAGCTACTGTATAATGGTTTATAACCTACTGTATAATAGTTTAAAAATCACTAATTGTGGTGTCACTAAAATACCACACTGTATATCACCACTCATGTACTGTATTTTGCTTTAAAAAATAAAAAAATATATATTTTAAATTTTCGAAAGGCAAAAACTGTTTTTGGAATTTGGCCCCAAGCTCTACTTCAATCTCAAAGGAAACGTCGTTTTAAAAACAACTCAGATACTTATCATAAGTATGCTGAGCACCATCCTCTCGGGCCCAAATTCCATCGTTTTAATAGGTTTTTTCGCGTTTTTATATTTTCAGTCGGATTTTTATTTTCATTTTTATTTATTTCCATTATTTCCAAACTTTACCTTGTTTGTATTTACTGTATATTTGTTTATTAACTATTGTATAATGGATTAATTAGCTATTGTATTTACTGTATAATGACTTATATGATACTGTATATTAATTAATATGATACTGTATACTGTGCTATAAGATACCGTATAATGGTTTATAAGATTGTAACTGTATAGTTATAAACACACACTGTATAATGGTTTATATACTATTGTATAATGGTTTACATACTACTGTATAATGGGTTATAAGCTACTGTATGATGTTTTAAAAATCACTAATTGTGTTTGTCACTAATGCCACACTGTATGAGATGTTGTATAATGGTTTATATGATATGTTTTGTTATTTACAAGTTTTAAAAACTAACAAAACGCAATTTTGAAGCCCTAAATGATCGCAGATGGCTAAAATCACGAGACCGCACCGCAAAGCGGTGCGTCTTGTTCAGCACGCCGTTTCGCTATAACTGTGTGATTTTCGTATCATTCCGATATAGTGAATTTTTTTCCCATGTTTTCGCTTACATCATTGTTACTTGTTTTGATTTTTGATTTTTGAAGAATCTGTTTTTGTGAATTCTGTTTTTGAAGATTTTGTTTATGAATTAAACTGACTTTCTTTGCATGTAATACCATACTGTATAATCGCGTTATATGGACTGTATAATGGAATATAATAAACTATATATTGATGATTAATGTATTGTATAATATGCTGAAAAAATGCAGAATTCAAAAAATTATGATTCGAAAGAAAAAACGAATTTGGAAGTAGAATTGATGAATGATGAAGAAATCTCAGATTCTTGTAATGAAATTGATAATTTCTGTAAATAGATCGAATTATAATTAGAAATAAAAATAAATTGGGAAGCAAAATCAGTTATGGAGAAAAATCAGGAATCTGATATGGGAAGATTTAATTTGTTACGTTTTACTGCCTAAAATGCCCCTCCCATCATTAAAACAATACAAATAATCTGAAAAATAAGATAAACCCACACCCTTGGGATCAAATTGAATCAAAGGCCTAGATTGGGCCTTAGATCTTACCAAATGTCAAGGTATGTATTTGATCCATACCCTATATATATATATATATATATATATACATATACATATAGATAGATAGATAGATAGATAGATATATAGAAGCAACCAACAAGGTCCAACACAATTGGTATATAGCTGAATTCCTTAAGCATGTTGTTCAGGAATCGATCCCTGACCATGTGTATGGAAAAGACTTTGTTGGGAGAGGCAAAACCCACTTCGGTGATCTCTACGCCTCGAAGGGATTAATTTTCGGAGTCCGGCTCGGGGAGACCCTTGGTATAAATTAAATTAAATAAAATATATATATATATATATATATAGAAGCCAAGTAAGTATCTGGATTTAATTTTCCGCGAAATATTTTTTTTGAACGTTTTCCGCGGAATTCTGCGGAAAACGTTCAAAAAATGAGAACATTAAAGCGTGGTAGATAAGGTACTGTACAAGTACTTCTGTCGAGCAAATATCACCTACTCAATCGGTACTCGCATAAGTTTTTCTATATACGTACATGTATTCAGGGACGGAGCTAGGGGAGGGGGGGGGGGTGTTGGAGGGCGCTCGCCTCCCCTCAATTTTGAAAAATTATTTTTTTATCTTACAAAATTTTTTATTTTTGAATTTCGCCCCCCCCCCCTCAAAATCGAAAAATATCACGCTTTCTTCCTTTTCTTTGAGTTGCCTCCCCCCCCCCCCCCCCTCCCGAAAAAAAATCCAAAATTCTGGCTATAACGAAAGACATATAAGAGTATAAAGTATATCGAAAGTTGTAATTGAACCTAATTCCTTATTATATTTCCCCTCATAAATATAGTGTACCGTATCGTGGGGGGGGGGGGGGCTTTGAATCCTTCGTCTATTTGGGAAAAAAAAGTGTATAGCTATATCACAACAATCTCGCCCCCCTCGGTAAAATTCCTGGCTTCGTCCCTCCATGTATTCTATGTGTTGAGTTTAGTTGTATCAAATACCAACTACTCGTATTATATAAAAAAAATATCACCTACTCGAGCAAATCATGTTTTTGTATTCTATTTATTTGTAGATTAATTGAACGTAAGTCACATAGAGCGCGAGCGAGGGCGGAACGAATGCGAGAGCGTAAAAAAATTAAAATTTCTTAAGAGCTAGAGCGCCTAAGAGTATATGTTAATAAAATAAAAATAAAAATAATTATTATCAATTATTCTACCATATTATCGTTAGATATTATTTTGATATGATACATTCATGTTAAAATTATTATTTTTAACTTGAATTTTAAAAATTGTTAGATAATGTGATTGTCCATTTTGGTAGTTTTTTTAAAAAATAAGTACAGCGAACTAAAAAAGTTTAAAATTATTAAAATAATCTTAACTATAGGTCCCAATTCTTGACTGGAAATGACGTCGAAGGCTCTAAATTAACTTACAACTTGCAGGTTTTGCATCTACAAAATCTATACATGTGGTTTCATTATTTCTTGTTTTAAGGACAACTCTTTTTGCTTATTAATTTGACTGATGGAAGAATTTTCATTGAATATATATGAAATAACATCTATGACAAACATTTGTTATATTTTGAAGTATGGTCCATAAACTTAAGTGCGAGAATTAAGAATTTTAATAGCATAATAGAACGAAACTCTCATTTTTAAGTCGCAAGAACAAGCTCGGAGCTGTTAGAGCATCACGCTGTCACCCCTGTATATGAAGAATTATTTGATCTAGAATTGAACTGGGTCCAAATGACTATATTTTTTTCAGAATTGTTCGAGGTTACATTGTAACAAATTGGCATCAAGTCGTGCTAATTAAACATAGAAAGGTAATTACTTTTTAAAAAAAAAAAGAAAAGTACACAAGAAAAAGTACCAGTTCAAAGCCTTTCGATCTTTCACTTATTTTTATTTAACCCCTAGTTTTCACTCTTATAGCCTCTCTCTCCATATAGAATATAAAAGAATCTAACCGACTATAGAACTAAAAGAATATAGAATTAACATCAAGATACTTATACACACACACGTATACGTGGACGAATTATTTTAATTCCATAGTATGTTTTCAATGTCATGTAACATAATATTGTGGACAGTGGACCATATGAGGTCAAACATGCATTTTGGTTCCATGCATGTGAACGTTGTCCTCTGACTAGTTGCTCTCATCATTTATATCGTGTCTATATATATATCGCCCGAATCCTCAGCGCCACAAAATTATCAAGACTAATATATAGAATTAGCTTCAGCAGAATAACAACTTCCAATTGCGACATAATGCAGATAGTATCCGTCAATGACAAAGTGGAGAGGCGAACTGCCAATTATAAGCCAAACATCTGGAACTATGATCGCCTACAGTCCACGCTCACCAGCAAATACGACGTAAGTACTAGTTCTTTAGCTCATCATCAATATATATAATTTCCTACCTACATATATATATAATTATATATATATATATATATATATATTGTAGGAGGAGAAGTACAAAAGAGAAGCCGAGGCACTGAAAGAGGAAGTTTCTGGAATTCTTGGATCATTAATGGACCCATTAAATAAGTTGGAGCTAATAGATGACATCAGCAAACTCGCTCTGTCATATTACTTTGAGGAGGAAATCAGTGAAACCTTGAATGAAATAGCTTACATGAAGAGTACTCATGTGAATAATGATCTATACGCCACTGCAGTGTGCTTTAGAATACTAAGGCAGTATGGCTACAATGTTTCACAAGGTGAAAACGACCACCCACACACACACACATATAGGGAAAATTTCATTTTTGATCCCATAACTTAATTTTTTTTTAATTTTAGTCCCATTATTTATGAGTTTATCACATTATATCCCATAATTTGCATTTTTTCTCAATGTTAGTCTCATCCGTCAATTTTCGTTAATTTCTAACGGAGAAGGCACGTGTCCGTTAGTTAAAGGCCATTTTTTGTTTTTTTTATAAGTAATTATATATATATATAAATAAATAAATAAAGAAAAAAATTAATTTTTTTTATATCGTTCACTGTTCATCATCTTCATAGTGAAGACGATGAATGGTGACTTTTAGATTATTTTTTTTTAGCTATTTAATTTTTATATGTAATATTTTATATAATTTTGTGTGTGTATATATACATATTATATATGTCTATGTGTGTGTATGTGTGATCAGGGACGGATTTACGGGGGGGCTTGGGGGGGCCCCGGCTCACCCGAGATTTAAAATTTTTTCTACACGATACATGTAATTTTATAATATGGCCCCCCCCAAAGAATATTAATGAATCTTGCATGTGTAGAACAAATAATAGGCTTGGTGGAGTTGGTAAAAGGCTTGGGTATGGTGTTTTGCTTAGGCGAGATTTTGGGGAGGGAAGGGGTTCGAATCCTTGCACCATCATTAAACACTTTTTATTTTTTAAAGACAACCCCTCAAGTCATGTGTAACTTTTATTGTATTTAATATTCTTGTTTAATTAAAATTAGTTACCATTAAAAAACAAAAATAGAATTGTTATTCTTTTTCAACTTCTCTTCTAAACTTGTTAGGAATTAGGATTAGTAACAAATATTTTTCTTTTGAACTTGTCTTCTAAACTTATTAGGATTAGAATTAACAAATACTTTTCCTAAAATCTATAGAAACTATAAAGAATTGTTGAGAAGAAAAAATATACAAGACATCAAGAAATCTAAAGATAAGAAAATGTTGATTATCATTCAATTATTTAAAGTTTATTCATCACAAGGTACAAACTAATTATGTTATATTACTTTATAATGTTTTGAGAATGTGTAATAATATTTGTTGAAATTTTTTGGTCGCATAAACTTGGTATCATTCGAATATTTAAAGTTTAACCACCACAAGATACAAACTGATTATAATATTTTGATAAGATTTTTGAAGAATTGGTTGTATATTCCGAAACTAATAAATTTACTGAAAGTTAGTTTTATTTTTCTTTTCTCTTTGTTATTTTACTTTTCTATTAAAACAAAAATAAGTTTGACTATATACTTATAATTGAATATTAAATAACTATTTTTTTGTTATTGGTACTTCGGCCCCCCCAACTCCTAATTCCTGGATCCGTCCCTGTGTGTGATTATGTGTTTGTGTTGGGGGATATTCGGGTTCACTGTTCATCATCTTCATTGAAGAGCGATGAACAATGATTTTTCTTTTTTTTTTTTTTTTTATATAAAATATTATGTGGTGTGTGTATATATATATACATATTATATATGTCTATGTGTGTGTCTATATATGTATGTGTGATTATGTGTTTGTGTTGGGCGGGATTTTTAGGTTCATTGTAGACGATGAACAGTTATATGTCTATGTGTGTGTCTATATATGCATGTGTGTGTATGTGTTGGGGGGATTTTCAGGTTCACTGTAGACGATGAACAGTGATTTTTTTATTTTTATATATAAAATATTATGTGATTTTGTGTATGTATATATACATATAATATATGTCTATGTGTGTGTCTATATATGCATGTGTGATTATGTGTTTGTGTTGGGGGGATTTCCGGGTTCACTGTTCATCGTCTTCATTGAAGATGATGAATGAAGACGATGAACAGATATTTTTCTTTTTTTTATTCTTTTTTTTATTTTTATATATAAAATATTATATGATTTTGTGTGTGTGTGTGTATATATATATGTATTATTTTTTATGTTTTTTGGTTAAAATATTAAACTAATTAATAGTTGGAGAGCTTTTTGCAATTATACCTTGTTTTGGGGCCCAAATCAAGTGGTCAAAAGCTTTGACTAATGGCCATGTGCAAGGCAAATGCCTTATGCTGTTAGAAATTAACGGAAATTGACGGATGGAACCAACATTGAGAAAAAATGCAAATTATGGGATATAATGAGATAAACCCATAAACAATGGGACCATAATTGAAAAAAACTTAAGTTATGGGACCAAAAGTGAAATTTTCCATATATATATATATATATATATCCCTCTAATTTTAATGCAGTTGGCAAAGGTCTATTACGTATTTACGTACTTCAATTTATTTCACATTCAATAAATTTTTGTTACTCACTTTAAAATTTATAAACCCCCTATTAATTAACTCTAGTTATTTCGAATCAAGATCTTTACTTTGGGACTGATTAATTCGAGTAAAATCTTTTTTAGTACATAATATTTTAATTTCTTTTAAAATGACATATATATACTTGTACGTTTACAAGAAAATTTAAGAAAAACAAATACATCAAAAAAAGCTAGCGAGATCAAGTGTGATTGAACCCGAATAGTTGCATGACATGTGATTTAGGTCTGATAAGAATTTTCTCAAGGACATATATAGGCCTCAATTGGATGACATGCTACATCTCATTTTTCAATTTTTCAAAAAAAAATTTCATAAGAAATGCAGTTGTTTGATATCTCGTAAAAATATTTTAAAGAAATGTTATACTCAATTTCCCTAAAAAATCTCAAATTTCAATGAAAAATGGATTTAATTAGCATTTCTTTCAGATTTTTCTCAGGAAAATCAGATTTTTTTTCTATTCATAATTAGACAGCTCACCCAATAACTAAAAAATATTTATTCGTCAATATCTTAACAAAGTTATCAAAATAATTATATATTTTGATTTTAAATAATATTAGGTGCAAAATAAGATCTATTTTGAATATTTTTGGATGTCTTGCTATATGAGTTTAACTTAAATGTCTAAATTTTATTAGAAAATAAAAAACTCCTCCATACTAACTTCCCACAAAAAAAAATAACTTTCTTATAAAAAAAATATATATCACATCACACTTAATCACTACACTTTTTTCAATAAAAAAAAATCAACCAAACACACTTTCTCTATCATATTTCTACTCCCTTAAAAATAAATTCTCTTACTCTTTGTTAGAAAAATAAAAAATAGCATCTCATCAGTTGAGGCATATCCTCCCAGTTTTCATAAATTCAAAGTATCTCCATTGGGCTTTGAAAGAGACTTTATAGTTAGCTATAACTGAAATTTTCATTAGTTATTATTAGTCACAAATGATTCCAAAAAAATTCGCGCCTGAGGAAAGGCATTTTGTAAATGGGTTAAATACATGCGACCCCATGTATTATGTCCAATTATCAACTCAGCTCAGCTCCTTTGAAAAAATAATAACAAGAAGTTTCCTTTTATTTTTGAAAATATGCTTACTGCTCCTTTCGGTGTAATTTTACAGTGGATCGAAATCATTGATCCTGGTCCACTTTTCACCATAAAATTTGGAGTAATTTAGTAAATTACCCCCTTATTGGGGATCCTATGGTGAAAAGTGGACCGGGACCAATGGTCTCGATCCACCATAGAATCACCCCTCCTCTCGAATATTTTTACTTGTAAATTTTTGTGTAAAGACTAACACACCCTTTTAAGTATTTACACTATATTTCTTTTCTTTTCTTTTCATTTACAATTTTATTAGTTATTTTTTTCAAGTTAATTAATTTATTTCTTTTCTTTCTTCACCATTTTCATCAAAACCATATTCTAACCCTATTAAAATATTTCCACCAATTCCAACGCCACCACCTGCTCTACCTCCCAAACTTCTCCTCTTCCCCCACTTCCACCACCACCGTTGGAATCCGCCGCAACCACCACACCCCAGAGCCTCCCACACCACCACTGTCACCCCTGTTCGCACTCCACTCCACCACCATCCACGAGCCGCCGCCGCCACTGCTACGTCCATAAATAAAATCAGGAAACCACCACCACTGCCTCTCCTCTCCAAATCGCGACGCTACCGTCGGGGGAGCCGATTTGCAGGGGAGGCTCTCTCCCTCCCGCTGCTCTGAAAATTGTGGGCTTGGGGGCTGAATATAGGGAGATGGTGGTGGATTTGGGGGCTGAATGGCGGATTTGTGTGGTGGTTTGGAGATGAAGTGGCTGTGAAGGGAGGGGGAAGAGCCGTGGTGGCGCCGTGGGTGAGAATTATATTTGCAGATATATATACCTATATATATAATAATATTATATATATATATATATTATATTAGGAGTGTCCAACTAACCGAGTCGGCTCTTGAGCTTGGCGAGCCGGCTCGAAAAAAGTTCTACTCGAGCTCGAGCTAAGCCTTACGAGCCTAGTTTTTCTGTCGAGCCGAGCTCGAGCCCAACTATACCCATTCGAAGCTTCGCGAACTTGAATAAAAAATATTTTTTAAAAATATATATATAAAATATAATATTTATTTATTTTTAATATATAAATACATATAATATAATATCTTATAATATTATATATGTATTAAACATTATTATTAAATATTTATGATAATTATATTTAATTATATATATTAATACAAAATTAATAATAATATATATTAATTAAAAAAAATTAAATTTTTTTTTCTGAGCTCGAGCTCATTTTTCTCAAACTCGTCGAGCTCGAGCTCAGAAATTTGGCCAGGCTCGGCTCGTGGCACCCCTATATTATATTATAAAATATATAATATGAATCGTTGATCTCTATTAAGATCTACAATTATTATAAATTGAATTTAGTAAAATAAAAATACTTAATGATGACCATCGATTTTAAGAGATTAGATCAAACAATTGATAGATCAAGGGTAAAATAGTCATTTGCTGTCAACAATCTTATAATCAGTTGCATAGAATGTAAGTGACGGGCGTAAAAAGTTAAATGGTTTCTTTATTTTTTTTTCCTGCAGGACTTCTTGTTATTTATTTTTTCATAGAGGGGTGAGATGATAATTAAACATATCACAAGGATCGTATGTATATATTTAACCCTTTTGAAAATACTGTCTGTGACGACTAACAATGAGTCTCGGTTTGCTAGGGAAACATACCTGGAATAAAATGTGTATTAATGTAAACAATTTTTTGTTGTTGTTGTTGTAATTAGACCTAATTTTAAGTGGTGTAGACCCAATTCACCATTCATTTTATTGACAGAAGATGTCACATATACACAATCCACAATCAAGATATGTATAAGAAATATTTTTTATTGTCTCATTGATGATTGCTTCATGAACGCAGATGCATTTGTCGACCTCATCCACGAGGAATTTACCACAAGTGCACATCTGGATGACAAAACCAAGGTTGAAATTTTAGAATGCAGTCATCTTGCCGCCTTGGAGGATGATCAATCCCTGCTGCTTGATATAGCAAAATCATTTACTACTAAGAATCTCAGCCGGGTTTTGAACAGTTCAAATAATGATGATCAGGATCATATTAAGCACGCAATCGCAGATGACAAGATCATATATAACTGCCCTTTGCATTGGAGTGTAAGCTGGTTTAACGTCAAAAAACACATTCAATATTCAAATATTAACAACTACTCTATATTGCTTCCGCTGGCGCGACTTAGCTTTAACATGGTTCAAGCTCTGCACCAAAATGAGCTAAAGGAGATTCTAAGGCATGCACTGCTTTTAATTATTCTAATTACTACTATGTAATGTTTACCCTTTTTTAAAATTTTTTTTTTTACTGGCTTTCATGGATCAGATGGTGGAGGAATCTGGGGCTTTCAGAAGTTTTAACCTTCACAAGAGATCGAGTGGTTGAAAGTTTTCTTTGGGCGGTAGGAGTTGCTTACGAGCCTCAATATGGAAGCCTTAGAAAATGGCTTACGAAAGCCATCGTGCTTGTACTAATAATCGATGATGTTTATGACATTTATGGCTCGAAGCAAGAATTAGAGCAATTCACTACTGCAGTTGAAAGGTACTTAATTACGACTCAATGAAATTAAATTTACGACACAGATTTACTATTAATTATCCCTCTATTTGATCAGTTCAATTTCAATCAACTTTTGTACGGTTTTCAAAAGGAATAATTTCTTGGCACAATTTCAGGTGGGATCCAAGGGAAATCCAAAAGCTTCCAGAAGCTATAAAGAAATGCTTTTCGACCCTATATGATACTGCAAATGACATCGACAATGAAATCCAGAAAGAAAAGGGCTGGAACTCAGTTTTACCTCATATAAAGAAAGTGGTACGCTTTTATATTTTCCAATATATAAGATCATATTTTGTAGAATTTCAGTCATATTATTTATATAAGATCCAGGATTTTTTTTCTCCTTTTTTTTTTTTATTACCAGTGGTCAGATTTTTGTAAGGCATTACTCGTTGAAGCAAAGTGGTACCACGCCGGCCGGACTCCATCTCTCCGGGAATATCTGGATAATGGGTGGACGTCATCGTCCGGACCTGTGCTTTCTATCCATATATTATTTGGCGTTGGTCAACATAGGACACAAACGATCTCTATCTTGAACAACAGTCTAGAAATCATCCGCCACGTCTCCTTAATTATCCGACTCTGCAATGATAAAGGCACTTCTAAAGTAATTAATTTTTCCATATCATTCATTTTGTTAATACTTATAATATGTATCTCGTTGAACGAATGTTTTATATATAAATATGAAGGCGGAATTGGAACGAGGCGATGCACCTTCATCAATCCTATGTTACATGAGAGAATCAAATGTTGGAGAAGAAGAATCTCGGGAGCATATAGGAAAAATTGTTACCCGTTCATGGAAGGAAACCAATGGCCTATTCATCAGTAGTCCCCATTGTCAGCAACCAATGATCAGATATGTAATAAACGCAGCAAGAGTTGCTAATTTCATTTATCAAAATGGAGATGGATTTGGCGTTCAAGATCGAGAGACACGGGAACAAGTATTATCATGCTTAATAGACCCTCTTCCTCTAGCTTTTGATCACTGATACGACCAATGGGAGGCGATTATCCTCACCTGAGCTTAGAATAGTATGATGTAGTAGATATTTTCTTTGGTAATTTTCCCACTTGGGTACTACACAATAGTTAACCGTAAGAAATATTGGTTGTGTTTGCTTTTGTTTTGGGGTTTTTTTTTTGTGAAAAGGTTTATTGGAAGTTGTGTATTTTGATGAAAATATGTTTGGTTGTGTTTGATTTTTTTTCAGAAGAGACGAAAGTTACTGTAACAGTCCAATTATGCAAGTTTTTGTCTGAAAAGTTGTGTTTATAGTTAGTTAATGATTGAAAAATATAATATAATATAATATAAGTTTTAAATGATTATATTGTAGTTGATGTAATTAATAGGCACCTTAAATTAGAGACAATAGTTGACAATTTTTTTGGTAAAAAAAACATAAAGCAAACAAGTTTTGGCCAAAATTGGTTTGAAAACAAACACAGTCATTATGTCTCATATATTATTTTACATATTATTATTTTGTCAATATTAAAGTCTATTTGACAAAATAATTAATTTTCTAATATTATGTGATTAAATCCTAATTGGTTAGTGAGAAGACATGACTTTAATCCTAATTGGTTAGTAAGAAGACATAACTGTAAGAGAGTTGGTCCTCTCTCTACCCTTCTACAAAACAAAAAAAAAAAACTAAAGACATTACGTAAAAAGCAACTAATGTAATTCGGATAAAAATAAGCATATATATCTATCATTCAAAGAGGGGTCAAGGGAGAGAAATCAATCTTTCTCGCGAGACTTTGCAATGAATCAACTATAAATGACTTATACCATCGAATGCTACGGACAAAGGTTAGTCTTTATTTATGAAAGGGGAAATTGTATTTTTGGTCCCATATGTTTCGCTTTTTTCGATTTTGGTCTCATTCATTACGAGATTCTCACATTATATCTCATAACTTTCAATTTTTCTCACATTTGGTCCCATTGAAGGATTTCGTCCAACAATTAACGGTGAACTCCGTTAGTCAACATTTTGACCATTTTTTAGGAAGATTTTGTGCGTGATTGACACGTGATATTGAATAGAAACATCGTGATATTGAACATAATCCGTGTGTGAGTGGATTCATGCACGAATACCGCCCAAAAAATTCGGTCAAAATGTTGACTAACGGAGTTGACCGTTAAGCATTGGACGGAATCCTTGAATGAGACCAAATGTGAGAAAAATTGAAAGTTATAGGATATGATGTGAGAATCTCCCTGGGACCAAAATCGAAAAAAGTCAAAGTTATGGGACCAAAAATGCAATTTTCCCTTTAAGAAATTATGTGAAAATCAGGAAGTTCAAGATTTATGGGAATCAATGTAATTGTATGAAATTTAACTTACATGTGGTATCAGAGCGTGACTTATGAACTCATGATTTTCCAATTTATGAAATCTTATGTTGCAAGTTAAGAATTGTGTTTCCGCTGCGAATTGTGAATTTGGATATTGCAAATTGATAAACACCGTTGCGAATTCCAAATTTCAAATTTTTGATTTTTGGATACTGTTAAATAAGGATATTATTTTAGTTGTATCTTTGTATTAGGTTTCTTTGTATATTGTTTCCTTGTTTGCTAGGTTAGGGTTTTTATTGTATTCTCTCTTGTAATTATAAATACTTGAAGTAGCAATACAATTTTCCCTACGGGGTTTACCATTCTAACATGGTATCAGCTTAACCACGGATTCTTACTTCCGTCGAACCGTTCACTCTTTCGCCACACCTAAAGCCGTCTCCCCCGCGACGCGAAATTTCTTCACTAATTAAATCTGCCTCCACCGCCGGTTGTCACTTTCTTGGTAATTGTTGTTGGTAAATTTCTTCACCAATTCCTTGTGCCTGCACCACCGGTTGTCCCTTTCTTGGTAAGTGCTGTTGGTTCACTAATTCTTTCCTCTTTCTTTGTTTTTTTGTTTTTTATTGTTATTATGGCACAAACCCCTGATATTGCCAAACCTACCGACACTGCCTCTACTTCGCCCTCTCCCTCACATCCGGCTTACACCGCCAACATGGTTTTTCATCTTTTTAATTTTAAATTATGTGAAGAAGATCCTCGTTTTAAACTTTGGAAAACGATTTTTTCCGACATATGTCGCAGTTACCGTGTTCTTGGTCACATCAATGGGTCCTCTTTACCCAAAGATGGTAATGATGAAGATTGGTTTTCCCTTGATTCTAAAATTAAAACTTAGATGTATAATTCTGTCGATGCAAATTTGTTAGACAGTGTTAGTGCCGATGGTTTTACGGCAAAACGAATCTGGGATAATTTAGAAGCTTTTTTTAATAATAATAAACCCTCTCGTTCTCTTGCTTTACAAGTACGTTTTCGTAATTTCAAAAAAGGGGGTCTCTCAATTTTCGATTTTTGTCGCAACATGAAAAGATTTGCTGACAATTTAAAAGATGTCGACTCTCCTATATCCGACCAAGAACTCCTTCACCAAATTCTTAACAATTTACCCGACTCATACACTAGCATCATTGATGTTATTACTCACCAAAATCCTTTTCCATCCTTTGCTCAAGCTCGTAATATGTTACTCTTACATGAAACACGTGAATCAAATCTCTCCACCCCAAATTCCTCCACCGATTCTTCTCTTGCTCTTTTTTCTCAATCCAATACCCGTCATGATAACGGTAAATTCAAAGGCAGAGGTCGGGGTAAGAATTATGGCCGCGGTTCGGGCCGAGGAAATGGGTCCGATCCTCTTACTTTTGCCAACACTTTTCAACAATCTCTCGACCACAACAGATTTTAGCACACTCAAGGCCCACCGAATTATTGGGCTTCTCCTCCTGCTCCAGGTCCAACACGCCCACCCCATCAGTTTGTGGGCCCCTTTCAGCAACAAGGCTCCAATCACTCTATCAGCCCAGCCCAACAATACTCTTACTTTGTTGCCTCGCCGAACTGGGCTCCTCCCTCTCCATCATCCGCGGCCCAACCTGGCATCCTTGGCCCAACGCCTATTTGCTCGCCCAGTCCGCCTCCTGCTCACTACCACTTGGACGCTGCTGGATCAGGCTACCACCAACCGAATGGGCCTCCTTCACTCCCGCCCAGCTATATTTATTCTCCTACCCCTGTTGCTCAGCCCCACTCGGCCAACTCTTCACATATTGGGCTTTCTCCTCAAAAGCCCATTGATCTTGCCTCTCTCTTTTCTACCATGACTGTCCAACAACCCGATGACGGATGGTACATGGACTCGGGTGCTTCCGCCCATATTTCGTCCTCTAAAGGTACACTTTCTTCTCTACAACCTTGTGAATTATTAAAATCTATTATCGTTGAAAATGGTGCTGTTATTCCTGTTTCTCATATTGGTAATTCTTTTCTATCCACTTCATCCTCGTCTCTTGCTTTAAATAATATTCTTGTCTTTCCTCATATTTTTAAAAATCTTATTTCTGTCCGTCAATTTACTCGCGATAACTAATGTTCCATTGAATTTGATCCTTTCGGTTTTTTTGTGAAGGACCTTAAATCCGGGACTCTTATCCATCGAAGTGACAGTAATGGTGATCTCTATCCTTTCAACTCCTCCAGTGCTTCTTCCCCCTCATCCGCCGTTAGTTTTGCTGCCACCATCTCTCCTCACATTTGGCACCGTCGTCTTGGGCATCCGGGCAAATCCGTTTTTAATTTTTTAAGTTCTAGGAAATTTATTAAGTCGTCTAGTTTATCTAATTCTTTTATGTCATGCCTGTCAGTTAGGTAAACATCGTCGTTTTCCGTTTAGTAGTTCTCCTTCTAAAACTTCTCGTATTTTTGAAATTATTCATTCTGATTTATGGACTTCTCCTATTGTAAGTATGAATGGTTTCAAATATTATGTTCTTTTTCTTGATGATTTTTCGCATTTTTTATGGGTTTTTCCCATCCGTACCAAATCTGAAGTATTTAGCATTTTCACTAATTTTTATACTTATGTTAAAAATCAATTTAATACAAATATTAAATCTTTTCAATGTGACCACGGTCGTGAATTTGATAATGATAATTTCCATACTTTCTTTAAAAATCGTGGCATTGTTTTCCGTTTTTCTTGTCCTTATACCTCGCAACAAAATGGCAAAGCTGAACGAACTATTCAATCCATTAATAATATTGTTCGTTCTCTTCTTTTCCAAGCTCATTTACCCTCATCTTTTTGGGTCGAAGCTTTATATATGTCCACTCACATTCTTAATCTTCTCCCCACTACTTCTCTCTCTCTTTTCGTACTCCTTTCGAGGTCGTTTATCATATTTTCCCCTCTTATGACCACTTACGAGTTTTTGGGTGTCTTTGTTATCCTAACCTCACTGCCACTGCACCTCATAAGCTCTCACCTCGTTCCACCCCTTGTCTTTTTTTAGGCTATCCTTCAAACCATCGTGGGTACCGTTGCTTAGATCTTCTTACAAACAAAATCATCCTCTCTCGCCATGTCACCTTCGACGAAGATGTGTTTCCCTATCCCTCGTTTCATCCATCTCCTCCAACCGAAGATTTTCGTTTTTTGACCATTGATGATGATCCACCACCTATTTTTTTCCCCTCCGTCCTTCCTCATTCTCCTACTACGCCTTCATCCCCACCATCTACTGTCGCGCCCCCTGTGTCGCCACCTCCTCGTCTCTCTGATCCTCCTTCTCTAATCGCTCCCTCGAGACATCATATGACCACTCGTTCCAAGGATGGCATCTTTCGCCCTCGTCAGTTCCTTAATCTCTCCACTCTTTCTGCTATCTCTCCTCTCCCTCGTTCTCACACCCAAGCCGTTTGTGACCCTCATTGGAAGGCGGCAATGGATGATGAACTTTCTGCCCTCCATGCCAATAGTACATGGGACCTCATGCCTCCTCCTCCTCATGTTAATCTTGTAGGTTCTAAGTGGATATTTCGTCATAAGTTTCGCTCTGATGGCACTCTTGAGCGACATAAAACTCGTCTCGTTGCTCAAGGATTCTCACAACAGCCTGGTTTAGACTATGATGAAACTTTTAGCCCCGTTGTCAAACCTGCCACTATTCGCACCGTTCTTAGTCTTGCAATCTCTCGTTCTTAGCCCCTCTATCAACTTGACGTTAAAAATGCATTTCTACATGGTCATCTCTCTGAAGTGGTCTTTATGAAACAACCTCCTAGTTTTGTCAATCCTCAGTTTCCTAATCATGTCTGTCGTCTCACGAAGGCTCTTTATGGTCTCAAACAAGCTCCTCGCGCTTGGTACCAGCGGTTTGCATCTTTTCTTACGTCTCTTGGTTTTCTTGGTAGTAAAGCCGACCCCTCTCTCTTCATTCTTCATCAAGGTTCTCATACTGCTTATCTTCTGCTTTATGTCGACGACATTGTTCTCACGACTTCTTCTTCTTCCTTACTTTCTTCTCTCACTCGGTTTCTCTCTTCTGAGTTTGCTATGACAGATCTTGGTCCTCTCCACTATTTTCTCGGTATTTCTGTCACCCAGTCTTCGTCTGGTCTATTTCTTTCTCAATCTAAATTTGCTAGTGAAATTATCGATCGCGCCGCCATATCTAACTGTAATCCATGTGCTACACCTATCGATACTAAAGCCAAACTTTCCTCGTCCGGTCCCCCTGTCTCTGACCCCACTCTTTACCGTAGTCTCGCAGGTGCTCTCCAATATCTCACTATCACTCGCCCTGATATTTCTTATGTTGTGCAACAAACCTGTCTGTTTATGCATGATCCTCATGAGCCTCATTTCCATGCTCTTAAACGTATCCTTCGCTACCTCAAAGGCTCTCTCTCTCTTGGTCTCTCCATTCGTCCATCTTCCACTGATCTTCTTATCGCCTACTCTGATGCGGATTGGGCCGGTTGTCCAGATACACGTCGTTCTACATCCGGTTATTGTGTATTTCTTGGTGATAATCTCATTTCTTGGTCTTCTAAGCGTCAGCCTGTCATTTCTCGTTCTAGTGCCGAAGCTGAATATCGTGGGGTTGCAAATGCCGTTGCTGAAGCTTCTTGGCTTTGTAATCTTCTCTTCGAATTGCATAGTCCTCTTTCTTTTGCTACTGTCGTCTATTGTGATAATATTAGTTCTGTGTATCTTTCTTCTAATCCTATACAACACCAGCGAACCAAACATATAGAAATTGATATTTACTTTGTGCGAGAAAAGGTTGCCTTAGGGCACGTACGCGTTTTACATGTACCGTCCGCTCATCAGTTTGCGGATATTTTTACTAAGGGTTTACCGTCGCCATTATTTTTTGATTTTCGGTCCAGCCTGTGCATTCGGGATCCTCCTGCTTCGACTGCGGGGGAGTGTTAAATAAGGATATTATTTTAGTTGTATCTTTGCATTAGGTTTCTTTGTATATTGTTTCCTTGTTTGCTAGGTTAGGGTTTTTATTGTATTCTCTCTTGTAATTATAAATACTTGGAGTAGCAATACAATTTTCCCTACGGGGTTTACCACTCTAACAGATACATATATTAACTGTCATGTGCATTGGTTTTCCTTTGAACTGATTGACTGTAGAATAAAGATTCATGGTCAAAACACCATGTAAAAGAAAAAAAACTATTGCCTCATATTTTCTGTTTAATATAAGGCTGTAATGATTGTCAGAATACATGATTCATTCTTGCCATTGAGATTAATGTTGAAAAGTTTGACATTGAGGACCATGCGAAACAACATGACAATATGTATGTATACAGATATGTGCTTATATAGTGATGGGTTTGGTAGAGTCGGATCAAAATGAGGTCAAGAAGAGGAGCCAAAATAGAGCCAAGAAGGGTCGAGGTTGACCGCGATTGCAAAAAGATGAAAATGAGTCGAAAAACGGATCGAGGTGGCCCCAGGCGCAGGGCCGGCGGCGCCCAGGCGCAGATGTGCACTGCAGTACGCGTTTTTGGGCTAGAATTCTTGTCTTGGGCTGCAAGTTGACAGATTTTGGCATATTTGAGTCCTAGTATGATTAGAATTATTTCCTATTGTGTTTAGGAATTATTCCCTTTGTTAATTAGGATTGTTTTCCTAATTTGTTAGGGTTTTAGACTTCTCTACCATTATAAATATGAAAACTCCACTTGTAATTCATTGATTCACTCATTGAGAAATAAAAATGTAGTCTAGGTTAGCTCGTGGATGTAAGCAATTATGCTGAACCACGTTAAATCCTCCTGTTTTTCATCTTCATGATTAGGCTTAGATATTTATTGTTTCTTGTTTATTCTTCGTGCTCTGATGCTGCCATCCCTAACATATATATAGTTAAGGCAAAAATTATTTTTTGGTACTTTATCTTGGCGTGTTCACGATTTTGGTACTTTAATGTGGGGGGTGGCGGCAAATTAGGTACAGTAATGATACAAAAATTGACAATTTGAGTACAAATTTGGCCGGAAAATTGAAAATTGACCGGAAATTGTCACATGCTAGGCATGTGACATCAAAATTTGGGGATTTTTCTGATTTGGAGGGAAAATGATGATGTAGCATCCAACTAGATAATAAATTGGTGACAAGGCAACCAATTGGACAAAGTGTAAAAATTTAGCTTCAAATGAGGTTTGAACCCATAACCTTTGAGCTAAAATTTAGCACTCCCACCACTACACCACATGCCACCTTAAGTATTTGTTTACTTTCATTTAGTTGTCATTCTTCTCTAAAGTAATTTTCATTTTAACATAAAAAATTTGTTAAAAATATTTAATAAAATATATCTATATTAGAAATACATATAAAGATTTAAAAAAAAATTTAAGCATTTAATGAGTTTCAAAAAAAAAATTATATTAATTATCAATAATAATACATTTACGTTAATTATTAATAATAATATATTTTAGTTGATAAATTACCATATAATTGAATATTCTAATATATATTTTGTCTAAATTATTTTTTCAGTTATATATTTTTTTCCTGAAATTTTGTTTTCCATAAATATATTTTTATCAATAATTTATCATATATTTTTCAATATTAATTGTATATTTTAGTTAATAAGTTATCATATAATTAAAATATTTTTTCCATGAAAATTTTAATTATATATGTCAAATATATAATTACATAATTATTCACATAGATAATAATTAATCTAATTGCAGATGTTATAGTAAAAAATAAATATATATTCGACATATATAGTTAATTACTGATATTAATATTCGATATATTTAAATATATATATATATATGTCCAATATATAATCATTTTATCTATGATTTATTATAAAATATGCAATTATATTAAATATAATCTATGTACATAATTATAATTAGTTTATTCATATATTTGTATGTCAGAAGTAAAAATATTTATAAGTAATTAAACAGAAGGTAAATAAATCAACATGTGTGCTGTGGTGGAGTGGTGGGAGTGCAAGTTTTTATCTCCAAGATCATGCGTTCAAATCCCATTGATAGCAAAAGATTTCAATTTTTTTTTCATTTGGCCGCCATGTCACCAACCCATTATACACTTGGCGCCACATTATCAAATTTCCCTTCAATTTTGAAAAATCCCCAATTTTGACATTTTCCGGCAACCACGTCAACAATTTCCGGTATTATTTGGCGCCATGTCATCAATTTCTGGCAAATTGTACTCAAACTGCCAATTTTGTATCATTACTGTGCCTAAATTGCCAACCTCCCCCACATTAAAATACCAAAATTGTGAACACGCCAAAATAAAGTACCAAAAAGTTATTTTTGCCATATCGTTAATGCCATGCATAATGATAGTTTGACATATATATATATGTATATAAATGTTTCAAGAATGTATCTCCAAGTTTGATCTAGAAACAGAACTAATGCATTATAATATAAAAATATGATACATGTCGTTTCCAATGTACTCATGCAATGGTGTATATATATGATTTTGGCCGAAAGACATATATTATGAGGAATGGATATTTGCATATTCGGAAAAGTAAGAAAGCAAAATCCGTTGCATTTGTTTTCGGACTTATGATAGTTTTCACTGGAAAAACACTTTTCTGTTAACATAACTTTTTGAAGAGTTTAGAACATGTGTATTTTCCATGGAAATAAATGAAAAGGTCCATATGGATGCGCAAGATGCAGAATATGTATAAAAGTACATTGTTTCAAATTCTGTTTGGAAAATGGATGTATGTAGTAATGTTATATTACATACAGATATTCCAGTTTCATATGAATTGTAATTTTATGACCTATTGTATTACGTTCATGTATAAAAGTTTTCATTTGAAATTTATTTGATGGATGATCTGTTAGTCACCAAAGTGGCCTGATCATTAAGTTTATAAATTTCAATGATCATTAAAGTTTGCATATGAAATCTATTTGATGATGATTTGTTAGTCACCAAAGTGACTTAATCATTAAAGTTATAAATTTTAATGCATATTAAAGTATTTCAATTACCCATAAATATTATATCCTCATAAACGACAAAGAGATATATGGGTATATTGTAGTTTAATATGACATTAGGGAATCGTCCAAAGGTTGATTCATTGTTCTTATAATATATAAACATAATCGTTAAGTTTAGTATGTTATATTAGATTTATTTTGTATAAAGATATTAAATAAATCTAATAAGAACATATATTAATAGTTTATGGTTATATCTTAGTAAATCCCAAAAGAGAACTTTGATATATAATTAATAGCATTTCCATGAAATAAGGCTTGATTGAAAAATGACTTTTCATTAATATTAAAGAAAGACTTTATTATAGTTTTGATGACTCATTATGACATAGAGTTACACCAAATGAATGTTAAAGTTTATTTCTTAATGAAGATTAGATGAAAAAATTTATTGATTAGCCTAAAGTGTGTGTAAGCTTAAAAGATCAATATACAAACTAAAATATGTTTTCGTGTATATACATCAAGGTCAGTGGGAGCACGTTTATTTTCTTAGCCTTGTATATTGATGAATGGATGTCTTACATCCACTAATTATCTTGGTGTATCTTTCTAAGAACTTTAAAACGAAAGATATGAGAGAGACATTATGTGCTTGGAATTGAAATATTCCATAATGAATCACAATGATTGTTTGGATTGTCTCATAAAGTATATATGGACAGAGTTTTAGAAAGATGTAAGATGAAAATGTTTTGTAAAGATAGTTCCAATTCAGAAGGGAGATGATTTTGGAATTATGCAACATCCAAAGAATGAATTGGAACATGAACAAATAAAAGAATTTATTATGTATGAGATGTTGAGAGTTTGATGAATCTTCAAACTTGTATTAATCGGGATCTTCTTTGGTAAGAACGACACGTATTTTAAGGGTGCTATGCATATGAAAATTATGTATTTTGTCGTTAAAGTAGAATTCAGAAACATAGAGTATCAATCGAACATATTAGTACCGTATGCCCAAAATATTAATGAGCATATCGAAAGAAGGGGCATTATTGATTACCGCCCAAAATATTAACGAGCATATCGAAATAATGGGCATCATAGGACGTCATAATTGAATTATGTTATATGCATATCAAGTTATCATGTGATACACTTGAGCTCAATCAAATGTTGCTGGTGTTGGATATTGAGTGAATATTTTGTATGTATGAAAAGTGTGTGAACACCTCTTTTGGGTACGAAATTCAAAGACTACAAGTGTCGAGGATACTAAATATTATTGGAGAATATTATTCTACTCCGGGAGTAGATGAGGTTAGCATTTCGAATTTCTCGATTCAGAATTGAAACGAATGAGAAATTAATTGCTATTGTTGGGTGTTTGAATGTGGATATCCCACTTTGGATATAAACCATAAGGTGGACCGGACCGAACCTCGGACCACGAACTCGAGCTCGGGTCTGGGTTCGGGTCGGGTCTGGGTCCAGAATCGAGCTGGTACGCGGGCCGTGGGCCGTGACTGGGCTTGATGGTCGTTGGGCTAAATATATTCTTTTTGGGCAAAATTTAGAATTAAATTAACTTGGGCCCAGTTAATTATTTTCTTCTTTTGGGTTAATAAAAATTAATTTAGGCTCATTTCTTTTCCAAAGAAATCAGGCAGCCCAGCAGAAGGTTGAATTACATCTGAAACGTTTCATTTGTAAAGCAGTCAGAAATTAAAAGATTCTTGATGCTAAATTTGAAACGTTTGAATTTATAAGTGAAAAACATTTCACTTTAAAAGTGGTAAGGGAAAAACATTTCACTTTAAAAGTGGTAAGTGAAATGTTTTTCACTTTAAAAGTATAAGTGAAATGTTTCACTTTTAAAAGTGGTTAGTGAAAATGTTTCATTTCTCCAATTTTCTCCTATATAAAGAGTCTCCCATATGAATGAAAAGATAAGAAGACGAACACACAAAAATCAGAAATCATTTCTGCATTTTAAGCATTCTACATACATCACATCTGTGAGAGTTCTTGAGCAAAATAAGTTCGTGGAGTGTTGTTCTTGAAGTGGTTCAATTACAACACGTAATCGTTGTATCTTGGAAAGTTAGTTGCACGAACCCGTACCACCGTAGGCGGGGCAATATAGCTTTAAGGATAGAGAGTGCAACTCTCGCCTCGATTCGTTTTCATTTGTTCATCGCATATATTTTCAGCATATTTCAGATTAACAGTGTTGGAAATCCAACAAGCTTAAAGCTGTATTGTTGTTGTTGATTTCTGTATTTTCGAAAATTCTGAAAAATGGCTGAATTCGGTGTTAATGAAAATGTTGCTGCTACTCTCGACTTTGGCCTTGGACCTGGAGCTAGTCTCGGTCTCGGTCTTGATTCAGGTTTCGCCTCGGGTTCAGAGGTTGGGTCCGGTTCAGGCTCTGGTCCGAATCCACCGGTTGTAACTAATGTTAATCCGGTAATTCAGACACGAGCTGAAAGGACAACTCCTATTGTACCACCGTTTAATCCGGTTATCCCGGCACAAGCAGAAAGACCAACGAAGTTCAGCGGGGCTGACTTCAAACGTTGGCAACAAAAGATGTTTTTTTTACTTAACTACTTTGAACCTGGCGAGGTTCTTACGGGAAGACGCCCCGTCTGTCCCTGAAGCATCTGACGATGTTCAGCTGAGAACGGTGTATGATGCCTGCATACACTGTGATTTCCTTTGTAGGAATTACGTGCTCAGTGGTTTGGACGATTCGCTTTACAGCGTTTATCTGTCCATGAAAACCTTGAAAGACCTCTGGGAGGCATTAGATAAGAAGTACAGAACCGATGACGCTGGACTGAAGAAGTTCATGGTCGCGAAGTTCTTAGACTTCAAAATGGTGGACTCTAAGTCCGTGACAAGCCAAGTCCAAGAGCTTCAGATTATCATACATGAAGTTCATACCGAGGGAATGGCTTTAAGTGAGAATTTTCAAGTGGGGTCTGTGATTGAAAAATTACCGCCCTCATGGAATGAATTCAAGAACTACCTAAGGCATAAACGAAAGGAGATGAGCTTAGAAGAGTTGGTTGTCAGACTCAGAATTGAGGGAGACAACCGGGCTTCTATCAAGAGGGCTCCAGTTCAAGCAATGGCAAACGTCATTGAAGTTCCGGAAAGTTCTAACCGGAAAAGGCCGATTTGAGCAATGGAAGTCGCGTTGCTTGTCGACTGAAATTGGTTGCGAAGTTGAGTTTTTCTCGGTGTTCCGATGGCGTTGGTTGGACGGGTATTGAAAGATGGCGGTGGCGCTGGGCGTCGCAGCCGTGACCGGAAACTCGCCGACGAGACGTTAGCTGTTGACTGCGTCAATAGGGAAGAAGAAGTTGTTGCTTCCCGGAGAAGCCATGAAAATGGCAGGTGCGATTTTCGAATCTGACGGAAAAGAAATTGCTCGGAGCGAATTTCTTGTGGTCCTCGAATCATCGTTGATGATGGCAGTCGGAAATTGAAATGGGTCGCTTGGAACGATGCCACAATTGACATCGGCGCTACGAGCGGCGCCAAAGACATTGCTTGAGATGGCCAAATGAAGCCATGAAAGATGCTATCTTTATCTGGTAATTTTGTCGGAGTCCGGGATTTGAGGAAGAATAAATTGTTGAGGTAACTTTAGCAAAGACAAAAGTAAAAGGCATCTCATAATGGCTGTTCCTTTAAGACTTTAATCATATTAATTAATTTTGCTTTTGCTTTCCACTAAAATAAAATATTAGTGGATGATGGTAAGAATAAAAGTCACAAAGCAGCCGGCCATTATGGGAAAAAGTGGGGGTTTTGCTTTTTTGTCTTTTGCTTTTTGTTTCTTTTGGTGTGCGGCCACTTGGTAATAAATGCTAGAATTGGCCAACATAGTACAATGAGATGTGGGCTTTGTCCCAAAGCATTGAAATTATTCGATGGGTTCGGCCCATTGGGCTGTTGGTCAAATATGTGGCATAATATTGGGCCAAGGGATCCTAATTGAAATTAGTTTGGGTTGGACCCAACACCTATTTTAAAATTAAATCGGGTTGAACTCCAACATATTTAAGTTTAAAATGAGAGTGGGCATGGGCCACTGAATTTCAATTGAATTAAATTGGGTTGGACCCAATTGATTAAATTAAATGGGATTTAATTTGGTAATTGATTAAATTGGATTTAATTATCTTATCAAAATTAAATTGGCTTTAATTTTGTTGTAATCATTTTGGGTTTAATGAATAAATAAATTAGATTTATTTTAATATGACCAAAATGATGGCGCTTGGAGCGCTGTTGCTCATCGAGGATGGCAACGTTAGATGTCACAAATCGCATCGCCAGAAGTTGTTAGTATTATATATCCCAAAAATATTCTCAAGGAGATAAGGGGATTTAATCAATTTTGGTGTATCGCAGAATTGTGGGGGAGGAAAACGATCCTCTCAGCGAACTATGTTTTCAAAAGTAGCCATTGTTAGTTATAGTTGTAGTATTATATTGTGCTATTAAATTCGTCTAGTTAATTCTGTCGAGGAGATTGGGTTTTAAGTGAGACCGTTGTGACGCCTCCAATCTTTCCTGAGAATTAAATCTAGTGTGATTTCTAGTACAATATTAACTCTCTATTTCTATATTTGGTGGAATATGACTCTGAGTTCCACAACAAGTGGTATTAGAGCTCGGGTATTCTGAGTATACTCTGTGGTTGCAGTTTAATCTGATCTTGCACATCAGAAAAGTTTTCCCGGGATATGTGACTTTGAAAATGTGGAGGTTTTGGAATATCGAAAATCCAAACAAAGTAAGATATGGTCAAGGACCGTTGAATGCATATTGGATATGCACTTCATAGCGTATCTCGTGCTCAAAGTCAAGAAATTCTGATATTCATGACGACAAAATCATAGAATATAGAATCGTTGTCTTTTCTCGAGGATACTGGATATCTGACACAAATAACTCTAAGTCCACGAGTGGTTCTGGTTTACCATAGTTGGAGGGGCAGTGTCAATGAAATCATCTAAATGAACTTGTATAGATCATGTCAGAATTCATAGCTTTAGATAAAGTTGATGGAAAAGCTGAGTGAATACACAATATTTATAAGAGAACCAAGGTTGGAATCTTGGACGTATAAGAGTAAAAACCAGGTTTTAACCAAGTTCCAAACCGAGTTCCAGACCAAGTGCACATCTTACACTCCGGCTGATGAGCTGATGATGTTTATGAAAAACTTGATCAAGTCACTTGTGGTTTGGAATAGGTAAAGTGGTGTTGTGCATAAACTTGGACGTCGTCACAGTTGTTGAGTGAGATCGGTCCTACTGTTTGTAGCACATATTCTCTGAAGAGAGAAACGTCTAGACGACGTGGTGTACGAGGTACACAACTTGGTCAAAAATACGAAGGACTTGACCATTGGAGTAAAATCGAGAAAGTCGATGAAACATCCTATGGTGCATCGTTCAAAGAATTTGATGCAAGTGTGGTTTCCGAACACCAAAATCATACTCTAAAGAAGATAATGATGCGTTAGATCAATTCAGAATTGTGGGGAACGTGGTCCTAGATAACTACATTCTGAACGACGGTCCCACATAGTAGTAAAAAGTAAGAATCTGCCTGAAAGATGGCAAGATTTCCTACAGTTACATACAAATATGGGGGCTGTGGGTTAAGGTAAAACACCCAAACCTTAACAAGGTTACAAGGCGTACTTGGTATCCGAAGGGAACCTTCAAATGGTAGACCTCGATCGTCTTTTCATGTTTTCGGGAATGGGAATTAAATCCAAATAATATTCCTTGTTATTGCTAATTTGCATAACTATGAGATATTTGCAATGGATATTAAGACTGCGTTCCTTAAACAAAGGATTAGATGAGGAAGTTCACTGAACTAACCGAGGGGTATGTTGGGTCGGTATACGGACTCGAACATAGCTCCAAAGTAGTGGCATGAAAGGTTTGACAAAATATTATGTTTTCAAACGACTTCATATCAACGAGCGTGATACATGTGGTTTTAACAAAACACATAGCTCATAGTATGAAATTTCACTAAGGTTCAAAGCCAAAAACTACCTTTTCTGGTGTGAAAGTTTGATATGTTGATTATGTAAGTAATCATGACTACTGAAAGGATGTTGAAAAAGAATTCGACATAAATGATATGGGTACGGTCCAAAGACTTGTCTTACTGAGACTTTACTTGGAAATAGTTTCGATAACAGTGCTCTTGTAAGAAAGTGATTAAAGATTTGGTGGAGAACCATGGTGCACCCATATTGAAATATGCACATATGCCCAATTTGATATATTGAGACAATAAGTCGGCAATAGCACGTGCATACAATTGCGACTGTTCGTCTGCAATAACAAGGCATATAGTAGCATAAATAATGGTAAGTCTAGACAGGCTTGTCGTAGGCACAATACCATTAAGCAGTTGATCTAAGATGACATTATCTCCACTGATCATGGAGGATAAAGTAGATCCTTTGACGAAAGGACTTCCATAGAGATCAAATATACTGCCTATCAAGAGGAATGTGATTAAAGTTTACAAATTAAGAATTGACACAGCGGTAACCCAACCATGTTGATTGGAGATCCCAAGATCATGGTTCAATGGGACAACTAAGTTGTGAAAATTCAGGAGGGCACTTAAGAGTTTAAGAAAACTCTAAACCCATTGCCTAGGATAAAGAAGTGCATCCTACAAGTGTAGCAAAGGTTAAGTCGGAACTTTTAATGATTCCTATACTGTCATGCAAATGAAGTGGAGTATGGTAGGATACTCTTAAATAGGAGATCACCTATGTAAGTGTGAGGTGTAGGCGCCACGGCCAAAACGGGCCCAACAGTGAGAACTAAAATTTTGCTTAGAAAATTTATCATGTGAATTCATTGTCTGGTTTTACATGAACGGCTGACCAATTCAAGACATCATGTTCATTGGGTAGTCTAGTAAATCCGATGATATCTCACTAAGAAAGGTTCAAAGCCAAAAGCTACCTCTTCTGATGTGATAAATATTCGTTTGAACTCTCAGTATCATGCATTGCATCAATTGCATTAATTTCATTCATGTGGGGGATTGTTGGATATTGGGTGAATATTGTGTATGTATGAAAAGTGTGTGAACACCTCTTTTGGATACGAAATTCGAACACCACAAGTATAGAGGATACTAAATATTATTGGAGAATATTATTCTACTCCGGGAGTAGATGAGGTTAGCATTTCGAATTTCTCGATTCAGAATTGAAACGAATGAAAAATTAATTGCTATTGTTGGGTGTTTGAATGTGGATATCCCACTTTGGATATAAACCATAAGGTGGACCGGACCGAACCTCGGACCAAAAACTCGAGCTCGGGTCTGGGTTTGGGTCAGGTCTGGGTCCGGGATCGGGCTGGTACGCGGGCCGTGGGCCGTGACTGGGCTTGGTGGTTGTTGGGCTAAATATATTCTTTTTGGGCAAAATTTAGAATTAAATTAACTTGGGCCCAGTTTATTATTTTCTTCTTTTGGGCCAATAAGAATTAATTTAGGCTCATTTCTTTTCCAAAGAAATCAGGCAGCCCAGCAGAAGGTTGAATTACATCTGAAACGTTTCATTTGTAAAGCAGTCAGAAATTGAAAAATTTTTGATGCTAAATTTGAAACGTTTGAATTTATAAGTGAAAAACATTTCACTTTAAAAGTGGTAAGTGAAATGTTTTTCACTTTAAAAGTATAAGTGAAATGTTTCACTTTTAAAAGAGGTTAGTGAAAACGTTTCATTTCTCCAATTTTCTCCTATATAAAGAGTCTCCCATATGAATGAAAAGATAAGAAGACGAACACACAAAAATCAGAAATCATTTCTGCATTTTAAGCATTCTACATACATCACATCTGTGAGAGTTCTTGAGCAAAATAAGTTCGTGGAGTGTTGTTCTTGAAGTGGTTCAATTACAACACGTAATCGTTGTATCTTGGGAAGTTAGTTGCACGAACCCGTACCACCGTAGGCGGGGCAATATAGCTTTAAGGATAGAGAGTCCAACTCTTGCCTCGATTCGTTTTTATTTGTTCATCGCATATATTTCCAGTATATTTCAGATTAACAGTGCAGAAAATCCAACAGCTGGAATCTCCCGTTTTTCTATATTGTATACATTAATGAATAGAAGTATGATAGCAAGAGTTGTCTTTGATAAAGACATTAAAGCTAGACCTTTATGTTCTCTTCAGTAAAGATTGTGATTAATTAGAAATTGATGTTGTAGTACATGGAAGGGACCATGTCGAGCTAAATGACGTACAACCGTCCTGACTCACATTACTTTTGATTTAATCACGATATAAAAGTAAAACCAATTTTCAGGAACAATTTAGAATAATGTTATTGTGCACATTATGTTTATTCTAAGTCATAAAAGCAAATATTATGTCTCATATATTATTTTACATATTATTATTTTGTCAATATTAAAGTCTATTTGACAAAATAATTAACTGTCTAATATTATGTGATTAAATTCTAGTTGGTTAGTGCCCGTGATGTCTTAGCCTAGTGGTAAGACTGAGGCTCCATGACTTAGAGGTCATGGGTTCGATCCCACCAGATGTGTGGGTTATTTCTCTACTTAAATAGTAGTTCTTTGTTTCTAGTTTGTAGCTCATTGTTACTAGTTTGTAATGGGAAATTGCTTGTTACGATTGTTAATCCGATGTAATAATGTAACCGTTTCATTAAAAAAAAAGTAATTCTGATAAAAGTAAATGTATATTTCTATCATTCAAAGAGGGGTCAAGGAAGATAAATCAATCTTTCTCACGAGACTTCGCAATGAATCAACTATAAATGACTACCATCGAATATACGGACAAAGGTTAGTCTTTATTTATGAAATTATGTGAAAATCATGAAGTTCAAGATTTATGGGAATCATGTAATTGTATGAAATTTAATTTACAGTAACCACCCACTTAACAACCCATAATCTCCCATGTTCTAATTTACTTTTATTTAGTATAAGTAGGATTAGGACTCTTGTATTTGATATCAAGAAGGAATTAATGAAAAGATTGTATTAAGCAAAACTCTTCTTTTCTGCAGGAAAATTCTATTTCTTCGTTGTTTTCACAAATTTGGAGAAAACCTCTCTCGAAATGGGCCACGTATCATCGATAGGTATCAATCACATCCTTTAATTTTAGATCTTTTATGGGGATTCAAATGCCGAAAATAATTCACACTCAAATGTATAATTAGATAAACGTTTCATTTCTATCTATGATATGTAACATATAATGAAACATCATAGTGGAAAATGAATTCTATCCGTAAAAGAAGTGGAAGCGGCGAAAAGAGTCCGATGAAAATAGTTGATCACATGTATCTCTCTTAAATTACATTGATTGTTATCATTCTTTTTAAACTACTCACGTCTCTTCTAAAGTTTTGCGCATGCAAGAAGAAAAATAGAAATCACACAACACAAATGACTTGTTTATCCTCACTTGAATCCTTAAAGAAAACCTCAAATATCTAAAATGCACAAAATAAAATAAAATAATAATGATGCTATATAAAGGTGTCAACCAAGCCTTAAATGGGTCGGCTTGTTTAAGGCTTGGCAGGCCAGCCCATTTAAAGCTTGGCTTATTAAGGCTAGCTTAGTAAAGACTTGCCAGACCTAAAAGGCCTGGTCCATTACATGACCGAGCCGAGCCGACCCGGCCCGTGCAATTTTTTCCTAGTAATTATATTAATATATAATAATAAATATAAAGAAATAAAAAAAATATTACACTTGAGTGTGCAACTGCATTATGGCCGTTGTACACTCATGCAACGGTGGGAGTTCAAACGGCCAACATAATGCTAGCCGTTTGAACTTCCAATCCGACCGTTGCACCTCTAATTTTTTTTTATTTTGTTATTTCATAATTTTCTATAAATAGATGATCATTTGATTTATTTTTTTCACGCCAAATTCTTCCAATATCTTACAAAACTTTCATATTATCAAACTCTACTTTATACACTTTATATTTATAATTCATTATATTTAGTTCAACAAATATAATATTACTTCAAATATATTAAAAATATACTTTATATTATTTTCTACGATTGGCAGAGGCGTAATTATACTTCTCAAATTAAAGTTGAAGAGCTCTCGATTATCCAATGAAGTTTTTTAATATTGGTTATATTATCCACATTCTATATTTCACTTACAAAAAAATAGTAGATAACAAGTATTAAATAAAAGATGTATTTGATTAAATAACTTAAATAAATAATTAACAACAGTAAATAAATATATAATAAATTAAATAACATAAAGAAATAAAAAAAATAAAAAAATATATAATAGATTAAATAACATAAATAAATAATTAACAAAAGTAAATAAATAAATAAAAAAAAACATGCACAAGAAACGGCTTGTTAGGCTTGGTGGCTTGGTCTTGATAGGCTTTTTTGGCCCTTCAAAAATGCCTATCAAGCCTAACAAGCTGGCTTGCAAGCCTCAACGGGCCGAACCAAGTTGGCTTATTAGGCCATATTTACACCACTAATGCTATATCTAATGTAAGGCATATCTTATTTTTCATGTTTTTGCGCCTTTATTACGTTTTTGATCTGATGCAACTTTGCATGACTGTCGTAGGCTCATAGAAAGATTTAAAAGATAGGGAAAATTACACTAACACCCACTACTATAATAGCTAATTATACAAACTTACCCACTTATAATTGAAATTACAAATATCTAACCCACTATAATTAAAAATTACATTTATCCCCCCGCCCGAGATCAGTTTTTTGATGACATCATCTTGTAAACTTCCAAAAATGCCCCTGTCCAAATATCATTTAGGAAAAATTACAACAACCCCTCTCTTATTTTTGAAAATACACAAATATCCCTTGTTATAATGCACTTCTTACAATCACCTCCTATGTATTAAAAACATTTTACAATTGAACTTTAAAAACCTTACACTTAGCCCCCTGTAGGGTGTGTTGGTAATTTCAAAAGGTAGAGGGGGGTTTTGGTAATTACACATTATAAGAGGGGCTACAGCTGTAAAAAAATATTATTCCAATTTTTATTAATTTTTTGAATAATTTAAGTGAAGGGCAAAAATATCATTTAATATTGTTTGACCATTGACCGATAGTTTTTAAGGGCTAAATGTAAGTTTCAGTTATAGTAGGTTACATATTTATAATTTTAATTATAAGAGGACAAGTTTGTGTAATTATCTATTATAACAGTGAGTGGAGTTGTTAGTTTCCCTAAAAGATAACAATAATTTCTCTAATAGATTATGGACTAGAAAAAGAAATTAAAAAAAAAGGTGGGTATACAGAAGGGCATTCATGGAATTACAATAAATTTGTTCGGGCAGCAACAATTGCTTCTCTGGCAAAATTGTCGGCCTTTCAATTATTCATAGCACTACTTTTCTCAAAATGCGTTTTCTGTTCAAATCGCAAAAATAAAATAGAAAGCGCGTGCGTTTCCAAATCCATATCCGATTGGACAAATAAAAAGCGGTAAAGTACAACACGACAGAAGGTGTTAGAAGAAGTCTGTATTAGTATAGCATCACAGAGAAGAAGCGTTTTTACTAGATTTGGCCCGTGAGAGTTGCAATTTTGCAAACCCTTCCCCCCCAAATCCAATCTTCTTCTTCTTCTTCTCTCTCCTAATTGCCTTTGAATCAATTAACTTTAATTCGATCATTAGGGGTTAGATAGATCTCCCCAAATTCCAGATCGGTTCCTCTTTTCTCCTGTTGCTAATTTGTTGTATACAGATTAATTGATTGAATATCCAGGAAGGGGGAGAAGGGTTTTTTTTCTTTCTTTCTTGTTTTGCTTTTTTTAATTTACGTATACATATATATATATATACACATACACGGATTTATTTGATAGTTTAGTGAGAGAGAGAGAGGGAGGAAGTGAGGAGAAAATGTCGAAGAAGAAGGCAACGATGACTCTGAAAGACTTCCATGGCGGCTCCATTCCTTCCGATCTCCCTCTCCCATCCGCACCTGGCGTGTAAGTTTCTTTTGCCCTAATCTTTTCAAATCAAGCTGATTGTTTTTAGACGAGATTTTGTTTTGCTCCTTGTAATCTGAATCAATCTTGATTCTTTCCATCTCTATCCCTCATCTGCTGGTTATAATTACTTCTTATGATTGATTGGTTTTTATGGTAAAATTCGAAAGGGTTACCTACCGATATGTATATTTGATGAGGAAAGATTCCATTCTTGCCCTCTTTCCTCTGTGAGAGAAGGGAAGGTGGGGTGGGGGGGGGGGGTGGGGTGTTTGTCAATGAGTTTATGGAGTTCTTCTATACATGAATACTAGATCTAATCATTCTCAATATGGCTGATTTCTATTTTTCTCTTTGGGATGCAACCCTGATGATGCTCTAGTTGATTTATTCATTTTAAGCATGTTCGTGTATGTATTTCTATTTCAGTAGTTTTACGGAGTAAAAATTGCGCAATTAAATATTTTGGATATGATTTTTTACTTTTGACAGAACTGCGAGCCCCGCAGATCGTGGCTCGTTTGATCGGCAGATGTCATGGGGGAGTTCAATGGGAAGGTCCGAGCCTCGCTTACGTCCAGCATCTGCTGGCTCAGCTAGGACCCTTGATGACAAGGCTCCATTTTTAAGTCAGAGTCCATATATTGGTCGAAATTTCGATGAGGATGAACGCAAGCCTCTGGATGGGGTTTCGGGTCCTCGTCGAACAGTCTGTGATGATACATTCCGGGCTCAATCCCCTCGTATTGTGGAGCCTAAGATTGATAATTTATCTGGTTCTAGGGTTGGTAGTAGGGGGGTTTCAGTTTCTGTATCTCAAATTTCAAGTGGTCCGTCTGGTAGCTCTTATGCAGGGAGACTCAGTGAAGCGCCTAATGCCGGGCTGAATAATCAAAGTTTTAGTGGCACTCGCACTTATGGGTCAAATTATCCAAATACGGGTGGCAATGCGGGGCAGGCAGTGGTTGGATCCTATGCAAATGCCTGGGGAATAAGGAAGGATAATGCAAGCATGAAAGAGCCTGTATCTGCTGCATGGTCTGCTCCAGATGCTGAGACAAAGCTGGCTCATGCCAGTGCTCTCGAGAAGGTTTCATCAGGTAGGTGGAACTCAAAACATGTTCATCCTCAGAAAGATACTGAGGTCTTTGGGCTTGTGGAAACTGAGGGAGAACTTCAGCATAAATCCAACAATATAGGCAATAAGAATAACTACAATAGGCTGGACGTGGTAGGCGACACCGAGTATCATGATGTTTCTCTGATGATGCATGCTAAAAGGAGTCTGACTGTTGATGATGGGATTCGTGGTGATCGAAAGGAGTTGCCAACTTATGAGAGGGTTAAACCTACCCATCCTATTGAGTCATATCTGAGGAAATCTTCAGTTCCTGCTAATGGGTTTCAGTTGGTTCGCCCTAAATCTGGTGGGCCTGAGTTTCAGACTACATTGCCTTCAGAATCATCTGAACGACCAAAATTGAAATTACTTCCGAGATCCAAACCTTTAGAGAGTTCAGAAATGTCGTTGGTTGATTATAACTTGGTAAGCTTCTTAAGTTACAACTGAAATCTTCTTTAACTTTGTACCGATTATATTCAAGGTGTAATTGTACCCACTATTTTTGAGTTCAGGGCTACCAGCAGACAACTGATATTCTTCACGTGGAGGATAGTTTTGTCCAATCTGGATTTGCTGGATCAGTGGTTGGTGATCAAGCTCCAGAGCGCCCCAAACTGAACTTGAAGCCCCGGTCCCAGCCCCTGGAGCAACTCGAACGAAAGGGTGAAGTCAGAAGGTTGTCCTTTTCATCATTTTCTTCCCATGTAGTTCTTTTCATCAAGCTCTATATTCTTATTTAGCTACCTACTTGATTATGCTATATCTCGTGCAGATATGTGAAGTACAATTGATTAGAAATCATCTACGTAGTGAATGTTTTTTAAGATCTCAACAATTGTTGTTTACTCTGCTTATGCTGCCTTATTGGTCTTATTTTACTGAAATGTTTGTTAAAATAGTTGAGCTGAAATCCCTAATGTACAGTGGATTATTTTGCATTGAACTCATATGACTGTTATATGCTCTGTCTCAGCTTTTAATCAAACAAAAACTTTTAATATGAAAACAGTAGGTTTATTATGGTTTGTGAAGAGGGTGGGATTTTATGATCATATTGCAATCGCTTAATTATTTAAAAAGCCACTAATTCTACAGGCTGATAATAGCATTATCTTACCATGGGACTTGGGAGTTCTCTTTCTATTTCTCATCTGGAGAGTTAGAGGAGGAAGTCTGGACTCTATACTGTTCAGTAAACACTTAGTGATGTTTTTTTTTTTTTTTGGTTTGTTATATACTCTTGGATTGCGGGAATGCAGATTGGATTTGGATTTACACCTATCTGCTAGAAAATTTTGTATCGCTAGGGGGGCAGAATGAGGTGACGAATTGACAATTTTAACACAAGTTGTTGGTGAATGTTGAGAATAAATTTACCCTCTGTAGATATAAAGCACATCATTCACTTGATTTGAGGTTTGGTTCTTACACTCCATTGCCTTTTTTCTGGTTAAGCTGATTACTCAGAAAAAACCATTGGAGGAATATAAGGAAGAGAAGTCTTAGGTTAATAAATTCATATAAATTTAAGGTGGTGTTAAGCACTTTTATTGTTGTTGGGTGATCCAAATCAGATGTTGTACGAACGAAAATATGTTGGTAAGAATGCTATTTACTGATACAACAGTCGCATCAAAAGTATGGAGCATCCACATGCCATTTTCTTATATGCCCTTCCTTTTTGATATCCATCCTATTTTTTGTGGGTTCTTTTCATTTAGAACTTGACATGAGAACACTAGTAGAAGACTTATGGTTGTCTTCTTGTAAAGATCCTGTTTCTTGAGATGAGAACACTAGTAGCAGTCTAACTCGTTCCAATTAGTTGTTTTACTTTCTGGCCTAACTATTTTGTTCCTTTTGTTTGCTTCCAGAGGCATTGTTTTTGGAGGAGCTCGCCCACGAGAAAAAATGGTATGTTTCATTTTCCTCTTATTTGGAGCATAAAACAATTCCTTTCCTTTCAAATTTCACTTTTGAAAGTCATTGAGTAAGTTTGGGTTTCGAAATATTTTTGGGCTTCTCTAAGTAATACTTTTTTTCTGAGTGTCAGCAATTTGCTGCCATCTGTCGTGTTCGTGGTCCATGCACACCCTTATTTTCTCATGCAACTAATATTGCTTTTGATGCCACTTCTCTGGCTTTCCAAGACTTTTCTCGTGTTTATTACATTTTGTTCTATTATCCCATGTTAGATTTGTGATTTTCTTAGTTACAGTTATTGGCATAACATGTTAATCATGGAACCAGGTTCTGAAAGGGCGAGGAGTCGAATACGATGTAAGCACTTATGAAAGTCAACCTTCCTTGAGGTACTGGTCTAAATTTTTTCAGTTCTAAACTGTTAAATTGTTTGTTTCTTTCCAGTTGTAAGCAGATTTGGAAGTATTAAAGATGTATATCCAACTCACGTAAATGGCTTCTCTTTTCTGTTTGCATTATTTGCCACTCAAGGGTCAAGGATGATGCTCCAAAAGTTGTTTCACCTATGCATGTCACTCTGCGTTACATTGAAAAGGCTGAAAACATTGCTGGTGAACAAAAGATAGCAAAGTTCACCCACAGGCGAGATCACCAGGTGGATGTTGATAGAACTGATCCACAGAGGAGGAGCAAGCGAAACGAAATTTGGAGAAATAACAGAGAGGTTGAGAAGCACCACAATCAGCATCCGCAGCAGCCACAGGACAGGCCTCCGTCACCTGAGACTTGGCGCAAACCGGTTGAATACGCTAAGCCAGCTACCCCTGATGGCCAACCGGTTCGATATGGGAAAGCAGCTTCAGCAGTTGAGCTAGCCCAGGCATTTTCAAAATCAGTCTCTGACCCAACAATTGTTTCTGGGCCTAGAGGCCTTCCGGGTCGGGGTCAGATTCCTTTTTCTAGGCTAACGAGCCCAACACCCAGACCTCAGATTAATGGTTACTGAAAAATTCAATAATGGGAGGAAATGTCAAAAGGTAGATGCACTAGTTGGGTTACCTGCAGGAAAGACTCTTATAGGCCGCAAATGTCAGACTCAAATCTAGAGCTCTGCACGGTCAAGCCAGCCACGAGCACACACGAGAAGACAACAAAAGTAGAACAAACTATTTTTTTAAGTTATGATGATCATAGATTAATATGTTCATGGGATCAGACTACTGATTTGTTCAAATCAATGGTGGAATTATCATTTGCATTGGGTTTGAGAAGAAATCCTGCTGACTAATTGATAAAATCTATACACGTCTCCTGTTAGCTTTTCACTTCGCACCAATTGGCTGCATCTTTTTGGTTATGCCTAGCCCATATTATGCTCGTTCTCTGAGTTTGTGTCACTGGACATGACGCGGGTTAGCTAACGAACCAAAATCCGACCAACAAATAAGGTTTCTCATCTGCTTTTGATTTGTGGGATAATGCTTATTTAAGTGAAGAAGAAATCGAAATTATGAGTAATGGCAAGATAGTGGCTGATTAACTTGAGAATCTAGAAATCGATTATTTTAAAACAAATATCTTCCGGATTTCTTTTGGTTTTTACATTACATTGACGTATATTGTTCACGAGTAGATGCCTTCAATTTTATGGCATATTGATGGGTTTAGCGATCAGCGAGACTAAGTTTTTCTTAGTTTCCTGATGAGGAACCCCGAAACCATCTCCAAATTGGTACATACATAGAGCAATCCGAGCAAGATTCATAGCGGTTGTCTTGAAATTCTTGACCGGGTTCTGCATCAGTATGTCTTTATTCATTCTCTTCAATGTCACACTAATTAGATGCTTTATGTAGTCGCGGGCATCCACTTCAGAGCAACCCGCCTCGCGCATGTAACATTGGATTGATTTCTGAACATCCCCTCTTCTGACTTCATCCTGCATATACAAAGAAATGTTAGTGTATGCATACACTGGAAAAGATGTGTGTATATGAGTGGTTTACATACAGATGAAGTTCCCAAGTCATCTGTGAGACGAAGAATCATAGATGGCCAACGAATGATGCCACCATATTGCTCTAAACTTTGCAATTCCTTGTTGTTTATGGGATTTGTGATGGAAAAATAAGCATGGAGAAGAAGTGCAGGGCCAGAAATGGAAACCCAGGATAGATTCAGGTACTGATTCAGGCTCGGGGTATACCCGCTATGGTACCATCTTGCCTCTACATAGTAAGCTCTACTAAGTTCTGCCCACTGAAACATGTAAAGGAACTTCAGAAACCGTGACAAGAGGGAAAATAAGCAAGGTAAAAAAAGGAAAAGTAAAGCAAAAAAGATTATACCAATTTCCTTAAATTTGCGATAATGTTGAAACCTTGGTCCCGGAGAATATCATAAGCCATTTCATTAGTGCAGTTGAAGAGTTGCAGGAAACAAATCCTCATATATTCCGGGAGACGATCCAATGCATTAATGTCCCACCTGGTGTACCAAAAATATAAACATTTCTGAAGGGAAACTACTTCTTTTGGAGCAATGATAAGGAAATTAGAATATGCACATTACCTCTCAATTGTATCAGTAAACACCTCAAGTTCATCAAGTGTACCATATACGTCGTATATATCATCCATTATCGTGATCAGTACAGCAATCTTAGTCAAAATCTTTCTGGAATATCCAAAATGAGGCTCAGGTGTAAACCCCAGAGCCCACAAGAAACACTCCACCAATCTGTGCCTGGCAAACCTCAACTTTTCTTCAAGAGCAGTTTCTTTATACCACCTGTATGTAAACAAACAAAAGAATACTTCTTTAGCAACAATGAAACAATATATAGGGGCCTAGCTCTCTCTTAATTTCTCATGAATGAAAAACAAAGCCATTCCATGTATGTACCTCGACATTTGTTTAATCTCATCCTGATATTGAGCTTGTACTATGTTGAAATCTAATTTAGCTAGTTCCAGCAAAATAAGATCAGCGTCAGATCTAGTTTCGTAGACATATATGAACCATCTGGCTTCAAGTTTCTGCACTCTCCAGTGTAGTGGGAGCTCCAAAGCATGCCTGACTTGATCTGCAAGAGTTCGTTCTGTAATTCGCTCGAGCATAGCCTTAAGATGATGACTCGAGAAATCTTTGGCCAAATCCAACATAGTTTCGTCTTCCAGGGATAAAAATGAAGCTTCATACAGGGAGAGAAGTCCCTTGACATCATCGGAGAGGCACACGTCGAAATTTCCGTCCTCGTTGGTGAAACTACAGAAAACCTCTGGAATAATAATAAAAATATTGTTAATAAATATATTGCTATATATATATATATATAATTGAGCTTTTCCATTTTATTTTTTTCCTTATCCATGCAATAGCAACATATGTACCTTGAGGGATATGATATCCATGTTGTCTGAGCAGTCTAAATTGGAGAGATGTTGTATACAAGTCCTTTTTAATATGTCTATTATTATCATGATCAAATTTGTGAGTCTTCTGATATATACTCTCCAATATATTTTGTATTCCATCCCCGAAATGGTAAGCTATATCAAGTCTTTGCAAATTATCAATTAGCTCAAGCTGGTCTAATTGATCTACTTCCGTATCATTTAACATTATTTTCACTTGCTTTTTCAGCTTCTCAGTTTGCTCTATATATTCTTTTGCCTGCAGTGTCAATAACAAACACATTGTCAGATAAAAACCTTCGCGTAAGATTCGACATGATTTTCTTGGAGAATTATATATTTGTCAAGATATATAAATTAAGAGAAAAGTTACATAATTATATATTGTCAGGCTACAGAAACTTGCTTATATTTTTTGCATATATATATAATTCATACCGCATATGGGCTCGTAAGGGACTGCACGTAATCATAATCCCAAATGCTAACTCCATAGTTAGCAGACCTTCTTGCCTCCATGACTTGAATAGCCTTAAAAGTGTTGGGTACAAGTATATATTTTGTGGTAAAGGATCCGAAAATATTTAATTATATGAGAAAGTAAGTGGCTTGTATGTGAGAGTAAATATGCAAGAGTACTTAGAAAAATATAGAGAGATTGGAGGATAATGTGAATATTTCTTCACTTCTTTCATTTCAATACGTAAACTTACATGTCTATATATAGACAATTTTACTTGACAAAGTTCATGTACCATAATTATTGTAAATAGACTCTCTACTATCTTCCAATTTCCACTTTTGACTACTTAGAGGGTGTTTGGCTAAGTTTATCCAAAATATTTTATAAGCCCCTACATCTTATAAAATGTTTTAAGAGCTTATAAGATGTAACATCTTATAAACTGTTTAAAAAAAGGTGGGGTGAATTACTTTTTTAAAAACAGCTTATAAGATTCCAACATCTTATTTTTTAGTCTTATAAGTTGTTTTTTTAAAAAAATTACCAAACAAATTTATAGAGCTTATAAGCTCTAAAACATCTTATTAGATGTTTAGTAGAACTTATAAGCTTAGCCAAACACCCTCTTAAGTGATATAATTACAAAGAAATCATTGCTTGAAAAAACTACCATCTAATACTAGCTCAACTATTCATTATTGGAAGATAATGTGAATATTTTGATGGGTGTCGAATCCCCGCAAAAATAATTCCTACTCCTAAATTTGCTGATAGTAGTGAGCAGGGTCAAATTCTCAGGGATTGGTTCATTATTTCTCAAATTACTAAAATTAAAAATAGAGGGTTTTTTTTTTATAATTGATTAAACTAAAAATTACTAAAAATAAACTAAAAATTACGAAAAGTAAAATTAAACAAGTAAACTAATTCAATAGATGGTGAGATTTCAGCCTAAGGAGTTATCTCCGTTTTGATTCCAAGAGTTGATTCTTGATACAAAGATACTTCAATGTTCATGAATAAATTGACTATAGTTATTAACAAGCTCTAACAACTTAGTTTCTCCTTAATTTATCGATAACCAAAACAAGTTCTTTGATTACTTCTCTTATTGATTAAACAACCCTAAATAAGCTCTTAGGATTTAATTTAACAATAACATTAAGAAATAGAGAAACACCAATTCCAACCAACAAACTCGCAAGCTCGGTTCATTTAGATTAGATCACATATTCCCATAACAACAATCGAAAACTTGTCCATAATCAACGTTATTAACTGCCACAAATATTAGAATTGACCAAACAATTACGGATTTGTGATTCTAAATGGCTATATACTATTCCGACAATCAAATAACGGGCCCTTATTATTCAATTAATCAAAATAATAATTTCAACAAATACAGAAAATAAGCAAATACTCAAGAACAAAGACGTAAATAAACATATATTACATCTCACAACTTTTGTAGAATCAAAACTTCAATAATTCTTGGCTAGAAATAAAATCTTTAGCAATACATCTTGAAAGAAAGAAAAACGCAAGAATTCTTCTTCCTCCAAGAGGGTAAAAAACTTGTAGTGTGATAATGTGTGAGAAAAAGAATTAATTATATCTATATTTAATAAAATAAGCCTAGCCAAAAAGGACTCCTAACAAAATAAAACTGTAATTCTAATATAATAAGGAAATTAATTCCTTAATAAGATAAAACACTAATAAGACTCCTAAAAAATAGGAAAGACTCCTAAAACTTAGGATTATTCTCTTCCTCATCACACGCTTAAATGTCTCTTCTTCTTTTCCTTCTTTTTCTCCATATTTTCTTCCTTTTTCTTCTTCTTTGAAATTTCACCTATCAAAATTAAAATTATAATAAATATCTATCATTTAAACTCAAATAGCAATAAAAGAAGAAAGGAAATATATGAAAAATATGCATAAAATGCACATTAACAAATTCTCCCACACTTAGCTCTTGCACGTCCTCGTGCAAAGACAGAAGACTAAAAAATAAAGAAAAATAAAAACAACTAAAACTAACCACTTTCGTAGGTATCACGATTGCATTTAGCGTATGCAACCAGTCTTTAAACCCCTAGGTTACCCTAGTGGACGAGTTAAGTCTCGTGAGGGTTTGAAAACGATATACCCACAAAATCGATCTCTCAGTGTACAACAAATAAGTCAAATAAACTTGTTTTTTCAAACATAACCCTTATCATAATTTTTTTTAACAAAACTCTTTAAAGATGTCAATCATGCCTCAACTATCACTTTCGTATCCATACAAACTCTTCAAAAATTCACAAAAAATCCATGACTGCAATATCACGTATACGACATTCAACTCACGTCATTTCCCTTCTATCTCCTCAAGCATTTAATAACAAATTAGAACCAATATTACACTTTCATTTACTTAAGCACTTATTTGTCTTTTGACGCGAATACAAACATTGGTTATGAATGCACCTGGTTACTCAACAAGTTTATCATTTAACATTTGATACCCTCTTTATAGCCCTATTAGGATACTAACATAGTAGCAGGTTTGGGCCGATAGATCCCAGACCAGTTGGCCTTAGGTTACCAAACTTGAAAACTCCTCAGGCTTAATCCCTTCAGTGTAGTTAGCCCCAGGCACTAAAAGAGGTTATATCATACACCTTTTAAGCACAAACTACTTCATCAGGTCTTAATACCCATTTATTCAATTCATCATCAATTTAATTTCACCAAAATATAAACTCAAGAAAATATCAAAGGATTTTTGCGAGTCAAATATCACATACATAATTATGCTAGATTACAAACTTCCGTAAATTTCTCAAAGAAGAATGTATTTCAACAATCGTAATAGTATAAGCATGCTTGAACTTTCTATCATGAGTTTCATCAAAATTTCAAATCAAAAGAATTGATAAAAGGAAAAAAATTGCACTAACTTAACTCGTTGCACACAAAGAGAATTATAACACACATCACGACAAATGATTTAACCCTCTCCCCCACACTTATTAGATGCATTGTCCTTAATGTATAAAAATAGAAAGCATAAGAGGAACAAAAATGGAGTTAAAAGGAACGGGACTCCCCTGAACTGAGATGTGTGAACCCGAGATCAATCCGGTGGTGACGGATTTGTAATTGGGCTCGAAGAACTTGATCCGGAAGAATTCGTTGGAGAAGACGACCCAAGATGGTCGGAATTTTCAGCAGTTGTCGGCGGAGTGGTGGCTGTAGCTAGCGGCGGCGGGGCTATAGCTACAGATTTGGACTGTGGCGGTAAAGCGGCGGCGAGACCTAGTGAAGATGAGGGCGGACTTGCGGTTGGTGGAATCGCCACTCGTTTACATCAGATCTTTTTTTGGACGGGATTCCGGTGGCGAGGTGTCTTAGCGGTGGTGGTGCATATTTTTGCCGGGGGAGGTGTTGTGGTGGCCAGAGCTTGAGCTCTTCTCATGGTGGTTTGTGAAGATTCAAGTTCTTCAATAGTGGGTTTTCAAGTTTTGCTGCAAAAGAATTTGGGGAAGAAAGGAATAGGAATTTTTGCTGAAAATGCAAAAAGAAGAAAAGGAAAGATAATTGCTAGAAAATAAAAAAAAAAATCAATTTTTAATTAATTTTTTTTCCCGAAATTGACTAAGGGGTGAAGATTTTAAGGCAGAGTGTAACTTAAATTTGAGCATTGTGTCACGCACTGACAATTTGAAGTATTTTGAGGTGACGGGGACATGACATTTTCCCGGATGACAAGAGACTAGAAGCTACTTGAATATTTCGGAGAAATCTAGAAGATTCTAGAAAGATCTAGAAGATTTTGGAAAGTTCTAGAATACTCTAGAATAATATAGATATTAGTAGAAAGATCCTGAATGTTGTAGAACATTGTAGAAGGTTCTAGAATATTCTGGATAAGAGTGAAGCAATGTAGATGTTTTTAGAATATTGTAGAGACATTTGAAGGTAGAATCACTTAGAAGCTTCCATGTAAATATTTAGTAGAATTATCTAGATGATAGATCTTAGTCGTAGGATCAAGATGATCTCAACCGTCCATTCCAAGGATCGAAAGTATAAATAGAGGGCTAGGCATTCATTTGTAACAATCCAAGAGTTGGAAGAACAATAAAGAGTGCTTTAATTAGAGAGGTTCTTTGTGCACTTTTCCATTTTCCCTTTAACACACGAGCACGAGTGGGCGATGCTGACTTAGCACGAGTCACGCAAGAGGCAGGTCGAAGCTAAGTGCCGCACGAGACGTTAGTATTGAGGCTAAGTCTATGACAGTGGGCACGCCTAATTTGAAGCCATAAATTGTCAAAATTGTGCACAACTAGACAGAATACAACTTTGAATTGAGCGTGACACGCCTAATTTGAAGTTGTAATCTGTCAATTCAACACGGTTTTTTTTCATGACTAAGTTTAAAACGTGCCCCAGTATTACCGTGGGATATGTTTCACCTCAAATAAAAAGACGAAAAATATATAAAAACATAAAATAAAGAAAAAGGAACGAGAAAAAATAAAATCCTTGGGTTGCCTCCCAAGCAACGCCTTTCTTTAACGTCTTTGGCTAGACGAGGTTATGACTCAAGTTGCATAAGTAGGAGGTTCAAAGCCATCATTGTGACAAGCTACCTTTAGTATATCATTATCATTGAGTTCAAGAATTTGCTGCGTCAACAAGTTAGTAACATCTTTGACAAACATAGAATGATCATCATTAGGATACTTCATGGAATCATAAATACTAAATTCTATGATTTCACCATTTGATTCCATAGTAATTGTCCCATCATGAATTAATGTTAGTTCTTGATGTTTTAAGAAATGATCTTCCAAGTAAAATGGGAGAAAAATCACAAGAGTTATTTTCACCCATATCAATAACATAAAAATCATTAACTTGAACTAATATGTTTTCAAGAACACCATCAGGATATGCATTAGACCTATCAACTAATTGGATAATCATATCCGTTCCTTTTAATTTTCCCACATTCAAAGATTCATAGAAAGAATGAGACATGATATTAATAGAAGCTCCTAGATCTAACATAGCCTTCTCAATTCGCACACATCACCTATCTTACAAGGAATAGTAAACATACCTGGGTCCTCGCATTTTGGAGGTAATTTCGTTTGTAGGACTGCAGATATATTTACCTCAATTTTTCGGGGGGTCTCTAGAATTTTCTTTTCTGGCTCTTCATTCTCAGATTTCACAAACTCACCAGGAAACGGGGAAGATACCTCAATTAGCTTGACCTGCTCGATATGTGTCTTAGTCGATTTGATGAGTTGAGATTCCACGGATTTCTTCTCCACCTCTTCTTCTACCTTACGTTTAGAGTTAGCAAAACTACTAGAAAGTGGTAGAGGTATTACTATTTTCTTGAGCTCTTGTAACCCCTTTTCACTTCTCAAAGTGACTGCACTAACATTCTGCTTTGGATTCACTACGGGCTGAGAGGGTAGTTTACTCGAGCTTTGGGAAACCACATTCACAGTTGTGGCTAACTGACTCATTTGGCTCTTCAGATGTTGTATACTAGTCCTTGTCTCTTGTTGAAATTGTTGTGTGTTAGTTGCTAATGATTTAACAATTTCTTCTAAACACATACCTTGTGGGTTAGAGGATGGTTGAGTCAGTGGAGCTTGTTGTCTGGATTGATATGATTGTTGGAAGTCAATAGACCGTGGACCATAACTCAAATTAGGATGGTCCCTCCACCCAGGGTCGTAGGTGTTGGAGAAGGGATCATACTTTCTCTGTGGAACACCCAAAAATACAACAACATTAGCTTGTTCGTTTGGCTCCTCTTGAAGTGTGGGACACACCTCAGTAGTATGACTAGGATTGAAGCAGATACCACACGACTTCACTTGTTGTGTATTGACCACGACTAATTTTTGCACTAGGGAAGTCAAATCATCCAGACGTTGATTCACTGATGCGAAATTCACCTCATTCACCCCCTTTAATGCAGTATCTTGTCGAGTGCCAAACTGTTGGGTGTTGGCAGCCATGTTGGAGATCAGATTTCTTACTCCTGTGGAAGTTTTGTGTACCAGTGCGCCTCCACTCGCAGCATCTATCATATTCCTCTCCATGGTTGATAAACCTTCGTAGAAATACTGGATCAGAAGTTGTTCAGGAATTTGGTGTTGTGGACAACTGGCTACTAGTTGTTTAAACCGCTCCCAGTACTCATACAATGATTCTCCACTGATTTGCCTAATCCCGCATATCTCTTTTCTTATGTTGGCAACTCGTGAGGCAGGGAAGAATTTCTCCAAAAAATGTTTCTTCATTTCGGTCCATGTCTCGATTGAACCAGAGGGTATATAATAAAGCCAGTCCTTAGCTCTGTCAGCCAGTGAAAATGGAAAAGCCCTCAGTTTGATTTGGTCTTCAGTGACATTTCTTGGTTTCATCGTTAAACAGACCACATGTGGGGATCTTCTCCTGCAAGACCATGAAAAGTAGGAAGTAAGTGAATAAGACCAAATTTTAATTCAAAATCTACCTCAAGGGTAGGATTATGAATGCAAAAAGGTTGTTGGATCATGTTTGGCATGGCTAACTCCCTTAAAGTTCTCTCGTTGGCGTTGGCGTTGGCCATGACTTCAAGTTCCTCTTCTGAATCATTGGATGTGTCATTCAATTCCAAAGTTAAGTTCAATTCGAGAGATGAAGTAGATGGGACTCCTTGAGCACGTTGCTTGGCTTTTTTTCGTAGCCGGTGAGCTGTTTTATCAATTTCAGGATCGTATTGAAGTTCACCTGCACGAAGAGATAGGTGCATAAAACAGAATCGGCAACAAAAATTAACTCTATAATGACAAATAAATCTAAAAGCACCAATTCCTTGCAACGGCGCCAAAATTTGATGGGCATCGAATCCACACAAAAATAATTCCTACTCCTAAATTTGCAGATAGTAGTGAGTAGGGTCGAATCCTCAGGGATTGGTTCATTATTTCTTAAATTACTAAAATTAAAATAAAGAGGGAGGATTTTTATAATTGATTAAACTAAAAATTACTAAAAATAAACTAAAAATTAAGAAAAGTAAAATTAGACAAGTAAACTAATTCAATAGATGGTGAGATTCTAGCCGAAGGAGTTATCTCCGTTTTGATTCCAAGAGTTGACCCTTGATGCAAAGATACTTTAATGTTCATGAATAAATTGGCTATAGTTATTAACAAGCTCTAGCAACCTAGTTTCTTCTTAATTTATCGATAACCAAAACAAGCTCTTTGATCATTTCTCTTATTGATTAAACAACCCTAAATAAGCTCTTAGGATTTAATTTAACAATAGCATTAAGAAATAGAGAAACACCAATTCTAACCAACAAATTCGCAAGCTCGATTAATTTAGATTAGATCACATATTCCCATAACAACAATCGAAAACTTGCCTATAATCAAAGTTATTAATTGCCACAAATATTATAATTGACCAAACAATTACGAATTTGGGATTCTAAATGGCTATATACTATTCCGACAATCAAATAACGAGCCCTTATTATTCAATTAATTAAAATAATAATTTCAACAAATACAGAAAATATGCAAATACTCAAGAACAAAGAAGGAAATAAACATAAATTAGATCTCACAACTTTTGTAGAATCAAAACTTTAATAATCTTTGGCTAGAAATAAAATCTTTAGCAATACATCTTGAAAGAATGAAAAACGCAGGAATTCTTCTTCCTCCAAGAGGGTAAAAAATGTGTAGTGAGATAATGTGTGAGAAAAAGAATTAATTCCAGCTATATATAATAAAGGGGAATGATATTGGAGTTCCAAAAATTACTATTAGAGCTCCACTTATATTCATCTCTCTAAGAAAATGACAAGAATACCCATTTCTAAATCAAAGCCACTTTTTTGCTTCATTTTTTCTCCACTATTTAATTAAATCTTCATACTAATAAATTCCGCTTATGTTTAATTTAGATCAAAAATAAAAAAAAATTCTTTACTTCATCTATATAATCATGTCAAGATTATATATTTATGAATAAATCAGTACTGCATAACTATCTTTTTGAACCTTTAAAAGCATAAAATATATATTTATATGCAAGCATAAAATTATTCATCAAGATCAATTAAAGAAAAAAATTTCATATTTTTAATCTTTTATGTATTCAAATTCACGTTGTATATAAAGTAGCTAATTAATTTTAGAAGTGTAATTTTTTGGTTTGAGAGAAGAGCATGATTTATGTTAATTATTTTTATGCATTATTGTCTGAAGAAACTAAACTTATTGCTTGAACAAAATATAAAATTGATTTATAGATTCTAATATAAAAGCGAAGGAGAGTAAATTAATTGAAGTTGGTATTCATTTTTTTTATTCTTTTTGGTTCATATAATAATTGTCATTCTCGATTTAAAATATTATTACTTTGTTTTGTTGATGATGCTTCACACTTTAATTACTTGTTTCATTTTTGCCAAATATTATTTTTATTAATTGACTTTGGCTTAAAGTAGTGAAAAGAACCTATAACATGATAATAATTGTGTTTTGAATGCATATATATGGGTAGTTTTAAAATTCAAGGATAATTTTGTCATATTTAAGTGTAAAATTTAAAGTTGGAGCTCCTATAGTAAATTTTGGAGTGTCAATATCATTACCCTATAATAAAATAAGCCTAGTTAAAAAGGACTCCTAACAAAATAAAACTCTAATTCTAATAGAATAAGGAAATTAATTTCTTACTAAGATAAAACACTAATAAAACTCCTAAAAAATAGGAAAGACTCCTAAAACTTAGGATTATTCTCTTCCTCATCACGCGCTTAAACGCCTCTTCTTCTTTTTCTCCATCTTTTTCTTCCTTTTTTTTCTTCTTTGAAATTTCACCTATCAAAATTAAAATCATAATAAATATCTATCATTTAAACTTAAATAGCAATAAAAGAAGAAATGAAATATATGAAAAATATGCATAAAATGCACATTAACATATTTCTTCACTTCTTTCATTTCAATACATAAACTTACATGTTTATTTATGACAATTTTACTTGACAAAGTTCATGTATCATAATTATTGTAAATAGACTTTCTACTATATTCCAATTTCCACTTTTGACTACTTAAGTGATATAATTGCAAAGAAGTCATTGCTTGAAAAAATTACCATCGAATACTAGCTTAACTATTCATTTGCATGCGTTCTAGCATTATAAATTATATTCTTTTTCTTTTTCTCCATCTTTTTCTTCTTTTTTCTTCTTCTTTGAAATCTCACCTATCAAAATTAAAATCATAATAAATATCTATCATTTAAACTTAAATAACAATAAAAAGAAGAAATGAAATATATGAAAAATATGCATAAAATGCACATTAACATATTTCTTCACTTCTTTCATTTCAATACATAAATTTACATGTCTATTTATGACAATTTTACTTGACAAAGTTCATGTATCATAATTATTGTAAATAGACTTTCTACTGTATTCCAATTTCCACTTTTGACTACTTAAAGTGATATAATTGCAAAGAAGTCATTGCTTGAAAAAATTACCATCTGATACTAGCTCAACTATTCATTTGCATGCGTTCTAGCATTATAAATTATACTTTTGACAAACAGTTCAGTAAAATATAACATTCTTGTGAACTTAAACCGTGGCTTAAGTAAAGAAACTGTAGCAAATATGGACCCGGCCAGGTGTTGATCAGCGTATGGCTAAACAAAAAACTAGTAAAAATTAGCATAGTTCTTGGATATATATATCTGGATGCAGAAAACGAGGATTATATATATATATACATGTGTGTATATATATATATATATATTCACGTCAAGTTGCCAATATTCAAAAATCAAAGCTTGTTCAAAAAAAATAAAAATCAAAATCAAAAGCTTAGACATGGGAACCACTCTAAAGACTGCAGTGCATCTTCACTAGTACTTCTTGGAAGATTCGATAATACGAGGTTAATATTATATATATACACATATATATATATATAATATATATATGCAGCTGTTCCTGGGGCTGTATAATTTCTACGGCATCCAAACACCAGGTCTAAGTTGGTTTTCATTAGGTAATTATGGGGAATCGAAATATTGGAATTTGTCGAAAATAATCATTTGTACCTGTGGAAAAATTTTAGCTCAAATCCAACTTAATAACACCAAAGTGTATTTCACAAGGAGACTTGTCAGTTGCCATATAATTAGTATATTATTTCAATAAATACACATGAGTTTGATCGAGTCGGGAACGAGCTAGAATTCCGGTAGATGTGAGTGTTTTGAAGATGAAAACTATACGTAGAAATAATGAGAGCTTTGATTGCATGCTCAACTCTAGTATTTAAGGTAGAAACATAAACTTGGCTTGCAAATCTAGCTAGAAAGCCATCACGAACTAATTATATATATCATCTTGTCTAATTTTAAAAAGATCTCGGCTCCTTGACTTCTGTACGATTTTCGGGATACAGACTCAAATCGATCGAAGAGGATTATGTATTCCATATATATATTTTAGTCCTAACACCTAATGGCAACAAATATATTATATCTTTTTTGGAAAATTATCAAAAGTACCTTAAAATAAGCTTTTATATCTAGAAAGTTCATAATAAATTGGTAACAAATTCTTCTAGATTAAAAATTAATTTATTGTATATTTTTAAAAGAAATTTATTTTTTAATACTTTTATACTAATAAATGTTACATTTTAGACTATTTTAATTCCAAATTTTAAATTTTTAAGTCTTCTAGAAACAAAAACAAGATATTTTAAGATAATTAATATGTTAAACTTTAAAAAAAATATATAAAAGCATTATAAGTATTTAATATTAAAAAATAAAATTTATTTTATAAAATTTATCAATTTAAACAATCACAAAACAAGAAGATTCGTTAAAAAGATTGAGGAACAGCAAATTGGATCTTCTACTCCATTTTGGTACGTTTCATCTCATACTCTACATTATATATATATATATGAATATCACATGTATAAAATAATATATAAAATGTATCCGTTATTTGAATAAATGACACTTGACATCCATCTGTACACTAAAATACAAGATAAAACAAATTACAAGGAGGATGCAAAGTAATTTTAGTGTTCTATAACGCTTCGTTTGGATCTAGGACCATCTAATAACTGAAAGTGAAAAAAAAAAAAAAAGTAAATCTTTGGGGAAACCAAGAAAGCATATTTTGCATTAATTAGTTAATTTTTCATCTTGCTTCAATGTCGGACTAAGTATTTATATGTCATTTCCAAAACGCCTAGATGACCTGAACTCGCTTAAATATTTCTTTGGAAGTTGCGTCATTATGCATAATGTCAAATCGCCATTACGCAATACTTGGTATCTATCACATGGAGTTGAGGAAACGAGGGCCAAACCATTCACTGCCCGACACATCTCATAACATCTTTCCAATGCAGATTCACCACCATATTTTGTACTTCATTTATAATTATTTATCAAACCTAGAGTTTATCCTGCTAGATATTTTAATTATTTACCAAACCTAGAGTTTATCTTGCTGTTAATTTTAATTATTTCAATACTAATGTATATTCTAATAGTTGTCATACGATATTTTTTATTGTAAAATTATATTGTATTTTGTATTACATATTATATATACACTGTAAGTGTATATAATTCATAATGAATTTATATTCAACAAAATAATTTATACATATGAAGTTCATATGTAAAATACAATAAAAAATTGCAACACGATTTATACTAGGAGATCCAAACTGCATTTACAGACACCTTGCAACCACTTCTCCATCTTGATCACTAGTAAAAGAGCATCATTTGAAATCAGTGGACATTGATCTTTTAGGATATGTTTGGATTGTAAAATTGAATGGCTTTTAAATTTATCAACAAATTCATTGAATTTATTTTGATGATCCCAAATTAAAATGGAATTCAAATTTCTTGGAGTTTATTTTGAATTATTTTTTCAATCATTATGGTAAACTTACAAATTCACCTAATTTGAAGTCCTTTATAATGTTTTCTTCAAATACATTTTTCAAATTCAAATCCATTAATCCAAACACCATCTTCGATATTTTTAATTTTATTAGGGGTTGGAGAGACTATAAATCACTTTGATACAGAGGTTATGGGTATTGGGCCTAGGTCCAACTCCATATACAAATTGTTGGTAGTCATAAGTTTAAACTTCGAGTTTTTAATTAATCAATGATAATTTTGAGTGAATGAGAAATTAATATGTAAAGTGAGACACCCAAAATTAAATATATTGTTGAAAATGGTGGTTAGTAGGATTGTCAATTGAGTTGGGCCTACCCGAAACTCCATTGTTCGGTCCGTGTATATTTGAGCCGAGCCTAATTGAATGTAAGTGCGGCCGAATTTGTGCTTACACATTGAGCTCAATCACTTTGTGAGTCGAGCTTGAGCTTTATTAAGCTCAGCCCAAATAGCCCAAGCTCATAATTAACCTCTAATTTAATACTTTGTTTCATATAGCTGCTAAGTTAGTTTTAAGCTAGCTTATATAAATGGTAGATTCTTAAGCTTGAAGCTTACTATGTGCATAAAATACATGTATTAGTGGAAAATCTTCGTCTAAAGAAACTTTTGAAAAAAAATCTGTTATTTTTTGTCACTTCTTTTTTATCTCTTTTTTTATAAGAACGTTTTCATGTATATTAAAAAAGATTTTAATTTTGATAATTGTTATTGTAGACTTTATGACTCTATTAGAGAACTTTGGAATTATATATACTCATTAGCATAAAGTCGTAAACTTTTATTTAGTCTACTATTCGATATTAGTGTCTTAATATGATTCTATTGTGTATCTTTTTTTATTTGAGAAAAATTGTTTACCCGGCTCAATATAAGCCCGAAACTCATGAAAAATGTGAGTCTGAGTTGAGTCGAGTTAAAGAAAAAAATTATTAATTGAGTTTGAGCTTATAATAATCAAGTTCAATAATTTTGAGCTTAAGTTATACTAGACTCGACTCATTAGGCCCGATTAACAGACCTAGTGGTAAGTGGGAGGTTGGCATATTGGACATTGGTTTAGGCTTGGCTTGGGCTTGGGTTTTTGAGCATGGACCACTCCTATTTTGTTTTAATGCAAAATATATTTCTTTCCAATTAGCGTAACATGTTTCAGAAATGGCCGGTGTGTGACTGCAGCGTGTGATCATTGGATTTGGGCCACTCAGTAGAAGCACGTGGATCCATGATTGGATAGGTACAATCAGCGGGCGTGCTTATTCGAAAATACGCACATTTATTTTTTATAGTAATAGTAAGCACGTTTTGTTCAATGAAGGTGACTAGCCGCTGACATTATGTGTGCACAGGATCTGATTTTTGCGATTTTTAAATTAAATTTATATTGTACCAATAGTTGTTGTATTTAAATAGTTAAAATAAAAATCGGATTTTTAAGACGAATGCCATTGCATCAGTAAACCAATATCATTGCATCGGTATTATGCGGTTTCAGTACGATATGGTAAAATTTTGCGGTATTTTCTTCATAAATTTATATACATATTATGTCTACCTTTTATGTACAAGAGACTCACAAAATTTATAGTAGCTTCATTATGTATGACTTTATTATATAAGAGACACTTAAACTTGACATACTATCAAATAAATAGAAAGAAAAAAGTATATAAAAAAGAAGAAGCTAAATATAAGTTATATGAATATCTCAATAAATACTTTTTATTTGTTGGTACATCTCAATAAGTACTATTATTTAATATTGAAGGAGTTCAAAAAGTTCTGACTGAATAAACTTTTGCATTAATATACTAAAAATGATGACAATTATTAACAATAGAAATAATAAGAACTACTTTTATAAATAGTTGGAATCAACACAAAAATATTAATTTAGTAGGATTTACTTATAAATGTAAATTCAATAGAAATTAATTAAAAAAAGTTGAGCGATAAATTCAACTAACTAATTAATGCCTAAATTGATAATGTTTTAAAATTCTCCACATCCCACATAAGTTGCAAAATAAATTTATTTTTTAGTTTATTTTTATCTATATATTCTAGAAGTTTTCTTTGTAGAACCATTCATATATAATATGAATAATATACTTAATTATTATACATAATATACGGTACGGTACTGTTGGGATATAAATATAAAAACGCAGCGGAAATGAAAATCCCTAGGCTTTCATTTTTGAATTCCATATTCAAACATCTCCGGATGAGTGTCTGCTTTGATTTTTTGATACGTGCAGCCAAGATCACGCCGAAATCCATAAGCAAAAAATCCTCTCCTTCTTCTCTAAAGGGGACGGCTAGGGGAGAGAGAGAGGTGGGGAGAGTTTTTTAACTTGACTTCTTTTCTTTTACTGTAAAAGTGGGGCTAGGGTTTTATGTCTCTCTTATGCATATATTTATACTAATAGAAAGACAAAACCCTTGGCAACCAAGTCAAGGGGAGAGGCGTCCATTTGGACGCCTACCTTAGGCGTGCACTAGCCTCCAGGCTAGTGCACCCACTTGGTTCCTATTTTAATTTAATTATTTAATATTTATTTATCCAATAAATAATTAATTAAATAACTAAATAAATATATTAATTTAATAATTAATTGCTCCAACAAATGAATTATCATATTATTATTATTTAATTAATTCAATCATCTAATGATAAATTAATTATTTAATATTGTACGATATCAATTACCGACGAAGCCCTTCAAGTCAAAACTCATTTTTTCCCCTTTGCAATTCCTTTTAGCGCGACTCTTTAGGTTCGTCTCAAAAGGCAGTTGGGAGGAAACCAAAGAATGTGAGTGCAGTTGGGAGGAAACCAAAGAATGTGAGTAACACCTAGCCAGTCACGTGGTTCATATCGTAACGCAATTGAGAATAAATAATTAGGATCATTCCAAAACCTTTCCCGTCAGGAATGCTTTACAAGTATAAACCTTTTATTCTTATATTCCAATCAAATGAGAGTTACAGTTTAGTCAAACTCACAATACTTGATTATATGCATACATCATAATGAATCGAGGTCAATGAGTATACTCTGATGTCTAACATGAGTAACTCTATTGCTTTCGCCAAAGACTTAAGACTTCACTCATTCAGGACGACATAGGATATATGCTCATTCACTTATGAGAGAATAAATTTCATCTTGTCAATCAGTTAAGACGGCTACTTGCCCATCAAGTTGCATTTCGAGGTCGACCCCACCAGTGAGTGAATTGGATCTAACTACTCTAGTGACAATCTTGATGTCACATGCACATCTTCAATGTGATTGCTCAGGTCTAAGGTTCACGCGTACCTATCATAACTAATCAGTTATGCCATTGACTATCATATAGTGAAACCCATGTGAAAGAATCGATGCGAGTCGTGTTCGAACTCATCAATCCCACTGATGTGTCTATGACATAAGGTCCCACTAACTCATAGTGTTCGACTGACACTTCCACGTCAAAGCCCATGTCATACAAGTCTTATCCATTATTGATGTCCAGTCAATAATCTCTTTGACCTGCGAAATTATTTAGTCATTAAGAAGCGAACACTTCTAGTGTCGTTCTCCCTAACCCATAAAGAGTAGAAGGCTCACCTTAACGTCAGGGACTTATAGTTGTTAATTAACTTACAAATGCCTATCAGAAAATAACATAAAAATTGACAAAGAATGTTTAATTACAATTATAATGCCCAATAATATCTATCCTCTATGGCATTTGAGGGCATAACACTAACAACTATGGTTTCTTATCAGTATAGAATTCTTAAAACCAAAACCATACCAAAATAATTGGTACGGTCTTGACTTGTACCAAAACTTGGATGTTTATATAAAAAAATTGCAAGTTCGGTATGGCTCCATACAATACGGTCGGTACGGTACGATTTCAAAAACCAATGAACACCTCTAGCTGACATGTACGACAAAAATCTAGATCAAGTTCAATAGTTTTAGGGAGTTGATAAAGGTACTCCGCATTTTGTTAAAGACACTTCACATCCTTTTTAAATGAACTAAATTAACTATGAGGTCCCTCAATGTATCATATAGTATTCTTATTAATATTAAAAGGTTAACTTAATAATCCCTTCTAAATAAATTTTGAAGAATATATTTTAATTCTTTTTATTAAAAATAATACCAAATAAAATTGCATTTTTTCTCAAGCATCTTTTTGGAAATATAAAAACTTACTTTTTCATCATTGCAATAAGACTAACCATCTTACCATGGATATAAAACACCGATATGATTTTATCGAACTTGTAATTGATATGTGTTGCTCATTTGCTTCATAGTAAATAACATAATTTCTTTTTTGAATATTTAAAATTAATATAACTTCAAATGCTTAAAAACTACCAAAAAAGTAAAAATAATTGTCAAATCATATCGCACTGAGTTAGTATGTGTTAACTTAATATATCCACTTAAAATAATCGCTAACTTTATTTTTTGTTAAATTTAATAAAAAAAAATTGTCAATTTTATCCATGATAAATTAACATTTATCCTACTTTGATTCTAAATAAATAAGTAAAAGTTTTAGTCATATCTACGAATTATTATTTTTTACTTATTATTTTCTATAGTTATCCGTCACTTTTAAAATTTAAAATTATGAACTATCAAATTTTGAATACTTATTCTACATTTAGTTAGCAAAGTGGTATAAAATTAGTTTGTTAAAGAAAATGATAAGAATTATTTTAATAGACTAAAGGGAATTTTTGTCCATGTGGTGAAAATATAAATAAAAGTAAAGTACCTCTAATAAAATGTGGAATGCTTTTATCAACTCCCTAGTTTTAGTGTCTATCTCCTCACACATTAGAGTATAATGTGTATGGTATCTACAGACTTGTGTGCAAAAGATAGACACAAAATACACACCAAAACATTAGACCCGGTCTGACATAGAATTACCTAACATATATGTGTTCTAATCGTATTTCAAACACCAAAATTGGTATATATGCACCCAAGTAGGTTTCAAGTCGTTGGATAATATATTATGATGTCATTGTTTCATTTATACATCATCATTTAAATATTTACTTATTCACATACACAGTTGGGTGTCACTAAAGTGGGTGACATGAAATAAAGATTCGAAAACATCTTTTCAATTCTCATAAAGATCCCAAGAGAATTCGAATTCATCCAACTTCTTTTCTGCATTCTGCGTTAACTATTCGAACAAAAAAGTATTTTTATGCATTTATATCTTGTTTTCTCTAAACATTATAATGTTTGTTGCTCTTGACATTTGTAATGCTATGGTCTTTAGATAAACTTGTTGTATTATGTAGACGGATGTTGAAATCTATAATCGTCACCGTAGACCAACTTATCGTACAGAAAAAAATTCTAATCCTTGCTTCAAATTTATGGTTCGATTGTCATTCAAAGTATACGCTAGCCCTCAATAAGTTTTGACATATTTCTCTTCATTTAATTTGTGCAACGCTAATTTTTGGCTAAGCTCTCTTCCTTTGATCTGAGGTACGATGATAATCTATGATTTACTAATGCTACACATGATGATATATTGGATAAGTGAAATAACATACCTCCAAATTATGAGAGACACTACAATTTATTTACTTACATTTGTTCATACTAGAAAGTATCACGTGCGATGCACGTGGTATAATAGTGAGTATCTAATTGAAGTAAGAAATTATGAAATGCATGGCTGCGCATTTCAGGAGTCGTTGTAAATATATTTAGTTTATTAACAAATAAATTTAATTGTTATTAATTAATAGTCATGTAAGAAATAATTAATTAATTTTCATATACTTCTGATGACATTTTGCTCATTTTTTTAAATGCATCTTGATTTCTTTAGACAAAAAAAAAAAATCAGTATATTTATACATATGATCATCAGTCAATGTATTTTTTTCTAATTTGTCACCAATATTGCATTTTGTTCTTTGTGCTCCACACAAGTAGATCAATTTTTTTCGTTCTATTACTATTTCAGTGATGTACAAAATATATTATCAATCTTCATACTTCTATATGCAGTAACATATAGAAGTACATAAAATTAAATACATAATACTCATGTATTAAGAATACTCATGTGTATAAAGTGCTTCAAATTAAATACATAATACGTTCTATTTTCACACTATTACTTCTTTTTTTCAAGTACATTCTTTTTATATTATTTTATTCATTCTAATAACTTCTGTACGTATGAAATTTTAGACATAAGATGATAGTCCGTTTGTATAAGTATGTCCTAGTTTTAATTTGCATTTCCTTATATGCATTCACTACTTAATTTAAAATATTCTCCTTCTAACTGCTCACTTAAAGAAATTATTTGACACTATAAAATAAAATGTTATTATTATTTTTTTACATCTCATTTAAAGTTAGTAATTTGGTGAAAGAGTAATGTTATATACCACAATTTTCAAACCACCTTTTCCTACATTCCCTTGACTTAGAAAGTCTTGATTGACTAAATCAATTGAAGTCAACTAATCATAATAATTTCTTGCAAAATCAAGGGGATGTGAAAAAAGGGTTCTATGCTAACAGTGGTATATAGCATTACTTTTGGTCAAAATAGATCGATGAAATTGGGATGCAAACAATGATTTATTTCCTCTCAATTTATCGCTAACACCCTCATATTTAAGAAGTTACAAATTTAAGGATTTCGTCATATTTTTCTCATTACACCTTCACATGTACAATTAATTTTTCCCCCGCAATGTCTAAATAGTGTTTGGCAATATAGGACTCTAATTAAATGTCTATTTTCCTTCTACTAAATAGTTTCCTTCTACTAAGGTTTCTTTTTTCTTTTTAATTAACTCTTATTATGTTATGCTTAAGACATATTAAAACACATACAATATTAATATGATCTATTTGAATGTCAAATAAATGCCTCATAAGAATATAGTATTTATTTTCTAATATGTTCATTTATATAATTATTAGTCTATATATCTTTTTAAATCTATAAATGACTTTTTTATTGTGCTCTACACAAGTAGTTTTTTTATTATTATATTTTGTCACTCTTTCTAGTAGCGTTATAAAATATGAATTTTATCTCCATATTTCTATATGCAATAACATATATATTATATTCTTTATTATGAGATTTAAACGACAAATAACTATAAGCATCATATTACAAAACAAAATACTCGTGTTTTATAATCTGTTTCAAAATTAAATATAAAATATGTCAAATTCACAAAAATTGATTATATGACTTTGTTTCATTTGTTATTTATTTTAATAATTTCAAGAATGTGTGAACTTCTAGATTTAAGATAATAATTTATTTGTGCAAGCATGTTATAGTTTTAACTTATGTATCCTTATATATCCATATATAAAAAATATTTATATGTAAGAAAAATAATTCATCATTTCCTACATTTATATTCGCCTGTGTCTATAGCAACAAATACAACATTGGATGTTTCCCATAACTATTGTTTCTTCTTTCATTTTGGGACATGCCAAATTAGGTTTTATAAAAGATGAACCTTTTTCTTCCTTTCTCAAAAAAAAAAAAAAAAAACCTTCTAAATAAGTTGTTAAAGCATACGGTCTAAATAGTTTTAGATAAGATAGGAATGTAATTATTTTTCTTCGACTAAATAGTTTCCTACTAATAAGAGTTTTTTCGTTGATCAACCCTTACAACTTTTTTTTACCATTGATCAACTTTTATTATGTTATATTTAGACTATATCTAAGCACATGCATTATATTGATCTTTTTTAATGTAAAGTAAATTTTGAATTAGAATATGAGTATTTCTCTTAAATGTTCATATATATGATTATTAATCTAAGTATCTTTTATAATTTGTCACGAATATAACCTTTTATTATTTGTATACATACAAGTAAATTTATTTCTTTTTGCAATATCACTTTTCTGATAATGTAAAATATATAATATCTCTTTTCATATTTATATATGCTGCAACATGGAGTATATTTTCTAACACAATATTATAAAGATAAAATAACTATAAACCTTCTATTACATAAGAATAAGTGTGTCTAAAAATCTAATTAAAAATATTAAATGCAGAGCGCATCATATATATTCTCACTCAAGTGTCCTACAATTTTCATTTTTTCTTACTTTTATGAACATGTCAAAATAAAGTTTCATTTCTTAAGAACTTTTTTGGGTTTCTAAATTACTTGTTCAAATTATTGATACAAACACTAATAACGATAATCTCTATGAGACCAGTTCTAAATATTTTTTATTTTTTTAAATCGCATTTAAACTTATAATTAAGTTAAATTAAACCTTTGTAATTGGGATGACAGGAGAGTTATCTTAAATGAGCGAGCTTTTATTTCAAATTTCTCTCAATTTATATCCATGACCTTACATTTAAAAATAACAAAATTAAAAGAACTCCAAAGTTGCTTTGGTTATATTTCTCATATATAATTCTGTTTTTAAGCCCAATGTCTTAGTACTGTTAGATAATGTATAACTTAAATATTTTCCTTACACTAAATATTTCATACTATTAAGATTTTATTTTTTTTCTACTTAATTAACTATTATTATTAAGTATATGTGTTTAAGCACAAGAAGCATTTTGATATATTTGAAATGGAAAATAATTTTTTTAAGAATAACATTAAAATTACAAAGGCCCATATATTTATGTAACTTGACAAGATAATAGTAACTATATATGTATTTATATTAGCACTCCGTATATTTATAAGAGTAATATAGCTATTTTTTCATAGTGCTATTTTTTCATAGTGAAAATAGCTAAGTATGATAAATACAATATGACTATGTGTATAATATAAAATAATATAATATATAGATATGTCCACATAATTCCTCTCAATGTAATTGGACATGTAGAATCCTACTACTAAATGGTTTCCTACCACTCAATGGACTCTTTTACTTAATAAATTCAATTATTGATTATTATTTTTTTATCAATAATAAGAGTGAGTATAAAAGTCTTTTCACAATGGAACAAACAATGGAGTTATTCACACATTTATATATGAGTTAGATAGATTAAATAAACGATCTGAAACATAACGTACAATTTGTTGGAAACCTACTTGTTGTAGCTATTTTTTTTAATTTTTTTTTTTGGTAATATACTTATTTGTTTCTAATTATTACATGTTGAAGACAGGATATTTAACTTAATTTGTCCATAATATTCTCCCTCTTCTTGAATTGGCACTTTACGATTCGTCACTTTCGTCCATCCTAGTTTAATTTGTGTGGAATGTGATTTCGTTTATAGCTTAATTGCTTCAAATATTTTAATTATACAAGTATAAATAACATATATAGTATGACCCACGTGGTAAAATTTTACTCAGTGGAGCTCAAGGACTGTCCCACCACTGTAGCGGACATGAATGGACACACCATGTGTACCGGGAGCAATTCTATGGTCATAGATTTTCCCTGAATGGACGCACCATGTGTATTGTGTACCAGGAACGGATTCAGGAATGAAATATTGGGGGACCGAATTACTATTAACATTTTTTTTGACATAATTTGTAAGTAAATATTCAATTTTGTTTTTAGTTTAATAGATAAGTAAAATAACAATAATCACATGTAAAATTTTGACTTTTAATAAAAACATAAAATAGTTGAAAATACAAACAATTCTTGAAAAAGGCTATCGAAATTTTATACGACGTTCTTTTATCATATATAATATTCATTTATAGTAGACTACGTTCTTTTAAAGCAAGTATTTTTATAATTGAAAATAAATATTTAATTTAGAAGAAAATAAGACTTCTTTTTTTAATTTTATAATTGTTTTTTTTATTTCAAGCCAAAATAGATATTTAATATAAGCAAAAAATAAAGAAAAAGGACTAGGGGTGACATAGATTTGAACCTCAGACCCACTAAGATGGGCCAACAACTCATTAGTTCCACTGCTGCCAACTGCGCCAGAGCTAACGTTTGAACAAAACTATGCCTTCTATATTATATTTATGGAGGGGCCATAACATAAATATATATATATACCCGATATAAAATTTTTTAAGTCCCCCAGGATCCGTCCCTGTTGTGCACTAATAAATTCTCAACCACATCAATGAACGTGTTATACACATGTTATGTAATTTGATCCACAAAAATTAAATAAAAGAGATACTAAATATGTTGTGTAATTAATCTTGTGCTCATAGTCAATGATATAGAAATAAAAGAGATACTAAATATTTTGTGTAGTTAATCTTGTGCTCATAGTATTATTATCCCTAAAAAGTTGTAGAAATCATGGCATCTTGCATTAGCTTCTCACGTTTATTCCTCCTACCTTGTCGGCCTTTGGATACTCGAACAGAATTTGCAGTTAAAACTAGAAATATATTCATGAGTAATGAGCCATTTCGTGCTACTACATATGTATGTACTGGAGCAAAAGTACAGAAATGGAGCAATAATGCTGATCAAGATATGGCAACCTCCACAGAATTACCCCACAATCTGAGTGGACATACTGTTGCTTGCAATCGGGTTAAGTTTCCAGATCCATAAATAAATTCTTGGTTCTTCATGCATGTTAAGATTAACTAATTATATTTTTATATCCCATGCTTTTCATTCTTTTTTCGTAAAGTATATTTATATATATAGAATTAATATTATATAGTATAATATCATATACAGGATGAATTAGTAGGGGGAATAGAAGATGTTAAGCAGTTGTTACTATCAAAAGCAAACTTAGATGATCCAATAGAGAGTTTGGTTATGGTGGATGCGATAGAGAGGCTAGGTATCAGCTCCTATTTTCAACAAGAAATCGAAACAATTCTCCGCCAACAATACATAGCAACCACCCCCTCCGTATATGGATCCTACACTCTCCATCATTTTTCACTATTTTTCCGTCTATTGAGACAACACGGACACTACATCTCTGCAGGTTAGTTTTATTTATTGAGACAACACGGAAACTCTACATAACTCAATTGTTTCAAGAAATTAATACAACTGTATATATACATGGCGCGTGTATTTTCATATATAGTCACCTAAAACAACTGCATCAATGAATGATGTATATGTATAAAAACAAACAGATGTATTTAACAATTTCAAGGACAAGGATGGGAGCTTGAGAAAAGAACTGGGGCAAGATATGAGAGGATTGATGGAGTTATATGAAGCCGCTCAGCTAAGTTTGCCTGGAGAGTATATACTTGATGAAGCAGCAGCTTTTAGCAGCAAACTTATTCTCCATGGATGCAGCATGACTCACCACAATTGTTCTACAATAATGGTTACTAACAGGTTGAGGCACCCTCATCACAAGAGCATAGCAAAATTGACCGAAAAAGACTTCTTACTTGAAGATTTGAAAGGCATGTATGAATGGGAAATCCCATTACGAGAGCTCGCAGCGATGGATTTGCGCAAAGGGCAGTTGGTGTACCAAGAGGAATTACTACAAGTTTCTAAGTAAGAAAATATGTCGAATTGCTTTTTAGGTAAAAACGATGATCAACTGATTCACAATATAAATATACCTGTCAATTAGGTGGTGGAATGAACTAGGCATAGCTGAGAACCTACAGCTCGCGAGGAATCAACCACTAAAATGGTATACATGGTCGATGGCCGCCCTTGTAGATGATATCAGCTTGTCGGCACAAAGGGTGGAGCTCACTAAATCCATCGCTTTTATTTACTTGATAGATGATATCTTTGATCTTTACGGGACACTGGATGAGCTCACCATTTTCACAGAAGCCGTAAACAAGTATGAAAATATGGCAATTATCTTGATGAACGAATTAACTAATTAATAAGCAAGATCGCATGTATAATGTGTTTTGAGTTTTCGTATTTAGGTGGGACTATGCTGCCATGGACACATTGCCTGACTACATGAAGATGTGTTATAGGGCACTTCTTGATGTCACAAACGAGATAGGCCACAAGATTTACAAAAAGCACGGAAATGACCCAATTGACTCCCTAAAAACAACGGTATATCTGAGAATTTCTAGATTTGATGATGTAGACATCTTTTACTTAAGTTTGGATATATGATCATTTCCATGCAACTGCAGTGGGCAAGTTTGTGCAATGCATTCCTCGTTGAAGCAAAATGGTTCGCCTGTGGCGATTTGCCATCAGCCGAGGAATATTTAGAAAATGGGAAGGTGAGCTCGGGAGTTGATGTGGCCATGGTCCACATGTTCTTTCTTTTGGGACTTGGAGAAGCCAATGGAGGTGTAATCCATTTGAAGGATACATCAAAACTCATTTCCTCTGTAGCTACAATCCTTCGTCTTTGGGATGACTTGGGAAGTGCTAAGGTAAGTATTAATACCTCTATTTATTTATTCCCTGCGCAATTAAGAAACTAATTAACGAATTATACTAACTCTGTAGTATAAATTATGATTACTCAATTCATTGATAGGATGAGCATCAACATGGTAAAGATGGATCATACATAGAGTGCTACATGAAAGACCATCTAGGCTTGCCACTTGCGCAAGCACGAGAGCATGTTGTTGATATGATAGCAAACGAATGGAAAAGCCTGAACAAAGAATGTTTTTGTCTAAATCATCCTGAGGCATCATCTTTTAAGAGAGCTTCACTTAATCTTGCAAGGATGGTCTCTCTCATGTACAGTTATGATGATAATCACCAGCTGCCGGTCCTCGAGGAGTATGTCAAGTTTATGTTGTTCAATGAAACAACCAAGGACTCAACAATCATATATAGGAAGGAAAACTTGTTTAATTCAATCCCATGAGAAACAAGTAAATAATTCTGATAAACATGTATATAGTAAACATATTGTAGTAAATATGCAATTATTGCTAAGCATCCCATCTATATGAAACAAGACCTCTAAATTTCTTAACCAGCTAGCCTTTCCCTTTGCATTTCCAACAAAACTTCAGGAACATGCATATTTCAAAACTCAAGTACAAAATCCAAAAGTGAAACTTATAATAGAAGTGAAGCCAAACATCTCAATGAGATGATGACAATGAAAAATCAGTACAAAATTCAACCAACAAAAGAGTAACTCGAGTTAATTAACTAAACCTCCAGTGCAAGATTAAGCTTATAAAGACGGTAATGATTGAACTTTCCCATCTCCACAACCTTCTTAGCCTCTTCAATCTTCGAAGCCTTCATCAACTTATCCACCACCTTCTGCAACACCCCAGCATCAACAAGATACTTCTTCCTGAATAACTCTTTGCAAAGCTCAAAACACCAACCGTAATCACCCAGTTCGCATGCGCACAAAAGAACACTCTCAAACATAGTCCTATCCGTTATCAAGTTTTTGAATACTTATTCTAGATTGAGTTAGCAAAGTGGTATAAAATTAGTTTGCTGAAGAAAATGATAAGAATTATTTTAATAGACTAAAGGGCATTTTTGTCCATGTGGTGAAATTTAAATAAAAGTAGAGTGCCTCTCACAAAATGTGGAGTGCTTTTATTAACCCCCTAGTTTTAGTGTCTATCTCTCTCACACATTAGAGTGCATTATGTATGGTCCCTACAGACTTATGTGCAAAAGATAGACACAAAATACACACTCAAATCATTGGACCCGGTCTGACATAGAATTACCTAACATATATGTGTTCTAATCGGATTTCGAACACCAAAATTGGTAGATATGCACCCAAGTAGGTTTCAAGTCGTTGGATAATATATTATGATGTCATCGTTTCATCTATACATCATCATTTAAATATTTAATTATTCACTGACACAGTTGGGTGTCACTAAAGTAGGTGACATGAAATAAAGATTCGAAACATCTTTTCAATTCTCATAAAGATCCCAAGAGAATTCGAGTTCATCCAACTTCTTTTCTGCATTCTGCGTTAAATATTCGAACAAAAAATATTTTTATGCATTTATATCTTGTTTTCTCTAAACATTATATTGTTTGTTGCTCTTGTCATTTGTAATGCTATGGTCTTTAGATAAACTTGTTGTATTATGTAGACGGATGTTGAAATCTATAATCGCCACCGTAGACCAACTTTATCGTACAGAAAAAAAATTCTAATCCTTGCTTCGAATTTGTGGTTCGATTGTCATTCAAAGTATACGCTAGTCCTCAATAAGTTTTGACATATTTCTCTTCATTTAATTTGTGCAACGCTAATCTCTCTTCCTTTGATCTAAGGTACGATGATAATCTATGATTTACTAATGCTACACATGATGATATCTATCTATCTATCTATCTATCTATATATATATATATATATATATATATATATATATATATATATATATTGGATAAGTGAAATAACATACCTCCAAATTATGAGAGACACTACAATTTATTTACTTACATAATTGTTCATATTAAATAAACGATCTGAAACATAACGTACAATTTGTTGGAAACCTACTTGTTGTAGCTATTTTTTATTTTATTTTTTATTTTGGTCATATACTTATTTGTTTCTAATTATTACATGTTGAAGACAGGATATTTAATTTAATTTGTCTATAATATTCTCCCTCTTCTTGAATTGGCACTTTACGATTCGTCACTTTCGTCCATCCTAGTTTAATTTGTGTGGAATGTGATTTCTTTTATAGCTTAATGATGGGTTTTGTGGAGAAACAAACCAAGATGTTGATTGGTAGGTGAAACCAAAAGGTTGATTGGTAGGTGAAACCAAGAGTTTGTTTGGTAGATGAAATTACTCCTATAAATAGGAGTGAATTTCCTTCATTTCTATCATCCCAAAATCGAGAGAAAACATAGAGAGCAAAGTGTGTGTAGTGTAGTTTATACTAGGGAAAACAATTTGTTGTAGATACAAATTGTGCTACACGGGAAACACTTATGGTTTTTTTTTTTTTTTCTTTCGGGGCAATACACTTTCAATCTCTTGTAATCGTTTTTTTTTCTCTCTCAAAAGAAATAAAATCTCTCTAGCATAGGTCCGTGGACGTAGGCAAATTGCCGAACCACGTAAAATTGTTGTCTCGTTTTCTTGCTTTCTTTTACTTTAAAGTTCGTTCATGCGCGTTGATTCCTAACAACTGGTATCAGAGCCAGGTTATAACGATCCGTGCGGAATCAATGGCGTCTGACGATAGAAAAGTGAATATAGACAAGTTCGATGGAAAAGATTTCGGATTCTGGCGAACACAGATGGAGGATTATCTGTACCAGAAGAAACTCCATCAACCATTGTCGGGGAAGAAGCCTGAAAAGATATCAGACGAGGATTGGGAATTATTGGATCGGCAAGCCCTAGGTGTTATTCGATTGACGTTATCAAGAAACGTAATGTTTAACATCCTAGATCAAACTACGACTACGGGTTTGATGAAGGCGTTATCCAATATGTATGAGAAGCCATCCGCGTCGAATAAAGTCTACTTGATGAGACGTTTATTCAACTTGAAGATGACGGAGGGAGGATTGGTGACCAATCATATCAACGAGTTCAACGTGATCATCACTCAGTTGAGCTCGGTTGATATTAATTTTGAGGATGAGGTAAAGGCTTTAATTTTATTGTCTTCTTTGCCGGAAAGTTGGAGTGCGACGGTAACTGCTGTGAGTAGTTCGTCTGGCCAAAGAAAGTTGAAGCTTGAGGAGATTCGGGATCTGATTCTAAGTGAGGATATTCGCCGGAGAGAATCAGGAGAACTCACATCTGCTGCATTGAGTGCGGAAAGCAGAGGGAGAAGTGTTCAACGGGGTGGTCAGAAAGGCAAAGGTCGATCCAAGTCCAAGGGGCGAGGGAAGTCAAAACCGCACAAGGGTGATGATTGATGGGACTGCGGTAAGAAAGGCCACTTCAAGAGGGACTGTCCAGAAAAGACGGGACAAAATCACAACCGAGAACATCAACAAGCAAACGCAGCAACAGACGATGTCGGAGACGCTTTGGTTTGTTGTGTTGACAGTCCAGTTGACCAATGGGTACTGGACTCAGGTGCGTCGTTTCACGCTACTTCCTGTAAAAATTATCTTACAAATTATACTTCTGAAAAATTTGGAAAGGTATTTCTTGCAGATGATGAACCCTTAGAAATTATTGGTAAAGGAGATGTCACGATAACAACGGCACAGGGGATGCAGTTGAAACTGCAGAATGTCAGACATGTCCAGGGGCTGAGGAAGAATTTGATCTCAATGGGTCAAATTGATAGTGATGGTTACACCACAATGTTTGGTGGTGGTTCTTGGAAAATCACCAAAGGAAATTTGGTGGTGGCTCGTGGTAAAAAGTCGGGGACTTTGTACACCACAGAAATCAATAGGGACTCGTTAGCTGCAGTTGAGGCCACAGAAGACGTGCATCTATGGCATAGGCGACTTGGGCATATGAGTGAGAAGGGAATGAAAATCATGGCATCCAAGGGAAAGCTACCAATCTCAAAGACGGTTGAATTGGGTCTTTGCGAAGACTGTGTACTTGGGAAGCAGAAAAAGGTGAGCTTCTCCAAGACGGGAAGAGAACCGAAGGCAGAGAAATTGGAGCTTGTGCATACCGATGTATGGGGACCGGCACCCGTACAGTCGCTTGGAGGGTCGAGATACTATGTCACCTTCATTGATGATTCCACAAGAAAGGTATGCGTTTATTTTTTGAAAAATAAGTCTGATGTGTTTAATACCTTTAGGAAGTGGAAGGCAGAAGTCGAGAATGAAACGGGGCTGAAACTGAAGAGTCTGAGGTCCGACAATGGCGGGGAGTATGACAGCCAAGAATTCAAAGTCTATTGTGCAGAGAATGGGATTAAGATGATCAACACCATTCCAGGGACTCCGCAGCAGAATGGGATTGCAGAGCGGATGAATAGAACTTTGAATGAACGAGCTAGGAGCATGAGGTTTTATTTCGGGTTGCCAAAGATGTTTTGGGCTGATGCAGTAAGCACGGCGGCTTACCTCATAAACCGGGGACCTTCAGTACCGTTGGACTTCAAAATACCTGAGGAAGTTTGGTCTGGAAAGGAGGTAAATTTATCGCATTTGAAAATTTTCGGTTGTTTATCTTATGTCCTGCTAAGTTCAAATGACAGGGATAAGTTGGATCCAAAAGCACAGAAATGCATTTTTATTGGTTATGGTGGAGATAGTTTTGGCTACCAGTTCTGGGATTACCAAAACAACAAAATCATAAGGCATAAAGATGTTATGTTCAACGAGAAGGTGCTTTACAAGGATAGACTTGGGGCAGAGACTGATGATAATGAAAAATCAAAGGCGATACTGGAAGAGATCACTGAGGACGAGGTTGCAGGAAATGGAGCTGAGAATAGGATTGAGGAAAATCCAGAGACTCCACAACCTACCTTGAGGAGATCGAGTAGAACTCCTAAACCAAACACGAGGTATTCCCCTTCATTACACTATTTACTTCTGACAGATTCTGGAGAGCCGGAGTCGTACAAAGAGGCAATGAGTGTAGGAGATTCTCTTAAGTGGGAGCTAGCCATGAAAGATAAAATGAGCTCGCTTGAAAAAAATAAAACTTGGAGGTTGACTAAGTTACCGGAGGGGAAAAGAGTTTTGCAGAACAAATGGGTGTTCCGGGTTAAGGATGAACCGGATGGTAGTAAAAGGTACAAGGCGAGGTTGGTGGTCAAAGGGTTCCAGCAGAAGGAAGGGATTGACTACACTGAAATATTTTCACCGGTTGTCAAGCTAACTACTATAAGGATGGTTTTGAGCATTGTTGCTACAGAGGATTTACATCTTGAACAATTGGATGTAAAAACGGCATTCCTTCATGGGGATTTGGAGGAGGATATATACATGGCTCAACCGAAAGGTTTTCTGGTAAGTAGAAAAGAAAACCTTGTATGCAAGCTAGAAAAAAGCTTGTATGGTCTGAAACAAGCTCCGAGACAGTGGTACAAAAGGTTTGATACGTTCATGGATAGTAATGGATTTACTAGATGTCAAATGGATCACTGTTGTTATTTTAAAAGATTTAAAGATTGCTACATTATTTTATTGTTGTATGTCGATGACATGTTAGTTGCAGGGACTAATATGGGAGAAATCAAAAGGCTGAAACAACAATTGGCGAGTGAGTTTGAAATGAAGGATTTGGGGGCTGCAAATACAATTCTCGGGATGAGAATTATTCGAGATAGGTCGAGTGGGAGCCTCAAGCTGACTCAGGAAAGGTACATACATAAGGTGCTTGATAGATTTGCTATCACTGATGCAAAGTCTAGAAGCACTCCTTTGGGGAGTCAATTCAAACTAAGCAAGGAGCAATCACCTAAATCTGACGAGGAGCGAGAAAAGATGGCAAAGGTTCCATATGCCTATGCTATTGGAAGTTTGATGTACGCAATGGTGTGTACAAGGCCGGATATAGCTCATGCAGTGGGAGTCGTGAGTAGATATATGGCTAATCCGGGTTTACAGCATTGGGAAGCAGTGAAGTGGTTACTAAGGTACTTGAAAGGCACATCGGATATGTGTTTGAGTTTTAAGGCTAGTAGTATCACTTTAGAGGGCTTTGTGGATGCTGACTTAGGTGGTGATCAAGATGGTCGGAAGAGCACATCGGGCTATATTTACACTTTGGGTGGCGCAGCAATTAGTTGGATGTCAAGACTACAAAAATGTGTAGCACTTTCTACAACCAAAGCCGAGTACATAGCTATTTCAGAAGCTGGAAAAGAGATGATTTGGTTGAAGAATTTTCTGAGGGAAATTGACAAGGAGCAACGGGATTGTGCACTTTATAGTGATAGTCAAAGTGCCATTTGTTTGGCAAAGAATCCGGTGTTTCACTCAAGGACGAAACATATTCAATTGAAGTATCATCATATCCGAGAGATGATAGATGATGAGACTTTGGAATTGAAAAAGATTTTGGGTGCAAAGAATCCGGCAGACATGTTGACAAAAGGGGTTACCACCGAAAAACTGAGGCTTTGCATGGCCTCAGTGGGCCTCGAGTTTCTGTGAAGAGGAGGTCGACTTTTGCTAGAGAGAGAGTGCATTAAATTGGAGGGAGAAGAGATTGTGTCTTCAACTTTGAGTTTGGTCTCCAAGTGGGAGATTGATGGGTTTTGTGGAGAAACAAACCAAAAGGTTGATTGGTAGGTGAAACCAAGATGTTGTTTGGTAGGTGAAACCAAGATGTTGTTTGGTAGGTGAAACCAAGAGGTTGATTGGTAGGTGAAACCAAAAGGTTGATTGGTAGGTGAAACCAAGAGTTTGTTTGGTAGGTGAAATTACTCCTATAAATAGGAGTGAATTTCCTTCATTTCTATCATCCCAAAATCGAGAGAAAACATAGAGAGCAAAGTGTGTGTAGTGTAGTTTATATTAGGGAAAACAATTTGTTGTAGATACAAATTGTGCTACACGGGAAATACTTGTGGTTTTTTTTTTCTTTCGGGGCAATACACTCTCAATCTCTTGTAATCGTTTTTTTTTCTCTCTCAAAAGAAATAAAATCTCTCTAGCATAGGTCTGTGGACGTAGGCAAATTGCCGAACCACGTAAAATTGTTGTATCGTTTTCTTGCTTTCTTTTACTTTAAAGTTCGTTCATGTGCGTTGATTCCTAACACTTAATTGCTTCAAATACTTTAATTATACAAGTATAAATAACATATATAGTATGACCCATGTGGTAAAATTTTACTCACTGGAGCTTAACTGCTTAAGGAATGTCCCCCCACTCTAGCGGACATGAATGGGACACACCATGTGTACCTGAGCAATTCTATGGTCATAGATTTTCCTGAATGGACGCATCATGTGTATTGTGTACAAATAAATTTTCAACCACACCAATGGACGTGTTATACACATGTTATGTTATTTGATCCACAAAAATTAAATAAAAGAGATAATAAATATGTTGTGTAATTAATCTTGTCCTCATAATCAATAATATAGACACATTCAAAGACCAAATTTACGCCTGATGGAAGAAGGGAAACATTAATTTAAGAATAAAATTAAAAAAAATAAAAAAATCAAAATAATCAAATATATATAGTTTCGTAGCTGAAAAGATAATTAAAAGAAAAAAATACACAATAACTAATCAATGAAGACACCTGATTTCATTGTGAATGTTGTAAAATTTCAATTTTATTGGGCAAAATCAAAATGTTTAAATTTCAAATTTCATGCAATATAGATGCAAATAAATCATGCATAGGTATAGCTTATATTATAACATTAAGAAATATGTAAATAGTAAAGAAGTTAAACGACTGGCCTGTAGGAGTTACGTCACTTGACATTGTCCTAAAATCGTGACAGTCTCCCTTCCGTGCAGGTATTGGCTGGTGGCTCATCACCATCCCAATATCAAGCCCTAGAACGCCACACCAGCGTCTCCTTTGTCAGCACAATCACAAAGAAGCTAGTGAACGAGACCTTATTGCATTGCCCTAAAATAGTAGTATATATGAAACTAACATTTTTAAGTGCAAGATATGTATATACGATCACCATTCTCTTTTATAGAGAGAAAGTTAAGAGATAAACAGGCAGACTTTGTTTGCTTTTCACAATTTGATGGCGTATTTATGTGGCGGGCCACCATGGTCGGTAGTATGCCTGCCACCATTTAACACAGGAGCTAAACATGCAAATGCAACCTATAAAATTGTTAGGAATCAACGCGCATGAACGAACTTAAAAGTAAGAATCAAAGCGAGAAAAGACGAGACAACAGATTTACGTGGTTCGGCAAAATCCGCCTACGTCCACGAGAGTTTCCGTTCTTCCACTATGAGAGAAATTTACCGGTACAAAAATACACACTTGAGTTTGTAGACAAACTCAAGAAAACCACTCTTGTACAACCACTCTCAAAGTTATATAGAACACTACTCTTCCATTCCCCGAGAGAAAAACCCCACAAGTGTTTCCCGTGTAGCACAATTTGTATCTACCACAAATTGCTTTCCCTAGTATACACTACATTTTTCCAAGTATATACTACACTACACACACTTTGCTCTCTATGTTTTCTCTCAATTTGGGATGATAGAAATGAAGGAAATTCACTCCTATTTATAGGAGTAATTCCACCTACCAAAACTCCTTTTGGTTTCACCTACCAAACAACCTCTTGGTTTCACCTACCAAACAACTCTTGGTTCCACCTACCAAACAACTTTTGGTTTCACCTACCAAAACTATTCCTTTTGATAATTTGATTTGTCTCCACACTTATATCCCATCAATCTCCCACTTGGAGACCAAACTCAAAGTTGAAAACACAATCCCATCTTTTCGATCATTCCTTCTCTTTTCGGTGAACCTCAATCTAGTCGGTCACATCCCCAAATCCAATGGAGATAAAAATCGAGACATCTCCTTGTCTCATCAATCCATCCGTCCCTAGTGCTCCTACTCGATGGACTCACATTTTGAACGATGTTCCCCTTCTTTGAACCTCCGCCACTACCCTGTTCCTTTTGGTGATCAACCAATTCCTGAATACCGTGACTTATCCATCTCGGTCCAACTGACCTTTGGATATAGATTACTCCCAAGACCTGGAACATGTCTCACAACCCCGCAACTTTCGTTGCCATCCTTCCCACAAGAGGATAACCACCTTGGTTAACCCGTCTCTTGACATCCTTACACCAAGGACTTTCCCGCTTTGGTCAACTTGTCTCGCGACACCCTTACACCAAAGACTTTCCACCTTGGTTATCCTGTCTCTCGACACCTTTACACCAAGGACTTTCCATTGACTATCTTGGATTCTTCCAACATATCTGCTCCCTGCCAACTGCATGAGCTATGTCTGATCCTCACGCCAATACTTTGGTTTTTCGATGGCAACTCGGATCCCCCACATATCTGCATAATGCTCCCACTGCACTAGCTATGTCCGATCCATCCGCCAACAAAACCCCGGCTCCACAAATCTGCCTAACCCGGCTTCGCGTTCTGCCCCAGCTCAGCGAATCTGCCTAACCCGGCTTTTCGCATCTTGCCCCGACTCAGCGAATCTGCCTAACCCGGCTTCGCATCTTGCCTCCGACTCAGCAAATCTGCCTAACCCGGCTTCGCATCTTGCCCTGACTCAGCGAATCTGCCTAACCCGGCTTTCGCATCTTGCCCCAGCTCAGCGAGTCTGCCTAACCCGGATTTTTGCATTTTGCCCCAGCTCAGTGAAGGCCTAACTCGGCTTCACATCTTACCCCCAGCTCAGCGAATCTGCCTAACCCGGCTTTTTGCATCTTGCCTCCGACTCAGCGAATTTGCCTAACCCGGCTTCGCATCTTGCCCCCAGCTCAGTGAAGGCCTAACTCGGCTTCACATCTTGCCCCCATGACTTCCAGCCCCACGGTCAACCCCTCTTGGCCCAGTTTTCTGCCTTCATGAATTATCCACGTGGTCACGCCTCCGTAATTCCGCCTCCCCGGTCCCCGGCTTGCTCGTTCTTCCGCCCTCTTGGCAACACGAGTCTGGCCCCTTGACCTCTGGCTATACGGTTCTGCTTTTGGCTCCATAACTCCGCCTCCCCGGTCCCTGGCTTGCTCGTTCTTTCGCCCTCTTGGCAACACGAGTCTGACCCCTTGACCTCCGGCTATACGGATCTGCCCCCGGCACTGCAACTGTTCCCACTTGCTTCATGTCTACCTAACCCGGTAACATAAACCTGCTCTAGCTGCTGCGTCTCTGCCTCTGCATCTGGCACCACGATTTTCCAACGTTTTCTCGTTAACGTTCAACGGGATAACCCCCAGAACTTGCAGCATCTCCTGCAACTCTCAGTCTGCATCTGTCACCTTTTCAGGCTTTTTCCCCGACTCTTACTTTACCATCTTCAGACGCCATTGATTCGCCCACGGATCGCTGTAACCCGTGCTCTGATACCAGTTGTTAGGAATCAACGCGCATGAACGAACTTAAAAGTAAGAATCAAAGCGAGAAAAGACGAGACAACAGATTTACGTGGTTCGGCAAAATCCGCCTACGTCCACGAGAGTTTTCGTTCTTCCACTATGAGAGAAATTTACCGGTACAAAAATACACACTTGAGTTTATAGACAAACTCAAGAAAACCACTATTGTACAACCACTCTCAAAGTTATATAGAACACTACTCTCCCATTCCCCGAGAGAAAAACCCCACAAGTGTTTCCCGTGTAGCACAATTTGTATCTACCACAAATTGCTTTCCCTAGTATACACTACATTTTTCCAAGTATATACTACACTACACACACTTTCCTCTCTATGTTTTCTCTCAATTTGGGATGATAGAAATGAAGGAAATTCACTCCTATTTATAGGAGTAATTCCACCTACCAAAACTCCTTTTGGTTTCACCTACCAAACAACCTCTTGGTTTCACCTACCAAACAACCTCTTGGTTTCACCTATCAAACAACTCTTGGTTCCACCTACCAAACAACTTTTGGTTTCACCTACCAAAACTATTCCTTTTGATAATTTGATTTGTCTCCACACTTATATCCCATCATAAAATCCCTGGCCCTCTACATGTGAGTTGATCATTGCATGCAATCTCTACTACTCTCTCAACTTGTGTGTCCATTTAAATTCTTACAGTATTATTATCCCTAAAAAGTTGTAGAAATCATGGCATCTTGCATTAGCTTCTCACGTTTATTCCTCCTCCCTTGTCGTCCTTTGGATACTCGAACAGAATTTGCAGTTAAAACTAGAAAGATATTCATGAGTAATGAGCCATTTCGTGCTACTACATATGTATGTACTGGAGTAAAAGTACAGAAATGGAGCAATAATGCTGATCATGTTGAAGAATGGCTCTTTCAAAAGAAGAGCAAAGAATCCCACATAGATAAACATTAGAAGTGATGGGCTCATTTGTTGTATAAAAGGAGCCCACCTCTTCACTTTGTAAATCATCCCAAATTGCCTAAGTCTTTTAGCAATTTCTTCTTTCTTCCTCTATAGTTTGTAATAGTTTCACTTTAGTCCTTTAGTGAAATATTTTGGTGGGGTCCGAGGACGTAGGCTAAATTAGCCGAACCTCGTTAAATTTGGTGTTCTTTATTTTGTGCTATTCTTCAAGTAGCCATTGTTAGTTATAGTTGTAGTGTTATATTGTGCTATTAAATTCGTCTAGTTAATTCTGTCTAGGAGGTTGGGTTTTAAGCGCGACCGTTGTGACGCCTCCAATCTTTCCTGGGAATTAAATCTAGTGTGGTTTTCTAGTACAATATTTCCCTCGCTATTTCTATATTTGGTGGAATATGACTCTGAGTTCCACAACAAGTGGTATCAGAGCTCGGGTATTCTGAGTATGCTCTGTGGTCGCAGTTTAATCTGATCTTCCACATCAGAAAAGTTTTCCCGGGCTATTTGGCTTTCGCATTTGGAGGGCTATTGAAGAATAATTTGTAAACCAAAAATGGAAGACACCTCAAAAGCATCGTCGTCGTCCATTTGGGCGAGAACCACTGTGGCGAATACGCGATTGGCAGTGGAGTCTTTTGATGGCACAGGCCATTTTGGTATGTGGCAAAGCGAAGTTGTAGACGCACTCTTTCAACAAGGTCTATACTTAGCTATTGAAGAAAAGAAACCAAATGATATGGAGGAAAAAGATTGGAGTATGATGAATCGGTTGGCATGTGGAACAATTCGTTCGTGTCTATCCAGAGAGCAGAGATATGCGTTTTCAAAAGAAAACTCGGCATATAAATTGTGGATGGCACTGGAGGAGAAATTTCTGAAGAAAAGCTGTCAGAATAAGCTCCATTTGAAGAAGCGGCTCTTTCGCTTCACATTTGTTTCGGGTTCCACTATGAATAGTCACATTACCAGTTTTAATCAACTGGTTACCGATTTGATCAATTTGGATGAGACTTTTAAAGACGAGGATTTGGCTCTGATGTTGCTGGGATCCCTTCCTGAGGAGTTTGAGTTTCTTGAAACCACTCTACTTCACGGGAAGGCTGCTGTATCTCTTAGCGAAGTTTGTGCTGCCCTTTACAGTTATGAGCTGAGAAAGAAGGACAAGCAAGTTAGTTCAGGTGGAGATGCAGAGTTTTTGTTCGTCAGAGGTCGTTCACAAAACAAAAACAAAGGAAAGAAAGGGAGATCCAAGTCCAGACATAAACTAAGCAAAGACGAGTGTGCCTATTGTCGAGAAACAGGACACTGGAAGAGAGATTGCCCAAAGCTGACAACTAAGGGCAATTCTAAGGCCGTGGCGGAATCAAATGTAACCGCGTGTGATGATGCCGAATCGGACTTCTCATTGGCGACATCATCCAGCGGTGCTTCTGAAGTATGGATGCTGGATTCAGCATGTAGTCATCATATGACACCACATTTGGATTGGTTCTTTGATTTCAAAGAACAAAATGACGTTGTCTTCACAGCAAATGAAGCTCCTCTTACTACACTTGGGATTGGTTCAGTTCGCTTGAAGAATCATGATGGATCAATCATAACCCTAAAGGGTGTTCGGTATGCACCAGAAGTGAGGAAAAACCTTATTTCCGTTGGAACTTTAGAATCGAAAGGTTTTGAAGTAAGAGCTAAGGATGGGGTGATGAAGATCATCTCTGGTGCACTCGTGGTAATGAAGGGAATTCGGAAGAACAACAATACGTATCACTACATGGGTGGTACAGTTGTGGGTGCAGTAGCAGCAGTTACTGTTGATGATCGGAATTCAGAAGCAGTTAGGCTATGGCATATGCGCTTGGGACATGCAGGTGGAAAATCCTTGAATCTCCTCATAAATCAAGGATTGTTGAAAGGAGTGAAATACTCCAAATTGGAGTTTTGTGAACATTGTGTTCGTGGGAAACAGACAAAGGTTAAATTTGGAACAGCAATCCATAATACTGAGGGTATCTTGGATTATGTTCATTCGGATGTATGGGGTCCCTCAAAAACGAGTTCTTTGGGAGGGAAACACTATTTTGTAACCTTTGTTGATGATTTTTCCCGGAGAGTTTGGGTGTATACTATGAAGACGAAAGATGAAGTGTTTGAGGTATTCCTCAAATGGAAAAAGATGGTGGAAACTCAGACTGATAAAAAGGTCAAACGTCTCCGTACAGACAATGGTGGAGAATTTAGGAGTGGTCCATTTCAAAAATTTTGTGAGGATGAAGGCATTGTCAGACACTTCACTATTAGACATACACCACAACAGAACGGAGTGGCAGAACGCATGAACCGGACTTTGCTGGAGAAAGTTCGGTGTTTGTTATCCAATGCTGGGTTGGGTAAAGAATTTTGGGCTGAAGCTGTGACGTATGCGTGTCATCTCGTTAATCGTCTACCATCTACTGCTATTGATGGAAAAACACCATTTGAGAAATGGTTTGGAAAGCCTGTTGCTGATTATGATTCCTTACATGTGTTTGGTTCCGCTGCATATTATCATGTTAAGGAATCAAAGTTGGATCCTAGAGCAAAGAAAGCAGTGTTCATGGGGATCACCTCTGGTATTAAAGGCTATCGCCTTTGGTGTCCAGAGACAAAGAAAATAATCTTTAGCAGGGATGTCACCTTTGATGAATCTACCATGTTGGAAAAGGTGAATGCAGAACAGCAGGATGGTACTCCCAAACAGGTGGAGTTTGAAAAATTTGTTGTCCCAGCAGATCAAGAAACTCTTGATCATTCTCCTATGGTAGAAGGAGATTTTGAAGAAGAGGAAGTTCAACCCCAAGAACTTCCACAGCAACTTGAATCAATTGCAACTAGCAAGCCAAAGAGGATAATCAGAAAGCCTGCTCGCTTTGATGATATGGTGGCTTGTGCATCTGCAATTGCCGCTGATGATGTTCCTACCACTTATATTGAAGCAGTCAAAGGACCAGAGAAAGATAAGTGGAGGATTGCCATGAGTGAAGAAATGCAGTCCCTTCATAAGAATCAAACATGGGAACTGGCCAGTCTCCCGAAGGGAAAGAAGGCAATTGGATGCAAATGGGTATTTGCAAAGAAAGATGGATTTCCTAGCCAAGGTGATGTTCGCTACAAAGCCAGATTGGTGGCCAAAGGTTACGCTCAGAAGGAGGGCATTGATTATAATGAGGTGTTTTCTCCAGTTGTAAAACACTCCTCCATTAGAATTTTGTTGGCTTTGGTAGCACAGTTGGATTTTGAACTAGTTCAGTTGGATGTAAAAACTGCATTTTTACATGGAGACTTGGAAGAGGAAATCTATATGACTCAGCCAGAGGGATTCAAAGTTGCTGAAAATGAAAATTTGGTTTGTAAACTTCAAAAATCGTTGTACGGATTGAAGCAATCTCCGAGGCAGTGGTACAAGCGATTTGACAAGTTTATGATGGGAATTGGGTACACAAGAAGCAAATACGATCATTGTGTGTATTTGCACAAGCTACAAGATGGATCCTTCATATATCTTCTTCTGTATGTTGATGATATGTTGATTGCCTCCCCGAGTCTAATAGAATTTGAGAAGTTGAAGACTCATTTGAAAAGGGAGTTCGAGATGAAGGATCTAGGTGAGGCGAAGAAGATTCTCGGCATGGAGATTTTCAGAGATAGAAAATTGAGGAGGCTTTGTTTGACTCAGAAACAATATCTGAGTAGGATGTTGAGGCGTTTTGGCATTGATGAAAAGTCAAAACCAGTTAGTACTCCGCTTGCTCCTCATTTTAAGCTTAGCGCCGCTTTGTCACCGAAATCTGATGCAGAACGGGAATACATGTCAAAAGTACCGTATGCAAATGCTGTTGGTAGCTTGATGTATGCTATGGTGTGTACGAGGCCTGATATTTCCCAAGCAGTGGGGGTTGTGAGCAGGTATATGCATGATCCTGGAAAGGAACATTGGCAAGCTGTGAAATGGATTTTGCGATACATCCATGACACAGCTGATGTTGGTTTGATATTTGAGCGGGAACATAGTCAGTATGTAGTCGGATATTGCGATTCAGACTATGCTGGTGATTTAGATAAGCGTAGATCAACTACAGGCTACGTATTTACTCTTGCTAAAGCACCAGTCAGTTGGAAGTCTACCTTACAGTCAACGGTTGCTCTGTCTACTACGGAAGCAGAGTATATGGCACTTTCAGAGGCTGTAAAGGAAGCAATTTGGCTTCAAGGGTTGCTTGGTGAACTAGGGATTGGACAAAAGTATGTCAAAATTCATTGTGATAGTCAAAGTGCTATCCATTTAGCAAAGAACCAAGTTTATCATGCAAGGACGAAGCACATTGATGTTCGGTATCATTTCATAAGAGAGATACTCGAAGAAGGTGGAGTCAGAATCGAGAAGATCCATACTACTGAGAATCCTGCTGATATGTTGACAAAAGTTGTGACTGCAATCAAGTTCAAATTTTGTTTGGACTTGATCAACATTGTCAAAGTTTGAAGATTGGTTTTGGTGACCCCGTTTGACGAGGAGATTGAAGATTTTGAAATTCGCCAAGGTGGAGATTTGTTGAAGAATGGCTCTTTCAAAAGAAGAGCAAAGAATCCCACATAGATAAACATTAGAAGTGATGGGCTCATTTGTTGTATAAAAGGAGCCCACCTCTTCACTTTGTAAATCATCCCAAATTGCCTAAGTCTTTTAGCAATTTCTTCTTTCTTCCTCTATAGTTTGTAATAGTTTCACTTTAGTCCTTTAGTGAAATATTTTGGTGGGGTCCGAGGACGTAGGCTAAATTAGCCGAACCTCGTTAAATTTGGTGTTCTTTATTTTGTGCTATTCTTCAAGTAGCCATTGTTAGTTATAGTTGTAGTGTTATATTGTGCTATTAAATTCGTCTAGTTAATTCTGTCTAGGAGGTTGGGTTTTAAGCGCGACCGTTGTGACGCCTCCAATCTTTCCTGGGAATTAAATCTAGTGTGGTTTTCTAGTACAATATTTCCCTCGCTATTTCTATATTTGGTGGAATATGACTCTGAGTTCCACAACAGATCAAGATATGGCAACCTCCACAGAATTACCCCACAATCTGAGTGGACATACTGTTGCTTGCAATCGGGTTAAGTTTCCAGATCCATAAATAAATTCTTGGTTCTTCATGCATGTTAAGATTAACTAATTATATTTTTATATCCCATGCTTTTCATTCTTTTTTTGTAAAGTATATTTATATATATATATATATAGAATTAAAATTATATAGTATAATATCATATACAGGATGAATTAGTAGGGGGAATAGAAGATGTTAAGCAGTTGTTACTATCAAAAGCAAACTTAGATGATCCAATAGAGAGTTTGGTTATGGTGGATGCGATAGAGAGGCTAGGTATCAGCTCCTATTTTCAACAGGAAATCGAAACAATTCTCCGCCAACAATACATAGCAACCACCCCCTCCGTATATGGATCCTACACTCTCCATCATTTTTCACTATTTTTCCGTCTATTGAGACAACACGGACACTACATCTCTGCAGGTTAGTTTTATTTATTCCTGATCTCGTCTTTGTATGAAAAATTGTTATTTGCAATTTTATATTATATGTTACTTGGAAAAATTGCAACATTGGTACATTACGTTGGCGTGTACGTTTTTTTAGTACTTTAAGTTGGCCTACTGGCAATTTCAGTACATTAACTTGGAAAAAAAAATTGGTAAAAATTGGCCGGAAAATTTGGGAGTTTTGACTAAAATTTGGGAATTTTGACTGAAATGGAGGATTTTGACTGATTTTGACTTAAATTAGGGGGATTTTGATTGGAATTGGTGATTTTTTTTTATTATTTTGACTTAAATTGGAATTTTTTATTTTAAATATAAACTAAAAAAAACTATTATTTCATTAAAAAAAATAAATGGAACCCCACCCCACCCCTGCATCACCACCAATCCACCACCCATCCCACCCATCACCACCTTATGTGTGTGTGACTGTGTGTGTATATATATGCGTGTGTGTATATATGTGTGTGTGTAATTGTGTGTGTGTCTCTGTGTGTGTGTATATATGCGTGTGTGTATATATGTGTGTGTAATTGTGTGTGTGTCTCTGTGTGTGTATATATATACGTGTGTGTGACTATGTGGGGGGGGGGGGGGGGACACTGTTCCCCACTCTCACTTTTCTTTTTTTCATTTTCCTTTTTTTTTTTATTTAATTTATAAAATAATATATTAAATAAGTAATTTATTTTAAAAATTAAGATTATTAAAAAAATAACTCAAAATCAGTCAAAATCCCCAATTTAAGTCAAAATTCTCAAATTTTTCGGTGCGATTTGCACCAAAATTGTCGATTTTTGCAAGTTAATGTACTCAAATTAGCAGTAGGCCAACTTAAAGTACTAAAAAAATGTGTACGCCAATATAGTGTATGAATGTTGCAATTTTTTCTAAATTTTACCAAGTTTATAAGCTTTTAACATTGAAAACTTTCAACTTTATATCACAAATATAAGCTCCTAAACATCATATGTAATGATTATAGGACCATAAGCTCACTCGGACACCCTTTATATTGACTTTCTACTCTCGCGTTGGGTTCAATCAAGAAAAAAGAAAAAAGAAAAAAAGTATAACATTATAAATGTGTTTATGATTAATTTCAACACAGATGAAATTTATTGCGCAAACACCATACTAAGAAAATAAGTAATGAATTCCGAAAAAAGAAAAATTGTTGCAACGTAGTCGATCTATATTACCATTATTTTTTTGACGGAATTGGCTACGTACGTAAGCGACGGAGCGGATCTTCTATCTCACAATGGTGTACCACAGTGGTCTCACATCATTGCGGGATAGAAGATCCGCTCTGCAATGCGTAAGCATATGGTCATTAGTTCCAATTACTTTCTGGGGAAAAAAAGGGCCGCATTTATCCGTTTAGTTAGGCCCCTTTGTTTGTGGGAGGCCGGATTGATCCGTCCCTTTAGTTAAAGGGGACAGGCCGATCCTGCCCCTTTACTACGGTCCCTTTAGCAAAGGGGGCGGGACTTAAATGGGACAGGGGCCTTACAGAGATTCCCAAAATTGAATCACCTTTAGGCAATGAGTTTTTTTTTATTATTTGTGCATTTGTTTATCATTTCATTTCAATATTTATCTAGTGAATTTTTTTTTTAATTCTTTCATTTATTTTGGCTATATATAAAAATAGTCATTTTAGTAATTACACTTATTACAAAGTAATATAATCGACTAGGTTGTACAAAATACAAAGTAATACAATTACAAAATACATGAATACAATTACTTAATTTACTTAAATACCTCGATTTTATTGAATTTAATTTGGTGAACTTCTCAAATACATGAATACATAAAGTCATACAAATTCTCAACTAGGTTGTACAAAATAACAAATATAAAAAAGTACATATTAATTAAGAATATTAATTTAAAATTCGTTATTCATAACGTCCATTATATTCACACTATTAATTTTTAAATTTTTTTTTTATAATTTTGATTTTTGGAAAAATATATTAAAAAATAATAATATTGTTAATGGCCAGGCCGGCCCATCCCGTTAAGCTAACGGAATGGGCCGACTGGTCCCATTAGGCAAATCCCTTTAAAGGCCTTCTCCCCTTTAAGGCTTGCCTCTTAAGGGGACAAAACCTTAAATGGGACAAGGTCTTAAAGGGCCTTAAAGAAGACTTAAATGAGTCGTCCCCTTTAAGGCTCGTTTGACACCTTTAGCGGTGATTATATGAAACTCTACATAACTCAGTTGTTTCAAGTCGCGTGTATTTTCATATATAGTCACCTAAAGCAACTGCATCAATGAATGATGTATATGTATAAAACAAACCAGATGTATTTAACAATTTCAAGGACAAGGATGGGAGTTTCAGAAGAGAATTGAGGCAAGACATGAGAGGATTGATGGAGTTATATGAAGCCGCTCAGCTAAGTTTGCCTGGAGAGGATATACTTGATGAAGCAGCAGCTTTTAGCAGCAAACTTATTCTCCATGGATGCAGCATGACTCACCACAATTGTTCTACAATAATGGTTACTAACAGGTTGAGGCACCCTCATCACAAGAGCATAGCAAAATTGACCGAAAAAGACTTCTTACTTGAAGATTTGAAAGGCATGTATGAATGGGAAATCCCATTACGAGAGCTGGTCGTGATGGATTTGCGCAAGGGGCAGTTGGTGTACCAAAAGGAATTCCTACAAGTTTCTGAGTAAGAAAATATGTCAAATTGCTTTTTAGGTAAAAATTTTGATCAGCTGATTCACAATATAAATATACCTGTCAATTTAGGTGGTGGAATGAACTAGGCATAGCCGAGAACCTACAGCTCGCGAGGAATCAACCACTAAAATGGTATACATGGTCGATGGCCATCCTTCTAGATGATATCAGCTTGTCGGCACAAAGGGTAGAACTCACAAAATCCATCGCGTTTATTTACTTGATAGATGATATCTTTGATCTTTACGGGACACTGGATGAGCTCACCATTTTCACAGAAGCCATAAACAAGTAAGAAAATATGGCAATTATACTTGATGAGGAAATTATCTAATTAATTAATAAGCAAGATCACGTGTATAATGTGTTTGAGTTTTCATATTTAGGTGGGACTATGCTGCCATTGACACATTGCCGGACTACATGAAGATGTGCTATAGGGCACTTCTTGATGTCACAAATGAGATAGGCCACAAGATTTACAAAAGGCATGGATATGACCCGATTGACTCCCTAAAAACAACGGTACGTATATCTGAGAAATTTCTAGATTCGATGATGAAGTAGACATCTTTTACTTAAACTTGGATATATGATCCTTTCCATGCAACTGCAGTGGGCAAGTTTGTGCAACGCATACCTCGTTGAAGCAAAATGGTTCGCCTCTGGCGATTTGCCAACAGCTGAGGAATATTTAGAAAATGGGAAGGTGAGCTCAGGAGTTGATGTGGCCATGGTCCACATGTTCTTTCTTTTGGGACTTGGAGAAACCAATGGAGGTGTAATCCATTTGAATGATACATCAAAACTCATGTCCTCTGTAGCTACAATCCTTCGTCTTTGGAATGACTTGGGAAGTGCTAAGGTAAGTATTAATTAATATCTCTATTTATTTCCCTGCGCAATTAAGAAACTAATTATATTAACTCTATAGTATAAATTATGATTACTCAATTAATTGATAGGACGAGCATCAGGATGGCGGCAAAGATGGATCATACTACATAGAGTGCTACATGAAAGACCATCTAGGCTTGCCACTTGCGCAAGCACGAGAGCATGTTGTTGATATGATAGCAAACGAATGGAAAAGCCTGAACAAAGAATGTTTTCGTCTAAATCATCCTGGTGCATCATCTTTTAAAAGGGCTTCTCTTAATCTTGCACGGATAGTCTCTCTCATGTACAGTTATGATGATAATCACCGGCTGCCGGTCCTCGAGGAGTATGTCAAGTTTATGTTGTTCAATGAAACTACCTAGGACCACAATCAAATATAGGAAGGAACACGTGTTTAATTCAATCCCACGAGGAATATGTAATCTATATCTATATCTGTAATCTATAATCTAATATTATTCTAAAATCTATTATAAAAGTGTGAATGTTAGGGATAATTTACATTTCTTAATTTTTTTAAGACTAAAATATCCGTAATTAATAAATTTTGTTATCCTTTATATATATAAAAAATTATTATTATTGTTATTATTATTATTACTATTATTATAAAATGAACGTGCATGTATTTAAAATTAATATTTCACAAGTTTGTTCAATGTATATGCTTAGTGGATTTTTAATTAAATGGTTATTGTGATTGTGAATAGTTCAATCTTAAAGATTTATTTATAGCCTATCTTGATAATATATATATATATATATAAAATATTATAATCTATATACATACATATATATATATAATATAACTATTCTAAGGGTATAAAAGATATGAAATAATTTTTATTTCTTAACTTTTATATGAAGAGTAAAATAACCCTCTAAAAAGTAAATAGTGTTACCCTCTAATTAGAAATTAATGTTAATTCTTTACTCCCATAAGTCTCATTCAAACTTTAGCATTCCGTCAACAAGAGCTTAAAGGGGGTGGCCAAAGCATAAAATTATCCATGCCCTCGGGTTAAATTTTGAATTCTCGGGGGAACCGAGGCCCCCTAGGCGACCCCTGAATCCGTCCCTGGTTTAATCTTGATAAATATTTTTCGGACAAGTATTTTCTTAGTTATGAATTATCATTATTTTTTTATTAATTAGTTTGACAAAAAAATATGGCAAACATTGTTTGTTTATTTAGTTTTAAAATGTAAAAGAACTTGAAAACCCACCAAACCGCACTGCACAAAACTGCATAGTTGGTTTTGATTTACAAAACCGCAATTTCAAATTTTATTTCCTCCAAACCGCACTTGGCAATTCGGTTTGAAATTAATAAAAAAAAAATCGTAAAACCGAACCGTGATCACCCCTAGTTGGAACACTACAAAAAAATAATACATTAATAGTGACAATGTAAAAATTGTCACTAATTGTAAATTTTTAGTGACAAGATTTTTTGTTTTATCACAAGAATATATTATACATATTTAATAGTGTCAAAGTATTGAAGTTGTCACTCTTGATACTTAATGACAAGGAATTTGTCACCAACGGGGTTTGATCTGAGTGGTAAACAGTTCGGTTCCGCTTAAGCAAGGTCTCGGGTTCGATTCTTTGTGTACGCAGTTATCCCCATTGGGAGACTTACCCACCAGGACAGGTGTGCGACCCACAAGAAATTTGTTGTCACTATTGACAATTAGTGACACACTTTTAGTGATAACTTTGTGACAACAATTATAGTTGTCACTCTATTTGTGTTGTCACTATACACGTGTCACTAATTGTCAATAGTGACAATTTTAAAAAAACTTTTGTCACTAAAAATTTTTTGTGGCAAAGCAAAAATTATTGTTACTCATTATATATATTTAGTGACAACTGTAACATTGTCACTTCTAATTTTGTCACTAACATTACATTTTGTTAGTGGAAGAAGTGAGTTTTAATGGAATTCATAGTAGGAAATTACAACTAGCCATGTTGGCCATTAAAATAGGGAAAAAGAAATAAAAGAATTCCAATTAAATAAATTTGTGTACACATGTCAATACATGTGGTAATAAGAGTAATAGTTACGTTTAATAAACATTTCTTAAATAATAATAGTTTGGGAATTATTTTATTGGGAGTAATATTTTGGGAAAAACTCAAGAAGACACCCCGATTTCATTGTGAAATCTAACCAAAAGAAATTAAATTACATATGAAATTGTCAAAGTCTTGTAAGATCGTCTATAAACACTTTTCAATTGTTATTTAGCTTAATTCCATGATGGAAAACGTGCTGATATTTTCCAATAACCGAATCAATTTTTTTTTTTATCTTATTCACTTATTTTCAACCCAATTCAATTTTAGCTTTTCTTTATTTGCATAGGTAAATAAGTCCATAAACATGTTTAAGACCAAATTTAATAGTCTTAATGTCTATTTCTCTCACATACTAACGTATATTGTGTGTGATCCTCACACAGTGAAAAAGATAGACATAGAATATACACTCGGACTATCAAACATGTGTTGGATATTTGAGTATGAAAAGTGTGTTGAACACGACTTTTGCATAAGAAATTTGAATACCGTAAGTATCCGGGATACGAAATATAATTGGATAATATTAATCTATGTTCCGAGTAGATGAGTTTAGCATTTTGAGCTCAAATCGAATTTGAAATGAATGAAAAATTAAGTGTTAAAGTGGGATATTTGAAATAGGTTATCCCACATAGGAAATTGATCAAAGTTTTAAGTGGTTTATAAACCATTGCCTTGAGACAAAGGGTTGTCCCTTTAGGTCATAACATCTTTGTGGGTTTTGTGAGGGGGAAAGACCTAGCTATAGTCTGGTTCACCACACACGCACGCCGCCGTAGCCGTCCGCCCCTCCCCCCGAGTGCAATTTGGGCCTGGGTTTGGGCCTGGGCCTGCAAGATAATTAATTTCACGAAGATTGATCCATTAAAAAAATTTATTCAACAGTTGGAAAATTGTTAGAGAATTTCTTGTTAGATGTTTTGATGATGACAATTAGGATTCTATGTTAGACTCCAAAATATATAAGTTTGATTTTATTAGAAATCATGTCTAAGCTTTGAGCATTAGATTTGTAATATGCTTTATTTATTTTCATTCTAGTCTGTTAGGCTAAGTAGTCTTAGACTGAGCATCTGATAATTTCTGAGTGAGCTTATCAGTAGTTAAGTTTGAAAACTCAAGCGTCTGAGGTCTGAATGAAAATGAAGATTCCAAGCGTCCAAGCGTCAAGCTATATTAAGCATTGATTATAGGACAGAAGTGATTCAGATTGAATGAGCGTCTATTAAAGACAAGATTCCAAGCGTCCAAGCGTCAAGCTATATCATGATTTCACCTGAAACTGCTAATTAATTCTCGTATTTAATTTTTGCGATTTCCAATCCTATATAAAGGCCTTCTCCAGAAGAATGAAAAAAAAAAAAACCAAAGCATTTCAACTCTTTCTTTCTTGCTCTTATTTCATATGCTCTCAAGAGTTCTAATAGTTTCTGAATTTGAAGGGGTTTCGAATTCAGAACATATATCGTTATATTTTGAGACGTTTGTTGCCGTAATCCATACCACCTACATGCGCGTAAAATTACACAGAATAGACACTCAATCTTGCATAGAATTTCCACAATGCATGCGCACCAGATCACTTCTTCTTTCTGAACACTGCAAATCACTTGTGACTGCTGATGGCACCCTACTCAAAGGACATCCACACAATTAACAACTATCCACTTTACCAATTTAAAGAATAATGTGATTTATGACGGGACACCCATTAGCTTTTTTCTCTTTTTTCACTTTTCTTAGACTGAGACAATATTGATTAATTGATTATATAATCATTTCCAAGGAATTTAATTTTTAGGGATAATTATACACATACTCTTACTTATTGTGTAATTACCATAATCTCTTCATTTATTGTGTAATTATCAAAAACCCTCTTAAGAGGTATATTTGTAAAGTTTACAAGGGTTATATTGTAAGAATTTTTAAACACATGTGTGGTGTAATTGTAAGAAATCCTTAATATGAGGGTTGTGTTGGTAATTACCAATAAATGAGAGGGATTTTTAGTAATTACACAATAAGTAAAGGGGTTTGTATGTAGTTTCCCTAATTTATATGGTTTCTTGTTCAATTTAGGGTAGCTATGTATGTATATATATATATATATATATATATGTAGTTTTTTTTTATCAACTTTAGGGTAGCTATATATAAAATCTTTTCACCTCTACATGAGTTTATAACTTAACTATATGAAAAATAATTTAGGGTAGATATAAATTCTAGTGACATGCACTAGAGAAGAGAAAAAATTATGGTGCATCGAGAGTGTTGCTCCCGATGCACCATAGTCACACATTCAAGTGTTGGGGGGGGGTTCGTATATTCAAGTGTTGCAAGGGTGGTCTTTTTATGGGTAGTGGGTGACGAAAACCACCCCTCACTCTATGAATGTGTGGTGATGGATACACCGAGGTAACACTCTCGGTACATCATAGTATTACCCAGAAGAGAAAGTATTACCCACCGGAGATCAAGGGAAGGATCTCCCTAGGGCAGAAAACTTAAGGGCCTAATTGGTTGGCTATCTCTACTCCAAAAATCAATTTTCACAGTAAAAAAACTCCAAAAAAATGTGGTTGGATGGTGTGTTACCAAATTTTCTTTGAAAAAAAATTCTATCTACATTTTTAAAAAAAATTCCAAGAAAAAGTGGCTTTAAACTATTCATGATTTGACAGTTTCTCATCGATTAAAAAGGTTTTATCCGGCTTTTCGCAACTCCGAATGGAAAATTAATCACATATTCTAATGCAAAATAACACAAGATGCAAAATAAGATCTATTTTGCCTATTTTTTGATGTCTACGTCGATGAATTTGACTAAAATTCATAAATGAAATATTATATTTAAAACAAATTTTAACAAATTTTTCACAACAAAAAACATATCACATCAACCATAATTATTACATGTTTTTTTCTTAAAAAACTCACTCAAACACATTTTTAACACCACATTTTTTATCTCTGAAAACAGTTTTTCTCACTTTTGTTGTGAAAAAAAATTCTTCGAGATGGATATGCCAACCAATTAAGCCCTTAGATGTTCAATAGTCTATGAGAGAAAGCAACTTTGTTTGCTTTTCACAATTTGATGGCGTATTTATGTGGCGGACCACCATGGTCAGTGGGCGATATTCCAACCAGTTTGTTATGGTCCGCACAATTTAACACACGAGCAAACATGCAAATGCAACCTGTAATATCCCTGGCCCTCTACATGTGAGTTGATCATTGCAATCTCTAGTACTCTCTCATCTTGTGTGTCCATTTAAATTCTTACAGTATTATTATCCCTAAAAAGTTGTAGAAATCATGGCATCTTGCATTAGCTTCTCGCACTTATTCCTCCTCCCTTGTCGTCGTTTGGATACTCGAACAGAATTTGCAATTAAAACTAGAAAGATATTCACTACTGAGCCCTTTCGTGCTACTACATATGTATGTACTGGAGCAAAAGTACAGAAATGGAGCAATAATGCTGATCAAGATATGGCAACCTCCACAGAATTACCCCACACTTTGAAAAATACATACATATATACTCACTAACAAGAGTGGTTATATTCATACTCATGTAACCCAATTATATTTTATTTGGATAAATAAATTGAGTACCATGTTTGAGAACTTGTTTTTATTTTATTTGATTTTTTTTTATTTCGTAACAAAGGAAACAAATATATACGTAAGAGTTTTTACTCATTATAAATCATGATAATATATTTTTTATTTGGTAATATGTATTTGTTGTTGTTTCATATCTCACCTACTCAATTATTTTCAATTAAATCTATAATAATATTTATGTTCTTTAGTTTCTTCCTTATTATTTGTAACTATAAATAAGTTGTAGAAGCTATAATGAAGATTCAAGTATCCTCCAATCCGTCCACCAAAAACCTTCAACCCCTCCCCCAAAAAAAACCCAAACCACTCAGTTTGAAAAGATAATTATGTGTTGGGGTGATATTTTGTCAACTCGCACATGTCGGGTCATTTTTTTTTTCCTTAAATGCCCAAACTCAACCGAGGACACCCCTATTTTGAATATCTACAACAATGAAGTGCATAGTTACAGTAAGACTCTATAATGGAATTACATTTAAACCATGAGAAGAGAACTTCTCCTACATTGTTGCAAAGGTGCAATATCTTCTAATTATCCTAAATGATATAATGTTCAATAAAAAAAATCCTAAAACGATAAAACGTATATCACTAATTCTGCACTGAGTTAAAACATAACAGTGTTGTAGTTCAAGCTCATGATTGTTACAATTCGTTTCTTTAAGGGACTCAAAATTGACTATGATAGACTCTAAATTAGTTATTTTTAAAATGATTTATATTATTAATTATCTCATTTATTTTATTCTTTGATGAAGCAAATCCCCTGATAATATTGGAAGTTTTTCACCTGTTTGAATCGTGTTTTTGTATAAACTATAATTTATTCATCAAAAGAAAAGAATAAGATAAAAAGCTTAATCTGCTTGAATTTGGAACAAATAAATTTATATGAATATTGTTGTTAACATTTTATTTTTTGAATTCATTATATAAATATTACGTTGATTGAGAAAATTGAATAACATTATAAAAAGTATACAAAAAATAATTTACCAAGAGAGACTTGGGAAAGCTTTATAAGTCAGGCCTCATTTTTATTATTTTATTTAAATGCTAATATTAATAAATAAAAATAATAACAATTAAAATGCAAAAAGTGAAAGAGTAAACCACTCTTCCCTCATGGTCTTAAGAGATATCATCTTTTGTTGTAATTCAATATTTGTCCATTTCACTTGCTAATGACTCGCACACCACTTTATTATTATTCATCCTCCTTTCTTTTGTACTGTCTAGAGCTTGTCTAACTTTATTTAGTTTATTGAATGGTGAATTTCATTTTATTTATTTAACACATTCATTTTGATACTACATCAACTATATTTTTATTGCATCCACAATATAATTAAATTACACCATATAATGTTTTTCTGAATTTCACAATGTTTATAAATATTTTCTTATTTTCCCCCAATTTTTCTGATTTTTTTGATACTTTTATATTTTTTGAATCATTATTTGATCTAACGGTTGATCACCAATGATCCAACGATGGAGAATAATAAGCTAACTTAGCATCTTCAAATATTTATTTAACCTTTCATGTCAAATAATATTTGATTTTTAAATAATTATAGTTTATTACTTAATATTTAATAATTCATGAATTAAATTATTGTTTAAGTTTTAGATTTATCAAGTTGAATAATATCTATGTATATGAGTTATTTTAATGAGATCTTATGATTGACGTGCAACACACTTGTTGTTTACTAGGTACTATTAAAAGGTGAACTTAATAATCCCTTTTAAATAACTTTTGGAGAATATATTTTAATTTTTTATTGAAAATAAAACCAAATAAAATTGCATTTTTTCTCAAGCATCTTTTTGGAAATAAAAAAAACTTACTTTTTCATCATTACAATAAGACTAATTATCTTATCATGGATATCAAACACCGATATGATTTTATCGAACTCGTAATTGATATGTGTTGTGCATTTGCTTCATAGTAAATAACATAATTTCTTATTTGAATATTGAAAATTAAAAAACTTCAAATGCCGAAAAACTACCAAAAAAGTAAAAATAATTCGCCAAATTATATCACACTAAGTTAGTATGGGTGAACTCAATATGTCTACCTAAAATAGTAGCTAACTTTATTTTTTGTTAAATTTAATGAAAAATAAGTGTCAATTTGATTCAAGATAAAATAACATTTATCCTACTTTGGTTCTAAATAAATAGGTAAAAATTTTAGTCATATTTACGGAAAAAAAAATTACTTATTATTTCGGTACTTATCCATCACTTTTAAAATTTAAAATTATGAACTATCAAGTTTTGAATACTTATTCTACATTTAATTAGCAAACTGGTATAAAATTAGTTTGTTGAAGAAAATGATAAGAATTATTTTAATAGACTAAAGGGCATTTTTGTCCATGTGGTGAAATTTAAATAAAAGTAGAGTGCATCGAACAAAATGTGGAGTGTCTTTATCAACTTCCTAGTTTTAGTTCCCTCTCACACATTAGAGTGTATTGTGTATGGTCCCTACACACTTATGTGCAAAAGATAGACACAAAATACACACTCGGATCATTGGACGCAGTCTGACATAGAATTATCTAACATATATGTGTTCGAATCGGATTTCGAACACACTTCATTCCATGCCACCAAAATGGGTATATATGCACCCAAGTAGGTTTCAAGTCTTTAATTAAATGATTATAATGTCATCGTTTCATTTATACATCATCATTTAAATATTTAATTATTCACATACATAGTTGGGTGTCACTAAAGTTGGTGACATGAAATAAAGATTCGAAAACATCTTTTCAACTCTCATAAAGACCCGAAGAGAATTCGAGTTCATCCAACTTCTTTTCTGCATTATGCGTTAACTATTCGAACAAAAATATTTTTATGCATTTATATCTTGTTTTCTCTAAACATTATATTGTTTGTTGCTCTTGACATTTGTAATGCTATGGTCTTTGGATAAACTTGTTGTATTATGTAGACGGATGTTGAAATCTATAATCGCCACCGTAGACCAACTTATCGTACCGAAAAAATTCTAATCCTTGCTTCAAATTTCTGGATCGATTGTCATTCAAAGTATACGCTAGCTCTCAATAAGTTTTGACAGATTTCTCTTCATTTAATTTGTGCAACGCTAATTTTTGGCTAATCTCTCTTCCTTTGATCTGAGGTACGATGATAATCTGCTTTACTAATGCTACACATGATAGATATATAGGGAAAATTGCATTTTTCGGCCCATAATTGGCACCCTCTACACTTTTAGTTCCGTGCTTGTTGATTTTTTCACTTTTGATCCCATAAGTGATCAAAACTCTCACTTTTGGTCCCATGACCAAATTCCGTTAGGGATTTGACGGATCTGGCCGTTAAATTAATAAAAAAGAAAAGAAAAAACATTAAAAAAAAGGATGGAGAACAGTAGTCGTCTTCCCCACCTCACCCTCACACACACACACACACACGCAATTACACGCACACACACACTCGCACGCACACACACCATCTCACACACAACAATACACACACATGCAATTACATGCACACACACACATACTTGCATGCACACACAGCAACACACACATTCACACAGTCAGACACACACACAAGCAGTCACACGCACACATGCAGTCACACACACACAAGCAGTCACACGCACACATGCAGTCACACACACACAATCACACACATATATTTATATACATACATATATATATATAATTACTTTTCTTTTAAATTAAAATTTTTATTTTAAAATTTGTATTAGAAGTAAATCTAAAAATGTGAAGGGGGCAATATGGTAATTCAGTTTTTTTGGTTTTTTAATGTTTTTTCTTTTATTTTTTATTAATTTAACGGCCATAACCGTTAAATCCCTAACGGAATTTGGTCATGAGACCAAAAGTGAGAATTTTGACCACCTATGGGACCAAAAGTGAGAAAACCAAGAAGCGCAGGACCAAAAGTGTAGAGGGTGCCAATTATGGGACAAAAAAAGCAATTTTCCCTAGATATATATATATATATATATATATATATATTGGATAAGTGAATTAACATACCTCCAAATTATGAGAGACACTAAAATTTATTTAGTTACATTTGTTCATATTGAATAAACGATATGAAACATAACGATTTGTTGGACGCCTACTTTATATACTTATTTGTTTCTAATTATTACCTGTTGAAGACAGGATATTTGATTTAATTTGTCTATAGTAATCTCCATCTTCTTGAATTGGTCGTCACTTTCATCTATCTTAGTTTGATTTGTGTGGCTTCTTTTATAGCTTAATTGCTTCAAATATTTTAATTATACAAGTATAAATAACATATATAGTATGACCCATGTGGTAAAATTTTACTCAGTGGAGACTGTCCCACCACTGTAGCGGACATGAATGGACACACCATGTGTACCGGGAGCAATTCTATGGTCGTAGAGTTTCCCTGAATGGACGCACCAGGTGTATTGTGTACTAATAAATTCTCAACCACATCAATGGACGTGTTATACACATGTTATATAATTTGATCCACAAAAATTAAATAAAAGAGATAATCAATGGACGTGTTATACACATGTTATGTAATTTGATCCACAAAAATTAAATAAAAGAGATAATCAATGGATGTGTTATACACATGTTGTGTAATTTGATCCACAAAAATTAAATAAAAGAGATACTAAATATGTTGTGTAATTAATCTTGGTGCTCATAGTCAATGATATAGAAATAAAAGAGATACTAAATATGTTGTGTAGTTAATCTTGTGCTCATAGTCAATGTTATAGACACATACAAAGACCAAAGTTATGCCTGATGGAAGAAGGGCGACATTAATTTAAGGATAAAATATAAATTTTAAAAAATCAAAATAATCAAGTATATATAGTTTCGTAGCAGAAAAGATGAGCAAAAGAAAAAATACAAAATAACCAATTAGTGAAGACACCCCACCCCGATTTCATTGTGAATGTTGTAAAATTTCAATTTTATTGGGCGAAATCAAAATGTTTAAATTTCAGATTACATGCAATATAGATGCAAATAAATCATGTATAGATATAACTTATATTATAACATTAAGAAATGTAAATAGTAAAAAAGTTAAATGATTGGTCTGTAGGAGTCACGTCACATGACGTTATCCTAAGATCGTGATAGCATCCCTTCTGTGCAAGTATTGGCATCTCATCATCATCCCAAGATAAAGCCCAAGAAGATCACGCCAGTGTCTCCTTTGTGACCACGATCACAAAAAAACTAGTGAATGATACCTTATCGCATGTCCTGAAATAGTAGTATATATGAAACTAACATTTTTTAAGTGCAAGATATGTATATTTCTCCTCTCCATTTACCTAAGAGCTATATATAATGTTAAAATGCAAGACGTACCTTATTAAATTACAAAATAAAGACATTTTAAATGGGTCAAAATGGGGGTTTAAAAATTTATTTGCTTTTAAATTAAAATGGACAATTTGACTTTCGATTTTGAGGTTTTAAAACTTCAAATTTCCAACAGCGAGATCTAACCAAAAGGAATTAAATTACATATGAAATTGTCAAAGTCTTGTAAGATCGTCTACAAACACTTTTGCAAGTGCTATTAATTAGCTTAATTCCATGATGAAAACCGTGTTCATATTTTCTATTTTTTGTTGTATCCTATTCAATTATTTTCAAACCAATTCAATTATAGTTTTTCTTTATTTTTCTAGGTAAATACATCCATAAACATGTTTAAGACTAAATTCAATAATTTTAGTGTTTTTTTCTTCCACATAGTAACGTGTATTCTGTGTGACCCTCGTACAATGAAAAAAATAGATATAAAATATATGCTAGACCGTTGAACATGAGGGTAAAATTACACGTAATAGACACTCAACCTAACATAAAATTTCCACAAGGCATGCGCGCAAGATGACGTCTTCTTTCTTCTTTCTTTTTTGAAAGGGATGACGTCTTCTTTCTGAACACTGCAAATCACTTGTGACAGCTGATGGCACCCCATTAGCTTTTTCACAAAATTGAAGAATAACGTGATTTATTACGGGACAGTGGACACCCATTAGCTTCTTTTCACTTTTCTTAGACTTGGACAACATTGATTAATTGATTAAATTATCATTTCCAAGGACTTTAATTTTTAGGGAAAATTATACGCAGACCCCTTACTTATTGAGTAATGACAAAAAAATATTTCACTTTTTGTGAAATTACCAAAACCCCCTCACTTATTAAAAATTTCCAACCCCCCCCCTAAATGGTCTATTTGTAAGGCTTACGGGGTACAATTATAAGATTTTTAAACATACATGGGGTGTAATTGTAAGAAATCCTTAATATGAAGGGTGTGCTGGTAATTACCAATAAATAAGAGGAAAATTTTAGTAATTACACAATAATTGAGGGGGTTTATTTTTAGTTTCCCTAATTTATATGGTTTCTTGTTAAAACATATATATATATATATATATATATATATTATCAACTTTAGGGTAGCTATATATAAAATCCTTTCACCTCTAGATGAGTTGATCATAGCAATCTCTACTCTCTCATCCACTCTATCATGATTCATGACACAAACTTTTATACCTTTTTAAATTTTCATTTTATATTGTGGAAATATAAATATAAATATATATATATATATATATTTATAAGTCTATCTTAGATGATAAACACAAATCCTTAATTAGATAATTGACCCTTTAACATCACGTGTAGCATCCCGTGGATTTTTTGGTGCAACAAATAATGAAGATATCAAATCTTTGATCCAAAACTGTCCATATTTGTTTAGGACAAATCAAGAGAAAAGAGCTCCTCTAATCATCGTATCTCCCTTGAATATTTAGTGGAATTTAACCAATTAAACTATTTATTATAGTCTAGGCTAATCTCTTAATTATTTTTTATTTTTTTTGAAAACAATCTCTTAATTAGTTGAGTAATACCTTTTTAACAAAAATAAAATAAAATTGTGTGTTAGTACACGTGTGTGCATTTTTAAACTAATATAGTCGGCTTCGGGTCATGTCCGAGTTTTAGACCCATGATTGGGTCTGGGCATGAGTATTTCCGGACCTATTTAAAGAATAACGTGACTTATTACAGGACACCCATTAGCTTTTTTTCGCTTTTCTTGGACCTAGACAATATTGATTAATTGATTATATGATCATTTCCAAGGAATTTAATTTTCAAGGAAAATTATACACATTCTCTCTCACTTATTGTGTAATTACGAAAATCTTCACTTATTAAAAATTATTAAAATTCCCTTCAAAAGACCTATTTGTAATGTTTACAGGGATAAAATTGTAAAAAATTTTAAACACGCATGTAGTGTAATTGTAAGAAATTCTTAATATGAGGACTGTGTTGGTAATTACCAATAAATGAAAGGGATTTTTAATAATTATAAAATAAGTGAAGGGGTCTGTATGTAGCTTCCTTAATTTATATGATCTCTTGTTCAATTTAGGGTAGCTATATATATATATATATATTATACTAAAAGTGTGGATAATTAGGTGTGTTATACTAAAAGTGTGGATAATTAGGTGTGTTATACTAAAAGTGTGGATAATTAGGTGTTTGTTCCAATTATGAATTGACTAATCTGACCTTATTAATATTAATATATTACAATTAAATCAATTAATATTAGTTAATAACTATTACATAGATATAATATCACTAATGTTATGAAATAACCCCAAATATTATGAAATATATACAAATATTCTAAAGTAGAGAGACTAGAGAATTAAGAAGAGAATTCTTTCTTTGATTTTGGTGTATTTCTCAATACAATGGTAAAGCCTATTTATAGGCACAAAACAAGATCAAATATTGATTACAAAATGAGGTAATGGAATTGTAGGTGAATCCACTAAATAAGATATTGGAGTTGTAGGTGAATCCACTAAATTATGTATTGGAGTTATATGGACATCCACTTAATGAATTATTCATAACACTCCCCCTTGGATGTCCATCACTTAAGAATATGCCTCGTTAAAACCTTATTAGGAAAAACCCCGTGGGATAAAAACCTAGTGAAGGAAAAAGAGTACATAATTCTTTCAATACGCAATCAGATGCTGCCTCATTAAAAACCTTACCAGGAAAACCCAGTGGGAAAAACCTTAGTTAAGGGAAAAAGAGTGCAGCGCGTATTATCTCCCCCTCATGACAATATCAGTCAAGATCTTTAAGTCTGCGCACACCAATATTGTAGAGTAGCTTTTCAAATGTTGTTGTGGGAAGTGCCTTGGTGAACAAATCAGCAAGATTATCTCTGGAACGGATTTGTTGAACATTGATATCACCATTCTTCTGAAGATCGTGAGTGAAAAAGAATTTTGGTGAAATATGTTTTGTTCTATCTCCTTTAATGTACCCTTCTTTCAATTGTGCGATACATGCGGAATTATCTTCATATAAGATCGTCGGGATCCTTTTTCCAGAAGATAAACCACAAGTCCCTCGAATGTGTTGAATCATGTATCTTAACCAAACACATTCTCGACTTGCCTCGTGAATAGCCAAGAATTCTGCATGATTAGATGATGTGGCCGATATAGTTTGTTTCATAGATCGCCATGAAATGGTTGTACCACCACATATAAATAAATAACCCGTTTGTGAACGACCATTATGAGGATCAGACATATATCCAGCATCTGTTTAACCCCATTCCAATGCCTTCGTGTAGGAGAAGAATTATATCTTGCTAATAGATTAACAGCGAATGCTTATATTAGGTCGAGTATGACAAGCAAGGTACATTAGTGCACCGATTGCACTTAGATATGGTACTTCCGGACCAATTAGTTCTTCATCACTTTCTCGAGGTCGAAAAGGATCTTTGTTCACATCTAGTGACCTTACGACCATAGGAGTGCTCAATGGATGTGATTTATCCATGTAAAACCGCTTTAGCACCTTTGATACATAAGCGTTTTGATATACAAAAATTTTGTTCTTTAAATATTCAATTTGCAACCCAAGACAAAATTTTGTTCTTCCAAGATCTTTCATCTCAAATTCTTTCTTTAAGCAATTAACAGTTTTTGAAATCTCTTCAGGAGTTCCAATGATATTTAAATCGTCAACATAAGCTGTAATTATAACAAACTCATTTCCAGATCTTTTCATGAAAATACAAGGATAAATTGGATCATTCTTATATCCTTCCTTCAACAAATATTCACTTTGAATTATATGATCTCATCAAAACGTTTCTCCTTATCTTGGAAAATACTCCCACTCAACTATCATTTCAAAAACAATTTGACATCGTATATTCAACATATGTTTAAATAATTTAAATAATACACTTGATCACATCAAGTTTCTCATGTTGAATACAATCACACATACTAATGTTTTAATTTGATTTCATCAAATAAGCATACTCAAGTACATATTAAACGCAATGATTTAGAATCATATTTTATAAACATGAATGTATTCATATATTTAAGCACTTTAAACAATTTGATCACATCAAACAATCAATGCTTTAATTTAATTGAATAATGTTCTCGAGAACTTGAATTATATGCTTCAGGCATATTAAATCCTTCAAGGATTTTCATATATATATATATAACATCCATTAGACGCAAATCAAGTTTTTCATGCACTGCCAGACTTATTATATAACGAAAATTAGTTGCATCCACCACAGGAGAATAAGTCTCCTCACAATCTATGCCAGGTCGTTGCGAAAACCCTTGGGCAACAAGACGTGCCTTATATCTTACAATTTCATTTTTCTCATTTCGTTTTCGCACAAATACCCATTTGTATCCTACTGGCTTTACATCTTCAGGTGTACGGACTACAGGTCCAAAACTTTTACATCTTCAGGTGTACGGACTACAGGTCCAAAAACTTTTACATCTTCAGGTGTACGGACTACAGGTCCAAAAACTTTTACAGCTTCAGGTGTACGAACTACAGGTCCAAAAACTTTTCGTTGGTTCAAGCGAGTTTAACTCTGCCCTCATTGCGTCTTTCCATTTTGGCCAATCATTTCTTTGTCGACATTCATTAACAGACCTTGGTTCTTGATCCTCATTATCATTCATCATATTTAGCGCTACATGTATGCAAATTTATCGTCAACGTTGACTTCATTTCGATTCCATCGTTTCCCGTTCATAACATAATCTATTGAGATCTCATTATTTTCACAAGTTTCAGGTACCTGAGGTTCTTCTGGAACCGAAATATTAGTTATGACTGGGGACTCTTCTGGAGTTATTTTATCCTCGATTAGACCATCTTGATTCTTAGCTCCTTTTCTTTTTCGAGGATGACTATCTTTGGAACCGATAGGTCTACCACGCTTCAGGCGTGCAGTAGACTCATTACTTTGACCTTCAGGGACAACAATTCTTACTGGAGCATTAACAGCTGGTACATGTGACTTAGTCACTTTTTTTTTAGGTCAGTAAATGCGTCTGGCAGTTGGTTAGCTAAACCTTGCAAGTGAATTATCTTTTGAACTTCCAGTTCACTTTGTTTTGTTCGAGGATCAAGATGATATAAAGATAATTCATTCCAACTAATTTTTTTTTTCCAGCTGCTTATTTTCTCCCCCTAATGTTGGGAAATCTGATTCATCAAAATGACAATCAGCAAATCGAGCCGTAAAAAAATCTCCAGTCCATGGCTCTAGATACTTTATTATCGATGGAGACTCGAATCCAACATATATTCCCAATTTCCTTTGAGGACCCATCTTAGTGCGTTGTGGTGGAGCAATTGGAACATATACCGCACACCCAAAAAATTTTAGATGGGAAATATTTGGTTCCTGACCAAAAACCAAGTGTAATGGGGAGAATTTATGATAACTTGTTGGCCTTATGCGAATAAGTGCTGCTGCATGCAAAATAGCATGTCCCCAACAAGAAATAGGAAGTTTTGATCTCATAAGTAAAGGTCTTGCAATTAACTGCAGACGCTTAATAAACGATTCTGCTAGACCGTTTTGTGTATGAACATGTGCTACAGGATGTTCAACATCAATTCCAATAGACATACAATAGTCATTGAACTTTTGGAAGTAAATTCACCCGCATTATCAAGGCGTATCTTCTTAATTGGATAATCAGAAAAATGTGCTCTTAGTCTTATCATTTGAGCAAGCAATCTCGCAAACGCCAGGTTGCGAGTTGATAACAAAGATACATGTGACCATATTGTTGATGCATCAATGAAAACCATAAAATTGGTCCACAAATATCGCCTTGAATACGTTCCAAAAACGTAAGAGATTCACTTCCTACTTTTGTTGTTGATGGTCGAATAATCAACTTTCCTTGTGAACAAGCAGCACATGAGAAATAATTCGATTGAAGAATCTGCTGGCTCTTCAATGGATGACCACATGAATTCTCAATTATATTTCGCATCATAATTGATCCGGGATGGCCCAACCGGTCATGCCAAATAACAAACTTATTTTGATTCGCAAACTTCTGGTTTACGATAACATGTGTTTCAATAGTAGATATATGCGTGTAGTACAAACCGGAGGAAAATGTAGGCGGTTTTTCCAATATACATTTGTTACCAGATATTGTATTAGTGATGTAAAGATACTCAATATTGCCATCACTTGTTGTCTCAATATGATATCCATTTCGGCGGATATCTTTGAAACTTAGTAAATTTCTTTGAGATTTGGTAGAATATAATGCTTCATCAATATAAAATTGCGTTCCTCCGGGTAACAATATATTAGCTCTGCCGGAGCCTTCAATTAACTTTGTCCTACCCGATATAGTACTAACATTGGCTTCTTGCATTACTAAAGAAGAGAAGTATTTTTTTATTCTTGAGAATGGTGTGAGTTGTTGTACTATCAGCGAGACATATATTTTCATTATTGATGTTGTTGCTGATCGAGTAAATACTCATTCTTTATTGAAACATAAAAAGAAATAAATCAATATCAAACAATATTATTTAATATAAGAAACGATAATCTTATGAATAAATTCATTTATTGAACTTTAAAACAACATACTTAAATATTTATTTATAAATTACTAGAATTAAAACTTAACAAATTTGTTTTTGAACATTTCCATCTCCAATCAAGTGATCAATTTTTTCATTAGGATCATCAAAGAAATCAGCAACATGAGTGTCATCAAAATCGGCCATGATCAGAATCGCCTTCTTCAAAAGCAAAATTTGTTTCTATTTTCTTTCTTTTACTTTTTAGCGATTCTTGGTAAAGGTCAACAAGATGCTTTGGTGTACGACAGGTACATGACCAATGACCTTTACCACCACAACGATAGCATAAATTTTTCACAAATTTGCTATTTTGGCCACTTTCATGTTTCTCTTCATTATTTTTCCACTTCTGGTGGAAAGATGTGTTCTTTGAATAACCACCACGATTTTCATAACCATATCCACGACCACGTCCACGCCCATGATTTCTTTAATGATTAAAATAGTTATGTGCTGCTACTTTCACTTCAGGGAATGTAGCAGAACTAGTTGGACGGGACTCATGATTAAAATAATTATATATTGCTCAACACATTCACTTCAGGGAATGGAGTATAGTTATTTGCATATATGAATTTATATATTGCTCAACACATTCACTTCAGGGAATGAAGTATAGTTATTTGCATCAAGATGAATTTCAATATCTAACGCGCAAGAAAAATAATTTTTCCTCATAATATCAAGAGTCACAAAGTCAAGTTTTTTTTCAAGATTCATCATATAATACTATTATCAAAGTATAAGATGAATAACATAACAATCATTCAACTTCTTAAAATATTTTCAACATGATATGATTATTCAAAAGAATAATATTAATCAAATATATGCACATATATATACATATGTCTTCTTTCTAAATATCAAGAGAATTATTGCATATTTCTATTTTTGTTAAATATTGAAATATACATACCTTTTCTTTACCTTTTCTTCTTGCTTTGTTTTGAAAACCTTGTCCATCAATTTTCTTTACAAACTCATAATAACTCATAAAAATTTCTCACTACATTTACATCATATGTTGAGTACCCCATGTATATCTTTTGCCAAATTTCAAAATGATTAACACCTTCAGACGGATCGTCCTGATAACGTGTTATGAAATAACCCCAAATATTATGAAATATATACAAATATTCTAAAGTAGAGAGACTAGAGAATTAAGAAGAGAATTCTTTCTTTGATTTTGGTGTATTTCTCAATACAATGGTAAAGCCTATTTATAGGCACAAAACAAGATCAAATATTGATTACAAAATGAGGTAATGGAATTGTAGGTGAATCCACTAAATTATGTATTGGAGTTATATGGACATCCACTTAATGAATTATTCATAACAACTAAAACTCTACATTTCTTAACAACCCTTCATCTCCAAAAAAACACTAATGAGTCACTTCAAAGGTCATAAGGAAATTTTTGTGGAAACATTACATTAAAATGAATGCAATCATGAATATTAAGACCATCACCTTCCCAACTTCCAACTCATCTAAATGTCAACCGAAGAGCCCCATCTAATGAAACCTTACCATTTTCTATCAAAATTCCTATTACCTATATTTGCAAGATTCCCAACCCATGAGAAAGTTGCACGATTAGCAAAACGAATGGCAATTGGTGTGAAAGTATGGAATAAAGATGAATTTTGTTGTTTGAGTAACTTTTGTGGAACTCATTGGAATTTACCTTTGCCAAAAAGGTGGGTATTAATTTTGATTAAGTTGTTGGAGACTCCTCTGATTTATCATGTTCATATCATAATAATTTATTGTGGAGCATAATAATCATTTCTTGTATTATTTGAATAATATGTCTATAACAATTTATTGTTTTGTACGAATATTGTTCAAGTTTATGTGTTTAAGCTTCCTTTTCAGTTTCTCAAAAAAAAAAACCTTTTTTAGTTAGCATCCAACTTGACAAAAAACATAGTAGTAAAATTGATATGCATGGGACGTTGTGAATTTGTACTCATACTTCAATTTTGACATTTAAATTTATTAAAAGGGAGACCGTATTAAACAAAGATTTTGTTCTCTTATGAGGGTGAGGATGATAAAGAGTTTTCTGTTTTCTAATTCTTATTGGATATCGATGTTAAGAAAATAGTTAATTAGTTACTTCTATTATTCTTGTGCTTTTTTTTATAGCTTCTTTTAGTATAATAGTTTTTCTCATTCATTATTCTAATACCAACTTTAGTGTCATTGTATTTTTTTGATTAACCTGTAAATAATTGATTTATGAAAACAATATATTCCATTTCGTAGCATGTTAAAGTTCATCAACAGAGTATTACCTTTAATCTATAAATTGTTGTTTGAGTAACTTTTGTGGAACTCATTGGAATTTACCTTTGCCAAAAAGGTGGGTATTAATTTTGATTAAGTTGTTGGAGACTCTTATGGTTTATCATGTTCATATCATAATAACTTATTATGGAGCATAATAATCATTTCTCGCATTATTTGAATAGTATATGTCTATAACAATTTATTGTTTTATACGAATATTGTTCAAGTTTATGTGTTTAAGTTTCCTTTTTACTTTCTCAAAAAAAAAAAAACTTTTTAGTTAGCATCCAACTTGACAAAAAACATAGTAGTGAAATTGATATGGGACATTGTGATTTTGTACTCATACTTCAATTTTGACATTTAAATTTATTAAAAGGGAGACCGTATTAAACAAATATTTTTGTTCTCTTATAAGGGTGAGGATGATAAAGAGTTTTCTGTTATCTAATTCTTATTGGATATCGATGTTAAGAAAATAGTTAATTAGTTACTTCTATTATTCTTGTGTTTTTTTTTAATAGCTTCTTTTAGTATAATAGTTTTACTCATTCATTATTCCAATACCAACTTTAGTGCCATTATATTGTTTTGATTAACCTATAAATAATTGATTTATGAAAACAATATATTCCATTTCGTAGCATGTTAAAGTTCATCAACATATTGCATGATTCATCATTTGTTTTTTTGTAATTTCTTTAACTTTTATATTTGTTCATGTATAATCAATTAATCATAAGGAGTTTTATGTTCAAACTTTTTTCTAACTCTTTTTATTTATTTTTTAAAGCTATGGGGACAAACAAGTCTACGTTTCAAACAGATTATGGGAGTTATGAATAGATTATGCTTGGATCATTGATTTTTTACTTTCTTTATTTGGACCTATTGCACTCCTTCTCATATCTTATTAAATTAAATACGAATAATTTGTTCAACAATGAATTATCTTTATATTTAAATAAAAATTTATTTAATTGAATTATGTAAAAAAGTTCTTTTCCTTAATTTTGAAATAGTTTGCAATCACTTTTCACATTTCTTACCACCTAAATCGGAAAGAGATGATATTCTAACTAGACTTTGTTTATATCGTGATAGTTAATCTTTGTTTTCATACTGATGAATACAATTTTTATTTTTTTTGGGATTATAACTTTGTTTTGTTGAATAGGAAGTGTTAGGCCCCGATTGGATGGAATGTTGTTTCCTATTTCTTGATTTCTCAGAGATTTTTTTCATCAAAAATGCATATGTTTGACATCTCCCAAAAATATCCCAAAGAAATACTACAAACAATTTCTCAGAAAAAAATCTCAATTTTTTTTGAAAAATGGACATTTCTCTCAAATTTTTCTCGGAAAGTCAGAATTTTACTATTCATGATTAGACAGTTCACCCAATAATTAAAAGTACTTTATCCGCCAATATCTTGATATAATTATCAAAATAATCACATATATTTATTTGAAATGATGTAAGCTACGAAATAAGATCCACTTTGCATATTTTTGGATGCCTTAATCGATGAATTTAGCTTAAATATGTTAAATATTCTTACAAAAATAAAACTCATCCATACCAATTTTCCATAAAAAAATATTTTTTCTTACAAAAAAAGCATATCACATCACACTTAATCATTACACTTTTTTCTATCAAAAAAACTCATCCAAACACACTTTCTCTTTCATATCTCTATTTCCTTAAAAATAATTTCTCTTATTTTATCTATGAAAAATGAGAAATTGGAAATAGATGTCCATCCAATCGGGCCCTTAGTGTCTATTCGTAAGATTGAATGTGCTTACTTATGACTTTATTTAACATACTTTGTGTCAGGACATCTACAAAAGCTATAAAAGTGAAAATATGATAGATCAATGTTCACGAACTCCTTTCGAGACAACACCTTTCTTGGTCTAGAACTTTCATGGATTATATATCCACCAATGAACTTATTATGAGTCAAGAGACTTGTGCCTCGACTTACCTTTTGTTCCATGTGAAAACGCATGTATTCATATAAAAATGAAGACTTTGCAGTCAAGAAGGAGAACTTCTATGAGGATCTTTGTTGATAAAATTAAAGAATTACATTTTGTTAGAGTCATGTGTTGAAAATATCAGTTGGACATGCAATAATAGACTGGTTACCACCTATATATGCATGTGAAATAAACTTTTCAAACAGAAAAAATGACCATTTCATATGATTGTAACTCAATTTGACATTACACGTCAATCGATCGGTGTATGAAGTAATATACATATATAAGACCTAAATACTACACGCAACTTAATTAATATACATAGGACCTAAGTATTACCAAAAATTTTACCTCTTAACATAATGGATCGACAAAATGTTAATTGTCTGAGGTGTTGGTCCAAAGAATTTGACAATATCGTGTAATTGCGTTAATAATATTATTATTTTTCTTCTAAAAAAATATGGTAGCCACAAAAAAGAAACATAGATATATATTCAACTCTCTCTTTTTGGTTAACGTGCTTTTTGCTAGTATATATAAATAGTTCTATATAATATTAATTTATATAATATTTTATTATATTATTATGTGTGTGGGTGCACCCATGTGGGGTTCACACCGAGTCTACCAAAGTATTTTCCCTACATGAGTAGATAACTTTACAATATGAAAAATAGTTTAGGATAGCTATAAACTCTAGTGACATGCATCAAAGAAGCACATAAGATCTTCTATTACAAAATGATGTTACATCTTGTGTTGCATATCATGAAATATTTAATACATGTGGCATTTCTATGAGGAGTGAAATTGGAGATTGCAACAAAATTTGCAATAGAAGATCCAATGGAGGGATCTTCAGCTGCTGCCACCGCAGCGACAGCGGCAATAGGGCAGAAAACCCTAGATGATCACCATTCTTTCTTATAGTGAGAAAGTGAGAAGAGAAACAGGCGACTATGTTTGTTTTCACAATTTGATGACTTATTTATGTGGCGGGCCACACACACGAGATAAACATGCAAATGCAACCTATAAAATCCCTGGCCCTCTACATGAGTTACTCATTGCAATCTCTAGTACTCTCTAATCTCGTGTGTCCTTTTAAAACTAGAAATATATTCATGAGTAATGAGCCATTTCGTGCTACTCCATATGTATGTACTGGAGCAAAAGTACAGAAATGGAGCAATAATGCTGATCAAGATATGGCAACCTCCACAGAATTACCCCACAATCTGAGTGGACATACTGTTGCTTGCAATCGGGTTAAGTTTCCAGATCCATAAATAAATTCTTGGTTCTTCATGCATGTTAAGATTAACTAATTATATTTTTATATCCCATGCTTTTCATTCTTTTTTTGTAAAGTATATTTATATATATAGAATTAATATTATATAGTATAATATCATATACAGGATGAATTAGTAGGGGGAATAGAAGATGTTAAGCAGTTGTTACTATCAAAAGCAAACTTAGATGATCCAATAGAGAGTTTGGTTATGGTGGATGCGATAGAGAGGCTAGGTATCAGCTCCTATTTTCAACAAGAAATCGAAACAATTCTCCGCCAACAATACATAGCAACCACCCCCTCCGTATATGGATCCTACACTCTCCATCATTTTTCACTATTTTTCCGTCTATTGAGACAACACGGACACTACATCTCTGCAGGTTAGTTTTATTTATTGAGACAACACGGAAACTCTACATAACTCAATTGTTTCAAGAAATTAATACAACTGTATATATACATGGCGCGTGTATTTTCATATATAGTCACCTAAAACAACTGCATCAATGAATGATGTATATGTATAAAAACAAACAGATGTATTTAACAATTTCAAGGACAAGGATGGGAGCTTGAGAAAAGAACTGGGGCAAGATATGAGAGGATTGATGGAGTTATATGAAGCCGCTCAGCTAAGTTTGCCTGGAGAGTATATACTTGATGAAGCAGCAGCTTTTAGCAGCAAACTTATTCTCCATGGATGCAGCATGACTCACCACAATTGTTCTACAATAATGGTTACTAACAGGTTGAGGCACCCTCATCACAAGAGCATAGCAAAATTGACCGAAAAAGACTTCTTACTTGAAGATTTGAAAGGCATGTATGAATGGGAAATCCCATTACGAGAGCTCGCAGCGATGGATTTGCGCAAAGGGCAGTTGGTGTACCAAGAGGAATTACTACAAGTTTCTAAGTAAGAAAATATGTCGAATTGCTTTTTAGGTAAAAACGATGATCAACTGATTCACAATATAAATATACCTGTCAATTAGGTGGTGGAATGAACTAGGCATAGCTGAGAACCTACAGCTCGCGAGGAATCAACCACTAAAATGGTATACATGGTCGATGGCCGCCCTTGTAGATGATATCAGCTTGTCGGCACAAAGGGTGGAACTCACTAAATCCATCGCTTTTATTTACTTGATAGATGATATCTTTGATCTTTACGGGACACTGGATGAGCTCACCATTTTCACAGAAGCCGTAAACAAGTATGAAAATATGGCAATTATCTTGATGAACAAATTAACTAATTAATAAGCAAGATCGCATGTATAATGTGTTTTGAGTTTTCGTATTTAGGTGGGACTATGCTGCCATGGACACATTGCCTGACTACATGAAGATGTGTTATAGGGCACTTCTTGATGTCACAAACGAGATAGGCCACAAGATTTACAAAAAGCACGGAAATGACCCAATTGACTCCCTAAAAACAACGGTATATCTGAGAATTTCTAGATTTGATGATGTAGACATCTTTTACTTAAGTTTGGATATATGATCATTTCCATGCAACTGCAGTGGGCAAGTTTGTGCAATGCATTCCTCGTTGAAGCAAAATGGTTCGCCTGTGGCGATTTGCCATCAGCCGAGGAATATTTAGAAAATGGGAAGGTGAGCTCGGGAGTTGATGTGGCCATGGTCCACATGTTCTTTCTTTTGGGACTTGGAGAAGCCAATGGAGGTGTAATCCATTTGAAGGATACATCAAAACTCATTTCCTCTGTAGCTACAATCCTTCGTCTTTGGGATGACTTGGGAAGTGCTAAGGTAAGTATTAATACCTCTATTTATTTATTCCCTGCGCAATTAAGAAACTAATTAACGAATTATACTAACTCTGTAGTATAAATTATGATTACTCAATTCATTGATAGGATGAGCATCAAGATGGTAAAGATGGATCATACATAGAGTGCTACATGAAAGACCATCTAGGCTTGCCACTTGCGCAAGCACGAGAGCATGTTGTTGATATGATAGCAAACGAATGGAAAAGCCTGAACAAAGAATGTTTTTGTCTAAATCATCCTCAGGCATCATCTTTTAAGAGAGCTTCACTTAATCTTGCAAGGATGGTCTCTCTCATGTACAGTTATGATGATAATCACCAGCTGCCGGTCCTCGAGGAGTATGTCAAGTTTATGTTGTTCAATGAAACAACCAAGGACTCAACAATCATATATAGGAAGGAAAACTTGTTTAATTCAATCCCATGAGAAACAAGTAAATAATTCTGATAAACATGTATATAGTAAACATATTGTAGTAAATATGCAATTATTGCTAAGCATCCCATCTATATGAAACAAGACCTCTAAATTTCTTAACCAGCTAGCCTTTCCCTTTGCATTTCCAACAAAACTTCAGGAACATGCATATTTCAAAACTCAAGTACAAAATCCAAAAGTGAAACTTATAATAGAAGTGAAGCCAAAAATCTCAAAGAGATGATGACAATGAAAAATCAGTACAAAATTCAACCAACAAAAGAGTAACTCGAGTTAATTAACTAAACCTCCAGTGCTAGATTAAGCTTGTAAAGACGGTAATGATTGAACTTTCCCATCTCCACAACCTTCTTAGCCTCTTCAATCTTCGAAGCCTTCACCAACTTATCCACCACCTTCTGCAACACCCCAGCATCAACAAGATACTTCTTCCTGAATAACTCTTTGCAAAGCTCAAAACACCAACCGTAATCACCCTGTTCGCAAGCGCACAAAAGAACACTCTCAAACATAGTCCTATCCGCTACACACTCGCTTCTCACCAACTCCCCATACCATTTCTTCACCTCACTTAAGTTTCCCTCATCACAATACCCTCTGATCAGAGCTGCATAAGTAAAAACATCCGGCTTTATACCGCTTTTCTCCATTTCACCAATCGACTCAACTGCTTCCTTAAATTTCTTCTCTTTAGCTAATCCAACAAGCCTGGCATTGTAACTTCTGATATTCGGCGATAAGTTGTTTACAACCATTTGTTTCCAAATCTTTTCAGCACCACCAAACCTTCTATTCTTATACAAGTTATCAAGCAGGATATTGAACGTGATCAAATCGGGCTCCACTCCTTTTCCTCCCATCGCGTTGAACTTATCCAGCGCTCTTTCCCATTCCCCCATTTCACACAAACCTTTAATCACAATATTATACGAAAAAACATCAGGATTCACATTCCACTTAGTCTGCATTTCCCCAAAGAGCCTATCTATATGTTCATACTTGCGAGAATTGACGCATGCTGACAGAAGCGCATTCATAGATTTCACAGTCCTCTCACAATTTCTCTCTGGCATTTCGTCGAACACTTCCATGGCATTCTCAAGCATGCCCGATTGGCCGTACAGTTTGATGAGCCTGATGGAGAAGTTCTCTTTGGAGACGTCATAAGTGAATTGAGTCTGGTGTTCGAGGATTTCTCGGATCCATCGGAAACGTTTGGCGGAGGCGAGGCGACGGACGGTGGTCTCGTAGATGCCAGCCTTGGCGCGGAAACGGTCAGAAGAAGAGTAGAGCTTGAATTTGTCGACAAGTCTTCTGAGGTCGCGTTCCTTGTAGAGGTCGTCGGAAATGGATTTGATTGATTGAGATTGGAATGCGGCGGTGGTGGAGTAACGGCGATGGAAAATGCGAGAAAGGGTTGACATTTTTGGTAGTGCAGTTCAGAAATGAGCTGAGAGGTTTTCGCTTTACTCGGGATAGTGAGGTTAAGTAGAGAGCCCTTTTGTGGGCAGATGGGATTATCCAAGTCCAAATCGGCGGTTTGTTTTCTATTTCACGTGCTTTTATATATATACATATATATATATATATATATATGATAAGTGTATAAAATATATATTTATTATTTATATATTTACATATAAATGCATGTAATAAAAGATGAAACCCTATTTGGAAGAGAAGATTTGATTTGGCTGGTGGGGGGAACAAAAGTTATTAGCCATTAGCATTCTCGTGTAATCAAGGATTAAAATTTCGTTTCGATGATAAGTTTCGAGTTTTTAAATATAAGAAACGTTTCGGGAACATCATGAAAAACTTAAAAAATGCTAGAAACATGGTAGAAACCGTGAAAAAAGAAGTAAAGAAGAGATGTTTCCTCTTTTCACTAGCAAAAAATAATAATTGTGTAAAATGTTTATACATCTATATCAATAATCGATCAAATTATACACTAATAAATAAAGTGATAACGTTTGGTTTAACTTTAACATTCACAGAACATATAATCGACAAAATTTTAATAACTTAAATTGTGAAATAAGAATTCTAAAAGTGTTGTCGTGAAAAAAAATAAAAAGTTAAAATGGATGATACCATGGTTTCAAACTCATCTGCAAATTACATGAAAAAATTATTTTAATCAATAATATAATAAACTTCATCTTGAGTCGCTCCTCGGTGAAATAAATATTTGTTTGATTGTTAGATTTATTACTCTTCATTTCTTCTTCTTCTTTTCTTTTACCTTTTTCACTAACATTGAGAAATTTGAGACCTCTATTGTATTTGTGATAGAGCAAATTTTTTTTGAAAAGGAATTACCAAACTTTCAATGTTTCCATGGTTTTCATGGAAATCTTTTTGAAACTCTCAATGTGTTGGCGACAAAGCAAATCTTTTTTAAAAGAAATTACCAAATTCTCAATATTTCCATGGTTTCCGTATTCCATGGAAACGAACATGGAAACCATGGAAATTTTGAGAGTTTCCATAGAAACATTGGAAACATTAAGAGTTTCCTAAAAAACAATATAATTTCTAAACTACATAGTGGTTTCTTTTCCGTAAGTTGAAAAATAGAAATTTTTCGGACGTTTCGGCGGAAAAGAAAAGAAACTTTGAACCATGCGTGTAATGCAATTTTCCAATTTAGTTAACAAAATTTATTTCTTTTTTTATTTTACATTATATTAAAAAATTATGTATATGTGTTTGACTAACTAAAATTTGACGTGCATTTATAAAACTAAGTTAAGATAAAATATTGAATTAGAAAAAAATATCGTAAACACTTCTTATACTTAATTTTAAGCACTAATATTTTAACTTTATATCTCATTTTATATTTTATATTATATAAAGTTATTTTTTCTAATATTTATGTAAGTGCTTGATTAAATAATATTTAACACGCATTTATAAAATAAAATGTAAAATGAAATATAAAGTAAAATATTCAATTAGAATAAAAATCTTATTCACACTTATATCGTATATGTTTATTACACATTAGCGCTTTCCATCAGACATTGGTACAAGAAACGTTTTTGGACCAACTCGTATAACACCTCATGTTTAAAGAACTCTGTTATAGAATAATATCAGGGTAGTACTACGTTATTGCGTGCATGACGGGCAGGGAGACTCTAGCACTCCCATCCATCCGAAGGCAAAAGGGTTATACCCGAGCTTGAATTTGTAACTAGTCAAGTTTTAATTTTTTAGAATCTTTGAAACTCAATGAGAAGTAGCAATATATTGAATAATTCTATGGTGGACCGAGAATACTGATCTCGATCCATTATCCACCACATATTTATAAATGGTAGGGTGGTTTTTACATGGTGGGTGGTGATGAAAACCACCCCACATTTGTAGTGGATAGTGGGCCGGGAGCATTGCTCTCGATCTACCATAGATTTTTCCCACCATATTTTAGTTTATCATGTATTAAACTTATTTTAGGTATTTCATATAACTCAACAAATAATTCTCCATTTGGACAAAACTTTTTGAAATTTTATTTGAAACTTCATATTAACAAAAATTGACTTTAAAAGTTCGATAAAAATATGTAAATCTAGAAAATAAAAAGGAAATCGTGTTAAAAACAAACAATCAATATTTATAAAACTATATAGGCATTGTACTGTAGAACCTTCTCATAAAAACAGTTTTAGTGCCAAAAACACATTAAAAACTGAAATCTTTTAAGCTGCAACATGGATAGTACATTGTATTGACTATACTGACCAGAATTTGACTCTGCAGCTAGCCTCATTTTCACTTACTTAGAAGATGTACAAACTAAATTAGCATACATTTATGTTGCATCTCAAAAACGCACTTTTTAATCTTAATTAGTATTTTTTTTAAAATCTTTTTTCACCAGTGCATGGATTTCTTCCATGACTCTTGAAATATTAAATTGATAATTTAAATATTTTTTCATTAACAAAGTGATCAGACTCCCCACCCCCACCCCCACCCCGCCCAAAAAAAAAAGTAGGAATAATTACGTACAAAAAAAGGAAAAGTTAAGCAAAGGGGTGTGGTCCAGTCGTCCACAAGGTTTTCGCCGTGAGAACCCACCCGGTTCAAAACCAAGGTGATGCTTGGTCTGGGGAGTTTACTACTCCTTTCTGTCTTGGGGGCCCCTGCGCTTAGCGAGCCCGAAACCTAGGGCGGATTACCCCATACGTGGTTTGTGGGCTATTGCGTATGAGCAGGTTTGCTCTGTTGGGTGACTGATGGAGATTTATCTTGGGCTTTTCAAAAAAAAAAAAAAAGAAGAAGAAAAGTTGAAATAAAAGGAATTGTTAACAAGAGAATAATGTACTTGACTTCTCCCTTAATTGATAGCTCTCCTCACTCTTTTGTACTTGGTGGAAGTTCAAATTACGCCACCCATTTTCTTTAGTACGTACTCTCAACAATAATCTTTAGAATAACTACTCTCTCTCTTTCTCTCTCTGTCATGCTAGAAATGAGCCTCTCAACGCCCAAACAAACTGATCATTGTGTAATGTTGAATGGATGCCTAACAAACTGCAACAAGAAGATTCCCATTCCTGTTTCTCTCTCTCTCTCTTCCTAAAATATGCCTTAATCTTGTGAACAACACCTATATAAAGAAATTCCCACCTCTCACTATTGCACTGCTAATTACCTCAATTCCACTCTCCTGAGCAAACTCTTTAGGTCTCCATTGTACTAGCACATAGACATGATCATTGATCAATCCCTGTCGTCCATGGATCGTGTAAAAACTGCATTTGATGATTTATGCTTAAACAATGGGGGAAGATCAATGGATAAGAGAAAGCACATTGATCAAGACGACGACGATGATGATGATGATGACAAGGACCGAAATTTCAAATCCAAGAACCTCAATGCTGAGAGGAGGCGGCGTAAGAAACTCAGTGATAGACAACTCGAGCTGCGCTCCTTAGTGCCTATTATCACAAACGCAAGAATCTTAAACCTCTTTAATCATCTACATGACTTCCTAAAATCATAATGGTGATAAGATTATTAATAGAAATACCAACTTTTCCATACTAATAATGGAGTAAATTTCATGTTTTTTGACTTGACTTAGATGAATAAGGCCACCATAATCACTGATGCAATCACTTACATTGAAGAGCTACAAAAATCTGTGAAAGATCTTAGCGACCAATTACTCCAAATGGAAGCTACTTCTTTAGAGGAAGAGAAGATCAACTTTCGCGATATTGATGCTGAACAAGAGATGAAGCAATGGGGAATTATAACAGTATAATTCTTGTCAACGATATTTTTACTTCTTACTTTCTTTTTTTTTTTTTTTTGCCATACTTGATCATTCGCTTTTTATTGTTTTTCTTCGGTGTAAGCAGCCAGATGTTCAGGCAATCCAAATTGATGGGACTAAACTATGGATAAAGATTGTTTGCCAGAAAAAGAGAGGAGGCCTTACCAAACTGATAGAATCTTTGAGTGTTCTCGGATTTGATCTCACTGATACTAGCATTACTACCTCCAGAGGAGCAGTTCTTGTTACTTCATCCACAGAGGTAAAATCTTGCTTTATTCATAAACATTTTTATACTTCAACCTTAATTTAAAATCCAGTAGAAGTAGACAAGCCTATTGTATAACCTGAATAAGTACTAACTAAATTTTCGTTTCGCCAAAAACTCACAGGGAAAACATGGTGGAAGACCAGATGTGGACAAGATAAAAGCATTACTGTTGGAGATTGTTAGGAGCATATAACGAAGTTACACTGACAGCCAGAAATCATTGATCATGAGAACTACGTACTGACAAAGATGATTGGCTGATCGAAATTCAACAAAGTATTGAAAAGTTTTGGATTAAGGCTTATTTAGCTGGGAGTCGATATAGTGATATATATGCATTGAATCATTTAACATTGAAGTATGCACTATAGTTTTCGATTTGTCACGAGTAAAAGAAGACAGTGAACTCTCTTATGTTTTCAGTTAATCTTCCTACAGCATGATCTTTGATTTTAGCAGCCATCAAAGTGTTCAATTCACATTGCCTGATTCACCAAATATTATGAACTTAACATTATATACACATAAAAAAGTTCTAAGTATATACTTGACTGTCTGGACATAACTTGACTTCTGATATCTCAATAATCAAAAAGGCGTATGAATGTTCGTTCGGACAAACTTACCATGCACATGAGAAATGTATTTGGGTTCGTCAGGACTATTCTATTAATTTGATAACTAAATCTAACATCAACTTGAACAGACACAGCACTCACTGCTACAAATTGAATGAATGATTGAATATGCAGAAAGAGCAAAAGCCCCAATAATTCAGAATAATAATTTCTCTATAAGACTTGTACGTTCAGTATATTACCGTATTTTGTGTGGTTGAGTACACGATAACAAAATTTTGGTCAAGCTTTCTAGGGTGACTTGGTCAAGATCCATAGATTCAGTCAGGAATTGTTCGGAATTAACGACGAGTTGATTACTTGTCAAGTCTATTTTAGTTCATATTCACAGGTAAGACTTGGACTCTGCAAGAAAAATGAAATTATCTATAACAGTAAACATATGCAACAGAGAATCAACGGTCATCAATTGAGAAGCACATCACAGCTCTGTTCTTGACCATTGTCTCCAACGTAAACTTCGAGCCAAAGTTCAAAGTAGTGATTCTAAGAAACTAAAAGGCATTCCACATTTCCACTTGGAAATGTTGCAAATCAGCACGATCTTTACCGTCTAAAAGTGCTGGCCAATGATAAAATCTCTTGAGATATTTTATAAAAGATTACATTTTTTCTCAATGAAAATTCAACTTCCAGGAAAGACTGTCAATTTTCTTTTACTTCATATAAACATGAGCCCCACCCCTGCATATACATATATATATATATATATATATATCACACCAGTTTCATATATTTTTATGGCCCGATTTCTTTTTTCTCTTCTTCTTGTTATTCTTATTAGCAGCGAATCGAGAATGATAGAACCCATCTCCCCAATGGGAGTGGCTCCATCAGAAGTTGGGTTGAACAGAAATGGAGCTCCGGAAATCAGGAAGAATCATTGTGCTGACAAGTCTGTTGCTGGAGGAGATGTGATTGTTGGAGTATTTGCCACTGCTCTGGTTGTTGCCATTGTTTGCTACATACGGATCACCAGAAGAAGTAAAGATTCTCAAACATGAAACTACATATTTTTCCTCTTCACAACAGTGTATACTGCAATATTTTGCTTAGAAAACATAAGCATGATTAACTTGAAATACATAAATCATCAGTGATGGTTGCTCTAACTATGTTGCAAGTAGCCTGCAACTTCATCACGTATAATTTCTTTATTTTTTCTTTCTCTTTGAGTCGTGCCTAATTAAATGTGTGTTGGCCGAGCTTGAGTTACACGATGAGCCCCGATTGATTTGTGAGTTGAGCTTGAGCTTTACTAGGCTCAGCCCGAATAGGGCGAACTCATAATTATTAAGGCTAGTGATAATGCCAGACCAATTTTTCTAATTTCAGAGCAAAATATTTTAATATACAAAAATACCCTTAAATACCAGAGAAATTTTCGTCTAACGAGACTTCTAACACTTCCTACTATTTTATGTCACTTAATATATAGTGAGAAAGATTCTGAATTTTATTAAGGGATAATGCACTCACACTCCCTCAATGATGAGGTAATTACACAAATTTTCCCTAATTGATAATTACAAACACACCCCCTCATATTAAAGATTTCTTACTATTGTACCCATTGTGTTTATAACAATTCTTACAATTGTACTCCCTGTAAACCTTACAAATAAACTCCCTGAGAGGGGTGTTTGTAATTATCAATTAGTGAGCAGTGAGAGGAAGTTTGTGTAATTACCCCATTATTGAGACTGTGTGAGTGTAATTATCCCTTTTATTAATCATTGTTGTAAACTTCATGATTCTATTAGAAAATTTTGGACTTATACATACTCTAATACTAGCGTAAACTTTTATTTGGTATAATATTTGAGATTAGTCTCTCAATATGATTTTATTGTATACTTGTTTTTATATTTGAGAAAAATTGATGAGTCGACCCGAAATAAAGTTAAAGCTCGAACAAAATGTGAGTTTGCGCCTATAATATTTAAGTTCGATTATTTTAAAATTGAGTCACCCTAAAATCGACTTATAAGGCCCGTTTGATAGGCCCGGCACAATATCAATTAGACGTCACCTCTCCATCCGTTATAAAATAAAAATAAATAACAAATAGGCAATTAAACGAAAAAACTAAACACTAAACAACTAGCACAATTTCAATTAGGATCGAAATAGGATCACGAAAGATATGCACGGATATTTATTAAGACCCATTACATGTGATGTCCAAGCATTAATTTGTCCTACTCCTACATACATATATGTTTATGATAAGTGGAAATTGTACCCATAAAGGAAAAAAAAGGAGATTAATGGAGAATGTAGTAATTACTAATTAATTAATTAACAAGGAAGCTAAAAAGAGAGCAGAACAAACCTGACACTATTTACCCACCTGCAAATGTACCTTTCAGTATCATATATAATAACTTTAATCCTTTACATTGTTCAACCTCCAATCAGTAATTGATAAAAAATTAAAAATCTTCTCCTTGAATATTCCATTTTAAACAAAACTCCATTTCTCTCTCACTTACTCTAACCAAACCTGTGGGACCCAAATCATTAATGACATATTATTAAAGATTATGGTCTGTTAAAAGCTTGATTAAGAAAATAGATATCTGGACCCGGGTGAAATTTACTACATTTGTCGCACAATGCAAGTTAATTGATGGGTTGTTACACATATGGGGTGCAAGTGCAATTTATCCCACAATACTTGGCTTCAATATTTCTTTATCATCATGTTGTTAGGGCCCTGCCAGCCAGGTGAGATGTCCTTCATAGCTGTTTGCTTCTCAAATTGTATACACAAATTTGAGACAATTTATGGTAAGATTGTGATTTTTCCAGCAAATAATATCTCCTAATCTTATCCGCATTGTCATTCTAATGTGTTCAAAAGAAATCAAAGAACCAACATCTATTTTAATTACTATAACTCAAATTTCAAGATTCAACGCAATTTTCTTCTTCACAACCCTGTTATTACATCATTTGAGACGTTTGATAATTCTATTTTGAGCGATGTTATCGACTTAAACTGGACTTATAACACACAAGATTCACTTCAATCGGCGCGTGCGATGCTAATTATTCAAGAACTGGAAAATCAAAATCAAGAACAATCCCAGAAATCTTTTCATTTCTTTCCAAAACTTTGCAGTTAGTATCCAGCTTTTTTACAACGCTACAACCTTCTACATTAGCAAACAAGAAAAAGAAAAAAACACCCCTCCGTCTCAGTTTTCCAACTCTCCACAACCCAAAAACAAAAGCAACAAAATGGAGAACAAAAATTCGGACTTTTATCTCTGAAATTCAAATCCAAGCTCCTTCCTTGGAATCTTTTCCTGCAGCCCACCTGCATTAATCAAATTCTTAGTAAATGAAATTATATATATATATATATATATAATTCATTGAAAGAAACAAGAATATATATACCTTGAGGATTGCAAATAGGAGGATCTTCAAAGAGTGAAAGAGACATCTGTTTATGAGCCACTCCGATATCAAACAGAATCAAACCAGAAGAAGGATCCTTAACAATGATGTCCTTAACAGGCAACCATAAAAACAGCTCTTCTTGAGACAAGCCCTCGACTCCGATCAATCCGCCATAGCTGAGATTAGCTCTGACAACACTCTCAAAGAAAACTCTGTTCTCAAACTTGGCAACACAGGGCCAGTCCAAGTACACTTGCAGCAGCCCATCCTCACCAAGTTCATAAGATTTCACGCCGTTCTTAGGGAAAAGCCCAGCTGGCAGGCCCCTGCTTATGAGCAGGTCATGAATGGAGGAGGTTGAGGCTGTTGCTGTACTGACTAAAGGGAAAAGTAAGAGATGCAAGAGAAGTGTGTATATCATGGTTGTATGTAATGAAATGTGAATGGTGCTGGCAAAGGGAGATTGAAATAAAAAGAGCATTTTTAAGGGGTGGGTTTAATTGTGTGAATTGTGGGGTCTACATGTTAATTATGGTTATATATGTCTGCTTCCAATATTAGCTTCATTTGATTTATAATAGTAGCGTGACATTTTTGTTTCTTTATCTGTCATTTATTCATTTTTCGGTTATTATAGATAATTACACTAACTACCCCTCTTATTTAGTATAATTACTATCCAGTCCGCTTAATTGATTACATAACAAATAACCCCCTCTTATGGTAAAATCTTATAATCCCACCCTAAACTAATGTAAGGTTGTTTCACTAAACAACAGGGCCGGATCTAAGTGTAACGGGGGCACTGAAAATATATATATATATATATATACATATTTTTTAATTTTAATTTCTAAATTACATTAATGCCCCGCCTCAATTTTAAAAAATCAATTTTTTACCTAACAAAATTTTTTATATTTGAATTTCGCTCCCTGAAAATCGAAAAATATCACGTGTTCTCCATTTACTTTGAGTTCCCCCCCCCCCCCCCGAAACCCAAAATCTTAGCTATAACAAAAGAGGTATAAGAATATAAATTATATCAAAAGTTGTAATTGAACCTAATTACTTATTATATTTTTCCCCATAAATATAGCGTATTGTACCGCGGGAGGCAAGTCCCCCACACCCCCCTTAACAAATTGTATAGCTATATCACAACAATCTCACCCTCTCGATAAATTCCTGGTGCCCCCACTGACCAAAAATTCTAGATCCGCCACTGCTAAACAAGGAGTGTATTGATGTAATTAACCCTTTTTTAATTATTTTTTAAAATCAATGATAAGATTGAAATTTTATATTTTCCGACATGCTTGACTAACGGTCACTACTCAAAAGGAGTTTAATGTAAGGTTTTATTATAAAGGTGCCGGTGTTGTTATTTATTAACAATAAGTAGATTGGACTGTAATTATACAAAATAAGAGGGGCAGTAAATGTAATTAACCCTTATTTTCTTCTGACTTAGGACCACAGTTTAATTTGTTTATGTAATTTGAGCTGGCGTCTTGACAGATGAATCTGCATTGTCTTTCCAGAGGAGATCTACCTAAGATTCAATAATTATTGAACGTATTATACTCCAATTTGTGGTTTCTTATATACTTTATATGTCTATTTTACTAATATTTTATTACAGCCTGCTTATTAAATGATTTTGTAACTTGAATTTATTCCAATGCTAATATATATATATATATATATGTATATACACACACCTAAGGTTTGTTAGCCTATTGATATCATTTTTCACTTTCGCGTTGGAGGTTTTGGGTTCAATTCCAGACTGTGACAAGTTGTGACTTTTCCTTTTGTATTTGAAGTCTTAAAGAGTCTATGTGACTCACGATTAAAAATTATCTGCCCAAATTTGTGGAGTCGGGCATTCCCTTCGTCTAGAATTAAAAATATATATATATATATATATATACATAAATAAATTGTAAGAGGTGAAGGGTGATATAGGTAAAATGGTTAGTGTAACAAACGCGAGACAGTTGGCTTGAGACTAAAGATTGGTTGTGCATGGTCATGTGAAAAAACCATCTCTACTCATTAAGTAGATGAAACTTCACATTTCTTTTCAACCAATCCTACGTCGGAAACTACGAGGTTCTATCTACTTTTGGATCTTTCTTCTTTACTACTTATTCAATTCAATTAAATAAGAAATATTAATTTTTCTTATCTGTAGCATCTGTTTAATATATATATATTTTTTTTTGGATGGCAAGGAAATCTGTTTAATAATCTTTAACATGTACATTAAAAGTAAATGTTGAATCTTAAATACAATTAATTTGTTATGAGATACCTTTCAGAAGATTCCTGTAGCCAGAATTACATACCGCCACTTTTAAGAAGAAGCTTAAGCTGCGTTAGTTAAATCTAGGGCACCCCGACAAAGAATTGGACAGTAAATAAACCAAACGCGTTTAGGACTAAATTAATATACATAATAAAGTAACAAAACAACATTGATTAAGACATATATGATTAGTAATTATATTTTCGGACAACCACTTGCTTTCGCTTTATGACTTTCTAGTCTTTGTCTAATGACATTTTCGTACGTGTTTGCATTGGAAATTCCCTGTGCCTGTGCCCAGGAAAAAATCTAAGTTAGACGGGTGGTACTGAGTGGCTCTCGGGAGTTGGACTCTCAGATGATCTCCACTCTACATGTATAAATATACATGTGAGGGGTTCACCATCACTTATACAAGTAACGGTAGAGATCATCCCGAAAGTCTAACTCCGAAAACCACTAAGTATGACACATGTTAACCCGAGTCTAATGGTCCTAGTGTCACTTCTACTTTATACATTTGTTTGTAGTTTTCGCAAATTTATTTATTTTTTGGTACTAAGTTATGGCAATGGCATAGTTCAATTCAATCAGCATATTGGAAGCATTATTTTGCGATTATAATTATTTGGATCCCTACTTTAAATTGAAGTCGAGTTGCTTTAAAAGATGTCCAATTTGAAAAGAAGGAAAAAAGAAACACCATTTGTAACATAAAAACATTCAAATACATTTAGTTTGCATTTGCTTCACAACCAACAAAAAGAATCGTACTTGATATCACTAATGAAAAAGGAAAAAAGTGGGAATAAGAGAGAGAAATTAAAGAAGAAGACATTGAATAATAGCATGATTTTGCCGTCCACAAAGCACCAAATAGTCGCATTACAAAAGATTATGAAATCTCAAAATGAAGAATGCTTGAACAATAACTATGGCTGGGGCATGGTAATATATGTACAGTGAAAACATTCTTCCATGCTTTGCCTGGATAATAATCATTGATTTCTACCAGACTTGTTAATCACAACTTAGTCTGTAGGACGACATCTTTATTGTTTACGGTGATTTTTGTTTCCAACATTTTACTCAACAAATAAGGCCCTCAAATTGCACAAATAACCAATTGAGTTTCAATCTTTTCTTCTCCAGTTTTCAAGCACATAACTGATGGAAATTACCAAAATATGAAAATGATTGAATATTCATAACCAAAATTACGCAGTCTTGTCCAACTTAATTTGGCCATGAATTTTCATAACACTTGTCCTGAACCAGTTGCTGATGATGATGATGATGATTTTCGTAATCGTACACTAAGGGGTTCCCAAAGAGATAATCTGCAGCACTTTCCCATGGATCCATTCTTCTCTCTCGATCACAAACTTGGCAACGCTCGCGTCTCTTCTGCTGCTCTATCTTGGCTAAGCAGGGCCAATAGCCAAATATACTTTCACAAATGTCAATAGTTTCCAAACCAGAACCATATGGAAGTTGAGACACCTGCCTCTCACTTTCATGACCATAACCTTCCCTTGCTCCATTCTCAAACCCATTTTCATGTTCGGAAACAGGAGAATCAACGGTTGAAACCACATCTAATGGTTCAGCAGTTTCACCATTCTGCAGTGCAGATTCTGCACCATCACTAGTAACCTTATCACCATTTTCAACATGGGTTTTGGTGTCAGTTTTGGTATCAATTGGTTTGCTTACATTTGCAGGCCCTTTTTCAAGTTCATCATCTTTCCCATATGGGGAAGGAATGGAAGCATATGAGAATTTTTCCAAGGATATGATATCAGATTGTGGTGAAGAACGAGAATAACAGATGATATCTGAGGGAGGAAGAGGTTTACCATATGTTGCAGCTAGATCATAACCTCCACCATAAGGAGTCGAGTCATATTCTTCGAATTCAGGTTCATTGAATTCTACGGTAGAATGAGAGACTGTGAATTTTGTCTCGGAAAGAAAATAACCTGGTGGCTCATACTGGAGAAGTTTAGGCTCACTGTAATTGTAAATGGAGTAATTTATTTCCGATGGATATGCAGAAGATTCATAATAATCGTAAGAAGAATGATATTGAATTGGATCATACTGCAATATTTCAGGCTCAGAATAAGGGTAAGAAGAGTAACTTAATTCCGAGGGAGTTACAAAAGAATCATCTATATAGTAAGCAGAAGACTTATACTCAATCAATTCATGCTCACCGTATTCATACGAAGTAGAGTACACTTGAATTGGATTTGGAGCAAAACCATAATCGCATGAACTACTGTAGGGAGTCCCGTAGAATGCCATTATCCCGCTAAATCGACATCTGAATCTATTTGTTCATGTAATCGTGCCAGGAAATTCAATGCTGCAGGAGGGATTATCAGGAATGAAAGACTAAGGTGGCAATAAGTCTAGGGAATACTCGGAACTGAACTGAAATTTGTTTAGAGTGAATCTGAAAAGGGCTTTTAATATTAGCCACTTGATTCTTATCCACTTGGATGAAGAAGGATAACCAAAACGGTTGGTGCTACATTTTCTCAACTATTATTTGGGAAAAAGAAACAGATGATATCCTCAGTGGAGAAGTGATTGATTTATTTGAAGACAAAAACGCATGTGCTGAGTGCGTTTTGATCTACACTACATAACAAAGCCAAGAAGTCAAAATCATGGTTATAGTCTTACCTACCGCGATTTTTGGCAAAGGGCTAATTCCCTCATAGTAATATTGTGATGGCATATCAATGTTTTGCAAGGGTTAACTCAGTCCTACTGTCATAGTAATCTGCTTAGGCTTAAATCTGGTTCAATACCGTTAGATAAAGATATTCATAGCTTTATGGTCGCAAGGATATGTTTCAAAATAAACAGCATTACTAGTATGAGAAATTTCAAGCTGTTTGATCATAGAATTTTGACGGACAACCTGTTCTAGATTACATATACAGCAACGATTCTAATTCCTCCAAATACAAATGCAGAGCCGGTCACATACTGACTGAAAATTGTCCACAAGAACCCTAGTCCAAGCTTGAGATGTTGGGATTGTTAATCTTAATCAATCTCCTATCTTCAGAGAACCGGCCATCAAGTTAAGCTATATAAATGACATAATAGCATTTGTTGATAGCAATTCAACCCATATGTTAATGTCACCTTTTACCTACAACAAGAAGAAACAAGAAAACATGAATAAACTAAACAAGATATCAACGGAAGGCTTTAAGATTCAATGCACATAAAATAAAGCACGTATCATAGGGTTGTATTCCATCATATTGAATTAGAGATGAAAAGTTATAGTTTAAACAACCAATAATAGAAGAGGATATAACTCTACTCACAGATCATTAAGAGGTAGATTCTGGAGTAGCTTCTTGTTTTGGTTTTCTTCGTTCAGCGGGAGGTCCATCTCTCTGTCTTACATATGCTTTGCTCTTGTACTTTGAACCTCTAGACTGCTTTGGTTGATAAGTTGGGTACTGGCAAGGAATAATCTCCCCGTTAATGTACTTATCTCCTACAACCATAAGAAAACAGAGAGAGTGAGCAAGTGAATGTTGTAGAACGATATAAAGTAAACCCATTACAGATACTCAAAAATGACCAACCTCCATAATCCTTGTTCTTAACATCTATATATGAGTCAGGCAAGACCCATAAGACACCAGGTAGACCTACAAATGAGAAAACAACATAAAATAGTCAACTTTAATTTCTGTGAAAAGTAACAAAATGCACGTCATTGATTGGAGAAAAGAAGACAGATTTCAATCGAGAAAGAACATACCCTTAAATTTCTCTGATGTTTCTTCAGACACAGTGCATTGAAATCCAGTATATGTGGTGGTACTAAATGCATACATATTCTTCTTTGCTTCTTCCATACTAACACAGAGAATTTGAGATCAAGAGTGAGATGTGTGACATAGCTAAAATTGCTAATGTTGAAGGATCATTATATCCCACGCAAAGACCTCAGCAGTTATAACAATGTAATAACTTCCTGGAGACAAATTAATTTTTGTACTTCTCACACACAAACAATTAATCATTCAAGTTACAAATTTCACTACCTAAAGATCTTAGGAACCAATCTACTGAAGTTCTAATTGCTTAAATCAAAAGCACTGTTTAACAAAACATATCAGATTCTAAAATGCAAAATATAAAAACCAAGCAAGGTGGCAAATACCCCTTGTAATAATCAAGAAACCCCTTGTAATAAAACATGTATCTTCTGGCCAAAATTTTCACTAAAGATTTGTGAAACTCATTATGCTAATCTTTACAACATTAGTAACTATTTTTTTTATGTTGCACTGTAATATAACTGCACATACACATTATAAAAACCAAAGACTTCACAAATCCCTGTGCTTATTCAGGCATGACACACCCAATAGGGAAAAATCTATGCTAGACCGAGTCCAATGGTCCTAGTGTCTATAGTGTCCACACACACCTGTGTGGGATAGATAAACACATAATTCACTCGGACTACGGGACTCGGTCTGGCATAGAATTACCCCAGCCAATAGAGGAAAAGAAATAGAATCAATATACCCATCTATAACATTATGCACAAGAACAATAAGATACAGAAAGATTGAATCTTTTTAGTCCCTAATAATTGACCAACTAAAAAAAAATATATAGATTTAAAAAAAAAAAAAACCTGCCAAGAACGGTTGCAAGAGTATTAAGATAAGTGTCAATCATCTGGTCCCTGGTGGGGGCGGGGTCTTTTGGGAATTCCATGACAATAAGCCAGTGGTTGTAGTCACAGCCAGGTAACATTATCGTTTCCCTTTCCTCACTGCTGCTGCTCCTTTTCGCCGAGTATTCCCCATCGGTCAAGGCTCTCACTGCGGCGGTTCTTGATTTGATTGGCTGCGGAGGACCGCATGGGAGGAAGGATAGGGAGGAGGTGGTGGAAGGAAATGAAAGAAAAGGGTTTGTCGTTTTGGAAGTGCGAGTTAGGGTTTTGGGAACTAGAGACAGGTTTAGGGTCGCCATTTCTAGTGAAATGTTGCAGAAGTGAAAGAAGTCGATAAGGGGGAAAATTAGGATTTTTTAGGTTTCTTTTTATTTATTGGACAATATTTCCTTGTCTAATGTGTACTCTATTTTGGTGGTGAACATATTTATGAAGTTTCCTTTATTTATAATAATGTAGGTTGTTTTCTTTTCACTATTACAAAAATTAAATGAGCCAATAATCTGTTGGAAGTAAAAATATATATATATATATAGGAATTAATTTCAGGTAATATATCAAGCAATTTTTTTTCCTTTTTTTCCCAATATCCAGAATAAACTGAGAAGAAATTATGGCTTTTCTGTAATTTTCTGAAAAAATTACTCGGTTACCTTATTTACATCTAATATTCAACATTAATTGTTAATCTAAATATGAAGGAAAACTTTTGTTTTCTTAAGAAAACGATTAATAATACAAATTTATGATGAATCTTCCATCAAAAAAGAAACTGTTCAAAGAAGTAGAAAATTTGAGATGTAATGTGAAATATGAATTCGGCCTTGTTTGTTTATGAAAATCTATTATGGAGATTTGTGTGAAAATGATATAATGTATATTGTGTTTATTTATGTTTCTAAAAATAATTGAAATTTGTAAAAAGTGTAAAAAATAATAATTGGTTGATATATGATAGATTAAAAATAAATAAAAAATTGTAAAGTATAAAAGAGAAAGAGAAAACTATTAGTTGAAGTAATTAATTATTGATTGATGATTATGTAAAATGATAGATTTAGTGATTGATAAGTAGTTAATATAGGGAAAAGAGAAAGTAAACTTGAGAAATAATGAATTTGGATGAAAATAATTTGTAGGGTTTGTTTTTTAGAATTATGTGATTTTAGTACATAGAAAATGAAATTTAAAAACATAAACAAACAAGGCCCAACATCATTTGAATCACAAAGTTTCACAAAGATAGCTTCAACAAAATAGCAAATGATGAAAACTTGATCTCGAGTTCCCTGGTCACAATGATTTCAACTCGGCTAAGATATGCTTCTGACAAGTTTCTCTCACACAGAAATACTAAATAATGAATTTGGATGAAAATAATTTATAGATCAGGTTTGTTTTTTAGAATTTTGTGATTTTAGTACATAGAAAATGAAATTTAAAAACATAAACAAACAAGGCCCGACATCATTTGAATCATAAAGCTTCACAAAGACAGTTTCAACAAAATAGCAAATGATAAAAACTTTTCAACTCGGCTAAGATCTACTTCTGACAAACTTCTCTCACACAAAAATAATGTTTTGTCTACAACAACATCATCATATAGATTGAAGAGGTTGATGGGTTTTATTAAAGAATTGTTTAATTTGAAAAGTTCAAACACTTTTGGATTATTTTTTTAAAAATGATAGTTCTTCTATGAAAAGATAAGAGATCGTAATATTTCAACCGTCCTCACTTGAAAGATATGCTTTTGTTAAAATTCTGGACTCGTGCATTTTTTGTGGTTGGGCTTTAGCCCAATGATCATAAATATAAAGTGGAAGATGGACCCTAAATGACCCAAGGTCAACAGTTTAATTTAGGGCCCATCAGATCCGAGTTGCTATTGGAGTAGCAAGTAGATGCTCAGTGGGTCAATTTTGGCCCGCTGGCCAATCAGCATCCCACTCTCAAAGATGCGTAAACTTTACTTTATCTTACTAGAATAGTGGCTTACTTTGTCCATCATCGCTTTAATTCAATTCGGAAAATTAGGGTCAGGGACGTGTTAAAACGGAGGTGGTAAGTGAGAATGTGAAACTCACTCATATTCCGTGAGAAACTAATCAAGTTACTGATGTTTTAGCTAAGGATAAAATTAACCGAAGATGGAAGTTCTTACACAATCCGGACGAACGTGTTCAAAAGCACTACGACGAAGATTTTCATGGCACCAGATAGCCCAAAAATGTAACTATTGGTTCAAACTAAGTTCATAGGGTGCTCCCTTCGCTTTGTATAAAAAAATAGTGACCTCAGTAAAATAGTGGGTTTTGTGTTTTTTAACTGATGAAAAAGATTTGTATTGCTTCAAAACATATTATTCGTACAAGAATCAACAGTTACATACATAAAATTGGATTCATCAACTGCCTAAATATTAAGCAAAAAAGGGGACAAAATATGAAAGTATCATTAGTAAAAGACCGGGTTAGACGTTGATGATTTGGCAAGAGTATGTAGAACAAAATTATCCGAAAACATTTTTACATTTTGGAACCTAGTCGAGATCGGCAGACACCCCATTAGGCAATTGGCAGGGTCTTTACTAAAATGGTGGTTAAAGAAGAGTAAGTGAATAAGTATAATAAATTGAAGTAAAGTGTGACAAATATTGACCTATTTCATATAATTGAATTTAAGTTATAAAGTAATGTGTGTCTATTTCATTAGGAATTAATAGTTTGGATTGCAACCAAAACTAACCCAACCTCTTAGGACTTAATTTAATCAAACGTTTGTTGACGATAAGTACATCGAGTGCATTGAGAAATAAATATTTAATCAATAAATGGAAGCATACTTATAAGATTAGGTGAAAATCTTGTACAAAAAGATCTTGAAAGGCCTATATTATGATAGGCAATAATGGGGTTATAGTTTTACTTTCGGAAGAGATAATATTTGACTTGTCCTAAGTAAGCGTGTAAACTAGTCTTTCAAAAAGTTATAAGGAAAAAAAAAACATTTTTTTAATTATTTTTATTTTAATAATCTGACCAAATCTCTTATTTAATTAGAAGATCAACCGATCTTTGTAGACATGAAATGATCCATTGGAAATAAGGGTGATTAAGGCCACCAAATATTTATCCGTTAAGGACTTGTTTGGTTCAAAGTATGAGATTGGAATGATTAAATTGATGATGATGGATTACACTGTTCACTATCAAGGGAGCATGATCAATCAAGCGTTTGTGATGCAGGATTGAAAGTTGGATTAAAATCAACAACTTATCGAGTTTATCTTTATCAAATATTTGGTTCATGTGACCTAAAGATTGATAAGTAAAATTACACAAATACCCTTGTTTGTTAAAAGTATAGATGAAAAGGTATTTTTTTTCTCCCAAAGGATAAATGAAAAGGTATTTTTTTCTCCCAAAGGATAGATGAAAAAGTATTTTTCTCCCAAAACATCAAATCATCTCATTAGGAAACCTTTCGATTATTTGTATGAAACATTTTTCTTAACCTTCTGGTTATCAATGTGACCAACATGACAATAATTTTTTATTATGCATGTTTGAGTCGAGCTTGGTTTGATTGTTAATCGAGCTGAGCTCAAAGGATATTTAATCGAGTTGAACACGAGTCGAGCTCGAGTAAAATATTTTATGTATATATGTATTAAATTTATCTACTAATTGAGCCAAGTTTCAAAACTTATTTGCGATGATTTCTAGTCCGTTTGGAGAAAAATGACACAATAACAAAATTAATATAAAGTTATACATAACATCAAAACCAAATAATTCGTCTAGAAAACGAAATGCTACATAAGCTAATAAGTATTACGGATAATGTAAAGTAAATAGAAAAAAATATGGTTAAGGAAGTAGGAAGTTTTCAAATTTATAAAGACACAATAATTTTTAATTAATTAGGGAAAAGAGATTGCTAAATGATATAAAATATTAGAAGGCCAATTGTAATACAAAATCAATATATGTTACTCCTTCTATTCTTTTCTTTTCTAACAAATGATGACAAACTCTCCATTTAATAATTTATTTTATCTTGCTTAACAAATTGACCCATCACATTGAATAAAAATTCAATATTAGTTGGAAAAAATTGTGTGACACCTCTAAAGTTTTTTAAAATAATTGAAAACGATCACAATTTAAGGCCTTTAATGAGATATTTTAGTCATTTGAAAAATTTAGAAATCCATTCTCACTAATTAATTACAAATTATTGTCTTTATTAATTTGAAAACTTTCTATTCCCTTAACAATAATTTTCCTAAGTAAATAATATAGAATTAATCTTTTCGGAAAATAATATAAAGTAAATATAATTTTTTGAATATAATATCAAGTCAATGAATGGCTAAATATATGAGAATTTTATTAGTTGTAAGGATAATATTGTTTTTGCCAACATATTTTAAGGGGTACAAAAGTCAATCAATTTTTTTGGTTTACCACCATGAAGGTGGGATTATTTAATCTTACCCTTTTGCTCATGATAAGTTATCCAAAGAATGTAGGATATATTCTCGGGCCATTAATCAATACAGGGCTTCTGACACTGAAACCAATCATTTGATAAATCTGGACTATTTAGTCTATACAGGTTAATCGAGTAAACCAAACGAGTTCTAAAGGGCCAAATTAATACTAAAAATCTTATAAGAGAGTTGGAACTTGGAATTAGTAGGCTTCTTTATAGTTGTTGATCACTTGCAACTATAGTAAACCAAATCCTTTGTTTAGTGCAATAATATATGATTAAATATACATATTTAATACACTAATGTCCTCCAAAATAATTAACCAGAAAAGCAGTTTAACCTCCCTTTAGCTTAACATTTAGCTCTTGGCCGTAAGTGCAATGATCCTTTAATGGATTGGGGGGTGGGGGGGATGTGTTTTAATACTTTTTTTTTTTGTGTGTGTGTTTGTATGTAGGTGACTATATTTTGGTAATACACTATTATTTTCTTAGAATATCATACCAAGAAATGAAATTTTGACTCAGGAGATACAGTGCACTAGGATAATATTCAAAAGAGGGCATAATGATGTCGATATATTATCTTTTGGCATTATTATTTTCAGATATTACCCAAGTAAGTATAACAAGGTAGTTTTCTTAATTTTGAAGAGTTACGTTTCGAGATAAAACTACGTTCACGGGTAAAAAACTTGGACAATGACTAAATGAATCTTATCTACTTGACAAAAAACTAGTATAATTTGACACAAAGATTTATGCTTGGTTCAAGAACCTCAACATTATGGAAAATTATCTTTATTGACTATAAGAAAGGAAAAATTATAGTAAAAAGAAAAGAAAGCACGACACGAAGACTTCTTTCTTATAAATGAGTCTTTTAAGAGTTTGAGTATTTACTTAAAACTTCTAAATCTAATCATAATTAAACATTGGAGATAACTTGACCTAAAATTAAGGTAAAAGTGGAGGAGAAAATGTAAGAAAGTATGGTCTATGTCCAGAGAAAGATTGAGAATATCCGGTTAGCAATGATAAGAAATGGAGAAAAGAAAAGTAGGTCTAACTCACCTCTCAACTCCATTATTCCCTCTTCGGACCTAAAACAAAACAAATATTTCGTCCTCGTGTGAATTCTCTTTTAGGCCCAACTCTTTTGATTCATTTGAGTGAAATTTATCCATCAAATCCCTCACTTGCTCCATAATGACGATCAAGTATAATCATGTCAACCAATCACACTAAAGCATGGATAATTTTTGGAGTTCTCAAGATAATCCCAAAACGATCAGAATTTGAGCAACTTATGAATTGTAAACAATAAAGTCGATCGTTCTGAAACCTACGGTCTTGTGACTTGTTAAGAATAATATATAAGACGCAATTCGTAAAAGTATCTTCGTAATTTTTAATAATGACAATCATATATACATATGAATTCTGATATATATATATATATATATATATAGTTGTGATTTTTCTGCAATTTAAAAGCACTATAAATGACCAACTCCAATGTAAAAATAAAGCACACAATTATTTTACTTATGAACAACTTTTTTATTTATAACAACGTTATTATAACTATTATAACTGCAACAAAGAGAAACCATTAGTTATAAAGATTTTAAGAATTGTAAGAGTAGAAGGGTTAAGTACAAATGAGTTTGAGTCAATTGTACACCAACAATTATTTGGTTGAATGATATTAGTACTTATAAGTGAGAAATGTTTATGCTATGTTTGATCATGTTTTTGAGTTAGAATTTTAAAAATTTCTAGAGAAATGTGTGTTACAGAGATTCATGTGAAAATAATGTAATGTGTGTCGCGTTCATATACATTTTATAAAAATGATTGAAATTTATAAAATGTGTCAAATCAATGGTGATAGGTTGGTATATGATGTATTGAATTATTAAGTTAGTTAGTTATATAATAATTACGTGAATAAATAAAAAATTATAAAGTTTGATAAAGAAACAGAAATATTGATTGGAGTAAATGATTTTAATTGATGAATGTGTGATCTGATAGATATGGTGAGGGATAGATAGTTATATATGAGATTGAAAAAATTAAGTTAAAAAAAGTGAATTTAGATAAAAATAGTTTGTATTATAATTTTTTAGAATTTTTTGATTCAAGATACTGAAAATAGAATTTGAACACATAAACGAACAAGGCCTTAGTGTACAATCTTCATTATTGCACTGCTACAATTGTTAAAAAAAAAAAAGATTTTAGATGCCAAGACCACACGCCTAAGACTTATTTCAGCATAATAAGGTACATAAGTCAAAAATTCCAATGATTAATGGTTAAGCAGAATGAGGAGGCAGACTTTCTTTCTTTTTGGTGGAAAATGAGTTCACAGAATTTCAACTCCTTAAAGTCAATGAAAAGATATATGATCAGTGGGAGCGGACATTCCTTAATTTGATGTATAAGATTACATTTTACTTTTTTCATAACATATTATAGTATATTTTCCCGTGTATGTCTAAAACGCGTGGAAAATTGAAAGTTACTGGAATTTAATACTAATTCTGACGAGTTTCAAGTTGACATTTAACTTGTTATATGACAAAAGCAACCCTATCAACTATAGGACGGTTGTTGGAAAAGCAAATTTAGGCTTTGATTTCATCATTCTATTTGATAAAATATGCTATATCTAAATGTTATAGGATAATATAAAACTTTATTAACTTAACTAGATATCAGTTGGCCAGCTTCACAAATCTAGAACTCTCAAGCTATAGCCAGATTAACACTTGGTCCTCCTCTCTAGAAGCGCACTTTGAGAGCTAGCTAACAACTGATATATAATTTAATGTTATTTAAAATTCCTTTCTCAAATTCAAATTCTTTCTCCAAACACAACCTAATAAATTGTTATTTTATATTATCTAAAATTAAGTATTTGGCATATAGGAATTCGTTTTAGTTGACTATATACATTATAGCTAAATGAAGTATCATTATTAATAAGAAACAGAAGTTAATAAATAAAAACTAGAATATACATACATACAATCAATAAAAGGGAAGAAGAATAGCCTCCATAAAATTCTATTATATGTTTACACCTTTGAAGGTAACTGATAAAAATCACCCGCGCTTGTAGAATATTTGTGTAAATCATTAAAATATGGTCCAATGGCCCAGAGGTAATTTAATTTTCATCATCTTCTTTTTGTAACGCGAACATTAGTTACATTATTGTCAAGAGTGAAAGTCTAATTATAACAAACATTTATATTTTGATCAAAAAAAAAATGACAAACATTTATATAAACTTAACCCCTCTCCATTGGATATTAGAGCAAGATTAAAGTAGAAAGTTTTGTATTAGGTAGGGACGGAGCCAGGGGAGGGTGGGGCCATCCGCCCCTCAACTTTGAAAAATTTAAAATTCTTTACCCTACAATTTTTTAAAATTTAAGGCTATGTTTGCATTTGTGTTTTCATTGCATTATTTCCATTTTCATTCTCATTTGAAAATAAAAATACACAGCTTACACAATTCTCAACGAAAAATAAACTTATTTTAATTTTTCAGTTTGTTTTTTTTTTTTTGGTGAAACAAAGAGTACAAAATAACTACATATCATTCAACAATAAATCCTCCAACTCCCTCGGAGCCTCCTGCAAAACGTTCATCCCTTGGTGTTTATGTCCCATTTTGGCTAGTGCATCCGCGCACATATTCCCCACGCGCTTGATATGTCTAAAGGCGGTATCCCATGGTTTATGAAGAAGAGCTCTACAATCCTCAATAATTGCCCCTAAGGGATGGATCTTTGTGTTTGCTCCTTGAATCAAATTAAAGACCATCTCTGAGTCCGTCTCAATCTCTAATCTCTGTAAGCGTCTCTCCCAGGCCAATTTAAGTCCTTTCCTAATTGCTATTAACTCGGCTTCATTGATAGTATGCTCCCCTAAATTCCAACAGAATCCAAAACACCATTCTCCTTTGAGATCCCGCACAAGGCCCCCCGCTGTCGCATTATTTGTGTGTTTAAAAAGACTCCCATCCGTATTAAGTTTGTGCCACCCCTCACAAGGCTTCCTCCACATGTAATTCAAGTTTTCTTCACCTTTACTTACTTTCAAACATGGGAAAGCTTTTTCTAAGTCAAGAATCAGAAACCTTATTTTAGGAATGATCTCCCTTAAGCGCATCCGTGTGTTCTCAAACATAAAGGAATTCCTCATTCCCTATGATGCACGAACACTGACACAGCGACATGGACACGGTACGACACGGACACGGGGTACGGCATTTTTCAAAAAATTAGGACACGACACGGCTCCGACACGAATGTCAAATATATATATATATATATATATATATATATATATTTGTGTGTGTGTATGCGTAACGTAAATTAGATATTGATTTTAATTTCAATATAATTTGTTAGAAAAATAAACTATGAAAATAATGTTTACTTATTTATTGTTAAATTTGTATTTTCCTTGGTTCTTTGTAAATTTATATATGTTTGAAAAAATTCAACTACTTATCAACAATAAATCAATAACGAATGCAAAACATAAATATAAACAGTCACAAATTACAAAGTAATTACAAATACAATCAAATATCAAATAACCAAGAACTAGAATTAGGATTTTTGAAGTTCTTCTATTTACAATTGGAACTCCACACTTTTTCATTTCTTAGGAAAACTGAATATCGTGTCATCACCGTGTCGGACACGCATTTGATAGTGTCCGACACGGTGTCCTAATTGTTTTTTTATTTTTTAACCATAAACACATATTAGCCGTGCCGGACACGTGAAGGAGGTGTGTCGGAGGAGTGTCGTGTTCGACACGCGCACGACACTGCCCGGGGATAATTTTCAGAGTGTCTGTGCTTTATAGCTCATTCCCCATAATGTTGCTAGAAATACCTTGGACTACTGTGCATGCGGTACAATAATGTCCCCGAACTTCTCCTTGAAATTCCTTTTGATCCATTTATCGACCGGAAGATTTAGAAAGCCCATAAATTGCGTCGGTTGAATTATGAACTCCCATACTCGCTTAGATTCTAGACAGTCTCTAAGAGTATGCGTGATGTCTTCCATAATTTTTCAGTTTCACATTCTACAATAACTACTTTTTACTTTCCCAATTCACACTCATATTTTTCTTTCTCTCACATTTCCTTCTCAAAAATCCATATTCTCGGCAATAATTGTGATACTATAGTTGAATAAAATATATAGTATTATCCTTCAATTGGCCTGTGAACATTTTAAGACTCATTTTGAATATTTTTAGTTCTTTTCTGGGATCAATTTTTGTCAGTTTTACTTATAAGTATATTTAATCAATATAATATTATCTATTATTTTATCTATTCTATATACATAATCATTAATTTTAACTAACTTAATTTTTCACGTATCATCAAATCATCAATTCCAATCAATTTTCGAAAACACAACCAAACATGCCGTCATTTTCACACACACACACAAAACAAAAAAAACTCATTCTCTTATACGTTTTGAAAAATGACGGTTGAAATTGAAATAAAAATACATCCAAACAGAGCCTAAAATTTTGGCCCCCAAAATTTGAAAATATTCAGTTTAAGTTGCCCTTTTATTTTGTATTTGTCCCCCAAAGTTATATTCCTGATTTCGTCCCTGAGATTAGATATTAGCTAATTTCGACATGAATAAGGGTACATGCATAAAACTCGTGGCTCGCAATTGGAAAATAATATAGAGAGATTTTATGTCAAACTAAGTTCAACAGATGTATTATCAAAAAAATAAATCCATCAGATGTAATGTCAATCTCTGTCACTTTTTTATATAAAAAAATAGATATAAAATATATTTTCGAACCATTAAACTAGATCAGATATAAAATTAATCTGGCAATTTTTGGTCGAATTATTGAAATGGGAACACCATATATTATAAGCACGGAGTGCAACCCGGTACTCCTCACGCCTTTTACTCTTTTCTATTTTCCTTTTATTTTTTTGTGGTAATTTCACGCCTTTTATTCTTTTTTGTTTTGTTTTGTTTATTCAATTTTCTTTATCTTTTCCAGTAGTAACAATGATTTTCCGACTGCTTTCAATATCTGTGGGCCCGTTGTCATCTCTGCTCATCTGACTGCCACGTGACTGCGCCAAAACTTTTGTAATTTGTAGTTGTACATTTATCCCCCTCTTTCCTTTTGTATCATTTTTGTCAATTTGTACACCTCAATGTGACGTCAGATTGATATCATATATATTATACTCAACTATTTAATGTTTATTCTGAAAAATGTGACGTTTAGCCAAAAAAGTAAGTAAATAAATAGTTCTGAATTTGAAGATAATCCAGCTCCTATGTTAACATACACTAATGATGTTTTGCGTTGGCTTATTGAAGCTAATTATGTCCATAAACGATTAAAAAATTATTAGTATGTAACTCTATTTTGTAGTATATTGGTGATATTTTATTATCTATTGTTTTTAATTACACTGGTTAATTTGCACCTAGAATTTAGAGAAAAGAAAGCTAAAATAGTAATTCAAGTTCAATATTTTTTTATCACATTTTTATAAAGATAAATAAGTACCACTTAAGTATGAAATAACTTATATGCAGATAAATATCGTAAAATAGTAAACATGGGAAATAGTTTTGACTTATTAGATGCACAAAGTTGTTAAACGCAAAAGTGAAAATATATGTTAAAATAATATTGATTGCATTTTTAAATGTAAAAGAATATGCATCTAAATAATTTTTCACGCAGAAGGACAAACGAAACGAGAAGAAAAACATATAAACTAATGTTTCTCCATTTTATTAAGTGTAAATATATATATATATTAAACTCGATCGTTAAATATCCAAATAAAAGTTGTGGATCAGTTGATGTGTTTTGAATCTTGAACGTCTAAGTAGGAGGGCTGAATATTCTGTAATTGGTCATTCTAGATGTCATTATTAACACAATCTTGAACAACCATTAATTAGGTGGTGTATATATATATATACATATATATTATGTAATATATAGATATAGTAGGAATAGTCATAAAAAATGACACGAGCTTGAGGGTCAACTAGTCAATTTATAAAATATATAGAAATTCCACCATTGCAACAAGACAAATACATAATCCATTGGGGGGGGGGGGGGGGGGGGGGCCGGGACAAAGTGACTATTTAAAAAAGAAAGGAAACTTGTTATAAAAAACAAGCAGTAAGGAAATGAATATTATTTACCTGATTCTGGAAGGGTGACGACGGAAGACCTTACCATTCTTTAAATATTTGTGTCTAATATAAAATTATCATTCATCCATCATATATGGACCATGTATTTCAGAGAGATAGAATTGTTGATTTTGATTGGAAAATTCTCCTGATTTAACAAGCGAATAATATATGATACTTCTGAGTTCTGACTTGATATGCTGAACGAATAATTATGTAAATTAAATTAGTATTTGTTCTATAGAAGTGTTTATTCTATAAAAGTGTTTCCGAGTAAATTACATATAATTTTTTTTAAGGGAAAGTGGTAATTTATTTCATCTAATAAAAAGTTTATAGAACAATACAATTGTGATTGTGTCTAACGATGTAGTAAATACAATTAAAGTACTAAATATCGAGATTCTTCAAGATAATAAATTTTAAGAGCTAACAAACGAGTCCAAGAAAATTCTTGTGCAAGACGAAACTCTTATTTGAGAGAGAAAGCAAACTCTCATACGAGAGAGAAAATAAAATACTAAACAACATATCTAAAACGCTATATAAAAACTTATGTATCACCTGTCTTCATCTCGTCAGATCCGTCTCTGTCTTGTTAAATCCATATCAATCTAGACAGATTTGAAGATGTGATGTACAACTTAAAGAGGGGTGCTTTAACCCAACCCGCCTACGATGGTGGTGGTAACAGTGGTGAAGTAGACGACTGATTCACCATGCTATCGTTGGCGGAAGAACATAGAAGAAAAAAGAAAGTTAGGGTTCAAAGAGAGATGGGGAGAGATAGTTTTATGATCGAAATTAAATCACATATAATTGAAGTACTTGTAATTTAGGACTCTAATTTTCCCTAAATTAGACTTTATTCATCAAATTATGCTCAGGAAAGTCATTATCCATCAGAAAGTTGTAGTTAAGGAAGTTTTAAGTACTGTCGGCTGGCGGCTGCTTAACGAGCAAAGGAGGAGCATAATTAAGATTTAAGTGTGTCATAAACTTAAGATCAAGATGATATATTAATTCCAAATTAAATTAATAAAATAAACAATTAATTAAATAAGTTTGATCAAAATCAGGGTTTGCCCCTTGGGACAGACAGAGAGGCCCAAAGTGTCGACTCACGGTGCGCGTGCCCGGGTGTGGGACCCGGAAGTTGACCCGTTTTAAAACCACACGGGTCTAAGCAACACCTCAAATACCAGCTCTACCCACCCACTCAGTCAGCCACCCGATACGACGCCGCTTTTAGCCGCCTCACCTATTTTAATGGAGGATACAGTATTGATTATGAGGTATCAACAAGGCATAAAAGTAACTAAATTAAAGCTAAGTATTTTGGTCACATTTCGAAGGGAAAAAAAAAAAATTATGTAATTTAGGGATCTGACCTAACTTGGGTTTGAAATATTTTACCATACACAAGTCAATCAACAACGATATAATTAATATATAGGGTCTTTTGCTATCAAAGTAAACGTTGACAATTGTATCACTTGTTTACAGAAAATGTTTAGTACCAGAAAACGTGTAGTTGCTGATTAAGATGTTTGGCATTTATGAAGAAAGAAATATTTCGCTTATTTAACTTTGATTAATAGCTTAATTAAGTAGGCTATTGTACTCATTGATATTTTAGTATACATAAGGTCATTCAAACTCTTGAATTGTATCGTTGGCCGGAAAAAAAAAATAAAAAATCTTAAGGTTATTATTATTTTATTTAGGGAAAATTATTTTTTTTGTCAGGTAACCATAGGACGTTGTCACTTTTCGTCAAATGGATTTTATAATTACACTTTTAGTCTTAAAATTGACAATTCCCATTTTAGTTTTTGTCATTTTTTCCACCTGTTACACATTTAGTCCTATTTTTGTAATTTAAGAGGAAGGAGGATACCCTACATACCTAGTCTGAGAAACTCGAGTTGATAGTTATAATCTTGGACCATAAAAACTCTACCTAGCTTCATGAAGGAGGATAGAGCCACAACTTTTGGCAGTTTGGATTCGAACTCAGGACTCCTCACATAAAGTGGGAGATGAATATTATTAGACCAACAAGTTTTAGATTCATTTAGTCCTATTTAGTACATTTAGTCCTATTTAGTTCTGCTACCGTCAAATTGAAAATTGAAAAAGGTTCGGCTAAATTAATGTCCGGAACATCGCACGTGGTTCACTTCATTGTTTTGCTAGATTGACTCGGGAATTTATGTACTAATACAATTTTTTTAATATAATAGAAAATAAAAATGTATGAACTGCAATTGAATTGTTTACGTGTGCATCCACAAGATTGCTTGAATAGCATCATAAACTTTGCTTTATTATACTGGAGCATGTAAAATTTGTCATATGAATTTTCCTTCTTTTATTCACAGAGTATTTAGTTGGCATAAAGACCCAACTTGTGACATCATGTGACCAAGGCAATGGTAAAAATTAAGGACAGTTAATTACTACAACTTCAATAAATTACTTTCTATATTCAAATAAAGTATGGAAATATTTTTCAATCTAAATTACTCGTTTTAAGAAATTTTTGTTTAAGTTAAGAAGTAATCCTTTGAATTTTTTTTATTGATAAATGTATTATAATATAGATTCTACTTTTCTATGTTATGATTTAATAATATATACATATATACATATTTTTTCTAATTTTAGATAATTAATATGTTAAAAATTATTCTAAGAGGTTTTCAGCCTAAAAGAAGACCAAACATTGGCCGCGTTTGGATGCAAGGGATGAGGTAGTTGGGAAGGAATAATATAATAATATCTAATCCAAACAATTACCAGTTTTGCTAATTTCCTGAGAACTGATAGTGAAAACTAACCAACTAAATATGGCGCTAAACAATACTACCAAGTTAAAATTAATATCATCAACATATTATTATTATTATTAAAATTGTAAATATCTTTATCAATCACGCTGAATCTCGACAGTGAAGTGAGCAAATGGTCCTGAAATTCCGGTTCGCCCGTATAAATAATTTAGGCCGCAGAATTTTAGCAAACAAAAAAGTTACAATATTCGTCCTAATTGTGACGTGGCAAGCCAAACCAAATCTCCCCATCATATCACATCCCTTTGTTTATAAGCAACCACAAATTTATTATGCTCAAGTAGAAAAGCAAAAAATAAAATAAAATAGAAATTAATAATGCTTCACAAAAAACATAAAAAGTTAAACAAACATTAACTAATTAAAGTAGCAGTAGTAGCTAGCTACCAAAAACAAAAATACGTAAAATATACTTAATTCCATTTCTACCCAAATTTATGGTTTATTTTTGGGTTAATTACACATACTACCCCTCTTATTTAGTGTAATTACAGTCCAATACGATTATTTTGAACACATAACAAATAACTCCCATTTATAATTAAACATTACAATCGCCCCCTTCCATAAAAAACTAACGGAATTCGCTAACATCTTCCAAAAATTATTTTCTATTTTGCCCTTAGGGGTAATTTTTCATACTAAAGAGAATGTAATTGTAATTTTCAATTTAAAGAAATGATTTCGTAAAACTTATTAACATCCTGATAATAAAGTGCAAATTCGATTTATGCAAATTCAATTATTTTTCAACAAATAAAAACATATACCGAGTTCGGTTTGCTTTAGAAGCAATATTACAATTCAATGCAGATGAATTTAAATTAGTAAATTACCAAAAATATAACTTTTGACTAAGGGTCGTTAGTCAAGGGGGTAAATGTAAGGTTTTATTATAATTAGTGAGGTAAATGTAAGGTTTTATTGGGGGTGTTTGTTATGGGTCACAAATAAGTGGACTGGACTGTAATTACACTAAATAAAATAAGATGGGTAGATAGTGTAATTAACCCTTTATTTTCTTATCTTATAATTATTATTCAGTACAGCCGGTTTATTTGGATTTCCTATTCAGTAATTAGGCCAGGGCAGATTAAGTTAAGGGTCAACCAGATTCGAGTAGTTTAATTCACCTGTACGTACCCTCCAACTGTATATCAATACACATGTGTGTGTAACTGTGTATATATATACAACATATATCCATGGAGTTCACTCCCATATGAATCTAACTCCAAATATCAGGCGTGTTTTATAGCCACACACAACGAAGTGAAAAAGAAGCTATATATAAGTCAACAATTGACAAGTCTTTTGCTTGCTCCATCAACTGCCATGGCAGAAGAATTTAATCAAGGTGGAGTTTGTGGAGGAAACTGGTGGAACTCATCTAGAAATCTCTTCGCTTCATCGCCGTGTTCAATGGCGATCAACGACGCAGGCAGCTTCGGGTGGCCTAATCACGACCACCTGATATTGGATACGAGAACTACTCGGTCAAGCGATGACTCCGCCGGCTCGGCTTCTGATGACTCAACCCTACAAATGATGGGAATCAGCCTTAATTCTTCATCCACAACTTCTGATGTAATTTGGAACAATCAAGATATACTGTAAGTTTAATTAAATGATCTCTTGATTAACTTAATTTAGTAGAGTTAGCCCTCAAAAAAGCTGTGTTTATTTTTTTTGGACTTTTTTCAATTGTAGTGACATATAAAAGTAAGTCAAGTTGATGCAATAAACTCGTTTTTTTCTTCTTGTCCTTTTGCAGGCATGATAATGGAAGATCAGATGAAAATTATTCCAACATCTTACAAGAAATTAATGGTCTGAATTCAAGCATGAATAATTACCAGAACAGCCCTCAGAATTCCAAGAATTATTGTGACGATCCTTTGATTAACTCATTCAAACAAGTTAATCAAAGTATTATCCCTCTTGATCAGCCATTAAACTGCATCACTAATTCCACTACTGATTGTGTTGCAACTACTTGCCAGGAATTATTATCCCCTAATTTTCCATTGAATTCAGCTTCATATAGCTTGTTGCAGACTTTGTTCGACACGGATTCTCAAACCGAACAATCTTTATTAAATAAGTACCAGCCAATGAATTATTCGATCAATTCGCATGAATTTTTGCCTGGTTTTACTAATGCCAGTACTCCTCTGGTAAAGCCCTCCTTTGCAAAACAGCAGCCTGCGATGAATCATCATCATTTGCCTAATGTCACTAATACCACACCCTTCTGGAATGCCACGGCTGCACCTTTGAGTAATGGTCGTACAAGTTTTCTACCTGCAACACAATCACAATTCCTTCCGTCGTCTCTTAATAATAAAAAACCTAATCTCCCCACCTTCAGCTCAAAGGTAACATATACATATACATATGCATATGCATATGCATACATACATATATATATATATATATAGTTTTTTGATAATTAGAATTCAATACTTGGCATGCTTCTAGGGTTTTTCTTTTTGGGAATTGACTTAAAGATATGTCAAATTTTCAGCGTCGTAACGAAGAAGCTAGGGACATAGCTTCAGTGGCGAAGAAAGCCAGCAATGAACCTGCATTCAAACGTCAGCGAATTGAAACTCCGTCGCCATTACCGACCTTTAAGGTACAGTAATAGAAATAGACTTTATTAAAAATTTTGACAAAACATTAAAGGGAACTTTAGCCTTTTTCTTTTGTAAGCAAAATCATCATTTGTGCAAGGAAATAGATGATAAATTCAGCTTTTCTTTTCCTTTAATTTCTTTCCAATCAATTAACAGGTCCGGAAAGAGAAACTAGGGGACCGAATAACTGCCCTCCAGCAGTTGGTTTCGCCTTTCGGAAAGGTAAAAAAAAAAAAAAAAAAAAAAAAAAGTTGGATCGTTTTGTCAATATTTCGACAGTTGATTCAGTAATTTTTTTTTGTACTAAAATTAAGAAAGTTTATTCATTTTTCAGACTGATACTGCTTCAGTTCTCCATGAAGCTATTGAATATATCAAGTTTCTCCATGATCAAGTCAGTGTATGTTATCATTAATTATAATATTACTTTGCAAAAATTTAAATCTTAGATACTTTTCATTTTTTATTTTGAGTGTTGATTTATATTTTATGCTATATGTTTTCAGGTATTAAGTACACCGTACATAAAAAATGGATCTCTCCCGCTGCAACTTCAACAGGTTAGGACGTTAAAAAGATGATTAATTTTAATTATTTTGAGCCTGTAGAATAATTGCAAAATGCTACAATTTTTTTCATAATTGAACAACCAACTTTTAGTGTTAGAGGGCAAAAAAAAAGGATTGTCTCTATTAATTACCGAATTATAATGGATGATATATGGCTATAATATTATCCGCAGGTTGCTGATAAACTAATTAAAGACCAAGAAGTGCAAAAGCAAGACTTAAAAAGCAGGGGTCTTTGTCTTGTTCCAATATCGAGCACCTTTCCGGTTGCTGCTGAGACTAGTTCAGATTTTTGGACACCTACATTCGGAGGAAGCTTCAAATAGAGACGAGAAATAAGCGAAGGAAACTCGCGACAAAAATGAAAAAAGAAAAAGAAAAAAGAAACTGATTTCAATAACTTCAATTTTACCGTACCGGATGAAGAAAAGAGAAAAAGAGAAAGCAAAGAAGTGACGCTATGAGGAAGACAGCCAATCCCGGGCCATGTCATGTAATGTAACTATGTAAGCAATTAAATCATTAGGGAACTTAAAGTTTAAGAAATTGATCATAAAGTTGTAATAAACTTAATTTGTATTAGAATTGATTAATTAGGGGTGGTTGAGGAACAGGAACAAGTGCTAAATTTAGCTTCTGATATTAGTTTTAGGAGGTAAGATCATGCATTATCAGTTTGTGCTGAATTTAGCAGTTTAGAAGGGGTTTGTTCCTGTTTCTTTATTTTATGTAGGGCACCCACCACCTTTTATTAATGCAAAAGTTTTAACATTATTGAAATAAGAGAATATATAGACGCAATTATTGTTGAATATATTTAATAACTTTTTACTTGTTTAGTATTTATGGGCGCTTGTAATGGAACTTAGAAAGCCTCCCACTATACATGTCTTTAGGGTTTTCTCCAAATATAAACGCACGCGCACACCCACACACATATATCTTATTTATATATAATATATTATTGAGACATATATGACAAGAATTTCTTGTATTTATAAAGGCTAGCTCTAGACATCGATTCAGCACCCCCTCATATTTTGAAAAGAATTTAATAGTTAGTTTTTTTTTTTGATAATTAAAAGAATTTAAACGTTGAATACACTTCTGTAAATATCATTTTATTATATTCTTATTGTATCGTAACACGAGGATTACTACTCTATTAGCGGGGTTAATAAATTTTCAAATCGAAATAAATATCGTCTTTTTCCTATGAGAACTTATTAGCTAACATATTTTAGATTTCCCCCATTGTAGTTGTATTCTATTTATTTTTTTCAATCATGTCTGGCAAACTTGTTTGATAGTATTCCATGTGATTGGTGACAATTCTCGTTCATGTAGTGGAGCTTTGGTTCGATCTTAATCCAGAACTTTTATAGTAGATGTGTTAATTAATGGATAAAATAAAACTAGAATCCATCACATGTTTAAGTTTGAAAACCGTTTATAGTATATACTTTATTGTAAGCTTTGCAAGAAGCATCGATGTTATAGAATCTCTCGAGGAATTAAATTTTTTATATGTTATTATAAACAAATTCATGAAACGTTTTGAAACTTTTGAGCATTTTTTTTTATTCGTTATCAGAAGTTTATATCGTTATATACAATTTATAAGGAATATCATATGCTCAACAAGATACAATATCTAAAGAATTCAGCATTTACCCAAAAAAAAGAAGTTATTTCGTATCCCAAAAAATTGAGTAAAAACAATTTCTAATAAAGTTCGGTATATATCTTTGAAATCGATCAATTTAAGAACAATGGAAACATCAAAAAATCCCATCCACATTGTCTACCTTCTGCAGCTTTTTATCCGAATAGAACATCTCCTAATCGACGCCTATTTCATTCTATTTTTGTTGTTTATTGAATTATTCTTCTGGTATCTCTCGCTAGTTTTTTCATAAAGACCTTTTGACGAAATTAACTCTTAATTTAATTAATTATGCTGATTCCAATCCAGTGGAGAATCGATCTTGTTTGGAAGTACAGTTTTGGTACTTCTTTTTTGAACAAAGTTATATATAAAACTTCAAACTTCTTAGATTGCTCTAGTCAATTAGATGCTGTAATTATTATATATTACGTGTAAGAAATTAATAAGAGCTTAGAGTTTTGAGTGCGTGTTAACTTAATTATGTTAAAGCTTTGCCCAACACAAATGCAGCAGAACATGATGCTGAATGCTTAATAAAGTAGAAAAATTAAGTCTGAGAATCATCACCTTTTACATAGTCGACATAAATTTTCTTGAATTTTCAAGTCCGAAGTGGACTCCACACATAATGTCATATGTTTATTGGGGAGAGGGGGGGTTTGCATTTGTTCAATTAGAATCGTCCGTGTAATTAATTACACTATGAAGAAAGTTGTTACATGATGTTTCATGCCTACGCCAATACCTTTTGAAAAAACATCTCTTATTTCTAAGTTAAATCATACTTTCAATCTAGCTCAGCTACATCGTACAAATGTGTTACATGGAAAAGAAAGTTTAATAGGTGAAGCAAAAGAAAGGGAACTCAATGAAATCTGTCCCCAATAGAAAGTATGATGATTAAAAACCAAAATTGAAGCTTGAAAACAAAGAATCCATATGTGATAAGGGACAAATCATCAAAAAGTAGCTTTGACAGTTTGCAAAATATTTATGAAAACCACAGTAAGATACAAATAGTTTTGATGGTATCTATTGGCATCTACTTTTTGATGTTATATATATATATATATACAATATCATTTTGATGACTTGAAATTGATGTAGTGATGGGTATTATACCACATCTTAGTAATTAGCATCTCTGCCGGAAGGAATTCAATTCTCAGTTTAATATTATAAGTGATGATTTTAAGAGGGGGAATTTAAATATAAAATAAAATAAAATAAATGAATGAAAGAAAGAATACCAGAAAAGGGAAAGTAAAAGCATTTGGGCATCATTTTGAAGTTATAAAAAAGAATGAATTGAATTGACCTCCTATAGCTATAGCTGCTATCTTACTTTTATTTGTTTGGGCTAATCATAGCATTGGTCTTTATTTGACTTATCAGTGAAGTTTTACTTGCACAATTCAATTATTTATTTATTTGCTTTTTGCACTTTCAGAGCATATGGTAAAACATTAATAAACTGTAACCAGATGAATATTCTTGTTCTTTTGTGGAGAGCTTAATTCAGGTCTTGCACATTTTTTTTTTATTATTATTTCCATTTTTTTCTGTATTTTCAACCCCCCTCAACTCAAATTAGGTTTGTTATTGTGATCTAGAATTGGCCCAATTAAGTTTTAGTAACAGCCCATTAGGGGTGTACGCGGTCGGGTTCGGGCGGTTTTATGGAAAAAATTCAACCCAACCCGATGTATGTGGGTTAACAAAATAACAAACCGAAACCGCATAATTATCTTTTCAAACCAAACGGTTCGGGTCGGTCGGGTTTAATGTATTTAGCGGGCAGTTTGGCGGGTTATCGAATTATAATTATGCTACTTTTAGTTTCAACTAGTAAGTAAGAAACTAAATAACATACTTGTACATTTAATTAAAAAAAAATTGAATTGGTGAGAAATACAAAAATAAGTGGTGTTATTAAATTAAAATCATATTTATCATGAATTGTAAACTCTAAAATATTAATAAAATTAAATTATTTTATAAGTTTATCATAAAAATATACATCTAAATCTTCGTCCAAATCAAGTAAAATTAATGTTCTTGTTTACTCAAATTAAAAATAAAGTGTTTTAAATAAATATGAATAAAATTACTCTTATTAGAGTTTATATATATGTATATATAATTTTAAGAGTTTATGGATAATCTTCAAATATATATATATATACATACACACACTTATGACATATACAATTAGCGGTCGGGTGGCGGGTTACAATTATTAAACCCACCACCCGACCCGAAAGTGGCGGGTTGCAATTTTTTCAATCCACCACAATTTTTTAATAATTTCAAACCGGCGGTTTTCGGGCAGTTTTCGGGTCGGTTTGAGCGGGTCGGACAGGTTGTAAGGGTTTATGTAGACCCCTGCAGCCCATAATCTGCTACCTGAGTCCAGGATTAAACTCGAAAATTCGAAAAAAACTGATTTAAAAAATGTAACTTGATTAATTTAGCTTTTCCAATGGGTCGAGTTTTAATTTTAGTTTATATCAAACTCGATTCAGTTAGGTCTTTTATTGATTCAAAGATACAATAATTAATCTGATCAAATGATGACACGGAGTTGCATTAATCGACTTGAAAGGTTTTCCTGTTTCAATATAAATATTGTATAACTTGTGATTTTATATTAGTTATTATTTGTACTCAGGTCTATATTAAAAAGTCCAATTTTATCAAAGTTGGACTTAGTTTCCATTAATGGACATATTAGGCCCAACCTCAATCTACAAAAAAGGGCCCATCGAGAACATACTCGGCCCAACCCATTGATACCTGTGAGACCATATGTTCTTTAGTGAGGCAAATTCCAATATATATATGCAGAATAGGATATTGTAAACTGTAATTAACGGATTCATCTCAAATATCCAATATATAATATGTATATGAGAAACAAATTATTGCGACACAGATACTTATCTTAAATCAAAAACAGAAATTGAAAGGCAAAAAAAAAATGCTGAAATTTAGGTAGTTGCTTTGAACTTCTTTGTGATGCCAGCAATGTACTTCCCCTGGTAAAAAGCTTGCTCGAGTTCAATCTCTGATGGTTGTCTGGACCCGTCTCCCGCAAACGTCCCCGCACCGTAGGGGCTGCCCCCCTTGACCTGCTCCATCTCGAACATCCCTGCTCCAAATGTATAACCGATCGGTACAAAAATCATACCATGATGAGTGAGTTGTGTAATTGCTGTCAACCTGCACAATTACCAAATACTATGTTATACAAGTCGTATATCCAATGAATAATACGCGATTTATGATCAACGTACGCTGTAGTCTCTTGTCCACCTCCTTGAGAACCAGTGCTGAAAAAGATGCCTGCTGGCTTGCCTGCAAGTGCCTGCGTCCTCCACAGGCCTCCAGTTGAATCGAAGAACGCTTTAAATTGAGCAGCCATCATTCCGAATCTAGTTGGGAAACCAAATATGAAACCATCAGCCTCAGTAAGTTCGTTTGGGCTGATAACAGGCGCGTCGCTCTTTGGCGGGGCCCCAAGCTTCCCGAGTATCTCATCAGAGAGAGTTTCTGGAACCTGTTCAAATTGCAACAACAATTTTCATTTTGAAGAATGCTCAAATGTACTTTTATATTTTCATAATGCGCCGCGCCTACAAACCTGCCACAATTTGGCCTCGACTCCTTCGACAGAATCTGCTCCTTTCTTGATCTCTTGTGCAAGTCTTGCTACGTGCCCGTATGTGGAATAGTATCTGTTCCATAGATCGAGTTCATTGGTTAGTTTTCAGACTGAATGAATAGAGATTTTAAATCTTTATGTGTTATATTAAATTTGTAATAACTTAATTTAATGCAAGAATTATTAGTAGATCACCATATTTCATAGGGAATCACATGAGAATATTCTTCTCCTAAGCAAGTCAATTAGTTAAATTACAGAGAGATCTGATCTAAAAAAGGCAATGTTAAAAAATTGCTGAGAACTATTCCAGAAACACCTCAACTGATAGTACAATTCGTGAAATTTTTTGACAAAAGCACGATTCAAATCGATAAAATGGAAGTTCTAGTGCAGAAAGATTCGAGACATGTTTTTACAGTACGTATGAAAAGCAATATAGATTAGATCCCTTGATCCGTACACGACTTTAGGCATGATCTATGTATTTGCATTCAAACAATATCTGCATCCTATTGAAAATTGAAAATCTTGATCTTAATTTTGTTGGAGGATCAAATGATTAGACGAAGCTCTTTTCGGATTGCTTCAAATTTTAAGTGGCTAAGATGAACATTAGCATGAGCAATCAATTTCTTGATCAATGCAATACGTAAAAGGGAGAACGAATAATGAAGATACATTAATGAAACAGGGGACTGCAAATACTCAAATAAAATCATACATATCACGAAATAAACTGAATATGCACGAAAATACATGTAAAGATACATACACTATGTAGACTTTAGTGGCCATTGGAATAAAGGGTCTCTCTCTCTGTCTCTCTTTTGGTTTGTTATAAAGTGTTAGGTGAATGAATATAACGTATAGAGCGACCTCATATATATATACACGCTGTCCAAAATACAAATGGAAGAGAGATCAGATCGTTGACTAATCTCTTTACGTTTTTTGCTTTGATAATTAATATCTTTAGGTGTCCTAAACTCCTAATATCAACATTAGTGGTCTCGATAAAAAGATTTTTATTATCAATTTGAGATGGGTTGGTTGTTGATGTCACGCTTATCATCATCACCATCATCTAATCAGGAATCTTATGTTCTACTTGTGAGTTATATATATATATATATAACGTGCATCCGCAAGTGAAGATCGTCTTAGACAATACAAGATTTATTTATACACGTTCAGTCTTCGCAAGGATTGACCATTTTGTTTTAACTTCTCTTACACTCTGTTTGGTTTAAGGAAATTGGTAGAGAAAGAAAATGAAAATACAAGGAAACTATTTTCCTTTTCCCACTCTTTTCCTCACCAAATGGTGAAAAAAGGAAATTAGGTCAAATTAGTATTTAGATTTTCTCTCATTATTTTCTTTTCCTTTTCATTTTCTCTAGTAAGCAAATGAAAATTAATTTTTTTCCTGTTTTCTTTTCCTACCCCTATCAATTTCCTTAAACCAAACAGAGTGTTAGTAATCAAAAATGAGATTTATTAATTATAAGATAGCCCACACCGTGAAAAATCAATTATAGATAGCTAACACTGTGCAAAATATTATAAGATAGCTCACACCGTGAAAAATTAATTAAAAGATTCTAACACTTCAAAATATTAATTTTAGGTGAATCAATTTCTTTTTGTTTACTTGATTAATATTTGATTTTAAGAAAATATTATTTGTCAAAGTCTTTTACATATAAGTTGATAAATAAAAGATAAAGTCTTGTCTCATATTGTATTCTCTCCTCTTTCCCCCGAATTTGGCTCTTCCCTAAATTGTATACTCAAAGACCTTGACTTCCCTATTAGATCGATACAAAAGATAAATATGAAAAAAAAAAAGGAAAAAAATACTAACAATACATTAAAGCAAATCCAAAATGAGTTTTAGTAGGACAAATATGGTATAGTTTGCAATGTAAATTCAATATGGGATAGGTTCCCCCCAGGTATGCCTGGTGAAAGTGTATAGAAGTTTTGCAGTTATATGAAAAAGCTTACCTGTTCCAAAAAAAAAAAAAAAATCCAAAATGAGTTTAACACAAAACGCGTAATACAGTAGACTTCTCGAAAAACTTAAGAAAACAAAATGAGTCATATTTCACACACGCACAATGACTTACCAAAGATTTGACTTGCATTTCTAATGGATATATCACGAATTCTTGTTTGCTCTTATCCACCTCATGGTCATAAAAATGGATTGGAATAAGAAAAAAGATAGAAAAACAAATTTAAGAATTTTAGAGTAAGAGTTCAAGGAATATACAAACCGGTCGATACAAATACAAATAATTTTCGACACCCTCTTAATCTTGTTGTGCTTAATTGTACTTCGTTGGCTCTTGAACTTGCTTGGTTTTTGGATTTTGTGAATGAAATGTAAACATATACCAGTGAGGACGCATCCTTGTTTTATGCATCTTTAATGCTGGAAAATAGGATTAGGAACACTTTGTATAAGTTTGTAATTGTGGGAAAATCAATTTTTTAGTGAATGGGCTAGATATGACTTAATTTAACACAGATGAGAAGTTGAGGAGGTGAGAACAATAATGTTCGGAAAGCTGATCATTTTCGGCTTTATTGGGAGTTGGTAACTCTTGGTTTTAGATTTAGAATAATTATGTTAATTAATAGAACTATTTAGTATAACATAGATTATATTGGGATTCACCACTCAAAATTCTTTCTTTGGACTTATTCTGTATTCTCACTTAGATATATAGATACTTAATCTCCAGTCTCTACTAAGAATTTTCAGATGCATTCATGCCTTGTAAGTATAATGGGGAGATGGACAGATTAACTTGGATGAGAAAGTGGTGTTGTGGGATTTTAATAGGACTTTAAATGAGCTCTAATATTTGTTATTATAGTTTCATACTATTAGAAGATTTGGAAGTTGAAAGGTGCAATAGTTGAGTTAGTCTCTTTGATTTTTCATAAATTTGCAGGGAGGTGAAGTGAATTCATTGTTTATTAATTATTAATTATGTATTAAAGAATGTTATATGGAGTATAAATTACTTATTTTTAATTGTAATAGTAATTAGCAAGGGTAAAAAAGTAAAATCACAATTGGAATCCATACTTTTAATATAGTATAGATAGATAGATAGATATAAAATAAACAAGTTGTTAAGGACATTTTTACCCAACCAGTGATGCGCTGTAAAAATTGTTGTAAAAGGAAAACTCTACGATCTTCTTCAATTGAATGATATATTCTTTCAAGAGTTACTACATCATTACTAGATTAGTTTCATTCAATTTACCTTATATATAATATAGATGTTAACCCTCTTAATTCTTATATCTAACGCATTTTGCAAAATACAGTTTTAGTTTATTGAACATGATTACAGGCTGGTGGCCCAATAAACAAGGAAAAAAAAATTAAATCAATACTATTTAATTTAAGCAGCCCTGTTTTTTTGGTCCATTGGAGAAGTTGCATCTGACCCGCAATGCACTTTCAACTCAACAATATCAAACTTGTTTAATAAGCCTTGAGTTGCTGCACCTTATTCCAAATTTCGAACTTTTAATCGTACGTACTTAATTTCGGATGGTTTATGAAATTGAATTATGTTAACATTCGGGATTCGATGCTTTAGTAAGGGCACAGGACCAGTTCAAAATATTATTGGAAAATAAAAATCTGAAAAGTGAACTTATTTTTACATAAGAGCACGATGAGGATCGAGTAAAACGAAGTATACCCTGTTGAAACATTCATTTTCATTTATCTTGACGAAGTGCTAGTTAAACGAATAGTTAATTAGAGTCATTCTCCTGTATTTCTTAGACTTCAAATATTGACCATCAAATTCAATCTGATATAGAATTATTTGGAAAAAAAATCAAAAGAGGGAATCGGGAGCTTGAGAATGCGGACAAGAAGGCTGCCCAGCTTAAAAAGCTAGAGACATTGACTACTCTTTTTTTGATCAGTAGACATTGACTACTCAAAACCTACCTTTTTTATTCATTATTATTTATTATATTATTTCTCATTGTTTCTACTATCAGACCAGGCTTCTTAAATGGACTTCGATAATAACGTCGCCACATGCGTCATTTGTTTCTTCGATAATCATGACCTATTCATTTCATCATAAAATGCATTTCTTTATTGCTTTTCTTTTTTTGACCATCTTAGTTTCGGACCACAAGAAAAAATATGCTACACTGAATTTAATGGTCCTAGTATTTATATTTTTCATATATTAAGATATATTATGTATGATCCTCACACACACTTATTTGATAAAAATTGACATAGAATTCACACTCGAATCATTAAGATCGATCTGATATTGAATTACCCACTTAAAGAGGAACAATGTTTTGTGTAACATAGGATGAGACATACCAAGAAAATTGGCCTAGTTGAACTATCTAAGTGTTGTTCGTGTTAATTATATTTACCATATGAGTGGTTACGAACAAGTGAATTATATTTGAATTGGGTGAAATCAGATTTTAGTTAACATTTCTCTTAAACCAACGAGAAGTTTTATATGTCGACAATGTTATCAAGATTTCATAAAAACGCAGAATTATTAATATACTGAAATCAAGGTCTAATTAGTCGTATTTTGGTACAAAGTTTGTTGAAGCATTAGAACATTGACAATGATGATGATTTGTAGTTTGTGTAAACATGCATCGTTAATGGGCCATAATGAGTGAAGTGTGTCAGTGGTAGGGCCCAATTAGTAACTTGTAACATAACAAAAAATTACCTCAAGATTTTGCAATGAATAGTTGCTTGAAAAAGTATCTCCACTTATGATGAATGGACACATGCTATGGATACAAGATGAGACATATTAATTCTTTAAAAGAATTACTACACATATACGGTTCAGACATGACTGTCTATGTTTATTTTTTTCTTTTTCTCAATAGTTGGATACAAATAGGGACACGAAACGTGTCCAACATTGCACGATATAATTTTTCAGAGTGTTCATACATCATAGATTCCCACACTTCCTACATTCAGGGGAAAGGCGACTTTTTCAGCATGAAAATAATGTTGGAACGAAACAAATATAAAATATTTAATCGTACAAATTAATTAAGAACCATCATCCTAGTTTTTGACAGCATAAATGAAAATGATAATCTTTGTCGGATCTATTTGGTGAATGTTGGCTTTTTGGAAGGATACAATTATACGGGCCTTCAGGTGAAGTTGGGCCACGGCCATCATTGTCCAGAGACACCCTTGCACTTTCTGGTCAAAATCCAAGATTGCATCAGTACTCAAGTGCTTGATGTTTGGGCCCATCTCTTCAACTATCATGGCGGCTATATTAGGAAAGTATATGATCATGTTAATAGGTTACTTTAATCATGAATATGAGCCCATCATAAAGAAAGCCAAAGCCCAATCTAATCCATCCAGAAGGCCCGCCCACGGTAAACGTTCCGTGCGAAAAAGTGGAAACCTTACACTTGGAAAACTAATGTTATTCATGAATTTTGAATTCATCAAAAAATCTATTAAGTTCGTTTGGACATTTTCTCGTTACTCATTTTGAGCTATTTTTTCAATTTTCAATGACTATATTTTAGAGTCATTTGAAATCATTTCCTCCAAATCCAAATCTCTTTATCTAAATACACATTAAAATAAAACCGAAATATTTCCTACAGCTTTTTTCATAGTTTATAGTAAATGTATGAATGAAACAAGATCAGATCGTTAGGGTATTTAAACGGGCTTTTCTTGCTCAAAAGGTTGGATTGGTCAAAATTAGGTTGAGCGGAAGAAAACAGAAGCAGTAACCAAGAAGGAAAGAGAGAGTGTTAGGTGAAGTAAAAGTGTTTTAACCTTTGAAATGGTGTGTTAGTGGGAAGTTTGGTGAGAATTATTCTTTTACCACTTTTACCTCACTTTGGTCTTTTATTTGTATATTTTTTGCCCCTTCATAGGAAATTTCCAGTTAAAAAATTCATCCAAGGGCAGATCAGGGCCGCTAGCCTACTGCCACCAATATTTTAAAAGATTTAACAAGCTGTCAGTATATATTATGATACACAACAAGAATTTTAATAAATTGCACGACCAAATATATTAATCAATGCACACGCAAGTGTAATAATACTGACTAGTTTGGATTAAACTAAAAGCAGATCCGAACTAGAATTTTCCATTTTTTTTTACAAGGTTTTTGGAATGGAACTTGGGAAATGCTTCCATGCTATCACTTGCAATATTGAAAATTAACAACATAAAAGGAGATTTATCCTGGAAACTGTGAGAAGAACAACAATCAAGAACTAGTTCATTCTTAGGAGCTCAAAAGACGAGAGGTATCGTTAATAATGTCTTGGCCTAGTAATAAGATTGAGACCACATAACTTAAAGATCATTGGTTCGATCCCACCAAATGTGTGAATTGTTTCTCTACATATATAATAGTTCATTACTTTTAGTTTGTAATTGTCGAATGCTGATTGATGACGCCAAAGGTGTAGATTGTTTCTTTACTTATATATTAATTCATCGCTTTTTAGTTTGTAATTGTTGAATGCTGATTGATGATATATCATTTGATATCTCATGTCATGTTGTAACCACTAATAAAAAATGACAGAAAGAAATATTAGGATAGTTACAATCATTCATCGCATGTGAATATCAGGTGGAATTTATAAAACACAAATAGTTATTGATAGAGCTTTGAAGAATCACCCAACAACCGGGTAATTATATGTAATGTTTTAAAACCCGGACCGGTGATCGAATTGGGAAAATTATTGGGTCATTGGGTTACTGGCTCAATCGGTCGGACCGGAATGAAAAAACCGGTAAAACCCGGACTATATGTGTAGTATAATATATATATATATATATATATATATATATATATATATATAATTCAAAGTTATGCAAGGCTGTCAACAGATTTATAATGTATTTTTTATTTATTATTTTGCTAATTAGCATTTTTAATTCTTTATTATTTTAACCATCAACATTCCAAGGCATTAAAATCTCACCTCCTCGTTCGTCACACTCTCCCACCCGCTCATTCTCTCCATCATAAATCACCCCCAAATGCTTGGCTCTGTGAAAAATTGAAAAAATTGATAGAATCAAAGAAAAAGAAGAAGAAGAAGATAATATACGACTGCTATTTAACATATGGAAAATCAGATTCAGAACTTGTGGAGATGGAGAAGCAGATCTGATACTCGCTTAATCTTTTCCTCATTTTCTTTTGATTTTTTTTTCTCCTTCTCCGACTGTGAACCGGAATCAAACGGTTTTGCGGGTCGTCGGTTTTACCGGTTTTATGCCGGGTTGCAACGGTTTTCATGCCAGCCGCTTTCATCCACAACCCGAACCGCTCATGAGGGCGGTTCGCGGCCGGTTTAACCGCACCGGGCGGTCCGGTCCGGTTTTTAAAAACTTGATTATATATTAGATTGAGTCTAATGGTCCGAGCATAAAATCTATATCTATCTATCTCACACAAGTGTATGAGGACCAAACACAATACACCTTACTGAATGAAAAGACATTAAAACCATTAGTCTCTTTCTTTGTCTATCTATCTCACACAAGTGTATGAGAATCGAACACAATACACATAGCATAGATTTTCCCCCCAACAACCATATCGTATAGAAAGAGACTACTATGTCATTATACAACAATAACAATTCATAAATAACTACAATTTACCAAGTCGGTATTATATATAATGCCACATCGCTATTGTAGGGGGTAGCTACAACTTAAACGTCAGAATTAATCCTGTGGCAGTTTTTAAATGATGAAAAACCCACGAGTAGATAAATCCAAAGTCAAACAATTTGCAACCAAAGAAATATTCCTTGATTCCCACTTATTCAATGAATAATTGAGGAATGAGACCCGCCCAATCATGCGAAGCTATTGATAACAGATTTCCAACATTACCATCATTGTATGATACACACGTCAATCAATCAATCAATATGAGTTCAATCATATAGTGTAGGCTAGCAGGAATTAGGTATTATCAATGTGAAGATGAAAACAGATCTTACTTGCTCATAGTGTGTAATTGTGTGTGTTCGGTCCTCAAATACGACGCAAGAAAGAGATCAGCAAGGGAGGCATTACGAATATAACTAACTTAGGATTGCAGAAGGTTGATCGAGAAGATAGTTCGCAGAATCCAACACAGATTGAGGCACGGAAACAATTGAGAAGATAATTAGCAGAATCCAACACAGATTGAGGACGAAAACAATTGCAAAGATAAGTTAACAAACTTTGGAAATGAATGAAGAGTACAAATTTTGTCCACCTGATGAAAACAAAATATGTTGCTAGCAGTTGTCTCCCTTTAAGAATCATTAGCATTTCACCAAGAACAATTATTTACTTGAGTGTGAATCAGTTATAGCGATATTACATGTACATGTTCGATGTATACACAACTATAAACAAAATTTAGGACCTGATAAGCTAGAAATATACTAGAGGGCAAGAAAAATACTTGCACCAACATGACGTCCTACCAATCCAATCCAATCCAATCCAAACAAATAGAAACGGAGACACCAGAAGAGAGGATCATTCCATAAGGTGATGAGAAGATACTAGAAACTTATGAATTGTATAGTAGTAAGCCTCAGATATGTCATACGCAGCTGATCCACTTTCTATTTTGACATATCCTTACCCTTCATAAGCCACAAGATTTCTTCTATGACAAATTCCAGTAGCCCAGAACTTCATACATCAATTGTTTTAACATTGAACACGTCTTCAACCATGGAAAACTCAACTTTAAACCATTTGACAGTGCAAAGTAATATCCAACAACACCATCACATCTAAGCATCAAATGCAATTGCAGCCTCCTTAACCAAAACTGTAAATATTATCTCTCAAATAGACATAGTTGCTCCTAAAATAAATTCAAACCGCGTCAAAAACATGTATCTAGAAGATATTCAAAACTCAAAACTCTAAACCTGTAACAATACACTGGCACTCAAACAAGCAAATCTCGTGTGTCGATAATCAGATATCAGCAAAAGGAGTGGCAGCAAAGAAATCACTAGAGAAACGAAGTTTCAGTATCCACTACTAGTCTACTACTACAGCAAAACAGAATGAACACATGTGCATCATATAATTATTGAAAATGTACAATAAAGAACCAGACTTTTTCCCTATGTCCTCAATTCTTTGTACAAAAATCTATCAAAAAAAGGCGAAGAAAAATAAAATAAAAATTACAAAAAGGTACCCTCTCACCTCCAAAGATGCAAATTTTCATTACATCTCGCCACCTCTTATTTTCCAATGAACTTCATCATCTTCAACGATCAACAACATCACACATTTTTCCTCTTCCCCTGCAATACCTGAATCAAAGTCTTCGCGTTCCGCCTCACTTTCTCATTGTCATCCTCCAATAACCCTACACATATCTCAAACAGGCCTTCTCTTACAGCCTCCAAACCCATCTTTTGGCTATAACAACACAAAGAACTCAATGTTAACAAAGCATATTGTACACCCCTCGAACTCCCATTCCTCACAACTCCAATCAAAACATCCAGAAGCCCACTAAATCTCATCATTTCGTCCCGGGCTGGCTTACATTTCGCCAGTAGACCCAAAACCTCCACAGCCCGTTCCAGGCCCGAATTTGCATTCCGGATCAAAATCGGCACGGCCCCATTATGTATAACTCGAACCCTATTATCAGGGAATGAACAGAGAGTGAACAAAGCGGTGGCCGCTTCTTTTCTCTCTCTAGAATTACCCATCTGGAGGAGGGATACCAGACCCGGAATTGCATCAGGGTACGACCCGATTGTGACCTTGTTGACTTCCAGCACGGCGAGGCTGGTCAACACAGTAGCCGCCACGGCGCGTGAGTCCCCAACGCCGCACCGGAGCGCGTACACCACCTTCCCAACAATTCCCTCCGCCACAAGCCCTACCTTGCTGTCGTCATCAAGACTCAAATTCAGCAGCAAATGAAGGGCCTTTTCCTGCACCCCCGACTCGCCCGAGTCGACACAGTTTAAAATAGCTGACACAGCTCCCGACTCGGCGAGTCGCCGCCGAATCGCCGAATCGCGCTTGGAGACACGGCTGAGTTGATCGAGCGAGTTGAGTTTGTCCACCAACGAGGATGAGGGAGAGAGCAGAAGCTGGATTTGGGTCTGCGGGTTGGGAGGGTAGGGTTGGGAATTAGGGAAGGAGAGGAGGGTATAATTGGAAATGAGGCTCCGGAGAGCGTGGTTGGGGATGAGGGCAGGGGGCTCCGGCAAGGGCAGTTTGGTAATTGGACAGGTGCGGTGGCCGGCGTCCAGCCACCGTTGGATTGAGGCGCGATCGAAGGTGTGACCCGAGGAGAGGATAACCGGGTCGGACATTATCTCAAGTGAAATTGGGCATTTGAAATCGTCCGGTAACGGAGTGGCCATTCAATTTTCTACTCTCCCTGTTTTTTTTTCTCTTTTCTGCCCCTCTTTTTTGGGGTTGGATAATTATTACTAGTTGGGGGGAATGAGAGAGAGAGAGAGAGAGAGAGAGAGAGGGTTTATATGAGGTTTACGTGTGAGGGCTTTGGTGATGGTTGTGACTTTGTGACGACTCATAGGATTTATATGTGAGGTGGAGGAGCCATGCCTGTGACACTGGTTACTCTCTCGAGTTATTCACATGTTGAATTACCAAACTACCCCTTCGTTGTCAATTTTTAAAAGGATTGATTCCGATATTCTACTTTAGCTTTAGTCATGACTTAAATGTGTGTAATTGGCGAGGATGTTACTAGCTCTCCACGTCGGATGAGGACGAGTGAACTTAATTGAGAAGTATTAAAATCTCGTTTTTTTAGCAGAATATTTTTTCGTGGAAATATTCAACTCGCACAAACGTTAGATATTGATGAGGGGAAATCAAAATTTTAGTGGAGGTAAGGGTAGTTTAGAGATTCAAGTGCTTTTGAATTAATGTAGATGGTCATAGGCATTATGGGTTTTGTCGGTTGCTTTTGCCGGAAAGGATGGGTAGCTTGGGAACATCAATATCAAAGGGTATATTGGGAAAGAAATAATTTTCTTAGCCTTTTGAGTTTTGGCTAACGTTTGAAGGGCGTGCTCCATGAAACAGACGAATGAAACACAACACATCTCATTTTTGTACAAATAAACCCTATCAACTTAAAATTAATACAAATGTTGTTGTAGAATAATAGAATATATATAGAAGTTATAAGTTGCAAACTTAATATTACACTATTAATCAATCTTTTATTATAATTTTATTTTTAGCTAATGCCGCGTGAAACAAAAATTGGCACATAAAAAGTCTTAGCTACACAAGAATATTGAGGGATACACGTTCCTTGGACGTATTTGCTAGAATAGGGATGTACCCACTGATTCAAATTGTTAGATTAGAGAAAACACTATAGGTGGTAAACAAGAAACTTTAACTATAAACAAGGAAAAGATAAATATAAGAAAATATAAAAAAACTTAAATTAATATAAATACTAGAAAGATTTGAAAATATATTATATTATCTAACACTCCCCTACAGTCAAAACGTGAAAATCTTGAACGTTGAGATTGGACTAAAGAAATTCAGTCATAGAGAATTTGAGAAGAAGACATCAACAAAGATAAAAGGTGGCGGTAGCCTTAAGAGGCTGCAGCGACGACAACTAACAAAACTAAAGGCGGCGGCGGTTAAGCGCGGTGGCAAAGGTGGTGCGGCGGCGGCCATATGAAAACAAAAAGAAAAGAAAACAAGATAAAGGAGAAGAAGCTGGCGGCGGCAGCCATAGGAGAAAGAAAAAAAAAATTAGACAAAGGAAAACTAAACTAGATAATGGGCGCCGAACGGGGACGGCGACTAGAGGATGACGGCGGAAGCAAGAGATCGAGAGACCATGGCTTGAAATCATGGCTCTGATACGATGTTAAATTAGAGAAAACCACGCAGAAACTTGTATTACTGAGTAATATATTTATAGAGATACATGTACTTGGTAAACAAGAAACTCTAACTATAAACAAGGAAAAAATAAATATAAGGAAACATAAATAAACTTAAATTAATATAAATACTAAAAAGATTTGGAAATATATTATATTATCTAACACAAATTGTTTTACAACATTGTTTTTATTGTATAGGGGTTTTGGCATTTTAGTTTGGGTTGACTAACACATGTTGGCTTGATTGATAAGTACAGACCATTTTTCTTTAAAAGATTTTGTGTTCAATTCCTTCTATCAACGTAATGACTGTAATGGTGAGCGATATGTAAATACCTCTATAAGGAATCTATGATTTTTGAGGTATATTCTAGTCTTGATATGTGACTGGAGCTGATCATACCTAAATTTTTTGTAAAAAAAAAAAAAAAAAAAAAGGAAATCGCTTGTCTAGTGATAAAACTCGTTTTTCGGATAATTATTATTATTCTGGTTCAGTTGCACGTTTCAAAATGGAGAATAATATCTATAATCAGACCCTAATAGAGTTACTATTTTAGTCGCCCTATATATTAAAGATTAAAAAAATTGCGATTAATGGAGAGGGACTCGTGAGTATCTTTCAACCTCACACTGTTATATGACATGACTCACTAATCACTGTCAGCCCCAACTAACATGACCTCGTGGAAGGACCTCAAGCAAACAAGTGCGTACTATAATTTGAAGTTGATATTAATATTATGTCATTTTACTTGAAATTATAGGTTATGAATAGACCTAATCCATCAGCAACAAGATTTTGGCCTTGTTTATATGTGTGTATATATATATATATATATATATATATAATAATCCAATCTTATTTTCAGCCATGGGCTCCACAACTAACTGATGAATAAATGTCACTCCAAGTGGATATAAGTTATATCATAAAACTCCAATTTAACTTAAAATGTTTATAAACATACATACAGGAGTTTAATTTTTAATGCAGGGAGTCTATCCTAAATTCAAATCATTTAGCTAGCGTAATTAAAATATTAGGGAGTGAATGTTTATTCAATTTCACTAACCTTTATGAAAAGTGCCCTTGGATTGCAATTTGAATCACTCATTTGTCTTATGTTAGCTCAGTTCCTGCTTGCTGTGCCTGTTGTCACGGGATCGCAGTCCGTGCCCCACTCCTGTTGCGCGGCAGGGTTGTCATGTACATTATTTGTGGCCTATATACCTGATTGTTGGCATTACTTGCAGGTATGCTCGTTTTCCTTCCCAAAATATTATGTAATACACATGCTAAGCTTGCTGGTCCAGGTGTGGGGTAAGGCTGGCCTCGTGGGTGCACGCGAGCCTCTCGCGTGCATCTTGGGGCGCCGGACGGCCGGGTCGTTACATGTGGTATCAGAGCCGACTTTGTTGCGAGCATCACATTGCGGGAGGCGGGAGACCCCTGTGTGGTGTTCCATCGAAGGTACGGTCTTTGGGGAGAATGTGTGGCCATTGTGTATGAAAGTCTCTGGATTAGGGAGCAAGCTTCGGGGGAGAATCTTTGGGATCTGAGGCGGAAGCGAGGAAGGCTTATTTTCGAATGTTGAGTCCTTGCCATCTCGTCGAGCGCTATGGGAATCGGGAGCGATCAGGGGGAATCGACATGCAAAAATGCAGCGGTGGGGAGGCCGTTCAACCGAGGAACTAATGCTGAGAGGGCATAGGGTGAAGGTTGGTGTCGATGCGGTATGTGCGTAGTGCACTGCGGGTTGTGCGATGTGCACAAAGAGGGAGCCTGTCCATCCAGGGGATGGTGCCGTGGTTCAAAGCTCCAAGTTGAAGTGCGCGATCGAGTTCCTTCCTCTGCTACGAGGGCGTTAGCGGATTTGGGTGGGGGAGTGTCAGGGGATCGCAGTCCGTGCCCCACCCCTGTTGCGCGGCAGGGTTGTCATGTACATTATTTGTGGCCTATATACCTGATTGTTGGCATTACTTGCAGGTATGCTCGTTTTCCTTCCCAAAGTATTATGTAATACACATGCTAAGCTTGCTGGTCCAGGTGTGGGGTAAGGCTGGCCTCGGGGGTGCACGCGAGCCTCTCGCGTGCATCTTGGGGCGCCGGACGGCCGGGTCGTTACACTGTGCTAACATAATATAAATCATTTCCAGGAACTTAACAAGCAAAACAGAGCATATTCTCTGCAGATTCAATTCGTAAATCACAACTTTAAGTTGACAGGTTAATATACATCAACAGCTGTAACGGTCATCTCATTCTCAGAAGATATCCCCGTTTCATTCACTTTCTCGATAGTGAATATAGGCTGCTTTGGTATAGGAATCGATACTTCGTTACTCAAGATGAATATTACAGACGACATCTCAGGTCTGTCCGTTGCATTGTCTTGCACGCACAACTGCCCGACTTGTATGCAACGCACAACGTCCTCAATAAGGCATGAATCAGCTATGGTCGAGTCAACTATTTCTAAGGCTCCACCTTCATTCCAAAACTGCCAGACCTGAAATAGTACTTCTCTTGCAATAAATATAGTACTAGAACTTGAAAAATTATGTGCAAGTTGTCACAACTTACTTGGCTTATCAGATTGGTCAGGAATCGTCACGAAAGGAGCCAAGCTTCTTTTTACCAGTGATTAGCTCGAGTAATATGACATCGAAACTGAAAACATCTGATTTCACTGAGAAGAGACCACATAAAGCATACTGGGGTGACATGTGGTCTGCATAAATCATTTCAACAAAATTATTACGATGATTAGGAAAAGTACGAATTTATATAGAATATGGTTTGGCTAGGCACTTACTATGTACCAACCACACTGTTAGTATTTGCTTCATGCTTATTCCCACCAAATACTCTTGCTGTGCCAAAGTCGGAGATTTTAGCTTTGTACTCTTCGTCCACAAGTCTTGAGGCAATTGAAGCGTTTGATATTAGGAATATTTCATAATGCTGCTCGAGATAAAGTAAAAATTATGATCTGAAAGTATGCTGGAAAAACACTGGATAATGGAAGAGAAGTGTTAACATACCTCTTCTTTGTTGTTTATGAATTTGTAGTTTAATAAAGTAGTTACATTCGAAAAGTCAGGAGCATTCAGGTTGTGACCATTCCATGGTCCAATGCGATAAATTGGAGCAGAATCTTTGTATAAGAAAACCTGAGGTATATCATATGGGTCAAAGCCAATCGAGAACTCCCCATGAGCTGGATCAGAAAATGACTCCCATGAAGTTAGGAAACGGTTCAAACCAGATTTTCGATCCATCCCATATATCATCCCAGGTAGACCCGTATCTGTTAGGTAATCAAAGCTTTGCAACATAAAATGATCTTAACAAACATGTCTACAAAGTTATTTCGTACAATGGAACTGGCATGGGGTCTCTTGGTACTAGGTAGTTCATTTTATTTAATTCACTGCATGTGCATGAGTTCGATGGAGACATTTAGCAGTCACTCTTCCTCTTTTATAGGCTTGGCCCTCCAGGACGGTCCTAATAAAGACCAATCCTTACCCCGGGGTTCCAGAAATATCTTATGAATCTGTCATTGAATCGTCTTGTTGGCAAGGCAACCCTGAGACGGTTTGGTCAGGGACTTTCTTGAACCAGATTCCAGTGTCTCGGTTGTTCGAATTCCATGGTCTAAACAAACCTAACTCCGTCGAAGGTTTCAGTACGAGTAACAAACAAAAGTCTTGTGCCGTTATATAGGATGGGAATTAGGAGGGTTTAATATCAAACGGAGCCAATCTATGTATGTAACAAACAGTTAAATAATGGCGGTTTTAATATCCCTGCTCTGCTCTAGTCTTTTTTAAGGAAACACTCTATCTTTACATCTCTCTGTCCTGTTTATGTCATCAAAGTGATCTCAAATTCAATTACATTATTTGCTTGGACTTCTTGTTATATAGAGATAAATATAAAATGAAAATCCGGTCTCAAAAACCTTATTTGGACGGAGGGCTTTAAAGCCCTAAGATATACTTCCTTTTCCGAAATTTATTGTTCCAATAATCTTTTGAAATCAATGAATAATCTCTATAATTTCCACTGAGTAAAATTGGAGATCTACACAAGAAATTATTGAACATCTCTAAATAGCTCTGCTGTTATTGTTTAAGGCCTCCTAAATAAAAACTTAACTTCCTACTCCCACATAGGTATGTATATTTTAGGCCAAGATCTATGTAACTTAGTCCAAATATATAAAAGAAAGAACGAAGAAGAAACAGAGATGGGGAGAGAGGAGGAGAAATAGTACAGAAAGAAATTCTTCGAGCATTATACATTCCGACATCAATATTTTGTCCATTGTTCTTTACAGTTTGTCTGGACTCAAATTTCAAAAAATATCGACCGACAAGGTTAGCTATTGTTACATCAAACTTCTATTCTCTCATGACTAAGAATCCCTCAAGTTTTTGTTAAGCATTTCATTTGTTTCAATTTCAGCATCATCATCATCATCATAAATAGCAATCAGTATCTGTATTGAAGTTGTACTGATCCACTTTATTTTAAGTTTATGCTATGCTCTTGCAGTTAATGTTGTCACAGTCAACCCGTTTACGGAGTCGTTGTCCCATCCCACATATGAACCGAATCTCCTGGTTGATCTCTGGCTGAAAAATCCGGGTTCTTGGGGTTCCGGTAATTTTACATCCTCGCTCTCTAACATGGAAACTACTTGATCTGTCATTGGCCTTTCGTCATGGCTATGTTGCACGCACAAGAGACCGATTTGGATGCATCGCTTAGTTTCAGTCTCCACAAGTGATTCTGCTAAAACTGGATCTATCAGTTCCATATCCCTTCTTTCAATCCACAGTTTCCATGCCTGGAACAAATTATTAAGCATCTTTGCAGTCAGGAATGCAGCCAAAACTTGGATTTCATTTAATTTACGTATAAAACTCAAGTATTATAGACTAGAGGAGGCAACTGCATGTCCATTCCCTACTAAACAACAAAAAACAGCTTAAATTATGGGGAGAAATAAGAAAGAAAACCCAAAAAGTTTTTTTTTTTTTTTTTTTTTAGTTTTTGCGAACAGGTCTTGTCTAACGTGCACTTACATGTCCGAGAAGATTGAAATCATGGTCAGGGTGACGAAAGCCCCAGTTTCTTTTGCCACTTATGATTTCTAGCACTAAAACTCCAAAACTGTAAACATCTGATTTTGCTGAGTATTGGCCATCCATCACGTACTCGGGTGACATATAACCGCTGCATTCATGATATAACTTAGTTATCGCAATGTAAAACGTACTTATAGTAAGTAAATGGTAGATTTAATTTACTTACTGAGTTCCAATCACTCTCCTAGTAATTTCTTCTTTCTCGTTGTCGAAATTCCTCGCTAAACCAAAATCAGATATTTTAGGGTTCATTTCGTCATCCAGCAAGATGTTGCTCGCCTTCAAGTCCCGGTGAACAATTCTCAACCTTGAACCAAAATGAAGATAGTCTAATGCCTTAGCGATCCCTTTAATAATGTTGATACGCTTTCCCCACGGCAGTAGATTCATTTTTGCAGGTGCTGCAAATGATATACAGAAACATTAGAACAACTTTTGTCTAAGATCATGAAATGAGGTTACGAAACAACTAAAACATGACTTTTACCAAATATGAATTGGTCGAGGCTCTTATTTGGCATGTACTCATAGATGAGCATTCTTTCATCTCCTTCAATGCAGCATCCCAAAAGCTTAACAAGATTACGATGCTGAAGATGTGCTATTACATTCGCTTCATTCTTGAATTCTTGGAGCCCTTGATTTGAATTTTGTGAGAGCCTCTTCACCGCTATTTTTTGTCCATTTCGTAATGCGCCCTGTATATCACAATCCATAATGCAGGGTATATTCAGCTTGCAGAAGGAATAAACAAAAGCCTCAAATCTTATTGCTGACGCTCTATCTTTAAGACGTATATTTGTCCGTGTGGGATATATACATATATATAGTTACCTGATAAACAGGACCAAAGCCTCCTTGGCCAATCTTGTTTGTGAAGCAAAAATTATTGGTAGCAGCAGAAATTGTTTTCATGTCAAATAATGGAATATCCTGATCGTCATCATTAACCGGAAGAGATTCCCTGTTTTCTAGTTCTACAACACAGCAAATAAATTTTCTTGTCCTAGAGAATAAAACTTAAATTCTTTTAAGTACTTTGAGAGTTAAAAAGATATATTTCACGTACCTTTCTTCTTTGCCTTATTGGAAAGGGATATAAAGTGTTCCTTGGCACACCAGAGTAGAGCCATTCCCAGAAGTGCTGCTAAAAGGATGCTGGAAATTAAAGTAACATTTCTCTTCCTCTCTTTATGGGAAATAGCCTCTGAACAATTACATGTAAACCAAAATCAGTAGTCATCTCTACTGACTAGTGAAAGATATACGAAACACGACATCTTAAATTACATATTTTAAGCACCCCAATCAACATATACAAGTAGTATATCAATGTCAAAAAATTAGATTTATATGGAATTAAATTAATATTGAACCAATAAGTGATTTGGCCTCTAACAGTGAGTTTCAAAGATATAAAGAATGGAAATATTAGATCTTTGGTAGTAAATTCCTTCACTTAAGCACTCTAGTGTCTCAACAGTGTGAGGCAGTCGATCGATTGAAAATTCTAAAATAAATAAATGGCAATGACAGTGACAGAGCCCATGACTTCTTCTTTATGCCAAAGGGACGCCTTTTTTAAGGTCTTAAATTCTTATTTGCCATTTAGAATCATATATTATCTATCAAACACTCACTACAAATACAAGATAATATTTGTACAACTTAATAAACTTGAAGAAACTACACTTAATTAAACCACACTCTTCTAACCCCACCAAAGAAAAAGAAATTATTAAATTTTTATCAAGAAATTCAATCTATGTATTCTTGATGCCTATATCAGGCATGTCAAGGGACGTTCGTGCATGAGACGTATGAGTATATACGTAAAATCCACTCTAGATAGATACAAATAACGTAAATAATCATAGCTGCAGATAAGTGATCAATCATAACAACGTTACGACAAGAATACTCTCTTATTTAGTTATAGCACCGCAATTCTAAAGAAAAATCATTCATTAATAACTAATAAAGTAGATACCTAATTCAACACGTGCCATACGAATATAAAGCTCGTCTCCGCCATGAGTATACTCTCTAATGTCAACCAATTTATCCAACCACACGACACAAACGCTACCATTTCCGTACACATCAATGTTAGTATAAGCCATGCAACCACACTCCTTCAAACAATAATCCACACATTGACTAGAACTCAAATCCCACAAGACAGTGAAATTATCAGGCAATTTTAGCCCCTTATACTTCACAAAACCATCACCATCACTACAATTTAGAGCATTCTTCCTCCTACACCCATCTGTATAATCCATCCTAAGCCACTCATGGGGCGAATTCGCCATAAAACCCTTAAGACATCGACAACCTAGATAATCCGGATAACAAACTCCATAAGGTCCACACGACCCGTATCCGTCACATTCATCCTTTTTCAAAGTCACCATTGGAACCCAAGCCATGGAACTATTTTTCCATCTCAAGAACTGTATGGTGCCTGCTGAATTCACCACCAACCTCAGTAAAATAGAGTCATCCAACATTTCAAATGTAAAATAAACCTCTTCAAGGCTGGAATGATAAATTAATCTGAATACTGGATTGTCTTTCATATCAATCCCACTAAACCTTTTCCCATCCCATGGACCCCACCTGGATTCAGGCTTACCATTTTTCTCTAACAATAATTGAGGTGACTTGGGTGATTCTATGCTGAATATAAAATCGCCATAGCTCGGATCATCAGACGTTTTCCACGACGTTAGAGAACGGTCGATTTGAGTTCTTAAATCCCAGCCTAGCTTCATTCCAGGTAGTAATGTATCAGAAGGAGAGTCAAAGCTCTGCCAAAGGTAATTATTTTCATCAGAGAAATTTTGACCATTTTTAATTATAACAAGATTGCCTGAATCCAGGAGCACCAATGAAGCCCTGGAGACAGGCTGACTCAGCCTGGCGAGGCAAATTACATTTTCGGGTTCATCTTGAATCAAAAATTCTCCAGCAGAATTGAATAGAAGTTTGATGTCAATCCCACGCAACGGCTTCGCCCTATTAGCCACCCATACCAGAGTTAATGATTTAATACCTTTATACCATATACCCAAGTACCACAAGTCCTGATTTGAGTCTTTCGATGGAGAAACATGGAAAAATCCCAGTTCGAATCGGTTGTTGTCAGAGATTAAAGTCTGTCCAATCTTGAGAACCTGATGCGGGCCTAAGGCGTTTCTAGCATCAATAATGCTGATGAGTGTGGACAAAAAAACATGAACAAAATAGATTATCTGTAACCAAGACAGAACAGCCATTGGAGAGGTGTTTGAGGGTCTGAGGTGTAATAACCGATGAAGATTGTGTGTTGACGTTGAATTCAGGTTTTTTTCTTTTCTTGGAGACGGGTTAATAGGAAAGTGCAATGTCAACAGACTTAATAAGAAAGCGTTTTAAATATTTTGCAACCTTTTTTTTGTTATATATTTGAGTGTGTTAGTCGTAATTAAGTGCATGTATGGGATAGTTGATTAGTGTTGCAGGAAAATCTGGAGTGAATTTCGTGAGTCCAATGGCGAATAGATTTTTAAAAAGATGCTGCTATGGAAGAGGTCGATTATATCTTTAGTAGTTAAGGCTGCAAAACTTTTTTGTGAATGCGCTAAAGTAACAGCGAGTAGAAGACAATCTACTCTGGATTGGATTGGGTATTTTACTTAGAAAAATACGTACTAATTTACTTTTTCTTTTTCCTATAATAAGAATTTTTAGATTTTTTTTTTAAATAAAAAAATTTGAAGCCAAAATCATGTGCCCTTATAATTTATATCCACCTTAATGAGTTTGATGGAGAATTAGAAATTGAATCTTTCTAATTGTTGCAATTACATTTTGTAATTTCTTAAAAGGGAAATTTTATAATGCAATTTAGTCAAAACTCAAAACATTAGATTTGTTGATTTTCTTATATGACGAGATACATTTTGCAATAGTTGAAAAGGAAACAAAAATTATATGAATGCTTAAGTAAATAAGCGATGTCATTTTCTTAGTAGCAATAATTTGCATGCATGAAGCTCGAAGACAAATGTTCTACAGAGTTATTAGAGAACTTGATCCAAAATTGAAATAATTACCTCAACTTGTGATGAATTTGCTATTGAAATTTTTTATTAGCTAGCAATGAAACTTCGGGGTGCAATTTATGAATGAAATTTTATTTGAAAACTTTATTCAAATCTGAGATTTTTATTGTTTGAAGACGGTTTTCTTTGAAACCCTATATTCTCGTAGTGTAGTAATATATGCGACTTTTCTTTACAATATACCCCTATCTGTTGATAACACATAAGCCAGCGACCAATGTAGTCATACCTTATTTTTGTAGCATTTTTTTCGACTTATTGACAATTTCAGTAACTCCATATTTGAAAGTAAAAGGAAAGAACCTAATGTACGGACATATTTTAGTTGGCCTTAGCTCGATAATGCGAATCCCTAAAATTCGTCTGACAGAAAAAGAAAAGAATCCATTGGCGGAGACTGCTGAGCAGACATGCGTGCCCCAATGAATATGAGACAGTGACGTTCCGCACGAACGGAGTTCATGCACTCTCAATCCCTCTACCTTGTTTTCGTCTCGAAAACGAGATGCAAGAAACCAAGATTTGAGGTTTTAAAGCAACGAGTTAATATGTTCGGCATTTGTGTCGAGTCAATAGGTGTTGAAGGGGGTCTAAGTCTTCTTCGGGGGTAAGAGTCTAGATGTCATTTTCCAGTCCTACTCCCACAACTATATCAACGTCGTAATCTATCTGGATACCAATGATACTATTTTAGAGATTTAGGTTTTTTTTTGGCATTGATATATACTTATGATAGGGAAAAAAATTGTGGAAACTACTGGAACATCTTAGTAGGCAATGGTCGGTACCATAGTTGGTAGCGGGAGATTTTAATCAGATCTTAGAGAAGACCGGGTGCCGTCTTATACCGCTATGGCAAATGATGAAATTCTGGACGGTTACGGTTAGGGATGCAAATTATTGAGTTAAGACCAACTTAGATATGTTCATAAATTAGGTTTTTTTTTCTTTTTATTTTTTTCCTATAAAACGTCGAATTACTATAGTTACCAATAAGTCGTAAATGCACCCAAAATTAGAAGGTATCACTAACCTAGATGATGAGGACAAAATAACTTATAAAATGTCCATTTATTCAAAAGTTAATTTTCAATAATATTGAATTCAAATCGCCAAAGTTGAGAATATTAAGACTTCGATTCATCTTTGGCAAATGCTTGTGAATTGTAACTTATGACAAGCAAATAATAACAAAAATGTTTCAAAGAATTCCAAAAAAGCTTTTCCCACCTACCATGCAACTAGCCACCTACTAATACATAGTGATGATTATGATGTTCATTGAGGCCTTTCAACTACTAGGTCGTAAATGCACCCAAAATTAGAAGGTATCACTAACCTAGATGATGAGGACAAAATAACTTATAAAATGTCCATTTATTCAAAAGTTAATTTTCAATAATATTGAATTCAAATCGCCAAAGTTGAGAATAATGACAGCTATGATCCATATACATACAATTGTTTTTCACATTAGTAAGAAATTTGTTTTTTAATAGACCTAGTATGTTGGTTTGCTTCGATGACTCACCATTTTATTATTGAATAAATAAAATATAATTGAATAAATAAAATAAATAATATATAGTGTTTAGTAAAGCAATTATCAGCGTAAAGATCATAAAAATCTGTTCAATATTCCGTAATATAATGCCACAACATTATAATAATCTTACCTTCACTTAGTAAGTAGTAGAATTTTCTTACTAATCATAATGTCACTGTTTGACGGAATATTGTTAATTATTGAAGGAAAAGTAATCATTAAATTGCGTGCATGATTCACTTATAATACGCGTAATCCCCCTCTGTGTTTTTCTAACAAACAGTAAATGCAATTAATTCGCCGTGTTCCTTTTCTGCCAGCCAATTTATTTTGGCATTATCTCATGAATGCCCTTTTCTCTGAAAATGCACTCATGAAACGTACAACGGAAACCGTAACTGTCCAGAATGCGGGTTTTCAAATGATCTCCTTCTTTATTAAATCACGGCCAATGAGATGCAATGCCTTTGTCCACTTAGTTACATACGAAATATTTAACAAAATTATATTTAATATGTGTGAATATATTATAATTTTATGATATTATGACACTAAAATCTAGTAAACCGGCAATATAGATTAATGTTTCTTTGTCTACCGTGTCCGTTTTGAATAGATAGCTATTTTAATTATTTAATGGTAATTAATATTTTATCATAAAGTTTTAAGGTTTATATTTTCATATATTTCTCTCGTTGTCCTAAATGTAACACTCGCATTGCCTTAAATAAGAATTATTTCCCTAAAGTGTACATATTTTCTGTCAAATTTATCATCTCCATAAAATAAGGGTTGTAACGTCACAGATTTTGAACTATAATTTCTTTTGACAAATGAAAATAAAAACAAACAACAGTAATTCAATCATTGTCTAAAATTCTACGTCATTTTCAAAGTAGACCCACTAGTTTGTGAAACAATGAGCGGTATCAAGCTAAAACTTGAAATGATTCTAATATAATCGATAATTTTTGAATTAAGATGGAATAATGTTACTCAAACATAATACATATCAAAATATTAAAAAATGTGCATGTATTCCTTAATTATGAGTCCAGAATATGTAGGAAAACAAGACTATTTACAATACATGTAAGTATACTAGGGGTGTAGCAACAACTTTGTTAAAAAAATCTCTATCTTTGTTACAACAATTTAGGTTGAAAAAAATAATTCTTAGAATATTCCTCGGCTGATGTTACATGTAATTGAAAACCCTTTCTAAGAATATTCCTACCTGTGTGACAACTCAAGAGCGAAAGAACGCCTATCATTCTTTGAATTACTATCGACCATCTAACATTGTAACAGTAACTTCATTCATTGTGCATGATTCATCTTGTTTATTCGAAGAAGATGAATCGTTGTCAACAGGCCGCCTTCCTAGGCAATATCCCGGGTTCTTAGGCTGTGGCATCGATGCACAATTGCTGCTTAACATCAAGACTACAGTCGACATGTTTGGTCTATCTTCTGCATGCTCCTGTACGCACAGAAGCCCGACTTGTATACATCTCAGTACTTCACTTGCTGAATATGATTCACCTGATGCTGAGTCCATTATTTCCAGCCCTCTTCCTTCTCTATACAATTTCCACGCCTGTAGAAAAAAAAAATTATTTATTAGTTATGGAAACTCAAACAAGGTTTTAATCAATTAGAACCGATTATAGAAGCTTACATATGCAAGAAGATTAAGTTGATTATTTGTTTGATAGAATCCCCTGTTCTTCTTCCCGCTCACTATCTCCAACACTAGAACTCCGAAACTAAAAACATCTGATTTTATAGAGAAGAGGCCGTCCATTGCGTATTCAGGGGACATATAGCCACTGCAGAAAAGATGATGAATTCATTGCAATTCGATGATAATTAACTATTTTGATTTTTAATTGGTTTCAAGGAATATGTTTTGGGTGCTTACTATGTTCCGACAACTCTTTTTGTGTTTGCTTCCGTCTGATCACTTCCAAATAATCTTGCCATGCCAAAATCTGATATTTTCGGGTTCATTTCTTTATCGAGGAGAACATTGCTGGCTTTGAGATCCCTGTGAATGATTCTAAATCTCGAATCTTGGTGGAGATAAAGAAGCCCTCGTGCTATCCCGCATATGATGTTGAACCGTCTTTGCCAGTCTAGCATTGAACTTTTATCTTTCTCTGTAATGAAAAAGAACAGAATGGATTATGTAAGTTTGAACCTCCAGCTATATATACATTGGTGTTATACTAGTAAGAGCCCGAGGCAGAGGAATTACTGAACAAAATAGAATCCAGGCTTTTATTCTCCATGTACTCATATATCAACATTTTCTCCTCCATTTCAACGCAACAGCCGAGTAGACGAACAAGATTTCTATGTTGTAGTCTAGCAATCAACTTCACTTCATTCTTGAATTCATCTATTCCCTGTCCAGAATTCTTCGACAACCTCTTCACTGCTACTACTTGGCCTTCCACCAGCGTACCCTGAAGAGATAAAGTTCAAGAACTTCTCACTAATGATAATTAATTTCCATTTGCATAAACGTATGTTTTGTTATTGAGATTTTACCTTGTAAACACAGCCAAAACCACCTTGGCCTAACTTATTTGCATCGGAAAATCTATCTGTAGCGATTACTAAAGTAGTGAAGTCGAATAACGGTAAATCTAGCTCCTCTTCCGCAGTTTCGCCAGAGTAATCTCTTTTGCTTGGGATAGTTGATGCATTCAACAAAAAGTCTCCACTTCTTTCCCTTGGAGTCGGACCTGTATATTTGGTAGGACAAAGCATAACAATATATCAAATGGACATGTGAAATGTAAATTTAAGGTATAATATTAATTTGTCACATTTTTCATACCTCTATGATCTATGATACTTCCTTGTGCATTTTTTGATTTCCCTCTCTTCCATACAAAGAAAATGACTAATCCAATTATTAAGACCCCAATGGAAACCGTAATTCCAGTAATCTTGATGGTTTGTTTAGCTTTATCAGACTTATCTCTAGATCCAACAACTCCAACTGTTCTATCTGAAAAGACAAAAAAAAAAAGATAAGAATTTTGCAAATGAAATAAAAAAGAACTAATTTCCGTGATTTAAGGGGAAACATTTTTATTTTATTTTTTTGATAAAAAGTGATTCAAGGGGTAACTAATATATATCTATCTCACTTGTAAAAAGATGAAATTTAATGGGGTTAAAAGGTTAAAATGGAAAATTCTGGGTTCTTCTTGTGCCACGGATGTATAGGGCAAGCTTGGTAGGGCCCAGGAATGTCTAAATTTACTGGCCTGGCCCATTTGGGGCACACCAAGTCAATAAGGTCGGCGTTGGGTTCTGGAGTGAAAAAACATGTTTTAGTAAGAGGCCCATTTCTTGGCCAAATGAATTTGTAAAAACTGTGGCAATGTTTGGTAATGTTTTGGACTCATTTTGTCCCAAATTTCTGACCAAATAGTGTTTGGTTAGCATCATTTTGGGCCAGAAATATTGGACCAAAAACCATTTTGGCCCTTTTTCCTTTCTCTCTCCTGCTAATCACTGCAACAACAGTATTTTGTCCCCCTTTTTTTTCTCTCTCTGTATAATGCTCTCTCTCTCTCTCTCCACCCCTCATCTCTTTCTTTGTCTGTGATTTCTTCTCTGCTTTGTCAAGGTAATGGAGCCATTTTTATGTGAAAGTTGTAGTGAAGTTGGCCATTCACCTGCGCCCCATCCCCATTGTGATTTCTCCCCTCCCGTCTCTACAACTTTTTAACCCCAATTGAAATTCTCCAAGTCCCCACACTCTACAATAACCCACCATTCTTATATTTTCTCATGAAAAATAAAACTATTACACAATACTTTGTTGAATTTCAAACTCTAAAATCTTTATCCCTTCTGGGTCTTAGGATTTTTACAGATTTTATTACGACCTTTTATTAAATATTATTTTTATAATTAGTAAATTGTGGATTTGACTAGCTTTACCGCCTCCACTTGCGTTTCAGAAGCCGCTAGCTGCAGACGGTGGCGCTGAGGGCGTCGTGGCTGTGCTAACACTGTGAAATACTTGTTTTCGCGTTGGGTTTCTTACAATTTTTTTATGGATATCTTATTTGTGTGTGTTGTATTGGTGTCTGTGGGGCTCGTGCGTGTGTCAAGGCTTTATTAATGTTGTGTGTGTTGTTCGTGTGAAGCTTTTAAGAAGGCAAATGAAGTTCACAATTGTTCTCATTTAATATGTGTATATATATATATATTATATGTATTTATATGTCTATTGTGACTAGTTATAAGTTATTTTATATATATATATATGTTCTAAATATTTATAGATGTAATATATATCCAATAATTTATTTTTTTATATATTTAATAAAAATAATAAAACATATATATATATATCAACCACTATTATTTATATTCATATATATAATAATTATTACAATTTCAATATTATATAATAATTTTTAATCATTAACAGATAAAAACTTGAGTGATTTGATTGCTACAGTAATTTTTGTTCCCTTTGGAAACAAATCCAAACACTATCTTACCAAAAAAATTACCTAAAAATTAACTTTCAAAATAAACCCAAACACTAACTCACCAATTGTACACGTATCTCAAAAAATTTCTCATCAATAATTCTCAACAAAATACAACTCCAAAACATAACCAAACATAGCCTTTGTTTTCAGAGATACCCTTAACATTATTAACATTGCTTAGCTACCATTAAAAGAAAAAGCGTTTCAAAAGGTGTAAATGTCACTCAATGAACAGCGTGGTGGTCCTATGCATATGTACACTGCAATACCTAAACACGTATATTTGTTAATGAAAGCGATTTTGTAAAGTTGTCTTGTAGGCAGGCATGGATGTAGATTTGATGGGATGCAACAATTTAATCGTGTTCATATACACAACATAAATTCTTTAACACAGCAATCTTGCTTAAATGACCACACCTCAGCTGCTTTCGGCGATTGTATTGTTAATATTAAGACTTCGATTCATCTTTGGCAAATGCTTGTGAATTGTAACTTATGACAAGCAAATAATAACAAAAATGTTTCAAAGAATTCCAAAAAAGCTTTTCCCACCTACCATGCAACTAGCCACCTACTAATACATAGTGATGATTATGATGTTCATTGAGGCCTTTCAACTACTATATTTAACATATGTTTTTTCGACTTATTGACAATTTCAGTAACTCCATATTTGAAAGTAAAAGGAAAGAACCTAATGTACGGACATATTTTAGTTGGCCTTAGCTCGATAATGCGAATCCCTAAAATTCGTCTGACAGAAAAAGAAAAGAATCCATTGGCGGAGACTGCTGAGCAGACATGCGTGCCCCAATGAATATGAGACAGTGACGTTCCGCACGAACGGAGTTCATGCACTCTCAATCCCTCTACCTTGTTTTCGTCTCGAAAACGAGATGCAAGAAACCAAGATTTGAGGTTTTAAAGCAACGAGTTAATATGTTCGGCATTTGTGTCGAGTCAGTAGGTGTTGAAGGGGGTCTAAGTCTTCTTCGGGGGTAAGAGTCTAGATGTCATTTTCCAGTCCTACTCCCACAACTATATCAACGTCGTAATCTATCTGGATACCAATGATACTATTTTAGAGATTTAGGTTTTTTTTTGGCATTGATATATACTTATGATAGGGAAAAAAATTGTGGAAACTACTGGAACATCTTAGTAGGCAATGGTCGGTACCATAGTTGGTAGCGGGAGATTTTAATCAGATCTTAGAGAAGACCGGGTGCCGTCTTATACCGCTATGGCAAATGATGAAATTCTGGACGGTTACGGTTAGGGATGCAAATTATTGAGTTAAGACCAACTTAGATATGTTCATAAATTAGGTTTTTTTTTCTTTTTATTTTTTTCCTATAAAACATCGAATTACTATAGTTACCAATAAGTCGTAAATGCACCCAAAATTAGAAGGTATCACTAACCTAGATGATGAGAACCAAAATAACTTATAAAATGTCCATTTATTCAAAAGTTAATTTTCAATAATATTGAACTCAAATCGCCAAAGTTGAGAATAATGACAGCTATGATCCATATACATACAATTGTTTTTCACATTAGTAAGAAATTTGTTTTTTAATAGACCTAATATGTTGGTTTGCTTCGATGACTCACCATTTTATTATTGAATAAATAAAATATAATTGAATAAATAAAATAAATAATATATAGTGTTTAGTAAAGCAATTATCAGCGTAAAGATCATAAAAATCTGTTCAATATTCCGTAATATAATGCCACAACATTATAATAATCTTACCTTCACTTAGTAAGTAGTAGAATTTTCTTACTAATTATAATGTCACTGTTTGACGGAATATTGTTAATTATTGAAAGAAAAGTAATCATTAAATTGCGTGCATGATTCACTTATAATACGCGTAATCCCCCTCTGTGTTTTTCTAACAAACAGTAAATGCAATTAATTCGCCGTGTTCCTTTTCTGCCAGCCAATTTATTTTGGCATTATCTCATGAATGCCCTTTTCTCTGAAAATGCACTCATGAAACGTACAACGGAAACCGTAACTGTCCAGAATGCGGGTTTTCAAATGATCTCCTTCTTTATTAAATCACGGCCAATGAGATGCAATGCCTTTGTCCACTTAGTTACATACGAAATATTTAAAAAAATTATATTTAATATGTGTGAATATATTATAATTTTATGATATTATGACACTAAAATCTAGTAAACCGGCAATATAGATTAATGTGTCTTTTTCTACCCTGTCCGTTTTGAATAGATAGCTATTTTAATTATTTAATGGTAATTAATATTTTATCATAAAGTTTTAAGGTTTATATTTTCATATATTTCTCTCGTTGTCCTAAATGTAACACTCGCATTGCCTTAAATAAGAATTATTTCCCTAAAGTGTACATATTTTCTGTCAAATTTATCATCTCCATAAAATAAGGGTTGTAACGTCACAGATTTTGAACTATAATTTCTTTTGACAAATGAAAATAAAAACAAACAACAGTAATTCAATCATTGTCTAAAATTCTACGTCATTTTCAAAGTAGACCCACTAGTTTGTGAAACAATGAGCGGTATCAAGCTAAAACTTGAAATGATTCTAATATAATCGATAATTTTTGAATTAAGATGGAATAATGTTACTCAAACATAATACATATCAAAATATTAAAAAATGTGCATGTATTCCTTAATTATGAGTCCAGAATATGTCGGAAAACAAGACTATTTACAATATATGCAAGTATACTAGGGGTGTAGCAACAACTTTGTTAAAAAAATCTCTATCTTTGTTACAACAATTTAGGTTGAAAAAAATAATTCTTAGAATATTCCTCGGCTGATGTTACATGTAATTGAAAACCCTTTCTAAGAATATTCCTACCTGTGTGACAACTCAAGAGCGAAAGAACGCCTATCATTCTTTGAATTACTATCGACCATCTAGCATTGTAACAGTAACTTCATTCATTGTGCATGATTCATCTTGTTTATTCGAAGAAGATGAATCGTTGTCAACAGGCCGCCTTCCTAGGCAATATCCCGGGTTCTTAGGCTGTGGCATCGATGCACAATTGCTGCTTAACATCAAGACTACAGTCGACATGTTTGGTCTATCTTCTGCATGCTCCTGTACGCACAGAAGCCCGACTTGTATACATCTCAGTACTTCACTTGCTGAATATGATTCACCTGATGCTGAGTCCATTATTTCCAGCCCTCTTCCTTCTCTATACAATTTCCACGCCTGTAGAAAAAAAAAATTATTTATTAGTTATGGAAACTCAAACAAGGTTTTAATCAGTTAGAACCGATTATAGAAGCTTACATATGCAAGAAGATTAAGTTGATTATTTGTTTGATAGAATCCCCTGTTCTTCTTCCCGCTCACTATCTCCAACACCAGAACTCCGAAACTAAAAACATCTGATTTTATAGAGAAGAGGCCGTCCATTGCATATTCAGGGGACATATAGCCACTGCAGAAAAGATGATGAATTCATTGCAATTCGATGATAATTAACTATTTTGATTTTTAATTGGTTTCAAGGAATATGTTTTGGGTGCTTACTATGTTCCGACAACTCTTTTTGTGTTTGCTTCCGTCTGATCACTTCCAAATAATCTTGCCATGCCAAAATCTGATATTTTCGGGTTCATTTCTTTATCGAGGAGAACATTGCTGGCTTTGAGATCCCTGTGAATGATTCTAAATCTCGAATCTTGGTGGAGATAAAGAAGCCCTCGTGCTATCCCGCATATGATGTTGAACCGTCTTTGCCAGTCTAGCATTGAACTTTTATCTTTCTCTGTAATGAAAAAGACCAGAATGGATTATGTAAGTTTAAACCTCCAGCTATATATACATTGGTGTTATACTAGTAAGAGCCCGAGGCAGAGGAATTACTGAACAAAATAGAATCCAGGCTTTTATTCTCCATGTACTCATATATCAACATTTTCTCCTCCATTTCAACGCAACAGCCGAGTAGACGAACAAGATTTCTATGTTGTAGTCTAGCAATCAACTTCACTTCATTCTTGAATTCATCTATTCCCTGTCCAGAATTCTTCGACAACCTCTTCACTGCTACTACTTGGCCTTCCACCAGCGTACCCTGAAGAGATAAAGTTCAAGAACTTCTCACTAATGATAATTAATTTCCATTTGCATAAACGTATGTTTTGTTATTGAGATTTTACCTTGTAAACACAGCCAAAACCACCTTGGCCTAACTTATTTGCATCGGAAAATCTATCTGTAGCGATTACTAAAGTAGTGAAGTCGAATAACGGTAAATCTAGCTCCTCTTCCGCAGTTTCGCCAGAGTAATCTCTTTTGCTTGGGATAGTTGATGCATTCAACAAAAAGTCTCCACTTCTTTCCCTTGGAGTCGGACCTGTATATTTGGTAGGACAAAGCATAACAATATATCAAATGGACATGTGAAATGTAAATTTAAGGTATAATATTAATTTGTCACATTTTTCATACCTCTATGATCTATGATACTTCCTTGTGCATTTTTTGATTTCCCTCTCTTCCATACAAAGAAAATGACTAATCCAATTATTAAGACCCCAATGGAAACCGTAATTCCAGTAATCTTGATGGTTTGTTTAGTTTTATCAGACTTATCTCTAGATCCAACAACTCCAACTGTTCTATCTGAAAAGACAAAAAAAAAAAAAGATTAGAATTTGCAAATGAAATAAAAAAGAACTAATTTCCGTGATTTAAGGGGAAACATTTTTATTTTATTTTTTTGATAAAAGTGATTCAAGGGGTAACTAATATATATCTATCTCACTTGTAAAAAGATGAAATTTAATGGGGTTAAAAGGTTAAAATGGAAAATTCTGGGTTCTTCTTGTGCCACGGATGTATAGGGCAAGCTTGGTAGGGCCCAGGAATGTCTAAATTTACTGGCCTGGCCCATTTGGGGCACACCAAGTCAATAAGGTCGGCGTTGGGTTCTGGAGTGAAAAAACATGTTTTAGTAAGAGGCCCATTTCTTGGCCAAATGAATTTGTAAAAACTGTGGCAATGTTTGGTAATGTTTTGGACTCATTTTGTCCCAAATTTCTGACCAAATAGTGTTTGGTTAGCATCATTTTGGGCCAGAAATATTGGACCAAAAACCATTTTGGCCCTTTTTCCTTTCTCTCTCCTGCTAATCACTGCAACAACAGTATTTTGTCCCCCTTTTTTTTCTCTCTCTGTATAATGCTCTCTCTTTCTCTCTCTCTCTCACCCCCTCATCTCTTTCTTTGTCTGTGATTTCTTCTCTGCTTTGTCAAGGTAATGGAGCCATTTTTATGTGAAAGTTGTAGTGAAGTTGGCCATTCACCTGCGCCCCATCCCCATTGTGATTTCTCCCCTCCCGTCTCTACAACTTTTTAACCCCAATTGAAATTCTCCAAGTCCCCACACTCTACAATAACCCACCATTCTTATATTTTCTCATGAAAAATAAAACTATTACACAATACTTTGTTGAATTTCAAACTCTAAAATCTTTATCCCTTTTGGGTCTTAGGATTTTTACAGATTTTATTACGACCTTTTATTAAATATTATTTTTATAATTAGTAAATTGTGGATTTGACTAGCTTTACCGCCTCCACTTGCGTTTCAGAAGCCGCTAGCTGCAGACGGTGGCGCTGAGGGCGTCGTGGCTGTGCTAACACTGTGAAATACTTGTTTTCGCGTTGGGTTTCTTACAATTTTTTTATGGATATCTTATTTGTGTGTGTTGTATTGGTGTCTGTGGGGCTCGTGCGTGTGTCAAGGCTTTATTAATGTTGTGTGTGTTGTTCGTGTGAAGCTTTTAAGAAGGCAAATGAAGTTCACAATTGTTCTCATTTAATATGTGTATATATATATATATTATATGTATTTATATGTCTATTGTGACTAGTTATAAGTTATTTTATATATATATATATATGTTCTAAATATTTATAGATGTAATATATATCCAATAATTTATTTTTTTATATATTTAATAAAAATAATAAAACATATATATATATATCAACCACTATTATTTATATTCATATATATAATAATTATTACAATTTCAATATTATATAATAATTTTTAATCATTAACAGATAAAAACTTGAGTGATTTGATTGCTACAGTAATTTTTGTTCCCTTTGGAAACAAATCCAAACACTATCTTACCAAAAAAATTACCTAAAAATTAACTTTCAAAATAAACCCAAACACTAACTCACCAATTATACACGTATCTCAAAAAATTTCTCATCAATAATTCTCAACAAAATACAACTCCAAAACATAACCAAACATAGCCTTTGTTTTCAGAGATACCCTTAACATTATTAACATTGCTTAGCTACCATTAAAAGAAAAAGCGTTTCAAAAGGTGTAAATGTCACTCAATGAACAGCGTGGTGGTCCTATGCATATGTACACTGCAATACCTAAACACGTATATTTGTTAATGAAAGCGATTTTGTAAAGTTGTCTTGTAGGCAGGCATGGATGTAGATTTGATGGGATGCAACAATTTAATCGTGTTCATATACACAACATAAATTCTTTAACACAGCAATCTTGCTTAAATGACCACACCTCAGCTGCTTTCGGCGATTGTATTGTTAATATTAAGACTTCGATTCATCTTTGGCAAATGCTTGTGAATTGTAACTTATGACAAGCAAATAATAACAAAAATGTTTCAAAGAATTCCAAAAAAGCTTTTCCCACCTACCATGCAACTAGCCACCTACTAATACATAGTGATGATTATGATGTTCATTGAGGCCTTTCAACTACTATATTTAACATATGTTTTTTCAGTTTCACACGTGACGACTGACGTCGCCTAATTCTTGCAATTTATCCACAGTAAGATTCTGATATCAAATTTAAACTCGTAATAATAACCATTTTAGAGGTAAAAAAGTAAAAATTCATCAAACTTAAATTAATACCTAAGTCAGAAGCGGGCACCCGAAAATAGAAATCCTGTCCGCCTTCCGCCGCGGCGTACAGCCTCATATCGTAAAGATCCTCCGCCCAAATGACGCAGCCGGTGTGAATGCCACTGATATTCGCATTAGTATAACCCCGACACGAGCAATTATTCAGGCACATTTCCCGGCACTGATCTAAACTCATTTCCTTGTCTACAAACGCAGTTCCACTATCCGGCAACTTAACGCTATTATAAGTCAAAAACCCGTCGTCTCTGCAGTTCAATTTGTTGACCCGAAAACACCCGGCTGAACCATCTCTGAAACTCCAGGCCTGTGGATTGTTCGGCAAAAACCCTTTCATGCACTTGCAAATAGGCGAAGCATTTGAATCGCAAATTCCATAAGCCCCACACTCTCTGTATTGGTCACACAGATCTTTAGGGGCATACCAAAACGAACTCCAGCTTTCGGTGGTGGGAATCCAGGTACGCCTGTGCAACTCGCCATTGTGTTGCACCACCAATCTTGAATAAACTGATTGATTATTCAAATAAAAGGAATAAAATACTTCATCTGGATCATTCACGAATAAAAAGGAGAAGAGTGAACTTTTCATTTCCGGGACGCCACTAAATCTTAGCCCATTCCATGGCCCGCTTCGATATAATATCTTCTGTTTCTTCCTCAAATATATCTCTGGAAATCCATTGGTGTCGAGTTTGAAACTAAATTCACCGGAGGATGGATCATACTCGCTTTTCCAGGACGTTATATATCGATTTAGGCCTGTTTTCGTGTCCCAACCGAGTTTCATGCCTGGCAACAAAGTATCAGTTGGATAATCGAAGCTTTGCCATAGGTAATTCTCCGGGCTTTCGTCGTTTTCTTGTCGGAGAACGAAGTTTCCAGTGTCTAACAATTCCGCTACAGTGTTCTCAGCCCTGGAATGATTGGATGACCAGAAAGACTCCCCTGTTTCATCTGTAAGAACTAGGTTTCCATCATCAGCGCTGATTTTCAAGATTCCAGATGAATTTCTTAAAGGTGAATCTCTGTTAGCAACCCAAACAATGGTTCTTTGTTCGATGTTGTTGTACCAAATTCCGATGTACCAATCGTTTGAACTGTTGAAGAAGCCAAGCTCAAATTTATCTCCGGCGGAGACTAAGGTTTGGTCTCCGGTGAGAATATGAGTTGTGGTGATGAGACCAAGCGACGTGGCGAGCGCCGGGAAGAAAATGAATGAGATGAAGTAACACAAAATGAGGTGGCGGAGACGGTGGCGCTGAGCGGTGTTTCTCATTTTCAGGCACTGTTTTTTTGTCCTTATTTTGGAGTCTTTAACATTTTGGCCATCTGCTGCTGGTGTGGTGGGGGGTCAATTTAAAAACGCATTTTCCGTGGTTACTTTATGCTACTTTATAGTCTACATAGACGTGTCTGATAGATATTGCACTTAGTGCGCCCTAGAATTTTATATGTCCTCGTTTATTTGTTAGTATAATTGCTTAAAATAATTGTGTATCTGCTGTCTTCGTCTTCCCTTGACAATGATTAATATCTAACATTGGGGGAAAAAAAAAGTGAAAAAAAAGCTAACAACTTTAACTCCAATCTCGGCCCGATTCGGATCCGGATTGTCCCATTTGTCAAAGTAGGAAGATGAAAGGCATAAAATACAAGTTTGAAAATAATTGGGTGTTGATATCCATATTCTATGCTGTTCTTTCTAATATCAACGCAAAATATTTGCTTATTATTTACTAGAATGGCGTGATTATCGTCAAACCGGATCTTTTTGGGATTGTGAATTAAGGTTAGGGTCCGGAGGAAGGAGATAATTGGGGAAAAGGATGAAGGAAAAAAGGAAATGAAAAATAATTAAAAGAACAAAAAATATATATATATATATAATGTAAATATATGGCAAAAGTAAGAGTATTTTGGTCTTTAAAATTGATAAATTTAGGTTAAATACATTCAAGGGGTCAGTGTGCTTCAATTTTTTTTTTCAGGGATGTAAATTGCACGTTTTTTTTTCCTGAATTTTTTGTTATATATTTCACCGAGAGGTTGGTTGTTGCATTTAGCCCTATAATTTACTATTGTATCAAGGATAAATCAAAAAAGACAAGTTCAAATTTGAAGCTTTAATTCCAAACATCATTGAACATAAAACATTGAAAATATAACTGTTTATTTAAAATAATACATCTAGGAAAGCATTCACGTCTTTATTGCGGAGGTCTTGATTGGTTTTGTACCTAATTAGTGAGGTCAGAAACGACCAACAGTAGTTACCGTGGGCTTTGACATTGGCAACACAAGTACGACGAAGATGCAGGCCTCGTTTCCTATAAACAAGTCAAGTTATGCTCAGCATTTACTATTTGTTTATTCTTCTTCAAACGTATCCAGAAATCAACTTAATGATAACTATTATTATAATAATAATATAAAATACCAACCCATATTTGATCCGGAGCCACTAAAAACGATTTGAAGTCTAAGAATCCAGCCATTCTGTTTGTCGATTCATACAATTGACTCCAACAATAAATTGACATTATTATTATTTTAGTATCTTATTAATTTCGGACACTCATTAAACCACATATATCACTCACATTGCCTTAAATAAGAACTAATTTCCAAACTAAAATGTACATATTTTTTTTTGTCTAAATCATCATGTCAATTAAAATAAGGGTTATATAACCAATTCTAAACTACTATTCTTAATGACAAATTAAAGTAAAAACAAACAACTCACACTTTTTTAATCTCGCCTAAATTTGTATGTCAGTTTACATTAGACACATTAGTTTGTGATACAATGAGCGACATTAAGCTAAACTTGAAATAATTCTAATAAAATATATAAATTAATAAACTAGAGTAATATGAGTCAAACATAATACATGTATTGAAAGATCCAATTTATTTAAATATTTAAATGTACATGTATTCTTTAAGTGAGTCCACAATATGTTCGAAAATATATTCTTCAATTTATGCAAGTATACTAGGGTGTAGAAACAACTTTGCTAATGTTGCCAAGTGAAAAAGCTCTCTCTTTGTCACAACAATTTAGGTTGGAAAAAAAAAAGGGAAATTCTCAGTGTATACATCGGCAGATGTTACATGTCATCAACAACCGATTCTAAGAACATTCCTACCTGTACGTATATGACAATTCAAGAGCAAAAGAATACCTATCAAATCTTTTGGTTTTAACCATATATCAGACAACTTAATTACCCCTGCAGGAGAGATATACAGTTAAACCAGCACCATTGTGTCATTCTTTGAATTACTATCTACCATCTAGCATTGTAACAGTAACTTCGTTCACTGTGCATGATTCATCTTGTTTACTCGGAGATGAATTTGTGTCAACAGGCCGCCTTCCTAAGCAATATCCCGGGTTTTTAGGCTGTGGCATCGATGCAAAATTGCTGCTTAACATTAACACTACAGTCGACATGTTTGGTCTATCTTCTACGTGCTCCTGAACGCACAAAAGCCCGATTTGTATGCATCTCATTACTTCACTTGCTGAATATGACTCACCTGCTGCTGAGTCCATTATCTCCAGTCCCCTTCCTTCCCTATACAATTTCCACGCCTGTAGAAAAATTTAATTCTTTATTAGTTATTGAAATTCAAACAAGGTTTTGATCACTTAGAGAGTAAAGAAACTTACATATGCAAGAAGATTAAGCTGATTATTTGTTTGATAGAATCCTCTGTTTTTTGTCCCGCTCACTATCTCCAACACTAGAACTCCGAAGCTGAAAACATCTGATTTTATAGAGAAGAGGCCGTCCATTGCGTATTCAGGTGACATGTAGCCACTGCAGAAAAGATGATGAATTTATTGAAAATCAGTGATATTTCAATATTTTTTATTTTTAATTGGTTTCAAAGAATTCTTTTTTATTGTTGTTGGGGTGCTTACTATGTTCCAACTACTCTTTTCGTGTTTGCTTCTGTCTGATCACTTCCAAATATTCTTGCCATTCCAAAATCTGATATTTTGGGGTTCATTTCTTTATCAAGGAGAATATTGCTGGCTTTGAGATCTCTGTGGATGATTCTAAATCTCGAGTCTTGGTGGAGATAGAGAAGGCCTCGTGCTATCCCGCATATGATGTTGAACCGCCTTTGCCAGTCGAGCGTTGCACTTTTATCTTTCTCTGTAGTAAAAAAGAAAAGAATGGACTAATTAAGTTTAAACCTCCAGCTACATATAAGTAGATGTTATACTAAGAGCCAGAGGCAGAGGAATTACTGAACAAAATAGAATCCAGGCTTTTATTCTCCATGTACTCATATATCAACATTTTCTCCTCCGTTTCGACGCAGCAGCCGAGTAGACGAACAAGATTTCTATGCTGTAGTCTTGCAATCAACTTCACTTCATTCTTGAATTCATCTATTCCCTGCCCAGAATTCTTTGACAGCCTCTTTACAGCTATTTCCTGGCCTTCCACCAGTGTACCCTAAAGATAATGTTCAAGAACTACTGATTAGTGATAATTCCCATTTGCATAAATAACACGGTGTAAAATATATATCAAGGCCAGGGCGGTAAACCCCGGCCTAAAGGCTTTGAAAAGCGAGAACAGAACGGTTAAGTTCATCCTTCAACACGAAAGACTAGCTCTCTTTAGGAAATAGTGATTAGTGAGCCTTTAGAGTGATCAGATAATAATCTCTCCCTCAAATGTACTAATTATTTGGTATTTATAGGAGCAACCTCACAATTCATTAGCTCTTTAATTGATCCATGTATATATAATGGGATACCTCCCATTAAAATAAACTTATAGTTATAAAACAACATTTATACTATTACTCTAGTTAAATTCCTTAATTGCAATTAATCATAATCATGACACATCAATAAACAGTGTGTTACTGAGATTTTACCTTGTAAACAGAGCCAAAACCGCCTTGGCCTAGCTTATTGACATTGGAAAATCTATCTGTAGCGATTACTAAAGTAGTGAAGTCGAATAAAGGTAAATCTAGCTCCTCTTCTGCAGTTTCGCCTGAGTAATCTCTTTTGCTAGGGATAGTTGGTGTAATAAAAAATAAGTCTCCACTTCTTTCCCTTGGAGTTGGACCTGAATATTTGGTAGGACAAGGCAAAGCATAATATATGAAATGGACATGTGAAATGTAAATATAAGGTAGAATATAATTTGTCACGTTTTTCTTACCTCTATGATCTATAATATTTACTTGTGTATTGTTTGATTTCCTTCTCTTCCATACAAAGAAAACGGCCAATCCAATTACCAAGACCCCAATGCCAACCGTAATTCCAGCAATCTTGATGATTTTTTCATTTTTATTTGATTTATCTTCAGATCCAACAACACCTCCTGTTGTGATCTCTAAAAAGACCAAACAAAAAATGATGAATTACATGCAATAATTACCATGTAAATTACAATAAGACCCCCTTAGCATTAATAGTTACCAAAAAACCCTAACTTTTGGTAAATTACAGTTAGACTCCTTAGCATTAATAATTACCAAAAAATTCTTAACTTTTGGTAAATTACAGTGAGACCCCTTAATGGGTCTATTTGTAAGGTCTGAGGGTGAAATTGTAAGAATTTTTATATACACGGGGATTGTAATTGTAAAAATGCTTTAACATGGTAGAGATTTTATATAATTTCAAAAAAAATTAGGGGGGCTTTCGTTAATTGACCATAAAATAAGGGAATTTGTAGGTAATTTCTCAAAAAAAAAAACTTCGAAAAAAGAAAGAAATAAAATGATGTCCATGATTTAAGGGGTAACTAATAATAATATAAATCTAAATTATAAAAAAAAATGAAATTTAATGGGAAAAAAGGTTAAAATGAAAATTCTGGGTTCTTCTTGTGCGTGGAATTAATCGGGCTTGGTGGGGCACAGGAATGTTTAAATTTAGTGGTCTGGCCCATTTGGGGCCTATCAAGTCAATAAGGTCGGTGATTAGGCGTTGGACTGAGAACATCTTTTTGTTGGCCCCATTTGCCGGCCCAGTAAATTTGTGATAGAATTTGTGATTCCAAAGGTACCCCTCAACATTATTAACATTACTTATCAACCATTAAAAGAAAAACCGTATCAAAAGTTAATGTCAACAATGTGGTGGTCCTATGCAGATGTACATTGCAATACAATGAAAGTCGTTTTTTCTTGAACTTGATTGTAAAGTTGTAAATCGTGCAATAAGTGGCACGGGTAGATGTAGATTTTATGAATACACCATTTAATCGTGTTCTCACACACACAACATATTCATTAACACATAAATATTGCTAATTTAAGGCTTGGGTTCAACTTTTGCGAATGCTTGTAAGTTTCAACTTTTACCCTCTCTTTTTTTGTCCTCCACTTTCCTTATCAAGTACAAAAACATTCGACAAGTTTTCAATAATATTTGTACTTTAAAATCTACGATCATTACAGCAAAAACGAAAATCACTTCTGCTTATAAATAATTGCTCCTTTCCCACCTACTATGCACCTAGCTGCCTACTTGTACGTAGTGATGATTATGATGTTCATTGAAGTCTTTCAACTACAATTCTTACCCCCCAAAAAAAAAACTACTACATTATTTTACCTATGTTTTCCAGTTGACTTCACAAAATTATTGCAATTTATCCACAGAACAATCTTATATCGATAATCCCATATTAAAGGCAAAAAGTAAAATTTAAACGAACTTACATACCTAAATCCGAAGCGGGCACCCGAAAATAGAAATCCTGCCCGCCTTCCGCCGCCGCGTACAGCCTCATATCATAAAGATCCTCCGCCCAAATGACGCAGCCGGTGCCACCGCGGCTTATATTCGCATTCGTATAACCCCGACACGAACAATTCTTCCGACACATTTCCTTGCACTGATCTAAACTCATTTCCATATCCACAAACGCAGTTCCGCTCTCGGGCAATTTAACGCTTTTCAAAGTCAAAAACCCATCATCTCTGCAGTTCAATTTGTTGACCCGAAAACAACCGGCTGAGCCATCTCTGAAACTCCAGGCCTGTGGATTGTTCGGCAAGAACCCTTTCATGCACTTGCAAATAGGCGAAGCATTTGTATCGCAAATTCCATAAACCCCGCATTCTCTGTAGCGGTCGCACTGATCTTTAGGGGCGTACCAGAATGTACTCCAGCTTTTGGTGGTGGGATTCCAGGTATATCTGTGCAACTCGCCAGAGTATTGCACCACCAATTTTGAGTAAACTGATTGATTGTTCAAATAAAATGAATAATATACTTCATCTGGATTGTTCACGAATAGAAAGGAGAAAAATGTACTTTTCATTTCGGGGACGCCACTAAATCTTAGACCATTCCATGGTCCGCTTCGATAAAGTATCATTTGTTTCTTCCTCAGATATATCTCTGGAAATCCATTTATGTCGAGTTGAAAACTAAAGTCACCAGAGGATGGATCGTCCAAGTTTTTCCAGGATGTTATATATCGGTTTAGGCCTTTTTTCGAGTCCCAACCCAGTTTCATGCCTGGCAACAAAGTATTCGTTGGATAATCAAAGCTTTGCCAGAGGTAGTTCTCCGGATTTTTGTCATTTTCTTGTCGGAGAATGACATTTCCCGTGTCTAGCAATTCCGCTACAGTGTTTTCAGCCCTTGATTGATTCGTTGACCATATGGATTCCCCTGTTTCATCTAGAAGATGGAGGTTGCCATCATCAGGGCCGATTGTGAAGGTTCCAGATGAACTTCTGAGGGGTGAATCTCTGTTAGCAACCCAAACAATGGTTCTTTGTTCGATGTTCTTGTACCAGATTCCGATGTACCAATTCGATGATCTGTTGAAGAAGCCCAGCTCAAAATTATCTCCGCCGGAGACTAAGGTTTGGTCTCGGGTTAGAGAATGGGTCGTGGTGATGACACCAGGTGACATGGCGAGCACAGGGAAGAAAATGGATGAGATGAAGAAACAGAAGACGAGGTGGTCGCAACGGTGGCGGTGCTGAGTGGTGTTTCTCATTTACAGGCACAGTTTTTCTCTTTATTTTTGTGTTCTTCAACATTTGGCCATCTGCTGCTGTTGTGGTGAGGGTCAATTGTCTAAATGGAAGCGTTCGACAGAAAGGTGGAAAACTCAACTATATGAATATGACCTCATTTATTTGTCACTAATGCGTAAAATAATTTGTGTTGTCTGCGTCTTCCACTGATAATGATTCATATCGAACAAAAAAATAAAAACATTAGTATGTAAGTCGTAGCAAATTTGAAAATAAATTTTAACTCCATTATCGGCCTGGTTTGGATCCGGAGAAAATGGACCCATTTGTCAAAGTAGGAAAGTGAAAGGCATACAAGTAGAAGTTTGGAATTGGGTCCTGATATCGATCTTTTGTAATTTCTTTCTAATATCAAACCAAAATAATTGATTAATCTTCGTTAGAAAGGCGTGTTTATCTGACCAAAACTCCAATAAAACCCAAATAGATAACTTTACCAATATATCAAAAAAAAAAAAAAATTATTTCTGAAATGTTAAATCGAAAAAGACAAGTTCAAAGTTATAAATTTAAGCTATAATTACATACGTCATATAACATAAAAAATCCATGTTATAAATATAACAGTTTCTTAAAATTAATATCATCCACACAAACCTTTGTTTTGAAATCTTGATTGGTTCTGTACCTAATTAGTGAGGTCAGAAACGACTTACACAAGTTGCCGTGGGGTTTGACATTGGCAACATAAGTACAACGAGGATGCAGCTTTGCTTCCTATAAATAATTCAACTCATGCTAACCATTTACTTTTTCTTTATACTTATATAAAAATATCCAGATTTTTAATAATTATAATATAAACTACCTACCCAACGATTGAAGTCTAATAATCCAGCCATTCTGTTTGTCGATTCATACAATTGACTCCATCAACAAATTGACATTATTGTTTTTTTGACATAGTATAAATTTGACCCGAGCCACAAAATTCTATTAGTTCGAGAAAATTTTTCTGGCATTACATCGTAATTAGTTGAGCCTGTCTAACTTCTGCATTTTTTGACTAAAAAAAGATGAATATATTTCCAATTTTACCCTTCTTTGTCAGATAAAATTGTCATAATTAGTCATTTGAAACAAACCATGTTGCTGATGATCTTGCTAAAAAGGGTTTGAAAACCCACATCCAAATAATAAATGTGCCGGATATGCGTAATGCTTATTTTCTTTCGTTGGATGCCAATGACCATAAATGGCCATGCTTAGTAACCATAAACTCGGGTTTGTCGAGTCAATAACTGTTTTTGGGTAAACCCCCCCTCTTGGAATTAAAAAAAAAAAAAGTAAACTTTTTCTTTTTCCAGTAGGACTTGTGTATTAAAAACAAATGTGATCTATCTAAGATCGAGTGCAATGTTCCTAGAATAGTTTTTGTGTCAATCTCGTACGTGTAAAATAGTTTTTGTGTTTATGGACCAAACATGATATATGTTATTGTGTGCAATGATTTCCAGGACGTAAACAAGTAAACACTAGAAGTCTAGAACCCTACCCATAAAAAATTCCTTGCAATCAATTGGGTTGAATAATAGCTGGACATAATTAGCAAAAGAAAATAAAAGGAATAAAAGGTGCCGTAAACCCAATAATATGGGCCAAACCACTGGCCCAATTACTTAGTGCCGTAATACTCAAACAACTGCAGAAGAAAATTCTCCATTGAATTTGACCGTCACAAAATTTACAAGATTTATGAGGAGGACAAGAATTAAAAAATTTCTATCGACCAAGAATTACACTGATAGTCACATTGTTTGAGGACACAACATCTTGGTTACCATTCCACATATCCCCATCTAAATTATATCTCATTGAAGTAAAAGTGGGCTGTCTTGGCATAGGCAAAGTCGCGTTTTCGCTCTCCAGCATCAGTACAACATTCGCCATGTTTGGTCTGTGAGCTGCCATGTCTTGCACACACAGCATGCCTACATGTATACACCTAAGAACTTGTTCATGGAAACACGATTTTAAGATTAATGGATCAACTAACTCAATTGCTCTGCCTCTATCCCAAAGATCCCATGCCTATTACATTTCAAAAAATAAATGTGATCAGACACCTGACTTATTGAGCAAAATTCAATAATTTTTTGACGTTAAATACACTTACATATCCGATTACATTTGAGTGATCTGTGGAGCGAAAGCTAGTGTTTCTTCTGCCGGTTATGATCTCCAAAAGCAATACACCAAAGCTGTAAACATCTGATTTCACAGAAAACAAGCCTTCCATAGCGTACTCAGGGCCATGTAACCGCTGTAAGAAAAAAAAGTTGTTTTAGTGAATATAGTTTTTGGCAAAACAAAACATAAAGGGTTCGTTTTGGTTATATGTATTACTTACTATGTGCCTACAACTCTATTGTGTTTGCTTCGTTTTGGTTCCCTCCAAATATTCTAGCCATGCCGAAATCTGATATTTTGGGTTCATTTCTTCATCCAACAAAATGTTGCTAGCTTTTAGGTCCCTGTGAATTATTCTAAGCCTCGAGTCTCGGTGCAGGTAAAGAAGCCCTCTTCCGATCCCTTCGATTATGCTAAACCGTTTACTCCAGTCTAGTTCGCCTTTCTTATCAGGATCTGTAATAAGTTTGATAACATTAAGTCAACACTAAATGATGCTACCATTTTTTGTAATTTTTGAAAAATTCATCTCTTCAAATTCAAGATGAAAATATTTAATGACTAACCAAAAAGATATGAATCCAGGCTTTTGTTGGGCATATATTCATAAAGTAGTACTTTTTCTTCTCCCTGAATGCAGCAGCCAAATAATCTCACAAGATTTCTATGTTGGAGTTTAGCAATTAGCACTACTTCATTCTTAAACTCCTCTAAACCTTGACCAGATCTTCTCGACAGCCTCTTTACAGCAATTTCTTGCCCCCCTGGTAATATGCCCTGAAGATAAAAAAAACAAATCAACACATAATTAAATGTCCCGCCAAAACAAAAAAAAAAAAAAAAAAAGAACTTTGCTTCCTATTTTCTACATTCAAATTTTACCTTGTAAACATGGCCAAATCCTCCTTGGCCGAGTTTATTCTTATCAGAAAAGTTGTCTGTAGCTGCTGCCACATAGTTGAAATTGAACATTGCTAATTCAGTTCCTGTTGATTGCTGCCCTTCCACACCAAGGTCACTAGCTCCCGAGAAATCTATGGGAAATTCTCCACTTGCACCAACTTTCGGCGTTTCACTTTTGTTTAAAATCTCTGCTGTAAAATTGAATTGTTGAGTCTTTGTACAACAAATATGTATATGTATGTCAATAGTTAAAATTTTAAATGCTAAAGTAAAACTTAACCTTGGCAGTTTGTTTTGCACTTCCAGATCAGCCAAATTAAGACACAGACAAAGAACGTCCCAATGATCACAGTAGTTATGACAACAAGTTTCTTCACATTATTCTTCTCAGCTAACAAATCAAATCACAACTGTATTAGAAACAGGAGTACCTCCAGAATTACAGCAATTAATGTTAATTTTTATCAATAAAATGACTTATTTTAGTCCTGTCTTACCAAGTTCTGAATGTGCAACACGAACGAACAAAGTGTTCCCGCTCTCCCCAAATTGTTGAACATCAACCAAATCCCGGTTCCATATCATGCAGTTAATACCAATATCAAACGCATACGCGGTGCAAGAACAGTTGTCCAAACACATCTTTTCACATTCTTTAACGTCTTGTGATCCCACATAATCCACAAAATCTGGCAGTTTTACTCTCTCAATCTGCACAAAACCATCTTTTTTCCCTCTATCTTCCACATATAAACTGTTATTCTCTTCGCACTGTAATTTTTTCCTCCTTACACACGCACTATCCTTAGCCACAAACCCTTCCATACAACTGCATTTCGACAAATCCATCTCATTGCATTTTCCAAACACGCCACAACGATTATACATATCACATTCATCAACAGGATGTGATTGTATCAAATCCCACTCTCTACGTCCATCAATCCAGCTTTCTTGCCTTTCTGTTCCGTTCCAACTTACGCGAAATTTAATGAAATTGGATCTATTGGAAGGCGTGTATGTGAACGATAGCCTACCATCACCATCATTATTGACCTTAAACCCGAAAAGATAATTAACCCTGACCGGAACACCTGTAAACGTGACCCCATTATAATACCCACTTCTCCACCATCGATTGCGACCCGCCCATATCACTATCTGTGATGATCCACGTGGATCAATGCCCAGAGAATAGTTTCCAGGAGAAGGATCATTAGCACTTTTCCAAGAAGTCAAAACACGTCTCTCTCCATCGTGGACGTTCATCTGAACTCGCATGTCTGGCAAATACGTATCCGTTGGATGATCAAAGCTCTGCCAGATTTCCCTGTTTATATGTTCACCGCTATAGAGAACAAGATTGCCTGTGTCCCTGAGAACCACAGTAGAATTATTTGATTCAACTGTTACATTGCTTGACCATATTATATCATCGTCCCCGTTTAAAACTATTAAATTTCCATCATTTCCAATTGTTAGAGCTCCACCATTATCCGAGATTGGTGTTTCTCTATTTGCCACCCACACGACTGATTCATTTGCTACTCTGTAATACCATATTCCGACATACCGAAAACTCGAACCTTGAGGACTGAAAAATCCCAATGCGAATTTCTCTCCTGCTGAAACAATGGTGTCTCCATCTCTTATTGAGTGGCCTCTTGTAATTCTATCAGCTGCAAATGTGAAAACAGAAAAGAAATAGCAGGTGACCATGAAACACCAAGGAAACAAATTTCTGTAACATCTGAATTCAGAAAAACCCATTTCAGAATTTGATGTTTTACAGGCATTCAACAGTGAAGAACTAAATATTTTTTTCTGAGTGTAAATGTTGGTAGAAGAATAAGGCTATATTTAAGGCTACCCCCTATGTGGATTTATATGGTTTTAATGCAAAGTTGAGAGGATATATTGATATTGACTCCACCACTGAGTTCTCTTTTATTTTAAGATTCTTGAGTAGAAAAAGGCCCCCACCCACCCCCCCACATATAAACACAAAAATCATGAGTTTTCTAGTGTAATTTAACCCACAAAATAAAAAAAAGGCTTGAATTTTGGTAGGCTCATGAGAAGATGAATACAATTGATTATGACACTCCATCTACAACTTTGACAACGTGTTCAAAAAAAGACAAAGATTAAGCGTTCTCATTCTAAAAATCGAATGGGAAAAATTATACTACTTGTATTTTCATTTTTCTAATTTGGCCTAATTGTCTGTTTTTGACAGTGATATCACTTGAACTAAAAGTATAAAGGTTGGCTCCGACCACACGTTGACCAGTGTTAATTACATTTACGCACACGTGGTTTGTGTTGGTTTCTCACTTCATTATCGTAATGTCATTAAGAATTTAAGATGCATATAACCAGGTTTTGTGAATCTCCTGTACAGATATTTATTTAATGCTGAATTAAATGTACCTATAATAATAGGGTCCAATAAGTATAAAAACAAAATTTGTTGTAAGTGGTATAATTAATTTATTCGACTCGGAGAATACTAGATTTTATGTTTTTTTCTTGTATAAATAAATGGGCAAAAATTATTTTGCCCCATCTACTGTAGTCATCCCATCAAATATCGCTCTATCCTAAAGCCTTCAAACACACCCCTATACTATATTTCCCGCACCTTTGGACACATTAATAGACAAAATTACCCTTGATTTAAAATGATAAAATCACTAGAACTCATCTAGTAGTTTGCCCCCTCTCTTATTAAAATTTAATTAATTTGATCCCGAATTTTATTTAAAGATAATCTTATTAAAATCACAATCTTTGAATAAATAATGAATTAAATAAATAAAAATATTTGTTATAATATAGAGAGAATAAAGAATAAGTTTTAAATTATTTCATGTAAATTTATAACTAATTCATTATATGTTTTTTCTTTAGAAATAATTTAAATAAATTTACGCTTCTTTTTTTCTTTAACTTAGTTGCATTAATAGATATTAGAAAACATTCTTTTTATTTTGTGCTTTCTAATTTTAGTTGTATTTCCGTAAAAGTAGATAATATTTTATTTAAAATATCTTGAATTATATGTATGCACTTCTTATTCACATAGTAGTATTAATTATACCAATTAAAGAAAGAATAAAAAAGAAGAAGCATTTATCACTAATTAAGGTAAAAAAAAATTGTGTTGATAAATAAGTGTGTACATGTTATATAATAATAAGACAATATGAATAGGTTTATCCCTTTATCTTAATAAGTAATATAATTCTTAAAAAAATAAATGATTAGTTTTATAAAAAACTAACAATGAATAACATGGATTTTCAATAGTTATTTAAAATAAAATTAAAGTATTATATATAAAAGAATATTATGTATTAATATTGATCATACACATTTATGTGTAGATTTTTTAAAGTTTAATATGTCTTATTCATAATACTACAATCATATTTTACTATTTATTTCATATATCATGAAGGCTAATTTATTTAATTTATTTAGCATTAAATCAATTTTGGAGTTAAATTATATTGAAATATAATGATAAGGAGGCAAAGTACTATAAATTATTATAGGTGGCAAAATGAATTTATGATTTTACATAAATCAATGATATTTTTATCTATCCATGTGTTTGGGGGTGCATGTTTGATGTATTTTAATATAATAGAAGAGGGTGGTTGAATATTTTAGGTGTAGAATAAGGTATTTCGTGGGGCGTCTATAATAGTGGGTGTCAAGATGAATTTGGCCATAAATAAATAAAGCTGGTCATAGAATTAAAATCCGCCGAGTAGGGGCATGACACATGATAAGACTTTAAAACCGTCGAAGAAGGCTGTTTGATAATTGTTATTCAACGGTACCTAAACGTAAGTCAATTGTTATTATGTAAGGGAACGGAGTTATTTAAAATAAAATAGTAGTTAGAACCAGTGTTTTAAAAGGCGAAGGCGCGGGGCGGGGCATTATATGTCCCACAAGGTGGGGCGTAAGCCCCGAGGCACGAGGCGTATGGCCCGCGGATTTTTCTTTTTTAGTATTAAAAAAATATAATATAATGTTAAGAATTAATTTAAATTAGCAAAAATTAATAAAATTGAAGGATAAAATTAAGTAAAAAAAATAAGATAGAGAAATTTAAAAATAATAATATATTCAACCATGCAAACTAAAAGTCCAATCTCAACTCTTGCAAAAAACAATCAAGATAGACAAATAATTGTTTCAAATTCTAGTGTTACGTAAAATAAAGATTTAAAATAATAGTTAACGAACACTAATTTACTCAATCACTATCAAAAGTCTCATCATTAAGATCATTATCCTCATCTTCGGCTCTCAATACTCGAGCATTAAGCTGTGTTGCTTTTGCACATTTTTTTTAATGTTTGATTTAATTGAATAAGTGTGCCATGAGTTTTTACTAAAAGAATAAAACATGTAAAAAGTTTAAGTGGGTTTTAAATTGGAACTTGGAAAAAAATTCAATTTAGGTCTAAAATTATACCGTATGGACATGAAATACATTGAGCGTACGCCTAAGGACTGAGAGCGTTTTTGCCCGGGGCGTATGCCCCAATTGATTGGACGTACACCCATGAGGGGTTACTCCCCCCTCCTATTGCCCCGGGCATTCCAGCAACGTCCCGCCCCGAGACTGCCTTTTAAAACACTGGTTAGAACTAATCTTTGCCATGACAACATCATACAAATCCAGACAAGATTTTGTTATTTAATTTGGTGTTATCTCTAGAATTTAGTTGATTCAGAATTCTGCTTAATTGGGATTTAGTGGAAGTTCCTATTCTGCCCGGGTCCACAATCAGGACTATGCTACAATAAAATTCGCTGAGCAACAATTTCTTATTCGTCTTTATTTTGGGTATTAAATGATAATCTAAATTGTTTGGAAAGACAGATCAGTCCAAATTCGCTTATATAATCCATGCATGTAATTTGTAGGATATCATGGTTCTCATTCAGCTTTGTATTTGCATCGTGCAGGAGCAAGAAAAAAAAAACTCATACAACAGGAGCTTTGAAATCCATGTTTTGGCGAAGTATGTCTCCCCCTTAGATTAGATTGTTATTCACATCTTTCTCAATTACAATCCAATCTTCACGCTGGTCCCCCTGCTCAGATGCTCAGATTGCGGGGTATTAGTGTATATTAAAGTTAGACTCATCTTGTATAGCTAGGGGCCTAGGGCTCCAGTATATTTCTATAAATAAATTGTAATGCATTGTATTCTTCATTCAGTTATATACATAATTTATTCACAAGAGTTCTTAATCCATACAGCCTTCGAACTCTTATCACACGACAAACACACTAATGAACCTAAATTGCTTCTAAATACACCAAGAAATTACGTTGATTCTTAGAGAAAAAAATGCGCCTTTATCAAAATAAAAATTTCCGCTTATTCATACTGAGTGAAGCCAATTATATCCGTTTCTAATAGCTTGATACAATGTTATAATCACATTGGAATCAAGATCTATTCAGGGCTCGATCATACACATTTATTAGAGCAATTCTCATTTCTCATCAATCTATTAGCCAATTCTAAAGATTTACATGGTTCATAAACTTCACAAGTCCAAAAGATTCAAAGCCACCGGAGATTCAACAATAGAAGCATCAAATTACTTCTATTTGCATGACTTGTAAATAATTTTTATGACTTGAAGAATTTCACTGCAAGTACCGTAGAGGTTTCCAATATTTCTTCATGTGCCTCAGCAGGGACGGAGCCAGGATTGGTAGTGAGGGGGGGGGGGGGGGGGCGAGATTGTTACGATATAGACGGGAAGAATTGAAGGGGAGTGCGGGGGGTTTGCCCCCCGCGGTACGGTACGCTATATTTATGGGGGGAAATCTAATAAGGAACTAGGTTCAAGTATGAAAAATATATTTGTGGGGGGAAATCTAATAAGAAATATAGTTAGAAAACATACTATATCTACTAAAATGTCTCATCCAAAAATATACAATTGAAGTCTTATAAAACAAACCAACATGGCTACTTATTTAAGTTAGGCATTCTAAGTTGTACTCGACGAGTTTTAAGTCATCGAACTCATCAATAATTGAATCAACATCAAAAGTTTGGGCAATTTCTTTCTCAATATACACTAGTAATGAACTAGTCAAAAACTCATCTTCCATCTTATTTCGTAACCTAGTTTTGATAATTTTCATAGATGAAAATGCATGCTCTGTCGTTGCTGTGGAAACTGGAAGAGTCAAAATGAGTAGAATCAATCGATAAACACGTCTAATTTTATCTCTTTCATCTATCGAATAATCCCATATGAGCCTTACGTAACCCAGGATCACGTTCAATATTAAGACAATTAGAATCTTGATCAAGCTTTCGAACTTTTGTTGGAGAAGACTCCGGAATAGAAGTTTGATCATCTGAAAGCTTGGAAGCTTCAGAAATAACCGTGGATGAAGTCTCAAGAACAGGAGAACTCGTGCTATCTTGAGAACATCGTTTCTTAAAGTAACAATCAATTTTATTGTTACTCATGATTAATTAACTGAAAAATATATGCAAAAACACAATCTATATTAGTTAACCAAAATTACACACATAACAAAATAATATATATTGACAATTTGCTTATAATTGTAGTTTTTTTCTTTTAGCATAATCTCATAGTCTCATTTTTCAACTAAAAGTACTACTTTCAAATTTCAATATAATCAATATATACTACACGTCAACATACAAACTTTTTAATGGATTCATGAAAATATTTGTTATTCGAATACAAGCGATTTCACGTCTTTCCCCTAATTCAGATGACAATTAATCCTATAGAGATTATTACTGATACATCATACATACATATATAGTTTAATTAATTCATAACCAATAAGAATAATTGCAATTATAACAACTTCAAATCTTTTCAATTATAAATTCAATAAATTCACACTAAAATAAATGTTTAAAGAGTTAATTTATTCAATAAATAATTCTATTAACATATTTATCTTCAAATTAAAAATACTCACTTTTTAACTAAAACTAAATAATTCAATGGACAAAAATCTATATAAAATATAAAAATTAAAATGTAATACCTTGTTCTTGTAGTGACAATGATAATGTTTTTACATGAATGAGCACCAAAAACACTTAAAGAGGAGAAGATTGAAGTGAGAATTTATGGGCAAGGGTTTTGAAAAATGGGAGAGATGTGGTGTTAAAAAAAGGGGAAAGGAAGAAGTAGGTGTTTTATTTGTATAGAATAAAAACATTCAACATTATTTATTTTTTCTTGTGTTTCCCATATTCCCGTGTTATATGTGAGATGTATAAAATTTATGATTTTTTCTTCTTTTTTTTTGTGTTGCCATTGAACATCAAATTAAACACCACTAAAAAATTAAACAATACTAAAAAAAGTGGGGGGCAAAGAAAAGTGGCGGAAGAAAAGTGGGGGGCAAAGAAAAGTGGGGGGACAATATTTTAATTAAACAACAATTGCCACTAATTTTTTTTTATATATATAATTAGGGGGGGGCGACGGCCCCATCATGCCCCCCTGGCTCCATCTCTGTGCCTCAGGAATCAATGTCCTACCGGTCTTCGATCATTGTCACGGTGACCTCATTTAAAGAGCATTTACTTTGACTTGTTTTAGGAGATTTTATTTCAGAAGACCTCTGGTTCACAATTAGGGATGGCAACGGATCCCGGTTGAACCCGGAACCGCCCCGGCGGTTCCGGTTCCCCCAGCTATAACCAGATCCGGTTCCGGTTCCAATTAATCGGGTTTCTAGCGTATTCATATATCTATTCTCCCCATACTTCTCTCAGTTCATAGCTAAATTCCCCCAACTGAGAAAAGAATAAGAAGCTGTAATTGCAATTTGTGTGGATTTCGCAGATAATCGAACCTAATCAATGGCGGAGAAATCGTTCAAGTATGTGATCGTCGGTAATTAGTAGTAAATCCTAACCCAACACCCAAACAGTAAAACGCAGAAGTGAAGGGTGATATCCCCAAACAGAAGCCCACCGTCGCCGCAGCCACCTTCCATTTTCCAGTAGCCCACCGTTGCTGCAGCCACCGTCCATTACTTGTTGCAAAAATCATAAGTTGAATCTTTGAGAGGGATAGTTTTTACCAAGTTAATAAGTGAATGAGTGTGCTGTATTTTTATTTCATGTATCTGATTGTTTAGCTTTGTTATCGAATCATGGTTCCAGAATGTGTATAAGATTAGAGTTTTGATTATTGGTTGCTTGTTGCAGCTGTAAGCCAAAGATTTTGATTCTTGATTGATGCAGCTGTGAGTATAGCAGTGTATAAGATTTTTGATGATATGAGTATTAGGTAACGTCAATTTTGTTCGACTCCGCTCTTTTTCAGTCCGTATTATAATATTATTTACGTTCATATGGAGAACGTATAGAAGAAAAAGTAATAAAAAAAAGAAAAAATACAAAAAAAGGAAAAGAAAAAAGGCAAAATTCTAGTCCCAAAAAAAAAAAAGGTTTTGCGGTTCCGGTTCCGTTTCCAAACTCGCGGGTACCCACGAGTTTCACGGTTCCGGTTCTCGCGGGTACACGCAAGCGGTAGTGTAAAAACAATACTCGCGGGTACCCGCGGGTCTAGTGGTTCCGGGTCCTTGATTATGCGGTTCCGGTTTCGATTACGGGTCCCAAAAACTTATGCGGTTCCGGTTTCGGATCCTCAAGAACTGACCCGGAACCGGCCCGTTGCCATCCCTATTCACAATAAATGCCGGTTGCTTAGGGTGCTGAAGGTCCACAATCTCGCTGCTAAGCATTGAGAGAATAGTAGAAACATTAGGCCTCTCTTGTGCTATTTCTTGAACACACAATAGACCCACGTTTGCATATCTCACTATCTCGGGTTTCGTTTCTGGGTCATACATTGAAGGATCCATTAAATTTATGATATCTCCTTCATTCCACAACTTCCATGCCTGTAAACACCAAACAGTGAATGGTTAAAATCCAGAAGGCCCAAAAAGTATTAAAATACCAAATCTAGCGTAATTACATTTAAGTTTTGGATTCATAATATGGAACATAACTTACATATGCTATAAGGCTCCGGGCTCTCTCGTCATTATAAAAGCTGGTATTCTTCCTTCCACTTACAATTTCTAATAACAGCACGCCAAAACTGTAGATGTCTGATTTTTCTGAAAATCTTCCTTCGAGTGTGTATTCAGGGGCCATATAACCACTGCAAATACAAATTCAGCACAGGCAATGCAATTAAGCTAAAACTGTATGCTGAAAAGCATAACCTTACTTGACTAAAATAAATATGTTCTTACAATGTCCCGACAACCCTTGTCGTATTGGCTTGATCTTCTTTTCTGCCAAAAATTCTTGCCATGCCAAAATCTGAAATCTTGGGGTTCAACTCTTTATCCAACAAAATATTACTTGCTTTTAGATCTCTATGGATAATTCTTAACCTCGAGTCCCTATGAAGATAAAGTAGGCCTCGACAAAGCCCCTCTATAATAACCATGCGCCTTTTCCAATCAAGAAACTCATGTTTATGTGAATCTGGGAAAAGCGTCATAATGTTGTTAAAAGTTTAAAAAAGATAAAATTCTCTCTGATACTGAAGTTCCTGCGACTATGGAAAATCTGAATTCAGATAAATGAATACTCGAAGCATTATTGCCTTACCAAAAATATATGTATCCAAGCTTCCATTGGTCATGTATTCATAAACTAGCATTTTCTCTTCGAACTCCACGCAGCAACCTAAGAGTCTGACAAGATTGCGGTGTTGCAGCTTAGAGATCACCTCAACCTCATTCTTGAATTCCTCTACCCCTTGATTCGAGGATTTTGCAAGCCTTTTTAGTGCAATTTCTTGTCCATTTGGTAATTTTCCCTGAAAACCAGCAAAAAAGAAGCTCAACACTTTGTTTCCTCTTCTTCTGCCATATTACTCGATAAAATACTTGATAAAAGAGCTTTTACCTTGTAAACATGGCCAAATCCTCCTTGTCCAAGTTCATTCTTAACAGAAAAATTGTCCGTAGCAGCAGCCACATTGTTGAAGCTGAATATTGCTAGTTCAGTTCCACTTGCTTGCTTCTCTTCAACACCAAGCTCACTTGTTCTAGACATATCTGCGGATTTAAATCGAAATGTTGAGTTGTTCAGCCAATTATGTACACATAAATGGTTAAATATTAATTTCTGTAGTAAAACTTTACCGTGGCATTTGTTTTTGCACTTACAGATCACCCAAATTAAGACACAGACAAAGAACGTTCCAACAATGACAATTGTTATGACAACAATTTTGGTCCCATGATTCTTGTCACCTGTTAGATTAAATTACAACTCAACATAAGTGCCTACACAGTTATCCCGATAACAGCAATTTATGATTTAGTCCTGTCTTACCAAGTTCTGAATGTGCAAGACGAACAAACAAAGTGCTCCCGCCCTCCCCAAGTTGTTGAACATCAACCAAATCCCTGTTCCATATCATGCAGTTAATACCACTATCAAAAGCATATGCGGTGCAAGAACAGTTCTCCAGACACATCTTTTCACATTCTTTAATGTCTTCTGATCCTACAAAATTTGGAAATTTTACTCTCTCAATCTGCACAAAACCATCCTTATTCCCTCCCTCTTCCCCTTCTAAACTATTATTCTCCTCCTCGCACTGTAATTTTCTCCTCCTTACACACCCACTAGACCAATTCCTTCTACTCCACTCATCACTATCGTTAGCCACAAACCCTTCTATACATCCACATTTCTGCAAATCCACCTCATTACATATACCGAATGCTCCACAATGGTTATACCTACCACATTCACCAACAGGATGTGATTGTGTCAGTTTCCACTCTTTAAGTTCATCAATCCACATTTCCTGTCTTGCGGCTCCCTCCCAACTTACATGAAATCTAATCAATCGGATCTACTGGAAAGTGCATATGTGACAGAGCGCCTGCCATCACCGTCATTATTCACCTTAAACCCGGAAAAATAATTATACGTGCCTGGAACACCTGTAAACTTGACTCCATCATAATGCCCACTTCTCCACCATCGATTGCTACCCGCCCATATCACTATCTGTGATGATCCACAAGGATCAACACCCAGAGAATAGTTCCCTAGAGAGGGATCATTAGCACTTTTCCAAGAAGTCAAAACACGTCTCTCTCCATCTTGGTAGTTCACATAAATTCACATGTCTAGCAAATATGAATCCGTTGGATAATCAAAGCTCTGCCAGATTTGGCCGTTTATAGTTTCACCGTTGTAGAGAGCACGATTGCCTGTGTCCAAGATGTTAGTGTATCTATCGTATAACCCTAGTCTGGTCCATTTGTATAGTTGGGGCCCATTTGTATTGTTAGGGCTACAGTATTATCTATATATATCACGTGTAATGTAACAGTGTAATCATTCACAAAAATATAATACAGAGTTCTTTTTTACATTACCAGCCTAAGAACTCTATCATGGTATCAGTCACCAGGGAACTTGATCCAGTGACTATGACTACCGCCCTCACGGCACCCATAGCCACCTCCGTGGCCCACCCCGCCTCCGGCACCTCCACCACCGCCGTTGTTTCTCCCACCACCACCGCCTCTCTTTCTCTCTCATCACTTTACTCCTCTGTATCAACTCTGCCGCCACCACACCTCACCCAGTCAACTTCTTCTCCTTCACCGCCGCTGCCCAATCTCGCCGCCGCCCATCTTCAGGCGGCAATTGCGGCGGATCCCTCCCTCTCCGCCGCCCTACAACTTCTTTTAAATCTCACTTCCCAACCCCTCAATCTTGCCCCTATCGAAGTCCATCAACTCCTCTCTACAAATCTCTCTCTCTCACCAATGAACTCCACCACCACTCATCTAGGCGGCGGCACCGCTGTCTCTCTTCTCCATCTGCCGCTTCTTGCCGTCGCCCTCTCTTGTCCTTCACAAACTTCATCGTCTCAACACTATCCTGCTCCTTCCTCTCTCGCCATCGCCGGTGATCCACTTTCGGTCGTTGCCGGCGGTTCCAAATCTGATGCCGTCGGTGTGTGCCCAACTTCAACCTATGGCCTCTCTTCCTATGGCTGCCCACGTCAAATGGGTCTTCCAAATTTTCTTACGCAGAACCCCACCTTTCTTCCTATTAATCCACAATTTTATCCTCCTTTGCAAATAAACCCCCACTCTATGCCTAATTCCGAAAACAGCCCCCACATACCCTTACCTCTACACAGCAGCCCCCACTTACATCCATCTTTTCAAAACAGCCCCCACATAATCTCTTCTTCTCACATTGACCCTCCACCCAACCCTAATTTGCATAACCCACATCCTATGATACCATCATCTACTCCGTCTCCTCCATCCACTCTCCCAAACCTCATGACTACTAAGTTACACGAGAATAACTACCACTTGTGGAAATCTCAATTTTGCAAAATTCTTGGTAGTTATGACCTTTTAGGATATGTTGATGGCACTCTTCCGTGCCCTACCTCTATTATTCCCAACTCTTTTGGTCAACCAGTTCAAAATCCCGCATACTCTTCTTAGTGTCGCACTGACCAAAGCATTCAAACTTGGTTGTATGCCACATTTACACAAGATATTCTTCAGGAAGTTCATACATTACCATCTTCTCGTGATGTCTGGCTCGCCCTTGAAAGGCGGTTTGTGCAATAGTCTGTTGCCAAACAATTACAATATAAACGTGAATTTTCCACTGTTCAAAAAGGCGATCTCTCCTGTGATGCGTATCTACGAAAAGTCAAAAATCTTGCGGACAATCTTGCTGCCGTAAATTTTCCTGTTACTCAGCTTGATCTCGTTATTCAGGCCTTAAGTGGTCTCACCTCAAAATATGAATCTTTTGTTACCGGAGTTTCTTTAAAAAGTACCCTTCCTTCCTTTGATGATCTTCGAGCCCATCTTCTCCAATTCGGACAACGTCTTCGTCAGCTCCATTCCTCTTCTACCGTGTCTCCTGCCTTCGTTGCTCACCCACATTCTAACTCTTCTGGTGGTAAAGGTCGTGGAAACAATCGCGGTCGTGGTTCTGGTTTCGGACGTGGGCGCGGTCGCAATGGTCGTGGCTCGCCATCCTCGTCATGGCAGTCGTCCTCTCCAAATTCCCAGCCCTACAATCTTCAAAAATCTGGAAGTTCTGGTTCTGCTCGGCCATCAGGGCCTTCTGGTTTCTCCCATTCTTCTGGTCCTGGTCTTCTCCCAACTCCTTCAGCTCCGCAATTTTGTCAGATTTGTGATACACCGGGTTATTTGGCCAAAGCTTGTACTCAGCGGTTTAATCATGCCTATGTGATTGAGGACTTGCCACGATCCTTCTCAGCCTTGTCCACAGCTGACACCTCTGATCTTGCCTGGTATCCAGATAGTGGTGCCTCCGCTCATATGACTCCTAACGATGGTAAAATTTCTAACTTAACTCCCTATACTGGTACAAATAAGATTTTGGTAGGAAATGGTGCACTTTTACCTATTAAGCATGTTGGCTCTTCCTCTCTTCACACACCTACTGGTTCCTTACACTTATCTAATGTTCTTCATGTTCCTAACTTATCCCATAATTTACTATCTGTTAGAAAGTTATGTCAAGCTAATGCATGTCACATTGAATTTTCTTCCACTGGATTCTGTGTTAAGGAAAAAACCACAGGGAAAGTACTTCTGGAGTCCCCTTCTACTAGTGGTCTTTATCCCGTCTCCTCTTGTCTGGTGTCCTCCGCTCCTCGTGCTCTTATTTCCTGTGCTGTATCTGGTGATACTTGGCATCGGCGTCTGGGTCACCCAAGCATATCTACTCTACAGCAGTTATCTCGTCGTGGTATTTTGAAGTCAAAAGTTAGCTCTTTTAATTTATGTCATTTTTGTCAGTTAGGTCGTTCTCATAAATTGCCTTTTCAGCATGTTGATAGGCGTAGTCCTTTTCCTTTTTATTTAGTACACTATGATGTATGGATGTCTCCTGTTATTTCTATTTCTGGTTTCAAATATTAAGTTATTTTTATCGATGATTTTACTCGTTTTAGTTGGTGATACCCTATGCATGCTAAATCTGAAGTTTTCAAACATTTTTGTTCCTTCAAAAGCCTAGTAGAAAATCTTTTTAGCACAAAAATAAAACATTTTCAAAGTGATGGGGGTAAAGAATTTGATAATGCTCAATTTTGTTCTCTCTTTGCTGACTCTGGCATTCAGTTTCGACTGTCCTGCCCCTACACCCCTCAGCAAAATGGGGTTTCGGAACGCAAGCATCGTCATATTTTTGAACTCATTCGTACCATCTTGCTTACTGCCCATCTTCCTCTTTCCTTTTGGGTCGACGCTCTATATACTGCCGTCTTTCTCATCAACCGTCTTCCCACTCCCATGCTCACTCACAAGTCCCCTTTTGAGGTTCTATTTGGCTGCTTGCCCGACTATTCCTCTTTTAGGACTTTTGGCTGCGCTTGTTTTCCTTACTTAGGTCATCGAGCTCCTCATAAGCTTGATTCTCGTTCCGCTGCCTGTATTTTCTTGGGCTATGCCCCGGATTATAAGGGCTACCGCTGTCTCGACCCTCACTCGGGCACCATCCATGAAAGTCGTCATGTTGTCTTTGATGAAGACAACTTTCCTTATTCTACATTATCATCCGCTTCCGCCGCTGTGTCTGATTCTCCACCACCAGTTTCTTCTTCCTTCCCGGTATCTCTTCCTCATCCTCCCTATCTTGGTCCAGTACCCATCTCCTCCCCTTCTGTCCCTTCTTCCACTGTGTCCCCCTCCATCTCTTCCGCTATCCCTATTGTCTCATCTCCTTTACTCGACAGTCCTTCCTCATCCTCTAATCTCTTCGTCTCCCCGCCCTCTTCTCACGAATCCCCTCCACCTCTGTCTCCCTCATTTTTACCCCCTGAATCCTCTTTTGTCACTCCCTCTCCTCACTCCTCTCCTGCTGTCTCATCTCAACCATCTCGTCATCCGATGGTCACTCGCTTGCGTGCTGGTACTCGTAAGCTTCGTGTCCTTCCATCATTGACTGTTGTTTCTCCCCCCATTGAGCCCACATGCTATACACAGGCTGCCAAGGATCCTCTCTGGTGTGCTTCCATGGCTGATGAGTTTGATGCTCTTCAAGCCAATCACACATGGATCCTTGTGCCACCACATCCTTCTCAAAATCTTGTAGGTTCCAAATGGGTGTACAGGGTGAAATTAAAATCTGATGGTTCAGTTGAGCGATATAAGGCCCGCTTGGTAGCTTAGGGGTTTAAGCAACAGGCTGGCATTGGTTTTGGTGAGACTTTCAGTCCGGTGGTTGATAAGAGGTGTTTTTACGTGTTTTTAAGACCGTAATTCTTATGATTTGGATTCACTTATTGCTTAAATCATGTCACATTTGCATTTAATAGGTGTGTTAAGTGAATACAGGTAATAAATGAGAATACATGAAGAAAAGGGAAGAAAAACGATGTACAAAACAAGTTCAAGCATGTTTTTCAACACCTAGGCGGTTTATGCATCTCCTATCACATTCGAGCGATAATTCCGTACATTTCGAGACCGACTTAGACAAAGTTTCCTTCTACAAAGTTTTAGATGTATGTCTTAGCTTCAAATGGGAACTTGAAACATCCAAATCGGAGGTCTATAGAGATAATTATGAAGGAAATACGATTGCTGCGCCGAACAGAGAAGTACATGTGCCAGGATACGCCCCGACGCCCTCCTAGTCATGCCTAGGCATGGATAATCCGAATGTTACTCCTTTTCAGCCTAAATTCCAGCATTATATGATGGGTAAGAATCACTTTTGGCCATAATTCAGCACATGTGTTGAGGGGTTGTCATAAGTGTGTTTCTTGGTAGATTTACTTTATGGACGCCAAATCAGAAACAACCTCCATGTTGAAACGTAATTTAGGTATACTTAGCGACCGAATTGGACAAAATGTCCTTCTGGAAAGTTGTAGATCTATGTTTTATCTGAACATGGGGACTTGAATAATCTAATTTGGAGATCTGTGGAGAATTTTATGAGGAAAATACTAAGACTGCGCTGGAAAGCAAGAAAATGGCAGCATGCATGTGTTTTGTTGAAGTTTTCACATGGTTATGCTTGGTGGAATTCTTAAGGGCCGAAAGTTTAGCATTTTTTAGCTGGTTGGAATCTTAAAAGCCAAACTTTAAGCATCACCTTAGGTGGAATTCTCATTGGGGAACTTTAATGGGAATTCTTAATGCATACTTTAGTGGAATTTTGGCTATAAAAGGAGGGGGAACCCATACTCTTCATCATTCACTATCAATTTCAGATTCTTGGAGGAGAGGGGGGCAGCCCCTAATCTGATTTCTCCACCATTCATCACCATTCTTCATCACTCTTGGAGGGGAAAACTAGAGGAAGGAAAAGAGCTTGGGGATTGAAGGCTCAACTTCAAGATCCATCATCATTCAATTAGAGGGAGTTTTTATAGCCTTTTCATTTTCATTCATGTCTTCGAATATGTGTATTTACTCATTATTGTTTTTCATACTATCTATTATGAACTAATTTCATAAGACTAAGGCCATGTAAGGTCAAATTGTGATATATACTTATAATAGATGATTGTTGAGGTTATTCTTATATTGTTATGTGATGTGAATTTGTGTTTTTACTTATCTTGCATATACTTGATCACTATATGTTAAAATCTTATGCCTAGGTGAATATTTCGGGAGAAAATTGACTTAGGGTGCAAGAAATTCACATCATGATCCGCAACTAATGAGGAATTGCCCTAGACATAGGTAAAGATTCCCGGGTGAAGTTGTTCGATTCAAATTGAGTGAACTCTAGTACGTTAATGCATGTTTAGTGGTTAGATTTCCGGATAGGAATATTTGGGAAATCACGATCTAAGCATAGGAGTTTATACGCGAGACATCGGTTATTCTCTACCCTCGAAGCTCTCACCATAACAATATAAGCATAATACTTCAACGAGAATCTTTATAAGTATAATTGATCAATTTGAACCTAGCATGTGCCTTAGTCTCCCTTTATATTTTGTTTTAAATCACTTGTGCAACCTTGTTCTTATCTTACGCGTTTCACACTCATTTTACCTTTATTGTATTGATCTTTGTTGTTATAAAACCTTAAACTAGAATTCAAGTCCTTGTGGTTCGACAATCCGGACTTCTCGTCCACTTTTATTACTACACACGACTAGTGCACTTGCTATTATAGCACGTTAGCTTTTAGCGTGTCAGTGGTTAAACCGAATACGATTCGCACGGTCATTTCTATTGCCACATCTCGACATTGGGTTATTCGTCAGCTTGATGTGAAGAATGCTTTTCTTCATGGTGACCTCACAGAGGTAGTGCATATGGCTCAACCCAGTGGCTTTGTTCACCCTCAGTATCCTTCTCATGTTTGTCAGTTACAGAAGGCACTCTATGGTTTGAAACAAGCTCCCCGTGCTTGGTTTCAGAAATTTGGTTCTTATCCCCTCTGCCTTGGGTTCACTAACAGTAAGGCTGACATGTCCATGTTTGTCTATCGATCCGGCTCTGTTACCTTAGTCCTGCTACTTTATGTGGATGATATTATATTGACCGGGAATGATCCACAGGCTTTCACTTCTCTTATATCACGTCTCTCTCAGGAATTTGCTATGAAAGACTTGGGAGATCTCCATTACTTTTTGGGCATCCATGCTACGAGGGACACTCATGGTCTTTTTCTTTCGCAGAAAAAGTATGTGACCGAGCTTCTTCAGCGTTTTGACATGATGAGTCTGAAGCCTGTCGCCTCTCCTCTTTCTGCGAAATCCACTCCTTCTGCTCTTGAGGGTGATCTATTCTCTGATCCGACACTATATCATAGTATTGTTGGCGGCCTCCAGTATCTTACGCACACCAGACCTGATATTGCATACAGTGTTACCTTGGTCAGTCAGTTTATGCATTCACCTCGGGAGGTTCATTTCCAGATGGTTAAGCGAATTCTTCGGTATCTTCGGGGTGGCCTCGACCTTGGGCTTCTCATTCGCCCCTCTTCTCTAGATTCGTTTACTGTCTATGCAGACTCTGATTGGGCCGGGTGTCCTGACAGTCGTCGTTCCACCACTGGTTACGCTGTCTATCTTGGTGATAACCTTATCTCTTGGTCCGCCAAGAAGCAGGCTACAGTTTCTCGCTCTAGTACTGAGTCTGAGTATCGTTCCATTGCCTATGCTGTTGCTGAGACTTGTTGGCTTCGCTACATACTTCGTGATCTTGGCATTTTTCTACCACGCCCAGTTCAGGTCTATTGTGACAACATTAGTGCTATCTATCTTGTTCTCAATCCTGTGTTTCATGCTTGTACGAAACATATTGAGATTGACTATCACTTTGTTCGTGAAAAAGTTGTCGCTGGAGATGTTTTGGTGAAGTATGTCCCCACTTCAGATCAGATTGATGATATATTCACCAAAGCTTTACCTGCTCCTACATTTTCACGTTTACGGGCCAATCTTCGAGTTGGTACCACTGCTCAGATTGCGGGAGGGTGTTAGTGTATCTATCGTATAACCCTAGTCTGGCCCATTTGTAAATTTGGGGCCCATTTGTATTGTTAGGGCTACAGTATTATCTATATATATCACGTGTAATGTACCAGTGTAATCATTCACAAAAATATAATACAGAGTTCTCTTTTACATTACCAGCCTAAGAACTCTATCACAAGAGAACCACTGTAGGATTAATTGATTCAACTGTTACTTGCTTGACCATATTATATTGTTGTCCCCATTCAAAACTATTAAATTTCCATCATTTCCAATTGTTAGAGCTCCTCCATTATCTAAAACAGGGGTTTCTCTATTTGCCACCCACACGACTGGTTCATTTGCTACTTTGTAGTACCATATTCCGACATACCGAACACTTGAACCTTGAGGACTGAAAAATCCCAATGCGAATCTCTCTCTTTCCGAAATGATGGTCTCCCCATCTCTAATTGAGTGTCCTCTTGTAAATCTATCGGCTGTAAAAGTAAAAGAAGAAAAGAGATATCCGGTTACTAAAAAGAAACAAAGAAGCAAGTTTTTGTAACATCTGAAATCAGAGGAAGCCATCTCAGAATTTAATGTTTTGCAGGCACTCAACATTGAAGAACTAATTATTTTCTTCGTATAAATGTTCTGGTTCAAGTAAAAAGCGGAGATTATATGGAATAATAATTATATGGTTTTTATACAAAGCGGAGAGGATTGATTGATTGATATATAATATATTACTGACTCCTCTGAGTTCATTTTTTACTTAAGAATCTTCAATGATGGGCCGCAACTCACACAGATAAATAAGCACACAAATTCATGGTTTTCGGGTGTAACTCACGAAAGAAAGAGGCTTGAAGGTTCATGAGATGAGGGGTACAATACAATACAATTTAATTATCACACAAATAATTTATGACACTCCATCTACAACTTTGACAACGTCTTGCATCAAATTCTGAAAATTGAATGGCAAAGTAGTATCAGCATTTTTCTACTTCCGCAAAATTGTACGCCTGTGACAGTGATATTTCTTGATCGAAAAGAGTAATATTTGGCTCTGTTAAAAAATGAAAGAGCTCATTTTATTGAAGATATTAAAGAATATTACAAACCAAGTTTGAATAAAACAACAAGAATCGAAAGGGAAAAATGAACCCTAACTATTATTAAAAGAACTAAAACTCTTATCACGATATCGAGAACTCTAATAAACTAAAGAATAAAGGAAGAGTTACAAAACTCTATTCAAGCTCTAAACCATTAATCAGTAGTAGAGAATGTTGCTTTTAGAGAGAGAAAAATATTCTGAAACTTGAGTTGTGTGAGAGAGAGAAATTTGAATGTTGGAACCGATTTGGGGCTTGTTAATTATATATATATATATATATATATGTTGCAAAAGAGCCCCTGGAGAATTAGTCAACTACAAGTTGACTCTGAATGGTAGCAGGTTGGATGGGCTGGAATGTGTGGGTTTTGGGCTTGGTGCATTGGCTTCATTCTAAATCCTGTTGGACAAGCCCACACGCCTTATATCTTCAACACCCCCCCTCAAGCTCATGGGGAGTGAACACGCAAATACGAGCCAGAAACAAACCATGAGATTGAACCTTGAACTTGAAAGAATAGACCTGCAAAAGACAAAGGCACAAAATCAAAAAGGGATAACCCAAAAAGGTGTAGAGTGTCACCATAAAAGGACAAACACTCAACCATACCAAACCATAGCCAAACACTAAAAATAGTGAAATGACATAAAAGAACAGATATGTAAACGATCGCAATATCCAAAAAATGAACAGTAAAAAAACTGAACCTAAGGATCAAATAACAAGATCGAGAACAAGAAATGATGGCCACAAGTCCGCATTTGAATCGGTATAAACCGAACCCACGAAACAACAAAATGAGCCACAAACAAGCAAATAAGGTCGCATATCTCGTATTTGAATCAGACAAACACTGAACCCACGAAATAAAAATAGGACCATATAAGCTACAACAAGGATCGCAATTACAATATTTGAATCCAAACACCGGAACCCACGGAAAAATTACAAGATCCAAAACAAGAGTACTCATAAAAGTACTACCAAAATCAGCTACACATGCAACTGACAAAGTGACACATGTCACATCAATCTAACCAAATATGGACAGAACAACAAGCGAAATCCCACCGAATATAATTCGAAACATAGAAACATACAATGAATCGACACGGATAGAATCCACAAAAGATAAATCTACCATCCACCATATATAAATCGAAAGATGAAACAGATAATAAGCAACCGCAAAACGCAACAAACATGTCGCATCAAATCTGAACCAAATATGGTCAGTAACATCAACAATACTCACCGAGAATAAACCAAAATATGGAATAATTAATTCCATACAACGTGACAATAAATCAAGAAAGTCACAAACATGCCGACACATATATCGAACTAAAGAGAAGCATAAATCAATATGCCAATCAGATATGCTTATAGAAAACCAATATAACACTTGATACATTGAGCACAGAATGAGATAACACAACACATGTAATGCATTAACACATAAACGAGTACTTAACATCATATCACAACCATGTAATATCCGAAACAAGAAAATATTCATAAGGAACTGAATAAGCACTCTAGAAAAGATAGAATAGAGCATAACATATGAGATACACATGATATTTCCCCCCTGACGCAAAGAATGCAACAGCAGATAAGGAGAAAAAGAACTATGAATTGTCATTGCTTGAGTATAATACGAAAAATGTAACTTGAAGCAATTCAAGGAACAGACCAGGCACATAAAATTTGCATAAAATGCAAAAGAGATACTTTTAGACTGTTCGTATAAGATTGAACTGAAAATGAACAAGTACCCAAAAAGAACATAACTCGAATACAGGATAGAATTCAAAAGCAAAGTAGCTAAATCATAGCATACAACAACAAGCCAAAACAATCGAACCAACTATGTCATTAAAGTATCACGAATGATATCAATATAACCAACACGTCGAGGCACAACTCGAATAAAGAAAAGTAAATAGCCAAGAGGATTAGCCACTTTATCACCGTATTTTTTGTCGTAAAAAAAACACGGAATAAACAATCCCACATAATGCGACAGAAAAGCGAGCAAGTCAGAGACATACAGTAAAGAACATAACATCGTACTATTGTCATGTAACATCACAAACATGAGAATATTCAGAAATTCAGCAGGAAATTTAACAACAATCCAAGAATATGAGCAAAGCGGAAGCAAGATTTCACGGAAAAAAAAGAGAACAGAACACATAGGAAAGAGCTTGCTTTGAAGACATAAAGCCAATTTGGTGAACGAAGACATCAACTCAATAGCCATAGGCAAACTCAGCCATGTTCTCAAAAATGGTATAATATCATGAGGAAATAGAAAATCAGCGACACACTGAAGACTAACAAGATAATACGAACAAGAGTTGGAATATCCATATAAGATTGAACTAGAAAAAACGAATGAGTAGCAAGAGAACCATAACTCAAAAATAAAGATATACGAGGGACAAACATAATGTCCCCCCCCCCCCCTGTCAGAGAAGATGCAACAATGTATCAAGAATACGATAAATTGAGCAATCAACAAAAGCATAACTGCAGGCACTAAACCTAAGGGAGACAATGAGCAAGAAGACACAAACAAGCTCATGTAATGCAAACTAAAGCATAAAAGGGTTGATTTTAACATATATATCCACCAAAAAAAGGAGGTCTCACAGATCGACGAAACCAAATCTATAAATAGAGATAAACGAAGGATCTTAGCCAATTTACCGCGGTGTTTTTTGTTGTCAAAAAAACACAGAAAAACGGTAAGAGCAATAGAACTCTGGAAACAGATGCGGAAGCAAAAAAATAGCATCTCAGTGGAGAACAACCGACTCAATGACATGTCAAGAACAAGACTGGCAAGAACGACCCAGCGTCTTATCACGGTGAAAATCCTCTGTGTTTTTCACCAAATAAAAACACAGAAAAGGGAGATCCGTAAGGGAGACTAGAACACCAAATAGGTAGCACCATGATGTCGTCTATGCCAGAAAACGTATACAACAGAAGCAACACCGGAGACTCGCGGACGGTTCAAATAGAACACTACATCGCCAGGAACCCGTTAGAAAATTCAAGAATACAACCAGAAAATATCAAGAAGATCGCCAAAATCTTCAAGAATCGTCGGAACACAAACTAACCGCAGAAATTTCACAAAATCACTGAAACTCCAAAAATCCTCCGTAGTCTTTATACAGACGCTGAAATTTCAAGAAAACCCTTGAAAAAACATCAATAAAGTCGTCGGAATCAAGAACTCTCAGGATCCTTTAAGAGAAACTATTTGAAAACTTAAAAAATAACCCAAAACTTCAAAAACAATCGGTAAAATTTTCAAAAAAATTGAAAAAAACCATGGAGGAATCAGAACCTTACGGCTCTGATACCATGTTAAAAAATGAAAGAGCTCATTTTATTGAAGATATTAAAGAATATTACAAACCAAGTTTGAATAAAACAACAAGAATCGAAAGGGAAAAATGAACCCTAACTATTATTAAAAGAACTAAAACTCTTATCACGATATCGAGAACTCTAATAAACTAAAGAATAAAGGAAGAGTTACAAAACTCTATTCAAGCTCTAAACCATTAATCAGTAGCAGAGAATGTTGCTTTTAGAGAGAGAAAAATATTCTGAAACTTGAGTTGTGTGAGAGAGAGAAATCTGAATGTTGGAACCGATTTGGGGCTTGTTAATTATATATATATATATATATGTTGCAAAAGAGCCCCTGGAGAATTAGTCAACTACAAGTTGACTCTGAATGGTAGCAGGTTGGATGGGCTGGAATGTGTGGGTTTTGGGCTTGGTGCATTGGCTTCATTCTAAATCCTGTTGGACAAGCCCACACGCCTTATATCTTCAACAGGCTCCGGCCACATGAAAATGGGGTTTCGTTTACACGCACGTGTTTTGTGTTGGTTTCTCGCCTAATAATTGTAAGGGAAAATTACACCAGTCTCCCTTACTTATTGTGTGATTATTATAACTCCCCCGCACTTTTTGAAAATTACTAATACACCCCCTCAAAGGTCTATTATTTGTAAAGTTTATAGGGGTAAAATTTAAAAAAAAAAAAAATTTAAATACACAAGGCGTTAATTGTAAGAAATACCTTATATAAGGGGGTCTTTATATAATTTTAAAAAGTGAGGGAGATTTTGGTAATTAATCAGTAAGTGAGGGGGTCTTTGTGTAATTTTCCCTTATTGTAATGTGAATAAGATGCTTATTTATTGATTCTTATATTAATGTTGGGGCTAAAATTTAGATAAGAGAGTTGATAAAGATACTCCAACTTTGTTATTGACACTTCACATTCTATTTCATTTTTTTCAAAAGGACAAATTTATCCTTAATGCCAAAAAAATATAAATTAGTGCAAACACAATTGCACCTTGTATTATGAGAAATACACTTGGACTCCAAAATGAAAAATGTTGAATCTTGAGAAACTTTGTCTAAAAGAAATAGGGAAAAACATAAAGTCCCTCAAACTTTTTGTAAATAAATAGATCTTTTTTTGTCAACTTTCAAAGATAAAACATCGATCCACTAATTGCTGCTAGGGGTGCCCACGAGCCGAGCCTGACCAAATTTCTCGGCTCGAGCTCGACCTCAGGAAAAAAATTATTCTTTTATTAATATATATTATAAATCTAATCATGATAAATATTAAATATATCATTATTGATACATAAATAATATCATAAGATATTATATTATATATATATATATGTATATATCAATATATGAACAAATATTATATTAAATATATATATATATATTAATAAATAAATAAATAAAATATTATTTTTATTCCGCTTGCGAGCCTTTGAAAAAGTATTTTTAGCCTCGAGCTTGGCTCATTAGTCTAGGCTCGAGCTCAAGTCGAGCTAGTTTTGAGTCAGCTCAACTCGTTGGTCAACCTAGTTGCTGCATATATTTTGGTTCTTAGTTGCTTTTGAAACTAAATCAATTAAAATTGTAGATGTAACCAAAAAAAATAGCAATGGACAACCGGAACAATGAAAATGATTTAGAGAAGTTGGATGAAATATTAGAACTTGTTATACTAAAATCTTCAAGGAAATTTTAGATTATTACCAAGTACTAATCAATCCATTAATAATACACTTGGTAAGTTTATTTCTTTTATTTGAATCTTGGAAACAAAAGTTAGTACTTTTGTTCAATATTTTGTTTGATGGATTATTTCTTTCCAAAATAGTTTAAAATATTATTTTTTTCTCAAAAATTAGTTGATTTTTATAATTTTTTTGCCATTTATGATATTATATTTGTTTGCATACGCGATTTGTAGAGTTTTCAATTAAAATTGATGATAATGAATAAAATCATTTCCGATTTGTTAGGTAATAAAGCAAATATAAAAAGTATTTTTTTTATGTTATTTGAATCAATTTTATCTCCAATCGTGTTTCTAGATATTTTAGGTTGAATTAACTTTAACATGTTTATACTAAATAGATTTAACAAGAATAATACAAATTGTTTTCAAAAACTTTCTTTTACACGATGAAGATTTTTTTTGTCATTTTGGCAAAATAAAATAGAAATTGAAGTGTCAATAATAAAAATTAAAATGCCTTTAACAACTCCTTTTAGATAATTGCGGGGTCGAAAATTTAAAAATCCAACTCCGATTTCCACGACAACAAAAGAAAGTTCAACTCGAAGAAGACAATCGAGCGCATTGAATTTAAACATATTCTTGTTGGAATAAAAGGTGGTCATATATTACAATCCGCCACAACTCACGTACAAGCGGTGCTCCGGAGTACTGAAGTAAGGCATGACGCGGGGCAATTCTATATGCCACACTCATATTATTGATCCTGGTTGCCTTAACACCACACATTTGAATGGGAGTGGGTGGTTTTTACATAGGTGGTGGCTGATAAAACTATCCACCCCAATACAAATACGTGGTGTTAAGGTAACTAGGATTGGTCTAGGACTAATTTAGAATTTTCCGCATGACACGTAAGAAGATTAGACATATCAAATGGTCGGAAAAAAAATTAACTTAATAATTTTATTTTCATCAGTAAAAAAATAGACGGAAACCCGACGCGTAATTTGCACTAATTATGAACTACTAACTTCTTCTTTTTTTAAGAAAAATCGATCATATATATCATTCAATCAAAAGTTTACAACGTTTGGAACAATACAATTCATATCGACTCAAACGATGTAGTAAGAACATCTGAAACACTAACTATCAAGTTCTTGAAGATAATAAATCTTAAGAACACACAACCGAACACAAGAAAATTCTTGTGCAACTCCTATTCAATGAGAGATAAAACTCTCATTCGAGAGAGAAAACAAACTCTCATACGAGAGAGAAAGTAAAATACTAAGCAAAAAATCTAAAACGATATATAAAAACTTATGCATCACCCGTCTTCATCTCGTCAGATCTGTTTCTGTCTCGTTAGATCTATAGCCGTCTCGTCAGATTTGAAGATGTGATGTACATGTTGAAAAAGGGTGCTCCAACCCAACCCGCCGACGATGATAGTAGTAACAGTGGTGAAAAAGACGATTGCTTCACCAAACCATCGTCGGCGGAGGAATATAGAAGAAAAAGAAGACAAGTGTTTAGAGAGAGATGGAGAGAGAGAGAGGAGTGATGGCTGATAAAACTACTAACTTCAAAAGCTCTATAGATATAAGGTTCTAACATGAGATACAAAATGAAAATCCACATTACTGCGTCAGGCTTAAACTGAGCCTGCCTTGAACAGGTAACAACACAAACTCTCTAATTAATATACATAAAACTGCTGTTTAATACACCAATACAACAATTATCATCAATCTATTAGCCAATGCTAAAGATCGACTTGGTTCATAAAATTTACAAATCCAAAAGATTCAACAATACTTATACAAGCATCAACATACTTCTCTGTTTGCATGACTACTTGAAAAAGAATTCTCTGAAATTCACAAGACCTACCGGCCTTCAACCATTGTCACAGTGACCTCATTTACAGAGCATTTACTTGGACTTGTTTTAGAAGATTCAGTTTCACAAGACCTCTTGTTCACAATAAATGCCGGTTGCTTAGGGTGCGGAAGGTCCACAATCTCGCTGCTAAGCATTGAGAGAATAGTAGATATATTTGGCCTATCTTGTGCTATTTCTTGAACACACAATAGACCTACATTTGCATATCTCACTATCTCGGGTTTCATTTCTGGGTCATATATTAATGGGTCCATTAAATTCATGATGTCTTCTTCATTCCACAACTTCCAAGCCTGAAAACATCCAAACAGTGTATCCAGAAGACCAAATAAAAGTATTAAAATACCAAATCCGGAGTAATTACATTTAAGTTTTGGATTCATAATATGGAACATAGCTTACATATGCTATAAGGCTCCGGGCTCTCTCGTCATTATAAAAGCTGGTATTCTTCCTTCCACTCACAATTTCTAATAACAGGACACCAAAACTGTAGACATCTGATTTTTCTGAAAATCTTCCTTCGAGTGCGTATTCAGGGGCCATATAGCCCCTACATATACAAATTCAGCATAGGCAATGCAATTAAGCTAAAAATGTATGCTGAAAAAACATAACCTTACTTGACTAAAGTAAATATGCTCTTACAATGTCCCGACAACTCTTGTTGTATTGGCTTGATCTTCTTTTCCGCCAAAAATTCTTGCCATGCCAAAGTCTGAAATCTTGGAGTTCAACTCTTCATCCAACAAAATATTGCTTGCTTTTAGATCTCTATGGATAATTCTTAACCTCGAGTCCCTGTGAAGATAAAGCAGGCCTCGACAAATTCCCTCTATAATAATCATGCGCCTTTTCCAGTCAAGAAACTCTTGTTTAGGTGAATCTGGGAAGCGTCGTACGAAATGTTGTTAAAAGTTCAAACAAGATAATTTTAAATCTGAAGTGCTGAAGTTCCTCCCATTATGGAGGATCTGAATTCAGATAAAGGAAAAATTGATCATTATTGATTTACCAAAAATATAAGAATCCAAACTTCCATTGCTCATGAATTCATAAACTAGCATTTTCTCTTCGCACTCCACGCAGCAACCTAAGAGTCTGTCAAGATTGCGGTGTTGCAGCTTAGAGATAACCTCAACCTCATTCTTGAATTCCTCTGCCCCTTGATTCGAGGATCGTGCAAGCCTTTTCACTGCAATTTCTTGTCCATTTGGTAATTTTCCCTGAAAACCAGCAATTTGAGCTCATTTCCCAGAAAAATTATGAATCTGAAGTTTGAAATAGAAGAAATTAGAAATACTTTGTAGACTGGACCGAAACCACCCTGTCCAAGCTCATTGATAGAGTCAAAGTTGCCTGTTGCATTTGAGAGCATCTCAAATTTTAAAAATGGTAAATCTTCAAGTTTAACCCCGTTGACATTATATTTGAGGAAGCTTTCATCTGAACACCCTCCATCTTTTCCCCCAGTTTTGAAATTTAACCGCCAACTTTTCTGCTTACGTCCTGATTCACAAAAGAAAATGATAAGAAAAAGTGTAAACGGTGTATTATAAATATTTGATACTAAGTTATTACTACTAAGCAAATGAGTGAAGCTTGACATGATATGTACCTCTGTACCACTTCAAACAAAATAATGTGCAGACACTAATGGTTATAAACCCCAGAACAACTGTAGTTGCAATGATTGACGTCCAGTTTCTCTTCTTATCTGCCAAAAGTAAAAAATGAGACAAAGAATGAACCTTCTGGCTTCTTTTCTCATTCCACCTATGAACCTCATATTCACCGGAGTTCGCTATAGAAAATAAATACGTGGAGATTTCATGTGGATCAAGACAGTCATGATAATTGGCACTTGTTAACAATAACAGGGGGGAAAAAAAAAACAGAAAATACAAATGCAAAACTTTCTTTTCTGTTTATGTATTTATTTATTCGTGCAAAGTGGGGAAGAAATATTACGTAGTTCGGAATACGCCAATCGAATGTACAGGTCCGCTCCGCCACTAGAGAACTTTTGTACATCAATTAAGCTTTCATTCCACAGCATACACCCAATGCCAGTATAAAATGCATAAGCTATACATGAGGAAGTATTCAAGCACTGGCTCCCGCAGTCTGCTTCGAGAGTGAGTGACCATCTAGTATTATCCGGCAATTTCACTCTATTCAACTCCAAAAACCCATCAATTTCACCAAAGGAATCGTTTCTCTCACTCTGAAGCGGGGTTCGTCTCGTGCAGCCATTACTCCAATTTGCTGCATTCCATTCATCTATATTTTTTGGCTCAAACCCTGGCAAACAAGTGCATATGGGATTGTCGCGAGCATTGCAGCTTCCAAAAGACCCACACTTACCATATACATCACACTCATTTTGTATCGATGACCACGTTACTTCCCAATCTCCATTTCGGTGAGACAACAACTTCTGCTGAAAATTGCCTGAGCTGTTTAAGGCAAAATATGTCAGAACAGAAATATTCACATAGGAGAAGGTCAGATATGCAGTTTCAGGATTATCATTCACAAGATCAAATCCGTTTTGATACAAGTTAACTTCCATCCCAGGTACACCAATGAAGATTTGACCGTTCCATGGACCACTACGCCAATAAGGGTCGCTGCCGTTCCGGATAAATAGTTGTGGAATCTGAAGAGGCTCAATCAAAGCGGTGAAACTTCCAAGAGACGGATCGTTAGGACTTCGCCATGATGTCAGCATATTCCGCTCGTTGGTACTTAGATCAGTCATAATTCTCATATTAGGCATGAAAGAATCCGAAGCATGTTGAAAACTTTGCCAAACAATCCTACCATCTGAGTTTTGTAAAACCAGGTTCCCTGTATCCAGGAGACGAACGCTAGAATTTGTCACCGAACTCGAAAGATTAGATGACCAAACGACCCCCATTTGTCCATCCAGGATCACGAGATTTCCATCGGATGATATCTGAACTGTTCCATTAGAATCATTTAGAGGGCTGTCTCTATTAGCTGTCCATACAACAGTCATAGCTGAGATGTTATTGTACATTACACCAACATAACGGTGAGTATTGTTTCCAGGGCTAAAGAAACCGAATTTGAGATTTTGACCATTGGAAACCAGAAAATCTGAATCCCTGATGGACTGATTGAATCTTAAGGTGTCAACACTAAATCCTAAAGAAAAACAAGAACTTATAAGCAAAAAAAGTTGAAGCATAGACCGTGAGTTGTGTCTGAAACCCATGAAATGAAAATTCGAATGTTGTTCTATTATTAGGCTGGCCAATTTCTGAATCTTGTTTCTGGTCAGAGATGCAAAAAAAAAATTGCCATGTTCTTTTATGAATGTAACGTGCTATACTTTTCTATGGTCTGTCTCAAATATTTTTATATAATAGAAGGAAAATTATTGGCTGATCAGGCCGTAATTTCTGATAATACTTTTCTACAATTAATTTTTTACTATTTCGCTTCATAGAGGCTTCCATACAGGATCATGCTAGTCAAAAACTATGACCATATGAGTAATTGGATCGTATAAATCTGAGCCGTACACGCGTCGCGCGTATCCAAGCTGGGCTCATTAATGATTCCAAGCGGACCATTGGGCTCAATCTTACTCTTGCTGGGCTCGGCTTGTAGCGGGCCGGCCCAGCTCAGGAGGCCAATTTCTTAGATTAAACCCTCCTAGATGAATACATTGGGCCGGGGAGTATGGTCATTTCAGTCCATATCATATACGAAAAACAAATTTGATTACTCATCCTTCAACTTTTTCATTATTTATAATTTTAAGACTAAAATGCTCTTCATTGTTTAAGCTAAACATGTTGAAGTATACTTGAATTGTTAGAGGACAAAAAATTGTCAAAGTATCATTGAATGACATTGTAATAAAATACAAAGAGAAAATCATCCAAAAATAAAAAATTCTAGAAAATATCTGTAAAAAATTTAAGCCATAAATGAATCAAATAATCTCGGCTACTTTTCTTTTTAAATTGAGATACAAATAATAATAATAATAATAATAAATCAACTTGTGACTATATTATGAATAAACAACATAATGAGAACTAATATACTATAAAAGTATATAACACACACACACACACATATTCATGAACTCGACTTAATTGAAAGAAAATGAAAACCAAACATATCACCCTAAATCCTCAATTCTGGATATGAAATAATATTAATTGAACACAATATAAGAAAAATGTATTAAACAAATTGATCAAATATTGTCATAGAAAGTAAAAGGTGGTGTAACAAATAAAAATAGTAGAGTTAATATTTTTACATGATAACACAATTATTATTTTTTTTAATTTAAAGTGAGGGATTTAGAGTTATTTCTAGAAATTCTTCATTCTGAATGTTTTATTATTTGGTTCAATTTCATTTAATGATATTTTGACCATTTTTCATTCAAATTAAACATTTTTAGCTGAAAATATGAAGGGTATTATAGTCTTTAATTTGTAAAGTTAATGAAAAAGTTAGAGGGAAAATCTTTACAAAAACACCAAACGTGAGCAGGTGTGAATATCAAATACCATAGTTCAATCAAAGTCAATATAATTTTTCCATATATTATATCTACTCAGATATACTTTAAGACTATTTACACATGTAGTATTTAATAGCATAATAAATAGAACTTTACCTGCTTTTGATTACGAAATGGAAGAATGGGATCTTTCGTACGTCTAGTCTCATTCTTTGTGAAAGTTGCGTGGAACAGTAAAACAAATTTGAAACCATTGATCGAAAGTTGGATAAATTATATGCTATCAAAGTGGGTAATACCCAAATGTATTCGTCAATCACTAAATATACATATGATGACGCCACAAAATAAAATAACCACCTTATCATGCATGATTCAATGATTTAAAACTCATTTGGACACATATCCACTTTGGTAACATGGAATTTTCCCGAAAGTTGTCTGTTTCTTAACAACTATAAATTTTCATGTACACACCATAATTAGGTTCGATATTGATTACAGACTAGTCAGGAAATTTGTATGGTATTTATCATACTTGGAAAACTTATCTGCCCAACCTAGTCATAGCAATTACGACCTTATGAAAATAAATGTCAATATTGAGGATCATGTCATGTAATCTAAAGACTTTACCATATGATATGTAACAGTAATTCACATTTGCATGATAATACTATATGTATATTCCTTTTATCACGTAAAAATAATAATTCTAAAAAGCCACTCCTATTTGATAGTTTTAAAAAATGATCTCTTTCTTAAAAAATAGATGTTGATTAGTATTATTTACATTATTAAAGATGGCCATAAAATATATATTTTTATTTCTCTCTAAGACGGAAGGGCATAGGCAAAACTTAACTTTAATTAGGAGGTGGATCAAATTTTTAATAATCTCAAACATGACAACACGTAATGAAATTTGATGGGATATATCATATATATATATATATACTATTTTTGGCAACTTTATTTCTAAAAAAAGAAAAGTAAAACTTTATCCTTCATAGTAATTTCTTAGCGTCTTCCCAAAAGATCTACAATGCTATTAAGATTCGTAAATACGACTCATATTAAAACTCTGTTAATAAATAATAATAATTAAAAAAAAAAACGACATTCATACAACGCAACTGCAAGCATTATTCTGCCGCAATCTCTCTGTTTGACTTATTTGTGTTTTTAAATGTCATCGATATTATTTTTCTTCATATTGATTTTCCTTTCTTGTGAACTCCTGTAAAGTAGTTGCGAGCGAGCATTGAAAATTGTTTCCGATAATTAATGATAATTAAATTTGTTGATTTTCTAAAATAAGAATAAGGCAAGTGCCTCAATCCGGATTCTCTATTGCAAATGGTGTTGCATTTCTTATTGCATTCATTTTTATACATGATGACAAGTGTACACAATTCAAATCAATTATATATTTAAGGAAAAAACTTATACACTTGTCGTCCATAAAATGAATGCAATAGGAGATGCAACACTATTTTGCAGTAAAGGATCTCGTGTGCTGCAAATGCCCGGCACGTTACGGTACTTGCCTGGTTCAGTTAGAGGCGAGTAAATTTCCATGCAATTTCCACGAAGGAGAGAAAACCCTTAGTCCATTCATCTTCCCAACAAATTTTAACTCAATAATATACATAAATATAATTATGCCGTCGGCAGCTAGCAAATTAAACAGAATCCCATCTGAACTGTACTTTGGTTGGCATGATTAATTTCTCCTTCGACTCATTCCGCGCGAAATTTCACTCCTTCATACTTCTCTCTACGTTACTCTATACATACAATATATATACACCCCATTCTCCTTCATTCTGAATCATAAATAGTATCCTGATGGCTAAGAGAAACATGAATAATAGTGTTGTATTTGAGGATTATTTTCCGTCAATGGTGGAGAAATTGGGGGCGGATGGGTTTATGAATGAGCTGTGTAAAGGGTTTCGGATGCTGATGGATTTCGAAAAACGAGTGATCACATTGGAGAGCTTGAAGAAGAATTCTGCTGTTCTGGGTTTGCAGGGTGTGAGCGATGATGAGCTGCTGTGTATGTTGAAGGAAGGAGATTTGGACGGCGATGGATGTTTGAATCAAATGGAATTTTGTGTTTTGATGTTTAGATTGAGTCCTGATCTCATGAACCAAGCTACAATGTTGTTTGAATTTCATCATCACTAAGATATATATATATATATATACACACACACGCACACACATATACACATGTACATATATAAACACACACACGATGTGATTATAATGAAGCTTTTTTATTTTTATGTTTTTCTATTTTCTCAATTTTTGATCTTATGAAATTGACGATCTTATAGTTCTGAATTCTGGTTCTCTTTATTGAGAGAGTTAACGAAGACAAAACTATGGTTGTTTGATTTGAGAAGGATTTTTTTGTGGACATGTATGGCTCGTGATTTGTGATAGATGAATTTACCACGAATTTATAATAGTAGTATCTAGTCAAATGTTCAATAATTTCCCTTTTGCATATGTACTATAATTTTTTTTTTAAAATTTTGCCTTCATTCGTAGAAAATAATCCTCCCGATGTAGTGTTTTTAGTGCATCAACACCACAAGTTCATGAATGAACAAAGTTAGAAGAAGTGAGTCTTTCATAAGTTTTTGAAAAGAAAAATTATGTACCAAACCTTGTATAAGGTATATATTGTGGTTATATCTTGCTTAGAAACTAGCATAGATTTTCTTTTTGATTCCATTGAATGTTATGGTTGATTAGTTGAATTTTGAAACTAGCCTTTCTATTTGTTTTTCTATTTTGAGAGGTGGTGTTCAAAAAGGCTGGACCTGGCCAAATGAGAAATGGATTGGATAAAAAGAAAGCAAATAGCACTAATGACTTGTGCAATCTGTAGAAGTAAAGCATACATAAAAAATAAAATAAACTAATGGTATAGAAGTAAAGCAGCAATAATATTAGATTCATAACTCGTGACTTCTGAGCTAAAGTTTACAAATATGTTTGTCTCGCTTTGGACCCTGAAAAAATGAATTAACAAAATCAGCTCTATTATTATGGTTGGTGATAGTGCCAGAGCAGTTCTCCTATTGGCAGACCAAAATGTTCAAATGGACGACTATGCCCTTGATTGCACTGATGTAAATTTAAAATAAAAATAAAAATCCCAGGTTCTGATATGGTGTTTGGATTTTCGCAGTGAGGCTTAAATCTAATCATTACTTCATCCTCCAATGAATCGCCTCCGCCGGAGTAAGATCCAGATCTAAAATCTTTCAAACTCTGCTAATTTTTATATAATTTTACATATAATATTCAATATCTTCTATCTAAAAACACGAAAAATTTACATATGTCCTGCGTTTCATTTGCATTGTGTTAATTTTTTCAATTGCAATGTGTTCTTTTTATCAAAACATTTTTGTAGTGCATATATATTTTTCATCTATTTCAAAATTTTAAAGTCATTCTTTCTGCATATGGATGTTTTCTGGTGGGGTTTCTTATTCTTTAGAAGAATAAAGATGGAAAAAAAGGTGACTTAAAGCAAAATTCAAGCATGTTGATGGACAAATATCACATCGTCGGCCGACGGGATGATGATGAATATAGATCCACTCTGTTTTCACCTATTATTTTTTTGGGTTGGTGTGCCCAAGGGCAAAAATGCCATTTGCACTAATTTTGCTCTGGCAAGAGGAGAACGGCTCTGGCATTATCACTGGCCTATTATTATCGGGATCGACTGATCAAGAGTGCATAGAAATTAGAAACTAATAATTAAGGGGGCCAAATTAATTATCAATTTTTTTTCCTCCTCTCGAAAAACTAATAATTAATTTGGGCCCCCTTAAGCATGTATATGTGTGTGGGGAAGATTGAAATAGCAGCCTGATGGGATATTCAATAGACTCAATACCATATTAAGATATAGGAATTTTCTATGGTACACGTGCACGTACACCGAAAATGTTATTTTAAGGTATACTTATGTGTCTATTTTTTTCACATAAATATATGTGGGGTTCACACATAGTAAAACTCAATGTGTAAAAGAGATAGACACAAAGAATAATATTTCCGGTCTACAATAGTATTATCCACTATATATGGACGAACTAGTGGCCCATAAATAGGGACAAATTTATGCTAGACGATATCCAATGATTTTTGTATTTATTCTTTTTACACCATAAATAAGGTGTATTGTGTGTGAAAAAAATAGATACAAAATACACACTCGGACCATTGAACTCAATTTATACTTCATAAATGGACTATTATCTTACTAATACATTGATCTGTTAGACTCAGTCTAACATAATATTATCTCATGAAACCATTATCCTGTGATCACATTTGTAATGGGTTCGAGTCCTAAATGGACTCGATAACGTAGCCTAAATCTCCATGAAAATTAAAATAGAATTAAATAACATTTATTATACCAAGATATCAAACAGGCAACAATGAACAAAGTAATTTTGTTCAAATACAAAACAAGGGATAATTACACTGGACATCCTAAAAAAATTTGAGATGACAAAAAAAATTCCTTAGTTCAATTAATTACATCTAATGTCCCAATATTCCACACCATACACCCACCCAATGCCAATATAATATGCATAAGCTATACATGGAGAACTATTCAAGCACCGGCTCCCGCAGTCTGCTTCAAAAGTGAGAGACCATCTAGTATTATCAGGCAATTTCACTCTATTCAACTCCAAAAACCCATCAATTTCACCAACAGAATTGTTTCTCTCATTCTGAAGCGGAGTTCGTCTCGTGCAGCCATTACTCCAATTTGCTGCATTCCATTCCTTACAGCTTCCAAAAGGCCCACACTTACCTTTTCTTTTCATTTTTGGGTTTCCCCACGGGGTGTCTGAGTAGCTTTCGCGCACCCTCTCGTGGTATGTGGTTGTCGTTGGCCAAGCATTATTTTGACAACACTGAAAATCGATCCTGGGAACACATCACGTTGATCCCAAATTATCCCAATAATAGTCTTATATCACTGGACCAAGAAGCTTGGTTAAAGGCCCACACTTACCATATATGAGTAATTGGATCATAAAGCTGAGCCGTATACGCATCATTATCATCGGGTGCCGCGTGTCCAAGCTGGGCCCATTTATTTTTCCAGGCGCACCATTGCGCTCAATCTTACTCTATGCTGGCCTCGGCTCACAACGGGCCCGACCGGCCCAGGAGGCCAATTTCTTGGATTAAACCCTCCTAGATTAAAACATTATATATAAAACAAATTTGATTACTCATCCTTACCGTCATACACAATAGTATGCCGAAAGGAGATGTGTATACACAATAGTATACACAAATTTGACAATACTAAATACACAAAAAATTATATGGAGTTGACATCCATTACACAATCTTTAAATTCACAGTAACCCACATGAGATTTGGAAAGAAATATAGACTTATTATAAATTTATATATTAGGTTAATCTTTTCACAAAATGAGGATGCATGGAAAGTTACTCTAATTACAAAAGTTGTATATTTAATATGGAAGTAAATGACTATATTATATATATTGATCAGCTATATTTTCAAACTAGTTACACCTTGTAGCATTTAATAATTTAATAACAGAACTGGAAACCAAAAAAAAAATAAAAAAATTAATAACAGAACTTTACTTGCTTTTGATTACCGAATAGAAGAATGAATATTCTCAGTCTAGTTTTGTTCAGCAAGACAAATTCGGAACCGATTGATAGGAAGTTGCCTTGTTCCTTACCAACTACAAATTCCCATGTACACACCATAACTGGTTTGGTTTGAGTATACACCAATTTCCTTATCCTCAAAGTCACGTCAAAAATAATAATTCAAAAAGTGATGATACTATTTTTGGCAACTGAATGTCTAAAAAAAAGGAAAAGTAAAACTATATTCCTGGTAGTAAGGGTTTAAAAATCACCCTGGACCTGTCGATTCGACGGGTTAGACCGCCAGTCGGACCATATAATGCGCCGATTCGAACATTAGAACAGGTAGTGCTAAAAAATTGACCAAAATTGTTCGACTCGCAATCGGATCGTTGAACCGTTCAAATTGGTATTGGTCCGCAAAATCCACCCAATTTTTTATAGGTATCAATAGTTGGTCAAAATCCCCTAAATTTTTTCTACCAAACACATCAATTTCGGATTTGGATCAGTTCCGTCTCCTCGTGTATTAATAATACGAAAAGAGAAACATGGAGCTCACAAGTACATCTCCACATAATTGTATGCTCTTAAACTATTTTTTGTTTATTAATATTAAGCTAAATGTGGTTATGAAATGGGCTCTTTGATGTGCAGTCTCCAATTTTTATTGTTTTTTCGACAATCTTGTTGGTATGACTTGTGAATATTTAAATTTTAAGAATTGATTTTTTTTTATTTTACTTATGTTGCATATTTATGTATTTTATTATTATTTATTTAATTTTAATACATTAATAATTATTTATATCATATTTATGACATCACCGATCCGTCATAATTGAACTATGATTCAACCAGTAAATCTTCAACTGGTAAATTTTTCGGTTCGATAACATGACCAATTTTTTAAAGATAGCTCGTAGGAATTTCTTGCGTCTTCCCAACAGATTTCTTTGCGTCTTCCTATCCAGATTCTAGATTCGTAATTACGATTCATATTAAAAATCAGTAATTAAAAAAGAAAAAAAAGGTATTCATACAAAGCAGTGTTTGACTTCTTTTCATTCTTTAAATGTGATCATTTTATTTTTCTTCATATTTATTTTCCTTGTTGTGAACTCCTGTAAATTAGTTGCCGTGCAGGCATTGAAAATTGTTTTGGATAATTAATGATAATAAATAATATTCCCTAATTAAGTTTGTTAATTTTCTGAAATTAGAATAAAGCAAATGCTCGGCACGTTACCTGGTGCAGTTAGGCGAGTATGTTTCCATGCAATTTCCACGAAGGAGAGAAAACCCTTCATCCATTGATCTTCCCAACAAACTTTAACTCAATTATATATATAATTATAATTATGCCGGCAGCTAGCAAATTAAACAGAATCCCATCTGCACTGTACTTTAGTTGGCATGATTAATTTCTCCTTCGACTCATTCCACGCGAAACTTCGCTCCTTCATACTACTCTCTACGTTACTCTATATATATATACAATATACATGCATAATATATACTCCATTCTCCTTCATTCTGAATTATGGCTAAGAGAAACATGAATTATAATAATGCTGTGTTTGAGGATTATTTTCCATCAATGGTGGAGAAATTGGGGGCGGATGGGTTTATGAATGAGCTGTGTAAAGGGTTTCGGATGCTGATGGATTTCGAAAAACGAGTGATCACATTGGAGAGCTTGAAGAAGAATTCTGCTGTTCTGGGTTTGCAGGGTGTGAGCGATGATGAGCTGCTTTGTATGTTGAAGGAAGGGGATTTGGACGGCGATGGATGTTTGAATCAAATGGAATTTTGTGTTTTGATGTTTAGATTGAGTCCTGATCTCATGAACCGAGCTACAATGTCGTTTGAGTTTCATCATCATTAATATATATATATATATATATATATATATATATCTGTTTTTCTCTTTTCTCAATTTTTGATCCTATGCGATCAAATTGACGATCTTATAGTTCTGAATTCTGATTCTCTTTGTTGATAGAGTTATCGACGATAAAACTATGATTGTGTTTGATTGCGGAAGGATTTCTTTGGACACATGTATGACTTGAAAATTGTGATAGATGAATTTACCACGAATTTATAATAGTAGCACCGAGTCATATGTTCAATAATTTTAATTTTGCATATGTAGTATAGATTCTTTTTAAACTTTTGCCTCCATTCAGGAAAAAAGAAATCATTTCATGCACTAGATGGGGACGCAATGCTATTAGTGTATCACACCATTAGTTCGTTGGGGTGATTTTCATCACCCACCTTCCATGTGAAAACGGTTTTCATCACCTACCTCGAATGTGAAAACCACCCCTCTTAGCGAATAATTCAATTAGTTTTCCAACTTAAGAATCCTAATTACGTCCATGAACCTACAATATGTGAGTCTTTCGGAAACTTTTGAGAAGAAAAATATTATTAAACCATAAATACATAAGGTATATATTGTGGTTATATCTTGCTTAGAAACTAGCATAAATTTTTCTTCCTGATTTCATTCAATTTTTTGGTTCATTGGTTGAAAGTTGAAACTAGCATAAATTTTTCTTCCTGATTTCATTCAATTTTTTGGTTCATTGGTTGAAAGTTGAAACTAGCCTTTCTATTTGCTTTTCTATTTTGGGAGGTGGTGTTCAAAAGGACTGGACCTGGTCAAGTGAGAAACGGATTTGATAACTTAATATCGTTGATTTCGTATTGTGCAATCTATAGAAGTAAAGCATCAATTAAAAATAAAATAAAAAATGGTATATAGAAGTAAGAAACGGATTGGATAACTTAGTATCGCTGATTTCGTATTGTGCAATCTATAGAAGTAAAGCATCAATTAAAAATAAAATAAAAATGGTATATAGAAGTAAAGCAGCAATAATATTAGATTATTAACTCTTAACTTGTGAGCTAAAGTTTAAAATCATGTTTGTCTCGCTTTGGGCCCTGAAAAAATGAATTAACACAATCGGCTCTATTATTATCGGGATCAAGAGTGCTTAAAAACTAATAATTAATTTGGGCCCACTTGAGCATATATTATATACGTGGAATTGAAATAGTCAGCCCTGTTGGAATAGTCGATACTATATGAACATAGGTATAGCCGTATAGGGACGAGCCAGTGGTCCATAAATCGCACTATTATTTTACAAACACATTAAAATAGAATAAAAAATTTAAGATTTGTTTGTCTAATGATATCAACTTCCACTTTTACGTGATTACGGTTAAAAAACAATCATTTCGACTTTGTTGGGTTAGAATTAAAAAAAAAAAATCATTATAACAAGATATCAAACAGGCAACAATGAACAAAGTAATTCTGTTCAAAAACAAAACAATGAATATTATTGACATTGAATGGGGAACATCAACGATCAAATATTAATTACTATATACGAGTAATACTCTTAATCTCAAAATGGATTGGAAGTACATCTTCCTTGCAACTCTATGGGTCCTATGGATTAGCAGGACTTAATTTGTTATTACAGGCAAAGTAACCAACCTAAGGGAAGCTCTCTTTGACATAAGGCGACTAAGTTCGGATATCTCTTTGGCTTTCCCGTCAAAGACATTGCGCAGTGTCAAGGTAAGCGAAAATTTACGATGGGAAAACCCTCCGACGGGTTTTTGGAAACTTAACACGGACGGAAGCCTTGTGGAGTCAACGAAGAATGTGGCGACGAGGGGACTGATCCGTGATGAAAAGGGCTGCTGGATCAAGGGGTTTTCACGTAACATTCGAAACCGAACAATTACCGAGGCGAAACTTTTGGCGCTACATGAATGACTTCAAATTGCATGGATTCATAGACCTCGGGGAATTATTGTGGAAGTCGACTCCGAAGTGATATGAAAATTGGTCACAAAAGTGAATGTAGAAGAACACCCTTTAGGGTGTATTATAATGGACTGCAGAAACTTGTTGAGGAAACCATGGGAAGCTCAATTCCTACATGTACTAGAGAAAAGAATAGGTGTGCATATTCCTTGGCCAAGCTTGGTCACGAGATCAACATAAATGGTCACATCTGGACGAATCCTCCGGAGGAAGTTGAGAGTCTAATTCATCAGGAGATGAATCTTCTAGTGTAATTTGTTTTTGTACTTGTTAGTTTACCAAAAAATAAAAATAAAAATTATTAACTACTATATACAAAAGAAAAGTGTACATATAGACAAATGCCCACATCTATATATAAATATTATATTATATATATATGGATTAAATATCAATTGCATTAAATATGGGTTGGGCTTGGGCCTAAGGCTTAGATTTTAGTTTTGGGTCTGGGTTGGGTCTGGGTTGGGTCTAGCTTAATATTTGGGTCTGGGTCTGGGTTTAGACCCAAACTTATTTTTTGGGTCTGGGTCTTGACCCAGACCCAAACTTTTGGATTTGGGTCTGGGTCTGGCCTACCCATTGACAGGCCTATACTGAGCCCATTAAAGCCTCAATTCTACAGATCTCTTTTTTAAAATTAAAAGATGGTTGACAATTATTTCTAATTTCCTTTTATCAAATTTACGATTTAACTTGTGAAAAAAACTCAAGCTTATAAATCCAAAGAATGTCAAAAAAATTGAGGAGAAAAGATTTACTAATAAAGCACAAGACCATTATATTTCCATCATTAAAAAATGTAGACATGTATACAAAAACATTACTAAAACAGTGACAAAAGGCTCATGTAAGAAACATGCAATTGTTGGAAATGGAGAACCTTAAAACTCTAAATCTAAAAAGAGATAAATGAGTTCCACTTACAAATTCGCTAATATATATGTTCATCAGATAATTCAACTTCAATGATCATGCAAAAATTTTGAGAAAGAGCAATAGTATTATATTTCGTGATAAAAAAATTTGTATACTGTAGACGAAACAAAGAAAAAAGAAAAAGAAACATCCCAATTATACTGAAGGATAGAAAAGATAACGAAGATGAATCAAAGATCAACAAATCAGGTAGTTATTATCTTTTGAATATCAAAAGGATAGATATTACTAAATTGCTCAATAAGTGAATGAACAAATATGAAAAAAAATTAAAGAAGAAATATTTTTTTCACTGTTCTATAATTTTTTTTTATATTTTGGTTAATTATACTAAGAAAAAATAATGCAAACGTGCAAGAAAAACAATCAAAGGCATAAGGAAATTAAACTTGGCATGAATGAAATGAAAGATTTATTTTTTCATAAAATATTAATTACGTAATGTTAGATATTATTATTGCTCTCCTAGTTAGATTAGTATTATTATTGTTTTCCTAGTTAGACTAGTATTCTTATTATCTTATTTATCTTTTACCTTCTTTAGAGTTTAGGGTTTTCTTGTATTTTTTCTCTTGTAATTATATATATGTTACTCATTAATACAAGTTTCCTATGGAGTTTTCTCTAATCTAATACGCAAATGTAAAATATAGACCTTAAAGAATGGAAACAAACTTGTTGCTAACTAATAAAGCAGACTCCCCGTTTAATAGATAGAGAAATCTTCCGTTTTCCTTGTATCAAAAACTCAATCAAAATTAATGATGGGAACAATTATATATATAAAAGCGAATTTGTAAAGTTGACTAATCCAATCATGAAAAATAAAAAGATTATCTTGAAAATTGATGACAAATTAATGAAAGTGAAAAAGGCTAGAAGGATCATGACATACTACATATTTCAATCAGAGATGGAAACTGAACAAATAACTCATGTGTAGCTTTATCAGTTATCTTCAATATTAATATGTTTAGTTTATGCTTTTTGAAACTTGCATCGAATTTCAACAATCACTTCAGTTCAAAATTTAAACAACCCCACCGATAAAATATATTGTATTAAAAATAATATAAAATTTTAGAAAATTAGAATTTGGTCAAAATTGAACAATTGGAGTCAAAAGACCCCCTTCAAATAATTTATGTAATAGAATAAATTTTTTTTTTTTTTGGTTACAAAGGGGAATGAGACACTCATTCTTCAAATCTAAGGAGATCCAAGACGAGATCCGGGGGAGAGTCCAAGATTCGGGCTCCTTGCTCGATCGAATGGCCAAGCTTGGCCAAAATGTCAGCACATGCATTTCCTTCACGCAAAATGTGGCGGAACGTGCAATCCCAAGGTTTGGCAAGGAGCCTTCGGCAATCTTCAATAATATGGCCCAAAGGATGGTCACTCACATCTCCTCCTGTAATAAGCTTGAGGGTATTTTCAGAGTCAACCTCAACTTCAAGTTTGTTCACGCGTTGGTCCCAAGCAAAAGAGAGTCCCATTCGTAGCACCAGCATTTCCGCTTCATTGATGGTGAGTGCCCCCAATTTCTAGTTAAACCCGCCTCGCCAACGTCCCTGGTCGTCCCGAAGAAGACCTCCTGCAGCTGCTCGGTCGGTTGAGGCGTAGTAGCTTCAATCGGTATTGAGTTTCCACCATCCCACCGGTGGTTTGGTCCATTTCGTGTTGGCGCGGGTTGCAGTCGTTGTTTTTCCAGTGTCAGGGAACACACGCGTGAGATCAAGCACCATGCTTTTTGTGTTGTGGATTAGTTCGAAAAGTGTTGTATGTTTGTTTTTGAACACAAAGGTGTTGCGGGCTTTCCAAAGAGTCCAAGCTGCAGCCATAAAAATCCATTGCCACTTGGTATGGCTAAGCTCAACATGAGGGAAGCTCCTTGAGATGTTGTGCTTGATCCAAGTAGTGTCCGGTATATTGAAGAATTCAAGCCAATACGAGGGAGAAATAAGGTGTTCCCAGAGCGGTTTCGAGTGGTGACAATCTCGGACCGCATGAATGGCATTCTCCAGGGCAAGACCACATCTAGTGCATAAATTCGATGTTGCGAGCCCTCGCCTGAACCGAATGGTGTTCGTAACTAGGCCGTTATGGAGGAAAAGCCAAAAGAAGAATTTAAGCTTGGAGGGACCTTTAGTTTGCCATATCCAAGCCCAATTAGTGCTAGCTACCGGGGGCGGATTTGGGTTATCAAGGGAAGAAAGAGCTTTGTATACCAATCTGCTTGTGAATTTACCATTCGAGTTCCCGGACCAGATGAGACGGTCTTCCGTTTCACTATTGGTTTAGGTCAACACGTCTTTAATTCGGTTACAAAGATCAACCGGAAGAGGGGTGTGGAGGGTATCAAGCCGCCAAGATCCATCTAAAGCTAGCACGTCCGCGACCGATGCTTCTTTATCACTTTCCTCAATGTCGGAATTCAGGATGTGGAAAAGACTGGGCCCACCCAACCAATTATCATGCCAAAAGGAAATGTTTCGTCCATTTCCGACTCGCCACTTGAATAAGTGTTTCACACGTTGAATACTTGTGACAATGCCCCTCCATTGGTGGGAGTTATATGGTTTGGGGGTGAGGGAGAGGATGTTATCATTCCTTAAATATTTATGATGGAAGATATCATACCAAACAGTGTGCTTTTTGGAGAGGATGCCCCAACCCACTTTAGCAAGGAGAGAAGTATTCATTCTACGCATATCTTTCAAGCCAAGGCCTCCAAATTGCTTTGCCCTAGTCACGGTTTCCCACTTCACAGTATGGAGTTTCCGGGTATTTCCATTCCGGAACCATAGGAAAGTACGGTTGATTTTGTCGAGGTGATTACAAATACCTGTCGGGAGCCACGCCGTGTGCATGACATGTGTTGTCATAGCCGTGATAACGGCTTGAATGAAGGTGGCTCGGGCAGCCATATTGAGAAGGCTAGCTTTCCATGACGATAAACGAGCTTGGACTTTATCAATGAGTGGGCGGTAGAGGGATGGGGAGACTCGTCCATGCTGAATAGGAACCCCGAGGTATCTTCCAAGGTCAAAAGTGCGGGCTAGTCCAAGTGTGGAAGAAATTCTGCGTTGGAGGCGTCGGTTCAAGAGTTTAGAGAAGAAAACTCGGGATTTATCAAGGTTGATCTTTAATCCCGAAGCTTGACTAAAGCGGCGAAGAACTCTATTGATACATCTGGCAGTTTCAAGCGTGCCTCTCCCCAGCAAAATCAAGTCATCAGCGAAGAAGAGATGGGAGAAGACAGGCCCTCTTTTACACATCTCAATCGGGCTCCAGTTCTTTTGGCTGACCTCCTCGTTAACCAGGTAGGATAGACGTTCCATACACAAAATAAAGAGATAAGGCGATAGAGGATCGCCTTGTCAGAGGCCACATTTTGGTGAGAATTCTGGGAGGGGCTCCCCATTCCAAAGGACTCGGGATCGGTTTGTCGTCACACTAAACATGATTAATCGAAGGAGCTGGTCCGGAAAGTTGAAGAAGTCTAGTGTATCCTCCAAGAAAGACCAATCAACCCTATCGTAAGCCTTTTCAAGATCAATTTTGATGATCATTCCTCCCTTTCGGTGCCGTGTATGACGAAGTGTGTGTACCATTTCTTGGAGGACGAGAATGTTATCGTGAGTTCCCCATTTATGGATGAAGCTGCTCTGAAAAGGGGAGACCAAATCGTCCATCAGGGTCTTGAGCCTCATTGTGATGGTTTTGGTGACAATTTTGTAGAGGACGTTACAAAGAGCAATCGGGCGAAATTCATTGACCCGGCATGGAGTTTCTACTTTAGGGATAAGGCAGATAAGGCTTTCTCCCACTCTAGTGTCAAACGTGCCACGTTGGAATGCTTCTTGGATGAAATTTGTCACCGAGGTCCCTACAATGGTCCACAAATTTTGGAAGAAGAATGCATGGCAGCCGTCAGGTCCCGGTGCTTTATAGGGTCCAAGGGAGTTGACCACTTTAAGAATCTCCGTGGGGTCCGGGATTTGCTGGAGGCCAAGCTTTTGCTCCTCGATCAGACATTTCTGAAAGTTGCTCCTATGAAGCCCGTGAGGTGAGGTGTGAATGCATGGAAGAAAGAGATTCAAGAAATAAGTGAAGACATGATTGCGGATCATATGGGGATCCGATTGCCATATTTCATCAATTTCCAGCATGTTAAAGCTATTTCGACGCCGTCGGACAATCGTCGTAGCATGAAAAAACCTTGTGTTGTTGTCTCCGAAAGCGAGCCAGTTGATACGGGATTTTTGAAACCAGAGAATTTCTTCTCGATGAATCGCACGGTTGAATTCAGTGATGAGTTCTTTTTCAAGTTTGAAGAGGAAAGGGTTTTCATGTGCAGCAAGACAACGTTGGACCCCAGCAAGGCGAGCAACAACCTGCTTCTTTCTGCCGAAGATATTACCAAAAGTTTGGTTGTTCCACAGGCTAACCTCGTCCGGTGTACGAGCAATAGCTTCTTCAACTTTAACATTATCAGCCCACACTTTTTGGACCTCTGATTCCAATCTTTGCATTTACAATGTATATGGTGAGCACTGAGCAGAAAAATGTATAGAATAAGTAGAATCACCGACCCTCAACCATGGATACAGTAACGTTATTCCTAGAGCACCGAGAAGAACTTGTACCTAAAGCAGAACGACTCCTCTTTATACAAAATGCAGCTTGCTTTGGCTTAGGAAGCTCAAGAATTTCACTAATTAGCATCGATAGCACAGCCGACACAGATGGCCGGTCTTCCGGAAGTTCTTCCACACACAATAATCCAATATGTATGCATCTCACCACCTCTTCCTGGTAACTTGGACTTGATATTCTTGGATCTATCAAAGCTACAACGTTCTCTTCAGTCCACAGTTTCGACACCTGAAATTTCATCATCATGACAGAGGACATGATAGAAATTGGAGACATTTAGATTAAATATTGACTCTCGACCATTTTGAATTATCTAAATCAGAGGAGATTTTTTAGTTGACTTACATGTCCCAAAAGGTTCGAAGAACCTTCATCATTGTAAAAACTTGTGTTCCTTCTCCCAGTGGCAATCTCTAGAATCAAAACTCCAAAGCTGAAAACATCAGATTTCTCTGAGAATCTTCCTGTGAGTGCATACTCAGGAGCCATGTATCCACTGCAAGAAAACCATATCAGTTACAAATCTTTGTCTTATGCAGAATGAACTACTAAATCTAAAAAAAGCCAGAAATAGTTCGACGTGATATATACTTACGGTGTTCCTACTACTCTTACAGTGCTGACATGATCTTGTTTAGTTCCAAATATTCTAGCCAAGCCAAAGTCTGAAATATGTTACCTGGCTTCAGGTCTCTGTGGATTATCTTCAATCTAGAATCCCTGTGAAGATAAAGTAGGCCTCGGCAAATACCTTCAATAATGTTGAAACGCTTTTGCCAATCTAAAATCTCTTGTGATGGATCTACACAAACAATAAGCGTAGGATGCCAATTATTTCTAATTTGAATAAAGGATTTGATCAAATCTTGTGCAGGGAAAATAATTAATCGGAAATAGAGTAGACCTTGAACTGACCAAATAGGAAAAAGTCCAAGCTTTTATTAGGCATGTATTCATATACCAGCATCATCTCTTTATTATCCACACAGCAGCCCAGCAGTCTAACGAGATTCCTGTGTTGGAGTTTAGAAATCAACACCACTTCATTCATAAATTCTTGCATCCCTTGACCAGATACTTTTGAGAGCCTCTTAACTGCAATTTCTCTTCCATTTGCCAATTCTCCCTAGAGTTTGCACCAATTTCAGCATGTTATATTCAACAAATACATGAGATAAGGTCACATGAATATGAATAAGCATGAAAAGCTACCTTGTAAACGGGGCCAAAACCACCCTTCCCGAGCTTGTTAGCTTCGGAGAATCTGTCTGTTGCATTTGCAAGTATATCGAATTCAAACAATGGTAGCTCTTCAAGATTAACTCTGCTCAATGCATCTTGAAGAGGGGATTCTGCTGAATTGGATGTGTCCACTTTAGCAAGTCTGCTGCTTTGTTCTTTACCTAACAGAAAAGGAGACACATACTAAGTGAAAGCTGCATATATTGACTAATTTGGGGGATCCAGATATTACCTCTGCGCTTAACCATCCATTTCCAAGCAAAAAATGTACAAATGGGCACAATAACTAATCCAACTACAACAAGAATTATTGTGATCTGAAACAAAAGAAGTAACTTGATATCACTTCATAAACATGGGACAATAATGGAACGTAGGTTATATGATATCCATCACCTGCCTTCTTTTTGTCATAAATTCTAACAAACCCCAATGAAGTAGCATTTGGAACAAGAAGCAACAGCCTCTAATAAAAAAACTCAACAATATCACAAAAATAAAACTTCCAATTAAAATACCCAATTCAGAATTTGCCACGCGCATATAAAGATTTGAGCCCGAGCTGCTTGGAAATTTTTGAATGTCGATTAAGGGTCCCCTCCAGAACATACAACCAATACCCACGTCGTACCCATATGCCATGCACGAACAATTTCTCAAGCATCGACCTTCACACTCATTTTCCGGCCCGGACCACCGATCCGAGTAGCCCGAAATTTTCATCATCTGAAGCTTCAAAAACCCGTCAACTCCAGTTGTTGTACTACCATTACCATTATTGCTATCACAGTTCAAAGGGACCCTCCTCACACACCCGCTAGTCCAGTTCCCTGCATCCCATTCCTGTTTGTTACTTGGATCAAATCCTCGCAAACAAGTACAAATTAGCGAACTTTGTGAGTTGCAGCTTCCATAATATCCACACCTGCCATAAGTTGCACAACTATTGCTGGATGAACTGTTACCTTGTGATGTGCAAAATCTCGGAAAGAAAGAGTAGAGGACAATTATGGCAGTAAACAGGAGGAGGAGAAGAGAGTTGGGAATTTCAGCACGTTTCATGATTATATGTAAAAGATTATGTTGCCTGTGACTGTGACTGAGAATCAAATTATGATGTTTGAGGACAACCATGAACCACCTATAGTGGATTAATTTCAATGAAAATTCGCTACATTTTCTCATTTGGAGTAAGAAGGAAACAAAAGAAGACTAGCTAGGTCTCTTCCAGTTTTTCAAAAGTGCTTCTGGAAATGAAAGTTGGTAATGAATGCGCGCGACTGAGCCTGTTGCAAAGCTGCAACACATACACCTGTATGTACTATATAAATTTTTAAAGAAATTGTCATTAATGGGGAGAGAAAAAAATATATGTACAGTGAAAATTTCACTTTTGATCTCATAATTTGGATTTTTTTCAATTTTGATATCATTATTTAGGGGTTTATCACATTTTATCCTATAACTTGCATTTTTTATCAATTTTGGTCCCATTAGTGATTTCCTTCCAAAAACGAACGTAGTTGGCAATGCGTGGCATGTGCTCCGTTAGTCAAACCTTTAAAAAAAAAAAAAAAAACCTAAAAACTTTTTTTTTTCTATTTTTGATTTTGATTTTTCCTTTTTATTCTTCATCTTTTTCACCAAAACTTATAACAAAAAAATCTTAATTTTTAATCTCTACACCAACTCCATCACCAACACCATCTTTCCCTACCTCCAGCGCCGCCACCTTCTCCTCCCATTTCAGATGTCGGCACCACCGCCGCCATGAACCTGTCACCACCACGGTCCTGCCACCACCACCATGAACCTGCTATACCACCACCACCACAGGCCTGCCACTACCACCCCTCATATTTTGGCAACGCCACCACCACCACTGTCACTCCAGATCCGCAGCCCCTACAAAATACAAGCACGCTGCCTGCCACCACTACCAGCCTCACTATAAATCGCTGCCGCCACCACGACACACAACACAAAGCCTACCGCCGCCACCCTCACTCCACACCCTCAATCCAGATGCACCGCCACCACCACCACTCTCACCTCAAATCTGTAACCACAATGGCGATTTGCAAGCGGGTTTGTAAAGGAGTGGCGATGGGATTTGCAGGCGAAGGAAGACGTGGCAGACAACGGATGGTCGGCGGCGGGTAGTGGTGCCGAAGAAGAGGATGGTGGCTAGTGTTGGTTTATAAGTATATGTATATGTATAAGCATATAAGTATATGTATATGTATTTAGGGTCAAGATCGAATACATACCATATCTTAGATAAGATATAAGACCCAATCTACACCATTGGATCCATTATATACAACAGTCCAAAAAGAAAGCAAAAACCAGGTGAGAAAATTAGTTCCAATTTGATCAGGGGCATAATAGTCAAAAAGAAAGGGGCACAGAATCTCCCCTAAAATCTCTCGAATTGATACGCACAAAATCTCCCCTACAATCTCTCAACTTGTTGCCAAAATTAACACATTATCTTCTAATAATAATGATAATAATTACTCTTTCCTCTCATCTTCAAAACCCTATATTCTTTACGAAATCTGTAATTCATAGGGATAGAGGCAAAGGCAGTTTGTGATTATCCAGTTCTATATCGAAAACGAGAAGTTGATCCCACAAAAGCAACAGATAGTTATTCTTTCAAATATGCAGAGTTCGTACGTTGTATTCAACACAAAACCGCTTGTAGCTCCAATTCACCCCAATAATTGTTGTTATCATAGTAAAGATAATAATTGTAATTCTGTATTCGTAGCTACAACTCCTCTGCTCAATAAGGTTCAGTCAATAAACCCATTACTTTGTGGGTTATATGATACTGTATACTGCGTTATAAGATAGTGTATAATGATTTATAAGATCGTAACTGTATGATGTATACACACACTATATAATTGGTTATAAGATACTGTATAATATGTTATAATATACTGTATAGTGGTTTATAAGATACTGTATAATGGTTTGAAATCACTAATTGTATGTCATTAATCACACACTGTATATCACCATTGTATTTATTGTATATTTTTTTATTAGCTATTGTATAATGGATTAATTAGCTATTGTATAATGTTTATTAGATATTGTATTCACTGTATAATGTGTTATATGATACTGTATATTGGTTTATATGATACTGTATACTGGGTTATAAGATACTGTATAATGGTTTATAAGATTGTAATTGTATGATATATAAACATACACTGTATAATGTGTTATAAGATACTTTATAATGGGTTATAAGATACTGTATAATGTGTTATAACATACTGTATAGTTGTTTATATGATACTGTAGAATGGTTTGAAATCACTAATTGTATGTCACTAATCACACACTGTATATCACCGTTGTATTTACAGTATAATGGTTTATAAGCTACAGTATAATGTGTTTTAAGCTACTGTATGATGATTTAAAATCACTTATTGTGATGTATGTATATATACACAAGAGAATCAATAGAGAATGACGAACCATATATAGATTGAGTGAATATATATACGCAAAATCACAAAAAAAATCAAGAATCCATCAGAATATATCAAACATAATAAAGATTTGAGGTAATCAAACTTCATTTTTTGTCTGCATGCTACATTACTATATTTTCCTCATCTCAAAGCTGTTGTACATAAATAGTAGCTCTAAACTAGATTTTCCTTGAACTATCTTTTTGTGTTGCTACTGGCACACCGACTTATAAATTAAAATCAAAATTGACAGCAGAAAACTACATTTTCTCAAAATCAAGCCCCGAAATTGATTCTTAACTGTTATCATCTTCAAGAATTCCTCCACCAAATAAACGAAAATAAAATGATATCTTATAAAGAAATTTTGAATTAGAATCAAATTGATACCTTATAAAGAAATAAACAAAATTTCACTCATTAAATTGGAAAGAATAATTAAAAAGGGAAGAGGAATCTGTTATTGCGTATAATAAGAGATTTGATTTTGATCATGCATGTTATTTGCATGGGTTTGTTAGACCTATTGACTAAAATGCCCCTATTATCATTAAATTAAATATTAAAACCGAAATAATGGCTTTAATTATGAACCTTGGGATCAAATGCTTTAAATGGTCTAGATTGAGTCTTATATCTTACCTAAAGTATAGGGATGTATTTGATCTATACTCTATGGATTTATATGTATATGTATATGCATATAAAAAAAATAGAAATTTATAAAAAAATAAAAAAAATTAAGTTAGTTTGACTAATGGACTCGTGTCATCTCCCATTAGTTTAAACTAACAAAAATCACTACTGGGACCAAAATTGAGAAAAAATGCAAATTATGGGATAAAATGTGATAAACCCGTAAACAATGAGATCAAAATTAAAAAAGAAACTTAACTTATGGGACCAAAAGTGAAATTTTCCTCATACAATTTAGTTTCACTGTATCACTTATAGCCTTGAGGTACAGAAGATGACCTTGTCATGCTGAGATAGAGAACACATGGAATGCATGATTTCAAACTCACTAATTCTTGTGGTGGTTGTGATCAAGCCTCTCATGTTCGTATCATTTTAATTTTTATTTAATTTGGCAATTTTTTTAGGGAATTAATATTAGCACTTCAAAAAATGATAAAGGCACTCCATTTTAAAATTTTCTAATGCAATAGACAAAATTGCTCATGGATTTGTAAGAACATATAATTGTATTGTCTTATGATAAATAATATAGAATGAAAGTATTTACCTTTTATTTACAGAAGGCTGCTTTAATTTTACGTCCATTTACAATTTCACACTACATTTAGCAATTGTCTAAAATGATTTTTTATATAATTTTGTTGTTTTGTTTATAAATTTGATATTAAATTAATCATTGACAAATTGATCATTGATGATTTTATCGTAGGGTTGTTTTAATGAACAAGATAATAAAAATATTTAACAATAAAATGGACAAAGCGCCCTTTAACAATAAAATAAAAAAATAAAAAATTAAATAAATAACAGAACATTAAAAATCAATAACAGAAGGCAAAGCATCCTATAACAAGCGGAAGAACAAATTTTTTATCTTTCACTAAATTATTTTTATATCTACACTTATACCATAATTATAAAGGTTTATTTATTATAAAAAAAAATATAACAATATTATTTTATTAAATGATGGGCAATATTGTGAATTGCTTAAGAAAAAAGTAAAAGTGGAGTGCATTTATCAATTTGTGGAGTACCAATATCAACTCTTTCTTTAAAAATTTATAATGTAATAATTATAGTTAACAACTAACTTATAATCACCTTTCTCAAGGGAAAAAGAACATATTAACTTAATAAGTTTCTCGATTCTCATCCACAAAATTTCTTTTATTGAAAAGTCTATTTTTGCCCCTTTTTTTTATGCATAAAAGTACAAAAGAAACATGCATCAAAATGAGAAATGAGGTTTATCTTCTTTTAGTGTATTGTATAGATAATTTTTCATAAGACTTTTCGCATAAAAATGGATATAATGATATGTACATAAATCGTGTTATCTATACTAAAAATGCCGAAAACCGTACCATACCGTATCGAAACTGTATGATACTGAATGCAATAGTATTGCCTGTATCGGTATCAAAAAAATTCAATTTTGGCATTAGTGGTGTCCAAAATTGCAATTATAGGTATGGTATAAACTTCATAAAGTACCACAAAAATCGGATTGTGTGCACCCTATCTATTTATTTAAGAATTCAATTAGCAAACGTATGGGACCATATTTATTGGCTCATATCTAAAAGTCAGAGAGCTTTGGGTTTGTCCCTGGTAAATTTGCCAAAAAATTAAGACTTAGGTAAGTAATTAAATTCAGATTTATTTAAATTTAAATTCAGATATAAAGGGATGAATTTATAGCTATAATTTACGACATTGTATTGAAACTCAATAGGTGCCAGTTTGCCGCCTCCATTCATTCTTGTCACACTCGAGAAGACTTATAACTATGTTTACACGACAAGACGTCGAGAGAAAACAGCAAACTATCATTATTATATATAAGCATACTATCACTATTATATATAAGCATTTCAAGACATTGTAAACGAAGAATTTCATCTCCCATCAAGCGCTGTGATCGTGAGCTCGTTCACGGAGTAGCCGTGGCTTGTAGGCTGAATCGACCCGACATGCAAACCGTTCCACTTCTCAGCAAAGACCGGCTGCTCTGGCACCGGTAGGTCAACAATCTCACGGCTGAGCATTGAGAGAACAGCTTGAATGGTTGGTCTATTTTTAGGAAATTCTTGGACACACAAAAGTGCAATGTGAATGCATCTAACAATCTCTCCTTGGAAATTTGAACTTCTTATGGTTTCATCCGCCAAAGCCAATCCATTATCTTCACTCCATAATTTCCATGCCTGAAATAAAGCAATAAAATTATATAATTTAGATATGATTTTGCGATCACAATATTAACTAACAATAATTTTGTAAAGAGAAAGAGCTTACGCATCCTAAAAGGCTCAAAGACCATTCATGGTTGTAATAATGTGTGTTCTTTTTTCCTTTTACTATCTCTAACATCAAAACTCCAAAGCTATAGACATCAGATTTTTCGGAAAATCGGCCTTCCATTGTGTATTCCGGTGCCATATATCCGCTGCAGAATCATATTATTAATACATCAGACATCATATAATACGTAGTGAATGCCTTAATTTAAAAATTTACTTACTAAGTTCCCACGACTCTTCCAGTGTTTGCATGATCGTTGTTGCCTCCAAATATTCTTGCCATGCCAAAGTCGGATATTTTTGGGTTCCAATCCTCGTCGAGTAACACGTTGCTGCGCCCAACAGTTACTTGGCTTGAGATCGCGATGGATAATCCTTAGTCTGGAGTCCCTATGTAGGTATAGGATTCCTCGTCCAATACCTTCAATAATACTGAAACGTTCTTCCAATCTAAAATATTTTGTGATTGATGCGTAGGATCTGCATGACAAAAAACTACCTATAAATACTGATGAAATTAAACAAAGAATGTTGTAATGATACAAAGAAATAGGTTTGAGTTTCGATCTTGAACTGACCGAAGAGACACACGTCCAAGCTTTTATTAGGCATGTATTCATATATCAGCATCTTCTCTTCTTTCTCTGCACAACATCCCAACAATCTGACCAAGTTTCTGTGTTGGAGTTTGGAAATCACACCCACTTCATTCATGAATTCTTCCATTCCTTGCCCTGAAGCTGCTGAAAGTCTCTTCACAGCAATTTCTTTTCCATTTGCAAGATTTCCCTGCAAAAGAAACCGCAATTTCAACACTTGTTTTTTCCGTGAAATTTAAAATCTGATTCAAGAAAATGTGAAGCATTTCACCTTGTAAACACAACCAAAACCTCCCTTCCCAAGAAGATTGTTGTCGTTGAACTGATCTGTTGCATTTGCAAGTGTCTCGAACGTGAATAATGGCAACTCTTCGATATTAACTTTCTCCGACTCATCTTTGAGTACAATTGCAGTTGAATCTAACGAAAATATTTGACCTGCTTCAGAAATATATTTGTCTTTTGTTTTGTCTCCTGATTTCACAAGGAAAATATACAGTATATGAATGACTGAATATGTAATACTCATAATGCCCAAGTAATTGATCCACGGGCCGATCACTTACGTTTTCTCTTAACGATCCAGCACCAAGCAATGAAGATGAGAATGGATATCGAAACAAAAGCCACTACTACTGGAATGATGATGAACAATTTCTTGTCTTTGTGTTTATCTGAAAGAAAGAAAGAAAGAAGGCATAAATTGTATTACATGAGACCATGTAAAATTAGAAGGCAATTTTTTTCCAGAGAAATTACCCAATTCTGAATCCTCGAGACGAATGTAAAGATCAACACCAACACTAGAGAACTTCTGAAGATCAATCAAACTCTCACTCCAAAACATACAACCGATATAAGAATCATGCGCATAAACTAAGCAAGAACAATTCCTCGAACATCTAGCCAAACATTCCTCGACCTGTCCAGACGAAAAATGTTCAGCAAAATCTGGAGCCTTCATAAACGGCAGCCTCAAAAAACCATTTCCATTTCCTCCACCACTCTGATCACACTGCAATTGCCTTCTCCTCTGGCACGCACTAGTCCAATTCCCTCTCTCCCATTCCTCTCTATTAGTGGGCTCGAACGCTCTCAAAGACTCAAACACGAACAAATAGGCGATTCATGTGCATTGAGAACTAGAGATGTCTTATCACTATAATATTTTAGTTGTTGACCCGTGCGTTGCACGGGTAACATTTATTTGTTCTAAAATGATTTTAACATATTACATCAAAAAGCAACATATCTATGGTGTAGACTTTTTGGTAATGCCAGTTTCAAATACAAAAATATCCTGATCTCCAAATCATTGGGCTACCAGTGTGAAACAGGAAAATATTTTCCTACACCAAGTCTTGGACCCCCACTTCTACACCTTATAAATGTAAAAAAAACAAATCACTTATTTTTTATTTCAAAAGTATACTTCCTCCGTTCTAAAAAAGATATCTCATTTGACTTTTTTTAAGAATTATCAAAAGTGTATTGTTCCTCAAAAATACTCTTTCCATAAAACAAAAAATAACAAATAACATTACCTTTAAAAACATGTCATAATTTAATTTTATTTATGACTATTATCTATTATCCATGTATGAAACTATATTTCCTTAAATGTAATTGCAGTTTTATTGTTAAAATAAATTAATTTTATATTCTTTAATTAAAATAGAGGGTAATATAATCAGATTAGACAATAAATATATACTTTTATAGTATGCGATAAACTTTTTGGGACAGACAAAAGTGAAATAATAAACATTCTTTTTGGGGCGGAGGGAGTATATTAAATGATGTGTATTTTTCACATCACTTAGTGTATGAATGGGGTCCAAGATCCGGTCTATACAATTGTTTTTTGTGTGAACATCATTAGAATTGTCGTTGTTTGGCTGGCAGTTGACCTAAAACCGGACTGGACCGACCGGTCCGACCGAGGTCCAGTTACAACTAAAACCGAATGGCATGTTGACCCAATTCAGACCGGTCAAAAACCGGTGAACCGGAGAACCAATGTCGCCGGTTCTGCAACACTTCTATCTTTTGGTTCGCAAGACTTCTTCTTTGCCCGAGGAAAGACTTCTTAATTACCAACAATCATTTCCCCCTGTTTTTTTTCTTTCGGGGTTTTGGGGTAGAAGAAACATTAAATAGATCTGAGAGGAGAAGATGGCAGAGCTTCCATGGAATTTGAAGGTTAAGTTTCTCGCCGACGTAGGGGACAAGGGACGTCTAGTTGAAGAAAAACATATCTATCTTATGACTTGTAAGAAGGAACAAGAACAAAAGAAAATTAGGGGAAAAATTGAGAAAAATCCAGAGAGAGGAAGAAAAGTCTTGCTGGGATTTGAGAAAAATGAACAGACTCCATTAATGTGCTTTTGTCATTTACGAGGTCTGTTTTCTTGTTGTTAAAATAACTTGTATACATGGATATTGTTCAACTTAATAAGTCTAAAACTTAAACAATAATTAAATTAAAAAATTATTAAATATTAATTAATAAATTATAATTATTTTAAAAATCAAATATTAATAATTGACATGAAAGGTTGAATAAATATTTGAAGAAGTTGAGTTAACTTATTTATTCTCCATCGTTGGATCATTAAGGATCAACCGTTAAATCAATAAATGATTCAAAAAATACTAAAAATATCAAAAAAAATTAGAAAAATCAGGGAGAAATAAGAAGAAAAAAATATAAACCTTGTGAAATTCACAAAAACATTATATGTTATAATTTAATTATATTATAGATGCAATAGAAATATAGTTGATGCAATATCAAAATGAATGCGTTGAATGGATAAAAATAAAATTTACCGTTCAAGAAATTAAATAAGGAGGATAGTTGGATAAATAAAAATAAAGTAGTGTGCGAGTCATCAAGAAGTGAAAGTGACAAATATTGAATTACAACAAAAGACGTCAATATATCTCCCAAGACCATGAAGGAATAGTGGATACTCTTTCTTTTTTTTTATTATTATTATTATTATTATTATTATTATTTATTAATATTAGTATTTAAATAAAATAATAAAAATGACGCCTAACTTGTAAAGCTTTCCCAAGTCTTTCTTGGTAAGTTATTTTTTGTATGCTTTTCGTAATGATATTCAATTTTCTTAATCAACGCAATATTCATATAATTAATTAAAAACTAGAATGTTAACAACAATATTCGTATAAATTTATTTGTTCCAAGTTCAAGCAGATTAAGCTTTTATCTTCTTTTTTTCTTTTGATGAATATAATATAGTGTATATAAAAACACGATTCAAACAGGTGGGAAACTCCCAAAATTATCAAGGGATTCGGTTCATCAAAGAATAAAATAAATGAGATAATTAATGATATAACTCATTTTAAGAATAACTAATTAGGTGTCTATCATAGTCAATTTTTGAGTCTTTCAAAGAAACGAATTGTAACAATCATGAGCTTAAACTACAACAGTGTTATGTTTTAACTCAGTGCAGAATCAGTGATACACATTTTATCGTTTTAGGATTTTTGTTAAACATTTTATCATTTTAGGATAATTAGAAGATATTGTACCTTTGCAACAAATACGATGTAGAAGGAGTTCTCTTCCGGTTTAAATATGATTCCATTATAAAGTCCTACTGTAACTATACACTTCATTGTTGTAGATATTCAAAATAGAGGTGTGCTCGGTTGAGTTCAGGCATTTTTACGAAAAAAGTTCAACATGACCCAACAGGTACGAGTTGACAAAATATCAAACTAATACATAATTATCTTTTCAAACTGAGTTATTTGGATTAGGGGTTCAAGGTTGTTGGCGGAAGGATTGGAGGATATTTGAATCATCATTATAGCTCCTACAACTTATTTATAGTTACAAGTAATAAGGAATAAAGAACATAAATATTATTGTAGATTTAATTTTAAAAAAATTGAGTAGGTGAGATAATAAATAACAACAAATAGATATTACTAAATAAAAAATATATTGACATGATTTGTAATGAGTAAAAACTCTCAAATATTATAGATATAATTTGTTATATAAATTCATCATACGTATATATTTGTTTTCTTTGTTACAAAATCAAAATTTTCGCTCAAATAAAATAAAAACAAGTTCTCAAACATGATGCTCAGTTTTTTATCCAAATCATCCAAATAAATATAATCGGGTTACATGAGTATGAATAAAATCATTTTGTTAGAAAGTATATATGTATGTATTTTTTCGAAATTCTATACATAACGGTTGGATTGTTACAATTATTACACTCACTATTAGACCCGAAAGTGGTGGGTATATCAAATTGTCCCTATTACTTAAAATCTTTAAATCAGCATGCACAAGATGTAGTGATCTTAGTGCATCAACACCACAAGTTCATGAATGAACAAAGTTCCAATAAATGAGTCTTCCATAAGCTTTTGAAAAGAAACATTATGTATCACACCTTGTATAAGGTATATATTGTGGTTATATCTTGCTTAGAAACTAGCATAGATTTTCTTTTTGATTCCATTCAATGTCATGGTTGATTAGTTGAATTTTGAAACTAGCCTTTCTATTTGTTTTTCTATTTTGAGAGGTGGTGTTCAAAAGGATTGGACATGGCCAAGTAAAAAATGGATTGAATAAAAAAAAAGCGAATAGCACTAGTGACTTGTGCAATCTATAGAAGTAAAACATATATTAAAAATAAAATAAAATAATGGTATAGAAGTAAAGCAGCAATAATATTAGATTAATAACTCGTGACTTGTGAGCTAAAATTTACAAATATGTTTGTCACGCTTTGGGTCCTGAAGAAATGAATTAACAAAATCGGCTCTATTATTATCGGGATCAAGAGTGCATAAAAACTAATAATTAAGGGGGCCCAAATTAATTATTAGTTTTTTTTTCCTGTTGAAATAGTCAGTCTGTTGGAATAGTCAATAGACTCAATACCGTATTAAGATATAGGAATTTTTTTGTGGTTCACCGAAAGTGTTTTTTTAAGGTGTACTTGTGTGTTTATCTCTTTTACATAAATGTGTGTGGGATTCACACAAATGTGTGTGGAGATCACACATAGTATAACTCAATATGTGAAAGAGATAGACACAGGGAGTAATATTCCCGATCTACAATAGTATTATCCAAGATATAGGGACGAGCCAGTGGCCCATAAATAGGGACAAATTTATGCTAGACCATATCTAATGATTTTTGTGTTTATTCTTTTCACACTGTAAATAAGATGTATTGTGTGTGAAAGAAATAGATACAAAATACACACCCAAATCATTAAACTCAATCTATACTCCATAAATGGACTATTATCTTACTAATACATTGGTCCGTTAGACTCAGTCTAACATAAAATTATTCCATGGAACTATTTTCCTATGAACACATTCGTAGTGGGTACGAGTCCTAAATGGACTCGATAACGCAGCCTAAATCTCCATGAAAAATTAAAATAGAATTAAATAAAATTCATTATACCAAGATATTAAACAAGCAACAATGAACAAAGTAATTTTGTTCAAATACAAAACAAGGGATAATTACACCGAGAATCCTAAAATTTTTTGAGAAAATTTCCTAATTCAATTAATTACATCTAACGTCCAAATATTCCACACCATACACCCACCCAATGCCAATATAATATGCATAAGCTATACATGGAGAACTATTCAAGCACCGGCTCCCGCAGTCTGCTTCAAAAGTGAGAGACCATCTAGTATTATCAGGCAATTTCACTCTATTCAACTCCAAAAACCCATCAATTTCACCAACAGAATTGTTTCTCTCATTCTGAAGCGGAGTTCGTCTCGTGCAGCCATTACTCCAATTTGCTGCATTCCATTCCTTACAGCTTCCAAAAGGCCCACACTTACCATATATGAGTAATTGGATCATAAATCTGAGCCGTATACGCATCATCATCATCGGGTGCCGCGTGTCCAAGCTGGGCCCATTTATTTTTCCAGGCGCTCCATTGGGCTCAATCTTACTCTGTGCTGGCCTCGGCTCACAACTGGCCCAACCGGCCCAGGAGGCCAATTTCTTGGATTAAACCCTCCTAGATTAAAACATTATATATAAAACAAATTTGATTACTCATCCTTACCCTCATACACAATCTTTAAATTCGCAGTAACCCACATGAGATATGGAAAGGAGTATAGACTTAATTATAAGTTTATATACTCTTCTACCCTATTAGGTTAATCTTTTCACAAAATGAGGATGCATGGAAAGTTACTCTAATTACAAAAGTTATATATTTAATATGGAAGTAAATGACTATATTATATATATTGATCAGCTATATTTTCGAACTAGTTACACCTTGTAGCATTTAATTACAGAACTTTACTTGCTTTTGATTACCGAATAGAAGAATGGATATTCTCAATCTAGTTTTGTTCAGCAAGACAAATTGGGAACCGATTGATAGAAAGTTGCCTTGTTTCTTAACAACTACAAATTCCCATGTACACACCATAACTAGTTTGGTTTTAGTATACACCAATTTCCTTATCCTAAAAGTCTATGAATCCGTGCTATGATCCTCAAAGACACGTCAAAAATAATAATTCTAAAAAGCCACTCCTATATGATACTATTTTTGGCAACTGAATTTCTAAAAAAATATTCTTCGTAGTAAGAGTTTAAAAATCGGCCCGGACCTGTCGATCTGACAGTTTAGACCGCCAATCGGACCATATAACGGGCCGATTCGAACCTTAGAACATATAGTGCTAAAAAATTGGTCAAAATTGTTCGACTCGCAGTCGGATCATTGAACTGTTCAAATTGGTATTGGTCCGCAAAAACCACCCAATTTTTTATAGGTATCAATAGTTGGTCAAAATCCCCTAAATTTTTTCTACCAAACACATATCAATTTCGGATTTGGATGAGTTCTTTCTCCTCGTGTATTAATGCGACAAGAGAAACATAGAGCTCACAAGTACATCTCCACATAATTGTATGCTCTTAAACTATTTTTCGTCTGTTAATATTCAGCTAAATGTGGTTTTGAAATGGACTCTTTGATGTGCAGTCTCCAATTTTTATTGTTTTTTTCGACGATCTTGTTTATATGACTTGTGAATATTTAAATTCTAAGAATTGAATTTTTTTTATTTTACTTATGTTGCATATTTATGTATTTTATTATTATTTATTTAATTTTAATACATTAATAATTATTCATATCATATTTATGACATCACTGGTCCGACCACAATTGAACTATAGTTCAACCAGTAAATCTTCAACTGGTAAATTTTTCGATTCAATAACTTGACCAATTTCTTGCGTCTTCCCAACAGATTTCTTTGCGTCTTCCTATCCAGATTCTAGATTCGTAAATACGATTCATATTAAAAATCAGTAATTAAAAAAAGAAAAGAAAAAAAAGGTATTCATACGACACAATTAGTATTATTCCGCCGCAAGCACTGTTTGACTTCTTTTCATTCTTTAAATGTGATCATTTTATTTTTCTTCATATTTATTTTCCTTGTTGTGAACTCCTGTAAATTAGTTGCCGTGCAGGCATTGAAAATTGTTTTGGATAATTAATGATAATAAATAATATTCCCTAATTAAGTTTGTTAATTTTCTGAAATTAGAATAAAGCAAATGCTCGGTACGTTACCTGGTGCAGTTAGGTGAGTACGTTTCCGTGCAGTTTCCACGAAGGACAGAAAACCCTTAGGCTCCGTTTGTTTGTCAGAGAATAGAATCAAAATTGGGAATCTAATTTCCCGACATCAGATTGCTGTGTTTAGTAACACTGCTTACATTATGAAAAAGGAATCAGATTCCTCAAATAAGGGAATTCTGCATCCCAAAACAAGGAATTTAAATCCCTATTTTTTTTTTAGGGTTTCTCATTCCCTTTTTCAGAGGAATCTGAAAATAAAACTTGCCAGACTTTGTATTATCCATATTATGTCTTTTTTAATCAATAAAAATATTATATATATATATATAATTATATTTCATCATATAAGAAAATATATTATATCAATTAATATATATTTATATTTGTCTATATACAACTTACATATATAGCTTTTATATTTTGAATATATATTTATACATGTATATATATATATACACACACACATATATATAATATGTATGTGTGTGTGTATATATTTCAGTATAATGCATATATATAATCATATACTTTAGTTCAATTTTTTATTTATTTTACATAATATATATGTGTGTGTAGTCCGTGTATATATATATATATATATATATATATATATATATTTATATATTCAGTAATCTATTGTTTGTACTTTACATTTTGAACCCATTAATTGTTTTGACGTGTCATAGTCAAATTAATTTATTGTTTTAATAGTTCGTATTTAAAATATTAATTATGCATACAATATTACAGTTAGTATCAAAATATATTAACTTTTTTAATATAAAAATTTCAAAAGTTTAGGTGACACAATGTTTACAAATAAATTAACGTAAAAGTAAGGTTAATTTAATGAAAATTTTCAAATGTAAATTTCATTTTTTTATGAAATGTGCATGAATTAAGCTTACTTCTTCCAAAAAATAAAATAAAATATATCCATGACCTAAACATTAAGAAAATCTAGACACAACCAAACACTATTATGGAATCAGATAACTGGGAATCTGATTACCTGATATCTAATTCCCAATTTGAATTCCATTTCTGGCAAACAAACGGAGCCTTAATCCATTGATCTTCCCAACAAATTTTAACACAATTATATCTATATCTATTCTAAAAGTATGAATGATTTAGGATGATTTACATGATTTACATTTGAGAGGATTTACATTGTTTACATGTGCATGCATTTAAATTAATAGTTCACAAGTTTGTTCAATGTATATGATTAGTGGATTATAATACTAAATTAAATGGTTATTATGAATGTGAATAGTTCAATCTATCTATCTATATATATATATATATATATATATATTCTATTTTAATTCTAATTCTAATTCTAAAAGTATGAATAATATGGAATGATTTACATTTCTTGATATATGTATAGTAATTAATTAATACTATCCTTTAATTCTTATTATTACTATTTATAAAAGAATGTGTATGAACTTGAATTAATAGTTAACATTGTTCAATGTATATGTAGGTGTAGTAGATAAGAATATTAAAAGTTCACAAGAATATAAATGATTCAAGTAACATATTTTCATCCTCAAAACTAATTATTCAATTAATATAGATTAATTTTCATTGTTATTTTTTTTTTGAAGAAATTTTCATTGTTATTAATGTGCATGAATTTGAGATTAAAAGTAAACAAGTTTGTTCAATATATATTAATATGAATAATTTACAAGAATATGAATGGTTCACGTCACATATAATTCCATTAAGGTGACTATTGTTTTCACCTATTGTTAAGCCTTGAAAACATGAATTAAGGTGACTACTAAATTCCAATCAACATACATTGAACTAAGTTTAACATTTCAATTTCAGCCATGCTTCATTCACTCAGTGAATTAAAAACTGCATCTATATTATGGGAATCTAGCACAATTAAAATATTAAGACACAAGCTCTTTGGAATTAGCATCATTTTCTATTAGAGGGTAGTACTAATTTATTACTATATAGTTACTTCAGTTCTAACAAAAAAATTAAGAAATGTAAATCATCCCATCACGGCATTTTAACATCTCTCAGGTGTGAAGGGAAGCAAACCAAGTCGCTGACTTGATGGCTAAAATGGGCTCGAGCTCACTTCGAGGACTATTGACACCCCGATCGAGGTTTCTGGTTTACTTCTCAAGAAAGATAGGCTCAGCCTTACGTGGCCTTGACTTTTGACTATAAACCCGAGTTTGTTGGATGCTCGGGTTAATTCCTTTCAATGTACCTTCGTCATCCAAAATTAAAACAAATAACTAATTTACAGTTATCTTCTTATGAATTTGAAATCTACTCTTACATGCTTATTCAAGAACTGTGGATCTCATGTTTATCTTCAATTTTCTATTCTCTTTGTTTTATTAAATGGCTCTTTTTATTGTATCTTGAATATATAATCTTTTAAGCATTCTGTGTTAGTAGATTAAAATATTGGTACATGATTTCAAGCATGCTAGCTTTTGGTAGCTTTGCTAAAAGTACCGTATACACATTTTCTTTTTATTTTTTTGCCTGTCCAGAATGCGGTTTCAAATGATCTCCTTTCTATTAATCACGGCCAATGAGATGCAATGCCTTTGTCCACTTAGTTACATACGAAATATTTAAAAAAATTATATTTAATAGTGTGAATATTTATATTTTATGATATTATGACACTAAAATCTAGTAAACCGGCAATATAGATTAATGTGTCTTTTTCTACCCTGTCCGTTTTGAATAGATAGCTATTTTAATTATTTAATGGTAATAATATTTTATCATAAAGTTTTAAGGTTATATTTTCATATTTTCTCTCGTTGTCCTAAATGTAACACTCGCATTGCCTAAATAAGAATTATTTCCCTAAAGTGTACATATTTTCTGTCAAATTTATCATCTCCATAAAATAAGGGTTGTAACGTCACAGATTTTGAACTATAATTTCTTTTGACAAATGAAAATAAAAACAAAACAACAGTAATTCAATCATTGTCTAAAATTCTACGTCATTTTCAAAGTAGACCCACTAGTTTGTGAAACAATGAGCGGTATCAAGCTAAAACTTGAAATGATTCTAATAATCGATAATTTTTGAATTAAGATGGAATAATGTTACTCAAACATAATACATATCAAAATATTAAAAAATGTGCATGTATTCCTTAATATGAGTCCAGAATATGTCGGAAAACAAGACTATTTACAATATATGCAAGTATACTAGGGGTGTAGCAACAACTTTGTTAAAAAAATCTCTATCTTTGTTACAACAATTTAGGTTGAAAAAAATAATTCTTAGAATATTCCTCGGCTGATGTTACATGTAATTGAAACCCTTTCTAAGAATATTCCTACCTGTGTGACAACTCAAGAGCGAAAGAACGCCTATCATTCTTGAATTACTATCGACCATCTAGCATTGTAACAGTAACTTCATTCATTGTGCATGATTCATCTTGTTTATTCGAAGAAGATGAATCGTTGTCAACAGGCCGCCTTCCTAGGCAATATCCCGGGTTCTTAGGCTGTGGCATCGATGCACAATTGCTGCTTAACATCAAGACTACAGTCGACATGTTTGGTCTATCTTCTGCATGCTCCTGTACGCACAGAAGCCCGACTTGTATACATCTCAGTACTTCACTTGCTGAATATGATTCACCTGATGCTGAGTCCATTATTTCCAGCCCTCTTCCTTCTCTATACAATTTCCACGCCTGTAGAAAAAAAAAATTATTTATTAGTTATGGAAACTCAAACAAGGTTTTAATCAGTTAGAACCGATTATAGAAGCTTACATATGCAAGAAGATTAAGTGATTATTTGTTTGATAGAATCCCCTGTTCTTCTTCCCGCTCACTATCTCCAACACCAGAACTCCGAAACTAAAAACATCTGATTTTATAGAGAAGAGGCCGTCCATTGCGTATTCAGGGGACATATAGCCACTGCAGAAAAGATGATGAATTCATTGCAATTCGATGATAATTAACTATTTTGATTTTTAATTGGTTTCAAGGAATATGTTTTGGGTGCTTACTATGTTCCGACAACTCTTTGTGTTTGCTTCCGTCTGATCACTTCCAAATAATCTTGCCATGCCAAAATCTGATATTTTCGGGTTCATTTCTTATCGAGGAGAACATTGCTGGCTTTGAGATCCCTGTGAATGATTCTAAATCTCGAATCTTGGTGGAGATAAAGAAGCCCTCGTGCTATCCCGCATATGATGTTGAACCGTCTTTGCCAGTCTAGCATTGAACTTTTATCTTTCTCTGTAATGAAAAAGACCAGAATGGATTATGTAAGTTTAAACCTCCAGCTATATATACATTGGTGTTATACTAGTAAGAGCCCGAGGCAGAGGAATTACTGAACAAAATAGAATCCAGGCTTTTATTCTCCATGTACTCATATATCAACATTTTCTCCTCCATTTCAACGCAACAGCCGAGTAGACGAACAAGATTTCTATGTTGTAGTCTAGCAATCAACTTCACTTCATTCTTGAATTCATCTATTCCCTGTCCAGAATTCTTCGACAACCTCTTCACTGCTACTACTTGGCCTTCCACCAGCGTACCCTGAAGAGATAAAGTTCAAGAACTTCTCACTAATGATAATTAATTTCCATTTGCATAAACGTATGTTTTGTTATTGAGATTTTACCTTGTAAACACAGCCAAACCACCTTGGCCTAACTTATTTGCATCGGAAAATCTATCTGTAGCGATTACTAAAGTAGTGAAGTCGAATAACGGTAAATCTAGCTCCTCTTCCGCAGTTTCGCCAGAGTAATCTCTTTTGCTTGGGATAGTTGATGCATTCAACAAAAGTCTCCACTTCTTCCCTTGGAGTCGGACCTGTATATTTGGTAGGACAAAGCATAACAATATATCAAATGGACATGTGAAATGTAAATTTAAGGTATAATATTAATTTGTCACATTTTTCATACCTCTATGATCTATGATACTTCCTTGTGCATTTTTTGATTTCCCTCTCTTCCATACAAAGAAAATGACTAATCCAATTATTAAGACCCCAATGGAAACCGTAATTCCAGTAATCTTGATGGTTTGTTTAGTTTTATCAGACTTATCTCTAGATCCAACAACTCCAACTGTTCTATCTGAAAAGACAAAAAAAAAAAAAAGATTAGAATTTTGCAAATGAAATAAAAAAGAACTAATTTCCGTGATTTAAGGGGAAACATTTTTATTTTATTTTTTTGATAAAAAGTGATTCAAGGGGTAACTAATATATATCTATCTCACTTGTAAAAAGATGAAATTTAATGGGGTTAAAAGGTTAAAATGGAAAATTCTGGGTTCTTCTTGTGCCACGGATGTATAGGGCAAGCTTGGTAGGGCCCAGGAATGTCTAAATTTACTGGCCTGGCCCATTTGGGGCACACCAAGTCAATAAGGTCGGCGTTGGGTTCTGGAGTGAAAAAACATGTTTTAGTAAGAGGCCCATTTCTTGGCCAAATGAATTTGTAAAAACTGTGGCAATGTCTGGTAATGTTTTGGACTCATTTTGTCCCAAATTTCTGACCAAATAGTGTTTGGTTAGCATCATTTTGGGCCAGAAATATTGGACCAAAAACCATTTTGGCCCTTTTTCCTTTCTCTCTCCTGCTAATCACAGCAACAACAGTATTTTGTCCCCCTCTTTTTTCTCTCTCTGTATAATGCTCTCTCTTTCTCTCTCTCTCTCTCCACCCCTCATCTCTTTCTTTGTCTGTGATTTCTTCTCTGCTTTGTCAAGGTAATGGAGCCATTTTTATGTGACAGTTGTGGTGAAGTTGGCCATTCACCTGCGCCCCATCCCCATTGTGATTTCTCCCCTCCCCGTCTCTACAACTTTTTACCCCCAATCGAAATTCTCCAAGTCCCCACACTCTACAATAACCCACCATTCTTATATTTTCTCATGAAAAATAAAACTATTACACAATACTTTGTTGAATTTCAAACTCTAAAATCTTTATCCCTTTTGGGTCTTAGGATTTTTACAGATTTTATTACGACCTTTTATTAAATATTTTTTTTATAATTAGTAAATTGTGGATTTGACTAGCTTTACCGCCTCCACTTGCGTTTCAGAAGCTGCCAGCTGCAGACGGTGGCGCTGAGGGCGTCGTGGCTGTGCTAACACTGTGAAATACTTGTTTTCGCGTTGGGTTTCTTACAATTTTTTTATGGATATCTTATTTGTGTGTGTTGTATTGGTGTCTGTGGGGCTCGTGCGTGTGTCAAGGCTTTATTAATGTTGTGTGTGTTGTTCGTGTGATGCCTTTAAGAAGGCAAATGAAGTTCACAATTGTTCTCATTTAATGTGTGTATATATATATATATTATATGTATTTATATGTCTATTGTGACTAGTTATAAGTTATTTTATATATATATATATATATGTTCTAAATATTTATAGATGTAATATATATCCAATAATTTATTTTTTTATATATTTAATAAAAATAATAAAACATATATATATATATATCAACCACTATTATTTATATTCATATATATAATAATTATTACAATCTCAATATTATATAATAATTTTTAATCATTAACAGATAAAAACTTGAGTAATTTGACTGCTACAGTAATTTTTGTTCCCTTTGAAAACAAATCCAAACACTATCTTATCAAAAAAATTACCTAAAAATTAACTTTCAAAATAAACCCAAACACTAACTCACCAATTATACACGTATCTCAAAAAATTTCTTATCAATAATTCTCAACAAAATACAACTCCAAAACATAACCAAACATAGCCTTTGTTTTCAGAGATACCCTTAACATTATTAACATTGCTTAGCTACCATTAAAAGAAAAAGCGTTTCAAAAGGTGTAAATGTCACTCAATGAACAGCGTGGTGGTCCTATGCATATGTACACTGCAATACCTAAACACGTATATTTGTTAATGAAAGCGATTTTGTAAAGTTGTCTTGTAGGCAGGCATGGATGTAGATTTGATGGGATGCAACAATTTAATCGTGTTCATATACACAACATAAATTCTTTAACACAGCAATCTTGCTTAAATGACCACACCTCAGCTGCTTTCAGCGATTGTATTGTTAATATTAAGACTTCGATTCATCTTTGGCAAATGCTTGTGAATTGTAACTTATGACAAGCAAATAATAACAAAAATGTTTCAAAGAATTCCAAAAAAGCTTTTCCCACCTACCATGCAACTAGCCACCTACTAATACATAGTGATGATTATGATGTTCATTGAGGCCTTTCAACTACTATATTTAACATATGTTTTTTCAGTTTCACACGTGACGTCGCCTAATTCTTGCAATTTATACACAGTAACATTCTGATATCAAATTTAAACTCGTAATAATAACCATTTTAGAGGTAAAAAGTAAAAATTCATCAAACTTAAATTAATACCTAAGTCAGAAGCGGGCACCCGAAAATAGAAATCCTGTCCGCCTTCCGCCGCGGCGTACAGCCTCATATCGTAAAGATCCTCCGCCCAAATGACGCAGCCGGTGTGAATGCCACTGATATTCGCATTAGTATAACCCCGACACGAGCAATTATTCAGGCACATTTCCCGGCACTGATCTAAACTCATTTCCTTGTCTACAAACGCAGTTCCACTATCCGGCAACTTAACGCTATTATAAGTCAAAAACCCATCGTCTCTGCAGTTCAATTTGTTGACCCGAAAACACCCGGCTGAACCATCTCTGAAACTCCAGGCCTGTGGATTGTTCGGCAAAAACCCTTTCATGCACTTGCAAATAGGCGAAGCATTTGAATCGCAAATTCCATAAGCCCCACACTCTCTGTATTGGTCACACAGATCTTTAGGGGCATACCAAAACGAACTCCAGCTTTCGGTGGTGGGAATCCAGGTACGCCTGTGCAACTCGCCATTGTGTTGCACCACCAATCTTGAATAAACTGATTGATTATTCAAATAAAAGGAATAAAATACTTCATCTGGATCATTCACGAATAAAAAGGAGAAGAGTGAACTTTTCATTTCCGGGACGCCACTAAATCTTAGCCCATTCCATGGCCCGCTTCGATATAATATCTTCTGTTTCTTCCTCAAATATATCTCTGGAAATCCATTGGTGTCGAGTTTGAAACTAAATTCACCGGAGGATGGATCATACTCGCTTTTCCAGGACGTTATATATCGATTTAGGCCTGTTTTCGTGTCCCAACCGAGTTTCATGCCTGGCAACAAAGTATCAGTTGGATAATCGAAGCTTTGCCATAGGTAATTCTCCGGGCTTTCGTCGTTTTCTTGTCGGAGAACGAAGTTTCCAGTGTCTAACAATTCCGCTACAGTGTTCTCAGCCCTGGAATGATTGGATGACCAGAAAGACTCCCCTGTTTCATCTGTAAGAACTAGGTTTCCATCATCAGCGCTGATTTTCAAGATTCCAGATGAATTTCTTAAAGGTGAATCTCTGTTAGCAACCCAAACAATGGTTCTTTGTTCGATGTTGTTGTACCAAATTCCGATGTACCAATCGTTTGAACTGTTGAAGAAGCCAAGCTCAAATTTATCTCCGGCGGAGACTAAGGTTTGGTCTCCGGTGAGAATATGAGTTGTGGTGATGAGACCAAGCGACGTGGCGAGCGCCGGGAAGAAAATGAATGAATGAAGTAACACAAAATGAGGTGGCGGAGACGGTGGCGCTGAGCGGTGTTTCTCATTTTCAGGCACTGTTTTTTTGTCCTTATTTTGGAGTCTTTAACATTTTGGCCATCTGCTGCTGGTGTGGTGGGGGGTCAATTTAAAAACGCATTTTCCGTGGTTACTTTATGCTACTTTATAGTCTACATAGACGTGTCTGATAGATATTGCACTTAGTGCGCCCTAGAATTTTATATGTCCTCGTTTATTTGTTAGTATAATTGCTTAAAATAATTGTGTATCTGCTGTCTTCGTCTTCCCTTGACAATGATTAATATCTAACATTGGGGAAAAAAAAAGTGAAAAAAAAGCTAACAACTTTAACTCCAATCTCGGCCCGATTCGGATCCGGATTGTCCCATTTGTCAAAGTAGGAAGATGAAAGGCATAAAATACAAGTTTGAAAATAATTGGGTGTTGATATCCATATTCTATGCTGTTCTTTCTAATATCAACGCAAAATATTTGCTTATTATTTACTAGAATGGCGTGATTATCGTCAAACCGGATCTTTTTGGGATTGTGAATTAAGGTTAGGGTCCGGAGGAAGGAGATAATTGGGGAAAAGGATGAAGGAAAAAAGGAAATGAAAAATAATTAAAAGAACAAAAAATATATATATATATAATGTAAATATATGGCAAAAGTAAGAGTATTTTGGTCTTTAAAATTGATAAATTTAGGTTAAATACATTCAAGGGGTCAGTGTGCTTCAATTTTTTTTTTCAGGGATGTAAATTGCACGTTTTTTTTTCCTGAATTTTTGTTATATATTTCACCGAGAGGTTGGTTGTTGCATTTAGCCCTATAATTTACTATTGTATCAAGGATAAATCAAAAAAGACAAGTTCAAATTTGAAGCTTTAATTCCAAACATCATTGAACATAAAACATTGAAAATATAACTGTTTATTTAAAATAATACCTCTAGGAAAGCATTCACGTCTTTATTGCGGAGGTCTTGATTGGTTTTGTACCTAATTAGTGAGGTCAGAAACGACCAACAGTAGTTACCGTGGGCTTTGACATTGGCAACACAAGTACGACGAAGATGCAGGCCTCGTTTCCTATAAACAAGTCAAGTTATGCTCAGCATTTAATATTTGTTTATTCTTCTTCAAACGTATCCAAAAATCAACTTAATGATAACTATTATTATAATAATAATATAAAATACCAACCCATATTTGATCCGGAGCCACTAAAAACGATTTGAAGTCTAAGAATCCAGCCATTCTGTTTGTCGATTCATACAATTGACTCCAACAATAAATTGACATTATTATTATTTTAGTATCTTATTAATTTCGGACACTCATTAAACCACATATATCACTCACATTGCCTTAAATAAGAATTAATTTCCAACCTAAAATGTACATATTTTTTTTTGTCTAAATCATCATGTCAATTAAAATAAGGGTTATATAACCAATTCTAAACTACTATTCTTAATGACAAATTAAAGTAAAAACAAACAACTCACACTTTTTTAATCTCGCCTAAATTTGTATGTCAGTTTACATTAGACACATTAGTTTGTGATACAATGAGCGACATTAAGCTAAACTTGAAATAATTCTAATAAAATATATAAATTAATAAACTAGAGTAATATGAGTCAAACATAATACATGTATTGAAAGATCCAATTTATTTAAATATTTAAATGTACATGTATTCTTTAAGTGAGTCCACAATATGTTCGAAAATATATTCTTCAATTTATGCAAGTATACTAGGGTGTAGAAACAACTTTGCTAATGTTGCCAAGTGAAAAAGCTCTCTCTTGTCACAACAATTTAGGTTGGAAAAAAAAAAGGGAAATTCTCAGTCTATACATCGGCAGATGTTACATGTCATCAACAACCGATTCTAAGAACATTCCTACCTGTACGTATATGACAATTCAAGAGCAAAAGAATACCTATCAAATCTTTTGGTTTTAACCATATATCAGACAACTTAATTACCCCTGCAGGAGAGATATACAGTTAAACCAGCACCACTGTGTCATTCTTTGAATTACTATCTACCATCTAGCATTGTAACAGTAACTTCGTTCACTGTGCATGATTCATCTTGTTTACTCGGAGATGAATTTGTGTCAACAGGCCGCCTTCCTAAGCAATATCCCGGGTTTTTAGGCTGTGGCATCGATGCAAAATTGCTGCTTAACATTAACACTACAGTCGACATGTTTGGTCTATCTTCTACGTGCTCCTGAACGCACAAAAGCCCGACTTGTATGCATCTCATTACTTCACTTGCTGAATATGACTCACCTGCTGCTGAGTCCATTATCTCCAGTCCCCTTCCTTCCCTATACAATTTCCACGCCTGTAGAAAAATTTAATTCTTTATTAGTTATCGAAATTCAAACAAGGTTTTGATCACTTAGAGAGTAAAGAAACTTACATATGCAAGAAGATTAAGCTGATTATTTGTTTGATAGAATCCTCTGTTTTTTGTCCCGCTCACTATCTCCAACACTAGAACTCCGAAGCTGAAAACATCTGATTTTATAGAGAAGAGGCCGTCCATTGCGTATTCAGGTGACATGTAGCCACTGCAGAAAAGATGATGAATTTAATGAAAATCAGTGATATTTCAATATTTTTTATTTTTAATTGGTTTCAAAGAATTCTTTTTTATTGTTGTTGGAGTGCTTACTATGTTCCAACTACTCTTTTCGTGTTTGCTTCTGTCTGATCACTTCCAAATATTCTTGCCATTCCAAAATCTGATATTTTGGGGTTCATTTCTTTATCAAGGAGAATATTGCTGGCTTTGAGATCTCTGTGGATGATTCTAAATCTCGAGTCTTGGTGGAGATAGAGAAGGCCTCGTGCTATCCCGCATATGATGTTGAACCGCCTTTGCCAGTCGAGCGTTGCACTTTTATCTTTCTCTGTAGTAAAAAAGAAAAGAATGGACTAATTAAGTTTAAACCTCCAGCTACATATAAGTAGATGTTATACTAAGAGCCAGAGGCAGAGGAATTACTGAACAAAATAGAATCCAGGCTTTTATTCTCCATGTACTCATATATCAACATTTTCTCCTCCGTTTCGACGCAGCAGCCGAGTAGACGAACAAGATTTCTATGTTGTAGTCTAGCAATCAACTTCACTTCATTCTTGAATTCATCTATTCCCTGCCCAGAATTCTTTGACAGCCTCTTTACAGCTATTTCCTGGCCTTCCACCAGTGTACCCTAAAGATAATGTTCAAGAACTACTGATTAGGGATAATTCCCATTTGCATAAATAATACGGTGTAAAATATGTATCAAGGCCAGGGCGGTAAACCCCGGCCTAAAGGCTTTGAAAAGCGAGAACAGAACGGTTAAGTTCATCCTTCAACACGAAAGACTAGCTCTCTTTAGGAAATAGTGATTAGTGAGCCTTTAGATTGATCAGATAATAATCTCTCCCTCAAATGTACTAATTATTTGGTATTTATAGGAGCAACCTCACAATTCATTAGCTCTTTAATTGATCCATATATATATATATAATGGGATACCTCCCATTAAAATAAACTTATAGTTATAAAACAACATTTATACTATTACTCTAGTTAAATTCCTTAATTACGATTAATCATAATCATGACACATCAATAAACATGTGTGTTACTGAGATTTTACCTTGTAAACAGAGCCAAAACCGCCTTGGCCTAGCTTATTGACATTGGAAAATCTATCTGTAGCGATTACTAAAGTAGTGAAGTCAAATAAAGGTAAATCTAGCTCCTCTTCCGTAGTTTCGCCCGAGTAATCTCTTTTGCTAGGGATAGTTGGTGTATTCAAAAAAAAGTCTCCACTTCTTTCCCTTGGAGTTGGACCTGAATATTTGGTAGGACAGGACAAAGCATAATATATGAAATGGACATGTGAAATGTAAATATAAGGTAGAATATAATTTGTCACGTTTTTCTTACCTCTATGATCTATAATATTTACTTGTGTATTGTTTGATTTCCTTCTCTTCCATACAAAGAAAACGGCCAATCCAATTACCAAGACCCCAATGCCAGCCGTAATTCCAGCAATCTTGATGATTTTTTCATTTTTATTCGATTTATCTTCAGATCCAACAACACCTCCTGTTGTGATCTCTAAAAAGACCAAACAAAAAATGATGAATTACATGCAATAATTACCATGTAAATTACAATAAGACCCCCTTAGCATTAATAGTTACCAAAAAACCCTAACTTTTGGTAAATTACAGTTAGACTCCTTAGCATTAATAATTACCAAAAAACTCTTAACTTTTGGTAAATTACAGTGAGACCCCTTAATGGGTCTATTTGTAAGGTCTGAGGGTGAAATTGTAAGAATTTTTATATACACGGGAATTGTAATTGTAAGAATACTTTAACATGGTAGAGACTTTATATAATTTCAAAAAAAATTAGGGGGGCTTTCGTTAATTGACCATAAAATAAGGAAATTTGTAGGTAATTTCTCAAAAAAAAAAACTTCGAAAAAAGAAAGAAATAAAATGATGTCCATGATTTAAGGGGTAACTAATAATAATATAAATCTAAATTATAAAAAAAAATGAAATTTAATGGGAAAAAAGATTAAAATGAAAATTCTGGGTTCTTCTTGTGCGTGGAATTAATCGGGCTTGGTGGGGCACAGGAATGTTTAAATTTAGTGGTCTGGCCCATTTGGGGCCTATCAAGTCAATAAGGTCGGTGATTCGGCGTTGGACTGAGAACATCTTTTTGTTGGCCCCATTTGCCGGCCCAGTGAATTTGTGATTCCAAAGGTACCCCTCAACATTATTAACATTACTTATCAACCATTAAAAGAAAAACCGTATCAAAAGTTAATGTCAATCAGTCACTCAAGTTATGAACAATGTGGTGGTCCTATGCAGATGTACATTGCAATACAATGAAAGTCGTTTTTTCTTGAACTTGATTGTAAAGTTGTAAATCGTGCAATAAGTGGCACGGGTAGATGTAGATTTTATGAATACACCATTTAATCGTGTTCTCACACACACAACATATTCATTAACACATAAATATTGCTAATTTAAGGCTTGGGTTCAACTTTTGCGAATGCTTGTAAGTTTCAACTTTTACCCTCTCTTTTTTTGTCCTCCACTTTCCTTATCAAGTACAAAAACATTCGACAAGTTTTCAATAATATTTGTACTTTAAAATCTACGATCATTACAGCAAAAACGAAAATCACTTCTGCTTATAAATAATTGCTCCTTTCCCACCTACTATGCACCTAGCTGCCTACTTGTACGTAGTGATGATTATGATGTTCATTGAAGTCTTTCAACTACAATTCTTGCCCCTCAAAAAAAAAAAACTACTACATTATTTTACCTATGTTTTCCAGTTGACTTCACAAAATTATTGCAATTTATCCACAGAACAATCTTATATCGATAATACCATATTAAAGGCAAAAAGTAAAATTTAAACGAACTTACATACCTAAATCCGAAGCGGGCACCCGAAAATAGAAATCCTGCCCGCCTTCCGCCGCCGCGTACAGCCTCATATCATAAAGATCCTCCGCCCAAATGACGCAGCCGGTGCCACCGCGGCTTATATTCGCATTCGTATAACCCCGACACGAACAATTCTTCCGACACATTTCCTTGCACTGATCTAAACTCATTTCCATATCCACAAACGCAGTTCCGCTCTCGGGCAATTTAACGCTTTTCAAAGTCAAAAACCCATCATCTCTGCAGTTCAATTTGTTGACCCGAAAACAACCGGCTGAGCCATCTCTGAAACTCCAGGCCTGTGGATTGTTCGGCAAGAACCCTTTCATGCACTTGCAAATAGGCGAAGCATTTGTATCGCAAATTCCATAAACCCCGCATTCTCTGTAGCGGTCGCACTGATCTTTAGGGGCGTACCAGAATGTACTCCAGCTTTTGGTGGTGGGATTCCAGGTATATCTGTGCAACTCGCCAGAGTATTGCACCACCAATTTGAGTAAACTGATTGATTGTTCAAATAAAATGAATAATATACTTCATCTGGATTGTTCACGAATAGAAAGGAGAAAAATGTACTTTTCATTTCGGGGACGCCACTAAATCTTAGACCATTCCATGGTCCGCTTCGATAAAGTATCATTTGTTTCTTCCTCAGATATATCTCTGGAAATCCATTTATGTCGAGTTGAAAACTAAAGTCACCAGAGGATGGATCGTCCAAGTTTTTCCAGGATGTTATATATCGGTTTAGGCCTTTTTTCGAGTCCCAACCCAGTTTCATGCCTGGCAACAAAGTATTCGTTGGATAATCAAAGCTTTGCCAGAGGTAGTTCTCCGGATTTTTGTCATTTTCTTGTCGGAGAATGACATTTCCCGTGTCTAGCAATTCCGCTACAGTGTTTTCAACCCTTGATTGATTCGTTGACCATATGGATTCCCCTGTTTCATCTAGAAGATGGAGGTTGCCATCATCAGGGCCGATTGTGAAGATTCCAGATGAACTTCTGAGGGGTGAATCTCTGTTAGCAACCCAAACAATGGTTCTTTGTTCGATGTTCTTGTACCAGATTCCGATGTACCAATTCGATGATCTGTTGAAGAAGCCCAGCTCAAAATTATCTCCGCCGGAGACTAAGGTTTGGTCTCGGGTTAGAGAATGGGTCGTGGTGATGACACCAGGTGACATGGCGAGCACAGGGAAGAAAATGGATGAGATGAAGAAACAGAAGACGAGGTGGTCGCAACGGTGGCGGTGCTGAGTGGTGTTTCTCATTTACAGGCACAGTTTTTCTCTTTATTTTTGTGTTCTTCAACATTTGGCCATCTGCTGCTGTTGTGGTGAGGGTCAATTGTCTAAATGGAAGCGTTCGACAGAAAGGTGGAAAACTCAACTATATGAATATGACCTCATTTATTTGTCACTAATGCGTAAAATAATTTGTGTTGTCTGCGTCTTCCACTGATAATGATTCATATCGAACAAAAAAATAAAAACATTAGTATGTAAGTCGTAGCAAATTTGAAAATAAATTTTAACTCCATTATCGGCCTGGTTTGGATCCGGAGAAAATGGACCCATTTGTCAAAGTAGGAAAGTGAAAGGCATACAAGTAGAAGTTTGGAATTGGGTCCTGATATCGATCTTTTGTAATTTCTTTCTAATATCAAACCAAAATAATTGATTAATCTTCGTTAGAAAGGCGTGTTTATCTGACCAAAACTCCAATAAAACCCAAATAGATAACTTTACCAATATATCAAAAAAAAAAAAAAATTATTTCTGAAATGTTAAATCGAAAAAGACAAGTTCAATGTTATAATTTTAAGCTTTAATTACATACGTCATATAACATAAAAAATCCATATTATAAATATAACTGTTTCTTAAAATTAATACCAACCACACAAACCTTTGTTTGGAAATCTTGATTGGTTCTGTACCTAATTAGTGAGGTCAGAAACGACTTACACAAGTTGCCGTGGGGTTTGACATTGGCAACATAAGTACAACGAGGATGCAGCTTTGCTTCCTATAAATAATTCAAGTCATGCTAACCATTTACTTTTTCTTTATACTTATATAAAAATATCCAGATTTTTAATAATTATAATATAAACTACCTACCCAACGATTGAAGTCTAATAATCCAGCCATTCTGTTTGTCGATTCATACAATTGACTCCATCAACAAATTGACATTATTGTTTTTTTGATATAGTATAAATTTGACCCGAGCCACAAAATTCTATTAGTTCGAGAAAATTTTTCTGGCATTACATCGTAATGAGTTGAGCCTGTCTAACTTCTGCATTTTTTGACTAAAATCAGATGAATATATTTCCAATTTTACCCTTCTTTGTCCGATAAAATTGTCATAATTAGTCATTTGAAACAAACCATGTTGTTGATGATCTTGCTAAAAAGGGTTTGAAAACCCACATGACGGAGCGGAAGCTAGTAATTTGAGAAATTAAAGATCACGTCTTAAAATCCCGGATGATTCAAGAAAGTCTTGAAGATAAAATAACTCAAAATCTTTATTAATGATAAAATTATATCTAACAAAGACAAATAACTGCAGCAACTATTTATAGGAAATATAAGAAAGAATCCTAATTGAAATAAACTAGGACTCCTATTTCTACTCCTATTTAGACTCCAAAAACACTAGAATCCTAACGGACTCGAAACGCTACCAAATTTGACCCAAAAATACTTCACCTTACGAGATGACACGTGTAAAAATTTGGGCCCCATCCGACAACGTTACGCTTGTTTTTCACTTTTCTTCCTTCGAACCTATCCAAAAACATGTCGGCTTCTTGTTCTACATCAATCTCCCCCGCCGAAAAAGAACTCGTCCCCGAGTTATACTCTGGATATAAGGCCTCATCAGATGGGTGATACTCAGACAGATCCGCCACATTGAAAGTTGATGAAATGTTCATGTCGGCAGGTAAGTCTACTACATATGCATTATCTCCCACTTTTTTCACTACCCTGCATGGACCATACTTCTTCTTCTTCAACTTGTTGTAAGTACCTGCTGGAAATCGAATTTTCCTCAGATGTACCATGACCAGATCACCCTCTTCAACACTTTCAACCGACGATGTTTATCAGCAGCAGCTTTATAATTCTTGTTAGCATCTTCCAAATTCTGCCTCACTTGTTCTTGGACACTGTGGACTCGAGTAGCCATATTATCTGCTGCTATACTAAAACCAGGTAGCTTAGGTAAAGTAACAAGATCAAGAGTAAGCTTTGGGGTTTTAGTATACACAATGTCAAATGGTGGTTTTCCAGTGGACCGATTTGTTGTACTGTTGTAGGCAAATTCAGCTTGAGCTAATGCCGTGTCCCATTGCTTTGGTCTATCTCCTGAGATACATCTAATTAAATTCCCTAATGATCGATTGGTCACCTCCGTTTGACCATCAGTTTGTGGTGACCTGTGGTACTATATTGAAGAGAAGTATCGAATTTCTTCCACAAAGTCCTCCAAAATGGCTCAAGAATTTGACATCCCGATCAGACGTTATCGTTTTGGGACACCATGTAAACGTACAATTTCTTTAAAAAATAAGTCAGCAATATGACTCGCATCCGATGTTTTCTTGCAAGGGATAAAGTGGGACATCTTAGAGAATCTATCAACTACAACAAATACTGAATCCATACCTCGTTGAGTCCGTGGAAGACCCAATACAAAATCCATGGATAGATCCTCCCAAATATTTTCTGGTACGGGCAATGGAGTATACAAACCCGTATTTTGCGATTGACCCTTTGCAGTTTGGCAGATCGGACAACGCTGCACAAACTTCCCAACGTCTCTTTTTAGTTGAGGCCAATAATATCGTGCTTCGGCTAGCTGAATAGTCTTGTCTCGGCCTACATGTCCTCCAAGGCCTCCCGAATGCAAGTCACGAATAATCTTCTCCCGCAAGGAAGATCGTGGAATGCACAATTGATTTCCTCGAAACAAATATCCTCCATGAACGTGAAAATCCTCCATGGGCTGTTTTGATTCGCATTTCTCCCAAGTGTCCTTAAAGTCATCATCACCTGCATATAACTCTTGAAGATAATCAAATCCCGTGACTTCAGATTTTAAGATAACTAATAATTCACTCCTCCGACTCAAGGCATCGGCAACTCGATTTTGTTGTCCAGACTTATGTTTGAGAGTAAATGTAAAACGCTGCAAGTACTCTATCCATCCAACATGCATCTTGCTCACGTTTTTCTGACTATTTATGAATTTCAGCGCCTGATTGTCACTATACAACACAAAATCACGCTGAATCAAGTAATGCTCCCAATGCGTAAGGGCTCGGTACACCGCATAGAATTCCTGTTCATACGTACTCCACTTCTTCCGAGCATCATTTAATTTTTCACTGAAAAACTCCACTGGTTTTCCCTCTTGGGATAAGACTGCCCCAATGCCGAGATTTGATGCATCACACTCCACCGTGAACAGTTTGTCAAAATCCGGCAAGGCTAAAACTGGAGCACTACACAATTTTTCTTTTATCAAAGCAAAACTCGTCTCAGCTTCATCTCCCCATTCGAACCTTCCCTTTTTCATACATTCGGTTATCGGGGCCATGATGGTACTAAAATTCCGAATGAACCGACGATAGAAAGTCGCAAGTCCATGGAAACTTCGCACCTCAGTCGCCGACTTAGGAGTAGGCCACTCTCGTATTGCTCGAACTTTAGATTCATCAGTTTGTACGCCTTCCGAGCTAATTACGAACCCTAAGAAGATTAATTGTGAAGTCATGAACTCACACTTCTTAAGGTTGGCATATAATTGATTTTCCCGCATGGTGCAGAAAACAGCTCTTAAGTGCTTAATATGCTCGTCCTCCGTTTTGCTGTAAATCAAAATATCGTCAAATAAACAACGACAAATTTATTTATAAAAGGCTTTAAACCTGATTCATGAGTCTCATAAAAGTGCTAGGTGCGTTGGAAAGGCCGAAAGGCATAACCATCCACTCATACAATCCTTCTTTGATTTTGAACGCGGTCTTCCATTCGTCACCTGGTCGAATCCGAATCTGATGGTATCCACTCTTTAAGTCCACTTTGCTATAAATACAAGAACCAGCAAGTGCATCCAACATGTCATTCAGTCGAGGGATTGGAAATCTATACTTCACCGTGATTCTATTGATAGCTCGGCTATCCACACACATTCGCCAGCTGCCATCTTTCTTCGGGGTAAGTAAAGCCGGTACTGCACACGGGCTCATACTCTCACGAATCTTTCCTGTTCGAAGCAAGTACTCCACCTACCTCTGCCAAATCTCATATTCTTTAGGGCTCATACGATAGTGAGGTAAGTTAGGTAAACTGGCACCGAGCACCAAATTAATATGGTGCTCAATATCTCACATAAGAGGTAGCCCATCGGGTAATTCCTTTGGAAACACATCCCTAAATTCTCCTAACATAGATTGTACGACACTGGGAATTTCAGATTTTTGATCCTCTATAACACCCTTGATAGCTAGAACCATACACTAATTAACTTTTCTCACATTATTCACAAATTCACTCTCAGAGACAGTTAATAAAGTTGTCTTTTCCTCTACGACAGGGGCTTTGGGTACTTCTTTCTTTTTGATAAGGGGTAATAAAATAATACGTTTACCACAAAATGAAAATTCATACGTATTCCTTTTACCATCATGCACAGACTCTACATCAAATTGCCAAGGTCTACCCAACAAGATTTGACACGCATCCATATCAAAAACATCACAAATAATGTCATCTTTATATTGTTTACCAATAGATAAGGGTACTTGACAAACCTCAGTTACTTTGGTCTCAGCGCCTTTCTTGATCCACCCGATTTTATAAGGGTTTAGATGTTTCTCTGACTTCAATTGCAACCTCTGCACTAGCGCTTTAGACACAATATGTTCACTACTACCAATATCAATAATCACATTGCACACCTTTTGATTGACTAGGCAACGTGTACGAAAGATATTATGTTGTTGGGGATCTTCTTCCACTTTCGGCCCGAATAGCAGACGCTGAATCACTGTGACAGTTCCTTCACCCTCATCATCTTCTTTTGTGTATTCGACTGACCACTGAACATCTTCGCCCTCATCATTAGGATCTACTAACTCTGGTGGAGTTGTATCTCCTGTCTCCCGCTCTGCCATATTGACCTTCCTGTTCCGGCATTCATCGGAACGATGCCCTGGTTCTCCACACTTATAGCACCTGTTCCCAAATTTTTAATGCATATGGGTTGTTGTTGGTTTGTTTTAGCTAGGAGATGGCTGTCTAGGCGGGTTTTAGGTTATTTGGGGCGGATTTTGTGGAGCGGCATTATTTGAAAGTAAAACTGGGGCTTTTCCCCAATTAGTCGAAAACTGTTGGGGTGTTTCAGAGTTAAATCGGGTAGACTGATATCATGTAAGTTGCCGGTTAATTTGGGTTTCAATTTTTTTGGCTAGGGTAATGGCTTCGTCCAAATTGTTAATTCTATGGATACTAAGTTCATCCTGAATATTTATATGTAACCTCCAATAAAATGCACAACCTGTTGATTGTCAGTTTCTGCCAAATTATTGATAGCATTCAATTGCAAAAATTCATTGCTATAGTCTTTGATAGAACGCCCGCCTTGTCGACAATTTGATATTGATGGTACAATATCTGTTCGAAATCCAAAGGTAAAAACGTCTCCTCATCAACTGTTTCATCATTGCCCACGTCACGACAGGTTGTCGTCCTTGCCTTCTGCGATTCTCTTGTAATTGGTCCCACCACACCGAGGCTCCTCCAGTTAACTTGTAAGCAACATACTGAACCTGTTTGTCATTAGGAACCCTTGTGTAGTTGAAGAATTTTTCAACGTTGGATTCCCAATCAAGATATTCCTCGATTTCGAAATACCCATCGAAAGGTGGAAGTTCGATTTTGAGGCGAAAATCTTGGGCTAATTCTTCGTCTCTCCTGTTCACATGACGAAAATTTATACGGGGGTTCACGAGCGCCCTCCTCGAATTCTGCCATGTCATCCTCATTAAACGCTGCAGGGGCTCGTTGCCCTTGCAATCCTGCAAGACCGTCTCCTACAGCAGGCTGGAGCGGAGGTAATCCACCGTCGCGAGCCTGTCCACGATCAACGTTCCTGTTTGCAGCAATTCCGACATTCAAGGCTTGGATAGCGCGAACCAAATCCGCAAGACCCGCACGCGTTTCTGCCATGAATTGTTGCATATCCGCCCTGAGCTCTTCGACTGCAGTGCGTTCGCCATCCTTACCGCTATTGGCCATCTTCGTCCCCGGGCAAACCGCGGCTCTGGATACCACTTGACGGAGCGGAAGCTAGTAATTTGAGAAATTAAAGATCACGTCTTAAAATCCCGGATGATTCAAGAAAGTCTTGAAGATAAAATAACTCAAAATCTTTATTAATGATAAAATTATATCTAACAAAGACAAATAACTGCAGCAACTATTTATAGGAAATATAAGAAAGAATCCTAATTGAAATAAACTAGGACTCCTATTTCTACTCCTATTTAGACTCCAAAAACACTAGAATCCTAACGGACTCGAAACGCTACCAAATTTGACCCAAAAATACTTCACCTTACGAGATGACACGTGTAAAAATTTGGGCCCCATCCGACAACGTTACGCTTGTTTTTCACTTTTCTTCCTTCGAACCTATCCAAAAACATGTCGGCTTCTTGTTCTACATCACCACATCCAAATAATAAATGTGCCGGATATGCGTAGTGCTTATTTTCTCTCGTTGGATGCCGATGACCATAAATGGCCACGCTTAGTAACCATAAACTCGGATTTGTCGAGTCAATAACTGTTTTTGGGTAAAACCCCCCTCTTGGAATTAAAAAAAAAAAAGTATACTTTTTCTTTTTCCAGTAGGACTTGTGTATTAAAAACAAATGTGATCTATCTAAGATGAGTGCAATGTTCCTAGAATAGTTTTTGTGTCAATCTCGTACGTGTAAAATAGTTTTTGTGTTTATGGACCAAACATGATATATGTTATTGTGTGCAATGATTTCCAGGACGTAAACAAGTAAACACTAGAAGTCTAGAACCCTACCCATAAAAAATTCCTTGCAATCAATTGGGTTGAATAATAGCTGGACATAATTAGCAAAAGAAAATAAAAAGAATAAAAGGTGCCGTAAACCCAATAATATGGGCCAAACCACTGGCCCAATTACTTAGTTCCGTAATACTCAAACAACTGCAGAAGAAAATTCTCCATTGAATTTGACCGTCACAAAATTTACAAGATTTATGAGGAGGACAAGAATTAAAAAATTTCTATCGACCAAGAATTACACTGATAGTCACATTGTTTGAGGACACAACATCTTGGTTACCATTCCACATATCCCCATCTAAATTATATCTCATTGAAGTAAAAGTGGGCTGTCTTGGCATAGGCAAAGTCGCGTTTTCGCTCTCCAGCATCAGTACAACATTCGCCATGTTTGGTCTGTGAGCTGCCATGTCTTGCACACACAGCATGCCTACATGTATACACCTAAGAACTTGTTCATGGAAACACGATTTTAAGATTAATGGATCAACTAACTCAATTGCTCTGCCTCTATCCCAAAGATCCCATGCCTATTACATTTCAAAAAATAAATGTGATTAGACACCTGACTTATTGAGCAAAATTCAATAATTTTTTGAAGTTAAATACACTTACATATCCGATTACATTTGAGTGATCTGTGGAGCGAAAGCTAGTGTTTCTTCTGCCGGTTATGATCTCCAAAAGCAATACACCAAAGCTGTAAACATCTGATTTCACAGAAAACAAGCCTTCCATAGCGTACTCAGGGGCCATGTAACCGCTGTAAGAAAAAAAAGTTGTTTTAGTGAATATAGTTTTCGGCAAAACAAAAACATAAAGGGTTCGTTTTGGTTATATGTATTACTTACTATGTGCCTACAACTCTATTTGTGTTTGCTTCGTTTTGGTTCCCTCCAAATATTCTAGCCATGCCGAAATCTGATATTTTTGGGTTCATTTCTTCATCCAACAAAATGTTGCTAGCTTTTAGGTCCCTGTGAATTATTCTAAGCCTCGAGTCTCGGTGCAGGTAAAGAAGCCCTCTTCCGATCCCTTCGATTATGCTAAACCGTTTACTCCAGTCTAGTTCGCCTTTCTTATCAGGATCTGTAATAAGTTTGATAACATTAAGTCAACACTAAATGATGCTACCATTTTTTGTAATTTTTGAAAAATTCATCTCTTCAAATTCAAGATGAAAATATTTAATGACTAACCAAAAAGATATGAATCCAGGCTTTTGTTGGGCATATATTCATAAAGTAGTACTTTTTCTTCTCCCTGAATGCAGCAGCCAAATAATCTCACAAGATTTCTATGTTGGAGTTTAGCAATTAGCACTACTTCATTCTTAAACTCCTCTAAACCTTGACCAGATCTTCTCGACAGCCTCTTTACAGCAATTTCTTGACCCCCTGGTAATATGCCCTGAAGATAAAAACAACAAATCAACACATAATAAAATGTCCCCCAACAAAAAAAAAGAACTTTGCTTCTTATTTTCTACATTCAAATTTTACCTTGTAAACATGGCCAAATCCTCCTTGGCCGAGTTTATTCTTATCAGAAAAGTTGTCTGTAGCTGCTGCCACATAGTTGAAATTGAACATTGCTAATTCAGTTCCTGTTGATTGCTGCCCTTCCACACCAAGGTCACTAGTTCCCGAGAAATCTATGGGAAATTCTCCACTTGCACCAACTTTCGGCGTTTCACTTTTGTTTAAAATCTCTGCTGTAAAATTGAATTGTTGAGTCTTTGTACAACAAATATGTATATGTATGTCAATAGTTAAAATTTTAAAAGCTAAAGTAAAACTTTACCTTGGCAGTTTGTTTTGCACTTCCAGATCAGCCAAATTAAGACACAGACAAAGAACGTCCCAATGATCACAGTAGTTATGACAACAAGTTTCTTCACATTATTCTTCTCAGCTAACAAATCAAATCACAACTGTATTAGAAAACAGGAGTACCTCCAGAATTACAGCAATTAATGTTAATTTTTATCAAATAAAATGACTTATTTTAGTCCTGTCTTACCAAGTTCTGAATGTGCAACACGAACGAACAAAGTGTTCCCGCTCTCCCCAAATTGTTGAACATCAACCAAATCCCGGTTCCATATCATGCAGTTAATACCAATATCAAACGCATACGCGGTGCAAGAACAGTTGTCCAAACACATCTTTTCACATTCTTTAACGTCTTGTGATCCCACATAATCCACAAAATCTGGCAGTTTTACTCTCTCAATCTGCACAAAACCATCTTTTTTCCCTCTATCTTCCACATATAAACTGTTATTCTCTTCGCACTGTAATTTTTTCCTCCTTACACACGCACTATCCTTAGCCACAAACCCTTCCATACAACTGCATTTCGACAAATCCATCTCATTGCATTTTCCAAACGCGCCACAACGATTATACATATCACATTCATCAACAGGATGTGATTGTATCAAATCCCACTCTCTACGTCCATCAATCCAGCTTTCTTGCCTTTCTGTTCCGTTCCAACTTACGCGAAATTTAATGAAATTGGATCTATTGGAAGGCGTGTATGTGAACGATAGCCTACCATCACCGTCATTATTCACCTTAAACCCGAAAAGATAATTAACCGTGACCGGAACACCTAGAGGTGTAAAATTGGCTTGCCAAAAGCCAAAGTTTGGCAAGCCTAACAAGCCAAGCTTAAAAAAGCCAAGCTTTTTGGGCTTGCAAGCTTTTTAGGCTTGGCTTGTTAGGCTTGCAAGCCCAAAAAGCTTGGCTTTTTGGGCTTGCAAGCCAAAAAAGCTTGGCCTGTTAGTCCATCGGGCCGAGCCGGCTCGGCCCGCCAGCAAGCCGGGCTTTTTCGGCTCGCGGGCCGAAAAAGCCCGGTTCTTTTTTTTTTTTATAATATAATAAATAATAATATATAATAAATAAAAAACAAAAAAAAAATTTAATAATGAGTGTGCAACGGCCAGATGGCCGTTGCACACTTACCTCAACGGTCAGCAAATGCTGACCGTTGATTATGTTCAAACGGCCAGCATAGTGCTGGCCGTTTGAACATTCCGACCGTTGCATGCATGCAACGGTCGGAATTTTATATTTTTTTTTTGTTTTTTAATTTTTATTATTTATTTGGTTATTTTTAATTTCCTATAAATAGATCACATTTGGTATAAGTTTTTCACACCAAACTCTTCCAATCTCTTACAAATATTTCAATATTATCAAACTTTATTTTATACACTTTATATTTATATCAATCATATAATTCGTTATATTTAGTTCAACAAATATAAGATTACTTCAAAAATATTTAAAATATACTTTATTTTATTTTCTACGATTGGGGGAAGCATAATTATACTTCCCAAATTGAAGTTGAAGTGGTCTCGATTTTGCAACTTTGGCGGAGGCGTAATTCATCTTCCGAAATTAAAGTTGTAGAGCCTCGATTTGTGGGACGTTTACCGTAATATCGGTGATTGGTAACATTTACTTATTCAAAATTTTTGATATTGTCATTTATTTTTTGTGTTTTATTGTTTATTGTTAATTGTGTGTTAATTTCATATTTCATTGTTATTGTTATTTGTTTGATTTTGTATCAAATTCCTAGAAAATGAATCCTCCTAGTGAAAGTAGTTCTCGTGTGCGTAAGGGTAAAAATGCAATGGGAACCGATACTCAAAATTTTTTAGACCCCAAGACACTCCCGAATGTTTTCAATCCCCACCACTATTTAGTATACCCGAGATCCGTACGACTTTTCAAAATACCCCCCCACAACACAAAATTTCATCTAGTGGAAAAAATCAAGGGGAAATACTAGCGACGTTTGGGCATTTATGAAAAGATTTGATGATGAATATTTTGTATGTGTGTGGTGCCCCCATCGAAAATTTAAACACTCTTCGAAATCGGGGGGGGTATCTCAAATGAGAAGACATTTAGAAAAATACCATCCCGAATGGCTTAACATACTATTAGAGAGGAGGGAAATCCGGAAATAGACTTAAGTTCACCTCATACCGTTGAAACTTTTGTTTATAATGAAGAAGTTATGAGAAAAGGACTTGCTCAATTAGTCATTCAATCCGAACTCCCCTTTTCATTTGCGGAAAACCTTGTGGTTGAACGATTTATACAACAATGTATTTGTCCACAATTTAAACGTATATCACGAAACACATGTTTGAAGTATGCTAATAATTTGTTTAACCAAGAGGTAGTTCATTTAAAGGTGATCCTTCAAGACTTAGGCTCAAGAGTTGCTCTAACTTCCGACATGTGGCGGGGTAGGGGGCGACTCATTATGTTTGTGTAACCGCACATTGGATTGATAATGATTTTTTCCTACAAAAAAGAATTATTGATTTTGCACAACTTGAACATCCTCATTCAGGAGACATGATTGCACAATCCATATATAAATGTTGTAATTATTGGGAATTTCGGAAAAAATTATGTCTATATCTTTAGATAATGCAACTAATAATACTAATGCTATATCTTATTTGAAAAAGTATTTAAATCCCATCTTAAGTGGTGCCTTTTTTCATATTAGATGTATTTGTCATATTATGCATCTTTGTGTTAAAGATGGTTTGTCTAAATAGAAAAACATATAGAAAAAATTAGAGTTTGCCTAACTCATATTTGCACGTCAACTAGAAGAACACAACAATTCAATAAAATGTGCATTGATGCTCGTTTAAAAACAAAAAGTATTTATCTCGATATGCCTGTTAGATGGAATTCAACCTATCAAATGTTGACTGAAGCTCATCCGTATGCTAAGATAGTAAATAATTTATGTAATAATAACATGAATGATGAACACGGCGGCGATATATATATAGATGAAGATTGGGATGTTATTTATGTAATTGCTCCATTATTAGAAGTTTTTCGTAATGCTACAAAAAGGTTATCTGGTTGTTATTATCCTACTTCGAACATCATATTTGGTCATATGATCCATATTGCTAAAATGTTTAAAACACATAGATCTGATGATAACGTTTCGTCTATTATTCAAAGTATGGAAAAGAAGTGGCTTAAATATTTCAGTACTATACCTAACATAGCGCTTCTAGGAACAATATTAGATCCAAGGTGCAAATTGGTAGGAACATTATTTTTAATTAAACAATATTATGAATGTTTTGATAACTTAGACGTAGATATAGATGCCGAAAAATTGAAATGTGAGAGTTTGTTCACATCATTAATAGATTGGTATACCACGAATGGCATTAACCAAAATGCGTATGGTCCTAGCTCAACGAGTTCTAGTAAAAGAGATCCATGTTTATATACAGGTCTTTTGAGTCCAATGAAAAAATCAACAACTACACCAGGTGGGCCTAGTAGTGAACTTCGTAAATATAACAACGAAGAGATTGATCCTAATGAAGAATATGATATATTAGGGTGGTGGAAAAATTCACAAAAAAGGTATCCTATCTTGTCTACCATTGCTCGTGATGTACTAACTTGTCAAATGTCCACAGTTGCTTCGGAAAGTTGTTTTAGTGCAGGTGAGAGGACAATCACGAATAAAAGATCAAGAATGACCAAAGAAACGGTGCGAGTATGCATACTCTATAAGGATTGGCTCGATCAAGCATGGAGAGAACAAGATATTCGACGAGATGGTCGAAAATTTATACCACCACCATTTTTGAATGACGAATCAAGCGACGATGAAGGCAACGTGGTAGTCGACGATGAAGACGACGATACAAATGACGATGAAGACGACGAGACACGAGAAGCCAATATTCAAGACTATTATCAACGCTTAAATGATGCAAACCAACATGACGATGTATTTTCAACGCAAGATATTGCGAACGATTTTATCGATGCTATGAACAATTGAGAATTAATAATGTTCCTAGCATAAATGTATTTTACACAATGTATTTACTATCTTTATTTGTCCATCTTAATGAAATCTATTTACTTAACATCTTTAAATATATATTGGCATTGTCATTAGTTTTCAATTAGCAAATAAAAGATGTATTCGATAAAATAATAAATAAATAAATAAATAATTAACAACAATAAATAAATATATAAAAAGATTAAGTGATATAAATAAATAATTTAACAAAAGAAAATAAATACATAATACATTAAAAAAAATTGGGCTTGTGAAAGGCTTGGCTTGGCAAGCTTTTTTGGCTTGCGAATTCTTCAACAAGCCAAAAAAGCTTGTGAATTTTTTTCACAAGCCAAAAAAGCTTGCACAATATTTTCACAAGCCAAGCCGGCTTGGCTTGTTTAATTCACAAGCCAAGCCGGCTTGGCTTGTTTGCTTCACAAGCCAAGCCGGCCCTCTTAGCAAATAAGCCAAGCTTTTCGCAAGCCAAGCCGGCTTGGCTCGTTGGGCTCGTTTGACACCTTTAGGAACACCTGTAAACGTAACCCCATTATAATACCCACTTCTCCACCATCGATTGCGACCCGCCCATATCACTATCTGTGATGATCCACGTGGATCAATGCCCAGAGAATAGTTTCCAGGAGAAGGATCATTAGCACTTTTCCAAGAAGTCAAAACACGTCTCTCTCCATCGTGGACGTTCATCTGAACTCGCATGTCTGGCAAATACGTATCCGTTGGATGATCAAAGCTCTGCCAGATTTCCCTGTTTATATGTTCACCGCTATAGAGAACAAGATTGCCTGTGTCCCTGAGAACCACAGTAGAATTATTTGATTCAACTGTTACATTGCTTGACCATATTATATCATCGTCCCCGTTTAAAACTATTAAATTTCCATCATTTCCAATTGTTAGAGCTCCACCATTATCCGAGATTGGGTGTTTCTCTATTTGCCACCACACGACTGATTCATTTGCTACTCTGGAATACCATATTCCGACATACCGAAAACTCGAACCTTGAGGACTGAAAAATCCCAATGCGAATTTCTCTCCTGCTGAAACAATGGTGTCTCCATCTCTTATTGAGTGGCCTCTTGTAATTCTATCGGCTGCAAATGTGAAAACAGAAAAGAAATAGCAGGTGACCATGAAACACCAAGGAAACAAATTTCTGTAACATCTGAATTCAGAAAAACCCATTTCAGAATTTGATGTTTTACAGGCATTCAACAGTGAAGAACTAAATATTTTTTTCTGAGTGTAAATGTTGGTAGAAGAATAAGGCTATATTTAAGGCTACCCCCTACGTGGATTTATATGGTTTTAATGCAAAGTTGAGAGGATATATTGATATTGACTCCACCACTGAGTTCTCTTTTATTTTAAGATTCTTCATTGAGTAGAAAAAGGCCCCCACCCACCCCCCCACATATAAACACAAAAATCATGAGTTTTCTAGTGTAATTTAACCCACAAAATAAAAAAAGGCTTGAATTTTGGTAGGCTCATGAGAAGATGAATACAATTGATTATGACACTCCATCTACAACTTTGACAACGTGTTCAAAAAAAGACAAAGATTAAGCGTTCTCATTCTAAAAATCGAATGGGAAAAATTATACTACTTGTATTTTCATTTTTCTAATTTGGCCTAATTGTCTGTTTTTGACAGTGATATCACTTGAACGAAAAGTATAGAGGTTGGCTCCGACCACACGTTGACCAGTGTTAATTACATTTACGCACACGTGGTTTATGTTGGTTTCTCACTTCATTATCGTAATGTGATTAAGACTTTAAGATGCATATAACCAGGTTTTGTGAATCTCCTCTACAGATATTTATTTAATGCTGAATTAAATGTACCTATAATAATAGGGTCCAATGTAATAAGTATAATAAAATTATCTTTGTTGTACGTGGTATAATTAATTTATTCGACTCGGAGAATACTGGATTTTATGTTTTTTTTCTTGTATAAATAAATGGGCAAAAATTATTTTGTTCCATCTACTGTAGTCATCCCATCAAATATCGTTCTACCCTAAAGCCTTCAAACACACCCCTGTACTACATTACCCACACCTTTGAACACATTAATAGACAAAATTACCCTTGATTTAAAATGATAAAATCACTAGAACCCATCTAGTAGTTTGCCCCCTCTCTGATTAAAATTTAATTAATTTGATCCCGAATTTTATTTAAAGATAATCTTATTAAAATCACAATCTTTGAATAAATAATGAATTAAATAAATAAAAATATTTGTTATAATATAGAGAATAAAGAATAAGTTTTAAATTATTTCATGTAAATTTATAACTAATTCATTATATGTTTTTTCTTTAGAAATAATTTAAATAAATTTACGCTTCTTTTTTTCTCTAACTTAGTTGCATTAATAGATATTAGAAAACATTCTTTTTATTTTGTGCTTTCTAATTTTAGTTGTATTTCCATAAAAGTAGATAATATTTTATTTAAAATATCTTGAATTATATGTATGCACTTCTTATTCACATAGTAGTATTAATTATACCAATTAAAGAAAGAATAAAAAAGAAGAAGCATTTATCACTAATTAAGGTAAAAAAAAAATTGTGTTGATAAATAAGTGTGTACATGTTATATAATAAAAAGACAATATGAATAGGTTTATCCCTTTATCTTAATAAGTAATATAATTCTTAAAAAAATAAATGATTAGTTTTATAAAAAACTAACAATGAATAACATGGATTTTCAATAGTTATTTAAAATAAAATTAAAGTATTATATATAAAAGAATATTATGTATTAATATTGATCATACACATTTATGTGTAGATTTTTTAAAGTTTAATATGTCTTATTCATAATACTACAATCATATTTTACTATTTATTTCATATATCATGAAGGCTAATTTATTTAATTTATTTAGCATTAAATCAATTTTGGAGTTAAATTATATTGAAATATAATGATAAGGAGGCAAAGTACTATAAATTATTATAGGTGGCAAAATGAATTTATGATTTTACATAAATCAAGGATATTTTTATCTATCCATGTGTTTGAGGGTGTTTGATGTATTTTAATATAATAGAAAAGAGTGGTTGAATATTTTAGGTGTAGAATAAGGTATTTCGTGGGGCGTCTATAGTAGAGGGTGTCAAAATAAATTTGGCCCTAAATAAATAAAGCTGGTCATAGAATTAAAATCCGCCGAGTAGGGGCATGACACATGATAAGACTTTAAAACCGTCGAAGAAGGCTTTTGATAATTGTTATTCAACGGTACCTAAACGTAAGTCAATTGTTATTATGTAAGGGAACGGAGTTATTTAAAATAAAATAGTAGTTAGAACCAGTGTTTTAAAAGGTGAAGGCGCGGGGCGAGACATTTTATGTCCCACAAGGCGGGGCATAAGCCCCGAGGCACGAGGCGTATGGCCCGCGGATTTTTCTTTTTTAGTATTAAAAAAAATATAATATAATGTTAAAAATTAATTTAAATTAGCAAAAATTAATAAAATTGAAGGATAAAATTAAGTAAAAAAAATAAGATTGAGAAATTTAAAAATAATAATATATTCAACCATGCAAACTAAAAATCCAAGCTCAACTCTTGCAAAAAACAATCAAGATAGACAAATAATTGTTTCAAATTCTAGTGTTACGTAAAATAAAGATTTAAAATAATAGTTAACGAGCACTAATTTACTCAATCACTATCAAAAATATCATCATTAAGATCATTATCCATTCGGCTCTCAATACTCGAGCATTAAGCTGTGTTGCTCTTGCAGCTTTTTTTTTTTTTAATGTTTGATTTAATTGAATAAGTGGGCCATGAGTTTTTACTAAAATAATAAAACATGTAAAAAGTTTAAGTGGGTTTTAAATTGAAACTTGGAAAAAAAATCAATTTAGGTCTAAAATTACACAGTATGGACATGAAATACATTGGGCGTACGCCCAAGGACTGGGAGCGTTTTCGCCCGGGGCGTATGCCCCAATTGATTGGACGTACACCCATGAGGGGTTACGCCCCCCTCCTATTGCCTCGGGTATTTCAGCCCGAGCGTAAGCCCCGAGCACGCCTCGAGATTGCCTTTTAAAACACTGGTTAGAACTAATCTTTGCCATGACAACATCATACAAATCCAGACAAGATTTTGTTATTTAATTTGGTGTTATCTCTAAAATTTAGTTGATTCAGAATTCTGCTTAATTGGGATTTAGTGGAAGTTCCTATTCTGCCCGGGTCCACAATCAAGACTATGCTACAATAAAATTCGCTGAGCAACAATTTCTTATTCGTCTTTATTTTGGGTATTAAATGATAATCTAAATTGTTTGGAAAGACAGATCAGTCCAAATTCGCTTATATAATCCACGCATGTAATTTGTAGGATATCATGGTTCTCATTCAGCTTTGTATTTGCATCGTGCAGGAGCAAGAAAAAAAAAACTCATACAACAGGAGCTTTGAAATCCATGTTTTGGCGAAGTATGTCTCCCCCTTAGATTAGATTGTTATGTTAGGAATTAACGCGCATAAACGAAATTAAAAGCAAGAATCAAAGCGAGAAAAACGACGAGACAATATTTACGTGGTTCGGCCAATAATGCCTACGTCCACGGATTTATCTTAGAGAGATTTATTTCCTTGTATAAGATGCAATTACAAAAGGGTTGAGTGTGTATAATTCTATTCTTTTTGTATACAACTCTTGCACTAATTACATAGCAACATGGGAGATATATATAGGCCCAAAGGAGACACAAAACGCGTCCAACCATGATGAAAACGCGTCCAAAACGCGTCCACTCATCAAAACCGTGTGTCCAGCTGTCCACCGCGCCTGGGCGCCGAAACGGGCGCGCCTGGGCGCCATCCTTCGACTGTTGGCGCCTGGGCGCCTAGGGCCCGCGCTCGGGCGCCCTCGGACCGCGCCTGGGCGCCAAAGAGGCCGAAAACCCTCTTTGCTTCGGCTTCCTGCGCCTGGGCGCCAATTTGGCTGCGCCTGGGCGCCGTGAAGATCATCCATCTTCTTCCTTTGGCCAATTTGATTTGTCTCCACACTTATATCCCATCAATCTCCCACTTGGAGACCAAACTCAAAGGTGAAGACACAATCCCTTCTTCCCGATCATTCCTTCACTTTTCCCAAGTGAATCTCAATCTAGTCGGTCACATCCCCAAACCCTATGGAGATCAAATCCGTCCCTAGTGCTCCCATTTGACAGACTCACATTGTGAACGATGTTCCCCTTCTTTGAACCTCCGCCACTACCCTATTCATTTGGTGATCAGCCAACTCCTGAATAGCGTGACTTATCCATCTCGGTCCAACTGACCTCGGATATAGGTTACTCCCAAGACTTGGAACATGTCTCACAACCCCGCAACTTTCGTTGCCATCCTCCTCACAAGAGGATAACCACCTTGGCCAACCCGTCTCACGACATCCTTACACCAAGGACTTTTCCGCTTTGGTCAACCTGTCTTGCAACACCCTTACACAAAGACTTTCATTGACTATCTAGGATCTTCCAACATATCTGCTCCCTGCCAACTGCATGAGCTATGTCTTGATCCATCCGTCAATACTTTGGTTTTTCAATTGCAACTCGGATCCCCCACATATCTGCATAATGCTCCCACTGCACTAGCTATGTCCGATCCATCCGCCAACAAAACCCCGGCTCCACGAATCTACCTAACCCGGCTTTGCGTTCTGCCCCGACTCAGCAAATCTGCCTAACCCGGCTTCGCATCTTGCCCCCATGACTTCCGGCTCCACGGTCACCCCCTCTCGGTTCCGATTCCTGCCTTCATGGTTTATCCACGTGGTCATGCCTCTGTAACTCCGCCTCCCCCGGTCCCCGACTTGCTCGTTCTTCCACCCTCTTGGCAACATGAGTCCGCCCCTTTGACCTCCGGCTATGCGATTCTGCCCCCGGCTCTGCAACTGTTCCCACTGGCTTCATGTCTACCTAACCCGGCAACATAAACCTGCTCTCGCTGCTGCGTCTCTGCCTCCGCATCTGGCACCACGATTTCCCTCGTAGTAAACAAAGTCCCCGACTTTTTACCACGAGCCACCAACAGATTTCCTTTGGTGATTTGCCATGCACCACCACCAAACACTGTGGTAAAACCATCACTATCAATTTGACCCAACGAGATCAAATTCCTTGTCAACCCTGGGACATGTCTGACATCCTTCAGTTTCAACTGCATTCCCTGTGCCGTCGTTATCGTGACCTCACCCATACCAACAATTTCCAAGGGTTCGTCATCTGCAAGAAATACCTTTCCAAATTTTTCACAAGTATAATTTGTTAGATAATTCTTACACGAAGTAAGATGAACCGACGCACCTGAATCCAGTACCCATTGGTCAACTGGACTATCAACACAACAAACCAGCGCATCTTCGTCATCGTCAGCCGCTGCGTTTGCTTGATGTTCCCGGTTATGACTGTGACCCACCTTTTCTGGACAGTCCCTCTTGTAATGACCTTCCTTAGCGCAGCCCCAGCATCCAGCATCTTTGCCCGGTTTTGACTTCCCTTGCCCCTTTGATTTGGATTGACCACTGCCTCTCTGACCACCTCGTGGAAAACCTCTCCCTCTGCTTTCCGCATTCAATGCAGCAGATTTGAATTCTCCTGATTCCCTCCGGCAAATATCCTCGCTCAGAATCAGATCCCGAATCTCCTGAAGTTTCAACTTGCTTTGGCCAGACGAACTACTCACAGCAGTTACCGTCGCACTCCAACTTTCTGGCAAAGAAGACAATAAAATTAAGGCCCTTACCTCGTCCTCGAAATTGATATCAACCGAGCTCAACTGAGTGATGATCACGTTGAACTCGTTGATATGATTGGCCACCGATCCTCTCTCCGGTATCCTCAGATTGAATAAACGTCTCATCAAGTAGACTTTATTCGACGCGGATGGCTTCTCATACATGTTGGACAACGCCTTCATCAAACCTGCCGTGGTTTTCTCTTCCAGGATGTTAAACGCTACGTTTCTCGCCAACGCCAGCCGAATAACCCCAAGAGCTTGCCTATCCAACTACTCCCAGTCTGCCTCCATCATCTTTTCAGGCTTTCCTCCTGACAACGGTTCATGGAGTTTCTTCTGGTATAAATAATCCTCGATCTGCATCCACCAGAATCGAAATCCTTTCCATCGAACTTGTCAATTCTTACTTTACCATCTTCATACGCCATTGATTCGCCCACAGATCGCTGTAACCCGTGCTCTGATACCAGTTGTTAGGAATCAACGCGCATAAACGAAATTAAAAGCAAGAATCAAAGCGAGAAAAACGACGAGACAATATTTACATGGTTCGGCCAATAATGCCTACGTCCACGGGCTTATCCTAGAGAGATTTATTTCCTTGTATGAGATGCAATTACAAAAAGGTTGAGTGTGTATAATTCTATTCTTTTTGTATACAACTCTTGCACTAATTACATAGCAACATGGGAGATATATATAGGCCCAAAGGAGACACAAAACGCGTCCAACCATGATGGAAACGCGTCCACTCATCAAAACCGCGTGTCCAGCTGTCCACCGCGCCTCGGCGCCATCCTTCGACTGTTGGCGCCTGGGCGCCTAGGGCCCGCGCCTGGGCGCCAAAGAGGCCGAAAACCCTCTTTGCTTCGGCTTCCTGCGCCTGGGCGCCAATTTGGCTGCGCCTGGGCGTCGTGAAGATCATCCATCTTCTTCCTTTGGCCAATTTGATTTGTCTCCACACTTATATCCCATCATGTTACTCACATCTTTCTCCTCAATCTACCATCCCCCTCTTCATTATATTAAAGTTAGACTCATCTTGTATAGCTAGGGGCCTAGGGCTCCAGTATATTTCTATAAATAAATTGTAATGCATTGTATTTTTCATTCAGTTATATACATAATTTATTCACAAGAGTTCTTAATCCATACAGCCTTCGAACTCTTATCACACGACAAACACACTAATGAACCTAAATTGCTTCTAAATACACCAAGAAATTACGTTTGATTTCTTAGAGAAAAAAATGCGCCTTTATCAAAATAAAAATTTCCGCTTATTCATACTGAGTGAAGCCAATTATATCCGTTTCTAATAGCTTGATACAATGTTATAATCACATTGGAATCAAGATCTATTCAGGGCTCGATCATACACATTTATTAGAGCAATTCTCATTTCTCATCAATCTATTAGCCAATTCTAAAGATTTACATGGTTCATAAACTTCACAAGTCCAAAAGATTCAAAGCCACCGGAGATTCAACAATAGAAGCATCAAATTACTTCTATTTGCATGACTTGTAAATAATTTTTATGACTTGAAGAATTTCACTATAAATACAAGGAAACATAAAAAAACTTAAATTAACATAAATACTAAAAAGATATGGAAAGATATTATATTATCTAACAATAACATCTGAAATCAGAGGAAGCCATCTCAGAATTTAATGTTTTGCAGGCACTCAACATTGAAGAACTAATTATTTTCTTCGTATAAATGTTCTGGTTCAAGTAAAAAGCGGAGAAGATTATATGGAATAATAATTATATGGTTTTTATACAAAGCGGAGAAGATTGATTGATTGATATATAATATATTACAGACTCCTCTGAGTTCATTTTTTACTTAAGAATCTTCAATGACGAGCCGCAACTCACACAGATAAATAAGCACACAAATTCATGGTTTTCGGGTGTAACTCACGAAAGAAAGAGGCTTGAAGGTTCATGAGATGAGGGGTACAATACAATACAATTTAATTATCACACAAATAATTTATGACACTCCATCTACAACTTTGACCACGTCTAGCATCAAATTCTGAAAATTGAATGGCAAAGTAGTAATAGCATTTTTCTACCTCCGCACAATTTTACGTCTGTGACAGTGATATCACTTGATCGAAAAGAGTAATATTTGGCTCCGGCCACATGAAAATGGGGTTTCGTTTACACGCACGTGTTTTGTGTGATGGGTTTTGTGGAGAAACAAACCAAAAGGTTGATTGGTAGGTAAAACCAAGATGTTGTTTGGTAGGTGAAACCAAGAGGTTGATTGGTAGGTAAAACCAAGAGTTTGTTTGGTAGGTGAAATTACTCCTATAAATAGGAATGAATTTCCTTCATTTCTATCATCCCAAAATCGAGAGAAAACATAGAGAGCAAAGTGTGTGTAGTGTAGTTTATACTAGGGAAAACAATTTGTTGTAGATACAAATTGTGCTACACGGGAAACACTTGTGGTTTTTTTTCCTTTCGGGGCAATACACTCTCAATCTCTTGTAATCGTTTTTTTTTCTCTCTCAAAAGAAATAAAATCTCTCTAGCATAGGTCCGTGGACGTAGGCAAATTGCCGAACCACGTAAAATTGTTGTCTCGTTTTCTTGCTTTCTTTTACTTTAAAGTTCGTTCATGCGCGTTGATTCCTAACAACTGGTATCAGAGCACGGGTTATAACGATCCGTGCGGAATCAATGGCGTCTGACGACAGAAAAGTGAATATAGACAAGTTCGATGGAAAAGATTTCGGATTCTGGCGAACACAGATGGAGGATTATCTGTACCAGAAGAAACTCCATCAACCATTGTCGGGGAAGAAGCCTGAAAAGATATCAGATGAGGATTGAGAATTATTGGATAGGCAAGCCCTAGGTGTTATTCGATTGACGTTATCAAGAAACGTAATGTTTAACATCCTAGATCAAACTACGACTGCGGGTTTGATGAAGGCGTTATCCAATATGTATGAGAAGCCATTCGCGTCGAATAAAGTCTACTTGATGAGACGTTTATTCAACTTGAAGATGACGGAGGGAGGATTGGTGACCAATCATATCAACGAGTTCAACGTGATCATCACTCAGTTGAGCTCGGTTGATATTAATTTTTAGGATGAGGTAAAGGCTTTAATTTTATTGTCTTCTTTGCCGGAAAGTTGGAGTGCGACGGTAACTGCTGTGAGTAGTTCGTCTGGCCAAAGAAAGTTGAAGCTTGAGGAGATTCGGGATCTGATTCTAAGCGAGGATATTCGCCGGAGAGAATCAGGAGAACTCACATCTGCTGCATTGAGTGCGGAAAGCAAAGGGAGAAGTGTTCAACGGGGTGGTCAGAAAGGCAAAGGTCGATCCAAGTCCAAGGGGCGAGGGAAGTCAAAACTGCGCAAGGGTGATGATTGCTGGGGCTGCGGTAAGAAAGGCCACTTCAAGAGGGACTGCCCAGAAAAGACGGGACAAAATCACAACCAAGAACATCAACAAGCAAACGCAGCAACAGACGATGTCGGAGACGCTTTGGTTTGTTGTGTTGACAGTCCAGTTGACCAATGGGTACTGGACTCAGGTGCGTCGTTTCACGCTACTTCCTGTAAAATTATCTTACAAATTATACTTCTGGAAATTTTGGAAAGGTATTTCTTGCAGATGATGAACCCTTAGAAATTATTGGTAAGGGAGATGTCACGATAACGACGGCACAGGGGATGCAGTTGAAACTGCAGAATGTCAGACATGTCCCGGGGCTGAGGAAGAATTTGATCTCAATGGGTCAAATTGATAGTGATGGTTACACCACAATGTTTGGTGGTGGTTCTTGGAAAATCACCAAAGCAAATTTGGTGGTGGCTCGTGGTAAAAAGTCTGGGACTTTGTACACCACAGAAATCAATAGGGACTTGTTAGCTGCAGTCGAGGCCACAGAAGACGTGCATCTATGGCATAGGCGACTTGGGCATATGAGTGAGAAGGGAATGAAAATCATGACATCCAAGGGAAAGCTACCAATCTCAAAGACGGTTGAATTGGGTCTTTGCGAAGACTGTGTACTTGGGAAGCAGAAAAAGGTGAGCTTCTCCAAGACGGGAAGAGAACCGAAGGCAGAGAAATTGGAGCTTGTGCATACCGATGTATGGGGACCGGCACCCGTACAGTCGCTTGGAGGGTCGAGATACTATGTCACCTTCATTGATGATTCCACAAGAAAGGTATGGGTTTATTTTTTGAAAAATAAGTCTGATGTGTTTAATATCTTTAGGAAGTGGAAGGCAGAAGTCGAGAATGAAACGGGGCTGAAACTGAAGAGTCTGAGGTCCGACAATGGCGGGGAGTATGACAGCCAAGAATTCAAAGTCTATTGTGCAGAGAATGGGATCAAGATGATCAAGACCATTCCAGGGACTCCGCAGCAGAATGGGATTGCAGAGCGGATGAATAGAACTTTGAATGAACGAGCTAGGAGCATGAGGCTTTATTCCAGGTTGCCAAAGATGTTTTGGGCTGATGTAGTAAGCACAGCGGCTTACCTCATAAACCGGGGACCTTCAGTACCGTTGGACTTCAAAATACCTGAGGAAGTTTGGTCTGGAAAGGAGGTAAATTTATCGCATTTGAAAATTTTCGGTTGTTTATCTTATGTCCTGCTAAGTTCAAATGACAGGGATAAGTTGGATCCAAAAGCACAGAAATGCATTTTTATTGGTTATGGTGGAGATAGTTTTGGCTACCGGTTCTGGGATTACCAAAACAACAAAATCATAAGGCATAAAGATGTTACGTTCAACGAGAAGGTGCTTTACAAGGATAGACTTGGGGCAGAGACTGATGATAATGAAAAATCAAAGGCGATACTGGAAGAGATCACTGAGGACGAGGTTGCAGGAAATGGAGCTGAGAATAGGATTGAGGAAGATCCAGAGACTCCACAACCTACCTTGAGGAGATCGAGTAGAACTCCTAAACCAAACACGAGGTATTCCCCTTCATTACACTATTTACTTCTGACAGATTCTGGAGAGCCGGAGTCGTACAAAGAGGCAATGAGTGTAGGAGATTCTCTCAAGTGGGAGCTAGCCATGAAAGATGAAATGAGCTCGCTTGAAAAAAATAAAACTTGGAGGTTGACTAAGTTACCGGAGGGGAAAAGAGCTTTGCAGAACAAATGGGTGTTCCGGGTTAAGGATGAACCGGATGCTAGTAAAAGGTACAAGGCGAGGTTGGTGGTCAAAGGGTTCCAGCAGAAGGAAGGGATTGACTACACTAAAATATTTTCGCCGGTTGTCAAGCTAACTACTATAAGGATGGTTTTGAGCATTGTTGTTGTAGAGGATTTACATCTTGAACAATTGGATGTAAAAACGGCATTCCTTCATGGGGATTTGGAGGATATATACATGGCTCAACCGGAAGGTTTTCTGGTAAGTAGAAAAGAAAACCTTGTATGCAAGCTAGAAAAAAGCTTGTATGGTCTGAAACAAGCTCCGAGACAGTGGTACAAAAGGTTTGATACATTCATGGATAGTAATGGATTTACTAGATGTCAAATGGATCACTGTTGTTATTTTAAAAGATTTAAAGATTGCTACATTATTTTATTGTTGTATGTCGATGACATGTTAGTTGCAGGGACTAATATGGGAGAAATCAAAAGGCTGAAACAACAATTGGCGAGTGAGTTTGAAATGAAGGATTTGGGGGCTGCAAATACAATTCTCGGGATGAGAATTATTCGAGATAGGTTGAGTGGGAGCCTCAAGCTGACTCAGGAAAGGTACATACATAAGGTGCTTGATAGATTTGCTATCACTGATGCAAAGTCTAGAAGCACTCATTTGGGGAGTCAATTCAAACTAAGCAAGGAGCAATCACCTAAATCTGACGAGGAGCGAGAAAAGATGGCAAGGGTTCCATATGCCTCTGCTATTGGAAGTTTGATGTACGCAATGGTGTGTACAAGGCCGGATATAGCTCATGCAGTGGGAGTCGTAAGTAGATATATGGCTAATCCGGGTTTACAACATTGGGAAGCAGTGAAGTGGTTACTAAGGTACTTGAAAGGCACATCGGATATGTGTTTGAGTTTTAAGGCTAGTAGTATCACTTTAGAGGGCTTTGTGGATGCTGACTTAGGTGGTGATCAAGATGGTCGGAAGAGCACATCGGGCTATATTTACACTTTGGGTGGCACAGCAATTAGTTGGATGTCAAGACTACAAAAATGTGTAGCACTTTCTACAACCGAAGCCGAGTACATAGCTATTTCAGAAGCTGAAAAAGAGGGAAATTGACAAGGAGCAACGGGATTGTGCACTTTATAGTGATAGTCAAAGTGCCATTTGTTTGGCAAAGAATCCGGTGTTTCACTCAAGGACAAAACATATTCAATTGAAGTATCATCATATCCAAGAGATGATAGATGATGAGACTTTGGAACTGAAAAAGATTTTGGGTGCAAAGAATCCGGCAGACATGTTGACAAAAGGGGTTACCACCGAAAAACTAAGGCTTTGCATGGCCTCAGTGGGCCTCGAGTTTTTGTGAAGAGGAGGTCGACTTTTGCTAGAGAGAGAGTGCATTAAATTGGAGGGAGAAAAGATTGTGTCTTCAACTTTGAGTTTGGTCTCCAAGTGGGAGATTGATGGGTTTTGTGGAGAAACAAACCAAAAGGTTGATTGGTAGGTAAAACCAAGATATTGTTTGGTAGGTGAAACCAAGATATTGTTTGGTAGGTGAAACCAAGAGGTTGATTGGTAGGTGAAACCAAAAGGTTGATTGGTAGGTGAAACCAAGAGTTTGTTTGGTAGGTGAAATTACTCCTATAAATAGGAGTGAATTTCCTTCATTTCTATCATCCCAAAATCGAGTGAAAACATAGAGAGCAAAGTGTGTGTAGTGTAGTTTATACTAGGGAAAACAATTTGTTGTAGATACAAATTGTGCTACACGGGAAACACTTGTGGTTTTTTTTTCTTTCAGGGCAATACACTCTCAATCTCTTGTTATCGTTTTTTTTCTCTCTCAAAAGAAATAAAATCTCTCTAGCATAGGTCCGTGGACGTAGGCAAATTGCCGAACCACGTAAAATTATTGTCTCGTTTTCTTGCTTTCTTTTACTTTAAAGTTCGTTCATGCGCGTTGATTCCTAACATTGTGTTGGTTTCTCGCCAAATTACTGGAAGGGAAAATTACACCAGTCTCCCTTACTTATTGTGTGATTATTATAACTCCCCCTCATTTTTTGAAAATTACTAACACACCCCCTCAAGGGTCTATTAATTTGTAAAGTTTATGGGATAAAATTTTAAAGATTTTTTTTCTACACAAGGGGTTAATTGTAAGAAATACCTTATATAAGGGGGTCTTTATATAATTTTAAAAAAGTGAGGGCGATTTTGGTAATTAATCAGTAGGTGAGGGGGTCTTTATGTAATTTTCCCTTATTGTAATGTGAATAAGATGCTTATTTATTGATTCTTATATTAATGTTGGGGCTAAAATTTAGATAAGGGAGTTGTTAAAGACACTCCAACTTTGTTATTGACACTTCACACTCCATTTCATTTTTTTTCAAAAGGACAAAGTTATCCTTAATGCCAAAAAAAATATAAATTAGTGCAAACACAATTGCACCCTGTATTATGAGAAATACACATGGACTCCAAAATGAAAAATGTTGCATCTTGAGAAACTTTGTCCAAAATAAATAGGGAAAAACATAAAGTCCTTCAAACTTTTTCTAAATAAATAGGTCTTCTTTTTTTGTCAGCTTTCAAAGATAAAACATCGATCTACTAGTTGCTGCTAGGGGTACCCACGAGCCGAGCCTGGCCAAATTTCTCGGCTCAAGCTCGAGCTCGGCCTTAGGAAAAAAATTATTCTTTTATTAATATATATTATAAATCTAATAATGATAAATATTATATATATATATATATATCATTAATTATACATAAATAATATCATAAGATATTATATTATATATATGCATATATCAATATATGAACAAGTATTATATTAAATATATATATATATATATTAATAAATAAATAAAATATTTTTTTTATTCATCTTGCGAGCATTTAAAAAAGTATTTTTGGCCTCGAGCTTGGCTCATTAGTCTAGGCTTGAGCTCAAGTTGAGCTAGTTTTGAGCCAGCTCGACTCGTTGGTCAACCTAGTTGTTACATATATTTTGGTTCTTAGTTGCTTTTGAAATTAAATCAATTAGAATTGTAGATGTAACCAAAAAAATAGCAGTGGACAACCGAAGCAATGAAAATGATTTAGAGGAGTTGGATGAAATATTAGAACTTGTTATACTAAAATCTTCAAGGAAATTTTAGATTGTTACCAAGTACTAGTCAATCCATTAATAATACACTTGGTAAGTTTATTTCTCTTATTTGAATTTTGGAACCAAAAGTTAGAACTTTTGTTCAATATTTTGTTTAATGGATTATTTCTTTCTAAAATAGTTTAAAATATTAATTTTTCTCAAAACTTAGTTGATTTTTATAATTTTTTTGTCATTTATAATATTATATTTGTTTTCATACGCAATTTGTAGAGTTTTCAATTAAAGTTGGTGATAATGAATAAAATCATTTCCGATTTGTTAGGTAATAAAGCAAATATAAAAGGTATATTTTTATGTTATTTGAATCAATTTTATCTCCAATTGTGTTTCTAGATATTTTAGGTTGAATTAACTTTAACATGTTTATACTAAATAGATTTAAGAAGAATAATACAAATTGTTTTCAAGAACTTTCTTTTTGGCAAAATAAAATAGAAATTGGAGTGTCAATAATAAAAGTTGAAATGACTTTAATAACTCCTTTTAGATAATAGCCAGGTCTATGATTTAAACATCCAACTCCGATTTCCACTACAACAAAAGAAAGTCCAACTCGGAGAAGTCGATCGAGCGCATTGAATTTAAATATATTCTTGTTGGAATAAAAGGTGGTCATATGATTATAATCCGCCACAACTCTCGCACACGCGGTGCTCCGGAGTACTGAAGTAAGGCATGACGCGTAAGAAGGTTAGATATATCAAATGGTCGGAAAAAAAATAACTTAATAATTTTATTTTCATCAGTACAAAAATAGACGGAAACCCGACGTGTAATTTGCACTAAGGGAAATTCTAGCTCAGACCCTGCTTCAAAAGCGGGCTAGAATTATGAACTACTAACTTCAAAAGCTCTATAGATAGAAGGTTCTAAGTTCTAACATGAGATACAAAATGAAAATCCACATTACTGCGTCAGGCTTAAACTGAGCCTGCCTTGAACAGGTAACACCACAAACTCTCTAATTAATATACATAAAACTGCTGTTTAATACACCAATACAACAATTATCATCAATCTATTAGCCAATGCTAAAGATCGACTTGGTTCATAAAATTCACAAATCCAAAAGATTCAACAATACTTATACAAGCATCAACATACTTCTCTCTTTGCATGACTACTTGTAAAAGAATTCTCTGAAATTCACAAGACCTACCGGCCTTCAACCATTGTCACAGTGACCTCATTTACAGAGCATTTACTTGGACTTGTTTTAGAAGATTCAGTTTCACAAGACCTCTTGTTCACAATAAATGCCGGTTGCTTAGGGTGCGGAAGGTCCACAATCTCGCTGCTAAGCATTGAGAGAATAGTAGATATATTTGGCCTATCTTGTGCTATTTCTTGAACACACAATAGACCTACGTTTGCATATCTCACTATCTCGGGTTTCATTTCTGGGTTATATATTAATGGGTCCATTAAATTCATGATGTCTTCTTCATTCCACAACTTCCAAGCCTGAAAACATCCAAACAGTGTATCCAGAAGACCAAATAAAAGTATTAAAATACCAAATCTGGAGTAATTACATTTAAGTTTTGGATTCATAATATGGAACATAGCTTACATATGCTATAAGGCTCCGGGCTCTCTCGTCATTATAAAAGCTGGTATTCTTCCTTCCACTCACAATTTCTAATAACAGGACACCAAAACTGTATACATCTGATTTTTCTGAAAATCTTCCTTCGAGTGCGTATTCAGGGGCCATATAGCCCCTACATATACAAATTCAGCATAGGCAATGCAATTAAGCTAAAAATATATGCTGAAAAAACATAACCTTACTTGACTAAAGTAAATATGTTCTTACAATGTCCCGACAACCCTTGTTGTATTGGCTTGATCTTCTTTTCCGCCAAAAATTCTTGCCATGCCAAAGTCTGAAATCTTGGGGTTCAACTCTTCATCCAACAAAATATTACTTGCTTTTAGATCTCTATGGATAATTCTTAACCTCGAGTCCCTGTGAAGATAAAGTAGGCCTCGGCAAATCCCCTCTATAATAACCATGCGCCTTTTCCAGTCAAGAAACTCTTGTTTATGTGAATCTGGGAAGCGTCATACGAAATGTTGTTAAAAGTTCAAACAAGATAAAATTAACTCTGAAGTGCTGAAGTTCCTCCCATTATGGAAGATCTGAATTCAGAAAGTTAAAAAATTGATCATAATTGACATACCAAAAATATAAGAATCCAAACTTCCATTGATCATGAATTCATAAACTAGCATTTTCTCTTCGCACTCCACGCAGCAACCTAAAAGTCTGACAAGATTGCGGTGCTGCAGCTTAGAGATCACATCAACCTCATTCTTGAATTCCTCTACCCCTTGATTGGAGGATCTTGCAAGTCTTTTCACAGCAATTTCTTGACCATTTGGTAATTTTCCCTGAAAACCAGCAATTTGATCAATTTGAGCTCATTCCCAGAAAAATTATGAATCTGAAGTTTGAAATAGAAGAAATTAGAAATACTTTGTAGACTGGACCGAAACCAACCTGTCCAAGCTCATTGATAGAGTCAAAGTTGCCTGTTGCATTTGAGAGCATCTCAAATTTTAAAAATGGTAAATCTTCAAGTTTAACTCCGTTGACATTATATTTGAGGAAGCTTTCATCTGAATACCCTCCATCTTTTCCCCCAGTTTTGAATATTAACCGCCAACTTTTCTGCTCACATCCTGATTCACAGAAGAAAATGATAAGAAAAAGTGTAAACGGTGTATTATAAATACTTGATACTAAGTTATTACTACTAAGCAAATGAGTGAAGCTTGAAATGATATGTACCTCTGTACCACTTCAAACAAAAGAATGTGCAGACACTAATGGTTATAAACCCTAGAACAACTGTAGTTGCAATGATTGCTGTCCAGTTTCTCTTCTTATCTGCCAAAAGTAAAAAATGAGACAAAGAATGAACCTTCTGGCTTCTTTTCTCATTCCACCTATGAACCTCATATTCACCGGAGTTCGCTATAGAAAATAAATACGTGCAGATTTCATGTGGATCAAGACAGTCATGATAATTGGCACTTGTTAACAATACCGGGGGGGGGGGGGGGGGGGGAACAAAAAATACAAAAACAAAACTTTCTTTTCTGTTTATGTATTTATTTATTCGTGCAAAATGGGGAAGAAATATTACCTAGTTCTGAATACGCCAATCGAATGTACAGGTCCGCTCCGCCACTAGAGAACTTCTGCACATCAATTAAGCTTTCATTCCACAACATACACCCAATGCCAGTATAAAATGCATAAGCTATACATGAAGAACTATTCAAGCACTGGCTCCCGCAGTCTGCTTCAAGAGTGAGTGACCATCTAGTATTATCCGGCAATTTCACTCTATTCAACTCCAAAAACCCATCAATTTCACCTAAAGAATCGTTTCTCTCACTCTGAAGCGGAGCTCGTCTCGTGCAGCCATTACTCCAATTTGCTGCATTCCATTCATCTATATTTTTTGGCTCAAACCCTGGCAAACAAGTGCATATGGGATTGTCCCGAGCATTGCAGCTTCCAAAAGACCCACACTTACCATATACATCACACTCGTTTTGCATCGATGACCACATTACTTCCCAATCTCCGTTTCGGTCGGACAACAACTTCTGCTGAAAATTGCCCGAGCTGTTCAAGGCAAGATATGTTAGAACAGAAATATTCACATAGGAGAAGGTCAGATATGCAGTTTCAGGATTATCATTCACAAGATAAAATCCGTTTTGATACAAGTAAACTTCCATCCCAGGTATTCCAATGAAGATTTGACCGTTCCATGGACCACTACGCCAATAAGGGTTGCTTCCGTTCCGGATAAATAGCTGTGGAACCTGAAGGGGCTCAATCGAAGCAGTGAAATTTCCAGGAGACGGATCGTTAGGACTTCGCCATGATGTCAGCATATTCCGCTCGTTCGTACTTAAATCAGTTGTAATTCTCATATTAGACATAAATGAATCTGAAGCATGTTGAAAACTTTACCAAACAATCCTACCATCTGAGTTATCTTGTAAGACCAGATTCCCTGTATCCAAGAGACGAACACTAGAATTTGCCACCGAACTCGATAGATTAGATGACCAAACGACCCCCATTTGTCCGTCCAGGATCACGAGATTTCCATCTGATGATATCTCAACTGTTCCATTAGAATCATTTAGAGGGCTGTCTCTATTAGCTGTCCATATAACAGTCATAGCTGAGATATTATTGTACATTACACCAACGTAACGGTGAGTATTGTTTTCAGGGCCAAAGAAACCGAATTTGAAATTTTGACCATTGGAAACCAGAAGATCTGAATCCCTGATAGACTGATTGAGCCTTAAGGTGTCAATACTAAATCCTAAAGAAAAACAAGAAGTTAAAAGCAAAAAGAGTTGAAGCATGTGGCTGAAACCCATTCAATGAAATTTAAATGGTGTTCTGTTATTAGGCTGGGCAATTTCTGAACCCTGTTTCTGGTCAGAGGTGCAATAAAATTGCCTTGTTCTTTAATCAATGTTAATTTTCATACTTTTCTATGATCTCAGATGTTTTTATACAAGAAGGAAGATTATTGGCTGATGAGGCCGTGATTTCTGATAATACTTTTGTCAAGATTAATTGGAATCATGGTAGTCAAAAACTATCATCGGGTGCCGCGTATCCATACAGGATCATGCTAGTCAAAAACTAAGGCTATGTTGTTTGGTTATGTTTGTCTATGCTTTTAGTATGGTCTATGCTTCAACTTATGGTCAAAAGTACCTGTAGCAATACTATGTTTGGCTCGTCTTGAGTATATTTGATGGTCAAAAGAGTTGAAGCATAGAATCATTAAAGCTATGTTTGGATATATTTCCAAAACTAATTTGGTCCACAATTTTGGGCAAAAAATATGTTACTTTTTTGGTCAAAAAACAAACACAATGATTATTTATTTAAAAATCTACAACTTATGTATTGTCTCCTACTTTTGCCTCTCTCCTCTCTTAACTTTCAATCATTAACTAATTATTAACAGATAAAAGTTTCATAATTTGGGTATGTTTGATTATGTTTTGGGATGGTATTGGTGAGAATTAATGGTGAGAAATTTATGGGGACACGTCCGTATTTGATGAAATTATGTTTGATTTTATTTTGGGAGTTGATTTTTTTGTGCATTTTTTGGTGAAATAGTGTTTTGTTTTGTTTTGTTTTGTTTCCAAAGAGAACAAAAGTTATTGCAGCAACCAAATTATGAAGGTCTTGTCTGTTAATAATTAGTTAATAATTGAAAGTTATAATATAATATTAAGGTTGTAATAATAGTTATATATATATATATATGTTTTAATATTTTTATGAATATATAAAAATAAATTATTGGATATTTATATATATGTATATATATAGTAGTTTATGTATATAAAAAAAACATTGTATATATGTACAAATTTATATGTAAGTTCTCAGTATATATATTCATATATGTATATATATATATTCATTTATAAAAATTACTGAGTAATTTATAACATAGAGGAGTGAGAAAGAAAGGAGAGAGAGAGAGAAAAGGAGAGAGACCAAAGATTGGGCTGTAGAGATATGATAAATCATGATTTTTGGGCCCAAAATTGTGTTAACCAAACATAATTGGGTCATATTTTTTGACCAAAATAGTTTTAAAAACATATCCAAACAAAACCTATGAGCATATGAGTAATTGAATCATAAATCTCTTACAAAAAAAAAAAAATTGAATCATAAATCTGAGCCGTGCACATGTCACTATCATCGGGTGCCGCGTATCCAAGCTGGGCCCAATAATTTTTCCAAGAGGACCATTGGGCTCAATCTTACTCTTGTTGGCCTCGGTTCTCAACAGGCCGGCCCGGCTCAGGAGGATAATTTCTTAGATTAAACCCTCCTACATGAATACATTGGGGCGGGGAGAGTATGGTCATTTCAGTCCATATCATATACGAAAAGCAAATTTGATTACTCATCCTTACCCTCGTAGACGATACTTTTTTTTGGCAAAAACCTCATAGACGATACTAAATACACAAAAAATTTATATGGGGTTGACACTTAACACACATTACACAATTTTCAAATTCAGAGTAACCCACGTAAATTTTTGGAAGGGAATTTAGACTTATTTATAAATTTATATACTTTTTTTGTTGGAATTTTTAATTTGTGTTCCTACAAAATCACAATCAAATCACAATTAGTGAAGCACAATTGTAAATAATATATATATATAAATAAATAACAAGAAATTAAATTTAAAGAGCGCTTGTCCTTTTGGGAGTCACGACAAAGTTGCTGTCCTAAAGTAGTGATGCCTCCCTACGTGCGGGTACCGACGGCTTGTCACCACTCTAAGATAAAACCCAAATGCACACTGCAAGTCTCTAATTGTGAGCACGTTCACAATGAGACGAATGAACTTAACCACTCAAATTACCCTCAAAATTATGATAATATGCAACTCTAATGTATATGTATTTTTGTAAGAGAGTGGGAGAGTATTGTAAGAGTATGAAGTATTCTAAAGTTTTTGTTATTATATAAAAAGCTAGGAAAAGTCTCTCTTTTATAGGCATAAAATATAGGAGTTATAAAACATATTAAAGACCAATCTTAAATTGCTAGTAACCTCCATATATAATAATAATAGGCGTAAGTATTTTGTAACATAAGACATGATATCTTTGACTAGGAGTTACAAGAATTTTGAAATAAAATAAAGAAGTTTTAAATCTTACAAATAAATTATAACAATTCCCTACAAGGTTTAAAACTTCTTTAAATAAAATACTATTTGAAATAATATAAGATATAAAAGGGCAATTTTATACTATGCAATAGGTGTAGGAGTCTTCCGGACTTGAGACTACACTTAGTGTTGACAATTTCAATTTGAGGGATCCATAATGGACTTGGCCTTGAATTAGGTCCCTTTTGCCAAATTTCAATATGTCACACACATAGTATTGAGTTTTGATTTTATAGTTCGTAGCGGGTTGCACTGTTAATGGCCATGTGCACTATCTTGATTCTCATGAGAGTCTCTAGGGTTTACCCAAAACCCATAGCCACGGCCTCATGACAACTCTCAATTAGGTGAGTCCTCCAAGGGTATATGTGACTTATACCCCACGGAAATCCCGCTTTGGTCTCATTAAGGGCAAAGCCCAACCTTAACATCACACAAATTTAGCACTATCATCATACGGATGGGAAGGATGTATCTCTCAGATATTTTCCTTAGTTTTGTGCTATATAAACTTATATGAGTCACGCTTTACAAGTTGTTTCTACCCATTGAACCTTCTTCATGGGATCGCCAATCACAAAGGTTGGGTTACTCCCGTTGGTGAATCCCTTGTGGGCATAAGCCCATCCCCCTCGATGATTCATTTACACCCTTCTTGGGTAGTCCCTTGGTCAAATTATCGGCCATACTTTTTTCACTTTTCACAAAAGTGAGTGATATCACGTTTCTTTTCAATAGCGCTTTCACAGACTTGTATCTCGCTTGTAAGTGTCTATTCATCTTTTTATTTGAATGAGTCTACTGCACAAGTTCAATAACTGGTCTGCAATCACAATGAATATAAATAGCAGATATAGGTTGAAAAACAAGTGGAATATCACATAAAAAATCCCTCAACCATTCAGCATTAGTGCATTTAATATCTAACGCTATAAGCTCGGATTCCATAGTACTTCTTGAAATTATAGTTTGTCTTTTGGAATCCCATATAATAGCAGCGCCTCCGAGCATAAACATATATCCAGAAGTGGATTTAATATCCGTAGAGTCAGTGATCCAATTTGCATCACTATAGCCTTCAACAACATTAGGAAAACCATTATAACACAAAGAATAATCTAGAGTTCCTCTAAGATATTTAAGGACTCTCTCTGTTGCATTCCAATGCTCACTACTAGGGTTATGAGTATACCTACTAAGCCTTGCAATAGCATAAGCTATGTCAGGTCTAGTTCTATTTGAAAAATATAATAAAGATCCTATAATTTGAGAATATTTAAACTGAGATATAAGTTCTCCTAAATGCTTTTTCAAATGTATACCAGAATCATAAGGTGTAGAAACAGATTTACTATTATAATAACCAAACTTTTTCAACATTTTCTCTATAGCAGTAGCTTGATCTAATAAAATTTCTTTTCCACTTCTACTCACTTTCATTCCTAAAATAATATTAGCTTCTCCTATGTCCTTCATATCAAAATTCATTGATAAATATTTTTTCACATTTTCTATAATTTCTAAGTTAGTCCCAAAAATTAAGATATCATCTACGTATAAACAAAGTATTGCATGCTCACCATGTTCCTCTTTAGAATATACACATTTATCATGACCATTAGTATTAAAACCATAATCAATTATAACTCTATCAAATTTTTCGTGCCATTGTTTTAAACCATATAAGGATTTTACTAATTTACAAACCTTATGTTCTTGACCTTTAACTTTAAAACCTTCAGGTTGATTCATATATATTTCTTCATCTAAATCTCCATTTAGAAAAGCAGTTTTTACATCCATCTGATGAATTATCAAATTATGAATTGACGCCAAAGCTAATAACGTTCTAATAGTCGAAATTCTAGCAACAGGTGAATAAGTATCAAAATAATCAATTCCTTCTTTTTGTGTAAAGCCTTTAGCTACTAACCTAGCTTTATACTTATCTATACTACCATCAGGTTTTAATTTCTTTTTAAAAACCCATTTACACCCAATTGGTTTACTACCAGGAGGTAAATAACACAAGAACCAAATATTATTTTGAATTATTGATTCGTATTCATCATTTATGGCTTCTTTCCAAAAAGATGCATCTAAAGATAACATAGCGTCATCATAAGTTTTAGGTTCACCTGCAACTAAAAACATATAGAAATCCTCACCAAAATTCTTTTCAATCCTACCTCTTTTACTTCTTCTAAGTTCAAAATTATCCTCATGTTGAATTTCAATCGTAGAACTAGTAGACTCTATATTAGTCAAAGGTTGAACACTAGAAGTTGAAGGTGTATTAGGAATTCTAGTCTTAAAAGGAAATATATCCTCGAAGTATGTTGCATCCCTAGCTTCAATTATTGAATTACTCGAAATTCCACTTACTTCAGAATTAAGCACTAAGAACCTGTTAGTGCTACTATTTTGAGCATACCCAATAAAAATAGCATCAACAGTTTTAGGTCCTATTTTCTTTCTTTTAGGTTCTGGTATAGCTACCTTAGGTAAACACCCCCACACTTTTAGAATATCTAATCTAGGAGATCTATTTTTCCACAATTCATAAGGAGTTTTATCATTTCTCTTAACCGTCACACGATTAAGAATAAAACAAGAAGATAAAATTGCCTCCCCCCACAAGTTCTCGGGTGCTCCGGAACTTAATAACATGGAATTAACCATGTCCATCAAAGTTCTATTTTTTCTCTCAACCACACCATTAGATTGAGGTGAATATGGAGGTGTTACCTCATGTATTATCCCATGATTTTCACAAAATTTCTCAAATTCATTTGAAGTATATTCCCCACCTCTATCGGACCTTAAAGTTTTTATTTTCTTCTCCATCTGATTTTCAACCTCACTTTTGTAAATTTGAAACCTATTTAGGACTTCATCCTTTGTCTTTATCAAATAGACATAACAATATTTAGAACAATCATCTATAAAAGTCACAAAATATTTATTTCCACCTCTTGTAGGAGATCGATTTGAATCGCAAACATCACTATGTATAAGCTATAACACATTTGTATCTCTTTGAACAGATTTATAAGGTTTCTTAGGTTGTTTAGCTTGTACACAAATTTCACATTTAGTGTCAATATCAACTTGAGATTTAGGAAGCAAGTTCAAACCCATCAATCTCACAATTTTTCTTTTGCTTATGTGACCTAATCTTCCGTGCCATAAATCACTAATCTCAATATTATAAGCCATAGGAGTTTTATTTTCATTCATCACATTCAATTTAAATAAGCCCCACAAACATAACATTTCCCGATGAAATTATATTTCCTAGTTATGACAACTTTATTTGCTTCCATTACTAGTTTATAGCCTTGTTGTACTAAAGATGATCCACTAACTAAATTTCTTCTAACATCGGGAACATGTCTAACATCATTAAGACTTAAAGTTTTTCCAGATGTCATTATTAATTCAACTGTTCCAATTCCTAAGATAGATGCAGTACTATTGTTCCCTAAAGTTACACTTCCTCCATCCAAATTCTCATAAGTTTTAAAATTTAAATTTATCAAAACAAACATGTATTTTAGCTCTTGAATCTAACCACCAATCATCACTCTCGTAAGTGAAATTTACTAATAAAGGTATGCACTCAAACTTAGAACATGATTCTTGTTTTACTAGCATATCGATTTGAGCTTGTTTATGATTATAAGATTTTATATATATATATATATATATATATATTGTGCCAATTACTACTCGATAATGATATAGAAAACAAAAAGTACTCAAAAAATAAAGCAAGCAAATTAAATTAATTGTTGAATTTAATAACAATGGTACATTATGCACTATGAGATCAAGTATTGTGCATATGACTCCTCACAATTTGATGTCTAATGTATATCAAGAATACTGTTGTAACTTGACAAATTATAATATGTTTCTATAGAATAGAATATAAATTCTGCAATCTAAAAAAAATGTTATAACAGAAACTTTAATAAGGTGGTAGGACTTTTTACCTTGAAAACTCAATTATTAGTTCAACTTCTATTTTTCAAAATACTCGATCACAAATTTTATGATTTGAAGTTAACAAGAATAGTTTCAACTTTCAAAACCTGGTTTTATACAAATTCACAAATTCCTCTTTTAGTATTCTGATAATAAAATTTCACTATTTAACAAAAGAAGCTTAATATGTAATTTTAAAAGAAAACTTGGATAAAACGTTTAAAGCTTCTGACATACTCCAAAATCTTCCTTTTCAACAATTAAATTGTTTTCCTTATCTAAATACAAAACTAATCTGATTTCTTAAGACATATATAATTATCTCAAATAATTTTTTAGTAAATAGATGAATTAACTACGTACAATCAAACGAAAAACTATGCAAAATTAAAACTTTTAAACGCGATCTATTTAAACTGAAATATCAGATTTGATATAGTCACCCAAGAAGCCACATTCAGAAACTAAGATCAATTATTTCAAATATAAAATTATATATATATAAGTAGTAAAGATGCACTAGTAATATATATATATATAATCTTTTCCTAATTTTTCCTTTGAAACAGTAGAGGTAAATTTCGTCTCAATAACACAATATAAAGCTTAATTATAAAAAATGCAAATAAACAGAAATAATGCTATAGACACTTATTCATATCCAATCGAAACAAGCTTACTCAATTGGTTTTATCACCGAAGATCACTTTAGAACACAAATTCCATCACTACTTTAGATTGTTGGAATCTTTAATTTGTGTTCCTACAAAATCACAATCAAATCACAATTAGTGAAGCACAATTGTAAATAATATATATATAAATAAATAACAAGAAATTAAATTTAAAGAACGTTTGTCCTTTTGGGACTCACGACAAAGTCGCTGTCCTAAAGTAGTGATGCCTCCCTACGTGCGGGTACCGACGGCTTGTCACCACTCCAAGAAAAAACTCAAATGCACACTGCAAGTCTCTTATTGTGAGCACGTTCACAATGAGACGAAAGAACTTAACCACTCAAATTGCCCTCAAAATTATGATAATATGCAACTCTAATGTATATGTATTTTTGTAAGAGAGTGGGAGAGTATTGTAAGAGTATGGAGTCTTCTAGAGTTTTTGTTGTTATATAAAAAGCTAGGAAAAGTCTCTCTTTTATAGGCATAAAATATAGGAGTTATAAAACATATTAAAGACCAATTTTAAATTGCTAGTAACCTCCATATATAATAATCATAGGTGTAAGTATTTTGTAACATAAGATATGATATCTTTGACTAGGAGTTACAAGAATTTTGAAAATAAAATAAAGAAGTTTTAAATCTTACAAATAAATTATAACATTTTTTTTATAAGAATAAATTTATAGACTGTTCTATCATATTAGGTTAATCTTTTCAGAAAATGAGGATGTCTTTTCAGAAAATGAGGATGTACGGAATGTTATTGTAATTACAATTGTTATATATATGGAAGTAAAGGACATATAATGCGGAGACATATATATTATTGTATAATTGCATCAACCTCCCTGAACTATTAACAATTGATGCCCATCATTTTTTTTCTTTTGGTAGACATGCCTCTTTATTTTTAGTATATTGGCATGACCTTTCCTTATTTCAACTTTTTCATTATTTATAATTTTAAGACTAAAATGCCGTCATTGTTTAAGCTAAACATGTTGAATTATACTTGAGGATTTGTTAGAGAGAAAAAAATTGTCAAAGTATCATTGAATGACATTGTAATAAAATACAAAAAGAAAATCAACCAAAAATAAAAAATTCTAGAAAATATAACTGTAAAAAATTTAAGCCATAAATTAATCAAATAATCTCGGCTACTTTTCTTTTTAAATTGAGATACAAATAATAATAATAATAATAATAATAATAATAATAATAATAATAAATCAACTTGTGACTACATTATGAATAAACAACATAATGCTATAAAAGTGTATAACACACACACACATATTCATGAACTCGACTTAATTGAAAGAAAATGAAAACCAAAAATATCACTCTAAATCCTCAATTCTGGATATGAAATAATATTAATTGAACACAATATAAGAAAAATGTATTAAACAAATTGATCAAATATTGTCATAGAAAGTAAAAAGTGATGTAACAAATAAAAATAGTAGAGTAAATATTTCTACATGATAACACAATTATTATTTTTTTAATTTAAAGTTAGGGATTTAGAGTCATTTCTAGAAATTCTTCATTCTGAATGTTTTATTATTTGGTTTAATTTCATTTAATGATATTTTGACGATTTTTCATTCAAATTAAACATTTTTAGCTGAAAATATGAAGGGTATTATAGTTTTCAATTTGTAAAGTTAATGAAAAAGTTAGAGGGAAATTTTTTACAAAAACACCAAACGCGAGCAGGTTTGAATATCAAATACCATAGTTCAATGAAAGTCAATATAATTTTACTATTTACACATGTAGCATTTAATAGCATAATAAATAGAACTTTACCTGCTTTTGATTACGAAATGGAAGAATGGATCTTTCGTACGTCTAGCCTCATTCTTTGTGAAAGTTGCGTGGAACAGTAAAACAAATTTGAAACCATTGATCGAAAGTTGGATAAATTATATCTATTAAAATGGGTAATACCCAAATGTATTTGTCAATCACTGAATATATATGCACATGATGATGCCACAAAGTAAAATAACCACCTTATCATGTATGATTCAGCGGTTTAAAACTCACTTGGACACATATCCACTTGGATAGTATGGAATTTTCCCGAAAGTTGTCTGTTTCTTAACAACTATAAATTTTCATGTACACACCATAATTAGGTTCGATATTGATTACAGACTAGTCAGGAAATTTGTATGGTATTTATCATACTTGGAAAACTTATCTGCCCAACCTAGTCATAGCAATTACGACCTTATGAAAATAAATGTCAATATTGAGGATCATGTCATGTAATCTAAAGACTTTACCATATGATATGTAACAGTAATTCACATTTGCATGATAATACTATATGTATATTCCTTTTATCACGTAAAAATAATAATTCTAAAAAGCCACTCCTATTTGATAGTTTTAAAAAATGATCTCTTTCTTAAAAAATAGATGTTGATTAGTATTATTTACATTATTAAAGATGGCCATAAAATATATATTTTATTTCTCTCTAAGACGGAAGGGCATAGGCAAAACTTAACTTTAATTAGGAGGTGGATCAAATTTTTAATAATCTCAAACATGACAACACGTAATGAAATTTGATGGGATATATCATATATATATATATATACTATTTTGGCAACTTTATTTCTAAAAAAAGAAAAGTAAAACTTTATCCTTCATAGTAATTTCTTAGCGTCTTCCCAAAAGATCTACAATGCTATTAAGATTCGTAAATACGACTCATATTAAAACTCTGTTAATAAATAATAATAATTAAAAAAAAAAACGACATTCATACAACGCAACTGCAAGCATTATTCTGCCGCAATCTCTCTGTTTGACTTATTTGTGTTTTTAAATGTCATCGATATTATTTTTCTTCATATTGATTTTCCTTTCTTGTGAACTCCTGTAAAGTAGTTGCGAGCGAGCATTGAAAATTGTTTCCGATAATTAATGATAATTAAATTTGTTGATTTTCTAAAATAAGAATAAGGCAAGTGCCTCAATCCGGATTCTCTATTGCAAATGGTGTTGCATTTCTTATTGCATTCATTTTTATACATGATGACAAGTGTACACAATTCAAATCAATTATATATTTAAGGAAAAAACTTATACACTTGTCGTCCATAAAATGAATGCAATAGGAGATGCAACACTATTTTGCAATAAAGGATCTCGTGTGCTGCAAATGCCCGGCACGTTACGGTACTTGCCTGGTTCAGTTAGAGGCGAGTAAATTTCCATGCAATTTCCACGAAGGAGAGAAAACCCTTAGTCCATTCATCTTCCCAACAAATTTTAACTCAATAATATACATAAATATAATTATGCCGTCGGCAGCTAGCAAATTAAACAGAATCCCATCTGAACTGTACTTTGGTTGGCATGATTAATTTCTCCTTCGACTCATTCCGCGCGAAATTTCACTCCTTCATACTTCTCTCTACGTTACTCTATACATACAATATATATACACCCCATTCTCCTTCATTCTGAATCATAAATAGTATCCTGATGGCTAAGAGAAACATGAATAATAGTGTTGTATTTGAGGATTATTTTCCGTCAATGGTGGAGAAATTGGGGGCGGATGGGTTTATGAATGAGCTGTGTAAAGGGTTTCGGATGCTGATGGATTTCGAAAAACGAGTGATCACATTGGAGAGCTTGAAGAAGAATTCTGCTGTTCTGGGTTTGCAGGGTGTGAGCGATGATGAGCTGCTGTGTATGTTGAAGGAAGGAGATTTGGACGGCGATGGATGTTTGAATCAAATGGAATTTTGTGTTTTGATGTTTAGATTGAGTCCTGATCTCATGAACCAAGCTACAATGTTGTTTGAATTTCATCATCACTAAGATATATATATATATATATACACACACACGCACACACATATACACATGTACATATATAAACACACACACGATGTGATTATAATGAAGCTTTTTTATTTTTATGTTTTTCTATTTTCTCAATTTTTGATCTTATGAAATTGACGATCTTATAGTTCTGAATTCTGGTTCTCTTTATTGAGAGAGTTAACGAAGACAAAACTATGGTTGTTTGATTTGAGAAGGATTTTTTTGTGGACATGTATGGCTCGTGATTTGTGATAGATGAATTTACCACGAATTTATAATAGTAGTATCTAGTCAAATGTTCAATAATTTCCCTTTTGCATATGTACTATAATTTTTTTTTTAAATTTTGCCTTCATTCGTAGAAAATAATCCTCCCGATGTAGTGTTTTTAGTGCATCAACACCACAAGTTCATGAATGAACAAAGTTAGAAGAAGTGAGTCTTTCATAAGTTTTTGAAAAGAAAAATTATGTACCAAACCTTGTATAAGGTATATATTGTGGTTATATCTTGCTTAGAAACTAGCATAGATTTTCTTTTTGATTCCATTGAATGTTATGGTTGATTAGTTGAATTTTGAAACTAGCCTTTCTATTTGTTTTTCTATTTTGAGAGGTGGTGTTCAAAAAGGCTGGACCTGGCCAAATGAGAAATGGATTGGATAAAAAGAAAGCAAATAGCACTAATGACTTGTGCAATCTGTAGAAGTAAAGCATACATAAAAAATAAAATAAACTAATGGTATAGAAGTAAAGCAGCAATAATATTAGATTCATAACTCGTGACTTCTGAGCTAAAGTTTACAAATATGTTTGTCTCGCTTTGGACCCTGAAAAAATGAATTAACAAAATCAGCTCTATTATTATGGTTGGTGATAGTGCCAGAGCAGTTCTCCTATTGGCAGACCAAAATGTTCAAATGGACGACTATGCCCTTGATTGCACTGATGTAAATTTAAAATAAAAATAAAAATCCCAGGTTCTGATATGGTGTTTGGATTTTCGCAGTGAGGCTTAAATCTAATCATTACTTCATCCTCCAATGAATCGCCTCCGCCGGAGTAAGATCCAGATCTAAAATCTTTCAAACTCTGCTAATTTTTATATAATTTTACATATAATATTCAATATCTTCTATCTAAAAACACGAAAAATTTACATATGTCCTGCGTTTCATTTGCATTGTGTTAATTTTTTCAATTGCAATGTGTTCTTTTTATCAAAACATTTTTGTAGTGCATATATATTTTTCATCTATTTCAAAATTTTAAAGTCATTCTTTCTGCATATGGATGTTTTCTGGTGGGGTTTCTTATTCTTTAGAAGAATAAAGATGGAAAAAAAGGTGACTTAAAGCAAAATTCAAGCATGTTGATGGACAAATATCACATCGTCGGCCGACGGGATGATGATGAATATAGATCCACTCTGTTTTCACCTATTATTTTTTTGGGTTGGTGTGCCCAAGGGCAAAAATGCCATTTGCACTAATTTTGCTCTGGCAAGAGGAGAACGGCTCTGGCATTATCACTGGCCTATTATTATCGGGATCGACTGATCAAGAGTGCATAGAAATTAGAAACTAATAATTAAGGGGGCCAAATTAATTATCAATTTTTTTTCCTCCTCTCGAAAAACTAATAATTAATTTGGGCCCCCTTAAGCATGTATATGTGTGTGGGGAAGATTGAAATAGCAGCCTGATGGGATATTCAATAGACTCAATACCATATTAAGATATAGGAATTTTCTATGGTACACGTGCACGTACACCGAAAATGTTATTTTAAGGTATACTTATGTGTCTATTTTTTTCACATAAATATGTGTGGGGTTCACACATAGTAAAACTCAATGTGTAAAAGAGATAGACACAAAGAATAATATTTCCGGTCTACAATAGTATTATCCACTATATATGGACGAACTAGTGGCCCATAAATAGGGACAAATTTATGCTAGACGATATCCAATGATTTTTGTATTTATTCTTTTTACACCATAAATAAGGTGTATTGTGTGTGAAAAAAATAGATACAAAATACACACTCGGACCATTGAACTCAATTTATACTTCATAAATGGACTATTATCTTACTAATACATTGGTCTGTTAGACTCAGTCTAACATAATATTATCTCATGAAACCATTATCCTGTGATCACATTTGTAATGGGTTCGAGTCCTAAATGGACTCGATAACGTAGCCTAAATCTCCATGAAAATTAAAATAGAATTAAATAACATTTATTATACCAAGATATCAAACAGGCAACAATGAACAAAGTAATTTTGTTCAAATACAAAACAAGGGATAATTACACTGGACATCCTAAAAAAATTTGAGATGACAAAAAAAATTCCTTAGTTCAATTAATTACATCTAATGTCCCAATATTCCACACCATACACCCACCCAATGCCAATATAATATGCATAAGCTATACATGGAGAACTATTCAAGCACCGGCTCCCGCAGTCTGCTTCAAAAGTGAGAGACCATCTAGTATTATCAGGCAATTTCACTCTATTCAACTCCAAAAACCCATCAATTTCACCAACAGAATTGTTTCTCTCATTCTGAAGCGGAGTTCGTCTCGTGCAGCCATTACTCCAATTTGCTGCATTCCATTCCTTACAGCTTCCAAAAGGCCCACACTTACCTTTTCTTTTCATTTTTGGGTTTCCCCACGGGGTGTCTGAGTAGCTTTCGCGCACCCTCTCGTGGTATGTGGTTGTCGTTGGCCAAGCATTATTTTGACAACACTGAAAATCGATCCTGGGAACACATCACGTTGATCCCAAATTATCCCAATAATAGTCTTATATCACTGGACCAAGAAGCTTGGTTAAAGGCCCACACTTACCATATATGAGTAATTGGATCATAAAGCTGAGCCGTATACGCATCATTATCATCGGGTGCCGCGTGTCCAAGCTGGGCCCATTTATTTTTCCAGGCGCACCATTGCGCTCAATCTTACTCTATGCTGGCCTCGGCTCACAACGGGCCCGACCGGCCCAGGAGGCCAATTTCTTGGATTAAACCCTCCTAGATTAAAACATTATATATAAAACAAATTTGATTACTCATCCTTACCGTCATACACAATAGTATGCCGAAAGGAGATGTGTATACACAATAGTATACACAAATTTGACAATACTAAATACACAAAAATTATATGGAGTTGACATCCATTACACAATCTTTAAATTCACAGTAACCCACATGAGATTTGGAAAGAAATATAGACTTATTATAAATTTATATATTAGGTTAATCTTTTCACAAAATGAGGATGCATGGAAAGTTACTCTAATTACAAAAGTTGTATATTTAATATGGAAGTAAATGACTATATTATATATATTGATCAGCTATATTTTCAAACTAGTTACACCTTGTAGCATTTAATAATTTAATAACAGAACTGGAAACCAAAAAAAAAATAAAAAAATTAATAACAGAACTTTACTTGCTTTTGATTACCGAATAGAAGAATGAATATTCTCAGTCTAGTTTTGTTCAGCAAGACAAATTCGGAACCGATTGATAGGAAGTTGCCTTGTTCCTTACCAACTACAAATTCCCATGTACACACCATAACTGGTTTGGTTTGAGTATACACCAATTTCCTTATCCTCAAAGTCACGTCAAAAATAATAATTCAAAAAGTGATGATACTATTTTTGGCAACTGAATGTCTAAAAAAAAGGAAAAGTAAAACTATATTCCTGGTAGTAAGGGTTTAAAAATCACCCTGGACCTGTCGATTCGACGGGTTAGACCGCCAGTCGGACCATATAATGCGCCGATTCGAACATTAAAACAGGTAGTGCTAAAAAATTGACCAAAATTGTTCGACTCGCAATCGGATCGTTGAACCGTTCAAATTGGTATTGGTCCGCAAAATCCACCCAATTTTTTATAGGTATCAATAGTTGGTCAAAATCCCCTAAATTTTTTCTACCAAACACATCAATTTCGGATTTGGATCAGTTCCGTCTCCTCGTGTATTAATACGAAAAGAGAAACATGGAGCTCACAAGTACACCTCCACATAATTGTATGCTCTTAAACTATTTTTTGTTTATTAATATTAAGCTAAATGTGGTTATGAAATGGGCTCTTTGATGTGCAGTCTCCAATTTTTATTGTTTTTTCGACAATCTTGTTGGTATGACTTGTGAATATTTAAATTTTAAGAATTGATTTTTTTTTATTTTACTTATGTTGCATATTTATGTATTTTATTATTATTTATTTAATTTTAATACATTAATAATTATTTATATCATATTTATGACATCACCGATCCGATCATAATTGAACTATGATTCAACCAGTAAATCTTCAACTGGTAAATTTTTCGGTTCGATAACTTGACCAATTTTTTAAAGATAGCTCGTAGGAATTTCTTGCGTCTTCCCAACAGATTTCTTTGCGTCTTCCTATCCAGATTCTAGATTCGTAATTACGATTCATATTAAAAATCAGTAATTAAAAAAGAAAAAAAAGGTATTCATACAAAGCACTGTTTGACTTCTTTTCATTCTTTAAATGTGATCATTTTATTTTTCTTCATATTTATTTTCCTTGTTGTGAACTCCTGTAAATTAGTTGCCGTGCAGGCATTGAAAATTGTTTTGGATAATTAATGATAATAAATAATATTCCCTAATTAAGTTTGTTAATTTTCTGAAATTAGAATAAAGCAAATGCTCGGCACGTTACCTGGTGCAGTTAGGCGAGTATGTTTCCATGCAATTTCCACGAAGGAGAGAAAACCCTTAATCCATTGATCTTCCCAACAAACTTTAACTCAATTATATATATAATTATAATTATGCCGGCAGCTAGCAAATTAAACAGAATCTCATCTGCACTGTACTTTAGTTGGCATGATTAATTTCTCCTTCGACTCATTCCACGCGAAACTTCGCTCCTTCATACTACTCTCTACGTTACTCTATATATATATACAATATACATGCATAATATATACTCCATTCTCCTTCATTCTGAATTATGGCTAAGAGAAACATGAATTATAATAATGCTGTGTTTGAGGATTATTTTCCATCAATGGTGGAGAAATTGGGGGCGGATGGGTTTATGAATGAGCTGTGTAAAGGGTTTCGGATGCTGATGGATTTCGAAAAACGAGTGATCACATTGGAGAGCTTGAAGAAGAATTCTGCTGTTCTGGGTTTGCAGGGTGTGAGCGATGATGAGCTGCTTTGTATGTTGAAGGAAGGGGATTTGGACGGCGATGGATGTTTGAATCAAATGGAATTTTGTGTTTTGATGTTTAGATTGAGTCCTGATCTCATGAACCGAGCTACAATGTCGTTTGAGTTTCATCGTCACTAATATATATATATATATATATATATATATATATATATATCTGTTTTTCTCTTTTCTCAATTTTTGATCCTATGCGATCAAATTGACGATCTTATAGTTCTGAATTCTGATTCTCTTTGTTGATAGAGTTATCGACGACAAAACTATGATTGTGTTTGATTGCGGAAGGATTTCTTTGGACACATGTATGACTTGAAAATTGTGATAGATGAATTTACCACGAATTTATAATAGTAGCACCGAGTCATATGTTCAATAATTTTAATTTTGCATATGTAGTATAGATTCTTTTTAAACTTTTGCCTCCATTCAGGAAAAAAGAAATCATTTCATGCACTAGATGGGGACGCAATGCTATTAGTGTATCACACCATTAGTTTGTTGGGGTGATTTTTCATCACCCACCTTCCATGTGAAAACGGTTTTCATCACCTACCTCCAATGTGAAAACCACCCCTCTTAGCGAATAATTCAATTAGTTTTCCAACTTAAGAATCCTAATTACGTCCATGAACCTACAATATGTGAGTCTTTCGGAAACTTTTGAGAAGAAAAATATTATTAAACCATAAATACATAAGGTATATATTGTGGTTATATCTTGCTTAGAAACTAGGATAAATTTTTCTTCCTGATTTCATTCAATTTTTTGGTTCATTGGTTGAAAGTTGAAACTAGCCTTTCTATTTGCTTTTCTATTTTGGGAGGTGGTGTTCAAAAGGACTGGACCTGGTCAAGTGAGAAACGGATTTGATAACTTAATATCGTTGATTTCGTATTGTGCAATCTATAGAAGTAAAGCATCAATTAAAAATAAAATAAAAAATGGTATATAGAAGTAAGAAACGGATTGGATAACTTAGTATCGCTGATTTCGTATTGTGCAATCTATAGAAGTAAAGCATCAATTAAAAATAAAATAAAAATGGTATATAGAAGTAAAGCAGCAATAATATTAGATTATTAACTCTTAACTTGTGAGCTAAAGTTTAAAATCATGTTTGTCTCGCTTTGGGCCCTGAAAAAATGAATTAACACAATCGGCTCTATTATTATCGGGATCAAGAGTGCTTAAAAACTAATAATTAATTTGGGCCCACTTGAGCATATAATATATACGTGGAATTGAAATAGTCAGCCCTGTTGGAATAGTCGATACTATATGAACATAGGTATAGCCGTATAGCCGTATAGGGACGAGCCAGTGGCCCATAAATCGCACTATTATTTTACAAACACATTAAAATAGAATAAAAAATTTAAGACTTGTTTGTTTAGTGATATCAACTTCCACTTTTATGTGGCTACGGTTAAAAAAAAATCATTTCGACTTTGTTGGGTTAGAATTAAAAAAAAAAAATCATTATAACAAGATATCAAACAGGCAACAATGAACAAAGTAATTCTGTTCAAAAACAAAACAATGAATATTATTGACATTGAATGGGGAACATCAACGATCAAATATTAATTACCATATACGAGTAATACTCTTAATCTCAAAATGGATTGGAAGTACATCTTCCTTGCAACTCTATGGGTCCTATGGATTAGCAGGAATTAATTTGTTATTACAGGCGAAGTAACCAACCTAAGGGAAGCTCTCTTTGACATAAGGCGACTGAGTTCGGATATCTCTTTGGCTTTCCCGTCAAAGACATTGCGCAGTGTCAAGGTAAGAGAAAATTTACGATGGGAAAAACCCCCGACGGGCTTTTGGAAACTTAACACGGACGGAAGCCTTGTGGAGTCAACGAAGAATGTGGCGACGAGGGGACTGATCCGTGATGAAAAGGGCTGCTGGATCAAGGGGTTTTCACGTAACATTCGAAACCGAACAATTACCGAGGCGAAACTTTTGGCACTACATGAATGACTTCAAATTGCATGGATTCATAGACCTCGGGGAATTATTGTGGAAGTCGACTCCGAAGTGATATGAAAATTGGTCACAAAAGTGAATGTAGAAGAACTCCCTTTAGGGTGTATTATAATGGACTGCAGAAACTTGTTGAGGAAACCATGGGAAGCTCAATTCCTACATGTACTAGAGAAAAGAATAGGTGTGCATATTCCTTGGCCAAGCTTGGTCACGAGATCAACATAAATGGTCACATCTGGACGAATCCTCCGGAGGAAGTTGAGAGTCTAATTCATCAGGAGATGAATCGTCTAGTGTAATTTGTTTTTGTACTTGTTATTTTACCAAAAAATAAAAAAAATAATTATTAACTACTATATACAAAAGAAAAGTGTACATATAGACAAATGCCCGCATCTATGGTACTGAGCCCATTAAAGCCTCAATTCTACAGATCTCTTTTTTAAAATTAAAAGATGGTTGACAATTATTTCTAATTTCCTTTTATCAAATTTACAATTTAACTTGTGAAAAAAACTCAAGCTTATAAATCCAAAGAATGTCAAAAAAATTGAGGAGAAAAGATTTACTAATAAAGCACAAGACCATTATATTTCCATCATTAAAAAATGTAGACATGTATACAAAAACATTACTAAAACAGTGACAAAAGGCTCATGTAAGAAACATGCAATTGTTGGAAATGGAGAACCTTAAAACTCTAAATCTAAAACGAGATAAATGAGTTCCACTTACAAATTCGCTAATATATATGTTCATCAGATAATTCAACTTCAATGATCATGCAAAAATTTTGAGAAAGAGCAATAGTATTATATTTCGTGATAAAAAAAATTGTATACTGTAGACGAAACAAATAAAAAAGAAAAAGAAACATCCCAATTATACAGAAGGATAGAAAAGATAACGAAGATGAATCAAAGATCAACAAATCAGGTAGTTATTATCTTTTGAATATCAAAAGGATAGATATTACTAAATTGCTCAATAAGTGAATGAACAAATATGAAAAAAAAATAAAGAAGAAATATTTTTTTCACTGTTCTATAATTTTTTTTTATATTTTGGTTAATTATACTAAGAAAAAATAATGCAAACGTGCAAGAAAAACAATCAAAGGCATAAGGAAATTAAACTTGGCAAGAATGAAATGAAAGATTTATTTTTTCATAAAATATTAATTACGTAATGTTAGATATTATTATTGCTCTCCTAGTTAGATTAGTATTATTATTGTTTTCCTAGTTAGACTAGTATTCTTATTACCTTATTTATCTTTTACCTTCTTTAGAGTTTAGGGTTTTCTTGTATTTTTTCTCTTGTAACTATATATATGTTACTCATTAATTACAAGTTCCTTACGGGGTTTTCTTTAATCTAATACGTAAATGTAAAATATAGACCTTAAAGAATGGAAACAAACTTGTTGCTAACTGATAAAGCAGACTCCCCGTTTAATATATAGAGAAATCTTCCTTTTTCCTTGTATCAAAAACTCAATCAAAATTAATGATGGGAACAATTATATATATAAAAGCGAATTTGTAAAGTTGACTAATCCAATCATGAAAAATAAAAAGATTATCTTGAAAATTGATGACAAATTAATGAAAGTGAAAAAGGCTAGAAGGATCATGACATACTACATATTTCAATCAGAGATGGAAAATGAACAAATAACTCATGTGTAGCTTTATCAGTTATCTTCAATATTAATATGTTTAGTTTATGCTTTTTGAAACTTGCATCGAATTTCAACAATCACTTCAGTTCAAAATTTAAACAACCCCACCGATAAAATATATTGTATTAAAAATAATATAAAATTTTAGAAAATTAGAATTTGGTCAAAATTGAACAATTGGAGTCAAAAGACCCCCTTCAAATAATTTATGTAATAGAATAGATTTTTTTTTTTTTTTGGTTACAAAGGGGAATGAGACACTCATTCTTCAAATCTAAGGAGATCCAAGACGAGATCCGGGGGAGAGTCCCAGATTCGGGCTCCTTGCTCGATCGAATGGCCAAGCTTGGCCAAAATGTCAGCACATGCATTTCCTTCACGCAAAATGTGGCAGAACGTGCAATCCCAAGGTTTGGCAAGGAGCCTTCGGCAATCTTCAATAATATGGCCCAAAGGATGGTCACTCACATCTCCTCCCGTAATAAGCTTGAGGGTATTTTCAGAGTCAACCTCAACTTCAAGTTTGTTCACGCGTTGGTCCAGCAAAAGAGAGTTGCCCATCGTAGTGTGCCAGCATTTTCCGCTTCAGTGATGGGATGTTCCTCAATTTTCCACTAACCCGCCTCGCCACGTAGCTTGGTCTTCCCAAAGAAGACCATCCCCGCAGCTGCTCGTGAGGCTCGGTTGAGCGTAGAGCTTCCATCGTATTGATTTCCAACCATCCCAACCGGTGGGGGTTGGGTCCATTC